>OU823245.1:2212043-4712043 GCA_917490735.1 Dryobotodes eremita
TAGCTAGCCGCGATTTCGACTAGACAGTCCCGCCTGCTGCTAGCTAGTCGGCCCTGTTAGTAGTCAGTGGCACCGGCGACTGGCTAGTCCCAGCGTCGACTAGCCACTTGCGCCTGATAGAATATTGTGAGTAATAATTCGCAGAACCCCAAAAAAATGCTCTGGCGACAGACGATTTTTGAATGAATTTCTATATATAAAAAACACATTTATCCATCTTAAATTCATAATTTTGTTCTGTAGCTACCATCTATTACTACACAGTCAATCATCCCGCGAGCAGACGCGTCTTTAGACACCAAACACTCGTGGGTAGCTTTGAAAAACAAACCAAAAGAAACGTATGTAAATGCGACTAGATAGCCGCGGTTTTGACTAGTCAGTCCCGCCTGCTACTAGCTAGTCGCCCCTGCGACTAGTCAGTGGCGCCGGCGACTAGCTAGTCCCAGCGTGGACTAGCCACTTGCGCCTGATAGTATATTGTGAGTAATAATTCGCAGAACCCCAAAAAAATGCTCTGGCGACAGACGATTTTTGAATGAATTTCTATATATAAAAAACACATTTATCCATCTTAAATTCATAATTTTGTTCTGTAGCTACCTTCAATTACTACACAGTCAATCAGCCCGCGAGCAGACGCGTCTTTAGACACCAAACACTCGTGGGTAGCTTTGAAAAACAAACCAAAAGAAACGTATGTAAATGCGACTAGATAGCCGCGGTTTTGACTAGTCAGTCCCGCCTGCTACTAGCTAGTCGCCCCTGCGACTAGTCAGTGGCGCCGGCGACTAGCTAGTCGCACTTGCGAGTAGCCAGTCGCGCTTGATAGAATATTGTGATTTATCCGTCGCAGAACTACAAAAAATATTCTGGCGCCAGACGATTTTTGAATGAATTTCTTTATGTAAAAAACAAACTTTTCCTTCTTAAATTCATTTTTATAAACTTCATTTACCTTTAATTACTGCATTGTCAATGAGCCCGCGAGCAGACGCGTCTGCAGACACCTCACACTCGTGGGAATCTATAAAAAAAACAAAATAAAACGCATGTAAATGCGACTAGCTAGCCGCGATTTCGACTAGTCAGTCCCGCCTGCTACTAGCTAGTCGCCCCTGCTAGTAGTCAGTGGCACCGGCGACTGGCTAGTCCCAGCGTGGACTAGCCACTTGCGCCTGATAGAATATTGTGAGTAATAATTCGCAGAACCCCAAAAAAATGCTCTGGCGACAGACGATTTTTGAATGAATTTCTATATATAAAAAACAAATTTTTCCATCTTAAATTCATAATTTTGTTCTGTAGCTACCTTCAATTACTACACAGTCAATCAGCCTGCGAGCAGACGCGTCTTTAGACACCAAACACCCGTGGGTAGCTTTGAAAAACAAACAAAAAGAAACGTATGTAAATGCGCCTAGATAGCCGCGGTTTTGAGTAGTCAGTCCCGCCTGCTACTAGCTAGTCGCCCCTGCGACTAGTCAGTGGCGCCGGCGACTAGCTAGTCGCACTTGCGAGTAGCCACTCGCGCTTGATAGAATATTGTGATTTATCCGTCGCAGAACTACAAAAAATATTCTGGCGCCAGACGATTTTTGAATGAATTTCTTTGTATAAAAAACAAAATTTTCCTTCTTAAATTCATTTTTATAAACTTCATTTACCTTTAATTACTGCATTGTCAATGAGCCCGCGAGCAGACGCGTCTGCAGACACCTCACACTCGTGGGAATCTATAAAAAAAACCAAATAAAACGCATGTAAATACGACTAGCTAGCCGAGATTTCGACTAGTCAGTCCCGCCTGCTACTAGCTAGTCGCCCCTGCTAGTAGTCAGTGGCACCGGCGACTGGCTAGTCCCAGCTTAGACTAGCCACTTGCGCCTGATAAAATATTGTGAGTAATAATTCGCAGAACCCCAAAAAAATGCTCTGGCGACAGACGATTTTTGAATGAATTTCTATATATAAAAAACACATTTTTCCATCTTAAATTCACAATTTTGTTCTGTAGCTACCTTCAATTACTACACAGTCAATCATCCCGCGAGCAGACGCGTCTTTAGACACCAAACACTCGTGGGTAGCTTTGAAAAACAAACCAAAAGAAACGTATGTAAATGCGACTAGATAGCCGCGGTTTTGACTAGTCAGTCCCGCCTGCTACTAGCTAGTCGCCCCTGCGACTAGTCAGTGGCGCCGGCGACTAGCTAGTCCCAGCGTGGACTAGCCACTTGCGCCTGATAGTATATTGTGAGTAATAATTCGCAGAACCCCAAAAAAATGCTCTGGCGACAGACGATTTTTGAATGAATTTCTATATATAAAAAACACATTTATCCATCTTAAATTCATAATTTTGTTCTGTAGCTACCTTCAATTACTACACAGTCAATCAGCCCGCGAGCAGACGCGTCTTTAGACACCAAACACTCGTGGGTAGCTTTGAAAAACAAACCAAAAGAAACGTATGTAAATGCGACTAGATAGCCGCGGTTTTGACTAGTCAGTCCCGCCTGCTACTAGCTAGTCGCCCCTGCGACTAGTCAGTGGCGCCGGCGACTAGCTAGTCGCACTTGCGAGTAGCCAGTCGCGCTTGATAGAATATTGTGATTTATCCGTCGCAGAACTACAAAAAATATTCTGGCGCCAGACGATTTTTGAATGAATTTCTTTATGTAAAAAACAAAATTTTCCTTCTTAAATTCATTTTTATAAACTTCATTTACCTTTAATTACTGCATTGTCAATGAGCCCGCGAGCAGACGCGTCTGCAGACACCTCACACTCGTGGGAATCTATAAAAAAAACAAAATAAAACGCATGTAAATGCGACTAGCTAGCCGCGATTTCGACTAGTCAGTCCCGCCTGCTACTAGCTAGTCGCCCCTGCTAGTAGTCAGTGGCACCGGCGACTGGCTAGTCCCAGCGTGGACTAGCCACTTGCGCCTGATAGAATATTGTGAGTAATAATTCGCAGAACCCCAAAAAAATGCTCTGGCGACAGACGATTTTTGAATGAATTTCTATATATAAAAAACAAATTTTTCCATCTTAAATTCATAATTTTGTTCTGTAGCTACCTTCAATTACTACACAGTCAATCAGCCTGCGAGCAGACGCGTCTTTAGACACCAAACACCCGTGGGTAGCTTTGAAAAACAAACAAAAAGAAACGTATGTAAATGCGCCTAGATAGCCGCGGTTTTGAGTAGTCAGTCCCGCCTGCTACTAGCTAGTCGCCCCTGCGACTAGTCAGTGGCGCCGGCGACTAGCTAGTCGCACTTGCGAGTAGCCACTCGCGCTTGATAGAATATTGTGATTTATCCGTCGCAGAACTACAAAAAATATTCTGGCGCCAGACGATTTTTGAATGAATTTCTTTGTATAAAAAACAAAATTTTCCTTCTTAAATTCATTTTTATAAACTTCATTTACCTTTAATTACTGCATTGTCAATGAGCCCGCGAGCAGACGCGTCTGCAGACACCTCACACTCGTGGGAATCTATAAAAAAAACCAAATAAAACGCATGTAAATACGACTAGCTAGCCGAGATTTCGACTAGTCAGTCCCGCCTGCTACTAGCTAGTCGCCCCTGCTAGTAGTCAGTGGCACCGGCGACTGGCTAGTCCCAGCTTAGACTAGCCACTTGCGCCTGATAAAATATTGTGAGTAATAATTCGCAGAACCCCAAAAAAATGCTCTGGCGACAGACGATTTTTGAATGAATTTCTATATATAAAAAACACATTTTTCCATCTTAAATTCATAATTTTGTTCTGTAGCTACCTTCAATTACTACACAGTCAATCAGCCCGCGAGCAGACGCGTCTTTAGACACCAAACACTCGTGGGTAGCTTTGAAAAACAAACCAAAAGAAACCTTTGTAAATGCGACTAGATAGCCGCGGTTTTGACTAGTCAGTCCCGCCTGCTACTAGCTAGTCGCCCCTGCGACTAGTCAGTGGCGCCGGCGACTAGCTAGTCGCACTTGCGAGTAGCCAGTCGCGCTTGATAGAATATTGTGATTACCCGTCGCAGAACTACAAAAAATATTCTGGCGCCAGACGATTTTTGAATGAATTTCTTTATGTAAAAAACAAAATGTTCCTTCTTAAATTCATTTTTATAAACTTCATTTACCTTTAATTACTGCATTGTCAATAAGCCCGCGAGCAGACGCGTCTGCAGACACCTCACACTCGTGGGAATCTATAAAAAAAACAAAATAAAACGCATGTAAATGCGACTAGCTAGCCGCGATTTCGACTAGTCAGTCCCGCCTGCTACTAGCTAGTCGCCCCTGCTAGTAGTCAGTGGAACCGGCGACTGGCTAGTCCCAGCGTGGACTAGCCACTTGCGCCTGATAGAATATTGTGAGTAATAATTCGCAGAACCCCAAAAAAATGCTCTGGCGACAGACGATTTTTGAATGAATTTCTATATATAAAAAACACATTTATCCATCTTAAATTCATAATTTTGTTCTGTAGCTACCATCTATTACTACACAGTCAATCATCCCGCGAGCAGACGCGTCTTTAGACACCAAACACTCGTGGGTAGCTTTGAAAAACAAACCAAAAGAAACGTATGTAAATGCGACTAGATAGCCGCGGTTTTGACTAGTCAGTCCCGCCTGCTACTAGCTAGTCGCCCCTGCGACTAGTCAGTGGCGCCGGCGACTAGCTAGTCCCAGCGTGGACTAGCCACTTGCGCCTGATAGTATATTGTGAGTAATAATTCGCAGAACCCCAAAAAAATGCTCTGGCGACAGACGATTTTTGAATGAATTTCTATATATAAAAAACACATTTATCCATCTTAAATTCATAATTTTGTTCTGTAGCTACCATCTATTACTACACAGTCAATCATCCCGCGAGCAGACGCGTCTTTAGACACCAAACACTCGTGGGTAGCTTTGAAAAACAAACCAAAAGAAACGTATGTAAATGCGACTAGATAGCCGCGGTTTTGACTAGTCAGTCCCGCCTGCTACTAGCTAGTCGCCCCTGCGACTAGTCAGTGGCGCCGGCGACTAGCTAGTCCCAGCGTGGACTAGCCACTTGCGCCTGATAGAATATTGTGAGTAATAATTCGCAGAACCCCAAAAAAATGCTCTGGCGACAGACGATTTTTGAATGAATTTCTATATATAAAAAACACATTTTTCCATCTTAAATTCATAATTTTGTTCTGTAGCTACCTTCAATTACTACACAGTCAATCAGCCCGCGAGCAGACGCGTCTTTAGACACCAAACACTCGTGGGTAGCTTTGAAAAACAAACCAAAAGAAACGTATGTAAATGCGACTAGATAGCCGCGGTTTTGACTAGTCAGTCCCGCCTGCTACTAGCTAGTCGCCCCTGCGACTAGTCAGTGGCGCCGGCGACTAGCTAGTCGCACTTGCGAGTAGCCACTCGCGCTTGGTAGAATATTGTGATTTATCCGTCGCAGAACTACAAAAAATATTCTGGCGCCAGACGATTTTTGAATGAATTTCTTTATATAAAAAACAAACTTTTCCTTCTTAAATTCATTTTTATAAACTTCATTTACCTTTAATTACTGCATCGTCAATGAGCTCGCGAGCAGACGCGTCTGCAGACACCTCACACTCGTGGGAATCTATAAAAAAAACAAAATAAAACGCATGTAAATGCGACTAGCTAGCCGCGATTTCGACTAGTCAGTCCCGCCTGCTACTAGCTAGTCGCCCCTGCTAGTAGTCAGTGGCACCGGCGACTGGCTAGTCCCAGCGTGGACTAGCCACTTGCGCCTGATAGAATATTGTGAGTAATAATTCGCAGAACCCCAAAAAAATGCTCTGGCGACAGACGATTTTTGAATGAATTTCTATATATAAAAAACAAATTTTTCAATCTTAAATTCATAATTTTGTTCTGTAGCTACCTTCAATTACTACACAGTCAATCAGCCTGCGAGCAGACGCGTCTTTAGACACCAAACACCCGTGGGTAGCTTTGAAAAACAAACAAAAAGAAACGTATGTAAATGCGCCTAGATAGCCGCGGTTTTGAGTAGTCAGTCCCGCCTGCTACTAGCTAGTCGCCCCTGCGACTAGTCAGTGGCGCCGGCGACTAGCTAGTCGCACTTGCGAGTAGCCACTCGCGCTTGATAGAATATTGTGATTTATCCGTCGCAGAACTACAAAAACTATTCTGGCGCCAGACGATTTTTGAATGAATTTCTTTATGTAAAAAACAAACTTTTCCTTCTTAAATTCATTTTTATAAACTTCATTTACCTTTAATTACTGCATTGTCAATGAGCCCGCGAGCAGACGCGTCTGCAGACACCTCACTCTCGTGGGAATCTATAAAAAAAAACAAAATAAAACGCATGTAAATGCGACTAGCTAGCCGCGATTTCGACTAGTCAGTCCCGCCTGCTACTAGCTAGTCGCCCCTGCTAGTAGTCAGTGGCACCGGCGACTGGCTAGTCCCAGCGTGGACTAGCCACTTGCGCCTGATAGAATATTGTGAGTAATAATTCGCAGAACCCCAAAAAAATGCTCTGGCGACAGACGATTTTTGAATGAATTTCTATATATAAAAAACACATTTTTCCATCTTAAATTCATAATTTTGTTCTGTAGCTACCTTCAATTACTACACAGTCAATCAGCCCGCGAGCAGACGCGTCTTTAGACACCAAACACTCGTGGGTAGCTTTGAAAAACAAACCAAAAGAAACGTATGTAAATGCGCCTAGATAGCCG
The DNA here is from genome assembly GCA_917490735.1 of Dryobotodes eremita. Classification (NCBI taxonomy): domain Eukaryota; kingdom Metazoa; phylum Arthropoda; class Insecta; order Lepidoptera; family Noctuidae; genus Dryobotodes; species Dryobotodes eremita. The sequence goes on from OU823245.1 coordinate 2,218,797, forward strand.
CGGTTTTGAGTAGTCAGTCCCGCCTGCTACTAGCTAGTCGCCCCTGCGACTAGTCAGTGGCGCCGGCGACTAGCTAGTCGCACTTGCGAGTAGCCACTCGCGCTTGATAGAATATTGTGATTTATCCGTCGCAGAACTACAAAAAATATTCTGGCGCCAGACGATTTTTGAATGAATTTCTTTATGTAAAAAACAAATTTTCCTCCTTAAATTCATTTTTATAAACTTCATTTACCTTAAATTACTGCATTGTCAATGAGCCCGCGAGCAGACGCGTCTGCAGACACCTCACACTCGTGGGAATCTATAAAAAAAAACAAAATGAAACGCATGTAAATGCGACTAGCTAGCCGCGATTTCGACTAGTCAGTCCCGCCTGCTACTAGCTAGTCGCCCCTGCTAGTAGTCAGTGGCACCGGCGACTGGCTAGTCCCAACGTGGACTAGCCACTTGCGCCTGATAGAATATTGTGAGTAATAATTCGCAGAACCCCAAAAAAATGCTCTGGCGACAGACGATTTTTGAATGAATTTCTATATATAAAAAACACATTTTTCCATCTTAAATTCATAATTTTGTTCTGTAGCTACCTTCAATTACTACACAGTCAATCAGCCCGCGAGCAGACGCGTCTTTAGACACCAAACACTCGTGGGTAGCTTTGAAAAACAAACCAAAAGAAACGTATGTAAATGCGACTAGATAGCCGCGGTTTTGACTAGTCAGTCCCGCCTGCTACTAGCTAGTCGCCCCTGCGACTAGTCAGTGGCGCCGGCGACTAGCTAGTCGCACTTGCGAGTAGCCACTCGCGCTTGGTAGAATATTGTGATTTATCCGTCGCAGAACTGCAAAAAATATTCTGGCGCCAGACGATTTTTGAATGAATTTCTTTATATAAAAAACAAAATTTTCCTTCTTAAATTCATTTTTATAAACTTCATTTACCTTTAATTACTGCATTGTCAATGAGCCCGCGAGCAGGCGCGTCTGCAGACACCTCACACTCGTGGGAATCTATAAAAAAAACAAAATAAAACGCATGTAAATGCGACTAGCTAGCCGCGATTTCGACTAGTCAGTCCCGCCTGCTACTAGCTAGTCGCCCCTGCTAGTAGTCAGTGGCTCCGGCGACTGGCTAGTCCCAGCGTGGACTAGCCACTTGCGCCTGATAGAATATTGTGAGTAATAATTCGCAGAACCCCAAAAAAATGCTCTGGCGACAGACGATTTTTGAATGAATTTCTATATATAAAAAACACATTTTTCCATCTTAAATTCATAATTTTGTTCTGTAGCTACCTTCAATTACTACACAGTCAATCAGCCCGCGAGCAGACGCGTCTTTAGACACCAAACACTCGTGGGTAGCTTTGAAAAACAAACCAAAAGAAACGTATGTAAATGCGACTAGATAGCCGCGGTTTTGACTAGTCAGTCCCGCCTGCTACTAGCTAGTCGCCCCTGCGACTAGTCAGTGGCGCCGGCGACTAGCTAGTCCCAGCGTGGACTAGCCACTTGCGCCTGATAGAATATTGTGAGTAATAATTCGCAGAACCCCAAAAAAATGCTCTGGCGACAGACGATTTTTGAATGAATTTCTTTATGTAAAAAACAAACTTTTCCTTCTTAAATTCATTTTTATAAACTTCATTTACCTTTAATTACTGCATTGTCAATGAGCCCGCGAGCAGACGCGTCTGCAGACACCTCACACTCGTGGGAATCTATAAAAAAAAACAAAATAAAACGCATGTAAATGCGACTAGCTAGCCGCGATTTCGACTAGTCAGTCCCGCCTGCTACTAGCTAGTCGCCCCTGCTAGTAGTCAGTGGCACCGGCGACTGGCTAGTCCCAGCGTGGACTAGCCACTTGCGCCTGATAGAATATTGTGAGTAATAATTCGCAGAACCCCAAAAAAATGCTCTGGCGACAGACGATTTTTGAATGAATTTCTATATATAAAAAACACATTTTTCCATCTTAAATTCATAATTTTGTTCTGTAGCTACCTTCAATTACTACACAGTCAATCAGCCCGCGAGCAGACGCGTCTTTAGACACCAAACACTCGTGGGTAGCTTTGAAAAACAAACCAAAAGAAACGTATGTAAATGCGCCTAGATAGCCGCGGTTTTGAGTAGTCAGTCCCGCCTGCTACTAGCTAGTCGCCCCTGCGACTAGTCAGTGGCGCCGGCGACTAGCTAGTCGCACTTGCGAGTAGCCACTCGCGCTTGATAGAATATTGTGATTTATCCGTCGCAGAACTACAAAAAATATTCTGGCGCCAGACGATTTTTGAATGAATTTCTTTATGTAAAAAACAAATTTTCCTCCTTAAATTCATTTTTATAAACTTCATTTACCTTAAATTACTGCATTGTCAATGAGCCCGCGAGCAGACGCGTCTGCAGACACCTCACACTCGTGGGAATCTATAAAAAAAAACAAAATGAAACGCATGTAAATGCGACTAGCTAGCCGCGATTTCGACTAGTCAGTCCCGCCTGCTACTAGCTAGTCGCCCCTGCTAGTAGTCAGTGGCACCGGCGACTGGCTAGTCCCAACGTGGACTAGCCACTTGCGCCTGATAGAATATTGTGAGTAATAATTCGCAGAACCCCAAAAAAATGCTCTGGCGACAGACGATTTTTGAATGAATTTCTATATATAAAAAACACATTTTTCCATCTTAAATTCATAATTTTGTTCTGTAGCTACCTTCAATTACTACACAGTCAATCAGCCCGCGAGCAGACGCGTCTTTAGACACCAAACACTCGTGGGTAGCTTTGAAAAACAAACCAAAAGAAACGTATGTAAATGCGACTAGATAGCCGCGGTTTTGACTAGTCAGTCCCGCCTGCTACTAGCTAGTCGCCCCTGCGACTAGTCAGTGGCGCCGGCGACTAGCTAGTCGCACTTGCGAGTAGCCACTCGCGCTTGGTAGAATATTGTGATTTATCCGTCGCAGAACTGCAAAAAATATTCTGGCGCCAGACGATTTTTGAATGAATTTCTTTATATAAAAAACAAAATTTTCCTTCTTAAATTCATTTTTATAAACTTCATTTACCTTTAATTACTGCATTGTCAATGAGCCCGCGAGCAGGCGCGTCTGCAGACACCTCATACTCGTGGGAATCTATAAAAAAAACAAAATAAAACGCATGTAAATGCGACTAGCTAGCCGCGATTTCGACTAGTCAGTCCCGCCTGCTACTAGCTAGTCGCCCCTGCTAGTAGTCAGTGGCTCCGGCGACTGGCTAGTCCCAGCGTGGACTAGCCACTTGCGCCTGATAGAATATTGTGAGTAATAATTCGCAGAACCCCAAAAAAATGCTCTGGCGACAGACGATTTTTGAATGAATTTCTATATATAAAAAACACATTTTTCCATCTTAAATTCATAATTTTGTTCTGTAGCTACCTTCAATTACTACACAGTCAATCAGCCCGCGAGCAGACGCGTCTTTAGACACCAAACACTCGTGGGTAGCTTTGAAAAACAAACCAAAAGAAACGTATGTAAATGCGACTAGATAGCCGCGGTTTTGACTAGTCAGTCCCGCCTGCTACTAGCTAGTCGCCCCTGCGACTAGTCAGTGGCGCCGGCGACTAGCTAGTCCCAGCGTGGACTAGCCACTTGCGCCTGATAGAATATTGTGAGTAATAATTCGCAGAACCCCAAAAAAATGCTCTGGCGACAGACGATTTTTGAATGAATTTCTATATATAAAAAACAAATTTTTCCATCTTAAATTCATAATTTTGTTCTGTAGCTACCTTCAATTACTACACAGTCAATCAGCCCGCGAGCAGACGCGTCTTTAGACACCAAACACTCGTGGGTAGCTTTGAAAAACAAACCAAAAGAAACGTATGTAAATGCGACTAGATAGCCGCGGTTTTGACTAGTCAGTCCCGCCTGCTACTAGCTAGTCGCCCCTGCGACTAGTCAGTGGCGCCGGCGACTAGCTAGTCGCACTTGCGAGTAGCCACTCGCGCTTGGTAGAATATTGTGATTTATCCGTCGCAGAACTACAAAAAATATTCTGGCGCCAGACGATTTTTGAATGAATTTCTTTATATAAAAAACCAACTTTTCCTTCTTAAATTCATTTTTATAAACTTCATTTACCTTTAATTACTGCATCGTCAATGAGCTCGCGAGCAGACGCGTCTGCAGACACCTCACACTCGTGGGAATCTATAAAAAAAACAAAATAAAACGCATGTAAATGCGACTAGCTAGCCGCGATTTCGACTAGTCAGTCCCGCCTGCTACTAGCTAGTCGCCCCTGCTAGTAGTCAGTGGCACCGGCGACTGGCTAGTCCCAGCGTGGACTAGCCACTTGCGCCTGATAGAATATTGTGAGTAATAATTCGCAGAACCCCAAAAAAATGCTCTGGCGACAGACGATTTTTGAATGAATTTCTATATATAAAAAACACATTTTTCCATCTTAAATTCATAATTTTGTTCTGTAGCTACCTTCAATTACTACACAGTCAATCAGCCCGCGAGCAGACGCGTCTTTAGACACCAAACACTCGTGGGTAGCTTTGAAAAACAAACCAAAAGAAACGTATGTAAATGCGACTAGATAGCCGCGGTTTTGACTAGTCAGTCCCGCCTGCTACTAGCTAGTCGCCCCTGCGACTAGTCAGTGGCGCCGGCGACTAGCTAGTCCCAGCGTGGACTAGCCACTTGCGCCTGATAGAATATTGTGAGTAATAATTCGCAGAACCCCAAAAAAATGCTCTGGCGACAGACGATTTTTGAATGAATTTCTATATATAAAAAACAAATTTTTCCATCTTAAATTCATAATTTTGTTCTGTAGCTACCTTCAATTACTACACAGTCAATCAGCCCGCGAGCAGACGCGTCTTTAGACACCAAACACTCGTGGGTAGCTTTGAAAAACAAACCAAAAGAAACGTATGTAAATGCGACTAGATAGCCGCGGTTTTGACTAGTCAGTCCCGCCTGCTACTAGCTAGTCGCCCCTGCGAATAGTCAGTGGCGCCGGCGACTAGCTAGTCGCACTTGCGAGTAGCCACTCGCGCTTGGTAGAATATTGTGATTTATCCGTCGCAGAACTACAAAAAATATTCTGGCGCCAGACGATTTTTGAATGAATTTCTTTATATAAAAAACAAACTTTTCCTTCTTAAATTCATTTTTATAAACTTCATTTACCTTTAATTACTGCATCGTCAATGAGCTCGCGAGCAGACGCGTCTGCAGACACCTCACACTCGTGGGAATCTATAAAAAAAACAAAATAAAACGCATGTAAATGCGACTAGCTAGCCGCGATTTCGACTAGTCAGTCCCGCCTGCTACTAGCTAGTCGCCCCTGCTAGTAGTCAGTGGCACCGGCGACTGGCTAGTCCCAGCGTGGACTAGCCACTTGCGCCTGATAGAATATTGTGAGTAATAATTCGCAGAACCCCAAAAAAATGCTCTGGCGACAGACGATTTTTGAATGAATTTCTATATATAAAAAACAAATTTTTCCATCTTAAATTCAAAATTTTGTTCTGTAGCTACCTTCAATTACTACACAGTCAATCAGCCTGCGAGCAGACGCGTCTTTAGACACCAAACACCCGTGGGTAGCTTTGAAAAACAAACAAAAAGAAACGTATGTAAATGCGCCTAGATAGCCGCGGTTTTGAGTAGTCAGTCCCGCCTGCTACTAGCTAGTCGCCCCTGCGACTAGTCAGTGGCGCCGGCGACTAGCTAGTCGCACTTGCGAGTAGCCACTCGCGCTTGATAGAATATTGTGATTTATCCGTCGCAGAACTACAAAAACTATTCTGGCGCCAGACGATTTTTGAATGAATTTCTTTATGTAAAAAACAAACTTTTCCTTCTTAAATTCATTTTTATAAACTTCATTTACCTTTAATTACTGCATTGTCAATGAGCCCGCGAGCAGACGCGTCTGCAGACACCTCACACTCGTGGGAATCTATAAAAAAAAACAAAATAAAACGCATGTAAATGCGACTAGCTAGCCGCGATTTCGACTAGTCAGTCCCGCCTGCTACTAGCTAGTCGCCCCTGCTAGTAGTCAGTGGCACCGGCGACTGGCTAGTCCCAGCGTGGACTAGCCACTTGCGCCTGATAGAATATTGTGAGTAATAATTCGCAGAACCCCAAAAAAATGCTCTGGCGACAGACGATTTTTGAATGAATTTCTATATATAAAAAACACATTTTTCCATCTTAAATTCATAATTTTGTTCTGTAGCTACCTTCAATTACTACACAGTCAATCAGCCCGCGAGCAGACGCGTCTTTAGACACCAAACACTCGTGGGTAGCTTTGAAAAACAAACCAAAAGAAACGTATGTAAATGCGCCTAGATAGCCGCGGTTTTGAGTAGTCAGTCCCGCCTGCTACTAGCTAGTCGCCCCTGCGACTAGTCAGTGGCGCCGGCGACTAGCTAGTCGCACTTGCGAGTAGCCACTCGCGCTTGATAGAATATTGTGATTTATCCGTCGCAGAACTACAAAAAATATTCTGGCGCCAGACGATTTTTGAATGAATTTCTTTATGTAAAAAACAAATTTTCCTCCTTAAATTCATTTTTATAAACTTCATTTACCTTAAATTACTGCATTGTCAATGAGCCCGCGAGCAGACGCGTCTGCAGACACCTCACACTCGTGGGAATCTATAAAAAAAAACAAAATGAAACGCATGTAAATGCGACTAGCTAGCCGCGATTTCGACTAGTCAGTCCCGCCTGCTACTAGCTAGTCGCCCCTGCTAGTAGTCAGTGGCACCGGCGACTGGCTAGTCCCAACGTGGACTAGCCACTTGCGCCTGATAGAATATTGTGAGTAATAATTCGCAGAACCCCAAAAAAATGCTCTGGCGACAGACGATTTTTGAATGAATTTCTATATATAAAAAACACATTTTTCCATCTTAAATTCATAATTTTGTTCTGTAGCTACCTTCAATTACTACACAGTCAATCAGCCCGCGAGCAGACGCGTCTTTAGACACCAAACACTCGTGGGTAGCTTTGAAAAACAAACCAAAAGAAACGTATGTAAATGCGACTAGATAGCCGCGGTTTTGACTAGTCAGTCCCGCCTGCTACTAGCTAGTCGCCCCTGCGACTAGTCAGTGGCGCCGGCGACTAGCTAGTCGCACTTGCGAGTAGCCACTCGCGCTTGGTAGAATATTGTGATTTATCCGTCGCAGAACTGCAAAAAATATTCTGGCGCCAGACGATTTTTGAATGAATTTCTTTATATAAAAAACAAAATTTTCCTTCTTAAATTCATTTTTATAAACTTCATTTACCTTTAATTACTGCATTGTCAATGAGCCCGCGAGCAGGCGCGTCTGCAGACACCTCATACTCGTGGGAATCTATAAAAAAAACAAAATAAAACGCATGTAAATGCGACTAGCTAGCCGCGATTTCGACTAGTCAGTCCCGCCTGCTACTAGCTAGTCGCCCCTGCTAGTAGTCAGTGGCTCCGGCGACTGGCTAGTCCCAGCGTGGACTAGCCACTTGCGCCTGATAGAATATTGTGAGTAATAATTCGCAGAACCCCAAAAAAATGCTCTGGCGACAGACGATTTTTGAATGAATTTCTATATATAAAAAACACATTTTTCCATCTTAAATTCATAATTTTGTTCTGTAGCTACCTTCAATTACTACACAGTCAATCAGCCCGCGAGCAGACGCGTCTTTAGACACCAAACACTCGTGGGTAGCTTTGAAAAACAAACCAAAAGAAACGTATGTAAATGCGACTAGATAGCCGCGGTTTTGACTAGTCAGTCCCGCCTGCTACTAGCTAGTCGCCCCTGCGACTAGTCAGTGGCGCCGGCGACTAGCTAGTCGCACTTGCGAGTAGCCACTCGCGCTTGGTAGAATATTGTGATTTATCCGTCGCAGAACTACAAAAAATATTCTGGCGCCAGACGATTTTTGAATGAATTTCTTTATATAAAAAACAAACTTTTCCTTCTTAAATTCATTTTTATAAACTTCATTTACGTTGAATTACTGCATCGTCAATGAGCCCGCGAGCAGACGCGTCTGCAGACACCTCACACTCGTGGGAATCTATAAAAAAAACAAAATAAAACGCATGTAAATGCGACTAGCTAGCCGCGATTTCGACTAGTCAGTCCCGCCTGCTACTAGCTAGTCGCCCCTGCTAGTAGTCAGTGGCACCGGCGACTGGCTAGTCCCAGCGTGGACTAGTCACTTGCGCCTGATAGAATATTGTGAGTAATAATTCGCAGAACCCCAAAAAAATGCTCTGGCGACAGACGATTTTTGAATGAATTTCTATATATAAAAAACACATTTATCCATCTTAAATTCATAATTTTGTTCTGTAGCTACCTTCAATTACTACACAGCCAATCAGCCCGCGAGCAGACGCGTCTTTAGACACCAAACACTCGTGGGTAGCTTTGAAAAACAAACCAAAAGAAACGTATGTAAATGCGACTAGATAGCCGCGGTTTTGAGTAGTCAGTCCCGCCTGCTACTAGCTAGTCGCCCCTGCGACTAGTCAGTGGCGCCGGCGACTAGCTAGTCGCACTTGCGAGTAGCCACTCGCGCTTGGTAGAATATTGTGATTTATCCGTCGCAGAACTACAAAAAATATTCTGGCGCCAGACGATTTTTGAATGAATTTCTTTATATAAAAAACAAACTTTTCCTTCTTAAATTCATTTTTATAAACTTCATTTACCTTTAATTACTGCATCGTCAATGAGCCCGCGAGCAGACGCGTCTGCAGACACCTCACACTCGTGGGAATCTATAAAAAAAACAAAATAAAACGCATGTAAATGCGACTAGCTAGCCGCGATTTCGACTAGTCAGTCCCGCCTGCTACTAGCTAGTCGCCCCTGCTAGTAGTCAGTGGCACCGGCGACTGGCTAGTCCCAGCGTGGACGAGCCACTTGCGCCTGATAGAATATTGTGAGTAATAATTCGCAGAACCCCAAAAAAATGCTCTGGCGACAGACGATTTTTGAATGAATTTCTATATATAAAAAACACATTTTTCCATCTTAAATTCATAATTTTGTTCTGTAGCTACCTTCAATTACTACACAGTCAATCAGCCCGCGAGCAGACGCGTCTTTAGACACCAAACACTCGTGGGTAGCTTTGAAAAACAAACCAAAAGAAACGTATGTAAATGCGACTAGATAGCCGCGGTTTTGACTAGTCAGTCCCGCCTGCTACTAGCTAGTCGCCCCTGCGACTAGTCAGTGGCGCCGGCGACTAGCTAGTCGCACTTGCGAGTAGCCACTCGCGCTTGGTAGAATATTGTGATTTATCCGTCGCAGAACTACAAAAAATATTCTGGCGCCAGACGATTTTTGAATGAATTTCTTTATATAAAAAACAAACTTTTCCTTCTTAAATTCATTTTTATAAACTTCATTTACGTTTAATTACTGCATCGTCAATGAGCCCGCGAGCAGACGCGTCTGCAGACACCTCACACTCGTGGGAATCTATAAAAAAAAACAAAATAAAACGCATGTAAATGCGACTAGCTAGCCGCGATTTCGACTAGTCAGTCCCGCCTGCTACTAGCTAGTCGCACTTGCGAGTAGCCACTCGCGCTTGGTAGAATATTGTGATTTATCCGTCGCAGAACTACAAAAAATATTCTGGCGCCAGACGATTTTTGAATGAATTTCTTTATATAAAAAACAAAATTTTCCTTCTTAAATTCATTTTTATAAACTTCATTTACCTTTAATTACTGCATTGTCAATGAGCCCGCGAGCAGACGCGTCTGCAGACACCTCACACTCGTGGGAATCTATAAAAAAAAAACAAAAAAAACGCATGTAAATGCGACTAGCTAGCCGCGATTTCGACTAGACAGTCCCGCCTGCTGCTAGCTAGTCGGCCCTGCTAGTAGTCAGTGGCACCGGCGACTGGCTAGTCCCAGCGTCGACTAGCCACTCGCGCCTGATAGAATATTGTGAGTAATAATTCGCAGAACCCCAAAAAAATGCTCTGGCGACAGACGATTTTTGAATGAATTTCTATATATAAAAAACACATTTTTCCATCTTAAATTCATAATTTTGTTCTGTAGCTACCTTCAATTACTACACAGTCAATCAGCCCGCGAGCAGACGCGTCTTTAGACACCAAACACTCGTGGGTAGCTTTGAAAAACAAACCAAAAGAAACGTATGTAAATGCGACTAGATAGCCGCGGTTTTGACTAGTCAGTCCCGCCTGCTACTAGCTAGTCGCCCCTGCGACTAGTCAGTGGCGCCGGCGACTAGCTAGTCGCACTTGCGAGTAGCCACTCGCGCTTGGTAGAATATTGTGATTTATCCGTCGCAGAACTGCAAAAAATATTCTGGCGCCAGACGATTTTTGAATGAATTTCTTTATATAAAAAACAAAAATTTCCTTCTTAAATTCATTTTTATAAACTTCATTTACCTTTAATTACTGCATTGTCAATGAGCCCGCGAGCAGACGCGTCTGCAGACACCTCACACTCGTGGGAATCTATAAAAAAAACAAAATAAAACGCATGTAAATGCGACTAGCTAGCCGCGATTTCGACTAGTCAGTCCCGCCTGCTACTAGCTAGTCGCCCCTGCTAGTAGTCAGTGGCACCGGCGACTGGCTAGTCCCAGCGTGGACTAGCCACTTGCGCCTGATAGAATATTGTGAGTAATAATTCGCAGAACCCCAAAAAAATGCTCTGGCGACAGACGATTTTTGAATGAATTTCTATAAATAAAAAACACATTTTTCCATCTTAAATTCATAATTTTGTTCTGTAGCTACCTTCAATTACTACACAGTCAATCAGCCCGCGAGCAGACGCGTCTTTAGACACCAAACACTCGTGGGTAGCTTTGAAAAACAAACCAAAAGAAACGTATGTAAATGCGCCTAGATAGCCGCGGTTTTGAGTAGTCAGTCCCGCCTGCTACTAGCTAGTCGCCCCTGCGACTAGTCAGTGGCGCCGGCGACTAGCTAGTCGCACTTGCGAGTAGCCACTCGCGCTTGGTAGAATATTGTGATTTATCCGTCGCAGAACTGCAAAAAATATTCTGGCGCCAGACGATTTTTGAATGAATTTCTTTATATAAAAAACAAACTTTTCCTTCTTAAATTCATTTTTATAAACTTCATTTACCTTTAATTACTGCATCGTCAATGAGCCCGCGAGCAGACGCGTCTGCAGACACCTCACACTCGTAGGAATCTATAAAAAAAAACAAAAAAAAACGCATGTAAATGCGACTAGCTAGCCGCGATTTCGACTAGTCAGTCCCGCCTGCTACTAGCTAGTCGCCCCTGCTAGTAGTCAGTGGCACCGGCGACTGGCTAGTCCCAGCGTGGACTAGCCACTTACGCCTGATAGAATATTGTGAGTAATAATTCGCAGAACCCCAAAAAAATGCTCTGGCGACAGACGATTTTTGAATGAATTTCTATATACAAAAAACAAATTTTTCAATCTTAAATTCATAATTTTGTTCTGTAGCTACCTTCAATTACTACACAGTCAATCAGCCTGCGAGCAGACGCGTCTTTAGACACCAAACACCCGTGGGTAGCTTTGAAAAACAAACAAAAAGAAACGTATGTAAATGCGCCTAGATAGCCGCGGTTTTGAGTAGTCAGTCCCGCCTGCTACTAGCTAGTCGCCCCTGCGACTAGTCAAAGGCGCCGGCGACTAGCTAGTCGCACTTGCGAGTAGCCACTCGCGCTTGATAGAATATTGTGATTTATCCGTCGCAGAACTACAAAAAATATTCTGGCGCCAGACGATTTTTGAATGAATTTCTATATGTAAAAAACAAATTTTCCTCCATAAATTCATTTTTATAAACTTCATTTACTTTAAATTACTGCATTGTCAATGAGCCCGCGAGCAGACGCGTCTGCAGACACCTCACACTCGTGGGAATCTATAAAAAAAAACAAAAAAAAAACGCATGTAAATGCGACTAGCTAGCCGCGATTTCGACTAGTCAGTCCCGCCTGCTACTAGCTAGTCGCACTTGCGAGTAGCCACTCGCGCTTGGTAGAATATTGTGATTTATCCGTCGCAGAACTACAAAAAATATTCTGGCGCCAGACGATTTTTGAATGAATTTCTTTATATAAAAAACAAAATTTTCCTTCTTAAATTCATTTTTATAAACTTCATTTACCTTTAATTACTGCATTGTCAATGAGCCCGCGAGCAGACGCGTCTGCAGACACCTCACACTCGTGGGAATCTATAAAAAAAAAACAAAAAAAACGCATGTAAATGCGACTAGCTAGCCGCGATTTCGACTAGACAGTCCCGCCTGCTGCTAGCTAGTCGGCCCTGCTAGTAGTCAGTGGCACCGGCGACTGGCTAGTCCCAGCGTCGACTAGCCACTCGCGCCTGATAGAATATTGTGAGTAATAATTCGCAGAACCCCAAAAAAATGCTCTGGCGACAGACGATTTTTGAATGAATTTCTATATATAAAAAACAAATTTTTCCATCTTAAATTCATAATTTTGTTCTGTAGCTACCTTCAATTACTACACAGTCAATCAGCCCGGGAGCAGACGCGTCTTTAGACACCAAACACTCGTGGGTAGCTTTGAAAAACAAACCAAAAGAAACGTATGTAAATGCGACTAGATAGCCGCGGTTTTGTCTAGTCAGTCCCGCCTGCTACTAGCTAGTCGCCCCTGCGACTAGTCAGTGGCACCGGCGACTAGCTAGTCGCACTTGCGAGTAGCCACTCGCGCTCGGTAGAATATTGTGATTTATCCGTCGCAGAACTACAAAAAATATTCTGGCGCCAGACGATTTTTTAATGAATTTCTTTATATAAAAAACAAACTTTTCCTTCTTAAATTCATTTTTATAAACTTCATTTACCTTTAATTACTGCATCGTCAATGAGCCCGCGCGCAGACGCGTCTGCAGACACCTCACACTCGTGGGAATCTATAAAAAAAACAAAATAAAACGCATGTAAATGCGACTAGCTAGCCGCGATTTCGACTAGTCAGTCCCGCCTGCTACTAGCTAGTCGCCCCTGCTAGTAGTCAGTGGCACCGGCGACTGGCTAGTCCCAGCGTGGACTAGCCACTTGCGCCTGATAGAATATTGTGAGTAATAATTCGCAGAACCCCAAAAAAATGCTCTGGCGACAGACGATTTTTGAATGAATTTCTATATATAAAAAACACATTTTTCCATCTTAAATTCATAATCTTGTTCTGTAGCTACCTCCAATTACTACACAGTCAATCAGCCTGCGAGCAGACGCGTCTTTAGACACCAAACACTCGTGGGTAGCTTTGAAAAACAAACAAAAAGAAACGTATGTAAATGCGCCTAGATAGCCGCGGTTTTGACTAGTCAGACCCGCCTGCTACTAGCTAAACGCCCCTGCGACTAGTCAGTGGCGCCGGCGACTAGCTAGTCGCACTTGCGAGTAGCCACTCGCGCTTGATAGAATATTGTGATTTATCCGTCGCAGAACTACAAAAAATATTCTGGCGCCAGACGATTTTTGAATGAATTTCTTCATGTAAAAAACAAATTTTCCTCCTTAAATTCATTTTTATAAACTTCATTTACCTTAAATTACTGCATTGTCAATGAGCCCGCGAGCAGACGCGTCTGCAGACACCTCACACTCGTGGGAATCTATAAAAAAAAAAACAAAATAAAACGCATGTAAATGCGACTAGCTAGCCGCGATTTCGACTAGTCAGTCCCGCCTGCTACTAGCTAGTCGCCCCTGCTAGTAGTCAGTGGCACCGGCGACTGGCTAGTCCCAGCGTGGACTAGCCACTTGCGCCGTATAGAATATTGTGAGTAATAATTCGCAGAACCCCAAAAAAATGCTCTGGCGACAGACGATTTTTGAATGAATTTCTATATATAAAAAACACATTTTTCCATCTTAAATTCATAATTTTGTTCTGTAGCTACCTTCAATTACTACAAAGTCAATCAGCCCGCGAGCAGACGCGTCTTTAGACACCAAACACTCGTGGGTAGCTTTGAAAAAACAAACCAAAAGAAACGTATGTAAATGCGACTAGATAGCCGCGGTTTTGACTAGTCAGTCCCGCCTGCTACTAGCTAGTCGCCCCTGCGACTAGTCAGTGGCGCCGGCGACTAGCTAGTCGCACTTGCGAGTAGCCACTCGCGCTTGGTAGAATATTGTGATTTATCCGTCGCAGAACTACAAAAAATATTCTGGCGCCAGACGATTTTTGAATGAATTTCTTTATATAAAAAACAAACTTTTCCTTCTTAAATTCATTTTTATAAACTTCATTTACGTTTAATTACTGCATCGTCAATGAGCCCGCGAGCAGACGCGTCTGCAGACACCTCACACTCGTGGGAATCTATAAAAAAAAACAAAATAAAACGCATGTAAATGCGACTAGCTAGCCGCGATTTCGACTAGTCAGTCCCGCCTGCTACTAGCTAGTCGCACTTGCGAGTAGCCACTCGCGCTTGATAGAATATTGTGATTTATCCGTCGCAGAACTACAAAAAATATTCTGGCGCCAGACGATTTTTGAATGAATTTCTTTATGTAAAAAACAAATTTTCCTCCTTAAATTCATTTTTATAAACTTCATTTACCTTAAATTACTGCATTGTCAATGAGCCCGCGAGCAGACGCGTCTGCAGACACCTCACACTCGTGGGAATCTATAAAAAAAACAAAATAAAACGCATGTAAATGCGACTAGCTAGCCGCGATTTCGACTAGTCAGTCCCGCCTGCTACTAGCTAGTCGCCCCTGCTAGTAGTCAGTGGCACCGGCGACTGGCTAGTCCCAGCGTGGACTAGCCACTTGCGCCTGATAGAATATTGTGAGTAATAATTCGCAGAACCCCAAAAAAATGCTCTGGCGACAGACGATTTTTGAATGAATTTCTATATATAAAAAACACATTTTTCCATCTTAAATTCATAATTTTGTTCTGTAGCTACCTTCAATTACTACACAGTGAATCAGCCCGCGAGCAGACGCGTCTTTAGACACCAAACACTCGTGGGTAGCTTTGAAAAACAAACCAAAAGAAACGTATGTAAATGCGACTAGATAGCCGCGGTTTTGACTAGTCAGTCCCGCCTGCTACTAGCTAGTCGCCCCTGCGACTAGTCAGTGGCGCCGGCGACTAGCTAGTCGCACTTGCGAGTAGCCACTCGCGCTTGGTAGAATATTGTGATTTATCCGTCGCAGAACTGCAAAAAATATTCTGGCGCCAGACGATTTTTGAATGAATTTCTTTATATAAAAAACAAACTTTTCCTTCTTAAATTCATTTTTATAAACTTCATTTACCTTTAATTACTGCATCGTCAATGAGCCCGCGAGCAGACGCGTCTGCAGACACCTCACACTCGTGGGAATCTATAAAAAAAACAAAATAAAACGCATGTAAATGCGACTAGCTAGCCGTGATTTCGACTAGTCAGTCCCACCTGCTACTAGCTAGTCGCCCCTGCTAGTAGTCAGTGGCACCGGCGACTGGCTAGTCCCAGGGTGGACGAGCCACTTGCGCCTGATAGAATATTGTGAGTAATAATTCGCAGAACCCCAAAAAAATGCTCTGGCGACAGACGATTTTTGAATGAATTTCTATATATAAAAAACACATTTTTCCATCTTAAATTCATAATTTTCTTCTGTAGCTACCTCCAATTACTACACAGTCAATCAGCCTGCGAGCAGACGCGTCTTTAGACACCAAACACTCGTGGGTAGCTTTGAAAAACAAACAAAAAGAAACGTATGTAAATGCGCCTAGATAGCCGCGGTTTTGACTAGTCAGTCCCGCCTGCTACTAGCTAAACGCCCCTGCGACTAGTCAGTGGCGCCGGCGACTAGCTAGTCGCACTTGCGAGTAGCCACTCGCGCTTGATAGAATATTGTGATTTATCCGTCGCAGAACTACAAAAAATATTCTGGCGCCAGACGATTTTTGAATGAATTTCTTCATGTAAAAAACAAATTTTCCTCCTTAAATTCATTTTTATAAACTTCATTTACCTTAAATTACTGCATTGTCAATGAGCCCGCGAGCAGACGCGTCTGCAGACACCTCACACTCGTGGGAATCTATAAAAAAAAAACAAAATAAAACGCATGTAAATGCGACTAGCTAGCCGCGATTTCGACTAGTCAGTCCCGCCTGCTACTAGCTAGTCGCCCCTGCTAGTAGTCAGTGGCACCGGCGACTGGCTAGTCCCAGCGTGGACTAGCCACTTGCGCCGTATAGAATATTGTGAGTAATAATTCGCAGAACCCCAAAAAAATGCTCTGGCGACAGACGATTTTTGAATGAATTTCTATATATAAAAAACACATTTTTCCATCTTAAATTCATAATTTTGTTCTGTAGCTACCTTCAATTACTACACAGTCAATCAGCCCGCGAGCAGACGCGTCTTTAGACACCAAACACTCGTGGGTAGCTTTGAAAAACAAACCAAAAGAAACGTATGTAAATGCGACTAGATAGCCGCGGTTTTGACTAGTCAGTCCCGCCTGCTACTAGCTAGTCGCCCCTGCGACTAGTCAGTGGCGCCGGCGACTAGCTAGTCGCACTTGCGAGTAGCCACTCGCGCTTGGTAGAATATTGTGATTTATCCGTCGCAGAACTACAAAAAATATTCTGGCGCCAGACGATTTTTGAATGAATTTCTTTATATAAAAAACAAACTTTTCCTTCTTAAATTCATTTTTATAAACTTCATTTACGTTTAATTACTGCATCGTCAATGAGCCCGCGAGCAGACGCGTCTGCAGACACCTCACACTCGTGGGAATCTATAAAAAAAAACAAAATAAAACGCATGTAAATGCGACTAGCTAGCCGCGATTTCGACTAGTCAGTCCCGCCTGCTACTAGCTAGTCGCACTTGCGAGTAGCCACTCGCGCTTGATAGAATATTGTGATTTATCCGTCGCAGAACTACAAAAAATATTCTGGCGCCAGACGATTTTTGAATGAATTTCTTTATGTAAAAAACAAATTTTCCTCCTTAAATTCATTTTTATAAACTTCATTTACCTTAAATTACTGCATTGTCAATGAGCCCGCGAGCAGACGCGTCTGCAGACACCTCACACTCGTGGGAATCTATAAAAAAAACAAAATAAAACGCATGTAAATGCGACTAGCTAGCCGCGATTTCGACTAGTCAGTCCCGCCTGCTACTAGCTAGTCGCCCCTGCTAGTAGTCAGTGGCACCGGCGACTGGCTAGTCCCAGCGTGGACTAGCCACTTGCGCCTGATAGAATATTGTGAGTAATAATTCGCAGAACCCCAAAAAAATGCTCTGGCGACAGACGATTTTTGAATGAATTTCTATATATAAAAAACACATTTTTCCATCTTAAATTCATAATTTTGTTCTGTAGCTACCTTCAATTACTACAAAGTCAATCAGCCCGCGAGCAGACGCGTCTTTAGACACCAAACACTCGTGGGTAGCTTTGAAAAACAAACCAAAAGAAACGTATGTAAATGCGACTAGATAGCCGCGGTTTTGACTAGTCAGTCCCGCCTGCTACTAGCTAGTCGCCCCTGCGACTAGTCAGTGGCGCCGGCGACTAGCTAGTCGCACTTGCGAGTAGCCACTCGCGCTTGGTAGAATATTGTGATTTATCCGTCGCAGAACTGCAAAAAATATTCTGGCGCCAGACGATTTTTGAATGAATTTCTTTATATAAAAAACAAACTTTTCCTTCTTAAATTCATTTTTATAAACTTCATTTACCTTTAATTACTGCATCGTCAATGAGCCCGCGAGCAGACGCGTCTGCAGACACCTCACACTCGTGGGAATCTATAAAAAAAACAAAATAAAACGCATGTAAATGCGACTAGCTAGCCGTGATTTCGACTAGTCAGTCCCACCTGCTACTAGCTAGTCGCCCCTGCTAGTAGTCAGTGGCACCGGCGACTGGCTAGTCCCAGCGTGGACGAGCCACTTGCGCCTGATAGAATATTGTGAGTAATAATTCGCAGAACCCCAAAAAAATGCTCTGGCGACAGACGATTTTTGAATGAATTTCTATATATAAAAAACACATTTTTCCATCTTAAATTCATAATTTTGTTCTGTAGCTACCTCCAATTACTACACAGTCAATCAGCCTGCGAGCAGACGCGTCTTTAGACACCAAACACTCGTGGGTAGCTTTGAAAAACAAACAAAAAGAAACGTATGTAAATGCGCCTAGATAGCCGCGGTTTTGACTAGTCAGTCCCGCCTGCTACTAGCTAAACGCCCCTGCGACTAGTCAGTGGCGCCGGCGACTAGCTAGTCGCACTTGCGAGTAGCCACTCGCGCTTGATAGAATATTGTGATTTATCCGTCGCAGAACTACAAAAAATATTCTGGCGCCAGACGATTTTTGAATGAATTTCTTCATGTAAAAAACAAATTTTCCTCCTTAAATTCATTTTTATAAACTTCATTTACCTTAAATTACTGCATTGTCAATGAGCCCGCGAGCAGACGCGTCTGCAGACACCTCACACTCGTGGGAATCTATAAAAAAAAAACAAAATAAAACGCATGTAAATGCGACTAGCTAGCCGCGATTTCGACTAGTCAGTCCCGCCTGCTACTAGCTAGTCGCCCCTGCTAGTAGTCAGTGGCACCGGCGACTGGCTAGTCCCAGCGTGGACTAGCCACTTGCGCCGTATAGAATATTGTGAGTAATAATTCGCAGAACCCCAAAAAAATGCTCTGGCGACAGACGATTTTTGAATGAATTTCTATATATAAAAAACACATTTTTCCATCTTAAATTCATAATTTTGTTCTGTAGCTACCTTCAATTACTACAAAGTCAATCAGCCCGCGAGCAGACGCGTCTTTAGACACCAAACACTCGTGGGTAGCTTTGAAAAACAAACCAAAAGAAACGTATGTAAATGCGACTAGATAGCCGCGGTTTTGACTAGTCAGTCCCGCCTGCTACTAGCTAGTCGCCCCTGCGACTAGTCAGTGGCGCCGGCGACTAGCTAGTCGCACTTGCGAGTAGCCACTCGCGCTTGGTAGAATATTGTGATTTATCCGTCGCAGAACTACAAAAAATATTCTGGCGCCAGACGATTTTTGAATGAATTTCTTTATATAAAAAACAAACTTTTCCTTCTTAAATTCATTTTTATAAACTTCATTTACGTTTAATTACTGCATCGTCAATGAGCCCGCGAGCAGACGCGTCTGCAGACACCTCACACTCGTGGGAATCTATAAAAAAAAACAAAATAAAACGCATGTAAATGCGACTAGCTAGCCGCGATTTCGACAAGTCAGTCCCGCCTGCTACTAGCTAGTCGCACTTGCGAGTAGCCACTCGCGCTTGGTAGAATATTGTGATTTATCCGTCGCAGAACTACAAAAAATATTCTGGCGCCAGACGATTTTTGAATGAATTTCTTTATATAAAAAACAAAATTTTCCTTCTTAAATTCATTTTTATAAACTTCATTTACCTTTAATTACTGCATTGTCAATGAGCCCGCGAGCAGACGCGTCTGCAGACACCTCACACTCGTGGGAATCTATAAAAAAAAAACAAAAAAAAACGCATGTAAATGCGACTAGCTAGCCGCGATTTCGACTAGACAGTCCCGCCTGCTGCTAGCTAGTCGGCCCTGTTAGTAGTCAGTGGCACCGGCGACTGGCTAGTCCCAGCGTTGACTAGCCACTTGCGCCTGATAGAATATTGTGAGTAATAATTCGCAGAACCCCAAAAAAATGCTCTGGCGACAGACGATTTTTGAATGAATTTCTATATATAAAAAACACATTTATCCATCTTAAATTCATAATTTTGTTCTGTAGCTACCATCTATTACTACACAGTCAATCATCCCGCGAGCAGACGCGTCTTTAGACACCAAACACTCGTGGGTAGCTTTGAAAAACAAACCAAAAGAAACGTATGTAAATGCGACTAGATAGCCGCGGTTTTGACTAGTCAGTCCCGCCTGCTACTAGCTAGTCGCCCCTGCGACTAGTCAGTGGCGCCGGCGACTAGCTAGTCCCAGCGTGGACTAGCCACTTGCGCCTGATAGTATATTGTGAGTAATAATTCGCAGAACCCCAAAAAAAATGCTCTGGCGACAGACGATTTTTGAATGAATTTCTATATATAAAAAACACATTTATCCATCTTAAATTCATAATTTTGTTCTGTAGCTACCTTCAATTACTACACAGTCAATCAGCCCGCGAGCAGACGCGTCTTTAGACACCATACACTCGTGGGTAGCTTTGAAAAACAAACCAAAAGAAACGTATGTAAATGCGACTAGATAGCCGCGGTTTTGACTAGTCAGTCCCGCCTGCTACTAGCTAGTCGCCCCTGCGACTAGTCAGTGGCGCCGGCGACTAGCTAGTCGCACTTGCGAGTAGCCAGTCGCGCTTGATAGAATATTGTGATTTATCCGTCGCAGAACTACAAAAAATATTCTGGCGCCAGACGATTTTTGAATGAATTTCTTTATGTAAAAAACAAAATTTTCCTTCTTAAATTCATTTTTATAAACTTCATTTACCTTTAATTACTGCATTGTCAATGAGCCCGCGAGCAGACGCGTCTGCAGACACCTCACACTCGTGGGAATCTATAAAAAAAACAAAATAAAACGCATGTAAATGCGACTAGCTAGCCGCGATTTCGACTAGTCAGTCCCGCCTGCTACTAGCTAGTCGCCCCTGCTAGTAGTCAGTGGCACCGGCGACTGGCTAGTCCCAGCGTGGACTAGCCACTTGCGCCTGATAGAATATTGTGAGTAATAATTCGCAGAACCCCAAAAAAATGCTCTGGCGACAGACGATTTTTGAATGAATTTCTATATATAAAAAACAAATTTTTCCATCTTAAATTCATAATTTTGTTCCGTAGCTACCTTCAATTACTACACAGTCAATCAGCCTGCGAGCAGACGCGTCTTTAGACACCAAACACCCGTGGGTAGCTTTGAAAAACAAACAAAAAGAAACGTATGTAAATGCGCCTAGATAGCCGCGGTTTTGAGTAGTCAGTCCCGCCTGCTACTAGCTAGTCGCCCCTGCGACTAGTCAGTGGCGCCGGCGACTAGCTAGTCGCACTTGCGAGTAGCCACTCGCGCTTGATAGAATATTGTGATTTATCCGTCGCAGAACTACAAAAAATATTCTGGCGCCAGACGATTTTTGAATGAATTTCTTTGTATAAAAAACAAAATTTTCCTTCTTAAATTCATTTTTATAAACTTCATTTACCTTTAATTACTGCATTGTCAATGAGCCCGCGAGCAGACGCGTCTGCAGACACCTCACACTCGTGGGAATCTATAAAAAAAACCAAATAAAACGCATGTAAATACGACTAGCTAGCCGCGATTTCGACTAGTCAGTCCCGCCTGCTACTAGCTAGTCGCCCCTGCTAGTAGTCAGTGGCACCGGCGACTGGCTAGTCCCAGCGTAGACTAGCCACTTGCGCCTGATAAAATATTGTGAGTAATAATTCGCAGAACCCCAAAAAAATGCTCTGGCGACAGACGATTTTTGAATGAATTTCTATATATAAAAAACACATTTTTCCATCTTAAATTCATAATTTTGTTCTGTAGCTACCTTCAATTACTACACAGTCAATCAGCCCGCGAGCAGACGCGTCTTTAGACACCAAACACTCGTGGGTAGCTTTGAAAAACAAACCAAAAGAAACGTATGTAAATGCGACTAGATAGCCGCGGTTTTGACTAGTCAGTCCCGCCTGCTACTAGCTAGTCGCCCCTGCGACTAGTCAGTGGCGCCGGCGACTAGCTAGTCGCACTTGCGAGTAGCCAGTCGCGCTTGATAGAATATTGTGATTACCCGTCGCAGAACTACAAAAAATATTCTGGCGCCAGACGATTTTTGAATGAATTTCTTTATGTAAAAAACAAAATGTTACTTCTTAAATTCATTTTTATAAACTTCATTTACCTTTAATTACTGCATTGTCAATAAGCCCGCGAGCAGACGCGTCTGCAGACACCTCACACTCGTGGGAATCTATAAAAAAAACAAAATAAAACGCATGTAAATGCGACTAGCTAGCCGCGATTTCGACTAGTCAGTCCCGCCTGCTACTAGCTAGTCGCCCCTGCTAGTAGTCAGTGGCACCGGCGACTGGCTAGTCCCAGCGTGGACTAGCCACTTGCGCCTGATAGAATATTGTGAGTAATAATTCGCAGAACCCCAAAAAAATGCTCTGGCGACAGACGATTTTTGAATGAATTTCTATATATAAAAAACACATTTATCCATCTTAAATTCATAATTTTGTTCTGTAGCTACCATCTATTACTACACAGTCAATCATTCCGCGAGCAGACGCGTCTTTAGACACCAAACACTCGTGGGTAGCTTTGAAAAACAAACCAAAAGAAACGTATGTAAATGCGACTAGATAGCCGCGGTTTTGACTAGTCAGTCCCGCCTGCTACTAGCTAGTCGCCCCTGCGACTAGTCAGTGGCGCCGGCGACTAGCTAGTCCCAGCGTGGACTAGCCACTTGCGCCTGATAGTATATTGTGAGTAATAATTCGCAGAACCCCAAAAAAATGCTCTGGCGACAGACGATTTTTGAATGAATTTCTATATATAAAAAACACATTTATCCATCTTAAATTCATAATTTTGTTCTGTAGCTACCATCTATTACTACACAGTCAATCATCCCGCGAGCAGACGCGTCTTTAGACACCAAACACTCGTGGGAGCTTTGAAAAACAAACCAAAAGAAACGTATGTAAATGCGACTAGATAGCCGCGGTTTTGACCAGTCAGTCCCGCCTGCTACTAGCTAGTCGCCCCTGCGACTAGTCAGTGGCGCCGGCGACTAGCTAGTCCCAGCGTGGACTAGCCACTTGCGCCTGATAGAATATTGTGAGTAATAATTCGCAGAACCCCAAAAAAATGCTCTGGCGACAGACGATTTTTGAATGAATTTCTATATATAAAAAACAAATTTTTCCATCTTAAATTCATAATTTTGTTCTGTAGCTACCTTCAATTACTACACAGTCAATCAGCCCGCGAGCAGACGCGTCTTTAGACACCAAACACTCGTGGGTAGCTTTGAAAAACAAACCAAAAGAAACGTATGTAAATGCGACTAGATAGCCGCGGTTTTGACTAGTCAGTCCCGCCTGCTACTAGCTAGTCGCCCCTGCGACTAGTCAGTGGCGCCGGCGACTAGCTAGTCGCACTTGCGAGTAGCCACTCGCGCTTGGTAGAATATTGTGATTTATCCGTCGCAGAACTACAAAAAATATTCTGGCGCCAGACGATTTTTGAATGAATTTCTTTATATGAAAAACAAACTTTTCCTTCTTAAATTCATTTTTATAAACTTCATTTACCTTTAATTACTGCATCGTCAATGAGCTCGCGAGCAGACGCGTCTGCAGACACCTCACACTCGTGGGAATCTATAAAAAAAACAAAATAAAACGCATGTAAATGCGACTAGCTAGCCGCGATTTCGACTAGTCAGTCCCGCCTGCTACTAGCTAGTCGCCCCTGCTAGTAGTCAGTGGCACCGGCGACTGGCTAGTCCCAGCGTGGACTAGCCACTTGCGCCTGATAGAATATTGTGAGTAATAATTCGCAGAACCCCAAAAAAATGCTCTGGCGACAGACGATTTTTGAATGAATTTCTATATATAAAAAACAAATTTTTCCATCTTAAATTCATAATTTTGTTCTGTAGCTACCTTCAATTACTACACAGTCAATCAGCCCGCGAGCAGACGCGTCTTTAGACACCAAACACTCGTGGGTAGCTTTGAAAAACAAACCAAAAGAAACGTATGTAAATGCGACTAGATAGCCGCGGTTTTGAGTAGTCAGTCCCGCCTGCTACTAGCTAGTCGCCCCTGCGACTAGTCAGTGGCGCCGGCGACTAGCTAGTCGCACTTGCGAGTAGCCACTCGCGCTTGATAGAATATTGTGATTTATCCGTCGCAGAACTACAAAAAATATTCTGGCGCCAGACGATTTTTGAATGAATTTCTTTGTATAAAAAACAAAATTTTCCTTCTTAAATTCATTTTTATAAACTTCATTTACCTTTAATTACTGCATTGTCAATGAGCCCGCGAGCAGACGCGTCTGCAGACACCTCACACTCGTGGGAATCTATAAAAAAAACCAAATAAAACGCATGTAAATTCGACTAGCTAGCCGCGATTTCGACTAGTCAGTCCCGCCTGCTACTAGCTAGTCGCCCCTGCTAGTAGTCAGTGGCACCGGCGACTGGCTAGTCCCAGCGTAGACTAGCCACTTGCGCCTGATAAAATATTGTGAGTAATAATTCGCAGAACCCCAAAAAAATGCTCTGGCGACAGACGATTTTTGAATGAATTTCTATATATAAAAAACACATTTTTCCATCTTAAATTCATAATTTTGTTCTGTAGCTACCTTCAATTACTACACAGTCAATCAGCCCGCGAGCAGACGCGTCTTTAGACACCAAACACTCGTGGGTAGCTTTGAAAAACAAACCAAAAGAAACGTATGTAAATGCGACTAGATAGCCGCGGTTTTGACTAGTCAGTCCCGCCTGCTACTAGCTAGTCGCCCCTGCGACTAGTCAGTGGCGCCGGCGACTAGCTAGTCGCACTTGCGAGTAGCCAGTCGCGCTTGATAGAATATTGTGATTACCCGTCGCAGAACTACAAAAAATATTCTGGCGCCAGACGATTTTTGAATGAATTTCTTTATGTAAAAAACAAAATGTTCCTTCTTAAATTCATTTTTATAAACTTCATTTACCTTTAATTACCTCATTGTCAATAAGCCCGCGAGCAGACGCGTCTGCAGACACCTCACACTCGTGGGAATCTATAAAAAAAACAAAATAAAACGCATGTAAATGCGACTAGCTAGCCGCGATTTCGACTAGTCAGTCCCGCCTGCTACTAGCTAGTCGCCCCTGCTAGTAGTCAGTGGCACCGGCGACTGGCTAGTCCCAGCGTGGACTAGCCACTTGCGCCTGATAGAATATTGTGAGTAATAATTCGCAGAACCCCAAAAAAATGCTCTGGCGACAGACGATTTTTGAATGAATTTCTATATATAAAAAACACAATTTATCCATCTTAAATTCATAATTTTGTTCTGTAGCTACCATCTATTACTACACAGTCAATCATCCCGCGAGCAGACGCGTCTTTAGACACCAAACACTCGTGGGTAGCTTTGAAAAACAAACCAAAAGAAACGTATGTAAATGCGACTAGATAGCCGCGGTTTTGACTAGTCAGTCCCGCCTGCTACTAGCTAGTCGCCCCTGCGACTAGTCAGTGGCGCCGGCGACTAGCTAGTCCCAGCGTGGACTAGCCACTTGCGCCTGATAGAATATTGTGAGTGATAATTCGCAGAACCCCAAAAAAATGCTCTGGCGACAGACGATTTTTGAATGAATTTCTATATATAAAAAACAAATTTTTCCATCTTAAATTCATAATTTTGTTCTGTAGCTACCTTCAATTACTACACAGTCAATCAGCCCGCGAGCAGACGCGTCTTTAGACACCAAACACTCGTGGGTAGCTTTGAAAAACAAACCAAAAGAAACGTATGTAAATGCGACTAGATAGCCGCGGTTTTGACTAGTCAGTCCCGCCTGCTACTAGCTAGTCGCCCCTGCGACTAGTCAGTGGCGCCGGCGACTAGCTAGTCGCACTTGCGAGTAGCCACTCGCGCTTGGTAGAATATTGTGATTTATCCGTCGCAGAACTACAAAAAATATTCTGGCGCCAGACGATTTTTGAATGAATTTCTTTATATAAAAAACAAACTTTTCCTTCTTAAATTCATTTTTATAAACTTCATTTACCTTTAATTACTGCATCGTCAATGAGCCCGCGAGCAGACGCGTCTGCAGACACCTCACACTCGTGGGAATCTATAAAAAAAACAAAATAAAACGCATGTAAATGCGACTAGCTAGCCGCGATTTCGACTAGTCAGTCCCGCCTGCTACTAGCTAGTCGCCCCTGCTAGTAGTCAGTGGCACCGGCGACTGGCTAGTCCCAGCGTGGACTAGCCACTTGCGCCTGATAGAATATTGTGAGTAATAATTCGCAGAACCCCAAAAAAATGCTCTGGCGACAGACGATTTTTGAATGAATTTCTATATATAAAAAACACATTTTTCCATCTTAAATTCATAATTTTGTTCTGTAGCTACCTTCAATTACTACACAGTCAATCAGCCTGCGAGCAGACGCGTCTTTAGACACCAAACACTCGTGGGTAGCTTTGAAAAACAAACCAAAAGAAACGTATGTAAATGCGCCTAGATAGCCGCGGTTTTGAGTAGTCAGTCCCGCCTGCTACTAGCTAGTCGCCCCTGCGACTAGTCAGTGGCGCCGGCGACTAGCTAGTCGCACTTGCGAGTAGCCACTCGCGCTTGATAGAATATTGTGATTTATCCGTCGCAGAACTACAAAAAATATTCTGGCGCCAGACGATTTTTGAATGAATTTCTTCATGTAAAAAACAAATTTTCCTCCTTAAATTCATTTTTATAAACTTCATTTACCTTAAATTACTGCATTGTCAATGAGCCCGCGAGCAGACGCGTCTGCAGACACCTCACACTCGTGGGAATCTATAAAAAAAAAACAAAATAAAACGCATGTAAATGCGACTAGCTAGCCGCGATTTCGACTAGTCAGTCCCGCCTGCTACTAGCTAGTCGCCCCTGCTAGTAGTCAGTGGCACCGGCGACTGGCTAGTCCCAGCGTGGACTAGCCACTTGCGCCTGATAGAATATTGTGAGTAATAATTCGCAGAACCCCAAAAAAATGCTCTGGCGACAGACGATTTTTGAATGAATTTCTATATATAAAAAACAAATTTTTCCATCTTAAATTCATAATTTTGTTCTGTAGCTACCTTCAATTACTACACAGTCAATCAGCCTGCGAGTAGTCGCGTCTTTAGACACCAAACACTCGTGGGTAGCTTTGAAAAACAAACAAAAAGAAACGTATGTAAATGCGCCTAGATAGCCGCGGTTTTGAGTAGTCAGTCCCGCCTGCTACTAGCTAGTCGCCCCTGCGACTAGTCAGTGGCGCCGGCGACTAGCTAGTCGCACTTGCGAGTAGCCACTCGCGCTTGGTAGAATATTGTGATTTATCCGTCGCAGAACTACAAAAAATATTCTGGCGCCAGACGATTTTTGAATGAATTTCTTTATGTAAAAAACAAATTTTCCTCCTTAAATTCATTTTTATAAACTTCATTTACCTTAAATTACTGCATTGTCAATGAGCCCGCGAGCAGACGCGTCTGCAGACACCTCACACTCGTGGGAATCTATAAAAAAAAACAAAAAAAAACGCATGTAAATGCGACTAGCTAGCCGCGATTTCGACTAGTCAGTCCCGCCTGCTACTAGCTAGTCGCCCCTGCTAGTAGTCAGTGGCACCGGCGACTGGCTAGTCCCAGCGTGGACTAGCCACTTACGCCTGATAGAATATTGTGAGTAATAATTCGCAGAACCCCAAAAAAATGCTCTGGCGACAGACGATTTTTGAATGAATTTCTATATATAAAAAACAAATTTTTCAATCTTAAATTCATAATTTTGTTCTGTAGCTACCTTCAATTACTACACAGTCAATCAGCCTGCGAGCAGACGCGTCTTTAGACACCAAACACCCGTGGGTAGCTTTGAAAAACAAACAAAAAGAAACGTATGTAAATGCGCCTAGATAGCCGCGGTTTTGAGTAGTCAGTCCCGCCTGCTACTAGCTAGTCGCCCCTGCGACTAGTCAGTGGCGCCGGCGACTAGCTAGTCGCACTTGCGAGTAGCCACTCGCGCTTGATAGAATATTGTGATTTATCCGTCGCAGAACTACAAAAAATATTCTGGCGCCAGACAATTTTTGAATGAATTTCTTTATGTAAAAAACAAATTTTCCTCCTTAAATTCATTTTTATAAACTTCATTTACCTTAAATTACTGCATTGTCAATGAGCCCGCGAGCAGACGCGTCTGCAGACACCTCACACTCGTGGGAATCTATAAAAAAAAACAAAATGAAACGCATGTAAATGCGACCAGCTAGCCGCGATTTCGACTAGTCAGTCCCGCCTGCTACTAGCTAGTCGCCCCTGCTAGTAGTCAGTGGCACCGGCGACTGGCTAGTCCCAGCGTGGACTAGCCACTTGCGCCTGATAGAATATTGTGAGTAATAATTCGCAGAACCCCAAAAAAATGCTCTGGCGACAGACGATTTTTGAATGAATTTCTATATATAAAAAACACATTTTTCCATCTTAAATTCATAATTTTGTTCTGTAGCTACCTTCAATTACTACACAGTCAATCAGCCCGCGAGCAGACGCGTCTTTAGACACCAAACACTCGTGAGTAGCTTTGAAAAACAAACCAAAAGAAACGTATGTAAATGCGACTAGATAGCCGCGGTTTTGACTAGTCAGTCCCGCCTGCTACTAGCTAGTCGCCCCTGCGACTAGTCAGTGGCGCCGGCGACTAGATAGTCCCAGCATGGACTAGCCACTTGCGCCTGATAGAATATTGTGAGTAATATTTCGCAGAACCCCAAAAAAATGCTCTGGCGACAGACGATTTTTGAATGAATTTCTATATATAAAAAACACATTTTTCCATCTTAAATTCATAATTTTGTTCTGTAGCTACCTTCAATTACTACACAGTCCATCAGCCCGCGAGCAGACGCGTCTTTAGACACCAAACACTCGTGGGTAGCTTTGAAAAACAAACCAAAAGAAACGTATGTAAATGCGACTAGATAGCCGCGGTTTTGACTAGTCAGTCCCGCCTGCTACTAGCTAGTCGCCCCTGCGACTAGTCAGTGGCGCCGGCGACTAGCTAGTCCCAGCGTGGACTAGCCACTTGCGCCTGATAGAATATTGTGAGTAATAATTCGCAGAACCCCAAAAAAATGCTCTGGCGACAGACGATTTTTGAATGAATTTCTATATATAAAAAACAAATTTTTCCATCTTAAATTCATAATTTTGTTCTGTAGCTACCTTCAATTACTACACAGTCAATCAGCCCGCGAGCAGACGCGTCTTTAGACACCAAACACTCGTGGGTAGCTTTGAAAAACAAACCAAAAGAAACGTATGTAAATGCGACTAGATAGCCGCGGTTTTGACTAGTCAGTCCCGCCTGCTACTAGCTAGTCGCCCCTGCGACTAGTCAGTGGCGCCGGCGACTAGCTAGTCGCACTTGCGAGTAGCCACTCGCGCTTGGTAGAATATTGTGATTTATCCGTCGCAGAACTACAAAAAATATTCTGGCGCCAGACGATTTTTGAATGAATTTCTTTATATAAAAAACAAACTTTTCCTTCTTAAATTCATTTTTATAAACTTCATTTACCTTTAATTACTGCATCGTCAATGAGCCCGCGAGCAGACGCGTCTGCAGACACCTCACACTCGTGGGAATCTATAAAAAAAACAAAATAAAACGCATGTAAATGCGACTAGCTAGCCGCGATTTCGACTAGTCAGTCCCGCCTGCTACTAGCTAGTCGCCCCTGCTAGTAGTCAGTGGCACCGGCGACTGGCTAGTCCCAGCGTGGACTAGCCACTTGCGCCTGATAGAATATTGTGAGTAATAATTCGCAGAACCCCAAAAAAATGCTCTGGCGACAGACGATTTTTGAATGAATTTCTATATATAAAAAACACATTTTTCCATCTTAAATTCATAATTTTGTTCTGTAGCTACCTTCAATTACTACACAGTCAATCAGCCTGCGAGCAGACGCGTCTTTAGACACCAAACACTCGTGGGTAGCTTTGAAAAACAAACCAAAAGAAACGTATGTAAATGCGCCTAGATAGCCGCGGTTTTGAGTAGTCAGTCCCGCCTGCTACTAGCTAGTCGCCCCTGCGACTAGTCAGTGGCGCCGGCGACTAGCTAGTCGCACTTGCGAGTAGCCACTCGCGCTTGATAGAATATTGTGATTTATCCGTCGCAGAACTACAAAAAATATTCTGGCGCCAGACGATTTTTGAATGAATTTCTTCATGTAAAAAACAAATTTTCCTCCTTAAATTCATTTTTATAAACTTCATTTACCTTAAATTACTGCATTGTCAATGAGCCCGCGAGCAGACGCGTCTGCAGACACCTCACACTCGTGGGAATCTATAAAAAAAAAACAAAATAAAACGCATGTAAATGCGACTAGCTAGCCGCGATTTCGACTAGTCAGTCCCGCCTGCTACTAGCTAGTCGCCCCTGCTAGTAGTCAGTGGCACCGGCGACTGGCTAGTCCCAGCGTGGACTAGCCACTTGCGCCTGATAGAATATTGTGAGTAATAATTCGCAGAACCCCAAAAAAATGCTCTGGCGACAGACGATTTTTGAATGAATTTCTATATATACAAAACACATTTTTCCATCTTAAATTCATAATTTTGTTCTGTAGCTACCTTCAATTACTACACAGTCAATCAGCCTGCGAGTAGTCGCGTCTTTAGACACCAAACACTCGTGGGTAGCTTTGAAAAACAAACAAAAAGAAACGTATGTAAATGCGCCTAGATAGCCGCGGTTTTGAGTAGTCAGTCCCGCCTGCTACTAGCTAGTCGCCCCTGCGACTAGTCAGTGGCGCCGGCGACTAGCTAGTCGCACTTGCGAGTAGCCACTCGCGCTTGGTAGAATATTGTGATTTATCCGTCGCAGAACTACAAAAAATATTCTGGCGCCAGACGATTTTTGAATGAATTTCTTTATGTAAAAAACAAATTTTCCTCCTTAAATTCATTTTTATAAACTTCATTTACCTTAAATTACTACATTGTCAATGAGCCCGCGAGCAGACGCGTCTGCAGACACCTCACACTCGTGGGAATCTATAAAAAAAAACAAAAAAAAAACGCATGTAAATGCGACTAGCTAGCCGCGATTTCGACTAGTCAGTCCCGCCTGCTACTAGCTAGTCGCCCCTGCTAGTAGTCAGTGGCACCGGCGACTGGCTAGTCCCAGCGTGGACTAGCCACTTACGCCTGATAGAATATTGTGAGTAATAATTCGCAGAACCCCAAAAAAATGCTCTGGCGACAGACGATTTTTGAATGAATTTCTATATATAAAAAACAAATTTTTCAATCTTAAATTCATAATTTTGTTCTGTAGCTACCTTCAATTACTACACAGTCAATCAGCCTGCGAGCAGACGCGTCTTTAGACACCAAACACCCGTGGGTAGCTTTGAAAAACAAACAAAAAGAAACGTATGTAAATGCGCCTAGATAGCCGCGGTTTTGAGTAGTCAGTCCCGCCTGCTACTAGCTAGTCGCCCCTGCGACTAGTCAGTGGCGCCGGCGACTAGCTAGTCGCACTTGCGAGTAGCCACTCGCGCTTGATAGAATATTGTGATTTATCCGTCGCAGAACTACAAAAAATATTCTGGCGCCAGACGATTTTTGAATGAATTTCTTCATGTAAAAAACAAATTTTCCTCCTTAAATTCATTTTTATAAACTTCATTTACCTTAAATTACTGCATTGTCAATGAGCCCGCGAGCAGACGCGTCTGCAGACACCTCACACTCGTGGGAATCTATAAAAAAAAAACAAAATAAAACGCATGTAAATGCGACTAGATAGCCGCGGTTTTGACTAGTCAGTCCCGCCTGCTACTAGCTAGTCGCCCCTGCGACTAGTCAGTGGCGCCGGCGACTAGATAGTCCCAGCGTGGACTAGCCACTTGCGCCTGATAGAATATTGTGAGTAATATTTCGCAGAACCCCAAAAAAATGCTCTGGCGACAGACGATTTTTGAATGAATTTCTATATATAAAAAACACATTTTTCCATCTTAAATTCATAATTTTGTTCTGTAGCTACCTTCAATTACTACACAGTCCATCAGCCCGCGAGCAGACGCGTCTTTAGACACCAAACACTCGTGGGTAGCTTTGAAAAACAAACCAAAAGAAACGTATGTAAATGCGACTAGATAGCCGCGGTTTTGACTAGTCAGTCCCGCCTGCTACTAGCTAGTCGCCCCTGCGACTAGTCAGTGGCGCCGGCGACTAGCTAGTTTCACTTGCGAGTAGCCAGTCGCGCTTGATAGAATATTGTGATTTATCCGTCGCAGAACTACAAAAACTATTCTGGCGCCAGACGATTTTTGAATGAATTTCTTTATGTAAAAAACAAACTTTTCCTTCTTAAATTCATTTTTATAAACTTCATTTACCTTTAATTACTGCATTGTCAATGAGCCCGCGAGCAGACGCGTCTGCAGACACCTCACACTCGTGGGAATCTATAAAAAAAAACAAAATAAAACGCATGTAAATGCGACTAGCTAGCCGCGATTTCGACTAGTCAGTCCCGCCTGCTACTAGCTAGTCGCCCCTGCTAGTAGTCAGTGGCACCGGCGACTGGCTAGTCCCAGCGTGGACTAGCCACTTGCGCCTGATAGAATATTGTGAGTAATAATTCGCAGAACCCCAAAAAAATGCTCTGGCGACAGACGATTTTTGAATGAATTTCTATATATAAAAAACACATTTTTCCATCTTAAATTCATAATTTTGTTCTGTAGCTACCTTCAATTACTACACAGTCAATCAGCCCGCGAGCAGACGCGTCTTTAGACACCAAACACTCGTGGGTAGCTTTGAAAAACAAACCAAAAGAAACGTATGTAAATGCGCCTAGATAGCCGCGGTTTTGAGTAGTTAGTCCCGCCTGCTACTAGCTAGTCGCCCCTGCGACTAGTCAGTGGCGCCGGCGACTAGCTAGTCGCACTTGCGAGTAGCCACTCGCGCTTGGTAGAATATTGTGATTTATCCGTCGCAGAACTGCAAAAAATATTCTGGCGCCAGACGATTTTTGAATGAATTTCTTTATATAAAAAACAAAATTTTCCTTCTTAAATTCATTTTTATAAACTTCATTTACCTTTAATTACTGCAATGTCAATGAGCCCGCGAGCAGACGCGTCTGCAGACACCTCACACTCGTGGGAATCTATAAAAAAAACAAAATAAAACGCATGTAAATGCGACTAGCTAGCCGCGATTTCGACTAGTCAGTCCCGCCTGCTACTAGCTAGTCGCCCCTGCTAGTAGTCAGTGGCACCGGCGACTGGCTAGTCCCAGCGTGGACTAGCCACTTGCGCCTGATAGAATATTGTGAGTAATAATTCGCAGAACCCCAAAAAAATGCTCTGGCGACAGACGATTTTTGAATGAATTTCTATATATAAAAACACATTTTTCCATCTTAAATTCATAATTTTGTTCTGTAGCTACCTTCAATTACTACACAGTCAATCAGCCCGCGAGCAGACGCGTCTTTAGACACCAAACACTCGTGGGTAGCTTTGAAAAACAAACAAATAGAAACGTATGTAAATGCGCCTAGATAGCCGCGGTTTTGAGTAGTCAGTCCCGCGTGCTACTAGCTAGTCGCCCCTGCGACTAGTCAGTGGCGCCGGCGACTAGCTAGTCGCACTTGCGAGTAGCCACTCGCGCTTGATAGAATATTGTGATTTATCCGTCGCAGAACTACAAAAAATATTCTGGCGCCAGACGATTTTTGAATGAATTTCTTCATGTAAAAAACAAATTTTCCTCCTTAAATTCATTTTTATAAACTTCATTTACCTTAAATTACTGCATTGTCAATGAGCCCGTGAGCAGACGCGTCTGCAGACACCTCACACTCGTGGGAATCTATAAAAAAGAAACAAAATAAAACGCATGTAAATGCGACTAGCTAGCCGCGATTTCGACTAGTCAGTCCCGCCTGCTACTAGCTAGTCGCCCCTGCTAGTAGTCAGTGGCACCGGCGACTGGCTAGTCCCAGCGTCGACTAGCCACTCGCGCCTGATAGAATATTGTGAGTAATAATTCGCAGAACCCCAAAAAAATGCTCTGGCGACAGACGATTTTTGAATGAATTTCTATATATAAAAAACAAACTTTTCCATCTTAAATTCATAATTTTGTTCTGTAGCTGCCTTCAATTACTACACAGTCAATCAGCCTGCGAGCAGACGCGTCTTTAGACACCAAACACTCGTGGGTAGCTTTGAAAAACAAACAAATAGAAACGTATGTAAATGCGCCTAGATAGCCGCGGTTTTGAGTAGTCAGTCCCGCGTGCTACTAGCTAGTCGCCCCTGCGACTAGTCAGTGGCGCCGGCGACTTGCTAGTCGCACTTGCGAGTAGCCACTCGCGCTTGATAGAATATTGTGATTTATCCGTCGCAGAACTACAAAAAATATTCTGGCGCCAGACGATTTTTGAATGAATTTCTTCATGTAAAAAACAAATTTTCCTCCTTAAATTCATTTTTATAAACTTCATTTACCTTAAATTACTGCATTGTCAATGAGCCCGTGAGCAGACGCGTCTTCAGACACCTCACACTCGTGGGAATCTATAAAAAAGAAACAAAATAAAACGCATGTAAATGCGACTAGCTAGCCGCGATTTCGACTAGTCAGTCCCGCCTGCTACTAGCTAGTCGCCCCTGCTAGTAGTCAGTGGCACCGGCGACTGGCTAGTCCCAGCGTCGACTAGCCACTCGCGCCTGATAGAATATTGTGAGTAATAATTCGCAGAACCCCAAAAAAATGCTCTGGTGACAGACGATTTTTGAATGAATTTCTATATATAAAAAACAAATTTTTCCATCTTAAATTCATAATTTTGTTCTGTAGCTACCTTCAATTACTACACAGTCAATCAGCCCGCGAGCAGACGCGTCTTTAGACACCAAACACTCGTGGGTAGCTTTGAAAAACAAACCAAAAGAAACGTATGTAAATGCGACTAGATAGCCGCGGTTTTGACTAGTCAGTCCCGCCTGCTACTAGCTAGTCGCCCCTGCGACTAGTCAGTGGCGCCGGCGACTAGCTAGTCGCACTTGCGAGTAGCCACTCGCGCTTGGTAGAATATTGTGATTTATCCGTCGCAGAACTGCAAAAAATATTCTGGCGCCAGACGATTTTTGAATGAATTTCTTTATATAAAAAACAAAATTTTCCTTCTTAAATTCATTTTTATAAACTTCATTTACCTTTAATTACTGCATTGTCAATGAGCCCGCGAGCAGACGCGTCTGCAGACACCTCACACTCGTGGGAATCTATAAAAAAAACAAAATAAAACGCATGTAAATGCGACTAGCTAGCCGCGATTTCGACTAGTCAGTCCCGCCTGCTACTAGCTAGTCGCCCCTGCTAGTAGTCAGTGGCTCCGGCGACTGGCTAGTCCCAGCGTGGACTAGCCACTTGCGCCTGATAGAATATTGTGAGTAATAATTCGCAGAACCCCAAAAAAATGCTCTGGCGACAGACGATTTTTGAATGAATTTCTATATATAAAAAACACATTTTTCCATCTTAAATTCATAATTTTGTTCTGTAGCTACCTTCAATTACTACACAGTCAATCAGCCCGCGAGCAGACGCGTCTTTAGACACCAAACACTCGTGGGTAGCTTTGAAAAACAAACCAAAAGAAACGTATGTAAATGCGACTAGATAGCCGCGGTTTTGACTAGTCAGTCCCGCCTGCTACTAGCTAGTCGCCCCTGCGACTAGTCAGTGGCGCCGGCGACTAGCTAGTCGCACTTGCGAGTAGCCACTCGCGCTTGGTAGAATATTGTGATTTATCCGTCGCAGAACTGCAAAAAATATTCTGGCGCCAGACGATTTTTGAATGAATTTCTTTATATAAAAAACAAAATTTTCCTTCTTAAATTCATTTTTATAAACTTCATTTACCTTTAATTACTGCAATGTCAATGAGCCCGCGAGCAGACGCGTCTGCAGACACCTCACACTCGTGGGAATCTATAAAAAAAACAAAATAAAACGCATGTAAATGCGACTAGCTAGCCGCGATTTCGACTAGTCAGTCCCGCCTGCTACTAGCTAGTCGCCCCTGCTAGTAGTCAGTGGCACCGGCGACTGGCTAGTCCCAGCGTGGACTAGCCACTTGCGCCTGATAGAATATTGTGAGTAATAATTCGCAGAACCCCAAAAAAATGCTCTGGCGACAGACGATTTTTGAATGAATTTCTATATATAAAAACACATTTTTCCATCTTAAATTCATAATTTTGTTCTGTAGCTACCTTCAATTACTACACAGTCAATCAGCCCGCGAGCAGACGCGTCTTTAGACACCAAACACTCGTGGGTAGCTTTGAAAAACAAACAAATAGAAACGTATGTAAATGCGCCTAGATAGCCGCGGTTTTGAGTAGTCAGTCCCGCGTGCTACTAGCTAGTCGCCCCTGCGACTAGTCAGTGGCGCCGGCGACTAGCTAGTCGCACTTGCGAGTAGCCACTCGCGCTTGATAGAATATTGTGATTTATCCGTCGCAGAACTACAAAAAATATTCTGGCGCCAGACGATTTTTGAATGAATTTCTTCATGTAAAAAACAAATTTTCCTCCTTAAATTCATTTTTATAAACTTCATTTACCTTAAATTACTGCATTGTCAATGAGCCCGTGAGCAGACGCGTCTGCAGACACCTCACACTCGTGGGAATCTATAAAAAAGAAACAAAATAAAACGCATGTAAATGCGACTAGCTAGCCGCGATTTCGACTAGTCAGTCCCGCCTGCTACTAGCTAGTCGCCCCTGCTAGTAGTCAGTGGCACCGGCGACTGGCTAGTCCCAGCGTCGACTAGCCACTCGCGCCTGATAGAATATTGTGAGTAATAATTCGCAGAACCCCAAAAAAATGCTCTGGCGACAGACGATTTTTGAATGAATTTCTATATATAAAAAACAAACTTTTCCATCTTAAATTCATAATTTTGTTCTGTAGCTGCCTTCAATTACTACACAGTCAATCAGCCTGCGAGCAGACGCGTCTTTAGACACCAAACACTCGTGGGTAGCTTTGAAAAACAAACAAATAGAAACGTATGTAAATGCGCCTAGATAGCCGCGGTTTTGAGTAGTCAGTCCCGCGTGCTACTAGCTAGTCGCCCCTGCGACTAGTCAGTGGCGCCGGCGACTAGCTAGTCGCACTTGCGAGTAGCCACTCGCGCTTGATAGAATATTGTGATTTATCCGTCGCAGAACTACAAAAAATATTCTGGCGCCAGACGATTTTTGAATGAATTTCTTCATGTAAAAAACAAATTTTCCTCCTTAAATTCATTTTTATAAACTTCATTTACCTTAAATTACTGCATTGTCAATGAGCCCGTGAGCAGACGCGTCTTCAGACACCTCACACTCGTGGGAATCTATAAAAAAGAAACAAAATAAAACGCATGTAAATGCGACTAGCTAGCCGCGATTTCGACTAGTCAGTCCCGCCTGCTACTAGCTAGTCGCCCCTGCTAGTAGTCAGTGGCACCGGCGACTGGCTAGTCCCAGCGTCGACTAGCCACTCGCGCCTGATAGAATATTGTGAGTAATAATTCGCAGAACCCCAAAAAAATGCTCTGGTGACAGACGATTTTTGAATGAATTTCTATATATAAAAAACAAATTTTTCCATCTTAAATTCATAATTTTGTTCTGTAGCTACCTTCAATTACTACACAGTCAATCAGCCCGCGAGCAGACGCGTCTTTAGACACCAAACACTCGTGGGTAGCTTTGAAAAACAAACCAAAAGAAACGTATGTAAATGCGACTAGATAGCCGCGGTTTTGACTAGTCAGTCCCGCCTGCTACTAGCTAGTCGCCCCTGCGACTAGTCAGTGGCGCCGGCGACTAGCTAGTCGCACTTGCGAGTAGCCAGTCGCGCTTGATAGAATATTGTGATTACCCGTCGCAGAACTACAAAAAATATTCTGGCGCCAGACGATTTTTGAATGAATTTCTTCATGTAAAAAACAAATTTTCCTCCTTAAATTCATTTTTATAAACTACATTTACCTTAAATTACTGCATTGTCAATGAGCCCGCGAGCAGACGCGTCTGCAGACACCTCACACTCGTGGGAATCTATAAAAAAATAACAAAATAAAACGCATGTAAATGCGACTAGCTAGCCGCGATTTCGACTAGTCAGTCCCGCCTGCTACTAGCTAGTCGCCCCTGCTAGTAGTCAGTGGCACCGGCGACTGGTTAGTCCCAGCGTGGACTAGCCACTTGCGCCTGATAGAATATTGTGAGTAATAATTCGCAGAACCCCAAAAAAATGCTCTGGCGACAGACGATTTTTGAATGAATTTCTATATATAAAAAACACATTTTTCCATCTTAAATTCATAATTTTGTTCTGTAGCTACCTTCAATTACTACACAGTCAATCAGCCCGCGAGCAGACGCGTCTTTAGACACCAAACACTCGTGGGTAGCTTTGAAAAACAAACCAAAAGAAACGTATGTAAATGCGACTAGATAGCCGCGGTTTTGACTAGTCAGTCCCGCCTGCTACTAGCTAGTCGCCCCTGCGACTAGTCAGTGGCACCGGCGACTAGCTAGTCGCACTTGCGAGTAGCCACTCGCGCTTAGTAGAATATTGTGATTTATCCGTCGCAGAACTACAAAAAATATTCTGGCGCCAGACGATTTTTGAATGAATTTCTTTATATAAAAAACAAACTTTTCCTTCTTAAATTCATTTTTATAAACTTCATTTACCTTTAATTACTGCATCGTCAATGAGCCCGCGAGCAGACGCGTCTGCAGACACCTCACACTCGTGGGAATCTATAAAAAAAACAAAATAAAACGCATGTCAATGCGACTAGCTAGCCGCGATTTCGACTAGTCAGTCCCGCCTGCTACTAGCTAGTCGCCCCTGCTAGTAGTCAGTGGCTCCGGCGACTGGCTAGTCCCAGCGTGGACTAGCCACTTGCGCCTGATAGAATATTGTGAGTAATAATTCGCAGAACCCCAAAAAAATGCTCTGGCGACAGACGATTTTTGAATGAATTTCTATATATAAAAAACACATTTTTCCATCTTAAATTCATAATTTTGTTCTGTAGCTACCTTCAATTACTACACAGTCAATCAGCCCGCGAGCAGACGCGTCTTTAGACACCAAACACTCGTGGGTAGCTTTGAAAAACAAACCAAAAGAAACGTATGTAAATGCGACTAGATAGCCGCGGTTTTGACTAGTCAGTCCCGCCTGCTACTAGCTAGTCGCCCCTGCGACTAGTCAGTGGCACCGGCGACTAGCTAGTCGCACTTGCGAGTAGCCACTCGCGCTTAGTAGAATATTGTGATTTATCCGTCGCAGAACTACAAAAAATATTCTGGCGCCAGACGATTTTTGAATGAATTTCTTTATATAAAAAACAAACTTTTCCTTCTTAAATTCATTTTTATAAACTTCATTTACCTTTAATTACTGCATCGTCAATGAGCCCGCGAGCAGACGCGTCTGCAGACACCTCACACTCGTGGGAATCTATAAAAAAAACAAAATAAAACGCATGTAAATGCGACTAGCTAGCCGCGATTTCGACTAGTCAGTCCCGCCTGCTACTAGCTAGTCGCCCCTGCTAGTAGTCAGTGGCTCCGGCGACTGGCTAGTCCCAGCGTGGACTAGCCACTTGCGCCTGATAGAATATTGTGAGTAATAATTCGCAGAACCCCAAAAAAATGCTCTGGCGACAGACGATTTTTGAATGAATTTCTATATATAAAAAACACATTTTTCCATCTTAAATTCATAATTTTGTTCTGTAGCTACCTTCAATTACTACACAGTCAATCAGCCCGCGAGCAGACGCGTCTTTAGACACCAAACACTCGTGGGTAGCTTTGAAAAACAAACCAAAAGAAACGTATGTAAATGCGACTAGATAGCCGCGGTTTTGACTAGTCAGTCCCGCCTGCTACTAGCTAGTCGCCCCTGCGACTAGTCAGTGGCGCCGGCGACTAGCTAGTCGCACTTGCGAGTAGCCACTCGCGCTTGGTAGAATATTGTGATTTATCCGTCGCAGAACTGCAAAAAATATTCTGGCGCCAGACGATTTTTGAATGAATTTCTTTATATAAAAAACAAAATTTTCCTTCTTAAATTCATTTTTATAAACTTCATTTACCTTTAATTACTGCAATGTCAATGAGCCCGCGAGCAGACGCGTCTGCAGACACCTCACACTCGTGGGAATCTATAAAAAAAACAAAATAAAACGCATGTAAATGCGACTAGCTAGCCGCGATTTCGACTAGTCAGTCCCGCCTGCTACTAGCTAGTCGCCCCTGCTAGTAGTCAGTGGCACCGGCGACTGGCTAGTCCCAGCGTGGACTAGCCACTTGCGCCTGATAGAATATTGTGAGTAATAATTCGCAGAACCCCAAAAAAATGCTCTGGCGACAGACGATTTTTGAATGAATTTCTATATATAAAAACACATTTTTCCATCTTAAATTCATAATTTTGTTCTGTAGCTACCTTCAATTACTACACAGTCAATCAGCCCGCGAGCAGACGCGTCTTTAGACACCAAACACTCGTGGGTAGCTTTGAAAAACAAACAAATAGAAACGTATGTAAATGCGCCTAGATAGCCGCGGTTTTGAGTAGTCAGTCCCGCGTGCTACTAGCTAGTCGCCCCTGCGACTAGTCAGTGGCGCCGGCGACTAGCTAGTCGCACTTGCGAGTAGCCACTCGCGCTTGATAGAATATTGTGATTTATCCGTCGCAGAACTACAAAAAATATTCTGGCGCCAGACGATTTTTGAATGAATTTCTTCATGTAAAAAACAAATTTTCCTCCTTAAATTCATTTTTATAAACTTCATTTACCTTAAATTACTGCATTGTCAATGAGCCCGTGAGCAGACGCGTCTGCAGACACCTCACACTCGTGGGAATCTATAAAAAAGAAACAAAATAAAACGCATGTAAATGCGACTAGCTAGCCGCGATTTCGACTAGTCAGTCCCGCCTGCTACTAGCTAGTCGCCCCTGCTAGTAGTCAGTGGCACCGGCGACTGGCTAGTCCCAGCGTCGACTAGCCACTCGCGCCTGATAGAATATTGTGAGTAATAATTCGCAGAACCCCAAAAAAAATGCTCTGGCGACAGACGATTTTTGAATGAATTTCTATATATAAAAAACAAACTTTTCCATCTTAAATTCATAATTTTGTTCTGTAGCTGCCTTCAATTACTACACAGTCAATCAGCCTGCGAGCAGACGCGTCTTTAGACACCAAACACTCGTGGGTAGCTTTGAAAAACAAACAAATAGAAACGTATGTAAATGCGCCTAGATAGCCGCGGTTTTGAGTAGTCAGTCCCGCGTGCTACTAGCTAGTCGCCCCTGCGACTAGTCAGTGGCGCCGGCGACTAGCTAGTCGCACTTGCGAGTAGCCACTCGCGCTTGATAGAATATTGTGATTTATCCGTCGCAGAACTACAAAAAATATTCTGGCGCCAGACGATTTTTGAATGAATTTCTTCATGTAAAAAACAAATTTTCCTCCTTAAATTCATTTTTATAAACTTCATTTACCTTAAATTACTGCATTGTCAATGAGCCCGTGAGCAGACGCGTCTTCAGACACCTCACACTCGTGGGAATCTATAAAAAAGAAACAAAATAAAACGCATGTAAATGCGACTAGCTAGCCGCGATTTCGACTAGTCAGTCCCGCCTGCTACTAGCTAGTCGCCCCTGCTAGTAGTCAGTGGCACCGGCGACTGGCTAGTCCCAGCGTCGACTAGCCACTCGCGCCTGATAGAATATTGTGAGTAATAATTCGCAGAACCCCAAAAAAATGCTCTGGTGACAGACGATTTTTGAATGAATTTCTATATATAAAAAACAAATTTTTCCATCTTAAATTCATAATTTTGTTCTGTAGCTACCTTCAATTACTACACAGTCAATCAGCCCGCGAGCAGACGCGTCTTTAGACACCAAACACTCGTGGGTAGCTTTGAAAAACAAACCAAAAGAAACGTATGTAAATGCGACTAGATAGCCGCGGTTTTGACTAGTCAGTCCCGCCTGCTACTAGCTAGTCGCCCCTGCGACTAGTCAGTGGCGCCGGCGACTAGCTAGTCGCACTTGCGAGTAGCCAGTCGCGCTTGATAGAATATTGTGATTACCCGTCGCAGAACTACAAAAAATATTCTGGCGCCAGACGATTTTTGAATGAATTTCTTCATGTAAAAAACAAATTTTCCTCCTTAAATTCATTTTTATAAACTACATTTACCTTAAATTACTGCATTGTCAATGAGCCCGCGAGCAGACGCGTCTGCAGACACCTCACACTCGTGGGAATCTATAAAAAAAAAACAAAATAAAACGCATGTAAATGCGACTAGCTAGCCGCGATTTCGACTAGTCAGTCCCGCCTGCTACTAGCTAGTCGCCCCTGCTAGTAGTCAGTGGCACCGGCGACTGGTTAGTCCCAGCGTGGACTAGCCACTTGCGCCTGATAGAATATTGTGAGTAATAATTCGCAGAACCCCAAAAAAATGCTCTGGCGACAGACGATTTTTGAATGAATTTCTATATATAAAAAACACATTTTTCCATCTTAAATTCATAATTTTGTTCTGTAGCTACCTTCAATTACTACACAGTCAATCAGCCCGCGAGCAGACGCGTCTTTAGACACCAAACACTCGTGGGTAGCTTTGAAAAACAAACCAAAAGAAACGTATGTAAATGCGACTAGATAGCCGCGGTTTTGACTAGTCAGTCCCGCCTGCTACTAGCTAGTCGCCCCTGCGACTAGTCAGTGGCACCGGCGACTAGCTAGTCGCACTTGCGAGTAGCCACTCGCGCTTAGTAGAATATTGTGATTTATCCGTCGCAGAACTACAAAAAATATTCTGGCGCCAGACGATTTTTGAATGAATTTCTTTATATAAAAAACAAACTTTTCCTTCTTAAATTCATTTTTATAAACTTCATTTACCTTTAATTACTGCATCGTCAATGAGCCCGCGAGCAGACGCGTCTGCAGACACCTCACACTCGTGGGAATCTATAAAAAAAACGCATGTAAATGCGACTAGCTAGCCGCGATTTCGACTAGTCAGTCCCGCCTGCTACTAGCTAGTCGCCCCTGCTAGTAGTCAGTGGCACCGGCGACTGGCTAGTCCCAGCGTGGACTAGCCACTTGCGCCTGATAGAATATTGTGAGTAATAATTCGCAGAACCCCAAAAAAATGCTCTGGCGACAGACGATTTTTGAATGAATTTCTATATATAAAAAACACATTTTTCCATCTTAAATTCATAATTTTGTTCTGTAGCTACCTTCAATTACTACACAGTCAATCAGCCCGCGAGCAGACGCGTCTTTAGACACCAAACACTCGTGGGTAGCTTTGAAAAACAAACCAAAAGAAACGTATGTAAATGCGACTAGATAGCCGCGGTTTTGACTAGTCAGTCCCGCCTGCTACTAGCTAGTCGCCCCTGCGACTAGTCAGTGGCGCCGGCGACTAGCTAGTCCCAGCGTGGACAAGCCACTTGCGCTTGATAGAATATTGTGAGTAATAATTCGCAGAACCCCAAAAAAATGCTCTGGCGACAGACGATTTTTGAATGAATTTCTATATATAAAAAACACATTTTTCCATCTTAAATTCATAATTTTGTTCTGTAGCTACCTTCAATTACTACACAGTCAATCAGCCCGCGAGCAGACGCGTCTTTAGACACCAAACACTCGTGGGTAGCTTTGAAAAACAAACCAAAAGCAACGTATGTAAATGCGACTAGATAGCCGCGGTTTTGACTAGTCAGTCCCGCCTGCTACTAGCTAGTCGCCCCTGCGACTAGTCAGTGGCGCCGGCGACTAGCTAGTCGCACTTGCGAGTAGCCAGTCGCGCTTGATAGAATATTGTGATTACCCGTCGCAGAACTACAAAAAATATTCTGGCGCCAGACGATTTTTGAATGAATTTCTTTATGTAAAAAACAAAATTTTCCTTCTTAAATTCATTTTTATAAACTTCATTTACCTTTAATTACTGCATTGTCAATGAGCCCGCGAGCAGACGCGTCTGCAGACACCTCACACTCGTGGGAATCTATAAAAAAAACAAAATAAAACGCATGTAAATGCGACTAGCTAGCCGCGATTTCGACTAGTCAGTCCCGCCTGCTACTAGCTAGTCGCCCCTGCTAGTAGTCAGTGGCACCGGCGACTGGCTAGTCCCAGCGTCGACTAGCCACTCGCGCCTGATAGAATATTGTGAGTAATAATTCGCAGAACCCCAAAAAAATGCTCTGGCGACAGACGATTTTTGAATGAATTTCTATATATAAAAAACACATTTTTCCATCTTAAATTCATAATTTTGTTCTGTAGCTGCCTTCAATTACTACACAGTCAATCAGCCTGCGAGCAGACGCGTCTTTAGACACCAAACACTCGTGGGTAGCTTTGAAAAACAAACAAATAGAAACGTATGTAAATGCGCCTAGATAGCCGCGGTTTTGAGTAGTCAGTCCCGCGTGCTACTAGCTAGTCGCCCCTGCGACTAGTCAGTGGCGCCGGCGACTAGCTAGTCGCACTTGCGAGTAGCCACTCGCGCTTGATAGAATATTGTGATTTATCCGTCGCAGAACTACAAAAAATATTCTGGCGCCAGACGATTTTTGAATGAATTTCTTCATGTAAAAAACAAATTTTCCTCCTTAAATTCATTTTTATAAACTACATTTACCTTAAATTACTGCATTGTCAATGAGCCCGCGAGCAGACGCGTCTGCAGACACCTCACACTCGTGGGAATCTATAAAAAAAAAACAAAATAAAACGCATGTAAATGCGACTAGCTAGCCGCGATTTCGACTAG
This sequence comes from Dryobotodes eremita, assembly GCA_917490735.1. Lineage (NCBI taxonomy): Eukaryota > Metazoa > Arthropoda > Insecta > Lepidoptera > Noctuidae > Dryobotodes > Dryobotodes eremita. Next base: position 2,263,650 of record OU823245.1, read on the forward strand.
TCAGTCCCGCCTGCTACTAGCTAGTCGCCCCTGCTAGTAGTCAGTGGCACCGGCGACTGGTTAGTCCCAGCGTGGACTAGCCACTTGCGCCTGATAGAATATTGTGAGTAATAATTCGCAGAACCCCAAAAAAATGCTCTGGCGACAGACGATTTTTGAATGAATTTCTATATATAAAAAACACATTTTTCCATCTTAAATTCATAATTTTGTTCTGTAGCTACCTTCAATTACTACACAGTCAATCAGCCCGCGAGCAGACGCGTCTTTAGACACCAAACACTCGTGGGTAGCTTTGAAAAACAAACCAAAAGAAACGTATGTAAATGCGACTAGATAGCCGCGGTTTTGACTAGTCAGTCCCGCCTGCTACTAGCTAGTCGCCCCTGCGACTAGTCAGTGGCGCCGGCGACTAGCTAGTCGCACTTGCGAGTAGCCACTCGCGCTTGGTAGAATATTGTGATTTATCCGTCGCAGAACTACAAAAAATATTCTGGCGCCAGACGATTTTTGAATGAATTTCTTTATATAAAAAACAAAATTTTCCTTCTTAAATTCATTTTTATAAACTTCATTTACCTTTAATTACTGCATTGTCAATGAGCCCGCGAGCAGACGCGTCTGCAGACACCTCACACTCGTGGGAATCTATAAAAAAAAAACAAAAAAAACGCATGTAAATGCGACTAGCTAGCCGCGATTTCGACTAGACAGTCCCGCCTGCTACTAGCTAGTCGGCCCTGCTAGTAGTCAGTGGCACCGGCGACTGGCTAGTCCCAGCGTCGACTAGCCACTCGCGCCTGATAGAATATTGTGAGTAATAATTCGCAGAACCCCAAAAAAATGCTCTGGCGACAGACGATTTTTGAATGAATTTCTATATATAAAAAACAAATTTTTCTATCTTAAATTCATAATTTTGTTCTGTAGCTACCTTCAATTACTACACAGTCAATCAGCCCGGGAGTAGACGCGTCTTTAGACACCAAACACTCGTGGGTAGCTTTGAAAAACAAACCAAAAGAAACGTATGTAAATGCGACTAGATAGCCGCGGTTTTGACTAGTCAGTCCCGCCTGCTACTAGCTAGTCGCCCCTGCGACTAGTCAGTGGCACCGGCGACTAGCTAGTCGCACTTGCGAGTAGCCACTCGCGCTTAGTAGAATATTGTGATTTATCCGTCGCAGAACTACAAAAAATATTCTGGCGCCAGACGATTTTTGAATGAATTTCTTTATATAAAAAACAAACTTTTCCTTCTTAAATTCATTTTTATAAACTTCATTTACCTTTAATTACTGCATCGTCAATGAGCCCGCGAGCAGACGCGTCTGCAGACACCTCACACTCGTGGGAATCTATAAAAAAAACAAAATAAAACGCATGTAAATGCGACTAGATAGCCGCGATTTCGACTAGTCAGTCCCGCCTGCTACTAGCTAGTCGCCCCTGCTAGTAGTCAGTGGCACCGGCGACTGGTTAGTCCCAGCGTGGACTAGCCACTTGCGCCTGATAGAATATTGTGAGTAATAATTCGCAGAACCCCAAAAAAATGCTCTGGCGACAGACGATTTTTGAATGAATTTCTATATATAAAAAACACATTTTTCCATCTTAAATTCATAATTTTGTTCTGTAGCTACCTTCAATTACTACACAGTCAATCAGCCTGCGAGCAGACGCGTCTTTAGACACCAAACACCCGTGGGTAGCTTTGAAAAACAAACAAAAAGAAACGTATGTAAATGCGCCTAGATAGCCGCGGTTTTGAGTAGTCAGTCCCGCCTGCTACTAGCTAGTCGCCCCTGCGACTAGTCAGTGGCGCCGGCGACTAGCTAGTCGCACTTGCGAGTAGCCACTCGCGCTTGATAGAATATTGTGATTTATCCGTCGCAGAACTACAAAAAATATTCTGGCGCCAGACGATTTTTGAATGAATTTCTTTGTATAAAAAACAAAATTTTCCTTCTTAAATTCATTTTTATAAACTTCATTTACCTTTAATTACTGCATTGTCAATGAGCCCGCGAGCAGACGCGTCTGCAGACACCTCACACTCGTGGGAATCTATAAAAAAAACCAAATAAAACGCATGTAAATGCGACTAGCTAGCCGCGATTTCGACTAGTCAGTCCCGCCTGCTACTAGCTAGTCGCCCCTGCTAGTAGTCAGTGGCACCGGCGACTGGCTAGTCCCAGCGTAGACTAGCCACTTGCGCCTGATAAAATATTGTGAGTAATAATTCGCAGAACCCCAAAAAAATGCTCTGGCGACAGACGATTTTTGAATGAATTTCTATATATAAAAAACACATTTTTCCATATTAAATTCATAATTTTGTTCTGTAGCTACCTTCAATTACTACACAGTCAATCAGCCCGCGAGCAGACGCGTCTTTAGACACCAAACACTCGTGGGTAGCTTTGAAAAACAAACAAAAAGAAACGTATGTAAATGCGCCTAGATAGCCGCGGTTTTGAGTAGTCAGTCCCGCCTGCTACTAGCTAGTCGCCCCTGCGACTAGTCAGTGGCGCCGGCGACTAGCTAGTCGCACTTGCGAGTAGCCACTCACGCTTGATAGAATATTGTGATTTTTCCGTCGCAGAACTACAAAAAATATTCTGGCGCCAGACGATTTTTGAATGAATTTCTTTATGTAAAAAACAAAATTTTCCTTCTTAAATTCATTTTTATAAACTTCATTTACCTTTAATTACTGCATTGTCAATGAGCCCGCGAGCAGACGCGTCTGCAGACACCTCACACTCGTGGGAATCTATAAAAAAAACAAAATAAAACGCATGTAAATGCGACTAGCTAGCCGCGATTTCGACTAGTCAGTCCCGCCTGCTACTAGCTAGTCGCCCCTGCTAGTAGTCAGTGGCACCGGCGACTGGCTAGTCCCAGCGTAGACTAGCCACTTGCGCCTGATAAAATATTGTGAGTAATAATTCGCAGAACCCCAAAAAAATGCTCTGGCGACAGACGATTTTTGAATGAATTTCTATATATAAAAAACACATTTTTCCATCTTAAATTCATAATTTTGTTCTGTAGCTACCTTCAATTACTACACAGTCAATCAGCCCGCGAGCAGACGCGTCTTTAGACACCAAACACTCGTGGGTAGCTTTGAAAAACAAACCAAAAGAAACGTATGTAAATGCGACTAGATAGCCGCGGTTTTGACTAGTCAGTCCCGCCTGCTACTAGCTAGTCGCCCCTGCGACTAGTCAGTGGCGCCGGCGACTAGCTAGTCGCACTTGCGAGTAGCCACTCACGCTTGATAGAATATTGTGATTTTTCCGTCGCAGAACTACAAAAAATATTCTGGCGCCAGACGATTTTTGAATGAATTTCTTTATGTAAAAAACAAAATTTTCCTTCTTAAATTCATTTTTATAAACTTCATTTACCTTTAATTACTGCATTGTCAATGAGCCCGCGAGCAGACGCGTCTGCAGACACCTCACACTCGTGGGAATCTATAAAAAAAACAAAATAAAACGCATGTAAATGCGACTAGCTAGCCGCGATTTCGACTAGTCAGTCCCGCCTGCTACTAGCTAGTCGCCCCTGCTAGTAGTCAGTGGCACCGGCGACTGGCTAGTCCCAGCGTAGACTAGCCACTTGCGCCTGATAAAATATTGTGAGTAATAATTCGCAGAACCCCAAAAAAATGCTCTGGCGACAGACGATTTTTGAATGAATTTCTATATATAAAAAACACATTTTTCCATCTTAAATTCATAATTTTGTTCTGTAGCTACCTTCAATTACTACACAGTCAATCAGCCCGCGAGCAGACGCGTCTTTAGACACCAAACACTCGTGGGTAGCTTTGAAAAACAAACCAAAAGAAACGTATGTAAATGCGACTAGATAGCCGCGGTTTTGACTAGTCAGTCCCGCCTGCTACTAGCTAGTCGCCCCTGCGACTAGTCAGTGGCGCCGGCGACTAGCTAGTCGCACTTGCGAGTAGCCAGTCGCGCTTGATAGAATATTAAATTGTGATTACCCGTCGCAGAACTACAAAAAATATTCTGGCGCCAGACGATTTTTGAATGAATTTCTTTATGTAAAAAACAAAATTTTCCTTCTTAAATTCATTTTTATAAACTTCATTTACCTTTAATTACTGCATTGTCAATAAGCCCGCGAGCAGACGCGTCTGCAGACACCTCACACTCGTGGGAATCTATAAAAAAAACAAAATAAAACGCATGTAAATGCGACTAGCTAGCCGCGATTTCGACTAGTCAGTCCCGCCTGCTACTAGCTAGTCGCCCCTGCTAGTAGTCAGTGGCACCGGCGACTGGCTAGTCCCAGCGTGGACTAGCCACTTGCGCCTGATAGAATATTGTGAGTAATAATTCGCAGAACCCCAAAAAAATGCTCTGGCGACAGACGATTTTTGAATGAATTTCTATATATAAAAAACACATTTTTCCATCTTAAATTCATAATTTTGTTCTGTAGCTACCATCTATTACTACACAGTCAATCATCCCGCGAGCAGACGCGTCTTTAGACACCAAACACTCGTGGGTAGCTTTGAAAAACAAACCAAAAGAAACGTATGTAAATGCGACTAGATAGCCGCGGTTTTGACTAGTCAGTCCCGCCTGCTACTAGCTAGTCGCCCCTGCGACTAGTCAGTGGCGCCGGCGACTAGCTAGTCCCAGCGTGGCCTAGCCACTTGCGCCTGATAGTATATTGTGAGTAATAATTCGCAGAACCCCAAAAAAATGCTCTGGCGACAGACGATTTTTGAATGAATTTCTATATATAAAAAACACATTTATCCATCTTAAATTCATAATTTTGTTCTGTAGCTACCTTCAATTACTACACAGTCAATCAGCCCGCGAGCAGACGCGTCTTTAGACACCAAACACTCGTGGGTAGCTTTGAAAAACAAACCAAAAGAAACGTATGTAAATGCGACTAGATAGCCGCGGTTTTGACTAGTCAGTCCCGCCTGCTACTAGCTAGTCGCCCCTGCGACTAGTCAGTGGCGCTGGCGACTAGCTAGTCGCACTTGCGAGTAGCCACTCGCGCTTGATAGAATATTGTGATTTATCCGTCGCAGAACTACAAAAAATATTCTGGCGCCAGACGATTTTTGAATGAATTTCTTCATGTAAAAAACAAATTTTCCTCCTTAAATTCATTTTTATAAACTACATTTACCTTAAATTACTGCATTGTCAATGAGCCCGCGAGCAGACGCGTCTGCAGACACCTCACACTCGTGGGAATCTATAAAAAAAAAACAAAATAAAACGCATGTAAATGCGACTAGCTAGCCGCGATTTCGACTAGTCAGTCCCGCCTGCTACTAGCTAGTCGCCCCTGCTAGTAGTCAGTGGCACCGGCGACTGGTTAGTCCCAGCGTGGACTAGCCACTTGCGCCTGATAGAATATTGTGAGTAATAATTCGCAGAACCCCAAAAAAATGCTCTGGCGACAGACGATTTTTGAATGAATTTCTATATATAAAAAACACATTTTTCCATCTTAAATTCATAATTTTGTTCTGTAGCTACCTTCAATTACTACACAGTCAATCAGCCCGCGAGCAGACGCGTCTTTAGACACCAAACACTCGTGGGTAGCTTTGAAAAACAAACCAAAAGAAACGTATGTAAATGCGACTAGATAGCCGCGGTTTTGACTAGTCAGTCCCGCCTGCTACTAGCTAGTCGCCCCTGCGACTAGTCAGTGGCGCCGGCGACTAGCTAGTCGCACTTGCGAGTAGCCACTCGCGCTTGGTAGAATATTGTGATTTATCCGTCGCAGAACTACAAAAAATATTCTGGCGCCAGACGATTTTTGAATGAATTTCTTTATATAAAAAACAAAATTTTCCTTCTTAAATTCATTTTTATAAACTTCATTTACCTTTAATTACTGCATTGTCAATGAGCCCGCGAGCAGACGCGTCTGCAGACACCTCACACTCGTGGGAATCTATAAAAAAAAAACAAAAAAAACGCATGTAAATGCGACTAGCTAGCCGCGATTTCGACTAGACAGTCCCGCCTGCTACTAGCTAGTCGGCCCTGCTAGTAGTCAGTGGCACCGGCGACTGGCTAGTCCCAGCGTCGACTAGCCAATCGCGCCTGATAGAATATTGTGAGTAATAATTCGCAGAACCCCAAAAAAATGCTCTGGCGACAGACGATTTTTGAATGAATTTCTATATATAAAAAACAAATTTTTCTATCTTAAATTCATAATTTTGTTCTGTAGCTACCTTCAATTACTACACAGTCAATCAGCCCGGGAGTAGACGCGTCTTTAGACACCAAACACTCGTGGGTAGCTTTGAAAAACAAACCAAAAGAAACGTATGTAAATGCGACTAGATAGCCGCGGTTTTGACTAGTCAGTCCCGCCTGCTACTAGCTAGTCGCCCCTGCGACTAGTCAGTGGCACCGGCGACTAGCTAGTCGCACTTGCGAGTAGCCACTCGCGCTTAGTAGAATATTGTGATTTATCCGTCGCAGAACTACAAAAAATATTCTGGCGCCAGACGATTTTTGAATGAATTTCTTTATATAAAAAACAAACTTTTCCTTCTTAAATTCATTTTTATAAACTTCATTTACCTTTAATTACTGCATCGTCAATGAGCCCGCGAGCAGACGCGTCTGCAGACACCTCACACTCGTGGGAATCTATAAAAAAAACAAAATAAAACGCATGTAAATGCGACTAGCTAGCCGCGATTTCGACTAGTCAGTCCCGCCTGCTACTAGCTAGTCGCCCCTGCTAGTAGTCAGTGGCACCGGCGACTGGCTAGTCCCAGCGTGGACTAGCCACTTGCGCCTGATAGAATATTGTGAGCAATAATTCGCAGAACCCCAAAAAAATGCTCTGGCGACAGACGATTTTTGAATGAATTTCTATATATAAAAAACACATTTTTCCATCTTAAATTCATAATTTTGTTCTGTAGCTACCTTCAATTACTACACAGTCAATCAGCCTGCGAGCAGACGCGTCTTTAGACACCAAACAACCGTGGGTAGCTTTGAAAAACAAACAAAAAGAAACGTATGTAAATGCGCCTAGATAGCCGCGGTTTTGAGTAGTCAGTCCCGCTTGCTACTAGCTAGTCGCCCCTGCGACTAGTCAGTGGCGCCGGCGACTAGCTAGTCGCACTTGCGAGTAGCCACTCGCGCTTGATAGAATATTGTGATTTATCCGTCGCAGAACTACAAAAAATATTCTGGCGCCAGACGATTTTTGAATGAATTTCTTTGTATAAAAAACAAAATTTTCCTTCTTAAATTCATTTTTATAAACTTCATTTACCTTTAATTACTGCATTGTCAATGAGCCCGCGAGCAGACGCGTCTGCAGACACCTCACACTCGTGGGAATCTATAAAAAAAACCAAATAAAACGCATGTAAATGCGACTAGCTAGCCGCGATTTCGACTAGTCAGTCCCGCCTGCTACTAGCTAGTCGCCCCTGCTAGTAGTCAGTGGCACCGGCGACTGGCTAGTCCCAGCGTAGACTAGCCACTTGCGCCTGATAAAATATTGTGAGTAATAATTCGCAGAACCCCAAAAAAATGCTCTGGCGACAGACGATTTTTGAATGAATTTCTATATATAAAAAACACATTTTTCCATCTTAAATTCATAATTTTGTTCTGTAGCTACCTTCAATTACTACACAGTCAATCAGCCCGCGAGCAGACGCGTCTTTAGACACCAAACACTCGTGGGTAGCTTTGAAAAACAAACAAAAAGAAACGTATGTAAATGCGCCTAGATAGCCGCGGTTTTGAGTAGTCAGTCCCGCCTGCTACTAGCTAGTCGCCCCTGCGACTAGTCAGTGGCGCCGGCGACTAGCTAGTCGCACTTGCGAGTAGCCACTCACGCTTGATAGAATATTGTGATTTATCCGTCGCAGAACTACAAAAAATATTCTGGCGCCAGACGATTTTTGAATGAATTTCTTTATGTAAAAAACAAAATTTTCCTTCTTAAATTCATTTTTATAAACTTCATTTACCTTTAATTACTGCATCGTCAATGAGCCCGCGAGCAGACGCGTCTGCAGACACCTCACACTCGTGGGAATCTATAAAAAAAACAAAATAAAACGCATGTAAATGCGACTAGCTAGCCGCGATTTCGACTAGTCAGTCCCGCCTGCTACTAGCTAGTCGCCCCTGCTAGTAGTCAGTGGCACCGGCGACTGGCTAGTCCCAGCGTGGACTAGCCACTTGCGCCTGATAGAATATTGTGAGCAATAATTCGCAGAACCCCAAAAAAATGCTCTGGCGACAGACGATTTTTGAATGAATTTCTATATATAAAAAACAAACTTTTCCTTCTTAAATTCATTTTTATAAACTTCATTTACCTTTAATTACTGCATCGTCAATGAGCCCGCGAGCAGACGCGTCTGCAGACACCTCACACTCGTGGGAATCTATAAAAAAAACAAAATAAAACGCATGTAAATGCGACTAGCTAGCCGCGATTTCGACTAGTCAGTCCCGCCTGCTACTAGCTAGTCGCCCCTGCTAGTAGTCAGTGGCACCGGCGACTGGCTAGTCCCAGCGTGGACTAGCCACTTGCGCCTGATAGAATATTGTGAGCAATAATTCGCAGAACCCCAAAAAAATGCTCTGGCGACAGACGATTTTTGAATGAATTTCTATATATAAAAAACACATTTTTCCATCTTAAATTCATAATTTTGTTCTGTAGCTACCTTCAATTACTACACAGTCAATCAGCCTGCAAGCAGACGCGTCTTTAGACACCAAACACCCGTGGGTAGCTTTGAAAAACAAACAAAAAGAAACGTATGTAAATGCGCCTAGATAGCCGCGGTTTTGAGTAGTCAGTCCCGCTTGCTACTAGCTAGTCGCCCCTGCGACTAGTCAGTGGCGCCGGCGACTAGCTAGTCGCACTTGCGAGTAGCCACTCGCGCTTGATAGAATATTGTGATTTATCCGTCGCAGAACTACAAAAAATATTCTGGCGCCAGACGATTTTTGAATGAATTTCTTTGTATAAAAAACAAAATTTTCCTTCTTAAATTCATTTTTATAAACTTCATTTACCTTTAATTACTGCATTGTCAATGAGCCCGCGAGCAGACGCGTCTGCAGACACCTCACACTCGTGGGAATCTATAAAAAAAACCAAATAAAACGCATGTAAATGCGACTAGCTAGCCGCGATTTCGACTAGTCAGTCCCGCCTGCTACTAGCTAGTCGCCCCTGCTAGTAGTCAGTGGCACCGGCGACTGGCTAGTCCCAGCGTAGACTAGCCACTTGCGCCTGATAAAATATTGTGAGTAATAATTCGCAGAACCCCAAAAAAATGCTCTGGCGACAGACGATTTTTGAATGAATTTCTATATATAAAAAACACATTTTTCCATCTTAAATTCATAATTTTGTTCTGTAGCTACCTTCAATTACTACACAGTCAATCAGCCCGCGAGCAGACGCGTCTTTAGACACCAAACACTCGTGGGTAGCTTTGAAAAACAAACAAAAAGAAACGTATGTAAATGCGCCTAGATAGCCGCGGTTTTGAGTAGTCAGTCCCGCCTGCTACTAGCTAGTCGCCCCTGCGACTAGTCAGTGGCGCCGGCGACTAGCTAGTCGCACTTGCGAGTAGCCAGTCGCGCTTGATAGAATATTAAATTGTGATTACCCGTCGCAGAACTACAAAAAATATTCTGGCGCCAGACGATTTTTGAATGAATTTCTTTATGTAAAAAACAAAATTTTCCTTCTTAAATTCATTTTTATAAACTTCATTTACCTTTAATTACTGCATTGTCAATAAGCCCGCGAGCAGACGCGTCTGCAGACACCTCACACTCGTGGGAATCTATAAAAAAAACAAAATAAAACGCATGTAAATGCGACTAGCTAGCCGCGATTTCGACTAGTCAGTCCCGCCTGCTACTAGCTAGTCGCCCCTGCTAGTAGTCAGTGGCACCGGCGACTGGCTAGTCCCAGCGTGGACTAGCCACTTGCGCCTGATAGAATATTGTGAGTAATAATTCGCAGAACCCCAAAAAAATGCTCTGGCGACAGACGATTTTTGAATGAATTTCTATATATAAAAAACACATTTTTCCATCTTAAATTCATAATTTTGTTCTGTAGCTACCATCTATTACTACACAGTCAATCATCCCGCGAGCAGACGCGTCTTTAGACACCAAACACTCGTGGGTAGCTTTGAAAAACAAACCAAAAGAAACGTATGTAAATGCGACTAGATAGCCGCGGTTTTGACTAGTCAGTCCCGCCTGCTACTAGCTAGTCGCCCCTGCGACTAGTCAGTGGCGCCGGCGACTAGCTAGTCCCAGCGTGGCCTAGCCACTTGCGCCTGATAGTATATTGTGAGTAATAATTCGCAGAACCCCAAAAAAATGCTCTGGCGACAGACGATTTTTGAATGAATTTCTATATATAAAAAACACATTTATCCATCTTAAATTCATAATTTTGTTCTGTAGCTACCTTCAATTACTACACAGTCAATCAGCCCGCGAGCAGACGCGTCTTTAGACACCAAACACTCGTGGGTAGCTTTGAAAAACAAACCAAAAGAAACGTATGTAAATGCGACTAGATAGCCGCGGTTTTGACTAGTCAGTCCCGCCTGCTACTAGCTAGTCGCCCCTGCGACTAGTCAGTGGCGCCGGCGACTAGCTAGTCCCAGCGTGGACAAGCCACTTGCGCCTGATAGAATATTGTGAGTAATAATTCGCAGAACCCCAAAAAAATGCTCTGGCGACAGACGATTTTTGAATGAATTTCTATATATAAAAAACAAATTTTTCCATCTTAAATTCATAATTTTGTTCTGTAGCTACCTTCAATTACTACACAGTCAATCAGCCCGCGAGCAGACGCGTCTTTAGACACCAAACACTCGTGGGTAGCTTTGAAAAACAAACCAAAAGCAACGTATGTAAATGCGACTAGATAGCCGCGGTTTTGACTAGTCAGTCCCGCCTGCTACTAGCTAGTCGCCCCTGCGACTAGTCAGTGGCGCCAGCGACTAGCTAGTCGCACTTGCGAGTAGCCAGTCGCGCTTGATAGAATATTGTGATTACCCGTCGCAGAACTACAAAAAATATTCTGGCGCCAGACGATTTTTGAATGAATTTCTTTATGTAAAAAACAAAATTTTCCTTCTTAAATTCATTTTTATAAACTTCATTTACCTTTAATTACTGCATTGTCAATGAGCCCGCGAGCAGACGCGTCTGCAGACACCTCACACTCGTGGGAATCTATAAAAAAAACAAAATAAAACGCATGTAAATGCGACTAGCTAGCCGCGATTTCGACTAGTCAGTCCCGCCTGCTACTAGCTAGTCGCCCCTGCTAGTAGTCAGTGGCACCGGCGACTGGCTAGTCCCAGCGTGGACTAGCCACTTGCGCCTGATAGAATATTGTGAGTAATAATTCGCAGAACCCCAAAAAAATGCTCTGGCGACAGACGATTTTTGAATGAATTTCCATATATAAAAAACAAATTTTTCCATCTCAAATTCATAATTTTGTTCTGTAGCTACCTTCAATTACTACACAGTCAATCAGCCCGCGAGCAGACGCGTCTTTAGACACCAAACACCCGTGGGTAGCTTTGAAAAACAAACAAAACGAAACGTATGTAAATTCGCCTAGATAGCCGCGGTTTTGAGTAGTCAGTCCCGCCTGCTACTAGCTAGTCGCCCCTGCGACTAGTCAGTGGCGCCGGCGACTAGCTAGTCGCACTTGCGAGTAGCCACTCACGCTTGATAGAATATTGTGATTTTTCCGTCGCAGAACTACAAAAAATATTCTGGCGCCAGACGATTTTTGAATGAATTTCTTTGTATAAAAAACAAAATTTTCCTTCTTAAATTCATTTTTATAAACTTCATTTACCTTTAATTACTGCATTGTCAATGAGCCCGCGAGCAGACGCGTCTGCAGACACCTCACACTCGTGGGAATCTATAAAAAAAACCAAATAAAACGCATGTAAATGCGACTAGCTAGCCGCGATTTCGACTAGTCAGTCCCGCCTGCTACTAGCTAGTCGCCCCTGCTAGTAGTCAGTGGCACCGGCGACTGGCTAGTCCCAGCGTAGACTAGCCACTTGCGCCTGATAAAATATTGTGAGTAATAATTCGCAGAACCCCAAAAAAATGCTCTGGCGACAGACGATTTTTGAATGAATTTCTATATATAAAAAACACATTTTTCCATCTTAAATTCATAATTTTGTTCTGTAGCTACCTTCAATTACTACACAGTCAATCAGCCCGCGAGCAGACGCGTCTTTAGACACCAAACACTCGTGGGTAGCTTTGAAAAACAAACAAAAAGAAACGTATGTAAATGCGCCTAGATAGCCGCGGTTTTGAGTAGTCAGTCCCGCCTGCTACTAGCTAGTCGCCCCTGCGACTAGTCAGTGGCGCCGGCGACTAGCTAGTCGCACTTGCGAGTAGCCACTCACGCTTGATAGAATATTGTGATTTATCCGTCGCAGAACTACAAAAAATATTCTGGCGCCAGACGATTTTTGAATGAATTTCTTTATGTAAAAAACAAAATTTTCCTTCTTAAATTCATTTTTATAAACTTCATTTACCTTTAATTACTGCATTGTCAATGAGCCCGCGAGCAGACGCGTCTGCAGACACCTCACACTCGTGGGAATCTATAAAAAAAACAAAATAAAACGCATGTAAATGCGACTAGCTAGCCGCGATTTCGACTAGTCAGTCCCGCCTGCTACTAGCTAGTCGCCCCTGCTAGTAGTCAGTGGCACCGGCGACTGGCTAGTCCCAGCGTAGACTAGCCACTTGCGCCTGATAAAATATTGTGAGTAATAATTCGCAGAACCCCAAAAAAATGCTCTGGCGACAGACGATTTTTGAATGAATTTCTATATATAAAAAACACATTTTTCCATCTTAAATTCATAATTTTGTTCTGTAGCTACCTTCAATTACTACACAGTCAATCAGCCCGCGAGCAGACGCGTCTTTAGACACCAAACACTCGTGGGTAGCTTTGAAAAACAAACCAAAAGAAACGTATGTAAATGCGACTAGATAGCCGCGGTTTTGACTAGTCAGTCCCGCCTGCTACTAGCTAGTCGCCCCTGCGACTAGTCAGTGGCGCCGGCGACTAGCTAGTCGCACTTGCGAGTAGCCAGTCGCGCTTGATAGAATATTAAATTGTGATTACCCGTCGCAGAACTACAAAAAATATTCTGGCGCCAGACGATTTTTGAATGAATTTCTTTATGTAAAAAACAAAATTTTCCTTCTTAAATTCATTTTTATAAACTTCATTTACCTTTAATTACTGCATTGTCAATAAGCCCGCGAGCAGACGCGTCTGCAGACACCTCACACTCGTGGGAATCTATAAAAAAAACAAAATAAAACGCATGTAAATGCGACTAGCTAGCCGCGATTTCGACTAGTCAGTCCCGCCTGCTACTAGCTAGTCGCCCCTGCTAGTAGTCAGTGGCACCGGCGACTGGCTAGTCCCAGCGTGGACTAGCCACTTGCGCCTGATAGAATATTGTGAGTAATAATTCGCAGAACCCCAAAAAAATGCTCTGGCGACAGACGATTTTTGAATGAATTTCTATATATAAAAAACACATTTTTCCATCTTAAATTCATAATTTTGTTCTGTAGCTACCATCTATTACTACACAGTCAATCATCCCGCGAGCAGACGCGTCTTTAGACACCAAACACTAGTGGGTAGCTTTGAAAAACAAACCAAAAGAAACGTATGTAAATGCGACTAGATAGCCGCGGTTTTGACTAGTCAGTCCCGCCTGCTACTAGCTAGTCGCCCCTGCGACTAGTCAGTGGCGCCGGCGACTAGCTAGTCCCAGCGTGGCCTAGCCACTTGCGCCTGATAGTATATTGTGAGTAATAATTCGCAGAACCCCAAAAAAATGCTCTGGCGACAGACGATTTTTGAATGAATTTCTATATATAAAAAACACATTTATCCATCTTAAATTCATAATTTTGTTCTGTAGCTACCTTCAATTACTACACAGTCAATCAGCCCGCGAGCAGACGCGTCTTTAGACACCAAACACTCGTGGGTAGCTTTGAAAAACAAACCAAAAGAAACGTATGTAAATGCGACTAGATAGCCGCGGTTTTGACTAGTCAGTCCCGCCTGCTACTAGCTAGTCGCCCCTGCGACTAGTCAGTGGCGCCGGCGACTAGCTAGTCCCAGCGTGGACAAGCCACTTGCGCCTGATAGAATATTGTGAGTAATAATTCGCAGAACCCCAAAAAAATGCTCTGGCGACAGACGATTTTTGAATGAATTTCTATATATAAAAAACAAATTTTTCCATCTTAAATTCATAATTTTGTTCTGTAGCTACCTTCAATTACTACACAGTCAATCAGCCCGCGAGCAGACGCGTCTTTAGACACCAAACACTCGTGGGTAGCTTTGAAAAACAAACCAAAAGCAACGTATGTAAATGCGACTAGATAGCCGCGGTTTTGACTAGTCAGTCCCGCCTGCTACTAGCTAGTCGCCCCTGCGACTAGTCAGTGGCGCCAGCGACTAGCTAGTCGCACTTGCGAGTAGCCAGTCGCGCTTGATAGAATATTGTGATTACCCGTCGCAGAACTACAAAAAATATTCTGGCGCCAGACGATTTTTGAATGAATTTCTTTATGTAAAAAACAAAATTTTCCTTCTTAAATTCATTTTTATAAACTTCATTTACCTTTAATTACTGCATTGTCAATGAGCCCGCGAGCAGACGCGTCTGCAGACACCTCACACTCGTGGGAATCTATAAAAAAAACAAAATAAAACGCATGTAAATGCGACTAGCTAGCCGCGATTTCGACTAGTCATTCCCGCCTGCTACTAGCTAGTCGCCCCTGCTAGTAGTCAGTGGCACCGGCGACTGGCTAGTCCCAGAGTGGACTAGCCACTAGCGCCTAATAGAATATTGTGAGTAATAATTCGCAGAACACCAAAAAAATGCTCTGGCGACAGACGATTTTTGAATGAATTTCCATATATAAAAAACAAATTTTTCCATCTCAAATTCATAATTTTGTTCTGTAGCTACCTTCAATTACTACACAGTCAATCAGCCTGCGAGCAGACGCGTCTTTAGACACCAAACACCCGTGGGTAGCTTTGAAAAACAAACAAAACGAAACGTATGTAAATTCGCCTAGATAGCCGCGGTTTTGAGTAGTCAGTCCCGCCTGCTACTAGCTAGTCGCCCCTGCGACTAGTCAGTGGCGCCGGCGACTAGCTAGTCGCACTTGCGAGTAGCCACTCGCGCTTGATAGAATATTGTGATTTATCCGTCGCAGAACTACAAAAAATATTCTGGCGCCAGACGATTTTTGAATGAATTTCTTTATGTAAAAAACAAATTTTCCTCCTTAAATTCATTTTTATAAACTTCATTTACCTTAAATTACTGCATTGTCAATGAGCCCGCGAGCAGACGCGTCTGCAGACACCTCACACTCGTGGGAATCTATAAAAAAAAACAAAATGAAACGCATGTAAATGCGACTAGCTAGCCGCGATTTCGACTAGTCAGTCCCGCCTGCTACTAGCTAGTCGCCCCTGCTAGTAGTCAGTGGCACCGGCGACTGGCTAGTCCCAGCGTGGACTAGCCACTTGCGCCTGATAGAATATTGTGAGTAATAATTCGCAGAACCCCAAAAAAATGCTCTGGCGACAGACGATTTTTGAATGAATTTCTATATATAAAAAACACATTTATCCATCTTAAATTCATAATTTTGTTCTGTAGCTACCTTCAATTACTACACAGTCAATCATCCCGCGAGCAGACGCGTCTTTAGACACCAAACACTCGTGGGTAGCTTTGAAAAACAAACCAAAAGAAACGTATGTAAATGCGACTAGCTAGCCGCGATTTCGACTAGTCAGTCCCGCCTGCTACTAGCTAGTCGCCCCTGCTAGTAGTCAGTGGCACCGGCGACTGGCTAGTCCCAGCGTGGACTAGCCACTTGCGCCTGATAGAATATTGTGAGTAATAATTCGCAGAACCCCAAAAAAATGCTCTGGCGACAGACGATTTTTGAATGAATTTCTATATATAAAAAACACATTTATCCATCTTAAATTCATAATTTTGTTCTGTAGCTACCATCTATTACTACACAGTAAATCATCCCGCGAGCAGACGCGTCTTTAGACACCAAACACTCGTGGGTAGCTTTGAAAAACAAACCAAAAGAAACGTATGTAAATGCGACTAGATAGCCGCGGTTTTGACTAGTCAGTCCCGCCTGCTACTAGCTAGTCGCCCCTGCGACTAGTCAGTGGCGCCGGCGACTAGCTAGTCCCAGCGTGGACTAGCCACTTGCGCCTGATAGTATATTGTGAGTAATAATTCGCAGAACCCCAAAAAAATGCTCTGGCGACAGACGATTTTTGAATGAATTTCTATATATAAAAAACACATTTATCCATCTTAAATTCATAATTTTGTTCTGTAGCTACCTTCAATTACTACACAGTCAATCAGCCCGCAAGCAGACGCGTCTTTAGACACCAAACACTCGTGGGTAGCTTTGAAAAACAAACCAAAAGAAACGTATGTAAATGCGACTAGATAGCCGCGGTTTTGACTAGTCAGTCCCGCCTGCTACTAGCTAGTCGCCCCTGCGACTAGTCAGTGGCGCCGGCGACTAGCTAGTCCCAGCGTGGACAAGCCACTTGCGCCTGATAGAATATTGTGAGTAATAATTCGCAGAACCCCAAAAAAATGCTCTGGCGACAGACGATTTTTGAATGAATTTCTATATATAAAAAACAAATTTTTCCATCTTAAATTCATAATTTTGTTCTGTAGCTACCTTCAATTACTACACAGTCAATCAGCCCGCGAGCAGACGCGTCTTTAGACACCAAACACTCGTGGGTAGCTTTGAAAAACAAACCAAAAGCAACGTATGTAAATGCGACTAGATAGCCGCGGTTTTGACTAGTCAGTCCCGCCTGCTACTAGCTAGTCGCCCCTGCGACTAGTCAGTGGCGCCGGCGACTAGCTAGTCGCACTTGCGAGTAGCCAGTCGCGCTTGATAGAATATTGTGATTACCCGTCGCAGAACTACAAAAAATATTCTGGCGCCAGACGATTTTTGAATGAATTTCTTTATGTAAAAAACAAAATTTTCCTTCTTAAATTCATTTTTATAAACTTCATTTACCTTTAATTACTGCATTGTCAATGAGCCCGCGAGCAGACGCGTCTGCAGACACCTCACACTCGTGGGAATCTATAAAAAAAACAAAATAAAACGCATGTAAATGCGACTAGCTAGCCGCGATTTCGACTAGTCAGTCCCGCCTGCTACTAGCTAGTCGCCCCTGCTAGTAGTCAGTGGCACCGGCGACTGGCTAGTCCCAGCGTGGACTAGCCACTTGCGCCTGATAGAATATTGTGAGTAATAATTCGCAGAACCCCAAAAAAATGCTCTGGCGACAGACGATTTTTGAATGAATTTCCATATATAAAAAACAAATTTTTCCATCTCAAATTCATAATTTTGTTCTGTAGCTACCTTCAATTACTACACAGTCAATCAGCCTGCGAGCAGACGCGTCTTTAGACACCAAACACCCGTGGGTAGCTTTGAAAAACAAACAAAACGAAACGTATGTAAATTCGCCTAGATAGCCGCGGTTTTGAGTAGTCAGTCCCGCCTGCTACTAGCTAGTCGCCCCTGCGACTAGTCAGTGGCGCCGGCGACTAGCTAGTCGCACTTGCGAGTAGCCACTCGCGCTTGATAGAATATTGTGATTTATCCGTCGCAGAACTACAAAAAATATTCTGGCGCCAGACGATTTTTGAATGAATTTCTTTATGTAAAAAACAAATTTTCCTCCTTAAATTCATTTTTATAAACTTCATTTACCTTAAATTACTGCATTGTCAATGAGCCCGCGAGCAGACGCGTCTGCAGACACCTCACACTCGTGGGAATCTATAAAAAAAAAGAAAATGAAACGCATGTAAATGCGACTAGCTAGCCGCGATTTCGACTAGTCAGTCCCGCCTGCTACTAGCTAGTCGCCCCTGCTAGTAGTCAGTGGCACCGGCGACTGGCTAGTCCCAGCGTGGACTAGCCACTTGCGCCTGATAGAATATTGTGAGTAATAATTCGCAGAACCCCAAAAAAATGCTCTGGCGACAGACGATTTTTGAATGAATTTCTATATATAAAAAACACATTTATCCATCTTAAATTCATAATTTTGTTCTGTAGCTACCTTCAATTACTACACAGTCAATCATCCCGCGAGCAGACGCGTCTTTAGACACCAAACACTCGTGGGTAGCTTTGAAAAACAAACCAAAAGAAACGTATGTAAATGCGACTAGATAGCCGCGGTTTTGACTAGTCAGTCCCGCCTGCTACTAGCTAGTCGCCCCTGCGACTAGTCAGTGGCGCCGGCGACTAGCTAGTCGCACTTGCGAGTAGCCCCTCGCGCTTGGTAGAATATTGTGATTTATCCGTCGCAGAACTACAAAAAATATTCTGGCGCCAGACGATTTTTGAATGAATTTCTTAATATAAAAAACAAACTTTTCCTTCTTAAATTCATTTTTATAAACTTCATTTACCTTTAATTACTGCATCGTCAATGAGCCCGCGAGCAGACGCGTCTGCAGACACCTCACACTCGTGGGAATCTATAAAAAAAAACAAAATAAAACGCATGTAAATGCGACTAGCTAGCCGCGATTTCGACTAGTCAGTCCCGCCTGCTACTAGCTAGTCGCCCCTGCTAGTAATCAGTGGCACCGGCGACTGGCTAGTCCCAGCGTGGACTAGCCACTTGCGCCTGATAGAATATTGTGAGTAATAATTCGCAGAACCCCAAAAAAATGCTCTGGCGACAGACGATTTTTGAATGAATTTCTATATATAAAAAACACATTTATCCATCTTAAATTCATAATTTTGTTCTGTAGCTACCTTCAATTACTACACAGTCAATCAGCCCGCGAGCAGACGCGTCTTTAGACACCAAACACTCGTGGGTAGCTTTGAAAAACAAACCAAAAGAAACGTATGTAAATGCGACTAGATAGCCGCGGTTTTGACTAGTCAGTCCCGCCTGCTACTAGCTAGTCGCCCCTGCGACTAGTCAGTGGCGCCGGCGACTAGCTAGTCCCAGCGTGGACTAGCCACTTGCACCTGATAGTATATTGTGAGTAATAATTCGCAGAACCCCAAAAAAATGCTCTGGCGACAGACGATTTTTGAATGAATTTCTATATATAAAAAACACATTTTTCCATCTTAAATTCATAATTTTGTTCTGTAGCTACCATCTATTACTACACAGTCAATCATCCCGCGAGCAGACGCGTCTTTAGACACCAAACACTCGTAGGTAGCTTTGAAAAACAAACCAAAAGAAACGTATGTAAATGCGACTAGATAGCCGCGGTTTTGACTAGTCAGTCCCGCCTGCTACTAGCTAGTCGCCCCTGCGACTAGTCAGTGGCGCCGGCGACTAGCTAGTCGCACTTGCGAGTAGCCAGTCGCGCTTGATAGAATATTGTGATTTATCCGTCGCAGAACTACAAAAAATATTCTGGCGCCAGACGATTTTTGAATGAATTTCTTTATGTAAAAAACAAAATTTTCCTTCTTAAATTCATTTTTATAAACTTCATTTACCTTTAATTACTGCATTGTCAATGAGCCCGCGAGCAGACGCGTCTGCAGACACCTCACACTCGTGGGAATCTA
The DNA here is from genome assembly GCA_917490735.1 of Dryobotodes eremita. Lineage (NCBI taxonomy): Eukaryota > Metazoa > Arthropoda > Insecta > Lepidoptera > Noctuidae > Dryobotodes > Dryobotodes eremita. The sequence continues at coordinate 2,283,470 of OU823245.1, forward strand.
TAAAAAAAACAAAATAAAACGCATGTAAATGCGACTAGCTAGCCGCGATTTCGACTAGTCAGTCCGGCCTGCTACTAGCTAGTCGCCCCTGCTAGTAGTCAGTGGCACCGGCGACTGGCTAGTCCCAGCGTGGACTAGCCACTTGCGCCTGATAGAATATTGTGAGTAATAATTCGCAGAACCCCAAAAAAATGCTCTGGCGACAGACGATTTTTGAATGAATTTCCATATATAAAAAACAAATTTTTCCATCTTAAATTCATAATTTTGTTCTGTAGCTACCTTCAATTACTACACAGTCAATCAGCCCGCAAGCAGACGCGTCTTTAGACACCAAACACTCGTGGGTAGCTTTGAAAAACAAACCAAAAGAAACGTATGTAAATGCGACTAGATAGCCGCGGTTTTGACTAGTCAGTCCCGCCTGCTACTAGCTAGTCGCCCCTGCGACTAGTCAGTGGCGCCGGCGACTAGCTAGTCCCAGCGTGGACAAGCCACTTGCGCCTGATAGAATATTGTGAGTAATAATTCGCAGAACCCCAAAAAAATGCTCTGGCGACAGACGATTTTTGAATGAATTTCTATATATAAAAAACAAATTTTTCCATCTTAAATTCATAATTTTGTTCTGTAGCTACCTTCAATTACTACACAGTCAATCAGCCCGCGAGCAGGCGCGTCTTTAGACACCAAACACTCGTGGGTAGCTTTGAAAAACAAACCAAAAGCAACGTATGTAAATGCGACTAGATAGCCGCGGTTTTGACTAGTCAGTCCCGCCTGCTACTAGCTAGTCGCCCCTGCGACTAGTCAGTGGCGCCGGCGACTAGCTAGTCGCACTTGCGAGTAGCCAGTCGCGCTTGATAGAATATTGTGATTACCCGTCGCAGAACTACAATAAATATTCTGGCGCCAGACGATTTTTGAATGAATTTCTTTATGTAAAAAACAAAATTTTCCTTCTTAAATTCATTTTTATAAACTTCATTTACCTTTAATTACTGCATTGTCAATGAGCCCGCGAGCAGACGCGTCTGCAGACACCTCACACTCGTGGGAATCTATAAAAAAAACAAAATAAAACGCATGTAAATGCGACTAGCTAGCCGCGATTTCGACTAGTCAGTCCCGCCTGCTACTAGCTAGTCGCCCCTGCTAGTAGTCAGTGGCACCGGCGACTGGCTAGTCCCAGCGTGGACTAGCCACTTGCGCCTGATAGAATATTGTGAGTAATAATTCGCAGAACCCCAAAAAAATGCTCTGGCGACAGACGATTTTTGAATGAATTTCCATATATAAAAAACAAATTTTTCCATCTCAAATTCATAATTTTGTTCTGTAGCTACCTTCAATTACTACACAGTCAATCAGCCTGCGAGCAGACGCGTCTTTAGACACCAAACACCCGTGGGTAGCTTTGAAAAACAAACAAAACGAAACGTATGTAAATTCGCCTAGATAGCCGCGGTTTTGAGTAGTCAGTCCCGCCTGCTACTAGCTAGTCGCCCCTGCGACTAGTCAGTGGCGCCGGCGACTAGCTAGTCGCACTTGCGAGTAGCCACTCGCGCTTGATAGAATATTGTGATTTATCCGTCGCAGAACTACAAAAAATATTCTGGCGCCAGACGATTTTTGAATGAATTTCTTCATGTAAAAAACAAATTTTCTTCCTTAAATTCATTTTTATAAACTTCATTTACCTTAAATTACTGCATTGTCAATGAGCCCGCGAGCAGACGCGTCTGCAGACACCTCACACTCGTGGGAATCTATAAAAAAAAACAAAATGAAACGCATGTAAATGCGACTAGCTAGCCGCGATTTCGACTAGTCAGTCCCGCCTGCTACTAGCTAGTCGCCCCTGCTAGTAGTCAGTGGCACCGGCGACTGGCTAGTCCCAGCGTGGACTAGCCACTTGCGCCTGATAGAATATTGTGAGTAATAATTCGCAGAACCCCAAAAAAATGCTCTGGCGACAGACGATTTTTGAATGAATTTCTATATATAAAAAACACATTTATCCATCTTAAATTCATAATTTTGTTCTGTAGCTACCTTCAATTACTACACAGTCAATCATCCCGCGAGCAGACGCGTCTTTAGACACCAAACACTCGTGGGTAGCTTTGAAAAACAAACCAAAAGAAACGTATGTAAATGCGACTAGATAGCCGCGGTTTTGACTAGTCAGTCCCGCCTGCTACTAGCTAGTCGCCCCTGCGACTAGTCAGTGGCGCCGGCGACTAGCTAGTCGCACTTGCGAGTAGCCCCTCGCGCTTGGTAGAATATTGTGATTTATCCGTCGCAGAACTACAAAAAATATTCTGGCGCCAGACGATTTTTGAATGAATTTCTTAATATAAAAAACAAACTTTTCCTTCTTAAATTCATTTTTATAAACTTCATTTACCTTTAATTACTGCATCGTCAATGAGCCCGCGAGCAGACGCGTCTGCAGACACCTCACACTCGTGGGAATCTATAAAAAAAAACAAAATAAAACGCATGTAAATGCGACTAGCTAGCCGCGATTTCGACTAGTCAGTCCCGCCTGCTACTAGCTAGTCGCCCCTGCTAGTAATCAGTGGCACCGGCGACTGGCTAGTCCCAGCGTGGACTAGCCACTTGCGCCTGATAGAATATTGTAAGTAATAATTCGCAGAACCCCAAAAAAATGCTCTGGCGACAGACGATTTTTGAATGAATTTCTATATATAAAAAACACATTTATCCATCTTAAATTCATAATTTTGTTCTGTAGCTACCTTCAATTACTACACAGTCAATCAGCCCGCGAGCAGACGCGTCTTTAGACACCAAACACTCGTGGGTAGCTTTGAAAAACAAACCAAAAGAAACGTATGTAAATGCGACTAGATAGCCGCGGTTTTGACTAGTCAGTCCCGCCTGCTACTAGCTAGTCGCCCCTGCGACTAGTCAGTGGCGCCGGCGACTAGCTAGTCCCAGCGTGGACTAGCCACTTGCACCTGATAGTATATTGTGAGTAATAATTCGCAGAACCCCAAAAAAATGCTCTGGCGACAGACGATTTTTGAATGAATTTCTATATATAAAAAACATATTTTTCCATCTTAAATTCATAATTTTGTTCTGTAGCTACCATCTATTACTACACAGTCAATCATCCCGCGAGCAGACGCGTCTTTAGACACCAAACACTCGTGGGTAGCTTTGAAAAACAAACCAAAAGAAACGTATGTAAATGCGACTAGATAGCCGCGGTTTTGACTAGTCAGTCCCGCCTGCTACTAGCTAGTCGCCCCTGCGACTAGTCAGTGGCGCCGGCGACTAGCTAGTCGCACTTGCGAGTAGCCAGTCGCGCTTGATAGAATATTGTGATTTATCCGTCGCAGAACTACAAAAAATATTCTGGCGCCAGACGATTTTTGAATGAATTTCTTTATGTAAAAAACAAAATTTTCCTTCTTAAATTCATTTTTATAAACTTCATTTACCTTTAATTACTGCATTGTCAATGAGCCCGCGAGCAGACGCGTCTGCAGACACCTCACACTCGTGGGAATCTATAAAAAAAACAAAATAAAACGCATGTAAATGCGACTAGCTAGCCGCGATTTCGACTAGTCAGTCCGGCCTGCTACTAGCTAGTCGCCCCTGCTAGTAGTCAGTGGCACCGGCGACTGGCTAGTCCCAGCGTGGACTAGCCACTTGCGCCTGATAGAATATTGTGAGTAATAATTCGCAGAACCCCAAAAAAATGCTCTGGCGACAGACGATTTTTGAATGAATTTCTATATATAAAAAACAAATTTTTCCATCTTAAATTCATAATTTTGTTCTGTAGCTACCTTCAATTACTACACAGTCAATCAGCCTGCGAGCAGACGCGTCTTTAGACACCAAACACCCGTGGGTAGCTTTGAAAAACAAACAAAAAGAAACGTATGTAAATGCGCCTAGATAGCCGCGGTTTTGAGTAGTCAGTCCCGCCTGCTACTAGCTAGTCGCCCCTGCGACTAGTCAGTGGCGCCGGCGACTAGCTAGTCGCACTTGCGAGTAGCCACTCGCGCTTGATAGAATATTGTGATTTATCCGTCGCAGAACTACAAAAAATATTCTGGCGCCAGACGATTTTTGAATGAATTTCTTTGTATAAAAAACAAAATTTTCCTTCTTAAATTCATTTTTATAAACTTCATTTACCTTTAATTACTGCATTGTCAATGAGCCCGCGAGCAGACGCGTCTGCAGACACCTCACACTCGTGGGAATCTATAAAAAAAACCAAATAAAACGCATGTAAATGCGACTAGCTAGCCGCGATTTCGACTAGTCAGTCCCGCCTGCTACTAGCTAGTCGCCCCTGCTAGTAATCAGTGGCACCGGCGACTGGCTAGTCCCAGCGTGGACTAGCCACTTGCGCCTGATAGAATATTGTGAGTAATAATTCGCAGAACCCCAAAAAAATGCTCTGGCGACAGACGATTTTTGAATGAATTTCTATATATAAAAAACACATTTGTCCATCTTAAATTCATAATTTTGTTCTGTAGCTACCTTCAATTACTACACAGTCAATCAGCCCGCGAGCAGACGCGTCTTTAGACACCAAACACTCGTGGGTAGCTTTGAAAAAAAAACCAAAAGAAACGTATGTAAATGCGACTAGATAGCCGCGGTTTTGACTAGTCAGTCCCGCCTGCTACTAGCTAGTCGCCCCTGCGACTAGTCAGTGGCGCCGGCGACTAGCTAGTCCCAGCGTGGACTAGCCACTTGCACCTGATAGTATATTGTGAGTAATAATTCGCAGAACCCCAAAAAAATGCTCTGGCGACAGACGATTTTTGAATGAATTTCTATATATAAAAAACACATTTTTCCATCTTAAATTCATAATTTTGTTCTGTAGCTACCATCTATTACTACACAGTCAATCATCTCGCGAGCAGACGCGTCTTTAGACACCAAACACTCGTGGGTAGCTTTGAAAAACAAACCAAAAGAAACGTATGTAAATGCGACTAGATAGCCGCGGTTTTGACTAGTCAGTCCCGCCTGCTACTAGCTAGTCGCCCCTGCGACTAGTCAGTGGCGCCGGCGACTAGCTAGTCGCACTTGCGAGTAGCCAGTCGCGCTTGATAGAATATTGTGATTTATCCGTCGCAGAACTACAAAAAATATTCTGGCGCCAGACGATTTTTGAATGAATTTCTTTATGTAAAAAACAAAATTTTCCTTCTTAAATTCATTTTTATAAACTTCATTTACCTTTAATTACTGCATTGTCAATGAGCCCGCGAGCAGACGCGTCTGCAGACACCTCACACTCGTGGGAATCTATAAAAAAAACAAAATAAAACGCATGTAAATGCGACTAGCTAGCCGCGATTTCGACTAATCAGTCCGGCCTGCTACTAGCTAGTCGCCCCTGCTAGTAGTCAGTGGCACCGGCGACTGGCTAGTCCCAGCGTGGACTAGCCACTTGCGCCTGATAGAATATTGTGAGTAATAATTCGCAGAACCCCAAAAAAATGCTCTGGCGACAGACGATTTTTGAATGAATTTCTATATATAAAAAACACATTTTTCCATCTTAAATTCATAATTTTATTCTGTAGCTACCTTCAATTACTACACAGTCAATCAGCCCGCGAGCAGACGCGTCTTTAGACACCAAACACTCGTGGGTAGCTTTGAAAAACAAACCAAAAGAAACGTATGTAAATGCGACTAGATAGCCGCGGTTTTGACTAGTCAGTCCCGACTGCTACTAGCTAGTCGCCCCTGCGACTAGTCAGTGGCGCCGGCGACTAGCTAGTCCCAGCGTGGACTAGCCACTTGCGCCTGATAGTATATTGTGAGTAATAATTCGCAGAACCCCAAAAAAATGCTCTGGCGACAGACGATTTTTGAATGAATTTCTATATATAAAAAACACATTTTTCCATCTTAAATTCATAATTTTGTTCTGTAGCTACCTTCAATTACTACACAGTCAATCAGCCCGCGAGCAGACGCGTCTTTAGACACCAAACACTCGTGGGTAGCTTTGAAAAACAAACCAAAAGAAACGTATGTAAATGCGACTAGATAGCCGCGGTTTTGACTAGTCAGTCCCGCCTGCTACTAGCTAGTCGCCCCTGCGACTAGTCAGTGGCGCCGGCGACTAGCTAGTCGCACTTGCGAGTAGCCAGTCGCGCTTGATACAATATTGTGATTACCCGTCGCAGAACTACAAAAAATATTCTGGCGCCAGACGATTTTTGAATGAATTTCTTTATATAAAAAACAAACTTTTCCTTCTTAAATTCATTTTTATAAACTTCATTTACCTTTAATTACTGCATCGTCAATGAGCCCGCGAGCAGACGCGTCTGCAGACACCTCACACTCGTGGGAATCTATAAAAAAAAACAAAATAAAACGCATGTAAATGCGACTAGCTAGCCGCGATTTCGACTAGTCAGTCCCGCCTGCTACTAGCTAGTCGCTTCTGCTAGTAATCAGTGGCACCGGCGACTGGCTAGTCCCAGCGTGGACTAGCCACTTGCGCCTGATAGAATATTGTGAGTAATAATTCGCAGAACCCCAAAAAAATGCTCTGGCGACAGACGATTTTTGAATGAATTTCTATATATAAAAAACACATTTATCCATCTTAAATTCATAATTTTGTTCTGTAGCTACCTTCAATTACTACACAGTCAATCAGCCCGCGAGCAGACGCGTCTTTAGACACCAAACACTCGTGGGTAGCTTTGAAAAACAAACCAAAAGAAACGTATGTAAATGCGACTAGATAGCCGCGGTTTTGACTAGTCAGTCCCGCCTGCTACTAGCTAGTCGCCCCTGCGACTAGTCAGTGGCGCCGGCGACTAGCTAGTCCCAGCGTGGACTAGCCACTTGCGCCTGATAGAATATTGTGAGTAATAATTCGCAGAACCCCAAAAAAATGCTCTGGCGACAGACGATTTTTGAATGAATTTCTATATATAAAAAACAAATTTTTCCATCTTAAATTCATAATTTTGTTCTGTAGCTACCTTCAATTACTACACAGTCAATCAGCCCGCGAGCAGACGCGTCTTTAGACACCAAACACTCGTGGGTAGCTTTGAAAAACAAACCAAAAGAAACGTATGTAAATGCGACTAGATAGCCGCGGTTTTGACTAGTCAGTCCCGCCTGCTACTAGCTAGTCGCCCCTGCGACTAGTCAGTGGCGCCGGCGACTAGCTAGTCGCACTTGCGAGTAGCCAGTCGCGCTTGATAGAATATTGTGATTACCCGTCGCAGAACTACAAAAAATATTCTGGCGCCAGACGATTTTTGAATGAATTTCTTCATGTAAAAAACAAAATTTTCCTTCTTAAATTCATTTTTATAAACTTCATTTACCCTTACATACTGCATTGTCAATGAGCCCGCGAGCAGACGCGTCTGCAGACACCTCACACTCGTGGGAATCTATAAAAAAAACAAAATAAAACGCATGTAAATGCGACTAGCTAGCCGCGATTTCGACTAGTCAGTCCCGCCTGCTACTAGCTAGTCGCCCCTGCTAGTAGTCAGTGGCACCGGCGACTGGCTAGTCCCAGCGTGGACTAGCCACTTGCGCCTGATAGAATATTGTGAGTAATAATTCGCAGAACCCCAAAAAAATGCTCTGGCGACAGACGATTTTTGAATGAATTTCTATATATAAAAAACAATTTTTTCCATCTTAAATTCATAATTTTGTTCTGTAGCTACCTTCAATTACTACACAGTCAATCAGCCTGCGAGCAGACGCGTCTTTAGACACCAAACACCCGTGGGTAGCTTTGAAAAACAAACAAAAAGAAACGTATGTAAATGCGCCTAGATAGCCGCGGTTTTGAGTAGTCAGTCCCGCCTGCTACTAGCTAGTCGCCCCTGCGACTAGTCAGTGGCGCCGGCGACTAGCTAGTCGCACTTGCGAGTAGCCAGTCGCGCTTGATAGAATATTGTGATTTATCCGTCGCAGAACTACAAAAAATATTCTGGCACCAGACGATTTTTGAATGAATTTCTTTATGTAAAAAACAAATTTTTCTCCTTAAATTCATTTTTATAAACTTCATTTACCTTAAATTACTGCATTGTCAATGAGCCCGCGAGCAGACGCGTCTGCAGACACCTCACACTCGTGGGAATCTATAAAAAAAACAAAATGAAACGCATGTAAATGCGACTAGCTAGCCGCGATTTCGACTAGTCAGTCCCGCCTGCTACTAGCTAGTCGCCCCTGCTAGTAGTCAGTGGCACCGGCGACTGGCTAGTCCCAGCGTGGACTAGCCACTTGCGCCTGATAGAATATTGTGAGTAATAATTCGCAGAACCCCAAAAAAATGCTCTGGCGACAGACGATTTTTGAATGAATTTCTATATATAAAAAACACATTTATCCATCTTAAATTCATAATTTTGTTCTGTAGCTACCTTCAATTACTACACAGTCAATCAGCCCGCGAGCAGACGCGTCTTTAGACACCAAACACTCGTGGGTAGCTTTGAAAAACAAACCAAAAGAAACGTATGTAAATGCGACTAGATAGCCGCGGTTTTGACTAGTCAGTCCCGCCTGCTACTAGCTAGTCGCCCCTGCGACTAGTCAGTGGCGCCGGCGACTAGCTAGTCGCACTTGCGAGTAGCCCCTCGCGCTTGGTAGAATATTGTGATTTATCCGTCGCAGAACTACAAAAAATATTCTGGCGCCAGACGATTTTTGAATGAATTTCTTAATATAAAAAACAAACTTTTCCTTCTTAAATTCATTTTTATAAACTTCATTTACCTTTAATTACTGCATCGTCAATGAGCCCGCGAGCAGACGCGTCTGCAGACACCTCACACTCGTGGGAATCTATAAAAAAAAAACAAAATAAAACGCATGTAAATGCGACTAGCTAGCCGCGATTTCGACTAGTCAGTCCCGCCTGCTACTAGCTAGTCGCCCCTGCTAGTAATCAGTGGCACCGGCGACTGGCTAGTCCCAGCGTGGACTAGCCACTTGCGCCTGATAGAATATTGTGAGTAATAATTCGCAGAACCCCAAAAAAATGCTCTGGCGACAGACGATTTTTGAATGAATTTCTATATATAAAAAACACATTTATCCATCTTAAATTCATAATTTTGTTCTGTAGCTACCTTCAATTACTACACAGTCAATCAGCCCGCGAGCAGACGCGTCTTTAGACGCCAAACACTCGTGGGTAGCTTTGAAAAACAAACCAAAAGAAACGTATGTAAATGCGACTAGATAGCCGCGGTTTTGACTAGTCAGTCCCGCCTGCTACTAGCTAGTCGCCCCTGCGACTAGTCAGTGGCGCCGGCGACTAGCTAGTCCCAGCGTGGACTAGCCACTTGCGCCTGATAGTATATTGTGAGTAATAATTCGCAGAACCCCAAAAAAATGCTCTGGCGACAGACGATTTTTGAATGAATTTCTATATATAAAAAACACATTTTTCCATCTTAAATTCATAATTTTGTTCTGTAGCTACCATCTATTACTACACAGTCAATCATCCCGCGAGCAGACGCGTCTTTAGACACCAAACACTCGTGGGTAGCTTTGAAAAACAAACCAAAAGAAACGTATGTAAATGCGACTAGATAGCCGCGGTTTTGACTAGTCAGTCCCGCCTGCTACTAGCTAGTCGCCCCTGCGACTAGTCAGTGGCGCCGGCGACTAGCTAGTCGCACTTGCGAGTAGCCAGTCGCGCTTGATAGAATATTGTGATTTATCCGTCGCAGAACTACAAAAAATATTCTGGCGCCAGACGATTTTTGAATGAATTTCTTTATGTAAAAAACAAAATTTTCCTTCTTAAATTCATTTTTATAAACTTCATTTACCTTTAATTACTGCATTGTCAATGAGCCCGCGAGCAGACGCGTCTGCAGACACCTCACACTCGTGGGAATCTATAAAAAAAACCAAATAAAACGCATGTAAATGCGACTAGCTAGCCGCGATTTCGACTAGTCAGTCCCGCCTGCTACTAGCTAGTCGCCCCTGCTAGTAGTCAGTGGCACCGGCGACTGGCTAGTCCCAGCGTAGACTAGCCACTTGCGCCTGATAAAATATTGTGAGTAATAATTCGTAGAACCCCAAAAAAATGCTCTGGCGACAGACGATTTTTGAATGAATTTCTATATATAAAAAACACATTTTTCCATCTTAAATTCATAATTTTGTTCTGTAGCTACCTTCAATTACTACACAGTCAATCAGCCCGCGAGCAGACGCGTCTTTAGACACCAAACACTCGTGGGTAGCTTTGAAAAACAAACCAAAAGAAACGTATGTAAATGCGACTAGATAGCCGCGGTTTTGACTAGTCAGTCCCGACTGCTACTAGCTAGTCGCCCCTGCGACTAGTCAGTGGCGCCGGCGACTAGCTAGTCCCAGCGTGGACTAGCCACTTGCGCCTGATAGTATATTGTGAGTAATAATTCGCAGAACCCCAAAAAAATGCTCTGGCGACAGACGATTTTTGAATGAATTTCTATATATAAAAAACACATTTTTCCATCTTAAATTCATAATTTTGTTCTGTAGCTACCTTCAATTACTACACAGTCAATCAGCCCGCGAGCAGACGCGTCTTTAGACACCAAACACTCGTGGGTAGCTTTGAAAAACAAACCAAAAGAAACGTATGTAAATGCGACTAGATAGCCGCGGTTTTGACTAGTCAGTCCCGCCTGCTACTAGCTAGTCGCCCCTGCGACTAGTCAGTGGCGCCGGCGACTAGCTAGTCGCACTTGCGAGTAGCCAGTCGCGCTTGATAGAATATTGTGATTACCCGTCGCAGAACTACAAAAAATATTCTGGCGCCAGACGATTTTTGAATGAATTTCTTAATATAAAAAACAAACTTTTCCTTCTTAAATTCATTTTTATAAACTTCATTTACCTTTAATTACTGCATCGTCAATGAGCCCGCGAGCAGACGCGTCTGCAGACACCTCACACTCGTGGGAATCTATAAAAAAAAACAAAATAAAACGCATGTAAATGCGACTAGCTAGCCGCGATTTCGACTAGTCAGTCCCGCCTGCTACTAGCTAGTCGCTTCTGCTAGTAATCAGTGGCACCGGCGACTGGCTAGTCCCAGCGTGGACTAGCCACTTGCGCCTGATAGAATATTGTGAGTAATAATTCGCAGAACCCCAAAAAAATGCTCTGGCGACAGACGATTTTTGAATGAATTTCTATATATAAAAAACACATTTATCCATCTTAAATTCATAATTTTGTTCTGTAGCTACCTTCAATTACTACACAGTCAATCAGCCCGCGAGCAGACGCGTCTTTAGACACCAAACACTCGTGGGTAGCTTTGAAAAACAAACCAAAAGAAACGTATGTAAATGCGACTAGATAGCCGCGGTTTTGACTAGTCAGTCCCGCCTGCTACTAGCTAGTCGCCCCTGCGACTAGTCAGTGGCGCCGGCGACTAGCTAGTCCCAGCGTGGACTAGCCACTTGCGCCTGATAGAATATTGTGAGTAATAATTCGCAGAACCCCAAAAAAATGCTCTGGCGACAGACGATTTTTGAATGAATTTCTATATATAAAAAACAAATTTTTCCATCTTAAATTCATAATTTTGTTCCGTAGCTACCTTCAATTACTACACAGTCAATCAGCCCGCGAGCAGACGCGTCTTTAGACACCAAACACTCGTGGGTAGCTTTGAAAAACAAACCAAAAGAAACGTATGTAAATGCGACTAGATAGCCGCGGTTTTGACTAGTCAGTCCCGCCTGCTACTAGCTAGTCGCCCCTGCGACTAGTCAGTGGCGCCGGCTACTAGCTAGTCGCACTTGCGAGTAGCCAGTCGCGCTTGATAGAATATTGTGATTACCCGTCGCAGAACTACAAAAAATATTCTGGCGCCAGACGATTTTTGAATGAATTTCTTCATGTAAAAAACAAAATTTTCCTTCTTAAATTCATTTTTATAAACTTCATTTACCCTTACATACTGCATTGTCAATGAGCCCGCGAGCAGACGCGTCTGCAGACACCTCACACTCGTGGGAATCTATAAAAAAAACAAAATAAAACGCATGTAAATGCGACTAGCTAGCCGCGATTTCGACTAGTCAGTCCCGCCTGCTACTAGCTAGTCGCCCCTGCTAGTAGTCAGTAGCACCGGCGACTGGCTAGTCCCAGCGTGGACTAGCCACTTGCGCCTGATAGAATATTGTGAGTAATAATTCGCAGAACCCCAAAAAAATGCTCTGGCGACAGACGATTTTTGAATGAATTTCTATATATAAAAAACAATTTTTTCCATCTTAAATTCATAATTTTGTTCTGTAGCTACCTTCAATTACTACACAGTCAATCAGCCTGCGAGCAGACGCGTCTTTAGACACCAAACACCCGTGGGTAGCTTTGAAAAACAAACAAAAAGAAACGTATGTAAATGCGCCTAGATAGCCGCGGTTTTGAGTAGTCAGTCCCGCCTGCTACTAGCTAGTCGCCCCTGCGACTAGTCAGTGGCGCCGGCGACTAGCTAGTCGCACTTGCGAGTAGCCAGTCGCGCTTGATAGAATATTGTGATTTATCCGTCGCAGAACTACAAAAAATATTCTGGCACCAGACGATTTTTGAATGAATTTCTTTATGTAAAAAACAAATTTTTCTCCTTAAATTCATTTTTATAAACTTCATTTACCTTAAATTACTGCATTGTCAATGAGCCCGCGAGCAGACGCGTCTGCAGACACCTCACACTCGTGGGAATCTATAAAAAAAACAAAATGAAACGCATGTAAATGCGACTAGCTAGCCGCGATTTCGACTAGTCAGTCCCGCCTGCTACTAGCTAGTCGCCCCTGCTAGTAGTCAGTGGCACCGGCGACTGGCTAGTCCCAGCGTGGACTAGCCACTTGCGCCTGATAGAATATTGTGAGTAATAATTCGCAGAACCCCAAAAAAATGCTCTGGCGACAGACGATTTTTGAATGAATTTCTATATATAAAAAACACATTTATCCATCTTAAATTCATAATTTTGTTCTGTAGCTACCTTCAATTACTACACAGTCAATCAGCCCGCGAGCAGACGCGTCTTTAGACACCAAACACTCGTGGGTAGCTTTGAAAAACAAACCAAAAGAAACGTATGTAAATGCGACTAGATAGCCGCGGTTTTGACTAGTCAGTCCCGCCTGCTACTAGCTAGTCGCCCCTGCGACTAGTCAGTGGCGCCGGCGACTAGCTAGTCGCACTTGCGAGTAGCCCCTCGCGCTTGGTAGAATATTGTGATTTATCCGTCGCAGAACTACAAAAAATATTCTGGCGCCAGACGATTTTTGAATGAATTTCTTAATATAAAAAACAAACTTTTCCTTCTTAAATTCATTTTTATAAACTTCATTTACCTTTAATTACTGCATCGTCAATGAGCCCGCGAGCAGACGCGTCTGCAGACACCTCACACTCGTGGGAATCTATAAAAAAAACAAAATAAAACGCATGTAAATGCGACTAGCTAGCCGCGATTTCGACTAGTCAGTCCCGCCTGCTACTAGCTAGTCGCCCCTGCTAGTAGTCAGTGGCACCGGCGACTGGCTAGTCCCAGCGTGGACTAGCCACTTGCGCCTGATAGAATATTGTGAGTAATAATTCGCAGAACCCCAAAAAAATGCTCTGGCGACAGACGATTTTTGAATGAATTTCTATATATAAAAAACAATTTTTTCCATCTTAAATTCATAATTTTGTTCTGTAGCTACCTTCAATTACTACACAGTCAATCAGCCTGCGAGCAGACGCGTCTTTAGACACCAAACACCCGTGGGTAGCTTTGAAAAACAAACAAAAAGAAACGTATGTAAATGCGCCTAGATAGCCGCGGTTTTGAGTAGTCAGTCCCGCCTGCTACTAGCTAGTCGCCCCTGCGACTAGTCAGTGGCGCCGGCGACTAGCTAGTCGCACTTGCGAGTAGCCAGTCGCGCTTGATAGAATATTGTGATTTATCCGTCGCAGAACTACAAAAAATATTCTGGCACCAGACGATTTTTGAATGAATTTCTTTATGTAAAAAACAAATTTTTCTCCTTAAATTCATTTTTATAAACTTCATTTACCTTAAATTACTGCATTGTCAATGAGCCCGCGAGCAGACGCGTCTGCAGACACCTCACACTCGTGGGAATCTATAAAAAAAACAAAATGAAACGCATGTAAATGCGACTAGCTAGCCGCGATTTCGACTAGTCAGTCCCGCCTGCTACTAGCTAGTCGCCCCTGCGACTAGTCAGTGGCGCCGGCGACTAGCTAGTCCCAGCGTGGACTAGCCACTTGCACCTGATAGTATATTGTGAGTAATAATTCGCAGAACCCCAAAAAAATGCTCTGGCGACAGACGATTTTTGAATGAATTTCTATATATAAAAAACACATTTTTCCATCTTAAATTCATAATTTTGTTCTGTAGCTACCATCTATTACTACACAGTCAATCATCCCGCGAGCAGACGCGTCTTTAGACACCAAACACTCGTAGGTAGCTTTGAAAAACAAACCAAAAGAAACGTATGTAAATGCGACTAGATAGCCGCGGTTTTGACTAGTCAGTCCCGCCTGCTACTAGCTAGTCGCCCCTGCGACTAGTCAGTGGCGCCGGCGACTAGCTAGTCCCAGCGTGGACTAGCCACTTGCACCTGATAGTATATTGTGAGTAATAATTCGCAGAACCCCAAAAAAATGCTCTGGCGACAGACGATTTTTGAATGAATTTCTATATATAAAAAACACATTTTTCCATCTTAAATTCATAATTTTGTTCTGTAGCTACCATCTATTACTACACAGTCAATCATCCCGCGAGCAGACGCGTCTTTAGACACCAAACACTCGTAGGTAGCTTTGAAAAACAAACCAAAAGAAACGTATGTAAATGCGACTAGATAGCCGCGGTTTTGACTAGTCAGTCCCGCCTGCTACTAGCTAGTCGCCCCTGCGACTAGTCAGTGGCGCCGGCGACTAGCTAGTCGCACTTGCGAGTAGCCAGTCGCGCTTGATAGAATATTGTGATTTATCCGTCGCAGAACTACAAAAAATATTCTGGCGCCAGACGATTTTTGAATGAATTTCTTTATGTAAAAAACAAAATTTTCCTTCTTAAATTCATTTTTATAAACTTCATTTACCTTTAATTACTGCATTGTCAATGAGCCCGCGAGCAGACGCGTCTGCAGACACCTCACACTCGTGGGAATCTATAAAAAAAACAAAATAAAACGCATGTAAATGCGACTAGCTAGCCGCGATTTCGACTAGTCAGTCCGGCCTGCTACTAGCTAGTCGCCCCTGCTAGTAGTCAGTGGCACCGGCGACTGGCTAGTCCCAGCGTGGACTAGCCACTTGCGCCTGATAGAATATTGTGAGTAATAATTCGCAGAACCCCAAAAAAATGCTCTGGCGACAGACGATTTTTGAATGAATTTCCATATATAAAAAACAAATTTTTCCATCTTAAATTCATAATTTTGTTCTGTAGCTACCTTCAATTACTACACAGTCAATCAGCCCGCAAGCAGACGCGTCTTTAGACACCAAACACTCGTGGGTAGCTTTGAAAAACAAACCAAAAGAAACGTATGTAAATGCGACTAGATAGCCGCGGTTTTGACTAGTCAGTCCCGCCTGCTACTAGCTAGTCGCCCCTGCGACTAGTCAGTGGCGCCGGCGACTAGCTAGTCCCAGCGTGGACAAGCCACTTGCGCCTGATAGAATATTGTGAGTAATAATTCGCAGAACCCCAAAAAAATGCTCTGGCGACAGACGATTTTTGAATGAATTTCTATATATAAAAAACAAATTTTTCCATCTTAAATTCATAATTTTGTTCTGTAGCTACCTTCAATTACTACACAGTCAATCAGCCCGCGAGCAGGCGCGTCTTTAGACACCAAACACTCGTGGGTAGCTTTGAAAAACAAACCAAAAGCAACGTATGTAAATGCGACTAGATAGCCGCGGTTTTGACTAGTCAGTCCCGCCTGCTACTAGCTAGTCGCCCCTGCGACTAGTCAGTGGCGCCGGCGACTAGCTAGTCGCACTTGCGAGTAGCCAGTCGCGCTTGATAGAATATTGTGATTACCCGTCGCAGAACTACAAAAAATATTCTGGCGCCAGACGATTTTTGAATGAATTTCTTTATGTAAAAAACAAAATTTTCCTTCTTAAATTCATTTTTATAAACTTCATTTACCTTTAATTACTGCATTGTCAATGAGCCCGCGAGCAGACGCGTCTGCAGACACCTCACACTCGTGGGAATCTATAAAAAAAACAAAATAAAACGCATGTAAATGCGACTAGCTAGCCGCGATTTCGACTAGTCAGTCCCGCCTGCTACTAGCTAGTCGCCCCTGCTAGTAGTCAGTGGCACCGGCGACTGGCTAGTCCCAGCGTGGACTAGCCACTTGCGCCTGATAGAATATTGTGAGTAATAATTCGCAGAACCCCAAAAAAATGCTCTGGCGACAGACGATTTTTGAATGAATTTCCATATATAAAAAACAAATTTTTCCATCTCAAATTCATAATTTTGTTCTGTAGCTACCTTCAATTACTACACAGTCAATCAGCCTGCGAGCAGACGCGTCTTTAGACACCAAACACCCGTGGGTAGCTTTGAAAAACAAACAAAACGAAACGTATGTAAATTCGCCTAGATAGCCGCGGTTTTGAGTAGTCAGTCCCGCCTGCTACTAGCTAGTCGCCCCTGCGACTAGTCAGTGGCGCCGGCGACTAGCTAGTCGCACTTGCGAGTAGCCACTCGCGCTTGATAGAATATTGTGATTTATCCGTCGCAGAACTACAAAAAATATTCTGGCGCCAGACGATTTTTGAATGAATTTCTTTATGTAAAAAACAAATTTTCCTCCTTAAATTCATTTTTATAAACTTCATTTACCTTAAATTACTGCATTGTCAATGAGCCCGCGAGCAGACGCGTCTGCAGACACCTCACACTCGTGGGAATCTATAAAAAAAAACAAAATGAAACGCATGTAAATGCGACTAGCTAGCCGCGATTTCGACTAGTCAGTCCCGCCTGCTACTAGCTAGTCGCCCCTGCTAGTAGTCAGTGGCACCGGCGACTGGCTAGTCCCAGCGTGGACTAGCCACTTGCGCCTGATAGAATATTGTGAGTAATAATTCGCAGAACCCCAAAAAAATGCTCTGGCGACAGACGATTTTTGAATGAATTTCTATATATAAAAAACACATTTATCCATCTTAAATTCATAATTTTGTTCTGTAGCTACCTTCAATTACTACACAGTCAATCATCCCGCGAGCAGACGCGTCTTTAGACACCAAACACTCGTGGGTAGCTTTGAAAAACAAACCAAAAGAAACGTATGTAAATGCGACTAGATAGCCGCGGTTTTGACTAGTCAGTCCCGCCTGCTACTAGCTAGTCGCCCCTGCGACTAGTCAGTGGCGCCGGCGACTAGCTAGTCGCACTTGCGAGTAGCCCCTCGCGCTTGGTAGAATATTGTGATTTATCCGTCGCAGAACTACAAAAAATATTCTGGCGCCAGACGATTTTTGAATGAATTTCTTAATATAAAAAACAAACTTTTCCTTCTTAAATTCATTTTTATAAACTTCATTTACCTTTAATTACTGCATCGTCAATGAGCCCGCGAGCAGACGCGTCTGCAGACACCTCACACTCGTGGGAATCTATAAAAAAAAACAAAATAAAACGCATGTAAATGCGACTAGCTAGCCGCGATTTCGACTAGTCAGTCCCGCCTGCTACTAGCTAGTCGCCCCTGCTAGTAATCAGTGGCACCGGCGACTGGCTAGTCCCAGCGTGGACTAGCCACTTGCGCCTGATAGAATATTGTAAGTAATAATTCGCAGAACCCCAAAAAAATGCTCTGGCGACAGACGATTTTTGAATGAATTTCTATATATAAAAAACACATTTATCCATCTTAAATTCATAATTTTGTTCTGTAGCTACCTTCAATTACTACACAGTCAATCAGCCCGCGAGCAGACGCGTCTTTAGACACCAAACACTCGTGGGTAGCTTTGAAAAACAAACCAAAAGAAACGTATGTAAATGCGACTAGATAGCCGCGGTTTTGACTAGTCAGTCCCGCCTGCTACTAGCTAGTCGCCCCTGCGACTAGTCAGTGGCGCCGGCGACTAGCTAGTCCCAGCGTGGACTAGCCACTTGCACCTGATAGTATATTGTGAGTAATAATTCGCAGAACCCCAAAAAAATGCTCTGGCGACAGACGATTTTTGAATGAATTTCTATATATAAAAAACACATTTTTCCATCTTAAATTCATAATTTTGTTCTGTAGCTACCATCTATTACTACACAGTCAATCATCCCGCGAGCAGACGCGTCTTTAGACACCAAACACTCGTGGGTAGCTTTGAAAAACAAACCAAAAGAAACGTATGTAAATGCGACTAGATAGCCGCGGTTTTGACTAGTCAGTCCCGCCTGCTACTAGCTAGTCGCCCCTGCGACTAGTCAGTGGCGCCGGCGACTAGCTAGTCGCACTTGCGAGTAGCCAGTCGCGCTTGATAGAATATTGTGATTTATCCGTCGCAGAACTACAAAAAATATTCTGGCGCCAGACGATTTTTGAATGAATTTCTTTATGTAAAAAACAAAATTTTCCTTCTTAAATTCATTTTTATAAACTTCATTTACCTTTAATTACTGCATTGTCAATGAGCCCGCGAGCAGACGCGTCTGCAGACACCTCACACTCGTGGGAATCTATAAAAAAAACAAAATAAAACGCATGTAAATGCGACTAGCTAGCCGCGATTTCGACTAGTCAGTCCGGCCTGCTACTAGCTAGTCGCCCCTGCTAGTAGTCAGTGGCACCGGCGACTGGCTAGTCCCAGCGTGGACTAGCCACTTACGCCTGATAGAATATTGTGAGTAATAATTCGCAGAACCCCAAAAAAATGCTCTGGCGACAGACGATTTTTGAATGAATTTCTATATATAAAAAACAAATTTTTCCATCTTAAATTCATAATTTTGTTCTGTAGCTACCTTCAATTACTACACAGTCAATCAGCCTGCGAGCAGACGCGTCTTTAGACACCAAACACCCGTGGGTAGCTTTGAAAAACAAACAAAAAGAAACGTATGTAAATGCGCCTAGATAGCCGCGGTTTTGAGTAGTCAGTCCCGCCTGCTACTAGCTAGTCGCCCCTGCGACTAGTCAGTGGCGCCGGCGACTAGCTAGTCGCACTTGCGAGTAGCCACTCGCGCTTGATAGAATATTGTGATTTATCCGTCGCAGAACTACAAAAAATATTCTGGCGCCAGACGATTTTTGAATGAATTTCTTTGTATAAAAAACAAAATTTTCCTTCTTAAATTCATTTTTATAAACTTCATTTACCTTTAATTACTGCATTGTCAATGAGCCCGCGAGCAGACGCGTCTGCAGACACCTCACACTCGTGGGAATCTATAAAAAAAACCAAATAAAACGCATGTAAATGCGACTAGCTAGCCGCGATTTCGACTAGTCAGTCCCGCCTGCTACTAGCTAGTCGCCCCTGCTAGTAATCAGTGGCACCGGCGACTGGCTAGTCCCAGCGTGGACTAGCCACTTGCGCCTGATAGAATATTGTGAGTAATAATTCGCAGAACCCCAAAAAAATGCTCTGGCGACAGACGATTTTTGAATGAATTTCTATATATAAAAAACACATTTGTCCATCTTAAATTCATAATTTTGTTCTGTAGCTACCTTCAATTACTACACAGTCAATCAGCCCGCGAGCAGACGCGTCTTTAGACACCAAACACTCGTGGGTAGCTTTGAAAAAAAAACCAAAAGAAACGTATGTAAATGCGACTAGATAGCCGCGGTTTTGACTAGTCAGTCCCGCCTGCTACTAGCTAGTCGCCCCTGCGACTAGTCAGTGGCGCCGGCGACTAGCTAGTCCCAGCGTGGACTAGCCACTTGCACCTGATAGTATATTGTGAGTAATAATTCGCAGAACCCCAAAAAAATGCTCTGGCGACAGACGATTTTTGAATGAATTTCTATATATAAAAAACACATTTTTCCATCTTAAATTCATAATTTTGTTCTGTAGCTACCATCTATTACTACACAGTCAATCATCCCGCGAGCAGACGCGTCTTTAGACACCAAACACTCGTGGGTAGCTTTGAAAAACAAACCAAAAGAAACGTATGTAAATGCGACTAGATAGCCGCGGTTTTGACTAGTCAGTCCCGCCTGCTACTAGCTAGTCGCCCCTGCGACTAGTCAGTGGCGCCGGCGACTAGCTAGTCGCACTTGCGAGTAGCCAGTCGCGCTTGATAGAATATTGTGATTTATCCGTCGCAGAACTACAAAAAATATTCTGGCGCCAGACGATTTTTGAATGAATTTCTTTATGTAAAAAACAAAATTTTCCTTCTTAAATTCATTTTTATAAACTTCATTTACCTTTAATTACTGCATTGTCAATGAGCCCGCGAGCAGACGCGTCTGCAGACACCTCACACTCGTGGGAATCTATAAAAAAAACAAAATAAAACGCATGTAAATGCGACTAGCTAGCCGCGATTTCGACTAATCAGTCCGGCCTGCTACTAGCTAGTCGCCCCTGCTAGTAGTCAGTGGCACCGGCGACTGGCTAGTCCCAGCGTGGACTAGCCACTTGCGCCTGATAGAATATTGTGAGTAATAATTCGCAGAACCCCAAAAAAATGCTCTGGCGACAGACGATTTTTGAATGAATTTCTATATATAAAAAACACATTTTTCCATCTTAAATTCATAATTTTATTCTGTAGCTACCTTCAATTACTACACAGTCAATCAGCCCGCGAGCAGACGCGTCTTTAGACACCAAACACTCGTGGGTAGCTTTGAAAAACAAACCAAAAGAAACGTATGTAAATGCGACTAGATAGCCGCGGTTTTGACTAGTCAGTCCCGACTGCTACTAGCTAGTCGCCCCTGCGACTAGTCAGTGGCGCCGGCGACTAGCTAGTCCCAGCGTGGACTAGCCACTTGCGCCTGATAGTATATTGTGAGTAATAATTCGCAGAACCCCAAAAAAATGCTCTGGCGACAGACGATTTTTGAATGAATTTCTATATATAAAAAACACATTTTTCCATCTTAAATTCATAATTTTGTTCTGTAGCTACCTTCAATTACTACACAGTCAATCAGCCCGCGAGCAGACGCGTCTTTAGACACCAAACACTCGTGGGTAGCTTTGAAAAACAAACCAAAAGAAACGTATGTAAATGCGACTAGATAGCCGCGGTTTTGACTAGTCAGTCCCGCCTGCTACTAGCTAGTCGCCCCTGCGACTAGTCAGTGGCGCCGGCGACTAGCTAGTCGCACTTGCGAGTAGCCAGTCGCGCTTGATACAATATTGTGATTACCCGTCGCAGAACTACAAAAAATATTCTGGCGCCAGACGATTTTTGAATGAATTTCTTTATATAAAAAACAAACTTTTCCTTCTTAAATTCATTTTTATAAACTTCATTTACCTTTAATTACTGCATCGTCAATGAGCCCGCGAGCAGACGCGTCTGCAGACACCTCACACTCGTGGGAATCTATAAAAAAAAACAAAATAAAACGCATGTAAATGCGACTAGCTAGCCGCGATTTCGACTAGTCAGTCCCGCCTGCTACTAGCTAGTCGCTTCTGCTAGTAATCAGTGGCACCGGCGACTGGCTAGTCCCAGCGTGGACTAGCCACTTGCGCCTGATAGAATATTGTGAGTAATAATTCGCAGAACCCCAAAAAAATGCTCTGGCGACAGACGATTTTTGAATGAATTTCTATATATAAAAAACACATTTATCCATCTTAAATTCATAATTTTGTTCTGTAGCTACCTTCAATTACTACACAGTCAATCAGCCCGCGAGCAGACGCGTCTTTAGACACCAAACACTCGTGGGTAGCTTTGAAAAACAAACCAAAAGAAACGTATGTAAATGCGACTAGATAGCCGCGGTATTGACTAGTCAGTCCCGCCTGCTACTAGCTAGTCGCCCCTGCGACTAGTCAGTGGCGCAGGCGACTAGCTAGTCCCAGCGTGGACTAGCCACTAGCGCCTGATAGAATATTGTGAGTAATAATTCGCAGAACCCCAAAAAAATGCTCTGGCGACAGACGATTTTTGAATGAATTTCTATATATAAAAAACAAATTTTTCCATCTTAAATTCATAATTTTGTTCTGTAGCTACCTTCAATTACTACACAGTCAATCAGCCCGCGAGCAGACGCGTCTTTAGACACCAAACACTCGTGGGTAGCTTTGAAAAACAAACCAAAAGAAACGTATGTAAATGCGACTAGATAGCCGCGGTTTTGACTAGTCAGTCCCGCCTGCTACTAGCTAGTCGCCCCTGCGACTAGTCAGTGGCGCCGGCGACTAGCTAGTCGCACTTGCGAGTAGCCAGTCGCGCTTGATAGAATATTGTGATTACCCGTCGCAGAACTACAAAAAATATTCTGGCGCCAGACGATTTTTGAATGAATTTCTTCATGTAAAAAACAAAATTTTCCTTCTTAAATTCATTTTTATAAACTTCATTTACCCTTACATACTGCATTGTCAATGAGCCCGCGAGCAGACGCGTCTGCAGACACCTCACACTCGTGGGAATCTATAAAAAAAACAAAATAAAACGCATGTAAATGCGACTAGCTAGCCGCGATTTCGACTAGTCAGTCCCGCCTGCTACTAGCTAGTCGCCCCTGCTAGTAGTCAGTGGCACCGGCGACTGGCTAGTCCCAGCGTGGACTAGCCACTTGCGCCTGATAGAATATTGTGAGTAATAATTCGCAGAACCCCAAAAAAATGCTCTGGCGACAGACGATTTTTGAATGAATTTCTATATATAAAAAACAATTTTTTCCATCTTAAATTCATAATTTTGTTCTGTAGCTACCTTCAATTACTACACAGTCAATCAGCCTGCGAGCAGACGCGTCTTTAGACACCAAACACCCGTGGGTAGCTTTGAAAAACAAACAAAAAGAAACGTATGTAAATGCGCCTAGATAGCCGCGGTTTTGAGTAGTCAGTCCCGCCTGCTACTAGCTAGTCGCCCCTGCGACTAGTCAGTGGCGCCGGCGACTAGCTAGTCGCACTTGCGAGTAGCCAGTCGCGCTTGATAGAATATTGTGATTTATCCGTCGCAGAACTACAAAAAATATTCTGGCACCAGACGATTTTTGAATGAATTTCTTTATGTAAAAAACAAATTTTTCTCCTTAAATTCATTTTTATAAACTTCATTTACCTTAAATTACTGCATTGTCAATGAGCCCGCGAGCAGACGCGTCTGCAGACACCTCACACTCGTGGGAATCTATAAAAAAAACAAAATGAAACGCATGTAAATGCGACTAGCTAGCCGCGATTTCGACTAGTCAGTCCCGCCTGCTACTAGCTAGTCGCCCCTGCTAGTAGTCAGTGGCACCGGCGACTGGCTAGTCCCAGCGTGGACTAGCCACTTGCGCCTGATAGAATATTGTGAGTAATAATTCGCAGAACCCCAAAAAAATGCTCTGGCGACAGACGATTTTTGAATGAATTTCTATATATTAGGTCTTTACCTATGAAATTGCCGTTCTGCAGTACTGGCCATTTCAAATCAAAATAATTTTTGTTTGGCTATGAATTCTAATTTCAAATTAATTTTATTTTAAAAACATGGATTTTTTTTTTCTAAAAGTAGTCATTTCTTTATTGATTAGTGTTACATTTTCATCGCATTTCAATCTTTTTCGTCATCATGGATACGTTAAAAATTCGAGTAATTATGGAATATGAGTACCGTCGTGGCAGCAACGCGGCACAAGCGGCACGCAACATCAACGACGTTTACGGAGCTAACTCTACAAACCAACGCACCACCTGTTATTGGTTTGCTCGCTTCCGTTCTGGAAATTTCGACCTGAAAAATGAACCTCGCGGTCGTCCGAAGACTTTGGTCGACAATGACGAATTAAAGGCGATTGTGGAAGCTGATGATACACAATCTACGGCTGAATTAGCAGCAGCTTTCGACGTTAGCGTCAAAACAATATTGGTCCATTTGCGTCAAATTGGCAAGGTAAAAAAGCTTGACAAATGGGTGCCCCACGAACTCAATGATCGCCAGCGCGAAGTACGCGTCGAGACGTGCCTTGCACTGCTCAACAGACACACAAATGAAGGAATTTTGAACCGCATTGTTACCTGCGATGAAAAATGGATTCTGTTTGATAACCGTAAGCGCTCAGCAAGTTGGTTGGATCCTGGTTCAGCACCTAAACAATGCCCTAAACGAAAACTTACCCCTAGAAAAGTGATGGTCACTGTTTGGTGGTCTAGCGCCGGTGTGATTCATCACAGCTTCTTACCAAACGGGGTGAGCATTACTGCAGATGTGTACTGTGAAGAACTGAACACAATGATGGAGAAGCTGGCGCATCTCCAACCAGCATTGGTCAATCGCTCGTCTCCGCTGCTCCTGCACGACAACGCGCGACCTCATACTGCACAGCAGACGGTCTCCAAGTTGCAAGAACTGGGGTTGGAAGCTCTCCGTCATCCGCCCTACTCACCAGACCTTGCGCCTACAGACTACTACTTTTTCCAGAATTTGGATAACTTCTTGGCGGGAAAAAAATTTAATACCCGAGAGGCAGTACAAAATGCCTTTGAAGAATTTGTTGCCTCCCGTCCAGCTGATTTCTTTAAGAAGGGCATCAATAAACTGCCACTGCGATGGCAAAGATGCATTGATTGCATGGGTGATTACTTCGATTAATACAAATAAAAAATTCATGAAAAAAATTCGTTTCAATTTTTTCATACAAAACGGCAATTTCATAGGTAAAGACCTATTATAAAAAACACATTTATCCATCTTAAATTCATAATTTTGTTCTGTAGCTACCTTCAATTACTACACAGTCAATCAGCCCGCGAGCAGACGCGTCTTTAGACACCAAACACTCGTGGGTAGCTTTGAAAAACAAACCAAAAGAAACGTATGTAAATGCGACTAGATAGCCGCGGTTTTGACTAGTCAGTCCCGCCTGCTACTAGCTAGTCACCCCTGCGACTAGTCAGTGGCGCCGGCGACTAGCTAGTCGCACTTGCGAGTAGCCCCTCGCGCTTGGTAGAATATTGTGATTTATCCGTCGCAGAACTACAAAAAATATTCTGGCGCCAGACGATTTTTGAATGAATTTCTTAATATAAAAAACAAACTTTTCCTTCTTAAATTCATTTTTATAAACTTCATTTACCTTTAATTACTGCATCGTCAATGAGCCCGCGAGCAGACGCGTCTGCAGACACCTCACACTCGTGGGAATCTATAAAAAAAAACAAAATAAAACGCATGTAAATGCGACTAGCTAGCCGCGATTTCGACTAGTCAGTCCCGCCTGCTACTAGCTAGTCGCCCCTGCTAGTAATCAGTGGCACCGGCGACTGGCTAGTCCCAGCGTGGACTAGCCACTTGCGCCTGATAGAATATTGTGAGTAATAATTCGCAGAACCCCAAAAAAATGCTCTGGCGACAGACGATTTTTGAATGAATTTCTATATATAAAAAACACATTTATCCATCTTAAATTCATAATTTTGTTCTGTAGCTACCTTCAATTACTACACAGTCAATCAGCCCGCGAGCAGACGCGTCTTTAGACGCCAAACACTCGTGGGTAGCTTTGAAAAACAAACCAAAAGAAACGTATGTAAATGCGACTAGATAGCCGCGGTTTTGACTAGTCAGTCCCGCCTGCTACTAGCTAGTCGCCCCTGCGACTAGTCAGTGGCGCCGGCGACTAGCTAGTCCCAGCGTGGACTAGCCACTTGCGCCTGATAGTATATTGTGAGTAATAATTCGCAGAACCCCAAAAAAATGCTCTGGCGACAGACGATTTTTGAATGAATTTCTATATATAAAAAACACATTTTTCCATCTTAAATTCATAATTTTGTTCTGTAGCTACCATCTATTACTACACAGTCAATCATCCCGCGAGCAGACGCGTCTTTAGACACCAAACACTCGTGGGTAGCTTTGAAAAACAAACCAAAAGAAACGTATGTAAATGCGACTAGATAGCCGCGGTTTTGACTAGTCAGTCCCGCCTGCTACTAGCTAGTCGCCCCTGCGACTAGTCAGTGGCGCCGGCGACTAGCTAGTCGCACTTGCAAGTAGCCAGTCGCGCTTGATAGAATATTGTGATTTATCCGTCGCAGAACTACAAAAAATATTCTGGCGCCAGACGATTTTTGAATGAATTTCTTTATGTAAAAAACAAAATTTTCCTTCTTAAATTCATTTTTATAAACTTCATTTACCTTTAATTACTGCATCGTCAATGAGCCCGCGAGCAGACGCGTCTGCAGACACCTCACACTCGTGGGAATCTATAAAAAAAACCAAATAAAACGCATGTAAATGCGACTAGCTAGCCGCGATTTCGACTAGTCAGTCCCGCCTGCTACTAGCTAGTCGCCCCTGCTAGTAGTCAGTGGCACCGGCGACTGGCTAGTCCCAGCGTAGACTAGCCACTTGCGCCTGATAAAATATTGTGAGTAATAATTAGTAGAACCCCAAAAAAATGCTCTGGCGACAGACGATTTTTGAATGAATTTCTATATATAAAAAACACATTTTTCCATCTTAAATTCATAATTTTGTTCTGTAGCTACCTTCAATTACTACACAGTCAATCAGCCCGCGAGCAGACGCGTCTTTAGACACCAAACACTCGTGGGTAGCTTTGAAAAACAAACCAAAAGAAACGTATGTAAATGCGACTAGATAGCCGCGGTTTTGACTAGTCAGTCCCGACTGCTACTAGCTAGTCGCCCCTGCGACTAGTCAGTGGCGCCGGCGACTAGCTAGTCCCAGCGTGGACTAGCCACTTGCGCCTGATAGTATATTGTGAGTAATAATTCGCAGAACCCCAAAAAAATGCTCTGGCGACAGACGATTTTTGAATGAATTTCTATATATAAAAAACACATTTTTCCATCTTAAATTCATAATTTTGTTCTGTAGCTACCTTCAATTACTACACAGTCAATCAGCCCGCGAGCAGACGCGTCTTTAGACACCAAACACTCGTGGGTAGCTTTGAAAAACAAACCAAAAGAAACGTATGTAAATGCGACTAGATAGCCGCGGTTTTGACTAGTCAGTCCCGCCTGCTACTAGCTAGTCGCCCCTGCGACTAGTCAGTGGCGCCGGCGACTAGCTAGTCGCACTTGCGAGTAGCCACTCGCGCTTGGTAGAATATTGTGATTTATCCGTCGCAGAACTACAAAAAATATTCTGGCGCCAGACGATTTTTGAATGAATTTCTTTATATAAAAAACAAACTTTTCCTTCTTAAATTCATTTTTATAAACTTCATTTACCTTTAATTACTGCATCGTCAATGAGCCCGCGAGCAGACGCGTCTGCAGACACCTCACACTCGTGGGAATCTATAAAAAAAAACAAAATAAAACGCATGTAAATGCGACTAGCTAGCCGCGATTTCGACTAGTCAGTCCCGCCTGCTACTAGCTAGTCGCCCCTGCTAGTAATCAGTGGCACCGGCGACTGGCTAGTCCCAGCGTGGACTAGCCACTTGCGCCTGATAGAATATTGTGAGTAATAATTCGCAGAACCCCAAAAAAATGCTCTGGCGACAGACGATTTTTGAATGAATTTCTATATATAAAAAACAAACTTTTCCTTCTTAAATTCATTTTTATAAACTTCATTTACCTTTAATTACTGCATCGTCAATGAGCCCGCGAGCAGACGCGTCTGCAGACACCTCACACTCGTGGGAATCTATAAAAAAAAAACAAAATAAAACGCATGTAAATGCGACTAGCTAGCCGCGGTTTTGACTAGTCAGTCCCGCCTGCTACTAGCTAGTCGCCCCTGCGACTATTCAGTGGCGCCGGCGACTAGCTAGTCGCACTTGCGAGTAGCCAGTCGCGCTTGATAGAATATTGTGATTTATCCGTCGCAGAACTACAAAAAATATTCTGGCGACAGACGATTTTTGAATGAATTTCTATATATAAAAAAAAATTTTTTCCATCTTAAATTCATAATTTTGTTCTGTAGCTACCTTCAATTACTACACAGTCAATCAGCCCGCGAGCAGACGCGTCTTTAGACACCAAACACTCGTGGGTAGCTTTGAAAAACAAACCAAAAGAAACGTATGTAAATGCGACTAGATAGCCGCGGTTTTGACTAGTCAGTCCCGCCTGCTACTAGCTAGTCGCCCCTGCGACTAGTCAGTGGCGCCGGCGACTAGCTAGTCCCAGCGTGGACTAGCCACTTGCGCCTGATAGAATATTGTGAGTAATATTTCGCAGAACCCCAAAAAAATGCTCTGGCGACAGACGATTTTTGAATGAATTTCTATATATAAAAAACACATTTTTCCATCTTAAATTCATAATTTTGTTCTGTAGCTACCTTCAATTACTACACAGTCAATCAGCCCGCGAGCAGACGCGTCTTTAGACACCAAACACTCGTGGGTAGCTTTGAAAAACAAACCAAAAGAAACGTATGTAAATGCGACTAGATAGCCGCGGTTTTGACTAGTCAGTCCCGCCTGCTACTAGCTAGTCGCCCCTGCGACTAGTCAGTGGCGCCGGCGACTAGCTAGTTTCACTTGCGAGTAGCCAGTCGCGCTTGATAGAATATTGTTATTTATCCGTCGCAGAACTACAAAAACTATTCTGGCGCCAGACGATTTTTGAATGAATTTCTTTATGTAAAAAACAAACTTTTCCTTCTTAAATTCATTTTTATAAACTTCATTTACCTTTAATTACTGCATTGTCAATGAGCCCGCGAGCAGACGCGTCTGCAGACACCTCACACTCGTGGGAATCTATAAAAAAAAACAAAATAAAACGCATGTAAATGCGACTAGCTAGCCGCGATTTCGACTAGTCAGTCCCGCCTGCTACTAGCTAGTCGCCCCTGCTAGTAGTCAGTGGCACCGGCGACTGGCTAGTCCCAACGTGGACTAGCCACTTGCGCCTGATAGAATATTGTGAGTAATAATTCGCAGAACCCCAAAAAAATGCTCTGGCGACAGACGATTTTTGAATGAATTTCTATATATAAAAAACACATTTTTCCATCTTAAATTCATAATTTTGTTCTGTAGCTACCTTCAATTACTACACAGTCAATCAGCCCGCGAGCAGACGCGTCTTTAGACACCAAACACTCGTGGGTAGCTTTGAAAAACAAACCAAAAGAAACGTATGTAAATGCGACTAGATAGCCGCGGTTTTGACTAGTCAGTCCCGCCTGCTACTAGCTAGTCGCCCCTGCGACTAGTCAGTGGCGCCGGCGACTAGCTAGTCGCACTTGCGAGTAGCCACTCGCGCTTGGTAGAATATTGTGATTTATCCGTCGCAGAACTGCAAAAAATATTCTGGCGCCAGACGATTTTTGAATGAATTTCTTTATATAAAAAACAAAATTTTCCTTCTTAAATTCATTTTATAAACTTCATTTACCTTTAATTACTGCATTGTCAATGAGCCCGCGAGCAGACGCGTCTGCAGACACCTCACACTCGTGGGAATCTATAAAAAAAACAAAATAAAACGCATGTAAATGCGACTAGCTAGCCGCGATTTCGACTAGTCAGTCCCGCCTGCTACTAGCTAGTCGCCCCTGCTAGTAGTCAGTGGCACCGGCGACTGGCTAGTCCCAGCGTGGACTAGCCACTTGCGCCTAATAGAATATTGTGAGTAATAATTCGCAGAACCCCAAAAAAATGCTCTGGCGACAGACGATTTTTGAATGAATTTCTATATATAAAAAACACATTTTTCCATCTTAAATTCATAAATTTGTTCTGTAGCTACCTTAAATTACTACACAGTCAATCAGCCTGCGAGCAGACGCGTCTTTAGACACCAAACACTAGTGGGTAGCTTTGAAAAACAAACAAATAGAAACGTATGTAAATGCGCCTAGATAGCCGCGGTTTTGAGTAGTCAGTCCCGCCTGCTACTAGCTAGTCGCCCCTGCGACTAGTCAGTGGCGCCGGCGACTAGCTAGTCGCACTTGCGAGTAGCCACTCGCGCTTGATAGAATATTGTGATTTATCCGTCGCAGAACTACAAAAAATATTCTGGCGCCAGACGATTTTTGAATGAATTTCTTCATGTAAAAAACAAATTTTCCTCCTTAAATTCATTTTTATAAACTTCATTTACCTTTAATTACTGCATTGTCAATGAGCCCGCGAGCAGACGCGTCTGCAGACACCTCACACTCGTGGGAATCTATAAAAAAGAAACAAAATAAAACGCATGTAAATGCGACTAGCTAGCCGCGATTTCGACTAGTCAGTCCCGCCTGCTACTAGCTAGTCGCCCCTGCTAGTAGTCAGTGGCACCGGCGACTGGCTAGTCCCAGCGTCGACTAGCCACTCGCGCCTGATAGAATATTGTGAGTAATAATTCGCAGAACCCCAAAAAAATGCTCTGGCGACAGACGATTTTTGAATGAATTTCTATATATAAAAAACAAATTTTTCCATCTTAAATTCATAATTTTGTTCTGTAGCTACCTTCAATTACTACACAGTCAATCAGCCTGCGAGCAGACGCGTCTTTAGACACCAAACACTCGTGGGTAGCTTTGAGAAACAAACAAATAGAAACGTATGTAAATGCGCCTAGATAGCCGCGGTTTTGAGTAGTCAGTCCCGCCTGCTACTAGCTAGTCGCCCCTGCGACTAGTCAGTGGCGCCGGCGACTAGCTAGTCGCACTTGCGAGTAGCCACTCGCGCTTGATAGAATATTGTGATTTATCCGTCGCAGAACTACAAAAAATATTCTGGCGCCAGACGATTTTTGAATGAATTTCTTCATGTAAAAAACAAATTTTCCTCCTTAAATTTATTTTTATAAACTTCATTTACCTTAAATTACTGCATTGTCAATGAGCCCGCGAGCAGACGCGTCTGCAGACACCTCACACTCGTGGGAATCTATAAAAAAAACAAAATAAAACGCATGTAAATGCGACTAGCTAGCCGCGATTTCGACTAGTCAGTCCCGCCTGCTACTAGCTAGTCGCCCCTGCTAGTAGTCAGTGGCACCGGCGACTGGCTAGTCCCAGCGTGGACTAGCCACTTGCGCCTAATAGAATATTGTGAGTAATAATTCGCAGAACCCCAAAAAAATGCTCTGGCGACAGACGATTTTTGAATGAATTTCTATATATAAAAAACACATTTTTCCATCTTAAATTCATAAATTTGTTCTGTAGCTACCTTCAATTACTACACAGTCAATCAGCCTGCGAGCAGACGCGTCTTTAGACACCAAACACTCGTGGGTAGCTTTGAAAAACAAACAAATAGAAACGTATGTAAATGCGCCTAGATAGCCGCGGTTTTGAGTAGTCAGTCCCGCCTGCTACTAGCTAGTCGCCCCTGCGACTAGTCAGTGGCGCCGGCGACTAGCTAGTCGCACTTGCGAGTAGCCACTCGCGCTTGATAGAATATTGTGATTTATCCGTCGCAGAACTACAAAAAATATTCTGGCGCCAGACGATTTTTGAATGAATTTCTTCATGTAAAAAACAAATTTTCCTCCTTAAATTCATTTTTATAAACTTCATTTACCTTAAATTACTGCATTGTCAATGAACCCGCGAGCAGACGCGTCTGCAGACACCTCACACTCGTGGGAATCTATAAAAAAGAAACAAAATAAAACGCATGTAAATGCGACTAGCTAGCCGCGATTTCGACTAGTCAGTCCCGCCTGCTACTAGCTAGTCGCCCCTGCTAGTAGTCAGTGGCACCGGCGACTGGCTAGTCCCAGCGTCGACTAGCCACTCGCGCCTGATAGAATATTGTGAGTAATAATTCGCAGAACCCCAAAAAAATGCTCTGGCGACAGACGATTTTTGAATGAATTTCTATATATAAAAAACAAATTTTTCCATCTTAAATTCATAATTTTGTTCTGTAGCTACCTTCAATTACTACACAGTCAATCAGCGTGCGAGCAGACGCGTCTTTAGACACCAAACACTCGTGGGTAGCTTTGAAAAACAAACAAATAGAAACGTATGTAAATGCGCCTAGATAGCCGCGGTTTTGAGTAGTCAGTCCCGCCTGCTACTAGCTAGTCGCCCCTGCGACTAGTCAGTGGCGCCGGCGACTAGCTAGTCGCACTTGCGAGTAGCCACTCGCGCTTGATAGAATATTGTGATTTATCCGTCGCAGAACTACAAAAAATATTCTGGCGCCAGACGATTTTTGAATGAATTTCTTCATGTAAAAAACAAATTTTCCTCCTTAAATTTATTTTTATAAACTTCATTTACCTTAAATTACTGCATTGTCAATGAGCCCGCGAGCAGACGCGTCTGCAGACACCTCACACTCGTGGGAATCTATAAAAAAAACAAAATAAAACGCATGTAAATGCGACTAGCTAGCCGCGATTTCGACTAGTCAGTCCCGCCTGCTACTAGCTAGTCGCCCCTGCTAGTAGTCAGTGGCACCGGCGACTGGCTAGTCCCAGCGTGGACTAGCCACTTGCGCCTAATAGAATATTGTGAGTAATAATTCGCAGAACCCCAAAAAAATGCTCTGGCGACAGACGATTTTTGAATGAATTTCTATATATAAAAAACACATTTTTCCATCTTAAATTCATAAATTTGTTCTGTAGCTACCTTCAATTACTACACAGTCAATCAGCCTGCGAGCAGACGCGTCTTTAGACACCAAACACTCGTGGGTAGCTTTGAAAAACAAACAAATAGAAACGTATGTAAATGCGCCTAGATAGCCGCGGTTTTGAGTAGTCAGTCCCGCCTGCTACTAGCTAGTCGCCCCTGCGACTAGTCAGTGGCGCCGGCGACTAGCTAGTCGCACTTGCGAGTAGCCACTCGCGCTTGATAGAATATTGTGATTTATCCGTCGCAGAACTACAAAAAATATTCTGGCGCCAGACGATTTTTGAATGAATTTCTTCATGTAAAAAACAAATTTTCCTCCTTAAATTCATTTTTATAAACTTCATTTACCTTAAATTACTGCATTGTCAATGAGCCCGCGAGCAGACGCGTCTGCAGACACCTCACACTCGTGGGAATCTATAAAAAAGAAACAAAATAAAACGCATGTAAATGCGACTAGCTAGCCGCGATTTCGACTAGTCAGTCCCGCCTGCTACTAGCTAGTCGCCCCTGCTAGTAGTCAGTGGCACCGGCGACTGGCTAGTCCCAGCGTCGACTAGCCACTCGCGCCTGATAGAATATTGTGAGTAATAATTCGCAGAACCTCAAAAAAATGCTCTGGCGACAGACGATTTTTGAATGAATTTCTATATATAAAAAACAAATTTTTCCATCTTAAATTCATAATTTTGTTCTGTAGCTACCTTCAATTACTACACAGTCAATCAGCCTGCGAGCAGACGCGTCTTTAGACACCAAACACTCGTGGGTAGCTTTGAAAAACAAACAAATAGAAACGTATGTAAATGCGCCTAGATAGCCGCGGTTTTGAGTAGTCAGTCCCGCCTGCTACTAGCTAGTCGCCCCTGCGACTAGTCAGTGGCGCCGGCGACTAGCTAGTCGCACTTGCGAGTAGCCACTCGCGCTTGATAGAATATTGTGATTTATCCGTCGCAGAACTACAAAAAATATTCTGGCGCCAGACGATTTTTGAATGAATTTCTTCATGTAAAAAACAAATTTTCCTCCTTAAATTTATTTTTATAAACTTCATTTACCTTAAATTACTGCATTGTCAATGAGCCCGCGAGCAGACGCGTCTGCAGACACCTCACACTCGTGGGAATCTATAAAAAAGAAACAAAATAAAACGCATGTAAATGCGACTAGCTAGCCGCGATTTCGACTAGTCAGTCCCGCCTGCTACTAGCTAGTCGCCCCTGCTAGTAGTCAGTGGCACCGGCGACTCGCTAGTCCCAGCGTCGACTAGCCACTCGCGCCTGATAGAATATTGTGAGTAATAATTCGCAGAACCCCAAAAAAATGCTCTGGCGACAGACGATTTTTGAATGAATTTCTATATATAAAAAACACATTTATCCATCTTAAATTCATAATTTTGTTCTGTAGCTACCTTCAATTACTACACAGTCAATCAGCCCGGGAGCAGACGCGTCTTTAGACACCAAACACTCGTGGGTAGCTTTGAAAAACAAACCAAAAGAAACGTATGTAAATGCGACTAGATAGCCGCGGTTTTGACTAGTCAGTCCCGCCTGCTACTAGCTAGTCGCCCCTGCGACTAGTCAGTGGCGCCGGCGACTAGCTAGTCCCAGCGTGGACTAGCCACTTGCGCCTGATAGAATATTGTGAGTAATAATTCGCAGAACCCCAAAAAAATGCTCTGGCGACAGACGATTTTTGAATGAATTTCTATATATAAAAAACACATTTTTCCATCTTAAATTCATAATTTTGTTCTGTAGCTACCATCTATTACTACACAGTCAATCATCCCGCGAGCAGACGCGTCTTTAGACACCAAACACTCGTGGGTAGCTTTGAAAAACAAACCAAAAGAAACGTATGTAAATGCGACTAGATAGCCGCGGTTTTGACTAGTCAGTCCCGCCTGCTACTAGCTAGTCGCCCCTGCGACTAGTCAGTGGCGCCGGCGACTAGCTAGTCCCAGCGTGGACTAGCCACTTGCGCCTGATAGAATATTGTGAGTAATAATTCGCAGAACCCCAAAAAAAGGCTCTGGCGACAGACGATTTTTGAATGAATTTCTTTATATAAAAAACAAACTTTTCCTTCTTAAATTCATTTTTATAAACTTCATTTACCTTTAATTACTGCATCGTCAATGAGCCCGCGAGCAGACGCGTCTGCAGACACCTCACACTCGTGGGAATCTATAAAAAAAAACAAAATAAAACGCATGTAAATGCGACTAGCTAGCCGCGATTTCGACTAGTCAGTCCCGCCTGCTACTAGCTAGTCGCCCCTGCTAGTAGTCAGTGGCACCGGCGACTGGCTAGTCCCAGCGTGGACTAGCCACTTGCGCCTGATAGAATATTGTGAGTAATAATTCGCAGAACCCCAAAAAAAAGCTCTGGCGACAGACGATTTTTGAATGAATTTCTATATATAAAAAACACATTTATCCATCTTAAATTCATAATTTTGTTCTGTAGCTACCTTCAATTACTACACAGTCAATCAGCCCGCGAGCAGGCGCGTCTTTAGACACCAAACACTCGTGGGTAGCTTTGAAAAACAAACCAAAAGAAACGTATGTAAATGCGACTAGATAGCCGCGGTTTTGACTAGTCAGTCCCGCCTGCTACTAGCTAGTCGCCCCTGCTAGTAGTCAGTGGCACCGGCGACTGGCTAGTCCCAGCGTGGACTAGCCACTTGCGCCTGATAGAATATTGTGAGTAATAATTCGCAGAACCCCAAAAAAAAGCTCTGGCGACAGACGATTTTTGAATGAATTTCTATATATAAAAAACACATTTATCCATCTTAAATTCATAATTTTGTTCTGTAGCTACCTTCAATTACTACACAGTCAATCAGCCCGCGAGCAGGCGCGTCTTAAGACACCAAACACTCGTGGGTAGCTTTGAAAAACAAACCAAAAGAAACGTATGTAAATGCGACTAGATAGCCGCGGTTTTGACTAGTCAGTCCCGCCTGCTACTAGCTAGTCGCCCCTGCGACTAGTCAGTGGCGCCGGCGACTAGCTAGTCCCAGCGTGGACTAGCCACTTGCGCCTGATAGAATATTGTGAGTAATAATTCGCAGAACCCCAAAAAAATGCTCTGGCGACAGACGATTTTTGAATGAATTTCTATATATAAAAAACACATTTTTCCATCTTAAATTCATAATTTTGTTCTGTAGCTACCATCTATTACTACACAGTCAATCATCCCGCGAGCAGACGCGTCTTTAGACACCAAACACTCGTGGGTAGCTTTGAAAAACAAACCAAAAGAAACGTATGTAAATGCGACTAGATAGCCGCGGTTTTGACTAGTCAGTCCCGCCTGCTACTAGCTAGTCGCCCCTGCGACTAGTCAGTGGCGCCGGCGACTAGCTAGTCCCAGCGTGGACTAGCCACTTGCGCCTGATAGAATATTGTGAGTAATAATTCGCAGAACCCCAAAAAAATGCTCTGGCGACAGACGATTTTTGAATGAATTTCTATATATAAAAAACACATTTTTCCATCTTAAATTCATAATTTTGTTCTGTAGATACCTTCAATTACTACACAGTCAATCAGCCTGCGAGCAGACGCGTCTTTAGACACCAAACACTCGTGGGTAGCTTTGAAAAACAAACAAAAAGAAACGTATGTAAATGCGCCTAGATAGCCGCGGTTTTGACTAGTCAGTCCCGCCTGCTACTAGCTAGTCGCCCCTGCGACTAGTCAGTGGCGCCGGCGACTAGCTAGTCGCACTTGCGAGTAGCCACTCGCGCTTGATAGAATATTGTGATTTATCCGTCGCAGAACTACAAAAAATATTCTGGCGCCAGACGATTTTTGAATGAATTTCTTTGTATAAAAAACAAAATTTTCCTTCTTAAATTCATTTTTATAAACTTCATTTACCTTTAATTACTGCATTGTCAATGAGCCCGCGAGCAGACGCGTCTTTAGACACCAAACACTCGTGGGTAGCTTTGAAAAACAAACCAAAAGAAACGTATGTAAATGCGACTAGATAGCCGCGGTTTTGACTAGTCAGTCCCGCCTGCTACTAGCTAGTCGCCCCTGCTAGTAGTCAGTGGCACCGGCGACTGGCTAGTCCCAGCGTGGACTAGCCACTTGCGCCTGATAGAATATTGTGAGTAATAATTCGCAGAACCCCAAAAAAATGCTCTGGCGACAGACGATTTTTGAATGAATTTCTATACAGGGTGACTTGTAATTAGAGCACAACCTTGTAAGGGGATATAGTACAGGTCATTTGCAACAACTTTTGTAGTAACACTCATATGCAAAAGTGCACCAACATTGAGTTATAATTTTTTTCGTGTTATTTTGAAAAACTCTTATGGGGTAACCTTAAAAAATTAATAAATAAAAAACTTGACATAGATTTGTTCATTTTCTTTTTATTATTTAGTCTATAACGTTCCAGTTACATGTCAGCATCATCAAATGTACATTATTCACATTATTCTAGACACAGTGCTCCAAAATCCAAAAAACTTAAACAAATTTTACTGGCATTATTACACAAAACAGCCTGTTTAAAAAAAAATCACTATGACACTTACTCTGCGTATTATTAAAAAAACATCTACATTTCATAAGCTTTCAAATGAGATATAAAACCCTAACATAGCTAGTCCAATAGGGAAGATATTCGCATAACAAAGGCGCACGGCCAAAAAAAGGTCTGTTTCTACCTGCTCTACTAAGCAGGTAAAAACAGCCGGTCATTGTTTAATCTCTTTTGGGTTGTTTAGGTTAGTCCGTCCTTGTGATTCGTTGCGATCGGATGCTTTTGTGTGTGCTCTGCAGTTTTGTTTTATCTCTGACGACCCGGCTTGTGACTGTTTTTGTGATTGATTGCTCTCCTGACGACTTGGCTTTTCAACTGGTTTCCGTGTGTTATGCTCATCTGTGGTTTTGGCGCGTATCAAGGACTATGGCTCAAAGACAACGGGCAAATTTTACGAATGAAGAATATGCCGATATTCTGTACACTTACGGCGTAGCTAGAGGCAATGCTTTAGCTGCCCAGCGCGAATATCAACAGAGATACCCCAATCGCCGTTTACCTGATGTAGGCGTGTTTTCTCGAGTTTATCGACGAGCCCGGGAGACTGGACGCTTTCAAAGACGTCAAGGTATGTAATAAAAAATGTAATTTAATAAATAATTGCGATTAAATTGCAAGTTTACAGCCAACAGCTGCTTAAGCACTTTAGATTTTGTACCTTCTTAGAGAGTTAAACACAGTTCAACTGTCAATCGTGATTTGCTTCTGGCTGTACCTACTTACGTAGTACCGGAAAAAAAAAAAGATAGTTTTCTCCGAAATGTTTTTGTTATTGCAATTTAACTTCGTAAGCAAACAAAGGCCTGACTTGGGTTATCCTCTTTAAAAAATTGTAAGTGCATTCAGTATTAGCTGCGTGTTTCCACTTAGACCGTCATTTCATTACCAATAACAATAGTATTAAATTGTGGCGGGTGAATTCTTTGTAAACACTTGCAAAGCAGGTGCGGTACGTACAGATACTTTCCCTATGTTATCTTCCTTCATTTTTAATAATTATTAATTTTTACAAAATAATTATAAAA
Source organism: Dryobotodes eremita (assembly GCA_917490735.1). Lineage (NCBI taxonomy): Eukaryota > Metazoa > Arthropoda > Insecta > Lepidoptera > Noctuidae > Dryobotodes > Dryobotodes eremita. The sequence goes on from OU823245.1 coordinate 2,321,875, forward strand.
CCACGTATTTGTATTTATTATTTTAGAACAATTAAATAAATAAATTTTGTCATTGTATTTCAGTCAAAATGGCTTCTTGGCCGAAATGGCTCCTTTAAAACTGAATGGGCTTTGGTTTATTACCCCTATTGTTTACCGCAATTGATTATTTAAATTAGTTTTTTTTTATCAGGCGATGCGGGCAGACCTCGAATATACCGTGCTGATGATGAAGAAGAAATCCTACGTCATTTTCAACGGGAACCTAACATCTCTACAAGACAAGTGGCCAATTTACTTGGAATATCACAGTATAAAGTGTGGAAAGTGGTCCATGAATCTGGGCGTCATCCATATCACTACACTCCAGTGCAAGTCCTGGAAGACCGTGATCCTGTTGCAAGGGTCCAATTTTGCAGATATCTGCTAAACTGCGACATAGAGGACCCAAATTATTTAAAACAAATTTTGTGGACCGACGAATCAAAATTTGACAAAGATGGAATCACAAATTACCATAACACTCATTTCTGGGAAGAAAAGGCGGTGGGAAATCCAAAAAAAAAACGACCGAAAGGATCGCAACGAAGATTTTCACTAAATGTGTGGATGGGAATTATTAACAATAATTTGATTGGGCCCTTTTTTCTGCCAGACAACTTAAACGGTGAATATTATGAACACTTTTTAAGAAATGTTTTACCTGAATTACTGGAGGACATACCTATAGCCACCTTGCGTGCTATCAGGTTTCAACACGACGGGTGTCCAGCTCACTACAGACGACAAATCAGAGACTGGCTAGACGAAAATTATACCAATAATTGGATCGGTAGAGGAGGGCCCATACCTTGGCCAGCAAGAAGCCCAGATCTGACGCCAATGGACTATTACGTCTGGGGACATATGAAAACGTTGGTTTATGTCGATAATCAGCCTGTCCCAGATATTAACGAGTTAAGACGGCGAATCATTTTGGGAGCTGACCAAATTCGAGCAAATCTCAGCACTGCGGTGGTGCAAAGCGAATTGAGGAAAAGGATGCGAATTTGCGTGCGTAACGGTGGGAGTCATTTCGAAAATGAGATTTAAGTGAATGACTGAGGATGACTAGAGAACGTCAATTCTACAACACACTTTTAAAATTTCCTAATTTTAGATCTTTTTGTCTCTTTTAATAAGAGAAGTTTGAAGTAAGGACCAGCTACCCTAAAAATTTTAAAATTAAAATCAAGTTAAAATGTGTTGTAAAATTGTCACCACTAAGTGCGTGGATCACATTCTACTTAAATTTGTATTTATTGTGTTTTAAACATTATGGATATTAATTTGCGAAACTTTCGATATTCCAGCCTGTTCTATTCTTTGGCTAATATCTTTAATGTTAAACTAGCTATGTCAGACTTTTACACCTCATTTGAAAGCTTATGAAATGTAGATGTTTTTTTAATAATACGCAGAGCAAGTGCCATAGTGAGTTTTTTTTAAACAGGCTGTTTTGTGTAATAATGCCAGTAAAATTTGTTGAAGGTTTTTGGATTTTGGAGCACTGTGTCTAGAATAATGTCAATAATGTACATTTGATGATGCTGACATGTAACTGAAACGTTATAGACTAAATAATAAAAAGAAAATTAACAAATCTATGTCAAGTTTTTTATTTATTAATTTTTTAAGGTTACCCCATAAGAGTTTTTCAAAATAACACGAAAAAAATTATAACTCAATGTTGGTGCACTTTTGCATATGAGTGTTCCTACAAAAGTTATTGCAAATGACCTGTACTATATCCCCTTACAAGGTTGTGCTCTAATTACAAGTCACCCTGTATATAAAAAACACATTTTTCCATCTTAAATTCATAATTTTGTTCTGTAGCTACCTTCAATTACTACACAGTCAATCAGCCCGCGAGCAGACGCGTCTTTAGACACCAAACACTCGTGGGTAGCTTTGAAAAACAAACCAAAAGAAACGTATGTAAATGCGACTAGATAGCCGCGGTTTTGACTAGTCAGTCCCGCCTGCTACTAGCTAGTCGCCCCTGCGACTAGTCAGTGGCGCCGGCGACTAGCTAGTTTCACTTGCGAGTAGCCAGTCGCGCTTGATAGAATATTGTGATTTATCCGTCGCAGAACTACAAAAAATATTCTGGCGCCAGACGATTTTTGAATGAATTTCTTTATGTAAAAAACAAACTTTTGCTTCTTAAATTCATTTTTATAAACTTCATTTACCTTTAATTACTGCATTGTCAATGAGCCCGCGAGCAGACGCGTCTGCAGACACCTCACACTCGTGGGAATCTATAAAAAAAAAACAAAATAAAACGCATGTAAATGCGACTAGCTAGCCGCGATTTCGACTAGTCAGTCCCGCCTGCTACTAGCTAGTCGCCCCTGCTAGTAGTCAGTGGCACCGGCGACTGGCTAGTCCCAACGTGGACTAGCCACTTGCGCCTGATAGAATATTGTGAGTAATAATTCGCAGAACCCCAAAAAAATGCTCTGGCGACAGACGATTTTTGAATGAAATTCTATATATAAAAAACACATTTTTCCATCTTAAATTCATAATTTTGTTCTGTAGCTACCTTCAATTACTACACAGTCAATCAGCCCGCGAGCAGACGCGTCTTTAGACACCAAACACTAGTGGGTAGCTTTGAAAAACAAACCAAAAGAAACGTATGTAAATGCGACTAGATAGCCGCGGTTTTGACTAGTCAGTCCCGCCTGCTACTAGCTAGTCGCCCCTGCGACTAGTCAGTGGCGCCGGCGACTAGCTAGTCGCACTTGCGAGTAGCCACTCGCGCTTGGTAGAATATTGTGATTTATCCGTCGCAGAACTGCAAAAAATATTCTGGCGCCAGACGATTTTTGAATGAATTTCTTTATATAAAAAACAAAATTTTCCGTCTTAAATTCATTATTATAAACTTCATTTACCTTTAATTACTGCATTGTCAATGAGCCCGCGAGCAGACGCGTCTTTAGACACCAAACACTCGTGGGTAGCTTTGAAAAACAAACCAAAAGAAACGTATGTAAATGCGACTAGATAGCCGCGGTTTTGACTAGTCAGTCCCGCCTGCTACTAGCTAGTCGCCCCTGCGACTAGTCAGTGGCGCCGGCGACTAGCTAGTCGCACTTGCGAGTAGCCACTCGCGCTTCGTAGAATATTGTGATTTATCCGACGCAGAACTACAAAAAATATTCTGGCGCCAGACGATTTTTGAATGAATTTCTTTATATAAAAAACAAACTCTTCCTTCTTAAATTCATTTTTATAAACTTCATTTACGTTTAATTAATGCATCGTCAATGAGCCCGCGAGCAGACGCGTCTGCAGACACCTCACACTCGTGGGAATCTATAAAAAAAAACAAAATAAAACGCATGTAAATGCGAGTAGCTAGCCGCGATTTCGACTAGTCAGTCCCGCCTGCTACTAGCTAGTCGCCCCTGCTAGTAGTCAGTGGCACCGGCGACTGGCTAACCCAGCGTGGACTAGCCACTTGCGCCTGATAGAATATTGTGAGTAATAATTCGCAGAACCCCAAAAAAATGCTCTGGCGACAGACGATTTTTGAATGAATTTCTATATATAAAAAACACATTTTTCCATCTTAAATTCATAATTTTGTTCTTCAATTACTACACAGTCAATCAGCCCGCGAGCAGACGCGTCTTTAGACACCAAACACTCGTGGGTAGCTTTGAAAAACAAACCAAAAGAAACGTATGTAAATGCGACTAGATAGCCGCGGTTTTGACTAGTCAGTCCCGCCTGCTACTAGCTAGTCGCCCCTGCGACTAGTCAGTGGCGCCGGCGACTAGCTAGTCGCACTTGCGAGTAGCCACTCGCGCTTCGTAGAATATTGTGATTTATCCGACGCAGAACTACAAAAAATATTCTGGCGCCAGACGATTTTTGAATGAATTTCTTTATATAAAAAACAAACTCTTCCTTCTTAAATTCATTTTTATAAACTTCATTTACGTTTAATTACTGCATCGTCAATGAGCCCGCGAGCAGACGCGTCTGCAGACACCTCACACTCGTGGGAATCTATAAAAAAAAACAAAATAAAACGCATGTAAATGCGACTAGCTAGCCGCGATTTCGACTAGTCAGTCCCGCCTGCTACTAGCTAGTCGCCCCTGCTAGTAGTCAGTGGCACCGGCGACTGGCTAGTCCCAGCGTGGACTAGCCACTTGCGCCTGATAAAATATTGTGAGTAATAATTCGCAGCACCCCAAAAAAATGCTCTGGCGACAGACGATTTTTGAATGAATTTCTATATATAAAAAACACATTTTTCCATCTTAAATTCATAATTTTGTTCTGTAGCTACCTTCAATTACTACACAGTCAATCAGCCCGCGAGCAGACGCGTCTTTAGACACCAAACACTCGTGGGTAGCTTTGAAAAACAAACCAAAAGAAACGTATGTAAATGCGACTAGATAGCCGCGGTTTTGACTAGTCAGTCCCGCCTGCTACTAGCTAGTCGCCCCTGCGACTAGTCAGTGGCGCCGGCGACTAGCTAGTCGCACTTGCGAGTAGCCACTCGCGCTTGGTAGAATATTGTGATTTATCCGTCGCAGAACTACAAAAAATATTCTGGCGCCAGACGATTTTTGAATGAATTTCTTTATATAAAAAACAAACTTTTCCTTCTTAAATTCATTTTTATAAACTTCATTTACGTTTAATTACTGCATCGTCAATGAGCCCGCGAGCAGACGCGTCTGCAGACACCTCACACTCGTGGGAATCTATAAAAAAAAACAAAATAAAACGCATGTAAATGCGACTAGCTAGCCGCGATTTCGACTAGTCAGTCCCGCCTGCTACTAGCTAGTCGCCCCTGCTAGTAGTCAGTGGCACCGGCGACTGGCTAGTCCCAGCGTGGACTAGCCACTTGCGCCTGATAGAATATTGTGAGTAATAATTCGCAGAACCCCAAAAAAATGCTCTGGCGACAGACGATTTTTGAATGAATTTCTATATATAAAAAACACATTTTTCCATCTTAAATTCATAATTTTGTTCTGTAGCTACCTTCAATTACTACACAGTCAATCAGCCTGCGAGCAGACGCGTCTTTAGACACCAAACACTCGTGGGTAGCTTTGAAAAACAAACAAAAAGAAACGTATGTAAATGCGCCTAGATAGCCGCGGTTTTGACTAGTCAGTCCCGCCTGCTACTAGCTAGTCGCCCCTGCGACTAGTCAGTGGCGCCGGCGATTAGCTAGTCGCACTTGCGAGTAGCCACTCGCGCTTGATAGAATATTGTGATTTATCCGTCGCAGAACTACAAAAAATATTCTGGCGCCAGACGATTTTTGAATGAATTTCTTTGTATAAAAAACAAAATTTTCCTTCTTAAATTCATTTTTATAAACTTCATTTACCTTTAATTACTGCATTGTCAATGAGCCCGCGAGCAGACGCGTCTGCAGACACCTCACACTCGTGGGAATCTATAAAAAAAAACCAAATAAAACGCATGTAAATGCGACTAGCTAGCCGCGATTTCGACTAGTCAGTCCCGCCTGCTACTAGCTAGTCGCCCCTGCTAGTAGTCAGTGGCACCAGCCACTGGCTAGTCCCAGCGTAGACTAGCCACTTGCGCCTGATAAAATATTGTGAGTAATAATTCGCAGAACCCCAAAAAAATGCTCTGGCGACAGACGATTTTTGAATGAATTTCTATATATAAAAAACACATTTTTCCATCTTAAATTCATAATTTTGTTCTGTAGCTACCTTCAGTTACTACACAGTCAATCAGCCCGCGAGCAGACGCGTCTTTAGACACCAAACACTCGTGGGTAGCTTTGAAAAACAAACCAAAAGAAACGTATGTAAATGCGACTAGATAGCCGCGGTTTTGACTAGTCAGTCCCGCCTGCTACTAGCTAGTCGCCCCTGCGACTAGTCAGTGGCGCCGGCGACTAGCTAGTCGCACTTGCGAGTAGCCACTCGCGCTTGGTAGAATATTGTGATTTATCCGTCGCAGAACTACAAAAAATATTCTGGCGCCAGACGATTTTTGAATGAATTTCTTTATATAAAAAACAAACTTTTCCTTCTTAAATTCATTTTTATAAACTTCATTTACGTTTAATTACTGCATCGTCAATGAGCCCGCGAGCAGACGCGTCTGCAGACACCTCACACTCGTGGGAATCTATAAAAAAAAACAAAATAAAACGCATGTAAATGCGACTAGCTAGCCGCGATTTCGACTAGTCAGTCCCGCCTGCTACTAGCTAGTCGCCCCTGCTAGTAGTCAGTGGCACCGGCGACTGGCTAGTCCCAGCGTGGACTAGCCACTTGCGCCTGATAGAATATTGTGAGTAATAATTCGCAGAACCCCAAAAAAATGCTCTGGCGACAGACGATTTTTGAATGAATTTCTATATATAAAAAACACATTTTTCCATCTTAAATTCATAATTTTGTTCTGTAGCTACCTTCAATTACTACACAGTCAATCAGCCTGCGAGCAGACGCGTCTTTAGACACCAAACACTCGTGGGTAGCTTTGAAAAACAAACAAAAAGAAACGTATGTAAATGCGCCTAGATAGCCGCGGTTTTGACTAGTCAGTCCCGCCTGCTACTAGCTAGTCGCCCCTGCGACTAGTCAGTGGCGCCGGCGATTAGCTAGTCGCACTTGCGAGTAGCCACTCGCGCTTGATAGAATATTGTGATTTATCCGTCGCAGAACTACAAAAAATATTCTGGCGCCAGACGATTTTTGAATGAATTTCTTTGTATAAAAAACAAAATTTTCCTTCTTAAATTCATTTTTATAAACTTCATTTACCTTTAATTACTGCATTGTCAATGAGCCCGCGAGCAGACGCGTCTGCAGACACCTCACACTCGTGGGAATCTATAAAAAAAAACCAAATAAAACGCATGTAAATGCGACTAGCTAGCCGCGATTTCGACTAGACAGTCCCGCCTGCTACTAGCTAGTCGCCCCTGCTAGTAGTCAGTGGCACCGGCGACTGGCTAGTCCCAGCGTAGACTAGCCACTTGCGCCTGATAAAATATTGTGAGTAATAATTCGCAGAACCCCAAAAAAATGCTCTGGCGACAGACGATTTTTGAATGAATTTCTATATATAAAAAACACATTTTTCCATCTTAAATTCATAATTTTGTTCTGTAGCTACCTTCAATTACTACACAGTCAATCAGCCCGCGAGCAGACGCGTCTTTAGACACCAAACACTCGTGGGTAGCTTTGAAAAACAAACCAAAAGAAACGTATGTAAATGCGACTAGATAGCCGCGGTTTTGACTAGTCAGTCCCGCCTGCTACTAGCTAGTCGCCCCTGTGACTAGTCAGTGGCGCCGGCGACTAGCTAGTCGCACTTGCGAGTAGCCACTCGCGCTTGATAGAATATTGTGATTTATCCGTCGCAGAACTACAAAAAATATTCTGGCGCCAGACGATTTTTGAATGAATTTCTTTGTATAAAAAACAAAATTTTCCTTCTTAAATTCATTTTTATAAACTTCATTTACCTTTAATTACTGCATCGTCAATGAGCCCGCGAGCAGACGCGTCTGCAGACACCTCACACTCGTGGGAATCTATAAAAAAAAACCAAATAAAACGCATGTAAATGCGACTAGCTAGCCGCGATTTCGACTAGTCAGTCCCGCCTGCTACTAGCTAGTCGCCCCTGCTAGTAGTCAGTGGCACCAGCCACTGGCTAGTCCCAGCGTAGACTAGCCACTTGCGCTTGATAAAATATTGTGAGTAATAATTCGCAGAACCCCAAAAAAATGCTCTGGCGACAGACGATTTTTGAATGAATTTCTATATATAAAAAACACATTTTTCCATCTTAAATTCATAATTTTGTTCTGTAGCTACCTTCAGTTACTACACAGTCAATCAGCCCGCGAGCAGACGCGTCTTTAGACACCAAACACTCGTGGGTAGCTTTGAAAAACAAACCAAAAGAAACGTATGTAAATGCGACTAGATAGCCGCGGTTTTGACTAGTCAGTCCCGCCTGCTACTAGCTAGTCGCCCCTGCGACTAGTCAGTGGCGCCGGCGACTAGCTAGTCGCACTTGCGAGTAGCCACTCGCGCTTGGTAGAATATTGTGATTTATCCGTCGCAGAACTACAAAAAATATTCTGGCGCCAGACGATTTTTGAATAAATTTCTTTATATAAAAAACAAACTTTTCCTTCTTAAATTCATTTTTATAAACTTCATTTACCTTTAATTACTGCATCGTCAATGAGCCCGCGAGCAGACGCGTCTGCAGACACCTCACACTCGTGGGAATCTATAAAAAAAAAACAAAATAAAACGCATGTAAATGCGACTAGCTAGCCGCGATTTCGACTAGTCAGTCCCGCCTGCTACTAGCTAGTCGCCCCTGCTAGTAGTCAGTGGCACCGGCGACTGGCTAGTCCCAGCGTGGACTAGCCACTTGCGCCTGATAGAATATTGTGAGTAATAATTCGCAGAACCCCAAAAAAATGCTCTGGCGACAGACGATTTTTGAATGAATTTCTATATATAAAAAACACATTTTTCCATCTTAAATTCATAATTTTGTTCTGTAGATACCTTCAATTACTACACAGTCAATCAGCCTGCGAGCAGACGCGTCTTTAGTCACCAAACACTCGTGGGTAGCTTTGAAAAACAAACAAAAAGAAACGTATGTAAATGCGCCTAGATAGCCGCGGTTTTGACTAGTCAGTCCCGCCTGCTACTAGCTAGTCGCCCCTGCGACTAGTCAGTGGCGCCGGCGACTAGCTAGTCGCACTTGCGAGTAGCCACTCGCGCTTGATAGAATATTGTGATTTATCCGTCGCAGAACTACAAAAAATATTCTGGCGCCAGACGATTTTTGAATGAATTTCTTTGTATAAAAAACAAAATTTTCCTTCTTAAATTCATTTTTATAAACTTCATTTACCTTTAATTACTGCATTGTCAATGAGCCCGCGAGCAGACGCGTCTTTAGACACCAAACACTCGTGGGTAGCTTTGAAAAACAAACCAAAAGAAACGTATGTAAATGCGACTAGATAGCCGCGGTTTTGACTAGTCAGTCCCGCCTGCTACTAGCTAGTCGCCCCTGCTAGTAGTCAGTGGCACCGGCGACTGGCTAGTCCCAGCGTGGACTAGCCACTTGCGCCTGATAGAATATTGTGAGTAATAATTCGCAGAACCCCAAAAAAATGCTCTGGCGACAGACGATTTTTGAATGAATTTCTATACAGGGTGACTTGTAATTAGAGCACAACCTTGTAAGGGGATATAGTACAGGTCATTTGCAACAACTTTTGTAGTAACACTCATATGCAAAAGTGCACCAACATTGAGTTATAATTTTTTTCGTGTTATTTTGAAAAACTCTTATGGGGTAACCTTAAAAAATTAATAAATAAAAAACTTGACATAGATTTGTTCATTTTCTTTTTATTATTTAGTCTATAACGTTCCAGTTACATGTCAGCATCATCAAATGTACATTATTCACATTATTCTAGACACAGTGCTCCAAAATCCAAAAAACTTAAACAAATTTTACTGGCATTATTACACAAAACAGCCTGTTTAAAAAAAAATCACTATGACACTTACTCTGCGTATTATTAAAAAAACATCTACATTTCATAAGCTTTCAAATGAGATATAAAACCCTAACATAGCTAGTCCAATAGGGAAGATATTCGCATAACAAAGGCGCACGGCCAAAAAAAGGTCTGTTTCTACCTGCTCTACTAAGCAGGTAAAAACAGCCGGTCATTGTTTAATCTCTTTTGGGTTGTTTAGGTTAGTCCGTCCTTGTGATTCGTTGCGATCGGATGCTTTTGTGTGTGCTCTGCAGTTTTGTTTTATCTCTGACGACCCGGCTTGTGACTGTTTTTGTGATTGATTGCTCTCCTGACGACTTGGCTTTTCAACTGGTTTCCGTGTGTTATGCTCATCTGTGGTTTTGGCGCGTATCAAGGACTATGGCTCAAAGACAACGGGCAAATTTTACGAATGAAGAATATGCCGATATTCTGTACACTTACGGCGTAGCTAGAGGCAATGCTTTAGCTGCCCAGCGCGAATATCAACAGAGATACCCCAATCGCCGTTTACCTGATGTAGGCGTGTTTTCTCGAGTTTATCGACGAGCCCGGGAGACTGGACGCTTTCAAAGACGTCAAGGTATGTAATAAAAAATGTAATTTAATAAATAATTGCGATTAAATTGCAAGTTTACAGCCAACAGCTGCTTAAGCACTTTAGATTTTGTACCTTCTTAGAGAGTTAAACACAGTTCAACTGTCAATCGTGATTTGCTTCTGGCTGTACCTACTTACGTAGTACCGGAAAAAAAAAAAGATAGTTTTCTCCGAAATGTTTTTGTTATTGCAATTTAACTTCGTAAGCAAACAAAGGCCTGACTTGGGTTATCCTCTTTAAAAAATTGTAAGTGCATTCAGTATTAGCTGCGTGTTTCCACTTAGACCGTCATTTCATTACCAATAACAATAGTATTAAATTGTGGCGGGTGAATTCTTTGTAAACACTTGCAAAGCAGGTGCGGTACGTACAGATACTTTCCCTATGTTATCTTCCTTCATTTTTAATAATTATTAATTTTTACAAAATAATTATAAAACCACGTATTTGTATTTATTATTTTAGAACAATTAAATAAATAAATTTTGTCATTGTATTTCAGTCAAAATGGCTTCTTGGCCGAAATGGCTCCTTTAAAACTGAATGGGCTTTGGTTTATTACCCCTATTGTTTACCGCAATTGATTATTTAAATTAGTTTTTTTTTATCAGGCGATGCGGGCAGACCTCGAATATACCGTGCTGATGATGAAGAAGAAATCCTACGTCATTTTCAACGGGAACCTAACATCTCTACAAGACAAGTGGCCAATTTACTTGGAATATCACAGTATAAAGTGTGGAAAGTGGTCCATGAATCTGGGCGTCATCCATATCACTACACTCCAGTGCAAGTCCTGGAAGACCGTGATCCTGTTGCAAGGGTCCAATTTTGCAGATATCTGCTAAACTGCGACATAGAGGACCCAAATTATTTAAAACAAATTTTGTGGACCGACGAATCAAAATTTGACAAAGATGGAATCACAAATTACCATAACACTCATTTCTGGGAAGAAAAGGCGGTGGGAAATCCAAAAAAAAAACGACCGAAAGGATCGCAACGAAGATTTTCACTAAATGTGTGGATGGGAATTATTAACAATAATTTGATTGGGCCCTTTTTTCTGCCAGACAACTTAAACGGTGAATATTATGAACACTTTTTAAGAAATGTTTTACCTGAATTACTGGAGGACATACCTATAGCCACCTTGCGTGCTATCAGGTTTCAACACGACGGGTGTCCAGCTCACTACAGACGACAAATCAGAGACTGGCTAGACGAAAATTATACCAATAATTGGATCGGTAGAGGAGGGCCCATACCTTGGCCAGCAAGAAGCCCAGATCTGACGCCAATGGACTATTACGTCTGGGGACATATGAAAACGTTGGTTTATGTCGATAATCAGCCTGTCCCAGATATTAACGAGTTAAGACGGCGAATCATTTTGGGAGCTGACCAAATTCGAGCAAATCTCAGCACTGCGGTGGTGCAAAGCGAATTGAGGAAAAGGATGCGAATTTGCGTGCGTAACGGTGGGAGTCATTTCGAAAATGAGATTTAAGTGAATGACTGAGGATGACTAGAGAACGTCAATTCTACAACACACTTTTAAAATTTCCTAATTTTAGATCTTTTTGTCTCTTTTAATAAGAGAAGTTTGAAGTAAGGACCAGCTACCCTAAAAATTTTAAAATTAAAATCAAGTTAAAATGTGTTGTAAAATTGTCACCACTAAGTGCGTGGATCACATTCTACTTAAATTTGTATTTATTGTGTTTTAAACATTATGGATATTAATTTGCGAAACTTTCGATATTCCAGCCTGTTCTATTCTTTGGCTAATATCTTTAATGTTAAACTAGCTATGTCAGACTTTTACACCTCATTTGAAAGCTTATGAAATGTAGATGTTTTTTTAATAATACGCAGAGCAAGTGCCATAGTGAGTTTTTTTTAAACAGGCTGTTTTGTGTAATAATGCCAGTAAAATTTGTTGAAGGTTTTTGGATTTTGGAGCACTGTGTCTAGAATAATGTCAATAATGTACATTTGATGATGCTGACATGTAACTGAAACGTTATAGACTAAATAATAAAAAGAAAATTAACAAATCTATGTCAAGTTTTTTATTTATTAATTTTTTAAGGTTACCCCATAAGAGTTTTTCAAAATAACACGAAAAAAATTATAACTCAATGTTGGTGCACTTTTGCATATGAGTGTTCCTACAAAAGTTATTGCAAATGACCTGTACTATATCCCCTTACAAGGTTGTGCTCTAATTACAAGTCACCCTGTATATAAAAAACACATTTTTCCATCTTAAATTCATAATTTTGTTCTGTAGCTACCTTCAATTACTACACAGTCAATCAGCCCGCGAGCAGACGCGTCTTTAGACACCAAACACTCGTGGGTAGCTTTGAAAAACAAACCAAAAGAAACGTATGTAAATGCGACTAGATAGCCGCGATTTTGACTAGTCAGTCCCGCCTGCTACTAGCTAGTCGCCCCTGCGACTAGTCAGTGGCGCCGGCGACTAGCTAGTTTCACTTGCGAAAAGCCAGTCGCGCTTGATAGAATATTGTGATTTATCCGTCGCAGAACTACAAAAAATATTCTGGCGCCAGACGATTTTTGAATGAATTTCTTTATGTAAAAAACAAACTTTTCCTTCTTAAATTCATTTTTATAAACTTCATTTACCTTTAATTACTGCATTGTCAATGAGCCCGCGAGCAGACGCGTCTGCAGACACCTCACACTCGTGGGAATCTATAAAAAAAAACAAAATAAAACGCATGTAAATGCGACTAGCTAGCCGCGATTTCGACTAGTCAGTCCCGCCTGCTACTAGCTAGTCGCCCCTGCTAGTAGTCAGTGGCACCGGCGACTGGCTAGTCCCAACGTGGACTAGCCACTTGCGCCTGATAGAATATTGTGAGTAATAATTCGCAGAACCCCAAAAAAATGCTCTGGCGACAGACGATTTTTGAATGAAATTCTATATATAAAAAACACATTTTTCCATCTTAAATTCATAATTTTGTTCTGTAGCTACCTTCAATTACTACACAGTCAATCAGCCCGCGAGCAGACGCGTCTTTAGACACCAAACACTAGTGGGTAGCTTTGAAAAACAAACCAAAAGAAACGTATGTAAATGCGACTAGATAGCCGCGGTTTTGACTAGTCAGTCCCGCCTGCTACTAGCTAGTCGCCCCTGCGACTAGTCAGTGGCGCCGGCGACTAGCTAGTCGCACATGCGAGTAGCCACTCGCGCTTGGTAGAATATTGTGATTTATCCGTCGCAGAACTGCAAAAAATATTCTGGCGCCAGACGATTTTTGAATGAATTTCTTTATATAAAAAACAAAATTTTCCTTCTTAAATTCATTATTATAAACTTCATTTACCTTTAATTACTGCATTGTCAATGAGCCCGCGAGCAGACGCGTCTTTAGACACCAAACACTCGTGGGTAGCTTTGAAAAACAAACCAAAAGAAACGTATGTAAATGCGACTAGATAGCCGCGGTTTTGACTAGTCAGTCCCGCCTGCTACTAGCTAGTCGCCCCTGCGACTAGTCAGTGGCGCCGGCGACTGGCTAGTCCCAACGTGGACTAGCCACTTGCGCCTGATAGAATATTGTGAGTAATAATTCGCAGAACCCCAAAAAAATGCTCTGGCGACAGACGATTTTTGAATGAAATTCTATATATAAAAAACACATTTTTCCATCTTAAATTCATAATTTTGTTCTGTAGCTACCTTCAATTACTACACAGTCAATCAGCCCGCGAGCAGACGCGTCTTTAGACACCAAACACTAGTGGGTAGCTTTGAAAAACAAACCAAAAGAAACGTATGTAAATGCGACTAGATAGCCGCGGTTTTGACTAGTCAGTCCCGCCTGCTACTAGCTAGTCGCCCCTGCGACTAGTCAGTGGCGCCGGCGACTAGCTAGTCGCACTTGCGAGTAGCCACTCGCGCTTGGTAGAATATTGTGATTTATCCGTCGCAGAACTGCAAAAAATATTCTGGCGCCAGACGATTTTTGAATGAATTTCTTTATATAAAAAACAAAATTTTCCTTCTTAAATTCATTATTATAAACTTCATTTACCTTTAATTACTGCATTGTCAATGAGCCCGCGAGCAGACGCGTCTTTAGACACCAAACACTCGTGGGTAGCTTTGAAAAACAAACCAAAAGAAACGTATGTAAATGCGACTAGATAGCCGCGGTTTTGACTAGTCAGTCCCGCCTGCTACTAGCTAGTCGCCCCTGCGACTAGTCAGTGGCGCCGGCGACTAGCTAGTCGCACTTGCGAGTAGCCACTCGCGCTTCGTAGAATATTGTGATTTATCCGACGCAGAACTACAAAAAATATTCTGGCGCCAGACGATTTTTGAATGAATTTCTTTATATAAAAAACAAACTCTTCCTTCTTAAATTCATTTTATAAACTTCATTTACGTTTAATTAATGCATCGTCAATGAGCCCGCGAGCAGACGCGTCTGCAGACACCTCACACTCGTGGGAATCTATAAAAAAAAACCAAATAAAACGCATGTAAATGCGACTAGCTAGCCGCGATTTCGACTAGTCAGTCCCGCCTGCTACTAGCTAGTCGCCCCTGCTAGTAGTCAGTGGCACCAGCGACTGGCTAGTCCCAGCGTAGACTAGCCACTTGCGCCTGATAAAATATTGTGAGTAATAATTCGCAGAACCCCAAAAAAATGCTCTGGCGACAGACGATTTTTGAATGAATTTCTATATATAAAAAACACATTTTTCCATCTTAAATTCATAATTTTGTTCTGTAGCTACCTTCAGTTACTACACAGTCAATCAGCCCGCGAGCAGACGCGTCTTTAGACACCAAACACTCGTGGGTAGCTTTGAAAAACAAACCAAAAGAAACGTATGTAAATGCGACTAGATAGCCGCGGTTTTGACTAGTCAGTCCCGCCTGCTACTAGCTAGTCGCCCCTGCGACTAGTCAGTGGCGCCGGCGACTAGCTAGTCGCACTTGCGAGTAGCCACTCGCGCTTGGTAGAATATTGTGATTTATCCGTCGCAGAACTACAAAAAATATTCTGGCGCCAGACGATTTTTGAATAAATTTATTTATATAAAAAACAAACTTTTCCTTCTTAAATTCATTTTTATAAACTTCATTTACCTTTAATTACTGCATCGTCAATGAGCCCGCGAGCAGACGCGTCTGCAGACACCTCACACTCGTGGGAATCTATAAAAAAAAACAAAATAAAACGCATGTAAATGCGACTAGCTAGCCGCGATTTCGACTAGTCAGTCCCGCCTGCTACTAGCTAGTCGCCCCTGCTAGTAGTCAGTGGCACCGGCGACTGGCTAGTCCCAGCGTGGACTAGCCACTTGCGCCTGATAGAATATTGTGAGTAATAATTCGCAGAACCCCAAAAAAATGCTCTGGCGACAGACGATTTTTGAATGAATTTCTATATATAAAAAACACATTTTTCCATCTTAAATTCATAATTTTGTTCTGTAGATACCTTCAATTACTACACAGTCAATCAGCCTGCGAGCAGACGCGTCTTTAGACACCAAACACTCGTGGGTAGCTTTGAAAAACAAACAAAAAGAAACGTATGTAAATGCGCCTAGATAGCCGCGGTTTTGACTAGTCAGTCCCGCCTGCTACTAGCTAGTCGCCCCTGCGACTAGTCAGTGGCGCCGGCGACTAGCTAGTCGCACTTGCGAGTAGCCACTCGCGCTTGATAGAATATTGTGATTTATCCGTCGCAGAACTACAAAAAATATTCTGGCGCCAGACGATTTTTGAATGAATTTCTTTATATAAAAAACAAAATTTTCCTTCTTAAATTCATTTTTATAAACTTCATTTACCTTTAATTACTGCATTGTCAATGAGCCCGCGAGCAGACGCGTCTTTAGACACCAAACACTCGTGGGTAGCTTTGAAAAACAAACCAAAAGAAACGTATGTAAATGCGACTAGATAGCCGCGGTTTTGACTAGTCAGTCCCGCCTGCTACTAGCTAGTCGCCCCTGCTAGTAGTCAGTGGCACCGGCGACTGGCTAGTCCCAGCGTGGACTAGCCACTTGCGCCTGATAGAATATTGTGAGTAATAATTCGCAGAACCCCAAAAAAATGCTCTGGCGACAGACGATTTTTGAATGAATTTCTATACAGGGTGACTTGTAATTAGAGCACAACCTTGTAAGGGGATATAGTACAGGTCATTTGCAACAACTTTTGTAGTAACACTCATATGCAAAAGTGCACCAACATTGAGTTATAATTTTTTTCGTGTTATTTTGAAAAACTCTTATGGGGTAACCTTAAAAAATTAATAAATAAAAAACTTGACATAGATTTGTTCATTTTCTTTTTATTATTTAGTCTATAACGTTCCAGTTACATGTCAGCATCATCAAATGTACATTATTGACATTATTCTAGACACAGTGCTCCAAAATCCAAAAAACTTAAACAAATTTTACTGGCATTATTACACAAAACAGCCTGTTTAAAAAAAAATCACTATTACACTTACTCTGCGTATTATTAAAAAAACATCTACATTTCATAAGCTTTCAAATGAGATATAAAACCCTAACATAGCTAGTCCAATAGGGAAGATATTCGCATAACAAAGGCGCACGGCCAAAAAAAGGTCTGTTTCTACCTGCTCTACTAAGCAGGTAAAAACAGCCGGTCATTGTTTAATCTCTTTTGGGTTGTTTAGGTTAGTCCGTCCTTGTGATTCGTTGCGATCGGATGCTTTTGTGTGTGCTCTGCAGTTTTGTTTTATCTCTGACGACCCGGCTTGTGACTGTTTTTGTGATTGATTGCTCTCCTGACGACTTGGCTTTTCAACTGGTTTCCGTGTGTTATGCTCATCTGTGGTTTTGGCGCGTATCAAGGACTATGGCTCAAAGACAACGGGCAAATTTTACGAATGAAGAATATGCCGATATTCTGTACACTTACGGCGTAGCTAGAGGCAATGCTTTAGCTGCCCAGCGCGAATATCAACAGAGATACCCCAATCGCCGTTTACCTGATGTAGGCGTGTTTTCTCGAGTTTATCGACGAGCCCGGGAGACTGGACGCTTTCAAAGACGTCAAGGTATGTAATAAAAAATGTAATTTAATAAATAATTGCGATTAAATTGCAAGTTTACAGCCAACAGCTGCTTAAGCACTTTAGATTTTGTACCTTCTTAGAGAGTTAAACACAGTTCAACTGTCAATCGTGATTTGCTTCTGGCTGTACCTACTTACGTAGTAACGGAAAAAAAAAAAGATAGTTTTCTCCGAAATGTTTTTGTTATTGCAATTTAACTTCGTAAGCAAACAAAGGCCTGACTTGGGTTATCCTCTTTAAAAAATTGTAAGTGCATTCAGTATTAGCTGCGTGTTTCCACTTAGACCGTCATTTCATTACCAATAACAATAGTATTAAATTGTGGCGGGTGAATTCTTTGTAAACACTTGCAAAGCAGGTGCGGTACGTACAGATACTTTCCCTATGTTATCTTCCTTCATTTTTAATAATTATTAATTTTTACAAAATAATTATAAAACCACGTATTTGTATTTATTATTTTAGAACAATTAAATAAATAAATTTTGTCATTGTATTTCAGTCAAAATGGCTTCTTGGCCGAAATGGCTCCTTTAAAACTGAATGGGCTTTGGTTTATTACCCCTATTGTTTACCGCAATTGATTATTTAAATTAGTTTTTTTTTATCAGGCGATGCGGGCAGACCTCGAATATACCGTGCTGATGATGAAGAAGAAATCCTACGTCATTTTCAACGGGAACCTAACATCTCTACAAGACAAGTGGCCAATTTACTTGGAATATCACAGTATAAAGTGTGGAAAGTGGTCCATGAATCTGGGCGTCATCCATATCACTACACTCCAGTGCAAGTCCTGGAAGACCGTGATCCTGTTGCAAGGGTCCAATTTTGCAGATATCTGCTAAACTGCGACATAGAGGACCCAAATTATTTAAAACAAATTTTGTGGACCGACGAATCAAAATTTGACAAAGATGGAATCACAAATTACCATAACACTCATTTCTGGGAAGAAAAGGCGGTGGGAAATCCAAAAAAAAAACGACCGAAAGGATCGCAACGAAGATTTTCACTAAATGTGTGGATGGGAATTATTAACAATAATTTGATTGGGCCCTTTTTTCTGCCAGACAACTTAAACGGTGAATATTATGAACACTTTTTAAGAAATGTTTTACCTGAATTACTGGAGGACATACCTATAGCCACCTTGCGTGCTATCAGGTTTCAACACGACGGGTGTCCAGCTCACTACAGACGACAAATCAGAGACTGGCTAGACGAAAATTATACCAATAATTGGATCGGTAGAGGAGGGCCCATACCTTGGCCAGCAAGAAGCCCAGATCTGACGCCAATGGACTATTACGTCTGGGGACATATGAAAACGTTGGTTTATGTCGATAATCAGCCTGTCCCAGATATTAACGAGTTAAGACGGCGAATCATTTTGGGAGCTGACCAAATTCGAGCAAATCTCAGCACTGCGGTGGTGCAAAGCGAATTGAGGAAAAGGATGCGAATTTGCGTGCGTAACGGTGGGAGTCATTTCGAAAATGAGATTTAAGTGAATGACTGAGGATGACTAGAGAACGTCAATTCTACAACACACTTTTAAAATTTCCTAATTTTAGATCTTTTTGTCTCTTTTAATAAGAGAAGTTTGAAGTAAGGACCAGCTACCCTAAAAATTTTAAAATTAAAATCAAGTTAAAATGTGTTGTAAAATTGTCACCACTAAGTGCGTGGATCACATTCTACTTAAATTTGTATTTATTGTGTTTTAAACATTATGGATATTAATTTGCGAAACTTTCGATATTCCAGCCTGTTCTATTCTTTGGCTAATATCTTTAATGTTAAACTAGCTATGTCAGACTTTTACACCTCATTTGAAAGCTTATGAAATGTAGATGTTTTTTTAATAATACGCAGAGCAAGTGCCATAGTGAGTTTTTTTTAAACAGGCTGTTTTGTGTAATAATGCCAGTAAAATTTGTTGAAGGTTTTTGGATTTTGGAGCACTGTGTCTAGAATAATGTCAATAATGTACATTTGATGATGCTGACATGTAACTGAAACGTTATAGACTAAATAATAAAAAGAAAATTAACAAATCTATGTCAAGTTTTTTATTTATTAATTTTTTAAGGTTACCCCATAAGAGTTTTTCAAAATAACACGAAAAAAATTATAACTCAATGTTGGTGCACTTTTGCATATGAGTGTTCCTACAAAAGTTATTGCAAATGACCTGTACTATATCCCCTTACAAGGTTGTGCTCTAATTACAAGTCACCCTGTATATAAAAAACACATTTTTCCATCTTAAATTCATAATTTTGTTCTGTAGCTACCTTCAATTACTACACAGTCAATCAGCCCGCGAGCAGACGCGTCTTTAGACACCAAACACTCGTGGGTAGCTTTGAAAAACAAACCAAAAGAAACGTATGTAAATGCGACTAGATAGCCGCGATTTTGACTAGTCAGTCCCGCCTGCTACTAGCTAGTCGCCCCTGCGACTAGTCAGTGGCGCCGGCGACTAGCTAGTTTCACTTGCGAAAAGCCAGTCGCGCTTGATAGAATATTGTGATTTATCCGTCGCAGAACTACAAAAAATATTCTGGCGCCAGACGATTTTTGAATGAATTTCTTTATGTAAAAAACAAACTTTTCCTTCTTAAATTCATTTTTATAAACTTCATTTACCTTTAATTACTGCATTGTCAATGAGCCCGCGAGCAGACGCGTCTGCAGACACCTCACACTCGTGGGAATCTATAAAAAAAAAACAAAATAAAACGCATGTAAATGCGACTAGCTAGCCGCGATTTCGACTAGTCAGTCCCGCCTGCTACTAGCTAGTCGCCCCTGCTAGTAGTCAGTGGCACCGGCGACTGGCTAGTCCCAACGTGGACTAGCCACTTGCGCCTGATAGAATATTGTGAGTAATAATTCGCAGAACCCCAAAAAAATGCTCTGGCGACAGACGATTTTTGAATGAATTTCTATATATAAAAAACACATTTTTCCATCTTAAATTCATAATTTTGTTCTGTAGCTACCTTCAATTACTACACAGTCAATCAGCCCGCGAGCAGACGCGTCTTTAGACACCAAACACTAGTGGGTAGCTTTGAAAAACAAACAAAAAGAAACGTATGTAAATGCGACTAGATAGCCGCGGTTTTGACTAGTCAGTCCCGCCTGCTACTAGCTAGTCGCCCCTGCGACTAGTCAGTGGCGCCGGCGACTAGCTAGTCGCACATGCGAGTAGCCACTCGCGCTTGGTAGAATATTGTGATTTATCCGTCGCAGAACTGCAAAAAATATTCTGGCGCCAGACGATTTTTGAATGAATTTCTTTATATAAAAAACAAAATTTTCCTTCTTAAATTCATTATTATAAACTTCATTTACCTTTAATTACTGCATTGTCAATGAGCCCGCGAGCAGACGCGTCTTTAGACACCAAACACTCGTGGGTAGCTTTGAAAAACAAACCAAAAGAAACGTATGTAAATGCGACTAGATAGCCGCGGTTTTGACTAGTCAGTCCCGCCTGCTACTAGCTAGTCGCCCCTGCGACTAGTCAGTGGCGCCGGCGACTAGCTAGTCGCACTTGCGAGTAGCCACTCGCGCTTCGTAGAATATTGTGATTTATCCGACGCAGAACTACAAAAAATATTCTGGCGCCAGACGATTTTTGAATGAATTTCTTTATATAAAAAACAAACTCTTCCTTCTTAAATTCATTTTTATAAACTTCATTTACGTTTAATTAATGCATCGTCAATGAGCCCGCGAGCAGACGCGTCTGCAGACACCTCACACTCGTGGGAATCTATAAAAAAAAACAAAATAAAACGCATGTAAATGCGACTAGCTAGCCGCGATTTCGACTAGTCAGTCCCGCCTGCTACTAGCTAGTCGCCCCTGCTAGTAGTCAGTGGCACCGGCGACTGGCTAACCCAGCGTGGACTAGCCACTTGCGCCTGATAGAATATTGTGAGTAATAATTCGCAGAACCCCAAAAAAATGCTCTGGCGACAGACGATTTTTGAATGAATTTCTATATATAAAAAACACATTTTTCCATCTTAAATTCATAATTTTGTTCTTCAATTACTACACAGTCAATCAGCCCGCGAGCAGACGCGTCTTTAGACACCAAACACTCGTGGGTAGCTTTGAAAAACAAACCAAAAGAAACGTATGTAAATGCGACTAGATAGCCGCGGTTTTGACTAGTCAGTCCCGCCTGCTACTAGCTAGTCGCCCCTGCGACTAGTCAGTGGCGCCGGCGACTAGCTAGTCGCACATGCGAGTAGCCACTCGCGCTTGGTAGAATATTGTGATTTATCCGTCGCAGAACTGCAAAAAATATTCTGGCGCCAGACGATTTTTGAATGAATTTCTTTATATAAAAAACAAAATTTTCCTTCTTAAATTCATTATTATAAACTTCATTTACCTTTAATTACTGCATTGTCAATGAGCCCGCGAGCAGACGCGTCTTTAGACACCAAACACTCGTGGGTAGCTTTGAAAAACAAACCAAAAGAAACGTATGTAAATGCGACTAGATAGCCGCGGTTTTGACTAGTCAGTCCCGCCTGCTACTAGCTAGTCGCCCCTGCGACTAGTCAGTGGCGCCGGCGACTGGCTAGTCCCAACGTGGACTAGCCACTTGCGCCTGATAGAATATTGTGAGTAATAATTCGCAGAACCCCAAAAAAATGCTCTGGCGACAGACGATTTTTGAATGAAATTCTATATATAAAAAACACATTTTTCCATCTTAAATTCATAATTTTGTTCTGTAGCTACCTTCAATTACTACACAGTCAATCAGCCCGCGAGCAGACGCGTCTTTAGACACCAAACACTAGTGGGTAGCTTTGAAAAACAAACCAAAAGAAACGTATGTAAATGCGACTAGATAGCCGCGGTTTTGACTAGTCAGTCCCGCCTGCTACTAGCTAGTCGCCCCTGCGACTAGTCAGTGGCGCCGGCGACTAGCTAGTCGCACTTGCGAGTAGCCACTCGCGCTTGGTAGAATATTGTGATTTATCCGTCGCAGAACTGCAAAAAATATTCTGGCGCCAGACGATTTTTGAATGAATTTCTTTATATAAAAAACAAAATTTTCCTTCTTAAATTCATTATTATAAACTTCATTTACCTTTAATTACTGCATTGTCAATGAGCCCGCGAGCAGACGCGTCTTTAGACACCAAACACTCGTGGGTAGCTTTGAAAAACAAACCAAAAGAAACGTATGTAAATGCGACTAGATAGCCGCGGTTTTGACTAGTCAGTCCCGCCTGCTACTAGCTAGTCGCCCCTGCGACTAGTCAGTGGCGCCGGCGACTAGCTAGTCGCACTTGCGAGTAGCCACTCGCGCTTCGTAGAATATTGTGATTTATCCGACGCAGAACTACAAAAAATATTCTGGCGCCAGACGATTTTTGAATGAATTTCTTTATATAAAAAACAAACTCTTCCTTCTTAAATTCATTTTATAAACTTCATTTACGTTTAATTAATGCATCGTCAATGAGCCCGCGAGCAGACGCGTCTGCAGACACCTCACACTCGTGGGAATCTATAAAAAAAAACAAAATAAAACGCATGTAAATGCGACTAGCTAGCCGCGATTTCGACTAGTCAGTCCCGCCTGCTACTAGCTAGTCGCCCCTGCTAGTAGTCAGTGGCACCGGCGACTGGCTAGTCCCAACGTGGACTAGCCACTTGCGCCTGATAGAATATTGTGAGTAATAATTCGCAGAACCCCAAAAAAATGCTCTGGCGACAGACGATTTTTGAATGAAATTCTATATATAAAAAACACATTTTTCCATCTTAAATTCATAATTTTGTTCTGTAGCTACCTTCAATTACTACACAGTCAATCAGCCCGCGAGCAGACGCGTCTTTAGACACCAAACACTAGTGGGTAGCTTTGAAAAACAAACAAAAAGAAACGTATGTAAATGCGACTAGATAGCCGCGGTTTTGACTAGTCAGTCCCGCCTGCTACTAGCTAGTCGCCCCTGCGACTAGTCAGTGGCGCCGGCGACTAGCTAGTCGCACATGCGAGTAGCCACTCGCGCATGGTAGAATATTGTGATTTATCCGTCGCAGAACTGCAAAAAATATTCTGGCGCCAGACGATTTTTGAATGAATTTCTTTATATAAAAAACAAAATTTTCCTTCTTAAATTCATTATTATTTACTTTATTTACCTTTAATTACTGCACTGTCAATGAGCCCGCGAGCAGACGCGTCTTTAGACACCAAACACTCGTGGGTAGCTTTGAAAAACAAACAAAAAGAAACGTATGTAAATGCGACTAGATAGCCGCGGTTTTGACTAGTCAGTCCCGCCTGCTACTAGCTAGTCGCCCCTGCGACTAGTCAGTGGCGCCGGCGACTAGCTAGTCGCACTTGCGAGTAGCCACTCGCGCTTCGTAGAATATTGTGATTTATCCGACGCAGAACTACAAAAAATATTCTGGCGCCAGACGATTTTTGAATGAATTTCTTTATATAAAAAACAAACTCTTCCTTCTTAAATTCATTTTTATAAACTTCATTTACGTTTAATTAATGCATCGTCAATGAGCCCGCGAGCAGACGCGTCTGCAGACACCTCACACTCGTGGGAATCTATAAAAAAAAACAAAATAAAACGCATGTAAATGCGACTAGCTAGCCGCGATTTCGACTAGTCAGTCCCGCCTGCTACTAGCTAGTCGCCCCTGCTAGTAGTCAGTGGCACCGGCGACTGGCTAACCCAGCGTGGACTAGCCACTTGCGCCTGATAGAATATTGTGAGTAATAATTCGCAGAACCCCAAAAAAATGCTCTGGCGACAGACGATTTTTGAATGAATTTCTATATATAAAAAACACATTTTTCCATCTTAAATTCATAATTTTGTTCTTCAATTACTACACAGTCAATCAGCCCGCGAGCAGACGCGTCTTTAGACACCAAACACTCGTGGGTAGCTTTGAAAAACAAACCAAAAGAAACGTATGTAAATGCGACTAGATAGCCGCGGTTTTGACTAGTCAGTCCCGCCTGCTACTAGCTAGTCGCCCCTGCGACTAGTCAGTGGCGCCGGCGACTAGCTAGTCGCACTTGCG
The DNA here is from genome assembly GCA_917490735.1 of Dryobotodes eremita. Classification (NCBI taxonomy): domain Eukaryota; kingdom Metazoa; phylum Arthropoda; class Insecta; order Lepidoptera; family Noctuidae; genus Dryobotodes; species Dryobotodes eremita. Next base: position 2,346,308 of record OU823245.1, read on the forward strand.
AGTAGCCACTCGCGCTTCGTAGAATATTGTGATTTATCCGACGCAGAACTACAAAAAATATTCTGGCGCCAGACGATTTTTGAATGAATTTCTTTATATAAAAAACAAACTCTTCCTTCTTAAATTCATTTTTATAAACTTCATTTACGTTTAATTACTGCATCGTCAATGAGCCCGCGAGCAGACGCGTCTGCAGACACCTCACACTCGTGGGAATCTATAAAAAAAAACAAAATAAAACGCATGTAAATGCGACTAGCTAGCCGCGATTTCGACTAGTCAGTCCCGCCTGCTACTAGCTAGTCGCCCCTGCTAGTAGTCAGTGGCACCGGCGACTGGCTAGTCCCAGCGTGGACTAGCCACTTGCGCCTGATAAAATATTGTGAGTAATAATTCGCAGCACCCCAAAAAAATGCTCTGGCGACAGACGATTTTTGAATGAATTTCTATATATAAAAAACACATTTTTCCATCTTAAATTCATAATTTTGTTCTGTAGCTACCTTCAATTACTACACAGTCAATCAGCCCGCGAGCAGACGCGTCTTTAGACACCAAACACTCGTGGGTAGCTTTGAAAAACAAACCAAAAGAAACGTATGTAAATGCGACTAGATAGCCGCGGTTTTGACTAGTCAGTCCCGCCTGCTACTAGCTAGTCGCCCCTGCGACTAGTCAGTGGCGCCGGCGACTAGCTAGTCGCACTTGCGAGTAGCCACTCGCGCTTGGTAGAATATTGTGATTTATCCGTCGCAGAACTACAAAAAATATTCTGGCGCCAGACGATTTTTGAATGAATTTCTTTATATAAAAAACAAACTTTTCCTTCTTAAATTCATTTTTATAAACTTCATTTACGTTTAATTACTGCATCGTCAATGAGCCCGCGAGCAGACGCGTCTGCAGACACCTCACACTCGTGGGAATCTATAAAAAAAAACAAAATAAAACGCATGTAAATGCGACTAGCTAGCCGCGATTTCGACTAGTCAGTCCCGCCTGCTACTAGCTAGTCGCCCCTGCTAGTAGTCAGTGGCACCGGCGACTGGCTAGTCCCAGCGTGGACTAGCCACTTGCGCCTGATAGAATATTGTGAGTAATAATTCGCAGAACCCCAAAAAAATGCTCTGGCAACAGACGATTTTTGAATGAATTTCTATATATAAAAAACACATTTTTCCATCTTAAATTCATAATTTTGTTCTGTTGCTACCTTCAATTACTTCACAGTCAATCAGCCCGCGAGCAGACGCGTCTTTAGACACCAAACACTCGTGGGTAGCTTTGAAAAACAAACCAAAAGAAACGTATGTAAATGCGACTAGATAGCCGCGGTTTTGACTAGTCAGTCCCGCCTGCTACTAGCTAGTCGCCCCTGCGACTAGTCAGTGGCGCCGGCGACTAGCTAGTCGCACTTGCGAGTAGCCACTCGCGCTTGGTAGAATATTGTGATTTATCCGTCGCAGAACTACAAAAAATATTCTGGTGCCAGACGATTTTTGAATGAATTTCTTTATATAAAAAACAAACTTTTCCTTCTTAAATTCATTTTTATAAACTTCATTTACGTTTAATTACTGCATCGTCAATGAGCCCGCGAGCAGACGCGTCTGCAGACACCTCACACTCGTGGGAATCTATAAAAAAAAACAAAATAAAACGCATGTAAATGCGACTAGCTAGCCGCGATTTCGACTAGTCAGTCCCGCCTGCTACTAGCTAGTCGCCCCTGCTAGTAGTCAGTGGCACCGGCGACTGGCTAGTCCCAGCGTGGACTAGCCACTTGCGCCTGATAGAATATTGTGAGTAATAATTCGCAGAACCCCAAAAAAATGCTCTGGCAACAGACGATTTTTGAATGAATTTCTATATATAAAAAACACATTTTTCCATCTTAAATTCATAATTTTGTTCTGTTGCTACCTTCAATTACTACACAGTCAATCAGCCCGCGAGCAGACGCGTCTTTAGACACCAAACACTCGTGGGTAGCTTTGAAAAACAAACCAAAAGAAACGTATGTAAATGCGACTAGATAGCCGCGGTTTTGACTAGTCAGTCCCGCCTGCTACTAGCTAGTCGCCCCTGCGACTAGTCAGTGGCGCCGGCGACTAGCTAGTCGCACTTGCGAGTAGCCACTCGCGCTTGGTAGAATATTGTGATTTATCCGTCGCAGAACTGCAAAAAATATTGTTGGGGCGTAACTCCCAACAGTGAAAATGTTATGTTATGTTGGAATGTTATGTTGATTGAGTAGACAACCGATTGGTATAAAGGTTTAATTGCTACTAAAAATAACATATTATAAAGTATTAACGTACAATTCATGTTGGATTAAATAAACTGCAACGTATCACTAAAAGTAGGACAAGTTAGTGGAATGTACAGCGTAGCTCGTACATATTGCCCACTCACAAAGATAACTTAAATGTAAGTACATCGGAAATGTAAAAGTAAAATGTAAATGTAAAGTTCAAACGTAAAAGTTAAATACAAAAAATGTTATATTATTATGGTAATTCACAACGCGCAATAGGCGACGTTGCTTTATTGAGTGCGCGTGCACTCGATAAGTGCGCTACGCTACTGTCGTATGTGACGTCAATTATGGGGTTGTCCACGATGCTCGCTGTTGACCTTCTTCGGGGCATCGGGTTAGGAACAGATGGAGCTTCTGGCTTCCGTCGACTTGCCCAATGCTTGCGTAGGTGGTTGTAAGCGTATATTACGCCCACGAGTGTTGCTGCGGCCGCTAATAGGTAGATGACAACGTATTGGTGGACATCGTGGTATGTTGCTTGATCTGACAGGATGTCTTCTGATGTTGCAGCTTTCAGTTGCTCTACTTGTTTGCCAAGCTCTTCAAGTAATGCTCTCTGCTCGGTTACCGACTCATTCTCGTGAAGATATTTTGGAACCGGTACAGGTAGGTTTATGATGTTGTTGATAGTAGTAGTAGATTATATTCTGCTTCGATCACGGATGTCTGATTTCTTAGCAACAGTGCCAGATGTTTCTCGTTGGCCTTGACCAGGTCAATGTCTGCTTGATATTGTTTTGCGAATTCGTCATCTAATACTCCGAACAGGGAGCGCGCGATGGAACCGACACCGTTGATAAACCCACGTTTGCTTCTTGTATTCACTCGGCCTTGCGGACTCAGCAACATATGGTTATAGTGTCCTATTTCGTCGATCGAGTGTTGTAGTTGTGTTAAAATTACGTTGCATTGTGTTTTCTGTCTTATTTTCTCGCAGATGTTTTCTAGATGATTGGTGAATTTACTGGATACTGCTATACCGTGCCAGTAGGGCTTGACGTCATAGTACACGATAATCTTCCACTCGCCGCGTATTAGTTGCATATTGGTCACTTTATCAAAGTATAGACCTTGTTGGAGCTCAGCAATGTTTGTTGTGTTAGTGGCCGCGACAGGATTTAGCAAATACAGCAGTGCCATGACCAGTCCAATAAAGTTTATTTTTCTGTTTGTTGTTTTGCCTCGTCGTGAACTTTGCGACTCGCTGTTCGTCTGTAGGTATGACTCATTATCGTTTGTTTTTGAAGTAGTTTGCTGTTCGGCAGTTTCGTCACCGTTGATAGGTAAGACGGATAGTTTTGTAACAGGTCTTTTCATATGCCCATTTTTTGTTTTTAGGCTAACGACCCGAACATATCCATCGTTCCCAGGGTGAAGCTCTGTTATTCTCCCCATGAGCCATTTTCCGGCTGGTATATGGTCATCATGAATAACCACCAGATCGCCTATCTTTAGATTTTTCTGTGGTTCCTGCCACTTTGATCTAGCTAAAAGCTGGCACAGGTATTCGTTTCTCCATCTCTTCCAGATTTCTACGAAGATCTTTCTTGTTAGTTCCCATCTTGTTCTTGCATCTTCCCTGGTTTCGATGACTGTTAGGCCCGGCCTACCCGATAAAAAGTGTGCTGGCGTCAGACAGTCTAGATCGTCGATGTTTTCACTTAGTGGACACAGAGGTCTGGAATTCAAACAAGCCTCCAGTTTGGTTAGGATTGTGCTATACTCCTCAAATGTTAATTTTTGTTCTCCCACTACTCTTTTCAAGTGGTGTTTTAGGCTTCTGACTGCTCTCTCCCACAATCCTCCCGTTGATGGCCAAGCGGGGGCATTAAAATGCCACTCAATCCTCATCTCCGCGATTTCGCGTTGTAGTTGGTCGCTTTTGTATGTTTGTCCAATTTCCTCGTATTGCTCTACGAGTTGGCGGTTTGCGCCGACAAAGTTTGTTCCATTGTCACTGTATAAGTGACGAGGGGTGCCTCTTCTTGCTGCCATCCTGTTTAGTGCTGCCAAAAATGATGAACTGGTGAGATCTGATACCAGTTCAATATGCACAGCTTTGGTCACCATGCATATGAAGACTGCTATGTAGCCCTTCGTTGTTTTCGCTCCTCTGCCTTTGTTCATTTTGACGTCCACAAATCCAGTGTAATCCACCCCTGTATGGTAAAAGGGTGGCGCTTGATTTGTTCTTGCGCTCGGTAGATTGCCCATCAGCTGGTGTTCTGCTTTTGGGTTGTTTTTGCGGCACGTCACACATTTTCTGATTTGCAATTTCGTTGTTCGGTTTCCGCCGACGATCCAATATTTCTCACGTAAATGTGATAGGGTCAGTCTCGGGCCGCCGTGAAACGTCATTCGATGAGCTTGGTCGATGAGAAGATGTGTTAATCGACTGTCGTGTGGAATGATCATCGGATGTTTCATGTTTTCGGTTAGTAAGGCGTTTTTTAATCTTCCTCCAACTCGTAGGATGTCTTGATGATCAATGAACGGAGTGAGCGCTTTTATTTTACTGTTTGACTGCACCGTGTTATGTTTTTGTAAATAACAAATATCTGTTTCAAATGATTTTTGTTGTGTTTGTTTTACGAGCACCTTCGTTGCGTTATCCAATTCGTGCAACGTCAGATATCTTGGCAGCTGTCGCCGTTTCGGGTTCAATGTTCTAAGTATCCATGCCACAATGCGAATAATATGTTCGATAGAGCTGTGATTTTCCAATAATTTTTCCACAATGCTCGGATTTTCTATGTTGTGTTGGGATACATTGACCTTTTTCAGGACTGTTTTTTCTTCTTGGTCTGTGTTATAATTGTGTTTTTCTATGTTATTTGTTTTAAGCGATGTTAGCCATGTAGGCCCTTTCCACCACAGTTGATTTTCTTTCAGCTGACTAGCGTATTGGCCTCTGCTTGCGGCGTCAGCGGGATTTTCCTTTGTTTTGACGTAGTTCCACGACGATCGTGGTATGACGTCGGTAATACTTCGTACTCTGTTTTCCACGAATGCTTTCCAGCGGGATGGGTCTCCCTGTAACCAACCCAGAACCACCATGGAATCAGTCCAGCCGTAGACGTGTACTTCATATTGATTCAATGTCTGTTTGACCTTGCGCATTAGTTGTGATAGCAGGTGCGCTCCATTTAATTCCAGTCTAGGCAATGTTGTTGTTTTTCGGTGTGGTACAATCTTTGACTTCGCGGCTACAAGTATTGTTGATGAGTGGACCCGTGCGTAGATGACACAGGCATAAGCATCCAGGGAGGCGTCGCTGAACCCATGTAGCTCCATTGTCTGCTTTTCGCCACACTGAAGCCATCTAGGTATTTCGCAAGAGTTGATTGCCCTTACGTCCGCTTGTATCTTGCACCATTCCGCATGTATGTTGTCGGACACTTCGTCGTCCCATTGTAAGTTTCCATCCCACAGTTTTTGAAATAATAATTTCAATTTTGTTGACACGGGAGCCAGCCAGCCGAGTGGGTCAAATAGTTTAGATATTTCGGCTAGTAGGCTGCGTTTGGTCTGTTTCTTGTTTACGTTCGAAATTGTGCATTGAAAGGTGAATTTATCCTCTCTTGAGTTCCAGCACAAGCCTAACGTTTTTTGTGTATTTTCCGTTTTGAAGTTGAAGACGACCTTATCGTTGTTGTGTTGTTCGGAGATGTCTTCCAAAAGTTCTTGATTGTTTCCGGACCATTTTCGAAGGTTAAACCCTCCATTTTTTAATAATTGTTTCATATCAGCGATCAATTTCTTTCCTTTTTCTATTGTATGTGTCCCATGAACGAGGTCATCCATGTAGAATGATTCTTCCAGCACTTTTGATGCCTCTGGGAACTGTTCACGTTCGTCAGTCGCCAATCTCTTGAGTGTCATCATGGCAAGGAACGGCGCTGCCTTGGTACCGTATGTTACGGTTGTTAGTTGATATGAGCGGATAGGTTGTCCCAGTGATTCCCGCCATACAATTTGTTGCAGTGGTTGGTCCGCAGGGGCTACCCAAATAGCACGAAACATCTTCTCAATGTCCGCTGTAAACGCATATTTGTATTGCCTCCATTTTATCAATAATGTTTGTAGGTCCTGTTGAAGATTGGGGCCTTTGTACATGAGGTCATTCAAACTGCATCCTGTAGATGTTTTTGCTGACGCATTGAACACCACTCTGTACTTTGTTGTTGTTGATTCAGCGCGTTGTACGCCGTGGTGAGGTAAGTAACATGTTTTGTTACTGACTGTTGATTGCTTCATATGACCTAGATCAATATATTCAGCCATGAAGTCTTTATAGGCCTTTGCCAAATGTGTTTGTTTTTCCAATTTTCTTTCTAACGTCTTGAATTGGGCGATAGCCATTGGCTTGGACGACCCCAGTCTGCTCTCTAATTCATTCTTCATCGGCAGTCTGACTTCATATTTCCCGCTCTCCAATCGTTGCGTAGTGTTGGTGTAGTATTCAATGCATGTTTCATTTTCTACCGAAAGGTTGGATTGATCCGTGATGTCTTCGGTTTCCCAGAATTGTTTGATATCTTCCAGATTGTTGATTACCACATTGCATTGAAATGTTTTGACATTGCCGCATAAAAGCCAACCTAGGTAGGTTTGTTGTGCGATAGGTTGTGTGACGTCATCGCCTTTTATTATTCCTCCTAGCATGATTTGCGAATAAATGTCTGCTCCAAATAGTAAATCCACCTGACGGCTGTTATGGAAGTCTGGATCTGCTAAATGGATGTTCTGTATGTGGGACCAAGATGGTTTTGCAAAGGTCTTATTTGGCAGGTTCTTAATCAAATTGTTCATAATGAAGACAGACGTTTGGAATTTGAAGTCGTTGTAGACAGAACTGCAACTAATTGTTGTCATTCCTTTGCAGTGGTTTTCTTTCTGTCCAACCCCAAAGATGACTCCTTTACATCTCTCGCGCTTGACACCGAGAAGTTGAGCGGCATGTTCCGTGATCAAAGATATCTGAGACCCTTGATCGATGAGGGCTCGCAACTTGATTTGGGTCCCATCAGCTGTTTCTATGTTTACTACAGCGGTTGCCAGTAGTATCTCCGAAGTATCATCATCCTTTGATACATGAGATGAATTTGTTTGTTTTTCCGTTTTGTTCTTAGTACATGCATCGTGCATCAATGTGTTATGTTGATCCGCGCACTTGCGACATCGGTACCAAATGTTGGGGCGTAACTCCCAACAGTGAAAATGTTATGTTATGTTGGAATGTTATGTTGACGTACATGTTTTTCCGTTATGGCTGAACAGGCAGTTTACGCAAATGTTCATTTTATTTACCGTGCTAAGTTTTAAGTGATTCGGCATTTCTAAAAACTTTGCACAATTGTACATTCCATGTTCTTCATCGCAAAGAGGGCATCGAAATGTTGACGCATGGAATGATTTCGTAATTTTCTTGTTGCTAGTTGCTTGATTGCTGCTGTATTGTTTTCTAGAGTACGACGAATTTTGATGTTGACTCGATGACGTATTTGGTTTTTGATAGTTTTCTTGTTTACGGCGCGATGCTTCCAACGATGTAAACTTCGCTTCTAGGAAATCTAACAGATCTTTCAGTATTGGCAGCTTTCGGCAATTCTTCAGCGAGTCATTGTACTCTAAATGTGTGTCTGCGTCTAATTTCTGCGATAATATATGTACAAGAATCGGATCCCAAGTGTCGACATTCACTCCTAAATTCTTTATCGCATGTAAGCATTCTATGGTGACGTCATGGATTTTCTTTATTTGCGCCACTGACTGTTGTTGCATGTTTGGCAGATTAAACAGCATGTTGATGTGCGATGTGAAGATAAGTTTTTCATTATTATATCGGTGATTGAGGATATCCCAACACACGAGGTAGTTGTCAGAACTTATCTGTAGGTGTTGAATCAAGCGTTCTGCTTCTCCTTGCACCTTACTTTTCAGAAACTGCATCTTCTGAGCCGATGAAAGGGAATTGTTGTTGTGTATTGCTTCTGTGAAAAGGTCTTTGAACGGCATCCACTGGTTGTAGTTACCGTTGAAGACTGGTATCTCCAACTTCGGTGTTGTTTTTTCACGATGAGCGCCGGACCACATTTTCGTATTCAAAGCCTTTTTCAGTTCATGGAACTGGTTTTCATACCTGGTGTAGCGATCTTCGTACACCATTATCTTCTCTCCGTTTGTTTCGCACTCTATCTCCCAGTGAAGGTTGTCAATTGCTGACCAGCGCGTTTGGAGTGTTTGTAGAGCGTCTTGAAATTCCCATCTTTCAGATAGAAACTCCACGTGTATGTTTGCGACTGCTCTCATGAAGGCTTTGAAGTTTGCTGTCTGTTTGCGCATCATGTCGTCCAGCTTGCTATTGGATCCCGTATCCCTTTTCGCAGGGTTTTGTTGTTCTTGCCGAGTAGGAGGTGGTGACGGTTCTCGGTTTTGATTATCTTGATTGGCATCCCTGGCTTGTTCTGCCACCTCCTTCTTGAAGGCTTCTTGTTCCCGTCTTGCCTGATCTGAGGTACCTTCCCCTGTTTGTTGGTTGGTACCTCCCAATGTTTTTGTTTGGACCGACTGCTCTCTTGGAGAACGAGCGAGGGTCGTGAGTTGTTGGTGTTGTTGAAGAATCAGCTCCTTTACTTCATTGTAGCACTGCAGCGTTTGATTATAGGAGTCATTTGTAAAGTAGGGATGACTTACACTTTGTTCCGTAGACAGGCGGTCATGATTGAATTGATAATCTGACCACAAATTTTCCAACATTACCATACGGCGTTTGAAATAGTCGGGGTTTTTTCTGTCCCAACCATCTTTCTTGATATTTATTCCGATCTTCTTTATGTTGTCGTAGAGTTCGTTCTGATTCTGGTATAAATCTGCTGACGACATGTTGTTTATGTTGTTTTTCTTGTTGACTTCAAGATGTTCTTCTGTTCCGAGTGTCGACTGTTGCTCCACACTCCTGGTTCATAGTATTGTGCAACCTTTCTCTTCTACGATATGCGCCTTCTCAATTGGTTACTGGGGCGACTCGCTTGTGAGAGACCAGTCCAACCGATTCGCGACCGTAAAAGATATAAATCACACAACACTAAATTAATTGCTCGAAGGACCAAATGTTGGGGCGTAACTCCCAACAGTGAAAATGTTATGTTATGTTGGAATGTTATGTTGATTGAGTAGACAACCGATTGGTATAAAGGTTTAATTGCTACTAAAAATAACATGTTATAAAGTATTAACGTACAATTCATGTTGGATTAAATAAACTGCAACGTATCACTAAAAGTAGGACAAGTTAGTGGAATGTACAGCGTAGCTCGTACAAATATTCTGGCGCCAGACGATTTTTGAATGAATTTCTTTATATAAAAAACAAAATTTTCCTTCTTAAATTCATTGTTATAAACTTCATTTACCTTTAATTACTGCATTGTCAATGAGCCCGCGAGCAGACGCGTCTTTAGACACCAAACACTCGTGGGTAGCTTTGAAAAACAAACCAAAAGAAACGTATGTAAATGCGACTAGATAGCCGCGGTTTTGACTAGTCAGTCCCGCCTGCTACTAGCTAGTCGCCCCTGCGACTAGTCAGTGGCGCCGGCGACTAGCTAGTCGCACTTGCGAGTAGCCACTCGCGCTTCGTAGAATATTGTGATTTATCCGACGCCGAACTACAAAAAAAATTCTGGCGCCAGACGATTTTTGAATGAATTTCTTTATATAAAAAACAAACTCTTCCTTCTTAAATTCATTTTTATAAACTTCATTTACGTTTAATTAATGCATCGTCAATGAGCCCGCGAGCAGACGCGTCTGCAGACACCTCACATTCGTGGGAATCTATAAAAAAAAACAAAATAAAACGCATGTAAATGCGACTAGCTAGCCGCGATTTCGACTAATCAGTCCCGCCTGCTACTAGCTAGTCGCCCCTGCTAGTAGTCAGTGGCACCGGCGACTGGCTAACCCAGCGTGGACTAGCCACTTGCGCCTGATAGAATATTGTGAGTAATAATTCGCAGAACCCCAAAAAAATGCTCTGGCGACAGACGATTTTTGAATGAATTTCTATATATACAAAACACATTTTTCCATCTTAAATTCATAATTTTGTTCTTCAATTACTACACAGTCAATCAGCCCGCGAGCAGACGCGTCTTTAGACACCAAACACTCGTGGGTAGCTTTGAAAAACAAACCAAAAGAAACGTATGTAAATGCGACTAGATAGCCGCGGTTTTGACTAGTCAGTCCCGCCTGCTACTAGCTAGTCGCCCCTGCGACTAGTCAGTGGCGCCGGCGACTAGCTAGTCGCACTTGCGATTAGCCACTCGCGCTTCGTAGAATATTGTGATTTATCCGACGCAGAACTACAAAAAATATTCTGGCGCCAGACGATTTTTGAATGAATTTCTTTATATAAAAAACAAACTCTTCCTTCTTAAATTCATTTTTATAAACTTCATTTACATTTAATTACTGCATCGTCAATGAGCCCGCGAGCAGACGCGTCTGCAGACACCTCACACTCGTGGGAATCTATAAAAAAAAACAAAATAAAACGCATGTAAATGCGACTAGCTAGCCGCGATTTCGACTAGTCAGTCCCGCCTGCTACTAGCTAGTCGCCCCTGCTAGTAGTCAGTGGCACCGGCGACTGGCTAGTCCCAGCGTGGACTAGCCACTTGCGCCTGATAAAATATTGTGAGTAATAATTCGCAGAACCCCAAAAAAATGCTCTGGCGACAGACGATTTTTGAATGAATTTCTATATATAAAAAACACATTTTTCCATCTTAAATTCATAATTTTGTTCTGTAGCTACCTTCAATTACTACACAGTCAATCAGCCCGCGAGCAGACGCGTCTTTAGACACCAAACACTCGTGGGTAGCTTTGAAAAACAAACCAAAAGAAACGTATGTAAATGCGACTAGATAGCCGCGGTTTTGACTAGTCAGTCCCGCCTGCTACTAGCTAGTCGCCCCTGCGACTAGTCAGTGGCGCCGGCGACTAGCTAGTCGCACTTGCGAGTAGCCACTCGCGCTTGGTAGAATATTGTGATTTATCCGTCGCAGAACTACAAAAAATATTCTGGCGCCAGACGATTTTTGAATGAATTTCTTTATATAAAAAACAAACTTTTCCTTCTTAAATTCATTTTTATAAACTTCATTTACGTTTAATTACTGCATCGTCAATGAGCCCGCGAGCAGACGCGTCTGCAGACACCTCACACTCGTGGGAATCTATAAAAAAAAACAAAATAAAACGCATGTAAATGCGACTAGCTAGCCGCGATTTCGACTAGTCAGTCCCGCCTGCTACTAGCTAGTCGCCCCTGCTAGTAGTCAGTGGCACCGGCGACTGGCTAGTCCCAGCGTGGACTAGCCACTTGCGCCTGATAGAATATTGTGAGTAATAATTCGCAGAACCCCAAAAAAATGCTCTGGCGACAGACGATTTTTGAATGAATTTCTATATATAAAAAACACATTTTTCCATCTTAAATTCATAATTTTGTTCTGTTGCTACCTTCAATTACTACACAGTCAATCAGCCCGCGAGCAGACGCGTCTTTAGACACCAAACACTCGTGGGTAGCTTTGAAAAACAAACCAAAAGAAACGTATGTAAATGCGACTAGATAGCCGCGGTTTTGACTAGTCAGTCCCGCCTGCTACTAGCTAGTCGCCCCTGCGACTAGTCAGTGGCGCCGGCGACTAGCTAGTCGCACTTGCGAGTAGCCACTCGCGCTTGGTAGAATATTGTGATTTATCCGTCGCAGAACTACAAAAAATATTCTGGCGCCAGACGATTTTTGAATGAATTTCTTTATATAAAAAACAAACTTTTCCTTCTTAAATTCATTTTTATAAACTTCATTTACGTTTAATTACTGCATCGTCAATGAGCCCGCGAGCAGACGCGTCTGCAGACACCTCACACTCGTGGGAATCTATAAAAAAAACAAAATAAAACGCATGTAAATGCGACTAGCTAGCCGCGATTTCGACTAGTCAGTCCCGCCTGCTACTAGCTAGTCGGCCCTGCTAGTAGTCAGTGGCACCGGCGACTGACTAGTCCCAGCGTCGACTAGCCACTCGCGCCTGATAGAATATTGTGAGTAATAATTCGCAGAACCCCAAAAAAATGCTCTGGCGACAGACGATTTTTGAATGAATTTCTATATATAAAAAACAAATTTTTCCATCTTAAATTCATAATTTGGTTCTGTAGCTACCTTCAATTACTACACAGTCAATCAGCCCGCGAGCAGACGCGTCTTTAGACACCAAACACTCGTGGGTAGCTTTGAAAAACAAACCAAAAGAAACGTATGTAAATGCGACTAGATAGCCGCGGTTTTGACTAGTCAGTCCCGCCTGCTACTAGCTAGTCGCCCCTGCGACTAGTCAGTGGCGCCGGCGACTAGCTAGTCGCACTTGCGAGTAGCCACTCGCGCTTGGTAGAATATTGTGATTTATCCGTCGCAGAACTGCAAAAAATATTCTGGCGCCAGACGATTTTTGAATGAATTTCTTTATATAAAAAACAAAATTTTCCTTCTTAAATTCATTATTATAAACTTCATTTACCTTTAATTACTGCATTGTCAATGAGCCCGCGAGCAGACGCGTCTTTAGACACCAAACACTCGTGGGTAGCTTTGAAAAACAAACCAAAAGAAACGTATGTAAATGCGACTAGATAGCCGCGGTTTTGACTAGTCAGTCCCGCCTGCTACTAGCTAGTCGCCCCTGCGACTAGTCAGTGGCGCCGGCGACTAGCTAGTCGCACTTGCGAGTAGCCACTCGCGCTTCGTAGAATATTGTGATTTATCCGACGCAGAACTACAAAAAATATTCTGGCGCCAGACGATTTTTGAATGAATTTCTTTATATAAAAAACAAACTCTTCCTTCTTAAATTCATTTTTATAAACTTCATTTACGTTTAATTAATGCATCGTCAATGAGCCCGCGAGCAGACGCGTCTGCAGACACCTCACACTCGTGGGAATCTATAAAAAAAAACAAAATAAAACGCATGTAAATGCGACTAGCTAGCCGCGATTTCGACTAATCAGTCCCGCCTGCTACTAGCTAGTCGCCCCTGCTAGTAGTCAGTGGCACCGGCGACTGGCTAACCCAGCGTGGACTAGCCACTTGCGCCTGATAGAATATTGTGAGTAATAATTCGCAGAACCCCAAAAAAATGCTCTGGCGACAGACGATTTTTGAATGAATTTCTATATATAAAAAACACATTTTTCCATCTTAAATTCATAATTTTGTTCTTCAATTACTACACAGTCAACCAGCCCGCGAGCAGACGCGTCTTTAGACACCAAACACTCGTGGGTAGCTTTGAAAAACAAACCAAAAGAAACGTATGTAAATGCGACTAGATAGCCGCGGTTTTGACTAGTCAGTCCCGCCTGCTACTAGCTAGTCGCCCCTGCGACTAGTCAGTGGCGCCGGCGACTAGCTAGTCGCACTTGCGAGTAGCCACTCGCGCTTCGTAGAATATTGTGATTTATCCGACGCAGAACTACAAAAAATATTCTGGCGCCAGACGATTTTTGAATGAATTTCTTTATATAAAAAACAAACTCTTCCTTCTTAAATTCATTTTTATAAACTTCATTTACGTTTAATTACTGCATCGTCAATGAGCCCGCGAGCAGACGCGTCTGCAGACACCTCACAGTCGTGGGAATCTATAAAAAAAAACAAAATAAAACGCATGTAAATGCGACTAGCTAGCCGCGATTTCGACTAGTCAGTCCCGCCTGCTACTAGCTAGTCGCCCCTGCTAGTAGTCAGTGGCACCGGCGACTGGCTAGTCCCAGCGTGGACTAGCCACTTGCGCCTGATAAAATATTGTGAGTAATAATTCGCAGAACCCCAAAAAAATGCTCTGGCGACAGACGATTTTTGAATGAATTTCTATATATAAAAAACACATTTTTCCATCTTAAATTCATAATTTTGTTCTGTAGCTACCTTCAATTACTACACAGTCAATCAGCCCGCGAGCAGACGCGTCTTTAGACACCAAACACTCGTGGGTAGCTTTGAAAATCAAACCAAAAGAAACGTATGTAAATGCGACTAGATAGCCGCGGTTTTGACTAGTCAGTCCCGCCTGCTACTAGCTAGTCGCCCCTGCGACTAGTCAGTGGCGCCGGCGACTAGCTAGTCGCACTTGCGAGTAGCCACTCGCGCTTGGTAGAATATTGTGATTTATCCGTCGCAGAACTACAAAAAATATTCTGGCGCCAGACGATTTTTGAATGAATTTCTTTATATAAAAAACAAACTTTTCCTTCTTAAATTCATTTTTATAAACTTCATTTACCTTTAATTACTGCATCGTCAATGAGCCCGCGAGCAGACGCGTCTGCAGACACCTCACACTCGTGGGAATCTATAAAAAAAAACAAAATAAAACGCATGTAAATGCGACTAGCTAGCCGCGATTTCGACTAGTCAGTCCCGCCTGCTACTAGCTAGTCGCCCCTGCTAGTAGTCAGTGGCACCGGCGACTGGCTAGTCCCAGCGTGGACTAGCCACTTGCGCCTGATAGAATATTGTGAGTAATAATTCGCAGAACCCCAAAAAAATGCTCTGGCGACAGACGATTTTTGAATGAATTTCTATATATAAAAAACACATTTTTCCATCTTAAATTCATAATTTTGTTCTGTTGCTACCTTCAATTACTACACAGTCAATCAGCCCGCGAGCAGACGCGTCTTTAGACACCAAACACTCGTGGGTAGCTTTGAAAAACAAACCAAAAGAAACGTATGTAAATGCGACTAGATAGCCGCGGTTTTGACTAGTCAGTCCCGCCTGCTACTAGCTAGTCGCCCCTGCGACTAGTCAGTGGCGCCGGCGACTAGCTAGTCGCACTTGCGAGTAGCCACTCGCGCTTGGTAGAATATTGTGATTTATCCGTCGCAGAACTACAAAAAATATTCTGGCGCCAGACGATTTTTGAATGAATTTCTTTATATAAAAAACAAACTTTTCCTTCTTAAATTCATTTTTATAAACTTCATTTACGTTTAATTACTGCATCGTCAATGAGCCCGCGAGCAGACGCGTCTGCAGACACCTCACACTCGTGGGAATCTATAAAAAAAAACAAAATAAAACGCATGTAAATGCGACTAGCTAGCCGCGATTTCGACTAGTCCGTCCCGCCTGCTACTAGCTAGTCGCCCCTGCTAGTAGTCAGTGGCACCGGCGACTGGCTAGTCCCAGCGTGGACTAGCCACTTGCGCCTGGTAGAATATTGTGAGTAATAATTCGCAGAACCCCAAAAAAATGCTCTGGCGACAGACGATTTTTGAATGAATTTCTATATATAAAAAACACATTTTTCCATCTTAAATTCATAATTTTGTTCTTCAATTACTACACAGTCAATCAGCCCGCGAGCAGACGCGTCTTTAGATACCAAACACTCGTGGGTAGCTTTGAAAAACAAACCAAAAGAAACGTATGTAAATGCGACTAGATAGCCGCGGTTTTGACTAGTCAGTCCCGCCTGCTACTAGCTAGTCGCCCCTGCGACTAGTCAGTGGCGCCGGCGACTAGCTAGTCGCACTTGCGAGTAGCCACTCGCGCTTCGTAGAATATTGTGATTTATCCGACGCAGAACTACAAAAAATATTCTGGCGCCAGACGATTTTTGAATGAATTTCTTTATATAAAAAACAAACTCTTCCTTCTTAAATTCATTTTTATAAACTTCATTTACGTTTAATTACTGCATCGTCAATGAGCCCGCGAGCAGACGCGTCTGCAGACACCTCACACTCGTGGGAATCTATAAAAAAAAACAAAATAAAACGCATGTAAATGCGACTAGCTAGCCGCGATTTCGACTAGTCAGTCCCGCCTGCTACTAGCTAGTCGCCCCTGCTAGTAGTCAGTGGCACCGGCGACTGGCTAGTCCCAGCGTGGACTAGCCACTTGCGCCTGATAAAATATTGTGAGTAATAATTCGCAGAACCCCAAAAAAATGCTCTGGCGACAGACGATTTTTGAATGAATTTCTATATATAAAAAACACATTTTTCCATCTTAAATTCATAATTTTGTTCTGTAGCTACCTTCAATTACTACACAGTCAATCAGCCCGCGAGCAGACGCGTCTTTAGACACCAAACACTCGTGGGTAGCTTTGAAAATCAAACCAAAAGAAACGTATGTAAATGCGACTAGATAGCCGCGGTTTTGACTAGTCATACCCGCCTGCTACTAGCTAGTCGCCCCTGCGACTAGTCAGTGGCGCCGGCGACTAGCTAGTCGCACTTGCGAGTAGCCACTCGCGCTTGGTAGAATATTGTGATTTATCCGTCGCAGAACTACAAAAAATATTCTGGCGCCAGACGATTTTTGAATGAATTTCTTTATATAAAAAACAAACTTTTCCTTCTTAAATTCATTTTTATAAACTTCATTTACGTTTAATTACTGCATCGTCAATGAGCCCGCGAGCAGACGCGTCTGCAGACACCTCACACTCGTGGGAATCTATAAAAAAAAACAAAATAAAACGCATGTAAATGCGACTAGCTAGCCGCGATTTCGACTAGTCAGTCCCGCCTGCTACTAGCTAGTCGCCCCTGCTAGTAGTCAGTGGCACCGGCGACTGGCTAGTCCCAGCGTGGACTAGCCACTTGCGCCTGATAGAATATTGTGAGTAATAATTCGCAGAACCCCAAAAAAATGCTCTGGCGACAGACGATTTTTGAATGAATTTCTATATATAAAAAACACATTTTTCCATCTTAAATTCATAATTTTGTTCTGTTGCTACCTTCAATTAAGACACAGTCAATCAGCCCGCGAGCAGACGCGTCTTTAGACACCAAACACTCGTGGGTAGCTTTGAAAAACAAACCAAAAGAAACGTATGTAAATGCGACTAGATAGCCGCGGTTTTGACTAGTCAGTCCCGCCTGCTACTAGCTAGTCGCCCCTGCGACTAGTCAGTGGCGCCGGCGACTAGCTAGTCGCACTTGCGAGTAGCCACTCGCGCTTGGTAGAATATTGTGATTTATCCGTCGCAGAACTACAAAAAATATTCTGGCGCCAGACGATTTTTGAATGAATTTCTTTATATAAAAAACAAACTTTTCCTTCTTAAATTCATTTTTATAAACTTCATTTACGTTTAATTACTGCATCGTCAATGAGCCCGCGAGCAGACGCGTCTGCAGACACCTCACACTCGTGGGAATCTATAAAAAAAAACAAAATAAAACGCATGTAAATGCGACTAGCTAGCCGCGATTTCGACTAGTCCGTCCCGCCTGCTACTAGCTAGTCGCCCCTGCTAGTAGTCAGTGGCACCGGCGACTGGCTAGTCCCAGCGTGGACTAGCCACTTGCGCCTGATAGAATATTGTGAGTAATAATTCGCAGAACCCAAAAAAAATGCTCTGGCGACAAACGATTTTTGAATGAATTTCTATATATAAAAAACACATTTTTCCATCTTAAATTCATAATTTTGTTCTGTAGCTACCTTCAATCACTACACAGTCAATCAGCCTGCGAGCAGACGCGTCTTTAGACACCAAACACTCGTGGGTAGCTTTGAAAAACAAACCAAAAGAAACGTATGTAAATGCGACTAGATAGCCGCGGTTTTGACTAGTCAGTCCCGCCTGCTACTAGCTAGTCGCCCCTGCGACTAGTCAGTGGCGCCGGCGACTAGCTAGTCGCACTTGCGAGTAGCCACTCGCGCTTGATAGAATATTGTGATTTATCCGTCGCAGAACTACAAAAAATATTCTGGCGCCAGACGATTTTTGAATGAATTTCTTTGTATAAAAAACAAAATTTTCCTTCTTAAATTCATTTTTATAAACTTCATTTACCTTTAATTACTGCATTGTCAATGAGCCCGCGAGCAGACGCGTCTGCAGACACCTCACACTCGTGGGAATCTATAAAAAAAAACAAAATAAAACGCATGTAAATGCGACTAGCTAGCCGCGATTTCGACTAGTCAGTCCCGCCTGCTACTAGCTAGTCGCCCCTGCTAGTAGTCAGTGGCACCGGCGACTGGCTAGTCCCAGCGTAGATTAGCCACTTGCGCCTGATAGAATATTGTGAGTAATAATTCGCAGAACCCCAAAAAAATGCTCTGGCGACAGACGATTTTTGAATGAATTTCTATATATAAAAAACACATTTTTCCATCTCAAATTCATAATTTTGTTCTGTAGCTACCTTCAATTACTACACAGTCAATCAGCCCGCGAGCAGACGCGTCTTTAGATACCAAACACTCGTGGGTAGCTTTGAAAAACAAACCAAAAGAAACGTATGTAAATGCGACTAGATAGCCGCGGTTTTGACTAGTCAGTCCCGCCTGCTACTAGCTAGTCGCCCTGCGACTAGTCAGTGGCGCCGGCGACTAGCTAGTCGCACTTGCGAGTAGCCACTCGCGCTTGGTAGAATATTGTGATTTATCCGTCGCAGAACTACAAAAAATATTCTGGCGCCAGACGATTTTTGAATGAATTTCTTTATATAAAAAACAAACTTTTCCTTCTTAAATTCATTTTTATAAACTTCATTTACCTTTAATTACTGCATCGTCAATGAGCCCGCGAGCAGACGCGTCTGCAGACACCTCACACTCGTGGGAATCTATAAAAAAAACAAAATAAAACGCATGTAAATGCGACTAGCTAGCCGCGATTTCGACTAGTCAGTCCCGCCTGCTACTAGCTAGTCGCCCCTGCTAGTAGTCAGTGGCACCGGCGACTGGCTAGTCCCAGCGTGGACTAGCCACTTGCGCCTGATAGAATATTGTGAGTAATAATTCGCAGAACCCAAAAAAAATGCTCTGGCGACAGACGATTTTTGAATGAATTTCTATATATAAAAAACACATTTTTCCATCTTAAATTCATAATTTTGTTCTGTAGCTACCTTCAATTACTACACAGTCAATCAGCCTGCGAGCAGACGCGTCTTTAGACACCAAACACTCGTGGGTAGCTTTGAAAAACAAACAAAAAGAAACGTATGTAAATGCGCCTAGATAGCCGCGGTTTTGACTAGTCAGTCCCGCCTGCTACTAGCTAGTCGCCCCTGCGACTAGTCAGTGGCGCCGGCGACTAGCTAGTCGCACTTGCGAGTAGCCACTCGCGCTTGATAGAATATTGTGATTTATCCGTCGCAGAACTACAAAAAATATTCTGGCGCCAGACGATTTTTGAATGAATTTCTTTGTATAAAAAACAAAATTTTCCTTCTTAAATTCATTTTTATAAACTTCATTTACCTTTAATTACTGCATTGTCAATGAGCCCGCGAGCAGACGCGTCTGCAGACACCTCACACTCGTGGGAATCTATAAAAAAAAACAAAATAAAACGCATGTAAATGCGACTAGCTAGCCGCGATTTCGACTAGTCAGTCCAGCCTGCTACTAGCTAGTCGCCCCTGCTAGTAGTCAGTGGCACCGGCGACTGGCTAGTCCCAGCGTAGACTAGCCACTTGCGCCTGATAGAATATTGTGAGTAATAATTCGCAGAACCCCAAAAAAATGCTCTGGCGACAGACGATTTTTGAATGAATTTCTATATATAAAAAACACATTTTTCCATCTCAAATTCATAATTTTGTTCTGTAGCTACCTTCAATTACTACACAGTCAATCAGCCCGCGAGCAGACGCGTCTTTAGATACCAAACACTCGTGGGTAGCTTTGAAAAACAAACCAAAAGAAACGTATGTAAATGCGACTAGATAGCCGCGGTTTTGACTAGTCAGTCCCGCCTGCTACTAGCTAGTCGCCCTGCGACTAGTCAGTGGCGCCGGCGACTAGCTAGTCGCACTTGCGAGTAGCCACTCGCGCTTGGTAGAATATTGTGATTTATCCGTCGCAGAACTACAAAAAATATTCTGGCGCCAGACGATTTTTGAATGAATTTCTTTATATAAAAAACAAACTTTTCCTTCTTAAATTCATTTTTATAAACTTCATTTACCTTTAATTACTGCATCGTCAATGAGCCCGCGAGCAGACGCGTCTGCAGACACCTCACACTCGTGGGAATCTATAAAAAAAACAAAATAAAACGCATGTAAATGCGACTAGCTAGCCGCGATTTCGACTAGTCAGTCCCGCCTGCTACTAGCTAGTCGCCCCTGCTAGTAGTCAGTGGCACCGGCGACTGGCTAGTCCCAGCGTGGACTAGCCACTTGCGCCTGATAGAATATTGTGAGTAATAATTCGCAGAACCCAAAAAAAATGCTCTGGCGACAGACGATTTTTGAATGAATTTCTATATATAAAAAACACATTTTTCCATCTTAAATTCATAATTTTGTTCTGTAGCTACCTTCAATTACTACACAGTCAATCAGCCTGCGAGCAGACGCGTCTTTAGACACCAAACACTCGTGGGTAGCTTTGAAAAACAAACAAAAAGAAACGTATGTAAATGCGCCTAGATAGCTGCGGTTTTGACTAGTCAGTCCCGCCTGCTACTAGCTAGTCGCCCTGCGACTAGTCAGTGGCGCCGGCGACTAGCTAGTCGCACTTGCGAGTAGCCACTCGCGCTTGGTAGAATATTGTGATTTATCCGTCGCAGAACTACAAAAAATATTCTGGCGCCAGACGATTTTTGAATGAATTTCTTTATATAAAAAACAAACTTTTCCTTCTTAAATTCATTTTTATAAACTTCATTTACCTTTAATTACTGCATCGTCAATGAGCCCGCGAGCAGACGCGTCTGCAGACACCTCACACTCGTGGGAATCTATAAAAAAAACAAAATAAAACGCATGTAAATGCGACTAGCTAGCCGCGATTTCGACTAGTCAGTCCCGCCTGCTACTAGCTAGTCGCCCCTGCTAGTAGTCAGTGGCACCGGCGACTGGCTAGTCCCAGCGTGGACTAGCCACTTGCGCCTGATAGAATATTGTGAGTAATAATTCGCAGAACCCAAAAAAAATGCTCTGGCGACAGACGATTTTTGAATGAATTTCTATATATAAAAAACACATTTTTCCATCTTAAATTCATAATTTTGTTCTGTAGCTACCTTCAATTACTACACAGTCAATCAGCCTGCGAGCAGACGCGTCTTTAGACACCAAACACTCGTGGGTAGCTTTGAAAAACAAACAAAAAGAAACGTATGTAAATGCGCCTAGATAGCCGCGGTTTTGACTAGTCAGTCCCGCCTGCTACTAGCTAGTCGCCCCTGCGACTAGTCAGTGGCGCCGGCGACTAGCTAGTCGCACTTGCGAGTAGCCACTCGCGCTTGATAGAATATTGTGATTTATCCGTCGCAGAACTACAAAAAATATTCTGGCGCCAGACGATTTTTGAATGAATTTCTTTGTATAAAAAACAAAATTTTCCTTCTTAAATTCATTTTTATAAACTTCATTTACCTTTAATTACTGCATTGTCAATGAGCCCGCGAGCAGACGCGTCTGCAGACACCTCACACTCGTGGGAATCTATAAAAAAAAACAAAATAAAACGCATGTAAATGCGACTAGCTAGCCGCGATTTCGACTAGTCAGTCCCGCCTGCTACTAGCTAGTCGCCCCTGCGACTAGTCAGTGGCGCCGGCGACTAGCTAGTCCCAGCGTGGACTAGCCACTTGCGCCTGATAGAATATTGTGAGTAATAATTCGCAGAACCCCAAAAAAATGCTCTGGCGACAGACGATTTTTGAATGAATTTCTATATATAAAAAACACATTTTTCCATCTTAAATTCATAATTTTGTTCTGTAGCTACCATCTATTACTACACCGTCAATCATCCCGCGAGCAGACGCGTCTTTAGACACCAAACACTCGTGGGTAGCTTTGAAAAACAAACCAAAAGAAACGTATGTAAATGCGACTAGATAGCCGCGGTTTTGACTAGTCAGTCCCGCCTGCTACTAGCTAGTCGCCCCTGCGACTAGTCAGTGGCGCCGGCGACTAGCTAGTCGCACTTGCGAGTAGCCAGTCGCGCTTGATAGAATATTGTGATTTATCCGTCGCAGAACTACAAAAAATATTCTGGCGCCAGACGATTTTTGAATGAATTTCTTTATGTAAAAAACAAACTTTTCTTTCTTAAATTCATTTTTATAAACTTCATTTACCTTTAGTTACTGCATTGTCAATGAGCCCGCGAGCAGAAGCGTCTGCAGACACCTCACACTCGTGGGAATCTATAAAAAAAACAAAATAAAACGCATGTAAATGCGACTAGCTAGCCGCGATTTCGACTAGTCAGTCCCGCCTGCTACTAGCTAGTCGCCCCTGCTAGTAGTCAGTGGCACCGGCGACTGGCTAGTCCCAGAGTGGACTAGCCACTTGCGCCTGATAGAATATTGTGAGTAATAATTCGCAGAACCCCAAAAAAATGCTCTGGCGACAGACGATTTTTGAATGAATTTCTATATATAAAAAACACATTTTTCCATCTTAAATTCATAATTTTGTTCTGTAGCTACCTTCAATTACTACACAGTCAATCAGCCCGCGAGCAGACGCGTCTTTAGACACCAAACACTCGTGAGTAGCTTTGAAAAACAAACCAAAAGAAACGTATGTAAATGCGACTAGATAGCCGCGGTTTTCAATAGTCAGTCCCGCCTGCTACTAGCTAGTCGCCCCTGCGACTAGTCAGTGGCGCCGGCGACTAGCTAGTCCCAGCGTGGACTAGTGACTTGCGCCTGATAGAATATTGTGAGTAATAATTCGCAGAACCCCAAAAAAATGCTCTGGCGACAGACGATTTTTGAATGAATTTCTATATATAAAAAACACATTTTTCCATCTTAAATTCATAATTTTGTTCTGTAGCTACCTTCAATTACTACACAGTCAATCAGCCTGCGAGCAGACGCGTCTTTAGACACCAAACACTCGTGGGTAGCTTTGAAAAACAAACAAAAAGAAACGTATGTAAATGCGCCTAGATAGCCGCGGTTTTGACTAGTCAGTCCCGCCTGCTACTAGCTAGTCGCCCCTGCGACTAGTCAGTGGCGCCGGCGACTAGCTAGTCCCAGCGTGGACTAGCCACTTGCGCCTGATAGTATATTGTGAGTAATAATTCGCAGAACCCCAAAAAAATGCTCTGGCGACAGACGATTTTTGAATGAATTTCTATATATAAAAAACACATTTTTCCATCTTAAATTCATAATTTTGTTCTGTAGCTACCATCTATTACTACACCGTCAATCATCCCGCGAGCAGACGCGTCTTTAGACACCAAACACTCGTGGGTAGCTTTGAAAAACAAACCAAAAGAAACGTATGTAAATGCGACTAGATAGCCGCGGTTTTGACTAGTCAGTCCCGCCTGCTACTAGCTAGTCGCCCCTGCGACTAGTCAGTGGCGCCGGCGACTAGCTAGTCGCACTTGCGAGTAGCCAGTCGCGCTTGATAGAATATTGTGATTTATCCGTCGCAGAACTACAAAAAATATTCTGGCGCCAGACGATTTTTGAATGAATTTCTTTATGTAAATAACAAACTTTTCTTTCTTAAATTCATTTTTATAAACTTCATTTACCTTTAGTTACTGCATTGTCAATGAGCCCGCGAGCAGAAGCGTCTGCAGACACCTCACACTCGTGGGAATCTATAAAAAAAACAAAATAAAACGCATGTAAATGCGACTAGCTAGCCGCGATTTCGACTAGTCAGTCCCGCCTGCTACTAGCTAGTCGCCCCTGCTAGTAGTCAGTGGCACCGGCGACTGGCTAGTCCCAGAGTGGACTAGCCACTTGCGCCTGATAGAATATTGTGAGTAATAATTCGCAGAACCCCAAAAAAATGCTCTGGCGACAGACGATTTTTGAATGAATTTCTATATATAAAAAACACATTTTTCCATCTCAAATTCATAATTTTGTTCTGTAGCTACCTTCAATTACTACACAGTCAATCAGCCCGCGAGCAGACGCGTCTTTAGATACCAAACACTCGTGGGTAGCTTTGAAAAACAAACCAAAAGAAACGTATGTAAATGCGACTAGATAGCCGCGGTTTTGACTAGTCAGTCCCGCCTGCTACTAGCTAGTCGCCCTGCGACTAGTCAGTGGCGCCGGCGACTAGCTAGTCGCACTTGCGAGTAGCCACTCGCGCTTGGTAGAATATTGTGATTTATCCGTCGCAGAACTACAAAAAATATTCTGGCGCCAGACGATTTTTGAATGAATTTCTTTATATAAAAAACAAACTTTTCCTTCTTAAATTCATTTTTATAAACTTCATTTACCTTTAATTACTGCATCGTCAATGAGCCCGCGAGCAGACGCGTCTGCAGACACCTCACACTCGTGGGAATCTATAAAAAAAACAAAATAAAACGCATGTAAATGCGACTAGCTAGCCGCGATTTCGACTAGTCAGTCCCGCCTGCTACTAGCTAGTCGCCCCTGCTAGTAGTCAGTGGCACCGGCGACTGGCTAGTCCCAGCGTGGACTAGCCACTTGCGCCTGATAGAATATTGTGAGTAATAATTCGCAGAACCCAAAAAAAATGCTCTGGCGACAGACGATTTTTGAATGAATTTCTATATATAAAAAACACATTTTTCCATCTTAAATTCATAATTTTGTTCTGTAGCTACCTTCAATTACTACACAGTCAATCAGCCTGCGAGCAGACGCGTCTTTAGACACCAAACACTCGTGGGTAGCTTTGAAAAACAAACAAAAAGAAACGTATGTAAATGCGCCTAGATAGCCGCGGTTTTGACTAGTCAGTCCCGCCTGCTACTAGCTAGTCGCCCCTGCGACTAGTCAGTGGCGCCGGCGACTAGCTAGTCGCACTTGCGAGTAGCCACTCGCGCTTGATAGAATATTGTGATTTATCCGTCGCAGAACTACAAAAAATATTCTGGCGCCAGACGATTTTTGAATGAATTTCTTTGTATAAAAAACAAAATTTTCCTTCTTAAATTCATTTTTATAAACTTCATTTACCTTTAATTACTGCATTGTCAATGAGCCCGCGAGCAGACGCGTCTGCAGACACCTCACACTCGTGGGAATCTATAAAAAAAAACAAAATAAAACGCATGTAAATGCGACTAGCTAGCCGCGATTTCGACTAGTCAGTCCCGCCTGCTACTAGCTAGTCGCCCCTGCTAGTAGTCAGTGGCACCGGCGACTGGCTAGTCCCAGCGTAGACTAGCCACTTGCGCCTGATAGAATATTGTGAGTAATAATTCGCAGAACCCCAAAAAAATGCTCTGGCGACAGACGATTTTTGAATGAATTTCTATATATAAAAAACACATTTTTCCATCTCAAATTCATAATTTTGTTCTGTAGCTACCTTCAATTACTACACAGTCAATCAGCCCGCGAGCAGACGCGTCTTTAGATACCAAACACTCGTGGGTAGCTTTGAAAAACAAACCAAAAGAAACGTATGTAAATGCGACTAGATAGCCGCGGTTTTGACTAGTCAGTCCCGCCTGCTACTAGCTAGTCGCCCTGCGACTAGTCAGTGGCGCCGGCGACTAGCTAGTCGCACTTGCGAGTAGCCACTCGCGCTTGGTAGAATATTGTGATTTATCCGTCGCAGAACTACAAAAAATATTCTGGCGCCAGACGATTTTTGAATGAATTTCTTTATATAAAAAACAAACTTTTCCTTCTTAAATTCATTTTTATAAACTTCATTTACCTTTAATTACTGCATCGTCAATGAGCCCGCGAGCAGACGCGTCTGCAGACACCTCACACTCGTGGGAATCTATAAAAAAAACAAAATAAAACGCATGTAAATGCGACTAGCTAGCCGCGATTTCGACTAGTCAGTCCCGCCTGCTACTAGCTAGTCGCCCCTGCTAGTAGTCAGTGGCACCGGCGACTGGCTAGTCCCAGCGTGGACTAGCCACTTGCGCCTGATAGAATATTGTGAGTAATAATTCGCAGAACCCAAAAAAAATGCTCTGGCGACAGACGATTTTTGAATGAATTTCTATATATAAAAAACACATTTTTCCATCTTAAATTCATAATTTTGTTCTGTAGCTACCTTCAATTACTACACAGTCAATCAGCCTGCGAGCAGACGCGTCTTTAGACACCAAACACTCGTGGGTAGCTTTGAAAAACAAACAAAAAGAAACGTATGTAAATGCGCCTAGATAGCTGCGGTTTTGACTAGTCAGTCCCGCCTGCTACTAGCTAGTCGCCCCTGCGACTAGTCAGTGGCGCCGGCGACTAGCTAGTCGCACTTGCGAGTAGCCACTCGCGCTTGATAGAATATTGTGATTTATCCGTCGCAGAACTACAAAAAATATTCTGGCGCCAGAAGATTTTTGAATGAATTTCTTTGTATAAAAAACAAAATTTTCCTTCTTAAATTCATTTTTATAAACTTCATTTACCTTTAATTACTGCATTGTCAATGAGCCCGCGAGCAGACGCGTCTGCAGACACCTCACACTCGTGGGAATCTATAAAAAAAAACAAAATAAAACGCATGTAAATGCGACTAGCTAGCCGCGATTTCGACTAGTCAGTCCCGCCTGCTACTAGCTAGTCGCCCCTGCTAGTAGTCAGTGGCACCGGCGACTGGCTAGTCCCAGCGTAGACTAGCCACTTGCGCCTGATAGAATATTGTGAGTAATAATTCGCAGAACCCCAAAAAAATGCTCTGGCGACAGACGATTTTTGAATGAATTTCTATATATAAAAAACACATTTTTCCATCTCAAATTCATAATTTTGTTCTGTAGCTACCTTCAATTACTACACAGTCAATCAGCCCGCGAGCAGACGCGTCTTTAGATACCAAACACTCGTGGGTAGCTTTGAAAAACAAACCAAAAGAAACGTATGTAAATGCGACTAGATAGCCGCGGTTTTGACTAGTCAGTCCCGCCTGCTACTAGCTAGTCGCCCTGCGACTAGTCAGTGGCGCCGGCGACTAGCTAGTCGCACTTGCGAGTAGCCACTCGCGCTTGGTAGAATATTGTGATTTATCCGTCGCAGAACTACAAAAAATATTCTGGCGCCAGACGATTTTTGAATGAATTTCTTTATATAAAAAACAAACTTTTCCTTCTTAAATTCATTTTTATAAACTTCATTTACCTTTAATTACTGCATCGTCAATGAGCCCGCGAGCAGACGCGTCTGCAGACACCTCACACTCGTGGGAATCTATAAAAAAAACAAAATAAAACGCATGTAAATGCGACTAGCTAGCCGCGATTTCGACTAGTCAGTCCCGCCTGCTACTAGCTAGTCGCCCCTGCTAGTAGTCAGTGGCACCGGCGACTGGCTAGTCCCAGCGTGGACTTGCCACTTGCGCCTGATAGAATATTGTGAGTAATAATTCGCAGAACCCAAAAAAAATGCTCTGGCGACAGACGATTTTTGAATGAATTTCTATATATAAAAAACACATTTTTCCATCTTAAATTCATAATTTTGTTCTGTAGCTACCTTCAATTACTACACAGTCAATCAGCCTGCGAGCAGACGCGTCTTTAGACACCAAACACTCGTGGGTAGCTTTGAAAAACAAACAAAAAGAAACGTATGTAAATGCGCCTAGATAGCCGCGGTTTTGACTAGTCAGTCCCGCCTGCTACTAGCTAGTCGCCCCTGCGACTAGTCAGTGGCGCCGGCGACTAGCTAGTCGCACTTGCGAGTAGCCACTCGCGCTTGATAGAATATTGTGATTTATCCGTCGCAGAACTACAAAAAATATTCTGGCGCCAGACGATTTTTGAATGAATTTCTTTGTATAAAAAACAAAATTTTCCTTCTTAAATTCATTTTTATAAACTTCATTTACCTTTAATTACTGCATTGTCAATGAGCCCGCGAGCAGACGCGTCTGCAGACACCTCACACTCGTGGGAATCTATAAAAAAAAACAAAATAAAACGCATGTAAATGCGACTAGCTAGCCGCGATTTCGACTAGTCAGTCCCGCCTGCTACTAGCTAGTCGCCCCTGCGACTAGTCAGTGGCGCCGGCGACTAGCTAGTCCCAGCGTGGACTAGCCACTTGCGCCTGATAGTATATTGTGAGTAATAATTCGCAGAACCCCAAAAAAATGCTCTGGCGACAGACGATTTTTGAATGAATTTCTATATATAAAAAACACATTTTTCCATCTTAAATTCATAATTTTGTTCTGTAGCTACCATCTATTACTACACCGTCAATCATCCCGCGAGCAGACGCGTCTTTAGACACCAAACACTCGTGGGTAGCTTTGAAAAACAAACCAAAAGAAACGTATGTAAATGCGACTAGATAGCCGCGGTTTTGACTAGTCAGTCCCGCCTGCTACTAGCTAGTCGCCCCTGCGACTAGTCAGTGGCGCCGGCGACTAGCTAGTCGCACTTGCGAGTAGCCAGTCGCGCTTGATAGAATATTGTGATTTATCCGTCGCAGAACTACAAAAAATATTCTGGCGCCAGACGATTTTTGAATGAATTTCTTTATGTAAATAACAAACTTTTCTTTCTTAAATTCATTTTTATAAACTTCATTTACCTTTAGTTACTGCATTGTCAATGAGCCCGCGAGCAGACGCGTCTGCAGACACCTCACACTCGTGGGAATCTATAAAAAAAACAAAATAAAACGCATGTAAATGCGACTAGCTAGCCGCGATTTCGACTAGTCAGTCCCGCCTGCTACTAGCTAGTCGCCCCTGCTAGTAGTCAGTGGCACCGGCGACTGGCTAGTCCCAGAGTGGACTAGCCACTTGCGCCTGATAGAATATTGTGAGTAATAATTCGCAGAACCCCAAAAAAATGCTCTGGCGACAGACGATTTTTGAATGAATTTCTATATATAAAAAACACATTTTTCCATCTTAAATTCATAATTTTGTTCTGTAGCTACCTTCAATTACTACACAGTCAATCAGCCCGCGAGCAGACGCGTCTTTAGACACCAAACACTCGTGAGTAGCTTTGAAAAACAAACCAAAAGAAACGTATGTAAATGCGACTAGATAGCCGCGGTTTTCAATAGTCAGTCCCGCCTGCTACTAGCTAGTCGCCCCTGCGACTAGTCAGTGGCGCCGGCGACTAGCTAGTCCCAGCGTGGACTAGTGACTTGCGCCTGATAGAATATTGTGAGTAATAATTCGCAGAACCCCAAAAAAATGCTCTGGCGACAGACGATTTTTGAATGAATTTCTATATATAAAAAACACATTTTTCCATCTTAAATTCATAATTTTGTTCTGTAGCTACCTTCAATTACTACACAGTCAATCAGCCTGCGAGCAGACGCGTCTTTAGACACCAAACACTCGTGGGTAGCTTTGAAAAACAAACAAAAAGAAACGTATGTAAATGCGCCTAGATAGCCGCGGTTTTGACTAGTCAGTCCCGCCTGCTACTAGCTAGTCGCCCCTGCGACTAGTCAGTGGCGCCGGCGACTAGCTAGTCCCAGCGTGGACTAGCCACTTGCGCCTGATAGTATATTGTGAGTAATAATTCGCAGAACCCCAAAAAAATGCTCTGGCGACAGACGATTTTTGAATGAATTTCTATATATAAAAAACACATTTTTCCATCTTAAATTCATAATTTTGTTCTGTAGCTACCATCTATTACTACACCGTCAATCATCCCGCGAGCAGACGCGTCTTTAGACACCAAACACTCGTGGGTAGCTTTGAAAAACAAACCAAAAGAAACGTATGTAAATGCGACTAGATAGCCGCGGTTTTGACTAGTCAGTCCCGCCTGCTACTAGCTAGTCGCCCCTGCGACTAGTCAGTGGCGCCGGCGACTAGCTAGTCGCACTTGCGAGTAGCCAGTCGCGCTTGATAGAATATTGTGATTTATCCGTCGCAGAACTACAAAAAATATTCTGGCGCCAGACGATTTTTGAATGAATTTCTTTATGTAAATAACAAACTTTTCTTTCTTAAATTCATTTTTATAAACTTCATTTACCTTTAGTTACTGCATTGTCAATGAGCCCGCGAGCAGAAGCGTCTGCAGACACCTCACACTCGTGGGAATCTATAAAAAAAACAAAATAAAACGCATGTAAATGCGACTAGCTAGCCGCGATTTCGACTAGTCAGTCCCGCCTGCTACTAGCTAGTCGCCCCTGCTAGTAGTCAGTGGCACCGGCGACTGGCTAGTCCCAGAGTGGACTAGCCACTTGCGCCTGATAGAATATTGTGAGTAATAATTCGCAGAACCCCAAAAAAATGCTCTGGCGACAGACGATTTTTGAATGAATTTCTATATATAAAAAACACATTTTTCCATCTTAAATTCATAATTTTGTTCTGTAGCTACCTTCAATTACTACACAGTCAATCAGCCCGCGAGCAGACGCGTCTTTAGACACCAAACACTCGTGAGTAGCTTTGAAAAACAAACCAAAAGAAACGTATGTAAATGCGACTAGATAGCCGCGGTTTTCAATAGTCAGTCCCGCCTGCTACTAGCTAGTCGCCCCTGCGACTAGTCAGTGGCGCCGGCGACTAGCTAGTCCCAGCGTGGACTAGTGACTTGCGGCTGATAGAATATTGTGAGTAATAATTCGCAGAACCCCAAAAAAATGCTCTGGCGACAGACGATTTTTGAATGAATTTCTATATATAAAAAACACATTTTTCCATCTTAAATTCATAATTTTGTTCTGTAGCTACCTTCAATTACTACACAGTCAATCAGCCCGCGAGCAGACGCGTCTTTAGACACCAAACACTCGTGGGTAGCTTTGAAAAACAAACCAAAAGAAACGTATGTAAATGCGACTAGATAGCCGCGGTTTTGACTAGTCAGTCCCGCCTGCTACTAGCTAGTCGCCCCTGCGACTAGTTAGTGGCGCCGGCGACTAGCTAGTTTCACTTGCGAGTAGCCAGTCGCGCTTGATAGAATATTGTGATTTATCCGTCGCAGAACTGCAAAAAATATTCTGGCGCCAGACGATTTTTGAATGAATTTCTTTATGTAAAAAACAAACTTTTCCTTCTTAAATTCATTTTTATAAACTTCATTTACCTTCAATTACTGCATTGTCAATGAGCCCGCGAGCAGACGCGTCTGCAGACACCTCACACTCGTGGGAATCTATAAAAAAATTACAAAAAAACGCATGTAAATGCGACTAGCTAGCCGCGATTTCGACTAGTCAGTCCCGCCTGCTACTAGCTAGTCGCCCCTGCTAGTAATCAGTGGCACCGGCGACTGGCTAGTCCCAGCGTGGACTAGCCACTTGCGCCTGATAGAATATTGTGAGTAATAATTCGCAGAACCCCAAAAAAATGCTCTGGCGACAGACGATTTTTGAATGAATTTCTATATATAAAAAACACATTTTTCCATCTTAAATTCATAATTTTGTTCTGTAGCTACCATCTATTACTACACAGCCAATCAGCCCGCGAGCAGACGCGTCTTTAGACACCAAACACTCGTGGGTAGCTTTGAAAAACAAACCAAAAGAAACGTATGTAAATGCGACTAGATAGCCGCGGTTTTGACTAGTCAGTCCCGCCTGCTACTAGCTAGTCGCCCCTGCGACTAGTCAGTGGCGCCGGCGACTAGCTAGTCGCACTTGCGAGTAGCCAGTCGCGCTTGATAGAATATTGTGATTTATCCGTCGCAGAACTACAAAAAATATTCTGGCGCCAGACGATTTTTGAATGAATTTCTTTATGTAAATAACAAACTTTTCTTTCTTAAATTCATTTTTATAAACTTCATTTACCTTTAGTTACTGCATTGTCAATGAGCCCGCGAGCAGAAGCGTCTGCAGACACCTCACACTCGTGGGAATCTATAAAAAAAACAAAATAAAACGCATGTAAATGCGACTAGCTAGCCGCGATTTCGACTAGTCAGTCCCGCCTGCTACTAGCTAGTCGCCCCTGCTAGTAGTCAGTGGCACCGGCGACTGGCTAGTCCCAGAGTGGACTAGCCACTTGCGCCTGATAGAATATTGTGAGTAATAATTCGCAGAACCCCAAAAAAATGCTCTGGCGACAGACGATTTTTGAATGAATTTCTATATATAAAAAACACATTTTTCCATCTTAAATTCATAATTTTGTTCTGTAGCTACCTTCAATTACTACACAGTCAATCAGCCCGCGAGCAGACGCGTCTTTAGACACCAAACACTCGTGAGTAGCTTTGAAAAACAAACCAAAAGAAACGTATGTAAATGCGACTAGATAGCCGCGGTTTTCAATAGTCAGTCCCGCCTGCTACTAGCTAGTCGCCCCTGCGACTAGTCAGTGGCGCCGGCGACTAGCTAGTCCCAGCGTGGACTAGTGACTTGCGCCTGATAGAATATTGTGAGTAATAATTCGCAGAACCCCAAAAAAATGCTCTGGCGACAGACGATTTTTGAATGAATTTCTATATATAAAAAACACATTTTTCCATCTTAAATTCATAATTTTGTTCTGTAGCTACCTTCAATTACTACACAGTCAATCAGCCTGCGAGCAGACGCGTCTTTAGACACCAAACACTCGTGGGTAGCTTTGAAAAACAAACAAAAAGAAACGCATGTAAATGCGACTAGCTAGCCGCGATTTCGACTAGTCAGTCCCGCCTGCTACTAGCTAGTCGCCCCTGCTAGTAGTCAGTGGCACCGGCGACTGGCTAGTCCCAGAGTGGACTAGCCACTTGCGCCTGATAGAATATTGTGAGTAATAATTCGCAGAACCCCAAAAAAATGCTCTGGCGACAGACGATTTTTGAATGAATTTCTATATATAAAAAACACATTTTTCCATCTTAAATTCATAATTTTGTTCTGTAGCTACCTTCAATTACTACACAGTCAATCAGCCCGCGAGCAGACGCGTCTTTAGACACCAAACACTCGTGAGTAGCTTTGAAAAACAAACCAAAAGAAACGTATGTAAATGCGACTAGATAGCCGCGGTTTTCAATAGTCAGTCCCGCCTGCTACTAGCTAGTCGCCCCTGCGACTAGTCAGTGGCGCCGGCGACTAGCTAGTCCCAGCGTGGACTAGTGACTTGCGCCTGATAGAATATTGTGAGTAATAATTCGCAGAACCCCAAAAAAATGCTCTGGCGACAGACGATTTTTGAATGAATTTCTATATATAAAAAACACATTTTTCCATCTTAAATTCATAATTTTGTTCTGTAGCTACCTTCAATTACTACACAGTCAATCAGCCCGCGAGCAGACGCGTCTTTAGACACCAAACACTCGTGGGTAGCTTTGAAAAACAAACCAAAAGAAACGTATGTAAATGCGACTAGATAGCCGCGGTTTTGACTAGTCAGTCCCGCCTGCTACTAGCTAGTCGCCCCTGCGACTAGTTAGTGGCGCCGGCGACTAGCTAGTTTCACTTGCGAGTAGCCAGTCGCGCTTGATAGAATATTGTGATTTATCCGTCGCAGAACTGCAAAAAATATTCTGGCGCCAGACGATTTTTGAATGAATTTCTTTATGTAAAAAACAAACTTTTCCTTCTTAAATTCATTTTTATAAACTTCATTTACCTTTAATTACTGCATTGTCAATGAGCCCGCGAGCAGACGCGTCTGCAGACACCTCACACTCGTGGGAATCTATAAAAAAATTACAAAAAAACGCATGTAAATGCGACTAGCTAGCCGCGATTTCGACTAGTCAGTCCCGCCTGCTACTAGCTAGTCGCCCCTGCTAGTAATCAGTGGCACCGGCGACTGGCTAGTCCCAGCGTGGACTAGCCACTTGCGCCTGATAGAATATTGTGAGTAATAATTCGCAGAACCCCAAAAAAATGCTCTGGCGACAGACGATTTTTGAATGAATTTCTATATATAAAAAACACATTTATCCATCTTAAATTCATAATTTTGTTCTGTAGCTACCTTCAATTACTACACAGCCAATCAGCCCGCGAGCAGACGCGTCTTTAGACACCAAACACTCGTGGGTAGCTTTGAAAAACAAACCAAAAGAAACGTATGTAAATGCGACTAGATAGCCGCGGTATTGACTAGTCAGTCCCGCCTGCTACTAGCTAGTCGCCCCTGCGACTAGTCAGTGGCGCCGGCGACTAGCTAGTCCCAGCGTGGACTAGCCACTTGCGCCTGATAGAATATTGTGAGTAATAATTCGCAGAACCCCAAAAAAATGCTCTGGCGACAGACGATTTTTGAATGAATTTCTATATATAAAAAACACATTTTTCCATCTTAAATTCATTATTTTGTTCTGTAGCTACCTTCAATTACTACACAGTCAATCAGCCCGCGAGCAGACGCGTCTTTAGACACCAAACACTCGTGGGTAGCTTTGAAAAACAAACCAAAAGAAACGTATGTAAATGCGACTAGATAGCCGCGGTTTTGACTAGTCAGACCCGCCTGCTACTAGCTAGTCGCCCCTGCGACTAGTCAGTGACGCCGGCGACTGGCTAGTCCCAGCGTGGACTAGCCACTTGCGCCTGATAGAATATTGTGAGTAATAATTCGCAGAACCCCAAAAAAATGCTCTGGCGACAGACGATTTTTGAATGAATTTCTATATATAAAAAACACATTTTTCCATCTTATATTCATAATTTTGTTCTGTAGCTACCTTCAATTACTACACAGTCAATCAGCCCGCGAGCAGACGCGTCTTTAGACACCAAACACTCGTGGGTAGCTTTGAAAAACAAACCAAAAGAAACGTATGTAAATGCGACTAGATAGCCGCGGTTTTGACTAGTCAGTCCCGCCTGCTACTAGCTAGTCGCCCCTGCGACTAGTCAATGGCGCCGGCGACTAGCTAGTCCCAGCGTGGACTAGCCACTTGCGCCTGATAGAATATTGTGAGTAATAATTCGCAGAACCCCAAAAAAATGCTCTGGCGACAGACGATTTTTGAATGAATTTCTATATATAAAAAACACATTTTTCCATCTTAAATTCATAATTTTGTTCTGTAGCTACCTTCAATTACTACACAGTCAATCAGCCCGCGAGCAGACGCGTCTTTAGACACCAAACACTCGTGGGTAGCTTTGAAAAACAAACCAAAAGAAACGTATGTAAATGCGACTAGATAGCCGCGGTTTTGACTAGTCAGTCCCGCCTGCTACTAGCTAGTCGCCCCTGCGACTAGTCAGTGGCGCCGGCGACTAGCTAGTCGCACTTGCGAGTAGCCAGTCGCGCTTGATAGAATATTGTGATTTATCCGTCGCAGAACTACAAAAAATATTCTGGCGCCAGACGATTTTTGAATGAATTTCTTTATGTAAATAACAAACTTTTCTTTCTTAAATTCATTTTTATAAACTTCATTTACCTTTAGTTACTGCATTGTCAATGAGCCCGCGAGCAGAAGCGTCTGCAGACACCTCACACTCGTGGGAATCTATAAAAAAAACAAAATAAAACGCATGTAAATGCGACTAGCTAGCCGCGATTTCGACTAGTCAGTCCCGCCTGCTACTAGCTAGTCGCCCCTGCTAGTAGTCAGTGGCACCGGCGACTGGCTAGTCCCAGACTGGACTAGCCACTTGCGCCTGATAGAATATTGTGAGTAATAATTCGCAGAACCCCAAAAAAATGCTCTGGCGACAGACGATTTTTGAATGAATTTCTATATATAAAAAACACATTTTTCCATCTTAAATTCATAATTTTGTTCTGTAGCTACCTTCAATTACTACACAGTCAATCAGCCCGCGAGCAGACGCGTCTTTAGACACCAAACACTCGTGAGTAGCTTTGAAAAACAAACCAAAAGAAACGTATGTAAATGCGACTAGATAGCCGCGGTTTTCAATAGTCAGTCCCGCCTGCTACTAGCTAGTCGCCCCTGCGACTAGTCAGTGGCGCCGGCGACTAGCTAGTCCCAGCGTGGACTAGTGACTTGCGCCTGATAGAATATTGTGAGTAATAATTCGCAGAACCCCAAAAAAATGCTCTGGCGACAGACGATTTTTGAATGAATTTCTATATATAAAAAACACATTTTTCCATCTTAAATTCATAATTTTGTTCTGTAGCTACCTTCAATTACTACACAGTCAATCAGCCCGCGAGCAGACGCGTCTTTAGACACCAAACACTCGTGGGTAGCTTTGAAAAACAAACCAAAAGAAACGTATGTAAATGCGACTAGATAGCCGCGGTTTTGACTAGTCAGTCCCGCCTGCTACTAGCTAGTCGCCCCTGCGACTAGTTAGTGGCGCCGGCGACTAGCTAGTTTCACTTGCGAGTAGCCAGTCGCGCTTGATAGAATATTGTGATTTATCCGTCGCAGAACTGCAAAAAATATTCTGGCGCCAGACGATTTTTGAATGAATTTCTTTATGTAAAAAACAAACTTTTCCTTCTTAAATTCATTTTTATAAACTTCATTTACCTTTAATTACTGCATTGTCAATGAGCCCGCGAGCAGACGCGTCTGCAGACACCTCACACTCGTGGGAATCTATAAAAAAATTACAAAAAAAACGCATGTAAATGCGACTAGCTAGCCGCGATTTCGACTAGTCAGTCCCGCCTGCTACTAGCTAGTCGCCCCTGCTAGTAATCAGTGGCACCGGCGACTGGCTAGTCCCAGCGTGGACTAGCCACTTGCGCCTGATAGAATATTGTGAGTAATAATTCGCAGAACCCCAAAAAAATGCTCTGGCGACAGACGATTTTTGAATGAATTTCTATATATAAAAAACACATTTATCCATCTTAAATTCATAATTTTGTTCTGTAGCTACCTTCAATTACTACACAGCCAATCAGCCCGCGAGCAGACCCGTCTTTAGACACCAAACACTCGTGGGTAGCTTTGAAAAACAAACCAAAAGAAACGTATGTAAATGCGACTAGATAGCCGCGGTATTGACTAGTCAGTCCCGCCTGCTACTAGCTAGTCGCCCCTGCGACTAGTCAGTGGCGCCGGCGACTAGCTAGTCCCAGCGTGGACTAGCCACTTGCGCCTGATAGAATATTGTGAGTAATAATTCGCAGAACCCCAAAAAAATGCTCTGGCGACAGACGATTTTTGAATGAATTTCTATATATAAAAAACACATTTTTCCATCTTAAATTCATTATTTTGTTCTGTAGCTACCTTCAATTACTACACAGTCAATCAGCCCGCGAGCAGACGCGTCTTTAGACACCAAACACTCGTGGGTAGCTTTGAAAAACAAACCAAAAGAAACGTATGTAAATGCGACTAGATAGCCGCGGTTTTGACTAGTCAGACCCGCCTGCTACTAGCTAGTCGCCCCTGCGACTAGTCAGTGACGCCGGCGACTGGCTAGTCCCAGCGTGGACTAGCCACTTGCGCCTGATAGAATATTGTGAGTAATAATTCGCAGAACCCCAAAAAAATGCTCTGGCGACAGACGATTTTTGAATGAATTTCTATATATAAAAAACACATTTTTCCATCTTATATTCATAATTTTGTTCTGTAGCTACCTTCAATTACTACACAGTCAATCAGCCCGCGAGCAGACGCGTCTTTAGACACCAAACACTCGTGGGTAGCTTTGAAAAACAAACCAAAAGAAACGTATGTAAATGCGACTAGATAGCCGCGGTTTTGACTAGTCAGTCCCGCCTGCTACTAGCTAGTCGCCCCTGCGACTAGTCAATGGCGCCGGCGACTAGCTAGTCCCAGCGTGGACTAGCCACTTGCGCCTGATAGAATATTGTGAGTAATAATTCGCAGAACCCCAAAAAAATGCTCTGGCGACAGACGATTTTTGAATGAATTTCTATATATAAAAAACACATTTTTCCATCTTAAATTCATAATTTTGTTCTGTAGCTACCTTCAATTACTACACAGTCAATCAGCCCGCGAGCAGACGCGTCTTTAGACACCAAACACTCGTGGGTAGCTTTGAAAAACAAACCAAAAGAAACGTATGTAAATGCGACTAGATAGCCGCGGTTTTGACTAGTCAGTCCCGCCTGCTACTAGCTAGTCGCCCCTGCGACTAGTCAGTGGCGCCGGCGACTAGCTAGTCGCACTTGCGAGTAGCCACTCGCGCTTGGTAGAATATTGTGATTTATCCGTCGCAGAACTACAAAAAATATTCTGGCGCCAGACGATTTTTGAATGAATTTCTTTATATAAAAAACAAACTTTTCCTTCTTAAATTCATTTTTATAAACTTCATTTACCTTTAGTTATTGCATCGTCAATGAGCCCGCGAGCAGACGCGTCTGCAGACACCTCACACTCGTGGGAATCTATAAAAAAAACAAAATAAAACGCATGTAAATGCGACTAGCTAGCCGCGATTTCGACTAGTCAGTCCCGCTTCTACTAGCTAGTCGCCCCTGCGACTAGTCAGTGGCACCGGCGACTGGCTAGTCCCAGCGTAGACTAGCCACTTGCGCCTGATAGAATATTGTGAGTAATAATTCGCAGAACCCCAAAAAAAATGCTCTGGCGACAGACGATTTTTGAATGAATTTCTATGTATAAAAAACACATTTTTCCATCTTAAATTCATAATTTTGTTCTGTAGCTACCTTCAATTACTACACAGTCAATCAGCCCGCGAGCAGACGCGTCTTTAGACACCAAACACTCGTGGGTAGCTTTGAAAAACAAACCAAAAGAAACGTATGTAAATGCGACTAGGTAGCCGCGGTTTTGACTAGTCAGCCCCGCCTGCTACTAGCTAGTCGCCCCTGCGACTAGTCAGTGGCGCCGGCGACTAGCTAGTCCCAGCGTGGACTAGCCACTTGCGCCTGATAGTATATTGTGAGTAATAATTCGCAGAACCCCAAAAAAATGCTCTGGCGACAGACGATTTTTGAATGAATTTCTATATGTAAAAAACACATTTTTCCATCTTAAATTCATAATTTTGTTCTGTAGCTACCATCTATTACTACACAGTCAATCATCCCGCGAGCAGACGCGTCTTTAGACACCAAACACTCGTGGGTAGCTTTGAAAAACAAACCAAAAGAAACGTATGTAAATGCGACTAGATAGCCGCGGTTTTGACTAGTCAGTCCCGCCTGCTACTAGCTAGTCGCCCCTGCGACTAGTCAGTGGCGCCGGCGACTAGCTAGTCGCACTTGCAAGTAGCCAGTCGCGCTTGATAGAATATTGTGATTTATCCGTCGCAGAACTACAAAAAATATTCTGGCGCCAGACGATTTTTGAATGAATTTCTTTATGTAAAAAACAAACTTTTCCTTCTTAAATTCATTTTTATAAACTTCATTTACCTTTAGTTACTGCATTGTCAATGAGCCCGCGAGCAGAAGCGTCTGCAGACACCTCACACTCGTGGGAATCTATAAAAAAAACAAAATAAAACGCATGTAAATGCGACTAGCTAGCCGCGATTTCGACTAGTCATTCCCGCCTGCTACTAGCTAGTCGCCCCTGCTAGTAGGCAGTGGCACCGGCGACTGGCTAGTCCCAGCGTGGACTAGCCACTTGCGCCTGATAGAATATTGTGAGTAATAATTCGCAGAACCCCAAAAAAATGCTCTGGCGACAGACGATTTTTGAATGAATTTCTATATATAAAAAACATATTTTTCCATCTTAAATTCATAATTTTGTTCTTTAGCTACCTTCAATTACTACACAGTCAATCAGCCCGCGAGCAGACGTGTCTTTAGACACCAAACACTAGTGGGTAGCTTTGAAAAACAAACCAAAAGAAACGTATGTAAATGCGACTAGATAGCCGCGGTTTTGACTAATCAGTCCCGCCTGCTACTAGCTAGTCGCCCCTGCGACTAGTCAGTGGCGCCGGCGACTAGCTAGTCCCAGCGTGGACTAGCCAATTGCGCCTGATAGAATATTGTGAGTAATATTTCGCAGAACCCCAAAAAAATGCTCTGGCGACAGACGATTTTTGAATGAATTTCTTTATATAAAAAACAAACTTTTCCTTCTTAAATTCATTTTTATAAACTTCATTTACGTTTAATTACTGCATCGTCAATGAGCCCGCGAGCAGACGCGTCTGCAGACACCTCACACTCGTGGGAATCTATAAAAAAAAACAAAATAAAACGCATGTAAATGCGACTAGCTAGCCGCGATTTCGACTAGTCAGTCCCGCCTGCTACTAGCTAGTCGCCCCTGCTAGTAGTCAGTGGCACCGGCGACTGGCTAGTCCCAGCGTGGACTAGCCACTTGCGCCTGATAGAATATTGTGAGTAATAATTCGCAGAACCCCAAAAAAATGCTCTGGCAACAGACGATTTTTGAATGAATTTCTATATATAAAAAACACATTTTTCCATCTTAAATTCATAATTTTGTTCTGTTGCTACCTTCAATTACTACACAGTCAATCAGCCCGCGAGCAGACGCGTCTTTAGACACCAAACACTCGTGGGTAGCTTTGAAAAACAAACCAAAAGAAACGTATGTAAATGCGACTAGATAGCCGCGGTTTTGACTAGTCAGTCCCGCCTGCTACTAGCTAGTCGCCCCTGCGACTAGTCAGTGGCGCCGGCGACTAGCTAGTCGCACTTGCGAGTAGCCACTCGCGCTTGGTAGAATATTGTGATTTATCCGTCGCAGAACTGCAAAAAATATTGTTGGGGCGTAACTCCCAACAGTGAAAATGTTATGTTATGTTGGAATGTTATGTTGATTGAGTAGACAACCGATTGGTATAAAGGTTTAATTGCTACTAAAAATAACATGTTATAAAGTATTAACGTACAATTCATGTTGGATTAAATAAACTGCAACGTATCACTAAAAGTAGGACAAGTTAGTGGAATGTACAGCGTAGCTCGTACATATTGCCCACTCACAAAGATAACTTAAATGTAAGTACATCGGAAATGTAAAAGTAAAATGTAAATGTAAAGTTCAAACGTAAAAGTTAAATACAAAAAATGTTATATTATTATGGTAATTCACAACGCGCAATAGGCGACGTTGCTTTATTGAGTGCGCGTGCACTCGATAAGTGCGCTACGCTACTGTCGTATGTGACGTCAATTATGGGGTTGTCCACGATGCTCGCTGTTGACCTTCTTCGGGGCATCGGGTTAGGAACAGATGGAGCTTCTGGCTTCCGTCGACTTGCCCAATGCTTGCGTAGGTGGTTGTAAGCGTATATTACGCCCACGAGTGTTGCTGCGGCCGCTAATAGGTAGATGACAACGTATTGGTGGACATCGTGGTATGTTGCTTGATCTGACAGGATGTCTTCTGATGTTGCAGCTTTCAGTTGCTCTACTTGTTTGCCAAGCTCTTCAAGTAATGCTCTCTGCTCGGTTACCGACTCATTCTCGTGAAGATATTTTGGAACCGGTACAGGTAGGTTTATGATGTTGTTGATAGTAGTAGTAGATTATATTCT
Source organism: Dryobotodes eremita (assembly GCA_917490735.1). NCBI lineage: Eukaryota > Metazoa > Arthropoda > Insecta > Lepidoptera > Noctuidae > Dryobotodes > Dryobotodes eremita. The sequence goes on from OU823245.1 coordinate 2,387,936, forward strand.
GCTTCGATCACGGATGTCTGATTTCTTAGCAACAGTGCCAGATGTTTCTCGTTGGCCTTGACCAGGTCAATGTCTGCTTGATATTGTTTTGCGAATTCGTCATCTAATACTCCGAACAGGGAGCGCGCGATGGAACCGACACCGTTGATAAACCCACGTTTGCTTCTTGTATTCACTCGGCCTTGCGGACTCAGCAACATATGGTTATAGTGTCCTATTTCGTCGATCGAGTGTTGTAGTTGTGTTAAAATTACGTTGCATTGTGTTTTCTGTCTTATTTTCTCGCAGATGTTTTCTAGATGATTGGTGAATTTACTGGATACTGCTATACCGTGCCAGTAGGGCTTGACGTCATAGTACACGATAATCTTCCACTCGCCGCGTATTAGTTGCATATTGGTCACTTTATCAAAGTATAGACCTTGTTGGAGCTCAGCAATGTTTGTTGTGTTAGTGGCCGCGACAGGATTTAGCAAATACAGCAGTGCCATGACCAGTCCAATAAAGTTTATTTTTCTGTTTGTTGTTTTGCCTCGTCGTGAACTTTGCGACTCGCTGTTCGTCTGTAGGTATGACTCATTATCGTTTGTTTTTGAAGTAGTTTGCTGTTCGGCAGTTTCGTCACCGTTGATAGGTAAGACGGATAGTTTTGTAACAGGTCTTTTCATATGCCCATTTTTTGTTTTTAGGCTAACGACCCGAACATATCCATCGTTCCCAGGGTGAAGCTCTGTTATTCTCCCCATGAGCCATTTTCCGGCTGGTATATGGTCATCATGAATAACCACCAGATCGCCTATCTTTAGATTTTTCTGTGGTTCCTGCCACTTTGATCTAGCTAAAAGCTGGCACAGGTATTCGTTTCTCCATCTCTTCCAGATTTCTACGAAGATCTTTCTTGTTAGTTCCCATCTTGTTCTTGCATCTTCCCTGGTTTCGATGACTGTTAGGCCCGGCCTACCCGATAAAAAGTGTGCTGGCGTCAGACAGTCTAGATCGTCGATGTTTTCACTTAGTGGACACAGAGGTCTGGAATTCAAACAAGCCTCCAGTTTGGTTAGGATTGTGCTATACTCCTCAAATGTTAATTTTTGTTCTCCCACTACTCTTTTCAAGTGGTGTTTTAGGCTTCTGACTGCTCTCTCCCACAATCCTCCCGTTGATGGCCAAGCGGGGGCATTAAAATGCCACTCAATCCTCATCTCCGCGATTTCGCGTTGTAGTTGGTCGCTTTTGTATGTTTGTCCAATTTCCTCGTATTGCTCTACGAGTTGGCGGTTTGCGCCGACAAAGTTTGTTCCATTGTCACTGTATAAGTGACGAGGGGTGCCTCTTCTTGCTGCCATCCTGTTTAGTGCTGCCAAAAATGATGAACTGGTGAGATCTGATACCAGTTCAATATGCACAGCTTTGGTCACCATGCATATGAAGACTGCTATGTAGCCCTTCGTTGTTTTCGCTCCTCTGCCTTTGTTCATTTTGACGTCCACAAATCCAGTGTAATCCACCCCTGTATGGTAAAAGGGTGGCGCTTGATTTGTTCTTGCGCTCGGTAGATTGCCCATCAGCTGGTGTTCTGCTTTTGGGTTGTTTTTGCGGCACGTCACACATTTTCTGATTTGCAATTTCGTTGTTCGGTTTCCGCCGACGATCCAATATTTCTCACGTAAATGTGATAGGGTCAGTCTCGGGCCGCCGTGAAACGTCATTCGATGAGCTTGGTCGATGAGAAGATGTGTTAATCGACTGTCGTGTGGAATGATCATCGGATGTTTCATGTTTTCGGTTAGTAAGGCGTTTTTTAATCTTCCTCCAACTCGTAGGATGTCTTGATGATCAATGAACGGAGTGAGCGCTTTTATTTTACTGTTTGACTGCACCGTGTTATGTTTTTGTAAATAACAAATATCTGTTTCAAATGATTTTTGTTGTGTTTGTTTTACGAGCACCTTCGTTGCGTTATCCAATTCGTGCAACGTCAGATATCTTGGCAGCTGTCGCCGTTTCGGGTTCAATGTTCTAAGTATCCATGCCACAATGCGAATAATATGTTCGATAGAGCTGTGATTTTCCAATAATTTTTCCACAATGCTCGGATTTTCTATGTTGTGTTGGGATACATTGACCTTTTTCAGGACTGTTTTTTCTTCTTGGTCTGTGTTATAATTGTGTTTTTCTATGTTATTTGTTTTAAGCGATGTTAGCCATGTAGGCCCTTTCCACCACAGTTGATTTTCTTTCAGCTGACTAGCGTATTGGCCTCTGCTTGCGGCGTCAGCGGGATTTTCCTTTGTTTTGACGTAGTTCCACGACGATCGTGGTATGACGTCGGTAATACTTCGTACTCTGTTTTCCACGAATGCTTTCCAGCGGGATGGGTCTCCCTGTAACCAACCCAGAACCACCATGGAATCAGTCCAGCCGTAGACGTGTACTTCATATTGATTCAATGTCTGTTTGACCTTGCGCATTAGTTGTGATAGCAGGTGCGCTCCATTTAATTCCAGTCTAGGCAATGTTGTTGTTTTTCGGTGTGGTACAATCTTTGACTTCCCGGCTACAAGTATTGTTGATGAGTGGACCCGTGCGTAGATGACACAGGCATAAGCATCCAGGGAGGCGTCGCTGAACCCATGTAGCTCCATTGTCTGCTTTTCGCCACACTGAAGCCATCTAGGTATTTCGCAAGAGTTGATTGCCCTTACGTCCGCTTGTATCTTGCACCATTCCGCATGTATGTTGTCGGACACTTCGTCGTCCCATTGTAAGTTTCCATCCCACAGTTTTTGAAATAATAATTTCAATTTTGTTGACACGGGAGCCAGCCAGCCGAGTGGGTCAAATAGTTTAGATATTTCGGCTAGTAGGCTGCGTTTGGTCTGTTTCTTGTTTACGTTCGAAATTGTGCATTGAAAGGTGAATTTATCCTCTCTTGAGTTCCAGCACAAGCCTAACGTTTTTTGTGTATTTTCCGTTTTGAAGTTGAAGACGACCTTATCGTTGTTGTGTTGTTCGGAGATGTCTTCCAAAAGTTCTTGATTGTTTCCGGACCATTTTCGAAGGTTAAACCCTCCATTTTTTAATAATTGTTTCATATCAGCGATCAATTTCTTTCCTTTTTCTATTGTATGTGTCCCATGAACGAGGTCATCCATGTAGAATGATTCTTCCAGCACTTTTGATGCCTCTGGGAACTGTTCACGTTCGTCAGTCGCCAATCTCTTGAGTGTCATCATGGCAAGGAACGGCGCTGCCTTGGTACCGTATGTTACGGTTGTTAGTTGATATGAGCGGATAGGTTGTCCCAGTGATTCCCGCCATACAATTTGTTGCAGTGGTTGGTCCGCAGGGGCTACCCAAATAGCACGAAACATCTTCTCAATGTCCGCTGTAAACGCATATTTGTATTGCCTCCATTTTATCAATAATGTTTGTAGGTCCTGTTGAAGATTGGGGCCTTTGTACATGAGGTCATTCAAACTGCATCCTGTAGATGTTTTTGCTGACGCATTGAACACCACTCTGTACTTTGTTGTTGTTGATTCAGCGCGTTGTACGCCGTGGTGAGGTAAGTAACATGTTTTGTTACTGACTGTTGATTGCTTCATATGACCTAGATCAATATATTCAGCCATGAAGTCTTTATAGGCCTTTGCCAAATGTGTTTGTTTTTCCAATTTTCTTTCTAACGTCTTGAATTGGGCGATAGCCATTGGCTTGGACGACCCCAGTCTGCTCTCTAATTCATTCTTCATCGGCAGTCTGACTTCATATTTCCCGCTCTCCAATCGTTGCGTAGTGTTGGTGTAGTATTCAATGCATGTTTCATTTTCTACCGAAAGGTTGGATTGATCCGTGATGTCTTCGGTTTCCCAGAATTGTTTGATATCTTCCAGATTGTTGATTACCACATTGCATTGAAATGTTTTGACATTGCCGCATAAAAGCCAACCTAGGTAGGTTTGTTGTGCGATAGGTTGTGTGACGTCATCGCCTTTTATTATTCCTCCTAGCATGATTTGCGAATAAATGTCTGCTCCAAATAGTAAATCCACCTGACGGCTGTTATGGAAGTCTGGATCTGCTAAATGGATGTTCTGTATGTGGGACCAAGATGGTTTTGCAAAGGTCTTATTTGGCAGGTTCTTAATCAAATTGTTCATAATGAAGACAGACGTTTGGAATTTGAAGTCGTTGTAGACAGAACTGCAACTAATTGTTGTCATTCCTTTGCAGTGGTTTTCTTTCTGTCCAACCCCAAAGATGACTCCTTTACATCTCTCGCGCTTGACACCGAGAAGTTGAGCGGCATGTTCCGTGATCAAAGATATCTGAGACCCTTGATCGATGAGGGCTCGCAACTTGATTTGGGTCCCATCAGCTGTTTCTATGTTTACTACAGCGGTTGCCAGTAGTATCTCCGAAGTATCATCATCCTTTGATACATGAGATGAATTTGTTTGTTTTTCCGTTTTGTTCTTAGTACATGCATCGTGCATCAATGTGTTATGTTGATCCGCGCACTTGCGACATCGGTACCAAATGTTGGGGCGTAACTCCCAACAGTGAAAATGTTATGTTATGTTGGAATGTTATGTTGACGTACATGTTTTTCCGTTATGGCTGAACAGGCAGTTTACGCAAATGTTCATTTTATTTACCGTGCTAAGTTTTAAGTGATTCGGCATTTCTAAAAACTTTGCACAATTGTACATTCCATGTTCTTCATCGCAAAGAGGGCATCGAAATGTTGACGCATGGAATGATTTCGTAATTTTCTTGTTGCTAGTTGCTTGATTGCTGCTGTATTGTTTTCTAGAGTACGACGAATTTTGATGTTGACTCGATGACGTATTTGGTTTTTGATAGTTTTCTTGTTTACGGCGCGATGCTTCCAACGATGTAAACTTCGCTTCTAGGAAATCTAACAGATCTTTCAGTATTGGCAGCTTTCGGCAATTCTTCAGCGAGTCATTGTACTCTAAATGTGTGTCTGCGTCTAATTTCTGCGATAATATATGTACAAGAATCGGATCCCAAGTGTCGACATTCACTCCTAAATTCTTTATCGCATGTAAGCATTCTATGGTGACGTCATGGATTTTCTTTATTTGCGCCACTGACTGTTGTTGCATGTTTGGCAGATTAAACAGCATGTTGATGTGCGATGTGAAGATAAGTTTTTCATTATTATATCGGTGATTGAGGATATCCCAACACACGAGGTAGTTGTCAGAACTTATCTGTAGGTGTTGAATCAAGCGTTCTGCTTCTCCTTGCACCTTACTTTTCAGAAACTGCATCTTCTGAGCCGATGAAAGGGAATTGTTGTTGTGTATTGCTTCTGTGAAAAGGTCTTTGAACGGCATCCACTGGTTGTAGTTACCGTTGAAGACTGGTATCTCCAACTTCGGTGTTGTTTTTTCACGATGAGCGCCGGACCACATTTTCGTATTCAAAGCCTTTTTCAGTTCATGGAACTGGTTTTCATACCTGGTGTAGCGATCTTCGTACACCATTATCTTCTCTCCGTTTGTTTCGCACTCTATCTCCCAGTGAAGGTTGTCAATTGCTGACCAGCGCGTTTGGAGTGTTTGTAGAGCGTCTTGAAATTCCCATCTTTCAGATAGAAACTCCACGTGTATGTTTGCGACTGCTCTCATGAAGGCTTTGAAGTTTGCTGTCTGTTTGCGCATCATGTCGTCCAGCTTGCTATTGGATCCCGTATCCCTTTTCGCAGGGTTTTGTTGTTCTTGCCGAGTAGGAGGTGGTGACGGTTCTCGGTTTTGATTATCTTGATTGGCATCCCTGGCTTGTTCTGCCACCTCCTTCTTGAAGGCTTCTTGTTCCCGTCTTGCCTGATCTGAGGTACCTTCCCCTGTTTGTTGGTTGGTACCTCCCAATGTTTTTGTTTGGACCGACTGCTCTCTTGGAGAACGAGCGAGGGTCGTGAGTTGTTGGTGTTGTTGAAGAATCAGCTCCTTTACTTCATTGTAGCACTGCAGCGTTTGATTATAGGAGTCATTTGTAAAGTAGGGATGACTTACACTTTGTTCCGTAGACAGGCGGTCATGATTGAATTGATAATCTGACCACAAATTTTCCAACATTACCATACGGCGTTTGAAATAGTCGGGGTTTTTTCTGTCCCAACCATCTTTCTTGATATTTATTCCGATCTTCTTTATGTTGTCGTAGAGTTCGTTCTGATTCTGGTATAAATCTGCTGACGACATGTTGTTTATGTTGTTTTTCTTGTTGACTTCAAGATGTTCTTCTGTTCCGAGTGTCGACTGTTGCTCCACACTCCTGGTTCTTAGTATTGTGCAACCTTTCTCTTCTACGATATGCGCCTTCTCAATTGGTTACTGGGGCGACTCGCTTGTGAGAGACCAGTCCAACCGATTCGCGACCGTAAAAGATATAAATCACACAACACTAAATTAATTGCTCGAAGGACCAAATGTTGGGGCGTAACTCCCAACAGTGAAAATGTTATGTTATGTTGGAATGTTATGTTGATTGAGTAGACAACCGATTGGTATAAAGGTTTAATTGCTACTAAAAATAACATGTTATAAAGTATTAACGTACAATTCATGTTGGATTAAATAAACTGCAACGTATCACTAAAAGTAGGACAAGTTAGTGGAATGTACAGCGTAGCTCGTACAAATATTCTGGCGCCAGACGATTTTTGAATGAATTTCTTTATATAAAAAACAAAATTTTCCTTCTTAAATTCATTATTATAAACTTCATTTACCTTTAATTACTGCATTGTCAATGAGCCCGCGAGCAGACGCGTCTTTAGACACCAAACACTCGTGGGTAGCTTTGAAAAACAAACCAAAAGAAACGTATGTAAATGCGACTAGATAGCCGCGGTTTTGACTAGTCAGTCCCGCCTGCTACTAGCTAGTCGCCCCTGCGACTAGTCAGTGGCGCCGGCGACTAGCTAGTCGCACTTGCGAGTAGCCACTCGCGCTTCGTAGAATATTGTGATTTATCCGACGCCGAACTACAAAAAAAATTCTGGCGCCAGACGATTTTTGAATGAATTTCTTTATATAAAAAACAAACTCTTCCTTCTTAAATTCATTTTTATAAACTTCATTTACGTTTAATTAATGCATCGTCAATGAGCCCGCGAGCAGACGCGTCTGCAGACACCTCACATTCGTGGGAATCTATAAAAAAAAACAAAATAAAACGCATGTAAATGCGACTAGCTAGCCGCGATTTCGACTAATCAGTCCCGCCTGCTACTAGCTAGTCGCCCCTGCTAGTAGTCAGTGGCACCGGCGACTGGCTAACCCAGCGTGGACTAGCCACTTGCGCCTGATAGAATATTGTGAGTAATAATTCGCAGAACCCCAAAAAAATGCTCTGGCGACAGACGATTTTTGAATGAATTTCTATATATACAAAACACATTTTTCCATCTTAAATTCATAATTTTGTTCTTCAATTACTACACAGTCAATCAGCCCGCGAGCAGACGCGTCTTTAGACACCAAACACTCGTGGGTAGCTTTGAAAAACAAACCAAAAGAAACGTATGTAAATGCGACTAGATAGCCGCGGTTTTGACTAGTCAGTCCCGCCTGCTACTAGCTAGTCGCCCCTGCGACTAGTCAGTGGCGCCGGCGACTAGCTAGTCGCACTTGCGATTAGCCACTCGCGCTTCGTAGAATATTGTGATTTATCCGACGCAGAACTACAAAAAATATTCTGGCGCCAGACGATTTTTGAATGAATTTCTTTATATAAAAAACAAACTCTTCCTTCTTAAATTCATTTTTATAAACTTCATTTACGTTTAATTACTGCATCGTCAATGAGCCCGCGAGCAGACGCGTCTGCAGACACCTCACACTCGTGGGAATCTATAAAAAAAAAACAAAATAAAACGCATGTAAATGCGACTAGCTAGCCGCGATTTCGACTAGTCAGTCCCGCCTGCTACTAGCTAGTCGCCCCTGCTAGTAGTCAGTGGCACCGGCGACTGGCTAGTCCCAGCGTGGACTAGCCACTTGCGCCTGATAAAATATTGTGAGTAATAATTCGCAGAACCCCAAAAAAATGCTCTGGCGACAGACGATTTTTGAATGAATTTCTATATATAAAAAACACATTTTTCCATCTTAAATTCATAATTTTGTTCTGTTGCTACCTTCAATTACTACACAGTCAATCAGCCCGCGAGCAGACGCGTCTTTAGACACCAAACACTCGTGGGTAGCTTTGAAAAACAAACCAAAAGAAACGTATGTAAATGCGACTAGATAGCCGCGGTTTTGACTAGTCAGTCCCGCCTGCTACTAGCTAGTCGCCCCTGCGACTAGTCAGTGGCGCCGGCGACTAGCTAGTCGCACTTGCGAGTAGCCACTCGCGCTTGGTAGAATATTGTGATTTATCCGTCGCAGAACTACAAAAAATATTCTGGCGCCAGACGATTTTTGAATGAATTTCTTTATATAAAAAACAAACTTTTCCTTCTTAAATTCATTTTTATAAACTTCATTTACGTTTAATTACTGCATCGTCAATGAGCCCGCGAGCAGACGCGTCTGCAGACACCTCACACTCGTGGGAATCTATAAAAAAAAAACAAAATAAAACGCATGTAAATGCGACTAGCTAGCCGCGATTTCGACTAGTCCGTCCCGCCTGCTACTAGCTAGTCGCCCCTGCTAGTAGTCAGTGGCACCGGCGACTGGCTAGTCCCAGCGTGGACTAGCCACTTGCGCCTGATAGAATATTGTGAGTAATAATTCGCAGAACCCCAAAAAAATGCTCTGGCGACAGACGATTTTTGAATGAATTTCTATATATAAAAAACACATTTTTCCATCTTAAATTCATAATTTTGTTCTTCAATTACTACACAGTCAATCAGCCCGCGAGCAGACGCGTCTTTAGATACCAAACACTCGTGGGTAGCTTTGAAAAACAAACCAAAAGAAACGTATGTAAATGCGACTAGATAGCCGCGGTTTTGACTAGTCAGTCCCGCCTGCTACTAGCTAGTCGCCCCTGCGACTAGTCAGTGGCGCCGGCGACTAGCTAGTCGCACTTGCGAGTAGCCACTCGCGCTTCGTAGAATATTGTGATTTATCCGACGCAGAACTACAAAAAATATTCTGGTGCCAGACGATTTTTGAATGAATTTCTTTATATAAAAAACAAACTCTTCCTTCTTAAATTCATTTTTATAAACTTCATTTACGTTTAATTACTGCATCGTCAATGAGCCCGCGAGCAGACGCGTCTGCAGACACCTCACACTCGTGGGAATCTATAAAAAAAAACAAAATAAAACGCATGTAAATGCGACTAGCTAGCCGCGATTTCGACTAGTCAGTCCCGCCTGCTACTAGCTAGTCGCCCCTGCTAGTAGTCAGTGGCACCGGCGACTGGCTAGTCCCAGCGTGGACTAGCCACTTGCGCCTGATAAAATATTGTGAGTAATAATTCGCAGAACCCCAAAAAAATGCTCTGGCGACAGACGATTTTTGAATGAATTTCTATATATAAAAAACACATTTTTCCATCTTAAATTCATAATTTTGTTCTGTAGCTACCTTCAATTACTACACAGTCAATCAGCCCGCGAGCAGACGCGTCTTTAGACACCAAACACTCGTGGATAGCTTTGAAAAACAAACCAAAAGAAACGTATGTAAATGCGACTAGATAGCCGCGGTTTTGACTAGTCAGTCCCGCCTGCTACTAGCTAGTCGCCCCTGCGACTAGTCAGTGGCGCCGGCGACTAGCTAGTCCCAGCGTGGACTAGCCACTTGCGCCTGATAGAATATTGTGAGTAATATTTCGCAGAACCCCAAAAAAATGCTCTGGCGACAGACGATTTTTGAATGAATTTCTATATATAAAAAACACATTTTTCCATCTTAAATTCATAATTTTGTTCTGTAGCTACCTTCAATTACTACACAGTCAATCAGCCCGCGAGCAGCCGCGTCTTTAGACACCAAACACTCGTGGGTAGCTTTGAAAAACAAACAAAAAGAAACGTATGTAAATGCGCCTAGATAGCCGCGGTTTTGACTAGTCAGTCCCGCCTGCTACTAGCTAGTCGCCCCTGCGACTAGTCAGTGGCGCCGGCGACTAGCTAGTCGCACTTGCGAGTAGCCACTCGCGCTTGATAGAATATTGTGATTTATCCGTCGCAGAACTACAAAAAATATTCTGGCGCCAGACGTATTTTGAATGAATTTCTTTGTATAAAAAACAAAATTTTCCTTCTTAAATTCATTTTTATAAACTTCATTTACCTTTAATTACTGCATTGTCAATGAGCCCGCGAGCAGACGCGTCTGCAGACACCTCACACTCGTGGGAATCTATAAAAAAAAACCAAATAAAACGCATGTAAATGCGACTAGCTAGCCGCGATTTCGACTAGTCAGTCCCGCCTGCTACTAGCTAGTCGCCCCTGCTAGTAGTCAGTGGCACCGGCGACTGGCTAGTCCCAGCGTAGACTAGCCACTTGCGCCTGGTAAAATATTGTGAGTAATAATTCGCAGAACCCCAAAAAAATGCTCTGGCGACAGACGATTTTTGAATGAATTTCTATATATAAAAAACACATTTTTCCATCTTAAATTCATAATTTTGTTCTGTAGCTACCTTCAATTACTACACAGTCAATCAGCCTGCGAGCAGACGCGTCTTTAGACACCAAACACTCGTGGGTAGCTTTGAAAAACAAACAAAAAGAAACGTATGTAAATGCGCCTAGATAGCCGCGGTTTTGACTAGTCAGTCCCGCCTGCTACTAGCTAGTCGCCCCTGCGACTAGTCAGTGGCGCCGGCGACTAGCTAGTCGCACTTGCGAGTAGCCACTCGCGCTTGGTAGAATATTGTGATTTATCCGTCGCAGAACTACAAAAAATATTCTGGCGCCAGACGATTTTTGAATGAATTTCTTTATATAAAAAACAAAATTTTCCTTCTTAAATTCATTTTTATAAACTTCATTTACCTTTAATTACTGCATTGTCAATGAGCCCGCGAGCAGACGCGTCTGCAGACACCTCACACTCGTGGGTAGCTTTGAAAAACAAACCAAAAGAAACGTATGTAAATGCGACTAGATAGCCGCGGTTTTGACTAGTCAGTCCCGCCTGCTACTAGCTAGTCGCCCCTGCGACTAGTCAGTGGCGCCGGCGACTAGCTAGTGGCACTTGCGAGTAGCCACTCGCGCTTGGTAGAATATTGTGATTTATCCGTCGCAGAACTACAAAAAATATTCTGGCGCCAGACGATTTTTGAATGAATTTCTTTATATAAAAAACAAACTTTTCCTTCTTAAATTCATTTTAATAAACTTCATTTACCTTTAATTATTGCATCGTCAATGAGCCCGCGAGCAGACGCGTCTGCAGACACCTCACACTCGTGGGAATCTATAAAAAAAAACAAAATAAAACGCATGTAAATGCGACTAGCTAGCCGCGATTTCGACTAGTCAGTCCCGCTTCTACTAGCTAGTCGCCCCTGCTAGTAGTCAGTGGCACCGGCGACTGGCTAGTCCCAGCGTAGACTAGCCACTTGCGCCTGATAGAATATTGTGAGTAATAATTCGCAGAACCCCAAAAAAATGCTCTGGCGACAGACGATTTTTGAATGAATTTCTATATATAAAAAAACACATTTTTCCATCTTAAATTCATAATTTTGTTCTGTAGCTACCTTCAATTACTACACAGTCAATCAGCCTGCGAGCAGACGCGTCTTTAGACACCAAACACTCGTGGGTAGCTTTGAAAAACAAACCAAAAGAAACGTATGTAAATGCGACTAGATAGCCGCGGCTTTGACTAGTCAGTCCCGCCTGCTACTAGCTAGTCGCCCCTGCGACTAGTCAGTGGCGCCGGCGACAAGCTAGTCGCACTTGCGAGTAGCCACTCGCGCTTGGTAGAATATTGTGATTTATCCGTCGCAGAACTACAAAAAATATTCTGGCGCCAGACGATTTTTGAATGAATTTCTTTATATAAAAAACAAAATTTTCCTTCTTAAATTCATTTTAATAAACTTCATTTACCTTTAATTACTGCATTGTCAATGACCCCGCGAGCAGACGCGTCTTTAGACACCAAACACTCGTGGGTAGCTTTGAAAAACAAACAAAAAGAAACGTATGTAAATGCGCCTAGATAGCCGCGGTTTTGACTAGTCAGTCCCGCCTGCTACTAGCTAGTCGCCCCTGCGACTAGTCAGTGGCGCCGGCGACTAGCTAGTCGCACTTGCGAGTAGCCACTCGCGCTTGGTAGAATATTGTGATTTATCCGTCGCAGAACTACAAAAAATATTCTGGCGCCAGACGATTTTTGAATGAATTTCTTTATATAAAAAACAAAATTTTCCTTTTTAAATTCATTTTTATAAACTTCATTTACCTTTAATTACTGCATTGTCAATGAGCCCGCGAGCAGACGCGTCTGCAGACACCTCACACTCGTGGGTAGCTTTGAAAAACAAACCAAAAGAAACGTATGTAAATGCGACTAGATAGCCGCGGTTTTGACTAGTCAGTCCCGCCTGCTACTAGCTAGTCGCCCCTGCGACTAGTCAGTGGCGCCGGCGACTAGCTAGTGGCACTTGCGAGTAGCCACTCGCGCTTGGTAGAATATTGTGATTTATCCGTCGCAGAACTACAAAAAATATTCTGGCGCCAGACGATTTTTGAATGAATTTCTTTATATAAAAAACAAACTTTTCCTTCTTAAATTCATTTTTATAAACTTCATTTACCTTCAATTACTGCATTGTCAATGAGCCCACGATCAGACGCGTCTGCAGACACCTCACACTCGTGGGAATCTATAAAAAAAAACAAAATAAAACGCATGTAAATGCGACTAGCTAGCCGCGATTTCGACTAGTCAGTCCCGCCTGCTACTAGCTAGTCACCCCTGCTAGTAGTCAGTGGCACCGGCGACTGGCTAGTGCCAGCGTCGACTAGCCACTCGCGCCTGATAGAATATTGTGAGTAATAATTCGCAGAACCCCAAAAAAATGCTCTGGCGACAGACGATTTTTGAATGAATTTCTATATATAAAAAACACATTTATCCATCTTAAATTCATAATTTTGTTCTGTAGCTACCTTCAATTACTACACAGTCAATCAGCCCGCGAGCAGACGCGTCTTCAGACACCAAACACTCGTGGGTAGCTTTGAAAAACAAACAAAAAGAAACGTATGTAAATGCGACTAGATAGCCGCGGTTTTGACTAGTCAGTCCCGCCTGCTACTAGCTAGTCGCCCCTGCGACTAGTCAGTGGCGCCGGCGACTAGCTAGTCGCACTTGCGAGTAGCCACTCGCGCTTGATAGAATATTGTGATTTATCCGTCGCAGAACTACAAAAAATATTCTGGCGCCAGACGTATTTTGAATGAATTTCTTTGTATAAAAAACAAAATTTTCCTTCTTAAATTCATTTTTATAAACTTCATTTACCTTTAATTACTGCATTGTCAATGAGCCCGCGAGCAGACGCGTCTGCAGACACCTCACACTCGTGGGAATCTATAAAAAAAAACCAAATAAAACGCATGTAAATGCGACTAGCTAGCCGCGATTTCGACTAGTCAGTCCCGCCTGCTACTAGCTAGTCGCCCCTGCTAGTAGTCAGTGGCACCGGCGACTGGCTAGTCCCAGCGTAGACTAGCCACTTGCGCCTGGTAAAATATTGTGAGTAATAATTCGCAGAACCCCAAAAAAATGCTCTGGCGACAGACGATTTTTGAATGAATTTCTATATATAAAAAACACATTTTTCCATCTTAAATTCATAATTTTGTTCTGTAGCTACCTTCAATTACTACACAGTCAATCAGCCTGCGAGCAGACGCGTCTTTAGACACCAAACACTCGTGGGTAGCTTTGAAAAACAAACAAAAAGAAACGTATGTAAATGCGCCTAGATAGCCGCGGTTTTGACTAGTCAGTCCCGCCTGCTACTAGCTAGTCGCCCCTGCGACTAGTCAGTGGCGCCGGCGACTAGCTAGTCGCACTTGCGAGTAGCCACTCGCGCTTGGTAGAATATTGTGATTTATCCGTCGCAGAACTACAAAAAATATTCTGGCGCCAGACGATTTTTGAATGAATTTCTTTATATAAAAAACAAAATTTTCCTTCTTAAATTCATTTTTATAAACTTCATTTACCTTTAATTACTGCATTGTCAATGAGCCCGCGAGCAGACGCGTCTGCAGACACCTCACACTCGTGGGTAGCTTTGAAAAACAAACCAAAAGAAACGTATGTAAATGCGACTAGATAGCCGCGGTTTTGACTAGTCAGTCCCGCCTGCTACTAGCTAGTCGCCCCTGCGACTAGTCAGTGGCGCCGGCGACTAGCTAGTGGCACTTGCGAGTAGCCACTCGCGCTTGGTAGAATATTGTGATTTATCCGTCGCAGAACTACAAAAAATATTCTGGCGCCAGACGATTTTTGAATGAATTTCTTTATATAAAAAACAAACTTTTCCTTCTTAAATTCATTTTAATAAACTTCATTTACCTTTAATTATTGCATCGTCAATGAGCCCGCGAGCAGACGCGTCTGCAGACACCTCACACTCGTGGGAATCTATAAAAAAAAACAAAATAAAACGCATGTAAATGCGACTAGCTAGCCGCGATTTCGACTAGTCAGTCCCGCTTCTACTAGCTAGTCGCCCCTGCTAGTAGTCAGTGGCACCGGCGACTGGCTAGTCCCAGCGTAGACTAGCCACTTGCGCCTGATAGAATATTGTGAGTAATAATTCGCAGAACCCCAAAAAAATGCTCTGGCGACAGACGATTTTTGAATGAATTTCTATATATAAAAAACACATTTTTCCATCTTAAATTCATAATTTTGTTCTGTAGCTACCTTCAATTACTACACAGTCAATCAGCCTGCGAGCAGACGCGTCTTTAGACACCAAACACTCGTGGGTAGCTTTGAAAAACAAACCAAAAGAAACGTATGTAAATGCGACTAGATAGCCGCGGCTTTGACTAGTCAGTCCCGCCTGCTACTAGCTAGTCGCCCCTGCGACTAGTCAGTGGCGCCGGCGACAAGCTAGTCGCACTTGCGAGTAGCCACTCGCGCTTGGTAGAATATTGTGATTTATCCGTCGCAGAACTACAAAAAATATTCTGGCGCCAGACGATTTTTGAATGAATTTCTTTATATAAAAAACAAAATTTTCCTTCTTAAATTCATTTTAATAAACTTCATTTACCTTTAATTACTGCATTGTCAATGACCCCGCGAGCAGACGCGTCTTTAGACACCAAACACTCGTGGGTAGCTTTGAAAAACAAACAAAAAGAAACGTATGTAAATGCGCCTAGATAGCCGCGGTTTTGACTAGTCAGTCCCGCCTGCTACTAGCTAGTCGCCCCTGCGACTAGTCAGTGGCGCCGGCGACTAGCTAGTCGCACTTGCGAGTAGCCACTCGCGCTTGGTAGAATATTGTGATTTATCCGTCGCAGAACTACAAAAAATATTCTGGCGCCAGACGATTTTTGAATGAATTTCTTTATATAAAAAACAAAATTTTCCTTTTTAAATTCATTTTTATAAACTTCATTTACCTTTAATTACTGCATTGTCAATGAGCCCGCGAGCAGACGCGTCTGCAGACACCTCACACTCGTGGGTAGCTTTGAAAAACAAACCAAAAGAAACGTATGTAAATGCGACTAGATAGCCGCGGTTTTGACTAGTCAGTCCCGCCTGCTACTAGCTAGTCGCCCCTGCGACTAGTCAGTGGCGCCGGCGACTAGCTAGTGGCACTTGCGAGTAGCCACTCGCGCTTGGTAGAATATTGTGATTTATCCGTCGCAGAACTACAAAAAATATTCTGGCGCCAGACGATTTTTGAATGAATTTCTTTATATAAAAAACAAACTTTTCCTTCTTAAATTCATTTTTATAAACTTCATTTACCTTCAATTACTGCATTGTCAATGAGCCCACGATCAGACGCGTCTGCAGACACCTCACACTCGTGGGAATCTATAAAAAAAAACAAAATAAAACGCATGTAAATGCGACTAGCTAGCCGCGATTTCGACTAGTCAGTCCCGCCTGCTACTAGCTAGTCACCCCTGCTAGTAGTCAGTGGCACCGGCGACTGGCTAGTGCCAGCGTCGACTAGCCACTCGCGCCTGATAGAATATTGTGAGTAATAATTCGCAGAACCCCAAAAAAATGCTCTGGCGACAGACGATTTTTGAATGAATTTCTATATATAAAAAACACATTTATCCATCTTAAATTCATAATTTTGTTCTGTAGCTACCTTCAATTACTACACAGTCAATCAGCCCGCGAGCAGACGCGTCTTCAGACACCAAACACTCGTGGGTAGCTTTGAAAAACAAACAAAAAGAAACGTATGTAAATGCGACTAGATAGCCGCGGTTTTGACTAGTCAGTCCCGCCTGCTACTAGCTAGTCGCCCCTGCGACTAGTCAGTGGCGCCGGCGACTAGCTAGTCGCACTTACGAGTAGCCACTCGCACTTGATAGAATATTTTGATTTATCCGTCGCAGAACTACAAAAAATATTCTGGCGCCAGACGATTTTTGAATGAATTTCTTTATATAAAAAACAAACTTTTCCTTCTTAAATTCATTTTTATAAACTTCATTTACCTTTAATTACTGCATTGTCAATGAGCCCGCGAGCAGACGCGTCTGCAGACACCTCACACTCGTGGGACTCTATAAAAAAAACAAAATAAAACGCATGTAAATGCGACCAGCTAGCCGCGATTTCGACTAGTCAGTCCCGCCTGCTACTAGCTAGTCACCCCTGCTAGTAGTCAGTGGCACCGGCGACTGGCTAGTCCCAGCGTCGACTAGCCACTCGCGCCTGATAGAATATTGTGAGTAATAATTCGCAGAACCCCAAAAAAATGCTCTGGCGACAGACGATTTTTGAATGAATTTCTATATATAAAAAACACATTTTTCCATCTTAAATTCATAATTTTGTTCTGCAGCTACCTTCAATTACTACACAGTCAATCAGCCCGCGAGCAGACGCGTCTTTAGACACCAAACACTCGTGGGTAGCTTTGAAAAACAAACCAAAAGAAACGTATGTAAATGCGACTAGATAGCCGCGGTTTTGACTAGTCAGTCCCGCCTGCTACTAGCTAGTCGCCCCTGCGACTAGTCAGTGGCGCCGGCGACTAGCTAGTCCCAGCGTGGACTAGCCACTTGCGCCTGATAGAATATTGTGAGTAATATTTCGCAGAACCCCAAAAAAATGCTCTGGCGACAGACGATTTTTGAATGAATTTCTATATATAAAAAACACATTTTTCCATCTTAAATTCATAATTTTGTTCTGTAGCTACCTTCAATTACTACACAGTCAATCAGCCTGCGAGCAGACGCGTCTTTAGACACCAAACACTCGTGGGTAGCTTTGAAAAACAAACAAAAAGAAACGTATGTAAATGCGCCTAGATAGCCGCGGTTTTGACTAGTCAGTCCCGCCTGCTACTAGCTAGTCGCCCCTGCGACTAGTCAGTGGCGCCGGCGACTAGCTAGTCGCACTTGCGAGTAGCCACTCGCGCTTGGTAGAATATTGTGATTTATCCGTCGCAGAACTACAAAAAATATTCTGGCGCCAGACGATTTTTGAATGAATTTCTTTATATAAAAAACAAAATTTTCCTTCTTAAATTCATTTTTATAAACTTCATTTAACTTTAATTACTGCATTGTCAATGAGCCCGCGAGCAGACGCGTCTGCAGACACCTCACACTCGTGGGTAGCTTTGAAAAACAAACCAAAAGAAACGTATGTAAATGCGACTAGATAGCCGCGGTTTTGACTAGTCAGTCCCGCCTGCTACTAGCTAGTCGCCCCTGCGACTAGTCAGTGGCGCCGGCGACTAGCTAGTGGCACTTGCGAGTAGCCACTCGCGCTTGGTAGAATATTGTGATTTATCCGTCGCAGAACTACAAAAAATATTCTTGCGCCAGACGATTTTTGAATGAATTTCTTTATATAAAAAACAAACTTTTCCTTCTTAAATTCATTTTAATAAACTTCATTTACCTTTAATTATTGCATCGTCAATGAGCCCGCGAGCAGACGCGTCTGCAGACACCTCACACTCGTGGGAATCTATAAAAAATACAAAATAAAACGCATGTAAATGCGACTAGCTAGCCGCGATTTCGACTAGTCAGTCCCGCTTCTACTAGCTAGTCGCCCCTGCTAGTAGTCAGTGGCACCGGCGACTGGCTAGTCCCAGCGTAGACTAGCCACTTGCGCCTGATAGAATATTGTGAGTAATAATTCGCAGAACCCCAAAAAAATGCTCTGGCGACAGACGATTTTTGAATGAATTTCTATATATAAAAAACACATTTTTCCATCTTAAATTCATAATTTTGTTCTGTAGCTACCTTCAATTACTACACAGTCAATCAGCCTGCGAGCAGACGCGTCTTTAGACACCAAACACTCGTGGGTAGCTTTGAAAAACAAACAAAAAGAAACGTATGTAAATGCGCCTAGATAGCCGCGGTTTTGACTAGTCAGTCCCGCCTGCTACTAGCTAGTCGCCCCTGCGACTAGTCAGTGGCGCCGGCGACTAGCTAGTGGCACTTGCGAGTAGCCACTCGCGCTTGGTAGAATATTGTGATTTATCCGTCGCAGAACTACAAAAAATATTCTGGCGCCAGACGATTTTTGAATGAATTTCTTTATAAAAAAAACAAACTTTTCCTTCTTAAATTCATTTTAATAAACTTCATTTACCTTTAATTATTGCATCGTCAATGAGCCCGCGAGCAGACGCGTCTGCAGACACCTCACACTCGTGGGAATCTATAAAAAAAAACAAAATAAAACGCATGTAAATGCGACTAGCTAGCCGCTATTTCGACTAGTCAGTCCCGCTTCTACTAGCTAGTCGCCCCTGCTAGTAGTCAGTGGCACCGGCGACTGGCTAGTGCCAGCGTCGACTAGCCACTCGCGCCTGATAGAATATTGTGAGTAATAATTCGCAGAACCCCAAAAAAATGCTCTGGCGACAGACGATTTTTGAATGAATTTCTATATATAAAAAACATATTTATCCATCTTAAATTCATAATTTTGTTCTGTAGCTACCTTCAATTACTACACAGTCAATCAGCCCGCGAGCAGACGCGTCTTCAGACACCAAACACTCGTGGGTAGCTTTGAAAAACAAACAAAAAGAAACGTATGTAAATGCGACTAGATAGCCGCGGTTTCGACTAGTCAGTCCCGCCTGCAACTAGCTAGTCACTCGTGCTAGTAGTCAGTGGCACCGGCGACTGACTAGTCCCAGCGTCGACTAGCCACTCGCGCCTGATAGAATATTGTGAGTAATAATTCGCAGAACCCCAAAAAAATGCTCTGGCGACAGACGATTTTTGAATGAATTTCTATATATAAAAAACACATTTATCCATCTTAAATTCATAATTTTGTTCTGTAGCTACCTTCAATTACTACACAGTCAATCAGCCCGCGAGCAGACGCGTCTTTAAACACCAAACACTCGTGGGACGCTTTGAAAAACAAACAAAAAGAAACGTATGTATATGCGACTAGCTAGCCGCGATTTCGACTAGGCAGTCCCGCCTGCTACTAGCTAGTCGCCCCTGCTAGTAGTCAGTGGCACCGGCGACTGACTAGTCCCAGCGTCGACTAGCCACTCGCGCCTGATAGAATATTGTGAGTAATAATTCGCAGAACCCCAAAAAATGCTCTGGCGACAGACGATTTTTGAATGAATTTCTATATATAAAAAACACATTTTTCCATCTTAAATTCATAATTTTGTTCTGTAGCTACCTTCAATTACTACACAGTCAATCAGCCCGCGAGAAGACGCGTCTTTAGACACCAAACACTCGTGGGTAGCTTTGAAAAACAAACAAAAGGAAACGTATGTAAATGCGACTAGATAGCCGCGGTTTCGACTAGACAGTCCCGCCTGCAACTAGCTAGTTGCTCCTGCGACTAGTCAGTGGCGCCGGCGACTAGCTAGTCGCACTTGCGAGTAGCCACTCGCGCTTGATAGAATATTGTGATTTATCCGTCGCAGAACTACAAAAAATATTCTGGCGCCAGACGATTTTTGAATGAATTTCTTTATATAAAAAACAAACTTTTCCTTCTTAAATTCATTTTTATTAACTTCATTTACCTTTAATTACTGCATTGTCAATGAGCCCGCGAGCAGACGCGTCTGCAGACACCTCACACTCGTGGGACTCTATAAAAAAAAAACAAAAAAAAACGCAGGTAAATGCGACCAGCTAGCCGCGATTTCGACTAGTCAGTCCCGCCTGCTACTAGCTAGTCACCCCTGTTAGTAATCAGTGGCACCGGCGACTGGCTAGTCCCAGCGTGGACTAGCCACTCGCGCCTGATAGAATATTGTGAGTAATAATTCGCAGAACCCCAAAAAAATGCTCTGGCGACAGACGATTTTTGAATGAATTTCTATATATAAAAAACACATTTTTCCATCTTAAATTCATAATTTTGTTCTGTAGCTACCTTCAATTACTACACAGTCAATCAGCCCGCGAGCAGACGCGTCTTTAAACACCAAACACTCGTGGGACGCTTTGAAAAACAAACAAAAAGAAACGTATGTATATGCGACTAGCTAGCCGCGATTTCGACTAGGCAGTCCCGCCTGCTACTAGCTAGTCGCCCCTGCTAGTAGTCAGTGGCACCGGCGACTGACTAGTCCCAGCGTCGACTAGCCACTCGCGCCTGATAGAATATTGTGAGTAATAATTCGCAGAACCCCAAAAAATGCTCTGGCGACAGACGATTTTTGAATGAACTTCTATATATAAAAAACACATTTTTCCATCTTAAATTCATAATTTTGTTCTGTAGCTACCTTCAATTACTACACAGTCAATCAGCCCGCGAGAAGACGCGTCTTTAGACACCAAACACTCGTGGGTAGCTTTGAAAAACAAACAAAAGGAAACGTATGTAAATGCGACTAGATAGCCGCGGTTTCGACTAGACAGTCCCGCCTGCAACTAGCTAGTTGCTCCTGCGACTAGTCAGTGGCGCCGGCGACTAGCTAGTCGCACTTGCGAGTAGCCACTCGCGCTTGATAGAATATTGTGATTTATCCGTCGCAGAACTACAAAAAATATTCTGGCGCCAGACGATTTTTGAATGAATTTCTTTATATAAAAAACAAACTTTTCCTTCTTAAATTCATTTTTATTAACTTCATTTACCTTTAATTACTGCATTGTCAATGAGCCCGCGAGCAGACGCGTCTGCAGACACCTCACACTCGTGGGACTCTATAAAAAAAAAACAAAAAAAAACGCAGGTAAATGCGACCAGCTAGCTGCGATTTCGACTAGTCAGTCCCGCCTGCTACTAGCTAGTCACCCCTGTTAGTAATCAGTGGCACCGGCGACTGGCTAGTCCCAGCGTGGACTAGCCACTCGCGCCTGATAGAATATTGTGAGTAATAATTCGCAGAACCCCAAAAAAATGCTCTGGCGACAGACGATTTTTGAATGAATTTCTATATATAAAAAACACATTTTTCCATCTTAAATTCATAATTTTGTTCTGTAGCTACCTTCAATTACTACACAGTCAATCAGCCCGCGAGCAGACGCGTCTTTAAACACCAAACACTCGTGGGACGCTTTGAAAAACAAACAAAAAGAAACGTATGTATATGCGACTAGCTAGCCGCGATTTCGACTAGGCAGTCCCGCCTGCTACTAGCTAGTCGCCCCTGCTAGTAGTCAGTGGCACCGGCGACTGACTAGTCCCAGCGTCGACTAGCCACTCGCGCCTGATAGAATATTGTGAGTAATAATTCGCAGAACCCCAAAAAAATGCTCTGGCGACAGACGATTTTTGAATGAATTTCTATATATAAAAAACATATTTTTCCATCTTAAATTCATAATTTTGTTCTGTAGCTACCTTCAATTACTACACAGTCAATCAGCCCGCGAGAAGACGCGTCTTTAGACACCAAACACTCGTGGGTAGCTTTGAAAAACAAACAAAAAGAAACGTATGTAAATGCGACTAGATAGCCGCGGTTTCGACTAGACAGTCCCGTCTGCAACTAGCTAGTTGCTCCTGCGACTAGTCAGTGGCGCCGGCGACTAGCTAGTCGCACTTGCGAGTAGCCACTCGCGCTTGATAGAATATTGTGATTTATCCGTCGCAGAACTACAAAAAATATTCTGGCACCAGACGATTTTTGAATGAATTTCTTTATATAAAAAACAAACTTTTCCTTCTTAAATTCATTTTTATAAACTTCATTTACCTTCAATTACTGCATTGTCAATGAGCCCGCGAGCAGACGCGTCTGCAGACACCTCACACTCGTGGGAATCTATAAAAAAAAACAAAATAAAACGCATGTAAATGCGACTAGCTAGCCGCGATTTCGACTAGTCAGTCCCGCCTGCTACTAGCTAGTTACCCCTGCGACTAGTCAGTGGCGCCGGCGACTAGCTAGTCGCACTTGCGAGTAGCCACTCGCGCTTGGTAGAATATTGTGATTTATCCGTCGCAAAACTACAAAAAATATTCTGGCGCCAGACGATTTTTGAATGAATTTCTTTATATAAAAAACAAAATTTTCCTTCTTAAATTCATTTTAATAAACTTCATTTACCTTTAATTACTGCATTGTCAATGACCCCGCGAGCAGACGCGTCTGCAGACACCTCACACTCGTGGGTAGCTTTGAAAAACAAACCAAAAGAAACGTATGTAAATGCGACTAGATAGCCGCGGTTTTGACTAGTCAGTCCCGCCTGCTACTAGCTTGTCGCCCCTGCGACTAGTCAGTGGCGCCGGCGACTAGCTAGTGGCACTTGCGAGTAGCCACTCGCGCTTGGTAGAATATTGTGATTTATCCGTCGCAGAACTACAAAAAATATTATGGCGCCAGACGATTTTTGAATGAATTTCTTTATATAAAAAACAAACTTTTCCTTCTTAAATTCATTTTAATAAACTTCATTTACCTTTAATTATTGCATCGTCAATGAGCCCGCGAGCAGACGCGTCTGCAGACACCTCACACTCGTGGGAATCTATAAAAAAAAACAAAATAAAACGCATGTAAATGCGACTAGCTAGCCGCGATTTCGACTAGTCAGTCCCGCTTGTACTAGCTAGTCGCCCCTGCTAGTAGTCAGTGGCACCGGCGACTGGCTAGTCCCAGCGTAGACTAGCCACTTGCGCCTGATAGAATATTGTGAGTAATAATTCGCAGAACCCCAAAAAAATGCTCTGGCGACAGACGATTTTTGAATGAATTTCTATATATAAAAAACACATTTTTCCATCTTAAATTCATAATTTTGTTCTGTAGCTACCTTCAATTACTACACAGTCAATCAGCCCGCAAGCAGACGCGTCTTTAAACACCAAACACTCGTGGGTAGCTTTGAAAAACAAACCAAAAGAAACGTATGTAAATGCGACTAGATAGCCGCGGTTTTGACTAGTCAGTCCCGCCTGCTACTAGCTAGTCGCCCCTGCGACTAGTCAGTGGCGCCGGCGACTAGCTAGTCGCACTTGCGAGTAGCCACTCGCGCTTGGTAGAATATTGTGATTTATCCGTCGCAGAACTACAAAAAATATTCTGGCGCCAGACGATTTTTGAATGAATTTCTTTATATAAAAAACAAACTTTTCCTTCTTAAATTCATTTTTATAAACTTCATTTACCTTTAATTATTGCATCGTCAATGAGCCCGCGAGCAGACGCGTCTGCAGACACCTCACACTCGTGGGAATCTATAAAAAAAAACAAAATAAAACGCATGTAAATGCGACTAGCTAGCCGCGATTTCGACTAGTCAGTCCCGCTTGTACTAGCTAGTCGCCCCTGCTAGTAGTCAGTGGCACCGGCGACTGGCTAGTCCCAGCGTAGACTAGCCACTTGCGCCTGATAGAATATTGTGAGTAATAATTCGCAGAACCCCAAAAAAATGCTCTGGCGACAGACGATTTTTGAATGAATTTCTATATATAAAAAACACATTTTTCCATCTTAAATTCATAATTTTGTTCTGTAGCTACCTTCAATTACTACACAGTCAATCAGCCCGCGAGCAGACGCGTCTTTAAACACCAAACACTCGTGGGTAGCTTTGAAAAACAAACAAAAAGAAACGTATGTAAATGCGACTAGATAGCCGCGGTTTTGACTAGTCAGTCCCGCCTGCTACTAGCTAGTCGCCCCTGCGACTAGTCAGTGGCGCCGGCGACTAGCTAGTCGCACTTGCGAGTAGCCACTCGCGCTTGGTAGAATATTGTGATTTATCCGTCGCAGAACTACAAAAAATATTCTGGCGCCAGACGATTTTTGAATGAATTTCTTTATATAAAAAACAAACTTTTCCTTCTTAAATTCATTTTTATAAACTTCATTTACCTTCAATTACTGCATTGTCAATGAGCCCACGATCAGACGCGTCTGCAGACACCTCACACTCGTGGGAATCTATAAAAAAAACAAAATAAAACGCATGTAAATGCGACTAGCTAGCCGCGATTTCGACTAGTCAGTCCCGCCTGCTACTAGCTAGTCACCCCTGCTAGTAGTCAGTGGCACCGGCGACTGGCTAGTGCCAGCGTCGACTAGCCACTCGCGCCTGATAGAATATTGTGAGTAATAATTCGCAGAACCCCAAAAAAATGCTCTGGCGACAGACGATTTTTGAATGAATTTCTATATATAAAAAACACATTTATCCATCTTAAATTCATAATTTTGTTCTGTAGCTACCTTCAATTACTACACAGTCAATCAGCCCGCGAGCAGACGCGTCTTCAGACACCAAACACTCGTGGGTAGCTTTGAAAAACAAACAAAAAGAAACGTATGTAAATGCGACTAGATAGCCGCGGTTTTGACTAGTCAGTCCCGCCTGCTACTAGCTAGTCGCCCCTGCGACTAGTCAGTGGCGCCGGCGACTAGCTAGTCGCACTTACGAGTAGCCACTCGCACTTGATAGAATATTGTGATTTATCCGTCGCAGAACTACAAAAAATATTCTGGCGCCAGACGATTTTTGAATGAATTTCTTTATATAAAAAACAAACTTTTCCTTCTTAAATTCATTTTTATAAACTTCATTTACCTTTAATTACTGCATTGTCAATGAGCCCGCGAGCAGACGCGTCTGCAGACACCTCACACTCGTGGGACTCTATAAAAAAAAACAAAATAAAACGCATGTAAATGCGACCAGCTAGCCGCGATTTCGACTAGTCAGTCCCGCCTGCTACTAGCTAGTCACCCCTGCTAGTAGTCAGTGGCACCGGCGACTGGCTAGTCCCAGCGTCGACTAGCCACTCGCGCCTGATAGAATATTGTGAGTAATAATTCGCAGAACCCCAAAAAAATGCTCTGGCGACAGACGATTTTTGAATGAATTTATATATATAAAAAACATATTTTTCCATCATAAATTCATAATTTTGTTCTGTAGCTACCTTCAATTACTACACAGTCAATCAGCCCGCAAGAAGACGCGTCTTTAGACACCAAACACTCGTGGGTAGCTTTGAAAAACAAACAAAATAAACGTATGTATATGCGACTAGATAGCCGCGGTTTCGACTAGTCAGTCCCGCCTGCAACTAGCTAGTTGCTCCTGCGACTAGTCAGTGGCGCCGGCGACTAGCTAGTCGCACTTGCGAGTAGCCACTCGCGCTTGATAGAATATTGTGATTTATCCGTCGCAGAACTACAAAAAATATTCTGGCGCCAGACGATTTTTGAATGAATTTCTTTATATAAAAAACAAACTTTTCCTTCTTAAATTCATTTTTATAAACTTCATTTACCTTTAATTATTGCATCGTCAATGAGCCCGCGAGCAGACGCGTCTGCAGACACCTCACACTCGTGGGAATCTATAAAAAAAAACAAAATAAAACGCATGTAAATGCGACTAGCTAGCCGCGATTTCGACTAGTCAGTCCCGCTTGTACTAGCTAGTCGCCCCTGCTAGTAGTCAGTGGCACCGGCGACTGGCTAGTCCCAGCGTAGACTAGCCACTTGCGCCTGATAGAATATTGTGAGTAATAATTCGCAGAACCCCAAAAAAATGCTCTGGCGACAGACGATTTTTGAATGAATTTCTATATATAAAAAACACATTTTTCCATCTTAAATTCATAATTTTGTTCTGTAGCTACCTTCAATTACTACACAGTCAATCAGTCCGCGAGCAGACGCGTCTTAAACACCAAACACTTGTGGGTAGCTTTGAAAAACAAACCAAAAGAAACGTATGTAAATGCGACTAGATAGCCGCGGTTTTGACTAGTCAGTCCCGCCTGCTACTAGCTAGTCGCCCCTGCGACTAGTCAGTGGCGCCGGCGACTAGCTAGTCGCACTTGCGAGTAGCCACTCGCGCTTGGTAGAATATTGTGATTTATCCGTCGCAGAACTACAAAAAATATTCTGGCGCCAGACGATTTTTGAATGAATTTCTTTATATAAAAAACAAACTTTTCCTTCTTAAATTCATTTTTATAAACTTCATTTACCTTCAATTACTGCATTGTCAATGAGCCTACGATCAGACGCGTCTGCAGACACCTCACACTCGTGGGAATCTATAAAAAAAAACAAAATAAAACGCATGTAAATGCGACTAGCTAGCCGCGATTTCGACTAGTCAGTCCCGCCTGCTACTAGCTAGTCACCCCTGCTAGTAGTCAGTGGCACCGGCGACTGGCTAGTGCCAGCGTCGACTAGCCACTCGCGCCTGATAGAATATTGTGAGTAATAATTCGCAGAACCCCAAAAAAATGCTCTGGCGACAGACGATTTTTGAATGAATTTCTATATATAAAAAACACATTTATCCATCTTAAATTCATAATTTTGTTCTGTAGCTACCTTCAATTACTACACAGTCAATCAGCCCGCGAGCAGACGCGTCTTCAGACACCAAACACTCGTGGGTAGCTTTGAAAAACAAACAAAAAGAAACGTATGTAAATGCGACTAGATAGCCGCGGTTTTGACTAGTCAGTCCCGCCTGCTACTAGCTAGTCGCCCCTGCGACTAGTCAGTGGCGCCGGCGACTAGCTAGTCGCACTTACGAGTAGCCACTCGCACTTGATAGAATATTGTGATTTATCCGTCGCAGAACTACAAAAAATATTCTGGCGCCAGACGATTTTTGAATGAATTTCTTTATATAAAAAACAAACTTTTCCTTCTTTAATTCATTTTTATAAACTTCATTTACCTTTAATTACTGCATTGTCAATGAGCCCGCGAGCAGACGCGTCTGCAGATACCTCACACTCGTGGGACTCTTTAAAAAAAAACAAAATAAAACGCATGTAAATGCGACTAGCTAGCCGCGATTTCGACTAGTCAGTCCCGCCTGCTACTAGCTAGTCACCCCTGCTAGTAGTCAGTGGCACCGGCGACTGGCTAGTGCCAGCGTCGACTAGCCACTCGCGCCTGATAGAATATTGTGAGTAATAATTCGCAGAACCCCAAAAAAATGCTCTGGCGACAGACGATTTTTGAATGAATTTCTATATATAAAAAACACATTTATCCATCTTAAATTCATAATTTTGTTCTGTAGCTACCTTCAATTACTACACAGTCAATCAGCCCGCGAGCAGACGCGTCTTCAGACACCAAACACTCGTGGGTAGCTTTGAAAAACAAACAAAAAGAAACGTATGTAAATGCGACTAGATAGCCGCGGTTTTGACTAGTCAGTCCCGCCTGCTACTAGCTAGTCGCCCCTGCGACTAGTCAGTGGCGCCGGCGACTAGCTAGTCGCACTTACGAGTAGCCACTCGCACTTGATAGAATATTGTGATTTATCCGTCGCAGAACTACAAAAAATATTCTGGCGCCAGACGATTTTTGAATGAATTTCTTTATATAAAAAACAAACTTTTCCTTCTTAAATTCATTTTTATAAACTTCATTTACCTTTAATTACTGCATTGTCAATGAGCCCGCGAGCAGACGCGTCTGCAGATACCTCACACTCGTGGGACTCTATAAAAAAAAACAAAATAAAACGCATGTAAATGCGACCAGCTAGCCGCGATTTCGACTAGTCAGTCCCGCCTGCTACTAGCTAGTCACCCCTGCTAGTAGTCAGTGGCACCGGCGACTGGCTAGTCCCAGCGTCGACTAGCCACTCGCGCCTGATAGAATATTGTGAGTAATAATTCGCAGAACCCCAAAAAAATGCTCTGGCGACAGACGATTTTTGAATGAATTTCTATATATAAAAAACATATTTTTCCATCATAAATTCATAATTTTGTTCTGTAGCTACCTTCAATTACTACACAGTCAATCAGCCCGCAAGAAGACGCGTCTTTAGACACCAAACACTCGTGGGTAGCTTTGAAAAACAAACAAAATAAACGTATGTATATGCGACTAGATAGCCGCGGTTTCGACTAGTCAGTCCCGCCTGCAACTAGCTAGTTGCTCCTGCGACTAGTCAGTGGCGCCGGCGACTAGCTAGTCGCACTTGCGAGTAGCCACTCGCGCTTGATAGAATATTGTGATTTATCCGTCGCAGAACTCCAAAAATATTCTGGCGCCAGACGATTTTTGAATGAATTTCTTTATATAAAAAACAAACTTTTCCTTCTTAAATTCATTTTTATAAACTTCATTTACCTTCAATTACTGCATTGTCAATGAGCCCGCGAGCAGACGCGTCTGCAGACACCTCACACTCGTGGGACTCTATAAAAAAAAACAAAATAAAACGCATGTAAATGCGACTAGCTAGCCGCGATTTCGACTAGTCAGTCCCGCCTACTACTAGCTAGTCACTCGTGCTAGTAGTCAGTGGCACCGGCGACTGACTAGTCCCAGCGTCGACTAGCCACTCGCGCCTGATAGAATATTGTGAGTAATAATTCGCAGAACCCCAAAAAAATGCTCTGGCGACAGACGATTTTTGAATGAATTTCTATATATAAAAAACACATTTTTCCATCTTAAATTCATAATTTTGTTCTGTAGCTACCTTCAATTACTACACAGTCAATCAGCCCGCGAGCAGACGCGTCTTTAAACACCAAACACTCGTGGGACGCTTTGAAAAACAAACAAAAAGAAACGTATGTATATGCGACTAGCTAGCCGCGATTTCGACTAGGCAGTCCCGCCTGCTACTAGCTAGTCGCCCCTGCTAGTAGTCAGTGGCACCGGCGACTGACTAGTCCCAGCGTCGACTAGCCACTCGCGCCTGATAGAATATTGTGAGTAATAATTCGCAGAACCCCAAAAAATGCTCTGGCGACAGACGATTTTTGAATGAATTTCTATATATAAAAAACACATTTTTCCATCTTAAATTCATAATTTTGTTCTGTAGCTACCTTCAATTACTACACAGTCAATTAGCCCGCGAGAAGACGCGTCTTTAGACACCAAACACTCGTGGGTAGCTTTGAAAAACAAACAAAAGGAAACGTATGTAAATGCGACTAGATAGCCGCGGTTTCGACTAGACAGTCCCGCCTGCAACTAGCTAGTTGCTCCTGCGACTAGTCAGTGGCGCCGGCGACTAGCTAGTCGCACTTGCGAGTAGCCACTCGCGCATGATAGAATATTGTGATTTATCCGTCGCAGAACTACAAAAAATATTCTGGCGCCAGACGATTTTTGAATGAATTTCTTTATATAAAAAACAAACTTTTCCTTCTTAAATTCATTTTTATTAACTTCATTTACCTTTAATTACTGCATTGTCAATGAGGCCGCGAGCAGACGCGTCTGCAGACACCTCACACTCGTGGGAAACTATAAAAAAAAACAAAATAAAACGCATGTAAATGCGACTAGCTAGCCGCGATTTCGAATAGTCAGTCCCGCCTGCTACTAGCTAGTTACCCCTGCGACTAGTCAGTGGCGCCGGCAACTAGCTAGTCGCACTTGCGAGTAGCCACTCGCGCTTGGTAGAATATTGTGATTTATCCGTCGCAAAACTACAAAAAATATTCTGGCGCCAGACGATTTTTGAATGAATTTCTTTATATAAAAAACAAACTTTTCCTTCTTAAATTCATTTTTATAAACTTCATTTACCTTTAATTACTGCATTTTCAATGAGCACGCGAGCAGACGCGTCTGCAGACACCTCACACTCGTGGGAATCTATAAAAAAAAAACAAAATAAAACGCATGTAAATGCGACTAGCTAGCCGCGATTTCGACTAGTCAGTCCCGCCTGCTACTAGCTAGTCACCCGTGCTAGTAGTCAGTGGCACCGGCGACTGGCTAGTCCCAGCGTCGACTAGCCACTCGCGCCTGATAGAATATTGTGAGTAATAATTCGCAGAACCCCAAAAAAATGCTCTGGCGACAGACGATTTTTGAATGAATTTCTATATATAAAAAACACATTTTTCCATCTTAAATTCATAATTTTGTTCTGTAGCTACCTTCAATTACTACACAGTCAATCAGCCCGCGAGCAGACGCGTCTTTAAACACCAAACACTCGTGGGTAGCTTTGAAAAACCAACAAAAAGAAACGTATGTATATGCGACTTGCTAGCCGCGATTTCGACTAGGCAGTCCCGCCTGCTACTAGCTAGTCGCCCCTGCTAGTAGTCAGTGGCACCGGCGACTGACTAGTCCCAGCGTCGACTAGCCACTCGCGCCTGATAGAATATTGTGAGTAATAATTCGCAGAACCCCAAAAAAATGCTCTGGCGACAGACGATTTTTGAATGAATTTCTATATATAAAAAACACATTTTTCCATCTTAAATTCATAATTTTGTTCTGTAGCTACCTTCAATTACTACACAGTCAATCAGCCCGCGAGAAGACGCGTCTTTAGACACCAAACACTCGTGGGTAGCTTTGAAAAACAAACAAAAAGAAACGTATGTAAATGCGACTAGATAGCCGCGGTTTCGACTAGACAGTCCCGCCTGCAACTAGCTAGTTGCTCCTGCGACTAGTCAGTGGCGCCGGCGACTAGCTAGTCGCACTCGCGAGTAGCCACTCGCGCTTGATAGAATATTGTGATTTATCCGTCGCAGAACTACAAAAAATATTCTGGTGCCAGACGATTTTTGAATGAATTTCTTTATATAAAAAACAAACTTTTCCTTCATAAATTCATTTTTATTAACTTCATTTACCTTTAATTACTGCATTGTCAATGAGCCCGCGAGCAGACGCGTCTGCAGACACCTCACACTCGTGGGACTCTATAAAAAAAAAACAAAAAAAAAACGCAGGTAAATGCGACCAGCTAGCCGCGATTTCGACTAGTCAGTCCCGCCTGCTACTAGCTAGTCACCCCTGCTAGTAATCAGTGGCACCGGCGACTGGCTAGTCCCAGCGTCGACTAGCCACTCGCGCCTGATAGAATATTGCGAGTAATAATTCGCAGAACCCCAAAAAAATGCTCTGGCGACAGACGATTTTTGAATGAATTTCTATATATAAAAAACACATTTTTCCATCTTAAATTCATAATTTTGTTCTGTAGCTACCTTCAATTACTACACAGTCAATCAGCCCGCGAGCAGACGCGTCTTTAAACACCAAACACTCGTGGGACGCTTTGAAAAACAAACAAAAAGAAACGTATGTATATGCGACTAGCTAGCCGCGATTTCGACTAGGCAGTCCCGCCTGCTACTAGCTAGTCGCCCCTGCTAGTAGTCAGTGGCACCGGCGACTGACTAGTCCCAGCGTCGACTAGCCACTCGCGCCTGATAGAATATTGTGAGTAATAATTCGCAGAACCCCAAAAAAATGCTCTGGCGACAGACGATTTTTGAATGAATTTCTATATATAAAAAACACATTTTTCCATCTTAAATTCATAATTTTGTTCTGTAGCTACCTTCAATTACTACACAGTCAATCAGCCCGCGAGAAGACGCGTCTTTAGACACCAAACACTCGTGGGTAGCTTTGAAAAACAAACAAAAAGAAACGTATGTAAATGCGACTAGATAGCCGCGGTTTCGACTAGACAGTCCCGCCTGCAACTAGCTAGTTGCTCCTGCGACTAGTCAGTGGCGCCGGCGACTAGCTAGTCGCACTTGCGAGTAGCCACTCGCGCTTGATAGAATATTGTGATTTATCCGTCGCAGAACTACAAAAAATATTCTGGCACCAGACGATTTTTGAATGAATTTCTTTATATAAAAAACAAACTTTTCCTTCTTAAATTCATTTTTATAAACTTCATTTACCTTCAATTACTGCATTGTCAATGAGCCCGCGAGCAGACGCGTCTGCAGACACCTCACACTCGTGGGAATCTATAAAAAAAAACAAAATAAAACGCATGTAAATGCGACTAGCTAGCCGCGATTTCGACTAGTCAGTCCCGCCTGCTACTAGCTAGTTGCTCCTGCGACTAGTCAGTGGCGCCGGCGACTAGCTAGTCGCACTTGCGAGTAGCCACTCGCGCTTGATAGAATATTGTGATTTATCCGTCGCAGAACTACAAAAAATATTCTGGCACCAGACGATTTTTGAATGAATTTCTTTATATAAAAAACAAAATTTTCCTTCTTAAATTCATTTTTATAAACTTCATTTACCTTTAATTACTGCATTTTCAATGAGCACGCGAGCAGACGCGTCTGCAGACACCTCACACTCGTGGGAATCTATAAAAAAAAAACAAAAAAAAACGCATGTAAATGCGACTAGCTAGCCGCGATTTCGACTAGTCAGTCCCGCCTGCTACTAGCTAGTCACCCCTGCTAGTAATCAGTGGCACCGGCGACTGGCTAGTCCCAGCGTCGACTAGCCACTCGCGCCTGATAGAATATTGCGAGTAATAATTCGCAGAACCCCAAAAAAATGCTCTGGCGACAGACGATTTTTGAATGAATTTCTATATATAAAAAACACATTTTTCCATCTTAAATTCATAATTTTGTTCTGTAGCTACCTTCAATTACTACACAGTCAATCAGCCCGCGAGCAGACGCGTCTTTAAACACCAAACACTCGTGGGACGCTTTGAAAAACAAACAAAAAGAAACGTATGTATATGCGACTAGCTAGCCGCGATTTCGACTAGGCAGTCCCGCCTGCTACTAGCTAGTCGCCCCTGCTAGTAGTCAGTGGCACCGGCGACTGACTAGTCCCAGCGTCGACTAGCCACTCGCGCCTGATAGAATATTGTGAGTAATAATTCGCAGAACCCCAAAAAAATGCTCTGGCGACAGACGATTTTTGAATGAATTTCTATATATAAAAAACACATTTTTCCTTCTTAAATTCATAATTTTGTTCTGTAGCTACCTTCAATTACTACACAGTCAATCAGCCCGCGAGCAGACGCGTCTTCAGACACCAAACACTCGTGGGTAGCTTTGAAAAACAAACAAAAAGAAACGTATGTAAATGCGACTAGATAGCCGCGGTTTTGACTAGTCAGTCCCGCCTGCTACTAGCTAGTCGCCCCTGCGACTAGTCAGTGGCGCCGGCGACTAGCTAGTCGCACTTGCGAGTAGCCACTCGCGCTTGGTAGAATATTGTGATTTATCCGTCGCAGAACTACAAAAAATATTCTGGCGCCAGACGATTTTTGAATGAATTTCTTTATATAAAAAACAAACTTTTCCTTCTTCAATTCATTTTTATATACTTCATTTACCTTCAATTACTGCATTATCAATGAGCCCGCGAGCAGACGCGTCTGCAGACACCTCACACTCGTGGGACTCTATAAAAAAAACAAAATAAAACGCATGTAAATGCGACTAGCTAGCCGCGATTTCGACTAGTCAGTCCCGCCTACTACTAGCTAGTCACCCGTGCTAGTAGTCAGTGGCACCGGCGACTGGCTAGTCCCAGCGTCGACTAGCCACTCGCGCCTGATAGAATATTGTGAGTAATAATTCGCAGAACCCCAAAAAAATGCTCTGGCGACAGACGATTTTTGAATGAATTTCTATATATAAAAAACATATTTTTCCATCTTAAATTCATAATTTTGTTCTGTAGCTACCTTCAATTACTACACAGTCAATCAGCCCGCGAGCAGACGCGTCTTTAGACACCAAACACTCGTGGGTAGCTTTGTAAAACAAACAAAAAGAAACGTATGTAAATGCGACTAGATAGCCGCGGTTTTGACTAGTCAGTCCCGCCTGCTACTAGCTAGTCGCCCCTGCGACTAGTCAGTGGCGCCGGTGACTAGCTAGTCGCACTTACGAGTAGCCACTCGCACTTGATAGAATATTGTGATTTATCCGTCGCAGAACTACAAAAAATATTCTGGCGCCAGACGATTTTTGAATGAATTTCTTTATATAAAAAACAAACTTTTCCTTCTTAAATTCATTTTTATAAACTTCATTTACCTTCAATTACTGCATTGTCAATGAGCCCGCGAGCAGACGCGTCTGCAGACACCTCACACTCGTGGGAATCTATAAAAAAAAACAAATTAAAACGCATGTAAATGCGACTAGCTAGCCGCGATTTCGACTAGTCAGTCCCGCCTGCTACTAGCTAGTTTCCCCTGCGACTAGTCAGTGGCGCCGGCAACTAGCTAGTCGCACTTGCGAGTAGCCACTCGCGCTTGGTAGAATATTGTGATTTATCCGTCGCAGAACTACAAAAAATATTCTGGCGCCAGACGATTTTTGAATGAATTTCTTTATATAATATAAATAACAAACTTTTCCTTCTTAAATTCATAATTTTGTTCTGTAGCTACCTTCAATTACTACACAGTCATTTAGCCCGCGAGCAGTCGCGTCTGTAGACACCTCACACTCGTGGGAATCTATAAAAAAAAAACAAAAAAAAAACGCAGGTAAATGCGACTAGCTAGCCGCGGTTTCGACTAGTCAGTCCCGCCTGCTACTAGCTAGTCGCCCCTGCGAGTAGTCAGTGGCACCGGCGACTGGCTAGTCCCAGCGTCGACCGAACGTAAATCGGTTGCGTCATCGTAAGCCAATCACAGCACAGCTAAATGACGTGATAGCTTGTTGTGATTGGCCCGTTTGTTCCCGTCCCCTTTTCCTCGATCGCTGTACAAAAATATAAAAAATACACATTCGCTAACGACCATTGCAACTACAACTTGTCTTTTTATTTATAATAAACCCATAAAAGGCCCAAAAAGTAGCAGCTAAACAAGCAGACCAATCACACCAGAACACATCCAAACATTTGGACCTTCAGAGCCATATTTCGAGGATTTGAAGCATCAAAGCCAAATCGTCGAGTCAAGCGACCTTAGGACTGCCAAGCTGCTGCGACCACGCAGGCACATACAGACGAGCGAAGTTACACTTAGAAGCGCAGATTCAGCAGCATATTCACGCAAGGGCTTTCAATCTTACTGATGTGAAAGGCCAATACAAGATTTGGAAGAACAAGCGGACATACGGTGCGTTTATCAAGTTCCAGTTTTCAAGACCTGCTGAGTTCATAAGTGTAATACCGTTTTGTGATCTGATTCCAGTGAGGGTGTAGGTGAGGGTTGCCCATTGCGCAGAGCGACACACCGGCTGATCGTGTCACTACTAGCACCAGCCGTTTTCACACGCAGTCACTTGAGTACTCCACTTTTCACAGGCCACCGGGATGCCATTAATGGCTGATGATGGGAAGGGTCCTAGCAAAACACGTGATAGGTCCCCGTATGGAATTATTAGTAATGAAAAAACTGAGCAAATCATGCGCGATTTGGTTAGGAAACGTGGTATCGTTAAGGGCAGGTTAACTAAACTTTCCAATTATGTAAATACTATCAGTGTAAGAACCATATCTAGTGAGTTAAAAATAGATTTAAAATTACGTGTAAAAGGTGCTGAGATTTTATTTAGTGAATTTAATGAAATACAGTCAAAACTTGAAGAACTAGTTTCCGATAGTGATATAGATGATCAGTTAGATCAGCGCCAGCAGTTCGAAGACGGCTACTATAATACTATTGCCCGAGCTGAATCCATTCTTAGCGTCAGTGAAGAGGTCACTGATTGTTCCAAACTGTGTCAGCATAATATAAACAGGCCAGTGTCAGTTAAATTACCAACCATCATGTTGCCTACGTTCGACGGCGTGTATGAACACTGGCTCGAATATAGGGACACGTTTATATCTTTGGTGCACAATTCGACTGAGATTAGTAATATTCAAACATTCCATTATCTAAAGTCTTCGCTCAAAGGAAATGCCGAATCAGTTGTAAACGCGCTAGAAATTTCTGCAGCTAACTACTCTGTGGCATGGGAATTACTCCTAAATAGGTACGATAGTGATAGATTATTAATGAATAGTCACCTAAAAGCATTGTTCTCAATACAACCATTGAAAGAGTCACCTTCACTAATTAGAAAACTTATAGATACAATTATAAACAATTTACGCGCTTTAAAAACCCTTGATGAGCCAACAGATACCTGGGATACGCTTATAATATATATAGTTGTTTCTCAGCTAGATAAAACCACAGAACGAGAGTGGGAACAACATAGAGGTTTATTGTTGGCAAACACCCCTCCTAGAACTAAATTGAAGGTTGACAGTTTGATTAATTTCCTCAAAAGTAAGGCTGATTTGTTGGAAACATTAGCATTATCAGTATCACATACAAAAGATCAACATAAGACAGAAACAAAAAATGTCAGAGGTAATGTAGCACACTGCAATGTTTCCTCAAGTAACCTACCGTCAACAGCGGGCCGTAAAGCGCGTAGATTGTGCGTGGTATGCAAAGGTAAACACCCAATTTACACTTGCACACAATTCATTAATATGAACTTACAAAGCAAATTAAAGGTTGTCAAAGATAACAGCTTGTGTGAGAATTGCTTGCGCTCCGGACACACTTTAGACGGTTGCTTGTGGGGACCTTGTAAACAATGTAACATGAAACATAATTCACTTATTCATCCTAATGATTCCAGCCAATCTAGCTGTACCGTGACAGGTACGACGACTGCGGCGGCAGCGGCAGTGGCCAGCGCACCATGCGCGCCCCCACCGCGCGTCTCTGAGACAGTACATGATTCCAATAACGGAAAGCAATTCATTCAAGTTAGCAATGTTCACACTGATACACACACACATACGCAATGCATAGATGTGCAACCGGTTCTCTTATCTACTGCGTTAGTTGAGATTCCTGATAAACACAATAATTATCATGTCGCATGTGTATTACTCGACAGCAGTAGTCAGAGCTGCTTCGTTGCACATTCGTTTTGCGAATTGTTAGATATTCCACTCATACAGTCCACTCATGAAATACGAGGAGTAGGTAATTCGGTATCACATTGTACACAAACGTGTGACCTTGAAATTAAATCACGTATTAATTCCTACTCAATTCACATTAAATGTTTCGTTCTATCTGAAATAACGGCCACATTGCCTGCTATGCAGACACAAAGCACACATTTTAGGATTCCTGAGCACCTGCAGCTGGCAAATTCGCGATTTTTAGGGCCGCAAAAGATAGATGTTTTAATAGCCGCGGACCGATTTTGGGACTTGCTTATCGATGGCAAGATGCGTTTACCGAACGGTCCGTTCTTACAGAACACGAAGTTAGGTTGGATAATATCGGGTCCTATTAATAATACACATCATAATAATGGACATGTCCAATGTAACTTCACTCAATCCATGGACAATCAGCTACGTCAGTTCTGGGAGTTGGAGGAGTTACCCAAGCTTCGGAATACACACACAGACGAAGAGCAGGTCTGTGAACAGTCTTTCATCACAACCACTACGCGCAATAAAGATGGTCGATTTTGTGTTCACATTCCTCTTAAAGAGTCGCCCGACGCTTTGGGTGAATCATTTCCCCAAGCAAAGCGGCGTTTTTTGTCCTTAGAAAATAGGTTACTACGCGCACCTATTAGCTATAAGAAATTGTACACTGATTTTATACACGAACTAACTGCCTGCCCCGGCTTCGCACGGGTTGCGGTACTTATCTACGGCGTACCCTACCTACCTACCCTACCTACCTACCCTACCTACCTACCTACCCTACCTACCTACCCTACCTACCTACCCTACCTACCTACCCTACCTACCTACCCTACCTACCTACCCTACCTACCTACCCTACCTACCTACCCTACCTACCAACCCTACCTACCTACCCTACCTACCTACCCTACCTACCTACCTACCCTACCTATCTACCCTACCTACCTACCCTACCTACCTACCTACCCTACCTACCCTACCTACCTACCCTACCTACCTACTCTACCTACCTACCTACCCTACCTACCTACCTACCTACCCTACCTACATACCTACCTCCCTAACTCCCTACCCTACCAACAAAAAAAAAAAAAAAAAAAATAGATGTTGGCCGATTCTCATAGATACCGGATAAGCACAAAAAAATTCATCAAAATCGGTTAAGCCGTTTCGGAGGAGTATGGCAACGAAAACTGTGACACGAGAATTTTATATATTAGACTAGCTGCCCGCCCCGGCTTCGCACGGGTTGCGGTACTTATCTACGGCGTACCCTACCTACCTACCCTACCTACCTACCTACCCTACCTACCTACCCTACCTACCTACCTACCCTACCTACCTACCCTACCTACCTACCTACCCTACCTACCTACCTACCCTACCTACCTACCCTACCTACCTACCCTACCTACCCTACCTACCTACCCTACCTACCTACCCTACCTACCCTACCTACCTACCCTACCTACCTACCTACCCTACCTACCTACCTACCCTACCTACCTACCCTACCTACCTACCTTACCTACCTACCTACCCTACCTACCCTACCTACCTACCCTACCTACCTACTCTACCTACCTACCCTACCTACCTACCTACCCTACCTACCTACCTCCCTAACTCCCTACGCTACCTACCAAAAAAAAAAAAAAAAAAGTTGGCCGATTCTCATAGATACCGGATAAGCACAAAAAATTTCATCAAAATCGGTTAAGCCGTTTCGGAGGAGTATGGCAACGAAAACTGTGACACGAGAATTTTATATATTAGATATATCAACTTGGGTCACATGACTCGGATTGATTCTTATAAGAGTCCTTACTATTTTATGCCGCATCATGACGTTTTTCGAGAACACAGCACGACTACGAAGCTTCGTGTAGTGTTCGACGCCAGTGCTGCGACTAGTAATGGCAAATCTCTCAACGATATCCAGCTTGTAGGACCTCCTATTCAAGGAGACTTGCTGGGTATTTTGCTACGGTTCAGACAATTTAAATCTACTGCAATTGCAGATTGCGAGAAGATGTACCGTCAAGTCCTTGTTGATCCCTCTCAACGTGTCTTGCAACTTATTATGTGGCGTGATGATCCGACAAGACAGCTCGAGTTCTATCAGCTGAGCACCGTAACATACGGCACAGCGTCGGCGCCCTTTCTCAGTGTTAGGTGTCTTAAGCAATTAGGAGCTGACTGTACGGACACCGAGGTTAAAAGGGTCATTAATGACGATTTTTACGTAGATGACTTTTTGACCTCGTATGACGACAAGGTCAAACTACGTTGACATATGCAAACGTACATCAGACATTCTTAAGTCCGCCTGCTTTCCGCTCCGCAAATGGACCTTTAACTTTGAACTCGACGGTGCAGCAGCTCCAACGACGTCACAGTCTGATCACAGTATGTTTCGTGACTTAAATTTAGGTGATAATAGTCAATGTAGAACATTAGGTATAGGTTGGTGTAGCATCGCGGACGAGTTTAATTTCCATACGCAATTTCAAAACAGCAACAATCCTGTTACTAAACGCATAATTCTGTCAACTGTTTCTCAGATATATGATCCATTGGGATTGTTAAGCCCTTCTGTTATCATCGGCAAGGTATTATTGCAAAAACTTTGGCTATTAAAATTAGATTGGGATGATCCGCTTCCCACTGATGTCGTGCGAACATGGAACGGGTTTGTTGGTAGTCTTACTTATCTTCGCACTATCAAAGTTCCGCGACACGTCTTTCAATGTGATTCTACTCGGACTGAGTTACACATTTTTACAGACGCTTCACAAACTGCATATGGCGCGTGCGCTTATGTACGTAGTGTAGGTAGTAGTGAGGTGACAGTGAAATTGCTTTTTTCAAAGGATCCGTTAGCTCCATTGAAACCCGTTAGTATACCGCGTTTGGAACTGTGCGGTGCGTTGCTGGGTGCTCGGTTGTTTGACAGGATTAACAGATCACTTACTCGTAACTTTGATGGCGTCACATTTTGGACCGACTCGACTATCGTGTTAGGTTGGTTGCGCATGGCACCTAATTTGCTTAAAACTTTTGTGCAAAATCGAGTCGCTGAAATAAACGAACTTACGAGTGTGTTTTCTTGGCGACATGTAAGTGGAAAGGATAACCCTGCTGATCTGGTTTCGCGTGGTGTGAGTCTTGAAGACTTGTCTTCATCCACATTATGGTGGGAAGGCCCTAACTTTATGCACAGCCCTGACTTTGATAGCAAATTAACTTTGCAATTAATTCCGAATGTTAATGACAGCTCGCCTAAAGAGTTACCTGAACTCAAAGCAAATGTTATAAAGTCATTATTAACGAAAAACACTACACTCGAAACATTTTTTCTATTCAATAGGTTTTCGCATTTTAATCGCATGAGTCATGTCGCTGCATATGTACTACGCTTTATTCACAACAGCTGTGCGCGCAACAAAACAAATCAGCTGACAGGTACGATCACTGTTATTGAGTTAAGACATGCCATTCATACACTTGCACGATTATCACAAATGGAGTCATTTCCGGTTGAGTATAATTTACTAAAAAATGGAAAAGATGTCAAGTCAAGCGTTAGCCTTGCGAGTTTAAATTTATTTCTAGATAGTGAAAATATAATTAGAGTGGGAGGTAGGATAAAGAATTCGCCTGGCTTTAATTATAGTAAAAAGCATCCGATTCTTTTGTCTTCAGAACATCATTTTACACTTCTATTGTTTAGGCACGAACACAACCAATCTATGCACTGCGGACTTCAAGCGTTACTTTACCGTTTGCGTGAGAATTGGTGGCCACTGTCAGGTAGAAACCTAGCTAAGAAGGTGACGCAACAATGTGTGATCTGTAAGCGCATTCGAGGTAAAACATTAACCCCACTTATGGGAAACTTGCCCAAAGAACGGGTAACCGCTAGTTTTCCTTTCATTCGCACAGGTGTAGACTACGCAGGGCCGGTGTTCATACAAACCCTAAAAGGCAGAGGCGCGAAACTAATCAAATCATACATTTGTCTGTTTATCTGTGTCACGACGCGCGCAGTCCACTTGGAATTAGTTAGTGACCTCTCTTCTAATGCATACTTACTTGCGCTTAAGCGTTTCATTTCACGGCGCGGGAAGCCGTCAGAAATATTTTCGGACAATGGACGCAACTTTGTAGGCTTAAGTAATGATTTTGCTCAGTTTTTATCAAAATGTAGAAAAGATATTATAGATTACGCAAGGGGTCAACAAATTCAATTTTCTTTTATTCCCCCATATTCCCCGCATTTCGGTGGCTTGTGGGAAGCTGGGGTCAAATCATGCAAGTACCATCTTCGCCGAGTAGTGGGCAACGCTCACTTAGCCTTCGAGGAACTCACTACAGTGTTATGTCAAATCGAAGCGATGTTGAATTCTCGACCAATGACTCCCTTGTCTTCGGATCCTCGAGACTATCTCCCCCTCAGCCCTGGACACTTTTTGATCGGACGACCACTCACCGCACCAGTCTGTGAAGATGACCTGCGAGACTTACGTAAGCAAGATAGATGGCGCTCATAAGTAAACATTAGCTCCTGTCGATCGTATTTAAAAATATTTCGGAAAAATCGCATAGTGAATGATAAGTTAATTAGTATACATAAAAGTGCTAATAGTGTAACAAACTTAAGGTGAAAGTGTTATCTGCGTTCAACTGCTTCGATTAAGGAAAAATAATATGAAGTCATAATCAACGATCTGAACATGACTGTCAGAAAATGTAATAAAACCGGCAGCAGTGGAGTTTAAACGATAATCCTGATGAAAATAACAACTGGAAACCTACGTATGTACTGCTTTACTCATAACTGCAAAAATCTAAGTCATTTAATTACTTAAATCTAGAAACAACTTTAAGCGTCTACAACGCACACTGCGTCGAGTAGCTGTTAACTATTGTTTGAAAAGGTCGGCAGTTGACAAGATTACTCCAACTTTGAAATCAAAGATGGCAGCAGTTTGTATGACCGTTCAACAATAAGAGCAAAGCGACATCTATTGCCTAATAGCAAAATCTGATTCTATCGACGTTTCCAGCTAATACTTAAAAATCACAGTAGATGACACTAGTTACTATTGCAACTTGAGAACGAATAGATAACGACATCTCCTATCGAATAGCTTACTTACTACTGCTACTATCAACCATTACTAAGATGTCAAATAAAACAAACACCAGTAGTAGCGACCGCCAGATGGCAGCGATGGTAACATGTTTTAAATGCAAGAAAAGTGTTAATATAAAATCTACTGCGTTATGTTCCGTGTGCAATAATAGATTTGAACCGGATTGTGATGGATATCCTGAACAAACATATAAACTATTAAACCAGGAATCAAAAAAGAAATGGCGCTGCAAAAAATGTGCAAAAATTGGAGGAAAAAATGAAATGACTACCATTGACAACAATTCATCCAATATCACAACGAGAAAAAAACAAAATCCTTCCCTACTCACAGTCTCGCCGAAACAAACCAAGAAATGCAACAAAGAGCGCCTAACAAATAATGCATCATTGATGGATTCTCAAATTCTTTCAGACCAAGAAATAACACAAGACTCAATAATCTCACCCAATAAACTATCGAGGAGCTTAGATGGTACAATATCTGACTTAATTTCCGTAACGGAGATAAAAGAAGTTTTAACACAGCGCACCTTAAAGCTTAATAGTACGGAACAGGAGCTGGATAACATGATATTGGAAAATAACAATCTTCATAAACATATAGACCAACTGACCGCGGAAAATAATATACTAAAATCGTTGTGTAATTCATCATCAATAATAGAGAACTCTCCGGGCATGAAACAGAAAAAGTATCCTCAAACTCCTTTACGACAACATGAGTCTACACCAGTTTCATCAAGAAAAAACTTAGATCCTTTACACATAATACGCCTGGAACAAAAAATAGGAAATTTGCAGCAGCAACTAAAAAATGCAGAACAGGATATTAAAAACCTCACACAACAACTTACATCCCTAACGCATCGTCTGCATAATAATACCAATATTAACAATAATACTATGAGTACCTCTCAGTCAAAATTATATTCAGATCATCTACAGACTCAAAATGACGAGCAAAATGATACATCAAGAAGATGGAAACAAAAAAACAAACTATGTATTCTGAGCAACGATAAAAACATAGGATCATTAACATTAATTGAAGAAATTTTCTCAAATGGCTTTGATTACTGCCATTACGTCATGCCCCGTTGCAATATAGAGCATCTTCTGGAAAACTTGGAAAATAAACTGAAAGATTTTAACCTAAATGACTACTGCATTATTTTTATTGGAGGAGACGATATCAGGGAACATGGTAACTATTTAAATATAATAAACAATATAAGACAATCATTACAAAACCTTACCCATACCAATGTAGTTCTCTGTTTACCTACGTATATAGCTGGTGCTCCGATATATAACTTTAAAGTGGAAATATTCAATAACCTTCTATATACAGACCTGCAGAATCACAAGTATGCATACTACCTGGACAGCAATAGTGAATTATCTCATGAAATGTTTTCATACAAAAATGGCAAGATAAATAAATACGGAGTAAGAAAAATATATGATGGGATCAAGAGTAACATATTGGTTGACCTAGACATATACAACGAAAACGAAAAACCTAACGTTTTAAAATGTCCGGAAAATCACTTAG
Source organism: Dryobotodes eremita (assembly GCA_917490735.1). Lineage (NCBI taxonomy): Eukaryota > Metazoa > Arthropoda > Insecta > Lepidoptera > Noctuidae > Dryobotodes > Dryobotodes eremita. The sequence continues at coordinate 2,431,960 of OU823245.1, forward strand.
CACAATCTGATCAGTTTTTTCTATAATTATATTTCAATTATGCATCAGAATATCGCTGGACTAATAAATAAATGTGACCAATTGTTACTGCATGTACATGAATTAACCGATACCATGGATGTTATTTGTGTTACTGAACACTTCATAGAAGCTGGACATGAAGATATTTTATATGTTCCTAATTATAAGTTAGCAGCTTGCTACTCCAGAGACACAAAAAGAGGAGGAGCATGCATATTAGTAAAACACAACCATGAATATAAAGAGCTAGAAGATATCAAGAAGTTATCAGTCCAAGGTGTATTTGAATGTTGTGCAATCGAGCTAACGCAGCATAGTATCATCATTTTGTGTATCTATAGGGTACCTAAATCCAGTAATATTGATACATTTTACTTAAAATTAAATGTTATTCTATCAAAGATTTGTTATAAAAAGCGCAAGAGTGTCATTATATGTGGTGACTTTAATATTAATACATTGAAAAATGATAGGAATTCTCTTGAATTTACAAATTATTTATTAAGCTATAACCTAAAATTGCAAATTCACCAACCAACCAGACTAAAAAGTAACACATGTATTGACAACTTTGCGCATAATTTACAACGAAAGTGTGTCCATCAAGTAATAGATCTTAACATTTCGGATCATACAGCTCAAACTTTAAAAATTCCCGTAAGAAATACTTGTACATTAGACAGTTGGACTATTAAATTACGTGACTACAGCCATGATAACCTTCTAAAATTTAAATCTTGTATAGCTGCATTGTCATTTGGGAATATTTATCATACAAGTGACCCCAATATGGCATACAACGACTTTATTGATTTATTTAAACTGTTTTATGATTTATGTTTCCCCATGAAAAATGTAAAAATTAAGTCAAAGATTGTTCCTGATTGGATAACGCCTGGCATAAAACGTTGCAGTAAAGTCAAACGCCGTTGTTTATGGCAATTAAGAAGAAATCCTAATAACGATAACATAAATAAATATAGAAATTATTCACGAAAACTTAAAAAAATTATAAATTTAACTCAAAAAGCTAAAAATAACCATAAAATTTTAACATCCACAAATAAATCAAAGGACACGTGGAAAATCATAAAGGAGAATAAATATCGCTCACCCACTAAAAGCATTACTGAAATAAAGGAAAATGGTATTACATTAACAAGTCCCAGTAAAATTGCAAATGCATTCAACGAGTATTTTGTAAATCAACCACGAATACTTTCAAGCACCACAAAGTCTCAATATAACAAGTACCCACACGTGGACCATCCCTTCTTTAGTCAGTCCATGTTTTTAGCCCCTAACACCCCATACGAAGTACATCGTATTATTCTAGACCTAAAAAATAAAACTAGCGTCGGGTATGACGACATTTCGACAAAAGTTTTAAAATTCGTGTCACAAATAATATCAGGTCATATTAGCCATATAATAAACTTATGTATTTCGTCTGGAATATTTCCTGAAAGATTAAAACAGACTATTATAAAACCGCTATTCAAAAAAGGAAATAAATCTCACATGCAAAATTATAGACCTATTGCGCTCATACCTGTTATATCAAAGATATTTGAAAAGGTAATTTACCGATCCTTACAGTCCTACCTAACTAAAAATAAAATTCTAGCAAAGGAACAGAAAGGATTCAGACAAAACATGACAGTGAATGTAGCAATTTATGATTTACTTAATATTGTAGTGCCAGATATGGACAAAAGAACCAGAACCAGTGCAATATTTATGGATATGACGAAAGCATTCGACCTAGTAGACCACGATATATTAATAAATAAGCTCAATATGTATGGAATAAGAGGAAATGTACTCTCGTTAATAAATTCCTACCTTAGTAATAGGAAACAATTCACAGAAATCAGACGAATTTGTAAAAAGTCCAAGAAAGAAATTAAATATATATCTGAAGTATATACAAATTCTTATGGCGTGCCACAAGGCAGCGTGTTAGGCCCTCCGCTTTTCCTTGTGTATATAAATAACTTTCCTAGGCACGTGTATTATCCAATGATTCTTTTTGCTGATGACAGTACATTAGTAGTAAGACAACTTGATGAGAATAACCGCGAGACAGAAATAAAAAATGCATTGAAACAATCGACTGAATGGCTTGACCAAAATAATCTTATCTTAAATTTAAGTAAAACTAAAATTATAAATTTCCGACAAAGAACTGCTTCTACTGCGTCTGATATAATTTTTAATAAGGAAAAAATTGAAGCAGTTTCAAGCACTAAATTTCTAGGCCTAACAATTGACTACAAATTGAATTGGAAAGAACATGCAGCTCTACTAATAGCACGACTTAGTAAATATTCATTTGTTTTATATAAACTTAGCAAAGTAGCCAATAGATCAGCAGTCGTTGCCGCCTATTTTGGTTATGTTGATTCCATACTTCGCTATGGTATAATTTTTTGGGGCAACTCCTGTGAAAAAACCTCTGTTTTCAAGGCACAAAAACGTTGTTTAAGGTCCATATGCAGTTTGAAATCGATAGATAGTTGTAAGCCATATTTTATTGACCTCAAAATATTAACATTACCATGTCTCTATATATATGAAACCGCAATTTTTGTAAAGAAAAATATTGAACTATTTCGCAAAAAAACAGAACATCATCCTAAATCAACAAGACAAGTTTATCGTCATGAATTGTACTTAAGGCCTTCAAAAACCTCCCTCATGCACAATAGCATTCTGTGCATGGCACCTAAAATCTATAACAAATTGCCTAATTCTATTAAAGATTATAATTTATTGCAGTTTAAACGAAAATTATATAATTTATTAATCCACAAATGCTATTATTCAATTACTGAATTTCTTTATGACAAAAATATTTAATTGACAATTTGATTATTTACTTATCTGACATTACTTTATATAGCTTCATGTACCTTGCATAATAATATAATATACTTCAGTAATAATGAACGAATTTTCTTAAAAAAGTGTAAGCCCAATGGGTAGTTTTTTGAGCACAATGTTTGTATTTTATAAGACCATGTAACCTCACCAAAAAACACACTTAATAAATGATTTGATTTGATTTGATTTGATTTGATTTACCTGTTCATAGATTTACGCGCTACTAGAGAGTGGAACAGATCCGGCAGCAGTTTTGGTCGCGCTGGGCCAAGGAATACATCTCGGAGCTACAAACTAGAACCAAATGGAGGACAAATATGGCAGACCTAAAACCTGACACGCTTGTCATTGTTAAAGAAATCAACCTTCCGCCGCTGAAATGGCAGTTGGGTCGGATCATGAAGACGATACCTGGCAATGATGGCATCTCACGAGTAGCAGACAATCAGACATCATCAGGCATCATAAGACGGCCATACACGAAGATCTGCCCTCTGGTCGAAGACGAGTAAATGGAAAGTTCAATTGTAAGCTGAAGCTTTCAAGGCCGCGGGCATGTTTGGGATGAATATCCGAACGTAATTCGGTCGCGTCATCGTAAGCCAATCACAGCACAGCTAAATGACGTGATAGCTTGTTGTGATTGGCCCGTTTGTTCCCGTCCCCTTTTCCTCGATCGCTGTACAAAAATATAAAAAATACACATTCGCTAACGACCATTGCAACTACAACTTGTCTTTTTATTTATAATAAACCCATAAAAGGCCCAAAAAGTAGCAGCTAAACAAGCAGACCAATCACACCAGAACACATCCAAACACCCTCAATTACTGCATTGTCAATCAGCCCGCGAGCAGACGCGTCTTTACACACCTCACACTCGTGGGTAGCCATTAAAAAAAAACAAAAAAAAACGCATGTAAATGCGACTAGCTAGCCGCGGTTTCGACTAGTCAGTCCCGCCTGCTACTAGCTAGTCGCCCCTGCGAGTAGTCAGTGGCACCGGCGACTGGCTAGTCGCACCGCCGACTAGCCAGTCACGCCTGATAGATTATTGTGATTTATCCGTCGCAGAACTACAAAAAAATGCTCTGGCGCCAGACGATTTTTTAATGAATTTCTTTATATAAAAAACATATTTTTCCATCTTAAATTCATAATTTTGTTCTGTAGCTACCATCATTTACCGCACAGTCAATCAGCCCGCGAGCAGACGCGTCTTTAGACACCTCACACTCTTGGGTAGCTATGAAAACCAAACAAAAAAAACATATGTAAATGCGACTAGCTAGCCGCGGTTTCGACTAGTCAGTCCCGCCTGCTACTAGCTAGTCGACCCTGCCACTAGTCAGTGGCGCCGGCGACTAGCTAGTCGCACTTGCGAGTAGCCACTCGCGCTTGATAGAATATTGTGATTTTTCCGTCGCAGAACTACAAAAAAATATTCTGGCGCCAGACGATTTTTGAATGAACTTCTTTATATAAAAAACACATTTTTCCATCTTAAATTCATAATTTTGTTCTGTAGCTACAATCAATTACTGCACAGTCAAACAGCCCGCGAGCAGACGCGTCTTTAGACACCTCACATTCGTGGGTAGCTATGAAAACCAAACAAAAAAAAACGCATGTAAATGCGACTAGCTAGCCGCGGTTTCGACTAGTCAGTCCTGCCTGCTACTAGCTAGTCGCCCCTGTGACTAGTCAGCAGCACCGGCAACTAGCTAGACGCACCGTCGACTAGCCAGTCACGCCTGGTAGATTATTGTGATTTATCCGTCGCAGAACTACAAAAAATGCTCTGTCGCCAGACGATTTTTGAATGAATTTCTTTATATAAAAAACAAACTTTTCCTTCTTAAATTCATTTTTATAAACTGCATTTACCTTTAATTACTGCATTGTCAATCAGCCCGCGAGCAAACGCGTCTTTAGACACCTCACACTCGTGGGTAGCTATGAAAACCAAACAAAAAAAAACGCATGTAAATGCGACTAGCTAGCCGCGGCTTCGATTAGTCAGTCCCGCCTGCTACTAGCTAGTCGCCCCTGCGAGTAGTCAGTGGCGCCGGCGACTAGCTAGTCGCACTTGCGAGTAGCCACTCGCGCTTGATAGAACATTGTGATTTATCCGTCGCAGAGCTACAAAAAAATATTCTGGCGCCAGACGATTTTTGAATGAATTTCTTTATGTAAAAACAAATGTTTCCATCTTAAATTCATAATTTTGTTTTGTAGCTACTTTCAATTACTACACAGTCATTTAGCCCGCGAGCAGTCGCGTCTGTAGACACCTCACACTCGTGGGAATCTATAAAAAAAAACAAAATAAAACGCATGTAAATGCGACTAGCTAGCCGCGGTTTCGACTAGTCAGTCCCGCCTGCTACTAGCTAGTCGCCCCTGCGAGTAGTCAGTGGCACCGGCGACTGGCTAGTCGCACCGTCGACTAGCCAGTCGCGCCTGATAGATTATTGTGATTTATCCGTCGCAGAACTACAAAAAATGCTCTGTCGCCAGACGATTTTTGAATGAATTTCTTTATATAAAAAACAAACTTTTCCTTCTTAAATTCATTTTTATAAACTGCATTTACCTTTAATTACTGCATTGTCAATCAGCCCGCGAGCAGACGCGTCTTTAGACACCTCACACTCGTGGGTAGCTATGAAAACCAAACAAAAAAAAACGCATGTAAATGCGACTAGCTAGCCGCGGCTTCGACTAGTCAGTCCCGCCTGCTACTAGCTAGTCGCCCCTGCTAGTAGCCAGTGGCACCGGCGACTGGCTAATCGCACTTGCGAGTAGCCACTCGCGCTTGATAGAATATTGTGATTTTTCCGTCGCAGAACTACAAAAAAATATTCTGGCGCCAGACGATTTTTGAATGAACTTCTTTATATAAAAAACACATTTTTCCATCTTAAATTCATAATTTTGTTCTGTAGCTACCATCATTTAACCGCACAGTCAATCAGCCCGCGAGCAGACGCGTCTTTAGACACCTCACACTCTTGGGTTGCTATGAAAACCAAACAAAAAAAACATATGTAAATGCGACTAGCTAGCCGCGGTTTCGACTAGTCAGTCCCGCCTGCTACTAGCTAGTCGACCCTGCCACTAGTCAGTGGCGCCGGCGACTAGCTAGTCGCACTTGCGAGTAGCCACTCGCGCTTGATAGAATATTGTGATTTTTCCGTCGCAGAACTACAAAAAAATATTCTGGCGCCAGACGATTTTTGAATGAACTTCTTTATATAAAAAACACATTTTTCCATCTTAAATTCATAATTTTGTTCTGTAGCTACAATCAATTACTGCACAGTCAAACAGCCCGCGAGCAGACGCGTCTTTAGACACCTCACACTCGTGGGTAGCTATGAAAACCAAACAAAAAAAAACGCATGTAAATGCGACTAGCTAGCCGCGGTTTCGACTAGTCAGTCCTGCCTGCTACTAGCTAGTCGCCCCTGTGACTAGTCAGCAGCACCGGCAACTAGCTAGACGCACCGTCGACTAGCCAGTCACGCCTGGTAGATTATTGTGATTTATCCGTCGCAGAACTACAAAAAATGCTCTGTCGCCAGACGATTTTTGAATGAATTTCTTTATATAAAAAACAAACTTTTCCTTCTTAAATTCATTTTTATAAACTGCATTTACCTTTAATTACTGCATTGTCAATCAGCCCGCGAGCAGACGCGTCTTTAGACACCTCACACTCGTGGGTAGCTATGAAAACCAAACAAAAAAAAACGCATGTAAATGCGACTAGCTAGCCGCGGCTTCGACTAGTCAGTCCCGCCTGCTACTAGCTAGTCGCCCCTGCTAGTAGCCAGTGGCACCGGCGACTGGCTAATCGCACCGTCGACTAGCCACGCGTGCCTTATAGAATATTGTGAGTAAAAATTCGCAGATCTCCAAAAAAATGCTCTGGCCACAGACGATTTTTGAATGAATTTCTATATATAAAAAACACATTTTTCCATCTTAAATTCATAATTTTGTTTTGTAGCTACTTTTAATTACTACACAGTCATTTAGCCCGCGAGCAGTCGCGTCTGTAGACACCTCACACTCGTGGGAATCTATAAAAAAAAAAACAAAAAAAAACGCATCTAAATGCGACTAGCTAGCCGCGGTTTCGACTAGTCAGTCCCGCCTGCTACTAGCTAGTCGCCCCTGCGAGTAGTCAGTGGCACCGGCGACTGGCTAGTCGCACCGTCGACTAGCCAGTCGCGCCTGATAGATTATTGTGATTTATCCGTCGCAGAACTACAAAAAAATGCTCTGGCGCCAGACGATTTTTTAATGAATTTCTTTATATAAAAAACATGTTTTCCCATCTTAAATTCATAATTTTGTTCTGTAGCTACCATCAATTACCGCACAGTCAATCAGCCCGCGAGCATACGCGTCTTTACACACCTCACTCTCTTGGGTATCTATGAATTAAAAACAAAAAAAACGCATGTAAATGCGACTAGCTAGCCGCGGTTTCGACTAGTCAGTCCTGCCTGCTACTAGCTAGTCGCCCCTGCGAGTAGTCAGTGGCACCGGCGACTGGCTAGTCGCACCGTCGACTAGCCACTCGCGCCTGATAGATTATTGTGATTTATCCGTCGCAGAACTACAAAAAAATGCTCTGGCGCCAGACGATTTTTTAATGAATTTCTTTATATAAAAAACATATTTTTCCATCTTAAATTCATAATTTTGTTCTGTAGCTACCTTCAATTACTACACAGTCAATCAGCCCGCGAGCAGACGCGTCTTTAGACACCAAACACTCGTGGGTAGCTTTGAAAAACAAACAAAAAGAAACTATGTAATTGCGACTAGATAGCCGCGGTTTCGACTAGTCAGTCCCGCCTGCTACTAGCTAGTCGCCCCTGCGACTAGTCAGTGGTGCCGGTGACTAGCTAGTCGCACTTGCGAGTAGCCACTCGCGCTTGATAGAATATTGTGATTTATCCGTCGCAGAACTACAAAAAAATAATCTGGCGCCAGACGATTTTTGAATGAATTTCTTTATATAAAAAACAATTTTTTCCTTCTTAAATTCATTTTTATAAACTGCATTTACCTTCAATTACTGCATTGTCAATCAGCCCGCGAGCAGACGCGTCTTTAGACACCTCACAACACACGACGACACGTAACAATGACTTATACATAAGCTAAAAAACATAGCAAGTTCTCGAGACAAATGGAAACCAGCATATTTCAAATGCTCAATGCTGAGACCATCATGACCAGGGGACTTACCTCGCACCATTTTATGAATAACGGAGGCAACTTCCTTGGCACAAAATCGAACAATAACGTCCCCTGCCATGATTTCAGCAACGCGTTTCAGGTCAGTCGAGCCTACAAGAGGCGACTCCACCCTAAAATGACACTGAAACAGATTGGCTATATCACGAGGCACATGCACGCCCGCAACGCTCACAGGCAGACTCGATTTCGGGTGCAATTTATTTGTCTTTTTCCAGAATTTACCAAATTGTTTAGGTATTCGAATGATGCTGCGCAATTATATCTGACTTGATATGTTTTTCATTGACAAAATTTTACCAGAGATTTAAAAAGACGCCTCGTTTGGCACATGCTATCGTAAATAGGTCCGCCTTTTTGTTTTCCACTCAATAACCAGTTGCGATAACATACTCGAGCCTCTCTGTGAGCACCGCTGACTTGTTTGTTCCACCCTGGCACATATTTATGTTTTCTGGACACAGGACCAACATAGCTGTCTGCCGCCGCCTTACTAAGTATTTGAACTATATCGCTATACATTTGTTTTAAAATGCGCTTGTGGTCCTCATTAGAACAACAGTGATCGGCGCAGTGTGTAAATTCTACAGGAAAATGAATATTACTCAGTTGTGAGTGACAATTCTCAAAAAACTTTCCGATCTGTTCACTGTTTTTTTCTCCCCAAATTACTTTATTACATTCGTTAACAGAAGCAATACGTTTCGGCTTTATCAATTTTAAGTCACACTCAACCAATAAGGAACAATGATCAGACCAGTAAACACTCACAGCTTTACTCCATTTAACAAAATTAATCTTCGAGCGGAAACACCTACATAAATTACACTTACAACCACTCCTCGCTAGCACAAGTGCAGCACGGCAAGACGTCGCGTGATGTTACACTAACCGGGGAGTTAGAAAATGAAACAGCAAAGTTTAACGAGCGATATTTTATTTAAACTCGTATTATCACATCAGAACTTAAAACTTAACCGGGCGTGTCGGACAGGACGTAGCGCTAGCCGGACATGTCGCAACGTTCGAACAGGTCCTGGTCATTCAGCGCAGTGCGCTAGCCGGACAGGTCGCCGTGGTCGAACAGGTCCTGGTCATACAGCGCGGCGCGCACCGTGCGGCCGCCGAAGTAGCGCCCGTGCAGCGCCGCCGCCGCCGACACCGCTTCTGTAACACGCGACGAGTCAGTACTGCAGCACCGGCCGCACAGGACCACACGATTCGAAAGACGTGTCGTCGAATTTGTTGCACACAAACATGAGCAGAAAAACCCATAATACTCAAAGGCATCAATCCTTGCTTATATTTTAAATGCGAAAGTGAGTTTGTTTTTTGTTACGCTTTCACGCTAAAACGGCTAAACGAATTTGGATGAAGGGCATTGTTTATTTCGTACCCAAAAATTAAAGGGCCGGCCAGAAAAAAATATGCTGTTTTCTTATGGGAAATAACATCTTGGAACATTTTTTAATAATACAAAAAGTCTACAGTTAAACCCTTGGCTGCTATTCGAGTTTGAAAATACTAAAAATCATATTTTTGCTAACAAATTTTTGGATATTCGTTTAAGACGCGAACAGTTATTGCCTATGGTAGAAATGGACATGAGCGTTAGGTATACTAAGGTATGATATATAGGTATTTAAAAATAACGACCAAAAAATTTGAGGGAAATGTTTTTATTATACTACAATAATAGCAGGTAGCTAGGTCGGTGGATAACCCGTTCTTAAGGCCTTCCAGTAGCTGTTTGATTCCATCGTACTCGAGGGTAAAACCCCACAGGCATGGAACAGAGGTGTGGTGATACTCTTCTTAAACAAGGGCGACCATGCCCTGCTTAAGAATCATAGGCCCATCTCACTTCTGAGCCATGTCTACAAGCTGTTTTCAAGAAAACCGCATCACAAACCATCTCGCGCGCCTGTTTGACGATTTCCAGCCTCCCGAACAAGCCGGATTCCGTAAAAGCTTTTGCAACGTATACCACGCCGTATACCACAAGTTATACAGAAGATCGAAGAGTATAACCTGCCTCTCTACTTAGCGTAGGTGAACTACGAGAAAGCCTGCGATTCAATCGAGACTATTGGGCTGTACTGCAGTCTCCTCTTCAACGGTGCCAGATGCAATATCAGTAAAATGAGGTGCTGAAGTGTGTCTATAAGAAAACACTACTAGGTCAGTCCACCTCCAGGATCAGAACTCAAAACTATATACTAGATACTTCAGCAGCGAGGTGTGAAACAGGGAGACGTTATCTCTCCGAAACTGTTCACCGCTGCACTGGAGGATGTCTTCAAGGTTCTGGACTGGAAAGGGGTAAGTCTCAACATCAATAGCAAGTACGTCACTCACCTTCGGTTTGCGAGTTATGGCTGAGACTATGGAGGACCTGAGTACAATGCTCGATGATTTCAGCAAACCTTCCGAAAGAGGTCTTAAAATGAACATGGATAAAGCAAAGGCCATGTCAAATGCCCATGTAACACCCACTCTCATGAAAATTGGAGATTACACTCGGAAGTTGTGGATGACTATGATGTTTACCTATACTATAAAGGTTTAGGTAGTTAAATAAAGGTAAACAAAAAAAACACGTGACTCATACACCTTTTAAGGCTCGTACACACTGGCGCGACGCGACGCCCGACACAAAGGCACCGCGTATCGCGCGACGAGCGGCGCCTTTGTGTAGCGCTGTCGCGTCGCGCCTGTCTGTGGGAGCTTTTATTTCAAATGTTAAAATCATATTATTTTTTGTCATGTAATAATAGGCTCTATTCTGAATCTGAATCTCAGGAACTATCTGTCAAATTAATCATTAAAGTGTTCAGTGGTATCATCAATTATTTTGTCTAATTTAAACATTTTCTGTTCTTCTTTTATTACATGACCCTCGCATTTTTTCCAATTCTCAGCAGTCACATTAGCTAAAGCCTCTGGTAAAAGAATTTTTAGGTCAGCCATTTTTAAATTTTAGTTTTTCTCGGCTACGAACCCTTTAACTTGAGTCCATACTAACTCAATTGAATGGACCTCACAGTGGTATGGTGGCAGCCGCAATACTGTGACACCATTTAACATTTTTTCTAATTCATCCACAACATAAAAGGCATCTTGTTAACCGACTAAACGTAATACCTGCTACTTCAGTTGCCATACTACGTCATAGGTGCGCTCTTCAATTTAGCAACGTTATGTAATACGTTATATTTTCTAAAAGGTATAAGGAACCTGTCTTTTTGGGCTCTTTACAATAGACAGATTACAAAATATTATACTATAATTTTAATTTTTATTATTATTATGTTAACATAGCTCGGGGTCATGAGATCCCGGTCCTTTGGAAGGCATACGAGGGGCCGAAGCCAACTCGCAGAGTCCCCTTAGACAATTTTAAATAGAATGAGACACCAACCGACGATTATCCCTGTATGCACTGTGCAAGTGCACCCAAGGACAATTCCCAGTTGGTATTGGACTATTGCAGGATATGGAAACAAAAATAATTATTGAACTATGGGCTTCTGTGGCTAAGATGGACTGGTTACCAAGAACTATGGAACGGCTATGGCCCCTGCCTGACCAATGTTTTAATTATTATTATTATTATTTTATTAATTATTATTATTTATTATTATTTTGTAACATGAATACGAGGCTTTTGGCTATTTTGTATATCTCTAAATTAATGTCGTTCATTTGTTAGGTGCGTTTTGTTTGTGCAGAATAAACTATTTTTCTTTCTTTTTATTTTTTTTATTTTATAAATCTAACAAAAAAAATTGTGCTCAAGCAATTACATCTACTTACGAAGAGTAGTTTACGAATAAATGATAAAGTTTAACATACATTAGTAACTGAGGAAACTATCGTATAAATCGAAAATAAATTTAATTTTGTTGTAACGTATTTTTAAATAAGAAAGTGTCAACTATAAAAAACCCTTTTTACGATTTGTTTACCTAAACCTTTCTAGTATAGGACAATCTGTCAAGTTAGGTAGGTCCAACTTCGAGGAAGAGTTCGATCGTCGAATCCGACTCGACTGGGCAGCGTTCGGGAAGTTACGCAATATCTTCTCGTCTCACATACCGCAGTTGTAACAAGTGCGTGTTGCCAGTGATGCCCTGAAACGTGGCAACGATGGCACTGAAACGTGGTCGCTCACAATGGGCCTCATTAGAAGGCCGAAAGTCACCCAAAGGGTTATGCTTGGAGTTTCCCTGACGATGTGATCGAATCAGAAATTAAGAGATCCGCAGGAAAACCTAGGTAATCGACATAACCCGTAGAATTGCCAAACTTAAGTGGCAGAGGACAAGGGACATTACTCGCAGAACAAATGACCGATGGGGCCGAAAGGTTCTGGAGTGGCAACCGCGTACCGGAAAACGAAGCGTTCCGGTACGCGGTTGAAGACCGCATAAATCAGCAGCAGCAGCATACCGCAAAAATATATATAATGCTTTTCTATCTGTATAACAAATGAAAAAGTAGAAAAAGGTAATCAGTTTCATTGCAACAGGGGCCTAAATGGGGATCACATGTTAAAGTGGGGTAACTAGGTCAAATGGTCGTAATAAGCGTAATTTGCACTTAATACATATTTTTTATTAATTTCATTTATGCCGCAAAGTTTTTGACTTATATTGAAAAAAAAATACGTAAAAATACCACCTCCCTTATTATTAAAGTTTACAAAGCGAAAATTCTGAAATGAATTTAGTTCATGGATGTTTATATAAACAAATATTTCACGAAAAATACGACTAACTAGCACGGTTTTTGAAATTCAGAAAAATCCTTTACCTACAAACAAACTTAGTCATGCGATCGCAAAAAAAATTAATAGTTATGAAAATTTAAAAAATATTCTTCCTACCAAGGTACGGAACCCAGGGTGCGCAAATTCGACTCGCTCATTGCCGGTTTAAAAAAAAATTAACACTGACCGTTAATCAGCTGTTACAAGATAATAATATTTTGTTTAGGGTTCGAATCCCGGGTCAGGCAGTGTTATTGGTTTTTTCCACCTGGAATTTCTCAGTAGCATTCCGAAGTCTGGATTTGAGCCCGGTTGATGGCAATAGGCTCGCCCCCTGTGAAATGTGGGTGAACTATAGGTATCCCTATGTGTATTTATATCGTGAATATATATGTATTTATTTATTTATTTACGCCGTGTGGTGTCGGTTACGAATATCACCAACGCCTTCTTCTGGACGTGTCATAAAAGTTGACTAAGAGACCTCGATGAGACTTAATATTCAAACGGCGGCGACAGAGTTCGCCACTCGTCACGCTGAGTCTCGCAGAAAAGCGGCGAAAAGTGGGCTTTGGATAGTTGATTTAGACAATAGCTACAATTTAAATGCTCACCAAAATAATTTTTAGACCCTAAGATTAAGTACCAAGTAAAATATAATAACTAAAACTTCAAATAAAATAAACCCACTCTATACCGAGGTGCCTAAAGAACAACGCTTTAAGTTCCAAATTAATTATACACTCATCAGAATAATTGTACGTGTTGTATTTATATTCTTGTTGCCTTCCACAATGGATAAATGCTCACCAAATCTTGTTTAAGTAGCTCACCAAAAATAAATTTGCTTCAAAATGCAAGGGTGGGATAGGATGCAAGAGTGCGCGAAGCGAGCTCGGGACTTAGGGCACCCCGACTCGGACAGGTTAGGTTAGAAGGGGATAGTGGGTTCTAAAAGACCTCGCCATCCCCTTCGTGGTTATTTTTTTTTAAACCACCCAGAAGTAGGAGCCACGCGGAGCGGGACTCCGTCAATTACGCCTTATAAATAAAAAAAGGAAAATAGGTTAATTTCTACAAAACTTTATGAAACACAATTTGGTGAGCATTTATCCATTCTGGTGGACATAATTTGGTGAGTATTTCGAATTTTTTGGTAGTAAAATAGGTACTTTTCTGGTAGGCGTTTAAACACAAGCCTTAGACAATCTGCAGTCTCTGCCCACTCCTATGAGATCATGGGCGTGAGTATATGTATGTATGTGTTTATATCGTCGGGTATACCCAAATCGAAGATACATTAAAGAAAAAAAATCATCCCTGATGAAAAACAAATAGCACAAAATCACACATTTAGCCATCGAATCTAATAGTGAAATATTTACATAATGATATTACTAAATATCACTAAAATTCTGAGCTACATCTGTGTATGTTCGCTCTGGGTTTTGTTTTTTTGAGCATTCTCCTTTACTTACGTTTTTTGCAATTTGCATGCAGGTCAGTGTCCGGTTGTATGTTGATTAAAATATGATTCGCGACCATAACAAATATGGCTTTACAGAATTATAATCATTAGAATCAGCAATACAACTCCTTAAGTTAGAATTGACCTTAAATGTCATGATTTCAAGAAAAAGTCTTTCAATAGGGTATGAACTTAGAGAGATGTACTTGTAATAATGATTTTTATGATTATCATTTTATAAATAAACATTTGATACGGCCGCGAATCATATTTAGATCAACATACGAACTGATACTGACCTGCAAATTGCAAAAACGTAAGAAAATTTGAATTTAGCGGGCTACCTTGGTGCATCCCCTTAACCCACTTTGTGTATCTTGATGATGTTATAATTCAGACTATCTTTGTTTTGCAGAAAAGAGCTGTTCGATCAATTTATAAATTAAGTCCGAGACAATCTCTCAGAGACAAATTTAAGGAGATTAATGTAATGACTGTGCCTTCTCAATATATTTTTGAAAATCTTTTATATGCCCATAAAAATATAAAATTGTTTAAAAAATACAGTGATATCCATAGTATAAATACTAGGAACAAACACAAATTTGTTGTATCTACAACAAGGCTCAAGAAAATAGGTGGCTCATTCAGATGTCAATGTATACGCTTTTATAATAAACTTCCAAGCCACGTTCAAGATCTAAGCATTAATAAATTCAAATCATTCATTAAACGTAAGTTGTGCCAGAAAGCCTTTTATACCGTTAAAGATTATATTGAGGACAAAAAGGCTTGGGATTGAGTTGCTCCAATTTTTTGCATACTGAATGTTTTTTTTGTTATTTTAATTTTTGCTATTTTTTTAATTTGTATTTTACATAAACTTTGACATTTGATAATTATTACATATAGAATGACATGACAATTTACTTTCTGAAGTATAACTTTATTATCAAATTATTGTGAATGTGAGGACTATGTGCGTCAGTATTTTTTTTTTTTCACTTTCTCAGGTAGTTTCAATGATGATCTGGCAGTTTGAGTGCTTTATGCGGCCTACCCAAATTCCTTTCTTTGGTATTGTTCGTCTAATGGTTGAGCTCCTTAAGTACTGAGTTGAGCTTCCCGATTACTGACAAATGCGTGCACTGACTGGACAGGTCCACTCAAATCTGTATGGTTCTTTCCTTAAAAGACCATTTCAGACACCAATCTTACATGGTCCTCAAATGATCTGACCAAGATTATTTCAGGATTTTTTTATACCTGTTGACATTGATGAATTTTTATAAATATATTGACATGAATATTTACTTTGTAAAATAGTATATTATTTTAATTATTGTGAATGTGAAGACTATGTAGATCATTGTTTTTCTTTTTTTTTTTCTTTCTTGATTAGTTTTAATCAAAGTCTGGCAGTTTGAGTAATTAATGCGGCCTACCCAAATGTCCTTTCTTTGGTATTGTTCGTCGAATCGTTGAGCTCCTTAAGTTTTGAGTTGAGCTGCACGATTACTGACAAATGCGTGCACTGACTGGACAGGTCCACTCATTCTGTTTGGTATTTTTTTCCTCAAAATTACCATTTCAGACTCAAATCTACACGGTCTTCACATGATCTGACCAAGATTATGTCTGGACTTTAAAAGAGACTGTGACCTCTGAGTTTGTTTCGGCCTTTCTTCTCAGAGTAGTCAGATAGGAAACGCCGACCTCATCTAGTTTTAAAATATGATTGACGTGTAAAAGTGTTTGTACAAACCTACTTACAGAAATAAAATCATTTATCATTTATCATTTAATACTTCCTGTCACTTTTTTTTACATAGCAAGTAGTGGTATACGAATTGGTGTGGGGTAAGTACCATAACTAAAAACAGAAAAACAAAACATTTTTTATGAAAAAAAAAAATTAAAGTCTTCCAAAAAAAAACACTACAAAGTGAAAAATTACTTTAATATTGGTGGCAAGAAATTAAAATATAGATCCAAAGACAACGACTTCCGAAATTAAAATTATTATCACTCTGTAGTTTATTTTTATTTTGGAAGTCCGATTTCATTTTTGTATTTGTAAAAAAAAAACTTAATTTTTATTATATCGCGTTCCACCCCACTAGTACATGAAAATATCCCCAGAGATATAGGTTTTATACCATGGTTTAAAACCAAATGCCAAGGTTTTATACCATGGTTTAAAACCAAATGCCAAGAAACCTCTTCGAGGGTTCACTAGCAATATTTATTATGGAATGGCATGTGAGCTCTATGAAAACTGGGTAGACTCGAATGTGTTAACGGAGCGTCCTCTTTAAGAAGTACTTTTTTTTAGTTAAGAACAAATAAATATTTGAATATGTATGTATATTTTGCCGGAAATGAATTTTGTCACAACCCACGTATAATTTCAATTAGAGCTTTATGGCTGACTAAGCGTGTATTCAGACGCGCGGCGCAGTTTTGGTAATGATAAATGATTTTTCTCAAACATGCATGGAAATATTGTCATTATTTTCGAAAAGAGAACACGCGTAGTATCGAATTTACGGACAAAGAAAATCAAATCCATTGCTGGAGCGTTTTTTGAATTTGGAACATTACAACACTCCAGCAATGTTGTATGAAACGGCGTGCTGGGGTTATTAAATACTCTTTTATTGGATCTCTTTTATCATTCTTGGCATACCAAAGTAAGTCTCTTTGCTTAGTACAAATTGCGTTCACGTGGCTGTATAGATAAATGCGTTTGCCTTTCGACACAGGTGATAAATAAAAAAATTGGCGGCAAAGCTGAAAATTCATCTTGATTTGTTATTTACATACTTAATAAATATAAATTTAATAATTAAAATTAGTTCCAACGGTTCAGAGAGTGAAATGGAGATTGATTGTACTGCACCAGATTTAATATCAGAAGCCAAATTGGCAATGGAAAACCAATTGGAAAATTGGCAATGAAAATTGAAAATTAAATGTATAATATAAAACGTATGTTTTATTTC
The DNA here is from genome assembly GCA_917490735.1 of Dryobotodes eremita. NCBI lineage: Eukaryota > Metazoa > Arthropoda > Insecta > Lepidoptera > Noctuidae > Dryobotodes > Dryobotodes eremita. Next base: position 2,449,388 of record OU823245.1, read on the forward strand.
CCGGCATTATTTTGAGAAAAGCAATATACAGGGTGTCCCAGAACTCAACGTCAAACCGAAACGGGGCGACAGGATTGATTGTAAACATCATGAGAAAAATCAGAAAAAAAATCAAAAATAAAATTTAAATTAAGAACCTACCAAGAGCTTGTGCGAATAAAAAACATTTTAACTGAGTAAAACGGGTTAGCAAAAATCGGGTTACTTGAGGTTTTTATTTTTTACTCGTTTTTTTTAGTATGAAACTAACAAGTATTTTACCATTTTACAATCCTGATTAAATGCGCTAACTTTTAATGGCACTTGCCAAGGCACTCTAGTACATTTTTTTTAAAGGAGGGCCTTTCAAAGTCGACAAATTTTGAAAATTTTAAATTCATAGGTTAACAAAGTCTTAATTCTAGGAAACTTGGGGCAATTGTGTCATTATTTTTGACTGTGATTCTTAGAAATATTATTTAGGGCTACGGTTCCAAAGTTTAAATGAACAAGAATAATAAAAATTAACCACAATAACCGAAAAATGGTTACAGATTGACCAAATTTTTAGGTTTTTCTTAAATGCCCATAATTTTCAAACTGCATGGGATAGATTTTTTTTCTGATTTTTCTCATGATGTTTACAATCAATCCTGTCGCCCCGTTTCGGCTTGACGTTGAGTTCTGGGACACCCTGTATATGCCTCGGCGGAAATGGCAATTGCCTGTCTCGTATTAGTGAAGTTCTCGGGTACGGCTCGGCCTTCAAACTCATACTCTGCCTGCAATTGCCTATTTCACGGCCTTTGCAATAATGTACTATTATTTCTGTAAGTAGGTTTGTACAAACACTTTTACACGTCAAAAATAAATTACTTATGTTTTAAAACTACATTCGAGCAACCAAACGACTCAACCTCTCACCCTGCAAACAGAGTAATTTAAAAAAGGACCGTTACCCATTTATGTTTTTTTTTTAAATAACTAAAAAAAGCAATATATTTTGAAAACTAAAAATCCATAAATTGTTAGTAAATGGTTTGCACTCAAAACATTATTTTGAGTAACTTAAACTAAATACGAATTATAATTATTAATGAGAAGACCACCCATCAATAACACACAACGAGTAATAGAAACTACAAAGTGGCGCGGACCATATCACATTAAAAATTACACACATCCAAAGTGTCCAAGGATCAGGCACGTTTTTGCTAGTTACTAAAAATCTGTGTTTTTAATTATATTTTGTGTAACTCCTATGGATACTTTTTTAGTAAATTTCGTCATTTGAAAAGGGAATAGTTTTTGAATTCTGTCAAAAGATGAAAATCTTCTGTCATGTCGTATTCCTATACAATCCTGCAAAGGGTTTGAGGCTAAATCAGTAAAATTTCTGCCATACTTGCTTCTGAGTAGAATCAATACAAAACAACTTTATTATGGAGAGGAGACGTCATTTGAGCCGAGAAGAAATGATCAGAGCCGTGAGAATATTGGAAGCTGGTTCTTGGCAACGTGCTGTGGCAATCGCTCTGGCCACTACGCAGTGTTGTAAGTCGACTTTGAACACGTTACCGCATCACTGGTAGCGTGGCACAGGAACATGTAGGACGAGCTCGCATCACCACACAGAGACAAAATTGTTACATACAAATTACTGGTCGACGAAATCGTACAATGACCTTCCATATCATGATTATTCCAACACTGTAGGCATGGACTTCCTGGCATGATTTTAAACGTTCTTGGCGTTCAGGGGCCCTCCAATACCGTGCATATCTAGTATCTGGTCTCATACCAAAGCGGCATTCGTCAAAAAAACACAAAATGCCACTCTTGTTCCCAATGTCTGTGTTCATGAACCCATTGTAAACGGGCTCTGCGATTGCGGGGCTCAACAGGTGGTACTCATAGCGACCTTCAGGAACAGCGATTGACTTCATGCAAGCAATTTCTTAAGGTTTGATCGCTTATTAACATCCCTGAAGAGCTATGAAGCCTTGTAACCAACATCATCGCGGTCATTGTACGATTTCGTCGAGCAGTAATTTGTATTTAACGATCTTGTCTACGTGTGGTGATGCGAGCTCGCCCTCCATGTCACTCTGCCACGCTGCCAGTGATGCGGTAACGTGTCTAAAGTTGACTTATAACACTGCGTCGTGCCCAGAGCGATTGCCACAGCACGTTGCCGAGAACCACCTTCCGACATTGCCACGGCTCTGATAATTTCTTCTCGGCTCACGAGGTCTACAGCTCACAGAGCCACAAGTTATTTAGGGACGAATTTAAAGCTACCGGCTCAGCAGCGCGGGCTGGCTCGAACTTGGGTCGGGGCGGAGCTGAGACAAAGCTACGGGAGAACAGTTTTTATATCGTGCTCCACACGATGCCAGAGTGCCGGGCGCTGTGTGCTGCACTGTGATTAGTCTATTTAATATTGTAGAAGGCAGAGGTAGTACCACTAAGCCATGTGTGTTTTGTAGTATGTAAGGAATGACATTATTAATATAATTGAATAAAAACATATATCGAGTTTCATTGTTATTAAACTCTAAACTGATTATATTTTTTTTCGAAATCTTTGAGTGCAGATCAAAAATTCTCAAGTAGGTAAGTTAAGGACAGTTTCCTAAGATCGTTTTCCTTTAGCTACAGCGTTTGTCCGCGCTGTCCCATCTCAAACATCCACCCTGTATACTTCACACTATGAAAATATGCTACAAATAGCATAATTATACTAGGAAATCCAACACGGCGTTACTCACCGTCAGGCTCGTTGAACTGCACGAAGATCTTGACGTCGGCGTGCGCGGGGTCGTCGTCCTCGGACTGGCGCTCGTTGTAGATGACGAGGCGCTCCACCTTGCCCCACTTGGAGCACTCCTCCGTGATCTCGTGGTGCAGCGCCTCGTCCACCTCCGCGGCCGACACCATGTTGCACAGCAGCACCGTGCGCGAGGCGCGGCGCCGCATGAGGCGCTGCATGACCAGGTGGCGCGCCGACTGCCCCGAGATGGACAGCGACTCCTGCTGCTGCAGCGTGTCGGGCGACGTGTCCAGCAGCTTGCGCTGCAGCGCCGCCTGCTGGCCCGCGCCCGCGTCCGGCGGCGCGGCCGGCGGGCTGGCCGGGCCCGCCGGGATCACCACGCCGGGCGGCGGCAGCGCGGCCGGCGCGGGCAGCGCGGGCAGGCCGGCCAGGCCGGGCAGGCCGGGCAGGCCGGGCAGGCCGGGCAGGCCGGGCAGGGCCGCCGGCATGGCGGGCAGCGCGGCCGCCAGCGAGGGCAGCGCGGCCGCGGGCGACACGCCCAGCGCGTTGAGCTGGGTGAGGCCGAGCGCGACGGCGTTGCTGGCCACGGCGTCCATGGCCTGTATCTTGGCGGTGGCGGCGGCCGCGGCCACGGCGGCGGCGGTGGGCATGGCGGAGGGCTGCGGCGGGCCCGCCAGCGCGTTGGGCGGCGTGATGGCGCGGCCCACGCGCAGGTACTGGCCGCCCAGGTCGAACAGGTTCATGGAGGCGATGGCCTCGAGCGCGGCCGCCAGCGTGGCGTACTCTATGAACCCGTAGCCCTTGTGCTTGTGCGCCGATGCGCCGTACGCCAGCTTGCAGTACGTGATCGGTCCGAACGCCTCGAACACGCTGCGGGCGGTGGGACGAGAACGGTCAGGGATGTTCGAGTAACACCGCCGAGATAACCACATCGAGAGTAAAATGTACTCACTTTTTAATGTCGTCTTCGGTCAGCTCCGGGTGGATGGAGGCGACGTAGATACGGTTATACTGCTTGGCCTCCTCTTGGATCTCGTCGATGACGGCCTGCGCCTGTGGCATGTTGGAGGGCCGGCCAACTACCTTGATGTTCCGACCGCCCAACATGACGCCGTTCATTTGCTCGAGGCTGAGCTGCGCCGCCTCCGGGATCTCGTACTCCACGAAGGCGAACCCTTTGTGCTTCTGCGTGACGGGGTCCCACGACATGTTGATCGACTTGATCGGTCCAAAGGGAAGGAATGCCTGTCGTATCGTGTCCTCTTTCAACTCAAATGATATGGAGCCCACATATACTCTGATGAAAAACACACTATATTAAAATGACATTGGGAAAGTGTTTTAGTCTAAATATGTAAACCACCGAACTCAGATCTTTTCAGCATGATAGATCACAGGCTCGACCTGCTTGTGGCGGGAGCCTCCAGCGTATCGCTCTCATCACAGTGCGGTGCGTGTGTGTGTGTGTGGTGTGTGTGTATGGTTTGTGTGTGTGAGCGGTGTGTGTGGTGCGTGAGTGGTGTGCGAGTGGTGTGTGAGTGGTGTGTGTGAGTGTTGTGTGAGTGGTGTGTGTGATTAGTGTGTGTGATTGGTGTGTGTGTGTTGTGTGTAGTGTACCTGCACATGAGTGCGAGGGCCTGCTGCCTCTGCACCTGCGTGCGCTGCGAGGCCATCTGTTGCTGCTGGTGAGCCAGCGTCTGCTTCATGAGCACCATCTTGATGCTCTGCTCCATGGCGTATTTCTTAGCGCGTGCCACCGCCTCCGCCTGCTCCGACGAAAGGCGCGGCAGCGAGCCGCCCAGGATGGCCGGCAGCGTGGAGCACTTGGCACCCGGACCTGCGGAACACACACGCGTCACACCCGGCTCGCACGCAGCGTGGATCGCCGCCCCGCGGACTAGAGCCTCACCTGTGAACACATCTCCGACCTGTTGCAAGTCGTAGATCGGCGCCGAGAGGAAGCCACCTGTAAAACAAAATCTGTGTCAGTCAGTGCCGATTGCGTACAGATGTCAAACAGTAGTGGACGCAGACACTCGCGCTCGCACACATCGCTGACACTCCGCGAGCGCGCCCGTCCGTCCCGCCGCGTGCACTGCGCGTAGGGCCAGCACTGCGCTGCCCGCCGCGCCTCGCACTCGCCCGTTCTCGCACTCTATCGCTCTCTCGCTCGCGCGGCGGGCGCGGCTCGGCGGCACGGACGGGCGCGCGCGCTACGCGCGGACACGCGGGGTACAATGCGGTATAATGAAGTAGGTACATTGTGAGACCGGCGAGGAGCAGCCGGCGCCGCAGCCGCAGCCGACGCGTCACCGGCACGCCTAAGCGTATAGCAAAAACCTAACTTATATCTAGCCTGAAACAGAAAGCAGAAACACTGATCACTGAGGACGGTTTCGAAACGAGACAACGAATGTGAAACGGTTTGGCGGCTAAGGGGCGGGCCGGCGCGGCGGAGCGGCGCGCGGCGTTGCGGCGCCCACCGGCGCAGCCGCGCAGCCCGCCCGCGCCGGCCGCGCGTGCGTGTGCGCTACTCACCGGGCACTCCGCCGGGCAGGCTGGCGGGCACGCCGCCGGGCAGCGCTGCGGCCAGGCCGGGCAGCGCAGCGGGCAGGCCGGCCAGGCCGGGCAGGCCGGGAAGGCCGGGAAGGCCGGGCAGGCCGGGCAGGCCGACCAAGCCGGGCAGCGGCGTAGCGGGCGGCGCCATAACGCCCGGCGGCAACGGCGGCTGCAGTGCTCCCGGCGAGCCGCCCTGCAACTGTCAACGCACCATACATCACTCATTAACATAAAATATGTTCCCACATTGGCTGGTTGGCAGAAAAGATTTGATTTTTTGTATGTTTGTTTGTTACTCTTTCACACTAAAACGGCTCCAACGGATTTGTATGAAATTTGGCCCATGGATAGACAATGACCTGGTTTAGAAGATAGAATACTTTTATCCCAATGTTCCCACGGGATCGAGACATATGCGGGTAAACCGCGGGGCGTAGCTAGTATATTATATTGCTGTAAACAAAAACTCGTGTCTAAGTAATAACAGCTGCACGGGTCAATTAAAGTTTAAGCTACGCTTGGCGAGGTCCTTGGTCGGGTAACCATCCATTACATATAGACCCCTCCATGTCTCCGAAAATACGTTAAGGCGATGGTCCCGGCTGTCATTTGTAGATCTTTCTCATTTGTCATAGCGTGCAAGTCTGACAACTAGTCTTACCAACTGGGCATGGTTCAGTATATTATTATACCATGTCAAGTGGGTAAATGGGTTGTGGAGATCAGATAAGTAGTTGATCCATGTAAAATGCAAGCACATGATGATGATTTTGGAAACAAAAACAGTCACTATAAAACACTATTTCTTAAGAACAAATACTGCTTTATATTTACTTGAAATTTATCGAACACCCTTTACTGATCTCATTATATACCTACATCCCAATCAACACTGTAAATATGAACACTTTGTAAAAGTGTTTTGCCAGTTCTCCATAGGAAATTACCAATAATAATTGGAACCATGCACATACTATAGTTTCTGACGTTTCATAAGTGCTCATGTAGGTTTACACTTACTGCATAAGGAATCTGGGGTATTACACATATGTGTAATACCTTCCATGCCATTTGATCTGGCTGCAGTACATAAACCTGAACCAAACTCATTATAGTCATGTTCAATGCTATTTTTAAAAGCAAAACTTTTACAAACTTTTACCAAATAACTACTCTGGGGCCAAAACTAAACTAAAATAACAGATGCTGGGCCAGATTTATGAGAAAACTAAAAGCCTATCTTGCAGCACAGTTAATACATATACACTCGCACTCTCTCACACATACCCTCTCGAAAACTACACACCCTTACATATCACTCACACCTCACACACTCCAACGAATAATACTTTTACTGGAATATGCAACTGCAACATTTTAGCCAGTAATATTTACATGTTTAACGGTGCCGATTCTCTTGTCACAAAATTCTCTAAACTAGACTAAAAATCACTATAATTTTGTGTATTCCTGTCAAACAACGATTTGCCATTCTGAATTAGACTAAAGTGACACAACTTAACTAATTTTAGTTTGACAGTACTAAGATAGCATTGAGTTATTAATTTAGTGAAAATGGCAATTCTGCTATTCTGAATTTGACGTTTTTCACCAAAAATTTTGGTTGTCTAACTATATCTGGCTATTTTTTATTGCGATTAAAAAGGTGTGGAATAAAATGAGTTGTCATGAACTAAAATTCACCACAACACCTGGACTTCAGGTGCGAAAACAGTACTGTATTTTTTTTTTTTTTTGCTTATGTCTCTAAAATGGTGTGTCCTAATGCAAAAATAATTAAAATTTCGACCCCCTTTATGAAACTCTTAAATCCCTAAAACTTTACATGTAGATAATAAATTTTCATATCTTCCATAAAAAAAGTGAAAAATTCCATATAAAACATGTTGAGGCTGACCTCGACGCACGCCTCCGGCTCTAAAAACAATTCACGGTGTAAGGCAAACAAGTACCACGTGGAGTCGCGATTGTCAAATTAAATTTTAGTTGCATCAACATTATTTTTTATTTTTTTTGCAGAATAGCTTTAAGATTCTCATAGCGAAAAGTATGAATTTTAGTGATAGTTTAGTTCGGTGTACAAGAGAATCGGCACCAATGCCTGACAAAATTGTTCTTAAAATGTTGCAGCAATAGTTGCAATAGATTTCAGAATGGAACCTCTGAATAGGGAATGGTAGCAATATTTTAAGTATTACTGGGCCACACTTGAAGTATTGCCGGGCTGCACTTGTTGTAGCCACACATTGCCCAGAGGTATGGCCGTTAAGGGGCACCTATAGAATTTTCTTCCATGTTACTTGAATGCTTAAGAAGTATGTTAAAGTTAAGTTAAATAATAGGAATTGAGATATAAATGAAATTAGTTTTGTGTTTTTTTGAAAACTCGCATGGATATTGTGAAAGTAGAAGTTTTATTCTACATCATATTCACTTTATATAATGATAATTTTAAAACAGTATCAAAATGGGAATGAAATGATTTTTTTTAATATCAGACAAAATGTGTGGTCATAGCAATGGGTTTTCTCCAATATGTACATTATTAGGTAAAGCATGTTGTAGTGAATTACTCACAAGGTATGCATTGTCAGTAATTTAAAATTCATTTTCAGAACAAGCCAGACAGCTTACAACTTTCTGGGGATTTCAATAGTCTAACAGTTAGGCTTTACAGAACAGAGTTTAATGTACATATAATTATGTTACTTGTAAGGAGATTTATTTTAAGAAAAATACTGAAGAGACTTGCTTGGGAGAGTGGCATGGGGACCACGCTAGACTGACTATAGACAGAAGCGTCTGCAATGTCAGTAGGTCTACAACTGGCAGATGCCGGTTGTTAAGATCGTTAGTAAATTTTAGAGGAAATGAAAGGTCTGTACAGGTAACGTATATTCCTTCATATTACAGGTTATGTAGTGATTTCCACAATTTGCAGCGGATCCCTGTCGGGTAGACCTGTCAGACGAAATAATAATTATGACAGAATTTATTCTTACCAATTCCATATTTGTTTTAATAGCTGTTATGAGTGACGTAAGCCACAATAAACACTAATTTACCAACATACAATATTAAATAACCATAAAACAAGTATTTATGTTAGTTTTCTTCAAATACCACGTAACGACACATCGCTCAACTTGCATGGATTATCTGGAAACAACGCTCGCTACTCGCTTGCCACTGACAGTGACACTTACTTGACAGAAAGACGCATTTTGTAGACCAACGCTAAAATACATAGCAGGGTTGCCAGATCTGCGTTTGTGTCAAGTGACGTAATCGACTATTCTCTACCATTTTAGTCAATTCAGGAATACTTCACATAAACGGCAGTCCATTTATGTATATTAAATTGTGGAGGTTAGACTTTTATTTTGTAATCGAAGTGACTTCATGAACATTTTACTCTTGGAGACGGTACTAAAAATATTATATTGTGGAAAGCAATAGATTGCATGCCAAGATGTCATACCAATTCTGTAGTAGTGTACGTTTCTTTGGCATATCTCGGGACCCTGGGGTGCTGGACCTTTGGAATGCGTACGAGGGGCCGAAGCCAACTCGCAGAGGTCCCATAAACAATTTTAAGTGTTGAGGTACCAATCGACGTTTGTCCCTGTATATTTAGGCAAGTACCTACATCCAAGGACAACCCCGGTTGGTGCAGGACTATTGCAGAATATGGAAACATAGTGTACTCTACTCATTGTTAAAAAGCCTAATAATAAATAAATAAATTAGAATATTAGAATAGAATAGAAGTGCTACATCAGTGCTGAATCTTTTGGCTATTGAATGACATTGACAGAGGGGCTTTGTTGGTGAACATTTATGAAATGGTGACATTAGTTCAGATTTTCACCACGCACCCAATGATCCTTATACTGCTATAGAATTTTGCTAGATGTGTCAGTAATCAGAAAATAATCAACAGCATGACAGACAGAAAAAACTGTAATCATTTATTTTTTACAAAAGATATCAGAACTAATTACGTATTATATTAGGTCGGGGAAAAAGTTCTTTCGTATTTTATATACAAATTCAAAACTGGCGGACAGAAAAACAATTGAAAAATGGCGGGAAATCCTTTTTACTTTTATTTTTTTCATTTTTTAAATGTCATCTATATAACGGTATCAAAACCAGCCAGATACAAACAGAACAGCCAAAAAAAAATTACTACAACTTGATACCTATAAAATACGAAAAAACTTTTTCCCCGATCTATTACGAGGGCTGCACTAAAAGTATCGGGAATGGAATATTTCCACTGTTCCTGTCATATTAAAATCTTTTTAATTGAAAACTCCTTGGTTTTAAAAATCGAATACCATTTATTTATTTAAAAAAAGATTCTCGGTCTTGTCACCATGTACTCTGTGCTTGTCACAAGGTTTTGTCAAACTTGTTTAGTCGTTGAGCAAATGGAATTGACTCGAGAAAATTCAAGAGCGATGATTTATTATGACTTTCGAAGTGGTTTAACACAAAAACAGTGTGTTGACCGGATGATTTCTGCATTTGGTGATGAAGCCCCATCCAAAACCACAATTTATCGCTGGTTTGCTGAATTTCAACGTGGACGTGTCAAGCTCAGTGATGATCCCCGTCAAGGTCGTCCAAAAACTGCAGTCACCACAGAAAACGTTGATGCTGTGCGTAAGCTGATTGAGGAAAATCGACATGTGACATACCGCGAAATTCAGGCAACTTTAGACATTCGCATGAGTCAAATACAAATAATCTTGCATGAACAATTAGGTGTAAAAAAGTTGTTTTCCCGATGGATACCGCATTCGCTCTGTGAAGAGCAAAAAGCGGCTCGCGTTACTTGGTGCGTCAGAACTCTAAAAGATTCCACGGAGGATCCTCAAATGCTGTATACAACATTGTATCAGGTGACGAATCCTGGATATACGCGTACGAACCCGAAACAAAAAACCAGTCACGAGTTTGGGTGTTCGAAAATGAGTTAAAGCCAACAAAAATTAGTCGTTCACGGAGTGTTGCAAAAAAAATGGTGGCCACGTTTGTCTCCAAAACCGGCATGTTACGACTATTCCTCTTGAGGGACAAAGAACGGTTAATGCAGAATGGTAGGTATGCTAGCATTTGTTTGCCACAGGTCGTTTCTGAACTCCGTACAGAGAACTGCAACCGCCGCATCATCCTCCATCACGACAATGCGAGTTCTCACACCGCGCACAGAACAAAAGAGTTTTTAGAGCAAGAAAACATAGAATTGTTAGACCATCCGCCGTACAGCCCCGACCTAAGCCCTAATGATTTCTATACTTTCCCTAAAATAAAGAATAAATTGCGTGGACAGAGATTTTCATCACCTGAAGAAGCTGTGGACGCCTACAAAACGGCTATTTTGGAGACCCCAACTTCCGAATGGAATGGTTGCTTCAATGATTGGTTCCATCGTATGGAAAAATGTGTCAAATTTCGCGGAGAATACTTCGAAAAGCAATAAATACATTTTTAAATAGTAATGTTGTGTCACTTCCTTGATTCCCGAAATTTTCAGTGCCGCCCTCGTATATCATTGGTCAGAACTAAAATTACATAGGGTACCTACAAATAAAACTTCAAAAAGCGAAATGGTTATTTACAGTCAGTACCTACTTAGAATATAGTCACCTAGAAACTCATCAAACTGTGACGGAAGAGGGCATGCAATATCGGTTTCCCGGTTTTAAATTATTGTTATATTACCGATAAAAATAATTCAAACCGGATTATAAAATATTAATTTTTTTGAAACTTTTTGTAAAATGTTGAACATATTTTTGAAAATTCGAGCACCCATTACAAAAGCTTTCATCAACAACATTTATCATCAGATATCACTTTTACAACTGCCGATAATCAACATTTTTTCCACGACGGAACAGAGGTGGTGTACCTATGCGTTTGGGGTTAGAGGTTGTTTGTGTGTAAACAATATGTGAGTGTTGGGAAGAAGGTTGATGTTAAATGATGTAATCAATGACTTATAAGTTTTTTTAGAGTCCAGCGACACGTACAGAAAGAAAACAAAAATGAAGTTACTTACATGATCCACGGACTAGAAAAATTTGGGAACTAATTTTTTGAGCTGTTATTTTAATATTCGAGATGTTATTATGATCAGTTGAAAAACATATTGAGCAGTAATTTAATTTAATGGCGGTTGATTAATTATTCCGACAGTAAAACATGGACAGTATTAAAAAAATAATTTGTCGGTTATTTTATCATACAATGTCAATTCTAAAAATAATTGATGGAATGAGCGGTTCGATAAATAATTCGGCTCTATTCCCATCCAATACCAAGAGCTAATACCATTTGGTATTAGTTTATTTCCGAATTTATTTTCTATTCCCAACGAGTACCACATTTTAAAACCAATACCAAAACAAGTTTGAAGAAATCAGATACAGTCAGGTTCAGTAAAATTAAAATGCTTTGAGTGTCGAACTAAGTTTCCGAAAACATAATAAATGTTCCCGAAAATCCTAACCCTAGACGGTCGACGTCAGTGGCAACCCGAAGTTCGGTTGGTTAGGTTCCTTTAAACCCTTTAGACAGAAATAGGAGCCCCGCGAAGCGGGGCTTCGTCGACCAGCTTATTAACCCTAACCCTATATTTAGATTACCCTAGATTTCGGTAAAAAGCAAATTAAATAAAACTTTGTGTAGCTGAGTGTACAAAAAGTCACGCTTTGGTATTCGTTAGTAATAGATTTTTTATTTAAAAAAATGTGGTACTCGTTGGGAATAGAAAATAAATTCGGAAATAAACTAATACCAAATGGTATTAGCTCTTGGTATTGGATGGGAATAGATCATAATTCGGCAGATCATAGCCAGCGGTGACACCCGAACTCAAATTCATTGAAAAGAGAAGTAAATGTTCGTTAGTTGGTCTGTTTTTAGGGTTCCGTACCAAAAAGGTAAAAAGGAACCCTTATGGTGCGACTTCGTCCGTCTGTCCGTCTGTCCGTCCGTCACACCGCTATATCTCGAAAATTACTTCACCACCTCATTGTTTAAAGAATTGCTTAGAATGCGATTTCTTACCGACAAATTTCGATTTATTACTGCCCACACGTAACCGCTCGATCAATAATTTTTACCGCCCATTTAATTATTTTCCTGCTCAATTATATATTCACTGATCCATTTCATTATTTTTGATTACTCATTTTTGTTTACTTTACTGCTTAGTTTTAACTGCTGAACTAGTTAATAAACGTGCCTTTTATAATTTTTAACTTACCAAAACCGCTATTTACAACTGCCTCTTTAAATCAGTGCCGAAAAATTTTCTAGTCCGTGACATGATCATAAATAACATTTCAAATGACAGTTGTCTACCCATAAAACCCATTTAACCTGAACATTACCACAGATAAAATGAACGAACTATTGATTCAAAACAAACACTTTTATACAAAAAAATGTAACATTGCTTTCACAAAAATATACTTGATAAGTAAATTAGTCTCTTGGTATATTCTTAACAAAATAATTTAATGGAACTTACAAAGTCAATCATTTAATATTTAAACATAGGTACAGTCGCCAGCACATCAAGTTACCACAAACTGCCAGATTTTGTCATTCGATTTTCAATTTAACTATTAACATTTTAAGGTTTAAAATCGTTTGGAGAAATTTGACAGGTTGGTGTAGCTTGACCTGCTGGCGACTGTACAACCATTAAGTTAAATGGCAACACCAAATAAATTGGTCAGTGTGACCTTAAACAAACTTCTACATAATTAAACCTAATATACTACGACAATAGTTATAATACGATAACATTCGGCTGTCCTGCCATTGGTGACGCCTAGCTCCTGCAGGCTCACCACCGCCCTCGCCTTGGCGAGCACGTCGCGGTAGGACAAGCCCTTCTTCTCCGCTTCCGGTTGTAGTGTGATCACTACAGCTGCGGTCTTCGGGGCGCGGAGCCTAGCCGTGACGCTACACTACTTGTGCCGCTGCCGCCCCTCTCTGCGTTTGGCCGCTCTTGCTGCCTTACCCGCCTTCTTCCTCTCCCCAGCCACTTGTCATTCGGCATCGGCCAGAGGAGCATTAGGAGGCGGAGAGGGGCGGGCGTCTCACCGTCAGGTCTGGGGCCCTCGCCGCCTGAGTAGCCACTTCTTGGGCTTGGGCGGCGCCGACTTAGCCAGGGGCGGCCTCGTGGGATCCGGCACTGACCCACCTTTTGACCGCCCTGCCGTTCTTGCCTTGGCTGCAGCGGCGGCAAACGATACTTGCCGGCTCGCCGCTAGCAGGGGGCGCAGGACAATGGCCTCCAGAGTGGAAAACCGACTCTGGAAGGCAGCCAGCTCCCGCCGCACCAGGGTCAGAACCTGGTCCTCCGCAGGCACCGGCACCGACCGGCCTTGCCCATGCTTCATCCCCACCTGTGGCGCTTCCCGGGGGCCGGTGGTCCGGAAGCCGGCCAGGCTTCGGAGAAGCTCCATGGCGGCTGTCAAGCGGGTGACCCCCGCCCGCATCTCGGACATCCCGTCCAATGGAGGCCCGAATTGAATAGCCTCCACTGCCTCCATAATGGAAGTCGCGGCAGTGCATATGGCCTTGTCTCTAAAGGACTGAAACCTCTTTAAGGCCACACCACGGCCGCCTGCAGCCTGGCCAGTCGCTCCGACTTGGAGCCGCCAACAGCCAACTTGGGACCGCCAGCGGTGTCCGGCTCACCGCCTGACGACTCCGAGAGTGCCGCCCTGCTGCTGGTCGCTCCGGGTTGGTGCCCTTCGGTGGCGAGCCTCTCGGCTGTCTGGCCCGGTTCGGCTGGGCTGGGCTGGCTCGGCTCGGCCTCTTGAGAGGTGAACCCTCTGCCCATACCGCGCTCTTGCACCCCACCCCGCCTTCTTAATTTTCTGCGGTTGGAGCTCTTCTCGCCATCAGAGGACGACCATCCCCTGATTTGGGGCGCTTCTGGAAGAGCTTTGAGTTCTTCCTCCCAGAAGCCCCCACCACTACGCGCTTCGGGCTCTTGAATGAGCCCCTCGCGCCCGATGCGGCGTTAGACTCTGACCCCGCATCACTCCTTTTGTTTTTCTGGTAATCTTTCCATGTTGTTCCCACCAGTGTGGGGGATGTAAAATTTCCATCCTAGGTTCACGTCCTGTCCCTAGGTAAGTGTTCATTTATAACCGAACCAGAGGGTCCACTGGTACTCTGGCTGGGGGTGCGCTCGCGACTCATGCGCCACCTACAACTACAAAGTTGTAGATGACACTATTCCTCAGCCATTCATACCCTCGCCGCGCACCAAAACTTGATATTAGAGGAATTTTTAAAGAGGTTATCTTCCTCGCGGCCCGGGCGGTTAAGCGAAGACCCTTGATCCCCGTCAAAAGTCCGAGACATGACCTTGACAATCTTCGGGGCTACGAGACTAACGGTGGCAGAAGGAGCAGACTATCCTGCCTGCCCGGCGACAGAGTTAGTGCACACTGAGCCCGCACTTACTCCGCCGCTGTGCGTCTCTGCTTAAACAGAGGGACACACGTTGGAGCGTTCCTCCGACAAGATATTAGCGTACGGGCAACTAGATCTCTTAGGCACACAGAACCTAATGGGGAGTCATAGCCCACACCCCAGCGTGCACCGTGCCGGAGACTGACCTTTCCCCCAGACGCATCCAAGGGAAACTCCAGCCCACGGACACACGGGGAGGTTTCCTGTCGTAGCACCTCAATAAACATCACCTAACGATTTAAATAATCTATTTAATATAAAAAACTACTTTTTGTGACTTAAATATAAAAGTTAGATATATGCTGTCGCTGACTTTTTTGTAGGCATTATCAAACTCTACAATTTTTTTCTAATACTTAATTATATATCTCTCATCGTTAAGGCAGCGTTCGTAAGAAACATTTTCGTTCGACCGTTTTTTCTCCGACTTACTTTGCGAATCCAACTACCACGAAAAAGTCTTTTCATTTTTCGGGTTAATAATAGGTCTTTACCTATGAAATTGCCGTTTTGTATGAAAAAATTTAAACGAATTTTTTTCATGAATTTTTTATTTGTATTAATCGAAGTAATCACCCATGCAATCAATGCATCTTTGCCATCGCAGTGGCAGTTTATTGATGCCCTTCTTAAAGAAATCAGCTGGACGGGAGGCAACAAATTCTTCAAAGGCATTTTGTACTGCCTCTCGGGTATTAAATTTTTTTCCCGCCAAGAAGTTATCCAAATTCTGGAAAAAGTAGTAGTCTGTAGGCGCAAGGTCTGGTGAGTAGGGCGGATGACGGAGAGCTTCCAACCCCAGTTCTTGCAACTTGGAGACCGTCTGCTGTGCAGTATGAGGTCGCGCGTTGTCGTGCAGGAGCAGCGGAGACGAGCGATTGACCAATGCTGGTTGGAGATGCGCCAGCTTCTCCATCATTGTGTTCAGTTCTTCACAGTACACATCTGCAGTAATGCTCACCCCGTTTGGTAAGAAGCTGTGATGAATCACACCGGCGCTAGACCACCAAACAGTGACCATCACTTTTCTAGGGGTAAGTTTTCGTTTAGGGCATTGTTTAGGTGCTGAACCAGGATCCAACCAACTTGCTGAGCGCTTACGGTTATCAAACAGAATCCATTTTTCATCGCAGGTAACAATGCGGTTCAAAATTCCTTCATTTGTGTGTCTGTTGAGCAGTGCAAGGCACGTCTCGACGCGTACTTCGCGCTGGCGATCATTGAGTTCGTGGGGCACCCATTTGTCAAGCTTTTTTACCTTGCCAATTTGACGCAAATGGACCAATATTGTTTTGACGCTAACGTCGAAAGCTGCTGCTAATTCAGCCGTAGATTGTGTATCATCAGCTTCCACAATCGCCTTTAATTCGTCATTGTCGACCAAAGTCTTCGGACGACCGCGAGGTTCATTTTTCAGGTCGAAATTTCCAGAACGGAAGCGAGCAAACCAATAACAGGTGGTGCGTTGGTTTGTAGAGTTAGCTCCGTAAACGTCGTTGATGTTGCGTGCCGCTTGTGCCGCGTTGCTGCCACGACGGTACTCATATTCCATAATTACTCAAATTTTTAACGTATCCATGATGACGAAAAAGATTGAAATGCGATGAAAATGTAACACTAATCAATAAAGAAATGACTACTTTTAGAAAAAAAAATCCATGTTTTTAAAATAAAATTAATTTGAAATTAGAATTCATAGCCAAACAAAAATTATTTTGATTTGAAATGGCCAGTACTGCAGAACGGCAATTTCATAGGTAAAGACCTAATATATAGTTTATAGCACTCACAAATAACGTGGCTTTCTATTGGTAAAAGAATTTTCAAAATCGGTTCGGTAGAACCAGAGATTACCCCCTACAACCTCACAAACTCATAAACTTTACCTCTTTATAATATTAGTATAGATTGACCGATGATATTAAGAAGTTACATATTCATCTAGGTATTTAGGAAAAAATTATACACATTCCTAATTAAAAAGTGTTATTATAATGTAAAAAACTACTTCGATATAATAGATTACATATATTCAGAAATTGAAATTATAAGTACATAAATAACAACTTACATCTAATTAATTAACCTAACCTAACTAAAACTATTAACAAACTAAAAAATGGCGTCAAAAAATTCCTCCGCATCGCTGTCGACTGGTAATGTACCCAAGAGACTGGCGGCATTGCCACGTTGTATGGCATTGCTTAGCCTCTGGCCTAGGTAAAAGCCAGCCCTTGGGTCACGGGAAGTGTCAAACAGGCGTTTGGAGATTTCCTTGAATAAAATAAGGGCACTCAAACCCCACGGCCCGAGGGTTTCAACCCCAAATGACTCGAAAATATAATTACCGACAACGTTGTTATACTTACGCAGCTTGAGGTTTTCTGCAGCCAAATCAATCCAGCAAAATCAATCAGTGTGGATGCTAGGATTTTCCTGATTAATTTCTCAGTGCCGTAAACCGAGGATATGAAAGCCGGTAAACTAATACTAGAAATTTTGCGGACGCCGAGGCCTTCCATACGAATGGGAAGAGTAGCGTGTGTCCAAGCTCGGTCGTCCAAGATATTGTATTTTAATTATAGCAAATTAATATTTGTACATTAATGCGATATGATAATAATTACAACTACTATGACATTGCCATGGCTCACGGTCTCCTGTATAATGTCAGGGAAAGGGAAGTTATGGTGTTTCGTGTGGGTTCCAGTTCTTTTATTTGTATGGGGTGGCACTTAAGAGAGTGTCTCGTTTTAAATACCTTCCGCACATTTTGACTGAGAACCTTTTTGATTTGATTTTGTTTTATTAATTTTAGATAAGCTTACAGCTAATACATTTCAATATATAGTACAATGTGTAAAAAATGGCCAATTACAAGCTCCCACTAACTATTAAAGTGGGTAATATTAACTACGCGAAAACAGCGACGTGAAAAATACGCAAATGAATAATCGCACGCTCAAAAATACAATAATAAAGAGAAAAAAAATGATTATACATCGAAAAAACAATTATTCTAGCTTTTCTTTACTTCCTTAATACTACTAGTAAATAAATCCAACTCGACATCCTGACACAACATATTAAAAGTACGACAAGCTCTTATCACATACGAGTTCGGTCTGTAGACAGTTCTGACTTGAGGCACATGGAGAAAACGTCGTCTCCGAAAAAATGCACTCGGTACGCGAAGCCCTATCTTGCCCACCAACTCAGGGACGTCAGTAGATCCGTTCATAACACTAAATAGGAAAGCAAGATCTGCAATTTTCCTTCGCTCGTGTAGAGGCAGAATATGAAATTTTAAACACCGACTTATGTAATTCGGGAGATAGGTATTTGAGCGATATTGAATGTATCTCAAAAATCGCCTTTGTATACCTTCAAGCCGATTAATGTATACATTATAATTTGGATTCCAAACCTGAGAAGCATATTCAAGGTGGCTACGGACAAACGAACAATAAAGAATTATCATTGTTTTACCATTCTTAAAATCTGAAGAGACCCTAAAAATAAAACCCAAGGCTTTAAAAGCCTTGTTGACTATGTTATTAGTATGTGCATCAAAAAGAAGCTTAGAGTCAAACATAACTCCAAGATCCCTGATGACACTCACTCTGGCTACCAAGTCATTCGAAAGCACATAATTAAATATAACAGGGTTTGGCTTACGCGTAAATGTACATACATAGCATTTAGATCCTGCCGGGCCTGATCGGGCCTGGTCCTTACCGGACGGCGAACTACCCATTTCTCGCCGTCCGCATGTCCGCGCCTACTGTGGCCGGGAGTCGGCAATCGACTCCCGACACCCAGGTTGTCTCCTCCTGCGGCGACTAGGGGCGCGAGAGCGCAGCGATTGCCTCTCCCTCACGCGCTCCGCCTCCTCCTTCGCGAGCCTTACTGCTTCGCAGAAGGAAGTGACGGCTTGCCATTCCCTCTCGCTCCGTACCATGGCCTGAACCAGGGCCGGACGCGAGAGGTCACCGCCGCCGATTGCCGCCACGAGGACACGGCGGTGCTCCGCCCAAGCTAGGCAGACCTCCACCGTATGCTCCACCGTGTCCTCCGGTCGATCCACGCAATGGAAACACCCGGGCGTTTCCTCCCGCCTTATTCGAAACAGGAACCTCCCGAAACTGCCATGTCCGGTGAGGACCTGCGTCAGGCGGAAGGTGAGAATGCCGTGGCGCCTCTCAAGCTACTCCTCAAAGAGTGGACTTACCGCAGCAATTGTGGCGTGCCCTCCAGTAGACATAGCTGCAGGCCTGATGCTGAAGAAAGATATTTAAATTGATATTTGTTACAGAAGTTAAGTTATGGTCATGTTTAGTTTAATTTTAATTTAACTTTGACATAACTTTGATTTAATTATAATTTGATTTTGATTTGAATTTAAATTTTGATTTGATATTGATTTAATTTTCGTTTCAAGTTTGTTACTTATTATTTTTTTTTATTTAATTCTAATGTAATATTGACTTAATTTTTTTATTTTGATTATAATTTTGATTTTGTTTATTATTGTAATTTAAATTTTGTTTGCAAATTTGATTTTGATTTGATATTGATTTAATTTTCGTTTCAAGTTTGTTACTTATTATTTTTTTTTATTTAATTCTAATGTAATATTGACTTAATTTTTTTATTTTGATTATAATTTTGATTTTGTTTATTATTGTAATTTAAATTTTGTTTGCAAATTTGATTTTGATTTGATATTGATTATAATTTAATTTTTGGTTTTGATTGGAATAATAATTTGTGTTTTGGTTATGATATGCTACTAACATATTTTTCTAAGTTTTGATACTAATACAATATGGATGTTTCTTTTCCGAATTAAATAAATTGAATTGAATTATTAATTTGCTTGACAATACTATCATAATGTATTAGTTCAGTTTTAATTTAATGTGTAACGAAATTGACTATCTATAAATCGTGTTTGTAATTGTAATATTTGTGATTGTAATATGGGAGAAACTGAAATAAATGGATTTTATTTATTTTATAATATTTTCAATGACAATGTAATTTTATTTTAAAAAACTGATTAAGAATAATTGTGTCATCAACTCATAATTGTGGATACGACAGCTGGGGTATTAAGGGGTGCCGTACGGTGGTGAGGGCCTGCTCTGGAGGAAGTCTGCGTTCCCGTGCGTTATAGTGATACCGTGTGATAATGTGCGTATTGAAGCTATTAAAGTAGTGCTCAGTGACAGGTCAATTATGGTCGTTTCAGTGTACATGCCCACCGCGAGTGCCGATAATTTAATTGAATTCACTAACTGTCTTAGTGAAGTTAATGCGTTGATTGAAAATAGTGCCGTGGAGTCTGTTTTTGTACTTGGGGACTTTAATGCACACCCAGGTGAGTTAAGAATAAGAATATTTTTATTGTATAAGAAATTACAATCGAATGCGTTGATTCCTGGAAATCACACTAGGATTCCCTGTGTCGTGAGATCCAGGATCCTTCGTTCTGTTATTTTCAAATGAACTAATAAACTTTTGTACCGCTCAATCATGGTCGTGCTTAGATATGGACTTGCTACCTATAGACACTTATACGTTTGTGAGTGAGGCACACGGCTGTCTGCGACGGCTCGATCACTGTGTGACGACCAGTGCGGCGAGACGCTCAGTACGTAAAGTGTCCGTTTTACATGATGCTTACTGGTCTAATCATTGTCCCTTGTTGGTTAAGTGTGACTTAAAAGTGATAAGGCCGAAAAATATTGCTTCTGTTAACGAATGTAATAAAGTAATTTGGGGAGAAAGAAACAGTGAATAGATCGGAAAGCTTTTTGAGAATTGTCAATCACAACTGAGTAATATTAATTTTCCTGTAGAATTTACACACTGCGCCGGTCACTGTTGTTATAATGAGGATCACAAGCGCATTTTAAAACAAATGTATAGCAATATAGTACAAATACTTAGTAAGGCGGCGGCAGACAGCTATGTTGGTCCTGTGTCCAGAAAACATAAATATGTGCCAGGGTGGAACAAACAAGTCAGCGGTGCTCACAGAGAGGCTCGAGTATGTTATCGCAACTGGTTATTGAGTGGAAAACAAAAAGGCGGACCTATTTACGATAGCGTGTGCCAAACGAGGTGACTTTTTAAATCTCTGGTAAAATTTTGTCAATGAAAAACATATCAAGTCAGATATAATTGCGCAGCATCATTCGAATAAACAATTTGGTAAATTCTGGAAAAAGACAAATTGAACCCGAAATCAAGTCTGCCTGTGAGCGTTGCGGGCGTGCATGTGCCTCGTGATATAGCCAACCTGTTTCAATGTCATTTTAGGGTGGAGTCTCCTCTTGCAGGCCCAACTGACCTGAAACGCGTTGCTGAGATCATGGCGGACATGGGGACGTTACTATTCGATTTTGTGCCAAGGAAGTTGCCTCCGTAATTCATAAAATGGTGCGAGGTAAGTCCCCTGGTCATGATGGTCTCAGCATTGAGCATTTGAAATATGCTGGTTTCCATTTGTCTCGAGTACTTGCTATGTTTTTTAGCTTATGTATGAGTCATTGTTACCTACCCGATGAACTTATACATACCGTGGTTGTTCCGGTTGTAAAGAACACGACTGGCGATATCTCAGACCTGACGAACTACAGACCCATCTCGCTGGCTACTGTGATAGCTAAAGTGCTGGACAGTCTGCTTGACAAACACCTGGATAGGCACATAGAACTTCATGATGCTCAATTTGGATTTAGACCTGGCCTTTCGACCGAGAGTGCCATCCTGTGCCTCAAGCAGACTGTGCAGTATTATACAGCCAGGAATACGCCGGTCTATGCCTGTTACTTGGACTTGTCCAGGGTATTCGATTTGGTATCATATGTGTTGTGGCAAAAGATGCCAAATGAAACAGATGTGCCACGTGATGTTGTTGCAAGGTTGAGATATTGGTACTCGAGTCAAAGGAATGTTGTGCGGTGAGCAGGCTCACACTCGGACGTGTATGGGTTGGAGTGCGGGGTGAGGCAGGGGGGGTTATCCTCTCCTCGTCTCTTTAACATATACATGAACGAGTTGATCGGTGAGCTCAGCAGAACAGGCATAGGGTGCCATGTAGATGGACAGTGCGTCAATAATATCAGCTACGCGGACGACATGGTGCTGCTGAGCCCGTCGATCAGTGCCATGCGTAGATTGCTGGATATTTGTGAAAAGTATGCACGAACCCATGGACTCAGATATAATGTGAAGAAGAGTGAAGTGATGGTGTTTAAGGCTGATAATAAATCCCCCGCTAATGTGCCACCCTTGTATCTTTGCGGTACCAGGTTAAACAGAGTGTCTAATTTTAAATATCTGGGTCACTGGGTCTCGGAGGATGTATGTGACAACATTGATTTGGAAAGGGAGCGCAGGGCGCTGTCTGTGCGCTGTAGCATGCTGGCCCGCAGGTTTGCACGGTGTACCGAGCAGGTCAAAGTGACATTATTTAAGGCCTTCTGTCAATCTTTTTACACCTGCAGCCTGTGGACTAAGTACACGCAGCGTACATACAGTGCTCTGCGAGTGCAGTACAATAACGCGTGCAGGATACTGTTCTGGTTGCCGCGCCATTGCAGCACTTCAGAAATGTTTGCGGTGAAAAGCGTGGATGGTTTTCATGCCATCATGCGGAAGCGTTGTGCGTCGCTTATGAAGCGCATGCGGGCCAGCTCGAACGGCCCGCTGAGCGTGTTCGTGGGCCGGTGTGACTCGCTGATGTGGTGGCACAGGATGCGACTACACACTGCGGGTGGACGCGTCCAGGGCTTGGCTTAAACTGGCACTCCTGTGCGGTGCCACTTTGTAATTGTTTTTATTTATTATTTTTATTGCTTCCTGTTTACTAACAATAGCTTTACAAGGTTTTTGTGTTACTAACTGTATATGGACTTCGTCTGAAATAAATTTCTTATTATTATTTTTATAATGTTCCTAATATATTTGCACAACTCACATGGTTATTATACAGTGTACCTTAAGAACCATTTGTAATATCCTCTGAACCTGACATAATGAGGGCTACCGCGCTTGAGTTCGCCGCTAGAGGCGCTAGTGTAGAGTAAGGTTTCTAGATGTCAAAATATGTAAGTAAGTACTAAACGTTTACTGTTTGCGGGACTTTTATCACGGATTTTAACGAATGATTCATAATTGTTGTAATGGTTGTGGCATTCCTGATTAATTATGGCTTAAGATTTTAAGTAAAAAGTTAGGATCTAATTTCGCGGCACTTGAAGGAAGAATAAGATTTGTGTGCTTCTTGCTTGCCAATTTTAGGAACATTATAATCTAAATATTCATTTGAAGTTAAAAAAAATAATAATAAAATAAACATAATATGAATTTATGGATACTTAATCATATCCAAAACATCAAATAAAAGTACAGCAACAGGGCCTTGCTCGCCAGTGGCGCCAACTGGTGAGCACAAACACGATAGCCCCCATTATGCAAATAAATAAATAATAATAAATAAAATAAAAAAGCTGTTTATTTCAATTAAAATACAGTTTATACAATTCTTAACTTAATCTTAAACAAAAATAGAAAAGATTTTACAGTTAAGGAGTTGCTATTTGCTTACAATTCATTAAATGTCGCTTGAATATGTTATAGGTCTGCCTTTTATTTTTGTTTTCCAGTTTACAAACTATGTGTTTTGGCAACTTGTTTAGTATTCGGGCGAGACTGACATTCCATACTCTCTCACCATAATCGTTATGACATTTTGGTATTTCAAAGGTCGGGAGGTAGTCTAGTTTACGTAATGTGATTAATCTTTTTGCCCTATTCAATTTACACATGTCACTACTGTACTGAGTTACAATTGCTAAATCTCTCTTATCAAATATACTCAAAACCTTACAATAATGAAACAAGTTGTGGTAATTATCTTTGTTCATGAGTTTGACTTTTAAAGGAACAATTGTTTTTAAAATTCTAATCTGCAAATTATATATATCATTTAGATACGTTTTATACGTTCTTCCATAGCTAGATAAGCCATAACTGATGACAGAATCAGCTAAAGACATATACATAAGTCTCAGTGTTCTATATGGCACTTTATGTTTGAGCACACATAGTTTTGACAAAATAGCTCTTAGCTTGTTGCATATTAGGTTAACATGTGATCCCCAATTAAACTTATGATCTATTTTTAGGCCAAGGTAGGTGTGTTCTTTCACGATTTCGAGCTGCTTACATGTACACGCGTTATTGTTTAGATGCATGCAACTGTGCTCATGGGCGACGATCATCGGCAGCGAAACAGCTTTTTTGTAAGGCGAGTGTATGTACATTAATTTAGTTTTGTTATAGTTAATTGATAAACCTAGATCATGAGCCCATTTGCACAATGTATCAAAATCTTCCTGCATCATACTTTGCGCCTTGATAATGTCTTTATGAGCAGCGATCAAACACGTATCATCGGCAAATTGGTACACCGAGACATGTTGGAATATATTACACATATCATTTACGTACAATAAATATTCTGTCGGTCCCAATACCGAACCTTGGGCCGTGCCAAATTGTGTTCGTATTTGGTCACTTTGCTCCCCAGCTATGCTTACAGCATTATATCTATTTGTGTGATAATTTTTGAGCAGTTCCAACATTGGTCCCTGTATACCATTTTGTTCCATTTTTTGGTACAATGTTTCAAAATTCAATGTATCAAATGCTTTGCTAAAATCAACCATAACAGCTAAAACATGGTTTCTATTATCTAAATGCTTATTTATTTCATCCGAAAAAGTTGCCAGTAACTGAGAAGTACTTTTATTTTTTTGAAATCCATACTGTTTTTCATGCAGAATGTTGTTACTTGTAAGGAAGTTATTTATTAAATGCCCAAAATATTTTTCAATTATTTTATTTATACATGATAGTATTGTTATTGGTCTATAGTTATTTGTATCATCATGTTTACCCTTTTTATGTATCGGCCTAATAAGACCTATCTTTAGCCTATCTGGATATATTGATCGAGTTATACATGTGTTAATTAAGTGAGTGAGCACTGGGGTCAATTTGTCTGATATATATTTAATGTCTGTTGCCCTTATTTTGTCGTGCCCTGGACTTTTTTTTTCATTTATATTTTTGACTATTTTATGTAAAATTTCTTCATTAATTTTCTTAAGTCTCAACGACATTATTGGTGTATTTATGTATGTTTTCTCATTCAATAATGGCTTATTACAAGTGTTAATTACATTCTTAACATTATTATCAAAATCACGTGCAAACATATTTGACAATACTTTTGCGGGTAACTTGAAATATTTAAGAAGCAAGTCATCAATCGATTTAACAATTCTACCGGTCAAGTTATTAATAATATTCCATAACTGTCTTGGGTTCTTAAAGTTATCACATATTTCTTTTTTGATCGAGTTATTTCTAGCCTTGCTTATCATCCTATTAGTCTTATTTCTATATCTTTTGTATACTAGTTCGTTTTGTTTATTGTCGGTGTCGCTTAAATATATTTTCAACAGTTCTTTTTTTTAATACTCATTGAAATTAATTTCTCGGTTATCCATTTACACTCGTGTTTCTTTACATTTATTATTTTGGATTGATAGGTACACCTTTCATAGACTGATTGTATTTTATTTACAATAAAATCAATCATTTCATTCGGGTCGTCGCAGCCGAGTGCAGGCTCCCAGTCAATGTTACTTAGTTCCTTTTTTACTTCGTCATTATTTAATCTATTTACAACTTTATAATTGTTTTTGCGTTCCGAACTAGTTACCGTTAGGCCTGTTATGAAATGATCGGCTAATGAGTCACACACAACCGCAGCTTGTATTGAGTGACCTCGCGTACTTCGGCTGCACACGTCACGAATGAATAAATGATCTATACATGATTTAGATGTGGCATTTATATTCGTCTCGATTCTGGTAAATTGTGTTATACAGCTTTCAAAACCTAGTCCGTTTAAATTGTTAAGGTATGACTTGACAGTATTGTTTGTGCAACTTATATCTATGTTAGTATCGCCTGCTAAAATACAATTCACGTTTGTAGGATACGAAGATAAAATCTGTGTTAGTTCATTAACAAAATTATTTTTATTTAGGTTAGGCGGTCTGTAAATACAACACAGGTTAGTTTTATAGCCATAAGAAGTTGTTACCTCACCACACAAACACTCGAAGTTTACCGTATTCACTGTTTTTTGCACGAATGAAATACTCTTGTGAGCGTAAACAATAATGCCGCCTCCTTTCCTGTTGTTTCGTAATTCTGTGTACATAACATACTCCTTTATTTCGAATAAACTTGACATTGCATCGGTGATGTTTGCTTCTGTTATAATAAGCAGGTGTATAATGGTCGGGCTTCCTGCTATAATGTATTCTAATTTTTGGTAATTTTTGATCAAAGATCGAATGTTGACATGTAGTAAAATAAGTCTATTTTGTTCGTCGGGTAATGCAGAAACATATTCATTCCATGAGTAATACTTGCTCTCGGTTATGTTTGTATTGAAACACTCCATGCATTACTACGTAAACATGTTGCCAAACCTTACCTATGGATAGATTATCTAGCATTTATTTGCTTACTTATCATTTATTTGCCGCAGTTCTTTGGCAATTCGGTCGATGTCTTTTTCGGATCGGACGTAATATATTTTCTTATCACCTTCTTTTTTACGGACCATTATCTGTCCGTTTCTACACCAGACATACTTGCAGAGTGCTTTCTCCTTAAGATTTGTTTTAGTTTTCCATAGTAAGTAAGAGATAGTCGGTGATAATGCCTCACGTAGATACACTTTATTATCACTTTCTCCACCCAGGTCCTTAGTTGTTACGTTTACTGTTCGCGCGGCTTCATACCATTGTTCACGGCTACCTTCACGTAAAGATATTATAATTGGTGCATCGACCTTTAACCGTTCTGCCTGCGCCGTTCCCGGGCGAATAGGTTTCTTTTTTCTAACAGCTCTGATGATAGCATCTGGATTTTGTTTCAGCAATTGACAATAAGTTGTCGCAATGTTTTTGATGTCTTCATTTTGTTGTTCTTCTATACCACAAATTTCTAATTCATTATAAGATTGCGCTTGTTCAAGTTTACTCAGTTTTTGCTCCAAAACTTCATTTTTTAGGGTTAGATTGGTGCACATATCGTTTAAGTTCTTACATTGGTTCTCCATTATTTTTACACGCATTTCATAGCTTTTTACTTTCTCCTCATATTCATCAATTTTATTAGAATAAAATTTGAGGGTATTCTGTAGCTCATCGCGTATAATATCTTTAACGTTCTGACGTAATTGTCTAACTTCTTGGTGGATTTCAAATAACGTTTTATCTTGTTGATTATTGATTCCTTCAGCATCAGACTCTTCATCTTCGGGGTCAGGGAGTATGACCGATATACGCCTGGCTTTCCCACCAACCGCTATAGAGCATACACGACACTTCCAGTCAACCGATTCCATTGATGACAATGCAGTTAGTTGTTCCGCTGTAAGCGATGCACATGAGCCGTGATACCACTTGCTACATTTAGTGCACTGCACACCGGGACTTTTTTTGGTTACTGTCTTACTACACTTCGCACATTTGGCCATATTGGCAATGAAACTTGGCGCACAATTCAACCGATTCGCTTTGGAATGTCACACGCGCTTACGCGACGACAGCGCAGTCGCAAATGATTTGATATTTCGGGAAGCCCTTGGAGGGCTTTTAAAATTTTGCTTTGGACCTCGTTTCACCCACGGGCTATCCTGTACATATGAAGATTAAAAAAGAGGCTGATTATTATATGAAAATAACATTTTCAATCTGAAGCTACCTTAATTACTAATTATTTGATTGATTCAAGTTCTGATAATTTTTAGTTACCGTGGCCCTAGCGCACGGGCAATTGAAGGAAAACGGGTGGGTTTTAGTCAGTAAGAGTCTGACACGCCCTTCCGCTCCGCCCGGAGCGGGAGAGGGCATTTGATGATTTCCCACCCATAAAAAAAGAGTTCTGATAGTTTTATAATAAAAAAAAGTTTTATTTGAAAGTTATTTAGAAACATACAATAATTTGTTGTTATAGTACTATTGATAATTAGTACTGATTTTTTTTATTACAAAAACGTTTTGAAATAATTGTTTGTTTTTTTTAATTATAAGACATGAATCACAACTGTAAGTTTATTTAAAATACACTGCA
The DNA here is from genome assembly GCA_917490735.1 of Dryobotodes eremita. Taxonomy (NCBI): domain Eukaryota; kingdom Metazoa; phylum Arthropoda; class Insecta; order Lepidoptera; family Noctuidae; genus Dryobotodes; species Dryobotodes eremita. Next base: position 2,477,472 of record OU823245.1, read on the forward strand.
TCGCAAATATTCCGGGTCGCTAGTAAAATTAATTAATAATAAAAAAATGTTTGCTTATTCTCTTTGTTTTCGTAATATCTCTCTCTGGGGGCACGGTAGTGTGCCCCCAGATCTCAATAACAAATTTGACATTGTAGTTGAAAAACATGATCTCCCATACATTCCAACTGCAATTGTAACCTTGTACGCACAATATTGAAAGATTTACCATGTTATTTTAAGACCATAGACTTCTTATAGGTTTTCCTGTAATCAGTAAGTAAATAACTAATTTCTGTATCATTTATAAAAAAAAAGTATCAGTAGTTTCGGAGATAAGGGGGAAAAATGGTCAATCTTCATATATTTTCTAAAGTTACTTGTTTTTTTTTTTAATTATCCGAAAAATATATTTGAGACCCTCACAACAAGCCCTTTCATTTGATATGTCACACGTAAAGTTTGCAAACCTATTGTTTTTTTTTATTTTTGGTTTCCCCCCAGAAGTCACCCCCATATTCAAAATTCATTTATTAAGTTACACGTCCGTGTTTGGGTCACAGGAATTCGTAAGAGTACCAAGTTTTAACTTAATCAGTCCAGCAAATTCGGAGCAAATTGGCTGTGATAGACGAACAGACAGATAGACCCCACGATCACGGGTGATCCTATAAGATAAGGGTTCCGTTTTTTCATTAAGACATACGGAACTCTGAAAAGAATCTCTACAGAAAAGTAAAAGTAAATTTGATTCGATTATCCGATTTAACACATTTATCCTGCTGTCACTTCCGACATGCGTTGTCATTTTGGTGTCGGCGCAGTCAGTCGTGCGTAACACTTTATTTTTGAAAATATGCTAAAAATCTCAAACGGGAATAAACCGAAAACTCAATACTCAATATATTTATTGCTTCCTCATGTGAACTTAGGTGATTATGTTACAAAAATATGACCATTGTGGACCCTGTGGAGCACAGCAGAAGTAGGAGAGAGGAAGAGGGCTTTTATTTGACTTCTTAGTTGTTACTATAATTATATTGTGATTATTTTATAAAACATGTAATTTAACATTTGTCATTTAAATATTCATTGAAATTGTAATAGCATTTTGATAATATAAAACGTTTTAAATTATTTATGAATGTATTAAATTTTAGTTTTTCTTTAATTTTTTCTGTTAATTTATTATATATTTTCATGGACATGACTAGTGTACTTGTTGAGTGCATTTTTAGCTTAGAGCCTGGTAAGTTTAACCTATTTTTATGGCGCAATGTATATCTTGATTGTATATTTTCTCTTGTCGTGTAAAAGTGTTGGTAATTTCAAATGAATTTGCTTATTTCTAGAATGTATATGCAGGCGAGGGAAAGTATTTTATGTTCTTGGAAATGAGGTTTGCAGCTGTCAGTGTCTTCTATATTTACTAGGATTCTTATAAGCCTTTCTTGCAATGTGAAAGTGTCGCGGCATCTGTCTGTGCTGTTTCCCCATAATATCACGCCGTAACTGAGCCACGCTTATGCGTAGGCGAAAAGGTTAGTGGTTTTTTTGACTTCACGAAGGGCGAATGCAAATTTGGCTAATTATTTTTTTCTTCTTTTTGATTTGTGAGTTCCAATTAATGTTTGTATCTATAGACAGGCCAAGCAGAGTAAATTCAGTAACGACTTCTATTTTTGTACCGTTGTAGGTGAACTTAAAGTGATGAGACTCTATGAAACATGGTATCTTAGATGAGGGGAAGACCATGTTTGGTGCGGATATTTTATCGAATGCTTCTCGAAAGGGTTCCAACACGCGCGGCGCCCGCCGCCGCCGGCGCCGGAGGTGAGGGGGCACCGCGCCCAGAACAAACAAATGAATCAAATTAGATAAACAGCGGGAGACGAACCCTCTGTTTAAAACGATTTTACTTTTAATTTTTAGTATAACGTAAAATTATAGGACCGACAGCTGGTGGCGATGTTAAGAAATCCCTATGCAGTAATAATAATAATAATTATACTTACCTATTGCTTTGTAGATCGTAATAACTAAGTTCTTGGTGAAAAAACCCATGCAGTTCAATTAAGAAAAGATCAAGCGACAATCAATTTTATCAACGTTGCTTGAGTCGTTTTTGAGTTATCTTCAATAATACCTATTATGTTTCTAATCCAGTTCGTCTATGCTGTGGTTATCTTCACTTTGTACATACCTACCTAAATTAACTATACAAAGTGTTTTTTCTTAATACACAAATCATATCCCTACAAAGTACAAAGTGAAAAATAATTTTAGTTTCAGAAGTCTGTTGCAATTTTACAATACACAAAAAATAAACATAAAAAAGGCATCAATTTCCAAAAGAAAATCAGCCGCCATCTTGTTTTTTTAAGGCGAAAGCGTCAGGGTAGCCAACCAAGTTCAATTTTTTTTACGTCTTTTGCAATTTGCAGGTCAGTATCAGTTGTGGGTTGATCTAGATGTGATTCGCGGCCGTAACAAAAATTTATTTATAGAATTATCATCATAAAAATCATCAATATATCTCTCTAAGAGCCAATTCTAACTAAAGGCGTTGTATTGCTGATTCTAATGATTATAATTCTGTAAAGCCATATTTGTCACGGTTGCGAATCATATTTTAATCAACATACAACCGGCCACTAACCTGCAAATTGCAAAAAGCGTAAGTAAGTTTGAATTTTGCAGGCTACCTTAGACCAAATGTTTACCAACAACGCCGCCTTCTCAATGTCATTCAAGTGCCAAAAGATCTTTGTGGCACTGTAGTAACTTACGAAGGGCTGTTTCTTAAAGTTCATTTAATGCGGATAGTTTTTTTCCTAGACACTAAAGTTTAGGAGAGTTTAGGAACTAGCACAGGTTAGGTTATTAATTACGCGCACCACCACGAAAAATTATTTTAATATTACCTACGCGTTGTTATTAATTATGCGCATTACCTAGGTACGGCAGACTAGCGACTGTTATAGAGACTGGTCAGTGTAGTTTGATTGTGCGAGCCCGACTCGTTCTTGAACTGTTTATTTCTAAGAAGGTTATTGGTAAGTAAGAGAAGTTTAGAAAGGGTGATAGGAGTTTAGTGGAGAGACAACAAAACTGTACTAACTTCCCACCGGAGAGACTCGGACGGGACGGGGAGTATTTCGTGAGTGCCGCTTAACCCTTCGATAAAACAGGCGTGATGTTATGTTACGATCCATAATGATGATGATTGATGGCATGGTAACAAAAAAAAAAACATGATATTATTCTTATGCATTTGTGACGGTCGGAGGTAGTAATTACCTACTTGGCAACTTTTGAAACATCTTCCATTTGATTATTTGTGCGAATAATGGACTACCTTTGTCACTCAGCCCGTTTTTCCCCTGATATTGTGTGACCTTCGTAGTTGGAATCGGAAGTTCGAGCCATCACGTCCTAAGTTGGTTCTAGAGATCTAAAATTTACACGCTTATGTGGGAGCGAGCAGGAGCGACGGCGCTCGTTCCCGCGCTGTGCTCGGGATCAGTGGTACATCAGTAGTTTGTTGCAGTAGTGTAGCGCGCGAAGCTTGCGCGGGCGCGTGTGTTGACGGAAAGTGCGAGTGATGTGATGATCGATCGAAGTGAATTGCCTGCTATTTTGATCAGGCGAAATAAATATTGTTACTAAGTTACTGTGCGAACACGAACAAGCTGTGAATGTGTGACTAGATATTTGTTTGTCTTTGTAGAATATATCTGTGACAGATACGAACATACAGCTAATATAATGATAATATTGACCTGTGACAAAATACAAACATACAACTAAGGTAAAGTCAATTTGAGAGCTTCTGTAGGCTTAATAAAAGTGACTGAAAATTAACATAATTTATTGATCTAACTAATTTTTTGACGCCATTTTTTACTTTGTTAATAGTTTTAGTTAGGTTAGGTTATTATATATTAATTGTAAATACTATTGTAATTTAAAACGTAAACTAAATCAATATATTATTTACCAATCTATAAGTTTATCGAATAAAAGAAAGAATGTCCATCTGCCAGCATGACACGTGAATACAAGGTTAAAACGTATGCAGACAGTCTGTACGTAAACAGACAGATACAAACTTTGGCATTTTCTATCTACCTACATTACCTACAGTGAACTCGCACCGTATTTCATGGGACCTGGCAAGTTGTGGGAGCACTCCCTCTGCCTCCGCAGCTCTTCGGGAAACAGGGCATACAAGCGTGCTGTTAGTTTACCTAGGTACAGTAATAAACCAAGAGTACCGTATTTCTGTGCCCACCTAATACTAAATGTCAAATGTTTTAAAGGGGTTAGGTTAGGTATGAGCTATCAATACAGGCGGGAGCCAAAACTCTTATATTTGGTAGTGTTCTCAATGAAAAAATGCTAGTCAGGCTCGCGCACCAAGGGTTCCGTACCAACGAAACTTTTTACAACAACTAAACTTTTTTAGGTACTTTGTAATTATTGTTTTTGTCATTTTCCATTCCAAATGGCAAACAATAAAAAAATTGCATACCAATCAAAAAGTGATTTGGTTTTGAGCTTTTTAGTTGCAGTCGGTTTTTTTACATTTACAATTTTTATTTTATTTTTAACCATTTTTGTGTTATATTTTTGGAATCGACTCCTCAATCCCTTAATTCTGATATCTTTATTTGCATAATCATGGTGAAAAGAAATAAAGGCATTAAGTAAGTACTTAATGACTTTAAGTAGGTACTTTAAGTACTTACTGGCGTCTATTATACTTGAAGTCTGAAATTTAAAAAAATCACGTACAAATCCAAACCTATTATACCTATTATAAAATACTTTGCATGCTATTGCAGTGCGGCGGCGGCGAGATGTGCCCTACACTAAGATATCTGTAACATCCTTCATAAATACCACATTTTATGATAATAAAAACATTTTACCTACTTATTTGACAAAATCCGCCATTTTGTTTTTATGAAAACAACTACCTATAACCATCGCTCGACTGACCTACGAGAGTGAGTCCCACATAGATACATAGATGCGCATGAAAAACATAACCCTGTCTTTGCTGTCGCGCAGTCCTAGTCGGGTACAAACAGTTCCTCGTTTTCCTCTCGTATGTCCTAAAACCGCCTAAACCTGTCCCAAAAGTTCTGCACATGCGATGTTTTGCGCGCATGGACGTTGAGAAGCTTCGTCAGGATGCGTTAGACCTCAGTTGGGAACACCTAGCAGCGGCGGCAGCTGTAGACGAAAAACTGCGTATTTTCGATCGGACGGTCCTTGCTCTGTACGACAAACACGCTCCTGTTAAGAAGATTAAACTTCGGCGTCCTCCTGCTCCTTGGATGACGACAGGTGTTCGAATGGCGATGAGGCGCAGGGATCGGGCCTTTCGTAAATTTAAAAAGGATCGTAGTGAAGAAAATAGGAACATTTTCAAAGCTGCTAGAAATCGGTGTAATCAGATGATACGCAACGCAAAACGCCGCCATATTCTCGAGAACATATCTTCTTCTTCACCTGCTGATATCTGGAAGTTCCTTGGTACTCTTGGTATCGGTAGACCACGTCATGTGGATTTTCCTAATACGATTGGTCTTGATGATATCAACCGTCACTTCACAAGCACTTGCCATTTTGATTCCCAAATGTTGTCCCAGACGATCGATTTCATTACTGGCCTAGCTAGTCCCATCATAGAACCATTTCACTTCTCCCCGGTCACCTTGGACGAAATTAAAAAGATCATTATGTCCATAAAATCCAAGGCTGTGGGCTGTGACGGCATCAGTCGCAATATGGTCGTTTGGATCCTCGATATCCTTCTCCCTCCGATTACTCACATCATCAACTTTTCTCTTGATTCCGGACAATTCCCATCCTTGTGGCGTATGGCCTACGTCCGCCCGCTCCCTAAAATTTCAAATCCCTCCCTATCCAGCCACTTTCGACCTATTTCCATTCTCCCATTCCTATCTAAAGTGCTTGAGGCCTGTGTACACAAGCAGTTTTCAGGTTTTGTTCTCCGTAACAACCTTGTTAGCGCTTTTCAATCTGGATTCAGGCCTGGGCACAGTACAGCCTCCGCTCTCCTTAAAGTGACTGGTGACATTAGAGAAGCGATGGAGGATACCAAGATTACCGTTCTGGTATTAATTGATTTCTCCAATGCCTTTAACGCCGTCAGCCATGATATTCTCCTTTCTATCCTCTCTCATCTTATGGTTTCACCCGAGGCCCTGGAATGGTTCTCTTCTTATCTTCGGGGACGTCAGCAGTCGGTTCGTGTTGATGAGAGCTCATCGAGTTGGCGCGACCTGGATGCTGGTGTTCCACAAGGCGATATTCTTTCCCCATTGTTATTCTCCATCTTCATCAATTTTATAACTCACTGTCTTCGGTGTTCGTATCATCTTTATGCTGATGATCTACAGTTGTATACAGCTGGGCGGGTAGAAGTTTTATCGGACGCTATAGCTGATGTAAACCGAGATTTAGCTGCTATCAAGGAGTGGTCTGATAGTTTTGGGGTGTCAGTAAACCCCTTGAAGTGTCAGGCCATTGTAATTGGAAGCTCGCGCATGATGGGTAGGGTGGCGCTTAGCTCTCTTCCTCCTCTTATTTTTAATGGTACCATCATACCTATTACCCCTACGGTGAAAGATCTCGGTTTGCATCTTGACTCGACACTTAGCTGGCAGCGCCAGGTTTCTAGTGTTAGTCAAAGGGTCAATGGTACTCTGCGATCCCTATATCGTTTGAGAAACTTTTTGCCCGCTAAGACGAAAACTATGCTTGTGCAGACTTTGATTTTCCCCATCATTGACTATGGTGATGTGTGCTACTTTGACTTGAATGCGGTTTTGCTAGATAAGCTCGACAGACTGCTCAACAATGGTATCCGGTTCATTTTCAACCTTAGGAAATATGACCATGTGTCGAGTTATAGGACTGAGCTCAAGTGGATGTCCATTCGTCAAAGGAGAAGTTTGCGCGCTTTGACCACACTTTTCTCCTTTCTCAACTCCCCCACCCCTCCTTCTTATCTTATGTCTCACTTTCAATATTTATGTTCTTCACACGCTAAGAATCTGCGTTCTTCCAATAATCTTCTCCTACTCTGCCCTCCTCATACTTCTGATTTCGTTCATTCGTCCTTTCATATTCAGTCCATTGTTCTCTGGAATGCGCTTCCTCTTGATATCAGGACGGCCAACAGTCGGTATGCATTTAAGCGAAAATTGCAGAGTTATTTTCAAAATAAATAGTGTAGAGTCATCTCATTTACCTCCTTCCCTTTTAGTGTATATATATAGTATATATATATGTATTATATAATGTAGGTATATATTATAGTAAATATATATGTATGTGTATTATAAGTTTGTATGCATGTATTATTAATTATGTTATCTTTTTAATATTTTTTTTATTATTATTAACGCCTGTTAAGCAGAGCACCTGCCATCTTATCTCTACACCACCCTTGGTTGACTGATAGAGAATGCCTAAGGCATTAAGTCCGCCTTTGTATGTTATTGTGTGCGAGAAGTTTAAATAAATAAATAATAAATAAACAGGGACTAAGAAGTTAAGAACCCTCCTATGTAGGTAATTATTACTTACGGCAGCTTTTATAAAATCGGTATCAGTAACTTACAAAACGATTGACATTTTCAATGTTTTATGTGGCTTCACCTAAGGGCTTCATATAATACCTAATAACGATATCCAACATACGAAATGCCTGAAGTGTACCCCAGTGGGGGACATAGGTGAGTAGCAAGAATGACCGACGGAAGGTAGAAGCAGTCGGTAACTAAATGTTCAGGTTTATAAGTACGTACTAAGCAAACAGACTAGAGATAACGATTTCAATTGTGCGCTGGATTCGTGAAAAATTATGCTTAAGAAACTTCGCGGATGAAACGTCTCGTTGATAATCATTAAAATTGTTTATTTAATTAAGCGTGAAAGATAATCAGGGCTGGGCAAAATAAATGCAAATTTTTCGAACATATGAAGCAATGCATTAGCAATAGGCTTCAAAATGATTCTGATTGTGCCTAATAGTGTGTTACGCAATTAAGGTGCTGAATCATTTTGAATTTTTTCATATGTTTGAAAAAGGAAAATGCTCACAAAAAAACCCAGAGCGAACTGATACAGGATGTAGCTCAGTATTTTAGTGATATTTAGTGATATCATTCTGTAAATATTTCACTACATGATTCGATGGCTAAATGTGTGATATGGTGCTATTTGTTTGTCATTAGGGGTGATTATTTTTCTTTAATATATCTTCGATTTGGGTATAGCCAACTATAAAAATACATACATACATATAATCACGCCCATAATCTCATAGGAGTAGGTAGAGACTGCAGATTGTCTAAATCAACTATCCAAATCCCTCTTTTCGCCGCTTTTTGACGAGACTTTTTGGCGAACTCTGTCGCCGCAGTTTGAATTTTAAGTCTCATCTAAGACCAAGACCATCTATCTGACCAAGATTATGTCTGGACTTTAAAAGAGACTGTGACCTCTGACTTTGTTTCAGCCTTTCTTCTCAGACTAGTCAGATAGGAAACGCCGACCTCATTTAGTTAAAAAAATATGACTGACGTGTAAAAGTGTTTGTACAAACCTACTTACAGAAATAAAATCATTTATCATTTATCATAAATCTCTTAGTCAAATTTTAACGACACGTTGAGAAGAAGGCGTTGGCGTTGGCTACGGTAATTGCAAAAGTATTGGACAGTGTGCTGGACAAACAGTTAAATAAACATCGCAGTGAGCCGGTAGGCAGGTGGTACGTATTACGTACTGCTGGTCGCTACAAGACGTTCAGTTTGGCTTCAGAACGGGTCTGTCAACGGAACACGCTGTGCTTTGTCTCAAGCACACTGTTCGATACTATACGGACAAGAAAACTCCTGTGTATGCATGTTTTTTGGACATATCAAAAGCCTTCGATCTGATGTCCTATGGTGTTTTGTGGAAGAAGTTGCATGATGAGACAACGCTTCCAGGTAAGTTGGTCGAATTGTTTAAATATTGGTACGGCCATCAAACCAATATTGTGAAGTGGGCAGGCTCGCTAACCGATCCGTACGGGCTGGAGTGTGAGGTCAGGCAGGGAGGTCTGACTTCACCGAAACTCTTCTGTCTGTATGTGGATCGGCCGGTTCGTGAGCTCGAGCTCAGCAGTACTATGGTAGGTTGTTCCATTGACGGAACACTTGTCAGTAAAATAAGTTACGCCGACGACATGGTGCTGCTGGCCCCATCAATCAGCGTCCTCAGGATACTGTTGTTGGTTTGTGAGCGATATGCGGAGGCCCAGGGTCTTAGATATAATGCAAAAAAGAGCGAGTGTCTGCTGTTCAAGGCAAGCACTAAGACCTATGCTGTACCACCTATTACGGTCGCGGGGACTGCTCTAGAGTGGGTCACATCCTACAAATATCTGGGGCACTGGGTAACTGCCACACAGACTTATAATATTGACATTGAGAGAGAATGTAGGGCGCTGTCAGTCAGGAGCAATAGTTGATCCGTAGGTTTGCAAAGTGTTCAAGTGATGTAAAGGGTACTCTGTTTAGGGCATACTGCCAATCTTTTTAGACTTGCAGCCTGTGGGTCGACTACATGCAGGGGGTTTACAGCGCCTTGCGATTACCAATACAATAACGCGTGCAGGGCACTGTTGAGGCTGCCGCGACACTGCAGCGCATCAGGGATGTTCGCTGAAACATATATAGATGACTTCTATGTTATTATTCGAATTTGATTTGATTTGATGTTGATTTTGACAATCTGCAGTCTCTGCCTACTCTTATGGAATTATGGGCGCGAATATGTGCATGTATGTATGTATTTATATAGTCCGATATACCCAAAACGAAGATATCATAAAGAAAACTATCACCCCTGATGAAAAACAAATAGCAATATGACACATTTAGCCATCGAATTTCATAGTGAAATATTTACAGAATGATATAATTAAATATCACTAAAATTCTGAGATACATTCTGTATTTGTTCGCTCTGGGTTTCTCTTACTTTTGTTGTTATTATACTTGATGGTCATTCTCCTTTGTCTGCTCAACAACGTAACTATCGCAATGAATGTTGTTGAACTGTCGAAATGGAAGCCATTCCTACTGTTAGTGTGTTACGCAATTATCCCGCTGATATTATGGATACCAATAAGAATAGGGTTTGATTCAACGCACACCTGCCTTGCATTCGTTGGAACCGTTCAAGGGGCGACAGTTCTCATGAAATTAAACCATTCATGAAGGAATCAACTCTGTTATAGGTACTGAAATAAATAAATCATCTGTTTCATACATTTTGATCCCATGTTCACCGTGGCGTTGCATTTATTTAACACACACACGCACATACACACACACACGCACATACACACACACACGCACATACTCACACACAACAGCACAAACCCTGTTTAAAAATAAGACGCACATACAGTTTCACATAGGCATACAACTACATGTACACAAAGGGCTACAGATTAATTTATAAGTCATTTATTGTTATATTTTCTTCCTAATTTAATTTTAATAATTTTTAATCATACTGTGTAAACAATCGTCTCAATATTGTTATGGAAAGAGCGAGATAGGGATGTCTCATTTATAATCCAAGTTCCTGTTTTGGGACAAATAAACATTTTTCATTTTCATTTTATAATAGTCTAATTGTGCGTTCCGTTTTTCGATTGCTAAGATCGCGAGACTCGGCTCATGCAGAATAGTTTAATACAAATTAAGACAATCTAGAATGCAAGAATTTAAGTACTTAACTGACTTATACAGAAAAGTATTAAAAATTAAGAGTCGCTAGGCTGCAAGAGCAAGCGAAGTGAGCTCAAAAATGTTGCCAGCATTATACTATTATAAATTAGTATAATTTTATCGATCGATAGTGCGTCAATCCAACAGGGGTGCTAGCGCTATGGTAAAAATTAAAGAAAATCGTGTCGCCTTTGCACTTTTTTTATTGGTTCGCCGCGGCATAGATCTGTTGCAAGAGATAGAAAGCTACCCTTTTTTATATCGCCATATAAAAGTGGAGCATGTGCTTTAAAAACGGAGAATTCTTGGCAGAATTCAAATGCGCCCCCGCAATCCGCTGATACTGTTTGACGACTTATGCCTACGCTAATCACGTAGTGATTTCCTCAGTGCGCCGCCCACAGAGAAAGATAACAGGTGCAACGGGTCTCATTCATCGCTAAGTTGCGGTGCGCTGGGTGGTGCACTTGTCTGCCACGCTTGAATTTGCCGCCCTCTGAAGTAGGCACCCGGGGCACGGGCCCGGGCTTCCCCCCTTATTTTCGGGGCTGCTAGTTGCTGTACCGGTAATGGTCTCGCAGCACTAGCCGAGTGTCCGTGGTGCAGTCAGCCGGTAGGCAGGTGGTACGAATTACGTACTGTTGGTCGCTCAGGGCTCGTCACGAGCGTGCTGGCTTTCGGTATTCGTACTGTTAATGGTGCCGATGGTGGAGTCCAGCAAGTAGCGTGCGGGGCGGGGCGAGCGGGGACGGAGGCGCCAATAGCCAAATGAAGCTATTTACGTCCCGTGAGCGTGACGCTTGACACGTGCCACGTGCCGCTCTGTTGCTATCTCATTTACTTGTTATTTTCCGGTTTCATGCGTGTTTTGGCACAAGTTGAGATAGGAAATCGTCATCAGAAAAATGCTTACAGGTTCACTGGTAGTGTATTCTTATATATTCTTCTTTAGTATCAGCATAGCTAAAAACATTAAATTGTTTTATTTTAATCCGAGATCTAATAGTATTGGAAAGTGGGGTAAAATCGAACTAACGCAAATATTTAATAAGACTTTGCTTCAACTTTAATAGGCTTTATTTAGTTTGTTTTATAAATCACCGATTTTGCACTCGAAATTACTTTTTGCTAAATTCTAAATAACAAAAAATAATGATTACATAATAGTTATGTTTTTACGGTTTTGCCCTGTGTCTTGCCGAAGACCGGGTATACCCAAATTTGCCCCTTAACGACGGGAAGAATGGAACTCATCTTCGGGTTCCCAGCTCAATTCTTACCTGTAAGACGTTGCACCCATGCATGGATCCGTTGGGTATATTTCCAATAAAAAAAATATTAAATGGAGGCTATTACCACAGTATGAAATGTGAGGTATAGACTGTACTATTACCTACCAGAAGTCCTCTGGATGTGGCTCGTGCAGTCCGTCCGTTGGTTAACTGGAAATCTCCAGGACCGGACGGACTGCCCAATTTCTGGATTAAATGGCTATAAAAGTCACACGCCTGCATAGCCTCGCAATTCCAGTCATCTTTAGAGATTGGGTCAAAGTCGAATCATTTATTTCAAATAGGCACATAAAAAGCATTTTTGAACGTTAAAATTTACAAAAAAATAAAATTGATTCTAGTTGCCCCTTCCAAAAGGTAGTTTCGTATGGAGAAGAATGGGCGAGAAACTCCACCGTTACTCCTTTAAAATGTTTTACAATATTATGTAGGTTGACATTAATTATGTAATTATATGTGAAGACGATGCACCTAGAATAAAATTACTATACCACAATAGGTAAAAAGAATTAAATATAATGCAAAGACAGGTAAATTAATTATGTGATAGATACATGGTGCTCACATATTTACAAATATTGAAAAGTAGATGATGTTTCCAAAATTATAACAAGTATTAATTTAGTGTGTGAGTTAAAGTAGTTAAGTACATAATGTAACAATCAATGTCATAAAAATTATACAATTAAATTAGCACCCAGTTTGATTTTGTCTACACTCTAGATTGTCCTATGGAGCAGGACCAGCATGTTTCCAAGCATTTTTATCTAGGATATAATCCTCTAATTTGTAATATGCTTGTTTACAAAGTGTACTTTTTATATGAGTTTAAAATTTTCTTTCATTTAATTGCAATATATCACAAGGTATTTAGTTGTAACATTTAACAAAGTACCCCATAAAAGATGTATGTACTTTAGATAATCTAAAAAATGGTTGATCTATTTTATCTTTATTTCTAGTATTAAAATTATGTCTATCACTTATTTTATTAAAAAGATGTAGATTTTTTCTTACATACATAATATTTTCATAAATGAATTGGCAAGGTACCGTCATAATAATAGGTCTTTACCTATGAAATTGCCGTTTTGTATGAAAAAATTTAAACGAATTTTTTTCATGAATTTTTTATTTGTATTAATCGAAGTAATCACCCATGCAATCAATGCATCTTTGCCATCGCAGTGGCAGTTTATTGATGCCCTTCTTAAAGAAATCAGCTGGACGGGAGGCAACAAATTCTTCAAAGGCATTTTGTACTGCCTCTCGGGTATTAAATTTTTTTCCCGCCAAGAAGTTATCCAAATTCTGGAAAAAGTAGTAGTCTGTAGGCGCAAGGTCTGGTGAGTAGGGCGGATGACGGAGAGCTTCCAACCCCAGTTCTTGCAACTTGGAGACCGTCTGCTATGCAGTATGAGGTCGCGCGTTGTCGTGCAGGAGCAGCGGAGACGAGCGATTGACCAATGCTGGTTGGAGATGCGCCAGCTTCTCCATCATTGTGTTCAGTTCTTCACAGTACACATCTGCAGTAATGCTCACCCCGTTTGGTAAGAAGCTGTGATGAATCACACCGGCGCTAGACCACCAAACAGTGACCATCACTTTTCTAGGGGTAAGTTTTCGTTTAGGGCATTGTTTAGGTGCTGAACCAGGATCCAACCAACTTGCTGAGCGCTTACGGTTATCAAACAGAATCCATTTTTCATCGTAGGTAACAATGCGGTTCAAAATTCCTTCATTTGTGTGTCTGTTGAGCAGTGCAAGGCACGTCTCGACGCGTACTTCGCGCTGGCGATCATTGAGTTCGTGGGGCACCCATTTGTCAAGCTTTTTTACCTTGCCAATTTGACGCAAATGGACCAATATTGTTTTGACGCTAACGTCGAAAGCTGCTGCTAATTCAGCCGTAGATTGTGTATCATCAGCTTCCACAATCGCCTTTAATTCGTCATTGTCGACCAAAGTCTTCGGACGACCGCGAGGTTCATTTTTCAGGTCGAAATTTCCAGAACGGAAGCGAGCAAACCAATAACAGGTGGTGCGTTGGTTTGTAGAGTTAGCTCCGTAAACGTCGTTGATGTTGCGTGCCGCTTGTGCCGCGTTGCTGCCACGACGGTACTCATATTCCATAATTACTCGAATTTTTAACGTATCCATGATGACGAAAAAGATTGAAATGCGATGAAAATGTAACACTAATCAATAAAGAAATGACTACTTTTAGAAAAAAAAATCCATGTTTTTAAAATAAAATTAATTTGAAATTAGAATTCATAGCCAAACAAAAATTATTTTGATTTGAAATGGCCAGTACTGCAGAACGGCAATTTCATAGGTAAAGACCTAATATTAATCTTTTTAAAAGATTCGCGACGACGTAGATTGTAAATGGCCCTGACAGCTACCACTGTTCGCTATCACAGTTCGCTACCTCTGTTCGCTACCACTGTCCTTTACGATAGGAGTTACCCATCTGCTCCATAAATCGGGTAGTACTGCGGAACCTAAAAACTATTGATCAATGTTTACAATGGTACATAAAGTTCTTACATCCATTCTTAGAACAAAAATTGCATACCATATTGATAAAATGTTACATGATTTTATTTCTGTAAGTAGGTTTGTGCAAACACGTTTACACGTCAATCATATTTTATAAACTAGATTAGGTCGGCTTTTCCTATCTGACGACTCTGAGAAGAAAGGCCAAAACAAACTCAGAGAAAGTATCTCAATTATGTCTGTGACTCAGAATGGTTGTAAGAATGGGTCCCGCGGTTCTAAAGAGCCGCTTCTTATAGACATGGCCATAAGCCAACAGGTTCGTAAATCCCGGAAGGATTTGTTGACATGTTGGATAGATTATGAGAAGGCCTATGGCTCGGTGGCTCATACACACATCAAAAAAAGTTTGTGATCACTAGCAAAAGCTGTTTTTTTAATTAACTTTATCAAGAAAAACTGTTTAGGTTATATCTTTTTATAAATAGAAAGACACTGTTTGAAATCAAAAATTAAACAAAAAAAAAATTGTGTAACAAATATTGAGTAATTCAATCCTAATGTAACAGTTTGATGGAAAGAAAACACGTGTAGCACTCGGGGACTGCCGCGGTAAAGCTATTGCATAGCATTTTTTAACAACTTATGCAATTATAATTATTTATTATTTTTTTATTTATGCAGTATTTTTTTTTTCTTTGATATTAATTTAAGTACAGTCGTACCATATACATACACGTTAAGCGAACGCTCGGCTGAGCTACATAGTAGGTGGAGTGGGGGGTGTTAGGTTTTATTTTCGTTACGGAATTTCTTGATTCGGTCGCCGCGCTGAAAGCCCGCGATAAAAGCTATGCAATAGCTTAAAAATATCGTTTAACCAAACTTAAACAACGATTTATTAATAGATATTATTATTATTTATTTAATATAATATAACTCCTCCCCTGGCTCGCACACATGTGGAGATCCTCCTGGGCATGCTAAGGATCAAGCTATGCTGCACTTCTTGCGGTAACCTGTCCCATTCTTGAATAGCGACTTCCCTGATCTCTGGAACTGTCTGGGGAGGTGGCTGACGATTCCAAACAGCTCGCTTAAGAGCATCTCATGCGTGCTCTATTGGGTTTAAGTCAGGCGAGCTGGCAGGCCAGTCTAACCTTGTGATGTCTTATTCTCGGAGAGCAGCATTGACTCGTTGAGCTCGATGTGTGGGCGCATTATCATCGACCCGTACGAATTGGTGCCCGTGGTTTATTCGGAATGGTCTGAAAATTCCATCAATAGCGACCATTTTTACCGATCAGCCGTCATGGAGCCTCGATACGGGATCAAAGGCGTTCTAGCTCCAATCATTATTCCACCCCAAAAGGACAACGATTTCCCGCCTTGCTGAACGGTTTCAGTGGCAGTTCTTTGCCTTTCAGAGTCTCTAGCTCTTCTCCAGACACGAACACGTCGGTTATCTGGATTCGCGATTCGTCAACGATGAGACAGTTTTGCCAAATATTTTCCTCCTCATCTTCTTCATTTTGCCGGAGCCTAGCCCACTGCAATTTCCGTCGCTTACGTTGCGGTGAATTCAGAGGTGCTCGCCAAGACCTCCGTGCTCGTAGTCCAGTGTTGTAAGCAATTCCGAATGGTCTGAGTGCTAACTTCAAGTCCAGAGGCGGCCCGCACTTCTGCTTTTATTTTAGTGGCGTTGATTGTTGGGTCACGGGCTGCCAGCAATCTGATATAGCGGTTTTGTGCAGCAGTCAGAACAGTTGGGCGATCACTGCGGGGTCGGTCGGCTAAATTATCCATGCCGTGGTAGCTCTGCATCGTGGCAAAGACACAGGACTGGGATATAGCAACTCTGCATACTATTTCTCTAGTGGAATTTCTTTCTTCACTCAAAGTTACAATTCTTGCTCGTAAAACTTCTGATAATCCTCATGGCATTTTATCAATAACAACTTTCCTTGAAAAGACATTATAAATCCATTAAAATTGGCTAACTCGGATTTCTGAATGAGCGTAAGCTGGGTTTGAATTTCTTTTTATATGGAAAAACAATTGAATTTGTTTATTGTTTTATATTCTAATTCTATATTTTTAAGTAAAGAATCTAAAAAAAGAAGAAATTCTATTATAGTACCGTAACAAAAATGATTTCGATTTTTCAAACTGTACGCAATTTTTTTTTGATATGTGTACATGGCTCATTAGGGTGCTAGAGTTGTACAAAACAGACGCAACTCTACGCATCTTATTGATGTCGTGTGTCGTGGGCAGTAGAGGACGGTCCTTTTCTATCCAGGATGACAACAGATCCGGGGCACCAATGATCCGATCAGGATCGAGCGAGGCATATTTCAGGGTGATAGTTTGAGTCCGCTTTGGTTCTGCTTAGCCGTGAATCCTCTAAGTACACTGCTGGAGGATTCAGATCTAGGCTATCGGCTGAGGAGAGGTGGTCAGGTTATATCACACCTCCTTTTCATGGATGATTTGAAACTCTTTGCCCTCAACAATTTGCGACTAATGGAGCTACTGAAGGTAACAGAAACGTTCAGTAGCGCCATCAAGGTGGAATTTAGTGTGTACAAATGTGCAGTCATGCATGTAAAGCGAGGGGGGATTGTGGAATCCGTGGGAACCCAACTTTCGGATTCTATACACCTTAGATCCCTCTCCTAAACCGAAGTTTATAAGTATTTGGGTATGTCGGATGCATTAAGCGTCAATGCTGTCGACATGAGACAATCGTTGAGCGAGCGCTTCTTTGGCCGTCTGAATAAAGTGTTAAATAGTATTTCATCAGGTAGAAACAAGGTGCGTGCCATTAACGGTTGGGTCGTGCCGGTTTTGATGTATACTTTCGGCATACTCAAATGGACTCAGACGGAACTTGACGCTCTAGATAGGAAGGTCCATGTATTGCTGACGGCATATCAGATGCATCACCCACGGTCATCAGTGGTGAGACTGTACGTGCCGTGGTAGTGTGGGAGTCGTGGTTTCTTAAATGCTAAAACCCTCCACAACCGCGAGATTTGCGGTCTCAGGGAATATTTTCATCAAACTAACGCGGGGATGCACCGAGATGTGATCGCAGAGGACAAGGGCTCCACCCCGCTCTTCTTGGTGAAATAGAACTGGCACAAACCTGCAGTACTAGATACTAACGATCGTAAGGAAATATGGCAAGGCAAAGAGCTTCACGGACGTTTTTTCCGGGCCCTCCAGACTGGAGGGCAGAGAGGGCTTGATGTAGACTTTTTGGCGTCTGAATTCTGGCTGCGTTTCGGCAACCTCTTCGAGGAAGCCGAAGGTTTTGTTTGTGCGATTATGGATGAAGTTATCATGACGAATAATTACCGAAAATACATTGTCAAGGACGGTACGGTTGACATCTGTCGGGCACGCTACCGTCTCGGTGAATCAATCCGACAAACAGTTTTCGGTTGTTCTCGTCGTGCTATCGGCGAGTACTTACACAGACACAATCTAGTGACAAGGATTATCCACCAGCAACTTGCCTTGCAGTACAAACTTGTGGAGTCCGAAGTACCATACTACAGGTATGTGCCCGTCCCAGTTCTCGAAAATGGTCATGCCACATTGTACTGGGATCGATTTATCATCACTGACAGGACTATTGTAGCCAATAAGCCCAATATTGTGGTGATAGGTCGACGATAGCGCCTTGTAATGTTTGTTGATATTGCTGTCCCTCATAACGAGAATCTCGTGAAAGCTGAGAAAGATAAAAAAAAACAAGTATTTTGTCTTAGCATATGAAGTTGTCGACATGTGGGACGTGGACTCTGCCATCATTGTACCGATAATCGTTACAGTAAATGGCCTAAGAGCAGAGAGCTTCAACCAACACCTCAGGAGGCTCTCATTGTGCAGCTTGGTCAAGGGCTTGATTCAAAAAGCAGTACTCCTGGACACGACACGTACAGTGAGGAGGTTTTTTGGTCCCGTTTCTAATGCCGATGGGCTACTATTTCATATATTTTTAAATTAATTTGAATGTTTTTTGTAAAAAAAAACACAAAAATGTGTTAATATGTAATAAGATTAATAGAATAGAATAGAATAGAATACTCTTTATTACGTACACCATAAAAAAAAACGGAAAAATAATGTACTAGGTCGTACTCGATCTTACCCCGTATTGTTTTGACGCAAACGCACTTTAACTTTCATCATTTTAATACATGTTTAATATTTGCTGACGCCTGATCTCTCTCTGGTCGTGTCGGATTGCCGTCCCATCGGACTATGAGAGTGAGGGAGGAGTGAGTGCACCTGTGTCTGCGCACACTCTTGTGCACTAATATCTCTCGCGTAGATGGCTAGGCTCGGCTGAGATTGGCGGACATGGTCGAAATTCTGTCTGGAGGACTGTTATTAATCTTTGCTAGAATACAATTTTCAGTTACCTTGATATACGAGCGTGAACCAATACCATTGAATGTTCGTTGAGTAAACAATCAGAATGGCCAGCTGCACGGGGCAAACGCGCGCGTAAATTTGTAAAATTTTAAGAAACTAAACTGCCTTGTCCCAGTTTACCCCCATACTCGGTTTATCCTTTATCGACTTATCTCCCCTACTAAAATAGGTAGCTATAATTGAACTGCTAGTCATCCCCATTAAACCAGCCTATAAATAAAGCAACTTGCGTTGAAATCGATGCATTTATTAAGAGCTACTTGCGATGTCATAGATAGGACTCCAAGTTCGAACATCATAATTATACCTAACCCTCTTCTAGCGCCTAACCGGGCCACCAGAAGCAAGTCGTCCTTGCGCAATGCCATATCAAAATGGTCATTCGTTCTGTTTTGTGCCAATCACGAAGTTTGTCTTAGAATTTTTATTTATGCTATTTTGTTTAAGAAAAGTTGTAATTTTTTCCAAGTGTGGGTTAGTCTCGCAGCCAATCGCAGGTAGAACGCTATTATAACAGATACATGTCTTAAAGTTGCGTACGTGTTGGCATGTGAGCGGACGTTTGCTTGTTCTGTTCAATGCAACAGGACACTGACGAGAGCGACCAACACGATCAACACGACGAAAACAAACAGACTGATGACAAAAATAGTGCCTTCTGCGTATGTAGTGGCTCCACATCAACACTAAGGATTATATTGAAGCAGGAGTCGCGAGACATGGAGGTCGGGCCCGCGCCCTCGGCGCAGTCGTCTGCAGTTCATGTGATTGTAGATGGACAAGAAACGAAGACCTGTGGGTTTGTAACGAGAGCCGTCCGAACCTTCCCAACACCACCAAGCAGACTTAGTATCGGTGAACGAGTGCGTGGGAGAAGGCATCAGGTGCCGCTGCAGGCTCTTAGTGAAAATAGTCCATTCTTTTAGTGCATTGTCGATTCTTAAGGACAAGAAACGATAAAAATCTCCACGGATACTCCATTTAAAAAACTCCATGGAAAACCTATTAAAAAACCTTCGGATAAGTTCCGATTAAATGACATGGCAGAAAGTTTCATACAAATTCAGTTCCATTTTTAATAATAATTTATCTGTTGAGTAGTGCCTATTCAGGGGGACTACTCTCTGTCTGTTTGACAGTCTGTTTATAATGGAGGCACTGCTGCACTTGTATAAAAGTTTAAAATACTTCAGACCTTCGGCTGAAATCTTGTATGAATAAAAGTTCAAGGACTTTATTTCTGATTATGGACTACCAGTACCTACCGATATTGAGGTGATTGGGATGGAGATGGAGATCAGAACTTTTATAGAGATGGTTCATCTCAGAAACAGTATTGTGTTGTATTACGGTATCATGAGTGCCGTCCATCAGAGTCGTAGTAAATACTGTAGCGAACGTAAACGTTAGTGTAGAGCGTAGGTGTAGTTGTTAGCGGAAGCAGGTCGGCAGCGGCGCTCGGCATGTGGTGCCGGGCGCGGCGCGGGCGGTGCGGGGGTGTCGTGCTGCCGGTGTGCGATATTTAGCTAACCTTTGCGCGGTATTCTGGGCGTGCTATTTGCAGGCCCTCCGATAGCGTCGCCGAAATAGCCGGCACGCGCGCCCGCGCCGCGCACACACGCGCGGCACACTCACACACACAGAACGCATCACTACTGTACTGCATGCTGTGCAGCACCACCTCAACACTCACCAGCATTCTATCATAAATCATCATCGTCGTCACATTGAAAAACGTAGCCATACGCCTTTAGTAACTACTTGTCTGCTGTGAGTGGGTTTAAAGTGTGTTGTACATATATTAGGAAGTTGCTTTGCGGTTGTGATGACATCGTTAACACGGCACGCCAGTGGACGAGCGAAAATAAGATTATGGAACTAACTGATCGTTGGCATTCCCCGCAGAATACCATCAAGAATTAAAAATCATGCAAAAGATACGCTTTAGGACATTCGTGAAATATAGACTATTCGACGAATTCTCATTTCCCAAAACTGTGTGTGTAAATGTGAACTATGTGTCTGTGTATTAAGGTTCAAAATAAAATACCCGAGTCTCCTGTCAACGTGTTGAAAACACAACAGCCCATCGAACGTTGTCTACTCACTTTGTCTAAGCATGTTCTGAACAGAAGCAGGTCTGCAGTGCTTCCAAGTTCATTTGATCGTACCCAACAGAACGTGTAGCGCGATCAATCCGCAGCCGCTGAACAATACATTAGGTACCTACCTACATTTGATGATATTAGGAATCTACATTTGATGTTATTAGGAATCTCGAAGAGGGAAGTTCGTTGTTAGGCCGGATCTTGTGCCGTTAGTTTTGTTGAAAGCTACCACATGAAACATCCCTCGTGGTGTCGGTCCAGCTGTCGTGCCGCGGTGAGCGTGTGAGGCTGGAGCTTATCAGAGAATCGCGGGAACAGGCGGCGCGCGCGCACGCGGCTCTCCCCTCAGCTGGCCATAGGCGCGCGCGCAAGTAAACAAACATTCCGCGCGCCGCCGCACCCCGCGTGCTCGTAAGTTCGCATTGCTCACAACGTGCTTTTGATAGCTCGATGGGCGTGTAGCAGTCGGTTATGTGACCATTATCTTGTGCGATAAACGTAAATCAAACATTCGATTGATTGGACCGTCCATGACTGCAGTGAAGCCGCTGCGTGTTATGCCGTCAACACTCATAACAAATGAGCATCAGCGGCCTGTTCCTCTGCTGATTTGTAATTATGCTTACAACATACCTAGTAGACTCTTGTTTACTAACCAGCTGACAGTTCAAAGAGACATCTGACCTCGCCCGTGGCACCAC
This sequence comes from Dryobotodes eremita, assembly GCA_917490735.1. NCBI lineage: Eukaryota > Metazoa > Arthropoda > Insecta > Lepidoptera > Noctuidae > Dryobotodes > Dryobotodes eremita. The sequence continues at coordinate 2,499,335 of OU823245.1, forward strand.
CTTGCTCGACCCTGCACTAATACTAATAAATAAAAGATAAGTACTTAACCAAACAACATTTAATAGGAACCATTAATTGAGCGGCGACTGAGAGTGATATGCGTTTACGATGATGTACACCCATTAGGCGGCATACGCCTGACTATCGACTGTCTCAAATTGTAGATGTCGAGTGGTCGAGAGTCGAGCGTTAATCGTTTAGTTGTTGTCACACGCTGCGAGCAGTGCTGGTCGTCAAGTGGTCGTCAATGCGGGGTTATAGCAAACACATGTAGCATGCGGCATTACGACTTACGGCAAGCAAGCATAATAATATATCCGATATGTCCACGCGCACCCCTCGACCGTCGTGCTTCGATATGCAGAGCTCATTTTATAAAATTTGCAAAAATAATACCTATAGGTATCTTTTTTATTCGTTAATGTTTTAATTTCAGTAACTGCTGTAATGTTTTCCTTGTTATGTTTATAAACATTATAAACATAGCATGTGTCATGTACATATTGTGTATATCTTTTGTTGGAGATCATAAATAAGTTGTGAATCACCTGTTCATTTTCGTTTAGTTTCGGATTTGGTCATCCAATCACACTTGGAAAATTTACCTGGAAATGTATGTAGGTTACCATTAGGAGCTGTAGCAAAAGTACTAGCTAGTACATGTGTGGATAACAAGTAGTGTGTTGTGTGTTTCAGGGTGCGCCGGAGTCCATCCGGGAGGAGCGCGCCGCGCGAGGGGCAGGCGAGGGGGTCGGGGCGACATGTGCGCCGCCACGCTGCTGCTGCTGGCCGCGCTGGCCGCGCTCGCAGGTACCGTCACACGCCACGTGCCACTCTATACACGCCACACGACCGTAACGGACGCAACGGCACAGCAAGCGAGGCTGCGACCGAGCTCTCGGGCTCTCGGGCTCAGTGACTCAGTCCACATTACTCCGCATATCATGCCAGTACCTGCTCTTCAGCGATCTAAGTTGATAATGCGATGAACAAGGAGTCTGTGCGGCAGGAACCGATTCTTTTATGTCCTTATAGTCCAATATTGATACAAGTCCCCATGATGTAGGTTCTCATCTTGAGAGAGAGAGAGGTGTTTAAAAGAGATGACTAAATATAACCACAGGTTGTAAATGATAAATGATTTTATTCTGTAAGTAGGTTTGAACAAACACTTTTACACGTCAATCATATTTTAAAAACTAGATGAGGTCGGCGTTTCCTATCTGACTACTCTGAGAAGAAAGGCCGAAACAAACTCAGAGGTCACAGTTTCTTTTAAAGTCCAGACATAATCTTGGTCAGATCATGTGAAGACCATGTAGATTTGTGTCTGAAATGGTCTTTTGAGGAAAAACTACACAGATTGAGTGGACCTGTCCAGTCAGTGCACGCATTTGTCCGTAATCGTGCAGCTCAACTCAGAACTTAAGGAGCTCAACGATTCGACGAACAATACCAAAGAAAAGACATTTGGGTAGGCCACAAACATTACTCAAACTGCCAGACCATGATTAAAATTAACCGAGGAGAAAAAAAAAAGCAACAATGACCCACATAGTCTTCACATTCACAATATTAAAATAATAATCATATATTCATTGTAGCCTGAATGCTACTCACATTCACAGACAGTTTTCTCTTTAAAAGTCATCAAAAATACCACAAGTTATTATATAAGGACATTATTAATTCTAAAACACTCATTCACAGTATAAAATGGATTGTTGCTTGGGGGTACATTGAAGTAGCTTAGTTAATCCTAAGCCTTTTTGTCATTCAAGTAATCTTTAACTTTATAGAAACCTTTTTGATAGAGTTTCTGTTTAATAAATGATTTAAATTTATTGAGGCTCAGTTCTTTAACAAGACTTGGGAGTTTGTTGTAAAAACGTATACTTTGGCACTTAAATGAATTACAAATTTTTTGGAGCTTAGTCGTGGGCACAATAAGTAAATCTTTGTTTCTAGTATTTATGTTATGAACGTCGCTGTGTTTGGAATATAGTTTTTTTTTTTTTTTACGTAAATCAGGTTCTCATATACATATTGAGATGCGATTATCACAAAGTGTACAAAGTGTTTATGGACTGTGTTAGCGCGATGGTAGTGGTGGGTGGTGGTCGTCGTTCACGGTTCAAGTAACTTGGTGGCAATCACAGTTACGCTCGGTGTTACGTTACCGGTTGCGCTGGTTCGATGATCCCGATACAAAAATAACACAACCTTAACAACATTATGAATTGGCAAACATCCATAGGTTTAAACGTTCGTGTAGGAGCCTCATAGCATTATCTTGTGGAGATGGTACCTCGATGTGCGCGCTCGGTGACGCCGCGCCACAGTGGCGAGCAGCGCCATGTGAGTGTGGCGCGCGGACACTTGGCTAGTCAGCGCCACACCTACACATACACGGTATTCACTCTTATATTTTTAAACGACTGCCTCAGATGAAGGGTGAAAATTAATTCGCATCTGGTAATCTATATAAATGAAAATATAATAATTCCTTTCCTTTCCTTTTTTCAATTTGCAGAGCCAACTATACTTATGAATCAAACGAGCTTCCTGCCTTGATATTTTTTTTATGAATGGCGATCTGAAATATATACACATCAACAAAATTTTGGGAACATAAAAAAAAAATAGATTTAATATTTATTATTTAATGTGTTTGCTTCATTTTTAGTCTGTTTGTTGATTTTATGCATGAAAAATAAACAAAATATGGGGTTTATTAGGATTTATTTATAAAGAAATAAAAAAAGATCTTATCCCTAAGTTTTGAAGTTTTCTAATGAGTAAGAACAAAGCAAAATAAAAAAAAGAGTTAATAGCGCGGGTTGCCTCCACGCGCCTTTATAAGGGCTTGGATACGTCTAGCCATGCTTCTGCGGACGCCTTCAATCATTTCCTGAGGCAAAGTGCCCCAATCTTCAACCAGCGCCTATTTTAGGTCTTCTACATTCCTAGAGGTGGGATTTCTTTCTCGAACCCTTCGTCCAATCATGTCCCAGACATGTTCTTTCGGATTTATGTCTGGCGATCGTGCAGGCCAGTCCATCTGGGTTACACCAGTCTCGTTTAAGTAATCACGCACCATACGCGCAGTGTGGGGCCGTGCTTTATTGTGCATATACACGAAATCTGAGCCTATGAATGGGGCAAAAGGCATAACATGGGGTTCTAGGATCTCAGTTGTGTACCTGTGTGCAGTCAAAGAACCGCCTTCAATATGACCAGAGCAGTGCGTGCCGTCAAACTTATACCACCCACACCATAACACCTCCACAGTAAGCCGTTGTCTCGGATAAATTTGCTTGATGGTAACGTTCACCTCGACATCTCCACATCCTTTCCCTTCCGTCGATGAAATTTACATAAAAACGGCTTTCATCCTAGAATAAAACTCTACTCCACTCATCGGACCAATTTTGATGCTGACGAGCGAACGCTAATCTTGCTACTCGATGACTGACCTTAAGTGTTAGCGCTTTTGCTGGCACGTATGACTTCAAACCAAGTTCATTTAACCTTCTCACTGTTCGTTCACTAACACGTACGTTACGCGCTTCTTCTAAGAGATTTCGGGACTGAACAGCAGTTTGCCGACGATTTCTTAAAGTTTGCACCCTTATAAAACAAAACGGTCGTCTACGCAATTTCTGCCTTGCCCTCGCCTACGCACGTAAGCTCCTGTGTGTCTGTACCGTTGCACATTGCGGTGGACCACGGGTACTGATACACCCAACGTTCGACTGACTGAACGGTAGGTGTGACCTTCCTCAATCATTGTTACAGCCCTGGCGACTTCGGTTGCAGGCAAATCACTTATTCTGTGTGCAACACAATAACTCTGCAAACAAAACTAACAACAGTTTTTACGAAAAGAAACAACCGATTTCCAAAAAAAAAAAACACAACAAAGTGAAAAATAACTCTAATTTTGGAAGTCGGTGTCTTAATTTTGTATTTTCGTTTTTTGCCACCGACTTTCGAAATTTAAGTTATTTTTCACTTTGTAGTGTTTATTTTTGGAAGATGGTTGTTTTTTTTTGTAAAAGCGTTTTTATTTTTCACTTTTTTATTGCGGCGCCTACCCACATAAATTCGTACACCACTACTTTCTATGTAAATAACAGTGTTAGGAAGTTATTATAACATCATCAATATACACTATGTGGAAAAAAATACGTATTATTGAACCTAACTGAAAAACTACCAAAGCAAAGTTAATACATTAAAATAAAAATAAAATATATTAAAAAAAAAACTTTATTTCAGACCTCAGCAGTCCATACGTAGTTAGTGGTTAGTAACAAACTGTGCTTACACGCTATGTTATTGTTGTTAGTACTTAGGTAATTCTACTTAACATAAACCTATACCTAATTCTACCCAGTGCCTTTGGATGGGGCAGTCCACTCTGCTAACAATCATTTTCAGGATGCCGTTCTGAGTGCTACGTACCATCCCCGAGGCATACCCTATCCATTAAGAAAATAATTTTTGAAATCGATCCACAATTGCCGGAGATATCGAGTAAAACATTAAAAAAAAAAACATAGGGACGAATTGCGAACCTCCTCCTTTTTGAAGTCGATTAAAAAAAGGTAATCATTCAAATAACGAAACCACTTGTCAAAATACCCACAGGTTTAAAAAAGGCACCTTTTTTGTGTTCCTCTAATTTTGCCGTTATGTGAATTTAATTAAACAAAGTAGCATTTCTGACTCACACGTGTAACTTCGCTTTCTTTTAAAGACCACTATCACTATCACTACATATAAAACAAAGTCCTCCGCCGCGTCCGTCTGTCTGTCTGTACGCGATAAACTCAAAAACTACGGACCGGATTTTCATACCATTTTTAACAATGGATGGAGTGATTCATGAGGAAGGTTTGGGTTAAGGTTCAATAAAGTTTTGTGTAAATTGGCTGAAATATGACAATGATAGTTGAAGAAGTCGGAAGAAATCCTACCGTTTGATAGCTATCTCGGCGTGCGCTGCAGAAACCGTTAGACGTAAGTACATATAAATAATGTATGGTGGGATTGTAACACATATAGGTATAAAGAAAAGTCCGCGATTGCATATTATGTCTACCATTTAGGCAAACGCCGTTATTGGCCAAACTTTGTCTGTGGCATTCTGTAAATTTGGTCAAAAATTTAAAAGTTTAAAAATCGCGACAGTGCACGTGTCGCCGCTATGTCATAAAAAAACCTTCTAATCAGCATCTTGCAGGATTGGAAATAAAATACATTAAAATACTCCAAGTAGGATGAACATCAGTTACATTTTAATTTAACCCACGTGCTCGACGCAACAGGCTGATACGACATTACGACTGATAAAAAGTAGGCATATATATATAACTAGTTTTTGCCCGCGGCTTCGCTCGCGTTAATTTAGACTTTGACTATCAATTCGGGTTATAATTTAATCATGATCGGAAGACACGTGGCGCCATCTATTATCATAAGAACGTTATTGTTGTTTTCCTCGGTAACAGTATTTTGTTTCGGGATAAAAGGTAGCCTATGTTCTTTTCCACGTCAAAGGCTACATGCATGCCAAATTTCATCCAAATCCGTTCAGCCATTTTTGTGTGATTGAGTAACAAACATCCAAACATCCACACTTTCACATTTATAATATTAGTAGGATTAGTAGGATATTAGTAGGATTAGTAGGATATTAGTAGGATAATATAATATATATTATTATTATATAGAAGGATTATTATTAATATATATATATATAATATATTATATATTATAGTAGGATATGCTCCACTACCGTGCGAAGCGGGGCGGGTCGCTAATATTTTTTTTTTTTTTTTATAGGACTATTTCATCTCATTGTTTGCCAACAGTGACAGTCCTGTGTTGCCACACAGGACTGTCACTTATTTTAGAGATTCATAAGTTATCAATGCAAGGAATAATGAATAATAAGGAATACGCAATAAGGAACAAACAACAACAATATCAAACAACAACAAAACAAAACAAGCTAACTAACAGCAACAACTTTGTTTTCTGTACAGAGTAGTTCCACATACTTACATTCACTAGGTTTCCCCGAAAGGATAAGTGAATTAGGTAGACTAATTATTGCAGCTTTGGGGCTGTCAGCTAGCGGCGGGTGGGTAATTATTTCAGATCCCCTTTCATAAAATGTGAATCAAGACTTCGCTTAACAGGTACCTAAGCTCGTTTGATTCCCAATTTTACTTCACGGCAATATGAAATTTAATTAATTAAACAGAGTAGATGTTTAGAGAGGTCTGCAATAATTCAGTTAGTTCATAAATTACGAATTTCGATTAAGTAGGTTTTTTATTTTCCTTCATTAGCATTGTTTAATTAGGTATAATAAACTATTGTCAGTCAGCAATGAGGCATAATCAACAATAAGTAACCCACATGTGTCTGTCTCAATTGATGCCATTGTTCTAAGTTGAGCTGCTGTATGCGTTGCACTGTGAGAGGTGAATAATTAGTATCACTCTTACTTACACAACACACTACACACACACGCACTTACACCCTTGACACAACTTACAGTTGTAAAAAGTTGACGGTTTCAGTATTTGTTTTATTAATCGAAAGAGTTGACGTTAGAGCCAAAAGGGCAGCCAACTTCGTTGTAGGTTTTCCTAAAGTTTGTTCTGTATAATCAAAAGATATTAGGGAGTTTGAATACTTTTAAAAGTTTCCATGATTGAGAATAGCAGTCTCAGATACCTCCGTAACCAAACGGTTAAGTAAACGCTTATTTGAGATGCAGTGTGGAACTTAATGCGTGAGTTTACAATAAGCTCATGAACTTAATGCGTGAGTTTACAATAAGCTCATGAACTCTATAACTATGTTCAATTGCGCATTATGTATTTAGTCACACAGCCGACGTAAAAAAAAAAAAATTTCCTTGACATATGTCTGGATTCTGGAGGCCCGGATCTTTAAATGGCGTCCGATGGGCCGAAGCCACCTCACAGAGGCCCGTTAGGCGATTTCTGACAATTATACCTGCACACACTACGTATTTTTTTTAATTGCTTCCAACTGAAAGACTGCTGCTGCCAAGTTAGTAAGTGACGTGCTCAGCGACTCTTGAAGATTCATTGTAAGGTCTGATATCTTGTGAACTGAGTAAGAAGTACGGAAATTTCACATAAATTGTCTTGATATAGCAAGGTGGCGGCGGCGTTAGTTCCGATTTTGGTCACGCGCCATAAGAACTTTGTTGTTTAATTAAAATCCTTGTATCCAATTGTGTAGTTGTTGAAGTTATTTTGGAAACTAAGTTGCCAAGCGCAGAATATGCTTTTAAGTTTATCAATTTTAAGTTTTGTGAGCACTATTTAATAGGGCAAACTGGATAGAAGAAAGGCTTGGACTAATTTGGCTAATTTTCCTGTTTGGCCTCGCACAGGTCTCTCACTCTTTTTACTGGGTGTATTTCCTATGCATCTCCCATATAAAATAAATTTCTTTCTTAATTTATGATATTTAAGAATCTTCCCTCAATGATACATATCTTCCACATGGTTTTACATTCTGCTGGCAATTACTCAATTATTACTTGACAAGTTGAGAGCTAATGGAAAAAAGTAGATTAATTTTAGAAGCATAAATCTATGAATGTCTTTTCCCTAACCTCATAATACATATGCATAATTAAAGTACGGAATTAGTTAATCAGTAAGTAAGGGGGTTGTATGATTAGCTACGTTGTTACATTGAGCACTTGGTGAGCAGATGGTTTTGGTCAGGTTTGGAGTAAAATATTCGTTGTTAAATCATTCATGGTGCCTACATTGATTATATGGTACCTAACCTTGTTTATGTTCTAATCGCAATCCATCAATACTTTGTCCTCACAATGCGCCCCCCTCTTCGTTCCCTTGTCAATTTTACTTTAGTGTTGTAGGACTACAACTACAAGTAGATAGTTGGAAATCACCCATCTCTGCCCGGCCCTTCGGGAAATACGGGCGTTATGTTACGTAAAGTGACTCAGGTCACTAATACTTTAATTGTTGTTATAATACAGGTATTTCAAGGTACATGTTTCAAGTAAAAATAACTTAATAATCAATCCTAACAATTCACATAAGTTTGTTTGTCATGTGTTAGATCTCGATGGTTAAATTTCAAGCCCAAGCATTTAAATACACTTATAGTGGTATGAAGATATTATGTTTTAAGGCAGTCTCAGAAGCGGATTATCCCTAAGGCAAACTAAGCACGTGCCTATGGGCGCGAGGTTACAAGGGGGCGCGCGCATGTCAATTTTTTGACCTAGAAAATAATTAACATAAAATTAAAATTAACATAAAAAAGATTAGTTAATTCTCAACAGATTTAAAAAAAAAAAATCTCTTAAAATTAATCATTGGAATTTCACTCATTTTCCAGTGGATTTCACTGGTTGTCCAGTGAAACTTCACTGATTCAATCAGTGAAATGCACTGATTGAATCAGTAAATATTCACGGTGGCCACGACTACTGTTTAAAGCAGTGTTCAACCACTAATATGTATGTAACCTCTTTCAATTTCGCTCAATTTTTTGACCTCACTGCAAAGATAGTTCTAAGCACTTTTTAATTTTTTTGGTAAACCGAAGAAAGTTACGAATATCCCAAAAAATTTTTTTTTTTAAATAATCACACCTTTTACATAATTAAGTTATCAGAATGTTTATTTTGTGTTTTTTTTTTGTTCTTGAATGTACCTACTGTTTAGTAAAATATAGGAAAATATATATATATCAAGTTCTTTAAAATTCTTAAATTTTTTAAGAAATACCTATCATTAATTTTTCCAAGTTTACCATTTTGATTTTTTATATTTTTCATTAAAGATAAATTTCGATTAATTCTACGGTTGATGCCGCGCAATAGAATAAGGGAACTGACTTCTTTTCTGTTTATTATTTTTATAATTTAAAATATTAAATATATATTGCTCAGAAAAAAAGGCTCGTTACTTAGAAATACTTACAATTTTTTTTCAATTGATTAAATGTATCTAGTTTACTAAAAAGTAAAAAATTATTGAAATTGATTGTTTTAGAATAATTTTTCCAAACAAAAAAAAAAAATACAAAATGCTTTTGAATACTAATTTCATCGAATCAGTTTTCGATGAATAATCATTAATTCTTTAAGTTCTTTAATGGGCAGTGTCTACCACTAACACATCTAAGTTACTTAAAAGAAAACAAAAGGAAAAAAATAAATGAGTAATATGTGGACGTGAAAGAATTGTCTTTTTTTTAAAGTATGAAAATTCCATAGAACTTGATATTATCTGAATATTTTTTTCATTTCTCATACCCGGAAAGTACTGTTTGTTTGATCTGAGTAGCGGGTGGAAGACCCTGTTCCCCGTCTTAGGGCGGGAATGACTCATAGTAATTACTTCCCTCTCTAGGGCGGGAATGAATTTTAAAAATAGAAATTAATTTGGTTAGGTAGTCGGCTACGATTTTTTCTACATAATTGTGACTTTATAACAGCCAGTGTGAATTAAAAAAATACCCATTAAGGGGGAGGCGCTAAAATTCAAATTTACTTACGTTTTTTGCAATTTGCAGTGACTCACCAGAAACACAATTGACACAGAGCTGCAATTTGCAAAAAACCAAACAATATTTGAATTTGGCGGGCTACAACTGAGGATCCACCTTAAGCGGGACGGCCCGCGGCGGTGAGGCGGTGTGTTCCATATTTAAAATTTAAAAAGGACTATCATTTGGCGGGATACTAACTCTGTAAGCTTCCTTAGCTTTGTTTTCTTCGTAATAAATAAACTAAACGTGACATTGGCTGAATGAACAAACCGTGCGAAGCCACAAGAAAAAAAAAACTCTGTAAGCTGTACCGAAATTCAAAATATCATTTTTATAGACTAGTATTTGATTCAAAATTAGTCTCAAATTATTATTATTAATATTTTAGAAAAACTACTATTTTTACTTTCCTTGTATTCGAAATGAAAAGTAGAGTGTTTAACACGGGTGAAAGTCATCAATTCCTACTCGGTCTATAGCCGCCCTCGCTGCGCTCGGGCGTCTAAATACCTCGTATGGGAATTGATTCCTTTCGACCCTTGTATAACAATCTACTATTTCTGAAAAGTACATTTAAAATAAAAAAATACAACATAAAATATCCTGATAAATAGATTTTTGGAAAGTTATTACTATTAAAAAAAACTCATTTTAATATTGCAATCTGGTATTTTTGTCAGGATGAATTTACTTACGTCGGACAATCTTTACTTGTAAACAATGTAGGTACCTATTTAGAATTCACTGATTGAATCAGTGGATGTAAAATTCACTGATTGAATCAGTGGATGTAAAATTCACTGGTTTACTGAACTGAAAATTTCACTCGTTTACCAGTGAACTTTCTAGTCACTGGTTGAATCAGTGAAGTTCCACTGATTTATTTATACAGATAGTAAGACACAACTGCAATGTTGCACGTTCGTCGCGTCGATCGCGAACGTCTGACGTTGCTAGATTGCATTTCATTCTAGCCTAAGGGTAAGTACACGTGTCCTGGCCTATAATACCTAATTATAGGCATAGGCCAGGACACGTGTACTTACCCTACTAATATTATAAAATCCAAAATATGTGTGTCACTTCTTCGTGCAAAACTACTGAACCGATTGTGATGTAACTTGAATCAAATCAAATCAAATTAAATCATTTATTATTGCAAACATGGGTAATTGGTACATAGTTAGATGTTTCTTATAAAATAGTCCTCCATATTCTACCGTCTCATGGGCATGCAAATAACTTTAATTCTAATATAATGATTAAACATAAAATGTCAAATCAATAGAATTACAAAAAAAAAAAACAAAAACAAAAATCAGACTAATAACGGTAATAAAATATGTACAGTAATGTCAACAAGAATAATATAGTATGTCAATCATAAAAAAAGTGTATGAACATTTGTATGTCAATCATAATAATAGTTTATCAGTCAGTGCAGAGATTTATCATTAAGGAAGTCGTCGATTGTGTAATAGCTTTTCTCAATTAATATTTGGCTTAGTGCCCTTTAAAATTTTATTACAGTCATATTTTTTATTACATCAGGTACTTTATTATAAAAGCGTGGGGCAGTACCAAAAAACCTTTTCTGCATAAGCACTGTTTTACATTTCACTTGGCATAGCTTGTTTACATATTAATAATAATAATAAGAAATTTATTTCAGTCGAAGTCCATATACTGTTAGTAACTTAAAAACGTTATAAAGCAATTGTTAGTAAACAGGAAGAAATAAAAATCACAAAGTGGCACCGCACAGGAGTGCCAGTCTATGCCAAGCCCTGGACGCGTCCACCTGCAGTGTGTAGTCGCATCCAGTGCCACCACATCAGCGAGTCCCGGCGTCCCACGTACACGCTCATAAGGCCGTTCGAGCTGGTTCGCATGCGCTTCATAAGCGACGCACAACGCTTCCGCATGATGGCATCACGCTTTTCACCGCAAACATTGCTGAAGCGCTGCAATGGCGCGGCAGCCCGAACAGTATCCTGAACGCGTTATTGTACTGCACTCGCAGAGCACTGTATGTACGCTACGTGTACTTAGTCCACAGGCTGCAGGTGTAAAAAGATTGACAGAAGGCCTTAATGTCACTTTGACCTGCTCGGCACACCGTGCAAACCTGCGGGCCAGCATGTTACAGCGCACAGACAGCGCCCTGCGCTCCCTTTCCATATCAATGTTGTCACATACATCCTCCGAGCCCCAGTGACCCAGATATTTAAAATTAGACACTCTGTTTAAGCTGGTACCGCAAAGATACAAGGGATTTATTACAAGCCTTAAACACCATCACTTCACTCTTCTTCACATTATATCTGAGTCCATGGGTTCGTGCATACTTTTCACAAATATCCAGCAATCTGCGCATGGCACTGATCGACGGGCTCAGCAGCACCATGTCGTCCGCGTAGCTGATATTATTGACGCACTGTCCATCTACATGCCACCCTATGCCTGTTCTGCTGAGCTCGCCGATCAACTCGTTTATGTATATGTTAAAGAGACGAGGAGAGGATAACCCCCCTGCCTCACCCTGCACTCCAACTCATACACGTCCGAGTGTGAGCCTGCCCACCGCACAACATTCCTTTGACTCGAGTACCAATATCTCAACATTGCAACAACATCACGTGGCACATCTGTTTCATTTGTCATCTTTTGCCACAACACATCATATGAAACCTGCCCTGGACAAGTCCAAGTAACAGGCATAGACCGGCGCATTCCTGGCTGAATAATACTGCACAGTCTGCTTGAGGCGCAGGATGGCACTCTCGGTCGAAAGGCCAGGTCTAAATCCAAATTGAGCATCATGAAGTTCTATGTGCCTATCCAGGTGTTTGTCAAGCAGACTGTCCAGCACTTTAGCTATCACAGTAGCCAGCGAGATGGGTCTGTAGTTCGTCAGGTCTGAGATATCGCCAGTCTTGTTCTTTACAACCGGAACAACCACGGTATGTGTAAGTTCATCCGGTAGGTAACAATGACCCATACATAAGCTTGAGTTGAGTCCGTATCGGATTTTTTCGAACTGCTGACAATTTTTCAAATAATTGTGGATTATTTTTTACAAATAGAGCTGTTTCCAAAATGTATAAAGAAGAAAAAGTTAAAAATTTTAAAGATTGAAAATAGGAAAGACAGCTATCAGTTGTTTTAAGGCCGCATATTGACCTTATACATCGCTTTTGCATTCTAAATACTAATTCCTTATCAGTATCAGTATCAGCCCCCAGAAAACAATGCCATACCTCAGAACAGAGGCAACCAGTCCATGGTACGCTGATAAAAGAGCCTGGCGGTTGAATTTTTTAGAAAGTTTGTGGAGAGCATACGCGGATTTGATAAGTTTTTTTAACACAACTTCAACATGGGGTTTCCAAGTGAGTTTGCTGTCAATAAATTATACCTAAAAACTTTGTCTGACTCTCTTCCTCAATATTACAGCCTTGGTAAGCTACACATACACATTTGGATTTTCACTGCGTTGATGAAATTGCATTATTTTCGTTTTACTTTGGTTTATAACTAAATTATTATTTCTTAACCATGTTATTATGACATGCAAACAAGTATTTATGTCCTGCTCGTAATTAAAATGATTTGTACACTTAATTACAGCTGTACTGTCATCCGCAAAGAGAACCATTTTGTTCGTTGTTACTTTCGGGAGATCGTTAATATATATTAAAAAAAGTGGCGGCCCCAGTACGCTACCCTGTGAAACACCATATTTTACATGCCTTGGTTTAGATGTATATATGGTTTTATTTTACTTTTAGGACAAATTCTAGAAATTTCTGTGTATTGCAGTTTATTACTTAGTTACGATTCTAGTAACTGGAGGATGTTCCCTCGTATACCGTAACTATGTAGCTTGTGTAGCAGAATTTTATAGTCCACATAATCAAAGGCTTTGGTCATGTTAGTGTAAATAGCACAGACTGGATTTCTCCTATCTACAGATGACATGATGTTTCTCAATATGTCGAAGATTGCCATATTAACGGTAGTTTCTTACGGAATCCCTTTAGTTCTTGACAAAATAATTGATATTTTTCGAAATAAATATAAAGAGAGTTATAGATCTCCAAATTTTTAGAAAAGACGGGAATTTTCGCTATAGGCCTATAGTTTTTTAAATTTGTATTGTCATCTTTTTTGTGTAAGGGTTTTATTACAACTTTTTTGAGGTTGTTTGGGAATATGCCATTAGCAATACACAAGTTAATTATATGCGCTAATGGAGGTGCTATTACTTCTTCAGTGAATTTTATGACTTTTGTAGAAACCCCATCGTATCTAACAGTAATTGTGTTTTTTAGGCTAATAATTATTTTTATAATGTCATCAGATGTAACAGGTTGCTCAAAATCAGACATTGAATTCCCTATTCATATAGGGAATTCAATGTCTGATTTTTTTAATCAATATTATTTAACGTGATGTCATCTTTAGTATTATTTTCAATTTCGTCAATAAAATAATTGTTAAATTCGTTTGCAAGGTCTGTGGGGTGTGTTAACGACAGATTACCTCTGTTTAGGCACATAATTGACTTCTGTGGCAAACACAATTTGGTTTTATTTATTATTTGCCAGGTAGCCTTCGATTTGTTTTCAGCGGTGTGTATAAAATGATTATTTTGTGCTCTTTGTGTTAGCTTGATAATTTTTCTATATAAAGTCTTGTATAGTTTTTAAGAACTTTTTTATTCAGCGAGTCTGAATTTAACCTATATGCCCAAAGCAACTGCCTTTGTTGTTTGCTACATATTTTTATTCCTCGAGATATCCATTTCGTTTCTTTATTCGTTTTGACGGTTATAATTTTTTCCGGAAAACATAATCTGTAAAAAAGAGAGATCATCCATGAAATTATCAAAAGCTTTATTTGCGTCTTGTGCATCAAAAACTTGTACAAAAGATAGACAGTTAAGATGTGTTCTCAAAGTTATTAGATTATTCGTGCTTATGTCTTGCTTTTTAGTTTTCTAATACTGTAGTTTACATGTTCTTTAATAGGTATTTTAATTATTTGAGATGTATGATCCGAAAGGACCAGATCTACAACTTCAGCCTCACAGTCTTTGCTGTAGTTGTGTGCGAAATTATCAATACAGGTGTGACTACTTAACCTTGTAGGAGTATAAAGAGCTAGTTTTAGATTATACTTCATGAGAAAAAATTCCAAGTCTAATGTAGCCTTGTTTCTTTTTAAAACATCAACATTAAAATCTCCACACAAGACCACTTTATTATTTGATGAAGTACAAACTTTTGTTAAAATATAATCAAATTTTTCATAAAATATTTCGTAATTAAGCTAAGGAATTCTGTATAAACAAATAATAACAATTTTATGAGTTATTATCTCTACAGCACATCATTCAAAAATCCCCGAAACTGATTGTTTCGATATGTCAAGTAGTTATTTGAACTGCAATCCTATTCTAACCAAAATACACGCTCCTCCTCTCTTTGTATTTCTAGAGAAGAAAGCAGCTGGACAAAAATTTGAAATGTGTAATAAATCCTCATGACCTGTTTGTATGAAGTGCTCTGTGATACAAATAACATCTATAAAGGTTTCTCTGTCAGATAATTCCACCAGCTTTACCGTCAGACTGTCTGCTTTATTCATCAGCCCAGGTATGTTCTGATGTAGAATGGTAAGGTATTCAAAGAAAAAACTGAGAATTTACTTGTTGCAAATCTGTAGACAAACTAATTTTATTTTGCGGGAGGCAGCTAACTTCTGAGTGCGTACTAGTCAGGTTGATTAGGCCAAATATAGGGTCCCGCAAATCCGATACAACAGTCTCTAAACCACAGCTATTTAAAGTTCCATATTTTTTATTATAGGTTTCGTAATTATAAGATAGATTAAGATTTGAGTCTAGTAAGTATGCATAATTACATGTGTTTATATCTAAATAAAGAATGTTATTAAACGTTTATATACGGCTGTTAAACATTAAGTTGAAATCTGTCATATATTTAAAGGTCGGTAAACAAATTATAAAGTTTGTGTGATTCAATGGTAACAATTTTTCTCTCACAAACATGACAAGTTTTAAATAGTTATTCGTTTTGCGAAAATCTTCCTCGCCAATATAAATAACTCAATAGTCCGAGTATGTAAACTTTTGTTCTTTTTTTTTTTTTTTTTTTTTTTTTTTTCAAATTTTATCAAGAATTTGTCACAATCCACATGTAGGTTTACGATAGTGACAGATTTCAAAGTTACACAGATTAGTTCTTTCGGCAATTGTATATAGTCTATTTGATGTTTCGCTGCTTATTAGGCATATTTTGTGATTCGTAGAAGGATGCGCATGCTCTACAGCTGTTCTGGTTTGTATGTTTTTATTTTTGTTAGATGGGCTTATAATGTTGCTGCTAACGCTCTTTTTTGTATTAACTGATTTCGTCGGTAAAGAGTCGTCTGTTTCAATTGTCTGAATGGTCTGAGTTTGTTTTGTCTTCATATTTTTGTTAGGTGTCATTATTATGGTCTTCGCTTTATGTTTTCCTGGGCTGTTGACAATTTTTTTGTATATGTCATTAAATTCTTCATTTAATTTCTTTAGTCGGCTGTTTTCTAATCATAATATATCTATTTCTTTATGAGCAGTAGTAAGTTGAGATGTTAGTTTGGCAACCTCATCTTTTAATATTTTTAATTGCGGAACGTCTTCGTCTTCAGATATATCAGGCAGACTACGCGTCGTACAGTTCAAAGTTTACAATATAATATCGCTTTCGTCGTCATTAGGTTCCGATCATGTGCGCGTCCGCCGGAATGTGATATTCTCCAAGAAATTAATTTTAAATAGAAATAAACTTTCAAAATTAACTGTGTGGAAGCGAGATTTGAACTTGTGTCTCGGTGATTCAGTCGCTTTGGTATCACAGTTGTGCCACTAGGCCAGACGGCACTTAATTGCTTTATTGAAATACTGGTGTTAAGAGGGCGCAGTAAGACAGAAAAAAATCAAGTTTCACCCGCGCCTCTTTCCCTACCCCTCTCATCAAACACGACAAAACAAAACACAATCTCTTCCCACCAGCAGAAACTTTTCGCCCTGCGTATATTTAGGCATTTGAATTTGAATCTTGTGTGTAGTATGTATACGCAAAATAATCAGATGTAACTGTTCTATTCAATGTACCTATGTATGATTGCTGTGTACAAGTAGGTATATTATTCAATATTACTGTATGTCCGTGAATCTGTAACCGATGCTGGTAGGTTGTTACTCGTAGATTGGAGAGTAGGCCGACTTAAATTAAATAAAGACTAAATGTTTCTTTAAGATACGGCCTATAAATTTTCGATTCCGAATTGAAAGACAAACCTAACGTTGTAGTTGAAAAAATATCGTTCCATACATTATGTAATATAACTACAAATGAACGATTTTCAGATATTTGCCTGTAGCTATTTGTGCTGTGAGACCTTGCTTCTTGACAAATTTCATAATTCTAGATCAACGACATGTATCTTATGGGTTTTCATTTATTTGCGAGTGTCAAAATATGTGAAATGAATGGCAATTTATGCCAAGATACTAAGTCAACGTCTTAGAAGCCCGTTTTTTTTTACAGCTCCAAAGGACCGTTTATCTAAGTATTTGATGTCAATTTCAACTTGATACCCCTCACGCATTCCTGAGAAAAGCGGTCAGAAAGATGAATAACAAAGTGATCCCATAAGGGTTTCGATTTTTTCTTTTGAGGTACCGAACTCTAAAAAGCAAAGCACTTCCATCAAAGTACTATAATACTACATACTCATGATACTACCTACATGATGGTGAAAACAATTTCGATAAAATTACTTTTTTGACCATATAAAAGCGTATAATTATAATCGCATCACTTACCTTCCGCTTTTTTACTTTGAGAAAACGAAATCAATTGAACAAAAATATCAATAATCTAAGAAAATAAACACTCGCAAATAAATTAAAATCCATATGATTCCCGTTGACCTAGAATCATGAAATTTGGCAAGATGCAAGGTCTCACAGCACAAATAGGTACCTCGAATGGTTTTTCAATTGCAATATTTAAACGAATTATGATCATTGTCCATTCCCTTTATTTTCAATGAAATTCTTCAGTTGGTAAAACATCTGTTTATTTTGCCTATACTATACGCTAAGCTTGAATTCAGAATCTTAGATCATAGTCATGTTTTGGAACTAGAAACTCAATGCTGGCGTGACAAAGTTCAAATTCCAATGCAACCAAATTTTATTTAGGGCCTTGTACAAGTTGGACCTCACGACGTCTTCGTGGAAACCAGTGTTAACCGAGTAAAAAAATATAATGGTATATCATGGAAATTGCTTTGCAGGATTGTGCAAAGTCAATTAGCAACAGTGATACCAAGTAAAAAATAATATTGGTATGGTGGATTTTGCACTGTATTGTGCAAAGTCAACTGGCATGTGTTATGAAAACATTGACATAAAAATTATATAGACTTGAAATGTTTGCCTATAGAAAAAAAGTTATACAAATATCAGGCCTATCGACGCCAAAATCATAAAAATACTGCTATCTCTTTTTAACTTTGTTAATTTTGCTTAAGTGAAAAAGGATAATAGTGTTTTTGACACTAACTATAATAGCAACCCTTCATTCCTAGTGTCATTGAAATACCTATTTGCGTACGAGTCGCCATTTTATCCGCTCGCTGTTTGGTACAGTCGCCAGTACATCAAGTTACCACAAACTGTCAGATTTTCTCATTCGATTTTGAACTTAACAGTCAACATTTTAAGGATTAAAATTGTTTGGAGAAATTTGTCAATATCGTGTAGCTTGACCTGCTGGCGACTGTAACAAAGTTGGGTTCGTCAACAGTCAAATGCTCTTGACCTGTGGATATAATTTGTGAATTTTGGAGTAATTTGCTGTATTATTGCGTTAGAAATCGGATCTATAGTGGAAATCGTCAATAGCAAGATGCTCAATTTGCAATATAATCGCTGTTATTTTATAGAAATATCAATATGGGCTTTTTTTTTTGGGTGGGAAATCCTCAAATGACCTCTCCCGCTCTGGGCGGAGCGGAAGAGCGAGTCAGACTCTTACTGACTAAAACCCAGCCGTGTTCCTTCAGTTGCCTGTGCGCCAGGGCCACGGTAACTCTTTCGAACAATTCGCGACCCCGGCAGGCATCGGCTCTATCGGACCCCGTCAATGGTGCTGATATCTCTTTGAGGCGCGCGTGGAACACGACGCGCCGTCGACCCGGGCCTGGTCCCTACCGGACGGCGAGCTGCCCATTGCTCGCCGTCCGCAAGTCATGTCCGTCATGTCCCGTGCACACCGTTTCGTACTTGTGTGCGCCAAAACCCATAAACCCATTACCTATTTTAGGTTTCCTATTTATTTATTTTATAAACTCCAATAACATTTTTAAACCAATAACCTACCTATATGTTAAATTTCGAGTTTCAACTTGATTCGGGGGTTGGTGAAAAATCGCTCGAAATGGTTCGTCTAAGGTACCCTTACACGAAGTTTGTCAACGAAAGTGGGAGTAAACGAATTTGGTTCTTTACTTAATAGTAATAAGATCTAAAATCTCCAGCACGAACTCTATGTTGTAAATTTTCTCCGCAAGAAAATTGACCGAAGTGCAGAACAATGGCGCTAGTTGTACTATACCAGTCAAAAATCTGTCAAATAATTGTATGTCATCTTGAGTTTTCAAATATCAGCATGAAATTATTATATTTTTATTTTATAGTTTAGCCGCGGTATTTATTTGGTTTATCAATTCGTAACGATTTTAATAATCGTTTCGGAAGTGGTTTTAGTGATATTTTCATGTTTTGTATTTCACAGTTTCGTTCCAACAATGTGATAAATTACGAAAATATTATTTACGCAAATAAATTAAATCGCAGAGCAGCAGAAAATTCAACCGCGGTCCTCTCGTCTCAACAGAGCGACGGCGACTGATTTGTGAAACAAAAATATGCTTGAAGTTCCCGCAACTTGCGACGGAAGATGACTTCTTCCACGAACTAAAAACGTCGTAAGTGCTTAAAGCTTCTATTCGTAATAAAACCAAAAATAAAAGGAATTTCAAAAAATGCCTGCACAATTTTTTTCGCCTTGTCTTGATACATATAATCATTAAAAAACTATCCTATTAGTCATTAGCATATTAAGTACAAATTGAAAAAACGTGAAAATTAGGGGTAACTTCGTGATGTTATTTTATCGAGAAAATTTTAACGTATTGTGTTTCTGTTCCACAAAAAGTTTCAAAATATCATGTAGTTACTCATATTATTTTTATTTTACACCTACGTCTTATGAATTTCATGAAAAATTAAATTGAAGATAGGCAATTTTGGTTACTACCCGCTCTTAATGCGGTCATTGTACGTATTTGTTGTTGTTACGTTTGAGATTTTTTATTTTCCCTCACGCTCAATAGATGTCTCTAAACACAATTTTAATTCAGTAATCGTTATAAATCTACTGTGGCAACATTGCTTAGAGGTTGGTGACAGTTATCTTGATTCTTGAAATATGACTTAAGATGGCGTTGTCGTCAAACCGTTTCAAATAAAAACGACTCTTTATTTGTTACTTTTTATTATATCACTTAAATCCGTGTATTTTTAAAAGTTATTCAAGTCAATGTCCAAACCATTGAGTCAGATTGTCATAGAAATGTATATTGATGTTATAGTACGTAAACAAACTTACGAAGGTCCAGTTCCGTAAAATATTCAAGTCACTGTATGGGTCAACTATTTTCACTACTAAATTAGTTGTTAGTGCACTTTACCCGTTGATAACACTGTCACAGTTAGTTTATATGACTAGCTTCACTTTGATGTGCATTACACAGTTCGTACTTGAGTTTAACTATTTTTTAAAGTTTTTAATATAGGAGCACGAATCACTGTTATGTTTACTTGCCAGCGCCACCTAGTTGCTATGTAGATAGCTGAAGACCCAGAATTACACATATTATCCCGGAATTTCGTTAGCTGTTTGTTTGTCCTATGTTCTTCTAATAATAACATAGGACTTTAATAGAAAAACAAAATGATAACTGTGCTAATGCACAGTTATCATTTTGTTTTTCTATTAAAGTGTACCGTAAACTTTTTAAATGAATAATTTGACGAGAGAGAACTTTTTCTTACGATATCGCTAACGCGCGCGAAAAGAAAAGTGACAGTCCAGCACGCGTAGCATGACCATCATAGAAACAGGTTTTGTCACGGAAGAATAGACAAAAATGACGTTCCGTGAAGACAGTACGACGGCAACAAAGTAGAAACAGTCAACTGCACTTTTTACGAAATTCAGTACTTTATTCACATTTTTCTTTTATTTTGCTTAGATCTCGAAAATGGTGGATCCTATCGCAAAAATAATGAAAATTTCGACCCCCTTTATGAAGCCCTTAAACCTCTAAAACTCAATATGTAGGTTTCACATTTTCCATACAAAAAGTGAAAAAATTCATTTTTCCATTCCATTTTTATACTTTGTGGCCGTCGACTAAAAAGATTTTTGTTGTCTTTAGCATGGCGATTACAAAACCAAATTTCATCGCTACCTTAGACAACTGTCAGTAGTCAGTGTGATTTTGACAGATTGAAGTATTCTACATATAAAAGGACCTAGAGAACGATCGGTAGAAATGAAAGGCAAAATTACAGATTGTAGAAGGATTTTTACGGTGCGATGTCGAAAATGGAGAAACGAAGTGTCACTTTGTATAGAATAGAAATAGCTATGTTTTGTCTTCCAAGAAATAGAAAGCGTCATGCTAAGCCTGCTGTGTTGCCAATGACGAGGTTAATAAATAATCCTATAAAAAAAAATATCTCTAAACGAACGCTATTTAATTATTTATATTACAGATCGCCGCGCCCTGAAGTAGAATTATAAGACTTTAAGCAATTAAAAAAATTATTCTGATGATCGATAAAATCGTACACCTACCTACGAATAAAGGCACCCACAAACAGGCGCGACGCGACAGTGCCTTTGTGTCGCACTGTCGCGTCGCGCCAGTGTGTATGAACCTTAACATTAATATTCGTAGACCCCTACCCTATAACATGCAGATACAGGCAACCCACAACAGTACTATTTCTAAACAGTGTAACAATAATACAAGTTAAACGATTACGTATTGAAATACCTACTTTATAAGAACACCTGGATTGTGTGAAAGTCATTTATTACATAATTTAGACAGTGTGTGCTTGTCACAAAGCAATGCGTCGTGCCGTATGCTTACAGTAGTAATTATGAATTCAGGTGCAGTCTGTAATGTAATATTGTTACGTGCTGTAAGTTTGTAATGTTAAATGTAAAGTGAAGTTTGTAGTGTTGTGCCTGCTAAACTTACCGCGCCCTAGCCGAGCGGACCTATTGACAAACATGGAAATACTCCAACTGAAGTATTTCATTGCATTTTTTTCTTCTTCAGTACTTACCGTTTCGTCACTTTAGCATCCGGTCAACCCTCAACCGCAGCAACTTTAATGTCCATTGAATATATTTGAAAACTGGCGAGCATGTTGTGTGTCATACGAAGGACAGTAGTAGCGGTTGTAGTAGCAGGTGGGCGAGGGTCGCAATGCTGGAAGTATTCCGGCACGCATGTGTGCATTCTACTGAAGATTCCAGTGAAGTTGAGTCACGCGCATTGGCGCGCCTGCGTGCTGGCTCTGATGTCACGTCAGCGTCAACACTCCTGCACATGGCAGCGAATGGCGGACACGGACAGTCACTCACCCGTCTATGTGTCAGTTAAATAATAGGGGGAGGGAAAAGCTGCTTTAAATGTTTAGCTAATCAAGTCTAATTCATGGCAACCCTGTTCGAAACTAAACCAGTCTGATTCATGGCAACCCTGTTCGAAATTTATGAAACTAAACCTTTCCAATATTTCTGACCACAGTAACCACTAACAACGTGGCCATTGCCAATACCAGACTACTAACCTCTGATTTATACAAACTAGGCTGAGAATCAGCACTTTTTGAACGTCAAAATTACATAAGACAGCCTCCCAAGACGCCCGCCCTTCACCACTTCCTAGTGCTTTGGCTGGGAAGAACAAAAGAGCGTAACAAACACAGCTGTTAAATTAAATTATTTGCCATAATTATGTCAACCTAACTGAAAAGGGAAAAACAAGCATGATTAACTTTGCATTATTAACTTTAATTGAACTTTGTTTTGTGTAAGTTTATCACAGGCGAGGATAAACAAAACTTACACCATATTTCAGGTTATTGGTTATGCTTGTTTTTCTCTTTTCAGTTAAGTATATGTTTTTAAAGCCGGGCCTTTTGGTTTTTTAAATAATTTGCTTTATTTCAAGGTTTTCAGTTTTATTAATTTAGCATTTCTCATTCCAAATTATATTTACACATATAAGTTGAGTATAATGTTTATAAGCCATTTATAAAACCCTTTATTTTGATACCCCACACGGTAGATCTAAAGGAAGATTTTTTGTTTGAAAACATATCGGCGCCATAATTCGGCCATTTTAAATTTTTATAATTTTGTTATAGATACCCAGTGTGACTCACAATTAAGACGAATCTAACGACAGCTCTAAAAATAAAATCGATCAAGCCGTTTAGGCTACAGAACCTGCCAAAGAAATATACTTGTATATGCATACATACATACATACATACATACCTACATACACTCAAAAAACATAACCCTCCTTCTGGCGCAGTCGGGTAACAAGGCATAAAGGGCGTGGGCGCTTACATCTGCAATGCTAGATTATGTTACACGACTGTCGTCAGTCTATTGACCTTATTGAACAACATATCATCATAAATAAACAGCAAAAAGTCGTACCAGTACGCAATGCGCACATGGTGCATCGCCTATTTGTAAGAGTACGCACTGCGCACATGGTGCATCGCCTATCCCTAATAGCACGCACTGCACACATGGTGCATCGCACATTCGTAACAGTACGCACTGCGCACATAGTGCATCGCCTGTTCCTAACAGCACTCACTGCACACATGGTGCATCGCCTATTCGCCTGCAGTAATTAATTCATTTATTTATTTATCACAAAACACTGCTATCATTACAGGAAATTTCTAATGCGGTAGCGTGGTCCGTAATTAAACTATCTTAAATAACTTTCTTAAATAACATAACACACACAATATTATTTTTGTGAATTCATTCAGAGAGCAGGAAAATAAATCGATCCTGTAAGGCGTGTCATTCAGTGCGGCAGTTCCTAATCTGAGGCAGTAGTAGCAGTGCCACACGCACGAACCAACTTGCTCAGCAAGGCGCTACTGTCGCGCGCCTTGCTGAGCAAGTTGGTTCGTGCGTGTGGCACTGCTACTACTGCCTCAGATTAGGACTACTGCTAGTAACCGTGGCTTCCGGCGCCGCGATACGTAATTGGCCGGCACATTCACACAAATCTACTTCAAAATACTGGAATTATAGGTCTTACCACGTAATAGTTTGAATACATAATGTGGTTATAGCTAAGTCCCTCCTTGTCTCGAGTGTGTTGTACCCGACCATACCGATAACGAAATAAGGTTGGGTACATCAACGGATAGAAGGGATAGACAGCGTATAGTTTGATGTACAAAAATCTGGTGGATTTGTTTTGTATGCGCTTCAACATGGGACTATATTTAGTCTCATGCGGAGCCCATATGGCAGCATTATACTCAAGCTGAGTTCTTATAAGCGCAATATACAATGCTGCAACTGCTTTTATATTTGTATAACCCGATGCCCGTCAAACAAGGAAACCGAGACTTCTGTATGATTTCTTACAAACATTTATAATATGGTCACGAAATGTTAACTCAGCGTTCAGGCGCACACCCAGGCCGCGTACCTTCTCTACGCGCTTAACTGATGTGCCCTCAAGCTTGTACTCGTGATGTTGTGATTTTCTCATTATAATGTCATTCATGTAGCGGCATCAAATCATAGTGTGTTGTAGGTATCAAGTTGTATGTCTTTGTCCGCATAAAAACGCTAGTAGATTCGAGCGGTCAGAGCGCTAGCTGGCGCGCGGCCGGCGCGGCGGGGCGGCGCACGGTGGATCGAAAATCGGCTGTAGAAGACATAGGATCTCGATTTCTTAAATGTTATTTTTTTTGCTGGAAATGACTTCTGCTGATCATTACTATGTACAAAAATGACACCCGAGTTAATTCTGCCCAAAAACGAAGGAAATATATTTTTTTTACGAAAAATTTGTATGAAGCTAGTATGAAAAATCGAATTATCTCCTAAACGGCATGTTTAACCGTAATATCCTTGGAGGTTGTCATAGTGCTAATTATTTATGATTTTTTGGTTGCCGATTTGACGAAAAATATAATGCCGTTTTTTTTTAAAAATTGTCAAAATATTTTTATTTATTTTTACATGTAAAACGATCCCTTTTAGTGTCCAAGTTAAAAAGTTCGATATGTTATTAACCCAAATATTAAGAACACACAAAACAAGAAAAAATTAATAAAAAAAATTGCTGTTTTTTGACACATTTTTATTAATTTAAATAAAAAAAGATTATCAAACTCTTATTTAAGTAACATATAAAGTTATATTATATACAAAATAATTTAATTTAAGGAATTAATACTAAGCATTTGTAAAATAAAGTAAAATAAATAAAAAAAAGACAAAATATCATTAAATATTACAAAAAAAAAACCCAAACAGACTCAAATACAAATTTACAAATAAGTACATATATAATTTTTTTACAAATTTTCCTTATCACTCTCGTTGTCAGACTCTAATTCTGAGTCAGCATCCAGATTGGATATATCCAAAAACTCGAACTCAGTTTCCTGAAATTGAATTAAGTCGAGAGTTTCAGCAAAAAAGCTCTGCTTTTTCTTGGCATCTAACTTAGGCCTTTGTGCACTTAGCAAAGGATCCGAAGAAACAACAAGCATATTTAAAATGTCTTGATTGGAATCCTGCCTGCTTCTTTTCCGCGAATGATGTTCTCGAAACCTCCTAAAATCTTTGTTTCGAGACTCTGAGGCTTCTTCCGAGAGAGTCCCAATCGGCACAATATTATTTTTCTCAATTATGTCAGCCCCATGGATTAATAATTTATGAACGGTTGACGACATGTAGTACCAGTCGTATAATAATACGTACTTTTCTGCTGTTTTGCGGGCATAATCTCTAAATTTTATTATATCGACCTGCTCTCCAGATGTAATTGCTTGTAAAATTACAGCAAATCTTTTGATGAGGTCTTCATCCAAACCGGTTATAGCTGCGGCTTTATTAGGAAACTCAAAGAATTTTCTTGCAGTATTCCCGTCATTGGTGGTTCCCGAGCCTTGTTTTTGCCACCTTTGTAAAGCGGCTCGCGTAAATCTCCGACAAAATTCTTTGAGAACAACACGATCTTCGTCAGACAGGCAATCGCCTATGCGGGATACAACTGCACTGAACAATACTTCATGATCAAATGAAGTACTCTCACTTCGTAGAAGAACAAACAAGTCTAAATTCGTGATTAAACTTTCCATTCTAAGATTTTATAGTCGCAGATTTAGTGTTAGCAGTTACACAGTTGTGAACAAACTAAATTATAAAACTAAACTTTAGCCCTTTTATTGAAAAACGCCAATAATTAGGTAACTACCCTCATTAGTTATCTTCTCATTAGCTAATGAAAATTTATAATTGTCACTAACTATTCTTAGAACTCATAGCACTGCTAATTACCAAATTAGCTTACTTATCAGGAAAAGTTGAATGTAATCCATAGTTGGTATTGTCGTGAGATATTGAAAATCATTAAATCACCTATAAAGACTCATTAGAAGACCTAATCAGTGTAGTTACTTAATCACTTCTTTTCGGACTCATTAGAAGAGTAAACAATTGGTAATTTGGTTGTATGAAAAGTTTTAAAACTCATGATGTGTTGATAAATATCTAGCTCAAGCATAGTTGTCTACGTGTGGGTGTACTATAAACCTCTGCCAACTCCTTCGGAAATATAGGAGTGATGCTATTTTATGTTACGTGTAGTTAAAAGTCCGTGTTCTTCAACATAAACACTAAAAGGAATCGTTTCATATGAAAAAACAAATGAAAATATTTAGACGATTTTAAAAAAAAACGGCATGAAATTTTTCGTCAAATCCGCAACCAAAAAATTATAAATAATTAGCACTATGACCACCTCCAAGGATATTACGGTTAAACATGCCGTTTAGGAGATAATTCGATTTTTCATACTAGCTCCATACATTTTTTTCTTATAAAAATTATAACTCTTCCATTTGTGCACACATTTACTTCATATGACATTTTATAGAACAGTAATGATCAGCAGAAGTCATTTCCAGCAAAAAAAATAACATTTAAGAAATCGAGATCCTATGTCTTCTACAGCCGATTTTCGATCCACCGTGCGGCGGCCGGGCTACAAACATTTTAACCAGTGCCCCTTTCATCTTAACCGTGTCGTCGTATACTGCCCAAAGAAACAATTTTGTACTCATTATTTTCGTGTGCCAATCGTTTGTAGGTCGAGGCAGAACTCTGTCCTATAACTGGACCAAAGGTATTTCATGTGTAGTAGCGAGAAGCTGATTGTCTTTAATGGTGTCGGTGGGGCTATACAGTGCGCCCTGTTTTGTTTTGTTTTGTTATGAGTAGGTACTTACGTGTTGTAAACTGCGCACAATATCGGTGGCGGCGGTCTGCGCCCCGCATCCCTCGCGCACAACTGTGTGACGCCGCATTGTTAATCAACCCTCTGCACTTGCCCCGGGGAATTTACATCATTGTGAAGCAAATTATAAGCACCCAGGTGTCACGCGGACTTCCGGCTCACGGTTCATACAACGCGTCAGTGTACACGCGGCTACATATCAAGCTACACATTTCCAGTATAAGCTGATCTCGCATTGTATAGGATTGCCGTACTTAACGAAAATCAATATTTCTTACAATAGTACCTACGTTCTTTTCAAATTGCAGGGGTGTTTTTTTACGTTGTATCAATCAATCTGTCTAGCCCGCGGAGTATTTTCTATGCTCCGTGGTCTAGCCTCTTCCAACTATGTTTGGGTCGACTTCGAGCCTAACTGAATTCAGTTGAATACTAGTATTTTACATGGAGTGGCTGCCTATCTGATCTCCACAACCTAGTAACTGGGTAACACGATCCCCTTGGTACGACTGGTTGTCAGATTTATGGGCTTCTGACTACCTGGAACTACTGCCAAAAATCTACGAATGCCAGCCGGAACCAGCGAAGTAACGTATTTTTCGAGGCACGGAGTGAGGGGCCTCGCTTTGTAATGTATGGTCTGGTCACCCATCCAAAAACCGACCGCGGCATGCGTAGCCTAACCTTCGATCGACCTGTGCGGTTGTTATTATTTAGCCACGAGCCCCATTGTAAGTTGATCAAAATTCATTATTAGTCATTACGTGGCAATTATGATACAATAATTATCTATTATTCTATAGATAATCCTAACTTTCCTAACTTAATATTATAAATGCGAAAGTAAGTTTGTTTGTTTGTTTGTTACCTTTTACCGCCTAAACCACTGAACCGATCATCCTGAAATTTTGCATATACGTTGTCATGGGTACAGAAACGGACATAGGGTACCTTTCATCCCGCAAAATAGTACTGTTCCCGAGGAAAATAACAATAACTTCCTTATGATAATAGATGGCGCCACGTGTCTTTCGAATCATGATTGAATTATAACCCGAATTGATAGTCAAAGTCTAAAGTAACGCGAGCGAAGCTGCGGGTAAAAGCTAGTATGCAATAAATAATAAAATAGTTACGCAGAATTTTTGTCCGTTTGTCTGTTTGTCTGGATGTATGGTTCGGATTGGCCCAAAAACGGCCGAACGGGTTTGGATGAAATTAATTGGCACACAGATAGTTATTGTGGATTAACACAAATGGTACTTTTTAATCCCGGTAGTACGTTCCCGTGGTATATTTTCCGACATCCACGAGGGCGAACCCGCGGGCAAAAGCTAGTCTATTTTAATAAAATCGTAGGGAAGTCAAAAATGTACATTGTTTTTTTTAAAAGTAATTTTCGAGGTCTGGGAACGATTCTAATGCCGAAAATATTTTTTTTTGATTTTTTGTCTGTTTGTTTGAATGTATGATCCAGACAGAATCTACCGGATAGATTTTGTTAAAATTTTGCATAGATATTCCTTATAAGTCTGGTCAGTCTGGCTATAAATTATTACGCTATTTCCTATGGGGGATAAGCAATTTTGCAATTTATTCGTATTCCTCTATAATTTACCGCAAATTGTAAAAAGACGAGCCAAGAGGTTAGAATATTGCAGATAGTTACAGATTTTACATTTTAAATGATTATCATCATGGATATAACCTTTATGGAGCTAAGCAGTCAGCAAGAAAATGGGCAATTTTCACAAATACATCTTTTGATGCTAATCGATCCTATTTATTAGAAGGAACCAAAAACTTCGTGGGACCACTGAGGTTTGAGTACTAGAAAAGTCAGAAATCGCATAAAAGTTTCTATACATTTCGTAGCAAATGAGTGTGATGAGTTGACGACTGATGAGCGAGAACACGATATTATAGCAGTGTATGACAACAGTCGAATGTCACTGCGCTGAGTAGGGAACGAGTATATCAGATAGGTACAGATGTAACCTTTTAAACGATTATCACCCCGCTATACCTTTAAGGAGCTAAGCAGTCAAACATGACGCCATGACATAATAGTAGGTACGGACGCTGGCGTTAGTTTACAAAGTAATTTTATACCGTCCGAAAATTGAGCGTCAGCTGCTCGTGTGGTGGGGCAGTCCAAAGTTAGAGCATGTTAAAGTTGTAAAAAAACTTATAAAAATAGTCATTCATATACCGTGCCAAAACCTTACGGTTTTTGGGATCATCATCAGCCCAAAAAAAAATGGTCGGCTGCATGGAAGTGGGGGGAATATAATATATAACATGATTGTTGCGGTGGCACATCAGGGCTAAACGTGGAACTATGGGTAGTAGAACAAAGTTGTAAAAGGAACCATGACCTCAATTTTGAAGGAAAACTGCTTTTGCATTGTTTTTATTTTTATTTTAAAAGCTTCTGCCTGATCCGGGAATCGAACCCCAACCTCGTACCTCTTATCAAAAAGCAACCTGTATTTTTATACTGAGCGATAGTATTGCTGACAAGGATTAAAATTGCAAAGGAATACTTTGTGTAAATTCAAGTGCCAGTTTTAGCAATTTTTATGTTTAATTAATTACGAAAAATTTGAAAAATTGCCATTTCCTTGGGTTTGTCACATTATATTTGTTCACAACATTTTGATCCATACCACTTACACTATCGATCAGTGCAATAAAACAGGGTACTGTTTTTGTAAAAAAACGGGTTCGATTCTTGGCTCAGGCAAAAACTTCAAAAAAAAAAAAAGATTCATTTTCCTTCAAAATTGAAATCAAGGTTCCTTTGACATGTTTGCTTTATAACCCATATTTTCGAATTTAGCCTGATGTGCCATAGCAACAATAATTTAGCCTGATGTGCCATAGCAACAATAATTTAGCCTGATGTGCCATAGCAACAATAATTTAGACTGATGAGCCATAGCAACAATAATTTTGACACAATGCAATGTTTGCACATCAATGCAGCTGGCAATTTTTTTTGGTTGAAGATGATCCAAAATATTTTTTTACAACTTTGGCTTGCAGTAACTTTGGATTCCCCCTTAAGGTGCGGCGACTGATAATAATAACTAATAATGCTAACTATGATAATTCATGATTATTGAAAGTTAAATAACTACCAGAAATTAAATTTATTCGGTATAAAATTGGTCGCATAAATAGAGCAGTACTCCCCTACTATAATATAAGAACTGACCGACCCATTGACAATCCAAAAGTGCCTTTAATTGCTTTGTTTGAAATAAATGCTTTGAGTTTGAGTTAGAACACCTATTTTAGTTAACTTTTAACAAGGCAAATACTTAGCTGAAAAGTTAGACGACTGCTTTGCAAACCTAATGTTCGATTACCAACAATTGATATTTTTTCTGCTTCCTTTTTCTACATTTTGTTATATTATTATAATATGATAGTTCGTAAAACGTACGCAGAAAAACATTAAGTTTAGGCCTCTTCTGTCATCTTTGGTTGTAATAAAAATAAGATTAGATGACGGTTAATGAAAAATCACGTGTTATAATATTATTTTAGTGATCGCTGCTCGTCAGGAATAATCTGTAAGAATGCATCAGTCAGTGTATCAGTGTTTTGCCATTAGGTACAAGCAGCAGCAGTTTATAACCTATTTACGTACTTGTATACCTATTTTATTTATAATTTATTTTTAACGCCTGTTAAACAGAGCACCTGCCATCTTATCTCTACACTACCCTTGGTTGACTGCTAGAGAATGCCTAAGGCATTAAGTCCGACTTTGTACGTTATTATGTGCGAGAAGTCTGATTAAATAAGCAGGAACGCAGGCGTTCATTAATTTGCTAAAAACGAAAAACCGCAAGAAATGCGAAATTGCTACTGAAGGCTGCGGGTGTCCCCGGGTGTTACCATTGTGTGGATCGACCGGAGGACACGGTGGAGCATACGGTGGAGGTCTGCCCGGCTTGGGCGGAGCACCGCCGTGTCCTCGTGGCGGCGATCGGCGGCGGCGACCTCTCGCGTCCGGCCCTGGTTCAGGCCATGGTACGGAGCGAGAGGGAATGGGAAGCCGTCACCTCCTTCTGCGAAGCAGTAATGCTCGCGAAGGAGGAGGCGGAGCGCGAAAGGGAGAGGCAATCTTTGCGCCCTCGCGCCCCTAGCCGCCGCAGGAGGAGGAGACACCCTGGGCGTCGAGAGTCGATTGCCGACTCCCGGCCACCGTAGGCGCGGGCTTGCGGACGGTGAGCAATGGGCAGCTCGCCGTCCGGTAAGGACCAGGCCCGGGTCGACGGCGCGTCGTGTTCCACGCGCGCCTCAAAGAGATGTCAGCAAAATAGACGAGGTCCGATAGGACCGATGCCTGCCGGGGCTGCGGATTGTTCGAAAGAGTTACCGTGGCCCTGGCGCTCAGGCAACTGAAGGAACACGGGTGGGTTTTAGTCAGTAAGAGTCTGACACGCCCTTCCGCTCCGCCCAGAGCGGGAGACGTCATTTGATGATTTCCACCCCAAAAAAAAAAAAAAAAAAAGGCTGCGGGTGTCGACCTCAGCAGGCTTAGCTAGCATGGCGCTTTCTATTTGTACGAAGAGTAGACACAGCTATTTCTATACAAAGTGACATTTCGTTTCTCCATTTTTGACATCGCCCCGTAGTAATCCTTCTACAGTCTGTCATTTTATCTTTCGTTTCGAACTACCGATCTTTGTCTAGGTCCTTTTTTATGTAGATTGTTTCAGAAGAAAGTTTTCTATCCCAAACTGTCAAAATCACACTGACAACTGACAGTTGTCTAGGGTAATGAAGACAATTTGATTTTGTAATCGCCATGCTAAAGATAGTAGAAAATTTTGTATTCGACAAAGTATATACGGTTATCTACAAAATCATGATTTTATAGGAGTGCGTTTTTAACGCAAAACTGTGATAATTAATAGAAGAACAAAACTATCTTCTCCTATTTTACATAATTTAGTTAATAGGGCATTGGTGCTGATTCTATTGTACACCGAACTAAACTATCACTAAAATTCCTTACTTTTGGCTATGAGAATCTTTAAGTTATTTTACCAAAAAATAATATCTAAACTTAAAAATAATTTTGACAGCTAAAATCGAATTTGACAATCGCGACTCCCCGTGGTACTTGTTTACCCTACCCCATGAATTTTTTTTAGAGCCGTAGGCGCGCTGAGTGGGGCTGTCACGACGTGTTTTATATGGAATTTTTTAGTGTATGGAAAATATGAAAAATTATTATTTACATGTTGACTTTTAAGGGTTTAAGGGCTTAAAAAAAAGGGTCGAAATTTTCATTATCTTTGCGATAGGACTCACCATTTTCGAGATATAAGCAAAATAAAAGAAAAACAGGAATAAACAAAATTTTGGTAATTTTTTGTCTAGTTTAGAGGCATTTGTGACAAGAAAATCGGCACCATTACCAAGGAAATGGTTAAGGCCAATATTACTGTAATATTTTTTTGTGCCAAAATACGGTACTTCGACACTTTGAGAATAATTGTTGTAGTTGTCTTAATATACGTGACTTAATATCTGTAAAAATTGAGAATCAGACAAAAAAACAAACCTATGTCAAAATAAAGAATTCTGAGTCGAATTATGTAAGAGAGTGAATTTCGTAAAAAGTGCAGTTGACTCTTTCTACTTTGCCGCCGTAGTATCTTTATAGAAAAGTTTTATAAAGATGTGGGTGTTATTTTAGTATATTGTGGTGTCTTGCGACTTCCACGTGAACGAAATCGGGGGCAGAAGCTATCTCTAAATTAAATTTGCTAAAAATCGTCATATTTTCACGAAATTGTCTTATCTCCAACAAATATAATCTCGAGAGCTATATTTATATTTTAAATTATCATAATTAAGTACTTAATTATTTTATCATAATAATTTCTGCTTAGTGAATTTTTATAAAACTTAAGAAATTTTGAATCTCGCGGCTACATTGAAGGAATCACCTTAAAACAATATCTCCACGAGTTTGTGCTTTATAACATCACTAATTAAATAGTAGATATTAGGAAATGTATTGAGAGGCTGGGATTAAGTAAAGCTTGTATTTTGGGAGTAAGTTGCAGGACTTACATAGACACAATCTTGTAGCCTAGGAATTGACTTCCAAAACTTAACAGTAAATATAGGTACTAAATGGTCAATGAAATGGTTTAGCGACGTGGCGCGGCATGAGGTGTGATGTCAGTACCTCAGTAGCACTGCTCAGTAGCTCGCCGCGCCGTTATTTCGAGCGCTTGCTCCACAAACAGAACCGGCAATGTCACAATGCGGTTAATTGCTTCTATTTTGGCGCCACTTATTAGTCGTAGCCCGTAACCCGTAAGAGTTTGAAAGTAACGTCAGTATTACAAGCGTTTGCGAAACGACGACCGTCCCTTTCCCACATCATCAGCTCATCACTAACAGTTCCTACATTGTTGTCTCAAATTGTATTTTTTTTTTTTTATTTGGTACTAGATTAAGTAATTATGCTGTAGACACCGCTCTTCCATAGTACAGCATAATTAATTAAATTATGCTGTACTATTGAAGAGCGCAGTCTCCTAAAACAGGCTTGTTTGCTTAAAAGGAGGCTCCAAAGTAAACCCATTTTGTAAACTGAAGCATAAGTAAATAAAAGTTATTATTATTATTATAATAGACGGTCCAATGACTGATGTGGCGGCCATGAGTCGAGTGTTCGTTGTATTTATAGCGGTGAGTTCTAAACATATGAGTTGCCGACTTACCGCAACGTGGCCCCTGTCATCGTCAGCTGCTGACACCCCGCATTTTAGTGCTAAGATCTGAGGCCGTGCTATGACGTGTTAAAGCCGTCATTGTTCCAGCGTGAAAGAGAGACGGAGTTAATATATGACCGATAGCACTATCCCTTTTTCGCAAGGGAACCACGATGGTATTAACACGTCATAGTACGGCTACAGCTCGTTAGTCGTTTATAACATGAAGCTAGTACCTCCGTAATGAATGAATCCTGATAATAAGGAGCTTGGCGGTGGGCGGCGGCGCACGTGCGCGGCCCGCATCCTGCGGCACATCCGCCTGACTCATGCGCAGCGCGGCAGGAAGCTCCTCTCGCGGCGTCAACACCTCCAACATTACGGGCACACTGCTCTCTTGTTCACAGGGCACATACTGCGCACTTTTGAGCTTTACTTAGGTGTCATCATGGCAGTCTCATTTTACTTAACTAAAGCATTCGTGATGGCTCAGTGGTTCCCAAGCACGAGGTTGTGGCTTCGAAACCGAGCAATTACCATGGTGACTTTTCAGTGGTACCATCTTTCTTAATCTTAGACAGATCACCAGATTGACGAAGAATACCGAGTGTTTGCGGCTACTAAGTTCGTGTGCACTAATTGTACTTAGGTATTGTTATATCAAAGTTGTTCTTGCCATTATTTTGTTTTAGGTTTCGTGAGCTCACGCAGAGCAAATTAGTTCAATGTCCATGACGTTGAATCACAGCGGTCGCGAAAATGAATACCGGTGTCGCGTGGGTCTGTGCGTGTATTTACAGTAATTCCAAGAATTGCATAGTTTAAATTGTTGATGGCGAATAACTGCAGTGAATCAGAGGCACGTGCCGGGCGCACCGCCCGCACTGCCCGCACTGCCCGCACTGGACGCCGGACATGCCGTGCGGAGTACGGTGCGTGACGTCACGCTTCATTCATGCATCGCGTCCTTGCGCACGCGCTCCGAGCAGCATTCCTCACCCTGTGCTTGCATGTGTCATTCATTGTACCGTAATTTAATTGTAAATATCTAACTACTAACCACTCTCTAAGAAAGGCAGACAGCGATGGGTTACACAATATTGTTGTTGCTTACTTACCTCGTGATTCATCGATCGTGAGAAACTGTGGCACTGGCTGATAATTAGTCGAATGTATGATAAAGTGTGTAATGGGTGAAGTGGAGATAGATGGGCCATCGGGCGCGAACAGAAGGCGACAGTTGAAGTCTTAGAACAACCGCTTGGAAATGCCCAAACGGAAAGAGAAGAAGAGGTACCAGAAAGTTGGCAAGACGAGACGGAGGAATTGTTTGGTAAATCGTGGCTAGTGAAAGCAAAAGTATAGAAAAAGCTGGGAATTACTAGAGGAGGCCTATACCTACCCGTCGAGGGGTCCTTAATTAATTAATTAGGAAATTATTTTTTGTAATTAAAGGCCTTTCCATTTTTATTTGTACTAAAGTGTCGATAAATTGTATTGTGCAGGGCGTGCGGGCTGGTGTGCTGACGGCGAGGTAGTGTCAGTGGTGGAGGAGGCAGGCGGAGAGGGAAGCGGGCCGGCGTTCGCGGCGCGCCAGCGGACCAGCGTGCTGGCGCCCGTCGGCCACGCCGCCACGCTGGACTGCCGCGTGCTGCGCCTGCGCGACAAGTCGGTCAGTAACTCAAAGCATTTATTTAATAATCCAATTATAGGCACTTTTGAATTGTCAAGGAGTCGATGAGTCAGAAAGATGAAGCTAGTTGGCCATTCCAAAGTGTAGTAGGTTCCTATGGAAAAGAACGGACCAGAAAGTCCCTCTCACTCTCTTTTAAATCAAAAATTATGTTACAAATGATTGATTATGATTAGTTACATCAATCAAGTTGAAATTATACATGTGTGAACGATGTACAAAGACGTGCACGTTAAAAGCTTTCATAGTAATCAATTCATAATTATTAAAATTAGCAGTGGCAGCTAGTAGATGACCAGTCCCTTATGACGTTCAGCACCAGCACAGGTAATTACTACACATGTCCGTCGGGTAGCATCCGTGACCAAAATTGCTCGGCTGTTGTTTGTGTTACGTTTGATATTTTCATCATTAACCGTCTTCTATCGACCGGTCAACATTAGCACGTTCTCTCTGTATAAACATTGCCTAGGATAATTTGAGAAATTCTAAAAACACTAGTGCAGCAGTACTGGTCCGTCGACTTAATGTTCAGCACAATTATAGGATGTGGACAGTTACAGTCCGCTAGAATGTCGCAGTAGTCCAAGTGCAGTGAACTCACATGAGGAGTCCGTGACCTCATAGTTCTTCCTGCAGATAATGGATGCTGTGACATAGCATATAATGGAGAAGGCAACCAGGTGCATGCAAATAATCAATGACATTATTCTTATTGATAAAGATGACCTCCATGTGTCTCCAGGTTCCACTGGCTGAAATAATAGAAACATTTAGAGAATGTTGGAACCCTTAACTCAATCCACTCTCCCGTTTTAATGCCACAAAGCTAGTTAGTGCATCCTCACTGGACTGGCTTGATCGAGATGCAGGCCGACGGGATCGTCCGCGTCACACAGATAAGCTAGAACTAATAAAATAACCGCAGGTAGATATCTAAAACTTTGAACGACGGAAATCGATGGGGAAATACTATTCGATAAAATGTTCAGACCAGCTGTTTTGTAAGGATCAGAGTGCGGCGGTAACATTGGGGAAAAAAAGGTTAAGCAGCATGTTTGTTATAATGTTGTTATACAAGTGTGGTGCGGAGTAACGAGAACCTCATTGTGAGAAAGATTTTACTTTTAAGTATGAATGTGGATGGTTTTATAAGAAAAGAGGCAAACCTAAAAATGAGAATGGATTGTGTGAAAGATGAAGTAACTAGAAAGGGAGCAAACATTAACCCGGGGCAAATGACATGAATATAATTACGCCGAAAATGAAACCGGGTCATCATGATCCAGATTTTATCGAATAATTGTCATGAAACTAAAGAACGAGTCAAAATGTTAATAATTATTTATTATAACGGTTTTTTTTTTAATATGAAGTAAAATAGAAATAAGTCCAATATGTTTTATAAATCAAACTTTCATTAGCTTTCTTAATAGCGCATGCAAAATTCTAACACCGCCAAATTTCGCTCAGAGTGGTTTCACAGTGCCACATTCGTTAAAAACTTAAAAAAGAACAAGATGAATTAACAACAAATAAATACCAAATAACCGAATGAAAGCATGTCACAAAAATCCTACGCCAGCGATAACGCTGGGTCATATTTACCCGTTCTGAGTTGATGTACGTGCTTATCCTCTCTCTCTATCCATTTATTCTTTCTTTCTTTTTTCTATCTCGCTGCGAGGGGGGTATCGCCCTTAGCACACCCGCGGGCCGGTTAGAGGAAGGCCGTACCTCGGCTCCACAAACGCTCAAATTGCACAGTCGGCG
Organism: Dryobotodes eremita; assembly: GCA_917490735.1. Taxonomy (NCBI): domain Eukaryota; kingdom Metazoa; phylum Arthropoda; class Insecta; order Lepidoptera; family Noctuidae; genus Dryobotodes; species Dryobotodes eremita. Next base: position 2,536,884 of record OU823245.1, read on the forward strand.
TAAAAATTATAATGACAGATTTAAGTCACCTGGGCAACCAGGTGACTTAAATCTGTCATTATAATTTTTTACGCCGACTGTGCAATTTGACTGTGCAATGACGCTGGGTTATACTTACGTATGACCCAGCGTCATTGGCGCCGGCTTAGATGACAGTTGATGATAAAGGCAGTATAATGTTACCACAGATTCGAAAAATGGAATAGATCAGCTCAGCTCGCATACTATAGTATGCGAGCTGAAATTGTTATATGTATGTATAAGTTCTGTGTTATGTATGTATGGTAGATTACTCTTAACGATACTGACACACATGTGGCGCTGAAGGAGAACGTTACAGCTGCGCGCTGCTGCCACGCGTCCTCAATATAATACTACTGAAATCGTAAAATGAAGGATTACTCACTCAAATCTAAATTGAAATGAACCATAAAGCCAAAGCCCTGAAATGAGTATCGTAAACAATTCTCTCGCGATCCAGAAATATCATCGGAATGAATCGACGACGAGTGTGAAATGTGAAACGCATTAGAAGATTACACGATGTGAGGATTGTGGGCGCGGGCACGCGAGCAAGACGCGCTTGGGCCGCAGCGCCGGATCCGCGGGATCCTCGCGCGACGTCACCGCGCGGCTAAAAACAAACACCTGACACTGATCATGAGCGATTTGAAAAATGCCGGTCAACGACTTGCCCCCCCCCGAACCACGCGCACCGCAGCCCGCGCACAGCACGCCACATATAGCGGCACGCGCCAGGGCGGCCGCGCACGCGCCGCACGCCCACCGCGCATACTCCCGGAAGCGCCCGCTGCCAACACTACACTATAACTTTCGCGAAATGTTTGCATCGCGACGTAATCACATTTTTGTATTTACTCATCCACGCCCACAGAGTGACCAAGCCGGATTTGATCGAATTACGATTGTTTTTAATTTTGAATGGAAACTGGCCAAGTGTATCCTATCCTCTAGTACTGGACACAGTTGTGTTGTTGGATATAAGTCCCTGGTTGCACGACAGATCTACGAGGAGAATAGAATAGAATACATTTATTTGCTTTAAGACATGGTACATTAAGGTCTTTTAAATATAATTATGATCTTACATGTTTCGTTATGGACTGGCATACAAATATTTTAAACATGTTAAATTAAAAACTTAAAAACGAAACATTCATTTGCTAAAATTATTATTCTAACAAGTCTATAACGTTGGTAAAATCTTAACAATAATAAAATCATAAAGTGATATACCTAATGAAAACTCAGTAACCATATTTATCTGTTACTTTTTTATCAATAAATTCTTTCACGCTATAAAAACAATTACCAATAAGCCATTTATGTAGTTTGTATTTAAAGTGTTTAAGAGGGAGTTCCCTCATTTCTTTTGGAATATTGTTGAATACTTTAATTGCTGTGATAAAGCTATTTTTATGGCATGGCGTGCTTTGATGTATATTTTGAATGCAAGTCACATGCTATAAAAAATTTAGAGTGCTCTTTCACAAATAGGCCAGCTTGCATTATGAGAAGACCTGTTAGTGTTAAAAGCTTATTTTTTTCAAATAGAGGTCTACATGATGCTAAAGGACTGATACCGCAGATTGCTCTTAGGCATTTTTTCTGCACTAGGAAGGCTTCATTTACGTTCGTCGAGTTCCCCCAAAGTAGGAGTCCATACCTGAGTAAAGAGGAAACATAGTCGTGGTAAGCAGTAAGTGCAACTGCTTCACTTGGAGTACGTCTTAAACGTTTGAGAGCAAATAAAAACTGGTTTAATTTCTTGCAGACGTGCTCTATATGTATGTAATTTCCAGTTACAATGCTGGTAACAATAAGTCTTACAATAAGTCCAAAAAATTTGTATTTACTAACCTCGTTAATTTGATGTCCTTAACAATTAAGTTTAAAAGATTTGTGTTTTGAATTGTAATTTTGAAAATGTATGTATTAGGTTTTATTTAGATTTGCACAGAGATAATTGTTTTCGAGCCATTTTAGCACTTGGTTTACTGTTTCATTAAAGGTTTTTTTCGTGACTGGTTTCTAATTTACTATCGTATGTTACAATTACTGATATGTCGTCAGCTGTTGTTTTAAAGCTGTTGGTATATTATTCATATAAATGAGGAAAAGTAATGGGCAAAGTATACTTCCTTGGGGTTGGTTTGACTATATTCAGAACTATATGATTTTGACTCGTTTATTGAACTTATTTCTACTTTTTGCTGACGGTTAGATAAATAACTAGTGATCCAATCAATGAGTATTCCTCTAATTCCGTAGTTATTGCATTTTTGTATTAGTAATTCGTGGTTGACAAAGTTGAAAGCTTTGCTCATGTCAAAGAAGATGACAGATACTGGAATGCGTTTATCTAAATTATCAATTACATTTTTTGTCATTTTAAACGCTGCTAATGTAGTTGATGTACCTGATAGGTACATCAAACTATACAGAAAGAAATAAAATTTAATTTAATTAATAGAAAACAAACAGGTCATTTATCAAATAAAATTTCATTCCAAACATCCATCGGTTTCTTACTAAACTTCAACTATATCCGACGACCCTGGTTACTTATCTCTTTTAGTGACTGCACAAAATAAAAAATATAAAATCTACGTAAAAAATAATTCTGTATACAGGATGTAAAAAGCACACTCATCACAAAGCCGTCAACGGCGCATTTTGTACATCCTGAAAGGAATACGTCAAATTACATGTCACCGTGTATATACTTAAGCTAACATACTTAAAATAATAATATGTACAGTAAAGAAAGATCGGAATGACATAGAAAAATTGGAATATCTTGTTGAGAAGAATAAATACGATTAAAAACAATACAGGAATTCTGAAACAAAAATAGTAAAAAATAAGAAAAAACAACATGCCAAATCTGTGCTAACGAGAAGAAAGGGAAACATTACCATCCCGAGGAAGCTGGTTTAAAGGGAAAAATCAAAAAAAAGTTGTGAAAACTGTAAATAACTCAGAATTGGAAATTAAACTGAATGAGAAAGATCCAAAAACTAGAGGGGCCTCGGCGAAAAAAAAAATTAGTATTAAATGACACTTTAATTTCAGGAATTTATGACTTATGTTCAAATGTGTCATTAATAAATGTTAAACAATTAATTGACAATTGATAGATCATTGTTTTATTTTTTTTTTCTTTCTTGATTAGTTTTAATCATAGTCTGGCAGTTTGAGTAATTTATGCGGCCTACCCAAATGTCCTTTCTTTGGTATTGTTCGTCGAATCGTTGAGCTCCTTAAGTTTTGAGTTGAGCTGCACGATTACTGACAAATGCGTGCACTGACTGGACAGGTCCACTCATTCTGTGTGGTATTTTTTCCTCACAAGACCATTTCAGACTCAAATCTACATGGTCTTCACATGATCTGACCAAGATTATGTCTGAACTTTAAAAGAGACTGTGTCTTCTGAGTTTGTTTCGGCCTTTCTTCTCAGAATAGTCAGATAGGAAACGCCGACCTCATCTAGTTTTAAAATATGATTGACGTGTAAAAGTGTTTGTACAAACCTACTTACAGAAATAAAATCATTTATCATTTATCATGACACAACAAAAAAATACAAGTGATGTGCAAATGGTAAACTTAAAGGTGTGAAGAAAACAAAAGGTGTGGTAACACTAAACATTTAAATCTATAATATTGTAAGATAATGGATATATTTTTGTAGACAATGAGAATTTTAATAACCTAGGATTTTCTAATTGGTCTGGATTGTATCAATTTAAACTAATACTAAATGAAGAAATAAAAATCAGACAGAGTAACAATCCAAAAGAAAATAAAAATAACCTCAAACGATGACCATTAAAAATGTAAAAACCGCTCAAAAGACGATATTTCAAATTTAACAAGTATAAAAAAAAGGAAAGATTTTTATGAGGGGTATTAAAACAAGAAAGTAAACATGAACAAATCCGATTTATATTCGAAAATAACTCTGTCTGTATGTTACCTTTTCACGCCTAAATCACTGAACGGATTTCGATAAAATTTTGCAAGGAGATAGCATCCTGAGATAGGACATATACTAATTTTGGTCTCGGTAGCATGTTTCCGTGGGATAATTTCCAACATCCACGCGGGCGAAGCTGCGGGCAGAAGCTAGTGTGAAATAAATTTCAATGAATATATAAATTCGAATGAATTTGAAATATTAGTAAATCATCTAGATTTATATCAACGATCCATCCGATTTCAAATAAACCATTTTCAGGCACTTTTGAATTGTCAAGGGGTTGGTCAGTCAGAAAGATGAAGCTAGTTACCCGTTCCAAAGCGTAGCAAGTACCTTTGGAGAAGAACGGGCAAGAAACTCTATGGACACTCGATTCAACCAAAAAATGGTTACCAAATATTGGTTACATCATTCATGTAGAAATTATGCATGTTGACAGAAAAAAACAAACCAGTTTTTGTAAAAGACAAATATGACATCGGCATTGTACGAGATTATGAAGCTCATATTGACTTGATGGTATTTATCTAAATACCGTTAAAAACGCATAAATAGAAACACAGCTGAAGATCGACGAGAAAAAGAATACTCAAATATCCAAACTATTTAATAAGAATTTGATTGAAGAATCTTACAACCCATTTGCTGCTCCAGTCGCTCTGGCATATAAAAGAGAAGATGAAAAAAACGAGGTTAAGTATAGATTTCAGAGAATTACTTAAACAAAATTGTCGTCCCTCAATCTCGACCTTTTCCGTTGATTGAGGACTTAATGGTAAAAATTGTAAACTGCAAGTATTTTTCTATTTTGGACATAATTTCAGCATTTTTGGTCCATACCTTCGAAAGTCCAAGATAGGCACAAAACAATTTTTTTTTTAACTTTGCCCTCGCTAGGAATTTCTCCTGTATTGTGGGTGCGTTTACAAACATTTAAACTCACATACATAAACAGGTAGACCCGGAACAACTACTTGTAAGTCATACAAATATTTGTTTCGTGCGGGAATCGAACCCGCGACACGCAGCGCAGCAGTCAATCGCTTAACCACTGCGCCAACCGTACCGTCAATTTGTAACACAAGAAGGCCATTTTTAATGAATATGCTTCCCTTTTGGATTGAAGAAGGCTACAGCAATTTTCCAAAGAATATTATGCAACATCGTAAGAAAATACAAACTCACTAGTTTTACAGTAAACTTTATAGACGGCATCATAATATTTTCAAATCTTTTGAAGCACATATAGTACATTTATCAAGACATACCTACTGATAGAAGAAACTGAAATTTTCGAAATGTACTTTTGCAAATAGTTATCCTAATTATATTTAGGTCACATAATAGAAAATAATTCAGTCACACCTCTAAAAGGTTATTTAATCGCTGTCAAAAAGTTCCAACACCAGAAACAAAAAAACAAATGCGTCATTTCCTAAATATAAACTTTCATCATAAGTTCGTACCACATAGTGTAATTATCCTCGACAATTACATAATTTATTAAGGAAATATTTGAAATTCATCCGGTCTGCAGAATGTCAGGAATCACTGCACAAAATAAAAGCATTGTTATGTTCAAAACCAATTCGGAAAATCTTTGATCCTGAACTACCAATAAACATTTACACGGATGCTTGTATCAAACGAGTGGGGGCGGTGTTGAAACAAGAAGATGAAAACGGACACAGTAAGCCAGTTGCTTATTTTTCAAACAAATTAACTGAATCTTAAAAGAAAAAGTAAAGCAGTATATCTAGAATGTCTGGCTATAAAATAAGCAGTGAAATATTGGCGTATGGAAAAATAATTTATGGTATACTCAGATCATAAAACATTAGAAAATATGGAAATCAAGGCTAGAACTGATGAATAACTAGGTGATTTGATGTATTATTTCTCCCAAAATAATTTGGAATAAGATATAACCCAGGAAAACTAAATCAAGAAGGACTGTTTAAGCAGAAATCCAGTTCTAGAACTCCATGACAATACTGATGATTTTTTTAAAGTAGTTAATTTAATAAACCTAGAAGATATGAAAAATGACCGAAAAACAAATCTAGACCTACAAAATAGAAAAACCAAACTTACATTCGATAATTAAATTTCCAAAATGAATAAAAAGAAGAAAAACAATCATACGAGTAATTATCACACACACAGATGACAAATAAAATGACACCATTCTACACAGTAAAGAACATCATCGGAAACATTAAACAAAGTGATGAATATGAAATTTGTATAAAAAACAAGTCAAGAAGGAAGCCAAAATATGGCTTAATGCTACATTTGGGTCTAGCAACACACCCATTTGTACTTAATTGTATCTATTTATACCATTGGAGGCTTTGGAGGATCTCGTCAACATTAAAATATTAAAAAATATACTATTATGATTTAAATATTTTTTTGTCAACATAAAAATATTTAAATCTTCTGCTTGACCATTTCATAAGATATGCTTATATTTTCATATGAAGAAATCAAAGTACCAACGATTTTATTTAACTAACAAAAATGTGACACAAAGCTACATAGGTATCTACCAAATTGATATGGTGTTAACGGACCAGTACCTTGACATAAATTACAAAAAATTTAAAGAATTTCTGAAGAAAATAAAAATGGTTTTAACTGATGTTAATACACCATGACACCATTTTGACATGGTCTCTAGATTGCTTATAAATAGCTATTTGGCTTCTTGACGTCATTATTTTATTATTATTATTTTTGTTTTTTCTTGGCTTTTTGACGTCATTATTTTAAATTGGTTTTTATTAAAATGTTATTATATTTTAATCAAGTTTAGGTATTGTATTTATAGGAAATATGGGATGTAAATTAAAGATAATTATTACAAAAAAATAATATATGTATATTTAATTTTTAAGTACTAAATAACAAATCTTATATGACTTATGTTTGTTTGAGATCAATAGTACTTAAACTTACAATGTCTAAATTAGGAAATATAATTGTTTGGCGTTTGGAATTCTGAAGAAAAAACCTCCAAATCAACGATAATTGATAAATGATTTTATTTCTGTAAGTAGGTGTGTACAAACACTTTTACACATCAATCATATTTTTAAACTAGATGAGGTCGGCGTTTCCTACCTGACTACTCTGAGAAGAAAGGCCGAATCAAACTTTTGTGTTTGTTCTGGGTCACAGTCTCTTTTAAAGTCCAGACATAATCTTGGTCAGATCATGTGAAGATCATGTAGATTAGTGTCTGAAATGGTCTTTTGAAGAAAGACCCACACGGATTGAGTGGACCTGTCTAGTCAGTGCACGCATTTGTCAGTAACCGTGCAACTCAGCTCAGAACTTAAGGAGCTCAACGATTCGACGAACAATACCAAAGAAACGACATTTGGGTAGGCCGCATAAATTACTTAAACTGCGATCATGATTAAAACTAAAACAATGACCCACATAGTCCTCACATTCATAATAATTAAAATAGTATAATACTTTTTACAGTAAATATTCATGTCTAAAAATAGTTAGCAAAATAAAATAAAATATAATCAACATTTAGTGTAAATTTATTGTAGCGGCTCAATCCCAAGCCTTTTTGTCCTCAATATAGTCTTTCACAGTATCTTCATACTGCATGCTGCACTGCCGGCTTTCTGGCATAGTTTCCGCTTTATAAAAGATTTGAATTTATTAAAGCTTAGATCATGAATGTGGCTAGGCAGTTTATTATAAAAACGTATACATTGGCATCTAAACGAGCCACCTATTTTCTTGAGCCTGATTGTAGGAACAACAAATTTGTGTTTGTTCCTGGTATTTATATTATGGATAAAACTGTATTTTTTAAACAGATTAATATTTTTATGTGCATATAAAACATTTTCTTAAATATACTGAGAAGGCACAGTTATTATATTAATCTCTTAAAGAACAATGTTCAAAAATGTATGGACACCGTCCCCACCCTTGTAGCACTTTAAAACCTATGTTAATCGAAGGGCCATAGTCATCTTATCATTTTATTGTATGACAGCGAAACAGAAATGTGCATCCGAAAAAAGTTATATCGACATGAAGAAACCGGAATCAGTCACAATAATAATTATGTTTCTGATCACGATGCTGTTCTTTTTTTAATTATTACTGTGTGATGGTTTTGTTCGAAGTTTTCAAACAACTCTTTGGAATTATATGGCGACTCCCGCTCGGGAACAACTCACGGAGCAGAAAAAAGTTCAATGAAGAATTCTGCTGAATATTGTTTTTGTGAGGTAACCATTGACGTTTTTTTAGGAGTTTTCAAATAAAATACCCTATTAATTACAAATAAAACCTTTATTCGGTGTTTTCAGTATCTATTACAATATTGTCCCAGGCACTGGCTGGCCCAACGAAATTCTCTAAACGCCTTCCAATCCCAAAGTACCACACGATGCTGACGACATGCGCGCAGGCACCAACTGTCCTCATACCCGTCAAACATTAGCAGTAATATGCCTGAATAGCGTTTATGCCCTGTGCGTTATTCAGTATTAAATACGTGTAATAGGTCGCATTTGACCTATGTCTTGATAAAATTCGACCCCTTAGAAAAGTGCAATCTTCCGTGTCTATACCGTATTGATTCATAATTGGGCTTGGAGTTGTACAAACCTCTATGTTATAGACGCCGCCACGTAAATGTTCGCTGACATAGGAAGCTGCCAGTTTTAGATGATATGTCCCCAAGCTAAACAAAATAATATCTTCGTTTGACAATTCAGGGAACGGCATATTTATGGACTCGTCAGTCAATGTCCTGAACGCAACCCGCTGCCTGTTAACATTTTCTGCAACAACGTAGTTGCCTAAGTCATTGTTGGTATGAATTCTGTGACTGATTCGTTCTACGAAGTCTGTGGCGTAGACACTATCATGAAAAGGCTCCCTGAAGGTGTTGAGAAGCGTTCCAGCAATCCGGAAGTCAGTGAAGAGGTGAGGAAGTGATTTATTGAATACCACGTTCCTGAACATTTGAAAAGTCGCGTTTAAATCTCCCGTCTATCGCGTCAATGACCCAGCGGACAATTGTTATTAGACGCGATTTATTCGCTTGTTCATTCGTGAGCTGAGTTGCGCTTCTGTCTTTTGTAGGTGGCATGTGAGGCTCATAGCCACATTCTTCGATTGCAGGAATTGAGTCTCTGACGCCTCTGTCTAATATAAAAGTATCATTCTCGTGGAGCAAGTAATGAATCGGAGAATAAATGTTATTCATTATATCCTTAATAATCTGAGCGTCTGATGTCCTAGCAGAGTAGGGTCCTAGAATATCTATTATATACCCGTCTGGGCACACTAAAAGGAATGGCTTCAATAAGTTTTTGAATTTGTGCAGGCTGTATGTTATTTTCTGGAAAAGGAAATTCTTACTTTTCTGTATATAAATGTATGTTCCGTCGAATAATATGATGGCTTTTGAATCTCCATATAATGCTCTCGCAATAGTCGTGCTGTGACTTATTATTTCATCTCGGCCGATGTGGTCGTATCCTAGATGCAGTGCCACAAAGTCTCTCGTTAAGCACTCTCGGGCTGTATTCAGGTAACGTCCCACTGTTGTCCTGCTGACGTTTAGGTGGCAGGCTATTCTGACATCTGGTTCAGCTGACCTTATTTTCATAAGATAGCATGCCAGCACAGTTTTTGGCTGTCTTGTGTGCTGATTTAAAGATGGTGTGTCATTTAAAACAATAGCAAACTGCTCGTGGGTTAGCCCTGTTCTAAAATATAATTCTTCAGGAGAAATGCTGTCTATATTTTCAAAATCCAAGGCTTTTTTGTTATTATACGCATTTCTTAAAACGTCCATCATGTCTTTTAACTGGTCTGGTGAAAATGTCGTATCTGCAGTATCATATAATAGGTTCCATTCATTTGTGCGCATATGATTTGTACAAACCCTTGCACTGGTAGGGACATATAAGCTGTGCTCGAGCAGTGAATGTATTTTTAAGAATAGTGGTATTCTATGCAGATCTTGATTTGCACATCCATGAAACGCACAGTGACGAGACGTATTTGCTAACCTTTTGTATGTTGGGACTGTAATTAACTGCTCGGAAACTGCTTGTTCATCGGCTTGCTCATCAGGTTGTTCCTCGTTTTGTCCACCTTCATTTCTCATTTGGTGTCGATGTGCTGCCACCCAACAGCGGTAACACATGTACTGCAAGTCGTTATGGGCTGCCTGAAAGATAACATTATTACTGCAGTAAAGAAAAAAAAATATATCACACACAATAGCTTACTAATGAGAGCGCCCCACTCATATTTCTTAATAACGCTGTGATAGCTATCTATCATTTTTAATGGGCCAAGTAATAGCATTTAGAAATAAACTAAAATCGTCCTACACACTTAAGACATAAGTCATATTATTTAATACAAATACTGTGAAGCGAGCTACAATCTATTTATTTCTTGAAAAATAGTTGTTTACTAACCTCTTGTACATTCATTCGCTCCAGTACGTACTCGGAGAAACCTGGATGGTTTTCCATGTATTCATGTGTTAGAATGCGCCGATTTCGATCTCGGAATACAGACCGTAAACACGTAAAACATTGATGAATTCGTTGATGTTCCATATTGTCAAAACAATGAAATAAATCCAAACCACAGGCACACAAAATCCGTTATTAAGTCCGTAGTCGCTTAAATCAAACTAATTCAACTTAGTCCAACCGTTGGCACAAAATCAAATCCAGTAACAAGTCCAAAGTAGAAGGATAAAACTAGCAATCAAAAGTGGGAGACAAAAATACGCGTACGCTCAAGGAAGTTCCGAAAGGTGATAAATAATAATTACAATAACCAATAAAACCAGCAGCGGCAGACAGGCAAGCGATAAGGGAACAAAGACATACTTCCCTTCTCCCCGCCCTTCCACCACCCCACATTTACTACCTGCTCTGCATCGTGTGGCGCTGCGCATGCGGCTCTTATTATAACCATTCTGTATTGCTCACCACTGGCTTATTTGGACGGTGAACGTGTTTTGAATTAAAAAACTTATCAAAATGTAATTATAATTGTAGTAGGTATGGTTACATCATGTCGAAAAAGTATAATAAACGGCAACATAATTGTTACTGATTCCGTTTTCTTCATGTCGATATAACTTTTTTCGGATGTACATTTCAGTTTCGCCGTCGTACAATAAAATGATAAGATGGTTATGGCCCTTCGATTAACATAGGTTTTAAAGTGCTACAAGGGTGGGGACGTTTTGAACATTGTTCTTTGTCTCTGAGGAAGTGTTTGGGACTTAATTTATAAATTGAACGAATTGCCCTTTTTTGTAACACAAAAAATGTCTGATTATTTTCGGCATTTCACCACAACGGAATACCGTACGACATCACACTATGAATATAACTAAAGTATACCAAACGGGCTGTCTCCAAATCAGTTAAATCTTGAATTTTTCTAACGACGTATGCTGCAGAGCTAAGCTTTTTTGATATTTTATCTTATGTGGGCCCCATTGAAGCTTGGCATCCAAAGTTATGCCTAAAAATACTGTGGTATCTTCGGGTTTCAACTCTTCACCTTTTATGAGAACACTAGTTTCTACTTGTCTAACATGAGGTATCGTAAACTGAATACATTTCGGTGCGTATCAGCGCTCTAAGGCCCGGTAATTTTACAAAATTTAAAACTTCGATATTTCACTGAAATCACCTCCAATTTAAAAAAATATAATGTAATCTACATTAGTTATTTGTCTAAACCCTGCTGTCGTAGATAAACCCGATAATTCTTTATGTTAAAAATAATGCGCAAACTTTGATAGGTCGATAATATCCGGTAATCGCATAGAACTACTAAAATTTTAGTGATTTGCGAAAGAAAGTCGATACTATAATCGATATACAGTCTGTTTCTGAGTCATAAAAACAGCGCGCATGAAAAGGGCTATGAATGTTATAAAAGCGAAAGTGGTGTGTAAGGGGAAGGACCGTGTTATGTGGCGCTCAGTTCTCTCTGCCTACCCGCAATGGATTTGGCGTGAAAATATAGATACAAATAATACAATATTATTGGTATGTCATTTGAACACTTAATGACAGGTCAAATGTAAAAATTCAGACACATTTTTGTGACTTTCCGTGGTAATTTACCCAATCAGCTGACACGATTTGTATGGGAAGTGAAAAAACAAAACAAAAACCTCGTCAAAACACGATATAGATAGAAATATTTTCTACCTTATTAGAACACAACTTATCTCGAGTACATTACTGTTGCAAATAAACCCAACTTTCAGTACGGTACCAGGTTTCTGACACCATTTCTAATAGATCTGGTACCCGCACTTGAAAGAAAAAAAATACGTTCTATCGAAGCCAGGTCTAATCGACCTGGTATAAGTTTTTACATAAATCTAGTTATAATTGACGAGACAGTCCCGAAAATATATTTGTCTCTTGTCTATACCTTTTAGTTCCTAAGATACAACTCGCGCACCAGCGGTAAATTGGTCTCTTTCGCCCCCGCACTGAATGCAAGGTAGGTACCAGTTCTCAAGTATCTGGTAACGCAGTGAACTTGTTAAACCAGTTAGCTACTTTTGCGAGGGCGCTATTTACATTGTCAGTAACCAGCTGTTGACGTTTGAGTTTAAATAAAAGTGAGGTATCGTCTGCAAACAACACTATATGATTTTTATCCTTTATGAGGTAAGGCAAGTCATTTATATAAATAAGAAATAAAAATGGACCAAGAATTGAGCCCTGGAGGACCCCGATTCTTACTACAGATCCGGGTGATCTTTTTCCGTTAACATCTCTCTCTCTCATCTAACTTTCTGTATCCTATCACTTAAGTAAGAAGTAAGAAGATCAAGAGAGGCGTTTCGGATTCCGTAATGGTGCAATTTCCTGATAAACATCAGTAGTCGAACTACTACCCCTAACTACCCCTACCCCTAACTACCCCTTGTAAAACCGAACTGTTTGATAAGCAGTAATTTGTGTTTATTAAAAATTATTTAGTTAACACTTGATTCAAAATAAGTTTTTCTAAATTTTTACTAAAGGTAGGTAGCACTGAAATAGGTCTATAATTAGAAGGGTTTGATGTACTACCCAATTTAAACAACGGTAGTATTTTACTGTTTTTCATAAGATCAGGAAACTCACCACGGTCAATACAATTATTAAAAATAACAGCTAAAGTAGGTGCTACAATGTTTATAATCGACTTAGCAACGTCCATAGTATCACCCCATAGATCTGCGGTCTTTTTAACATTTAACGTGTGAAAGGTTTTAATTATATCTTTACAGGTGACATAATTTGGAAGTGAAATCCAGAATCACAAACAGGAACGTTTTCTTTAAGTAAAGACTGCAGCAGTGGGTGATGAGTTTAGAGATTTAGTAGTCGATATACGGGAATATCTGCAAATAAATTTTGAAAGGCCGTGGCGACTTGAGAATCTGATTTAATTATATTGTCATCAATATCAAGGCTGTAGTTACTACATCGGTCGTATGACCTTTCCGTTTCGCTATTAATGATACTCCATGTCATTTCAATTACATTACTACTATTTTTATTTTTTGAACTCAAATAACGTGACTTGGCCTTACTACAAAATTATCAAATGACTTAGATTATTTTGGCGCAAGACGTACAAAAGTTAACTGTATGTGTGCTACAAATAGGAACTTTGCAACTATGGCAGTAATTCTTTGTCATGCCCCTTTTTTCGTAGGAACACAAACTGCAGCTTTTTCTTTTCCTCGCTGATACATTTTCAGGTATCATTCGTTGTTCCTCTTCAATATCTAAAGGTGGACTTACTTGTTTCTTCTATGTCCATGGGTTCGTCGTAAAAATCACTCTCCACGTCTTCAATTACTAAACCGTTCTCATTCTCATTATCAGAAAAAAGCATCATTTGTGCTCACATAATTTTAATTATCTAACGCACGAACTATGTCGTCATCTGTCATAATCGATCTCGCAGTCATTCTTCACCATCAACGTAATAACAAAACAAAAAACGAAGCAAAAATTTACATAAATTACAGGTGTAAAAGTTACGCATCAGCTAATCATTAGTAATCATCACGAATAATTAGCCGGTAAACTAGCTAAGCGACACCAGCACGCGACGCAGTCCAGTGGTTACTTAGTTGGCGCGAAACCGCGAGTGTGTAAGTAAAACACTTAGAAAGAGAGAGGGAAACATTTATTGGATTCTCGTCGTTTTGAAGAACTTTAGCTTTCTAGGGTGAAAGGCTAAATAAACGTAAGTCAATAAAATAAATGAAGGGGGTAAGAAAACAGCATGGACGACTATTAAACAGAAATGTGTAGAAAATTATTATGAAACAGAACACACAGTCACAAAGTTGGCTCCAAAATACTTTTTGGAAGGCGAAAATGGGAACATTCTACCACTTGAAATGAAATCAAGATGTTCAAAAGAAAATCTGAAAAGAAGAAGAAAACTAGCCTTTAAAAACACAATAAAATCTCACAATCTAAAAAAATCGTACTCAAAATAATAATAATCATAATAAAAAAGCATTCGAACTGCATAGAGAAGAATATGAATTGGAAGTGGGAGACAGAGTCTACGTAGAAAATGAAAATCTATTAAATAGAACGAAAATGGATGAAATGGGCCGTACAGAATTCTGAAGATATCCAATACAATCTATGAAGTTGATACCGGACACAAGAAAACGGAATCAAACCTCTACCACATTGCAAAACTATAAATCCAGTGTTGGTAAGTAAATAAATAATGGGAGATGTAAAGAAAACCACGACACTCATAATTATTATACTTGTGTGGTCGCTATTCCTATGTTTGAATTTTCCGCGTTACCGACAGAGATTACCACGTCTACTACAGACGTGGAGATGACTAACAGTTGTGACACTGACAGTTGACACATTCAGCGTAAGATGAAAGAGTGATAAAATGGCGAATGTAAACTTTACATAAAGAAATAACAAGACTAGAAATAAAGGCTAAATATGTTGTTTCTTTCGTTTTTACAGAGAAACGCAATTACGTTTTCGTTTCATTGTTCCCGATTATTGAAGTGGAAGGAATAAATATCATTATAATGTGTCAGAAGAGGTTTACGTGGTGGATATAAATGAGACCACGTAACTTGTCAACATAAAAAGTATATTAAATATAAAAAAATGAGAAAAGGAAGTAGGTAGGTTTATGGCCACAAGTTTCCCTAATTTCCCTTGGGAGTAGCCCAGTAATCTGCTGGCTCAACCTGGTGTGATGAAACCCGAGGCGGTGTGCCACGCTGCAGACGCCAGGAAAGGTGACGGTCGGCGGATGGACTTGCCAGACCCTTTGAGCGAGCTCGACGCGGCCACGCGGGTAAGATCGACCCGGCGCGGAGTTCGTTCGTGCGCTGATTTGCCTGAAGGTGGTGGCCCGGCGCTTAGCGCCAGGATGCCTCCGATAAATCCAGATGAACTTCGGCAGGTGGTAAGCTGGAACTTTGGACCCTGGAAATAACGTCCAGCGTGTCACTAGATGGCCAATAAGTCAACTCCACTGATTGTGACACCAAGGCGTAAGTAAAGCGAGATGTACTATGCGTTGATGAAGGTGGTGTGTGGTTGGCACAATCAGTACGGAGTTTACAAAAATGGAAGTGATAAGCACGACAAGACTTGCACATTTTTAAGTATGGAACATTCCATAAAAAGCACAGAGGTAGAATAACAATAATAGGTAACGCAGAAGGCATAATAATTTAATACAATAAGTTGCAACGAGCAAAAAGGCACACGCCCTAGGATGACCTACCTATGTAGGTACACAAAATATAAAAGCCACATTGTTCAACACTTACCCAATATGGGGTTTAAACGAAGTTTAATAGACTCATGTTTGTATTAAAAAAAACATCGCGATCATCGTGGCTGTTCCGGAGGGCACCCGTATGAAGGTCACGCCGCTGAGAATGAGCGACGCGAACGCGTGCCCCCAAACCCAGCAGATGGTCTGACGACTCAGCGCGCACAATCGACGGCCGGACCTGCCGATCAGGTCTGCCGGGAGCGCTGACAGGGGAGAGAGAACAAGTGATCGCTATCCAAACGAGATCTGTGGCTACCCCATGGTCACGCGCATTGTGTTGAATACAAAAGTTGGCAATTTGGTTTTATACAAGTAAACAAAATGCTTAAAAGAAGCCTGTTTTAATGTTTCAATCGTTAATATATGTAATTTATAATTAATTAAATAAAACGGAACGTTACAACGTTACAATAATGTATATAAAAAAAGAGGAAAATTAATCATGGGGCATCAAACAATTCGTCCGCGTTGCTGTTAACATGAAAAGTGCCCATAAGGCTGGTAGCATTGCCACGTTGTAAACCGATAAAGATTATTTGGCCAAAAATAAGGCAGCCCTTGGGCCACGTGAAGGGTCGAAAAACCGCTTGACTATTTCTCGGAAAATCAATTGGGCACTCGGACCCCATGCCTAATGTGTTTCAACGCCAAACGGCTCGAACATGTAACTCCCAATAAACATGGAATATTTCCGCCGTTTGAGGTTTTCTACACCTGCAGCAGCTACCCCACAGCACAGCCTGCCGTACTAGGAAGATGGGCTTGAGCAAGGGTATCAGCAAGGGTAGGGCATCCCACACATAAGGCCTGCTTAACTTCCAAGACATTATGGTCATTCCGTCGGGTCTCTTTCCATCGTCGCGTGCCAATCCGTTGGGTTCTAAACTTCTAAATCAGCTGGCACCCCGGTGGTGATAAGAGCACGATGGTTGATGCTTTAATTTAACAAAAATTTCTTATGTGTATCGGGAATAGGGTCAAAACTACCGGAGGTCAGGGCTCCAGAGAGAAGAACCTCCTAACAATGCGAGCCGTGCCCAGAAGTACAGCTTTCTGAATCAAGCCCTTAGTCCTGCTCCTCAGGTGTTAGTCGAGGCTATTGGCTATTAAACCATTTATTATATTTTTTACGTCTCTTGGTATTTCTCGGGACCCTGGGGTCTCGGACCTTTGGAAGGCATACGAGAGGCTGAAGCCAACTCGCAGAGGCCCATTAGACTTTCCAATGAAGTGAGGCACCAACCTACCCGGTGGATTATCCCTGTTCGGACTACGCAAGTGCACTCAAGGACAACCCCCGGCTGGTCTAGGACTATTACAGGATCTTGATACAAAGATATTGGACTATAGATTTGGGTAGCTTAAGTGGACTGGTTATCTAGGACTACGGAAAGACTATGGCCCCTGTCTGACCGATTTTTTATATTAAATACACAGATAAAATGGCAGGGGGTGACTTGCACACTCAATAATGGGCCCCCAAAAATGTTCGCTAGCACATAGTGTCGTAGCGACAAGTAGGCAACATGTCCTGATGTGCTTATGAGGACTGGAGAGGTATTTCACGGCTATCAGGATAATCCCGGAAGTACGGTCAAGATCCCTACTACCATCTTACTGGAATACTTCCTTCCTCCGCCGAGCACGTTTGCTCTTGCAAATCTCCACTCAAACCAGCCAATAAAGGCAAGAAACAGGTGGGAGCTCTGTCCCTTGTTATTGTTCACTCCAGTCGGCCAATAAAGGCAAGCCAGAGGTGAGGAATAAGACTATTCCCGGGAGATAGGGTCTGTGGGGTCGTTACTGGCGAACAGCTCGCCACATGTTGCCCGGCGTGTTTCTGTATCTCTCTTAGTCTGTCTGACCTGTTTCGGCAAAGTAAACTCTACCGGTACAGATCTAGAATTCAGGAGCGCGCAAGCCCCACCACGATGTCAAGGTAGAGATACGGCGGTGGGGTTATTATTATTATTTAAAATGGCTTTGTCATATCTCCTTTGGAAGGCGTAAGATGGACCGAAGTCAATTAATGAAATGAGGCACCAATTTATTTTTACGTGTCACGTATTGTGTGCCAACATAATAGTTAGCTCACGCGCCTAATGTATTTATAAGACGATAATCTACACTGAAGTGCAACTCTTCTAAATGTCGCTACGCGGGTGGAAAACTTGTTACGTGACAACGGCCATTATTCGCACATAATCAGTTGTTGAGCAGTTTGGTGATGAGTGTACGTTGTTACTGTGTGCAGGTGTCGTGGGTGCGCTCCCGCGACCTGCAGATCCTTTCGCATGCGGGCGCGGTGTTCACGGCGGACGTGCGCGTGTCGGCCACGTCGGGCGTGGCGGCCACGTCGGGCCTGCGGAGCGCGTCGGCTGGGCCCGCCAGCCGCCACACGCTGCGCATCGAGCGCCTGCGCACCGCCGACGCCGGCCGCTATGAGTGCCAGGTCAACACCGAGCCCAAGATGAGTCTCTTCTTTAACCTCACCGTTGTGGGTGAGTACCGACTTCGATAATTATTATCACTCTATCGTAAAACTAATCAGCATATCGGTCGATTATTCAATACGCTACTCTCAACTAGGTACATTATCTAGTTTCGATGAGTTTCTCAAGGAATGTGGTCGATGGACATATTCATCCAGCGTTTTGCCGGTAACTTCATTGGGTATGTTCACTTTGGGTAGAGCTGTGTCTTACAATAGTGTTGATGTTTCAGACGAGCCGGTGCCAGTGGTGGTGGTGTCAGTGATGGGCGAGGCGGACGTGCTCGGGCGCGCGGGCGGTGCCGCCACGCTGGCGTGCGAGGCACGCTACGAGCCACCGCCACGCGCCCTGCCGCTTCCCCCGCTCGACATGCGCTGGCAGAAAGGCGATCAGCCCATAAACCTACAGGTTAGCCGCAGTCCGCCGGGCGCCCACCGCGATTTTTTATCGCGCAGTATTGGATTTTCAACGCTCCGCTTTTTATAAACACCATTTCAGACACCAATCTACAGATTGGTGTGTGAAATGGTGTTTTGAAAAAAGAACTGAGTGGACTCAAACTCAAAGCATTTATTTCAAATAAACCAATTATAGGCACTTTTGAATCGCCAAGGGGTCGGTCAGTCAGAAAGATGAAGCTAGTTGCCCATTCCAAATGCACATAGCTCTACTCAAATCTGTGTGGTTCTCAGTCAGTGCACGTATTTGTCAGTTATCGTGCCGCTCAACTCAGAACTTAGGAGCTCAACGACTCGACGAATAATACCCAAGAAAGGACATTAGACGACCACACGAGACCTCTACTACGTAAAAGATAAGCCGAATTACACCAACAAACAAAAAAAATTGCAAACTTATTTTAATCGAAGACTGGGAATGCCTCAGATCCAAAATAAGGAATGATTGCATGCTTTATTTTTAATAACGCGTCAAATGTGCGCATCGACATTCTAAAACAATAATAAAAAAACAGGATATTTCCTTAAATCATTGTACAGCGTCATAAATTGGCACAGTCAGCCTATAATGTTCCCACTGCGGGGATACAGGCCTCCTTTCTGTGAAATTGAGGGCGCCGTAATCCACCACGCGGGCCCAGTGCGGTTTGGTAGATATTATGTCACGTCTTCGAATTTTTGGTTATAGGACATGCCGGTGTCCTCACGATGTTTTCCTTCACCGTTTTGTGAGCAGTGGTGGTGAAATAGTTTACACAAAGTGAAGCGCCTGGCGGGATTCGAACTTATGACCTACAACTCTTAAAGCGCGGCCGTTACCACTGGGCCACCACTGCTCTTCGCGGCTCTTACTACTGGGCCGCCACAGCTCAAATTGGCAATTAAATCTATTGTTTATCTCACTGCTCGAAAAATAAGTTCAAAAAGATTGTCTGTGAGAACGGGGGCTAATGCGCGCACTGTGTCGCAGAGCTCGCGCGGCGGTGTGGCGCTGGACACAGCGCGCTGGGCGACGCGCGTGGAGTCGCGCCTGACACTGGCGGAGCTGCACGCGAGCGACGCCGGCGCCTACTCCTGCAGCGCCGCCGGCCGCGCCGCCACGCTCACGCTGCTCCTTGACGATGACGGTGAGTCTCCTCTCTTGAGTAAATGATATTTATTTGTGTAAATTGGTTCAAAAAATACTTTTACACGTCAAGAATAACCTCAAACCTTCAACTTTTGTGTTTCAAAACTAGATTTGAACAAAGACTATTCTGAAAAGAAAGGCCCAAACAAACTCAGAAGTCACCGTCTCTTTTAAAGTCCAGATATAATCTTGGTCAGGGCATAATTATGAGGACCATGCAGATAAATGTCTGAGATTGTCTTTTGAGGAAAGAACCCTACACAGATTTGAGTGTACCTGTCCAGTTATTGCAAGCATTTGTCAGTAGTCCCGAGTCTCCTCGACCACAGCTCAAAATAAAAATACTTTATTTCACATAAACCTACATGGGCACTTATTTTTAACTGACTTCCAAAAAAGGAGGAGGTTCTCAATTCAACTGCATTAAAAAAAAAAAAAATGGCTGTTAGCTCAGAACTTTTTTCTGGGTGAACCGATTTGGATGATTATTTGAAAGCTGGTGTTTCACATGCGGTCCCATTTAAATTTGATCAAGTTCTGACCAGTAGTTTTTGAGTTATCCTTAATACTGCGCATTTTTTTTACATATCTATTAGTGGTTTACGAATGTGTACGACAGGTACCACAACTAAAAACTGTAAAATGAAAACATTTTTACAAAAAAACAACCGACTTCCAAAAAACAACACAAAAAAACGTGAAAAATAACTTTAATTTCGGAAGTCGGTGGCCAAAAACGAAAATACACAACCAAAGACACCGACTTCCGAAATTAAAGTAATTTTTCACGTTTTTTTGTGTTTTTTTTTTTGAAGTCTGTAGTTTTTTGGAAAAAAATGTTTTTATATTTTTAAGCAATTGCATAGCTTTTATCGCGGGCTTTGAGCGCGGTGACCGAATCAAGAAATTCCGTAACGAAAATAAAACCTAACACCCCCCACTCCGCCTACTATGTAGCTCGGCCGAGCGTTTGCTTAACGTGTATGTATATGGTACGACTGTACTTGAATTAATATCAAAAAAAAAAAAAATACTGCATAAATGTAAAAAATAAATAAATAATTATAATTGCATAAGTTGATAAAAAATGCTATGCGATAGTTTTACCGCGGCAGTCCCCGAGTGCCACACGTGTTTTTTTTATTTCATACTACTACAAAGTTTTACTTCAATATAACATCTGCCAAACTGCAAAGCAATTTGTCGGCAGTAGGTTTTCGTCGAATCTTTGTTTAACTAAACAATACTAAACATTATTAAAATCTAAGTTAAAACTAAGACCAAGACTGTGGATCTGTAGGCCACGACTCCGTATGTGGATACAGAGTAGCTACCCACACAGCCATAACTTCTACAATCAAAGCCACCGTACTCAGCGGCATCAGTCAACCAATGTCATGAGACCATCCCATGGTAGTATAGGGTAAGCAAACTTAGATTCACGACATTAGCCGACCGAGTCCGCCGATCGACCGCAGCAACTATGGACACATCGACAGCTAATGATAAATGATAAATGATTTTATTTCTGTAAGTAGGTTTGTACAAACACTTTTACACGTCAATCATGTTTTTTTTTAAACTAGATGAGGTCGGCGTTTCCTATCTGACTACTCTGAGAAGAAAGGCCGAAACAAACTCAGAGGTCACAGTCTCTTTTAAAGTCCAGACATAATCTTGGTCAGGTCATGCGAAGACCATGCAGATTGGTATCTGAAATGGTCTTTTGAGGAAAGAACCACACAGATTGAGTGGACCTGTCCAGTCAGTGCACGCATTTGTCAGTAATCGTGCAGCTCGACTCAGGAAGTCAGGACTTAAGGAGCTCAACGATTCGACGAACAATACCAAAAAAGCACATTTGGGTAGGCCGCATAAATTACTCAAACTGCCAGATCATAATTAAAATTAAATTAGAAAAAAGAAAGAAAGCAATTAACCCACATAGTCCTCACAATCACAAAAATTCAAATAATATAATACTTTACAAGTAAATACTCATGTCATTGTATATATACTTTTTATCAATGTCAATGTGTATATATAAATTCGGTAATAATGTTTGAAGACCATGTAGATGGGTGTCTGAAATGGTCTTTTGAGGAAAGAACCACACCACTTAAGTGGACCTGTCCAGTCAGTGCACGCATTTGTCAGTAACCGTGCAGCTCAACTCAGAACTTAATGTTTCCTTAGGACACTTTTTAGGTGGCTTTTACTCTTGACACCTACCGGAGGGAATGATCGATCGTAATTAATTATTCATTAATGAATGTAGGTAAAATCCATCGTCTGGTGCGCTTACCGTAATAATTATTCACATTTGGCACATGTACGAGTAGTTTCTCTTTCTTAGCAACTCGGGTTAGGTAGATATGCACTTTTTCTTAGCAAGTCGGGTTGGGTAGATATTCACTTTTTCTTTTTTCTGTTATAATATTATGGTGTTCAAGAATTATTCTTATTTTTACTTTAATGGTAACTGGTACTATACTATATACGTACTTCTGAAATAATTTTTCATATTCCTTGTTCAAGCTTTGTTTAGTTCTTTTGCTCACCAACATTTTTAGAAGTCGTATATTTTAATTGTATTTAGATGTAAGTCCATAACCACACAACACATAAATATATATATATATATTAATGATTTACCTGACATTACTAATAATAAATGTATACTATTTGCGGATGATATCTCTATAATATTAACATACGACTGTAGCGGCATCTACAAACGCCACATGCCAGCTACACGTCACACTGACGTCACGCAAAATCCTGCATCGCGCAAGCAGAGTTTACCGCGCAACTAGCATATATACAACGTCCTGACATCAATCGTTGGGCAGTTGCCCACCAGACACGACACCCGTCTGGTCGGAGGATCCTCCCTTTTCTATAGAGTATGAGTGAGCTTTACACCCTGTTCCTCATACCTCTATACGACAATATAATTAATAATAACCTTGACATTGATATAAATAACACTATTGATTTAGTTATAGGGTGGTTAGTAAGGAACAATTTGCAGATTAATATCAGCAAGACGAAATTTATGCAATTTCAAACCCGTGGATCAAATATCGTTCCAAGGCATATTTCATAAGACCGTAAAAAAAAAATGAATCTACAAATGTGCAATTTCTGATTCACCATGGATAAGTATCTAGATTGGAAAGCACATGTTGATGGAGTCTGCAAGAAAGTAAATAGGTTCGTGTATGTTTTAAACAGACTAAGAAATACATCAACACAAAGCACGGTAGTATTGGCATACCATGGATATGTAGCTTCGGTGTTACGTTACAGTTTAATTTGTAAACCTCACTATAATAACCTCAAAATATTACCCCTACCGAGTATGTACATTTTTGAAATTTAAAAATCATTTATTTGCTGATCAAGGGTATACAGTGGTGTTAACATAACATGTGATAACGTTCTCCTTGATCTACCTTACTGGCATGCAAATTTTACATGTTTTATTTAATATTCACAAACAAATTCGTGTTTAGTACATGTAAGTAGGTACATGCATCAACATAAAATTAGTAATATTAACATTCATAACAATATTATATAGTAAAAATTAAATAGTTCCAATGATAAAATTCAAATAATAAATAATAGCACAATTTTATAATACAAACGAAATAATTAAAGAAGTCATGTGTTTTTTAATATAAGTCAAATAATTAAATACATTTCATAAGGGCTATGTCAATACAGAAATAAAAATTTACAATATATCTATCATGTGTACAAATACGCAATAATTAATAAAAAAAATACGAAATAATAGAAATATTACAATCTCGTGTGAATTTGTATTTTCTAGTCAAATTATTTACCTTCGAGAAAATCACTAGTTTTATAATAAGTTTTACTGACAAGAAAGTGATGCAACTGTTTTTTGAAAATATTACTGTTTAAGCTTTATAATTCATCTGGTAACCTATTATACAGTTTTGGAGTCATACCGTATATACTCTTACGTAGTAGTGCTGTATTTGCCTTTGTTCTGTAAACGTCATCTAATTTGTGAGTGTTTCCTCCTGCTACGAGTATTTGTATCTCCCATAGTCTCGAAAAGTTCAGGATTTGATTTTATAAAAGTTGCGGTTTCAAAAATGTACAGGCAAGGTAACTTCATGATTCTATATTTTCTAAAGTATGGGTCACAGCTTTCTGGAATTTTAAGATTAAACATCGCTCGTATACACCTTTTCTGGGCTTTGAAAATTAGTTCCCTATTTGTCGAATTGCCCCAATATATTATCCCATATCTAAGGTATGACGCAGTCGCTCCATGATATGCCGAGAGCAAGGCATCAATATTAAGCACGGGTGCAAGTTTATATAGCGCATACGCTGTACTGCTGATTTTTTTACATAGCTCTTTTGTATGTGTTTTCCAATTATATTATTGTCAATAGTTAGTCCTAAATTTCAAAATTATTATAGTTAACTCCCAAATCTTCATATGTTGGTATTCTTTGAGTAAATTGCATTAGTTTAGTTTTATTTATATTTATCTTTAAATTATTATTATCTAGCCAGTTTATAATATTCAATAATGTCATGTTTATGTCAGATTTGTATTCATTCTTATTTTTACATTTTATAGCAACTGTACTATCATCCGCAAACAATATTGTAGGGTGAGTTGTTACCTTAGGCAAGTCATTTATATATAAAATAAATAACAGGGGGCCCACGACAGTACCCTGCCCCACACCATATTTTACTGTTCGCATATGAGAAGTGTATGTTTCTTCTGTTTTATTCGTTTCATTTATGCATTTAATCTCTACAAATTGTTTGCGATTTGTCAAATACGATTCTATAAGGCACAAAACATTTCCCCGTAAACCACAATGTTCAAGTTTTGCAAGTAAGATTTTATGATCCACATATTCATAGTCATATCACAAAAGATAGCGCAGATTGGTGTCTTAGTCTCTACTTGTGTCATTATAACATATAGAAAATTATATATCGCTCTATTTATGTTCTTCTGCTGTTTAAATCCGTTTTGCTCTTTAGCTAGAATATTGTGTTTCTCTAAATAGCTATAAAGTTGTTCATGGATGATTTTTCGAAAACTTTTGAAAATACTGGTATGAGCGTGATGGGTCTGTAAGACTCCATAAGTTCTCTTTTTTCTTTTTTGAAGAATGGTTTCACAATAGATATTTTAAGTACTTCCGAAAAATACCTGTGGAGATACTTAAATTTATGATGTGGCTTATGTGTGTTGATATAACTTGGCTTGTGCATTTAACTACTTTGTTTAATATTTCGTCATACCCTACACTGTTTGTATTTCTTAGTGATGATATAATCGCTTCAACATCTGAGGGGCTACAGGGTGCAAGAAACATAGAGTAATTTCTTCTGTCTATGTGTTTGGTAACTTTTGTGCCACGATTTGCAATTGGAACAATTTTATTAACAAAATAATCACTGAAATCATTAGCTATCTCTTGTGGACTTTGAACCATTTTGCTGTCAGTTATCCTCAGTTTGGAGATCGTATTGTGGGAGAGGTTTTGTTTAGACTGATTAATAATTTTCCACGTAGTTTTGATTACAATTTTAGAGGCTTTTATGCTATGTATATTTTGAGAGCGCTGTGTTAGCCTAATTAAATTTTCGTGCTTAGTTTTTATAGTTACGTTTTTTTGCAACTTTCTTTTATTCTTCCTACACAATTTTACACCCCGCGATGCCCATTTCATTTTATTTGTTGATTTTATTGTGATAGTTTTATATGGAAAACATAAATTGTAAAAGAGTTTAAACGTGTCCATGAATGCATCGTATGGTACATTTGGGTCATCAGTTGAATATATCTCCGTGAATGATAACCTCTCAATACATGTCTTAAATTTATTGATGTTCTCCATATTATAAAATCGTTGCTTTATGCGCCAGAACTTAATTTCGCCTTGTTTTTTAATAAGGCATTCTATTAATTGTGCCGTGTGATCAGACAACGAAAATTGGATAATTTGAGACTTACATCGCTTTTGAAAACTGTGTAAAAAATGATCTGTACAAGTTTTACTTTTTATCCTAATAGATTCTCTAATTCCTAAACCTAAGCCATATTGCAATAGCAAACATTCAAATTCCATAGAGTTCCTATTGCTCTTTAAAATGTCAATATTAAAATCTCCTGCAATAATTACATATTTATTACGCTTACCACAAATTAGCTTTAGAAGTATTTCCATCTTCTCAAAGAATACATTTAAGTTACTAGGTTTAGGTACTCTGTACAAACAAATTACAATAATTTTCCACTTAACTAATTCTATACCACAACATTCAAAAGTACCAGATAATGATAACCTAGCTATTACTTGTTTTAGTCAGTAAGAGTCTGACACGCCCTTCCGCTCCGCCCAGAGCGGGAGAGGTCATTTGATGATTACCCACCCAAAAAATAAAAATAAAATAATAATAAATGGTTTGCGTCTTTTAGCAAAGTTTGAGACGCTCCAGTAACAGCATTTTCAGGGTAATCGCGTGCACCCTAGCAAACCCCATATTAGTACAATGGATTTGTTCACCTAAGCGAGAACAAAAAATGACGAAATACTTTGTTTTTTTTTGAAGACTATGGGTACCTATACATACCTTTATGTATTAAATTTTTACGTTTTGCATATGGGTATTTTGCCTGCAATAAAACACTACTACTTATTATATTTTTATTTATTAAGGTCGGCCAAATGCATCTTAATTTGGAACAATCTATCCGTAACGTCATTGAAATTTTGTATTTCTTCCTCAATAAAAACGGGAAAGGAATTCTCAAAGATCCAAGGAGACAAAGACAGTTTTTTCGATAATTGGTGGTTTCTGGAGCTATTGCGTTAAATTTGGGAAGTTTCAGATGTTTGTCAGTACTGTCCGCTAAATATAGTTCATATTTCGAAAGGTTGAGATCAAGGTCAATGGAATAAAGTTCAATTTTTTAGGAATTGTAGGTAATTTAAAACAGTTTATACGGCGCTTTGGAAGGCGTCATCAAGATGCCAAACGTTAAATTTGGAATATTGGGCTGTCAAATAATTGGATGAATGGCTACACTTAAAATCACTGGCCCCAGGGGTTCACCTTGTTGACCGCAGATTCCAAAAGGTTGTACCGATACAGTAACTTAGAAGAGTGAGTGTAACATTACCAAAGAAAACTATACAGGCTGTAAAAAGACCCATCACATAGCCCTCAACTACACATTCTGTACATCAAACTATGTAAGTATCATTGCACAAAAATAATTGCTTTTATCTGGATTAGAAACGTCGGTAAAAGAAAGGCCATCCGCTGGGGCAGTGTGTTTGCTCTCCAGAACTGCGAGCGTTTCTGGAGAATATGGTGCCACCACGCCACTACATAAAGGAATCCTGGCTGCTGGCGGCAATGTCATCTCCCCCTAACCTAGATTTTACCAGACAGGATAAATATACCTCTTGAAGAGAAACCTTTGAATCTAAATAATGAGCCGAAATCTTTAATTTCTGCAGTTAATAATGTCTTTTTGGTTGCCAAATTCTTTTGTACATGTAGAATTCTATAAGGGAAGGTGAGCAGCTGTTCCCAAGCACTTTGCGAGTTCTCCCGGACGGCAAGACAACACAACCTGCTAGGTGTTGTGCCACTACAAGTTTTTTGAAAGAGAATTTTGAAAGAATTTTCCAAAACGGGTCATAAGTGGATGTACTTAGCTGTTGAGACAGGGTCTGAGGTGGTGCATTTTGTAGTCTGTGTACCTTGCCAATACGCTCATTCAGACCTCGTTTACCATTAAAAAACCGTGGCTGGGTACAGTGCCGAATTAAGCTAGCGCGGGGCCTCTAGCAAATTCCCTTGGTATGGCCCGATGGTAGAATTGAAAGTTGTCTTGAAAATTTATTACCTACCTTGGATAGGTTAGTTTTTTTTACCATTCTTTCTGAAATGGGAGGTACTTGGTCGACATACGCAGAAAAGATTATGGCCTAAGAGAAATTGAAATGCAAGACCGAGCAAAGCGAGCTCGAAAATGTCTAGAATCTCGCTTCGGCGAGACCATTTTTGACCATTCAAAAATAATATTCTATTAGACCTACCGGTGGTATAGGTAAAATAAGACTTTTACACACCCATGCGTGGGGACCCCACAGCGCGGGGCCTGTAGCATTTGCTACACCTGCTACGTGGCCAATCAAGCCCTGGTTGGGTACACAGCTGACATCTCTCCAGGATTTTGTTGAAGGTTGAAAAGCACTATCACCCACCACAACGGAGTCTAACACAGGCAATGTTTGCTTAAAAGGAGGCTGCAAATACTAAACCCTTTTTGTAAGCTGAAGCGTAAATAATTAAACTTATTATTATTATTACATCGCTGCTGCCACTGAGCATTTATTTGTATCGATTTGAACTTACCTTAAGAAAATAATAAATTTATTAAACTAAATTAATAACATAGACAAAAGAAGTACAAATAAAAGCTTTTTTACAAAAAAGAAACGACTGACTTAAGACACCTTTCATTTCATTTAATTGTATTGCTGGATATTGTTTATGTAATTCTAATGTGTAGGTACCTATGTGTAATGTTGAAATTTAATTAATTTTGTTGTTGATTATTTTAATGTAACGTGTTTTTTTTATTTTAATATAATATATATGTATGTGGACTAAGTCTGAAATAAATGAATTATTATTATTAAAAAAAAATACTACAAATTCAAAAATAACTTTAATTTTGGAAGTCGCTTTGGTTTTGTATTTCTGTTTTTTGCCACCGAATTCCGGAATTAAAGTTATTTTCCAAATTGTAGTGTTTTTTTACAAGTCTGTTGTTATTTTTTTGTAATAAAGTTTTTATTTTTCACTTTTTAGGTGTGGTACATACCTACCTCACACAAAGGGTATCAAACTTTTTTGTATGGCGACTGGCCCCGTCCCGGTTCACTATTTTAATTATTTTTCAAAATGACGTCGCAACATAATACCTATATATATGTATAGGGGGCATATAGACAAACAAAAAATGTCCCGTGATATAATGTCCTAAACTGTCACAATACCTAGATACCTAAAGTTAAAAATGGCCATGATGAGTGCAAATATTTTCGTTTCAATCATATCAAAAGCGGGCAATTTAATCTACAAAGCGCTTTTTTTGTTGAAAATGTTATGTGATGTGATTATCTTAATGAAAAGTAATTTAAAATCAATGTTAAGTGTATTAGATTTTTACCTCTTTAAGTAGAAAGCTTAACTGATTCAAAGTGCTTGGTTAGAATGCATAAACCTTTGTCGTACAGTTGTCTCAAATGGTCATATTTATTACAAGTTTAAGTTTAGTCAATGCCATTCGCAAACAAAGCAACCAAATAGTAGGTAGGGATGATATACAATTATCTGACTCACACTTATCTGATGAGTCTATTGCTTTCTTTATCTATCATCGGCTTATATTGAACAACAGACTTCATTATTCTTTTTCGGATAGCGCTACAATTGTAGTAAGTTTTTAATTATAATTCCATAACTCACAGTCAAACAAAAAGTTATCATATCGTGGTGTTTAAAGAAGTAGTCAAAATGTTTTTATTCCATAGACTCTCCCTATCGGAGTCCTTTCACCGTAAATAGGTACGTAATAATAATATTTTAATGTGATTACATAACTGAAATAATAATCATAATTGTAACACATCATTCATCATCTGACGAAGCCGTGTTCAGCGTTTTTTTTTTTTTGAAATAATTGAGATGAAAATATTTGGAATCATTAAAACTATCTTTAACTCTATTTATCTCGATAATGTGACACTTTAAGATATCATGTTATTGTAATTTTTTGTTCCTCTATATGTCCTCTATCTAAATATATAGGTATAATCGAACGCCATTAAAAAAAAATCATAATGGTGGACCAAGGCGAGGCTAATAGGTTTAAAGCCCTTTGTATACCTTAAAATAAAACCGAATTGAGAACCTCCTTTTTTTGAAGTCGGTCACTGAAGTCTATTTGACACTGATAACAACGACCGGAGCTGCTCAGTCACACTGGCGGCCTACGCACTGGGCACTGCGCAAAACGATGCATTTCGGTGCAGCCCTGGCAAAAGTAGGCGGGTGACAGGCGCCCTGGCGCGGGCGTCAACGTCGCCGCGTCGCATCCTCAGCATCGCGTTGAGATATGTACGTCAGAAGGCAGGATACAGAAAATCGGCAGTTGGCACCGTGAAAAACGGAAGGATAAAGATTTTTTATTATTGAAAATGCGCGAATTCCCAGTGGTTTTGCTTTAAATTTAACGCACGTTGTGATATTAATAATCATCATCACAATAAATAATAATTTAAGTCGTAATTATAGTCTAATGTAAGGCAAAGGCTTTTCATTCAAATGACGAGCATTTTTTACCATGCATACAATATGTATAATATTAAAACTAGATATGTTATTAATATTACGTAATATATTTAAAAAAAATGCATTTTGGTTAACATTTTTGACATTAGTTAAATATGATATTAAGTTGTTAATTTGGTAAGAAGTTTATCCAGTGTATTTTATCCTTTTTAGTAAATTTATTTTTAGTAAACACAATAACATCCTCAATCGGTTTCTATCGTTGTCGTTTACATTTGTCGCTACTGAAACACGATGCAATATCCTAGTTTATTCTGTCGGATTCCTAAGAATCTATTAGGGAGGGAAACAGCAAACACCAATATTTCCATGCTAAAATGCACCAACTATAGTTTTGTTTACGTAGAATGATTTCGTTTGGAAGTGTGCATGTTTGTGGAGTTCACGTCGTGTGCCGTGAACCATTGATCTAACATTGATCAGTATCCCGTGTTGTTGCAGAGGACCGCGCGGAGGCAATGCAGCGCGACCAGGCGGCGGGCGGGGGCGCGCGGCTCGCCCCCCGCGCACTCGTCGCCCTCGTCTCACTCGCCACTCTGCTCGCAGTCGCCCCCCGCGCGCGCGAGGCACTCGCCAAACTCGGCGAACTAGTCGTGCCCGCACTGCTGGCTAGGCGGTGAAGCTTGCTTATCTACGTTCTAAGCACATTTTGTATATTTTGAATTTTGTAAATAATGTAAATACATAATTATGGAGAGTTAAGGGTGGTTTTTTTACATAATTAAAGCTATAACGAATAAAGGTACTGTGGTACGTCTACAACGCCACATGCGAACTACTCATCACATTGACATACTGCAAAATCTTTCATCGCGCAAGCAAAGTTTAACGAGCGACTAGCATTTATATGAAACGTACCGAAAACAATCTTTGGGCAGTAGCTACCAGATAACACCCGTCTGGTCGAAGGATCTCTTTTCTATGGAGGATGAGTGAACTTTACACCCTATTCGTCTTTCCTGCATACTACTGTCCCGTGGCCCCTTGTATGTGCTAGTAAATATGTCCACAGCAACCAGCCAACACGTTGTCAGTTTCAGCCCTTTTTACACTAGCGTTTGTCCAGATATCGCGGGCGCGACGACTCGTCGCTCTCGCGACGCGACGCGACACATCAGAGTAGGTATAAATGGCGGTGCAATCACGATACACGGACGACGTTCCCACGACTCCAGACTCGACACTTGCGCTGTATGCAGTACCGCGTACATCACTTCATCGCTTAACGCGAAGTACGCGGCGGTCAACATGCAGTGCGCCCTCGACCTTCTTCCCGAGTGGCTGTCGAAGTGGCGGCTGTTGGTGAACGTGGGTAAGACGCAGGCGATGGTCACCGGTTTTGCGCCCCTCCCACCACCCTTGAAACTACAAGGAGCCGACGTCGAGTGGTCGCCCCGGGTCAAGTTCCTGGGGGTCACCATAAACCATCGGCTCGCGATAGGGCCACATGTCCGCTAGGTCACCGCACAAGGTATGATCGCCCGCAACCTCCTTCGACCAGTGCTCTCGTCCCGCATCCCGGCGCGCGTCAAATTGGGCGTGTACAAACTGTACGTACGCCCAATCCTGACGTACGCCGCCCCGGCATGGTTCACCCTCGCGAGTGAGTCGAAAGTCAAAAAAAAGTCAAATCATTTATTTCAAATAGGCACATAAAAGGCACTTTTGAACGTCAAAATTTACAAAAAAATAGAATTGATTCTAGTTGCCCCTTCCAAAAGGTAGTTTCGTATGGAGAAGAATGGGCAAGAAACTCCACCGTTACTCTTTTAAAATATTTTATGTAGGTTCACATTAATTATGTAATCATATGTGAAGACGATGCACCTAGAATAAAATTACTATACCACAATAGGTAAAAAGAATTAAATATAATGCAAAGGCAGGTAAATTAATTATGTGATAGATACATGGTGCTCAAATATTTACAAATATTGAAAAGTAGATGATGTTTCCAAAATTTTAACAAGTAATAATTTAGTGTGTGAGTTAAAGTAGTTAAGTACATAATGTAACAATCAATGTCATAAAAATTATAAATTATACAATTAAATTAGCAACCAGTTTGATTTTGTCTAGACTCTAGATTGTCCTATGGAGCAGGACCAGCATGTTTCCAAGCATTCTTATCTAGGATATAATCCTCTAATTTGTAATATGCTTGTTTACAAAGTGTACTTTTTATATGAGTTTTAAATTTTCTTTCATTTAATTGCAATATGTCACAAGGTATTTTGTTGTAACATTTAACACAGTACCCCATAAAAGATGTATGTACTTTAGATAATCTAAAAAATGGTTGATCTATTTTATCTTTATTTCTAGTATTAAAATTATGTCTATCACTTATTTTATTAAAAAGATGTAGATTTTTTCTTACATACATATTATTTTCATAAATGAATTGACAAGGTACCGTCATAATATTAATCTTTTTAAATAGTTCCCTAAGAGATTCGCGACGACATAGATTGTAAATGGCCCTGACAGCTCTCTTTTGCAAAATGAAAATGGATTCAATGTCAGCAGCCCGACCCCACAGTAAAATGCCATATGACATAATGCTGTGGAAGTAGCTAAAATAAACCAAACGCGCGAGCCGGAAGCTGCTCTGCGTGCAACAGAACCTTGCGCTGCGGACCATTGTTTCGTAAGGAACGATGTTCTCCTCCAGGACCTAGGGATTGAGATCCTGGATGAGTTAGCGCGGCGCCTCGCGAAGGGAATGTACGCGCGTGCTGACGCATCTGCTTGGCCTTATGTCAAGCAGATAGCGTCTTGGCATGCGCGCCCCCCCGACGCGACCATTCCCCTATCCCGCGACCTGTTGGCGGACGACTGACCCCGTCCACCGGACTGGACTCCCGAGTAAGCTGTACACAGGTTACACGCGGCTTACTCGAAACAACTTAACTCTACATACATCCTTCCGATCCATCCGATTTTTCATCAAAATGTATGTGGGATAAGTAATAAAACAACTGAGTTAGAATTATACATTGCAACCACGGGTATTCAGTTAGATTACTTGTGTATTACAGAACACTTCTTAAATCAACAATCTGCTCATGTTTTTAACTTTCCAAATTATAATTTAGTGTCATACAACACAAAGACAAACAAAAAAAGGGGAGGGAGTCTTATTTTAGCACATTCAAATACAGAAAGTGAAAATATTGATTTTGTAAAAAAAATGTATAGATCTGATAGTTTTGAAATATGTGGGGTTAAAGATCTTGAAACAGGGTTATATCTTTTTTGTTGCTACAGAAGTCCATTTGATAAAAACTTTGAAAGTTTTATGTCTAGTTTAGAAAAGTTATTGGAACATTTTATTAACAAGAAGTGCCTTATTTGTGGTGACTTTAATATTGACGTACTTGTTGACAGTAAGAAACACACTGAATTTTTAAGCATATTGACTTGTTATAATTTTCGATACCTTTTAAATACTCCTACTTTTATACGGAGCAACGCATATTCGTGTTTAGATAACATAATAACAAATCTCGCTGATGATGAAATAGATGATTATTCTGTTGATCACAATGGCTTGGCGGATGGTCATGGTGGACTTTTTTGCAATTTAGCTCTTAAAAAAATAAAAAGTAAATCTAAAAACTCGAATCAAAATGTAATAATAAAAAAAAGAATATTTAATAATAAAAATAATATTGCTTTCAAGAAAAGCATAAGTAATAAAAACTGGGTGAATATGGGAATAAATAGTTTTATAAGTTGTCTTACAAAAACATTCCAAGATTGTTACCGAAAGAAATCCATTAGAATAAAGCCTTTTAAAAATACCTCACTACAATGGATT
This sequence comes from Dryobotodes eremita, assembly GCA_917490735.1. Lineage (NCBI taxonomy): Eukaryota > Metazoa > Arthropoda > Insecta > Lepidoptera > Noctuidae > Dryobotodes > Dryobotodes eremita. The sequence continues at coordinate 2,571,130 of OU823245.1, forward strand.
ACTAAAGGCGTTAAAGTTTCAAGTAGAATGAAGAGAGTCCTATGCTCAGGTACAGTAAATAATGCAAGCCTAAAAAAGTATAAAACCAACTATGTTCGAATTTATAGAAGAGTTATTCAGCAACTCAGGAAAAATGCTATAATAAATAATTTAAATACGGCTACAAATATAACTAAACGGACGTGGAAACTTGTTAATGAATGTACAAAAAAATCAAAAAACACGCAATGTAGAAACTTAATCCTAAAAGTGAACAACAAAATGATAACTGATCCCCGGCAGGTCGCAAATCACTTCATTGACAGTTTTGTGTACAAATCGTCTCTCGCTAGCAAGGAAAAAGAAAGAGCGATGAGTTTTCTAATAGAGAGTACAAAAAGGGTAGAAAGTGATTTAACTTTTTGTACAACTACACCATCTGAAATTGCAAAGATTATTAGCAAAATGGCCAATAAGAAATCTTGTGGATTTGATGATTTACCAATATCGATCTTGAAGGAGAATATAGACTCTTTGGCAGTCCCACTTTCAAATTTTTTTAATAAATGCTTCGAAGAGTGTGTCTTTCCAGACCAGTTAAAATTGGCTAAAGTAGTTCCTATCTTTAAAAAAGGAATTAAGTCTAATCCGAAAAATTACCGACCTATATCCCTTTTGCCAACCATATCAAAAGTATTTGAGAAAATCATTAAAACGAGACTGATGGTACATTTAAATACAAATAAAATTATTAATTTAAGACAATTTGGGTATCAGAAAGGCGTCGGTTGCTCAGATGCAATAAATACTCTTATAAATGACATAATTAATAAATTAAATGACAAAATGAAAGTGGCAGGGCTATTCATTGACCTTAGCTCTGCTTTTGATACGATTGACTATGAATTATTATTGACTAAACTTGAATTTTATGGCATCAGAGGCAAATCCTTACAACTTTTAAGATCCTATTTACATAATAGACAAATGTTTGTCGAAATAAAAAACATCGATGATAGTAATCAAGAAGTCATATACACCTCTAAAATTACAAACATAAAACGTGGTGTGCCCCAAGGCTCTATTTTAGGACCTATATTATTTATTATTTTTACAAATGACTTGCTTAATTTTATGCATTATGTTCAACCAGATGTAAAACTGGTTGTATTCGCAGATGATACAAATATAATAGTTGGGGCGAATGATTTAAAAGAATTGACCAAAAATGTTAACAAAAGCCTACAAAACCTCTGCGAGTGGTTTACAGCCAATAACCTTTTGCTAAACACAAGTAAAACGAACATCATTTTATTTAAAACTACAACTCGCCATAATGACACTTTGGATGTAAAAATCAAAGAAGACAAGATCGAATTAGTGGACAAAGTTAAATTTTTAGGCATTACCATAGATATGTATTTTAATTGGAAACAGGAGTTAGCTGCTATTGACGCTTCAATATCATCAGCATGTTATGCTCTCAGGAGCCTTAGAGATATGTTAGATATAAAGCAACTCAAGGCTATATATTACGCGCTGGTAGAATCTAGACTAAGATACAGCATAATGCTTTGGGGAAACAGCTACAGTTATAACTGTGAGAAAGCGTTTATTTTACAGAAACGAGCCATACGAACTATAGTCAGGATCTCACAAAGAGACTCATGTAGAGAGCACTTTAAAGAATTGGACTTTTTAACAGTACCTAGTTTGTATATATTGGTAATCTTGAATTACTTGGCTAGGAATATTCATGAGTATGAATCTCAAGAGGAGCGTAAGATAAGAGAAAGCACAAGAAGGAAAGAATTTAAACACAAGATGGCACCGAAATTTAACATAGCTAAGCACTGTTCCAGATACCAAGCAGTAGAGTTATTTAATAGGTTACCAACTGATTTAAAATTATTAATTTATAGCTCGCACTCTTTTAAAACTAAATTAAAGGCCTTCTTGTTGGAAAAATGTTTTTACTCGGTATCGGAATTTATTAGTGATAAAAGTAGTCACTTAAAATAATAGCAGTTGAACAGATTTAATGATTCTAAATTATATAATTATACTATGCTCATTACTAAGACCTTAGCGAAATGATTTCTAATTTTTTTTACTTTGAATTTGACATACTTGCTAATAATTGGACATTGAATTTGACATTATACTTGCTTTATATTTCACATTGTAATTGATATTTTACCTGATAATAATAAATTAGACTTTTTATCTGACACTGTACCTGCTATGAACCAGATATTGTATTTATTTGTGTCTTTTTATTATTTTGCTGACATTGTATTAATTTGCTTAATGTAGTTGTTTCTGCATGTGTTACTTCTCTTTTTAATATGTAATGTTCAACACAATGTAAATTGTTAATGAATAAATAAATGAATGAATGAATGAATCCATATCCATATCCATACGTTTCAAGTTCCTTCATGACACACATAATAGATATCTTAGGTCATCGGAAAACTTAAGACTAGAGATGCCGATGCATTCCACCAGCTTTTATGACAAGTCTTTTACAGTTCAAGCAGTACGGTTATGGAATGCCTTGCCCGAGTCGATAAGGCGTGCTCAATCTTTGTCCACTTTTAAAATTATGGTTAAAAAACACTTCCTCTCTCCTTAAACATCATCATTACATTTAGTTTCCTTGCTCTTGTTTCATGTTTATTATTGTATATATTATATGTAGATAAGTATATGTTTTATGTATGTATGTATTTGTTGTATATGTAAATGGTACACCACTGACTACCTGCATTATTGTCTCTCCTTCTCCCTTGAATCCATCCAAAGGTTGTCTGTAAAAGATCGCTTTTAGCGATAAGACCGCCCATTGTGTCACCCTGTGTAAAATGTCTACATTTATATCTGTTATTTTTTATGGTGTACATAATAAAGAGTATTCTATTCTATTCTATTCTATCCATATGCATCCGTTGCGTAGCATGTTCTAAATTAATATAGGCATGTTACGTTAACGAATTACAGACATTCACGTCTACAAAGGCGCCTAAACTCACACGTGAATGCGTTGCGCGAGCGGCGATTCGCATAGACACTGAGCGGTGTTATACACTACAATACCGCTCACACATACACGATGGCTTCTTAGCCCGGACAGTAATCGGCTAGCTCTGGAAGCGGGGCGGGCGGGAGCCACACGCTATTCTGTAGGAGTGTCGAGTCAGCACCTTCGTCGCTGGTCGTCTTCGTCGGGCCTCCCCTAGGTCACTAGGTGTCTCACCTGGCAGGGACTGACCGCTGAGGTGTTGGGAAGAAAGCGGCGCTGTGTATCAGCCTCGTGGCGCGCCTACAGAAAACAAATAGCAATCACTCACATGGGCACGCGTCGCTACGCGCGCCCAATAAGCCGCAGGCCAATGTAGCAAACATAATGAGGGGCCCGTATTTATGGATCCTAGAAATTGAAGCCGCGGCCAGATTGCATGACGCCCTGGCACCGCTCGCCACGCCCCCTAGCGAGGGCGTCGCGATTATCCAAGTCTGAGTTCAGCCTATAGGAGCGTCGAGTCGGCACTCTCGTTGCTGGTCATATCTCGCTGGGCCTTCCCCAGGTAACTGGGAGTGTCAACTGGCGGGGACAGACCGCCGAGGTATCGTGAAGAAAGCGGCGCTTTCTAACAGCGTCGTGGCAAGCTTACAGACAGTCATACTCGTAGCAATCACACACATGGGCGCGCGCAACCGACGCGCGTGCTCAAACTATCACCGCCCGCTGTGGCAAACAAGGTGAGGGGACCGTATTTACGGGCCACCGTGCACCTGGACCGTAGCGTATTTCCAATCTATACAAGGCCAGAACGCAGCCATGGAAAACTGCTCGCGTATACATTGGAAATCACTTTTTTACTAAGGTCTTCCAATATATACAAGAGTAGTATGCAAATACTCGCGTATACTTCGTAGTGAACGAATTAGTTACCTTATTCCATAATATACAGTGCCAGTACGCAAACGGAATAATCGTGTATAGATCGGATTAAGCGCGCGATTCCAATCTATACGCGAGCAGTTGAATGCTCAGTTTTTTTATTTGTTGACCTCTCTTTCTATTCCATGGATTTTGTAAGGAATTATCAGCAGTTTGTCGTAGAAATTGTGCCGAAGGGATGTACAAAATGCAATATTACTGTACTAGGGGAATTTAGGATGCATGAGCGAGCGAAGCGAGATCGGGACTTAGGGCACCCAGACTTGGCCAGGTTAGGTTAAAAGGGGATGGTGGGATCTGGAAGACCCCGCCATCCCCTTCGTGGTTATTTTTTTGAAACCATCTAGAAGTAGGAGCCCCGCTGAGTGGGGCTCCATTGACTATGCCTTATTATTATTGCCATTTAGAAATAGGAGGTCCTAGTAGGTTTTCCTGTCACTTACAATTATGTCGGGCCCTATCAGAATACCAGCGCTGCGGTATTTATTTTTTAAATATCGTAGCATTATGCTGAGATAGGAGCCTTTTTGGCCTCGCACAGGTTTTTTACTTGTTTATTGTTGTTTTATTTTTTTTTTCGTTTTTTCTTGTTAATTTTGTTAGTTTTAAATCCTTCTTTTTTATTTTTTACTCTTTGTATTTCCTGTGCGTGTCCCAAATAAAATATTTTTCTTTCTTTCTTTCTTTCTTTCTTTATTATTACATTATAAATCTTTAAAAATCTTTTCAGGCGTAAGTGATGTAGTATAGTTTGGAATCAGGACGCGTGCGTCCACGTTACAAACTATGCACGACCAGTACGCAAAATTCGTGTATACCTACATTGTAATCACAGATTTAAAAATAACTTTTTTTTAACTTTTCCCCACTCTAGGAATTTCTCCTGTATTGTGGGTGCGTTTACAAACATTTAAACTCACACACACAAACAGCTAGACCCGGAACAACTATATTCTCATGAATATAGATCTCAAAGTATGTAACCCCGTGGAAAAACAATATTTATATTCGTTGTGCACCCTTTTTTTTTTTTTTTTTTTTTTTGGTTGGGAAATCATCAAATGACCTCTCCCGCTCTGGGCGGAGCGGAAGGGCGTGTCAGACTCTTACTGACTAAAACCCACCCGTGTTCCTTCAGTTGCCTGTGCGCCAGGGCCACGGTAACTCTTTCGAACAATCCGCGACCCCGGCAGGCATCGGTCCTATCGGACCCCGTCAATGGTGCTGACATCTCTTTGAGGCGCGCGTGGAACACGACGCGCCGTCGACCCGGGCCTGGTCCTTACCGGACGGCGAGCTGCCCATTGCTCGCCGTCCGCAAGCCCGCGCCTACGGTGGCCGGGAGTCGGCAATCGACTCCCGACGCCCAGGGTGTCTCCTCCTCCTGCGGCTCGTTGTGCATCCTGGGATTTATTAATGGCGTTAATTCTTTTACATGCATCGAAAAATACGGTGACAGAATTTCTAAGCCCCTTAAAGATCACGTGTTTATTCGCAATGCTAGTGCGTATAACATTTACGAGTAGAAGACTTGTTTTATTAAAACAAAGTGATCCGAGGATAAAGTTATGTGATTTTAAAGTTGAAAACCGTAAATGGTCAGAATTGGCCGAGTCGAGCATGCACTGTTGTTGAGTTTTTGGTTGCAGGTTAACACATGAGGACGTGTGCAAGCAGGATGGCCGTGTCGGAAATACGAGTACGTTAAAGCAATCGTTTGACTTTGACTAATCGGGACGCCAGCGCCACCAGGTGGCGCTGGTCAGAGTCTATAACGCTAACGCTTGGCCAGAGTAAAGCAGGGTTTGTTATCGGCGGTTAAGCAGTGAACACGTTTAGAAACTGTCCCGCGTTCCGTATAGGTGTGTCGTGTACCTACAGTGTGTGATTCGTAAGTGTGATTAAATTGTTCGTAAATTATCATTTGATTGGAACTGTAAACGGTTTTTTTATTGCGCAATAACCAACACTACCCATAGTACGCCCACAGTAGTTAAAATATGGCTGATAATTACGGAACAGATAAATAAGGTTGGAATAGTAATGTGGGCGTGGCAAGCGCGCCACAATTATGATTCGACGATCATAACTTGACCGATTCATTTGTTCACCGCGTTTAGTGTGTTTCGGACTACTTCGGAGAACTGAGCTCTGCATTAAAATGCCTTGTTGTGCAATTATAACTTGTAAGACAAAAAGTCAGACCTCAAGTATAGAGCGAGGGGTATATATTTTCATCGGTAAGTCGAAAATAACATTTAATTACAATATTATTAGTAAAAAACATAAAAATATACGGATCACTATGAAATTCCAAACATTAACAACAATATCGCAACAAGTTGCAAAAAATATACATTGCCCGATGTGTACTCGCTAATCAACGCAATGACCGAGTTCGCTTGCAATGTACTGCATACATTGCATCCTCTACACTTCGCCCCTACTGCAGATCCAAAATTGGTTTACTGCTATTAATATAGTATTAAATGGGAAAAAAAACTAAATGTATAAGATTTTCTTTACCAAAGGTCAAAAGTACTAATTGTGAGATAGCAATAAATCAAGAGAAACTAGAATTTGTCAATAAAACTGTTTTCCTGGGGATTACGCTCGACTGAAGGCTTCAATGGGGTCCTCATTTAACATGCCTTGCAGGACGGCTAAGTTCAGCGACATATGCTGTGAGAAAAATCCGTCAATTTACTGATGTAGGTACCGCGAGGCTAGTCTATTTTATATAGTTACTTTCATAGTATTATGTCGTACGGTTACAACAAAATACCTCCCCATATACTTCAACTGAATGAAACGAATTTTAAATCTTGTATAAAACGCACACTATGCAGTCAAGCATATTTTTGGTTGTTGTATGTAGTTGGGGGATTACATCGCTGATAAAAATGCATGGCTCAACGCTGATCCTGCTCCACAAGGGCGCATTAACTTATTGATTAGCATTTGGAACTACTGAAGATTGTAAAAACTATCTTTACATTGTATAAATTTAATTTTTTAGTATTGTATAATTGCATAGCACATGTGTGAGTACTATGTACCTACTATAAAGCTACCATTTACTAGGTTTGTCTTTCATTGACTTGAATGTGCTCTGGCGGCTCGGAGTATGTCATGCTCACTCAAATGTCTCGCTGGTGGTGGCGTGTGTGTTGGGTCATTAAGTTCCCTTCGAAATGGTTGAGCTGAATGGTGCTGATCCATACGTTATGTTCGTGAACGGGCGCCGTCAGTGGGGACTGGTCATCGCTTGGCTGCCACGGCTTATTTTAATTTAATTTAATATTTGAATTGTTTTTGTCTCTTTATTATGGACGCTTTTAACGTTCTGCATTGTTCTCACATGCATAATTTCAACATGAATGATGTAACCAATATTTTGTAACCATATTTTGATTTAAAAGAGTGTCCATGGAGCTTCTTGCCCGTTCTTCTCCATAGGTACCTACTACGCTTTGGAATGGGCAACTAGCTTCATCTTTCTGACTGACCGACCCCTTGACAATTCAAAAGTGCCTGTAATTGGTTTATTTGAAATAAATGCTTTGAGTTTGAGTTTGAGTTCCGCAAGAGGCCGATATGGCCTTCGAAAGGCCGCAGGCAGCGAGCGTCAGTAGCAGGCCGTGGACGGCGGTAGCACGGCACGCATCAGCGCGCAGGTTGGAGCAGCGTGTAGGTTGGAGTTGCCTTGTCCTCAGCCAGGACGTAGAACCCTGGAAGGTGCGTTAGGGAGCGAATGTTATTTGCAGTGCAAAAGCAGCAAGCCGCGTGTGATGTGTCCAGCCTCATTCCCCCTTCGGCAACCAAGGAACGGTGTAAGGAGTAGGATAGGCAGAAGCTCAACACATCGCAGCGGCTTACAGGTAGAGAGTTGCAAAGACAGCGTGTCACAATTACAGATGCAATATAAGGTTAGGTATGTGACACGCGAGCATAAATTACAAGGAAAACAATGATTTTAGCAGATAGCTCGCTATATGGCTTATAATACACAGTGAGGCCTTGCACGGCTCGGATGCAGCAGTAATACACACATATTTCATATTATTGAGCACCGGTCAACCTACCGCCACGCGGTCTAGCAATTACACCCGCGAAATAGGTGATGATAGTATTAGTGTAGGTTGTCCGCCACAGGAGATATAGTATTAATATCTAATTAATGAGGAAATCACCCTAGGTCGGGGCACAAGGAATCCTGAGGTTCAGGGAATAGCTCTGCTAGCTAAACCAGCGCAAGATGCAAATGGACGAGTGTTCTCACGAAAATTAGTGTTGTTCCATCTTTTTAGGGATGTGCTTAGCAACTAACTAATTGAGTAATATTTAGTATCACTCGACTATTTACCGTTGAGACTCCTCACAACGCTACACTAGGAATATTAAAAGTAATTATGCCAAAACATTTACACAAGAAATTTAAAAACAGTGTCGTAGATCTCTTTAAATACTGTAATGTTATGAATGTTTTCAATAAAGTTAAATTTTTTACTCTTGCGGAAGTCAATAGACCTGAGCTGCTAACCGAAAAAACAAGACCTGACTTTCTCAGAACGATACACTTAAAAATAAATACATCCTAACAAAATTTCATGTGTATGGGATGAAGGTTGCAGAATATTTAATATCTTTTTTTTAACAAACTTTCAGAAGACTTGCAAACGTTATACATGCAACACGAGTTCGAAAAGTTAAAAGTACAAATCAAAACGTTTCCTTACACAACATTTCTCCTAATGTACGTAATTTATGATTTGTAAAATGTAACGGCTCGCCAACAACAGATAAACCCTAAGAGGTTTTCGTTGTATGGCTAAAATCAAATTGTGAGTAGGTTAAGTGTAATAGAAAAAAAAAATGCTCGATATATGGAGTAGGTAACTTACGTAACGTGTTGTTAAAATGTACTCGATTGTGTTTAATGTACAGACAAAATACTGCGAGCGAAGAGACTTACATTGGTTTTTATACCTGACTAGTAGGTACTAGTCAGGTATAAAAACCAATGTAAAAAAAAATAATCTGTGAAAATCTGTGAAAGGGGATCAAAATTCCATAAAAAAATATGGATAGTCTCCTAAGACCATTTTCGCGTAGCTGCAACGGGTAAGGTACTTCCCCTTACTGCCCCGCTGAAAGTTTCCACCCTGTATAGAATAACTCATTTTCGACAGAATGTCCCTTACGTTATTTCATATTTCCGCTATCGATTACGTAATAATATCGGGTAATCTTAGACTAAAATACTTTTGTCGTTGTCAAACTATTTTGTTGATATTATTTGCGAGGGGTAAGTATCAATGATCGGTGTGTCTGGAAATAATCTGGGTTCACCACAGGTATACGCGCCGGCAGCCTGGCTGAATGAGTACACGAGTCCAAACTGTGGCACTGATTCAATTGTAGGCTATTATCGTGACCTTTACTGCGAGTTCAGGTTCTTTTTTGCACGATTATTGACAGGGGGTTAATAAATAATAATTAATAGGTAAACATGAGAAGTGGCCTTTGCCCTGCAGTGGGTTTATATTAGGCTGGCATTATTATTATTTTTAAGTGACTTTTTCAATCCATATGTACTTTCTGAGTTTCTCTTACACATTATTGACATCGGTAAAGATAAACCTTGACTTATAGTTAATATATGTCTGAGATCACCGACCCGTCTTGAGCAAGCGTGGGTGATCAATGCTTGAGCCTTCTCTGTATGAGAAGTGGCCATTGCCCTGCAGTGGGTAATAGGCTGGTATTTTAATTATTAATAGGTAAGGACGTTAGCGTAGAAATGCTCTACCTAGATTAGAACATAAATTCATTATTTCTCCTTCCTAATATTAATTTAGTGTTAGATGTCAAGAGCAATAAGCGCGCGGCTAGATAACGTCGCACTGTGCTCCTATAAACAGTACGCGGCCGCAGTACTCGGCACACACCGCTCCCTGCCGGCCGCGCGCGCTCGGCGTCATTGTCGGTCTAGATAACAACACAACAACATCAACATGATCACGGCGGCGATCGTGCTCGTTCTTATCGTCGCGCTCTACCTGTACGGCACGCGCAACTTTAGCTACTGGAAAAAGAAAGGAGTCAAACATGACAAGCCGACAGTGTTGATCGGCAATAATGCTCAAGTCTACCTCATGCAAAAGAGCATCACACAGAAGGCAGCAGAAATGTACTGGAAGTATCCGAATGAAAAAGTGGTAGGATTTTACCGATCCACTCACCCCGAGCTCGTGATCAGAGATCCTGAGATCGTAAAACGCATCCTGTCAATAGATTTTCAATACTTTTATCCCCGCGGCTTGAACCCGCACAAGACGGTGATCGAGCCGATGATGCGCAACCTGTTCTTTGCGGACGGCGACTTGTGGCGGATGCTACGGCAGCGCATCACGCCGGCATTCACGAGTGGCAAGCTTAAGGCGATGTTCCCGCTGATCGTGGAGCGCGCGGAGAAGTTGCAAGCACGCGCGCTTGCCGCCGCCGCCACCGGCCGCCCGTTGGACGCCCGTGACCTCATGGCGCGCTACACCACGGACTTCATCGGCGCCTGTGGGTTCGGCCTCGACGCCGACTCACTCAACGATGAAGAGTCTGCCTTCAGGAAGTTAGGAGCCTCAATATTTCAAATTGGAGTAAAGGAGGTTTTCACAGCTATGTTGAAAGAAATGTTTCCAGAATGGTGTAAGCATTTAAAGTATCTCGAAAGAGTGGAACAGCCTATGATTGATCTAGTCTCAGCTATACTTAAACAGAGGAATTATGAACCTTCCGGCAGGAACGATTTCATTGACTTGTTGCTCGAGTGTAAGAAAAAGGGAAAAATGATGGTAGAATCGGTGGAAAATGTGAAAGCAGACGGCACGCCGGAGATCGCTACGTTGGAGTTAACGGACGAGCTGATCGCAGCACAGGTATTCGTGTTCTTCGCGGCCGGCTTCGAGACATCGTCGTCGGCCACCAGCTTTACGCTGCACCAGCTCGCCTACCACCCGGAGGTGCAGCGCAAGGTGCAGCAGGAGATCGACGTGGTGCTGGCCAAGCACAGCGGCCACCTCAGCTACGACGCCGTCAAGGAGATGACGTACCTGGAGTGCGCGTTCAAGGAGGCCATGCGCATGTTCCCGTCGCTGGGCTTCCTGATCCGCGCGTGCGCGCGCACCTACACCATTCCCGAGCTGGACGTGACCATCGACCCGGACGTGGGCATGATCATCCCGCTGCAGGCGCTGCATAACGACCCGCAGTACTTCCCCGAGCCGCACGAGTTTTGTCCGGAGCGCTTCCTGCCCGAGCAGCAAGATGACAAGACCAAGTTCGTGTATCTGCCCTTCGGTGACGGCCCTCGCGCCTGTATAGGTAAGAACTGTTTATTTCTTAAGTATTGTCTATAAAGAAGAAACCGCAAAATTAGTTAAGTATGTAACTGTCCGCCTCCAGCCAGGGGGCATCTGCATTATGAGGTTCGACACGTATCGCGCCACCTGTTGATCTTTGTGCCTATTCCAAGGCGGATACTAACCGGAATAAATCCGGATTAAAAGCACGGTTAAATTTAAGACAACGCTCTCGGGTCTATACTAAAACTGCTCGTAGCACTTTAGAAAATATTTGCTAGTCGGTAAGGTTGGTAACAGCGGAAGGTGACGTCCAAGATGTGATGAACACACACACGCACATTTTTTTTTACCACCACAATTTTTTTATTAATCACCACTATGACAACCACAATTATTGAGTGTTATGAGTGAGTGTTACGTGTTGAGTGTTGTGTATATTGAAGTATTTTTCACAGGACACTTCTCCCTAAAACATTGTAGTTTGTATCGTATCAGCAAGTTGAAGTACTATAAGTTGTAATAATTATATGTGTTTGGTGTTTGGTGTTTGCAGGTCTGCGCCTGGGCCTGATGCAGTCTCTGGCGGGGCTGGCGGCCGTGCTGTCGCGCTTCACCGTGGCGCCAGCCACCACCACACTGCGACATCCCGTCGTCGACCCAAAGTCCGGTATCGTGCAAAGCGTCAAAAACGGCCTGCCGCTCGCCTTCATCGAACGCAACCCTACTGTGGCCGCGCAGTAAGGACGGACACGCTTCATGTGATGTGAAATACATGTACTTGATAATTTTTGACAGTGATCTAATTAAAAAGACATTGCGCAACGATAGACGTTTAATAAAAGTAGTAAACAATGAGTGAAAAAATATTAACGTCGAATAAAACGAAGACACACAGATAGCGTCAGACGTGTGATTTGTTTTCTGTTTGTTTTGTATAGTGTTTAAGGAATTAAAATAATTTATAAATATGTTAAGCTACAGTGTTTATATTAGGTCTTTACCTATGAAATTGCCGTTCTGCAGTACTGGCCATTTCAAATCAAAATAATTTTTGTTTGGCTATGAATTCTAATTTCAAATTAATTTTATTTTAAAAACATGGATTTTTTTTTCTAAAAGTAGTCATTTCTTTATTGATTAGTGTTACATTTTCATCGCATTTCAATCTTTTTCGTCATCATGGATACGTTAAAAATTCGAGTAATTATGGAATATGAGTACCGTCGTGGCAGCAACGCGGCACAAGCGGCACGCAACATCAACGACGTTTACGGAGCTAACTCTACAAACCAACGCACCACCTGTTATTGGTTTGCTCGCTTCCGTTCTGGAAATTTCGACCTGAAAAATGAACCTCGCGGTCGTCCGAAGACTTTGGTCGACAATGACGAATTAAAGGCGATTGTGGAAGCTGATGATACACAATCTACGGCTGAATTAGCAGCAGCTTTCGACGTTAGCGTCAAAACAATATTGGTCCATTTGCGTCAAATTGGCAAGGTAAAAAAGCTTGACAAATGGGTGCCCCACGAACTCAATGATCGCCAGCGCGAAGTACGCGTCGAGACGTGCCTTGCACTGCTCAACAGACACACAAATGAAGGAATTTTGAACCGCATTGTTACCTGCGATGAAAAATGGATTCTGTTTGATAACCGTAAGCGCTCAGCAAGTTGGTTGGATCCTGGTTCAGCACCTAAACAATGCCCTAAACGAAAACTTACCCCTAGAAAAGTGATGGTCACTGTTTGGTGGTCTAGCGCCGGTGTGATTCATCACAGCTTCTTACCAAACGGGGTGAGCATTACTGCAGATGTGTACTGTGAAGAACTGAACACAATGATGGAGAAGCTGGCGCATCTCCAACCAGCATTGGTCAATCGCTCGTCTCCGCTGCTCCTGCACGACAACGCGCGACCTCATACTGCACAGCAGACGGTCTCCAAGTTGCAAGAACTGGGGTTGGAAGCTCTCCGTCATCCGCCCTACTCACCAGACCTTGCGCCTACAGACTACTACTTTTTCCAGAATTTGGATAACTTTTTGGCGGGAAAAAAATTTAATACCCGAGAGGCAGTACAAAATGCCTTTGAAGAATTTGTTGCCTCCCGTCCAGCTGATTTCTTTAAGAAGGGCATCAATAAACTGCCACTGCGATGGCAAAGATGCATTGATTGCATGGGTGATTACTTCGATTAATACAAATAAAAAATTCATGAAAAAAATTCGTTTAAATTTTTTCATACAAAACGGCAATTTCATAGGTAAAGACCTATTATATGTTGCAAAAAGTTTTAATAAATAAATTACTATTTTAAACCTGATAGCAAAATTTTATTATTGTCAAATTTTTCCATGCCACGTCAGAATTAAGTAGCCCTCGTCAGAACAAGGACGTGCCTTCATTTTGCAGTATAATTCCTGCAATTACGTACTTTTTGTTGTCAAGTCGATTAAATTCTTTTTACGAGTCAATCGGTCAGGTTTTTTTTTTTTGTGATTTTTTTGAATATTCATAAATTGACAATTGTTCTGAACAATGTCAAGAAAAAAAAAATTAAGGCATTCTGTCGTTGGAATTCCAAGAAAAATGATATAATTTTTCAATAATATTGAAACATTCTTCGAATGCGAATTTGAAATTATTAATGTTTAACACGATATGTGAGTATTCAGCGGATATCTCGATCGAGTGTACGTTCCCTGGAATTTATCGTCACTTTTTCTTTTGATTGTTTGAAAGGCCAGCTTTTTTGGCCTTACCCTGCCATTTATTGTTCGTCTGTCTTCTTCTATCGTCTGCCGGCTGCCGAAGTCCGAGCGAGCTTGCGGAGAGAAGCGCGGGATCGTTGCCGAGCAAGGTCGACGACACAGGTCCAGTAGCTTGGAAATCAGCTGCTAAATAAGTCATTTGTGTGGCGCAATAACGCCCAAGCATCAGTATAGTCGAAGTGTTCTGTGCTACACCATAGTGTGACATTCTATTTTTAAGGTGCTTTCCTAAATTCTCTTCATCAGATTTTATAATCCCTTTAAAAGTTATCTTAACGAATTATGTAAAGAAAAAACTTAATCTTGTGCTTATTTGTGAAAAACACTTTTTAGAGCGGCACGAATTTCGTACGATTGCAATCGAATTTAAATTCGTCAGAATACTTTTAAGATCCTAAATATTTGGTAACATCATAAGTTTTTTCTCTGAAAATCTTGTTGTTTTTTTTTGTATTTAGATTTTAAAATTCCAACGACTGATTTTTTATTTATTTTTTGCCTAATATTCTATTAATCTTTATTTCGGATGGTTTTTATTATAATAATAAATTTTACGTGTATTTGCTGCGTGAGTTTGATTTTTAGCTACCTCACGCCGGGGTTCGAGTCCCCGGCGTGTTAGCAGCCAGCTCTACGCTGCAATATACATACTCGTAATTAATTCAACGTATTCCATTCAGGGCGTGATAGTGTGACCCTTTTACAACAATTAACCACCCCATGTAGCCTTCTCCGACCAGACGGGTGTCGTGTCTGGTGGACAACTGCCCGACGGTTGATGTCAGGAAGTTGTATATATGCTAGTTGCGCGGTAAAATTTGCTTGCGCGATGAAGATTTTGCGTGACGTCAGTGTGACGCGTAGCTCGAATGTGGCGATGTTTATGCCGCTACAAATCCATGGGATAAAAAAAAATCATGTGTTATGTATTTCTGAAAATTTCCCAGAATGTGTCACTAAACATGACTTTTCTCTAAATTCTCAAATGGGCATAATTTTTTTGCATTCATTGGCATCATTTATTTTATTCAGTAGTTGTATGTTGTGTTGTTGTTTTGTTCAGTTGTTCGCTGAACAGTCACACAGTTGATTTTGGGCTAATATAAGCGTGCTACCAGCGCCTCAACCAGGTGGGTAGCCTCCATAAAATAACCATTCAATGGGTCAAAGGACACAGCGGTTCGCTAGGTAGCGATGTAGCCGACGAATTTGCCAGAAGGGGCTCGAGCATGGCACCCGAGGGACCTGTACCCATCGCGTCACTCCCCTTCGGGTACTTACGCACTCTGGTAAGGAAACGCACCAGGGACCAAGATCCCAAACTATGGGTGGACCAAGGTGAGTGCACTCACCTTGGAAGGAAGCACTGCTTACAATTGACGGCCGCCTCACGAAACAGGCTCTCCGACTAACTAAATAATAGCTGCGTACAGTAACAGCAGCTTTAACTGGCCACGGGTCCATTTAATTAACACATCTTTGTCATAGGCGTCACAGACAGTCCGCTGTGCAGGGCCTGCATGGAGGACGACGAGACAGCAGCTCATGTACTTCTAAACTGCCCGGTGGTCGCCACGTACAGAGCAAAGTACTTCGGTAACCCAGGTACTCTGCGTGAGATTGTCAGTAATGCCAAGTCGTTTCTAGCCTTCCTCGAGGAGCTGGGGTGGATCGAATAATCGATTTTCCCAGCCGTACGCAAAATACGCGAATTGATATGGAATTGCGGACACCAGCCCATATTACCGTACCATTATGAACTTGGACACCATTTATCTCAAAATTTTACTATCATAATTATTAAGAGTACAAATTACACAGAAATCATTTTATATAAACGGCTACCTAACGTCGTACAAATGCTTAAAAATCCTTCATGCGTTAGGTAGCCATTGAACCCAATGCAATTCTTCCACTAATCATTCACGTATTTATCTTGTCTGTCCGACGTCCGTATCCAGCAGTATATCAGCGTCAGGTATATTCATCTTGTCTGCTGGACGTCCGTATCCAACAGTATATCAGCGTCAGGTATATTCATCTTGTCTGCTGGACGTCCGTATCCAACAGTATATCAGCGTCAGGTATATTCATCTTGTCTGCTGGACGTCCGTATCCAACAGTATATCAGCGTCAGGTATATTAATCTTGTCTGCTGGACGTCCGTATCCAACAGTATATCAGCGTCAGGTATATTCATCTTGTCTGCTGGACGTCCGTATCCAACAGTATATCAGCGTCAGGTATATTCATCTTGTCTGCTGGACGTCCGTATCCAACAGTATATCAGCGTCAGGTATATTAATCTTGTCTGCTGGACGTCCGTATCCAACAGTATATCAGCGTCAGGTATATTCATCTTGTCTGCTGGACGTCCGTATCCAACAGTATATCAGCGTCAGGTATATTCATCTTGTCTGCTGGACGTCCGTATCCAACAGTATATCAGCGTCAGGTATATTCATCTTGTCTGCTGGACGTCCGTATCCAACAGTATATCAGTGTTAGGTATATTTGCCTGACACATACTGAGCTGGACTCCCATTTAGTCAATTACTTTCGTTTACATTATTTTAATGTGTTTTTTTATATTACATACTAGCTGCTGCCCGCGGCTTCGCCCGAGTGGATGTCGGAAATTATCCCACGGGAACGTGCTACCGGGACAAAAGTAGCATATGTTACTCCTTATAACACCGGCTATCTGCCAGTGAAAGTACCGTCAAAATCGGTGCAGCCGTTTCGGAGATTAGCCGAAATAAACCGACAGACAGCAAGACAAACAAACAAAAAAATTTTGAATTGGTATTTTGTTATAACTGTTATAAGTACCGTATATACTTTTATATACATTTAGTAAAAAACCGTTGTTTTAACATGACAGACACTTCAATTTTATTTATTTGTTTAGATTAGATTTACATCACTTCGGTAAATTGTGATGTAACTAAGAGCACAAAAAAACAAGAACTGTCTTAGCAAAACCTGTTAGTAGCGATTAGCTACATTGATGCGTGTGATTCCTTCCAATCTGCGTTGATCCGATGTGTTGAGTATCAAGCTCGGGGTGTTGCTGGTAGTTCTGACGTAGTAAAACTAATTATTTTCTATTATATGACTGTATTTCTTGGGTAGGTACTGATTACAATTGTAATGACACGACCGACGTGTGCGCACGTAAGCTGTCGGCGAGCGAGCAAAGGGGGGGGGGGGAAGCTCGCAATCGCGGTGTATTGTGTGACCTGATGATTGTGGCGTCAGGAACACGGTGCGAGGCCTCTCGACCTTCCTCACCATCCCCTTTAACGAGTGACCCGAAATACTGTATGTAGAATCCTGTTGATTCCGTATTTAAGTTGAATACAATATCACTTCACTGGCTCACTACCGCTCCAAGCTCTATCCTGCAGGCTTGCTTCACTTTGTACCTTTACCGCCATTTCCCGTGATTCACAGACAGGGCTTGCAACCGGTACCAAAAGTACAAGTTCTGTACCGGTACTTAGCGGTTTTTGTCATTTCGGTACCTGGTACCGGTTCCAGACGGGTATTGGTACTCCACCTACCTAATATCGGTACCAGACTATTAAGCTGGGCATTCACGGTCAGTCTATCGTGCCAAAATATGGCTTGATGTACATCCAAAATTTGATAGTGAGTGTCCCTTCTTCAGTCATTGGCGCGACGCGACGTCAAATCAGGGATTTTCCGTGCGCGCCGTAACGTAATCCACAACCTCACGCCGCGCCGCCCGCGCCGTTTAGCGTCGCGCCAGTTGTCTTAGTGCAAAATGCGTGGGCCGTGAGTAGCTATTTATAGGGGATTCACGACCACCGAAAGTCCAACGTAACTAAACCTGTGATGGTATGTAGTTTGGTAGAAGCGAGCGACCATGTTATATTGGACTAGAGGTAAAAATTATGTTTGTGGGGATTCACGACCACTGAAGTCCAGCGTAACTAGAGCCGTGATGATACGGTGGTTGGTAGAGGCGGGCGGTCATTTTATGTTGGATGATTTGAAATGTGGTTGAAACAGGAAGCGAGTAAGATAAGGTGTGTTATCGTGGCTAACAATGTTGCAGTATCAGCTCCCACGCTGTCATTGGACAGTGAGTCATCCAGTGTTTGAAGATCTCTGCGTTGGTACATAGTTAATAGAAGGGGGCGGCTATGTTATATTGGTTTGTTCGTGTACGCTGGCGCTCGTGCTAGCGTGTTCTGGCTCTGCGTTGTCTTGTGGGACGGTGTTGATCGGAGAGTATGTCTTGGTTGAATTTGCGGGGCGCGGTGGGGGAAGTGGGTGGGGGTCCGACGGGGCGTTCGACAATATTGTGGTGAAAGACGCTGCTGTCCGGCTGGTAATGGTGATAAGAATAAAGATAATATTATTATATTTACCCGATTTATAATAACCGTATTGTTTACATTATATTACGCTCGTATTTATTTACATTCGGATCTCACTATTGCCGGGTGAAGTTTCGATTTTTTATTGTTATCTCATAACGTTATTATTATTACGCAAGAAAATACATTGATAATCATTATTATTTACAATGTCCGATTCAGCGAAATCTGTTGTAGAAGTAATCCGTGAAATTATTTTCAAGAATGATAGTGGTGAGATAATATTTACTAAAAGTATGTGGACTGCTCAGAAAATATCGAACTCAGATTCATCAAAACATCAGGACAATGATGCAAGTCGTACGGAAGAATCAGTGACATCTAATATTGAAAACAGACATCACTTTGTATTCAAGAGCGATGGTGAGGTTACACATATGTTTGTTCGAGTTAGCGACAAACAGAATGATTGTGAACAATTGAAAATAGTGGAAGGAAGTGATGATTATGATCCTGAGGGAAGGGATGAGTGTGGTATTGATTCATCACCGATGAGCAGAACAACAGCCTCATTGACGAGTGAATATCAAAGAGACCACACACCTTAGCACCCGCACTTCAGTTAAAAAACAAAACGTTTGCTCAGTTTCACAGACTGGCCTTTAAGAATGCGTCAGAAGCCAGAGGATCTTGCTGATGCCGGTTTCTTTTATACTGGTTATGGAGACAGGACCATGTGTTCTCATTGTGGTGCAGGCTTAAAAGACTGGGAAGACGATGATGACCCTTGGCAGCAACATGTTCAGAGATTTACTCAGTGTGTTTACGTTAAGCTCAAAAGTGAATTAATATAGCAGGTACAGTCAAAATGTCAAACCTACAGTTTTATGACAGCTGCGCGCACAGATCATTAAAGCCCGGCGGCGTATGAGTCGTTTCCCCGGAATGTTACCACGTTATAAATATTATGTTTATATACTTTTTGAACTAAGTTATAGTGTATTTATTTTATTTCTTATTTTAATGTTTATTTTTAATTTTCGTATGCTGCACTGGTTGACGTCATCACGTCAGCGCCGGCTATCGCTGAAAACCAGCGCTGGGGCTCTGTCTCGCATAGGGTCGTAGCATTATGCTGAGCGATTGCCGTTTTGCGTGAATGTGACGCATATTTTTCCCCAACTCGTTATTTTTTGTATTTGTGTCATTGATTTGTGTGTTTTTTCTTTGCGTCATGTTTACCGCAAATAAATGTATTTTCTTTCTTTCTTTCTAGTGTGTTTTAGGTTAGCAGTAGACATAAAAAAGTAGAAGTTAAAAGAAATAAAAAACAGTTAAAGTACTATCAATGTATTTTTATTTAATTTTATAATGTCGTCAAGCCAATGTGTTTATTCCATCCTCAGTAAAACATCTTTTGTCATCATTACCAGAAAGTATATTTTTTCTCTTAATTTGTCTATAAATGTGGTGCTTATCGCTAGTAAACGTGTACATGTTATCATATGTTGCATAGTCAATCAAGGGCTTTTTTATAACATTCGAAATTTAACTTTCTTACAATAGTGGCGGAGATGCCTTTGTTTTTCTATACTGTCAAATCATTTTGTAAAACATAACTATACAATTTAGAACGTAAACCAATAAACTCTATCTTGGTTTTATCTTTCATGAGACCAACCACCATTTTATTGATTAATAGTAAATTATAAACGTTGTCCATGGGAAAATCAGAGGTGTCAAATCTAGTCTCTAAGTCATATCTAATATCTTCATAAAAAATATCAGCAGTGATTTGACAGATGAAAGAATCTGTATCTGTATGGAGCAATTGTACGTTATGTTTGTATTTAGGTGGCATGTGTGAGTAGTGAAAATCGTACATAACATGTTTAGAAAGTTCTAGTACAGTGAAACCAGCATAAATAGGTTTATTTTACAGTATTTTTGTTTTATTCATTTGCACCGCTATAAAATCATCGGAGAAAATCTTACAACTATGAAAATTAATTAGTACACAATGAAACTGTTATTTTTTGTAGAACGCCTCCTGCCGGAGGCTCTATGCTGGGGTCGTGCGGTCCATGGCCCTTTACGCGACACCGGTGTGGGCGCGTTCATTAAGGCGCCGACTAGCCCGCCAGTTGAACGCGTTCCAGAGGGTCATGGCCATCCGGCTAGTCTGGGGATACCGCACGGTCTTCTGTGAAGCGACAAGCCTTCTTGCCGGATTGCCCCCATGGGATCTGGAGGCAAAAGTCCTCGCGCATATATGGGAGTGGTGCGAGGAGGCAAAACGCTGGGGCGTAACTTTATTGCTGCGAGAAATCGTGACACAGTGGACTGAGCTCCGGCGGGATCTCATGGCGGTTTAGAGAGTGCGACTGTCGCAACCCAGTGCTGGGCACGCCATAATTGCTGTGGTAAGTCCCCTCTTTGAGGAGTGGATTGAGAGGCGCCACGGTGTCCTCACCTTCCGCATGACGCAGGTCGTCACCAGACACAGTTGTTTCGGGCGGTTCCTGTTTCGCATAAGGCGGGAGAAAACGCCCGGGTCTTACTATTGTGTGGAGCGCCCGGATGACACGGTGGAGCATACGGTGGAAGTCTGCCCGGCTTGGGCGGAGCACCACTATATCCTCGCGGAGGCGATCGGCGGCGGCGGTCTTTCGCGTCCAGTCTTGGTCCAGGCCATGATACGGAGCGAGAGGGCATTGGAAGCTGTCACCTCCTTCTGCGAAGCAGTGATGAGGGCAGTGGTGAGGGCGAGGCAATCGTTGCGCCCTTACGACCCTAGTCGCCGCAGGAGGAGACACCCTGGGCGTCGGGAGTCGATAGCCGATTCCCGGCCACCGTAGGCGCGGGCTTGCGGACGGCAAGCAATGGGTAGCTCGCCGTGCGGTAAGGACCAGGTCCGGGTCGAAGGCGCGTTGTATTCCACGCGCGCCTCAAAGAGATGTCAGCCCTAAATGATGGGGTCGGATAGGGCCGATGCCTGCCAGGGTCGCGGATTGTTCGAAAGAGTTACCGTGGCCCTGGCGCACAGGCAACTGAAGGAACACGGGTGGGTTT
Source organism: Dryobotodes eremita (assembly GCA_917490735.1). Classification (NCBI taxonomy): domain Eukaryota; kingdom Metazoa; phylum Arthropoda; class Insecta; order Lepidoptera; family Noctuidae; genus Dryobotodes; species Dryobotodes eremita. The sequence continues at coordinate 2,592,630 of OU823245.1, forward strand.
TAGTCAGTAAAAGTCTGACACGCCTTCCCGCTCCACCCAGAGCGGGAGAAGTTATTTGATGATTTTCTTCCCAAAAAAATAAAAAGGGGTTCGAACCCCGACGTAAAATAGCATAAAATCAAACACTTATTTTACTGCAAGAACACGAACTATTTATTGTAAACTTAAAATAAAAAATACACACAAAAAATATGAAATAATATAGAGAATCATTCCATGGTTTTAAAAACCATTAGAAACAATATATGAGACCGAATAAAGAAATCGAAGTTGAGTTTGGGAGAGAAAAACTTAAAATATACTATAATATAGATTTTGAGTTAAAAACGCTCTGTCGAATAATTAGTTCGATTGCAATCGCACATGAGATTCGTGTCGCTGTTTATGCAACTATTCAAAAAGAAACGGAAAGGTTAACTTTTTCGGTATATCATGTACATTAAATAATTTATGTTGAACTATAGATTAATAAGTAGGGAAAAAGTTCAATAGATAATAATTAATAGATTGAGAAAGAGTATGCTTCCTGGCGACGCTGTAGCACTCAACGCCTCGTCTGTCGGTAATCGGCACGTTATAGCGCCACGTGGATTAGATAAAATGCACCTGATGGGCCGAGCCACGGACGAAATGGCGAACCGCATTCGTCCGCCTCACTCAGCGACAATTCCTTCCGGACTGGACTGGTTGGTATTTCGGTAGCCGGTGGGTGGATGTGTAGGCAGGCAGATAGTTAGGTGGGTATGTAATGCCAGAATTTGGCCTTTTGACTGATTTTAAACCTAAGTCAAGCAAAAAGGAATCCTTCTTAGATCAGAGAGCAAGGCGCAAATTAAGTAAAAAGGAAAACCGAACCAATGAAGGGATTACATACCATAAATGGAGAAGGACGATCCTGGGAACAGGCAGACAATTGATGTCTATAAATTATCGCTTCATAATGATTAGTTGGATTAATATTCACAAACGATATACTAGCACTTGCTAGAGAAACACATTCTATAAGATTTTACTTTATTATTAGAATGAACAAATTAATATTAATCTGTAGAAATCCAACGACTGACAGATTGCTTAGTCTGACTAGCTGGTTTGGAAATATTGTCGATTTGAATCTTTGAAAAATTATGAATAAAAATAAGCTGACCGTTTGGCGCGTAAAAAATATCTAACCGCTTTGCGAGCAAAAAATATGTAACAGGAAGAATAATACTGCAATAGGTAGTAGGTACAACCTTCATAATAGATATCATCTGTGAAGTATGATTAATTTATTACACCTTTATGTTAGTGTCGTTAAGCACACATACTACACTATCACGTGGCACCAGCAGACGTGGTGAGTCCGTATCAAAGAGACTATATAGTCATTGGTCCGTATTTACTAAAGATATCTAACAAACAAACATCATGATTATAGGATTATTTTGTAGAAACCAACACGCTGTAGAATATAATAGAAGACTCTTCATTATGTACATTATATGAATTACGGAACAACATGTCGTAGTAAAAAAACTTCGAGGACATGAATGTGACATCCACCAAACCCGTACTCGGCCCGCGTGGGGATTTACATTACAGGTACAGCCCCCTTTCTCTCACAGAGAGCTTGTGTCTCAGCAGTGGGAAAATTGACGGCCGATTTTTCTGTGCTGTGATAAATATAGTACCTAGCACATATGATGGATTTGTCTCGATAGCTTTACTAACAGTTGTCAGGCAGAACACTTGGCAGGGTGAGGTTCACCGGGAGCCGCGGGGGCGAGCTAGCAACATCACACGAGCACCGACAGATAACAACGTGTTTACTCACACTAATCTTATCAGGCTACAAGCGACGTAACGTAGAAATATGTAAATCTCGGTACAACACGTGTCGGTAGACTGAGTCTAAATGTACCTTTAGACTCAATCTACCGACACGTGTAGTACGTATGGTCGCCAGTCGACTGCACGTCGATGTAGAACGGCTCTGTTAGGTAACAAACAACGTTAACAAAATGTAGAATTGAGAAAACCAGCTCGGTATTTCCTTCTGATTTCCTTCTGATGATAAGACGGCTTCCGTCACACTTTGCGGCCGCGGTTCCTTTGTCGGGCGTCCTGTGTCTGGCCGGGCATCGGACTCTTCAAGTCCTCACCCATGGCATGGCGGTTCTCCTCTGAGCCAGAGTACCTAAAACACCCACTCAGGTTCTTAACTGATGCTCGGCTACATTGTCATTGTTATAATGCCTATACAGGCTGGAAATTTTCCAATGCCATTTGGCATCATGCAGGAGTTCACCTGCCTAGGCTACTAGCAATGTTCTTTTTCACTCTGTCTAAGCCACGCTCATCTGCCCAGCGACCTAATGAAAACTGTTATTTTACCAATTGTAAAGGGTAAGACTGGGGACACATCAGATCTCTCGAACTATAGGTCCATATCCCTTGCTACTGTCATTGTCAAGGTGCTGGACAGTCTGCTTGATAGGCATACCGCGACCCGCATCGAACTGCATGATGCGCAGTTTGTGTTCAGACCTGGACTTCCCACAGAAAGTGCCATTCTGTGTCTCAAGCATACTGGTCAGTATTAAAAGTCTAGAAAAACGCCTGTTAATGCGTGTTTCCTACACCTTTATAAGCGTTCAATTTGGTGTTGTACGAATTACTGTGGCAGAAACTATTGAATGATTCTTCATTGCATAGATAAGTTATATCAATTTTACGGTTTTGGTATAGCAATCAGACCTATGTGTAAGTTGGGCAGAATCGTTAATTAATGTGTGTAGGCTGGAGTGCGGGGTGAGGCAGGGTGGCCTGGCCTCTTTAGTTTGTACATAAACCGGTTGATCGTCGAGCGCAGCAACACCTACCAGGGTTGTTATCTAGACGGAGTATGCGTCAACAATATTAGTTACGCTGATGATATGGTGTTGCTGAGCCCTTCGATTAACGCAATGATAAAACTGCTTACGGAATGTGAGAGGTACGCGGAGGCTTATGGGCTCAGATACAATGTTAAGAAAAGTGAGGTAATAGTATTTAAGGCGGCCACTAAAACTTACCCAATTTTCCATAGAATTCGCGAGATTCCACTGTGCAGTGCTTACGACATTGTAATATTATTTACCTTTAGGAGTCTGTAATACCTTCTTACTGACGAAATAATTAGAATTCAAGCTACACGCCTCTGTTAGAACAAAACCAGCCATGAAGTAACAGCGTTAAACTGTCTTGAAAGGCAAAGATCGAGTTGTTTGAAAACTGTTATTTATGCCACTCAGTTGTTTGATAAAATAATAATGGAGCAAAGAGAGGCGAGGTGGCGTGGAGGTGGGGGGGGGGGGGGGGAGAAAAGGCAGCGGGAGTGGTCGCAGTCGCACCGACGGACAGGTGTAGAGGCGATACTAGTCAGCCGCATACCGGCATCATAGAGCAAGACTACGCCACCTAGTTTCGAAGTGAGAAACTCTTTTTGTAGGGATGATGCATAACACGATTGTACGTTGTTATTGACGGCTCACTTCAAGCTCACTTCACGTAGGTTTCCTCAAAAAGTTTTTTTCCGAATTGCCCGACTTGTCTCCGCGAGTGCGACCGCACCCGCCGTCCTAACTCCTCGCGGCGAATCGGCCGCTACTTCGTTTATTGCCCAATTATATAAACTGCACTTCGCAGCGTTCTCTTAAGTTTTCTGAATTAGTCCCCTCGTATATTTGAAACTTATAGCTGCGGGTGTGCATTAAACTTGGCGACTAGCGATTGTTACCCACTTGCTGACTAGCTGTCGGTGCGCGGGATTGGGTATCTAATAAGTATGAGCACCCCGTTCACCTGTGCCGACTCCGTGGACTGCAACGCACTGCTGAGCTGCTAAACTTTGCTATAATCTCACCATAGATACTGAAACATTTTGAATTTTAAACACTTTCAGGTCACGTGCTACACAGTGAGCGAAGGTACGAGACCACTACTCATTACTCGGTGCAGTCACAGACTCATAATTTAGAGTGACTCTACCAGCGTTGACTATTTCAAGTTATTAATTAAGTTAGTAATTATTTCTAAAATATTTGAGAAATATATTTACAAAGAACTAAATTCAGTCGGTCAGTTCGTCAGAAAGTTGAACCTAGTTGCCCATTCCAAAACGTAGATCTCTATGGAGAAGAACGGGAAAGAAACTCCAAGGACACTCTTTTTAAACCAAGATGTTACAAAATCCTGGGTACATTATTCTTGTTGCTTCTATATGCGAGAACAATAAAAAAATAAAAAAATTAAGAAACAATTCAAAATATAAGATTAATAATAAAAATAAGCCGTGGCAGTTAAGAGATGATCAGTCTTAACGGCGCTCGTTCACGAACATGACGTGACGACACGACATGAGTGACGTGTTAGTTCTGTATAAAACATGTGTAAAGATAATTATTATGAAACGTGTTTCTCCGATTACCATACAATGTACGGTACAAACATAACATATGACACTTATGTTTTTTAATAAATAGACGTGGTGTCTTGAGCTGTGAGCTTAACTTACCTAGTGATCAGCACCGCTCGGACCCTCTCACCTAGGTAGCTTATTGTCGTTTGTAGTAGTCAAGTGTCAAGTGCAGTAATAGTAAGCTAGTCTTCCAAGTCAAGTCCAGTGAACTGGTCGGCTGGCCCACATTAAACTATCTTGATACACTTTGGCACCGTCGGTCACTGGCGAAATGACCGGGGCCACCGGCGGGAGTCACCGGTGGGGGTTACGAATATTACTGACGAGATCATTATACCCGTAAGTAGCTACTTGTAAACGATGCATTTTTATTCAATCACAAGTAACATAAATGACGTTCATACTTAATTATATAAGAATCAACATAAGACGTTAAACAGAGCTGCAAATCCCTTTCCAACCGAGTTAAAGTAATCGTGAGTTTCGACTTTACAAAATTCTAAGCAAAAATGTAAACGACTTTAGCGGACGCAACCGGCGTCGATCTATCGTGACTCTATCTAAGAATGAGACAAAAAACAGTTTTGCACTATGCGCACACGTTTCGTCCTGCCAGTTCGTTGAAACCCGAATGAGGGATGGCTGCGTTTTGTAATCCCGGCGCCTCCACGCGTAAGTACATCGATTTTTAGTAATTTAATTGGGATATTCAACATTATTTCTTGTTATTTAATTAAATACGAGTTTCTGTAGGTATAGTGATATTTTTTTTGCAAATAGAAGTATTAGTTTCGTAATTATTTTCTGTCAAAATTAAACACGCACGATCATGCAACATCGGTCGTAATACGTGATATTGTAACATTTTGTTGTTTTATATTTTATTTGCTATTTTGATTCTATGCAGTGTTAAAATAGCTTTTTTTTCTGTAATAGGGGCTCACATGAAGGATGATGCAATATTTGAACAATTGTTGGACGGAAATCTATCGGAGATTGAGGATTTTGACGACGATGATTTGGAATTTAAACCAAATACTCTGTTTGATCAATTGGCTTGCGAAGATCTCTCCGATGGTAATAATCCTAATGAAGATGAAGAAATTAGTCGCCAATCATCACCATTGATACGTTCACCGGTGATGCAGCCTCCATCTACATCGACTCCGCAACCTTCTGCTTCATCGATGATGCAACATCCTCCTCCACCCATGACGCAGTCTCCATCAACAATGCAGCCGCCTTGCCCATCGCTTGCCCATCTACGTCTCGTCGTTCTTTACATCGACAAAGGTCATTACATTTATCCTCTGAACGATCGATATTAACCACCAGTACTCGGGGAAGAAGATTGGTGTCTACATCACGTTCTCGAGGAAGAGAATCGGCATCAACACCAAGTATTAGGAAAAGAATATGGAAGCAGGTTCCATTTGTAAATAAACTGCACAACTGTCATCCTTTGCTTACAAAACCAGTAAGGCGTCCCATCGAGTACTTTCGTGACTACATAGATAACGAGTTTACAGAAAGGATATCACACTGTACTAACTTATATTACGAGTACTTACGTACTACAGGCCGTGAATTGAAAAGTACAAACAGCGAGATCGCAAAGCTCATTGCAATACAAATACTCATGGGATGTCTTCCTTATCCCCGACTGCCTATGTATTGGAGGGCTGGTACTAGGTTGGAAATTATCGGCGGTTTAATGTCACGGGACAGGTTCTTTACCTTTCGCAATGCACTACACGTAGTTGACTCAGATTCTCCATCTGCAACCGAAATTAGTAATCCACTATGGAAGGTTCAACCCATGATCGATCAAATTAAACGTGCTTGTAGTAAATTAGAGAGGGTGCCAGGATTTTACTCCATCGATGAGCAGATGATACCATTTACAGGCCGCTGCCAACTACGTCAGGTAGTGAAGAACTAACCTAGGCCTGTGGGGTTTAAAAACTTCGTCCTCACCACTAGTGAGGGATTGATGTTGGATTTCGATATATACAGAGGTGCAAGGACGATGTTTGGTGATACAAATCTCGGCCTCGGTCCTTCGGTAATCCTACATCTATCTAAAAGTATTCCCCCTGGTAGCTGTGTTTATCACGATAGATATTTCACCACAGTACCTTTAATTGAAGAAATGAACAAGTTAAATCTGCATTCTACCGGGACAATAATGTTAAATCGTATCCCTGACCGAGCTACAATAAAATTTCAAACGGATGTTCAAATGACTCGTGGAGAAAGCCAACAATTTGTTTGCGAACCTACTACAATAGTAAAGTGGAAAGATAATAAATCCGTATTACTTGCATCCAACTGTACTGGTTCCGGTGCGACCACACTCGTGAAAAGGTGGGATAAAACCACTAGACGGTTTGTCGACGTGACTGCTCCAAATAAAGTAAAAAATTATAACCAACACATGGGAGGAATTGATGTACTGGATCAACAGATGGAGTATTACAGAACTTTCATAAAAACAAAAAAATGGACCCTAAAAGTTTTGACGCATTTTTTTGACCTCGCTCTGGTAAACTCTTGGAGGCTGTATAAGATCGACTGCAACAGTAACAATTATGCAAGGAAAGACACGATGCCTTTACTGGATTTCCGCTTGGATGTAGCAGATGCCTTGTCTTGTACACCAGGTAGAGCTCGAAGGGATAGTGAAGATGATAACCAGTTATCACCTCCTCGTCGCGACTATAAAATATATAGACCAGCGAACAGACCGTCAGCAGAAAAACGGTATGATGGGTATGAGCATTTTCCAACCAGCGACGACATAAAAGCGCCGAGGACCTGTAGGTTGGAAACTTGCAACAGTCGTTCAAAAATTAGGTGTGAAAAATGTAACGTGTGTATTTATGTTTATCTCGTGATAAAAATTGTTTTAAAATTTATCATACGTGTACACAGTAATTATGTCGATCTCATTGATTGTAGTAACTAAAAATTAAGATTTTGTTTATTATTGAAGTAATTATAGTTTGTTTTTGTTCTGATTTCATAAATTAAGAAGATCTCATTTGTAACTCGTAATTTTATAAATACTTATATAGTTTATTTTGTAATAAAGACTGATTAAAGATAAGGAAACCTAAATATTCATATTTTAACTGATGATATTTATTTCATTTATTCGAACTAAATCATTGATTATTCACATATACTCACGATCATGCGACTAGCAAATTATTCCTGAACCTCACGTATATGAGGGTCTGATTGCTGAAGACCAGCTTGCATGAGATTTTTTTCAGTATTTTTTCCAGGACCTCTGAACACTTTCCAAACGATCACTAAGTTTTTACTGATCTATGCGAGTTTTTTTACTCCCGGTTGCAAAGGAAAATTGCAAAAAACCAAAGAATATTTGAATTTGGCGGGTTACAGCTGAGGATTCACCTTAACATTTTCAAGGCTTATTTTAAGATAAGTATATACTCTTCCTATCTAGGCTATTTTTATATCTGTGAGTCAGTATCTACTTTTTTTTTGTGTGGGATATCATCAAATAACTTCTCCCGCTCTGGGTGGAGCGGTAGGACATGTCAGACTTTTACTGACTAAAACCCATCCATGTTCCTTCAGTTGCCTGTATGCCAGGGCCACGGTAACACTTTCGAACAATCCGCGACTTCGGCAGGCATCGGCCCTAGCGGACCCTGTCAATTAGTGCTGACATCTCTTTGAGGCGCGCGTGGAATACGACGCGCCGTCGACCCGGGCCTGGTCCTTACCGGACAGCGAGCTACCCATTGCTCCCCGTCCGCACGCCCGCGCATACGGTGGCCGGGAATCGGCTATCGACTCCCGACGCCCAGATTGTCTCCTCCTGCGGCGACTAGGGGCGTGAAGGCGCAACGATTGCCTCACCCTCACGCGCTCCGCCTCCTCTTTTACGAGCATTACTGCTTCGCAGAAGGAGGCGACGGCTTCCCGTGCCATCTCGCTCCGTACCATGGCCTGAACCAGGGCCGCACGCGAGAGATCGCTGCCGCCAATCGCCGCCACGAGGACACGGCGGTGCTCCGCCCAAGCCGGGCAGGCTTCCACCGTATGCTCCACCGTGTCCTCCGGTCGATCCATACAATGGTAGCTCCCGGGCGTTTCTTCCCGCCTTATCCGAAACAGGAACCTCCCGAAACAGCCATGTCCGGTGAGGGCCTGCGTCAGGCGGAAGGTGAGAATGCTGTGGCGCCTCTCAATCCACTCCTCAAAGAGGGGACTTACCGCCGCAATTGTGGCGTGCTCAAATTGGTATCTTCTACGATTAAAAACATTTGCATATTTATACGTTATCTTGTAGGATAATCTTCAAGAAACCACAAATTTAGCCGAAAATAACTATGGCTCCCCTCTTACGAACTCCTTTGAAACATGTTATAGCAATCAGCAAGATTACAAATACATCAACGACGAGCACTAGGAACAGTGTTTAGATTAGAAACGATTTCCGCAACATGAACGGGGGAGCCCAGAGGGTTTTTGTGCAAGCATGCAAGGTGAAAAGTTCATAACTAAGTTGGTCCAGCAAGAGGAGCGAACACCGAAAATATATTTAAAAAGTTTCAGATAGGAGCTCCAGGAAATGGTCAGGAAAGGGACCAAAAATAAAGTGATCTTCAGAGCCGTTGATTTTTATATGATCGTGTGCGGCCTAACCCTTAATGACATAAATAGGCGAATCTGACGAAGAAATTGTGGACTTTCCCTAAATTTGATGAATTTGAAAACTCAGATTTAGACCATTTTTAACCGATTTCAAAAAAAGGAGGAGGTTCTCAATTCGACTGTATTTTTTATTTATTTTTATTTTTTATGTTTGTTAGCTCAGAACTTTTTTCTGGGTAAACCGATTTGGATGTTTCTATTTATTTGAAAGCTGGTGCTTCACATGTGGTCCCATTTAAATTTGATCAAGTACTGACTAGCAGTTTTTGAGTTATCCTTAATAATGCGTATTTTTTCCACTTGGTTTATATTGATGATGTTATAATAATTTCCTGTCACGGTTATTTACATATCAAGTAGTGGTATACGAATGTATGTGGGGTAGGTACCACAACTAAAAAGTGAAAACAACCGACTTCCAAAAAAAAAACACTGAAAAACGTGAAAAATAACTTTAATTTCGGAAGTCGGTGGCCAAAAACGAAAACACAACCAAAGACACCGACTTCCGAAATTAAAGTAATTTTTCACGTTTTTCAGTGCTGTTTTTTTGGAAGTCAGTTGTTTTTTTATTATTCTATTTTTGATTTATGTTATTCTATTTAAGATCGATTAATTAATTGTAAAAGGTGTGAAATTGGAAAAAAAATAAAAGAAACTAATATAACGCTAGATTATGCAGAATTGTTACTTAGAAAAATAAGTGTTACGATAGTGGGAAGGAGTATTTTTATAAACATTCATTGGAATAAGGGATCTGGTATAGAACCATGCTGGGGCAGACTGTTCTTGTGCCCTGGTTTATCAATAGTAATTTAAGTAGGAAATTTGTTGTTACAGGTCGTAGACTCAGATCTGGACACATTCCATGTAATATGTTTGCGTTTATGATGAATAAAACTTACTCACCTAATTGTGTGGTGTTTGGAGCTGGGGAAGACTTACATCACTTATGATGGACTGTATTCGATATTTTGTGTCTCTGTGTTCAAGTCTCATAGAAATTATTTGTTTGGGGTCTTGAGGTTGAACGTACATGATATGGGCACATTACATTAAAATCTGTCTCAACCAAATGGTGATGATGCGAAGAGTCTGTTCAGGTTCATGGCCCAAATGTAATGATTTCCGTAGCAGTGTGTATTTAGGGTACGATGGGACAGTCATACGCATTGCGGTTATAAAAGTCCCTAATTCAATAATAAAAAAGGGTCATGGAGAAACGAAAACGTAAACACGGTTATAAAGAAATTGAAGAAGATACTTTATTGTTAGATAAGATCGACGTAAAATTCCAGAGGTTAGTCAGGTGTCACTTAATGCATAAAATCGTTATAATAATAACATTGCACAATCACATTAATGTTTTAACGTTGTCATATGTGCTTGCGGTTAACTTTTGGGGTTAACACTTTGGACTCATAAACGTTATAAGTAGGTAACTTCTTTTGTTTTATATCACGTGCAAGGCTAATATTGCGATCAGTTATAAGAACTGTTACCTTGTTAGTGTACGTGCAGCTACATGGACGATGCGGGCAGTCTTTGGGATTGTCACTTCACCGTAGATACTAAGCCGCACGCGGTACATATCTATATCAATACTCAATATATTTTTTGCTCCCACATGTGAACTTAGGCTGTAGGTTACAAAATATGATAATTGTGGACCCTGTCGGGCACAGCAGAAGTAGGAGAGAGGAAGAGGGCTTTTATTTGACTTCCTAGTTGTTATACTATAATTATATCTATAGATACCCACCTGCGTGCGATTAGCTTATTATAAGTGATCAAACGAACTTACCTGTTGTGAAGTTCGATCATTATTATACGAAGGGCTTCGTTCGAAGATATAATATTTACATTGCTGCTTCCCGACGCCAGTCGACAACCAAACGCATATTTAGAGCTGAAAGCAAAAAACTAAACGCACAAGTGCAAGTATTCCCGCTCTATACGATATCTGTCATTATTTTAGAGTAAGTTATGAGAATCTCAATTTTTCTGGGGTTGGGTAGGGAGGGTTCCCTATATCTTCGAACGAAGCCCTTCGTATAATAATGATCGAACTTCACAACAGGTAAGTTCGTTTGATCACTTATTATACTTTAGGCTTCGTTCTCGATATAATATTTACATTGCAGCACCCCTAGCACGAATATTTGTAGGTTTCGTATCGCAAACGTATCGAGTTGTCGATACGATAACGGAATACAACGAAAGTCAGAAGCACGAAGCACTTTCGAAATAGTATCGAGAGCTCGATACGATAACGTTGGTGACGTCATTCTAACGTAAGTAAGGACGGGAAAAATAGAACGAATGATCTTACAATTGAATGAATGTTTCGTTCAGAAACTGGATGTGTATTTAGTTAATTTAAAAAAAAAATGTTTTCAGGGCATTTAAAACTTTAATACTGTTCAATTTATAATGCAATACGAAGAAACTGCAGAAAAAGTTAATATTCAGTTAGAAAAATGGCATATTAATTTAACTGATTACTAAAACGTTGTGGTTGGTTTGACTGTATTCCTAAACGAACGACGGACGCTCGAAGCTCATTCAAGGCCAACTTTGTTTTGAAGCAGAGTAAGAGTCCTCGTGGTAGACATTATGTGCAGCAAAAATGGAAGGAGTTAACAGTTATGCTCAATAGTGACGGCACTGGGGATTCTCGAACAGAGGAAAAGTGGCGGAAGGTAAGCCTATTAAATCCTAATTACGCACATTTAAGGAAATAAACTTACTTCACACAATTAGAAATACATGCATTCAATTGTTCATGTTTGTTAAGGTTTGGAGTGACTTCAAAAATAATGTCAAGAAAAAGTGGTCAAAAATAAATAGGTCTGCTCAGGGTACAGGCGGTGGGCCAGCGATTCAGATGACCTTAACAGACCTTGAAAACAGGGTTTTAAATTTAATTGGAGTGCAGGCTGCTACTGGAATGCCTATACAAGAAGCTGGATTTGTACAGGTGTGATATTTTTTGCTTGGTAATGTAGTATAATATATTTCCATTTTTTTTATTTTCATAGCAATCAATGTAATCTCATTTAATTCCATATTGGGATAGAATATGGTCAAATGTTTAACTTGTCTGCAACTTACCTACCTAATCCTGTAAGTAATAAAAAAGGGACCACTTGAGTTTTTTTGTTAGTATTGTGACACTTAAAATTCTTGTGTGGCTGACTGGCTGGGGTTTGAGTGCCACATAATGCGTTTCAATTATGATTTTTGTTAATATACAATGTCTAAATTTGATGTTTCTATGAGCATTCATGATTTCTGTAGTTAAACTTACTCTAGAGTAGTATTTTGTTTAATAAAAAAAAAAATTGTAGGTATACTAAACAGTAAAGTTGGCCTTTACTCACAAATTATAAGTAAGCACTAATACTCAATTATTATTTTTATTAAAATAGGTTGTTGGTGGGGAGGAAGATAGCTTGCCAGTTCAGGTACTACCTGCCACAGAAAATGTAGACGAATTGACTGTGGATGATGTTCCTTATGAATATACACCAATTCCTGAAGGTTGGCATATTTTAAATTTATCTATCATTAACTTGGTAACTAACTCATAACTCTTTTGTTTGATATAACTACTAGTAATAACAAAATATTTAAAAATAAGATCTTATACACGAACTAGTCAAGAAGCTATCCAGAAAAGCACATGCTTAAAGTAAAAAAAAAAATATCCTGATAACTAAAGCTAGCAGAATAGTATTTACGTTGATTGTTGAATCACATTTTTTTCAGATGAATGGAATACTCCAGGAACAAGCAGCCAACACACAGTCGCTCCACCTCTTGCTCCTCCTACTCCGCAGCCACCAGCACTTACACCAACACCAGCTCCAGTGCAAACCCAGTGGCAACCGCCGAAAAAAAAGAAGAAGACAGATGACTCAGTTTTAAAAATATTTAAGGAGTGTGAGGGGAATGCTAGGGAGTATGAAAAGGAGCGTGACCGAATTGCGATAGAATTAGAGCGAGAGAGGATTCGTCAGCGTGATGTAGAGCTTCAGTTGCAAGCTCAGTGGCTAGATTTTATGAAAGAGGCGTTAGCGTTATTAAAATCATATTTAGAGAAAAGAAGTGAATAGTGTCTGATTTTTTATTTTATTTGTATTATGGTTCGGTAACAGACTTCACATACACTATTCACTTCTATTTCTTAAAAAGAAAACATTTTGTATATGTTAGAATTTAATTTATTTGGCTTAAACTATAATCATACTTGGAGAAGGCTTATGTCCAGCAGTGGGCGTCGTACGGCTGAGATGGTGAAACTATATTCATGAAAGTAATATCTTAAAGGTACTTAATTCTGTTTTGTAAAGAACTAACATCATATTTGTTTCAAACATATTATAGTATATTTTTTATTCTCTAATGCTACCTTTACTTGCTTACACAAAAACCGAAATTAATTATTTACATTATGAAGCCGATTAATCCTATCTACTAACATGTTTCTTATGGCTCTACCGCGAGTCAATTCATCACTAGAACCACTTTCGCGAAAAACTTCTTCTGGAGAAGAAAATGTTGAAACACCTAATTCTGAAGAATATATTATATCATCTTCAGGATCAGGCATCATAAAATCTAATGCTAGGTTGTGTAGAACGCTACATGCCATTATGATAGAAGCACACCTCTCAGGCGTGTAGTGTAATGTGCGGTCCTTACAAAGGCATCTCCACCTATTTTTAAGTCTTCCAAAAGTATTTTCGATCACAACTCTGGCCTTCCCATGGATGGTAGTATATTTTGCCTCTGGAGTGCCTTCAGCAGCACCTGTGATTGGTGTCATCAACCAAGGCCTCTGTGGATATCCAGAATCCCCTGAAAATTTATTTTGATTGTATATTGAATTAAATAATCTTACAACAGACAGTAACATTAAGTAGACAGTAAGTAATCTTAAAATAGTGAACTTTATCACTTTATTTTAAAATTAGAACAAATTACATGTAAAAAAAAATACCTAATAACCACACTTGTTCATTATTCTGGTGTAAGTCTTGGATATACCTATTGGCTTGACTATTTTCCCAAATAAAAGCGTCATGGGTGGCACCTCCATACTTGACATTAACATTTAAAATTCTGCATTCACTGTCACATATCTATAACATAATAATTAATTGTTATCTTAAGTAATTGTAAGGTTATAAGTAGGTATAAATTAGTAGAGTAATATATCACCATTTGCACATTCAGTGAGTAGAAATGCTTTCTGCAGTAAAATAAGTGTTCTATGTCTCTTTTTGGAGTGAAGATATGAAAATGAGATCAATCAATGCATCCTATTACTCCAGGGAAGCCAAATTTTGTATAAAATCTGTAAATAAAGTATTGTAAGTAAAATTTTCTGGTATTAGGTAGCTATCATAATATATTTGTGGTTATTCAGTTGATCCTCCTTTCGCTGTTTAACATTCATTTCATTATTATAATTATTACTTACTTGTTTTTTACAATATTTCGCTGCTCTCGTGATGTTGGAAATTTCAAAAAAATATTTAATATTAAAGGGTTAACAAGAGCATCAGTAACCTGCCTCACATATTTGCTCACTGTAGTTTGCCCTAAATATTTAGCCATTCCTACTATTCTTTGGTAGGAGCCTGTAGCATAAAATGACAAAGCACACAGCACCTAGAAATAAAAATATTAAATAGTTAATAGTGTAGCTGTATATTATACTCACATAGTATGTATTAGTTAATGTACACATTATAGGTATCACACTATCACATCACACTAATATTATAAAGGCGAAAATTTGTGAGTGTGTGTGGGTGTGTGTGTTTATATGTTTGTTACTTCTTCACGCTCAAACGGCTGGACCAATTTTGGTAAAATTTGGTATGGAGGTAGCTGACACCCTGGATTAACATAAGGCTACCCTTTTTATCCCAATATTCCTACGGGATCGAAACTTACGCGGGTGAAGCCGCGGGGCACAGCTAGTAAAATATAAAAACATTTTAGTTAGAAAGGTACTTATGTAGCTTATAAATTACACTTACTTTGTGTTCCAGGCTGATCCTTTTACTTGATTTTAGACTGGATTTTTCTTTTAATTCGCGACACAAGAATAAAAAGGCTTCCTTACTTAGACGAAATCTATTTTTAAATTCTGTGTCGCTAAGGTTTTGAAGGTTAATATTTGCCAAATTCTTTCGGAGTAGAGCTCTCCTTGAGATTTCTCTGTAAATGTAATAGTAAATTTAAAAGATAACTTGTTTTTATTTATAACAATATATAGTGTTCTAAAATAAATCACTCACCCTGTTTCTCTTTGTACATTTCTACTTTCAACAATCAATCGCGCTGCAAGATAATAGTACAATGTACTACGTCGTGGGGTGCTTCTCGTTAATCTAAACATTTTCTGACCAAATAAATCAAAACAATCACTTAAATTATAATTTTATACTTAAAATAAACTCCGACGAAAGTTTTTTCACTGTCAAATTTAAAGTGAATAAACATTCGTGAAACTCGTAAGCCAGCCGTCGACAATTACGATACGATCCGTCATTTTATGCCTTCGTGCTAGCTATCTTCATACAAACGGCTCGAGTTACGTTTCGTATTCGATACGATGACGATACGAAACTTACATGTATTTGTTCGTGCTCTGAAAATTAGTTCAATTTACGCACACCAGTGGCGCTGTTCGAGTTCCCATACAAAATGCTTTCGTTGTCGATTCGAATGTTTTTTCGATAGTGATTCGTTAAGAGTTTATTAGGAAAATTGAGATTCCAAATATGAAATTATAAATAAATAGTATGTCAATAAAAAAATGTCTTTAAATTTTATGACATAATATAATGGCAATAATAATAGATAAACAGTCTCATTCATCTTTATATTGGATTTATTGTCCAATTTCTAAATAAGTTTTATTTTGGTAATCAAATTACAATAATAAAGAAACAATCAAATTTTTCTTCTTAATCTTGGACTTATTTTCTAATTTTGGTTTTATACTTAACATGGCACGTTTTATTTATCGGTAACATTCATAATAATCAAGTATTTGGTTCAGCATTAAGCACAGCATGAGCAAATTCGTTTGAATTGTTGATAATTGGTCTATTATAAAATCTAGCAAAAGTCGAAGAGCTATTTGTCCAGCCTGCTGTTTGCCTTATTACATCTAATGAAACTCCCTTAGCATTAGCAATGGATGTCGAGGCATGTCTAGTACTATGTCCTGAAAAAATACTAATATCTATGCCACAAACAGATAGAGTATTTTTTATCCATCTACTGATGGTAGAGGGAGAGACTGGTTTGTGGGGTTTATGTAATGAAAGTATCAAGTGAGTATTATTTTCCCTAATGCTCTGAGTATAGTTAATGTAATCACGTAATGTATTAGCTGGACAAATTTCTAACTTTTCAAAGAAAGGTAAAAACAGGTTCGGTTGGCTGCGACCAGGACCAGATGTTTTAATAGTATCTGTAATAGAAATATGTACACCTGCATCATTTACTGTGATGTTTGGTATTTTAATAAGAGACAACGTCTGTGCTCTTTGGGCTGTGCTTAGTGCTAATAACATTACCAATTTTTTGGACAATTTTTCAAAATTCAAAGACTTATTTGGAGTCCAAGTTTTTAAAACATTTAGGACTTTACTTGGGTCCCAAGTGGTTTGATATTTGGCCCCTGGTGGCTTGATTTTATAGAAACCTTTAAGTAGCCTCTTAATGCGGTCATCACCCCCGATTTTTGAACCTATTATTACAGCAAGAGCTGACTTGTGTGAGTTTAAAGACCCATATGAGGCCCCTAAGTTGAATTGCTCAGTTAAAAAATACATAATAATTGGTATTGAAGGTGTAAATGGATCTATACTTTGTTTTTGACAAAAAGTCCACCAGATTTTATAGGTGACATTATATTGTTTCAAGGTATTATTTGAAAGTGAACTAAACATAACCTCTATTGCTGATGGGGGGATGGCTCGTCTTAGCCATGCCTTCCTGATAATATCCCGACCATTAGTGTAAGGTGTAGATGTAGAGGGTGATTCTCTCTGAAAGAGGAATGCAATAACTGTTTATTGGGTTTAAATATTAACAGTTTTGAGACTAACATTGTTTGCATTGATGGATACCAGGCTTGTGACGGCCAATATGGCATGACCATAATGCCTGTCGCTTTGTCATTCTTAATTTTTTGTAAACATCTTAATAATAGACTAAATGGGGGAAAGGCGTAAAAAAAATAGTTCGTCCAAGACACGGTAAAAGCATCTATATTCGATGCGTCTGGGTCCGGTTTCCAGGAAATGTAAGATTCACATTTTGCATTAATTCTTGAGGCAAAAAGATCAATATCAGGTTGGCCAAACTGAGTAACAATGTACTGGAATGTGGAGGTATTCAGTTCCCACTCTATGTCAGGATTGACCCTACGTGATTCTTCATCTGCTTCTTTGTTATCCCTTGATTTTATGTAAGATGCAAATAACCAAATTTGTCTATCTTCACACCATTGCCATATGCTTCTGGCTAAGTTATTTAAATGTGGGTACTGAATACCTCCCATTCGGTTAATATAAGATATGGCAGTCTTATTATCGACACGCAACAATATATTTAAATGTTGTTTATTTTTAACAAACATTTTTAAGGCTAAAAATATGGCGAGTAGTTCGAGATAATTTATGTGATATAATTTTTCAGACTCTTTCCAGTAACCATGAACCCTATTATTATTACAAACGGCCTCCTACCCACTTCTTGATGCATCGGTAAATATTTCCAAATTATATTTTGAGTATGCTATACTTTTGTGTAAACTATTGATATTATCAGCCCACCACTGTAGGTCTAGTTTAATATCTGAGTGAATGATAATCTTTGTATCATAATTGCCTTTACTTTTAACTAAACCATGATATTTATGGTGTTCTAATAGTTTTGTGTATAGCCAACCATATGTACTTGCCGGGCATGCGGCAGTCAATGTTCCTATTAACTGAGCAAGGTCTCTTATACTACAACTTTGTTTTTTCAAGTATTTTTCAATGGATTTTTGAATACATAATATTTTGTGAGTGGGTAATGATAGTGTCATTGTTTTTGTGTCAAATACAAAACCTAAGAATGGACAGGACTGTGATGGTCTAATTGTGCTTTTTTCATAATTAATAACAAATCCAAGACATTTTAAAATAGCAATTGTTTCATTAATATTTTTAAAACATGTTTTATAATCAGAACCAATGCACAAGAGTTCATCTAGGTATTGTACTGATTTGTGACCTTTAGATCTTAAATATGTAACCACTACTCTCATAATCTTAGAGAAAACATAAGGTGCAGAACACAAGCCATAAGGGAGTGCGTTAAATTCGTACAATTGATCATACTGGAACCGTAAATACTTCCTGTGAGCTGGATTAATATTTATCAATAAATAGGACTCTTTTAAATCAATTTTCGCCATAAAGTCTCCTGGAGAAATTAGAGCTACTGCAGTTCTGTGATCTTCCATTTTAAAATGGCATGTGTTAACAAATTTGTTAAGAGGCTTAAGGTTTAGAATAAATCTTTTGCTACCATTTGGTTTTGGAATCAAAAACACTTTAGATATGAATTGGTCTTTACATGGTGTACAAGGAGAAATTGCACCTAATGCCAGTAAATTATTAATGGCTGTATGCATATCAGGATTATTTAAAATATCCTTTTGTAATGACTGTTGAGATTGCGACTGATAAGGTACGTCAGTAAAAGGTATTGAGTATCCAATGACATGATTCAATATTGAAACATCATCACAGATCCTTTGCCAACAAGATAAGAAATGATTTAATCTTCCAGCATGACTAACCTCTAGTGTCGAGCACGAGTCTTGTCCTGTTGTTGTGGGGCTTTGGGCTTTCTCACAGCCTGCTGTGGCTGGTACGGGATTGATTGATATTTCCTTGTTTGGTATGAGGACTGTGGTTTTTTGTGTCCCGGCCTCAGATTTGTCCTCTGTTGATTGTAACGAGGTGGACCACTGAAGTTTCCCTGATGGGTTGTGGTAATAATAGTTGGCTTTTTTATAGATTGGCCTGTTTTTTGGCAAGCTTGCAAAACTTTTATCTTTTCAGATAGGTTGTTACCATAAAGGTAATCATCTCTTTCTACTTCTTTGACAATGTCTAAGAATTTTTTGTCCAGAACAGGGAAAATAAGATTTTTTCGAGATTTTGTTTGTGTGAAGTGTAAGTCTGTTAAAATTCTTCCAGCGTCACTGAGCTGGGAGATCAGTTTCAGTCTATCAATGTTGTTGTTGTTGATTAGCATTGATAGTGCATCACCTAAAATGGTGAGTCCCATTCCTAACTGGTTTTGTTCTGATTCTATTTTCTTATCTCGGTTAATTATTGTGTCGTTCACTGAAGCAATAATTTCTGGATTGAGCATAGGGGCTTTAAGCAGGCAACAGTTTTCAGGTACATTTTTCTCCAGTTTTTGCTTATTTTCCCTTGGGAGACCGTTCTTCAAAACGGTATTCCAAATACGGGCTAAGTCCTTGTTTAGTTCTGGTCCATACTTAGGTTTTTCTGGCATCAAATCTCCTAGTGCTTGCAGCACTTCCGGGCATAGAGTAGACTCAGTGTCTAGCTCTGGTGCAGGGTTAGGCTCAGGTAGGGGATTAGTTACAGTGATTGCTGTATTTGTGATATCCGGAGTTACTTCTATTGGAACTGGTGGTTCGACATAATCATGTACTAGTACTTCGTCGTGTGGTTCATCATTTTTGCGGTCTGCAAAAAGAGAATTGACCCTGTTTATGTACCCTGATATTCATACCTAAGCGTAGCCTCTCGGACTACACCATTAGGTAAGTGAAAAAACTCGTGCGTTTATCTCGTAAACGCCCCGAATTATTTGTTCGCGTCAATGCATCTCGTACATTACCCGCGTGGTACAATATAACGTATTTAAGCCATATGAAACACGTTTAACTGTATAAAACGTTATTTTACCTGGTGAGAAAAAAATGGACGACTCTGATGAATCGGTGTCGTACCGGTGTCGTTTTATCTTCTTTTCTAATCTTCGGATTTTTTGAAGATAATATCTTTGCCATGTTTTCGTTTCGGCATGATACCTAATGTCAACTTTAAAACACACTTTTAACTAGTTTTAAAACACTTTATTTAGTATTCTTTGGGAATCACCGCGTACTGGTTGCCGCGCAAACGTAAAGAATGACAGATATCGTATAGAGCGGGAATACTTGCACTTGTGCGTTTAGTTTTTTGCTTTCAGCTCTAAATATGCGTTTGGTTGTCGACTGGCGTCGGGAAGCTGCAATGTAAATATTATATCGAGAACGAAGCCTAAAGTATAATAGTAGATTATTAGACAATTTCATTTCGGTAACAATGAGGATTGACTATCTTCTTAAATAACAAAATAAATCAACACATTACAGAGGACACACCCTCTCCCCGATGTCGATACTACGACGAAGAACCTTTTGGGGAAGTAGTGGAATTGGAACCAGAATATCATGAAGATTTATCCATGAGCGCTGAGGATCTAATTCCTTCGATCAGTGCCTTGGACCCAGTTCCGTCAACTAGCGCTGCAGACCCAGAACTAGAGAACTAGATTCCATCCACAAGTACTTCACAGCCACGGGTCCCTCGCTCGGAGACTGAAGTGTTTATTGCAACAAATATACCTCCGAGCATCGAGGTGGACTCGAAAGTTTTAGAAATATTTGGAGAGGATCCGTCTGTGGGAAAGATCTGCTGCAAATAAATTCAGACCGACCTGGCTATTCGGCTACTGCAACTGGCTACTAAGGGCTTGTCCAGTGAACTTAGCAACAAGTTGATAGCAAAATACTTACCTCCAAGTAATTACCAGCTAATTGACTCACTGGAACTGAATTTAGAAATAAAAGCAGCCATATCAGAAATTTTCTTAAAGAGAGATAAGGGTATTGAGATGAAATAAAAACAGGTAAATTGTGCCATTTCATGCTTTTAAGGAATGCAGTACTATTATTCTTATGATTGCAAAAGTATGATGGACACTGTACGCGTTCTTTGTGACAATCAACACTCGGACTCAACACTCCGCCGGAACTTTATTTTACGCAATAAAAAAAAACTGCCCAAGTGTGAGTCGGTCTCGCACACGAAAGGTTCCGTACCAACGTACAATATTTAACACTACATATAAAAAAACACGTTTCTTGAATGGGGACCCCTTTAATTGTTAACTTTATTTTATTTTTATTATTTGTTGTTATAGCGACAATAGAAATACACACCGTGTAAATTTAAACTGTCTACCTATTACGGCTCATGAGATACAGCCTGTTGACAGACAGGTGAACGGACGGACGGATGGACGGACAGTGGAGGCTTAGTAATGGAGTTCTGTTGGCAGCCTTTGGGTACCGAACCCTAAAAAGGAGATGAAAGGACAACTACAAAAAAAAACATAATTGACGAACTCTTTTTCGGATCAGACTTAGCTGAAACATTCAGAATTGCGAAGACAATAACAATAACAGGAGCAGAATTTAAATCAACCATATCTTGGCCATCCATCAACAGAACGAAGACATCATCGCCTCTTCCTCAATCGACGTGCCATCAACAGTCAGGTGGCGCAGAGCCCTAACGGAATGGTTGCCGAGAAACGATAGAAGGAGCGTTGGCATTCCAGCCATCCAGGTGTCCATAGCCAGATGGGTTAGACGATGTCCAAAAGATCGCAGGGAAGACTTGGATGAGACTTGTACAAACTAGGGAAGCATGGCGCAAAAAGAAGGAGGCCTCTACTCAGCAGAGGGTGGATAAGGGTGGCCAATGATGATGATGATGACTTTATAAAATTTTGGTTAGTCTTTCTACAATCGAAGCTTTCTTAATCGAAAATGAAGAATAATGATTAATATTTAAACGCTTCATTAATTTGGAGAACGCATCGTTGACAAATGTTGTTCCCAAGCCTTGTTCCCAAGTCTGTTTGTAAATGATCTGATGAACGGTTACTTTTCTTTATTATTTCTTGAAATGCGTTTTTTACTTCCTACTTGCACAGTCCACGCATATTTTGAAAGACATCAATCACAACTAAGGTATAACTGAAACCTTTATTGTTATTTTTAATGTTTCTTAAATTAATAAGAATAGCTTACCACAAGTTCCAGGTGATAAGTTTGCGTTGTATGTTTTGTGCTACTAGAACTTGCAGTGAACTCAATTTGTCCGTGGGCAAAATAGTAATATGTTTTACTTATATTTAAGAAAGTCCACAACTTCAAATGACGATTTTTCAGTAATTCCACGCAGCATCGAGGTCGTGGCCAGCGACCGCCCGCGAGCTGCACTGACACTGGAGCTGAACAATATTAATTTAGATTTTATTTAGAGTGCGTTATAGTGTGACCCACACGCAATAACACACTAAGTTGTATGAAGTTGAGACTAAACAAAACGATTGATAGTATTTATATTATAGTTTAATTTTAACACTTAGAAGTAGGTCTATTAATTATATTTCCCTTAATAATCAAATACATTAATGATAATAATTGATTCCCTATATTGAAAGACATTCTTCACTTTTATCCAACAGATATTAATATTGAGAAAAATTTACTGTAAAACTATACAAACAAAACAT
Source organism: Dryobotodes eremita (assembly GCA_917490735.1). Taxonomy (NCBI): domain Eukaryota; kingdom Metazoa; phylum Arthropoda; class Insecta; order Lepidoptera; family Noctuidae; genus Dryobotodes; species Dryobotodes eremita. The sequence continues at coordinate 2,615,458 of OU823245.1, forward strand.
TCAGTTTAAACAAACACTCGTCAGATCACAGCTATGCGAGACAGTCATCAACTCATCACTTCGTATCTTAACAGAATTAACATCTAGGTATTTTTACAAACTAATCTGCACTATAGTCGACTATTTTTGAGAACATTCGTCAAGATTCAGTCACGACGATGCGGCCACCACAATCTGGGTTCCGAACGAACAGTATTTAAACATTCCCGGAAAGTAACTATGAGTAGAGTCCTACACATTGTCCCTCTACGATACAGTCAAGATCTGTGAGCCCAGGCTGCCTGCTTGGCTACAGCGAGCGGCTGGAGTCGCAGGGTGCGGGGGCGGCGGGGGCGGCGGGGGCGGCGGGGGCGTGCCGCGCGTTGAAGATGAGCGGGATGCCGCTCACGATGTTCTGCACGATGCTGGACCTGGGGTCGGACACCAGCTCGCGCTTGGTCGCGGGCGCCGGCGCCACGCTGAACTTGGCCAGCACGGCCGCCAGTCCCGCCAGCGACTGCATCTGACCCAGGCGCCCACCTGAACAAACGAGCATGTTGTTAATTATCCAGTTAACACTAAGACACCTTTATTTATATTTTGTTATATATAAGAGGGGCGTAAAACACTTTGTGTGTTCGGTTTACGTTTAGTAGGTAAACATTATCAGCTACATTTCGGAAACGTACATGGACAAATATAAGTATTTTCGATCTTTGTTATGACTTCTGTTAGCTATGAAACTACAGCTAATAACGACGCTGTAATTTTTCTTTGTGTTTGTGTTGATATTAGCGAGGAGAATTGTAAACTTTTCACCTCTCAGGCGACGTAGCTAGCTTTCAGTAAACTTCCGCCAGTTTTCAATAGATGGCTCTGTTTATACTTGACAGCAAATGTTCTGAATATACATAAATACGGTAATATTTGAATGATTTTTGCTATATATATACATACATATATATATATATTTATATATTAAGTAGATTTTTTCAAACCCGACTTGTAGTTATTTCTGGAACTAACATTCGGATTTGAAAAACATCTTTTTGCCAATCAAATTAGCCCAATTCTTGAGAAAGGTTATGCTATTTAACATCACGCTACGACCCTTAAGAGACGAGCAGAAAGAAAAAATCAGAAAGAACGCTAAGCGAAAACGAGATAATAGCGCGAGCGGGCGATGCGATGCGACGCAGTGGGTTAATGGAACAAGAAATTTCACGTAGAAGCTAATACCAGGTACATATAATAAAATAGTAACGAAGTCTAAGCAGTAGATTGAACATTTTTGAAAAAGTAAGTGCTATGAGGTGTGGGAACGAGTCTGATGCCGAAGATATAGTTTTTAGAATATTTGTACGTTTATCTGTTTGTCTGGAATGGCACAAAAACAGCCGATCGGATTCAGAACCAGCCAGGACGGATTTGGATGAAATTTGGCACGCAGATAGTTTTAACCTGGATTAACACATAGGGTACTTTTAATCCCGGTAGTACGTTTCCGTGAGATATTTTCCGACAACCACGCGTTCGAAGCTGCAGGCAAAAGCTCCAAAACAATAAAATTGTGGAACTCACCAATACAAGAGCGGGGTCCGTCTCCGAAGGGCAGATACACGAACTTGTGTCTCTTGGCGACCTCCGCGGGGGCGAAGCGCTCAGGGCGGAACTCCTTGGGGTTGTCGAAGTATTGCGGGTCGTTGTGCAGCGCCACCAGCGGGATGTTGATCTTCACGCCGGGGTCGATGGTGAGGTTCGTGCCCGGGATGGTGTAGGGGCGCACGCACTGCCGCAGCAGCACGCCGGACGACGGAAAAATGCGCATGCCCTCCTGTAGCACCCAGTCCAGGTACGTCATCTCCTTGACGGCGTCATAGCTGAGATGGCCGCCATGATTAGCGAGTACACGGTCGATTTCGGCCTGCACGCGCGCCTGAACCTCCGGGTGGTAGGCGAGCTGGTGCAGTGTGAAGCTGGTGGCTGACGACGATGTCTCGAAGCCGGCCGCGAAGAAGATGAATGCTTGTGCCGCCACCAGCACGTCGTCCATTTCCAGCTCCACCGGCTTGGGGCTGCCGTCCGGGTTCGTCTCCTCCAAAGACTCCACTACAATCTTTCCTCTCTGTTGCCAGTCCATTAGAAAATCAATGAAGTCATTACGGCCAGAAGGCTTGTAGTCTCTTTGTTTTTGGATCTGATTAACGAGCATCAAAATATCATCCTCGAGATCCTGACCAAGAAACTTCATGTGTTTGAAGAAGTCGGGGAAAACGGTTTTGCAGAAAATTACGATGGTGCGTTTGAAGGTAATATTGAAAGTTTTAATTCCGAGCTTTCTGAAGGGCGAGTTCTCATCGTTAAGCGAGTCGATGTCGAGACCAAAACCGCAGGCACCGATAAAGTCAGTGGTATAGCGCGCCATGAGGTTGCGCGCACAGATCGGGTGCCCAGTGGCAGCGGCGGCCAGCGCGCGCGCCTGCAGTTTCTCTGCGCGCTCTACAATGAGCGGGAACATTGCCTTCAGTTTTCCGCTTGTGAAAGCGGGCGTCATACGCTGCCGCAGCAATCGCCATAGGTCTCCGTCCGCGAAGAACAGGTTACGTAGCAGCGGCTCGATGACCTTGTGTGCCGGCGACAGGCCGCGCGAGTAGAAGTACGCAAAGTCCGTGGTGATGATGCGCTTCACGAGGTCGGGGTCGCGGATTACCAGCTCGGGGATGGAACCGCGGTAGTAGCCCACGAAGCGCTCGCCGGGGTACTTCCAATATGTCTCGGCTGACATCTGAGCTATGCTTCTTTGCAGAAGGTACCGTTTCGCGTCCGTCCCGAAAATTGGTATGGGCTTGTCATGTTTGACTCCTTTGTCCTTCCAATAGTTATGGTTTCTTGTCCCGTACAAATATAGCGCCACCGCACCGACTATCAGCAGTGCTACGATGATCATGTTGCTTGTACACTGTTGACGAATTAATGCCTCAATAGAAAAGAGTCCGCTGATTAAATACTGCTCTAAATCCGGCAAGATAATGCCTACCAAGCACGATTACGACACAAAATCAGTGAAAAATATTTTGGAATGGGTTTTCTAATAACGGGCAAAGACAAAAACAAAGGAAAGTGTGATTTAGGAAAATCAACTTAAAAATAACAATTATAAGAACCAATACCTTTAAACAATATCTGCTAATGCGTGATTACTGCCCCGGTATGTGGCGACAATCAACGAGATTTAATACAAAGATAGTACAGCGGTTATTACAAGTTTTTATCAGTCTGTGAAAATAAATAAATGAAGAATTTTTCAAAAATAGAAAATTGTATTTTTCAAACACAATAAATAGCGTAAAAATTGGCACGAAATAAACCACACTTGCTTCCTATAAAATAAGGCAGGCGCGGGGCGATGCCGCCGCGATGCTATCAACAATTCCACACAAACTTTATGGTATTATTACCAAATAATCACAAATTAGGTTTAATGTTGTTAAATACTAAAACGAAAAAAGAAAGGTTCCACGGCTAGAATGTGAAGTGTTATTAATTATTTTAATTGTGTATGTTTAAAATACGTAGGTAATGTGGAACACGTGGTTTCAAGTAATGTGATAACCTACGAGTATTTGCCACGCTGTTATATTCTTATTTTGTTGTAAAGACTATGTGGGTCATAGTTTGTTTTTTTTCTTCTCAATTTGTTTTAATCATGGTCTGGCAGTTTGAGTAATTTATGTGGCCTACCCAAATGTCTTTTCTTTCTTTCTTAATCTCCTTAAGTTTTGAGTTGAGCTGCACGATTACTGACAAATGCGTGCACTAACTGGACAGGTCCACACGTTCTGTGTGTTTTTTCCTCAAAAGACCATTTCAGATACCAATCTACATGGTCTTCACATGATCTGTCCAAGACCATGCCTGGACTTTAAAAAAGACTGTGACCTCTTAGTTTGTTTCGGCCTTTCTTCTCAGAGTACTCAGATAGGAAGCGCCGACCTCATCTAGTTTTTAAAATATGATTGACGTGTAAGTATTTGTACAAACCTACTTACAAATATTAAATCATTTATCATTTACTAGATTTTGCAGAACAAGAGATCTTGGTCAACCTACCTCCATCTAAAATCATGAGAAGGGATGAGTAATGACACAATATTTCTATTTAATTATCCTCAAAAAACTAAACCACTTAAACGGATCCTAAAACTAGAACGTTCACAACAAAAATAATTACTTTTTTATTAATAGATGGTCGCATAATCTCATTTTTAGTCTCATTATCTTGTTTTTCTTTTAATTTCATCACGTATTCATATTTACAGTCTTAATTATAGGGGATTCGCTAAGGTAGCTCGCGAAATTCAAATCTACTTACGTTTTTTGCAATTTGCAGGTCAATGTCCGGTTGTATGTTGATTAAAATATGAGTCGCGACCGTAAAAAGTATGTATTTACAAAATTATAATCATTAAAATCATCAATACAACCCTCTAAGTTCATATAATCCTATTGAATGAACCCCACCCAGTAAATATAGGTGTAGTGTTACCATAATACTGGTACCTATAATTAATAAGATTCCTCGTTACATGAATTTCAACTTCATAATCCATTTGTATAAAACTAAATCTTACACGTGTTTTGTCAACTGAAGATTAGGTAGGTCAGTTTATTATCGCCAACATTGTTAATAAGTCACAACTCCGACTTATTTTCTACTATTCAAAATAACTGAGGATATCCTTTCAGTGTAACAAATCGCACATATTATTGCCAAACCTGAGAATTTAATCCCATTGAATAAGTCACCATAAGTTTTGACAGCTGCGCTCTGTTGAAGAATTGATAAATTAACACTAGCAGCCTTATTTATAAAAATCTCGCTAATGACTGGTTAGCCACTGACTAGCTAACTAATTAGTTAGCTCTTAATCAATGATTAACTTTTCTTTATTTATAAACGCTAGTTAGCAGGTGATTAGTTGCGAAACGAAATAGAGGTGAAATGATGCGTTCGGCACAGATTATATTCAAAATAGTCGACTCAAAAACAGAATTTTAAGAATAAATTTGTCATACCCATGATTTTTGTATCTGTCGTGACTACTCGTGACGTTGACAGACAAAAGTCAAAAAATTTATCGGAAAATTTGAATAGGAATAAAATGATTTATTACGTTTATTTCATTGTGTTAGCGATGGTAGCAATAAAAATAATAAGCTCCAAATAATTGGAGTAAACAAGTAAATGTATTTATCTATGAATTTATATCGACTTGCTAATGTAAACTGACCAAATTAATGTAAAAGCAATAGCCAACAATAGCTATGTATTTTCATGTCCTGTACGCCTTTTAACACGAATATACTCTTTTAGAAATATATGTAGGTACTTGTGTCTATTTTATATTACTTCCTATTGCTTTTGCACCGGGGTTTCAGTGTCTTTTAATAACAATTATTATGGTTATTTACAGGTACAAGTTTAACTGCTGCTATGAAAGTCACTCGCACCTAGCACCAATACTATTCAACAATTCGCATAGACGGCGATGGACGAAAACATGCTACGTGAAAAAGATGAGGAATGAGAGTGGCATGAGAAAGAATGGCACAGTCGATGTCTTTGGACGAAGAATATTGGAAATCAAAAATAATGAATTTATAACAAAAATGTAGCTTTATTATGTATCAAAATAAATTGTTTTTACAAATTGTCTCTTGTTTTTGTGTGTGACTGCCACAATGTGGCTTTTCTTTAGTTCTGGGCATTACAACTGGCGTCATAAGATGAGCGGCACATGGAATAATACATTGGATAATCACAATCTCCCATGAGCTTCCTCACGAACTCATTCTCTTCAAACCTCCTGAGCACCTACTGAGCCTCCTCCTGACTGAGGTTTCCCTATAAATCCTTTCATTATGTGTACTTCGAATGAAGAATATGTAATAGGTAATCATTCTCGTAGTGGATTTAAACGAAGTTTGTAGGTATTCCTCCGTCTACCTCCCACCGGCGTCTCAAAATTATTTAATTCTTTGCGTCGTTCTGAAATCCCGTAAAAGCTTGTCGAATTCCATATTTGCTAAGGCACAACTCGATATTAGGAACAAAATAACCTAGAAGCCCACAATAATCGTATTAAATCTATCAGCTGATTTATATGAAATCCGCCATCTTGCCTCTTAGCATCCTCTTAACAGTGCACCGGTGGTGTTTAATTTTGACAGCTACTAATCAATTGCTTAGCGACCTCTTAGCGCTAAATAGCGTTTATAAATAAGAATTTTGCTAATCAGTTGCTTAGCAATTGATTAAAATTTAAGAGACGTTTATAAATAAGACTGTAGATCTATAATTTTGACTGTATTTTTCAAATAGAATATTATTTGCTGAAACGTTCAGCATATCTCTCAAGTTTTTCCTGTACCTATGTGTTATATGGAACATGTAGTTATTGCTCGCGGCGTGTTGTGGCGGCGGCGCCTCGTGTGTCACACAGTCAGCGTGGCCTCCGCAAGGACCAGCCCGCCTCCCGGTGCTACTACTACTATAGGTATACACCTCTGCCTTAAGAGGGCGCAGCAAGACAGAAAAAAATCAAGTTTCACCCGCGCCTCTTTGCCTACCCCTCTCATCAAACACGACAAAAACAAAACACAATCCCTTCCCGCCAGCAGAAACTTTTCGCCCGGCGTATATTTAGGCATTTGAATTTGAATCTTGTGTGTAGTGTGTATACGCAAAATAATCAGATGAAACTGTTTTATTCAATTTACCTATGTGTACAAGTAGGTATATTATTAAATATTATTGTATGTCCGTGAATCTGTTACCGATGCTGGTGGGATGTTAGATTGGAGATTAGACTGACTTAAATTAAATAAAGACTAAATGTTACTTCAAGATACGGCCTATAAATTTTCGATTCCGAATTGAAAGACAAACCTAACGTTGTAGTTGAAAAAATATTGTTCCATACATTTTCATTGTTGTATTTTTATGTGTTCTACTAACAACCCTACTAACGTTTTATTTGTGTTAAAATGTATGGACGTATGTCTGAAATAAAGATATATTATTATTATTACTATTATTATTATGTAACATAACTACAATTGAACAATTTTCAGATACTTTCCAGTACCTATTCCTGTACCTTGCTTCTTGTCAAATTTCATGATTCTTAGTCAACGACATGTATCTTATGGGTTTTAATTTATTTGCGAGTGTCAAGATATGCGAAATGAATGGCAATTTATGCCAAGATACTAAATCAACGTCTTAGAAGCTCGTTTTTTTTACAGCTCCAAAGGACCGTTTAGCTAAGTATTTGATATAAATATCAACTTGATACCCCCACGCATTCCTGAGATAAGCGGTCTGTTAGATGGATAACAAAGTGATCCCATAAGGATTTCGATTTTTTCTTTTGAGGTACCGAACTCTAAAAAGCAAAGCGCTTCCATCAAAGTACTATAATACTACATACTCATGATACTACCTACATGATGGTGAAAACAATTTCGATAAAATTGCTTTTTTGATGATATAAAAGCGTATAATTATAATCGCATCACTTACCTTCCGCTTTTTTACTTTGAGAAAATGAAATCAATTGAACAAAATGTCAATAAAATAAGAAAATAAACATTCGCAAATAAATTAAAATGCATATGATACATCCTGTTGACCTAGAATCATGATTTTTTGGCAAGAAGCAAGGTCTCACAGCACAAATAGGTACCTCGAATGGTTTTTCAATTAAAATATTTAAACGAAGTATGACCATTGTCCACTCCCTTTATTTTCAATGAAATTCTTCAGTAGGTAAAACATCTGTTTATTTTGCCTATACTATACGCTAAGCTTGAATTCATAATCTTAGATCATAGTCATGTTTTGGAACGAGAAACTCAATGCTGGCGTGACAAAGTTCAAATTCCAATGTAACCAAATTTGATTTAGGGCCTTGTACAAGTTGGACGTCACGACGTCTTCGTGGAAACCAGTGTTAACCAAGTAAAAAAATATAATGGTATATCGTGGACATTGCATTGCAGGATCGTGCAAATTCAATTAGCAACAGTGTTACCAAGTAAAAAAATATATTGGTATGGTGGATTTTGCACTGTATTGTGCAAAGTCAAATGGCATGTGTCATGAAAACCTATCCTGCGCGGAGCGCGAGTAGAAAAAAGTCCTCGCCGAAAAGATTTGTGAAAAACAGGCCAATTTTGGAACAAATAACTAGGGTACATTAGTCGGCTTTACCGACAAAATAATTGGCATCTATTTATGTGGGTGCCAAAGAAATTCGAAAGTTTATTAGGTTCCTCTTTTGTAACTGTTGAAACTTTAGCTTTGAAAAGCAAGCCGACAGTCCCAAACATTGTGATCTGTCACAATCTTTACTCATCCCCACCATAAGAAGGTCACGAGAACACTATCCGTATGAAAACTGTCATGTCCCGTGCACACCGTTTCGTACTTGTGTCCGCAATAAACCCTATTTTAGTTTTCCGATTTATTTATTTTGTAAACTTCAATAATATTATTATACCAATAACCTACCCATATGTTAAATTTTGAGTTTCAACTTGATTCGGGGGTTTTAGTCAAAAGTCGCTCGAAATGGGTCGTCTAAGGTTACCCTTACACGAAGTTTGTCAACGAAAGTGGGAGTAAACGAATTTGGTTCTTTATTTAATAGTAATAAGATCTAAAATTTCCAGCACGAACTCTATGTTGTAAATTTTCTCCGCAAGAAAATTTACTGCAGTGGAGAACAATGGCGCTAGTTGTACTATACCAGTCAAAAATCTGTCAAATAATTGTATGTCATCTTGAGTTTTCAAATATCAACATTGAATTACTATAATATTTTTATTTTATAGTTTAGCCGCGGTATTTATTTAGTTTATCAAATCTTAAAGATTTTAATAATCGTTTTGGAAGTGGTTTTAGTGATTTTATCATGTGTTGTATTTCACAGTTTCATTCCAACAATGTGATAAATTACGAAAATATTATTTACGCAAATAAATTAAATCGCAGAGCAGCAGAAAATTCAAGCCCAGTCCTCTCGTCTCAACAGAGCGACGGCGACTGATTTGTGAAACAAAAATATGCTTGAAGTTCCCGCAACGTGCGACGGAAGATGACTTCTTCCACGAACTAAAAACGTCGTAAGTGCTTAAAGCTTGTAGTCGTAATAATACCAAAAATAAAAGGAATTTCAAAAAATGCTTGCACAATTTTTTTCGCCTTGTCTTGATACAGATAATCATTAAAAAAATATCCTATTAGTCATTAGCATATTAAGTACAAATTGAAAAAAACGTGAAAATTAGGGGTAACTTCGTAATGTTATTTTATCGAGAAAATTTTAACGTATTGTGTTTCTGTTCCACAAAAAGTTTCAAAATATCATGTAGTTACTCATATTATTTTTATTTTATACCTAAGTCTTATGAATTTCATGAAAAATTAAATTGAAGATAGGCAATTTTGGTTACTACCTGCTCTACAGCGCTACACAAAGGCGCCGCTCGTCGCGCGACGCGCGGTGCCTTTGTGTCGGGAGTCGCGTCGCGCCAGTGTGTACGAGCCTTTACCCTTCAGGGTTTACGGGCGTGATGTTATGTTATGATTAACGAATACAGTAGTAACCACCCAACTAATACAATAACGTTTGTGAACCATTCATGTTCATACCGTGCACACACAGGCCATTTTAAATATACCTAGCGACCTAGTAAGCTGCATGTAACTTTGTTTGTTCCGGCATTGCCCCAACAATCATATATAATCTATTTATATTTTCAGCCTCAGTTTCAGCGATTGCTACAAACCAAATGATAACTAAGTGTGCCTCACGCTGACGCATGACTCATCGTGAGACTCATTCTGTAATACACATTACACGTTCATATTTTATTGACTCTTTGTACTTTCCTTTTGAGATTGCTAATAATAATAGCACAGTACTTCGCCGAACTTTATCTGTCAATTAGGTGATAAAGCCTTATTGTAATCTTTCAATCACTGCTCTCGTTATCAGTAACACTAGACAAAATTATAGATTTAACTATAATTAAGAGATTACAGCATTAGGATGGACGATTATCTACAATTTACTAAAAATACTTCCTTGAGTTGCGTCATGTTGGCGACGGCCGGGCGGCCGCGGCGTAGTCATAATATTATGTAAAACAGTAAAATAATTGAAAACGATAAAGTATCGATCGCTCATTGTATCTAAACATAGATCTAAACTATACATAATATGTCGTGGCCAGAACTTAGAATTGATCGTTACATGAAGTGTTCGGTCATTTCAAGAAATGGTTGTGTTTCATGAAATGGCCAGCTAAAATTAACCATATCAGTCGACGTTTGGCCGTATAATGTGGGAGTATTAAGGATGGGAAAGATCACATCAAGCAATAATAATAAAGCGTAGTCGACGGGGCCTCGCTAAGCGGGGCTCCTACTTCTGAATGGTTTAAAAAAAAACTACGAAGAGAATGGCAAGGTCGCTCACTCGTAGACCCCGTCATCCTCTTCGAACCTAAGCTGTCCGAGTCGGGGTGCCCTAAGTCCCGAGGTCGCTTCGCTCGCTCTTGCTTCCTAACTACCTACTCCTAGTAACATTGCTGTTTTACTAAGTCGAGACGTGTTATTTATGCAACCTTAACGCCTCTACCGGGGGATAATCTAACTATTTTACGATATAATCACTAATGTTTGGCCACATCATGAAGTAGTCGTGCGTTTAACTGTTCATATCGTCAAACGTTGAGTATTCAATGATCTAGCCAGACTACATCATGATGTGATCAGCGGTCGATGTTCTATATCATGAAATGTAACCATTTCATGAAATGGTCTAACACTTCATGGAATGAACAATTCTAATATCTGATCACCACACAAACATATCTCGCTTCAGTTGAATCGAATTGATAAATTAAATATATTTTGGTTGGTTGGCCCCGGGGCCGTTGACACAGTCGTGACACGTCGCTCGCTCATTGGTGCAGGCCGCGTGGACGTGGCCGCTATCAGTTGCGGACACAGGTTGCGGAGATAGTCCTGCAAGCCATTAATAACTAAATTAGGAGTCACACGGTAAATAAAAATGAATCTAGAATATCGATACCTCGTGCTATCGGCGATAAGACCGCCATTTTACCCATCAAATTTGCAATATTTTAGAACTATGTAACAATGTTGGTGTGCAATAAAAAGCTGTATATTCTATATATCTACGTGCGATGTAACAACGTCCATGAATCCATACTTACGTGTGATGGGAAAAGTGCTTCTCTTTGTTGTCCGTCATCACTACCGGCTTATAAATTATGATATTCACACAATATAAGCACAACTTAATAGATTCGAAAGTGCGAGTCCGCTCCCTCGACATAATTTCTTAGATCCTGTTAGTGCCTTGTGTTGGAATGTTAAGTCGTAATGTCGGCTGCGTGTTCGTTTAGCATATCATTGTCGGAATGAAGTCGTTGAAGTGAACGCAGTTGTGACTGCATTATTAGTGACACTGCACACTGTTCGAGCTGCTCCACCGCATTCTTGCTCTTTTCACGTTCAAAATGACGTCGTTTTACATTTTGGCAGTTTCTGTCAGTGCTGAAATACTTCTAGAAAAATTAAACTTAATTGCGATCAATTGGGTGATGATGATAGATTGTATGGCTATCTAACCGATTAGTGCCAATTATGGCCTATCGTATTAGTTTTGTGATAATTATGATATTTAATCTCTCTCTGTCTACTTTAAGTAAAGTGCTCATTATAGTAAATAATTGATTTATTATTTGTTTGTTTTTCTTTTCCTCCGAGATTAATTGGTTTATCATTTAATCAACTCTATCTCACCGACCTCACAACCTGATATTGCCATCACTTTAAAGGCTCACTCCTGTAACAGGTCACATTTACACGCATGTCAATATTCACTCATTGACAGTTGATAACATTAAGTACCTACTCTAGGTATAACTTTAGAGCGATACCTGAATTATGAAATATATTAACTTGGTTACAGGCAGGGTCAGAAAACGAATATACATCTTTGAAACGCTTCGACACGTCGTGTCGCGAGGGAGTCTGTTATTCGCAACGTAACTATTGCGCCTTATGTCAATCTATTATTACTTGTTGTATTAGCTGCTGGGGCGGTGCCACAAAAACTGCCTTTAAACTACTGGAAGTGTTGTGAGAAGTGTTGTGTGAGAAGTGTGAGACACTTCCAATCAGCTTTGTGGGCAGAGCTTTATTGAAAATTGCATTATTTAGACCTATTCTGTATCCAACCACAGAACTTTACAGAAATTGTAATGTCCTCCACGTCAGGCAACATTTCATTTTGCAAACCATTCTTCTCCAACACTTAAAAACCCCTCTTACTACAATTATCAGACGACGAAAAGATATGAGTGGTACTGTTCCACACAAAGTCAGTTTAAATACACGAAGCGATGTTTCTACTATCTGTGGCTCTCGCTTGTACAATCAAATTAACGCGTCTTTGTATACTATCTATAAATTTACCACACACCAAATGCAAATCCGCCCTCTGTACATTCTTCCTGAGTAAAGCTTACGACGAGACTGAAAAGTACTTATTGACACTTACAAGAAAGTAACCCTATTTCCTTTCATTCAAATGCATACACTCGACTCACCCCACCAACATGCCTCATCCTAATTTTTAAATTTTGAGATTTTTGGTTTAGTGTTTTGTTTTATATTGTAAGCTCCAAAAGCGTCGAAACTGTCTCTCCTAAATACAGAGTACTCAGTGATCTAGCAAGGAGAGCAGCACTTCACCCAACATTTTTTTGTAATTAATACACTCAAGACCATGTAATTAATAATGCATATTTTGTAAGTACTTAAGTTACTAAAACTCATTACTTAAATCTTTATGTGCCTAAATTATTATTATTATACATCGTGAATACTGACGTTGTCTTTGGGCTATAATGATATTATGTCCCTCACACAAACATGGATGTAGGCACGTAGACGCAGGATGTGGTATCGCGTGTGGAGTCGTGTTGTAAGGATTGCATTGTGTAAGCGCTGACGAGTGCTTGCGTAAAGTTGCAATATTAAAAAGTGGTTTGCGGGCAGCAGCGAGCGGTCGCGAGTGGCAGCGGGCGGTCGACAAATGGGCGACATAAAGCGACTACGGCGACCTCCGCACTCGCTGCACATCCCGCTTGTGTACTTGGGAAATATTCTCGCTTACGTTTCACTATGATGTTAAAATAATTTCGCTAACGTTTAACTGAACTCTTTACTTATATTGTTCGTACTTGGCATCCTCACAGCAGACCCGTCTACTCTGTCTGTCATATCAAACGGTAAGTTTCCGTTCCTAATGAACAGGCGGTGTTTTATCAAAGAGACTATCAGCCAGTATTAAAGTAGACGAACATGTAGAGTTGTAGACTAATATCTAGCCTGCACGCATGGCGTCGCTCACACAGCATGTTATATATTTTTTTCATTACCTACATTAACATTCCCGTGCGTCGGCGACAGAAGAGGGGACGCATGCTGCAGCTATTTTAATTACTCATCGCACAAATAAAGTGCATCGCCTCTAGAATGTTCCTGCAGTTTTAAGAGCTTGTTACACGTAGGTACGCTATTCAGCTAGCTTAAGGAAATTTTTATCTTCATTCTTTAATATACTCTACGTTTAAATACCTACAGGCATATTCAACAAACGTTACTACCATTTAAATGAAGCTACATAATGAATCACCTCAGAGAATCGACTGCTAGAACATTGCGCGTATTTCGGCGCGATGAACTTACCGTCGCTCATCTGCGCTCCAGACATCACAACTGTTGCTTGCAGTGCACAGTGTGAGCAAACTATATCTGCATAGTAGAACAAAAGAAAACAAGACGAGAAGGCTATGAAGGAGGCCTTTGCCAGCAGTGGGACTACAACAGTATAAGGCATGAAAAAAGAAAATTGTTTCTCATATCAATAATGATTACTAAATATTTATAACAAATACCTGCCTCACACACGAGGTAATACTACCTGCCGTATAAGGCGTTACTTGCTGAGTGTAAATAATTGTGGAACATTTTCACCACCCGCTGCGATAAAACAGCAGCTGATACACCTGTAAGCACACGAAGGTAAAACAGGAAGGTATGCAATTTTTTGTGTGATTGTAAATCCGAGATTATTTGATAAACAGTAATCTATCACTAAAATCTGTGTTTTTGGCACACAAAAGATAAGGATTCGTAAATGTGTGGCAAATCTAAATAGTTATAGTTTATTATTGTGTGTTCCGATGGTGACTATATACATCTACTCGTACACCAATATCTTTGTCAAGGAAACCCGTATCTAGTGACCAAGCCGCAGTCATTGGCTGCACACGAGGCAAGTTTTCGAGTCAGTTCAGTTGACAGCTCAGTCACGGGTCCTTTGCCGGCTTCGTGTGCGAACAACACATTTGAAGACAGTTTAGTTCAGACCGGCTTCGTGTCGTGTCAAATACAGTAATAAATAATATACTAAAGGTAGGTATGTGTACTTGTTTAAGCTTAAAGAAGTAAACGAGTCGATAGACATATATGAAAATCCATCCCGGGCGTTAGGATGCTTAGGCCCGTATTACAGAACCTCACTCACGACTCAAGCATTACTTAAAACTAGTGTAGAGCCATTTGATTGGTTGAAACTAGTTTTAAGTAATACTTGAGTCTTGAGTGAGTTTCTGTAATACGGGACTTAGAGGCTATAAAATTCCAGAAGATTATAGAGAGAGAATTATAAGAATTCCACATACGATACAGTATATTTGCGGCCGCGGAATAAATCGCGGTAAAGAATCTGCTATGGTGTCTGGATAAGTACTATTTATTAGTGGTTTTTAATGATGAGTCTCATGACCCCTTTTCGGGTTTAGGGTTAACAATAACTATAATGTTATGTTCTGTTGATTACAAGAATCATGAAGGAAGATATTACAGAGTACATAATCAGCCTAAAATGTTCCCCCTGCTGGGGCACAGGCCTCCCGTCTTCCTGAGGGAGTGGGCTGTAATCCACTACGCGGGCTCAGTGCGGGTTGGTAGATGTCACACGTCTTCGAATTTTTGGTTCTAGGACATGCCGGTTTCCTCACGATGTTTTCCTTCACTGTTTTGAGAGCACTGGTGATGAAATACGAGTAATTCACACAAAGTGAAGCACCTGTCTGGGTTCGAACCTACGACCTACAACTTGTAAGTCACAGCCATTACCACTGGCAACCAGTACTCAAACCGTTTAATTTTTGGTGTAAAATAAAGTGAACTTTTAGTCTAAAACACTAAACGCTTCAATCAGCCGAACATTGTACCCACAGTAAACATTTGATGATTTGTTGTTTGTGTTTGGTTAGTAAATTTATTCGTGTTTACAAAGTAAACAAATGTCATACATATAATATGAGTTCGTATCGGACAAGGGTACATGCATAGCACAACAGAATGCGCCCGCGCGTCGCGCTTCAATCTTATTGGCCAGTAAACAGGAAGTTGCAGAAGGCCAATCACAAGGAGTGCAATGAGGATTCCTCAGTCAACTAAGCTATTACTTTCGGCGCCAAAAGTTTATTTTCAGGGGAGTGCATCTTTAGCTCTACGAATCGAGCTCTTTCATTATTGCACTTCACCTCGTATATGTTAGGTTATCGTTTGTCCATTCATACAAGGACTAATTTTGTCGATTTATGCAGAAAAGCTTAACAATTAAGGGAATGTAGGATGCAAGAGTGAGCAAACCGAGCTCGATATGTTTTGCATCTCGCCTCGAATGGGATAGGTTTTTATGTTGTGCATGCATACAGAAGGAAGTGTAACTGTGTTGATATATACGGTGACATCTGAATCAAAGTTTTGCTAGAACAAACGTTATTCAGACCATGGTCTACCAGTAGCAAAGAGTCAATTTTTGTAAGAGGTAAGCCGGAGTATCTTTAATGTGATTGTAATATTATTTGTCTATAGAATACTGACTGTGCCATTTTTCTGATGGAATTCGGTAGGAATCGAGTTGTATGGAACCTTCGCCACTGTGGTCTACTAACATTATATAGCATCCAATAAAAAAAACGTCATTGGTTTTCGAAAAACGACAAAAAAGACAAAGTTCAAAAACTCGGGATTAGCGTTACTCCCTACAACACAGACACTGCGGCACTCGCGTCGCAAAGTAGTTGCGGCGCGGCGCGCAGCTCACGCACGGGACTCAACATTGTTTACAGGGCTGCAGGGAAATGTATTAATGTACACTCCATAAACGAACTTTAGTAAGAACTTATTTTTGTACGTCTTACTAGAAAATACCATAGTTCAAAGTTAACTTCGGTAGATATTCTATCACTGATAAGTGGCTACTTTAAAACAGATTTTTATGGCTGGATATGGCTTTGGCTATGGTAAACTTTGGTAGGTATTTTCTGGCTATGAACGATTGCACGACGCGACGCACCGCAGCGACGCGCAACGGCGCGGGTGGCGAGGTGGCTGGCCTCTAATTTTATCATTTTGTTCTAGATGCGAACATATGGTAGGTATTATCAGACATGGTTTTAATTATTTCCTCTAGGTACGGGTACCTATTCTGTCTAACTTGACATTATAAGGTATTATTTATCTATTGGGATATTACAGGAACAAGACAAATAACTTACCACAAAACCTGGTTAGCTCCGTGGGCACCAAGAAAATATTGACTCCAATTTTCCCTTCATACTTATTGGGCTTAGGACCGTCAGGAATTGTAGCTGAAGTTAATTTAATTAGCCGTGATCCAGTAGCCGCTGTGCAGCTGCCAGTATTGTAGCAGGTGTGGGAATCTGCGGGTTCAAGATCCCTCCCCTGCACAGCGCCGCTAAATGATCTGGTTGAGAGTAGGTACATGCGCCTACCATCTGCCAGATTGTCACCAGCAATTGCGTAAAAACACCTTATCAAACCACTCCACATTCGAATAGTTAGAACTTATTTTCACAAAAGCGCGCGATGCGTGCCTGTGACGTAAATACATCGGATGCATATGCGTCGCTCGTTCGAGGGATTTCGGTAGACTGGCTGTGCTGTGGCCACATGAATAATAAACCGAGCAGAAGGAAACCTTGATACTAACGCCGCGCGCCGTGAGCTTGAGGGTACACTACTACACGCACAGCTATGTGTGCGTGACCTGTCACCAACGAGGCGCGCGCGGCATGCACCGGCGCCCGCGCGGGTACAACCCGGTTTGAGCTAGCTCAGCAAGCGGAGAAACTTAAGGTGTGCCACCCACCGGCAGGAATACGACGCGGACGTTGTTTTAATAATTTTAAATTGTTTTAAAGATGCCAGACTGTGTGGCACTGTGTGTACAAATAATCATAGGAAAACCAAGGAGATTTCTTTTTTTGTATATCCTAAGGATCTTGTCAGGTAATTATCTATATCTACCTTTAGCTACACATGTTTAATGCTTATTACAGAAGTATTTACTCGTACTTACGAGGTAGGTAATGCACCTAAGATGGCGATAGGTAAGATTTTCCAATAAGAATTAATATTTATTATTCTTATGGTTATGGTTATGGAGACGAACAATAATACAGGCGGTAGGTACTGCCTGTATTATTGTTCGTCTCCCTTATTTGTTTCGTATTTTGTTTTAGTAGGTTTGTAGGTACCAAAGTGTGTTTGTAATCCGTCTTAGCAAGATTCCGTTTGACCTTTTCTATTCGATACTTAACTTACGTTAATCAAATACTAAAACAAGGAAGGAAACATTATAGTTTCACCATGTTCGTCTGTACGTCCGTCCGTAACTCATAGTAATTTTATGGGTACGTATTGCAATACCGAAATTTAAAAGACCGTATTTTAAAATACCTATGGATGTAATCCCGAAAAATTAAACGCCGAATGATTGTTTGGTCGAAAGTTTTAAATCCCGAAAGTTCATCTGCCCGAAAGTTTAAAATCCCGAGAATCCATATACCGAAGCTTAAAATCCCGAAGTTCTATAACCCGAAGTTCAAAATCCCGAAATTACATCCCAATGCCTAAAATCTGTAAGACTATGATAAAAAAGGAGCAACCACCAACAAAAAGGAGGACCAATAACATATAATTAAAACAAAAGTTTAAATGATAATCATACGTATAATTAGGAAAAAAAAGAACACTTTATTACAAATTAAATTATCTAATGATTTTTTAAGATATTTGATATTTCAACTATGTCGGTATGAAATACCTAATGGACGACTCGCCTACAGTTTATTAAATTTAACGGATAATTAGACAATGGTGAAAACATTTCTGCGAGCAACTTGGAAGAAGCGCTCGCCGGCCGCTGCCGCGGCACCGCTCGCTACGCTCGCTCGGCTCGCGCGCGGTTGGTCACAGTTTTAACCTAACCTAACCTATTTCACTCAATTCAAAATGACGAATCATACAATTTGCCTGCGAGTGGATAATTAGCCAATGGTAAAAACATTTCTGCGGCAGACTGTATGATTCGTAATTTTGAATTGGGTGAAATAGGTTAGGTTAGGTTAAAACCGTAACCAATCGCGCGCGAGCCGAGCGAGCGTAGCGAGCGGTGCCGCGGCAGCGGCCGGCGAGCGCTACTTCCAAGTTGCTCGCAGAAATGTTTTTACCATTGGCTAATTATCCGTGTTTTCGCAATATCCCCAGGATTTTCGCGAAAATTCGAATTAGCAAATCATCCAATCGACATATACACAATCTCCAGTAAATAAACTCAAAACCACAGATTACGTAAACGTCATAACTGTGTTGTAGTACCATCTATGAGTAAACGCGGTAACTACGTCGCCGCTCTTTGGGATTCCATCCATCGGTATATCGTCCATTCGGGATTTCGTCCATTCGGGGTATCATCCTTTCGGGCATATGAACATCGGTATTTTATGGTTCGATATAACGGCTATCGGCATTTAAAACTTTCGGTATTTTGAATTTCGTTGTTTTGGACGTCGGTATTTCAGTCATAGTTATTATGAAATTTCGGGATTTTAATACGTACCCGGCTAATTATCCGTGTTTTCGCAATATCCCCAGGATTTTCGCGAAAATTCGAATTAGCAAATCATCCAATCGACATATACACAATCTACAGTAAATAAACTCAAAACCACAGATTACGTAAAGGTCATAACTGTGTTGTAGTACCATCTATGAGTAATCGCGGTAACTACGTCGCCGCTCTTTGGGATTCCATCCATCGGTATATCGTCCATTCGGGATTTCGTCCATTCGGGGTATCATCCTTTCGGGCATATGGACATCGGTATTTTATGTTTCGATATAACGGCCATCGGCATTTAAAACTTTCGGTATTTTGAATTTCGTTGTTTTGGACGTCGGTATTTCAGTAATAGTTATTATGAAATTTCGGGATTTTAATACGTACCCAATTTTATAGGTCGCTACATATGAAATTGGCGTTTTGTCGAACTGGTCACTTTGATCTCAAATATCTGGCGTTTGGTTAGTAATAAAATGTACCTACTTAACTTTCTTTGGTTTTTTTGTACCTACTTAATGTTTAACAAACTTAACACTATAAACCATTTCGGCTTTCAAAGTTACACTATTTTTAATGTTCCGTACATATCTTGATCTCGTTATTGGAAAACGGAAAACTTATGGGATCACCTCAGTCACAGTGCCTGTCCGTCCGTTCATCTGTCGGTCTGTCCATCCGTCGGTCCGACCTTCCGTCTGTACTCTTTGCCGAATCCCGACTCGCACTTGCCCGGTTTTTTTATTTTCCATAACCGATGGACAGCCCTATGAAAGTAGGTAAGAATTTTGAGCTCTGTTAAGAAGCTTTCCTTCTGCTCGGTTTTTTATTTATGTGCTGTGGCTACCCGCGCCCGGGCGGCTCAAGTGGCCCGTGGCATTCAACAAAACAAATGGGCGGCGCGATATTTCTTGCGATTGCATGTCATTGGCTAGTGATTTATTTGCATTTTGGCCCGCATTGTCCGGACATCCTTGTAGTCCACGTGGACTCCTCATTGGTCTACCGTCTGTCTCAGCGAAGCGCGGATACGTGAATTATCGCTCCGGGCTTACGATGGATTCAAAAGTATTGAAGTGCGTTAACTGCAATGTTGTTATAAACGAACTTTTAGCGTTTCTGGTGAATGTTTTGGACTACATGGATGAAGAAAGTATACACCTCTTGGTTACTACTTCGTATAATGTGGAGAGCATTGCAAATTTGAAATCACTGTTATTCGACTCGATACCAAATGCAAAGAAGATGCCACTGAGGCGCAAAGTAGGAAAGAAAAGGATGTTTAGGGACCTCGATGACGTTCTTACGCTGATGAAAGCTACAAATGCTGAATTGTTCCCTACTTTTGTGGTAATGGATCTTCGTGCTGTTCCTAGTGTGGGGTTTAGTCAAGTTTGCATGCTGCAGGAAAAGTGTGTAACAACGAATACATTTGAACAGCTTAAACAAGACGTTGAACATATGAAACATGAGTCTCTTATTGAAACTGTCCCATCACTGTATGTGAACAAAAGGAGAGGAGCACGTCTAAAAGATAGCTACGAGCTAAATATTGGTCCCATCGGATTACAATACATGCCTATAGTAATAGCGCAATCATCGATGTTTGAAACTAACCGTCTTAACATGCACAACAGGTCAACTACCTCGGATAACAGCAGGGTTAAGTCCGTCCCTTACCAATGCACAGAACGGAGTCAGACAGCAAACAGTCGGCGCGTGGAGGCCTACTGAGGTTTCGTGCGTGGTAATGTCGTGCGCGAGCGAGGGAGACAGCGAAACTAGTCTGTAACCGGTTTGCGGCGCGAGTGTGACAGGGATAATTGATAAAGCGAAGGCAGTTGCGGAGGCCACGGAAAGTACTGTGATTCCGAACAGTGATCTATCGAGTGCAGGCGCACTGGCGGCGGCGGTGGTGGATAATTTTTTCCTTATTTCAAACTCGGTAAATAACATAGCTGTTTCTGTAACCTCCGCGGAAACCCAACGAAATCTTTCACTGGAGCCAAATGGCAGTGTTTTTGTGAGTAATTTTGCGGTAATACCAGAAGAGGAGTCTGAGTGGCAGGTTGTTAAATCTAAATCAATCTGATAAGAGATACAAACTGTTAGGTAAAAAAAGGTCGTGCATCATCACTTAACGGTAAATTTAAAGCGGCGGAAAATGGATCTCACTTCAAATAGGTTAATTCTCTATTATTGCATAAGGCATTTTCGTATTTTTTTTAGTGTTTAATATTTTTACTCCTACATTTTATTTTGAGGCCAGGGAGGTGCATGTGCACCCTCTTGCACCCCGCTCCCGGCGCCCATGATTACTTATAATACTAACCACGTTAGAACTGGCGATTCACGGCGAGCTAACCACCCATGGACCTGGCTGTACCGGACCGCCCTTGTTCCCTTGACATCCAGCTAGTATTTGCTAAGAGTCACTACCTAATTACACAAGTCTAGTCACCGACACATTTTCTGCTTGTTTGATAACAACGGCCACTATTACAGTGGCAAAAAATAAAACTATAATACTTAATTATAGCATATTATGAGCAAAATTTATTACGTCCAGTATGTTCCTTGAAAATATCATTCGTCTGTCATGTCAATGAAGATAGAAGGCCCGCCATGTGATAAGAAGTTGAGTCGTGCGTTTAGTTTAATATCACTGTCAGTCTATACCAAAAGTATCTGATGAAAGTGTAAAGGTCTTCGCATGATCTGACCGAGATTATGTCTGGACTTTAAAAGAGACTGTGACCTCTGAGTTTGTTTCGGCTTTTCTTCTCAGAGTAGTCAGATAGGAAACGCCGACCTCATCTAGTTTAAAAAATATGATTGACGTGTAAAAGTGTTTGTACAAACCTATTTACAGAAATAAAATCATTTAACATAACATTTATCATTTAAACAAATCCTGTTCAGGTTAAATTTGTAGGTACCTACGCAATCTTTCACTATAGGAAATTTGTAACACATTCATAAATGTATGGGTATAGGTACTTTATATCAAACCAATTTTCCAGCTGCTATTGTTTGAATAACGTTATTAAATTGTAATAAAAAAATCGTAAACTAAAATTGAGGTTATAAAATTAGCATCAATAATTATGAAATAAAAAACATTTTTAAGGTGATTTGAAATTATAATTTCGGGTTTAAGTATTCAAATAATCAAATCAGAGGACTCAGTTACATACATAACATTTATTACATATACAATAATACAAATTGGCAACCACAGTTACGTTTTCTGGTCATTTTGTTAACATTGTCATCAGGTACTTTTGGAACAGACTATTATGTGTGTGTTTATGTGAGTTAGAGTGAGCCTTCTCCACCCGTGTCGGCTGATTGTAGGCGCGCGGGGCGCGGGCGGGGGCGCAGGGTACGTCCGTCCGTCGGCTTGTTAGCGGTCGCTGATACAATTGAACAGGCGGAACCATCCAATCAGGAAACTTAATAAAACGTGGCATGCACTCGCGGACTGCACGATTTAGATGCTGCGGTTATGCCGCGCTTTAGAATGGGCACGTACCAAATTTGATTCTGAAATGCAGGTACTTACATGCTTTCTTTCCACGGTGAATATTTGAGGAGAATAATGGGTATCTACATGTTTTATTGCTTGGTATATTATTCCATTACCGTACCGACTCATGAAATTACTAGTCAGAATATTAGCCTAATTAGTTTTTTTATAGATTACTATTACTAAATAACAGATTTTTTTAAACCAAGTGTGTAAGTTGTCTTTGGGGTATTTGTAATTCTACTGTCGTGGAGTGTATGAGCAGCCTTAGTAAAGTGAACGCCAGGTGAAGCAGTAACTACACAAGTTAGTGATACTGACCTGCCTCTGTACCAGCTCGGTTGTTTCTTGAGTGTGCCGCGGCCGTGTGGAATCAGCTTCACATAAGTACTTACCATCAGATGCCCATCAGAGAGGCACTGTTGGTAATTAACGTTAATAACGCGTTTGAACTAGAGGGGCTAGTTGCTAAATAATATCAACCGCACGGGTTGTTCGAAGGTTAAGCTACGCTTGCCGCGGTCGGTTCGTGGATGGGTGACCATCCATTACGTATCGAGACGCCCCCTTAAATCGGCAAGCACTTTCAGCCATTGGTCGCGGCTGTCATTCGTAGATCTTTGACAGTCGTTACGAATAGTCAGTAGCCCAAAAGTTTGTTAACTAGTCTGGCCAAGGGGTCTCGTGTTACCCAGGAACTAGGTTGTGCAGGTCAGATAAGTAGTCGCTATATGTAGTATACTAGTATACATTTGCACCCGGTTATACCCCAACATAGTTAGGAAAAGGCTTGGCACATTGAACACGTTTGAACTTGTTATTCATTTATGTACAGTAAGGGAAATTAATTCTTAAGCAACTTGACCCTACGTCAATTTGCCGTGTTATAGCCATTTTATACAACTGTCAGAAAATTACAATTGTGATTTGAATATAAATAGTAGTCAATTGATTTTCCTTACTTAGCGTTCGCTAAACCACATTAAAAACACTTTAAGAACATGACTGGAAAAGTTGAAAAATATGGTGACTTTGATGCTGTACTTCTAAAATAGACGGTACCTACATTTGATCAAAGTTATGGCCAGATGAAGATTTATTAACAAGTACTGTGTTCGCTTGTTTACTCATACAATCTGATTGATTCTTATCAGAGTCACGCCTCTTTTCAAAAGGGTGTTCAAAGTCAGAGTTATCAACAGATTATGGCAACAAAAGCATGCCACCGTTAATATAAGAAAGCATCAAGCGGTACACATAAGGAGGGCCGGGCACAGTAATGTGGTACAAATGAGCGCAGTCTGCACCGAGGCCGGAACGCAAGCCGCTCGCCATATATTTATTTATATATTATTTATTGTACACCACAAAATACATAACAAAATTAAATGAAACACTACAAAATATACAATGGGCGGGCTTATCGCTTTCTGCGATCTCTTCCAGGCCCTGCAGTTTTGACATGAATAGCGACAAAAATCTGTCGTTAAGTCTAATCGATGTCAAATTTCTTTAATAGATTTTCAACTTTATTTCAAAAGCATAAGGTTGAAAATCTATTAAAGAAATTTGACATCGATACGACTTAGCGACAGATTTTTGTCGCTATCTAATGTCGAGACTGCCGGCCCAGGCATACCGCAGTAATTGGGTTTTTATTAATAACGATGGAAAGTCAAAACGGAATGCATTGTTGGACCTATTGTAATGAAACTAACATTGAAAGCTTTCGCCCAAAATTTACTTCGTAAGTCGGGTATTTTGTGTGCCGCGCTGGCGACTGGCTAGCTGTATCTACGATTGAAGCTCATAGATTTTGACAGCCGATGTCAAAATCTGTTTGTGGATGTCAGCTTTTGATATCGCTAGCGAGTCGCCGACGCGGCGGGGATCGAAATCGCTGCGTGTGTACCTAGCACTCTAAAACAAGCAAGCTAAACCGCGGGATGATTACGTAACACACTAACAGTAGGAATGGGTTTCGTTTTGACAGTTCAACAACATTCATTGCGTTATTTACGTTGTTGAGCAGACAACTTTTTCGAACATATGAAGCCATGGATTAGCAATAAGCTTCAAAATGATTTAGATTGTGATGTATAGTATATTACGTAATTAGGGTGCTGGTTGTTGTTCGAGCTACGCTGCACATTGACCGTTTCAATGGATTGTTCGAACAAAAGTTTGTCACATTTCGAGCATGTTCCTGACCGTTCACTTCAAACAGTACCTACTCACATAAAGCCCTGAAGGTGCGCAGTAACTCCAGTACGTAACATGAGACAGGTGATGAGAACAACGGCGCACCCGGGAGGCGATAGCGACGAATTGTTGCGTGGGGGTCGCAGGAAATTAACCGACGCGTCGTAGGTAGGGGCCCGACACCCGAGGCCCCAAGGTCGCACGACTGCAATTCCGAAGACGTCTTGCACTTTAACGTGACTTGTCAATTCCGACTCAACTTGGAGGTGACCCTTGTTTTGGCATTGTAAAACTATGGTATTATAACCTTGTGCGTAGTATTCACGATGCGTGAGATCATTCGACACAACATTTTATAAGACTGTGCTGCTTTCTTGTTTGTTTTTTTTTAAATTATCTTTAAATCAACGAACTATTCTGCAGGTATTTTAAAATGCAGTAAACAAAACGGGCCAGAGAGACACATACCGTATTTTTAAAAAGAAAGAAAGAATAAAGTTTATTTGGACACAGTTCGTGTTCGTAATTATATCTTAACACAAAATACAAATAACAAAAAAAAAGTGAAAGTAATATTTAACAACAACAGTGTGTGCCTCACGGCTGCGCCAAAAAGGTTTTAAGAACAGTTGCATTCATCTCAGTCTCAATCTGTCAATCAAGTTTTGACATTGATTGACGCTGAGATGAGATTGCGACTCTTGTAGATTTTGAACGTTTTTTTTTATTACAGGAACAGGGACTAGAAAAAAAAGGACTGCACGCCACGCGTGTCCAAAGTGAAGCACTAATAAGCACAGTATAAGTACTATAAGTATATAATTACATTTGTCCCCTTCCAGAACCTGCTTGTTGATCAGCCGCGTACCTACCTACTTCAACCCGGGGAGTATGCTGGAGACAAAAACGTAGCACCGCCCGCCACTGCTGCAACGGGAGCGGGACGAGGTGCCGATAGCCGCTGACCTGCACTGCCCTTCACTTCCAAGAAGGACGGAATATGAGGCGCGCGTTCTTACGTCCGCTATTTTATTTATAACACCATTGAGAATCACCAACAGCCCAGGTATTTGGTTTCGGTTGAAAGACTTAGGGTTGTTCCAAAGAAACGTGGTAGTTGAAGTGTCGTCAGTTTTCTCTTTTTTGTAAAGATAATTAGTTCGGTTTTTGTAGGGTTCACTGATAGCTGGTTCAAGGCTTGGCGCATGAGGTTACAATATAGGGTATATTTGTGAGTACAATTTATTCATATATTAATTATGGAGGACTTACAGCCAAAACAAACAATAAAAAATAGTATGTGAGACTGAAAGCCAATTAAAAGTCATCACTTCTAAAATCAGATTGGAAATAAAGAGTGTGAACAACACAACACAGCTCCCAAAAAAGAAATAAAAACAGTATAACATTCAAGCTTAAACTAAATTCACATTTTATATTCAATACAAGAATAAAAACTTGAACATACGAAATCTTAATTAGAAAAGCTAAGGCTCAGGCACTTTCTGGCCGAGGACACACCTGTTATGAAAGGTTCAAAATCATGCTGTTTACACATGTCTTTAAAGTTTCTACTTGCACGCACTATAAATGAATTTTGCCTGTAATTCGTAGAAGTGAATGGAACACGCAACGGTGCGTTCCATCGCTTCGACCTTCCGGCACGTTAAATAAAATTTGGATAGATTATCAGAATTATAGTTAATAGATTTATTGAAGATTTTAAATAATTAAATACCGTCAGAGATTGTTCGCCGATTAATTAGGGGTAATAATTATTATCCGGGCCAGCCGCCATAGAAGTATAAACCAATATAGAAGTAGTAGAAACCTCCTCAACATTCACTAAAATGCTACATATATCAGATAGGCTGGAAGATTCAGTAAAAAGAGGGGGTGAAGAAATTCTATGACTAGGGCTAGTATCTAGAAATGTAGAATGAAAGTACGTAGCAAACGCTTCGCATATTGTTTCTCCGGTACGCAACGCTTCGCTATTATAGTTTAAAGTGCTCGGAACTGCATTTGAGTTGTATCGTTTTTTAACGAAGGTAAAAAAGTATTTAGGGTTTTCTTTAATAGATTTTTCGGTTAAATTCAAGTAGTTTTCATAATATCACGATTCCAATACCTTTACCCTTTCACGAAGAAGCTTAAATGTTGACTCATCAGCTATATTGCCAAACGTCTTATATTTTTTTTTTATATTTGTATTTTTCTTTAATTGTTTGAATTAATGCCGAATTTTACCAAGTTGGATATGTTTTGCTACGATGAAATTTTTGTGGAATGTATTTAGTGTGTGTAAATTGAGGATAACTTGATTGAAAAAGTTTAATGATTCATCAATTGATCGTCACTTAGGGAAATGTCTTTGTTGATAAATTCATAGTCACCCTTGTCGAACAGATATTGCATCCGTGTCGCGCACTCTAATGGGGGAGCTTCAACGAAATCTATTTTAATAGTGCTGGAAGGTGAGCGTCGATGGGAACTAGCGGACTTGAACATTCAACCACATTAACTAATTGGTTTGAAAGTACCAAATCTAAAATTTTACCATACCTATTAAGAACACCATTGTATTGACCAAAATCTAGGATACATAATTCGTCACTAAGTAAAACTTCGTCAGGACTATTCGGGTTCATTGGGACGAGCGATAGATTGTCAGATAGGACCCAGTTAATACCGCTCATGTTAAAATCACCAATGATGAGAGAGGTATCAGAAGAATTACTCATAACTATTTGATTAAATTTTGTGAGGCAATTGCGAAGTTGTAAACAAAAAGAAAGGCCTATGTTTTGCTGATATAAATAAACAACACAAATATGTAACGTAATATATTTACGTGTATTAGAATTTTTCAGTCGTATGCTGAGCCATAAGTCCTCTGCTGTAGAATGGAAGGTAGGTTGGCATATAACTGAAAGTTCCATACGCGTAGCACTAAGCACACCCCTCACTACGCGATCGTCCGGTCAAAACATAATCTCGATCACGACGCCACACAATGGACCGTTCATCAAAGAATTCGAAGTTTAAAACTCCATCCAATCACCACGTCTCTGTAAGAAAAATAATATCATACGAGTTTAGTAAAATTTGACGATAGAAAGTATTACGTTTAGTTCTAAGCCCGCAAACGTTTTCATAAAATATATTTAACTCAGGAGCAATTAAAAGCCAAGACTAATAATTTTGTATAAATGTGTATAATCCATTAAAATAAAGAACTTCATTAAATAATATTGTAGAATAAAGTATAATATAATTAAATAAGTATAATGAAGGTAAAAGTCAAGAAGATTTACGCGAGCGCAAGAATCATATGATGTTATGTCGTAAACAATTGTGCGAAAGAGCAAGCAATAGTGCGTGGTGTGTGCGAGTGTGGGAGAGTAAAACATATTGTAGTACGGTAAAGCTTTAAAGTAAACAGTGCGATGACGAACACAAAGCATACAAGTAAACAAAAGAGAGGTGTCGAATTCATTAGTACGGCAGAGGTGTTAAACATTATGTAAAAAGTTATTGTGACACAAACGGTATTAAACAGTTGGAGCCATTGAAGTAAAATATGATAGCAAGATAGGAAAGTATGTATATTAAGTGTAGATGTATATTAAGAGGCACATTAGACAATCTTGTTTATATCTGACTCCTTCGTTATAATAAAAAACTTTCGAATGATTATTTTTAAGTATGTGAATTTTACCATGTTTAACCTATACGTACTCATAATGTTTATCCTTGGCAATGATTTTAACTTTAGTTAAAAGCTTTTTGTACTCGACGCTTAGGTGATCCTTAACATACACACGCTGACATGAGCTTTGAAACCCGATATCACAAATGGAAAGATCCTTCTTGGCACGTGCCGCCGCAAGCCGCAATGAAATCTTCCTTTACATACCGGTTTAAAAAACTCACTATTACGAGTATCAGCTTTTCATTGGACCCTTATCAGGGACCCTTATCAGGGACCCTTGAAATATAGTTCACCTGGGCTTTGGGACTGCTGTAGTTAACTTTACGGCCGATAGCGTCGATTATTGAGTACAAATTCTGACCCTTCTCTAGAGGAACCCCCTTAATTTCAACGTTGTTTAGCCTGAATCTCTGTTCATGAGTCGAGAGTAGAGACTTCGTGCTCGCCAAGTCAGTCTGTAAACAATTCACTGTTTTCTGAAGATTTTCAAACTCAGACACTTTTGCTTCCACTTCGACGTGTCTTGTGTCAAAATCGTCAACTCTCCCACCAGTGCCCTCACATGTCAGCTTAAGTTCAGCCAACTCATTCTTGATCACGTGAATGTCATCTACCAAGATCGACAAGTAGCTGCCGTTTCATGTCACATATCTCGCTTAATATAGTATCCAGCAACGCAGGTTCAGGGTCAGGCACACTGGTGACGAGGTTCTGCAAGTGGGGCATTTCCATTGTGCCATCCTATTGGCACCCAGCTTTCTCCATCCGGTTTCTGAGATGTTTGCACATGCAAAATCCAGGTGTTCCTTGCAACTGCCACACTGGATACCATCGTTGAACTGCACGTTAAAAACTGCGCACGATTTAATTTTGAAAATTCTATAGTTTAAAACGTAAAAAGGATGGCGATCTATTTCTTTTAAGTGTCGCGTACTCTGCGTATGAGTGTCCACACACGAGTTATTATCATAGTTAAGTCGTCGGCGTAGCCTACGGTGAAGTAGCCTTTGTCATTTAGTATTTTGATGAGGCTGTCTACTACCAGGTTCCATAGAAGCGGCGAGAGGATGCCCCCTTGCAGGCAACCCTTTGCCACAACGGCCCTTGCAGTGTCGTTCACTGAGACTTGTACTGCTCTCAGTTTGAGCATATTGGTGATCCACCTGCTTAGAGTCGAGTATATGCTGTGTCTGTCAAGAGCCATGTTGATGCTATTAAAAATGGTTTTGTCAAAGGCACCCTCGAAGTCAATGAAGGCGGCCTGTGCTGAGCATTTGTTGTGCACTGCGCATTCAATTTTGGGTAACACGCTGTGTAGCGCCGATTCCGTTGATCTGCCTGTGGAGTACGCATGCTGTTATTTGTGAAGTGGTTTTACCCGAAGAGTTCCGTCTCGGATGTGTCTGTTACAGAGTCTCTCGAGAGTTTTCAGTAGAAAGGATGTGAGGGTTATAGGCCTATAAGCATTGGGTTGTGTATAGTCAGTTTTACCAGGTTTGGGTTTGAATATGACTTTTACTTCGCGCCATGCTAGGGGTATGTATCCGAGTGCCATGCAGGCCCGATAGATCTCCGCCAGGCATGGTGTCAAAAAATCAATCCCCCACTGTAGTAGAACTGGGAAGATCCCGTCCAGCCCTGCTGATTTATAGGGCTGGAAGGTGTTAATAGCCCACTTTTTCCGGTCGTCTGTTACTATACTGCGGGCTCTAGACCAGTCTTGACCCGTTAGAGTCCATTCTGGTTCAACCTCCCACGTCCTGTCCTCTAGGAGTTTACAGTCTGGGAAGTGAGTCTCGAGACGGGCCTTGCTGGTTTCATGGTCAGTTAGTGTGTATGAGTTATTGGGTTTTTTCAGCGCGCCAAGGTTGCGGTTCTGATCAGTTGATAGGATCTTCCTTACCCTTGCGGCTTCGTAGTTGGTCGTTGTTCTTCTGGCAGTTCTAATTTGCTTTTTGTATATATATTGGGTCTCTTTGTATAGCTCCCAGTCGTCCGGGAGTCTAGTGTTCTTGGCTCTGTTGAATTGTTTACGCAGTGGATCTCTGAGTTTACTAAGTTCAGCGTTCTACCAGGGGTTCCTGTCACTGTTGGTTTTTGGCGCCCTTAGTTTGCAGCATGCATGGTATGCTTCGGTTAGGTAGTCTGATAATTTGACAGAGTTACTTTCGAGTGCCATTTTGGGCATTAGTGCAATTTTGTGCCTTCCCATTACTTGTTTTGTGCAGTTGCAGTTTCTATAATTGAAAAATATCTATCTGTTTTTACATCAACAGGATGAAGTGCTTGATATTTTTGTACCACTGCAAATGAGGTGTCACGTACGACAAAGGTTGGATCTATCTTGGTTTTAGTGTCACGAAGAGAAATCATCATGACATTGTTGTGAGTTTCTATATCATTTAGTGTGATGTTTGGAATTTCGGTACATCTACATGCAACGTAAATGCCGAAAATAAGAACCTCCTGCAACAAAAACATTATTTGTAGGTATTTGTACCTATACTACCTACAGATTTTTTTTTTGAGGTAAAGAATGCTATCACGTTATAGACACTTACTGTCACCGCCAAGTACTCAGAGTCAGAGGCTTCATTTACAAACGTTTCCACATTTTCGCCTATCAATACTTTTGATTGTTTACACTCCGACTTTTGATTGTTTACATCCGTCTGACTGTCTTTTCAGCATACCCGTCAGATTGTGATTCAAATTGTGTGTGTTCAAATTGTGCTTCACCAAAACCGTGCACTTCAGCATGTAGTAAGTATTCCAGAGACGCGAGGGCTTCATTTTCTTTGAAAGGTCGTTAAATTGCAGGATTCGTCGCTTGAACAGTTCATTTTTACAATTTTATTTTAAATATTACGAAAATTTATGGAAAACATTATGGAGACTTGGAAAATGTTCACCATGCCGTGCTTTTGTTTCTTCTCCGCAATTTTTTTATTTGTCAATTATGATTGTACTGCCTGTTCCTATACTGCCAAATTCGGAATAAAATCATTTTGCACCTGACCAAATTTTTGAAACAAAAATCGACAATAATGGATTTTCAAAGGAAATGCAGGTTGCTAAATCTCACCAGCAATGAAGTTTCATACAACTTTGCTGGCGCCCATTCAAGTAGCGCGCAAAGGTCAACTTTACTAAATGTTAAATATCAGATGATATTTGGGGCTGGCTGACCTGAGGGTACACTAGCGAGAATTGTAAATAAAACAACTGTGTACTGATCTGACTCGATAGCTCATTTATGAAATTTTTTTTTTTTTTTTTAGGTAGGGCAACTCGCAGTTTTGACCACTGGGGGTCGTGGCTGCTTAACCGGTCTGTCCTGTGGTTGCCTTTCGGATTTTACTCTAAAGGGCCTCCAGCCAGGAGCGGGGTCATTTATAAAAAAAAAAAAACCTTTTGCTTATATACTATTCGCGGTAACGAAACCATAGCGACTTCTAAATCGACGTCAACGCCATCTATCGAGCACGCCGGAAACTTTACTTAACTTTAGTTAAGTCGTAAACATACCGCCCACCAAGGACTTTACTGACGGAATGTCCTTCCAAACTGAACTAAAGTGACACATTGCGAAAGCAAGTTGAACTAAACATTTGTACTACACGAGAAAATAATTTTAACTAAAATGGACAAGCTATGTTTCATATAACTGAAACACTCAATTCGTAACGGCTAAAAAGAATGTTACAATAACTTAAAGCTAAACATGAATTATTCTAGGTTGTAAAAAAGATGTACTTAAAACAAATTGTAAACATATAAAATTGTAAACAGTGTAAAGAAAAACTTAAAATAAATATGTGTATTTGATTTTTTTCAGTTGATCTAAAGTTAACAAGCGTAAAAATGGTTGTATAAATTGATTCTAACAAGATAAAAAGTATAAATTAGTTGTAAAAAAACATGCTTAAATAAAATAGGTAAACAATAAATACAATACAACTATCTTATTCGACTACGGGTAAAATACATATTTTGGAGGTTGGCCTTTTGATTGTTGACGATTTGGTGCGTAACTTGACGACACGGGTGATGTCATCATCCCCAGGATGTTTTTGTACTATTCTACCCATCAACCAACGACTTGGCGGCAAGTCGTCTTCCTTAACTAGAACAATGTCTCCAATTTTTGGCTCAGCAACTTGGGAAGACCATTTGTAACGATTCATCAAAGTAACGAGATATTCTTGAGACCAGCGTCTCCAAAACGACTGAAGCATTCGTTGAATGAATTGCCAGCGTGATAGATAATTAATATTTGAATCTTCGTACTTGTTATCTGGTACATTCACTAAGGGCTCTCCAATCAGAAAATGTCCCGGTGTTAATGGTAACGGTTCACCAGGATCATCAACCTTAATCGTACTCATAGGTCGCGAGTTCAAGCACGCTTCTATTTGACTGAGGAGTGTCGTCAATTCTTCAAATGTGAGAGTCGCTTCACCGATCACTCATTTCAAATGGAAGTTTATGGACTTCACTCCTGCCTCCCAAAGTCCGCCAAAGTTGGGACTGTGAGGAGGAATAAAGTGCCACTCCGTACCATTCGCTTCGAGATGTTCGGCTATGGACGATTGGATAGCTGTCAACTGCTGCAACTCCCTGGAGGCACCTACAAACGTGGTGCCATTGTCACTCCACAGTTTGGCACAATGACCTCGTCTCGAGACGAAACGTCTAAACGCTGCTAAAAAGACTTGAGTGCTCATGTCACTCACTGCTTCTAAATGCAGTGCACGAGTGACCATGCATACAAATAGGCATATATAGCCTTTGTATGAACGGTGGCCACGACCTTTCGTTGTCCTCACATTAATTGGACCAGCATAATCAACTCCGCTATGAAAAAATGGTCGAGCTGGG
Organism: Dryobotodes eremita; assembly: GCA_917490735.1. Classification (NCBI taxonomy): domain Eukaryota; kingdom Metazoa; phylum Arthropoda; class Insecta; order Lepidoptera; family Noctuidae; genus Dryobotodes; species Dryobotodes eremita. The sequence continues at coordinate 2,648,873 of OU823245.1, forward strand.
GTGCACCGAACAGCTGGTAGTGAACCTATGAACTGATTTTTAGTATTGGCTCTTTGCCTGGCACATGTCACACACTTGATGACATGGTGTTTGACCATATTTCTGATCTCTACAATCCAGTAGGCTGTCCTCAAATAATTGATCATAAGCTGAGGACCCCCGTGAAGGGTATTATGATGTGCGTCCGCTATGATTAGCCGAGTTAGATGACTGGAGTGAGGCAAGACTATCGGATGTTTCATTTGTTCGCTTAGCTCGGATTTCTCCAGTCTACCTCTAACTCTCATAATGTCCTTTTCATCGAGGTAGGGGCAGAGTGATCTTAATGGACTTGTTTTTGACTGTATATAGCCTTTATCCTTAAGTTCCTTATATTCTGTTGTAAATAGTTCTTCCTGTGATTTCCTAATACAACATTCGAATGCAGCATCTAATTCTGTTTTTTGTAAATATCCTTTCCTGTATATTTTGTTCTCCATTAAAAATCTTCGGCAGTATGCAACAATCCTGACCAATCTTCGTAATTGAGAAAATTGATCGAAGACAGGACAGTTTGGAATGATAGCTACATGTGCCGTTGCTGACTCTTCTAAATCTGTATTGACCTATATTTATTTAATTTTAAATTATTATTATAAAAATTAATTAATTAATTATTATTATAATAATATTTTTTTTATTTTTATTCTTTTTTTATTTTTTTTATTTGGCCTATTGTAAATTACGTTTTTTAATTTAAGAAACGATGGTCCAGAAAACCATAAATCGTTTTCTAGCAGTGAACTGGGAAGTATCCCTCTAGAGGCGCAGTCTGCTGGATTATCTTTAGTCGGGACGTGAAACCATTGCGACGCTTTCATTGAGGTCAATATTTCAGACGTCCTATTGGCCACAAACGTTTTCCATTTACTTGGGTGGCTATTTATCCAGGCCAACACCACAGTGGAATCCGTCCAAGCCTTGACCTTGTCTTTGGAGATATTCAAGACTTCAGATGTTTGAGACAGTATCTGTGACAGCAAGACTGCTCCGCAGAGCTCTAACCGCGGAATACTTATCTGCTTTACTGGTGCAACCCTAGTCTTAGCAACCAGCAACGACACTTGAACATTGCCATCTGCGTCTACAATCCGCAAGTAAATCGCAGCTGAGTACGCTGTTTTGGAGGCGTCACTAAAACCGTGAAGTTCCAGATAGTCGTTTGACTTGGTGCCAAGCCAACGAGGAATCCGAACCTTGGTGAGTAGTAACAATTCCTCACGATATGATCTCCGTTCGTTTATTAAGTTGTTGGTTAGCTCCTCATCCCAACCAACACCTGCAAGCCACAATTTCTGGATAAATACTTTCGCTAAAACCACACTAGGGGCTAACCAGCCTAATGGATCAAAAAGTCGTGCTATCACAGAAATAATGGATCTTTTAGTTACAGGTGCGGTCGTCGGCGGCGGGAGGTTCACCGTGTACTGGAAGGTGTCTGCGGTGCGGTTCCAGGTAAGTCCTAGAATTTTTATGGTACTATCTAGTTTTATTTCTACTTCCTTTTCTTTGTGTTCTGTTTTCTTTGATTTGTTGCACTCTATTGTTTGTTTTATGTCCTGTATGATTTTGTGCTTATTTGTGTTGTCCTTGTTCATGTTGTCCTTTTTCCTAATTTGATCTATTTGTTCTTTCAATGTATTACTTTCTATTTCCTGTATCCTGTCTACTATTTCTTGGTTGTTACTATTCCATTTTTGAAGCGTGAATCCACCCTTTCCTAATAACGCTGTCATTTGCTTGTAGATTTCAAGGCCTGCTTCTACGCTATTACAACCGGTCATCAAGTCGTCCATGTAGAAGCAGTTCAGAACCATATCGACAGCAAGATTGTACCTTTTACCTTCATCGTAGGCGACTTGATGTAGGGTTCTGACTGCTTGGTATGGTGCCGATGGCGTACCAAAGGTAACCGTCACCAGCTCGTAGTCCTTGATTTCGGTTTCAGGATTATCTCGCCATAATATGCGCTGAAACATTGCGTCTTCTTCCGAAATTCTGACCTGGCGGTACATTTTGACGATGTCCGCTACCAGTGCTATGGGATGAAGTCTCCACCTTAACACTGTGTGTCTTAAATCAGACTGCAATGTAGGTCCCACCATCAACGTGTCATTGAGTGAGACTCCATTGTTGTTCTTCTCGGACGCGTTGAAGACAACTCGTACCTTCGAGGTAATTTTGTCTTCCCGGATCACAGCATGGTGAGGTAAGTATATCGCCACTTCCTTATTCTTATCATTCTTGTCTATCTGCCTCATGTGTCCTAGTTGTAAATATTCTTCTATTACCTGCTTGTACTTTTCCTTTAGATCTGTATTTCTTTCTAGCCTTTTTTCTAATGACTTAAATCTTTTTTCAGCGATTGCACGAGAGCTTCCACCTTTACAAGAAGGATTTTCATCGCGGAAAGGTAGTCTCACTACGTACCTTCCACTGCTATCCCTTACTGTAGTTTTAGTATAAAACTCTTCACACTTCTTTTCTTCAGGTGTAAGTATTTTCGTTGAACTATTTTGCTCTTCAATTTCCCAAAATTTTCTTAATATTTCGTCTTCATTAACTTGTGCATGCAACACATTAAATTTAGGTGAACTTTTAGATGTGTCCCTACTAACTGCACCGGACAGGATCCACCCTAAGGTAGTGCTCTGAGCAATAAGAGTGCCTGAAGGACTCTTAAGTATGCCTGCCTCAATAATACAGCTGTAAGCATCAGCGCCCAGTAAAACATCTATTTTATTGGGAGTGTTGAACTCTGGATCTGCAAGCTGCAGCGTGTTAACTCTTAACCAATCTAAGGTAGTGTCGACTCTACACTCAGGTAAGTACGATGTAATTTTATTTAGTACGTAAGCATTAACTTTAAGATTAAAATTTGAATCTACCCGAGATTGGATATTCAAATTTACCATGTACGTTGCCATGGTTGAACTATTACTACCCAGGCCTGAAATAGTTCCTTGAATAGGCATTTTTTTCAGGTTGAGTAGCTGAACTACAGCCTCTGTTACAAAACATGCCTGAGAACCCTGATCGATCAAGGCTCGGACAACCTGAAATTCACCAGAGCGTGACTCGGCTTTTATTAGCGCTGTGGCTAATAAAACCTGTCTGGGCTTGGGAATATTACCTGTCGACAGGCACGAAACTATCGGACTAGTATTAGGTGAACTAACACTGTCGATAGCCGATGACGTCGAAGGTTGGTCCCTTTTAACCAACTCCTGACCTATATGCAACAGCGAATGATGGCGCTTTTGACAAACCTTACATGTGGTAGGTTTTCTACATTCAGAAACAATGTGATTGCCGCCTAAACAGTTGAAGCAAATTTTATGTTTTGCTACAAAATCACGTCTAACTTCAACTGACTGCTTTGAGAATTTCTTGCAGAAACAAAGTTTATGTCCTTCTGAGCAGAATTCACATTGTATTGATGAACTCGTAGCCAACATTGCCTTTGGAGTATGAGAAAATGAACCTTTGCTATTGTTGTTGCCCTGATGAACTGGTGCCCTTTTAGGCTCTAAACACTCTAACGCCCGAAACCGATTTTCTATAAAAGATTTAAATTGGTTGAAAGTTGGTAAGTCATTGTTGGAGTCATTGTTGCAAATACTAAGCTCCCATTGTTTACGCGTTTCGTTGTCTAATTTAAATGCAACAATGTGTATGACAATGACATCCCATTTACTCACGTTTATCTCCAAATTACTCAACGCATTAAGACAATCGCACGTGGTATCAAGCAACTCCTTCAAAGCTGTACATGATTCTATCTGCATACGTTTTTGACCGAACAACCTCCTAAGAATACAATTTGTTAAGTATTTTTTATTGCTATATCGCTTCTGTAACTGAGTCCAGCACTGAAAATAATTGGCCTCAGTTATAGGAGTATGACGTATTAATTGCTCTGCTTCGCCAGAAAGGTGACCTTTTAAATAATGTAGCCTTTGCACATTATCTAAAGTATCATTTTTGTGTACTAATGATGTAAAAAGATCATGGAATGTTGTCCATTCATCATATTTTCCTGAGAATATTGGAATGGATATTTTGGGCAACTTAACAAAAGAATACTTGATTTATTTGTACTTGTTGAAGCATTATCAGTTTGATGTACATAATCCTTAGCTGGTCGAATTTTATTAAGAGCTGTTTTCATTAAACATTTATAAATAATATAAGTGTCCTCAGTCGCATCATAGATATCAACCACTTTCTGTACTATATCTTCAGCTTTATAACGTTCATATAATTTAGTGTTATTTTCTTTAAACAATGCCCAATCCTTTTCCAATAATTCTTGCCTTGTTTCTATGTATTCTAGCGTTAATCTATCTTTGCCAAATTTTTTAAAATTTGTCAATCCCTTTGTGATAACATTCTGTTGATCTTTTAAAACATTAATTAATCCATCCATTTTTATAATTAATTAATGTACTTAATGAATAAATGAAATGCGTTTAAATTGATTTTAACTTGATCAAAATTTGATAAACAACAAATGCATAAGTTGATAAAGTCAATGTAATTATACAAATGAATAACAACTTTCTCAAAAGATATAAAATATGCAAAATTTCTGAGTGTTACAAACTTTAACAGCAAACTTAGAAGTTAATAACAGCCGACTAAATTTTTCTAAGTTGTACAATTTTATCCAACAAAATAATACAAGTCCCAAATCACTACTTAAAATTTTACAAGTGTTTTGGTAACACAAAATCTGGTGGAAATCGGTTATAGGTTCCCCGTTCCCCCGTTTTCTTTAAAATATTCTAAGTCCTAATTCTAACATGCACACAAATTGGTAATATAAACGAAAGTTTTCTAAGTTTAAAATTGTTCTTAAAATTTTATAAGTCCAAAATTACGAAATAATTCTCTAAGTCAAAACTTCTTCACTATTTCCTAAAGTTTATCTTCTCGTTGGAATAGAGTTCAAAATCGCTTGACTTGTCCTGTTTGTCCAATTCGTGGACAAGATAAATAAATAAAATGTACTCACAAAACTGCACTTCACACAAACACCGTTTTCAACCTGCAAGTGGCGCCCGCTGTAGCCGCTATCTAAACTGCGCGTGACGTCAGCTATGACTTCGCGTGATGGCTGTACCTGCGTCACCTTGCTGTCATCCAGTGAAGTGTTGATCTGAGAGTGGCGCCCTCTGTGGCCACTCCTTGAACTAGTCCGCCAATGCTGACTCAGCTCACCGCTAAAGCTGGCTGAAGCTGTCGCCGCTAGTGCGGAAGAACGTGTACCTTGCTGCAGCGATCCACTGCAAGTACACGGGACGGTGAAGTGGGCCAACGGTGGCCCCACTTCTTTCAAAAAAGTGTCCTCTTGACCCGGCTCGTAGGACCAATGTTAAATATCAGATGATATTTGGGGCTGGCTGACCTGAGGGTACACTAGCGAAAATTGTAAATAAAACAACTGTGTACTGATCTGACTCGATAGCTCATTTATAATTTAATTTTTTTTTTTTTTTGGTAGGGCAACTCGCAGTTTTGACCACTGGGGGTCGTGGCTGCTTAACCGGACTGTCCTGTGGTTGCCTTTTGGATTTTACTCTAAAGGGCCTCCAGCCAGGAGCGGAAAAATTTAAACTAAACTTACAAATTAGATGACCGCACGCTAAGGGCACCCCCTGTGGGGTACGGACCTCGGCTTAGGGCGTCATCGGGAGAGGGCAGCGCGATATTGGGGACGGGCTGGATCGAATGGTTTATAATATCATGATTATTAAACGGGGAATTAAAAGCTACAGGCTCAGCTACGGCGCGGGCTGAGGCCTCATCGGACTGGGGACGGGGGGAACGGATGCGGGGGGGTCGCCGCGTGGGACCTCGTCGGCGAGGTCGGAACGATGGCGGTCTGTGTTTGTGCACTATACTGGTGGCCCTACTGCTCTCCTGTAGGAGGGTTATGGGGTCATCGGGGTCGACTAGGACATGCCGGGGACGGCGGGTACGACTGATTCGGGAGGGGACATAACTGGCGGCCGCGACAACCAGAGGGTTGCGGTGAGTGGCGGCGGAGTCGAAGAAACGCTTGGATAGGCGTTTCATGAACTGACTGATGGTCGGGATTTTAAGGTCGAGATGGAGACTTTCGTTCCGAACGAACCAAGGGGCACCGGTCGCCCTGCGGAGGAACCGGTTTTGGAGGGTCTGCATCCTATGGATGTGATGGGGCTTCGCTTGTGCGAATACTACGCTCGCATAGGTCATGATGGGGCGAATGCACGCTGTGTAAATGCGCAATTTGCACCTAAGTGACAATTTGCTGCGTGCATTCAGGACGGAGTGGAGCCTACCGAGAGCGAAAGCGGCGCGCGAGCGCGCCTGCTTTATGTGCTCCGAGAAGGAGAGGTGCTGGTCGAGGACGACGCCCAAGTATTTGGCTCGCTTCTCCCAAGGGATAGGCTTGCCGTACATGGTCAGCGGACGGGGGAGGAGGGGTCTGAGTCGCGGTTTCGAAAAGAACACCGCTTGACTCTTATCGGGATTGACTTCGATTCTCCACTTCCTAAACCAGTCACCGAGCTGGTTGACTGAGGTTTGGAGAATACGAGAGATCGAGTCGCGGCCGAAGCCGGTGTAGTAAATGGCCGTATCGTCTGCGAACAGAGCCAACTGAGCCTTTTTACTCTTGGGGATATCGCTGGTAAATAGCGTGAAAATGAGGGGGGCGAGCACGGAGCCCTGAGGGACTCCGGCGCGGATGGGGCGGGGGGAGGATAGCGCTCCTTCGATGCGATAGCGAAACGTGCGATTCGACAAAAAGTCTCGTAAGATGAGCACGAGACGATCTGGCACTTTAAGTTTGTACAGCTTAATAATAAGCCGTCATGTCAGACTTTGTCGAACGCTTTCGCTATATCGAAGAACACGGCACCGGTCAAAGAACCGCGTTGGAAACCGACGCTTATGTGTTCGATGATCCGGTGGACCTGTTGCACGCACGAGTGTTGGGTTCGAAAACCGAACTGCTCGTTGGGAATGAGGCCCTTCGTCTCGGCGTAGTCTCTGAGACGCTTATAAATAAGCCTCTCATAGATTTTGCCGAGGACGTTGAGCAGACTGATGGGGCGGTAGCTGGAGGGAGCGGATTTGGGCTTGCCCGGCTTGGGAATACCGATGACAGTGGCCTGTTTCCACGATTGGGGGAAGATGTTATTGCTGCATGGCACCATTGAAGATGGTGGTCATGAGCATGATCAGATGAGTGGGGAGGAGCTGTATCACCCTATTGGTGATACCGTCCGAACCGGGACATCTACATAAAAAAAAAAAAAACAAAAAAAAAAAAAAAAAACCTTTTGCTTATATACTATTCGCGATAACGAAACCATAGCGACTTCTAAATCGACGTCAACGCCATCTATCGAGCACGCCGGAAACTTTACAAATAGTTAAGTCGTAAACACTAAAAGAAGGTTGTTAAAATAATGACTACATTTCAAGCATTTTTGAGTAAAGGTAGATTGTAGAAGGATCACCCATTTTATTGTTACATTTTATTTGTATGTACCTACAGCCATAAGGAAATAAATTTAACTTACTTAAGACTTAATATGACCTCTAGAGCCTTTGCTACATAATAGTGAGACTACGGTTTAGTATATCAGTTCGCTGTGACGCGATCCTAAGAGTCAGCACGTCGCGGCCGGTGCTGTGCACAGATTTACGCGAAAAACTAAGTTCGAACCTCTCCGCGCGCGCTCGCATTATACGATACGGTACGATATGACAAATTATACCATTGAGCAGTTCAGTGCGAGTCATGCAACAAGAACATTAGACAGCCTGGGTGGTGCCTAGAGATATACTGCAAATAAAACATTGGTGCGCCGTGTACTAACAGCCTACAGTAAGGTTGACTAACGGAAAATAGATAATAACAATAACTCATGAATATTCCATATCAGGCCATTAAAAAGCACAACACGACCATCATGGGGAACATTGCCGTAGGTACCGTACTTATATGAATTTATGGTTCATATAAAGTAACGCACGGTGCCATGACGTGGGCATCTGCGCAGTGGAGCCGCGCACGCGTGGCGCAGTGTCCAAGTTATATTGCGTTCAGTATTTATTGCTCTCACCTGTCGCTCGCGACTGCCGCTGCCCCCACCCTGTGTTCCTCTCCCCGCCCCTTTACCGCAGCATGTAGTGCGCGATAACACTTGCCCCAGCTGCCAGAGAACCAACTTTGTATTGTTGAGTTTAACCTCCTACATTGCCAGATTTCTAGATACACTAGTGTTGCTTCAACCGCTGAACTGTGTTTTTTTTTTTTGTGAATCAACAGCAGATGCGAATGTATAAATACCTACGATTAGGCAAAAGTAATCCACACATAAAAGTACGAAGATGCCACTGACGCCATTCGATATCTCTACTCTAGAACACAAGTAGGTAGTTGTGCTACATTCTGTAATCACAGCTGACCAGTTTAAACTGTACAGTGCAACTAAGTTTTAATTGGCCAACTATTGATAAAGCATAATTACTAAATGGAAGATCATTCTCGTAGACGGCTCGCTACGATGGCGCGCTACGAGTGCTGTGAGCGCTACGCTCGTAGCACTCGTAGCTCCGCTTATACGCGTAGCGTCTGGAAGGAAGGAATACATTTTAATAATGCTTCTTTGACCGAAATTTTGTTATGTGTTTGCGTTATAATAAACTAATTAAATGACATTATGTACAGATAGGTGTTCAAAATTAATGTTAGTAGTCGTTTATTGTACACTAGCAGTGAACCTTTACAAACATCTGGTCGTTCGTATTTCTGATGTGCCGGTCAGCATCTCTTCGATGCGAGTTATCGCGGGGGCGGATGTTAGCTCATAACTTATTAATTAGGTAACGAGCGGTATAATGGCGTGGCTCATATGACGTGTTATCTCGACGTGGTGGCGATAGGGCGGCCACCCACTATATACAGTCAGGGAAATGGATTGTTTCGCAAATTGACAGTCACCTTATGTTGACCATTTATTAAATCACAACAATCATTATTTTTTCAGTCTATCAATCTGCCAAACAATACATTTCCTTAACTGTACTACGATAGCGCTGGTGGTGAATGCATGTCGGCGCGATATGTTAACATACCACGCAAAACCCAGCCTGCAGCATCAACCGTGACCGACTCAAGGGTCACGGTTGATGTTGTTTCAACGCCCGTGATTAAAAAATGGATGTCAGCCATTGAACAGCCCCTAAATGAAGTTTGGTGTATTGCCACAGATGGCAAACTCAACTTGGAGCAGAAAATGAAAATGTCTACCCTTTGCCGTAAAGTAGGATCTGGAACCTCACAAATAGCAGACCTGTACCAGTCGCTCAAGCAGAAAGCTATTCTCGCGTATAACGCGGTTGATGCGGTGGTGTATTTCACACCACCGCTAATAGGTTTAAAAACACACGTTGCTCACACACAATAACAACCATTGTTGGTTGTTATTGTGTGTACCAACGTTATGTGCATCTGTCTACCTTATAATTTATTTATTTAGATTTCTGTGGATATAATCAGTTTTACGAATTAGTGAATAAGACGAACATGACAAGGAACTACATATTTATAGTTAATAGCGTGATTATTCGAGTGATTATTAAAACATTAAAAAAGCTATCACCGCGTGTGAGATTTGAAACCACGGCTCGCTAGTAGTCGCTACGCATGAACGCGCTTACCCGAATATAATAACTGCTAAGCTATCATGCTCAATACCATAATGGTTTGGTTTGGTTTATGAACTATAATCAGTTGCGAACGAATGTGAGTGTGTGAGTCTATAATATAGAAATTACTTATTAAAAGAAGGCCGTAAGTTAAATCAAAGTGTCAATCTATTGCTTTGTGAGATTGCTACTCGACTTATAACCGCTACTGTACGTGGTGCCCGCAAGACCAAAACTGTAGGCGTTATTATTAGTACAAAGACGAAACATGATGCTGATAAACTCAAGTACGCAGCCCAGCTCTCTGCATCCGGACTTATTGCCGACGAACCAAACAAGTGCAAACCTCGTATCGTGGTTGTAGGTGTGCCGACTGCTTGTGCTGATTTTAATGTTAATTTGTTAGAAAATTCTGGGTTAAGTACCAGGGGCGCAAGCTTCAAATCCTATCCGCTTCCCTTCGGAACAACCACTCTTCTTAGTGTCTACTATTGCCAACCAATATGGTACACCTGTGTGTGTAACTGTGTATCAGATCACACTACAGATATTTAATACTAATTTAATACAACATAAGACTAAAACATAACATAAATGCCTTTTTTTGTCTAAACAAACATTTCCGATACCATCAGCGTCAAAATAAGACGGCCCTCGTGTGTCAGAATGCGGTACTAAATTCGTAGGTACGGACACACGTGACACATCGTGTCCCGCAGGACCGCGTCGTGGGTAACTAAGGAAGCCGAAATACAGCGAGTTATAAAAAAAAAATATTCAAAAATATAAGGTATAACGTTAAATACAGTTTTTCTTAAATTTATGTCAAGTTCAACTATAAGTTGTGCCTGAACTAGGTAATCCTGTGATTCAGGCGATTGTAGGTAACATTAATTGATTAAATAATCACATATCATATTAGTGTTATTGGTAAATAAATGTAAAAAGGTATATAAAATTATAGTATCTTAACTAACTAATGAAAAAATAACAATAATACAAACAATATTTACTTTAGCACTACTAATAACTCCTCTGTATCTTCATAGGACATTGTTTGAAGAGTTTCCTTAAGGATTTTCTTGCAGTTACTATGATTTTAGGAGTAGTTATGACAGGGAAATAAATAGAAAAATACGTAGGCGAGAACGAAATAGAATGTATGGTTGTGTTTGTATTTTTTTCATTGCGTCATGTTTACCGCAAATATGTAATTACAATTACCATAAAGTATGAGCGCAGGTTTGAGTCAGGAGTCGGCAATCGACTCCCGATGCCCAGGGTGTCTCCTCTTGCGGCGACTAGGGGCGCCAGGGCGAAGCGATTGCCTCTCCCTCACGCGCTCCGCCTCCTCCTTCGCGAGCATTACTGCTTCGCAGAAGAAGGTGACGGCTTCCCATTTTCTCTCGCTCCGTACCATGGCCTGAACCAGCGCCGAACACGAGAGGTCGCCGCCGCCGATCGCCGCCACGAGGACACAGCGGTGCTCCGCCCAAGCTGGGCAGACCTCCACCGTATGCTCCACAGTGTCCTCCGGACGATCCACACAATGGTATCACCCGGGCGTTTCCTCCCGCCTTATTCGAAACATGAACCTCCCGAAATAGCCATGTCCGGTGAGGACCTGCGTCAGGCGGAAGGTGAGGGCACCGTGGCGCCTCTCAAGCCACTCCTGAAAGAGGAGACTTACCGCCACAATTTTGGCGTGCCCTGCGCTGGGTTGCGACAGTCGCACTCTCCATACCGCCATGAGATCCGCCGGAGCTCTGTCCGCTGTGCCGCGATTTCTCGCGGCAGCAGAGTTACGCCCCGGCGTTTCACCTCCTCGCGCCACTCCCAAATGTGCGCGAGGACTTTTGCCTCCAGATTCTACGGCAGCAATCCGGCAAGGAGGCTCGCCGCCTCACAGGAGACCGTGCGGTATCCCCGGACCAGCCGGATGGCTATAACCCTTTGGGATGCGTTCAACCGGCGGGCTGGTCGGAGCCTCAAACCGACACTGCCCTACGCTCCCTCTCAGTGTCTTATTCGTCACTCAAATTCTCAGTTACAAAATGACCCAGATATTTAAACTGTGCCACACGACTTAGTGGTACACCACTAAGTAATTTAGGTGGTATAAAGATATTGTTTTTGTTTTTACACTTAAATAACATGAACTCACTATTACTTTCGTTGTACCTCAGGTCATGTTCCACAGTATAAACCTCACACACCTTTAACAGCTGTCTGAGACCCCCAATTGAGGGGCTCAGCAGCACTATATCATCGGCTTAACTTAAATTATTGACACATATGTCATCAATATGGCATTTAATATGCATGCTGCTGAGCTCCTCAATCAGATGGTTAACATACATATTAAAGAGCCGTGGCGAAGTCAGCCGGCCCTACCTGACGCCACACTCTAAAGAATATTCATCGGAGTATACATTTCCCCACCTTACTATATTAAGCTGCTCACTGTACCAGTAGGCGAGGATATTCACAAGATCGGCTGGGACACCTGCAATTCTTAATTTTATCCATAGCTTATATACCAGCATATATAGCATATGATACCAGATCAAAAGCTTTGGACAAATCCAAGAAGCATGCATATACTGGAGTTTGCCTTTTTACATAATAATCAACAGTGTGTTTCAGGGACAGTATAGAATAGGCTACACTACTAGGACAGTATAGGTATAGAATAGGCAGTTGACAACCCCTCTCTGAAACCGAACTGTGTATCCTGTAATGTTACAAAATGATCAAGTTTTCTATCTAATAACCCATCAAAAACTTTTGCGATTATAGTAGCTAAAGAAATCGGCCTATAGTTACTGCTATCAGAGATATCAGCAGTGACATTTTTCACTATTGGCACAACCACATCTCTCATAAGATTAGATGGTAAATATGAGTGCCGTATGCAAAAAGTGTAACACATGGCTAACACCCTGTACAGGTGTACTCCCCCACGCTGCAAGTGCTCGACACTGAGTCCCTCATGACCTGGTGACTTCCCTCTTTTCATATTTTTAATAATGTCAGCCACATCCTTACTTGAAAATCCAATAGGCTATTCTACTGGGCAACGTTCAGTATCAGACACCGAGAGCAAGGAAGATCTCATCTGAAAATGATCCTTAACTGAATTTGGAATCATTTTGGCATCACTGATGCCATCAACGCACACGGGCAGACTACCCTTACCATTTAAACGCTTACTTTCCTTCCAGAATTTATTAAATTTCTTAGCAGAATTTTGTGAGGCAAGTATATCCATTTTTATCTGTTCCTGGTTGTTCTGACAGTACTTTAAGCGTGACTTAAAAACTCCTCGACTTTCACACATTTTATCATACAAAGATCCACTAACTGGTTTATCACCTAAGACACAATTGATGGTCTAGCCTAGTCTGCCCGTGGGCGTCTCTAACATGCTTGTTCCAACCATGGACACACTTAACATTAGTCGGCTTCCTAGGTACGAGACTGCGACTGTTCGCCGAAGCCTGACTTAATATATTAACAATATTGTTATATAAGTTGTCAATTACAGATGTGTTGTATGTTTTGGCACATACTATCAGCACATTCTAACTACAACCCTCTGTACAAATCATCCCGCAAAGTCACTCGCTTGAATTATGCAGCCATAATTGCTGATCTCGAAAATGTAGACTTTTCCGGAATGTATAACACTGACGACGTCAACACATCAACAACCATATTTATCGACACTGTTACTTCGGTCGTCTCCAAACATTTAATTCAAGTAAATGTCCCTAGGAAAAAACATGTTATAAAACCTTGGGTCACTCCAGGACTGTTGAAATGCATACAAAATCGAGACAGAATGCATATTAATGCCAACAACTCTCCAGATAATATAATTCTAAAAGATACCTACACTCGATACCGCAACTTCTGCGACGATTTACTTAGGAAACTAAGAACAGCTTATGAAGCAAATGAGTTAAAAGAAGGCAAAAACTGTCCCCGTAAACTGTGGCAGACCATTAACACTACCACAAACAGACATAAACCGCGGACAAGTCCCACTGAGTTGTTGGAATTGAAAGGTGATCATATGTCTTCAATTAACGAGGTGTGTCACTTCTTTACTGCCATAGGAAGCGACCTAGCAGATAAAATCACATCACAGCATCATGCTACTAGCACGCCAATTACACATCATTCCCTCCCATACCGTAGTAGTCCCCAACCTTCACAGGTTAATTCCCTTGCTATTTTCGACGTTTGTGAATCTGAAGTTGAGTCCCTCATCCTCCAGCTACGTGAAAAGAGTGCCGTGGGCTGCGATGGTCTGTCACCAATGCTGTTGAAATGTGCTCGACATGTTCTGGTCCCTCCCATAACTTTCATATGTAACCTATCCCTCAGAACAGGCGTATTCCCTGATGCTTTTAAAAAGGCTATTATTCACCCAATATACAAGGGTGGGGACAGAAACTGCGTCACCAACTACAGGCCTATCTCGGTACTGCCGGCTCTTTCTAAGGTCCTAGAAAGAATTCTAAACAACCAACTAAGGCACTTCCTTGATAAATACCATATTATCTCCGACAACCAGTACGGCTTCAGGCCAAGGCTGTCAACAGAAGATGCTGTACTAGAACTCACAAAATTGGTTGCTGCAAACTTGGACAGTAAAACTAATTCCGAAGGCATTTGACACAGTTTCTGTTCCCAACCTCATCTCAAAACTGGAATTCATAGGTGTACGGGGTATTGCACTAGACATCTTTCGGAGCTACCTTACAAACCGAAAACAGTGTGTCAAGATAGATACTTACCTGAGTGATGAGGAAATCATATCCTACGGCGTTCCCCATGGAAGCATACTAGGCCCAACCCTATTCCAAATTTACGTCAACGATCTGTGTAATATGAACCTTCCAAATTGCAATATTTACGCCTACGCTGACGATACTGCACTCCTAATCCGTGGTTCTACCTGGGATATTGTTAAGGCACTAGCCTTAACATTAGCCTTAGGCATTATTTTAGACATTGCAGCTTCCGCACTAGCGGAAGCTGCAATGTCTAAAATAATGATATTGCTAAACTCTAACCTACTGACGATAAACCTAAATAAAACCACTTACATTCCTTTCGGGTTAAGACGTGGTAATATTCCTGGACCAGATTTCACCCTTGGTGCTCACTCCTGTCCTGACCCCACGGTACCTTGTGCCTGTCCCACGATAAGACGTTCAGACACTGTTAAGTATTTGGGTCTACAGATCGATTGCGGACTAAAGTGGGACAAGCAAATTGATACCCTCACCATAAGAACTATGCGTCTAATCCACATTTTTAAGTCCCTCAAAGATTCTGCCGACAGTGCCACGCTTAAGATGATTTACTACACCCTCTGCCAACCTATACTCGGGTACTGTATAACTGCATGGGGTGGAGCAGCTAAAACCTTTTTTCTTAGAATAGAAAGAGCACAGAGAGCAATTCTTAAAGTAATGACTAAAAAACATTTTAGATATCCAACATCTGACCTCTATGCCGACTGTAAAGTGCTAACAGTGCGGCAGCTCTTTGTGTTCAAGGCAATACTAAGGATACATAAGTATCTCCCACCTCCAGACCGGAATAAACGCACTCAAATCGTGCCCAGTACCCAGCACAGAACCACTTTCGCTCGGCACCAATTTTACATTCTTGGTTCCTATCTCTACAATAAAATCAATAATAAAATAAAAATAATGGAGCTTAACTCCCACAACTTGAAAAACAAATTGACTGAATGGCTACTGCAAAAAGACTACTCATTCACGGAGTCTTTACTAACATTCATAGAATAATCCCAAAAAAGTCATTACACTACCCGACTCATACTCAATACACTATCACTCATTCACACTCCATACACTCACTCACTCTCTCTCACGCGCACCCTTAGAGGCACGCACACACTTCCATACTCTCCACTCATACACTTACACATACTTGTGTTCACTCACTCACTAAAACTCAAACACATTTACACTTCGGCACACAAATTACAAATTATTAAATGTATTACATAACCCTGGCTGCTGTTATACCTACATGACTAGTCGCCCTGTATGGCCTTACACTGTCTCCTAAGATACAGGACTACCTAGTTTAGGAGACAGGGTTACATGATCTGTGTAGATTTATGTAGATATACCATGTTTTGTACATCTGCTCTTGTGTATCATGAATCTTGTGTGTTTCATAATAAAGATTATTATTATTATTATGTCATTTATTTATTTACATCCTTATTAAATATATAGACTCAGGATGGCCTATATCAGTATTTTCCATCTTCACGTGGGTCAGATGCTCAAAAAAAGTCTCAAATAATTAATCTTCCAATGATTTATTCCTTAATTAACAAAATAATATTCAATCACACTTTAACTAATCACTGACTATTATATTATAACAAATGAAACAAAAAAAGGTACAAGATGGCGTCGGTATTTAGCGATCCGTCGAGCGCGTGGTGCGTTGGCGGCTCTCGATTCCAAAGTGACCAAGATGGCCGCCTCGCTCCCACCAGTGACGTTCCGCTAGAATGACAGCTGACATCTGTCACGCTGTTATTCTGTTCCGACGTTGACAGCAAACGCCAAATGTCATGTGTCGCGCCGTCACGGCCGGACTGACATTCGACCGTCCTCGGGCGTAGATCTAACGTTGTCCTTAAAACAGGCAATTTCATTATTTGATTATTTGCTCGTCCAGCCTGAAAAACAGCATAGCACTTATCCTAACATACTACATAAGCAGGATATGAAAGCATGTATCCCTTCGACCATTATGAGTAATGGACCGGATGACATCTCACAATCCCGTTATGTTACCCAAACATAACCCGGACCGGACAAGTGTGTCCCTTCGACCAGCCCCAATGGCATGGACCGGACGGCACTGTCCCTTCGACCGGTTCACAGACAGGGTCTAGACAAGTGTGTCCCTTCGACCAGCCCCAATGGCATGGACCGGACGGCACTGTCCCTTCGACCGGTTCACAGCAGGGTCTAGACAAGTGTGTCCCTTCGACCAGCTTCAATGGCATGGACCGGACGGCACTGTCCCTGCGACCGACTCATTATCAGACGTTCACTACCAAAAAACATGGACCGGACGAGCGTGTCCCTTCGACCAGACGTAAAAGTAGCATGGACCGGACGACGCTGTCCTTTCGACCAGTCAACCAACGCAATACATCTGGACCGAGCGAGTGCATCCCTTCAACCGAGCCCTTCAGGTACGGCCCGGACGACACACCTCGACCAGGATAGACAACCTTCATTACTTCTGGCCCAGACTACACACTGTGACCAGGATAAACTACCTTACATCTGGGCTGGACTAGTGAATCCTTTCTCGTTCAGCGAACCCGGATGTCACTATCCACCAGGATCGACAGCTTAAGCAAACACATACATAACATAAAAACGTAATGGTATACCTATAATTGCAGGTTATCTTGTTCAGCATAAATTTCTATTTCATTTTGTATATCCCATGTCTCTGGATCAGAGTGTACACTGAGAGTGTCTGAGCCGGCTGATATTGTCCGGGAGTCGGCGGAAATAGTATCCGAGCATACGGTCAAAGTATCACAGTCGTTTGAAAGTAATGCGTCATCTTTATTAGAAGTTACATCTTCTAGCGCCGTCTCGGCCTCCTCATCGTTCAAGAGACTGGTAGTGATTTCAAGTAACCCGGCATGTCCCTGAGGTACTGCACGCAAATTCTCGTGTGCGTATTTATAAGTGCGGTGTGAACCACTTACGCTTTTTAGTTCGTACCGATCATTCCCTAATACGGAGGTAATAACGAACGGTCCCCTAAACTTCCTATCTAGTTTAGTTTGATTTCGTTCACTATTCTTGATAAAAACAAAATCGCCCTGAGTAAATGGTTTGATGTTAGCACGACCACGGTTAAACCTTAGAGTATCCGCCGCGGCCGCCTTTTGAATATTTTCCGACGCATTTTCTCGAATGGATTCTAAATCTAAACGGTCATTTCGCTCGTCTGAATGTGAAGATATCTGGGACATACCTAATGATTCTGCACGTGTTCCAAACATCAGTTCCGTAGGTGAGTACCTAGTAACGGCCGATTTTGTACTATTAAGCGCAAGTTGGATATTGCCTAACTCATCGCGCCATGTCTTATTAGGGTCATTTTCAACTATCGTGAGCAAGCTTTTTAATGTTCGCATTATTCGCTCAACTTGCCCGTTAGCCCTGCTCGAACCGGTTGCAATAAAATGCAGATCAATTTTATAATTATTGCAAAAGTTTCTAAATTCACTACTAATATAGCATCGGCCCTGATCAGCAATAACGCGTGTAGGAGCCCCAAAAAGACAAACAGCCCTTTCTAGAGCTCGCACTGCGCTACTTGCATCTAATGATATTGTGTGCTCTAGTAGAACATACTTAGTAAACGCGTCTATTATCACCGAACGATACTCTTTTCGGTCGCTCTTACCACTAAGTTTCCCGGTAAAATCTATATGGATTGTGTGCCATGGCACAGACAGTTTTGGGATTGAGTGTAACTGAACGGGTTGAGCGCCCGATGGTCCCTTCGATGCTTTGCAAACTATACAAGAATCAATAAATTTACGCACGCATTTAGACATTTGCGGAAACCAGTATTGTTCGTAGAGTTTATCTAGCGTCTTATCACTACCAAGGTGTTGAATTTCGTTATGGACGTGGTTGATAAGTGTCCAAATCAAGGAGCGTGGAACGACCGGTAACCAAGAAATAATTTTGTTGCGCCCAATCTTTCTATACAGGATACCATCCCTAACATCGTAGGTGTGTGCTACCGCTTCCGGAAAATCACTATTGTTATGTTTAGTGATCAAGTCTTGGATTTCGCTATCGCGTTTTTGTTCAACTGAAAGCCATCCTTGATGTAACTCAACAAACTCAACACGTTTAGTAGTAGGGATTTGGGGGGTCGAAGGCGCGCCAGCATCCGACTGGAGATTACGGGAAAAGAAATCAGCATGTTCCATACTACGGCCTTCACGGTATATGATCTCAAAATCGAAGGCTTGTAGGAAAGCCCACCAACGATGCACGCGAGGCGTCAGATCAACCTTGGATTTCGATGCTTTGAGCGAATTACAATCAGTGTAGACTACAAAATGTCGGCCGTACAAATAATGCCGAAAATGTTCTACCGCTCGTACGACGGCCAAGGTCTCTAATTCGTACGAGTGGTATCGAGATTCTACCTCAGATGTACGCCGGCTAAAGTACTCCACAACATGGGGTAAGTTATCCTTTCTCTGTATAAGGATTGCGCCATAACCTTCGGCGCTCGCGTCTGTGTGCAACTCGACCGGCAAATCAGGATTAAAGATCGTTAAAACTGGTTCCGAAGTAAGTATTTTAACTACATTTCTACGGATATCCTCATGTTTGTCAGTCCAATTAATAGGTCCTTTCAGTTTAGTTAAAGGGTACAACGGTCCAACAACATTTGTAAACCCGGGTATAAATTTCCTAAAATATGACGCGAGCCCGAGAAACTGACGTACCTGAGTAGCTGTACATGGTGATGGTGCTTCAACTAATGCCTGAATTTTGCGGGTATTGGGTCTAATTTCGCCAGACTGCAAAGAATAACCTAGATAGTCTACTTTTTGTTTCATGAATTTACACTTTTGAAGATTAAACGAAAAGCCTGCTGCAGTCAGGGCTTGTAAGGCCTCATCTAGGCGGTCCAAACCCTGCGAAATATTGGAGGAATAACACAGAACGTCGTCCATATAAATGAGAGGCCTGTCATTAAGGTGTTGCAGTGCTTTTGTAATACATCGCTGGTAAACAGAAGGAGCGTTGCGCAAACCGAAGGGCATCGCAAGGTACTCGTATTGGCCTTCCGGAGTCACGAATGCAGTCATCTCAATTGAATCAGGGTGAATTAAAATTTAGTGAAATCCGCTAGCCATGTCTAATGAAGAAAAGTAGTTGGCGCCACTGAGCTGGTCTATCTGTTCCTCGATGCGAGGCAAGGGATAGTGTTCGGGTTGTGTGTTGGAATTGAGTTCCCGATAATCTACGCACATTCTATCGGTATTGTCCTTTTTCTTTACCAGGAGTATCGGACTCGCAAAAGGGGAAGAACTCTCACGAACGATACCAGCATCTAATAGTTGTTGTATTTTTTCGCGGACTATTTGTTTCTCTATAGGTGCTAGTCGATAAGGCGACCTCCGAACTATTTTATGAGGATCTATCAATTTAATGCTCAATTGCCCTGTAGTAACGCGCCTAGTAGGTATACCGTCTATGAAATAATCTGAATATTTGCTAATTATTTTTGACAGCAACATTTTATCTTCTCCTTCTAAGTCGGTATCGATAGAAGAAATATCAAAAACTACCGATTTCGTTTCGCAAAAGTTAGTTCGCTCTTTGGTCATAAAAAAGAGTTTGTCGTTATCAATTTTCACGCAAAAACCTTTGTCTAAGATATCTCTACCTACAATAATTGGTACAGAAATTACTGAATCAGGAACGACGTGAAACACAAGGTCAACCGAGACATCTCCAATTTTTACAGTACTTATAATTTGGCAAGTGCATTTTACGTCATCACCTCCGATACCAGTAAGATAAACTAGATTATTGCGTACAGTACCCGGAAACTGACAGCGAAAACTTTCAGTTAAAAGGGAGCAAGATGATCCGCTATCGAATAAAAATGGAAATCTCTCACCAGCTGATGTCTCCAACGTAGATCTAGAAAGTCGATGATCACAAAGGTTGACTTCCTTCCTCTCCGACCTCCCTCCATTCTTTTTTTTCTGGACAAGCTGTAGACGTGTGACCAGGTTTTCCACACGTGTAGCAGGATATAGACGGCTTGTCTTGATTATTTGTAGAACTTGATGGAACTTGGGACTTCGATGATTTGGAGTCCTCCTTTCGCTTCCAACAGTCAACCTGTCGATGTCCTGACAGGCCACACCAATGACACTTTCCAGGGAATCTAGAATCTGTCATTCGAGATCTCTTAGCATCGGGGTCTTGATTTCCATCACTGACGTCCAACCGTCGCTTTAGTGATATGCCATTAAGAATCCGAAATAATTGAGCAAGAGTAGTTATCACATGTGCTGTCAACTCTCTACGTATCAAATTATCTTTTTGACATAGCACTGATATAGCGAACCCAGTGACAACTTCCTCAGGTAAGTCAGTTTTTGGTATCCGCTCGATCAGGTTCCATAAGCGCATTGCAGACTCTGATGCGGTTTCTTTGACACTAATTTGAAATCGTAAAATTTCATCGAAATGATCCTGCATTAGTTTGGGCTTAGCAAATCTAGCTAGCAATGTTTCTTTAACAGCAGCCCATGTTAATTCCTTAAGGTTCATTTTGGTCAAGTGGGTTGCTGCGCGACCTTTAAGCGCGTTAGTAAGTGCCATCAGCAGATTAACGCCTGCAAGATTTTTCTCCTGCACTATAACTTCAGTGACGTTACACCAGCCTTCAATGTCAGCTTCGGAATTGTCAGGATCAAATTCGATTAGTTTTATAGTGCTGGTACTTACAGGAGTTGATGGTTGCGACATCGCAAATACCCGGGCGAACATCGCCTCCATATTCGACAATATTCTCGTCGCAGAGATGATTTCAGCAGGTTGCGTGTTCCCCGTTTGTTGCTCATGGGATCCCACTTCTGATATAGACTCAGGATGGCCTATATCAGTATTTTCCATCTTCACGTGGGTCAGATGCTCAAAAAAAGTCTCAAATAATTAATCTTCCAATGATTTATTCCTTAATTAACAAAATAATATTCAATCACACTTTAACTAATCACTGACTATTATATTATAACAAATGAAACAAAAAAAGGTACAAGATGGCGTCGGTATTTAGCGATCCGTCGAGCGCGTGGTGCGTTGGCGGCTCTCGATTCCAAAGTGACCAAGATGGCCGCCTCGCTCCCACCAGTGACGTTCCGCTAGAATGACAGCTGACATCTGTCACGCTGCTATTCTGTTCCGACGTTGACAGCAAACGCCATATGTCATGTGTCGCGCCGTCAAATACATTTTTAAATATTTTTATAAAACATTAATAAAAACATTTAAAAATATAAAAAATAGTGGTCCGCCGGTATCGGGAGCAGGGTCCAAGCTACCGGTGGTTAGGACTCCAGAGACAGGAACCTCCACACAATGCGAGCCGTATCGAGGAGTACTGCCTTCTGGATCAGGCCCTTGATCCAACCGCCTAACGAGAGCCTCGAGAGATGCTGGTTATTATTATTATTATTATTCATGAAGTTCAACAGGAAACATAATATTTCTGAATTTCTTTTAATTCTCTTACCCCCCATACAATATTATTACGTAGATAATTGTGAACTTCTACTCGTACTTTAGTTTTAATTACTTCTAAATTACATATCACCTGTAACGGGAAATGTTCTGACCAATGTACATCATTTACAACATACATTATGTAACCATAATATTCACCACAAACTGCAATGCTGACTTGGTTACCACGCAGTGGTCTAGCGATGGCTAGACTATTCAAAGTGAAGCACATCGGTGTAAGCGATGGCTTACACCCATGTGCTTCACTTTGAAAAGTATAAGTTTCAGATGACATACCTAATTTGAGTAGAGCGGCACTTATCCAGTCATTTTTCTCACAAAAATCAAGAAGTTCACTACAAAACGGACCATTAGGATGTGCATTGAAATCCCCTAACATAAACCCTACTTCGATATTATGTATAATTGCATTCACTATACTTGTATAATTCACTATACTTGTACAATTGCTTTCAACTCACCCAAACACTGAGTAAATTCCGGCAAGTTCACAGTTTGGTCAGTCAGCATATACACGCACATAACTAACATTTCAAGTCCAGCTCCAGTCATTACTTTAATCGCAAGAACACGCTCACTTGTGCACTTCACCACCGTAGCATTGCGAACGGCACTTTTCCGGCACAGTATCGCAACCCCGCCGTGAGGTCTGCCTCGTAGCACTCCAGCAGTCAAGTCCACCGCCAACTTCCCCATGTAGCCGAAGTTGTCGTCAATATCACCCAATACTTGTGTATCGTACGGTAGCAGCAAAGTTTCCTGGAGGGCTATCACATCCGCCGATTTATATAAAGTTCTCACACATTCCAATAAGTATGGATACTTCTTTTAATATTTTTGCAGTTATAACTTACTAACGTACTGTCCAATTAATTGTATGGCATCTTTATCGGAATTCCGTGGTCTAAATCGTATGAATCTCCTAAATGTTATCCCATCAGGCCACAAGTTGTCACTTAAAAAGGGATAAATTTTATTCATAGGGACGAATATTTTAAAAGAATTGTACGGCCTTTCTTTTCTTCTTTCTTTCTTCATGATAACTTTTTCAAGAGAGACTTTTTTCCTGAGTCTTATTATATATATACCTATATTCACATAATTATGTTGGTCTCTAAGTAGTGTATCTTTGTTTACATTGGAAATAAATAAAGGAATCTCTGTTTCCGCCGCTTTGAACTTCGTTTCAACACCGGTTATTGCCATTCCCATTTTTCCAATAAATCGATTCTTATGTCATCCACGTTGCATCACAGTCCTCACATCTGTTGGCTTGTTTTGTTTCCATTCACCTGGCGTCCTAACTATTTCCGCCATCGTTGGTTGCGACGTACACGGCGCCGGTGCTTGTTTACATGCAGTAGTATCTGAGGATGGGGACAAAACTTTGTTCGCGCGCTCGAGTGACGATGATATAATATTATTATGCGTTTGCGAAGCCGCCGCTGCCGGCTGAACCACAGGCGTTCTCGTGCGAGGGAGATAGTCCTGTTTACACATGCACGATAGTGAAACGATTATATTACTTATGAGTTTATTTTCATAACTTCTAACTACAAAACAAATCCAAACAAGTTCAGACCCGACTAATGTATTCATTGAAACCTATCTATCTGCCTGCCTTTTCCCAATAATGTTGAGGTTGGTTTCTAGCCTAACCGGATGCAGTTGAATACCAGTATTTTACATGGAGCGACTACCTATCTGACCTTCAAAACCCAGTTACTGGGTAATACAATACCCCGTGGTAAGACTGGTTGTTAGACTTTAGGGCTTCTGACTACAAAGTGAAGACGATGTAACGACTTTCATAGATCTGCGAATGGTAGCCGGGGCCAACGGCTTAACGTACTTTCCGAGGCACGGAGAATCTCGACTTGTAATGGATAGTTACGCATCCACGAACCGACCGCGGCAAGCGCAGCTTAATCTTCGATCGACCCGTGAGGCTGTTATCATTTAATCACAAGCCCCTTATTCAATGAAACTTACAATTTAACCGCGCTCGCTGGAAAACCATCGAGGCTTTATAATGAAGACTCAGCTAATGATGGCAGACATCTTTAACGTTTGTTGCTTTTCTTAGTCACCGATGTTCAGTTGTTACTTCTGCACCACCTCTGCCCCTGCTGTGTCCCCGCCCCTCATTGTCACCACTAATTCACGAGTGGAGCATAATGAGCAGCCGCATACCGCAACTGAAGATTGTAAATTTCCCCAATAAATTAATATTAATCCTGCGGAGTTAGTGAGCTCGTTGATTTATCTTATCTGTGGTGTTTGTGAGTTACTTTCTCAATTTACACAGTTCATCGGCTCTTATAGGACGCCGGCAAAAATTACTATTCCGTAATGTATGGAGGGACACTAGTTAGTTAACTGGGCGCCGCACGACACTACGTGCTCCGGTGCTTGAAGAGTATTTCAAGTTTTTTTTGTAAAAACTTTCACCATGTCAGTTTACTTTTTACGTAAGTTCGTGTTAAGTAATCTAATATACTTTGCCCTAAGAGTAAGTGAAGAGTTTAAGAGAACGAGTTTGGTGCGTGATTAGAGAAATACAGCTTGCAATTTTATCAAGATTAAAGAAATACACGTAACGAGAACCATGCGACTTGTTACTTCACTTTAAATACTTCGCCCTGTGACAAGCTGACATGTGAGCCATCTTCTATAATTGTGCAGCAGTTTTTATGTGACATACCGTACAGTGTAATGCCTGGGTTTCAAACTCACGCCCACCGATCCTCTTCAGCGTTGCTCTGTCGTCAGTTGAGTGGGACACAAGACGAAGGTTGCGGAGGGCTCATGAATACATTCGGCATGTTTATCCACGCCGTACATTACGCGTATCGCCGTAAGTGAGAAGCTGTCAGACGGATTTACTGCCACTTGTGTACCTACTTATTAACATGGACTAGAATTACTTCCTTCCCAGCTACTTAAAGTGAGGACATAGCCTATCTCACCAGACGTGGAACACTCTAGTTAGTTCCCGCCACCTTGCGGAGCTGTGATGTGACCGACAGAGCCAAGGCAGTAGTTCGGGTCTCAGCAGGTACAGCAGTTAATGGGATGTTTAATTAAGAATGGATGTTAGTGAGATTACCTTCCTGGGTACCGCAGGCGCAGCAGTAAGCCACGAGCCATTCACCACTTAAACCATGTACTCGTATTTTCTTTAATGATAATACCCTGTAATCTTTATTATTTCCGAATGTGACTCACGATTATAAGCAAATTGCATTAATTAGTCATAAATGGTGACTGACAGATTTTATAATTCGCGATAATTTTATGTACAATTTTCTTAGTCACCGCCGATTATTTCTCAAGTCTTGAATGATTTCAGAATTTTATCATCACACTTTAACAATGTTAATTAGGAAACACCGCCCTTTATTTTGTTTCAATAAATCTATCTACCCAACTAAGTACCTTGTTTATCAATCAGTGAACCGGTGACTGACATAGAACGTAGGTACTGTATCTACTAGTGGTGGCGTTGCCGCTTAACAAGAAGCTGTACTCGTACTTACAGCATTTTACAGCAATTTATTTCAAGAGGACGTGTTCAGTTTTACGCGCCTTAAACAATTGTGTCTTATTCTACAACAAACGCTTCTGTTACAATTTTGAAACTGGTACTAAATTTGCTTGAGTGATCGAATGTAATATACTAATAACATATTCATTTACGTCATAAGTCTTTTGACAGTGGTTGGTCTATTTAAACAAACGAGTATGCTGAACATGTCCTTTAAACCTGTTCCCCAATGCTGGTCATATTTAGTTGATTTGTTACCAACACTGCCGAAACAAATTAAAAATCCGCTATCACACGTAATCTGTTCGATTTATGTCTTAAGCACACATGACGTATGACTCCAGATTTTTTATTTGTCTGTCTGGGGTAAAGTGTCTGTAAAATGGTATAAACAATGTTGTTGACACCAAAAAAAGTAAAGAAATGTATTTTACTCTTATAGTCAAAAAAGCCTCGTACTCAAATTCATTAAACTATAAAATGCTTAAGATTGTCATTATGAGAGCAATTCGGTTGCTTCCTATATCCATCCCTTTCTCTCCCATAATGATTGAGAGACAAGACATACTTCGGTCTTCTTCAGCTAATGTCGGAAGTAGTTCGCAATCGCCAAGGAATTGATATATTTCTACGAAGTACACTTCGTATCAAGACACTGCTGAAGTCTAGATACTCATGATTTATGCGCGCGCGCGCAATGTCTGGAACTTTTATAACCGCTATAATTTAGAGCTGCTAACACTGCAACCTATTAACTTTGAGTGAACATTATTCGTGAGTGAAGTGCAGTGATCTCGTGCCGAAGACAATACCGACTAATGAAGCCACGTGGAGCCAGCTAGCTAAACAGCTCACACCAGTATTCCGGGTCAGTCCTTACTCCCTTCCTTAGCGACGAATGCTCTACTCGAATGTGTCACGTAATTAATAATGAACCCGCGCACAATACCTAAATCCCACCGCGAAGGTAATACTAGCACTGGAAAATATCCCTCGAGATGTCTTGTTTATACCTTTTAGTTGGGACACCTCGCAGGTCAATCTTAGAGGGAGACCACGGATAAGGATAAGGATTCATAATCATAAATACGGCCTTCTCGGCCAGGGCAAAAGGGGCCCAGCCAGGATCGAGGGGATTGTAAATTATATTGAGATGTTCCAACTCGACTTGACGCGCGTTGTGACCTGTGGAGTGACGTCACCGCTTAACCGGCCCAGCCGGCACCCACATAAGTAAACAGGTAGGTAAATATCGCAAAGACTGAAAAGTGTTTACGTTGTATGGGTACGTTATAGTTGGCGATGGCAATATGTTGTCTTTAATGATAGTGATAGTGCTGCCCAGTGCCCATCGTCATGCCATACAAGTAAAAGAGATATTTGCTTTCTTTCAGTTCATCAAAAGGATGTTTGTAAGAGATCGCCTTGTGCGATAAGCCCTCCGATTGTACACTCATTTTGAAATTTATTTGTCCATTTTGTTTTATGTGGTGTACAATAAAGTGATTTAAGTTTAATAAAAAAAAGCAATGGCCACTAAACACAGATCAATCTGAAGAGTCTGTACTCATGTACAGTCAGTTAAACGGACAGCTTAGCAAATTGACTACCAAATTAAATTATCCGTTAAATCACGGGATAGTTAAATGTCAGATTGAACCGAAACAACCATAACAACGATCTTCGAAGTGAGCAACTAAGTAGCGTCCTAATGCCGCTATGATCTGAAACAATCATGCAACAGTATAGATGCCGCATAATGTAATTATGTATAACAACACACAGGACGGCTGGTGGCCACGTGTAAAGGTGACAAATGAATATCAACTGTATGTCTTATCTATTAAGAGTTGAGGTTTAATCGCTTACTCGTGATAGCTGATAAGACAACGAGCGTACTATAATTACAAGACTAGCACTCCTTGCTAGAGTGACGTAAACTATGTGTCAATGCACTCATTACGATTGATTGTAACTGCGACACGTGTTACATTATAGATCCAGATTGTAGCCAGATTACGTTCATCGATCGATCATCGATTATTTTTATAGACAATAAATATCGACTGTTAGACCGTAATCTAGTCTAAACACATTTTCAGTAAATACCTTATTACATCCGTGGATGTCAAAGCAAGAGCGTGGAGAGAGTCAGTAGCTAGCAACAAGGTAACAAACTAGACATTGATATTGTTTGCGTGTGCCTTTTATTTATTTATTTAACCATTCAAGTACACACATTTATATAAACAGACAAGAAGAAAAAAACAGAAAAATCGGTACAAAGGATTTTTTTATTTTTTTCTTCCTTATTTCTAAAGAAAGCTTTCCAGCATACCTGCGATAGGGAAGTAGATAAAGAGATGTACACAGCGTGTGTAAGAGTAAAAGAGGAAACAAAATATTTAAAAACAATTCACTTAATAAAATAAAACAAACAATATGAGAATATATTTACATACACACAAACTGCAGTATTATATTACTGCATTTTTTAAGCTATTGCATAGCTTTTATCGCGGGCTTTGAGCGCGGCGACCGAATCAAGAAATTCCGTAACGAAAATACAACCTAACACCCCCCACTCCGCCTACCATGTAGCTCGGCCGAGCGTTCGCTTAACGTGTATGTATATGGTACGACTGTACTTGAATTAATATCAAATTAAAAAAAATACTGCGTACATAAAAAAATAAATAAATAATTATAATTGCATAAGTTGATAAAACATGCTATTCAATAGCTTTACCGCGGCAGTCCCAGAGTGCCACACGTGTTTTTTTTTTTTTGTAATATATGTCCATAATTTAAAACATATCCAACCTATTTTAAGCTTTACTCAACCGGCAATTAATATTGTTCTTGATTTTTTTGAAATTTAGGACTTTGCGTTTGACAAGCATAATATTCTTACAATGGACGTCATTGCAGAAAAATTGCTAGAACTAAATGGTTGCTTGATTTTTTTTATCAGGCCAATATAACCCAAAATTCCCCAACTGAAATACAATAATGAGGTCGATTTAGCGATAATCACTAGATTTATCCAATGAAGTTATCAATAACTTCATTGGATAAATACGTACCAGAAAGAATACGTACCCAGTTTATAACGGAATACCTAATTAGTTATTCCGTCGTAAACTGGGTACGTATTCTTTATTATTCGTTCAAATTATCGAAACCTCTGTCTCTTTATCTCCATAATATAATATTTTATTTCTTTGTCATAGGAACGTTCAGTGAACGCTTTGCTTGGAGTTCCTTTATAGCAATAAGAATCCTATCTTCGACAAAACGGTATGTAAATATTCTCATTTTCTGTATTATTAAAAATTCTGTTTTTAACGCGGGTTTTATTCCTTTTATCTGTCTTAGGTATTGACCGTATTTATCAAGCCGAATTTTATCACCCCCCGGGCTAATTGTCTAGTCTTTGAGTTGTAGTGAATTAACCCCTCGCCTTGCAACAAGACTATAAAAATATACTTCGTGAACATGTCTTGACGGCGCACGCTGATTGGTGGATGTTCCAGATATTTATATTTTTAATATTCTAAACTCTAAGGTCTTTTACCTCTTAATTTAAGACCGTACCATGACCACGGTTTAACTTAGCGCCGTCTATCAGGCTTGATAGTGGGCACCCGTCGCATGTCAACGTGCGTGGATTCGCAGGTGGGCTCCGTGGCGAGATTAAAGAAAGATAAGGTGGTGGGGATATTATTATTATTATTAGGGCACCGCGCATGACCCCGCGATGGACGCTGTCGCACGCAGGCAGGCCCCGTTGTGCGGGCACGGAGCCCGTCTGCTCGTGACGGACGCCCGCGCTGGTCCACGCGACGGAGCACTTTTGTATGGAACCGCGCGGGCGTCCGCTTAACGCAGTTTCAGGCTTCAAACAGTATATTTCCTAGAAACCTTATATTTAACGTGCGCGTCCTCGATCTTGTGCGTCTAAGTTTTTCTCGTGTAATTCTCTTTATTTATAAAAAATATCGATAACCATATCTGCAATTTTATTACCTATCCTTTTTACTTTTTATATTTGTAATTTCGGTGTATTTTTTAAACAACTATAAATTATAAGTGTTTATGTGGTGAATTATCTTTTTTATTTCACTAGAAAACATACATCCATACTTCTAAAATAAATATAACTAGAATATTAATACTTATAATGTCATTAAAATAATAAATATATTAGAATTATGACGAAGTAGAAAAATAGTGTTCTTTCATTCTTCTTTTAAAAACTGCAACAGTTTGGCAGCCTCTAATGTCAGGCTTTTATGGAGCCTCTTTTCACAAATCCTATGTGCATAATGTTGGGTATAAGATATGTTACTGTATTGTATTCGCGGGATACAAGATCTGTCGGTAGAAACCCATTGAATGACTTGGAAGCGTTTACTTAAAAATAACAAAATCTAATTAAGTTCAGTACAATGTCTCGAGTACATTGTAAGTATTGTATTGTGTGTGCGTGTGTGTGCGCACACTAAGATGCACAATGCTCCGCCGCCATAACTCACCGCCAACGACTTCATGTTCTATCTTAAACAATTTATTTAGAGCCCGTCCCCGCGCTCCCCTAGCACATACCCCGCACGCCCCCGCACGCCCCTGCACACGCCCGGCTCACTCAAATTTTAAATTATCATTTGATTTCATGCGGCCATTGTTCACGAAAAATAACAGAGCAAAGATACGGCGCGGAAGACAAATGCGAAGTGGCTTTGTTTGTGGCGAAATATCATAAAAATATAAGACGATAAAGTGGCGTGATTTATAAGCGTCGTGGCTCGCCGCCGCACTGCCGCTGCGCCCGCACCGCCGCCGCCGCCACGCACCCGCACCGCTGCCGGTACGCTCCCGCACCGCCGCCGCACCGCTACTGCGTGTACTCCTGTCTTTTATTGCGCTGCGCTTTGTCTTTAAGGAAACTATTTTGTATAAGTTTATGTAAAGAAATATGAACGTGGCGGCGCACGGCGGGCGCTGGCACTAGCTGGCAGTAAGCTGAAGTAACTACCGCTCGGTGCGCGCTGCGACCGACTGACGCGCACTTGTGGCTGAGTTATGTGCGGGAGACTGGAGACTAACAGTACGAACTGAACTAAGAAAATAATAGAAATTATGTGAACTTAAACTGTGAACGAAATTATACAAAACTGGTGTTATTCGAACGAATCTTGGGGGTTTTAGACCAAGGCTACGGTTTAGTCCCGCGGTCACGCCTATTCATTTATGACCAACGAACGCGTAGCACTTGCAGCGTAGCAGAGCGTGGCTCGTAGACACGCGGGCCGCGTAGCACACTGAGACCTTGCTGCCTTCCGTGTATCAAACTTAATTGAGGATACGAACTTTAACCTGGTCGATGCGCTAAGGTAGCCCGCGAAATTCAATTTTTCTTAGGTTTTTTGCAATTCGTTGGTCAGTATCAGGTTTTATGTTAATCAGAATCTGATTTACCCTGAATTATTATTCTGAATTATACCTAATTATAAAATGTACTACGTCATGAGACCCCTATTTGTATATTGTTTAAACGGGATCAGTCCTGTCTCTCCTAAACACAGGCTACTCAGTAGCCTATATAGGAGTACAGCGCTTCACCCGCTTACCAGACTGTGTATTATTCTCATGTCCCAATGTATCTGTACTATAATCTGGTCCTTGTAAACAATAAATAAATTTATCTTATCTTATCTTATCTTAATTTGCGACCGTAACAAGTATTTATATTTACAGAATTATAATAATTAAAATCATCAATACAACTCTCTAAGTTCAAATTACCGTATTGAATGACTATTTCATGAAATCATGACATTTGAGGTCAATTCTAACTGACAATTCAATTCAATTGTACATAACTAAATAAACGGGAATATCGAAAATACCTAAGAAATAGAAGTGACCTATAGCATGCAGCCGTTTTAAGTGGCACATAAACTTTAAGATTAAGTGAAGATTTGTTAAGCGATGTCTGTCACTTACACCGTCACAGTCTCTTCGTAAAACCCGATGCGCCATATGAACAGCCGCGTACTGTGAGCATCAGTAGTAGGTATATCATCATAGTGTCACGTGACAGCGGCGTGCGCGCCGTATTACCATCATGTTTATAACATTAGAGAGAAGCGCGCGGTGGCACGCGGCTGCACGCGGTGGCCCCAAACAATTAGTCGCCAATTACCAGCAGCGACACACGGTGTCTGCCGTCCCAGCAACATACTGCACACTTGCGACTATGGACATCTGTAGCGGAGATCACGCACACATACGTATAGTATGACAATACGGAACTCAGCGGGGAAGTGGGTTCATTATAACAAGCGCTTAGAACTAACGTGGAAACGGGCAGCGCTTTTGTGTGGGCGTGCAAAGTAAGCCTCATGTAGGAAGACAAGTATCAGTGCCGAACCAAGACAGTATAGTCAGCCCCGCCACACAACACGCCCTAACATATTATAATAACTTCGCAAAACAGGGATAAAGCAATTTCCCTCGGCGAAATTCATTTCGCGGACATTTCATTATGTGCCGAGATTGGATTAAGTTTTTGATGAAATTAAAGCGGGTGTGCGATGCAATTTCGCGAACTACGATCGTGTACACTTTTTAATATTAACAAAGAAAATTGTTTTCTGAACAATTTCACTTTCCGTGTTCTGTTCGGGGGGAGTGTGGCGAGGGGAAGGGGCGTACGCTCCGATAAATATATTTACCATCTCAAACTGCATGGAACGATAGTTTAACTGACAAAAAAATATAAAATCGTTATTATAGCTACTTGACTCAACAATTATTACAATTATTGGTGACTAGAGACAATGTCATTACGAATAGATACAATATGGAATAATAATGCATTGACCCAAGTCATAATACCTACCGTCACATAGACCACGATGATGATCTTTGAGCTGATGTGATTGGTGTGTTGTTGGCATGGAATTAGTGTGTACTCTTGTTGGCTCTTTGGGACATCTGATTGACGTTAGTCGACGTCGCTTAGTTGAACCTCATCGCTGTATAATGAAGTTTATGATGAAGGTGATGCGGCACGTTACTGCGGTACGTACCTGCTCCCCGCGCGCCCCTCGCCCTGTGATTCGTATGCATGGAATATCCACGTAATTTGCGAACTCATTGCGTAGATCAAGGTGATTTAAAAAAGTCGGTCGGGAAAGTAAGAAAAATTCACGGCTTGGCGCGAGAGCCGACACCCGAGCGCCGAGTGCCAGGAGCCGGGAGCCGAGGAGGCAAGGCCGGGCCTTTATAATGCAAATGATACTGATTGTTCCCATCGCTTCGGATTCCACTAATTTACGACACCTCCACGTGGAACTCCAATTTCTGAAGACGTTTCGTTCGGCTATTCCCGAGGCGGCGATATTTAGAGTGCTCTGGCGAGGAAATGATCGCAATTTCTAGCATCGTGAAGAATATTGTGCGTGCAGTCATTTACCGAGATACTTATGTACCTACATATTTTCATGAAGTCTTTGGGGTTTGAAACCTAACAAACTCCTTAACAATAAACGACTTCGACTTGAATGTGGCTTATTCGTCAAGGTATAATGTGGTTCTACGATTAAAGACTAATGAACGTAAACCAACTTTGCAAGTATCACATACGTAAATATCGAGCTCCCTAAACGACGTCCTGGACTATTTTGATTCCAAGCTGTTCCTGTAGTTAGTGTCTGTGAAGGTGAAAACTATAGCTCTTCATCTGCTTATTCACTTAAAAAGTTTAAATTAATAATATAAAGATGAGAATGAAGTGAATACATAAGTCAGTGTATAATTTAGTATAATAAGGATTCTGCTCGAGCCGATTTTCAAATCGCGCTAACTTTAAAGCTGGCTCAGAACTTTCTTATTGATAATCTGTTCGAGACTAGGTGTATATATCCTGTGCATTTTTAGCCTATATCCATTTTCAAGATTTTAAATAAAATCTACAAAGAGTTACAAATAAAACTCATTAATTGTTTCAAACATAAAACAGGAATCGTAAATATTGCTTTGTACTATAAGTGGACTGTCATTACCGCTGTATAAATATTTAGTCCACGCAATTATGTCTTCAAATAAAACGACACGGATTACAGCAATTTGGGATAACCGTTCGTTAGTGAGAAACTGACGAATAGGTGCGCGCGTGAACGGTGCGTGGTAGATACGTGACTCATTTGTGTGGCGAGCTCGTAATGCGCGTATGAATGTGCGGTGACGAAGCGCAGCGTATCTACCACGCACGTTGTGATGCGGACTTGGCTCACTTCTGCTATACTGGGAATTTTTGAGATAATAAAGGTACAGACGAACTGCACCCTAATTACGTAACACACTATCTATAACAATTTGAATCATTTTGAAGCCTATTGCTAATCCATTGCGTCATATGTTCGAAAAATTTGTCTACTCAACAACGTAAATAACGCAACGAATGTTGTTGAACTGTCAAAATGAAACCCATTCCTACTGTTAGTGTGTTACGTAATTACCCCGCTGGTCACACGTACGCAACGTGTGTAGCATATTATGAGACCAGAACTCTTGATTTTATACAAAAAACTATGCATTAGAGAAACATTTATCGAATGCAACGAACATAATTATAGGTGGGTAACAATATAACTTAAAACGTAACAGTACCTATGTTTTTGATGATGATGTCCCCGAGATCATGTCCGGAGCCAAAAACCTACCAAATACTTGTTAATATTTAATTGGCGTTGTACTGCTTATAAAATGTAAGATGCATCTAGTCAATTGTAATTTCTGTACCTACTTGACTATCTGATATAATATTATTATTTATATATTATGATGAAAGAAAAAACCTTTGTGACAGACAGACAAGAAAGTGATCATCTATTACCGTGTGAATATTCAGTAGAATTAATAGCAAAAGGAAACATACTTAATATTTTATCCGATGGTGATATCCTTAACTCGGGTATATTTAGCAGTGGAAACATTTAAGCCACTCGATGGGTCTCCTTATGCGTATGTTGCTAATACGCCGCACCGCTCACGACATTTTTGTTACGCGATTAAACGCAACGCACACCGACAACTTGTCGCAAGATTACTAGAATTGATATCATTTACCATTATTGCATAATTATTATTATTTAAAAGTATTTCGTAAGTATTGGTTTCAATGAAGTGCAATACCGTACCTATATGTACTTACAAATTGAAAATCCGGCTTTCGCGAGCATCGGAGTACTAACGAAAGTAGAAACAAAATAATAAAGTTATCTATTTAAACAACAACATTTAATTATGTACTTAAACATCAAGTTAGCCACTACCTGCCCACAAACACCTGACAAAGAAAGCAACCATTTATATCAAATCAATCTTAATAGCTGTGTATGAGTGCAAGCAGTGATAGACATTCATTATACGAGCATCGTTACTGTTTTAATAGAACAGAAACTGTTCACCACATATTCTAAAACTAACACAATTAAGTATCAGGGAGCGTAGGCGTAGGTCCTAAACATAACTCTTGAGAGAAACTAACATGACAGTTGTAAACCGCTGACACATGTAGTGCGACATATTTCTTCAGGCTTGCAATGTTAATCGCGTAACTGCCTATAGCGCACTTTATTATGAAACTCTCTCGCGACAAACTAGCGGTCGTTTAGTGCGAGGGGCCTGTAGGATACACGACAGTACGTATCGCGGGGTTACCGTGGTCGCAATCTGTACTGTACGGAAGTTCGACTCCTCGACCTTATCGGGAGCGCACACACTCACGCATAAGCGTTCATTACGCTGCCCTTGTTACTAGTCTACAGAGAACAGCGAGCGAAACCCCGGGAGACTCCTGTAAGAGAAGGATGTGTTTGTGTGCGTGCGCTCTTGATGACTATAGGATGTCGATTAGTGTGAGTGTTGTTGGTAATGTGTTCCGCGGTGAGGGGAGATGACGCCGCGTGCGCAATTATATGTAAATCTGAGAGGTGCGGGGCATGAGCGGGGAGGAGGGGGGCGTGACATTAGCGGATTGTTCGCGTTATGTGTGATAATAGGAGTTTAAGTGTCGCTCACGTGTTCCTACGTAGTCGTAATGACGCGGACGACTAGTGGCGACGCGCGGACCCGCCCGGTGGCCACCACATTGGCGATGCACAGTCGGGGAAATTAATTGTTAAGCTGATTGAAGCACCAATCCATTCATTTCATACGATTGCCAAACACTCTTAATAAAAATTTATTATGAAAAACATTACAGTCGTTATTTTGTTTTGTCTTAAAGAAAGTACCTACATAAGTACCTTCCCTTATCTATTTTGTAAAAAGTGTAATAATGTTTGATTAGTTATCTTTAATCTTTGTACGTTTAACTGTTTATCTTGTAAATATAATTAATCGGATACGTATCGCACCAGGAAGTAATGCATACGAAACGTCATACTTCTGATAAATTAAAATCGCATACCTACGTTGCTACGAGTAGAGCCAATAATTTTGTTAATAAATTGAATCATTGTGTATTATCTGATGGGTAGCAGGTCAAAGACTAGCTGCTATACATCTGTACCTATTATAAATTAAAGTCGCTTTTTGTGTCAAAGTCAAATCATTTATTTCAAATAGGCACATTAAAGGCACGTTTGAACGTCAAAATTTACATGAAAATAGAATTGATTCTAGTTGCCCCTTCCAAAAAGTATTTTCATATGGAGAAGAATGGGCAAGAAACTCACCGTTACTCTTTTAAAATGTTTTCCAATAGTATGTATATACATTATATACATTAATTATATAATTATATGTAAAGACGACTGTGACCACGTTGTTCTTCTCGACTACATACGTCAAAGATTTTGGTTGCAGTTTTCACCATCATTTGGAGAATTTACTAACAAAATAAAGTGCACAATCTTGATGTTTTGTCAATTTGTAAAAACCGTGCGAAGCAGGGGCGGGTCGCTAGTAAGGAATAAGGTAAGAAAGCCCTTCTTGATGAGTAAGGAGTAAGTATTCAACAGAAGTCATTTATTCAAACTAAGCTGAGAATCAGCACTTTTTGATCGTCAAAATTACATAAGGCAGTCCCCAAAAACACCCGCCCTTCACAACCGTCTAGTGCTTAAGCTGGGAACAAGAAGTGGCGCAAAAAAGTGTCCAGCAGCACAGCTGTCTGTTCAGTTACAGGAACAGGATTCTATAACAAGTAAGTGATAAACATTACGAAACACGAAACTTGAATTAAATTATTTGCCATAAGTCATCTAGCACACGCCAATATACCTATATACCAACAAAAACATTGAAAACTATACTCAAACATAAATAAATAATATACCTAAAAATAAAAGCCTCCAGGCATACAGGGCGTGCCTTACATATGCAGTACTGCATTATGTTCATATAGCTGTAACTTGAAGTCACAAAAATGATGAACTAGGACCTTCGAAGTAAAATAAACAAACAGTTAATTACTAATAACAATAACAAAACCATGGTCAGCAAGACGACCTGTTACCACAAGCAGCACCTGTTCACGAGCATAACGCAAAGATCCGCCATTACCCCAGCGCCATATTGGAGGGAAGGAGGTAACCCGACTCGCGACGCTACCGCAAGCAGTGACAGCTAAGGGAGCATGACGAAATGCTGCCGGTTGCTAGACTAGAATAGTATGATCAATTGTCGAGGTCGCT
Source organism: Dryobotodes eremita (assembly GCA_917490735.1). Classification (NCBI taxonomy): domain Eukaryota; kingdom Metazoa; phylum Arthropoda; class Insecta; order Lepidoptera; family Noctuidae; genus Dryobotodes; species Dryobotodes eremita. The sequence continues at coordinate 2,686,273 of OU823245.1, forward strand.
AGCTAACTACATATTGCAATACGACTCATTAAAAACATTGAAATGAGTAGATTACGTCAATAATAAAAAAAAAATACTAAATTGACATAAATAAAATAAACAATTATATAAGCTAATTCTGAAGAAAGAACATAAACATTATCTCGAGTTATTCACAGCGACCAACTATTGTAATCGGTTAAGTAGTCGTTGCTAGAATATTATGCCTTTGAACAAAGGTTGGATTTTACTTTAACTTTAAACGAATTAAAAGGCAAATCTAGAAAAGAAGAGAGAAGGTTGTCTAGCCTTATGAAGCCGGTGAAAGGGAGCACGTAGTTTGTCCTTATTGCTAGTGTTAATATTATGAATATTACTGTCCACCCCATTTAATAAAAAAGCAACCAGAAATGGTGTTATTTGACGGCGGCTCTTCTATATCTTTTAAAATAAATAGACGTGCATCCATTCTTGACAACGCAAATAACTCCCTACGGCAGGTACTAAATTGGTTCACTGCTAATAATTTAGTAATAAATGGGAAAAAAAAAACTTAATGATTTGCTTTACCGAATGTTAAAAGTAGTGATTGTGACATAGTATTGAATAAAGAGATATTAGAATTCGTCGATAAAACTGTTTTCCTTGGGATCACGCCCGACTGAAGGCTGCTATCGGTACGGCTAAGTTCAGCAGCATAATAATGTTGTAAGAAAAATCCGTCAATTTACTAATGTAGGTAGATACCCCGAGGCTAGTCTGTTTCAGTTACTTTCATAGTATCAAAAAACCGTAAAATACCTTTAGGCATTACGGTATTTTACTATGGGAACGGGCTGCAAATATCCAGTCTATTTGACCGAGCGAGCGCGAAGCGCGAGCGAAGCGTCTCCGTTTCACCTTGGGCAAAAATGTATGCTTTCGTATATTCCGGATGTCCGGCTGTTCTCCTCTACAGGTCCCATTTGTCGTGAAATTTTGTGAGCAGGTTCGATAATTAATGGATTTTTTTTGGTTGATTCAGATTTTCGAAATTTTTCAAAATGGTGGAGTTAAGGAGGTTGAAAATGTAAAAAAAAAACTTATTTCAGCCATTTGGCGCTCTTTGCGCGCGCTTTTTGTTTAAAAAGAAATGTTTTAAGGTGCGCGATAGAAACCTCGCGATTTATCGACTCGCGAGGTCTACAGCTCACAGAGCCACTAGTCTTATTCTGCAGAAAAGCGCTACCAGAGCAATATGGTGGCCTCCGCAGCCGCGATTCTCTAAGGGAACTAGTTGTTTAAAGATATTAACACCATGACAGTACCTTGTCAATATATCTATGAAAACATCATGTATGTAAGGAAAAAATTAAATCTTTTCAGTAAAAGAGGTGAAAAACACAACTAAATAGGACTACAAATAGGGACCAATTAGTTCAACCAGGTTTCAGACTGCCTTAAGTAGACTCATTCTTAATGGGGTACTATTTAAATGTTTCAATAAAATACCTCCCCACATACGCCAACTGAATGAAACGAAATATAAATCTTGTATAAAACGCACACTATGCAGCCAAGCATATTATAAGTTGGGGGATTACATCGCTGACAAAAATACTTGGGTCAACGCTGGTCCTGCTCCACAAGGGCGCATAAGTTAATTATTGATTAGCATTCGAAAATATTGTTGGAGCTGCTGAAGATTGTAAAAACTATCTTTACTTGGTATAAATTAAATCGGTGTAAACACGTAATTACTATAAATAAATAAATAGCATAGATCCTATAGATCACGTGGACTCCGGTTGTACGAAAACCGATGTTATTTGATTACGATGTCTTGTTTACCTTTTTAGTTGGCGGGTTTGTCGTAGTTGAGTTTAAATTTTTAACTTTCTTTTTTTAAACCATCGAAACACTAGTATGTAGAAAAAGCGTTTGATGTAAGTAGGTATTTACTGGATTACGTCTTCTTTTCGTTCCTCAATCTTTTTCGTAACGAGTTGGTGGTAGTTCTTTTACTGCACTCGGAGCCAGGGCGCGGCCCCGACACTTGCAGCACCAGTGACAGTCTTTGCTTCCACAATGTTGTCGATTGCCGCTTCTCATTTCTGAAAGATAATTAGGTAGTTTTCAAATAGAATAACCTCTGTGGTATGGTATGTCTTCGTCTGCTTTGTAAAATATGATCTCTTAACTTTACTTATACTAACGGTAGGTACCTCATACCATATACGCATGTTGCCGCGCCCTTGTGCCGTAGCGGGTAGCACAATTAATAGCGTTGCGTCGGAGTGGCGTCGGATTTCCTGGGCCACTAATAGTGTCAGCGGCGTCGGGGGTAGTCGCCTTCATGGTGTTTGCATTACGACGTCGCTAATGTTTTCAAAATTTGTAGGGCTTTTCTCCAGTTTCTATGGTGATGTCGTTTGCATGTTACTGAAGGACAGAGTAGGAGTACTATGGTAATTTGTACGGCTGCTTTACAAAAGTATTATCGAAGAATTGATGAGCGATCAGAATAACAATAGGTTTGGCCTTTTAGCAAACAATTTATATTTAATCGTGATAGTAGTATATGTCCTCATGAAAAAAGAGAATCTTGTAAACAGTTGCTTTGTTTTCTACAGCAGACACCCATGATCATTTTAAAAAATAAGTGGCAAGGCGGTCTTGCAGAATCTATCATATTTTGTGTAAAAATATTATGTTCAAAACCTGACAGCGGTACTTAAGTATACTTAACATTTTACTTTAAGTACCCAATCCAATGAGCTGGTGATCTCGGTTTAGAGTCAACAGTACAGTATTTATGTTAATTCTTGCAAAGAGTAATCGGGAAGCGGTCCCGGGTTAATAACTCTCATGAACTCAAAGGAGCCGTGTTAATAAAGTTAACGCGTATTATACGATCTGTGTAGCCGCTCGACGGCCCGACACAGCCCGACACAGCCCGACACAGCCCGACACAGCCCGATACGACCCGACAGCGCTCCGATATAAACAAATACATTAACACACGACTCAATTTACGGTGTTTACCCCGACCTGGTATTAAGGGGGACGCACACCTTTCCTGCACATAACACAAGCATTTTTAATTACAATGAAGGGCGTTAATTGCTCCGCGATGCGTACATACAAGCCGGGCGTATGTGAAGGATTTTGTAAGTATACTTATTTATTTATGTATTTTAACGTAAAACGGCCAAAACCAATAACATTAGTTAAAGAGACAAACACATAAGTTGAGTACAATAACAAAGAGTATAAAACTACTCGACAGTCATATGCTCATCTCACAATACTCCAGAAATACTGACAAGATCTTCTTCCATTCATCCGCAAACACGTCATAGTCAGCCTCGGCATCCAAGAGAGCATTGAGCGCAGAGAGTGTGCGAGAGACAGGAGACTGGGCTCGAGCGACGGTTCGACTCCCAGTTACGGCGACCAATCTGTGCCTCCTGTTACGGCTAAAATTTATCGGAGGAAAAAGATGGGACAGTTCGTCGTGAGGAGCATCCTGTATTTCCGTGAAGGATCTTACACATATTAATAATTTGGTAATTTTTTCTTCTACCCTCGAGAGAATTGTCCCATAAACAGCCTAAAAGAAAATTCGAAGGGTACATAATCGGATAATATCCATGCAAACGTTTATATATGCGGGCCTATTTTCTTTGAAATTCAAATAATTAAGGTTAACCGTAAAATGTAACAGATTGATTGATAAAATGGAACGCAAGAGGAGTGAATGAGAAGAAGGGAGAGACTGGCCGTTGTTGGCAAACTGAACGACGATGTTATGAAGAAAAATTTTGAACTGAGTGTTTAACGAGCCAAAATAAAAGAAGATATCCTGAAAAAGTGTTCTCTCAACAAGCCCCTCTCCTACATATTGTATACCTAAATAAGCTTTTTGTACCTTTTCTAAAAGTAAAGTGTAATTCTTTTCGTGCGGTTTGCAAACGCATGCATTGGACTCCAGCACCCTAATTGCGTAACACACTATCTTTCGCAATCTAAATCAATTTGAAACCTATTGCTAATCCATTGCTTCATAATTATGATCAAAAAATTTGTCTGCTCAAAAACGTAATTAACGCAATTTTGTTGTTGAACTGTCAAAATGAAAGCTATTCCTACTTTTAGTGTGTTACACAATTACCCCGCAGTTTGCTGCGAACAAGTACATTGAAAATAGATTTGATAGAACTGATGTTGCTGAAAGCATTGCGCAGTATGAAACCTTATCACCTGAAATAATCTTTTGCTACCGATACCATATGACCATGTAACAGTAGCCTTTGGTCAAATGTGACACCCAGTTTCTTCATTCCAGCTGTTCTAGTAATAGTGCTGTCATTAATTTTATGTAAAGGTGTTAAGGTTCTGTGCTCGAGTAAAACTCATGACGAAGCATTTGAAAGAATTAAATAACATTTTGTTCTTAACACTCCACTCCAATATCGCCTGAATATCACGTTACAGCGCCAGACAATCGGCTTCAGATTGAACTTCGGAAAAGAGTTTTAAATCATCTGCATAGAATAGACTTCTGGCGTGATGAATAACTGAAGGAAGATCATTGATCATTATCAAGAAAAGAAACGGTCTCAGGATTGATCCTTGACTGACTCCAGAACGCGTATGATAGGCTGCGATTCATAAAGGCCCAGTCTGACAAACTGCTGACGATACGATGTAGTCAGCGAAGAGCCGTAAGAGACCTGGTGGAAATCCGATGGCACATCGCTTTACCAGCAGAATATCATTATTAACGCTTTCCAGAAGTCAAAATACAAGACATCGAACTGGCCTCCACGGTCCGAACGTTCTGATATATAGTCTACTAGGATAAGAAGGTTAGTATTTAATTATCTTTTTGCTCTGAAACCATGTTGTTCGTTACACAGATACTTTTCAACTTGAGAATAAATCGTTAATTTACGAGAAGCTTGACATAATTAAAAAGAGAAATTGTTGGATATATGATGATTTAAAAGTTTAAATGGCAAACTACATAAATATAATTAAGTAGTATGTTTTCAAAAACTTTAGCTGGTAATGACGAAATGGTAATAGGACGGAATTCTTCTACTAATGTTTTATGCAGACTCTTGGGAATAGGAGTGACTCTTGAAATCTTCCATTGTTTCACCACAATGGAAGACATATTCTGGTTTTTATACAAATCTAAATCTATTACAAATATGAAATAGAGAAAAGTAAGCAAAAGTTTTTATTACTTTTCAAAATGTCTTTAGGAATGTTGTCAGGCCCTACCGAGTTACTAAGTTTGAGTTTACCTATTCCTGACATGACATCTTGAGAAGGGAATTTAAATATATTTACGTAATTACTGCTAACATTAGTATCACAAAAATAAACCTTTTCAGCATCAAGTAGCGGAACATCGGGAAGATAAACGCTAACAAAGAAATCAGCAAAGGCGTCAGCCGCAGGTGGCCCTTGTAGGTAACACTCGGCTCAAAACTACCTTTTGAACGTAAACTGGAAATATTGTGGCGATGGTTTTTCACTACTCACCGACTAACACAGGGTAGCTGTTTGCTTGAGACTAAAGGGTTAATTCGCATGAGGTTTAGACTGAATTAAGTATACACACTATTGATCTCCACAAAAAACTTTAATATAAGGTTTCAGGATGGCTTGTTCTTCCTTAAGCATAATAGTTAGTAGGTAGACTTACTTAAGTTCGGGTTGACATTCCCCGTTTACATAAATCTTCAGAGATTTGCCTTCCACATTCAGTATCGCTTCTGTGTGATAACTTGAGGTCCAACGCCAAATCCCGTTAGGTTGTATACGGAACCTATTGCTTTCCAGGGCCGGCAGTCTCGACATTAGATAGCGACAAAAATCTGTCGCTAAGTCGTATCGATGTCAAATTCCTTTAATAGATTTTCAACTTTATTTCCAAACCCTAAGGTTGAAAATCTATTGAAGAAATTTGACATCGAGACGATTTAACGACCGATTTTTGTCGGTATCTATGTCGAGACTACCGGCCCTGAGCTGAGTCACCAATACTTTATGCCATGTGTATGAAGAAAAATAGGCATCCACCGCTCATTATATTGAGAAGACCATTTTCTTCTGTTTAAATGTTTTTATGGATCCCGTAATATGAATCCTAAAGAGGGCCCTTCCCGGTCCGTCTGTCGTCAACGCGAGCATGATTGAAAAGCTTGCTGTTTCATCCAACGCAATGTTTGAAAAAGAAGCAAGAGTGAGAACGCGATAACATCGAACGAAAATTGGCGCGCAAATATTTCACAAAACTTGTTCCAAGATATACGTGTTTTTGAAAAAATCTTGCAAGTTTTTGAAAAAAATGTTTGTCATTTAGAATCTCCATTACCGGTGCGAGGTTTCTATGAAGATGTTTTGTTCACTTTTACAATTAATGAGTACGTTATGAACGGTCAAAGTTCAGGTAAAATTTGTACAAAAAGCTGATTTTTGGAGGCTTATACTGAATTTGTTTCTCCAAAATTTGTTTTTTTACTTGGATAGAAACCTAGATAAAGTGCACAAGATACCTATTAGTTCAAAAATTTCAATTAAAGTTGTGGTACAACGCTATAATCACGTGCGAGCGTTTGTATGAAAAGCATTATGGGTTGGCCGCTCTTAACTAAAGTTAAAAGTATTAAAAAAAACCGTGCCAACAAATAGAAAGTCATGTTGAAATATTTGAGTTTATGTAATATCACCAGGTCTTATGTGACAATTTGTATTTTAAATTAGTACTCACAGCACATTTAATATTTAATTCTAGGGCTGGTCCTAGATATATATATATGACGCTACATCATCCGTATTAAAGGTGGGTTTTTCTAGCAAAAACAATATTCCCAAAATATATCCCTCGTTGTCCTTCGAGAGTCAATTACCAAAAGGACGCTGACCAAGCGTCTTTCTCTCAGCTGGCAACTTTGCTATTCGTCTATATTACTATCAAATTATTAATGTGTTTAATTTTAATACATTATTATTATTAATATGTGTGTCCTATATAAATGTATCTTATTAATTAAATTTGATTAATTCTACAGATTATAAGTCCTCTGAAGCGTCATCTATTCGCCTTTTTGTGGCATCTACACATCTAGTTCACACAGTTTGCTAAGAGAGGGCTCTGCTATTCCGATAACTTGGATTTCAATATTTAATTGTTACAATATGTTTCCAGAAATTACGCGAATTGGCTGTTAAACTATTTTAGATTATTTTGGTATACGATGCATAAACTCAAACTCAAAGCATTTATTTCAAATAAACCAATTACAGGCACTTTTGAATTGTGAAGGGGTCGGTTGGTCAGAAAGATAAGCTAGTTGCCCATTCTAAAGCGTAGTAGGTAAGTACCTATGGACAAGAATTGGCAAGAATCTCCACAACCACTTTTTTTAATCAAAATACGGTTACAAAATATTGCTTACATCACTCATGTGGAAATCATGCATGTGAGAACAATGCAGAAAGTTAAAAGCGTCCGTATTAAAAAGATAAAACATTTAAATATTAGATTAAGTTAAAATAAGCCGTGGCAGCTAAGAGATGACCAATCCCTACTGCCGGCACCTGTTCACGAACATGACGCATGGATTAGCACCATTCAGCTTAAACATTTGAAAGGGAGCTACATGATCCAACACATGCGCCATCATCAGCGAGACATTAGAGTGAGCATGACATACTCTCAGCCGCCAGGACACATTCAAGTCAAAGGAAGACGTAGGTACCCAGTAAAGTAAGTACATGAGCAAGTGCCATCCGAGTTTTAAGGCTAGCTTTCAAATCTGAAAGTTTTTATGGGCTTTACCTTTAGTGCGCTTCCAAGCAGTATGCCACTTGAGCTTAAGTCTAGTGTCCTGAATTATGTTTTTGGAGAACCACACTGGATAACACTGGACAATACGAACAGTGATAACATTTGATGTGTGGCACGCTCGGGGCGATGACAAGTGTAAGGTCATCTTTAGTTACCTCTTAGTACCTGTATCTGTGTGTCTGCACGCTTCGCCTGTCAAAGTGTAGCGTGACACAGACACACAGACACGCGGTCCGGGCGGGAGCGGTTGATAATTCAGCAGAAGTATGGCTGCCACTAGTGAAGGAGCGATGTTTACAACCCCTCCCCCGCACTGCCCACGTACCGCGCCCCCCGCAGACCTATCAGAGAGGAACTTATTTATATACGAGCTTGTATAGTTTTTTCTTTCTACTGAATTCTAGATTGTCTGCTCATATAAAATATTAAACAAGAAATATGTTTTGCGTCGGTAAGGTTTCCACATCCATAACATTCAACTCCACAACGACATCCGGGTGGTACATTATGATGAAATAACAAATCTAGGTATCCGGACAACTAAATCTGAATTCCAGTCCGGTGGGTTCCTACCCACCAGAGTCATTGATTAACAAAAATACGGCACATTATTTCCACTTTACCAGGTACCATCTGAAACAGAGGAAGCCCTGCCAAATGATTAGTGGACAAAATGGTTGTTTACTTTATCATTTCTACTTTCCTCCGTAGTTATATAGCCATGGAGAAAAGTAGAAAACAAGCATTTTGTCCACTAATAATTTGGCAGGGCTTATTCCGTTATAAAAAATTGTACTTACGTATTTGCGAACTTCGAAAATACGTACAAATGTTTATAAGCGGCGGCTAGTTAGTAGGGAGTTAGGAATACATTCAGTATTCAGTAAGATACATTAGAGACTTCGTCCCCCCTCTCGTGCACCGCGCTACGGTCTGCATACTCAATGTGCATTACATTGTTTAAACTAACTTGTACGTACTTCCGGCTCCTCGCATTGTATCAAATTGTAGTCAAGTTATTACGAGATGCAGCATCACTTTAGAAAGGCGTACACGACTTGTTAACTTCCTCTGAACGGCGATAGCCTTTGTAACAATAGAACTTTGTTGTGTCTCATCGTGTTCGGAGATTTGATTGGATACCTATCACGCATAGAACACTCGACAAAAAGTGTTAATAAATTATTATAGCCATCTGTCTGCACCTAGTTTTACTTCTCAGAACGTGGCAAAAATATTGGTGGGAACAGTACTTACTTCACCTGCCTATCCGTTTCCCAAGTATGTCGGGGTCAGCTTCCAGTCTAACCGGATGCAGCTGCATCCGGTTAGACTGGAAGCAGCTGGACTGGATACAGCTGTATACCAGACTATTACAGAGCTAAGAGCAACATAGGCTAATAAGTTGCTACTCGTAGTTGCGAAAACAACAAAAAACGGCAGAAAACAGCTCGGTCTTATCAAGAACCACACAACCGCCATCGCCATACCATAACGTAACTACAATGGTCATAATAGGAACCAAACGAAACATACTATACTCTAGTGGGTACTAGTCCTATTTAGGTCGTTATTGGTATCAACATTGTGTCGATACTGAAACTGACAGAGTACATAGCCCCGGTATCGGTAGTCTGCCGAGATTTATAATTCTTTTTAGTTGGCTTATACCGGCTACTTTATTTCTGTTCAACGGATAATTGAAACTGCCAGATAAGCACTGAGTGGCCGAACACAAGTATACGAATAAATACAGAAGGTCCAATCAACATTTTAATAAGAAACTAAAACACGAAGACGCCTGTTTGGGAATGGTCCTATTATAATCAGACAAGACGCTTTTGCCGCGTCATATATGCCTTGTATAAATCCAAGACAAGTTAGAGTTAAAGCAGCATAGCAGTCACCCAACGGTTATAATTATTTATGCACTACTAAGTATCCCTAGAAATCTAGAAATTGATAATACTTGTAGCGTGGATACTGCGTATTATTTTATCATTCGTTTAGTATACATATTCCCATAATAATCAGTTGTAATCGCATTTCAGAAATTGTCACAGTGTGCCTTCTGCACGGTGTCGCCCGCCGAGGCTCAAGTTCCCTGAGTATTTATTCGTCACGTTATAATCATAGTTGTGATAAACGGCGGCGCGGAGTTGAATACTTCTTCATAACATCGAATTGTTCGTCGCTCAGCTCACAATAGTTTCCGAGACGCAAGTATCGCACTAATGGCTTTGTTTGGTAAACTCTAGGTTATTTATTTGACTCGAGCTCGGAACTCAACCAACGACGTCAAGTTGCAGGAAATATCTAAAGAGATTCTCACTTCATTTTTAAGTGTAGGTATGTGAAAACAAGAATCATCCACCACGTCGTGTAATAATGCCAAAGGAGAAAGACAAAAATCGGCTCGAATCATGTAGCGTCCGACAGACTTTCTATATTAATGATAATTCATAGTAAAAAATAGAAAGAATTATACAATACAAATAAAATCTGTAGAAGCATACCGTGTTATAGTCATTTTAAATAGTTAATCAATTCATCAACACATTTCATACAATTTCAATTAGAAATGTTGCCAAAGCAAAAACCAATATAAAATAATATCGATACGAAATTGCACTTGCAAATCGATTATAATAATATCAATTTGAAGCTATATAAGTGGATTTATTACTTACATAAGTCTTAACTCGTACTTCTTATAAAAATAAATAGCGTTAAATTACATATATTTTATAATAATATAATAATTAGAAATAACTTAATTTGAATATCGATTCCCTTTAGAATAGTTTATTTCTAATGTTATTATAGTACTGGCAACACTTGATTGTATTTGTCAATTTGTCATTGTAATTGTCCAAAAGTTTTACTTCTCCTGCATGATACCACGAGCGACGAAGTGTCTCCGTATTTTTTTTTGAGTTGTTTTTGTTTTGTTTTTTGCCGTGTTCCGGACTCCGATTTTGCTACCACTTACGACTACCTTGGCTGTTTAAATTGAACCTGAACCTGTAATACTTGCTGACCCGGCTCGCCCAAGCGAACCTCTGAACCGGCCTTCTTGTTGACCTGGCTTTTCTCACACGTATATCTGAACCTCTAGTCTACTAACCATGACAGAACTGATCTACCCAGATTCTAGAAATAATAAATCAAAAAATGTATCAAAATATTGTTTTAACTGATTTTATAAACAATAATAAATAAAATAGAAGGAGAGCGTGTTACATATTCGCGTAACACGTGAACCGCTGATCGCGCGTTACCCTAATTACCGCGGATTGCAACAGCGGAGACACGAGTCGCCGACGCAGCTCAACGTGATGCAGCCCGGCACCGGACATCGCGGCCTTCGCGAAATCGTCACTTTTGGCACAGCATCGGTCAACTGTCGACATCTTAGTTAATATTTTACATTGTAATTTCTGTAATTAAATTTAAGTTCAAATAAATTTTGTATTTTTTTCCATCCTCCGGCTACAGCCTTCGTAATTGGCGCAGTCGGTAGGATACTCGCGGGCCGGTTCGCGAGAGTAAATTGCTAGGATCGCGAGTCACCCGGGTGGCTTCGGGCACCGTACGAGTATCCGGAATCTACAAGAGCTGCAGTCCAGAGGAGTATCCAGACATCGATACAGAAGAGGTACAAAATCATTGCAAGTAAGTACTTTAGAATCGCTCTAGAGTCGCTTCCCTTTTTTATCCTATAAGATTCCAAGATTTTCCATCCAAGGCAATCTCGGTCCCCTAGGTTAGGTAATAGAATTAATATTTTAGACGCTAATAGAAATTTAGAGGCAGAACAGGAGGATAGTAATAGTTCATATATATCAAGTATGGCTGACTCAGTGGATCAAGTTTACAAGGCCCTACGATTGTTGCCGGAGTTCGACGGAAACTCGAACGTATTAACTCGATTTATAAAACTATGTGATCAACTAGTACAGCAGTTTATGAGAAACGGACCGGAGTTTCAATTAGCTAATTTAGCATTATTAAACGGGATTTTGAACAAAATAGTAGGACCCGCATCGCGTACGATTAATTCGAATGGTATCCCGGAGACTTGGGAGGGAATTAGAAGTGCTTTAATAAATAATTTCGCCGATCAACGCGATGAAACATCTTTATATAATGACTTGGCACTTTTAACGCAGGGTTCGTCCACCCCGCAAGAATTTTATGAGCGTTGTCAAAACCTTTTCAGTACTATTATGACTTATATCAGCCTACATGAAACGATAGCGAGTACCATTGAATCGAAACGCACTTTGTACAAGAAACTCACGTTACAGTCGTACTTACGTGGTCTACGTGACCCGTTGGGCTCTCGCATTCGTTGCATGCGGCCTGATACAATAGAGAAAGCCTTAGAGTTTGTGCACGAGGAAATGAACACGTTGTACCTGCAGCAGCGCAACGACCATGTTCCTGACAGGAAGACGCAGCCTCAGGTTAGTCCAAAAATTCCTTATGGCTTTATGCCACCAATTCACGTGGCACCACCCACACCGCGTCCGTCTAATTTGCAACCCCCAGGATCTTTTAATATGCCAGGGCCATCGCGACCACCTATGCTTCAAGGACAACACCCTGTCCCAATTTGGAGAAACCAACCCCCACAAAATCGCGGGCCCACACGTACTCAACAAATGTTCAGTTCTCCACCGCCTAATTATATACCCCAGGGTCAAGTTTTTAGAATGCCTGGTCCCAGGCCAACTACAAGTAACACCCCACACCCGATGAGTGGCGTAAGTCACTACGTGGCTAAACCATTCGCGCCGCGCGCGTCCCATGATTGGTCCAAATCTGGGAATCCGCCACCCTCGAATTATTTCAGAACGCGGGAATTTAACTTTAACGATTTTAATGACCAGTTGCAGTATGACAATTATAGCGATTATTTTGTTAGCGATTATTACCCCCAGGAATATTTTGAGTATCCCATTTACGCGTACCCGAGTGAATATGTGTATGAGCAACCACAGCGTACAGATTCTTATGTTATAGTCGAGGAAGTTAAGGATCCAACCCCGTCTGCTGAAAAAGAGGATTTTCAGAAGGACCCCAAATCAGACAAGTCAAAATAGAAATTAATTTGCAAACGCAAAGGCAATTACCATATATTCAGATTTCAAATCCCCCGCTTAAACTATTAATTGACACTGGCGCAAATATGTCTTTTGTGAGTCCCGAAGTTGTTCAAAAATTCTTTTCCCACATACCGTGCAATTATGATCCCTTTGAAGTAACGAATATTCACGCTACCACAAGGAGTGATTACTCCATTACTTTACCGTGCTTTCAGGAATTTAACGAGGCAGGTGATATAACTCTTTTCGTTTATGCATTTCATAAATTTTTTGATGGTTTGATCGGCTATGATTTATTAGAAAAATTAGAATCTAACATTGACTTAAAGAACAGATTGTTGATAACTCGTAATTCTAGTAACCCTTTATTAATGTACGACTCTCGCAATAGTAACTTATACGAGGATATAATACCTGCTAATTCATCTAAATTAGTTAAAGTTCCTATAAACTCTGCGGACGGTGACGTTTTTATTCCTGAACAATGCATTTCAAATTGTTTAATAAGTGATTGCGTTACAACAGTTAGAAATAATAGAGGTGTAATAGAGGTAGCGAATACGTCACGTCATGACGTAGTCTTTTCTATGGATCGCCCTATTAGCGCTGAGTTGTTCAATGTCCAGTGCACGCGCACTAAACAACAGTCCGACCGCGTAAAGGAAGTTTTGTCTCGTCTGCGTACGGATCATTTGAACCCCGAAGAAAAAGCTAATTTAGAAGTACTTTGCGCTCGGTACGCTGATGTATTTTATATTGATGGCGAACCATTATCTTTTACGAACCAAGTAAAACACTCTATTCGAACTACAGATGATGTGCCTATCTATACGAAAAGTTACAGATATCCTTTCATACATAAGCAGGAAGTCCAGGATCAAATTTCTAAAATGCTAGAACAGAATATCATACGTCCGTCTCAATCTGCGTGGAGCTCCCCCATCTGGGTAGTTCCCAAGAAAGCCGACGCCAGCGGAAAAACCAAATGGCGCTTGGTAATAGACTTTAGGAAATTAAATGAGAAAACTATAGATGATCGTTATCCTATACCCAACATTTCGGACGTCCTTGACAAGTTAGGTAACTGTCACTATTTTACCACCCTTGACCTCGCGAGTGGATTTTTTCAAGTGGAGATGAACCCAGATGATATTCACAAAACTGCTTTTACAGTAGAGCATGGACACTTCGAATTCCTCCGCATGCCAATGGGTTTAAAAAATTCTCCATCAACCTTTCAACGGGTAATGGACAATGTCTTACGGGACCTTCAAAATGTCGTGTGTTTAGTATATCTGGATGATATAATTGTGTTTTCAGTGTCCCTTCAGGAACACATGATTAATTTAGAAAAAGTATTTCAGAGACTTAGGGAATCTAATTTCAAAATACAAATGGACAAATCCGAATTTTTAAAGTTAGAAACTGCATATTTAGGACACATTATTAGCAAAGACGGTATTAAACCTAACCCGGATAAAATTATGGCCATCCAGAAATTCCCAATTCCCAAAACGACAACAGAAATTAAACGCTTCCTAGGTCTGTTGGGTTACTATAGGAAATTCATTCCAGACTTTGCTCGTATAACAAAACCTATGACGCAATGTCTAAAAAAAGGTTCAAAGATTGATATAACTAATCCTAATTACATCAGTTGTTTTGAGAAGTGTAAAACCCTTTTAATCAACGACCCAATCCTGCAATATCCAGACTTTAGTAAAGATTTTATACTGACAACAGACGCATCTAATCTTGCCATTGGTGCTGTTCTCTCTCAAGGTCAGATAGGTACCGATAAGCCCATAGCATATGCATCGCGCACATTAAACACTAGTGAAATTAACTACAGCACAATCGAAAAAGAATTATTAGCAATTGTGTGGGCAACCAAGTACTTCCGCCCGTACCTATTTGGTAGGAAGTTCAAAATTGTTACAGATCACAAGCCCTTACAATGGGTAATGAATTTAAAAGAACCCAATTCACGTTTAACCCGTTGGAAATTAAAGTTAAGCGAGTATAATTTCACTACTGTCTATAAGCAGGGTAAGCTGAATACCAACGCAGATGCTCTGTCCCGCATAGAAATTAATAATGAAGACGCTAACTCTATAGCAGTTAACACGTCTGAAAAACCCCCTTCAGTAATTGATTCCACAACCGCAACAGCTCACACAAGCGCTGAGAACCCCATATTAGAGATACCAATATCGGATGAGCCTCTAAATAAATTCCACCGTCAAATATCCTTTATAATCGTGGGAGACATTAAAAAACGCCCAACCGTGTCTAAACCATTCGAAACTCATACCAAAACTACTATACAACTATCAGAGTCAAATCTGGAAGAAGAAGTAATTAATGCCGTAAAGGAATATGTTAATCCCAAAGTAAAAACTGGAATTCTTATACATCCCCCTCTAGCCATGTACAGCATAATTCCGATTATACAAGACAAATTTAAAAGCTCCGCCTTAAATATGGTCTTAACAAAGAAAGAGGTAGAAAACGTTAAAAATTACTTGGACCAGCAAGAAATTATTCGTAAATACCATGAAGGAAAAACAAATCACCGTGGTATAACCGAATGTTTCCTTGCTTTATCACATCGTTATTATTGGCCTAAAATGAAAGAAAATATCTCGAAATATATTAATGAATGTAGTATCTGTGGACAGGCAAAATACGATCGGAACCCTATTAAGCAAAAATTCTCTATAGTTCCTCCCCCAACCAAACCCTTTGAAATTGTTCATCTTGATCTTTTTACAGCACAAAACGAGAAATTTCTTACTTTAATTGATGCTTTCTCGAAATATGCACAAGCATATCATCTCAGAGATGGTACCGCGTTAAGTGTCGTCCAAGCACTTTTAACGTTTTGCACCCATCATGGCGTCCCCTACACCATAGTTACAGATCAAGGACCTGAGTTCACTAACGCCTTATTTTCGGAGTTCGTCCGTCTTCATAAAATACAGCATCATAAGATACTTGCACATACCCCTAACGATAATGGCATAGTAGAGCGCTTCCATTCTACTATTCTCGAACATCTCAGAATCCTGAAATTAGAAAAGCATAATGAACCTGCCGTAAATCTCATGCCCTATGCAATTTTAGGTTACAACAGCTCAATACACAGCTTCACTAAATGTAGGCCTATAGACTTAATCACAGGACACTTTGATCCCTGTGATTCCCTAGATTTGAATTTATCGGAACATTTACTGCAAAATTACTTACAAGACCACAAAAAACGACTAACACAAGTCTACGATATAATAAATGAAACCTCTCTTCACCATCGGACTGAATTAACTGAAAACAGGAATAAGGACCGCGAACCTGAAAAAGAGTATGTCCCTGACCAACAAGTATTTGTCCGCAATCCGTTAGCTAGCAGACAAAAATTAGCTCCACGTTTTACCAAAGACATAGTCCTAGCCGACCTTCCCATACATATTTACACCAGAAAGAAGCGAGGTCCCGTTGCAAAATCTCGTCTTAAAAGAAGCCCTAAGGAATCTGTATTGTTACAGGATGTTACTGCTACTACTACTCCAAATGACGCAAGGACAAGAAGTAATGATTGATCCTTTAGGGAACGGCCCTGGAATACTTCCGTTTAATCTAGGAGCGACGCGCATCATTTCCCATTATCACTCTTTTCTCAATTATGTCAACCTCGATAGTATACAATCTCAAATAGATACAGTTAATACCAGAATGACTGATGTTAGACACACATTAAATAATAAGACATCTCTATTATTCGAACCGCACATGGATTACCTTACATCCAAACTAGTTAAGATATCTGCCCAGTTAGAGTCATTTGAACATAATCGCTATAAAAGAGGACTCATTGATGGCCTCGGTTCTGTAATCAAAAGTATATCCGGTAATCTTGATCAAACTGATGCAATTAAATACGACAACGCCATAAAAATCCTTAAGGAAAATGAGTATAGGATTCAAGCTCAACTTAATCAACATGTTAGTTTATCTAAAACTTGGGTTTCACAAAATGCCAACTTATTAACTAATATAACTAAAAATCAAGAGTTAATAGGCAATGTTTTAAATCGGATAATAAATAGTACAACAGCAAATCTTGATTTAATCCACTACGCCCACATGGCTCAACACTTAATTATCTTAAGTGATAACATAGATAATTTGTCCGAAGAACTCCATAAACTAGAGTATACTTTAGCTTTTATACGCGCACTAAGCACACCGCACATGGTAGTTAATATAGCTGAAATTAAGAACATGATACAGAAACTAAGGATTCTATATTCAGGCGATGAGATCCTTGAATTAGAATTAAGAGACTATTATGACGTAATTAAGCTAGGCTACTTTTATAAAGATAATCAGATAGTTATAGTATTTAAGGTGCCGATTGCCTTCCCTCCAATCTATAACCTTTATAAACTGTCCACTGTCCCTAACAAGAATAACAAAATCCTTTTACCAACCTCACCTTTCATTGCGATTTCTGGTCAAGATTCTATGTACATGGAGGCTGAATGCCCGAAGGTAAATTCTCTGTACCTCTGTGAAGCTAAATCAAAATACAAGGCCCGAGATGATCCCGATTGCATCCAGCATCTGATCTCCAAGCAAGAACTTCTCCCATTCTGTAAACTGTCTTCAGTCGCATTGAAGAAAGAAGCTGTAGAACAACTCGACGAGAAGCATTACACCATCAGTTTCCCACATCCAACCAAGGTGAAGATATCATGCGGACAAGAAACATATAAAACCCTGGAAGGAAGCTATTTGGCGATCATCCCCTACAATTGCCACATCAAAACGCCCGAATTTACTATAGCAAACTCTAACAATCACATCAAAGGTTTCGCTCTGGAGATTATGCAATTGCCCACAATTAACGAAGATTTAGAGACGTCGAGCGAATCACCAATCATACTAAACTCTGCAAATCTAGAAAATCTGCACTCCATTAACACAAAGATCATGCAACAGGCACCAGCAAAACTCAATGAAGTAGTTGATCCAGCTCTCTACCATACTACAATTCCAATCTATCTGATACTAACCGGTGCAAGTGTACTCATTATCACACTGACGTACCGACGATATCGAGCGAAACGCCTTCAAAGAAACCAAGCAATGCAAAATGATGACGCAACATCTCCAGGAAATTATGCTGAAATTCAAGAATCGCATGGAATCAGTCCCAGCAAGATAAAAATTGACCACAGCAACATTTCATCATCTCTCTCACACAAGATTTCGAAATAGTTGCTTATCTTCGGGGGGAGGTGTTACATATTCGCGTAACACGTGAACCGCTGATCGCGCGTTACCCTAATTACCGCGGATTGCAACAGCGGAGACACGAGTCGCCGACGCAGCTCAACGTGATGCAGCCCGGCACCGGACATCGCGGCCTTCGCGAAATCGTCACTTTTGGCACAGCATCGGTCAACTGTCGACATCTTAGTTAATATTTTACATTGTAATTTCTGTAATTAAATTTAAGTTCAAATAAATTTTGTATTTTTTTCCATCCTCCGGCTACAGCCTTCGTAATTAGCGCACTTCACAGACATAAATGTTGATTCACAAAATATAAGTAACTTCCCTCAACTTACACAGGAAGATTTGATATTAACTACTTGTGGTACTTACCAAATAAAACAAGCACGGTCTTATTACGGCAAACATATTCGGCACAATGGTTCCTATACTATTGAAGTGTGTAGAGAGGCGCATCTTAGCAACCTACGGGAAGAATTGTCACTCTCTCAAAATCACTGGCTCCTTGGAGTCAAAATTCAAAGCAGACATATAAGTCGAAAAATATATTATGTTTATGTTATAATCAATAATAATGAAAGTGTGAGACAGGAAATTGAGCAATATTGTTGTAATTGCATAGTTGGGTGAAGAACCGTAGGTTGCTGTGCACATACAATGACAATATCATGATACCTCGGTTGGGCAAGACATCAAACCAATATAACCCTCCAGCCCAGTTTTAAGACGATTTATTAATTAAATATGATGATGTACTGTTTGATGAATAATAAATTGTTAAGTATACATGTGGTTTTTTTCTTACATATTTAAATAATGTAGGTATGTTATATTTTTACTATACAAACATTTATGCGAGGAATGTGCCAAAAGTCATCAATTTAATTAATCAGTTAATAGTTCATCATGTTATCGTTAAAATCAAAAGTATTAATTGGTCAACTTTAAAGAACTATAAGTTTTTTTGGTGTACTTCTAATAGAAAATGAATTATACTATCAACTTTTTATAATTATTTTCCTTTTTTATGATATACTGTTCATCTTTGTCGGTTCTGGCCGAGTCTTGTGGGAAACCTTGGCATTCCCCTTTCCCGCGGATCAAGCTCACAAAGTGCCACATGTTTGGGCACACCACAATTGCGGCGGTAAGTCCCCTCTTTGAGGAGCGGCTTGAGAGGCGCCACGGCGTCCTCACCTTCCGCCTGACGCCGGTCCTCACCGGCCCGGGTCGACGGCGCATCGTGTTCCACGCGTCGTGTTCTCAAAGAGATATCAGCACCACTGACGGGGTCCGATAGGGCTGATGCCTGCCTGGATCGCGGATTGTTTGAAAGAGTTACCGTGGCCCTGGCGCACAGGCAACTGAAAGAACAAGGGTGGGTTTTAGTCAGTAAGAGTCTTCCCGAGTCGAGCTGCACGATTACTGACAAATGCGTGCACTGACTGGACAGGTCCACACAATCTGTGTGGTTCTTTCCTCAAAAGACTATTTCAGATACCAATCTGCATGGTCTTTGCATGACCTGACCAAGATTATGTCTGGACTTTAAAAGAGACTGTGACCTCTGAGTTTGTTTCGGCCTTTCTTCTCAGAGTAGTCAGATAGGAAACGCCGACCTCATCTAGTTTAAAAAACATGATTGACGTGTAAAAGTGTTTGTACAAACCTACTTACAGAAATAAAACCATTTATCATTTATCATTGACACGCCCTTCCGCTTCGCCCAGAGCGGGAGAAGACATCTGATGATTTCCCACCCAAAAAAAAGTTGCCATGTGTTGTTAAAAATGTTTTGAGACAATTACACGGAGACTCATTCTCTGATCTAGAACATTAAGTACTTTCAAGGTTCGAAACTATTTTTTATTTCAATTGCAAGAAATTTTTCAGCAATAATTAAAGTGAGATTGAATACTACTAAACGATTATCGGAAGGACAGTCGCGCGACAGGTTGGTCACAAACATTGGTCGAACGTGACCAATATCTGAATAACAGGCGACCCGAAGATAAATGAGAATAGTACAAAATGCAAATAGTTACCGAACTGCAATTCTAAACTAGAAATCGGAGACTTTAAGTGGCGACCGGCTCTCAGTGGCAACTTTAATTAAACCTAACTTCTGAGATGACGTCCCACTCAAGATAATCCTTACAAACTATCTTCCCTGTTAATACAGCAAACTTTAAACTCTATTCAGAAGTATTAAGGTTTGGTGTGATTGCAGAGTTAGTTTGGGAAGCTATTAAGCTGTTGCGTCCTGCGGTTGGAGGAGACTAATTCAGAAACAAGATCGTGGAAGTGTTGTAGTTCGTTAAATGTGGCCGGGGCTGCCCGGAGTGGCCGGGGCTGGCCGGAGCTGGCCGGCTGTGACGACTGCGCTCGACATGCATACGGCGAGCGAAAGATCATTGTACAATTCAAGATTATCAACAATTCATAATTATGCATTCACACCTATTATGTATTTGTCATCTGTATTGAAACCTAAATAGTTGCAACACGGGTAGTTACACAGGCGTGTGTTGTTACTAGTAACGGTTCGTGTTCAGTACTTACGTACCACGGCGGCTGGGGAGCGACACCGCGCGAAGTACGAGTATACGCAGCGAGTTCATTATTTGCGCCGGCCCTGGTTGTCGTGGAAACAATTATCGGCCTGATTTACATATCGCGCTGCGCCGCACCACACCGCAACGCACCGGTCTGCTGTGGACCACAACGAGAACAGTTGTTGAGCTCTTGCCCGTCCCTAATGTATGCTGCTTGTGATTTAGGATTTATTAGAGTTGTTGAATGCACCGGTGGCGGTGAGCGGGAAGAGAATGGAATCTGTAAATGTGGATAATGATGTAATCTTTGACACGGGCAACCGACTATAGACTCCGTCCCCAATTTTTTTTTGATCCAACATACTTAATTTTTGCCTCATATTTTTCGCTACAGGCTGCAAACTAACAAACCGTTTGTTTCAAGTCTTTAATATATGGGATTTCCTGAATAAAATCATCTTTCAGTATCATTTATGTAACTAAACTACCGATGTTTGTTTTCTATTTTCGTCACAATAAAAGAGATCAAACATAATAATTTACGACTTATATAATAGAGAACATAAACAACAAAACATCAAGCCTATATTCCACGAAGGCTTGGCAGAAGTGTGTGAACATTCACATTTCGCAATGTATGCTATATTTCGCGATGTAATCTATTTTATTCATTTTACATACATAACATCACACTAGTATTCCTCGTAGGGAGGGGAAGGCAGAGGTACACTTCTATAATTGTTTGCTACATTATAGGTACTGCATTGTATTTTTCGTCCAAATTCACGAGATCAATCACAATGATAGCCAACTAATAGAAAATTTAACTTAAAACATATCATTACGCATGTAGCATTTGTTACGCATGTGTGTCTCTTTGGAGTTGGCAGAGATATATAACACACTCAGACTTTTCGCATGTTAGATATTTAATAATTCTCCACATAGACGTGGAATACCATAAGATCCCACCAGTATTCCCCAAAGGGGTAGGCATAGGTCAGTACACCTCTATATGTATATAGGTAGCTACATAGGTAGGTATTGCATTGTATTTTTCGTCAAAATTAAAGAAAACTAACACAATGATAGCCAAATAATATAATTTAAACTTAAAAATTAACATATAAATACGCCTGTTATCCTCTTAGGGATGGGCAGAGAGAGAGAGATGTATGAGACAACCAGACGTTTCGCAAGTTAGGTCTTTAATGATTCCCCACACACCAGTGTTCCCCGGAGGTCGGCAAAGTTACACTTCTGAGCTATAATTATAGGTATAATTGCTTGTGTTTTATTTTATTTTATTTATTGTGTTTGAGTGGTTTACAGCTATCGTTACAGAAGTAATAATTAGGTGTTTCGTGACAAGCCATTTACAAGCCTCCATAGTTAGCAAAAACAAATTCTCCTCCACAATGGAAGAGATCAAAGATATCCGAAAAATTATATGTATTAGTGATATAAACCTTTATTTATAATCCTACCTGTATTCCACTAAGGGGTAGATAGAAGTACGGCTCTATTTTATAGGACAACAGACTTATTTTAGTACTAAAAACATCCGATATCCGTTATTCAAAAGAACATCCACATATCACCACTAACACCATACTTATATCACACACAACACAGCATCACGCCTGCTTTCCCCGAACAGTTAAGCACGACTGTATCAATTTCTCTGAAATAAAAAGTTGGAACTTTTTTCAATATAAATGTATGTTCCATCGCAAATAAGTATAGCTTTAGTGTTTTCATCATTTCCAAACATGCCTCGTGGTAATAGAAGATGCCTTTGAAGAATACTCTCCCTTGCCTAATTGTCACATCCTAGATACATTGGAACGAAGCTTTGCGTTAGACATTCTCTGGCAATTTTTTTTTTTTTTCTAACCCTCGACGAGACATGTCAAATATAATTAATAGACTTTCATTTTTTTCCACAGTTCCAAGTTATGTTAAGTAATTACCTAGTAATGTTCGTGGGCGACGGTGACTTTCTATTAGTGATGGTGTTTCTTCTATTATACACTCGAGAGCAATGAATCCGGGTCACTTAAAGAATCCTAAAAATCTCGGAAGCTAAAAATGCTAGGTTAATGCAATAAATTGTATTTAATAGACAATGTAATACTCCTTAAATGAAGGTATTAAAACTTCTTAGTTATTGTAAAGTTATATCATAAAAAAATCAAATTTGAAAAAGGGCCACTTTCGAAGATGGAACTACGAAATTACAGCATTTGGTTTTGCTTTTGTTTGTAATCTGTCATTTATGTGGGTACATAAACCATGTTGATAGTGCTCTATATTCATTATTCAAGCTGAAATTATGTCGCTTACGCCTGAAGAATGCACCAGAATACTTACAATGCTGGAAACCGGCCGGAGTCAGCGCGATACAGCCAGGACTGTCGGTGTGTCGCTGTCAACAGTACAAAGAGTTCTCCGACGTTACGAAGAAACTGGTTCTAACCTACGCAGACCAGGAACGGGCAGAACCAGGTGTACCACAGCACGAGAAGACCGATACTTGGTGAACACCATGCTTCGAAATCGCTTTCTCACAGGAACTGAACTCACAAATCAGTTTCGACGCCTCGGAGGAAGTAACCCAAGTGCATGGACAGTAAGACGTCGGCTTGCTGAATCTAACTTAAAACCCCTTAGACCTGCAAACGGCCCTAAACTGGAGCGTGGGCATCGTATTTCAAGACTAAGATATGCCCAGAGCCACGTAAATTGGAGTATTGAAGATTGGTCAAAAGTTATGTTCTCCGACGAATCAAAATTTATGCTCTACAAGCACGATGGAAGACACAGAGTGTATCGAAGACCAGGGGAAAGATTCAAGCAAGCATGCATCGAAGAAAAAGTAGCCTACGGTGGTGGGTCTGTACTTGTGTGGGCCGGAATTTCTTCTGAAAGTCGCACGGAGCTGGTGATCATAGAAAACGGCTCTTTAACTAGCGTAAGATATGTGGAAGAAATCCTCAATGATCACGTTGGTCCATTTATGGTCAATTTAGGTGAGGATGCTATATTTATGCATGACAATGCCCGACCTCATACAGGTAGGATTGTGAATGACTACCTTCAAGAGATGAACATTACTCGTATGGAGTGGCCAGCGCGCAGCCCGGATATCAACCCGATCGAGCATGCTTGGGACGAGCTAGGCAGATGCGTAAAACAACGAAACCCTCCCCCAATCACGCTTCGTGAGCTCAAAATTGCTCTCACAGAGGAATGGGAGAATATTCCCCAAAATCGTATAAGGAACTTGGTGTACAGCATGCCAAACCGCGTAAACGCAGTAATGGAAGCACGAGGAGGCAATACGAAGTATTAAAATTCAAGAAAATCGTAATAAAGTTCAAAAATTTCATGTTTCCTATTTTTGTTTTAAGGAGAGATCAGCAGTTTTTTTCTTTATGTAATTTTGTGTTAATAAAATGTATGGTGACTCATATTTTTTTACTTTCATTTAAGGAGTATTACATTGTCTATTAAATACAATTTATTGCATTAACCTATCATTTTTAGTTTCCGAGATTTTTAACATTCTTTATGTGACCCGGATTCATTGCTCTCGAGTGTATTATTAAATTGCGGAAGAGTGAAACCATTCCAGAAAAACAGCTCCGTACCATTAAGGGCCGTAGCGGAATCAAAATCGAATCTCGCTTTGTTCTGGTCTATTTGTAAGGCTTATATCAGCATATTTGCGATTCGGAAACTAAACATGTGTTAAAATAATGTGCCACGTTCACATATCAAGTACCTCAGTAGTGCGAGTGTTGGTTAGCCGAAGACAGGTGTTCTTCGCATTAACGTTCGCTGGGTGGCATGTATAAATGGTATGGTAATAGTAAATGGACGCTGGAATTCTGTTGAGATGCCCGTTTCTGCAGTCCCTAAATAAGCAACTCCTGGATAAATTAGGCGCTCATACGTAATCTAGCAGAAATATCTCATTTATTCCATCTGCAACATTTTGAGGCACTGGCTTGCCAATGTCTTCCTGTTCGGCAACTTGTGGGTCATGAAGATGTTTTTGCTGATGCTCAGGTTCCACAACCATATCATCAGGGTGTTGGTCATGTGGTTCTGGTACATCGCATCGAAGTTCAGCAACATTATTAGCTCTTTGACAGCACCTGTGGCGCACAGCCATGACGTTTTTGAACACAACCTATAACGGAAATAAACACATAGATACAGCATGCATATTATTGTATGTACCTACCTGTTGGTGTTGTATTATTATTACCAGCATTACCTATGTCGGTAAATACAAAGTATTGGAGTAGTCCATTTTGTAAAATCTATTTAGATAATTCAGGTCTACTTTGTAAGTCTCTTGTAAAATATATCTTCTCTGTCGAAGGACAGATCGTGGACACAAAACACACTGGTTTTAACTCTTCCTAATAGAACACGGATGATATTCCCGTCAACAAACAACTCACAATAAATAATCAGAGTATGCCAGGGTTACTCGTAACTAAGTTTTAAAATTACGTTGTAGGTAAACAGTCTCTAGCTTCACCTATGGGGAACACAAGCGTGAATATGTTATTTTATTGAAAATAAAATACGTTACGATAAATAGTGAGTTGAGAGTTCAAGTCTTGCGTCGCACGCGCCGCCAATTAGTTGCGATTTGTTTCGTTCTTCTGCTCGGGATGAGAGGTCGTTGTGCAAACAATGGCTACTAATATTGTAAAGTGTGGAAGCTGCAATGTAGTCATAAAGTAGACATTGGCTTTTATTTGTAATAAACTGGATGTGGTGGACCAGCAAAGTAGCCCTCATTTGTGTCAGTGCATTTACTGAAAGTGAAATTTTAAATGCAAGAAACTTGTTGTTTGATTCTATTTCGACAACAAAGCGCAAGAAGATAAGGAAAATACAATGAAAATCATTACGTGACATAGACGATATCGTCTGCCTATTTAAGGAAACGGATCCCGAAGAAATCCCCATCTTTGTCGCTCGGGATTTACAAAAACTACCCCCAGTTTTGTACGACCATGTAGATGTAAACCGCTTTCTCAACGATCTGGTGCGGATGTGAAGTGAAATAGACCGTATTTCTGAAGAGTACGCTACAATGAACCAGTTGAAGGAGCTACGTGCAGAAGTAGACGCACTTAAGAATGTGTCAATCGCGAACAATTTCTCACGAAATATCAACGTGAAACGGGACGCCTGTGCGCTGTCGAGTTTTGAGCACGAAAGTGGGCCTAAGGGACTATCACTAATATGTAGCACGTATAAGTGTGCAGAAAAACTGTCTGCAATGACTCCTATAAAGAAGCAGCGTATCATTTTGTCGGATGAGGGTAGCGCAATAAAAACACCGTGCGCAGTTGCGAATGTAGCGGCGCCCGCAAACGAGAAAATAACTGCTGCTCACGATCTTTCTAAGGTGGTGGTGAGTCAGCCGACGTTACCGGCCTGTGTCGCTAACTGCGCGCAAATCTGTGACCAACCGATAAGTCTCCAATTGTGCGTCGAAAACAGGAAATGTTTATCTGATGTTGTGCAGGATGGTGTGCCAAAATTGCAGTCCAAACTACAAATACTTAACGAGGAATGGACCCTGGTTCAGAAAAAGTGGCTAAAGAACCGTTTTGTTGGAAATACAGGGAAAGCTATTGTTCGATTCTGACAATAAGTTCAAGGCGGCGAATACTAAAGTTCCGATTTATATTTATAACGTGCCCAAGGAAACGTCTGCAAATGATATACAAACTTATTTATTGAAGAAAACTAACTTAGACATAAAAGTGGATAAAATGAATATGAAATTAAATAAGGATTACGATGGATACATAGCGAGATACATAGGAGATGGATACATAGGATACTTGGCGTCTGCCTCACGACATACAGTTCGTGGGTAGCATTGATGACGCATTGTCCTTTACTGGGAAGTCTGCTGTTGATATATCCGCTGGAGTGCCTAAGCACTCCAGCGGATAGACTAGAAACTTCCGCTACAGGAAGGCCGTACCGGGGTGTCGCTTTGCTGTGGAGGAAAGCGGTGTTTCCAACGGTATCAGTGATCGCCTGTACTAGTGTGCAGCTCGCAGCGATAACGTTAGTGCTTCACGCCCGGGAGATACTAGTGATATTAGTTTACATGCCTGCCGATTCAATTGAAAACTTGACCGAGTTTACAGAGTGCCTCAGTGAGTTAAATGCGATCATTGAAAATAATGGTGTGGAATCGGTATTCATCTCAGGGACTTCAACGCTCACCCAGGTGGGCTGCTTTCGAACGAGTTGTTTTCTTTTTGTACGGAACAATCGTGATCGGGTCTTGACATTGAGCAGCTGTCTCGCGATATCTATAGTACGTTTGTGAGTGAGGCACACGGGTGCCGGCAATTGCTCAATCACTGCGTGGGGACAAGTGCGGCGCGGCATACAGTTGTGGACATGTGCGTACTGTAAGATTCATACTGGTCTGATCACTATCCGTTATTGATTGAATGTAATATGAATATTATTTTACCAAAAACTACAACCATTTCTAACCCTGTCGGTGATGTCAAATGGGTAATTAAATACTATAATCAAACACAAGATTATACTAGTTATTGTAACTCAAGATTTAAGCAGATCGACTTCTCATCAGAGTTAAGTTATTGCGCAGGGAGAATATGTAGTGATCAGAGCCACAAAATGACAAAAAACTCAATGTATGACAAGATTGTAAATATTTTGACCGAAGCCTCTAAGAGTAGGTGCACTGTACCTAAGCGGAACAATTTTAAATATGTAACAGGGTGGAACAGACATGTTAGTGATGCTCACCGCAGGGCGAGACTATATTATCAAACGTGTTTGTCTTATGGACGACCTAGATATGGTTATGTATATAATCGAATGTGTGAATCTAGGAAAAATATTAAAAGCTGAATTAAAGTACTGTCAAGACAATGAAACTCAGATAAAAATGGATATTATTGCGGAACATCATGCCAATAAAAATGTTGGTGACTTTTAGAAAAACACACATAAACTGAATCCAGGGGTCGGGCTTTCCAGTGAGTGTGGGCGGCGCGCATGAGCCGCGGGGCATAGCCTGCGCTTTACAGCGTCATTTTAATGTGGTGTCATCACTCAGGTCTGCGTCTCAGATGCTCGGTACTGACAATCGCCCTGGGGATTTTAACGTCAAAATCTCCGCCAAAGATGTGGCTAACGTTATAAAGAAGATGGTGAGAGGCAAGTCCCCGAGTCACGACAGTCTTAGGATCAAGCATTTGAAGTAAGTGGGCGTACACCTGCCAAGAGTCCTTGCATTATTTTTTAACTTGTGTGTTAGTCATAGTTATTTGCCCGATGATTTAATGCACACGATTGTAGCGGCAATCGTTAAGACTAAGATAGGTGACTCTTCAGATCTTGCTAATTACAGACCGATCTCGCTTGCGACTGTCGTGGCTAAGGTGCTGGACAGTTGGAGATGCACCTCCAATTACATGACGCTCAGTTTGGTTTTAGACCCGGTTTGCCAACTGAGAGTGATATCCTCTGTCTCAAGCAAACTATTCAGTACTACTCAAACAGAAGCATACCAGTATATGCATGCTATTTAAATCTGTAATTTTTTTTTGATCTGGTGTGTTATGACAAGCTGTGGCAGAAGCTACAATATGAAACGGATCTGCCAAGTGAGATTGTATCTTTATTCAGGTACTGGTATAATAAGCAGCTGAATAGTGTCAGATGGGCGGGTGCGCGGTCTGACGTGTACAGGTTGGATTGCGGAGTGAGGCAAGAGGTTTATCCTCGCGTCGCCTCTTTAACCTGTATGTGAACCGACTGATTGGTGAGTTCAGCAGCACTAATATTAGGTGTTCTATAGGCGGAGTCTGTATAAACAACATCAGCTACGCGGATGATATGATGTTATTGAGCCCATCGATCCGTGCGTTACGTAAACTTCTGCGCTTATGTGAGTCATATGCGGAGGCCCATGGGCTCAAGTACAATGCTCAGAAGAGTGAATTTATGATTTTTAAAGCCGGTATCAAATGCTACTTATATGTACCTCCTGACACTCTTTGCGGCATTCCTTTAATCAAGGTTAATGTATTCAAGTATTTGGGTCACTGGGACTCTGACGACCTGTGTGACAAACAAGATATTGAGAGGTAGTGCAGGGCGCTGTCTGTCCGGTGTAATATGTTGGCTCACAGGCTCGCACGATGTACTAGACCAGAAAAAGTGACTTTAATTAAGGCATATTGTCAGTAGTTTTATACGTGCAGCCTGTGGACCAACTTTACGCAGCGGGCGTACAGCGCACTGCGCGTGCAGTACAACAATGCTTTCAGGATGCTGTTAATGTTTCCGTGGTGTTGTAGTGCCTCGACTATGTTTGCTGAGGCGCGAGCTGATGATTTTTTCGCGATCATATTGTAACGGAGCGCTTCGCTACTAAGTCGCCTACAAAACAGCTCGAACAGCGTCCTGAAGGTATTGTCCGAGCGGTGATGGCATCTGCCCCTGTTGCAGAAGTGGATACAGCTTTATAGTAGCGCCTCCCCTCGTATTATGTAATATTTTTATGTTATATGTTTTATTTGATTAGTTTTGGATGACATGTGTATGTATTTTAGTTTAATTTTATTTTATTTCAACGAAATCTCCAAACGCCTATTTGACACTTCCCGTGACCCAAGGTCTGGCTTTTGCCTTGGCCAAAGGATAAGCATTGCCATA
The DNA here is from genome assembly GCA_917490735.1 of Dryobotodes eremita. Lineage (NCBI taxonomy): Eukaryota > Metazoa > Arthropoda > Insecta > Lepidoptera > Noctuidae > Dryobotodes > Dryobotodes eremita. The sequence goes on from OU823245.1 coordinate 2,715,810, forward strand.
CAACGTGGCAATGCCGCCAGTCTCTTGGGTACATTACTCTTCGACAGCGATGCGGAAGAATTTTTCGACGCCATTTTTTTATTTTTAATAGTTTTAGTCAAGTTAGGTTCTTATATTTCATTTGTTTTGAATGACATTTGTATGTATTTTATATTTGATTTGATTTGAGTGACATGTGTGTGAACTTAAATTTCCATCATCATCATCATTTGAATGTTTGCGTATTATTTTATTGTGTATGTGTGATTTTTGTTGTGTAATGTTGAAAAATTTGGTTATGTAATGTAATAGACTTTGCCTGATACATTTTTATTATAAGGAACAACCAATACGATTGTCACTTATTTTTTAATAATCAAACATTTTGTACCTACTAGAGTTGTACCGTTACATTTCCTTCTTTTCCCTGAAAACTACCTTTGACGGTTGTCGCCATAGTAAATAATGATCAGTAAGCCAAGACCTTTTATATGAGATATGTCTCAAGTCTGTTGACTAAGTTTCAATTTTGGGGACGCGACCGCCCATCGTCCTTTAGTAATAAACATATTTGTAAGCAACGAAGATGACACAGGGCACGTGTCTTCTGCGTTAGGAATTCCTTTAACAAGAACTGACAACAGAAAACATAGATATCAACCAAGGCAAGGTGACAATGAATGGCTGTTGGTTCTCCTCATAATTATCACTTGCGTGAAAAGATAAGGAATGAATAGGTTTCATGCTTTCCTTCATTAGCTGATCACCATATAAACGAGCTACCGATGCTAAGTTATGATAATAAATACGCGAACCTCACAGAAGGAATAGCAAGAGCTACATTGAGCGGAATCAACAGATGAGAGGATCGCACGTGTTCGGACAAATCAAACCGACGCGAAACGATTCATCTGCATAATGTCGGCCGCCCCTCCCTGCCATTACAATAATTGCTTTTTCTACCTCTCGGCCCGACGACCAAATAACCCTTCTTTTTTAAACGGCTTCATTAAAAATAGCAATAAAAGTTCGGCTCGAAGTGACCGGGCCGCCGCGCGCCGCTGCGCCCGTTCACTGACTGAGCAGACTTACTAAGTAACCGGTTGGAAATGTTTGCCTTCACGAGTTTTATTGAAACTTGAAAAGTTCTACACTTGTAAGAAATTAATGATGTCAACCTTGAAACAGTCAGTCCTTTTGATGTGCCCCGACTGTATGCTTAACCAAAATTGATAATATGTAGCGTACGATCCTGGGAAAAATAGAAAGGCTTTTATTAATTAAAACTGACGTGTACCACATTCACATACTCTTGTATTTATTTAATTCTTGACATCAAAGTGAAAACGTAATGTGTGAACGAACGAATAAGGAATCGTACACACGGGCAACTAATTAGATAAACGAAATCCGTCACGTGACACATTCAATTAACTCGCATTCACCGCGCTGCCAATTAAACGGCAGTATCAATAAGTTCATTAAATAGAGAGGCTACGCCCCGGGGCACGGCCCGGGATCCCGGGCTCATATCCCGGGATTAAGCGCTGAGCCGCGGCCCGGGCTGGGCGCCTCTTATTAGTTCGTCCACTTAAACCTCTGCCACGGCATATTCATTTTATATCTTTAAATCCCTCTTTGGAAAGTTTCCACGGCTACCGAATGCCTACGTGTCTGATGAGAGCTTTCACAGAACTGTTTTCAAAAACATTTCAATTTTGTGCTGCAAGAATTTTAGTATCGATACCTATTAATTTATTAGACTGTTTAACTACGAAGCAATTGAGTGGCACGTCTTAGGAAAGAGAACTAAGTAGCGACTTTCATAATATTTGTTTCTTTTGTAGTCAATTGTGGGTTCCTACCCAGTCGTCATGTCTCGTAGAGGATTGAGATGCTCGGTAGAGAGGGTACGACCGGTTAAAGTTGCTCGGCCCCAAGATATCGGTGTTATTGTGTTTACAACTACCAACAGGTATTAAAAGCTTATTAAGCTTATTAGCTTTAAAAAAAAATATTTAAAAGCTTTTACTAAACCCGCGATGGACATAAAACGTTCAATGCAATTTTCTCTATTATGTGCTATTTTTAGTTCAATAATATTATAGAAAAGTACTATTGGAATGAACAGTTTCTGCAGAATATCAGAAAGATTATGAACGCATCATGAACAAGCTACTTACACCTGTTCTGTTCTCACGATTAACTACAAGTTGCATCAAGGAAAAGCTGCTTCCACACCAAGTATTTTAGTCTAATTTAGTTTGAAATATTCACAAATAAGTAAGTATATAAAAAAAATCTAAAGCTGTCTTATATTTGAAACTTAATTAGGTACGAGTACAAGGCACTTATTTTGTACTTAGTAAACTAGTACTTTTTACATATTTAACATTAATACAATGAAACAATAATGAGTAATTTAACATTAATATACATGCATCCGATCAAATTCCCCCCAGACCCTGAGCGGTATATCTACACTAGTCAAAGCGAGACGATACATTTTCTATGTACAAAATCTTATTTTCTCGAAGCTAGGTTACATTAGCGAGTTTCCTCTCCCATCCGGCGCCGGATACGCGCGGCGCGAGTACGTACGAGTACATTACCGTGTACGAGTGATTCATCACCGGACGAGAACCTGTGCGGTTTACATTATGCAGCGCTTTCAGCGGCGGTCGTCGGCGGCGGCAAGCCGCTGCAGCGGTGCCAAACACGTGCACTGCACTTGTGCCCCAGATTATAACGTTAGCTAAATTAAAGGGCTAGAGAAATAGAATACATAATTAGCCGAAATTGTTTAATAAACCCTGAGAATGACGATCAGAATAAAATATATTGTGTGAGGAATTGCCTACACGGATTACACAAGCGATTTATTGAACCTTTATGTAACGATAATTCACGACATTGTTAACTATTTTAACTAACAAAAATGGGCTTTGTTTTCTAGAATCTAAAAATTGTTCCTAATTGGATTTTCGTTTAAGTAAAATTCTTAGTAGAAACTTTTCATTATTATTACAATTAGCCCGTAAACGTCCTCTGCTGAACATTGTTCATCCAATAATCGTTAAAATTATAGGTAAACATGAACACAAGAACAGTTGAAGGAGCAGTCATCATAATCAGCAAGTTTGGCAGACGGCATGATGCCTTATCGCTTTTTAATTAGAAAATCGCGGTTTTTGAAAACAGGTCAGATAGTTCCATTTGTTCGGATGTAAATAGACTGTGAGTTGGTTCGGTAAATAGAAGACAGCTAAGATAAGATCTGTCATTTATTGGCGCTGCGTGTACTTAACACCAGCTACATGTTACTATTACTCAACTATGTCAGTAGGTATGAGCGACAACTATTGTCATCTCAATTTCGGGAAGAAAGTGTGGAAAATGTGATGACGTGTAAATATAGTTCACACAGAATCGATTAACAGATAATTAAATACGTATGCCTGGCATAATAAAAAGTATTGTGAATATGTACCTACTAAAGAAATTAGAACTTAATTTTAATAAAAACCAACTATCGCAGACGAAAATCGCTTTTTTATTGAATTTGCACAAACAATATAAAAGATTACATACACAAGCGTACATAAGCTTTCAAAATCAATGGAGATGCTAACGATATCAATTGTGATACGAGCGGCGATAAGCGATGTCAATATTGATGAGCAATTCGCCCGGATTCTGTACACAGACGGACAAACTCAAACATTCTTGGTAGTGACGATAACAGGGCATTCACTTCGGAACATACACTACACTCATGCTCAGCTTTAACGTATGGTATTATTTGATGAAACCTAAAAATTTAATAACAAGATGAATGATTATATTTAATTAATTCGTCGGAAGTAGGTACCTGCTGCAAGTTTTGGACGACGTACCTGGTACTTGTTGACAGGCCTACACTATCCTCCCATACTTATTAACACTGTAATTTGAAAACATTGTAAAAACCAATTATTTTAAAAAGAGTAAACGTGAAGTTTTTCGCCGGCTCTTCTCCATGGGAAACGACCAATTGGAACCGTGCACCTAATTTCTGACGTTTCGGAAGTGCCCATATGTTTAAATGAAAAAATATTTTGATTTATTTATTTGTTGTGTCAGGTACTTGGAAGGCATTGGGTGGACAGGGACACGGACTTGAAAAAATAATTGTTTTCTAAATATTTTTGACAAGAAAGTTTCACGATAATAATAATTATGTCCAAACTTGCAACTGAAAATTCGGAAAAATAGACATCTGCCGCACTTTGTGAATAAAACACAATGAAGAAGATTCTTTTTACGCACGTGTATAAATAAATACTTTTACCTATCTAACTACGATCCGTTACAAAAATAGGGTGTTATCGACCTCTGAGTAACCGAACACTATTTGCGCGACAACTGTCAATATAATTTATGTACGAGCACAGAGGCAACAGGAGGCCGGCGCAAACAAATATTTTCAATAAATTCAACTTGGAAAAGGTCGATGTACTCTGTACCTAAAGAAGTTGATCTTCTTCTTAGCGTATTGACACGCTGCGGCAAACTAAATGGAAACAGCCCAGAATTCGGCTACGTGTTTGGCGCCGTCACTAGTGTCCGTCAGTTCCTGTAATGTGCAGACGACAGGACACGCAGGATACGACTTTAAGTATCCCATCGTTTGTGGAAGAGCACCGCATTTGCACTCCAAGGCGGAGTTGCCTATGAATCTCCATGTAAACAGGTTTTCCTTGCTTCGGCCAATCTGGGTTCGGGTCTGTTTAAAGACTTCCAGGTTAGACAACGCAAATCTTGTCCAGATAGGAGATCCTTAGCAGGTGGAAAAATGGTATGGGTAAACAAGCACTGTCCCGCCACACCTTCAGCCTTTCTTTTGATCGTTCGCCAGTGAGTGGGACGACACACTTTAAAATGCTGTTTCGGCTTTTCAGCCTTTGTGGCACAAGGATGTAGTTGTGCAAAGGATGTCGTGGGTCGCAGACCATGTTGGCTCTTTCGCTGGGGCTTGTCACCACTCTGCTAACTTCTGGTGGCTACAGTATTTGTACCGAGGTCAGTTTTGGCAACCAGTGATAATGCGGCACGTTTCTTAAAGCTATATCCACAAACTTTGCATGGGCAAAACGACTCCAAACGGGGTACGCGAATTCACCAGCAGAAAAAGAAAGCGGCAGTCCAGTGGTCTGCATAACATCAGGCGAAGTACCCCACTTGGATGAGACTAGTCACCGAAGAAAACTGTTGCGAGTGTGCACCTTATGCTTGATGATCTTGCAGTTTTACTGAATGTTAAAGACCTGTCCAGAGTAACACCAAAATATTTAGGAGAGTTACTGTGCTCGTTGGACACCCCACCCCAAACGATGTTAAGTTTGCGGCCCGCTTTTCTATTTCGGGGTTTCGGTTTTGCTTGGATTGGGCTTGACCGAGTTAGCGAGGTTTTATCCGAGAGAAGATGGACCTGAAAACGGCGATTCTGGAGAAGTCCTCGGAGTATTCGAATGATTGCTGATTAATGTCTCCACCTTCCACAACAACCGTGTTGCGAACGTCGGGTCATAGGCAACAAAGTACCTATTTCGAGTGTCTGACAGTCGACGGCAATATGTTGCGAGTGTCTGACACTCGATGTACCTTATATCTTATACAGGATGTCATTGACATCGACGCGCACACTGTAACCATGGTTTCACTACATGATTTTGACCACTTGCGCTAAATTTTTAAGTCAGTTATTTAAAAAAAAAAACCTGTTCCATACATTTTGACCGCCTAGATACTGCACTTTTCTATAAAACAGCAGATTTTTTTTTAATATCCAACTTAACATTTCCATGCTACGGGGTCTAGAATCTTGTGCCGAATTCATGGATACAGTTTGCGCGTCGATTTCCCTGACAGCCTGTATTATGACAGGTATGACGAACAGGCTGTAAGCTTCACTCATCCTCCAATGAAAAGGGAGGATCTTTCGACCAGACGGATGTGGTGTCTGGTGGGCTAATGCCCGACGATTAATGTTGGCATGTTGTATATATACTGATCGCGCGGTAAACTTTGCTTGCGCGATGCAGTATTTTTCGTGATGTCAGTGTGATACGTAGTTCACATGTGGCGATGTAGATGCCACCACACGTACTTTGTTAGTAGGTATATCATTTTTGGAAACCGACCTTGGTGGTTATAATATTACCACTTACTAAACTAACATGTCGCCACATTAGTAGTTCGGACCCGTGTGAAGCGGGGGTGGGGCGCTAGCTTGTACCTATGTTATGACTACGATCGTAAGCTAACCGTGTAAGGCTTCAGTTACAGGTATAAATTACTTTCGATTACGATAAGGAATTTCGGAGAATCATTCTGGTGTAACATAATATTCGTGTAATAAAATATCCCGTCATTAATCAAATGGGTTTATGAGCTAACTTATAAATCATGTTCACCTTCAAACGGTGCGCGGTGCGGAGCGTGGCGCGGTGCGCGGTGCGGTGAGCTAATTTAATTGTAGCCGTCTATTGTCGGCAGCACGTTGGGCGGGTTGGGCCACTGAATAATCGCGGGCTCACAATAAATCCATACCGAGGCTACACAATTGTTTACCAATTAACCCTCTAATGACTAAAACTGTGAATAATTTGTAGTAAATCAGTTGGCGTCGCGCGGCTTAGCATGATTCACAGCGAGCGCGGGGGTGGGGGCGGGTGAGCAGGGACTGGGGGTAGGGGGAGTGTGTACGATAGTTGTACGTACACGTGCTAATTGCCTTGTGATTGCTGTAGGACGACACGCGCGACCGCCACACGGGCGCGGGCAGAAGATCCACGCCACAGTAAGGCTCGATTGGGCGTCACATAACATATATAGAGCAACATGGCCACTAGGTGTGCGGCCCACGTTGCCGGTGGGTATGTAACTCCTGTTGTCATTAATCCATGTAGTAAAGTCCAGCCTCATCAAGATTTGTATCCTACAAATAAATAATGAAAGTTCTGAACTACGCGGTGGATTTAGTCTCAAACTTTTTTGAAAATTTCAGAGCTTGTTAGTCCTTCTGTATCTACTTTCAGCATGGTCCATTTGACCCTCCCCCCCACCGCGCTCCGGAGGATGCTCGAGCTGAAATTGCACTCATTATTAAATTAGTAAACCTTCCATTTCTCTGGCCTTTCATGTATTATGTTCATTTGACTGCAGATAATTGTACCTAATTATGGAGATGGTAAGGCCGCGGTGATTACGTCACAGACAGGAGGTCGCGTAAGACATGCCTCTGTGAATTTTATAGTGGGCTTTTTTAGAAATATTTAAACAGAAATGGCGTATCTAATGCTTATTAAAATTTCTGAGTCTGTAAAAGGAATTAATTTTCTTGGTATTTTATAGACGTCTGTGTGAGAAAAAAATATTTACTAAAAGGATTGACTGTGATGAAAAGTTGATTCCCTTCCAAGATCATGTCAGATCACATCTCTATGTAGATCGAAATGAAAAAGTTACCAAAAATGGGCACAAGCTTCTAAATAGCACTCAATAATTTCGCAAACAAAAACAAGTTCTCAAATGAAATTGAGATCTCTTGCCAAACTCAAACTATCTCAGTTTCCGCAGTACACGCAAAAACGGCGCAGCGGTAGTTAGTCGCACGATAATGACACGACTGGTCGCCATAACTAGCAAGTCGCGCGACGCACCGCCATGTTGGCACTTTTTAGTTTATCACCGACCGAGGCCTAAACGCGACAAGTTGCGGGTCGTTGCGGGTCGGCGTGGGTCGACTGCTGAAAATATTGGTGATTTAAGGACGATTGAGAAGCAAAAAGCGACTGGGGAAGATGAAATATTTTATGGTTATTGAAGTATATTAAAGTGGCGTTTTCTGTTATTGGGTGTGAATAGGTTGTTGAATAATCAGTTAAAATTAGGGAATGCAATCCGGATAATCCGTCATTCGAAAAACCGAATATCCGCACATTTTTACTAGACTTCCAAATCCAGATTGGTAAATCAGAAATTGTACCAAAAAAATTGAAACTAGTAAGTTTCTCTCGCTAGTCGGTAGATCGCGCTGTTTGCACGTCCCTTGATTGCCTAGTCTCTCGGCTATGGGGGAGCGAGCGGGGCGCTGGACGTGGGTCGAAGGCACATCCATTGCACGCCATGCCACTTGGGCCCTTCTGCATCCAACTCTTGTCTGCTTTTTCGACCGGGTCGTCGATCCACCTGGCTGTTGGCCTGCCTACGCTCTTATGGTCAGTTCTGGGTCTCCGCTCGAACACCTTACCCCGTCTACCACCCAGTCTGCAGCATATCTGGCCTGACTATTTCCACTTCTTCCGCTCTATTGCCAGGGCTATGTCGGTTAGCTTCCTTCTTCTTAGAATCTCTATATTTCTGTTATGATAACGAAAAGGAATTCCCAACATTACCCTTTCGTTGAGTTTGGTGATTACGTGCTAAGTGCGAGACCATTTTTTGGCTCGATATACCATAGCGGAGAGGACACATTGTTCAAAAGTGCGATGCTTTAGATTCAGTGGTATGTTGCCCTTGAACATATCGGACAACTTGCAGAAACCCCGTCAACACTTTGTATTCGGTGCTTCAGTTCGCTTTTCTGGCTGTTTTTGTCCAGTCTGATTGTTTGTACAAGGTAGACGTATTTTTCCACTTTGTTAGTCTGTACTGGTGTCAGTGCACATAAACATTGTTTTCAAAGAGTTAATATTCAAGCCCTGAGTGCCTTCAACCACTGAGCGACCTATCGTACAGCTCTTCGAACATGTCGTTGAGACTTCCGACACCGTCAGCAAGCACGATGACATATGTATATGACTTAGTAATGACGTGTGACGACGAACGACGAAAACCGAACAAAATCGATATCGATGTCTTTCTTTATACTCTTTAAGTTGCCGTTTTTGAAGTTTCTTTACACAAAAATAAGTAATAACATGTTAACAAACTAATATGGGTAGAGTTATTTATATTGTGTTTATTTTCATAAAAAGTCTGTGGAATTCGGGAAATTCGGATTTGACCAAAAAGCCGTTCTTAAAAATCCGGATTTCGAAACAGAACGGATTTGCATTTCCTGGTTAGAATGTATCACAAGCAGTATTAAGTGCAATAACGCAGGGTATAAAATTCTTATTTCTGGGTCAGTTCAGAAATACTGTTTAGCGATAAAACACCAATACACAGTTAAATAGAAAAGCACCTCCAATTAAAATATAATTAAACTTGTATGGCACACTGTACACGGAGTTAATAGAAACTATAGGGCACGTCAAACATTCCACACACGGTCGCTTCTTACTGCGGCTCAGTGGGACTGCGCCGGTGTCAAGCGACGCATTCAATACGCCTGCTTTACCTTTTGCTGATTAAAGTGGATCCGTGTGTGCCGCACAAAGCCAAGGCACACTCCGGCACCCGGCACACCCGGCAGCGGACGGCACAACGGCAATTAATTGATTGGAGCGCTGGCAGTTGTTTGTCCGAGCCTTCGTTCCGCTACACGTCGTAATTACCATAACAGAGAGTAGTACGGCTAATGTTGCTCACCGATGCGCTGTGAGTTTGGTTAGTGAGGCCGCACACCGGCGCGCGGCGCTACTACCTACACGCACCCTACATTTAAGTCTAAGAACGTTATTGTTGTTTTTCTCGGGAACAGTAATTTTTTTCGGGATGAAAGATACCCTATGTCCGTTTCTGTACACCTGACAACGTATATGCTAAATTTCAGGATGATCGGTTCAGTAGTTTAGGCGTGAAAAGGTAACAAACACACAAACAAACTTACTTTCGCATTTATAATATTAGTTAGGAAGTTAGGATAACGACAATGCCAATCATACCACGATACTTTCATTAATTAAAATTAAGTCTCCCAGGACCTGAGATCCTATAAATAAGACCTTCGCCATAACATTATACAGAAATAATGACTATATGAAACAGTTCACTGACTCCTTGCCTTTAACTTTCTAAGTCCTCATTTTATACTTGAGTTAATTTTGTTCAGGACCTTGAAATGTCAAGTGAAGTACATCGGATCCAATCTCGTGGTGGCGGCGAATAGATCATAAGAACATTTGGTGTATATTAGCAGCACATTCGAGCAGAATGTGAACTTTAACCTAGACCGAGACTGTACGAGAATCTAAAGTAATAACATAACAAATCTTTAACGTACTCTTATTAGTTTTAGAGGGGCATAAATCAGTTCTGTGTGAACTAATTAACTGGAATTTGGTTAAAATTAGCTTTTGTAAGTTAATTCAAAATTATTATTTTAGATACATAGTTAAAATCTACGTACATGTTATACATAGGTATACATTATTATAAAGGAATATGAAAATAGTAGATAAACTCAGCATCATTTACGTCATACTCATTTATTTAAGTGTGTGTAAGTACATATTTATTATTATTTATTTATTTTATGAATTATAAGACCAGACAAGCCCTCTGGGGTCTGTCTTAGCATGCCATGGCCTGAGAGTTGATCAACGCGCTATTAACAGTTGTTATAATCGAGTTGATGTAATTTTCTTTCAGCTTACGCTTTATATTTTTACTATTCATTGAGTCTCTAATGTCTACAGGTATTAACACACATGCATGCTTACATGCTGGAAGGAAACCCCTTTCACAGCATTATCACAATGTTTCGTCAACTATCCGGCAGACTGCATCAATATGTCCATTACAGATGAGGCACAGATGAAACAGCGAGTTCAACTGACGATTGACATTGTTACACCGAACCTACCGTAACGGGATTCCTGATGCCCATTATTGACCCAGACACGTAGCGCGTAGCGATGGCGTAGCGCGGCGTAGCGCGTAGCACCGATCCGCTACGAACCATAATCGTAGCGTGTACATTGCATTGAATCAGCTACACAGCCTTGCTAATAAGACAGGTGGGTTACACTAGCGACTTTTAAATTAGTTTCAAAAAATCATAAACTATGTAAATATTGCGAAAATGTAATATTATCATTTTTGTATTTTTTAGCCATTACTTCTATCATACGGCAAAAATGAACAATTTTGTAACTTTACCATACCTAACATTTTGTAAGTGCCTAACTAAAGTTAAACGATAAATGATTTTATTTCTGTAAGTAGGTTTGAACAAACACTTTTACACGTCAATCATATTTTAAAAACTAGATGAGGTCGGCGTTTCCTATCTGACTACTCTGAGAAGAAAGGCCGAAACAAACTCAGAGGTCACAGTCTTTTTTAAAGTCCAGACATAATCTTGGTCAGATCATGTGAAGACCATGTAGATTTGTGCCTGAAATGGTCTTTTGAGGAAAAACCACACAGATTGAGTGGACCTGTCCAGTCAGTGCACGCATTTGTCAGTAATCGTGCAGCTCGACTCAGAACTTAAGGTGGTCCACGTCGCGGACGTCGCTGTAGTTTATTTACTGTCTACAATATAGCTCGCATCCATATCTGTTGAAACAAAGTTGTGAACGTTACTCATGTTCCATTAGCATGGTAGTGCTTCGAATTAATTATATCGCTGTCACTACATTGTAATACTTATACCTGCAGTGCAGGCAGACATGCAGTCAAACTCAAACTCAAACTCAAAGCATTTATTTCAAATAAACCAATTACAGGCACTTTTGAATTGTCAAGGGGTCGGTCAGTCAAAAAGATGAAGCTAGTTGCCCATTCCAAAGCGTAGTAGGTACCTATGGAGAAGAACGGGCAAGAAACTCCATGGACACTCTTTTAAATCAAAATATGGTTACAAATGATTGGTTACATCATTCATGTTGAAATTATGCATGTGAGAACGATGCAGAACGTTAAAAGCGTCCGTAATAAAGAGACGACAACAATTCCATTATTAAATTAAAATAAGCCGTGGCAGCCAAGAGATGACCAGTCCCCACTGACGGCGCCCGTTCACGAACATGACGTATGGATCAGCACCATTTAGCTCAACCATTTTGAAGGGAACTTAATGATCCAACACACACGCCACCACCAGCGAGACATTTGAGTGAGCATGACATACTCTCAGCCGCCAGGGCACATTCAAGTCAATGAAAGACAAACCTAGAAAATGGTAGCTTTATAGTAGGTACATAGTACTCACACATGTGCTATGCAATTATACAATAGTAGAACTAAATGTCAATCAAAGTAATAAATGGGGGGTGGGGGAACTAACAAACGTATTTACCGTAAAGATCTGTATTATAAATGCAAAAATAACTCTGTCTGTCTGTTATCTTTTCAAAGGTAGATCACGACCTGAAATAGGTCATAGGATACTTTTATCCCGGTAGATCGTTCTCAGGGGATAATTTCCGAGCTCCACGCGGGCGAAGCCACGTGTAAAAGCTAGTAGATAATATTATGTAACTGTATGTTTAGCAGCCAGTGTATGTGTATATATTTACTACCAAACTTTTTACCTCTTTAAATATTCCACACCAGGACGAGACGGAAGAATCCTAAGGTTGCGAAAACTTCAAGCAACAAGACACACCTTTCAGCACACATCCAGTCCCTCGTACTGTGACCTCGTGTCACTGTTCGCAGCTCTTCTAACAGATCACGCTCCTCCGGAAATAAACCTGTCAATGTTGATGCCGATCCTACAGGCTACACCCCCCGAGCCGTGACGTCACAGGGACCGTTTCACCCGGCGGTAAATCAAGCCGTCAGTAATGCCTGCCCACTTGATATTATGTAAATCGTTGCGATGATAATACGACGAATAGTTGGCGATTCTGTTGAAATATAACTTGATTAGAGTACTGAGATAGTAAAAAAAATACAGGTGAAGGCACTGATTGACTGTAAGAGCAGTGTTGTCGTGATGACACGAAAACATTTTCAGCTGAATATAGACCTTCCAATGAGCATCACTTTTAATGGTGATATTGCCAAACTCACCGCGCTCGGCCACACTATGGTGATCGCAGTATACATTCAATTATATCTACACTAGCGACCCGCCCCTGCTTCGCAAGGTTTTTACGACTTGATAAAACATTGAGGTTTCTTTGTTAAACATAAGTTTAATATTAATGTATTCTACACATAAACCTTCCGGAATCAATTCTCCAAACGCTGGTGAAAACCGCATCAAAATCCGTTTCGTAGTTTAGAAGAACAATGCAGCACACAGACAGACACGAAAAGTGATTTCGTTTTATACTATTTATAGAATTACTATTATGCTGGCCTACATTCACGTAATCAGTGCGTGAGTTTGACAAGAGTAGATATCGCTTAAAAGCTCATGCATCAGAGCAGCAGATACAACGTGGCAAGAGCCCAAGTCGTTATAGTTGGCCGGTCTTAAGCACTGACCTAATACCCACTTATGTACGTAATACGCTCTGACTAGATAAGCTGATATATCTGCCGTTCCCACCTCTTTTATTTAAAAACTGGCCAAACAATATCAGTCATTTGTGTACCGATTTCTTAATTATTTGTGAGGTGTTTACATCAAAATTACATCTTCTATGTATGCTAATAGTGGTGAAGCAAAGCGCTAAAGATCCTCAATTTCGAGTTCACTGACATGAAAACAAAATAACGGGATCGGACTAGGACCACACGCTCTACGATAACTTGGTAAACAGAGAGGATAAAGAAACCCTATGACCTATACCTAGTTGTATGTAGATATAGAGGAGCGGGCGATACTCATTACGTTCAAACTTAACTCGCATATTCGGCCAGATTAAGAGATTAAGCAACTTTATGGAATCGCTTCCCTCGCTATTGGACGATTGAATTTTTTGCACAGTTTAAGTATCTCTAGGCAATTAGGTACACGTGGCCTTTAGAGGATGACTCGCCTTCTCAAATATACTCGTATTAAAGTGGAGATAAAATAAATAAAATTGTTTTATTAGTTGGATTAAGAGCTCTTCCATTCGCTTATTTTAGCCGTGAGTTTACGCAGTAAACTTATTCGACATTTTGGGAACTAATACACGCTGGCAGGGACATCGACGCACAGCCTGTTACCATGGATTCAGTACACGATTCTAAACCCCCCTGCGTTGAAATTTTTCGTACGTCATTAAAATAAATATTTGCTCTGCCATACATTTTGACCGGGTAGGTATTGCATTTTTTTATGAAACAGCTAATTATTTTGTTGTGGTTACCGCTTTTAAATTTCTACGCCGGGGGGTCTAGAACCATGTGCTTAAGTCATGCTTTCAGTTTGCGCGTCGATGTCCCTGGTACCCTGTGTAAATAATTGAAACTAGGTGTGGTCAGATCAGCGCAAGACCGGTCGATGTACAATGTGCGGGAAAAGCTATGACAATCAGTAGACGTCTTTCTAATGATGACGCTGCTATCTATTACCTTTCACGGGACCTGCAGGTGAACTCTCTTCATCCTTGAGTCACCCGAATAATAAGCCTCTTGTTAGTTATAATAAAAACAGTTAGTTATTATCAGTTTAATACCGGGCGTTTCATTATATAAACGTTTACAACTAACGGAGCCCACTGCAATTAATTATAACTACACATAATTATTCGGTAACTAATGGTTCGTATCAATTCGCCGAAGTTCTAAATAGCGTGCTATTCCAGTTTAATCAGCAAATGGTCGGATATTTCTATTGCACTGTAAATACCGGTATATTTGTCGAGTCATTGATCGGACTGAACTGAAATTAAAAGTACATGTAAATAGCTACACGCGCTGATACAGGTTCGTTCAAATGAAACCGATAAAAATGTTTTATATGATAAATGATTTTATTTCTGTAAGTAGGTTTGAACAAACACTTTTACACGTCAATCATATTTTAAAAACTAGATGAGGTCAGCGTTTCCTATCTGACTACTCTGAGAAGAAAGGCCAAAACAAACTCAGAGGTCACAGTCTCTTTTAAAGTCCAGACATAATCTTGGTCAGATCATGTGAAGACCATGTAGATTTATGTCTGAAATGGTCTTTTGAGGGAAAACCACACAGATTGAGTGGACCTGTCCAGTCAGTGCACGCATTTGTCAGTAATCGTGCAGCTCAACTCAGAACTTAAGGAGCTCAACGATTCGACGAACAATACCAAAGAAAAGACATTTGAGTAGGCCACAAAAATTACTCAAACAGCCAAACCATGATTAAAATTAACTGAGGAAAAATTAAAAAAAAGCAACAAGGACCCACATAGTTTTCACATTCCCAATATTAAAATAATAATCATATATTCAATGTAGCCTGCATGCTACTTACATTCACAGACAGTTTTCTCTTTAAAAGTCATCAAAAATACCACAAGTTATGTCATATAAATCAATAAAAATTACATTATTAATTCTAAAACACTCATTCACAATGTCTCGTAAAACTCATTAATTCTTAATACCAAGAACTTACCAATATTATTGTCCGCTTCACCCCGGTGGTCACCCGGTCCGGTCGCTACTGATCCCACTTTCAATTACACGCGTGTGAAAGTTTAGCTGCTCACTAATTAATGTTCTTGATTAAAACTTAGTACTGTCGGGAGTGTCGGGCATTGTCGGGTATTGTCGGGTATTGTCGGACACGGGTCGCTGCGTTATTGCAGGACACGTCTTATAAACTGGCGACTAAATACACTCTCACAAGAACTTGAGGGAAAAGGCGACACTAGCGAAGGATACTTCTTTAGTTTATGTTGCTGTACCTAAGCTAATGTGGACGCTGTGTTTACCGTTTATCAGAGAAAGAAAGCAAACCAGTTAACTTAACTTACGATATGACCAATTGAAAAGGTAAAACGTAATACGCGCTGGTGTTCGCAACACAATGTCACTGCGCGTATTTTGCGTATGGGTGGGAAAAACGATTATTCGATCCACCCCAGCTCCTCGAGGAAGGCCAGCAACGCCTTGGTGTTGCTGACAATCTCACGTAGGGTACCTGGGCTACCGAAGTACTACGCCCTGTACGCGGCGACCACCGGGCAGTTTAGAAGTACATGAGCTGCTGTTTCGTCGTCCTCCATGCAGGCCCTGCACAGTGGACTGTCTGTGACTCCTATGACAAAGAGGTGTTTATTAAATGACCCGTGGCCAGTTAAAGCTGCTGTAACTGTACGCAGCTGTTGTATAACGAGAGAGACGTACCTTCTCCGTCATATATATATGATTCATTACATGGTACGGGTAGGACGTAAGGAATCGATTTAAAAAAAAACAAAATATGTATATTTTTTAATAAATATTGCTCATCATCCCTGTTGGGGAATTTTAGGTGACTCTTCAAAGAAACTTCAAATATGCTGATATTTAGTCAAAACTTGTATTGCCTTGATGACGAACAAAAATGGAGTGCAAAAATGACAAGCAAGTACAGCAGATCCTTACATGTAAGTAGCCTGCAACATTGGTTTGCTCATTCTAAACGAGCAGGCGTTGGCTCGAACATGCCCCCAGACGTTGGAAGCAGTAGAGGCGCAACCAAACGCAGAATCAATGGGCAGTGGGCAAATCTTGTTAAAGGCTCTTCTGACGACCCCAGTGGATGTTTTGACGTCTGCTACACGAACAATTCCATCCGATCCTGGATGGACGGCGACGACTCTTCCCTATTTCCATTTTAGAGGAGGAAGGTGGTTCTCCTTTATGATGACCAAAGAACCCAATTTCAGCGTGTCTTTGCAGTTATGCCACTTGGTCCTTTGCTGCAGCTCAGACACAAACTCCTTACTCCAACGAGCCCAAAAATGCTGGCATACCTGCTCGATCCGTTGGAAACGAGACAATGAAGCAGTGGAGTAGTTCAGTAGATCTGGCTGCGGGAGTAACGTCAGCGGCCGACCAACAAGACAATGACTCAGAGTCGGTGGAGTGCAGTCCGCTGGATCGGATGACAGCGGCGTCAGTGGACGTGAATTTAGTATCGCCTCAATTTGGACTAACGTGGTGTTAAGCTCTTCAAATGTTAATTTACAATTTCCCAACATTCGCCTGAGATGATATTTAGTTGACTTAACACCTGCTTCCCAGAGTCCGCCAAAATGAGGAGTGTATACTGGTATAAAATGAAATTTAATGCCGTCATTAGCTAATTGCTCGCGCAAAGAATTGCAATTAGATTTAAGGAACTTCGAAAGTTCGTTGCAGGCACCAACGAAAGAGGTACCGTTGTCGGAGTAGATGTCAGTGGGTTTTCCCCGTCGCGAGATAAATCTAGATAAAGCTAGTAAATACTTATTGCTGGTTAAGTCACTCACCAGCTCTAAGTGTATAGCCTTAGTGGTGAAGCACACAAAGATGGCTATGCACACTTTTACCAGCCTACATCCCCGACCTTGTCTACTAGCAGCCATGATGGAACCAGCATAATCCACACCGGTGCTTTCAAAAGGATAACCGCCTGGAAGGAGACGCTGCTGTGGTAAATTACCCATCAAAGGAGTAATTGTTCTTCCCGACATGCGACAACAACGCACGCAATTACGATAACAACTCTTTGCTAGCCTTCGTCTGCCTATGGGCCAGTATGAATCCTTAATCGAAGCAAGCAGTAACTGAGGACCTGCATGCATTAACTTTACATGTTCAAATTCAAACGGCAACTTAGGAAATTTGTGAGTGGACTGTAAAAGAATAGGGTGCTTTTTATCAAAAGAAAAAGTTGAATTTGCTAAGCGTCCTCCGACATGCATGATTTTATTTTCATCTAAAAATACATTAAATTTTATAAGGGCGCTTTTATATGGCAACTTCTGATTATGAATGAGTAATTCATACCCGGGAAAAGACTCCATTTGGTTTCTAATAATAATAATATTTAATGCATCCTGCAACTCGACTTGTGATAGAAAACTAATAGAAGGAATTTTCCTACACAATTTAATAAACCTTAAAACTGTTGCTACACTACGGATCAGCCTTAAATAACTCGAAAAACGATTAAAATCTATGAATGTATGACATTGATTATTACTACTAATACTAGCGCTCAACAAAACATGAGGTCGAGTTTCAGGCAGCTTGTCTGATTTTAATGATTTAGGTTGAGACGGCCAATGAGACTGGACTTGCTTCAAAAAACTGGGACCGCTCCACCACAAGTCCAAAGATTGCAGAACACTAATATCCACGCCACGAGATATTAGGTCTGCAGGGTTCTTAGCGGTTGGGATGTGTCGCCAAGTACATTGCCCCGCTTATCTAAAACTTCAGTAACACAAAAGCACAAAAGGCTGAAGCTTAGAAGGTAACATCTGCAACCATCCCAACACGACGGTGGAGTCAGTCCAGCAATAAATATTACTAAACTTTAGTCGCAGTGAACTCACAATCTTCTCGCACAAACGAGCTCCGACTACGGCGCCACACAATTCCAGTCTTGGAATGGTGGTCGGCTTAATAGGTGCCACTCGACTTTTAGCGGCTAATAGACGAACCATGTACTCACCCTGAGCATTGGCACTACGTACATAGACGCACGCACCATACGCACGCTCAGATGCGTCTGTGAATATATGTAGTTCCAGTATAGTATATGCATCACATATAACGAGTCGTGGAACACGATAATTATTGATAAGCGGCAATGCTTTAACAATAGCATTCCAACTAGCATTAAGTACTGGGGTTAATGGCTCATCCCACGAGAGCTTGTCTAACCACATCTGTTGTAAACACATTTTCATTGTGACAACGCAAGGAGATAAAAGCCCTAGGGGGTCAAAAATACGTGAGATGGCAGAAAGTATCTCACGCTTTGTAACCGAATCCTTAGAAGATAACGTTACACTTGAAAACCCAAATTCGTCAGAACTAGAAAACCAATCAAGCCCTAATAACTTATTGGGTTCATTAGATCCCAATTATAAATCTAATGACGACTGAGAAGCTTCAAAAACTAAGTTAGGGACGTTAGAACTCCACTTTCTAAGCGGCATGCAAGCAGATGCTAGTGCATTGGTGACCTCTGTGCGGATAAACATAACTTCATTTAAATCATCACCTCCTGTTAAGAGGTCATCGACGTAAAAATCATGCATGATGACGTCGGCAATCTTATCTCTGCTACCTGGAGATGACTCACCCACAAAACGCAAAGTGATCTGAGTGTCATTGGTTTGATAATCCATCCCTATTTGCTTGAGGCAACGTGTAGCAATAAATGGTGCACTAGCCGTACCATATGTGACGGTATTAAATTTATAAACCTTGACAGGGTCGCATGCATTATCACGCCACAGAACCTGTTGCAGGTACCTATCAGATGGGTGGACGTATATACATCTATACATCTTCGCAACATCAGCTGACAAGACGAACTTGTGTTGTCGAAACCGAAGAAGTATAGATATCCCAAACAAGCAAAGTAATCTTATAACAAAATATGATAAGTCTGTTAATACTTATAAGATTCTTATAAGTGCATTGGTGTAGACTATTTTACTTATAGTAGCATTTCACAACGCTTCATTTACTCAGGAGCATTTGCTTCTATAACTAAGTCTTATAGTAAATACAAGTTTAACTTATAGAACTATTATAAGACTCATATACTTATGAATGCATTTCACAGGACTAAATATACTCAAGAGCATTGGTTGCTATAACTAAGTCCTATAGCTACTACAAGATTAACTTATAGGACAGTTATAGGATACAGTTACTTTTAACATACTTAGCAGAGATCCTTATAAGTATTTGGCATTATCGTCTTATTGAAGTCTCTTATATGATTGTTAGCATGTTACGAATACGCTATGAGAGCAAACATGCTTACAAACTACTGGACTAAGTACTTTGTAAGTAAACGTCAGCCATTTTGTCAACTTATAGTTTGTCATCTCATAGTCAAGTGCAACAGATTATGTAATGGAGGGTTCCGTCGAAAATAATGTTGTACCTCTTAAGTGCTATTCTAATCATGAAGAACAGGAAGAAAAGGCCATGAGGAAGAATATGATTCAGAAATAAAAGAAAGCACAGAGTCTGAAAAGAATCATGAATTACTTCAACATATACAAAGTTGGGCTATAAAATTGAATATAATGCATTTGGGACCAAATGAACTATCAATAATATTATACTCGTACAAAAAAATTAAAAACATTCTACCCAAAGATGCACGAAATACACGAACTTGCATAAACAGTTGACGGACGAAAAAATAATCAAAGCTTAGTCGCCCATATCGAGCCAGATTTAACGGGTGAGATTGATAAACAATTCATGAGGAACCCTAATTTGTTTTAAAATGGAGGAGAAGTGATAGTTACCAAACTGTAATAAGTACTAATTTGCTTATAGTGATTCTATAAATTGCTCAATGCAGAGCATTTTTAAAACATGGCGAATATTGGTAGGGGAGCCCACGATGCTAAATGGGGATTTACTCGAGCGTCGTAGAGACCTATTGGGTTGCAAAGCTTAGATGATAAGAAGAAAAAATGTTATATGATATATACCTTTACATCGGTGGGGGAAGCGGCTATAGATTTTTAAATATGTAAAAAAAAACTGCTGCATGGACATCCTCGAGCGCGTCAGATATTGATAGCATCAATGCCCTACGTATTTTTAATAATGTACGTATGTTAATCTGATCGTTTGCATGATGCGGGTGGTTGTATGTAAGGGTTGAAAATGAAAAAAAAAAAAAAATTGTCGAGCTCGTCAGATTTTCTAAGGGAGTGTTAAGTGCACCAAAAAAAAGCTCTCATTCACTAATCTGACGATTTCGATGGGACGCAAACTCGCGGCCATTTTCATAATCTGCAAAAAAAATTCGCCATTTTGAAATACTCAAGCGCGTCAGATTAAGATATATATGGTTCATCTTTATGTTCTAAACGTACTGTCTCATAATCTGACGATTATCTAGAGGGATTCGCCTGATCTGACAAAAAAAAATTAGAAAAACGGTTCACCTTAAAGGCCATCCCTGCAACTTCCCGCTAATTCCATTCCTGGGCCCTTAAAATTGTACTTATGACATTTTTGAGCTCAAAATATAATTTATGTGATATTTTGAGCTCGCTGAGTTCAAAGAAATAATATTTCTATGCATTTGAGCTCTCCCAGCTCGAAAGTCTGATAGAAGTTTCATAGAACACTATTTTGGAATTTTCAAACCGCAATAACTTTTGAATGGATCAAGCAATTTTCACGCGGTTGGCGGCATTCGACGCAGTTTTATCATCCTCATAAGTCATTTTGCAATTTTAATTGATCGAACCAAACATTTCGGAGTAATCCCGAAAAAACACTTTTTCGGGTTTCTTTCGTTCACGATATCTCTCGAACGAATCAACCGATTTTGACCAGCTTGGTGTCGGTCGACGTGGTTTTTCAAGCTCAAAAGCGGATTAGTTTTTGAAGTTGATCGATAAAGCCGTTTAAAAGTTATTCCAAAAAAACCACTTTAAAAAAAAACTTAGTTTTTTTTTACATTTTTCAAAATTTCTCGAAATCTATCGGCCCGAATCGGTTCAAATTCACAGGAAATCTAATTTTGAGGGAAATCTTTAGAACGCCGTTTAGTAGATTCCGATCGGTTTAGTCGTTCAAAAGTTATAAGCGAATCACATAGTCACACACACACACACACACACACACACACACACATACATACAGACATAGTGACAACATCGCGGGGTTAGTCAGGGAAGCTTCCTATGACCTTAATATTTATAAACTTTAATTCACACAAATAATATTAAAATAGCAAAAAAAGCCAAAACGTTGGAAACACGTTGTAAACAGTATGCCACGAACGAGTCTTTATGATCAGCTGTGATGGCGTCATGGCAGCAGAAACCAGAGTGGGGACGGAGTGAGAGAGTAATAGATAGAGAGGAATAGAAACGCGGAGAAGGAAATGTAGGCATCACGCCGCTGCCCGCATTTAACTTTATCGACGAATTTTTGTTATTTCGGCTTGCGGAAATCGTCAGATTATATATTTTTCATTATTCTTGAATTATTTCCTTCAAAATAAAAAAAAATTTAGCTACGCTCGAGAATGTCGAGATGACGTTTTTTTTTTACAACTTTGTTGCCCTCCCCTTTCTTTACGTCACTCTCAAATTGTCAGATTAGTGGAATATACACTTTTTAGGATGTAATTAACTCACCCTACCTTAATCTGACGCGCTCGAGAATTTCTGATGGTCAATTTTTTTTTACTAATCTGATCCTGTATTCTTCACGGGCGGCCTTATACATGGGCCTCATATTTTGTGGAGGTACTTAACCGGGTACAAGGTATCCGCCTGTATATTAATCTGCCGCGCTTTAGTAAATCCCGAAATCCCCTCTTGGGCTCCCCTACTATATCCACAAGAATCATTGAAATTAAATTTAACAACAACTTCACAATGTTCAATTTTGCTCTAGGCGTTAAGAAAAAATCAATTTGCTGTACATATTTACAGTAAATTTGACTTCCCCACCAGTTTCCACACTATATTCACAAAGTAACTAGCTATATTAAAAACGAATGAATACTAATGCAATTATTTATATTAGTAAGGAATATAAAAAAAAATCTCAAACACAAAACACGTGCACGTTACAGATTATACCTATATAACGTACTTATAACAAATAAGCAAGTATGTTACAAGCGCATTATAAAATTGATCGGTTTCATAAGATACTGGAGTCAGAGCGTTATAGAAGCACCAGTGCCTGTAACTGCATAGGCTAAGATTGTTATAGAAACTATTGTTTTTCGTCAAGTATATTATATGAGTTAATTACTTTATCCAAGTTCATTGTAAGATCGTTACAGAAATATATGCTCATATACTTGCGCCCAAATCCTTGTTTGTAGCATACTTCAAGTATCTTATAAGTGCATGAAAAAATAGTCTTGAGAGTGTTACAAGTACTGATTTTGCTAGTTGCTTGGTGTTTCGAAGCTTGGTAGTTGTGCTACGTTCACGCAGTACCCCGTGGTGAGGTATGAAATATCCACTGGGACTGTCACCATCCTTGTTTTCGGTCATATGTCCTAAAGTCTCATATTCAGACATGAAGTCACGATATAGCTTACCGAACTCAGGCTTGGACTTCAGTCTGCGTTCTAGGGAATATAGACACTTAGAAGCCCTTTCGAAAGATCCTCCTAAAATGGAAGGATTTGCTTAACAGGAATGCGAACACAAAAATGTCCGGCCTCTAAACGATGCGTATTCTTGAAAAAATGCTCCTCACACAACTTCTCCTCTGGTAAATAACGTGAGGATTGTGAATTAACCTCTTCCAGATTCCAGGATTTATCTAAATCGGTGCGAATTTTATTCAAATCACCGCTACCAGAGGAATCAGTTTGAGTTAAGTTGCATGAAATATTATTCGACATTAATTTACCATTCATATAGGTAACTAGCTTTTGCCCGCGGCTTCGCTCGCGTTAATTTAACTTTGACTATCAATTCGGGTTATAATTCAATCATGATTCGAAAGACACGTGGCGCCATCTATTATCATAAAAACGTTATTGTTGTTTTCCTCGGGAACAGTACTTTTTTGCGGGATGAAGGGTACCCCATGTCCGTTTATGTACACCTGACTACGTATTACTCTCTCTACTCTGTGAACCAACCAAGTCCCAGAAGAGATCCGCTCCTATTAAGACATCTACTTCTGAAGGCTTGTAAAAGGTGGGTCAGGTAAACAGATATTATCTGAAATACTCAGGTCTGAAATGTCGACTTCACGACAAGGCACAACAGTCGTTAATGATGGCAAAACAAAACAATAAAACTTAGCAACATAACTATTGTCCAGTGACGTCATTCTCACATGACATGTTTTGCCTACGCGAGAACTTACGTTATTAATGCCATAGACCGAACCATTTATCTGACTAGTATTTAAGTTAAGCCGTGTGCATAATCGTTCCGTCATAAAACACGATGTGCTACCACTATCAAGCAGGGCTCGCACTGTGTGCTCACGATCATTCTGATCACATAACTTGATAAGAGCGGTGGACAATAACACAGCGCGTTGTTTACGAGAACTGAGCTCCGCAGACAAAGTTAAATTATTTGCACTCAAATCAGTGCTAGCCACGGCGTCAGTGGGTGATGACGTTGATACGGAATGCTCCAATTCCAAGTTTTGAATTCAAGCACATTTCTATTGTCACAATTAAAAAAGCATTCAAAAGTCTTAACATAAAAAAACACTGAAGACTTATGGGGGATTTCCGTTAATGTTCTTGTAGATATCATTGACACAATTGCCCCTGTCCTAACAGGCATATTTAATCAATGTTTAGACAGCGGTACGTTTCCTGATTTAATGAAACATAGTAAAGTAGTACCAATTTTCAAATCAGGTAGTAAGGTTGATCCCTCCAATTATAGACCTATATCTGTGCTACCAGCATTGAGTAAAATCTATGAAAAAATCATGCTAAACCAGATGTTGTCACATAACTCAAATGGGATTTTACATCGTCGCCAGTTTGGTTTCACGAAAGGTAGGTCGACGACTGACGCGGGAGTAAAACTCATCAGTCACATTTTGGAATCCTGGGAGAAGTTCCAGGATGCAATTGGCATTTTCTGTGACCTCTCAAAAGCGTTTGACTGCGTTGACCACAATACACTGATCTGTAAATTACACCACTACGGAATTTGTGGACAAGCTGCTGATCTTGTTCTTTCCCATCTATCAAACAGGCAGCAAAAAGTAAACGTTAACGGGGCGACGTCCTCGGGGTCCTTAGTTAAGATGGGCGTACCTCAAGGTTCAATTCTTGGCCCTTTCCTATTTCTAGTTTATATTAATGACCTTCCTTACATGATGGCTAACTTATCGGATATAATTTTATTCGCTGATGACACTTCTCTAATTTTTAAAATAGATAGAAAAGATACGGATGTCTTACATGTCAACGATAGTCTGGCGGTTCTTTCGAAATGGTTCGCAGCTAATAATGTTTTACTTAATGCGAACAAAACTAAATGTCTTAAGTTCTCATCACCAAATGTACCCCCAAGTGGGTCTAAATTTAAAACTTGATGGCAAAAAACTAGATGCTACTACAGGAACTATATTTCTACTTGAAATTCAAAATTGCAATGGGGCACCCTCATTAGAGCCCCTCTTTCAGGTAGATTAAGTTCAGCTGCATATGCAGTAAGAAAAATAAGGCAGTTGACTGATATAGCCCCTGCTAGGTTAGTATGCTTTGCTTATTTCCACAGTATTATGTCTTATGGCGTTCTGTTGTGGGGATCGGCAGCTGACGTATATTCAATTTTCATTTTGCAAAAGAGGGCAATCCGCGCGATCTATAATATGGGTCCTCGCGAGTCTATTAGAAACAAATTCAGAGAAATTGATATACTAACTTTACCTTCTCTCTATATCTTAGAAAGTATTTTGTATGTTCGCAAAAACTTAGAACTTTTTAAAATAAGAAGCGATTTCCATAATATAAATACACGTAGCAAAAATGAAATTGTGATACCCAAATTTAGATTAACTAAAACAAGCAAGTCATTTCTTATAAACAGTATCCGCTTTTATAACAAGTTGCCAAAGTCAGTTACAGAACTTAGCGATGGAAAGTTCAAAACCCACATCAAACGTATCGTTATCAAAAATGCATATTATAAGATTAAAGGCTACGTTGAAGACAAGGAAGTTTGGCAATAATTCCTTCTGTATATGTGGCTTCCCTGGTACTTCATTAACGGCACCAGTATGTAAGGGTCTATTAACTGCTCCCAAATTACGAAATTTATTAAAAAAAAAAAAAGTTTTTATTTTTTGTTTTTTTTTACTTTCTTCTCTGACATAATCTTCACATTATTTGACATTATATACCTCTAATTCTTATTTCAACTCTACTTATGGCTTTTGTAAACAGGATTTTATTTCAGATTTGTTACAGTTATCAATCATGTCATTTGTTTTAAATAGGCTTTTATTTTATATAGATTCTTCTATTTTTTTTTTGTGAATGTGAGAACGCTGCAGGCCTTACTTGGACTGTAGATTAGTAGACCTTTTTATATTTTTTATTTTTATATTTTATTGAGTGCCTGTTACTTGTTGTCAGGGCTACACTGTCCTCCCATTATCAACACTGTAATTTGAAACATTGTAAAAGCCCTTATTTTCAAAAGAGTAACCGTGGAGTTTCTTGCCGGCTCTTCTCCATAGGAAACAACAAATTGGAACCGTGCACCTAGCTTCTGACGTTTCATAAGTGCCCATGTTGGTTTATGTGAAATGAAATATTTTGATTTTGATTTGAATGCGACGAGCTACCGTGTGATTTGTTGTCACTATTGCAACGATTCGCCGTACATTTATTCTCTGACCAATGAATCAAAGTGTTATGTCGGCGCTTACATATCTTGCATCCCGGCTTTTTGCATCGGTTAGCAAAGTGACCTCCATGAAAACAGTTATAGCACACTTTATAGTTAGGTATTAATTTGAGTCGGGCGTCTATGCTAAGTGCAAGGAATTGTGAACAACTACTTAATACGTGATCAGCTTTACAGTGCGGGCACAACTTACTCAATTCAGTGCTGGAATTATTAGAATCTTGTGATACAACCATAGATTTCATCCAATTAGAATTTGAAATAGGCTTAGCGGGATTGGTATTACTGCAATTTCGTGCTGTTTCTAGTGTTTCTAACAAGTCAGCGCGAAAACGAATGAATTGAGTGAATGCAGCAAATGTTTGTAGGCGACTCACATAATATTTATAAAATATACATAATATATTTATACGTCCAACACAAATAAACACAAACAGACAATAAACATAAAACACGAAACAATACTATATAGCATTTATTATATATTACATAATTATAAAGCACTATCACCGTTACCGTACGTTCCATCCGTCATTAACATACAGTACACTGGACACGCGCGGCGCCTGCTGAGACCCTTGGTTTAAGACGCGTGAAGATAAACATCGTGTGACGTATGCGCGAACGCATGATCCTTCGCCGCGCATTCGAAAATCGGATGTTGCCTGTCGCCAGTCACGACCTATCTCGGACACTGTGTGCACGCTCGCTTGTGCTATTTAAGCAATCGCCTACCCGCGCTAAATCGCTGTGAACATAATTATCTATCACTCTGTATTACTTTCTCGTGCCTTCGTAAACATCCATAGTTTATGGACAATAATTTGTGAATTGTGAGTTGAGTGTGTGTACATTAAATACCTTTGGACTACAACCAGGACTATCCTTTCATCAGACCAGTAAGTCTACCCTCACACACCCAACCAACCAACCAAACTGGTGACCCCTAGCAGAACATTTGTAAAATAGTGAGTACAGTGAAAGTTAGTTGTTAACATGAGCAGCGACGGTAGCGATACAGAAACATCTCAGCGCAGCCAACGTCCCGGCCGCCGGCCGAGTAAATGTGCGCGCGTTTCCACTGACCCGGAACCCGAACATCCGTCGTTAGAGTTATTTCGTGTAGGCGTTCGCATACCACCATTTTGGCCTGAAAAACCCACTATATGGTTTTGCCAAATAGAAGGTCAATTCAAGCTGGCCAGAATAACGGATGACTACACCAAATTCCACTACGTCCTCGCTCACTTGGACCGGCAGTACTCCGTGGAAGTCGAAGACGTCATAACTGCGCCTCCTGCTTCTGGCGCGTACGAAAAACTAAAGAGTGAGCTGATCAAGCGCTTGTCAGTCTCCAAAGAAAAGAAGGTCAAACAACTTTTACAGTCAGAAGAACTGGGTGACCGCAAACCATCCCAGTTTTTGCGACACCTGCAACACCTAGCGGGCCCAACGATCCCAGAGGATTTCCTCCGCACTATATGGACAAGTCGCTTGCCAGGTAACCTGCAGACGATCATCGCATCGCAGATGACCTTGTCCCTCACCGAGCTCGCGGACCTCGCTGATAGAGTTCACGACATCGCACCTCCTACTCCGCAAGTCGCAGCAGCATCCACATCACGGGCTGACCCACAGACGGACATGATGAAGCTCATCATGGAGCTGACGAGAAAGGTTGACGCGCTTACCACTGAAAGGTACGACCGCTCCCGCCCACGTACCAGGCACTACACCTCCGGCCATAGAAGTCGCAGCTTATCACAGAGGTCGCAGTCCAACTACAAGAAGTTTCCGACCTGCTGGTATCACTACAAATTCGGTAGTCACGCCAAGAAATGCATCCGCCCGTGCGATTACAAGTCGGGAAACGAAACGGGCAGTCAATAATGGCGGCAGAAGATTGCCCTTCTACAACTGGTCGCCTGTTCGTGACAGATCGCAGGTCGAAAGTCCAATTTCTAGTGGACACTGGAAGCGACTTATGTGTCTTCCCTCGATCTGCGCTCCCACAACATCGTCGCGCGAAGACCGAATACCAACTGTGTGCGGCCAACGGTTCAACAATCAACACCTACGGTTACCTCCAGGTTATACTAAATTTAGGCCTTCGTAGGGATTTTCCTTGGCGCTTTATAGTTGCAGATGTTACCAAAGCCATTATAGGAGTAGACTTTTTGTCATTTTTTAATTTAATCGTAGATATTCGCAACAAACGCATCATAGACGGCACTACGAGCTTGTCAGCTGTAGCATCTATCGCCTCTTCAGACAGCTTAATCTCTAGTGTAAAGGTTGTGATTGGCGAATGCAAATACCGAAACCTCCTATCTGAATTTCAGGAAATAACACGGCCCACAGGCGCCCCATTCACACCTAAACACAACACAGAACACCACATTCGCATTACATCAGGCCCCCCCGTATCATGTTCCCCACGCAGACTAGCCCCAGATAAAATGAAAATCGCCAAGGCTGAGTTCGAGGCAATGCTGACAAACGGTACAGCACGACCGTCAGAGAGCCCTTGGTCGTCGCCTCTCCACCTCGCCCCGAAGAAAGACAATGGCTGGCGCCCTTGCGGTGATTATAGGCTGCTCAACGCAAGGACAGTACCAGATAAGTACCCAATCAGGCACATACATGACTTTGCCCACAGTCTATCTGGTTGTAAGATCTTTTCCACTATAGACCTTGTTAAAGCTTATAACCAGATACCGGTATTTAAGGACGACATTCCAAAGACCGCCATCACTACACCCTTCGGACTTTTCGAGTTTCCGTTTATGACGTTCGGTCTGAGGAACGCCGGGCAGACTTTCCAAAGGTTTGTTGACGAAATGACTCGCGGCCTGGAGTTCTGCTATCCATATTTAGATGATTTCCTAGTGTACTCCAGGGACGAGGCAGAGCATGAAGAGCACCTTCGCCAACTCTTCACAAGGATGAAGGAATACGGCATGCTCATCAATACCGCCAAATGCGTATTTGGTGCACCAGAGGTAACATTCTTAGGCTATCACATCTCGCAACAAGGAACGAAGCCAACGGAAAGCAAGGTGCAGGCTATTAGGGAGTTCCCAGTGCCTAAAACCGCTAGGCAACTAAGAAGGTTTCTGGGCATGATTAATTTTTACCGGAGGTTTCTGCCACGGGCTGCCCAGACCCAAGCACCTTTGCATGCCTTACTGACCGGTAACGTGAAAGCCTCTCAGCCTGTCGACATAAGCGGAACCTCGTTACAGGCCTTCGACGAGTGTAAGGATGCCCTTTGTAGTGCGGCTTTGTTAGCTCACCCCGACTCAAATGCCAAACTGGGCCTAGTCACGGATGCGTCTGATTTCGCCATTGGTGGAGTCTTGCAGCAGTTCAGAGACGGTAATTGGCAGCCATTGGCATTTTTCACCCGTAAGCTTAGCCCATCACAACAAAAATACTCACCATACGATAGAGAGCTACTTGCTATCTACGAAAGCATTAAGTACTTTCAACATTGGCTAGCTGCTACCACCTTCACCATCTATACTGACCATAAGCCGCTATGTTACGCTTTTCATCAGCGGAAAAGTAACTGCTCGCCACGACAGTATAGACATTTAGACTATATTTCACAATTCTCGACCGACATTCAACATATCGCGGGAAAAGATAACGTCGTAGCCGACACACTTTCCCGTATCGAAGAATTGCAAAGCCCAGTAGATTTAGACGTGCTAGCCAAAGCACAAGATGCCGACTCTGAACTTGCACAATTACTCACAGGAGAATCATCCCTGCACATAAAGAAAATGATATTTCCAGGAAGTCGTATTGTAGTGTACTGCGATGTCAGCACATCGACACCTAGACCCATCATTCCTAAACCATTGCGCAAACAAATTTTTGACTCGTTGCACTCGCTAAGCCATCCCGGCGCAAACACAAGTGCTAAACTTGTAGCACAGCGCTACGTTTGGCCACAGATGCGGAAAGACTGTCGCAATTGGTCTAAGGCATGTTTGGCATGCCAGCGCACAAAGGTGAATCGACACGTTTCCACCCCCTTGGGTACCCTCGATCTACCTTCAGCGCGATTCAAATATGTCCATCTAGACCTCATCGGACCATTGCCCCCATCCAATGAATACCGGTATTGTCTGACACTCGTCGATCGCTTCACGCGATGGGCTGAAGTCGTCCCTATTACCGATATTACAGCGGAAACTGTGGCCAAAGCGTTTCTGTCGGGGTGGGTAGCACGATTTGGTTGCCCAACCGATATTGTCACTGATCGTGGTAGACAATTCGAGTCAGGAATTTTCCAACACCTCGCAAAGGCCATTGGGTTCAAGCATCGCAAGACGACTGCATACCACCCGCAGTGCAACGGTTTAGTCGAAAGATTCCACCGACAGCTTAAAGCAGCAATCAAGTGCCATGCCGATAGCCGCTGGATCGAATCGTTGCCATTCGTACTGCTCGGCATAAGAAGTTCATTTAAAGAAGACCTTCAATCGTCTTCCGCCGAGTTGGTATACGGAGAACCTTTAAGGCTGCCGGGTGAATTCTTTGGCCATAAGATTGACAAATGTACGACTGATATAACGGACTTTACAGCCCGTATCAGATCATTTGCCAACAATTTACAGCCAGTTCCCACGTCGCACCACTCAAAAAACAAAATATTTGTCCACAAAGATCTGTCATCTTGTTCCCATGTCTTTCTTCGGGACGATACGTTGAGGGGTGCACTCCAGCCCGCATACACTGGTCCCTATGAGGTGATCGAAAGAGATGGCAAAGTTTTTAAAATAAAGGTTAAGGGTAAATCCGTCACAGTATCTTTAGACCGTTTAAAACCAGCCTACATACTGTCCCACACCAATGACACCCCCATTCCAAATAAACCTGTTCCCGAGCCACCACCTTCCATTCCAGCAATTAAAACAACTCGTTCCGGCAGAAGAGTCCATTTTCCGGACTACTATCGCCCGTAGCACGGTCTCTGGAGGGGAGTGATGTAGGCGACTCACATAATATTTATAAAATATACATAATATATTTATACGTCCAACACAAATAAACACAAACAGACAATAAACATAAAACACGAAACAATACTATATAGCATTTATTATATATTACATAATTATAAAGCACTATCACCGTTACCGTACGTTCCATCCGTCATTAACATACAGTACACTGGACACGCGCGGCGCCTGCTGAGACCCTTGGTTTAAGACGCGTGAAGATAAACATCGTGTGACGTATGCGCGAACGCATGATCCTTCGCCGCGCATTCGAAAATCGGATGTTGCCTGTCGCCAGTCACGACCTATCTCGGACACTGTGTGCACGCTCGCTTGTGCTATTTAAGCAATCGCCTACCCGCGCTAAATCGCTGTGAACATAATTATCTATCACTCTGTATTACTTTCTCGTGCCTTCGTAAACATCCATAGTTTATGGACAATAATTTGTGAATTGTGAGTTGAGTGTGTGTACATTAAATACCTTTGGACTACAACCAGGACTATCCTTTCATCAGACCAGTAAGTCTACCCTCACACACCCAACCAACCAACCAAAGTTATTGTGCTATCTTTGTCTATACGACCTTTGTGCTCCTCGCACTCCCGATAAGTTAACTGATCCAGCTTCCGAGTTACTATATCTATTAATAAAGTGTCCCAATACTTGATGGGTTCATCTAACGATTCCAACGCACGGAGATTTTTATTAAGTTGGTCAATCAATCCTTTTAACGCAACAGAGGACTCCTTTGCAATAGCATTCAAGTTAAATAAGGATGACACATGATTGCGAACTAACAACCTTTTGTTATCGAAAGGATCACAACAGCAGCAGATACTTCCAGGGACGCTCGCAAATAATGGAATTTGTTAACTTGGTCGATTTCATCGTTGCAGTGAATAAGGCTAGTAAAAGTGTCACGGAACTCCAACCAATTGCTAAAATTCCCATTAAATTTAGGTAACTGTATCGTGGGCAACATAACAGGCTTACGTTGACTGATACGGGTACATTTTTCACTACTCATCGATTCATTATCGTTGTTATACTTACATAACAGCTCTTGTGAGCTAGCCAGTGCTTTGTAATACTGTGACTCAAATTCAGTACGCTCACAGAACTGAGCTTTAACATCTTCTACCAGACATTCTAATCGTAACTGTACCTCATCGTAATGCGCATACAAAGACTCGATTCTTCCAATCCGTAACTGCAATTCTTTGACCTCACAACTAGTCAACTCCTTGTCACTGGATGCATCAAGGTAATTGATGAACGCCATTAAGCGTCCCTTAAAGCTTCCTCGTTTTTTAACTAGTTCTCTTTCTTCGGACATACTGGGAATCGAATGTAGTCAACCTGAAATTTGTATAATAACAACTTAAGTATATTTTTACAATACTTAAATAACTTAATTTAACGTACCTACTTACGTCTAGCAACTATGGTATAACAATGTAACGGAAAATGTTAATACTGTAAATAGTGACTTAGAAACCTGCTATAAATATTACCTATGTGAATACAGAATGAGATTTTTAATTTAGACTTTTATTTAAGTTACATAAATTCCTCAAAACTTGAACACTTCAACGTCGACCCCTAACCCCCACGACGTCTTCACCTAACGTCGAATTCGAAGCAATACACTATCAAATAATTAATTAAATTGACTAATACGGTTTAATTAACTGAATAAAGATTAATTAAGACTTGTTATATTATCTAACACCAACCTACGCACTAAAGACAATTTACTATGAATAGTTATCTAAAATACTGCTATACAATTATAAATGTAGCATAATATCTACTGGACTTTTCACTTTTAGAATAGAAAGAACGTATAATTGTATTTGCAAAATAAGTATCTATCATCAAATAATTAATGATAAGTACTAGAAACTATGTACAATGTAAATAGATATAATTATGTTACTTTGAACAATATTCAGGAAAATAAACACTAACCTTTTAAAAATCCTTAATTATGGTTAAATACTACCTGAACGAGTGTTGGGTGATGATATTTTAACTCTAATATTCGTAACACCGTAAATTAGCTTGAAGTCCTTTGTTCAGTCACGTTGCCGGCTTATAACCTCCTCGGCAAAACTCCACGGTAATAATATTCAATACCACAGATTTTTAGCAAATCTCCATGTGATTAGCAATCCGGCTCGGTAGGACCAATATATTGGGGAATTTTAGGTGACTCTTCAAAGAAACTTCAAATATGCTGATATTTAGTCAAAACTTGTATTGCCTTGATGACGAACAAAAATGGAGTGCAAAAATGACAAGCAAGTACAGCAGATCCTTACATCTAATTACAATCTAATTAGTCTGCAACATTGGTTTGCTCATTCTAAACGAGCAGGCGTTGGCTCGAACAATCCCTAACCACAATTTCATCAAGAAAACCTGCGGGTACTGATTTATTTGGTTGATGTCTGGCCCATCCTAGATACCATAACTACAACCATGTATGAGCGCAACATCCAACAGTTCGTCTTCCAACTAAACAATTACAACAGTACTCTACTATTCCTCCTCGACCGCCTTGTACTTGGTCCAGCTTCTTCACTGCCAGAATCTTCTCTTTGTAAGTTATTATTAACTGCAGCCATTGCAAGATCGCTGCTTCCCATCGTGGTAAATGAATTCATGCACACACAACAAAATCCAAGATATCAGGCAGAATCGTAATCCAGAGTCACAGAAAAATGTCGTCGTATAGGAAAATAATCAGAATCCTTAGGCAAGAAATAATCACCCAGTGAACAGTAAATCTCAGATTTCATAAGCAGAACCATTCGATAACGTAGAAAATCACGCCAAATCGATGGAAAACACAAAATAACGAGACACACGCGCAAGCAACAAACGACAAGTTGTCG
The DNA here is from genome assembly GCA_917490735.1 of Dryobotodes eremita. Taxonomy (NCBI): domain Eukaryota; kingdom Metazoa; phylum Arthropoda; class Insecta; order Lepidoptera; family Noctuidae; genus Dryobotodes; species Dryobotodes eremita. Next base: position 2,750,058 of record OU823245.1, read on the forward strand.
GTATATAAAATGTGCTGCGGATTGTTCGAAAGAGTTACCGTGGCCCTGGCGCACAGGCAACTGAAGGAACACGGGTGGGTTTTAGTCAGTAAGAGTCTGACACGCCCTTCCGCTCCACCCAGAGCGGGAGAGGGCATTTGATGATATCCCAACCAAAAAAAAAAAAAAATATATAAAAAATGTACTCTGTGGTTGTCAGCTGTTTTTCCTACCTCAATGCAGTAGGCGGGCCGGTTGATTGACAGCAGAAATGTCATGTCTTTTTTGTTGGCGATATTGCCATACTCGAATTGTACTGCGATATCATTTCCGTGATGTCAAATGATGACCGATTTATTCTAAGCATAAAAAGATATTTTTATTTTCTTATTTATATTCTGATGCATAAATGTATTTCCAAAGTATATTAATGCAATACGTAAAGCAAAGCATTTTATGTAATTTGACCAAGATTTTTATTACATGGCAACATTAAAAGTTCAGCTTAGCCAAAAGTCATGAAATCAAGCCAGAAAAACAAAACTAAGCCATGAAACTAAGTTTTCATTAGTGACAATTTTTATGCCAGACTGCGGTAGGCCAAAAAGTTGATTTCATAAAACCACAGAGCATCATTATAATACTGGTATAGAGTGCCATCTCTCAGAATTTTTATGCCAACCTGTCACAGGTAGCGCCATCTAGATTTCTTGTTCCATAAGTAAACATCATATACATACCTATTATACACTTAATTAGGTTGCTTTTGCATATATTTTCCAAACTTATAGATTTATTTATGTAAAACCATGTTTGGTAGCGTGAAATCAATTTTGCAGTAGTTGTAAAATAAAAACTGGTCCACATGAATTGTAATCAATCTACAAGCATGGAAAATGTGCACATTTATTCATTTAAATAGTTTTTACAGATTAATGTAGTTTTCAATAAAATAAGCTTGTTGTTGAATACTCAATACATAGATTTATTTCACGTTTGCTATAAGTAACTGTCTACTCTCGCATCCAAATACACATCGCCTCGTAGAAGGCATAGTAAAAACACTGAACGATTCACTACTGTATCAACACTTAAGAGCGGCCAACCGGTCATACTTTTCATACACACGCTCGTACGTGATTATGGCGTTGTAACACATCTTTCATTGAAATTTTTGAACTAATAGGTATCTTGTGCACTTTATCTAGGTTTCTATGCAAGCAAAAAATCTAAATTTCGAGAAACTAATTCAGTATATGCCTCCAAAAATCTGCTATTTTGCACAAATTTTACATGAATTTTGGTCGTTCATAATTTACTCATAATTTGTAAAAGTAAAGAAAACATATTTTTTCCAAAAACTTCTAAGGCTTTTTCCAAAACACGTATTTACTAGAACAAGTTTTATGAAATCTCCGCGCGCCAATTTTCATTCGATGTTATCGCGTTCTCACTCTTGCTTCTTTTTCAAACATTGCGTTGGATGAAACAACAAGCTTTTCAATCATGCTCGCGTTGACGATAGACGGACCGGGAAGGGCCCTCTTAACTAATAGCGTTCAAATGTCGCAAACGGTCACCGAACACCGAATTCAGTTGGCCTTCGCCCCGCGGGTACACTCAACGCAAAGGCGGACTGACAAATCTGATGATGGACTCTTCAAGTCCTTACGGAGGAGCAAAGGCTTAACTCAACGTATTTGCAGCAAATAAAACAGCATAAATAACACGAAAACAATTCAGCGCACAAGCAAATTGCACAACTTATCGGCCATTTTCTTTTGATTGTTGTTTTTTTAGTTGTAGTTTGAATTTTGACATTTGTGGTTATTTATAACAAGCGATAAAATAAATCGATAACCCAAAATAAATATTAGCCCGTAATTGAAGTCTAAATTAAAATTAACTAAAATAATGAAAATAATTTAGAAATTAAAATAGCAGTTTTCAACAACTATCAAGTCTAAGTCGTTTTGTAGAGACATCTATTACGTCCTATGTGAATTATTTGCCTTAAATTTAAAGAAAAAGGTTCATAGATGGCGCACCTAAAAAATAAGCTGTGAACGTGAAGCTAACTTTACCCCCCCTGGATAAAACTTAGAAAATTATTTCGTCAGTATCTATCACGGTGAAATAAGTAGACGCTTACTAATTCTATCAACAATTTTCTTGCCATTGTTCTTTGTGATTTAAGTAGAGAAAAAGGTGGTAATGTGGTCCCTGCAGGTAATTTGACCCCCCTCGATATTTATAGTTTAGAAACACGCCATCTAATATTATTTTGATGCAACGCCGAGCTCGTGTGACATTATCGATTTTAACTCAAAAAAATCCGTGGGGGCGTTTTTTCTTTTTATGCGAACCAGTCGAAACACGCAAGTGGCGAACTTTAAAAACGCTCTACATTTTATTCGATTTTACTGGAAATACGTGAGTTTTAGCTTTGGTGATTTGTACATTGTGTTCGATAAACCTTGTTCTACAGGATTTTGAAGGTAATTATACAAACATTTAATAGAATATTTGTGTTATGGTTTGTTTATATATTATATTATTTCATTCTTACAATTTGGCCCCCTCACATTACTTGTATTATGGTCTCGGGGGCCATATAACATGTATGACCGATATATCACTTCCTTAATTTTTTTATTTCCTCTTTCAGATGCCTCACAAAGTATGTTATTTCCATCTTCAAAAAAGGGAAAACATAGTCTCCTCACCAAATGAAAAAGGCAATTGAGGCGGTGAGGACAAAGGTCCTAGGTTATAAAAAAGGCTGTAAAAACGTTTTCTGTGCCAATATCTACACTGAAACGGTTAATGAAGGACTCTCAACAATCTTTGGAGCTACTTGTGCATAAGCCTCTTAGTATAAAACCAATACTTCCATCTGTCCTAGAAAAGAAGTTAGCAAAAGTTAGTGATCACATCATCACCTTACAAAAACCAATTAATCGAATCTTTGAGTTTAGCAGAGACTCGTGGACGTGGATTCGGACGTGGCCGTGGACGCGGTCTCAGACGTAGTCAAGATGGAGAGGTCAGTGGCAGCAGTAATAATCGTCGCCAGAAAGTCGTTACATCCAGCAGTAGCTCTGAAAGTGACGCAGTCGTAGAAACAGACTCTGAATATGACGACAGTGTCCATCCAAATAGCATACCTGAAAGCTCAGATACGAGTTGCATATTCTGTGACATCAGTTATTCTAACGGCAGACGTGGGGAAGAGTGGATTCAGTGCCAGAGATGCAATTCATGGGCTCATACAGCTTGTACAGGTTCTGAAGGCGAATATTAAGTCTGCGATTTTTTCCGTTAGATTTTAATTAAATAAATACATTTAATATGACCCCCATGGGACCATATAACAGGGCACGCCACAATTGCGGCGGTAAGACCCCTCTTTGAGGAGTGGCTTGAGAGGCGCCACGGCATCCTCACCTTCCGCCTGACGCAGGTCCTCACCGGACATGGCTGTTTCGGATAAGGCGGGAGGAAACGCCCGGGTGTTATCATTGTGTGGATCGACCGGAGGACACGGTGGAGCATACGGTGGAGGTCTGCCCGGCTTGGGCGGAGCACCGCCGTGTCCTCGTGGCGGCGATCGGCGGCGGCGACCTCTCGCGTCCGGCCCTGGTTCAGGCCATGGTACGGAGCGAGAGGGAATGGGAAGCCGTCACCTCCTTCTGCGAAGCAGTAATGCTCGCGAAGGAGGAGGCGGAGCGCGAGAGGGAGAGGCAATCACTGCGCCCTCGCGCCCCTAGTCGCCGCAGGAGGAGACACCCTGGGCGTCGGGAGTCGATTGCCGACTCCCGGCCACCGTAGGCGCGGGCTTGCGGACGGCGAGCAATGGGCAGCTCGCCGTCCGGTAAGGACCAGGCCCGGGTCGACGGCGCGTCGTGTTCCACGCGCGCCTCAGAGATGTCAGCAAAATTGACGGGGTCCGATAGGACCGATGCCTGCCGGGGCTGCGGATTGTTCGAAAGAGTTACCGTGGCCCTGGCGCACAGGCAACTGAAGGAACACGGGTGGGTTTTAGTCAGTAAGAGTCTGACACGCCCTTCCGCTCCGCCCAGAGCGGGAGACGTCATTTGATGATTTCCCAGCCAAAAAAAAAAAAAAAGGGGACCATATAACCCTCACTTGATCTCATGTTGCCAAACTTGTTTTTCTTTAATACATATGTTTTTGATTATCCTGTGGCAGTTTCATTTATTACATAGTAAGGCATGTATAGATAAATGAATAAGGACTAATATAACGTACATATTTATTACATTTCTGAGTTTCGTATTTTTTACATAAGGCCTCAAAAACAAAGTAGGGGACCATAGTATCACCTTTTCCTCTAGTTATCTGTTCTTTATTGACGACAGTCCTTCGTTTCTTGTGTAAGTATACCATTTTATTTTTTCCATAAACATCGCTATATTACTATCTATAATTATGTTTTAAACAAATATCTAATCGACTTCATAATTATTAAATTTGTTACACATATATATCATTTTAAATTTAAATTTTTACACACACTATAAAACTGATTTACATCCGTAAGACGTCTTCATAACATAGGGTCCAGTTGAAAACCAGCGTCAGGCACTAGTTGTCTGGCATTTATGCTGAACTGGGCCTATTTAGCGCAGCCGTGAGGCACACAATACTCTTTTTAATTTTTTTTCAATTTTTTTTGTGTGAATATTTTGTGCCTTAACTGGGTCAAATAAATTTATTTTATTTCTTTCTATGCGTATGTTGAAGTCCTCCGAGAAGTTTCCAGCACCTGTGCTACTACCTGTTTTGGATCCACCCGTGAAGATGCGCAGCTCTGCACGGCACAAGCCCTCGCATCGGCGAACCTCGTAAAGTTGGATTTTGTATTTTTATTTATGATAAATTGTTTGGGTACCCGGTCATTTATGACTTTCGAAATGGGGAACTCCTTGTTGAGTCCCTCAAGCAGCGCGGTGTGTGGTATGTCTCTCTTACCCCAGAGATCTAGTGTATTTAGACGTGCCGCCGCCATCGTCGCTTCCTGCTGTATAAAAAGGTGGAGCAGTGGTAGTCCCAGCATGGCTTCAACTGCTGCAGTCGGGGTAGTCCGCATGCAGCCCGTAGTCGCAATGCAGGCTAGTCTTTGCATGCGTTGTATTTTGTTGGAGGCTGTAACTAGCTTAGTGCGGGGCCACCAGACCACGGCCCCGTAGGTGAGCATGGGGCGGATCACTGTGGTGTATAGCCATAGTATAATTTTTGGGGATAGGCCCCAGTTCTTACCTATCATTTTCCTACACTGTCAGAAGGTTATGCAGGCCCTGTTTAGTTTGTTATCTAAAGAACAACTCCGGTTTAACTTGCTGTCTAGAATGACTCCGAGGTACTTGACTTCGTTGGCCAACTGAAGTTCTGTATTGAACAGTTTAAGTAGGCGAAAAGGGCCTAATGCTCGTTTTTGGGTAAATATTTCAGTTTTAGTGGGGTTCACTGATAGGTCAAATTCTCTGCACAATCTCTCTACGATACGTAGCGCTTGCTGAGTGAGGTTGCAGATCGTACCCGTCACCTTCCCCGAAACAAGGATTGCGAGGTCGTCTGCTTAACCTATTGTGTAATAGCGGTTATCGTTGAGTCGGTTGTTACGTGATGAGGTCATTAATCACCAGATTCCATAGAAGGGAGTGCAGCACCCTGGGGGCAACTTCTAGCTATCATGGCCAACTGCTGCTCATCCTCAAGGCGAACCACTCGTTTGCTTAACATGTTTGTAATTCAGTCCGTTAAGTACCTGTTCTACTCCATGTCTGGAGAGGGCGCTGCTGATGCTGGAGAAGTTGGTTTTGTCGAAGGCGACCAATTGAAAACAGATACACATTTACATCATCCACGTTTTCAATTAATCTCTATGCGGCGTATCGATTTATTATTTAGGTGATTGTCCTATATCAGTTATCCCGCATCGCGTACAGGTACCTGCATCTGCAATGCTACTGTACCTACAACTGGATGCATTCCGTGACTGGACGGGTCTACTAAAATATACGTTTAATAATGAGTCCTATTTCAGGGGAACAGTGACGTCATGTTGAACACCGGCAGCATTCAACAGGCTCACGGGCAAGACGCAAGGCGCGAGGCGCGAGGTGCGAGGTGCGAGGTGCGAGGTGTGAGGTGCGGGGCGGTGTGAGGCTTCAAAGAGCCGCGCATCAAACTCGCGCTAAGTCGAACAACTTAGATTACTTACCTTCCTCCCTCCGCCCCCCTCAGACTCCTCACGAGGAGGTATGGCCTCAAACTTGCGACTAGCTATTTGGACTGACGTGATGCTTCTTTGAGATGAAATGCAACTCTATCCAAGACCTAGCGCTGCCGATTATTTACTTAATTTCATTCTGACATGATAAACTTGTATTTGTATCATCAATACAATACGAACAAGGTGTGAAAACACAGAGTCCGGTTGGCCATGATAAAACTGTATTTGGTAAGTAACTCTCAAACTGTCACAGTGTAAACTTCGTAGTATATTATAAACTTCGGCCAGCTATTTTATATAGCTACCCCTATTTTGTATCTTTATTTCGTTTTGTAGATCTTTGTATGAGCAGAATAACGTCGTCACAACAAAACACTCTCTTCTACAAAACATACCTAAGAGTACTAGACAACTACCTACTTCTTTAATGAATTGCAAACAAATTGTACATAAGTATTTGTGTTGCCAACTCTTGCGAAACTCGCCCACTACAGTGTGTTGCCAGTTACAAACTACAAGTTCAGTTAATAACATAACATGACTGCTAACTTGCAAAACTGCTGTCTCCAAACTTTTCTGCAGTAATGGCTAATTCGTGATTATTACAATTTTAGTTAACAAGTGCTGTTCTTGATCACAGTGATACTACATGGAAGGTTGATATTTTAATACGAAACAATACTCTGGAGCTTGGAATTTGGAGGGCGATCAAAAGTTTACTAACACGAGTCTCACCTACACAATACCTATGTGTCAGTGTCTTCACAAAACCTCAAAGCTCTGAAACAGACTTCTTCTAGTTTCTTACGTTCTCGTATTTAGTTATCTTTGTCAACAAAATCAATAGTTCAGACACACTGTCAATAAGCGTTGCTGGAGACTAACTAGATACAGTTTCGCTTTTTAAAGGAATGTTTCTGTTTCGACACAAAGCATCTGCATACGAGTAGTGACGTGTCACAGCATAGTGCTGCGGAACTGCGGATGCAACGCGATTGCCTCTTACATTACACCCGCGCGGCAGATTAGACGCGCTTGATATCTTGCGCTGCGATATTCTTGCAGTGCGAGCGATCGGTTTAGCATTATAATACGCAGGGTAGTGTTCTGATAAATTGAAACGAGGATTGTTACTTATGTATTTCATAAGTTCGTCATCACATGGCTCCAGTTAGGTAAGCACTTATAAACGACGTCACTTAGATGGAGCTAAAAGATTTAATAAACTGAAGGAGTATCGATGACCATAATTATTTAGTCCAATAACAATTGTAGGTACCTACAGGGTTAGTTTTCAAAGACTTGCGAAATTTCAGATTAAAATATCTTAATTAAATGTTTGATGTATGTTAAACATTACAATAAAATAATAATAAAATAATTGAAAACATTCAATTGAAAATGTCCGATAAATTTCCTATCTAAGGAACACGCGACAAGGATAATGACCTCTCTCAGCTTGTACGCGGCGCATGTTGACTAGGTACTACTAATCTAGTAAAAACAATACTTAATAAAATGAATCATTAATTGACTTCGTAACAAAAATGTAAAAAAAATAATATTATTGATTCTGAATCATCACAGATACACAACACAAATGTACCGTCGATATGAAAAGAAGAAGAGTGTACAGATACCTAATAGAATACTGACAATTTGGGATTCTGTGTGACCTAGTTCCTTTGTGCAATATCATACATGCAGCTGGGGCTTTGTGTGTATGTAAATGAAAAGAAAAAACATGTGTCTATCTAGTTCTCAGTACTACAAGAAAAGTAATAACAGTACCGACGTACCGACGTGAGAGCAGGACAGTTTACAAGCGTCCATACGAAGTAATGAGGATGGCTTCCTAAACAGGCGGCCGTTAACGCACTAACTGCGTCACTCTAAGTCGAACTGTCCCGGCATTACAGCGCTCGTAAAAACTTATCGCGATGTGCTGAGCGCCGAGCCCGACACTGACGCCGACCAACGCCGACGCCGACAGCCGAAGGCCGAGGTTGGCTGCGAGCCAGCCAAATGCTGCCAACTCAACTTTTTACCTCGCCGATTAGTTACTCAAAGTGTTACACAAAAACGACTCGACTTGCTAACTTCGGCGCTTTCTTTTCGCGTGACATTTGTGACGTCATTTATTGTGCACACATTACACTTACAAACTTCACACACATACATTGTTTTGCGAGGAAGCTAGTTGTCCAACTGACTTGGATGCTGGCCTCAGGGTTTAAAACTCAACATGAGAATTAAGCTCACAAAAAGCTTGTTTATAGTTAGGATATCCGCGCCGAGAGTATTGTGCGCTGCGAACACTGCGATACATTTGCATGACGTCATCATTTCTGTGCGTATACAGTTTATGCCATTGTGGTACTAGTAATTTAGAGTTTTTGAGAATATCATAATAAATATTGTAGTTATGTTGGAATAGTTCGTTTTGAGGTTTCGAGTCAAACTCAAACTCAAAGCATTTATTTCAATTAAACCATTTACAGGCACTTTTGAATTGTCAAAGAGTCGGTCAGTTAGTCAGAAAGTTGAAGCTAGTTGCCAATTCCAAAACGTAGATCAATAGAGATCTACGTTTTGGAATTGGCAACTAGCTAGGGAGAAGAACGGGCAAGAAACTCCAAGGACACTGTTTTTAAATCAAGATATTACAAAATACTGGGTACATTATTCTTGTTGCTTCTATATGCGAGAACAATGAAAAAAAAATATAAAGAAACAATTCAAAATATAAAATTAATGATAAAAATAAGCCGGGGCAGTTAAAAGATGACCAGTCTCAACTGACGGCGCCCATTCACGAACATGACGCGTGGATCAGCACCATCCAGCTCAACCATTTTGTAGGGAACCGAATGATCCAACGTAATAAAATAAATCGTAAGAAAACCCAAAGTAATAAAGTTTAACGCTATTTTCTGGTTTGTTTCCTCTTCATTTTCTCTATCAAGTATCAAAGAAAATCCAAAATATGGACAAATAGAAAAGATGCTTAAACTTTCACCTTTTGTACAGAATATAAAGTACCCAGCGTTTTAGCTAACTACGAGGTCAGAAAGTGTTATCAGTTTCAAAGTGACTACAAGTTCTGGCAGAACATCAGTGAAGCTGAAACAGGCAGATATTTACCGATAGTGTTATTACAGTAAGTTTCGCCGTGCACCTGCAGTCAGTGTAGGTGACAGACCCTATCAGTCGCGGCGGGAATGCGGCGAGCCGTGGGCGGTGGTACCAAGCAGTGCCAAGTAGTGCCGAGTAGTGCCGAGTAGTGCTCATAGTCACATAGTGACACACGGCGGTTAGTTAGTGCCCGGTATTTTTATCAAGAATGTAATCCCTGTTTTCATAGATTCCTTTTTCGAACGTGTCATAAGATAATACTAACTGGAAATTGTAGAAAGCTGTGGCCAGCTGTCGGTCGCATCTGTAACTTGAAAAGGAGATAAGTGACTTAGGTAGAACAGGCACGGACACAGTTAGTTCTATGAATCGCCTCAGGTCACTATCAAGAAGTAAACACACGGAAGATACGAGCCATTCGTTCTAACAAGAGGTTTGAAACAATCTAGTGTTCCGTCGGTGACGTAGGCACGTGCGCGTATGTAGCCGTATGTACTGACAACTTTATTGCTGTGCAAACGACGCTGTAGTTCATCGACGAGCGGCACGGCACGGGACGGCACTCTGCGGAACAGAACGGCACGATCCTAAGCGCTGCGCCCACTGGACACCCGCTCAACATAATACACAGGGAGACAGTCACACTACTCACGCAACTTTACTTGTAAACTCTATCGAGATATTTTCCACCTTATGAACTTCTGATAAGGTTGATAGTAAGTGCATAGACAAAGTTGTGAACTGTTAGTCCGTGAGCACGGACTAACTGCTTAATTATGCGGCCGCGGTCCCCGGGGTTATGTTTTTATTTTGGCGCTAAAGCATTATAAATTCCTTAGAATATTCTCTTAATGCCGGCTTTATCTGAGCTACCGCCATTACTCTCCCACGCCGGCTACACTTTGCCGCGACTGATTAACACACAAATGTACGTCACAATAAATAAACTAAGTTCTTGTGTCAGTAGTTTGCACCGTTTGTTATTTTATGTTTCGTTTGAAATGATAAATGTTTTCTATGTGGCTGCGTGGAATAAATATCGGGAAAAATGAATTGACTTTTATAGATTTTGACAACGGTCTGTTTTTTTATGAGCTAGCTGTATTTTGTAAAAAAATAATAGTAATTTATTGAACTGAAAAACTTTCACAAAGACGTAAAAACATGTAACATTCTGGTGTTGATCGGCGCAGAGTGTGCAGTGTCATTAGGTTCGTCTGTGACAGCGGTGGCGCGTCGCCGATTTCCATTCGAACAGCATTACGTTGAATGCGCTGCGATCTGCATTTCCTTAGCTAGTTAAGTCAGGACCAAAGTGGATGAAGCTCCATAAATCATGTAGGTAAATGCGAGGTTTTTCCCAACACCCGCGTTGCCTGGCAACCGTCCAACTGCATACGATGGGAAACTTTACGTTGCTCTTCGATTCGATATTATTTTCCTATTCGTTTTAATAGTGTTCTTTAGTTGGCGTTACACGATTTATGTTATAAGAATGGGTACACAGACGGACACGGTCTTCGTTAGTCCATAGGAAATATGATAGATGGCGTTACTTATCACGATTTTCGTCGCGTGGGTTTTTAGCGTTAGTATCTTTATTTTACTTAGGACATTCATCGCGCTCATAATCCCTGAGGGATTACAAACATGAGTTAGCGACCAGTTATTGCTTCTAATTGAGCGCTCTGTACCTGCCATTCACTACACGCACGCTGTACGGAGGCGGTGGAAGCTGCCGTTTGTGCGGACAGCGCGCTTTGCTCCTATAATCCGCAATACCTGCGTCTTTCACACGGACTCATTCAGGTCTTAAGTGTAGAAGGACCGCGGACATACTATAGATGAGCACGAAAGGACCACTCCACATGTGTACCTAGTGCCAAGCAATAGTTTAATGGAACGGCCAAGACATCAATTTTGACCAAGATGTAATAATAATAATATAATAATAATAATATATTTATTTGTAAGGTTTGTAGTCTTGGGGGCTTGGCTCTACATTAGATCTGATTACTTTTTCACAGTGAAAGCGCTATGTAAGTCTTGGCAACCTACTTTACATAAAATGTTTTTGGTCGGGTTCTTTGTCACCAGAATACTTAAATAGTTTAGACTATTTATCTGTGAAAGTCCTTGTTGCTGTTCGTATTAACAAATCTTCTGGTGTTTTATGTTTTGTAATTTAGTTTACTAACTAGTGAACCTTTAAAAACCTTTTTATCGTTTGAAATATTTTTACTTTTAAATTGAGCATGTTTTTTATCATTTTTGTATGGTGGAAAACTGAAATCCTGTAAACGGTTATTAACCATTCATCTGTTATGTTGTACTTTAACGAAGCGAGCTCGCGGGCTCTTAATTTGCATTCCAGGTGTGCCGCACCATTCCAATTCAAAATAGTTTTGTCGTTAATCTAATTGATAAACAACGCTAACATAACCTATGCAGGAATATATTACCTACTGTTTAGCAACGTCTGCACCTGCTCATTGTCTTATTTAGGTAAGGTCAAGGCTACGTGTCGATACTCAATGCATGAGTCAATAGACAGGTGGCGAGCTTGGCGCGGCTTAGCGGACTGTCCGACAGATTAGCATACAATCAGTTTGCGGAGCAGTGTCACACGTCGCTTTAGCGGGACGTGTGCAGCTGCGTGGCGTGTGCGGGGTGGTTGCGTGGCCGCTGCGTGGCGGCTGCGTTGACCGTGTGTTTGTCCATCCAGTGAGTTACGCGTCGCGTCGGCCCGCGTGTTGGTGGATGCGATTGAGGCGACCTCTGTTTGTGCACTATAAATGATGTTATTGCAGATTTGGATTCCAAGATTTACACGTGTGACCAGCTGTATGCTGCGTTACACAGCACACATTGTGGCGCTTTTGATAGTTAATTGCTAGAGTGAAGAATGTTTAATAGACAGTGTGCCTGCGAAATGATGAGAACACAGATCTACGTAAGACTTTCTAACTTTCAATTAGTTTTCACACAAAGCTTAGCCGTAGAACAAGTTTCAAATACTTAGTATCGAAGACCGAAATTACGTTAATATTATAATATATTGCTCACTTTGTTAATATTTGCATGAACTTGGACTTGACTTTTTCTTAAATACAATAAATTAGTTCAACTTGAGTAATAAATCATTAATTTAATATTTTGAAGTTTTTGGTAACGAACTTGCAAAATTATATTTCAATTTTTGCAATTTGATTGATCATAATTACATGTTTCGAAAATAAGTGTTTTCATAACATAGTTTAGAAATAAGATTAGTAAGTAATAAGATTAGACAGATTAAAAAAAAATCTGAATAAAATAATTAAATTTTTTATGCTTTTCGTGAATTCTCAAATTAATACAAATCTGATAAGTAGCTGATTCTACGGTCTTACAAGTGTTTCAATAACATTATGAAGGTACACATAGTCAGGTCATTGTATTGTTTAGCAGATCGTGTTATGACCATTTCATGCGACTTTTAAAGAATGACAGTTGTAATTGGAATATATGGAAAATTTGAGTTGTCCGTAACTTCAAAGCCGTTTCCTGATTGTACATTTCAGACTTTGTGTTCAATTGAGCTAACAAGGAAGTCAAATGGAAAGAAAACGAGATCATCATGAACAGTTTAGTGGCATAGCTGTCACGCTGACTGTACGCGGTGTGAAGTGACCGCTCGTATTGTGCCTCAGTGTCAACCACGGTGTAAAACACATCAACACGTGATCTGTGCGTGTAGGTCACGCGCGTGTGTCGGGTCGCTAATCCGGGAATTATAACCGTCTGGCCGCCTGTCCGGCCCGCCCATCCGGTGTCAATGCGCTGACTGATGTTATGCTTGTTAGATTGTATTACGGTATCCATAAGACATTCGCTATGAGGTTGCAAAATTCTGGTCAAGTTCTTTATTGCAGAAGTGGATATATTTGCATCATGCGACGTTATCTCTACTCAGTCTCAGAACATAACAAAACATTTTAAAGAACAGGGCGGACGCGCTTGATAAATTGAACACTACGTACACCTACAGACTTTTTGAAAATCAACAAAAGCTGCAGAAAAACCGGAAAAAATATAAAAGTGAACATTTTTATCCACAACCGAAACACACTTGTTAAAAGCGCGCCGTAACCGTAACGGATATAGCTCTGTTTGAATACAATAATAGTAAATCTAACTTGCGAGTTAGTGCGATCCGTCGCGTCGGTCGGATCGCATCGGGCGGTCCGGTCGCGTCGCGCGCGCATTCCGTGCACACAACACACGGCACGATTTATCGCCGCACTTAATTATCGCGTGAACGCGAGCGACAACCCCGCCCGTACTGTTGATATCGCGCGCTTTGTTCCACGTGATTTTGTTTCATCTTGCACTTCACCAGCGATGTATTGTGCACCGACCGGCCGATCGCTTTGTCCGGGTTTCGGAATGTGGCGCAAATAAGTAACATCAGTCTTTGGAACACATGTAGGTCAGTGACCGTGTGCTGTCCTGTCGCACAGAACAACTTTTTATGAGTTTTATTTATGGCACTTGTTGGCAGAATGTTTTGTGTCGGCGATACGTGTCGCGTCGGGGAAGTTTACCGTTTATATACTGCACTCGATATTTGTGAGTGATACCACTTCATTAGGACACGCACGTTTATTTCGACCGTTCTCACTTTTTGACGCATTAGGTTAACAACACATTCATTAAATTTCTAATAATATGAAGAGGTTCCTAAAGCGAACTTAGTACTATGTTTTTAAGCTATTGCATAGCTTTTATCGCGGGCTTTGAGCGCAGCAAACGAATCAAGAAATTCCGTAACGAAAATAAAACCTAACACCCCCCACCCGCCTACTATGTAGCTCGGCCGAGCGATCGCTTAACGTGTATGTATATGGTACGACTGTACTTGAATTAATATCAAAGACAAAAAAATACTGCATAAATAAAAAATAAAAACATATATATAATTGCATAAGTTGATAAAAAATGCTATGCAATAGCTTTACCGCGGCAGTGCCCGAGTGCCACACGTGTTTTTTTTGTATACTATTATTAACCTACTGTGTCATTGCTGAGAGCTAACTTTATAAGCTACAAAAGGCTCGTAGCAAGGCTCGTAACTCGTAGCAAGTGCATAGCGCTTCGTAGCGGCAGTATATTGACTCCCACATTAATGTAAATCTTGGTGAAATCATTTACGGTACAATAAATTGTTTAAAAAAAATGGAAAATGGAGATACATTGTAACTAGCCGCTATAATTGGCGTGATTGCGGAAATTCCTAGTTATATAAATTATTTGAATTTAACAACCACTATGATCATACAGGTCTGTCTATAAATCAAACCATTTATTTTATATAGGTTGGTAGCGAGTCACACGACGCGGCCAAACTTTGTCTATGACGAAATTAACTCACGCTCCCGATGCCCGCGGGACGAGAAAGTTTTCGGCGAGTCGTTTGGTCGTCCGGCGTCCAGTTCGTCTGTTCGGGCCGTCCGTCCGGTTTGTCCGATCAGACACACGTGCTATGCAACTGTACTCGTATTTATGTTATCACAAGACATTTATGTGTTGTAGGTTGGTGTAGATTGACTTCATCAGGTGGAAAGTATTTTCAATTAATTATTATTTTTATTATTGGTCAAGATAGTTAATTAAAAAAAAAATACTCTTAACTATTATTTTAATGATTAACTAAAATAATTATGTATCTGATAAACCAGTACGAGTAGGCCAATCTTCTATCTAATTTCTATATATTATTATTATTATATATATAAAAATTAATCACTATTTCCCTTGGTCACGCCATAACTTGAGAACGACTTTACTGATTTCATCCATCTTTTTTTTAGAGAAGGTAGAAGGTTCTTATGGAAAAAAAATAAAAAGTTGTAATGCGACGGGGCGCGTCGGGGGAACAAGAATATTCACGCGGGCGAATTCACGGGCAGAAGTTAGTGTTTTATAAATAATAAATTAATATAATTTAACAAAAAATGTTTTATACACTACATAAAACTTTGAATTGAATTACTTTACATTTGAATTTCTTGTAGGCAGCATCGAGAGTACGTAGCACAAGTACGTACGTCACACAACGAGGTTGAGCCGACACACGAGGGGATCGCTATCGGATTGTCTCGCTCTTGTTTGTTACTCTGTGGCCGCGTCACCTCAGTTCCGGGTATTCCGTTCTGTGGCTTCGATCTGAGCTCACTGCGTGAATGGAAGAAAATGTTGCGCTGTGGATTTTAAGATGCAGGTACACTGTTACACCTGACATTACTAAGCCGCACTATGTTTAACTTAGGACGCGTTCCTAGTGAACTAAAACTTGGTATCTTTTTATTTTTCAAAGTGACAGTTATGTGTTAACTTTACCAACATACTTTTTCTAGCCTTTCTAGAATAAATTTATTGAAAAGAATAATAAGAGTTACAGAATAATGTATTACCCACAGCTGAAACATTTTGGTTTGCTCTGAGTTTTACACAATTTCCAGACTTTCTACACTAGGCCAGGCCGGTCCCGCTGGCCTCTTAATAGAACATAGCCACGATGCACGATGGTAGGCCCAGTAAAGCATCGCGACAAGTCCAGTCCGCCACTCGGCCCCCGGCTTGGCCCCAGTGAACTCAGGTGGCGGGTCCCGCGGGGCCGGGGCCCGGCGCCTGTCGGCTCGGCTGCTGCCAGCCGTGACCTGTGTCACGCCTGTTATTGGAATGTGTCATAACGACCCACCTCCCGCCAATCTGTTGGACATTACAAAATGGACAGAAGCTCCATTAAAGGACAAATACTTTGCACTTCCCCCACAGAATACATTTTTATGTACTGACCTGACTATTTACACATACACACACACAGACACACTATCGTCCTTGTAACATAGGGTTCAGTTGAAAATCAGCGCCAGGCACTAGTTTTCGGGCATGTTAAGCTGAATTGGGCTTATTTGGCGCAGCCGTAATACTGTTATTGCAAAAAAATTGTGTGTATATTGTGTGGCTTTTTTCTTTCTGTACGTGGTGTAATTTCCTAACTATTTAAGCAACCCTATGATGAACGACCAAAATACACTGGCTGCTCCATACGAGTAGCGTGGCATGTCTAAATTAATGACGGCATACTTCATACTGATAACACAAATCATACCACCTCCGATTATTTATCGATGTAGTGATCTTTTTGAAGTTTTGTTTTCGAACACGCTAAGGCAACAATCAAGTTATCGTGCATTTGCAAGCCGTAGCGTGAGTAGCGTTCTCGTGCTGCTAAAGAAAGAAATTAGAAGGCAATGTCATTTTAAATATGCTATTTTATTGCAAGAAATCTTGTTTGAGTGGTTGAATAAATTTTGTAGAATGCAAAAAGTATAAGGCTGTTGGCAGACCTGACTCAAAACTGTCTCTGTTACCCCGTGTCCTAACCAAAAGCGATCATCGCCCCTTGGACCTCGATTATGAGCTGACGTGTATTTGGACGCCGCACAGTTTTAATTTAATTAATTTTCCAACTTTTTAAATACAAAATTAAAAATAAGAGCGCATAATCTCTGAGAAGCTCAACTCTCAACGGCTTTAGTCACCATCCTGTTGAACGGCAAGATTCGCCACGCAGCATACAACCATCCTGCTGGTATCCTGCTATCTCCTTCTTGCAGCGCAACTCCCACCAGCGAAGACAAAAGAAGGTACGCGCCTCCTTAACTCCACCCTCGCAAGCGACGTTGTCGTTGAACTACCACTGTTGCTTGTATGCACTCCTGGTACTCCACTGTGCTTACACATTTCTGACGTTGGTTACAGGTTTGGGGGCATTTCCAATCATCATAATCGTGCTGCTACTAAGAAACAGTACCCTAGTGGTTTGTTATTGCTGGCTTTCGAACTTTTAACTTCTACAAAATCCATCTACGCTTAATTTTTGCTTTCCTGGTACTTGCGTTGCTTTCCCAGAAGAATCATGCCCATTAATTGCACGCGGCCCCCCTCTTCGCTGCTACCTGTGTCAATTACAACATCGACCCACAGCTTAGCGCCCGTAAGGGATCTGGCTCATGACACACTACTACACCTATGCGCATCAGCGCCTGATCTATCCCAGATAGAAACAAACATCAGTGACCAAAAAACAAGTAAAAAAAGGAAATTTGAAGGCGAAGAAAATATCGCGCCGGCAACTTTGAATACTTTCAATGCTTTCTCTGACTAGCAGGAAAGTCGTTTTGAAGACTTAACGGGTAAGATCAGTAGCATTATTCAACAAAGCATGGAATTGAAGCATAATGTCCAGGTTATGTCGAGCAAGTAAGATAAGTTCCTGGTTCGTATAGTCATCTTCGAGGCGGAAAGGAAAGATGATAAAAAATCACTCATCAACTAAAAGAAAAGTTGGAACTTCGGGAGCGTAAATCTCAATCGACTGGTATAGAAATCCGAAACATCCCCAAGACAGATAACGGTAACGATAGAGGAGGCCCTTTGCAGCTTAGTGCTCAATATGGGGACGTCATTAAATATCGATTTCGAAATCTCCAACGTAAAAGACATTTTATCGATTAAAATCGCAAGACAATTCTTATCCATTAGTTGTAGATTTCACCACAGTTGTCACAAAAGATAAAGTTATTAGTGAAGTAAAGAATTTCAATAAATCCAAGCCAAAAGGAAATAAAAAAATGAAAATAATATCTCCAGTGAAAATTAAACAACTACATTCATTTAAGTGTAATCATTTTCACAATTTGAATTTAAAAATATACTCTATATCTATGCATAT
Source organism: Dryobotodes eremita (assembly GCA_917490735.1). Lineage (NCBI taxonomy): Eukaryota > Metazoa > Arthropoda > Insecta > Lepidoptera > Noctuidae > Dryobotodes > Dryobotodes eremita. The sequence continues at coordinate 2,768,213 of OU823245.1, forward strand.
AATAAAATCGTAGCGAAGTCAAAACTGTACATTATTTTTAATTTTTTTTTAAAGTAATTTTTGCGAGGTCTCGGAACGATTCGAATGCCAAAACAATAATTTTAACAAATATTGTCTGTTTGGCCAAATGTATGTTCCAGCATCACGCATAAACTACCGCATAGATTTTGTTCAAATTTTGCAAAGATATTCCTTTTATGGCTGGTCAACCTGTAGAATACAAACTATCACGCTATTTGCTATGAGAGATGAGCAATATTGCAATCTGTTCGTATTCTTCTATAGTTTACCGCAAATTGTAAAACGACGAGCCAAAATATTGCACATATTATAGATTATTATAAATATCTAAGTTGTAATTTGTGGAAAATGTAGTGGGTAGTATATTGGTTAAGTTGAATGATAAGTTATTACCGTTTATTTTTAATATACTACTGTTTGTTGTACCTTATGAAATAAAATAAAATAAAAATAAAAATGAAATTGGTGCTATGTAATCTATTCTGTATCTTTTATGGATCAAAAAACTCTATCAAACCAACTGAAGTTTGAGTATTAAAATGTCAGAAATCACAAAAAACTTCCCACAAATTGAGACGAGATGAGAGAGAACACAATAAACCAGTGTATGACAACAGTCAAATTTTTCCATTACTTCACTGCGCTGAGTAGAGAACGAGTATAGCAGATAGTTACAGATTTAACCTTTTAAATGATTATTATCCCGCTATACCTTTAACTATGCTGTCAATCATGACATAATATAGTAACGGCTATTTTAGTCAACTTTCAACAAAGCAAATAGCTTGGCGGTTCGACGACTGCTTTGCAAACGTATGTTCGATTCCCAACAATTGATATTTTTGTGCTTACCTTTTTAATATTTTGCATTACTTCCATTTTTCCTATTATATTATGATAGTTCGTAAAACGTACACAGAAAAACATAATCCTGTGTGTTTACAATCTGCTGTTATATTATTTTAGTGATGTTCGTTAGAAAGCATCAGTCAGTGTATCAGTGTTGTGTCATTAGGTAGTATATACAGGAACGCAGACGTCATTAATTCATTTCACTAAAAAGCAATGAGTAATTACTACTGAAGGCTGCGGGTGTCGACCTCAGGACGAGCTGCTTCTCACTCGGAAAACTGTACGTCGCTTGCTGCCGCGTCACCAGTCCTGACTCTCTTCATATTTTGGCTGCTGAGACAAAAACTACGAACGTAGTATACAGGAAAGTTTTATAAACATGTGGCTGTTGTTTTAGTAAATTGTGGTGTCTTACGACTTCCACGCGAACAAAGTCACGGGCAGAAGTTAGTTAATAAATATGATGTAAGATTTAACAAAATTGTAAATGTAGGCAAAAAAAATCCAGTCTATAATCAGCTGTGATACAGATGTTTTACGTAGTTCGGCTGCAGATGCTCCCATTTTATATGATTTTCATTATACCCTACAATTTTTTTACGCACTATGGTTTTTGTAATGTTAATATTTTATTGTCAATAAATATAATTTTATTATTAAATTATTATACTTAAGTATATAAATACAAGTCGTGTGTGCGATGAGATTTCCTTTCGGCGCATGATGAACTTCCATATAAACTTTCATCCCATATTCTCAACAACAAAAAAACTGTAAAACCCTTCCTTCTTTCGCTTTTGTTACATATAGGAACCTTCGGGCCCTTCTAGACCCAGCGGCTGAGGCTGTGTATTGTCAGTCAATGAATAAATTTAAGATTTTTCAATAAGTTTGTAGATCAATGTAGATTCATGCAATCACATACTGTACAACACTTATAGGTTATTGATAATTTAACATTACTGTATTACCGGAGCCCTGTTTCTGGTCGTTTACAACCGGGCTATTTGCAGACTATTGTAAGATGATTTAGTTTTCTTCTGAACTCAGGCTATACCGTAATAGGGCACGCCACAATTGCGGCGGTAAGACCCCTCTTTGAGGAGTGGCTTGAGAGGCGCCACGGCGTCCTCACCTTCCGCCTGACGCAGGTCCTCACCGGACATGGCTGTTTCGGGAGGTTCCTGTTTCGAATAAGGCGGGAGGAAACGCCCGGGTGTTACCATTGTGTGGATCGACCGAAGGACACGGTGGAGCATACGGTGGAGGTCTGCCCGGCTTGGGCGGAGCACCGCCGTGTCCTCGTGGCGGCGATCGGCGGCGGCGACCTCTCGCGTCCGGCCCTGGTTCAGGCCATGGTACGGAGCAAGAGGGAATGGGAAGCCGTCACCTCCTTCTGCGAAGCAGTAATGCTCGTGTAGGAGGAGGCGGAGCACGAAAGGGAGAGGCATTCTCTGCGCCCTCGCGCCCCTAGCCGCCGCAGGAGGAGGAGACACCCTGGGCGTCGGGAGTCGATTGCCGACTCCCGGCCACCGTAGGCGCGGGCTTGCGGACGGCGGGCAATGGGCAGCTCGCCGTCCGGTAAGGACCAGGCCCGGGTCGACGGCGCGTCGTGTTCCACGCGCGCCTCAAAGAGATGTCAGCAAAATTGACGGGGTCCGACAGGACCGATGCCTGCCGGGGCTGCGGATTGTTCGAAAGAGTTACCGTGGCCCTGGCGCACAGGCAACTGAAGGAACACGGGTGGGTTTTAGTCAGTAAGAGTCTGACACGCCCTTCCGCTCCGCCCAGAGCGGGAGACGTCATTTGATGATTTCACACCAAAAAAAAAAAAAAATAGGGCTATAACGTAATGTTTGAGATCCTTCTCGTGGCCCACACAGAGAAGATCTTCTGTTACTGCTCTTTGTGCGACGGCGTCGTCGCCAACACCCGACGCGCGGGTTAATCAAATGTGCCGATGTTTTATACGAGACTCTGCGGCGCGTGTCGCGCGGTGGGACCACAGTGCGCTCTTCACACATAGTTCCGTGGCGATGGGCCTTTTAGTAAGGGACGAAACTGCTTTAATTTAAGATTACTTAATATAAGTGGAAGGACCTGGAATGACTTGGGGGAGGCCTTTGCCCAGCAGTGCAGCAACAATATTTTAACTTAAAAGAGTGTCCATGAAGTTGCTTGCCCGTTCTTTCCTATAGGAACATACTGCGCTTTGGAATGGGCAACTATAACTTCATTTTTCTGACAGACAGTAAAAAAGTGCCTGGAATTGGTCTTAATTGAAATAAATGCTTTGAGTTTGAGTGGCACTGTACTGTCATTCTGGATATAATTAATAGGTACTTATGTCTTTTAATAATTAGCTAAACATAGTAAACATGTCTCGTTTCTTATTGTGAGTATAAACCAACAATGACTGTATATAGGCTATCTAAATACGTCATTAACGAATGTTGACGACATTTGGGCGAATTTTAATCTCAACGCAAATAAACAAACCCTACCATTTACAGCCATGCATGTAACTCAAACTCTCGTCAAGTGAAACATCAAGTATCATTACTCTAATTACAGCCGGGGGGTAGAACATTACAAATAAGTGTTAAATAATATCATCAATACAACGAAGAGATTAATCCCGCGCGGTTGCTATGCACTGTCGTCCCCCCAGTGGGCGGGCGACGCAGGGGGGGGGGGGCGGCGGACGGAGGAGGTAATTAATTAATTGCCTGAGTGTAAGAAGCCGCTGAAGAGCAACCTGAGCCGCTTGTAATACGACAGTCTGCTTCACGTGTTAGCGGATCTATTGAAAATATTTGTACTTAAGCGGATTATTTGAAGAACAATAAGCAGGGTTTTATTTATAACACTCTTGTTCAATTTGCTTACTGATCAAAATCGACTGGGCTCACATACACAATATCGTGCTACTTATTTAAGTACGATGGTGGTGTGTTATCTCAATATTTTTAAAACTAATTATTACCTTTACATCATTACATCATTCTTTACTTGATTACAGTAAGATTCATGACAAATTGATGCCAACTGAATTAACGGATACGGAAAATTTCCAAACTACATACACTTTAACTCCAACACTAGTCTTGAACACATCAATAAAGCGCGGTTTTTCTTCTCAAACATTACGTATCAACTTTCGATCGCATCTTTTAAAATGCGTTCCTTTCCAAGATAACGAAAAAACCTTACAAAGGGTGAAAAACTCCGCCGAGGATCATTGTACCATTTGTCATGGCGCGGGAGAGGCCCCCAGAGACACAAGGCCTCCAATCATCAATTTTCGAGTACGCGAGGACTCGGCCGGGATCGTTGTGAACCGCTACGGATCGCTGCGAATCGCTGCGGCGGCGGCGGCGTACCGCGGCGCGATATAAATTAGAGGCGAGTTATGCGACGTTTTTTACGATCAGCGTCACGGACCACCTGCGCAGCTTGTATTCGATACACAATTTTGGGAGCAATACAATATATAAAATAATTTGGCAAGTAATCAAATTCATATGTGAGTTATTCTGAACTTGTCTTTTTAGCTGAAAATATCAAACTGAGATACTTTTATAACTTAATCTCTATAAAGAATTTCTAGATATTATATAAAATTGAATCAAAAGACTTAAATTAAGATTTATTGTGATTACGTATTGGAAGTGCGTCTCGGTAGAGTACAAAGCGCCACCTTCACCGTTCAATAACTGTATTCAGCGTCAAAGTGCGCAATAAAGTTGTCCTCAATATTGAGACAAGTTCGTATCTGTCGCGAACAAGCGGGGCTCCTAATTCACGGCCTCCACTCCCAAATTAATTAAAAGTCGTTTAATAAAAACAGTAAATTTGCTGTGTATCGTTTTTTCGGCAGCGTACCGGCGCGGCCCAATTATTGGAGAACACGTTTCGATTTAATAAAGCAATTTAGAAAAAGGGCAATTTGCATTGGAATGAGGGAAGGGTTGTCTGGGCGGAAAGAATCAGGAACAAGTATAACGGACAAGTGGCCACCGGGGAGCGGCGAACGACTCGGGCCGCGCCGGGCGCTCTTAGGCTTACGCTAGGCACTGAAAGTGACTGTACGATGAATTATTTTATTTCTGTAAGTTGGTTTGTACAAACACTTTTACACGTCAATCATATTATAAAAACTAGATAAGGTCGGCGTTTTCTATCCGACTACTCTAAGAAGAAACACTGAAACAAACTAAATACCAGCACGTGCGGACGTCGATAGAATCTTTACCATTAACGCTCCCGCAAACAAGCGCGACGCGACTCTAGTAGAACAATTTCTATGAAAGATTCATGGAAATTTTTCTACAAGAGTCGCATCGCGCCTGTATGCGGGAGCTTTTACACTGGACTGCCTCATTGGTCTAGCGGTCTTAAGTGCAATTGCTGAGCATGAGGTCCTGGGTTCGATTCCCAGGTCGGGCAAAGTGTTATTGGGTTTTTCCATCAGTAATTTCTTAGTAGCAACCGGACCGGACCAGACTGGCCCGCCCAGACTGGATTTTTGCCCGGTTCATGGCAGACTACTTACTTTAGAGAAATGTAGGTGCACTGTTATGTAGGTGCACTGTTATGTAGGTGCACTGTTATGTAGGTGCACTGTTATGTAGGTGCACTGTTATGTAGGTGCACTGTTATGTAGGTGCACTGTTATGTAGGTGCACTGTTATGTAGGTGCACTGTTATGTAGGTGCACTGTTATGTAGGTGCACTGTTATGTAGGTGCACTGTTATGTAGGTGCACTGTTATGTAGGTGCACTGTTATGTAGGTGCACTGTTATGTAGGTGCACTGTTATGTAGGTGCACTGTTATGTAGGTGCACTGTTATGTAGGTGCACTGTTATGTAGGTGCACTGTTATGTAGGTGCACTGTTATGTAGGTGCACTGTTATGTAGGTGCACTGTTATGTAGGTGCACTGTTATGTAGGTGCACTGTTATGTAGGTGCACTGTTATGTAGGTGCACTGTTATGTAGGTAACCCTTCGGGTATTACAGGCGTGATGTTGGGCTACACAAACATCGAGTGTAGCTTTTTATAATAGTTATTTATGCAACTGTTGTATAATAAGGGTTATTAAAACATGAATGTGGGTTTACCACACGAGGCGAAGCAGATTGTGATACAAGTATCACACGAGTGTTTTAATACCTAATTATGTACAGTTGCCTATATAGGTACAAGACTTTATCTACACACATGATATGAATCCTCTATAAAAGGTTCTGAAACCATAGCGAGTTGCACAGTGCTATAAGAACTACCTAAATTCATGGCAAGTTTAATTGCTGAGTATCGAATACAAACAAACGATGTATATGTAATAATAGAATTATTTATTGTAATAATTATTTACATTTTGGATCATACAATTATTGATTTTTATTGTTTTCTCGACTTTTCTGGTAATAAATGGCTAGAAATGTCCTTTGCTGCATTAGAAATATCTGGCGGTGTGTTATCAAAACTTGTATCACTCATTTTTGTAAATAACAAAGTAATCAATTTTTGCAATACTAATATCGAACAAAAATGGCATGATACGACGTGAATTCGAATAACCAATAAGTTTTTTTTTTTAATTACGGCGCTGTGGCAGTGAAACGTGCGTGCATGACAATGTTCTTTGTTTTGACAAGAAGTTGCGTAATTAAATTTAGTACAACATTATATTATAACACTCGTTTGGATGACATTATGGTTACTATGGCACTGGTTGTTTTAATGTTGGCAATAAGCTAACTGTTTCAGGAACTTTTATAGAGGTTTTGTAGCATGGGTGTAGATAAAACGAATTATATGAAAGAAAACACGATTAATTGCGGTAAATCAATTGATTAATCGCTTTATTTACCTGTTTTTCTAACTCCTTATTTTATGGAGACTTTCAATACAGCTCAATTATTAACTGTTCACTTTATAGCCTTTTCATGACTGGGTCAAGTAAAAGTAAAAAAGTAGTACCTAGGTAAGATTTTGTACAAGCTAACGACTCATTATTTACTATAGGTACCTGCTCGGGAAGTTCTCCGGTAGAACCCAGTAAAGATACAGTATTTGCTTTAAAAACATACATTGGAATAGCAGCTAGATAGATAATCGATTCGTCCTTTATAAGTTATCTATCCCTCGAAATTATAATACTCCGATTATTTAAATTAAACAAATTAACAGACGCATGATTGTCTGCTAGATACTGCAAGACTTGAAGGACAGCCTGTACTAGGCGTCGAGTGTTTGTTATTACTAGAAGTAATATCACAACACATTTAACAAAATACGCAGTAACAACCAAGCAACACAGATTGAGTGAATAATCATTGGATAAAAGCGTTTCTGGAAACTTCAAGCTGACATAGATGACTGGCTAATGTCTGGATATACGCTTACACAGATGTTATTCAAGCAATTTGGGTACAAAATAAAATGCTTCTAACTGAATAAGAGCAATATAATAGCAACATAGTAGCTGAATAAATATACAATAAGCTTAATATCATCTATATACAAATTACAAATACAAATAGTTTATTTTCCTTTACAAAAAAAAAACGTGTTTTTACGTAAAAACACGCTATTAAGGCGTCCCCCCGAGCAAAACGCCGCGCAAGCCGCTTTTTGTGCAATGTTTAGGATCTATCAACTTGTTATTTAAAAAGAAATATCAAATAATAAAAATACATTAAATTTCTACATAATCTTGACTCTAAAACTGTCCATTGCTTTTTTTTTTTTAAAGGAGTCTATGCTTCATTAATCTCCTTTCAACGAAACCATAAAAATGAGAAAAAAATATCGATTTCATGCTTATCCTCGTAAAGTAGACATTATTTAATTTTGCTACTGACACTAATGGATAGACAATTTAATAAAGAACATTTTATAGCATTTTTTTTTTCAAAAGACTAAAATTTAATTTTATAAAGATTTTATACTAAAATCTGTGCGTATTCACATGCGCCCCGTACCGGGATTCAGTGTGCCGAAAGGTCTCGAGGGTGAAACACGTATCGTTTGTCAGCGCTCGATCACGTGACACGTCACATTATCCGTAGATAGTAATATTTGTATAATGTTTGCTTTGTTTTTTTTTTGTGTTATGCCATAGAGTTATGAAACTACAGACAAGAACATTCACATTGATTCAGTACTTACGTGGTTCAATGCTTGTCATATTGTATTGATTTCAGTGTATTTTAAAATAAATAATCTTTTTAGATAAAAAAAAAAACACGTGTGGCACTCGGGGACTGCCGCGGTAAAGCTATTGCATAGCATTTTTTATCAACTTATGCAATTATAATTATTTATTTATGCAGTATTTTTTTTTCTTTGATATTAATTCAAGAACAGTCGTACGATATACATACACGTTAAGCGAACGCTCGGCCGAGCTACATGGTAGGCGGAGTGAGGGTTGTTAGGTTTTATTTTCGTTACGGAATTTCTTGATTCGGTCGCCGCGCTCAAAGCCCGCGATAAAAGCTATGCAATAGCTTAAAAATAACCAAAGTGATGCACCTCTAATAGATTAGAAGTATCTATTAGAGGTGCATCACTTTGGTTATTTTTATACAACCGATGGAAATAAGCAATAATGAGTGAGTATTCTACTTATATAATCCTTTTCTTTTTAGCATGCTAAAGTGCAATTTTATTACATGTCATACAAATTTTAATTGGCGACTTATACAGAACTTTCGTTTCATACAATGTAGCATATTCCTATTCTTTCTTCTTTCTTTTCTTTTCTTTTAAAAAAAAAAAAGACGTTGCCGCACACTAGGAATTTCTCCTGTATTGTGGGTGCTTTTACAAACATTTAAAACTCACATACACAAACAGCCAGACCCGGAACAACTACTTGTAGGTCATACAAATATTTGTTCCGTGCGGGAATCGAACCCGCGACACGCAGCGCAGCAGTCAATCGCTTAACCACTGCGCCAACCGTGCCGTCTATTATACACCCTCTGTGTGAAAGTGAGTGTTCATTACCCTTGCGAATGCGTTTTATTTTACTATTTATGTACTTAAACATAACCCAACACACCAAAAATACTTGCATAGGAAATCGATCCATGTCATCATATAAATAAGGAGCACAATCGTATGTGCAAAAAAAAATTGAACTGCCAAGTACTTTTTTTTCGTAAAAACGATTATGCTCCTTATTTATATAGCAAAACAGATCAATTTCCTATGCAAGTGTTTTCATCTCTAAAAGCCGCGGCGGCGGCGCGGGCTGGCATTGCCGCACTGGTTTTTATCCTCACTTCTGTACAAATAAGACACATTATAGCGATCTATACTAATATTATAAAGAGGTAAAAGTTTTTTTACATAAATGTAGAGAAGAATCCATGAATCAGGCTGCAGAAAGAGAAAACCTATTTAGGGATTTTTAAACTAGAAATAGTTAAATTAAGAATAATTTGTATAAAGGTACCTACTTTAAAATAATAAATGATAATAAAATTTACTTTTTGTTTATTTATAGTTTTTATACTTGTATCACTGTCTGTATAACACCTTAAATCTAAAAAATAAACACCACATAATGTTTATTATAGAGCACCATGAATAGTTGTATGTTATGTGTATAAAAACGTGTGCCCCCATCGGGAACGAAGTTTAGTTTAGTATTTAGGATAAACAACCGGCCGCACAAAATGCTCGTCTGCTCAAATCTCGATACTCGCGCACATACACTTGTATATAATAGAAAGAAGCAGCGAGAGAGAGAGAAAGTCGCATGGAGGAGGCATACGGCTTTTTTCTTACGTGTCGATTTCTACCAGTTAACTAAAAACTATCGCCTTTTTCTAGATAGGGCCATCTTGAATTTTGATTTTAACCCCATGATCGTTGTCAGCTCCCTCGAAAACCATGGAAACGACACCCATGACGAAAAATTTGGAAATTTTTGGAGGCGCCATCTTGAATTTTGATTTTGACCCCTATTTTGTTATAAGAAATTTTTGTTAGAGAGAAAGTCGCATGAAGTGCATCGCCGTTTCGTTATTCCTTACAAAAGTTGAAAGTATTCATGGACGTTAGTACCTATATAGTCACTGAATTCATGATCAACATTATTTATGCGCAACGTTTTTTAATTCATAGAAAGATTTTTATTTTATTTAATGCCGTGTCTGTGAATTCTAAGAACTGTGGATTGTACTTGTATTCGTAAGTTGTTCGCCAGAAGGCGCTACTAAAGTTTTGCGAAGTATTGTAGAGGTGGGGTGCGGCAAAGAGGGAACGAATGCTCAAGGTTATTTTGCTCAGGGTACCGCCTTAAAACCCTTTCAACCAGTTGAAAGTGCTCAATTTCACTAATTCAGTCAATATTCAGCATTTAGATTATTTTTGTGTTTTTATGGAGACAATAATAAGTAAATAATATTTAAAAAATTGTAAAATTTTAATTATAATTTCACCATTGTAACTCTTACCAAAACGCCTTAATTTACAATCGGTGTATTACTGAATTTCGGTAAGTAAACTTTGGTTTCATATAATGTTATAATCAAGGAAGTGAATTATTATTACGCATGTAATTTTATTGTCAATATACATATATCTTTACTGTAATTTTTAAAGCACCACGTCATTAAGCTACCATTCAGGAAGTAAACAAGTGTTTTATAATAGGCTGGCTTAGATATGTGAAAGATTTTCAATGCTTTTGTGAATTTCAGTACGCAAAAACAACGTGGCTAATGCTGGGCATCATTTTAAAAGTGGTTCTATTAATAAAACGCAGTATTTGATTAGATATTGTATCGTTTATATTTCATCAAAGAGGTTATGTCCTGATGATGTTTATGTTGAATATAAGCTTTTCCACACACACACAGCGATTTCCTTGCTTACTTCTGCATAATAGATGTAATGTGACCAGTTATAATGGTATTATTTGGTTAAAACTTGTTTAAAAGAACATAATACAATTTTCATCTAAAATTATTGATGAACGTGCAAAATCATAGCTTACGGTTTAATCTCTTCAACTGTAAATAACCGTTTAAATTAGTTGAAAGAACTTACTTATTTTCAAATATGCAGCCTTCTGCTTAACAAAAGCGAAACAAAACCTCAAATATTTAGCTACTGAATAACTGGTTCTGATTAAAGTACAATACAGCTTGAAGAAAACAGAAAATAGGTTATTCAGCATCAAGCAGTTTAATGAAAATTGATACCAAAGTTAAACAGATAAATGCTATCACATCAGCTATTATGCAGCTCTCAGTGATCTCCGATTCCTTAAACTGAATAGCGTATCTTTAATAGTTCTGTTCATGACCAATATTAAGCTTTAAAAAAGGAAATCAGTGCTATAAAGAACCGCGACTAAAAAACCGTTCAATACAGCATTTGTCTATGCTGGAAGCTTTAATAGTTATGAAATTAAGGTTTAAACTGCTTATTAGTACATTTTTATATTGTTATCTGGCTTAATGTGTTGCTTGGCAGAGTCATCCATTAACCCGTCTCGAGCAAGCTAAAGGCGCGTCCACAGTGTATGCTGTGTCGCGCGATCCTAATGCGGTGCTTCGCATGCCGCCCTGCCCGGGCGCCCCGCATGCCGCTCTGCCCGGGCGCCCCGCACTAACATAGCCGATGGAAAAATCGCCAGATTCCATATACAATAATCGTCGCCATTGAATAACAATCGCTCGCAGCGCTTTTATTAATAAATTCTATTACGTACTACGGAGTGACACGGCCGGGGGGGGGGGGGGAGGGGGGTTACTCTGTCGTCTATGATTTTCGTTTTCGTTTCTCGTGATATCGCGGACATTGAGCTGCGCATTTTATTTGTTGTTGATATCTTTAGGTCCCATCTGTTGTGACGTACATGCTAGAGAATAGCCTGTGTTTGTAATAAAAGTATATTTAATAAACATAACCGTTTAGGTGCTGGAGATAGCAATACAACGAAAGTTCTGGAATCTTTTACTGAGCATTGCGTCAAAAACGGCCCTTCTTGTTCAACTGCGGCTACTATGGCAATTGCAATCATTGAACTGACCATTCCAGAAATCTACACACCACACGTGGTGAATACCGACGTCTGCTAATTTCAAGCTGCGGTACTACGTTGCCGTTTGATCTCTAGATCTAATTACTCGTTAATGTGACACATTTCATGTGATTACTGCTACCCATATAAGTACATTTGGCCTCTCTTTATGTAATGCGGTTACTGAGGCTACTGCTCGCTCACCCTGAGGTTGTTAGTCAAGCCGTGGTCAGTGCCAGTTCTGATTTACCTAATATTTATTTTTCTGCGATAGGTACACTTTGCGATAGCACCTAGTTAGATAAAATGATAAGCCTGAATTAACTTAATTAGAGAAAAAACCTACTTGGAAATATCTGTGAGAATAAATGTGTTTTATTTTCAATGGGATTTTCTAAACATTTCGACTGGATGGCTTGTCCCTGCGACCTGCAGTCATCATAGCCCACCGACCCCACAGGACATTATCCTGAGACCGACTTATGTATAATTAATTCTATGATATCATAATCTTGTCGTCTCCCTTATATCCTACTCCATGTACTTGCTGGTGTTATTTCTATGAACTGCGACGGGCATGAACTGTGGCAGGGGGAGGAAGAGGGGTAGCGTGTCATTTCCGCCTGTCTGGTAGCTCAAGGACTGTCCTTGGCTGTAATACTCTCCCAGTGACCACGACCTTGGGTACCTTGTATCTCACGTAGTTGCTTCTGTTCAAACAAAAGAACTGCTTTTATATTTGTTTCTGAATAATTATCAGACCGGGGACACGAACGGACAGTTTGTTTGCGGTTCTAGGTATCACTGAAGTTATAGTCCACTTATTTACTTTATGTGACAGTAATGGATAAAGTTATATCTTAACAGAAATAAAAATAGAAACCATTTAATTGTTTATAAATTAGCTCTCAGGTAAGATGGTATTTTTAGGGTTTCGTACCCAAAGGGTGCCAACGGGATCCTATTACTAAGGCCCCGCCGTCCGTCCGTCCGTTTGTTACAAAGCTGTATCTTTTTAACAATAATAAGTAGACACTTGAAAATTTTCACAGAGTGTGTCTAGCGGGTCCATATTGGCTCAACTAAAGTTCTTTACCCGAAATTGTTCTTCCTAACGATTTGTAATCCGAATGATCACTCTTCCTAAAATTTTTCATCCTAAAGTTTTCATTCATACTATTTGTAGTGCTACCGGCGATGTTCATAACACTCATGTTTCCGAAAATTGTAATTAATAATATCATTAATGTAAATATATTTAAACTCCTACTGTTTTTTATCATAACGCTTTTATCCCTAAACATAATTACCATAATATTTTCACCCAACTTATATATAACCTACCCACTATATTTTAAACCAACTGTTTAGAATGATTAAAGGTCGTTTGACTGATTTTTGTCTTAAATGAATGAAATTCAGGTCAGAGTGTCGTCTTGGGGGCACTATGAAAAAAATACTTAGAAAAATTTCGCGACCAATTTCGAGGTAGCGCTCGCCGGCCGCTGCCGCGGCACCGCTCGCTTCGCTCGCTCGGCTCGCGCGTAGTTGGTCACAGTTCTAACCTAACCTAACCTATGGATATATTTGCAGGTACACACCGCTATAAATAAAATTAAAGAATACGCTTTATTCTTATATGTTACACATGTTATGTGAAAATAAAGTTACGCAAAATTTATAATACTGATTATTATGAATAAAAAGAAATCTAAACAAAAAAAATATGACTTTGAATAATAGTGTATAAGATGGTTATGTTGAGAAAATATGGGAAAACAAATACAAGTATAATAGATGTTTATTGCTACTGACATTATGAAGTTGAATGCTTCGGAATTATGAACATTAGAGACAGAGTAGTTAGGAATTGTGATTGTTAGGATGAAAAATGTTAGGAAGAACATTTTCGGATTTCCAATTATCGGAGTTGAAAATTTAGGTGAACTTTGGCGCACCCGTGTCTAGCCGCTATAACAACAAATAAAAAATAGAGTTAAAATTACTGGGGTCCCCATACAACAGACGTGTGTTTTTCTGCGTTTTTTGGTCGATTTAAAGCATTTAAAACAAAAAAAATAGTGTTAAATATTGAACGGTGGCACAGAACCTTTTGTGTGCGAGTCCGACTCGTACTTGGCCGTTTTTTTATGAATAGTCTACAATAGATACATTGTACCCGACGGCATGCAACATTTAAAATAATAGCATTAATAATAGTTATACCTAAGAATTGAGGACTCCAAGTTGATGTGAGGGATTGTTCGTCTTTGAAGATGCTACCTAAGTATAAACACACAAATTGTTTTTATATCTGCAGCACAAGTTTAAAAGTTTTACATCCTTCAACAGTTTTTAATTCATCAAAGGTCAAAGAAGTTAATAAATAAAAAAGGCTTGAATTTTATTTCTTAAACGGTAAATATAAATAATAACGTAAACTCAAACTCAAAGCATTTGTTTCAAATCAACCAATTACAGGCACTTTTGAATTGTCAAGGGGTCGGTCAGTCAGAAAGATGAAGCTAGTTGCCATGGAGAAGAACGGGCAAGCAACTCCATGGAAACTCTTTTAAATCAAAATATGGTTGCAAAATATTGGTTACTCGCCAGATGTCAAAGTAAATATAGTAATTAATTCTACGAAAGCGTAAATATATATTTAATTAATTTCATTTTCTAATATATATTATCATCATCACCAGCCTACAGCAGTCCACTGCTGCACATAGGCTTCTCAAATTGCACGCCATTCAGCTCGATTCTCAGCAACTCTCATCCAGCTGCTCCAGCCACCCTGCGAAGATCGTTGCTCCATCTAACATGACGGCGTCTAACCTTCCATTAGCCAGTTCGCGGTTTCCACTCAAGAACACGTCTACCCCAACGGTCATCGGTTCTACGGCTAATATGGCCAGCCCGTTGCCACTTCAGCTTGCTTATTCTGTGACCTATGTCGACAACTTTGGTTCTTTGCCAGATAACCTCATTCCGGATTCTATCCCACAGAGAGACCCCAAGCATAGCTCGTTCCACGTTTCGGCTCTGTAAGTCATAACCGGCAGGATGCACTGATTGAAGAATTTAGTCTTTCAGCTTTGCGGAATACGAGACGAGAAGACTCGACAAAGCTTCCCAACCGCTGCCCAGCCCAGCCAAATTGTTCTGTTAGCCTCCTTCTCAAAGTTGTTATTACCAAACTGCAGAGTTTGCCCGAGGAAAACGTATTCTCGAACAACCTTGAGAGCACCGCCATTGATAGCAATCGGTCCCGGAGTGACGTGTTCATTGAAAATAACCTAGGTTTTGTCCAAGTTCATCTGGAGTCCAATGCGTACAGAAAAATCAACTAGGCCGTCCAGCATCTGCTGCAAGTCATGCAGCAATTCAGTCAGTATGACGATGTCATTTGTAAATCTCACGTGTGAGATGTACTTGCCGTTGATGTTACTGCCGCGTCGTTCCCAGATCAGCGTCTTAAATACATCCTCCAAAGGGTTAGAGAACAATTTTAGAGAAATTACGTCCGCTTACCCTCGACGCATGAGGATGTTCAGCATTGCTATTCTGTAACCATCTCACCGTGAAAACATAGGTGAAGTGAGCGTGGAGTGAGCTGTCAGTGTCATCCCACTGATGCTAGGGATTGACCAAGCATAACATCTACAATCTTAATCGAGATTTTAATAATATTTTTATGCTAATTCTATTGATAATTTTATATTAAGTAGGTACTTATTTCAAAGCTAGTATTTAAGTGTCTAAACATTACTATTTTGGGGGTTTTTAAAATAATAAAAGAGTAAAACAGAAATTCGATTAGAAACTCAATGTATTCTTTTTTTTTTTTGCCTTTTTTTTTTAGGTATAGCCTGAAGCGCGAACGCGGCACACACGTACAATAAATAAAATAAAACACACGTATTAAGACAGCTAAGTACTAAAGAAAATGCGCGTCAACATTGTTTGTTATTTTACTATGAACCCATTGTTAAATGATGCGTATGTTCTTTTTACGTATTATGTAAACGAACAATACACCAATCACTGAATACTTGCTTAGCACAATTTTATGAAGTTGCTCAATCTCACCTCAAGTAATATAATACGTTTATTGAAAACTAAATGTAGGTACTAAACTGACATTTTAAATGTATAAAAATGGTTTGAATTGACATTAAAATATCTAATAGCATTGAAATGAATAGGTAAGTACATACTTATTTGCCACTAAACCAGAATAAGTCAATGCTTGTAGAGATGACTTTCAAAGGCAGAAAATCGAAAAAAAAACAATGTGATGAGAATGACAGCGCCTTCTACGCAGTCGCGTGTTTTCACCAGATTCCTGAAATCACGCGGCGCTATCCATAGCAAGAACACTTCGGTGCGGTGCGCTGCGCAAAGTGCAATAAAGTTGAACAGTTCAATATTCTCATAGTAGGTAGGCTGGTATTGATGATGATCATTTGATTAATATTCTCGACTAGTTAAGTAAACACCACGCACATCTTTTTGTATCTAAATGATTTGGTATTTAGGTACCTACACAAACAATAAAAAAAAGCTCATGTGATGCGAATGACAGCGCCTTCTGCGCAGTCGCGTGTTGCACCTCACTTCACCCGATTCCTGTTAAGTACAAAAATCACGCGGCGGTATCCATAGCAACACCACTTCGGCGCGGTGCGCTGCGCAAGTTGCAGTAAAGTTGAACCGTTGAATATTGTTAGTATAGTATGTAGGTAGGTATTGATGATGATGATTTGATGAATACTCTTTTCTTATTGGCATCGAGTAGTTAAGTACACACGCACATCTTTTATTATTTAAATGATTTTGAAGTGGGTATGCGTGTATATTCAATACCTAGGCTGGCCCACTTACTGAGTGCGCAATAGCGAGTAGGTAGATAGGTAAGTACTTGTCGGGGTCCGGTGAGTTTAATAAAATGCTAATAAGTTTAGACTAGTTTTATATTAATGTAAACAATAAGCGTACTACAACGAATCAAACAGATGAATGCATGTCAATACCATCAGGATACGGTACTTATACTAAATGGTAAACAAACTACGTCACCGTTAGGAACGGCCTCAATGCTAGCGTCATCGTGCTAGACAAAGGATCGCAGGCGGCGGTCGTCCGTGTGTGCGCTTCACTACGCACACATAGTAAAAATCCTTATCTCGGAGGCCGGGCCAAAAGAGGTGGCGTGATTTTTGTGCTGCGTTCTAGTGTGCGAGTTTACTTGCCTACTCGCCACACCACTCCCCTGGTGAGTCGTAGTCGGGCTACGGACGATAGTAATCCGGGAATCTGACCGTGCGTCCGCTCCTCGTCTTCTTGACAGCGACCTGGTCTCCCGGTAGTTGCTGTTGTGACGTCATGACAGGTTGTTCATTGGTAAGGTATGCTGGCTTTAGCCGGTCAAGTGTGACCTTTTGCTTCTTTCCCTTCACGTCGAGGTCGAAAGTCTTCTGTTCTCGATGCAGGACCTTGTATGGTCCTAAATATGGAGCTTCCAGTGACCTTCGCGCGGGACCTTGTCGCAAGAAAACATGGGTAGCTGTGTTCAGGTCCTTGGGCACATAGAACGGTCGATTGGAACTAGTGTGCCAAGAAGTAGGTTGTGGTGTTAGCTTACTCATGTGTGAGCGGAGTCTGCTGATCAGGTTGGTCATGTCAACTGTCTCCTCTGGAGTGGAGGCGAAGAACTGTCCTGGTAGACGGAGCGGTTCACCATACACCAGCTCTGCCGCGGTTGCTTGCAGGTCTTCCTTGTAAGCGCTACGTATGCCCAGTAGAACCCACGGCATCACCTCGGTCCAGTTCGAGTTGGCGTGACAGATGATGGCGGCTTTCAGCTGGCGGTGCAGCCTTTCCACCAGGCCATTGGCTGCGGGGTGGTAAGCTGTGGTTGGGTGATGCGATGCTCCGATTAAGGCAGCGAGTTCCTTAAAGGTGTGGGACTCGAATTGCCTGCCCCGATCGGTGGTGATGTGCTCGGGGCTGCCGAAGCGCGCTATCCACCCTGACGTTAAGGCGGCTGCGCAGGTCTCCGCCGTGATGTCCTGTAGCGGGTATGCCTCAGGCCAACGCGTTACGCGGTCGACTATGGTGAGGCAGTACCTATAACCAGAACATAATGGTAAAGGACCAACTAAGTCAATGTGAATGTGGCGGAACCGTGCTGAAGGCGTCTGGAAAGCTGTCAAAGGTGCTGACGTATGTCTGGACACTTTGCTTCGTTGGCATGCTTCACATTCTTTGGCCCATTGTCGACAGTCCTTTCTTACGCCGGGCCATACATACCTTTCGGCCACCAAGCGGACTGTTGCTTTACCACCGGGGTGACTCAGACCGTGAAGGGTATGAAATGCTTGTTTGCGAAACCGTTTGGTGAGAAATGGGCGTGTCCCCGATGCGATGTCACAGTACACCTCTACTCCCGCTTCTGGCAGTCTGATTTTCTTCAGTTTCAGACTGGTGCCGTTAAGTATGAGGTCCTTGAGTTCCGTGTCGGTTTCCTGTTCTCTGGCTAGGCACTGGTAATCTATGGGCAAATTTATTTGGTTAATGCGTGACAAAATATCGGCTACTACGTTTTCTTTGCCAGCCACGAACTTTATATCTGTTGTGTACTGGCTGATAAAATCGAAATATCTGAACTGACGTGGGGAACAGTTTTCACGAGGTTTGCTGAATGCAAATGTCAGTGGTTTGTGATCGGTCAAAACTGTGAACGTTCTCGCTTCAACCATGAACTTGAAATACCGTATGGCCTCGTATATAGCTAGAAGTTCACGGTCGTATGGGCTGTACTTTGTCTGGGCAGGGCTCAGTTTCCTGGAGAAGAATGCCAAGGGTTTCCATTCTTGTCCCTGTTTTTGCTGTAATACAGCACCGATTGCCGTATTGGAGGCGTCTGTCTGTACTGCGAGTTCAGCCGTTGAGCCTGGATGAACTAACAGTGTGGCCTCTGATAGACTTTGCTTACATCTGTTGAAAGCCTCCAGGTGCTCCGGTGTCATTTCTATTGGTTGTGGTCCCTTAATTTTATGGCCTCTTAAAAATTTGTTTAAAGGTGCCTGCATGGAAGCAGCTGCTGGTAGGAATTTCCGATAGAAGTTGATCATTCCGAGAAATCTTCTAAGTTCCTTGATGTTTTTGGGCACCGGAAAATCCTGGATAGCTTGGACCTTGGTATTTAGAGGCTTGATTCCGGCTGCTGAAACCTCGTAGCCCAGGAAACTCACTTTCGGTTGTCCGAATGTGCATTTGCTTGTGTTTATCAGCACTCCATACAATGACAGCCTCTCAAAAAGTTGCCTGAGGTGCTGTTGATGCTGGACGACGCTGCTACTGGAGATTAATATGTCATCCAGGTAGGTATAGCAGAAATCTAGGCCCCGGAGCACCTCGTCCATGAACCGCTGAAACGTTTGCGCAGCGTTGCGAAGTCCGAATGTCATGAACGGGAATTCGAACAACCCAAAGGGTGTCGTTATAGCGGTCTTGGTTATGTCTTCTTCTGCGACTGGTATCTGGTTGTAGGCCTTAACCAAATCGACAGTGGAGTAGATTGTGCTCCCTACCAGCTGGTGCACAAAGTCCTGCACATGCCGAACCGGATAACGGTCTGGAATCGTACGTGCGTTCAAAGATCTGTAGTCTCCGCACGGTCTCCAGCCGTCGTTCTTCTTGCGTGCTAGATGAAGTGGCGACGACCAAGCGCTCTCTGATCTGCGCGCTGTTCCTTGCTGTAGCATTTCCTCGAACTCTTGCTTGGCTATTTTTAATCGCTCTGAGTCGAGGCGTCGAGGGCGACCATAAACGGGTGGGCCTGGCGTAGTGCGTATATGATGCACTGTGCTGTGTTTTGTGATTCCAGGTCTACCAGCTGGGCGTGTGAGATCTGGATATTCTCTCAACAGTTGTTGGTAATCTGTGCCTTCCGTGGTTGTGCGGACTGACGAGATGGCCTCAGTTGCTTTTTGAAATGTTGCAGCGACCGTCAGTGCAGTGATATTGTCGATTAACCGCTGGTTGCGGCAGTCAGCAAGAAGGTTGTAGTAACCCAAAAAGTCGATGCCGATTATGGGCTTTGAAACGTCCGCTACTATGAACTGCCATGTGAAGGCTCGACGTAGACCCAGATCCAGAGTGAGTGGCAGGTAACCGTAAGTGGCTATAATTGTTCCGTTTGCCGCGAATAATTCGTATTTGGTCCTGCAGCGAGGCTCCCTAACCGCGGATCTCGGGAATACACACAGGTCTGAACCTGTATCGACAAGATATTGTATTTTCGTCTTGCGATCCGTGATGAACAGGCGGCTTGTTACAGCTAGGCAGTCTTGTGCCGCCACTAATGGCTGCCTTGGGAGTTTACCGGCTGCTTGCTGTAGTTGCATGGCTGCGTACATTTCCGCGCCCTGTCACCAAACCGGTAATGGTACCAGCATAGCGGGTGATCTAGGGGTCTGGAATTGGAACGAGAGCGGGAGCGGTGCTGTGAACCATGGCTCGATCTTCGTGACTGCGAGCGACGACGGCTGCGCAGCTCCATGCTCATAGTCTCTAATCTTCGGCTTAACTCTGCTACGGTTTTAGTCAGTGTGTCTATCAGTCTCGTGCGTGCGCGCTTGGCGTATGGCTGTGTTTCGTACATCTGATTCAAATACAGAATTGCTACTAAGTACCTAGTATAGACGGTTGTTTTTGCTAATTGTATATCCGCATAAATAATGGTGAAGTGTAAG
The DNA here is from genome assembly GCA_917490735.1 of Dryobotodes eremita. Lineage (NCBI taxonomy): Eukaryota > Metazoa > Arthropoda > Insecta > Lepidoptera > Noctuidae > Dryobotodes > Dryobotodes eremita. The sequence continues at coordinate 2,788,903 of OU823245.1, forward strand.
AAATGCAATAAAGTCGTGTCGATCGCGAAAGATGAGATCGTTAAATGCAAAGGCCTATGTGAAGCAGTCTTTCATAAAAAGTGCGTTACGAAAGTTACCTTCAAAAACGAAAAGTGTGAGGATTGCGTCTCCCCGACCGGTTCGCAGCCTAGCTCGCCTAGTCTTGAGGAACCAAATATTGCAGTAACCCTGGCTGATATGAACAGAAAAATGGATGTTGTCTACAAAATGGAGAAAAAGCTGAGTGAGTTGGCCGACCTTGTTGATTTCGTATCTGAAAAGTACGACAATTTGTTGGAGTACCAGAAATCAACGGAAACAAAAATCAAAGCCCTAGAAAACATGAATGCACACTTGGAAAAGTGCAATAAATCACTAGAAGAACGTGTGAATGAGCTGGAAGAGAAAGACAAGGAGAAAAAGGTGGAGTTAGCTGGATTGGAAAAAAAAGAAAACGAAGTTGTTGCAAATATAGTTGCCCAGGTTGCTCAAAAGCTCCAGATGGACGTGAGTCAGATTGAGTATGCAGAGAGGGTAGGTCGTGAAAAACCAGACGCCGAGAAACCTCTGCCAGTAGTTATAACGCTGAGAACAAAAGAAGCCCGTGATAAGTGGATCGAAAGTCGCAAAAAACGCTTGACCAATGGCCAAGTTTATAGTACAAATAATGACAGCCGCATCTATATAAATGAGAATCTCACGAGATATAAAAAAAACCTTCTATGGATTACTAAAAACCAGTTAAAAAAAACATACAAGTACATCTGGATACAGGATGGAAAAATACTCATAAGAAAGAGTGACGAGCAAAAGAAAATAATGTCAATTAGGAGTGAACGTGATATTGAACGATTCATAGAAAGTAATGTCACTACGGCGGCTTGCTAGTTGTAGTTATAGATACGTGTCTAGCACACATAGTGCGAAGTGAACGCTGCGAGCATCATTAAGACATAAACAAATAAAAGTGGATCGTTTCGATGCAATTGTCACATTGGAATGTCAATTTACTAGGTTTAAAAATGCAATAACTTGGGTTCAGAGTATATCTAGCACCAACAAATACCTACATACAGTGCACCTGAATGTTCGGTCGATGAGAAAAAACTTCAATGAACTGCTGATTTTTCTTAAAAATTGCTCTAAGCAGATAGAAATATTAGTGCTGACAGAGGTTAACATCAAGAAAGACGAGTTATCATTATACTTCATAGAGGGATACAATATATTTGCAAACACAAGGGAGAATACAAGAGGAGGAGGTGTGCTTATTTATGCTAAGGAGTATCTTGTTGTCAACGCAAATAAAACCCTGACAAGTTCTATGGAATGCCTTCATGGTAAAGTCACGTTTAACCACTCCACTATAAATATTCTTGCGGTGTACAGACCGCCTAAAACGAATAAGTTATTATTTATTGATGAAATCGAGCAGGTAATCAGGAAGATCCCAGCAAACGAGGACATCATCATGTTAGGTGACGTCAACATAAATCTTTTAGGAGTGAGTGAAAGTCATCAAATAACAAAGTACAAGGACTGCCTGTGTGGACTAGGCTTACAGTGCGTAATACCACCGACGGAGGTGACGCGAGAGGCTATCGTAGCGAGTGTAAGAGAAGTGTCGTGTATCGATCATGTTTGGGTGCGAACAGGACAGCTGCAGGACTGCCAGTCGTTTGTAGTTGAGTGCTTCATGTCAGATCATCACGTGGTTGGAGTCTCGATACCGTTAGATGCGACGCGGCTGTGCACTGATAGTAACTCGGACACTCGGTATGTGATTAATAATAAGATAGTAGCTAAGAAAATCACTGATTATGATTGGTCTCAACTGTTGTTTATTGATTGCCCGTTAACCATGTATGATAAGTTACAAAATGTTTTTAATGATATTTATAAAAATAGTAAGACTGTAATGCCAAAGACTAAAAAACGGGTTTCCCAACCGTGGATAGGAAGAGGCTTAAGTAATATGTTACAGCGTAGGGATATGTTATTTAGGGATTGGAAAGAGACACCAAATAATAACACGAAAAGACTAGAATACACACGATTTAGAAATAAAGTAAACAAATTGATATTTAAAGCAAGAAATAAGTTTCGGCAAGAAGAAATAAAGAAATGTAACGGAGACCCAAAAAAAATTTGGGACAAAATAAATAGTTGGACAGGTAGAAAAAAAGCAAATATAGATGAAATTGTTAAAAGATACTTTGGAGGTAAAGACACACTGTATAATATATGTAGTAACTTTGCAGATACATTTACTGAAGAAATTATTAGTATTAAGCATAACTGTAATATAAAATTATTAGACAGAAGCAAGTATGTTGTGTCAAGTGATGTAAGTTTTCTCTTTAAGCCAGTGTCGAGTAACGCGGTGTGTAAAGTTATCGATCAGCTGAGCAGTGATAAGGCGCCGGGCATTGATTGCATTCGAGTTATTGACTTAAAAATAATCAAGAATAACATCTCGCCGGTCTTGTCACACTTTGTCAACCTGTGTTTATCGAAAGGGGAATATCCAAGTCCGCTTAAAAAAGCTTTAATTAGGCCCATCTTTAAGCAGGGAGTGCACTCAGATTACGCTAACTATAGGCCCATCGCTATATTATCAGTAATTAATAAAATAGTGGAGAAAATAGTGGTCGGTCAGGTTAGCGAATTCTTAGAGCAGAATCGTATACTAGCAGATGCACAACACGGTTTTAGGCGCGGTCGTAGCACAACATCAGCACTATCACAGTTCTCGGAAGACATGAATACTAGTCTAGATCAGGGTCATCAGGTCCTGGCGCTGTTCATTGATTATAAAAAGGCGTTTGACACCTTGGACCACGAGGTGCTGTTGCAGGCCATGGATGAGTGTGGGATCAGGGGGCCCACGAACAAGTGGTTCCGGAACTACTTGACTGGCAGAACCTTACAGACCTGCATTTCTGGTGTGGCTGGTAAAGAAGCTGCGATAAACCTTGGCGTTCCGACTGGTTCCGTATATGGACCAGTTGGCTATGTCATGCATGTCAATAGTGTCAGTAACGTAGTTGAGAAATGTCGAGTTTATATGTATGCGGACGACATGTGCCTTATGTACTCCTCTAGGAATATACAGGAGGTTAGGGCTGTGTTGCAAGCTGACTTCGACAATATTACCCGGTGGGCGCACGATAACGGTATCATATTAAATCTAAGTAAGACGAAAGTGATGCACGTGCACTCGCCGCACAACCTTGTGGCAAAAAATGTCGACAGTTTGGATATAGGTATCGTGGGCCACACCTACGATTGCATGCACGTTAAAAATGTCAACTGTGTTTGTCAAAAGCTGGAGTATGTCAGTAGATTTAAGTATTTAGGTCTGTGGGTGGACCGTAACATGAACTGGAAGACACAGGTTGACACAGTGTGTACAAAGCTTAGGTCAGTGTTGAGTAAGTTCTATATGCTGAAGGCACCGTTAAGTAGGAAAACGCTGCGTGTGATTTATTTTGCTCTCGCCGAGTCTTTGCTAAGTTATGGATTAAATACTTATGGCCGTACATTTAAAACCTATTTGAACAGTATAAAATCGCTGCAAATTCGATTTATGAAATACCTTGTAAACCCAAAACTAAAACTCGAGTGTAATGAAAATTATGAAAAACTTTTTGTTGTATGTAAGGTGCTTCCCGTGCATGAAAAGGTCAAGTACTTAGTGGTTCTAGAGCAGTTCTATAACAATCAATTTAAAGTACATGTGCAAAACACTTACAATACGAGAAGTGTTAGAGAACGTAAATTCGTGCGAGCACCAGTAAAAAATTACTATGGCAAAAGAACCAATAAGTATTTGACCCCTACACTGTTCAATAGTATCGACTGGCTGAGAGCAGATAGTCGTGTAATTAGCAGGCGAACACTGGGAAGTAAATTAAAAGCGGAACTTTTGAGTGAAATAGCCGTAAAATGTGATGATAATAATTAATGTATTCTATTCAAAAATATTCTTACCGTCCTTATACTATTTCTACCAACTGATGTTTAATTAGATTAATTACCAAATGTTTTTAAGACGAGCGCTAATCCTGCCGACAAACTGTCACGCAGTTTGGCAGGTTTATAAAAATGTAAACAAGTGTTTGGTCCAAAATAAATGATTTATTATTATTATTATTATTTATTATTATTATTATTATAGCAGTATTTTGCGGATCAGTCGTTACTGGCGGGTGAGTACTGGTACTAGCTACTTGCCCAGTTACTGGAACGATGTCGTTTATGCGATCTGCCAATTCGGCCACGTCTTCCAGTAGCATGGTTGACTGCGATGCGACAATGGTTTGCAGGTTGGTAGGAAGCCGACTTGACCAGATTGTCCTGATGAATTCTGCTGGGACTGTAGGTCCGGCCAAGTGCTGCAAGTGGCGCAGGAACTGAGACGGTTTCCTGTCGCCGAGCTCTTCATGCATTATCAACTGCTTAATTTTACGCTCTTGTGACGCAGACAGCCTCTTGATCAATTCTGATTTTAGTTTTTCATATTTCCCTGTTGCTGGTGGAGTAACAACCAGGTCTCTAACCTCCGCAGCGTGTTGTGGTTCCAGCTGTGATAGGACGAAGTAGAACTTGGTCGTATCTGTCGTCATGTTTGATAACGCGAACTGTCCTTCCAACTGAGCGAACCATAGTACCGGATCACCAGGGTTAAACGTCGGTGTCCTTACTCCAACCCGACATGTTTCCTGGAATACGTCCCTCTCTTTGCTTGGCTCTAACTTCTTCTCACTAGGCTCCATCTTCTCCTCTTGACAACGGAATCGGGGTCACCAATGAAGTGGGTATGCGTGTATATTCAATACCTAGGCTGGCCCACTTACTGAGTGCGCAATAGCGAGTAGGTAGATAGGTAAGTACTTGTCGGGGTCCGGTGAGTTTAATAAAATGCTAATAAGTTTAGACTAGTTTTATATTAATGTAAACAATAAGCGTACTACAACGAATCAAACAGATGAATGCATGTCAATACTTTTTTTTTTTTTTTTTTTTTTGGAAGGGCAACTCGCAGTTTTGACCACTGGGGGTCGTGGCTGCTTAACCGGTCTGTCCTGTGGTTGCCTTTCGGATTTTACTCTAAAAGGCCTCCAGCCAGGAGCGGAAAAATTTAAAACTAAAACTTAAATGATAGATGACCGCACGCTAAGGGCACCCCCTGTGGGGTACGGACCTCGGCTTAGGGCGTCATCGGGAGAGGGCAGCGCGATATTGGGGACGGGCTGGATCAAAGGGTTTATAGTATCATGATTATTAAACGGGGAGTTTAAAGCTACAGGCTCAGCTACGGCGCGGGCTGAGGCCTCATCGGACTGGGGACGGGGGGAACGGATGCGGGGGGGTCGTCGCGTGGGACCTCGTCGGCGAGGTCGGAACGATGGCGGTCTGTGTTTGTGCACTGTACTTGTGGCCCTACTGCTCTCCTGGAGGAGGGTTATGGGGTCATCGGGGTCGACTAGGACATGCCGGGGACGGCGGGTATGACTGATTCGGGAGGGGACATAACTGGCGGCCGCGACAACCAGAGGGTTGCGGTGAGTGGCGGCGGAGTCGAAGAAACGCTTGGATAGGCGTTTCATGAACTGACTGATGGTCGGGATTTTAAGATCGAGATGGAGACTTTCGTTCCGAACGAACCAAGGGGCACCGGTCGCCCTGCGGAGGAACCGGTTTTGGAGGGTCTGCATCCTATGGATGTGATGGGGCTTCGCTTGTGTGAATACTACGCTCGCATAGGTCATGATGGGGCGAATGCACGCTGTGTAAATGCGCAATTTGCACCTAAGTGACAATTTGCTGCGTGCATTCAGGACGGAGTGGAGCCTACCGAGAGCGAAAGCGGCGCGCGAGCGCGCCTGCTTTATGTGCTCCGAGAAGGAGAGGTGCTGGTCTAGGACGACGCCCAAGTATTTGGCTCGCTTCTCCCAAGGGATAGGCTTGCCGTACATGGTCAGCGGACGGGGAAGGAGGGGTCTGAGTCGCGGTTTCGAAAAGAACACCGCTTGACTCTTATCGGGATTGACTTCGATTCTCCACTTCCTAAACCAGTCACCGAGCTGGTTGACTGAGGTTTGGAGAATGCGAGAGATCGAGTCGCGGCCGAAGCCGGTGTAGTATATGGCCGTATCGTCTGCGAACAGAGCCAACTGAGCCTTTCTATTTTTGGGGATATCGCTGGTGAATAGCGTGAAAATGAGGGGGGCGAGCACGGAGCCCTGAGGGACTCCGGCGCGGATTGGGCGGGGGGAGGATAGCGCTCCTTCGATGCGATAGCGAAACGTGCGATTCGACAAAAAGTCTCGTAAGATGAGCACGAGACGATCTGGCACTTTAAGTTTGTACAGCTTATATAATAAGCCGTCGTGCCAGACTTTGTCGAACGCTTTCGCTATATCGAAAAACACGGCACCGGTCAAAGAACCGCGTTGGAAACCGACGCTTATGTGTTCGATGATCCGGTGGACCTGTTGCACGCACGAGTGTTGGGTTCGAAAACCGAACTGCTCGTTGGGAATGAGGCCCTTCGTCTCGGCGTAGTCTCTGAGACGCTTATAAATAAGCCTCTCATAGATTTTGCCGAGGACGTTGAGCAGACTGATGGGGCGGTAGCTGGAGGGAGCGGACTTGGGCTTGCCTGGCTTGGGAATACCAATGACAGTGGCCTGTTTCCACGATTGGGGGAAGATGTTATTGCTCATGGCACCATTGAAGATGGTGGTCATGAGCATGATCAGATGAGCGGGGAGGAGCTGTATCACCCTATTGGTGATACCGTCCGAACCGGGGGCTTTGCGGGGCTTTAGACCCTTTATGAGATCGTGCACTTCGTCGGGAGTGACGGGAGGCAGAGGAAACTCGGGGTCTTCTACGGGGGGGAGGGAAGCTCTCCTTTCGACTTCGGCTTCCACCTCAGAGAGGTGGGCCTGGTCTACTGGTTGAGTGCTGGGCGAGCATTGGGCCTCTAGACTATCGGCGAGGCATTCGGCCTTGTCGGCATCGTCGAAGGCGACGGTGCCGTCAGGGCGGGTCAGGGGGGGCATGGGGGCTACTTCTCGGGATTTGAGTTTCCTCTGAAGCTCCCAGAATGCCAGGTGGGTGGGCTCTAGTTCGCTCAGCATCTTGTCCCAGCCCGCGTTACGTACTTCCGCCACGCGGTTCCTTACAGTTCGCTGCAAGTAGCGCATGTGGGTTCGGTTCGCGGAGCAGGGAAAGTTGCTGTACGCACGGACGGCCGCGTTCTTCTCGGTCAACAGCTCACGTACATCGTCCGGCAATTTCCAGCGATAGTCATCTATCGCTGGAACTTCCCTTGAACAATCGTTCAGGACGGATTGTACGTGTTCCGTGAACGAGCCGATCGCGGCCGTCGTGTCTGCGACTGAGTCGAAGAGGTCGGGGATAGAGTCTAAGTGGGGGGACGTGTTGGCTTTCAGGCGTTCGCTTACTAACCTCCAGTCCGTTACCACTCTCGTGAGGGGGGGTTGGTCGGGGTCGGGGAGACCTATGCGAGGGGCTAGTCTCATTACGACTGGTCGGTGGTCAGAGTCTAGCTCTTGTAGCACTTCTATAGAGGCCAACCGTAGGTTGATATTCTTTAGGAGTGCTACATCGAGCACGTCAGGGGCGTGGTCAACGTTAGCGGGGAAGTGGGTGGGGGTCATCGGGGCGATGACGTCGAAGTTAAGAAGAGGACTGAGGTCGAACAAGTGTCTCCCTCGGGTAGAGATAACGGCACTATTCCATGCGGTGTGCTTGGCATTGAGATCGCCCGCTATGATAACGGAGTCACTCAAGCCGAGCAGGAGGGTCAGGTCGTCAGTCAGTAATTGAAAGTTCTCTGAGGTATTGGTGGGGGGGAGGTAAGCCGACACCAGAGTGATCGGCTGGTGACCCGTCATGCCTAGTCGACATATAGACACTTCTAATCGTGAGAGGGGAGGGGGGTCTATTGGGATGCAATAGAGCGAAGCCCTGTAGTAGATCAGGGTACCGCCCCGGTGACACCGAATCCTGTCGTTGCGGACTACGCGATAGTTTGCGATGGACGGCCTACGGTGATGGGGTTTAAGGAACGTCTCCTGTACGAGGAGGACGTCTATATTGTGATCGCGGAGGAAGGTCGCGATTTCGTCACGCTGACCTATGATGCCATTGGCATTGAAATACCCCAGTCTGAGGGATCGGGGTTTAATACGCGCAATGATTCCTTTATCCATTAATTGATTTTAGGTTGGTTGGAGAAGGTCATCAGGGTTTGCGTAATCTCCGGATACGCATTGTATATTTGCTGGATAGCGAAAAGGTCACAGGAATTTCTTGCTGTGACGATTTCGCTAGCCATCTTTCGGGCGCGAGGGGTGAGGAAGACGAGGAATGTGCTCGAGATCACATTGAACGCGTCGAGAGGGTTAGGCCCGACCACTGGAGGAGTGGGTGCGGGCGGGCGGGGTGCGACCGGCGCGGGGGGAGCGGCTTTAGGAGCCGGGGGTGGGTTAGCGCGAGGGGGCGCGGGCACGGGCGCGGGCGCGGGCGCGGACGCGGGTGCGTGAGCACGGATGCGGGGGTCCATCAACGGAGGGATGGGAGGAGGGGGAGGTTGTTGATAGCGCCCCAAGGCCGGGAAGGCCTGTTGGTGGTGCAGGAGATGCCAAGGACTGGGTCTTTGGGGACTCAGTCGCTCGGGAAGTTGAGAGGGGGGGGCTTCCCTTTGCTGACGGGCGTCGGTACGCTTCGTCAGCTTAGGGGCGGTCGATTTGGGGGCTTTGGGACAGCCACGGTAGTTGGCTGGGTGCCCGGAGTTCCCGCAGAGCACGCAGCTGGGTGGCTCCGTGCACAAAGTTCTGTCTTTGGGGCGGGAGCAGTCAGAAGTGCCGTGCTCGCCCAGGCACTTGACGCACCTGGGTGTCGCATGACAATTCCGCTGGGAATGGCCATAGAGTTGGCACCGGTGGCATTGCCCGACGATGCCAGTTTTACGCGGCTTCTGGATATCGAATCCAGTAAGGCTACAAATCGACTTTATAGTGAAAATCGGGTGGTGTCCCTCGACGGCGGGGCATACAACAAGGATCATATTGTATGCCTCTCCGCTTCGGGCGCGGTGCATGCGGTGCACTTCCGCGACGGGGACGTTTTGCGACAGAAGGTCGTCTTTAATGTCAGAGGTCGCGATCTCTTTTGGGATGCGATTAATGACCACGCGGGTCTGTCGGTCCTCCGGAAGGGAGTAAGTATGAAACGAAACTCCCCTGTCTCGGAGGAGTTTCGTGAGAGCCCTATAATCGGAAGAGTTAGGGACTTGGACTTTGATGCCCTGCTCTGTGGCACGGGCACTGGTGAAGCCGATCCGGAGATCGACGCACCATTTGGACACGACGGTCCACTTCCCCTTGTCCTGAATGAACACAGGGGGCGGAGAGGGGGCCTGTTTGGATTGGCCATCGGAAGCCTTAGACAGGGTGGGGGGGGTTGACGCGGCGGCGGAGGGAGCGGGGCGCGCGGTCGGGGCGGGGACAACGGGGGTCGGTGTCACGGGGGCGGCGGGGGAGCCTATCTTGGGGGTTTTCCCTGCCTGGGAAGAAGAGACTACGTTCTTCTTCCTCTTAGCGGCGGAGGTGACGGTTTGGAAGCCGTCATCCTCGGACGAGGAGGCGGAGGAGAATTGGGGCTCCGTACCATAAGGATACGGAGTGACCGGGCGTTTGATGGAGGCTACTTCAGTGTCCATGGGACCTGAGGAATCCTCCGAGTCTATGACGGGCATAGAGCACGGAGGGGAGGGGGGTTCTAGAGCATCGCTAAAGCTAGCGATGGCTGGAGTGTCGGAGGGACAGGGGGAGGGGGGCTGCATAGCAGCGAAACGGGCGCCATATTTGGCGAGAAATCCGGGGTCCTTTAAGAGGACCTCCCTAAGAAATGTCAGAAGGACAGCATCCCCCATGGTTGGGGGTGCGGGAGGGTTGGTTTTGGGGGATGGCGGAACAGAAGGTTCCCTCCTATCTTCCCTATGCCTAGCTCCCCGGGTGGAAATGCCCGGGGATGTGTCACACCCTCCCTGTCGGGTATAGACAGGGAGGTTGAGTGCCTATGGGTGAGCCCTAAGCTTGTATACCCGTCGCCAATCTTAATGTGCGAACGGGGCCCTGACAGTCTAGCGCGAAGGGTGTAGACACACCCTAGAGACACTAGGTGAGTAGCTGTGAAGGGAAAACTGTCACCAGAGCCGACTAGGAGATCCCCCAAGGCCGGTTAGCTCTGGGACCCGTCCAACTGACTGCCTAGCCCTGAAGGGGTTCGGCGGGTGTGATTGGGTCAACACCCCACTCGGCTTCGTTGGCACCGTAAGGTATCCACCGAGGACCACGAAACTGTGGTTTTGCCCGGAAGGGGCCTAGTGAAGCTACTCACACAAACGCGCACGTTAAAGAAACAGTAGAACCTGCCTTGAAAAAGGCAATTTTTATAATTGATCAAAAACGATTGATTAATTAAAATTAATTAATTAATCGATCGATGATCGAATACAGCCGGGGCGGCTGCGAGGGCGTTACGTAAACGTAACGAGGAAGAATTAGGCTAGCGCCACTGAGTCATGAACGGGGGAGCGTAAGCACGACCGTTCAGGACGAGTGTCGAGAGCGTAATGAATGTCAATACTTTTTTTTTGATTGGCAACTCGCAGTTTTGACCACTGGGGGTCGTGGCTGCTTAACCGGTCTGTCCTGTGGTTGCCTTTCGGATTTTACTCTAAAAGGCCTCCAGCCAGGAGCGGAAAAATTTAAAACTAAAACTTAAATGATAGATGACCGCACGCTAAGGGCACCCCCTGTGGGGTACGGACCTCGGCTTAGGGCGTCATCGGGAGAGGGCAGCGCGATATTGGGGACGGGCTGGATCAAAGGGTTTATGGTATCATGATTATTAAACGGGGAGTTTAAAGCTACAGGCTCAGCTACGGCGCGGGCTGAGGCCTCATCGGACTGGGGACGGGGGGAACGGATGCGGGGGGGTCGTCGCGTGGGACCTCGTCGGCGAGGTCGGAACGATGGCGGTCTGTGTCTGTGCACTGTACTTGTGGCCCTACTGCTCTCCTGGAGGAGGGTTATGGGGTCATCGGGGTCGACTAGGACATGCCGGGGACGGCGGGTATGACTAATTCGGGAGGGGACATAACTGGCGGCCGCGACAACCAGAGGGTTGCGGTGAGTGGCGGCGGAGTCGAAGAAACGCTTGGATAGGCGTTTCATGAACTGACTGATGGTCGGGATTTTAAGATCGAGATGGAGACTTTCGTTCCGAACGAACCAAGGGGCACCGGTCTGCGGAGGAACCGGTTTTGGAGGGTCTGCATCCTATGGATGTGGTGGGGCTTCGCTTGTGCGAATACTACGCTCGCATAGGTCATGATGGGGCGAATGCACGCTGTGTAAATGCGCAATTTGCACCTAAGTGACAATTTGCTGCGTGCATTCAGGACGGAGTGGAGCCTACCGAGAGCGAAAGCGGCGCGCGAGCGCGCCTGCTTTATGTGCTCCGAGAAGGAGAGGTGCTGGTCTAGGACGACGCCCAAGTATTTGGCTCGCTTCTCCCAAGGGATAGGCTTGCCGTACATGGTCAGCGGACGGGGAAGGAGGGGTTTGAGTCGCGGTTTCGAAAAGAACACCGCTTGACTCTTATCGGGATTGACTTCGATTCTCCACTTCCTAAACCAGTCACCGAGCTGGTTGACTGAGGTTTGGAGAATGCGAGAGATCGAGTCGTGGCCGAAGCCGGTGTAGTAAATGGCCGTATCGTCTGCGAACAGAGCCAACTGAGCCTTTCTACTTTTGGGGATATCGCTGGTGAATAGCGTGAAAATGAGGGGGGCGAGCACGGAGCCCTGAGGGACTCCGGCGCGGATTGGGCGGGGGGAGGATAGCGCTCCTTCGATGCGATAGCGAAACGTGCGATTCGACAAAAAGTCTCGTAAGATGAGCACGAGACGATCTGGCACTTTAAGTTTGTACAGCTTATATAATAAGCCGTCGTGCCAGACTTTGTCGAACGCTTTCGCTATATCGAAAAACACGGCACCGGTCAAAGAACCGCGTTGGAAACCGACGCTTATGTGTTCGATGATCCGGTGGACCTGTTGCACGCACGAGTGTTGGGTTCGAAAACCGAACTGCTCGTTGGGAATGAGGCCCTTCGTCTCGGCGTAGTCTCTGAGACGCTTATAAATAAGCCTCTCATAGATTTTGCCGAGGACGTTGAGCAGACTGATGGGACGGTAGCTGGAGGGAGCGGACTTGGGCTTGCCTGGCTTGGGAATACCAATGACAGTGGCCTGTTTCCACGATTGGGGGAAGATGTTATTGCTCATGGCACCATTGAAGATGGTGGTCATGAGCATGATCAGATGAGCGGGGAGGAGCTGTATCACCCTATTGGTGATACCGTCCGAACCGGGGGCTTTGCGGGGCTTGAGACCCTTTATGAGATCGTGCACTTCGTCGGGAGTGACGGGAGGCAGAGGAAACTCGGGGTCTTCTACGGGGGGGAGGGAAGCTCTCCTTTCGACTTCGGCTTCCACCTCAGAGAGGTGGGCCTGGTCTACTGGTTGAGTGCTGGGCGAGCATTGGGCCTCTAGACTATCGGCGAGGCATTCGGCCTTGTCGGCATCGTCGAAGGCGACGGTGCCGTCAGGGCGGGTCAGGGGGGGCATGGGGGCTACTTCTCGGGATTTGAGTTTCCTCTGAAGCTCCCAGAATGCCAGGTGGGTGGGCTCGAGTTCGCTCAGCATCTTGTCCCAGCCCGCGTTACGTACTTCCGCCACGCGGTTCCTTACAGTTCGCTGCAAGTAGCGCATGTGGGTTCGGTTCGCGGAGCAGGGAAAGTTGCTGTACGCACGGACGGCCGCGTTCTTCTCGGTCAACAGCTCACGTACATCGTCCGGCAATTTCCAGCGATAGTCATCTATCGCTGGAACTTCCCTTGAACAATCGTTCAGGACGGATTGTACGTGTTCTGTGAACGAGCCGATCGCGGCCGTCGTGTTTGCGACTGAGTCGAAGAGGTCGGGGATAGAGTCTAAGTGGGGGGACGTGTTGGCTTTCAGGCGTTCGCTTACTAACCTCCAGTCCGTTACCACTCTCGTGAGGGGGGGTTGGTCGGGGTCGGGGAGACCTATGCGAGGGGCTAGTCTCATTACGACTGGTCGGTGGTCAGAGTCTAGCTCTTGTAGCACCTCTATAGAGGCCAACCGTAGGTTGATATTCTTTAGGAGTGCTACATCGAGCACGTCAGGGGCGTGGTCAACGTTAGCGGGGAAGTGGGTGGGGGTCATCGGGGCGATGACGTCGAAGTTAAGAAGAGGACTGAGGTCGAACAAGTGTCTCCCTCGGGTAGAGATAACGGCACTATTCCATGCGGTGTGCTTGGCATTGAGATCGCCCGCTATGATAACGGAGTCACTCAAGCCGAGCAGGAGGGTCAGGTCGTCAGTCAGTAATTGAAAGTTCTCTGAGGTATTGGTGGGGGGGAGGTAAGCCGACACCAGAGTGATCGGCTGGTGACCCGTCATGCCTAGTCGACATATAGACACTTCTAATCGTGAGAGGGGAGGGGGGTCTATTGGGATGCAATAGAGCGAAGCCCTGTAGTAGATCAGGGTACCGCCCCGGTGACACCGAATCCTGTCGTTGCGGACTACGCGATAGTTTGCGATGGACGGCCTACGGTGATGGGGTTTAAGGAACGTCTCCTGTACGAGGAGGACGTCTATATTGTGATCGCGGAGGAAGGTCGCGATTTCGTCACGCTGACCTATGATGCCATTGGCATTGAAGTACCCCAGTCTGAGGGATCGGGGTTTAATACGCGCAATGATTCCTTTATCCATTAATTGATTTTAGGTTGGTTGGAAAAGGTCATCAGGGTTTGCGTTATCTCCGGATACGCATTGTATATTTGCTGGATAGCGAAAAGGTCACAGGAATTTCTTGCTGTGACGATTTCGCTAGCCATCTTTCGGGCGCGGGGGGTGAGGAAGACGAGGAATGTGCTCGAGATCACATTGAACGCGTCTAGTGGGTTAGGCCCGACCACTGGAGGAGTGGGTGCGGGCGGGCGGGGTGCGACCGGCGCGGGGGGAGCGGCTTTAGGAGCCGGGGGTGGGTTAGCGCGAGGGGGCGCGGGCACGGGCGCGGGCGCGGGCGCGGGCGCGGGTGCGTGAGCACGGATGCGGGGGTCCATCAGCGGAGGGATGGGAGGAGGGGGAGGTTGTTGATAGCGCCCCAAGGCCGGGAAGGCCTGTTGGTGGTGCAGGAGATGCCAAGGACTGGGTCTTTGGGGACTCAGTCGCTCGGGAAGTTGAGAGGGGGGGGCTTCCCTTTGCTGACGGGCGTCGGTACGCTTCGTCAGCTTAGGGGCGGTCGATTTGGGGGCTTTGGGACAGCCACGGTAGTTGGCTGGGTGCCCGGAGTTCCCGCAGAGCACGCAGCTGGGTGGCTCCGTGCACAAAGTTCTGTCTTTGGGGCGGGAGCAGTCAGAAGTGCCGTGCTCGCCCAGGCACTTGACGCACCTGGGTGTCGCATGACAATTCCGCTGGGAATGGCCATAGAGTTGGCACCGATGGCATTGACCGACGATGCCAGTTTTGCGCGGCTTCTGGATATCGAATCCAGTAAGGCTACAAATCGACTTTATAGTGAAAATCGGGTGGTGTCCCTCGACGGCGGGGCATACAACAAGGATCATATTGTATGCCTCTCCGCTTCGGGCGCGGTGCATGCGGTGCACTTCCGCGACGGGGACGTTTTGCGACAGAAGGTCGTCTTTTATATCAGAGGTCGCGATCTCTTTAGGGATGCGATTTATGACCACGCGGGTCTGTCGGTCCTCCGGAAGGGAGTAAGTATGGAATGAAACTCCCCTATCTCGGAGGAGTTTCGTGAGAGCCCTATAATCGGAAGAGTTAGGGACTTGGACTTTTATGCCCTGCTCTGTGGCACGGGCACTGGTGAAGCCGATCCGGAGATCGACGCACCATTTGGACACGACGGTCCACTTCCCCTTGTCCTGAATGAACACAGGGGGCGGAGAGGGGGCCTGTTTGGATTGGCCATCGGAAGCCTTAGACAGGGTGGGGGGGGTTGACGCGGCGGCGGAGGGAGCGGGGCGCGCGGTCGGGGCGGGGACAACGGGGGTCGGTGTCACGGGGGCGGCGGGGGAGCCTATCTTGGGGGTTTTCCCTGCCTGGGAAGAAGAGACAACGTTCTTCTTCCTCTTAGCGGCGGAGGTGACGGTTTGGAAGCCGTCATCCTCGGACGAGGAGGCTGAGGAGAATTGGGGCTCCGTACCATAAGGATACGGAGTGACCGGGCGTTTGATGGAGGCTACTTCAGTGTCCATGGGACCTGAGGAATCCTCCGAGTCTATGACGGGCATAGAGCACGGAGGGGAGGGGGGTTCTAGAGCATCGCTAAAGCTAGCGATGGCTGGAGTGTCGGAGGGACAGGGGGTGGGGGGCTGCATAGCAGCGAAACGGGCGCCATATTTGGCGAGAAATTCGGGGTCCTTTAAGAGGACCTCCCTAACGAACGTCAGAAGGACAGCATCCCCCATGGTTGGGGGTGCGGGAGGGTTGGTTTGGGGGGGATGGCGGAACAGAAGGTTCCCTCCTATCTTCCCTATGCCTAGCTCCCCGGGTGGAAATGCCCGGGGATGTGTCACACCCTCCCTGTCGGGTATAGACAGGGAGGTTGAGTGCCTATGGGTGAGCCCTAAGCTTGTATACCCGTCGCCAATCTTAATGTGCGAACGGGGCCCTGACAGTCTAGCGCGAAGGGTGTAGACACACCCTAAAGACACTAGGTGAGTAGCTGTTGAAGGAAAACTGTCACCAGAGCCGACTAGGAGATCCCCCAAGGCCGGTTAACTCTGGGACCCGTCCAACTGACTGCCTAGCCCTGAAGGGGTTCGGCGGGTGTGATTGGGTCAACACCCCACTCGGTTTCGTTGGCACCGTAAGGTATCCACCGAGGACCACGAAACTGTGGTTTTGCCCGGAAGGGGCCTAGTGAAGCTACTCACACAAACGCGCACGTTAAAGAAACAGTAGAACCTGCCTTGAAAAAGGCAATTTTTATAATTGATCAAAAACGATTGATTAATTAAAATTAATTAATTAATCGATCGATGATCGAATACAGCCGGGGCGGCTGCGAGGGCGTTACGTAAACGTAACGAGGAAGAATTAGGCTAGCGCCACTGAGTCATGAACGGGGGAGCGTAAGCACGACCGTTCAGGACGAGTGTCGAGAGCGTAATGTGAGCGAATGTCAATACCATCAGGATACGGTACTTATACTAAATGGTAAACAAACTACGTCACCGTTAGGAACGGCCTCAATGCTAGCGTCATCGTGCTAGACAAAGGATCGCAGGCGGCGGTCGTCCGTGTGTGCGCTTCACTACGCACACATAGTAAAAATCCTTATCTCGGAGGCGGGGCCAAAAGAGGTGGCGTGATTTTTGTGCTGCGTTCTAGTGTGCGAGTTTACTTGCCTACTCGCCACAATTTGATAGTTACAGAAATCGTACTTATAGGTAGTAGCGCATCTCATCACGCTATTTGTCGATTGCATTTAAGTCATCCGCTGACAATATAGGTCCATATTTAATGTAAAAAAGTAAAAAAAAAAACTCCAAAGTTAGAATGACAGTGCCTAACGCGCAAGCGCGGCGTGATCTTATCACTTCACCCGATTGTCGTAGCCATTTTTCGACTAGATGAAGCGAGCGCGATGCGCGAGGGTCAGTTGAACTCTTGAATTGAATAGATTTGGGCTAATAACAACGCTGAACAACGTCGCACAGGCTGTAAACTCGACTCGTTCCACAATGACTTCTTCAAACCACATTGCGATTGGGTCATGGACGGGATTGCGTTTACTTAAATATTTAACAATGGGTTCATAGTAAAATAACAAACAATGTCGACGCGCATTTTCTTTAGTAGCTGTCTTAATACGTGTGTTTTATTTTATTTATTGTACGTGCGTGCCGCATTCACGCTTCAGGCTATACCTAATCTAGGCAAAAAAAAAAAAAAAAATTATATTGAGTTTCTAATCGAACTTCTGTTTTAGGTACTCTTATTTTAAAACCCTACAAAATAGTAATGTCTAGATACTTAAATACTAGCTTTTAAATAAGTACCTACTTGATATAGAATTAGCATAAAAAATATTATTAAAATCTCGATTAGGATTGTAGATGTTATGCTTGGTCAATCCCTAGCATCAGTGGGATGACACTGACAGCTCACTCCACGCAGGTCTTCACGGTGAGATTTTTTTACAGAATCGACCAGCAGTTCGCTGGTCCTGAGTTTGGTCGGTCACTGTCGCATTTTCATAAAGACATCTCAGCACATGGTTGTATCGCCAGTCGACTTGGCCTCGCTGCAGAGACTCCAAAACAGACCAGGTGTCAATAGAGTCAAAGTCTTCTCATAGTCCACAAACGCACAACACAGGGGTCGATAATACTCTTCGGACTTCTGTATAAGTTGCCGCACTGTGTGGATGTGGTCTATGGTGCTGTATCCTCCTCAAAATCTGGCCTGCTCTGGTAGCTGAAACTCGTCGAGTCTTTGCGCTAGACGATTCGTGACTACTCTTGAAAACAACTTACATACGTGGCTTAGGAGCGAATTGGGTATGTAATTCTGTAAAAGGGTCTTATTACACTTTTTAAATACGCGAACGACCACGCTTTTACCAAGATTCTGGAGTTCTCCCAGAGAAAAGGACAGAGTTGAAGAGTTTTAATATACATTAAAATTAAAAATATATACATGTATTAACGATAACATCGGTCTCGAGAAACTAACATTAAACAATTTGCAGATGACTACAGCTGTAACAAAGTGTACAAATAAAAATAAATGCGAGAATGATATCAATGCTTGTTGTTTATATGAAATTATCAATTGGCTACATATTAATAATTTAGTAATAAACTAGGTAAGACAAAAGATAAGCACTTTCATCAACGCTGCGAAAACACAAACGTTAGTATTACCTACCAAGGCTGTGATATTGAGGAAGCAAATACAGCTTTTTGAATTTTTTTTGGGTGGGAAATCATCAAATGACCTCTCCCGCTCTGGGCGGAGCGGAAGGGCGTGTCAGACTCTTACTGACTAAAACCCACCCGTGTTCCTTCAGTTGCCTGTGCGCCAGGGCCACGGTAACTCTTTCGAACAATCCGCAGCCCCGGCAGGCATCGGTCCTATCGGACCCCGTCAGTTTTGCTGACAAGCAAATACAGCTAAGTGCTTAGGTAAAGTGATCGACAACAAACTCATATGGAAACCCCATGTTAAAGAACTGTGTAAAAAACGGAGTAAATCCGCATCTTTCAACTTTCAAAGAAAGTCAACAGTCAGGATCTTTTAACGGCATACCATATGAAAGAATTATACACTCGAATACTTGTACAAATCACTTTATTGGTAGTCAACACCTTAAATAATGTAACTCGAGACCACTTTTGTCGTCTGTCGCTAGGAATGGAATATATTGGGGTAACTGTACCGCGCCGTTTTATTACAAAAATTATCTTTATGTTGCCACAACTAAAAAAAAGGATAAAATATTTGAACATAACAATGTTGCAACCTAAAAATAACAATAAATAAATAGTCGATTATTGTCTATGCTAACATTCGGCTAATCCTGACGACAAACGCGGCCTCGCGTTTAACAAAATTAAAAATAACAAGAGAGCAAAAATAAGAAAAACAAAAAGTACATCATATGAAAACAAACTTTACAAGATTAATTAGGAACTCATGCACTCTTAAATTCTTAACTTCGTCTACAGACTTCCTTCTTGCCTGTAGCGACTCACCCTTACCGATAACATTGACTACAAGTACTCTTACCTGTAGTGACTCACTCTTATAACTAAACATCGACTACAAGCACTCTCACTTGTAGCGACTCACTCTTATAACTAAACATCAACTACAAGTACTCTCACTTGTAGTGACTCACTCTTATAACTAAACATCGACTACAAGCACTCTCACTTGTAGCGACTCACTCTTATAACTAAACATCAACTACAAGCACTCTCACTTGTAGTGACTCACTCTTATAACTAAACATCGACTACAAGCACTCTCACTTGTAGCGACTCACTCTTATAACTAAACATCAACTACAAGCACTCTCACTTGTAGTGACTCACTCTTATAACTAAAGATCAACTACAAGCACTCTCACTTGTAGCGACTCACTCTTATAACTAAACATCAACTACAAGCACTCTCACTTGTAGTGACTCACTCTTATAACTAAACATCGACTACAAGTACTCTCACTTGTAGTGACTCACTCTTATAACTAAACATCTACTACAAGTACTCTCACTTGTAGTGACTCACTTTTATCTCTATTTACCGTTTACGGACATGCACACCCGTAAAGACTCACTAATCATCGCTATAATCATATAACATCATTATCATCACTATCATAATTATCATCACTACATCTCACATATTTTATTTATATATATATATATTGTAACAAGTTACTTAACTTTAATTCCATTCGCAAATCAATATTATAATAAGAAATAACAAACATTTTTCTCAAATCTTTTGCATTTAATCATTAATACTATTCTCTTATTCATTAAATACAACTCATTAGATATTGCTTTAATAAATAATTACCTAACCGTGTACAATTCTCTAAGTAAACATAAAGTAATATGTTTTTCTTTCTATAAATCTCTTAAAATTAAACGTTGTCTAAGTAGGACCTCATTATCAAATTAATTATATCTCATGACCATACTCTAAGCAATATTGCCAAATCACGATTCTTACGTTCCCTGTTCATCTGACAAAATCTCAATTCTATTACTACAACAATAATTATTACTGACTTTTACTCTGAATCACTGGACATCGCATCATGATCAAATACAAGCCAAGGGTGCAACCTATCGACGGCATAAACTGACCTATATGGTTTGCAACCATCTTTCCTAGTAATAGGAGTGTCCTCTATTTCATAACGATCATTGCCTATTATTTTAGAAATTCTGTACGGTCCTACACATTTTGGTATTAGTTTACGACTGTGTCCAGGGTCTGTACGAATATCTTTTTCTACACGAACTAAATCTCCTACTTTATACTCAGTTGGTTTTTTATGCAATTTATCAAAACGTTCCTTTTGTACTTGTTGGCTCATTTGAATTCGCGAGTCTGCATCCGATCTAATTTGAGCACGATCTAACGGGGTATGAGGTTCCGCGACAAGTGGATTCATGAAACCATCCGAAACGCCGGTGGTTTGAACTCCAAACAACATTTCAGCAGGAGTACGACCAGTGGATTTGTTTATAGTATTATTCAAAGACCACTGTATCTGGGGTAAACACAAGTCCCAATCATTTTCTTGTTTATTGTGATTAGCCGCTGTTATTGCATCAACAATAGTCCGATTATACCTCTCAATCTGACCATTGGCCCTAGGAGAGGCAACCGCATTTAAGATGTGTTTAACGCCCCTTTTATTAATAAAATCTGAAAACTCCTTGCTCGTAAAACTAGTGCCGCGATCAGATATCAGACGACGTGGCACTCCAAATAGTGAGAAATATTCCGTGAACACCTGAACACTAGTACTACTTTTAACATTTTTTACTGGCTTTATATAAATAAATTTTGTGAAGGCATCAATGATCGCTAAAATATGACAATTCTTCTTCTTGCTAATGGGGAAGGGACCGCAGTGATCGGTATGAAGTGTATCAAACGGTTTATTAAGTTTTGGAATTGGATGAAGCTCCCCTTCTTTAGCTCCAGCTGGCAACTTATTGTGGGCACAATTTAAGCAAGAATTACAATATTTTTTAATAAAACGTCTCATCTTTTTAAACCAGTAAATCTGATTTATCCTACTGTAAGTCTTATCAAAACCGAAATGACCGACATCGTCGTGATTCATACGAACTATTTGCCATCTTACTAATTTTGGAACTACCCACTTTAAATTAGTTACACCATTTTTATCATTAGTAATCCTGTACAAACGGCCATTTTTAACAGTATAGTTCTTATGAATCTCGACAATGTCTTTAGTTTCTGAATCATTCAAAATGTTAATTATCCTTTGTATTTCTGAATCCTGTACCTGCACTGTGTGCAACCACGCATCATCATCAATTGTGAAAACATCAACCACCTTCACTTCGTCATGGGATTCAGAGTCACTTGGATTGCGTGACAGCGCATCGACATGACTCATCTTGGTACCATCGCGATGTTCAACAGTAAAATCGTATTCCTGCATTAATATATACCATCGCGCTACTCTCGGTATTAAATCTTTTTTTGTCATTGTGCTGCGTATAGCAGCACAATCAGTGACAACTTTAAACAATTTACCCAAAACGTAAACTCTAAATCTATTCAAAGCACAAACTACCGCCAAAGTTTCTAACTCGTACGAGTGTAGTTTGCTTTCGTCTATTGTCGTTTGACGGCTATAATAAGCTATAGGATGGAATAGTTTATCTGAATTCACCCGTTGCAGCAAAATTGCTCCTATCCCTATTTTACTAGCGTCAGTGTGAATTTCTAATTCAGCCTCAGGATCATATAGTGCTAAAACAGGTCGGCTGATCAATTTATTTTTTAATTCATTAAACGCTTTTAGTTGGGGTTCGTTAAAACACCAGGGAACATTTTTCTTTGTTAGAATCGTTAGAGGTTTTGCTATCACAGAATAATTTTGAATAAAACGTCGGAAATAACTTGTAAGGCCAACAAACTGCCGAACCTCGTGAACATTTTTAGGTAATGGGAAATCTACTGCAGCTTGAATTTTGACTGCCCCGGGGCGAATTCCATACGAACTAATCTCGTAGCCCAAATAATTTATACGAGTCTGAAAGAAATCACACTTTTTAAGATTTAATGTTAGACGAGCAGACCTTAATAATTGAAAAACCTTTTCCAGTTTATCTAAACCATCTTCAATTGAACATGACGTCACCAATAAGTCATCCATATAAGCCAACGCCAAGTTTTGCTTACCCCTAAGCATACAATTAATCGTCCTTTGAAAAACACTAGGTGCATTGGCAAGTCCAAAGGGCATTCTTTCAAACTCATACAAACCATCCGGTGTTACAAATGCAGTAAATCGTTTACTGGCCTCACTCATCGGAATCTGATAGTACCCTGAGGTGAGGTCCAGGCTTGTGAAGAATTTGTTGCCCCCTAATCTGTCTAGTTGGTCTTCGATGCGAGGCAACGGATATTTGTCTTTTAACGTTTTTCTATTTAGGGCCCTATAATCGATACATAGCCGTTTATCCCCATTCTTTTTACTCACTAGTACAACTGGGCTCGCATAATCCGAAGTGCTTTCGCGTATTACACCGTTCAATAATAATTCTTCAATAATTTTATTTAGGTGGTCACGTTCACTGTGTGATATTCTATAGGGATTATATACTACTGGTCTATTGTCTGTCAGCGTAATATCCATTTTTGCTAAATTAGTTTTTCCTAACTCTCCTAAGTTCATTGCAAAACAATCCCTATACTTTTTTAACAAATCAAATAACTTTAGTTTTTGTGGTTCTGTTACTTCCGTACTAATTTTTATGTCTGATATGGGCAACGCTTCATAATTTTTTGTTTCCGTTGTTAAACCTATATATTCCTTATTAACTTCTTGGTATTGTTGACCCCGAACTAATAAAGCTCCTTTATTAATATTTAAATCGTTAGATGATAAATTTGCTAGCATTAAATATCCTTTACCTGCTTTAAACTCAAAAACCCCAGACAAAACAGCATATTCATTGTCCGGTAAAATCCGAAGACTGTGTTGTACCCACAAGCCGCCACTATAAGTGTCATTGGTAATAGCACCTATTGGCATCACAGTTTTGGGTTTAATAACTTTGTCACCATCTGCGTATACTTTAGTCTTAAACACATTATCATCAACATCCGGTGTATGCATAAATACTAATTCATCTGTTGTTTTAAAGATAATAACGTTTGGTTTTTCGGTAAAAGACTGCCCTACTAGAATTGATGTCTGTAAATAATGATCATCTACGACTAGAACTTCCGTTTCAGCTTTAACTGAGCCAATTTCTAAAATTGCTATAAACTTTCCTAATGGCTTCACAGCGGAATTTCCGAACCCCTGTAAAATGGGTAAATTTTCGATATCCCAATCATGGACTATTAACTTTGCATTTGATTCTCTTACAAGAGTACATTTACTACCGAGGTCGACGTATCCTTGCAGAATAACGTTGTTTATTTTGACGTCTTTGTAATATTTTAAATTTGCGGATTCACTATTAGTGATGCACAATATAGTTTTATTTTGGCCTGTAGCGGTATTTGTTTTAATTAAATCGTCACTGTTATTTGCGTTTCTTCTACGACAGTCTTTAGTATCATGTCCCAATTTAAAACAAAAGTTACATCGTTTAATAGGTTTGTTACACTTTAAACTTATGTGCCCTAGCTCATTGCAATTATAACATCGAATGTTATCATTTGTACTGGTTTTTGTTTGCTCATTAGACAACTTATTGGAGTTCTTAGGTGGGGCATTATTCCGGTTACGAAAATTGGAAGTAGGTATGTTATTGTCGTGTTGGGACACGGTACGCAAGTAATTAAGGATTTGTTCCGGTTCATTAAACATGCAGGCTCCTGCTCCCATTCGTACAAATTTGTCGTCAATGCCATGTATAAGACAGCCAACTGCTTTATTGCCAGCTATCTCACATTTATTTATAAGTGCCATTTTGTCATAATAATAATGTTCTAAAGACTGACCAAATTTACATCTAAGCCTTAGCATTGATGTTAACAGATCTCCATAATTTTCGTTAGAAGGAAAAGCCTGTTTTAATTTTTGAACCCACTCATTCCAATTAAATAGTACCGAGGGTAAACCTTGGTACCATTTCTTGGCTAAACCACTTAATTTGGGAAGGGCATAGTGACATATTTGACGGTCATTCCAAGAGTAAATCTGCGCACATTCACTGACCTTGTTAATCCAATTTTCTATTGTTTGACTATTATCATTTGGGTCAAATTCGGGTAGAACACTGAAAGCAACAGGAAAATTATTTTGAGCCCAAAAATTGGAAGCTTGTAGTGACGCAGAGTTACCGATGGGGTTATTTACATTTAATGGAATATTGTTCATACTACTATTATTCAATAAATCAGGAGTAGTTTGATTAGTAACTGCACATAATGGTGTTAAAGAAGTTAACGGAGGAGTTTTAGTTGATTCACGATTACGACGTTTAGGGCGCCTTTGTTTCCTACTTCTCTTACTATGCTGTATGTGGCTACTGCTATGCTTTTTATCACTACGTTTCTTTTTACTATGCCGGGACCGACGATGGTTACCATCACTATCACTACTATTTGCAGACGAACTATGGCTACTTGAGTCACGTCGCCTTCGCTTAGAATTGCCCATTATCACGGTAAAAGATTTTTAGTGATTCAAAATAAAATCAAAATTATTTAAATACAACAATACAAAATTAGAATACTAGATAATAATAATTAATATTTACTTAATAATTAATAATCTTAATAACTAACAAAACAAAATAATAAATTCAACTGAAATTCGTTTGTAACTCAAGTTATTCAAATAATAATATAACCGCTTCAACCAGCAACTAGATATTTTCAAACGGTCGGTAATACTAAAATAATAACTCCATCGCAATTATGGACTATCCAAATCCATTATAATAAGTGTTCACTCCAAATTTGTCTTTGATTACCTACATGTAAATAAACAACAAAAACTGGTATCACTTTCACAAGGTATTTCCCAACGATGTTATTGCTCCAAATGTTTGAAACTTGTTTCTTAGCACACGCTTGCACGCACGCACGCACGTGCGTACTTATGCACGTGTTATAACAACAACAAGTTTGTCGCAAAATCACAGAGAAACGAAGTAATACGTTCAGATCTGACCTTAAAATGTCCTTGGTTCAGGAAACCACAGCATCAGGCACGTAGATAAACTTTATCCCACTTCTGACTTGAAAGAATTATACACTCGAATACTTGTACAAATCACTTTATTGGTAGTCAACACCTTAAATAATGTAACTCGAGACCACTTTTGTCGTCTGTCGCTAGGAATGGAATATATTGGGGTAACTGTACCGCGCCGTTTTATTACAAAAATTATCTTTATGTTGCCACAACTAAAAAAAAGGATAAAATATTTGAACATAACAATGTTGCAACCTAAAAATAACAATAAATAAATAGTCGATTATTGTCTATGCTAACACATAGTTGTTTCTGTATAGCGATACGGTGTTTTTCTTGAGGGCAGTCTATTGATACCGAGCTTGTATTTAGGATGCAAAAGAGATGCATAAGGTCAATGTGCGGTCTTAAGGCTGCTTATGCAGGATAGCTGTCTTCCATATCACAAATCTTAAGAGGCTTACAACAGCTAAAGCGCGGTCACTGTCGGACTGCACAGAAAAGAAAGAGAAGCGCGATGATACAACGCTGGTAATTTATTGCAAAATACGAAGCAATTATCTATTTACAAAAAATCTAATGATTGGATTAAAAAATTAAAACACTATTACGTTAGTATGTTGCTTGCAGAATAATCTGACAAAAAAACAGAATGATTTAATGCAAAGTAGTATAGTTTTTAATCGTTAAAATAAATTTTTAGAGGTATCTTCGTGATTTTTTTCTATCGTATCAAATTAGTTGTATTATGTTTGCAACACACTATCTAATTAGCAAATATCCTGAAGAATAACATATATATTTCTGATTTTGTTTAGTGCAGTGGATCATATAAGTTTAGGCATTATAAAACTTACGTTTAGGTCCTGTAGTCCCCATAAGAAATATTAACATTTCCGTCTTTATATAATACTAGCTTCTGCCCGCGACTTTGTTCGCGTGGAAATCGACATCGAAATACAACAATTTACTAAAACAACAGCCACATGTTTATAAAACTTTCCTGTATAATACGTTCGTAGTTTTAGTTTTAGCAGCCAAAATATGAAGAGAGTCAGGACTAGTGACGCGGGAGCAAGCGACGTACAGTTGTCCGAGTGAGAAGCAGCTCGTCCTGAGGTCGACACCCGCAGCCTTCAGTAGTAATTTTTCATTGCTTGTTAGTGAATTAATGACGTCTGCGTTCCTGTATATACTACCTAATGACACAACACTGATACACTGACTGATGCTTTCTTACAGATTATTCCTGACGCACAGCTATCACTAAAATAATATAACAGCAGATTATAAACACAGGATTGTTTTTCTGTGTACGTTTAACAAACAATCATAATAATTTTGACGACACGGTTGGCGCAGTGGTTAAGCGATTGACTGCTGCGCTGCGTGTCGCGGGTTCGATTCCCGCACGGTACAAATATTTGTATTACCTACAAGTAGTCGTTCCGGGTCTGGCTGTTTGTGAACTAAATCTATCCGGTAGCTTTTGCGTGATGCTGGAACATACCTACATTCAAGCAAACAAACAAAAAATCTAAAATATATATTTTTGGTAAGTATTCAAATCGTTCCACGACCTCGCAAAAAATACTTAAAAAATATAAAAAATAATGTACAGTTTATTTCGCTATGATTTTATTATATATATAGATTGGAAACGGCTTTATTTGTGAAAAGTAATCCACATCTCTTTAAAAAATTGTCGGCAGTCAGAAGGAATCCAATACGAACTCAATATGTCAATCAATTGTGTCAAGTAAAACCGCACTAATGCAAAAAATATTTTTGACATTGCCTCACGAATTTATAATAAAGTACCTAATATTATTAAAACTATGACCGTATTCAAATATAAAAGGGCACTAAATATTAATTAAAAAACTTCATCACACAATTGACGACTTCCTTAATGATGAATCACGGACTGACATGCTATTATTTCATTTAACATGTTTTATTATTATTTCTGTAATCTGTTGACATATGACATTTTTGTATTTTGTGACATTGATTCAAACGATTTGATATTAATTTGTATTTCGTATTATTTTGTTTTCCTAATTGTTATTTAAAATTATAATATCTTTAAGTTTGCAAACCAATAAATTATTTGATTTGAATAAAATCTAGCAAATAAAAGCTTTGCTTATACTTTAGATATTTTCAATAGATACGATCAATTAGTAATGAAACGAAACAATTTCTAATTAATTAAATGAACGCACAACTTGATCATAGTGCGAAAGTTCCAGAGGAGTCGCCAGTCGGCTGGATTACTAAAATCAATTTACATGAAAACTATTTAATTACTAAATACCTAATGGAGATACAAATTACTTCGTATCATTAATCTTATTCATCGAATTTGGTGTAACACGTTTAATTTGGAAATTATCCGATAATCTTTAAATTTCCAGTTTTTGAAGATGTGCTGATCAATATAATTTCCATGACGGTAGATGACTGCATTCAGTTTAATTTGAGGCCAATCGAAGACAACAACTGGGTGTTGTGAGAAAAAGTGTGCTGAGATAGTAAGATGTCGATTTCAGTCGTAACTCTAAATTGATCGTCACGTGACACCTACGGCTTAGCGCCCTGCTCTCCATCCGCACCCCGCACCGTATCGCGCATCCTTGTAACCCGAGATATGGGCGATTTGGCGGCAGGCCCGCATTGCTAAAGTTCCACGGTTCCACCTATAATTTCCGATCCCTTCGTGCAAGGAGTATAAGGCAAGTTGCCCGAGCCCCGAGCTCCCGAGCCCCTCAACTTGCGAGCTGCGCCACTTAGCGAGTTTGAAATCGTTTGTTATGAGGAATTGTTACGAGCTATTCAACGATTTATTAGAACTGCGCAAGTATTCACCCCGCCCCCCCTCTTCGCCCCGCTACGATACAAGAACAGCCAAGTCATTACAGGTATTATGTGAACAAATATTCAAGAAATGTAAACACTGTTTAGATCATGTTTTAGTGTCTACCACTAAATCAGTATTTGAAACTAGGTAATATTAATAGTTCATTTTATCAATTTATGGTTCTAACTAGCTTCTGCCTGTGACTTTGTTCGCGTCGAGGTCGTAAGACACCACAATTTACTAAAACAACAGCCACATTTTTATAAAACTTTCCTGTATACTACGTTCGTAGTTTTGGTCTCAGCAGCCAAAATATGAAAAGAGTCAGGACTGGTGACGCGGGAGCAAGCAACGTACAGTTTTCCAAGTGAGAAGCAGCTCGTCCTGAGGTTGACACCCGCAGCCTTCAGTTTTAATTTGCCATTGCTTGTTAGTGAATTAATGAGCGTCTGCGTTCCTGTATACACTACCTAATGGCACAACGCTGATACACTGACTGCCGTTATTATATTATGTGATGATTGACAGCATAGCTCCTTAAAGGTATAGCGGGATGATAATCATTTAAAAGGTTAAATCTGTAACTATCTGCTATACTCGTTCTCTACTCAGCGCAGTGAAGTAATGGAATAATTCGACTGTTGTCTTACACTGGTTTATTGTGCTCTCTCATCTCGTCTCATTTCCTACGAAATTTGTGGGAAGTTTGTTTTGCGATTTCTGGCATTTTAGTACTCAAACTTCAGTTGGTCCGATAGAGTTGTTTGGTCCATAAAAGAAACAGGATAGGTTACATAGCACAAATTTCATATTTACTTTTATATTATTTTGTTCATGGGAATACAAACAGTAGTATATTCAAAATAAACGGTAATAACTTATCATTTAACTTAACAAATATACTCTACCAACTACATTTTCCACAAATTGCAACTTAGATGTTTACAATAATCTATAATATCTGCAATATTTTGGCTCGTCTTTTTACATATTGTGGTAAACTCAAAGCATTTATTTCAATTACACCATTTAAAGGCACTTTTGAATTGTCAAAGAGCCGGTCAATTAGTCAGAAAGTTGAAGCTAGTTGCCCATTCCAAAACGTAGATCTCTATTGAGAAGAACGGGCAAGAAACTCCAAGGACACTCTTTTTAAATCAAGATATTACAAAAACCTGTGAACATTATTCTTGTTGCTTCTATATGTGAGAATAAAGTTTAAAAAAATTAAGAAACAATTGAAAATATCAGATTAATAATAAAAATAAGCCGTGGCAGTTAAGAGATGACCAGTCTCAACTCACGGCGTCCGTTCACGAACATGACGCGTGGATCAGCACCATCCAACTCAACCATTTTGTAAGGAACTGAATGATCCAACACACGCGCCATCATCAGTGAGCATGACATAGTCTCAACTGCCACGCTTTTAAGTAAACATACATAATAATGACATAATAAACGAATCCATGGTACCCACATATACAAAAATGAAAAATTGCTTCTAAAGGGAACGGAACGGACCCAATATTGAGCCCTGCGGTGCACCCATTTTGATTTTCAAGCCCAATGAATTCACACTGTTTATTTGAACTTGCTGTAGTCTATCATTTAAATATAATTTTACTAAGCCAAGCGCAAGTTTACCCGGTCCGTAATGCTCAAGTTTCAAGAGCAGTGTTTCGTGATTCACGCGATCAAATGCATTGGATAGGTCGCAAAAGATGCCTATTGCATCTTGTGCCTCCTTCCATGTGTTAGAGATGTGTTTTAATAAGGTAACACTGGCGTCGGTTGTACAAAGTCCTTTGGTGAAACCATACTGTTGATCGTGTAGGATGTTATTACATTTAAAATAATTAAGCATTTAATTTAACATTACTTTGCAAATACCTTGCTGAAAACCGGCAAAACCGATACGGGTCTATAATTATAAGTGTCTTTGCTGTCCCCAAATTTGAAAACTGGAATAACTTTAAAAGATAAAGATAAAGATAATTTTATTTTGCAAATATAGGTAACAGTAAATGATGACAAATAATATAAAAGTTCAGTCATATTTTACCACATAGGCATGCAAAAGATTTAAAACATTCAACTTATAACTAAATAATTATATACAATTTTAAAATATTACACAATGAACTAAGTACAAAAAATAATATATATACACTAGCTTAAAAAGTCTTTCTCAATTAAGAACTCCTTAATATTATAATATGCTTTCGCCACTAAAAAGCTTCGGAGTGTCTTTTTAAATAATGAAAGCGGAAGCTCTTTCCATGTCTTTGGCAATTTGTTATAAATGACTGGAGCCATGCAGTAGACACTTTAGCCCATAAGTACCGTCTTGGCTGACTCCAGACAAAGCAGACTGTTACTATGGCGAGGTACCACATCGGATAGACGTCTAAAACGACTCGGATTTGTCTTTACAAACACAGCTACTTCTAATATGTACAGACAAGCCAATGTTAATATTTTGTAATTTTTAAAGTACGGTTCACAACTGCTACTACTACGCTACTACTACTACTACTACGCTACTACTACTACTACTACTACTACTACGCTACTACTACTACGCTACTATGCTTCATTAAATCTGGGAATACCCCTTGATTACACATAAATTAAATATTAAAGCTAAATAGGGTGCAATTGTCTCCATAATAAATTAACAAACTTAAGTTGACATGCCCCATAGATCTTCGGTAATCATGATCTTAAGTTGCTTAAATGCCTTTACAACGACCACAGGGTTTTTATGTTTACATTTAAATTCCATAAGACAGGCTGAAACATTCGCTCTTAATAAATCAATAGCAAGTGAGGGCGAGGAATTTAAAGTTTCTGTAGTTTTAGTTGGAATTAATATTCCAACTAAAACTACAGCAACTTTGTAAAGAAAGTTGCAAATTCCTGAGCAACATCGATGTACAGAATTAAAGAACACGTGAACGAAACTATAGAAGAATACGAACAAATTGCAATATTGTTCATCTCCCATAGCAAATAGCGTGACAATTTATAGTTTACACACTAACCAGACATAAAAGGAATATCTTTGCAAAATTTGAACAAAATGTATCCGGTAGGTTTTGCGTGATGCTGGAACGTACATTCAGATAAACACAAAATCGAATCGTTCCCAGCCGTCGCAAAAATTACTTTAAGAAATTAAAAAATTGTGTACAGTTTTGACTTCGCTACAATTTTATTATATGTGAAGTATGTATGTTCTTTGACCATCGTGTGCCAATCATAAAATAAGGCGAAATGTACTTCTTAAGTATAAACATTTCCTAGAAAATCAGATAACTTATGTGAATCTGTTACAAATTAAGTATGCAGTATACTTAGTACGAATTTCCGAAATTAATTATTTCATGCCTGTAAAATTCCAACTAGGTAACCTTACTTTACGTAACCTTAATTTTCTATAGAATCTTTTGCGATCAATTTCGTGAAAAATACCAAGTTTTAGCACCTATAAATTAGAACCGCAAATGAGTTTAATTTGTAGACACCCTTTGACGGCCGCCTGTGGTTCGAACAAGAACTCATTACAAGAGCGCAACGTCCCGCACTGCCACGAAACGAAGCAGTAAAACTAATTATAGCAAAATTATTTGCGATATTAAAAATGAATTCCACTCTTTCTACTTAAAAGGTCTTTAACCTTTTGCAATTACATGGGTACTTTCAGTCACCTGTAGTCCTGACAACCATAGATGGCCATGTAAGTAGTTGTCAGAGTAAAGATACTGAAAGTGCCATCATTTTTAAATAGTTTTTCTCTTGCAGACTTCTGTATTAACTCCACTTGTTTTCTGTTCCTACAGCAACATTATATCGAAGAACTTCCATGAGTACATACTGGCGTGACATACTGGTATAACTGGAGGACTTCGTTCCTTATAATAAGACCGTAGCTAGGTAATTAGGTACAAGGGTTTTAGCAAAGTAGTAGTTTTAATTTTAATCTGGCTACAACTTAAGAAAATATTGAATATAAAGATATAAATAATAAAGTTCGCTAGATGAATGTGTTGCGAAAACCAAATAAAACATTACCTACGCTATCCGTTCATGGCTGGCAATGAGATGCGACCCGGTGCGGTCCGGTGTGACTGCGCGCAGTCGTCTGCGGTGGCTTGCTCTGCTGGAAGTGACGCCGACATGACGCGCGTGTCATTACGCTGTCCATATCTGGCACAATGAGGTGAGATCAATTAATAAAGTTTGTTGTTTTCATTAAAATTATAATTTTCTCTGTTGTTGTTGTTGTAACAATATGGCACGTCTCGCCGTCCGCGTCCATCTGCATGCGGTGAGGTGCGACTCGGTGCGGTTCAGTGAGGCGGCATGTAGTCAACTGCGGTCGTGCGGTCTACTAGACATGACGTGGACATGACGCGCCTGTTGTTGTGCTGTCCATAATATCGGATACTCTGAGGTGAGCTCAATAAATTAATTGCGAAATTTATCGGTGTCATGGTCAGATGTCAACATTGGTATTCAGAAGTCTGCTGTGATATTAATGGACACGAAATAATAATAGATTGTTGTGATACTTGTTCAGTATCAGTTTTCTCGCATAAAATAAGCCTAATTGCGGTCAAACTATGCAGCGTATAAAGTTAATCAAAGATAACTGAGGAGTGACTTTTCAAAATGGCTTATTTCTGTATGGTCATTTTTTTCAGGACCAAGAAAAATACGAAAACTTTTCATATATGAATATTTTTAGTAACAAACTTCTATGTACATAATCTAGGTACGTTAATAGATCGTTTCACAGTGTATATATTTTTTTTAATACTCTAAATTATGAGTTATTATCATATGATTTAAGGAAATAAGCCATTTAGTCGCAAACTCCAAGAAATAAGATGTTTTGTTTCAGCACTCCTAAGAAATAAGCCATTTTGTTTTGGCACTCCTAGAAAAGATGAGAGTGAGAAAAGATGAAAGTATTGAGAAGTTGACAGCAAGGTGACACATGACGTTTAATATTTTTTTAATTGGCCGTAGTCAAATAAAAAGTGTTGCCAATGTATAAAAATATATTTGCGGATCCACTTCCAGATATTAAAGCTATCTTTCAATCCTCCAAAATAACCTGTGATACCAGATTAGAAATAAGCCATTTTGATACGTATTAACAAAATTTCCATACAAAATGTTCTAGAAATGAGCTATTTTGAAAAAACTCCTATCACAATTTAGTAGGGCCGAGAATTAACGTGAATTAAGCTATTTTGTTGCGGAAAGCATTTTCTATGGCCATTTTTCTTCGAGATTAAAGTACTTTAGAACCGGACACTTCACGTCATATAATGTGAGTGTACATAAAGTCCCGATTGGCATTAAAAAAATAAGTAAAATTGGGAACCCGAAATAAGCCGTTTTGAAAAGTCACTCCTCAACTGAAAACACATTTTTAAAATTATTCTAAGCTGCATCTAAACAAAAAAATAAAAAATAAATGAAAAATAAACAATCTACTTCAAACAGTCATTATTACAATAAAATTGGAAACAGCATCGATGTGTGATTGCTAACGCATTAATTGTCCGCAGCCGTCTGGCGTGATCCGGGCCGGTCCGGTCATTACGGCGTCAATTTGCGCCCATTGAGCCGCGCACGTACCGGGAGCGCGAGGGCGCGGTGGCGCAGCGCGCCCGATTGCATCTATTTTATACGTCGCACTCGCGGCAGAAATGCTGCTAATGATGTGTTAAACATCAATTGACAGCCAAAGAGTTTCTAATCATCAAGTAATTTTCACCTTTAGATTCGCTGTGTAGATTACTGATGAGACGATAATTGGGTTAGTCCCTGTCATTCTCATTATGCATTGCGCATTTAATTCGGATAACGATAA
The DNA here is from genome assembly GCA_917490735.1 of Dryobotodes eremita. Classification (NCBI taxonomy): domain Eukaryota; kingdom Metazoa; phylum Arthropoda; class Insecta; order Lepidoptera; family Noctuidae; genus Dryobotodes; species Dryobotodes eremita. The sequence goes on from OU823245.1 coordinate 2,822,771, forward strand.
GATATAGAAGTCGTACTGGCTTCTATGGCCGTAGGTAAGTGCGTACTTGTGTGACGTAACGTTTCCAGGAACGTATTATCTCTTATTTTGGGTATTTTTTTGAGTTGTAGGTAATGTAGGTAATACCTTTTCAATTTAATATTAATTATTGGTTTTGTGATAGGTACATTGTGTTCTATGGTGCGGAGTTTTAAATTAATGTGCCATGAAGGAAATTTTTACTATCATATCTTGACAAGGTCTCTACTCTTTTAAAGGTTTTTCCACTGTATGCAGTGGAAAAGTGTCAAAGAGCTCGATGTGGCTGTAAGCTAAAGCATTCTGAGAATGACTGTATGCCTGCTAGTAAACGCTACTTACGGCACTTGTACGATTCTGAGTAACCTATCCGGCGCCGGATAACATTTGCCGAGGCCCGGATTGTAGTCAGCATGACGTCAGAAAGGAGCAAAAATTTCCTGGGCCATGAATTGAGCACAAAATAGCAACCAGCCAGAAGGTGCAATAAATTATAATGGTTTAAACGGGGAAAGACTTGCTGTCTTACTCTCAGCCAAAACACAAAGACGGTAAATTAATGAGCTACCTTTGTTTTATTAGACAGGAGTGTTTTTACCAAGCTTGTAAGCCAGAAATGCGAAACAATTTTTTTTTAAATGCGTGAGTGTCGTGGAACACTCGGTTGGAACGAAGTTACTTTCGTAGTATATTTAGAACATCCATAGAACCAATTTGATTACCATAAAAAGGGTTATATTGAGTCAATCTTAAAAGATAGACATGCTGTTGCGGACTTTTTCTTAGAACTTTTAAAGGGAAACAATTCCGTCATACATGATATTCGCGCAACTTTAACCGTTTACGCAGCGCACGCAACGGAAGCTCTCAAAATTAATATTTTTTCCCCGTTTTTGCAACATCACTCACTTACGTTCCGCTCTTTTTGGTTGTAGCGTGATGTTATATAGCTTAAAGCCTTTCTTGATAAATGGATTATCCAACACAAAAAGATTTTTTCAATTCCAACCAGCAGTTCTTGAGATTAGCGCGTTCAACCAAACAAACAAATAAAGAAAGGGTCGTGACGGAAACTCGTGACGGAAAATTCTTACACGTTTTTTCGCCTAGCCCCCATCCGCCATTAAATAAATAGGCACTCTGTCTCATGTTAATAATATATTTTTCCAAATAAATTATTCGAGAGTACTTTCATTTCTTATTATGTAGGCGTTTTGGTACTAAGATGTTATCTGAAGCATCATTGTGAAAATCCTCGAAAAATATTTACCGTTTAATAATGATGTACGAACCTCTAGATGCAAAGGTCAGCTAGTTAATTTATCAAAAAATCACATATAATGTTAATATCATATACCTTAGACAGGCTGGCAGGGCCATCGACTCGCAAACTGTTACCATGGATTCAGTACAATGATTCTGAGCCCCCCTGCGTCGAAATTTTTAGTCAGTTATTAAAAAGAAATTGCTGTTCCACACATATTGACTGCGTCGGTATTGCTCTTTTCTATGAAACAGCAGATTCTTTTTTGTAACCGACGTAAAATTTCTTCGCTAGGGGGTGGTTTCAGTTTGAGCGTGGATGTCCCTGCCACCCTGTATGCTATTAACTTTATTTTTGTATTCCACAGTCACTTTCAACTAAGCAATAAAGGATGATTTCCACCAAACGGCTCGCATCGCATCGGATCGGAAAGAATACGAACGGATACGGCGACGGCCGCTAGCCGATCGCGTCCGGCAGGATGTCGACGCATACGATCAGGTCCGTACCGTCGCATGCGAACGTATCCATTTCGCCGTCTAGTCAAATAGTTTAATTCCTACCGTGTTGACGTGATCAAATTTTTGAAAATGGTTGAAGTTGACGTAGTATTGCTGGCTATTGCATTAGAAGAAGAAGAAAATAATCATAAAATACAGAAGAGGAAAAGAAAAATTTGGATTTATGGCAAAAAGGGTGTAAGGTTGGCGTTCGGCCACGGCTTTGAGCGCACGCGACGACAGCCGAAAGAATCCGATCAGATACGACAACAGGCGAACGGAGTCGATCGCGCGTCGCAGCATACTTTCGGCTACGATCGCGTGTCACGGAAGACGCCCGCGATCAAGCTGCTATGGTATTATACATGTTAAATACTGTGTACACTATTCAATATCGTTTAAAGATTGTAAAATCCGTTCCGTTTCGATCCGATGCGATGCGAGCCGTTTGGTGGATATCATCTTGTGAAACTTTATAGTGCTATAGAGGTATGAGGAACAGGGTGTAAAGTTCACTCAAACCTCCATAGAAAAGGGAGGATCCTCCGACCAGACGGGTGTTGTGTCTGGTGGGCAACTGCCTGTAAACTCTGATTGCGCGATGCAGGATTTTGCGTGACGTCAGTATGACGCGTAGCTCGCATGTGGCGTTGTAGATGCCGCTACAGTGCTCTAGGAAAGCATTTTTAATTACAAGCCAATTTTAAAATAATAACGTTGATGGATCCTGAACAAAATAAGCATATGTATGAAACTAGATACCCAGTTATCTCGTATTCTCCTGAGCTAAGTAGTTTGAAATTCTGGAAATCTGTTTTCTCTTTGGGTTGAACAAATTGCACGAAGAAACCCACCAACACGCCTATTATTACGAGTATTTAATGATTTGACAGCTCACGTCTCGGAATACGTAAATTCTTGGAATCCCTAACAGTATTATTTTTCTTTCCTTTCATCCAAACTGTAGTTCTATTGAAAACCGAAATTAAGTGTCGGTAATTTAATACTCATTTTATGCAAGATATAAGAAACAATTTTCCAGGAACAATCTAATCTGGCAGTCACAATCACTCGTCAAAGCATTTCAACAAAACTGTAAAACCTTCTTCTCTTAAGATCCGTTTAGCTGTTTGTACATTTGTATTTGTAGGATATTGTGGGAGGCCATCTGTCGCGTCGTTTGGGCCGTTGATACGAGTATAGCGTCACGGTGCCTAATCCACGAGTCCGTCTGGGCGATACGTATGTCCCAATAGTTACTGTGCAGTAGGACAGCTGCGTTTGATCAGCATGAAGGCTTGTTTGGCATTCCTGTTGACCGTGAATATTGTTTGCAAAATTGCTCCTCTCCTTCTCTTCGACTGTGGCACGTTCTATTATAATGTTGTGGCCGCAAGTCTCATTTCTGAGAAAAAGCAAATATATTATTGGCTGTGCCCAGTCATAGTTGCGCGTTTATTGGTTCAAGGCAGCTAGTAAGTTCGCAGCGGCTGCGCAGGTATAGTTTTTTTTTGGTACGAAGTGCTTTATAATTTTAGAATAATTTATTTTTAACCTAAAACTTTTATATTACGATTCTCTTATTTTTTTTATAGCCAATTAATTGACATATTGACGAAAAAACTATGAAAGAAACTTCGTTCCAACCGAGTGTTCCACGACAATCACGCATTTTTGTTTGTTTGTTGTTCCTCTGATCTTTGAAAACTTTCTAAACACACACTGAAATCCAAATAATTTTTACTAAGTACATACTCGTATAACCATCAAACTTAGAGCTAAACTCTCGCACAAAAAGGCACACACAACGGAGTGCACGAAACAAATGTACTCGGCGTGGAGTTGAGAAAAAGTGTAAGTAGTAGTGGATACAAATCCAATAGAAGCAGGGAGCAAACATCCAATGGAGGCACGGTGTAGGAACATCTTAGAGGCACGTTGTAGAGAACAAAACATTAATTCAGTGGCGAGTCAACACTCGGCTCTGGTGGCGCGAGGCTTGGCAATGCACAGGGACGCGTAGAAGGATCACTTGCAACAGAAAACGAGGTGCGGCCTGCAAAGTGTAGGTAAGGCCATAATTATTACCCCACGATTATACCCATATTCAAGTTGAGATACTTGTCTTCAACAAGTCTTATTTACTATTTTGTTCACCTTTTTGACAAGTTTTCTGTACATTTTTATAGGTACAACTTGTCTTTAAAATTGTAATAGGTGTAAACTATGAACGAAAACAGTACACAACATATAGAATATATGTTTTATACCTTGGTGTATACGCGGGGTTACAGAAATTTGTGAGACAACATACATACAGTTTTCAGAAAATTATAATGTGTTAGTTAAAGGCATCTATTTAGTAGTGAAACGTAGAAAAAGGAATTAGGACTTTCATAGATGGGTGGTGATGCATATCGTTGTCATCGAGAAAGAAACTGTCACCGATTGTCACTCTACATTGATGCAGGTAGTTACGTCTGTATGGCCTTTACATACCCGAGCTGCCCCTCCATAGAGTGATACTTCTGCCTCCATCTAAGATATCTTGCGGAGGGCGCTAATCGAACGGGATTGGTTTCATCGGCGCTCACGCTGATTTACAGCCCACCTGACCCGCGGGGTACAGGATGCGGAGAGGGGGTGGGGGGGTGTCAGACGTAATGCTCACCGCCGCCGCGCCGCCACTGAGCTGACACAGAGCGGTAACGTTTCTTTAAGTCAGATTGCCAATAATTGTAATGTGAAGCTGTCTTTTTAGTTGAAGTGAGGGATTTGACTCGTTGTATGGTAACCGTTATTATTATAGAAGTTGAAAATTACAGACGTGAGAAATAGGAAATTGGAGCCATCGAGGCTTCTGATTGCAATCAGACATGTACCACATGTATTCACAAGAATTAAATGCGCGATCCTAAATGGTGGAAGATTAAATATATTTGCGGTGTAAGAGTAGTAACAGGCGGTCGGCTGTAGTGTGGGTGACAAGTCCAATACAAATACGATCTCATAACGAATATCTACCTACCATAATAATGTATTTATATTATTTACATATACACATACATACACACTCACGCCTTGTTACCATGGGCGAATTATATATATAATTGTAATTTATAAGCTGCAATCCATACACCTATTGTCGCGCAGTTCAATGCACTTGTACAGCTGATGATTGACAACTAATCAAAATCAAATCAGTGAAATCAGAGCAGTGGTGGCCCAGTGGTAATGGCGGCGACTTACGAGTTATAAGTCATGGGTTCGAACCCAGACAGACGCTTTACTTTGTGTAAATAATTTCATCACCACTGCTCTCAAAACGGTGAAGGAAAACATCGTGAGGAAACCGGCATGTCCTAGAACCAAAAAAAAAAGTTCAAAAACATGTGACATCTACCAACCCGCACTGGGCCCGCGTGGTAGATTTCAGCCCGCGCCCTCTCGAAGAGTGGAGGCCTGTGTCCCAGCAGTGGGAACATTATAGGCAGATTATGCAAAATCAAATCAAAATATTTTATTTAAACCTACATGGGCACTTATGAAACGTCAGAAACTAGGTGCACGGTTCCAAATGGTCGTTTGCTATGCCGGCAAGAAACTCCACATAATCTCAAAATAATTTTGTAAATACCTACATAAGTAAGCATATTTACCCATATCATGTTTGTAGTAAACTCATATGGATCAATAAGTCAATGCATATCACAACGTATTTGCTAAAGATATTTGTCCAGACGCAAATTGAATTCTTTTCCAATCACAGCATCGCCTAGAGAAATCATTTCGTTTGCTACATTGATCGCTGACTCACTTAAATGTGTTGGATCACAAAATGTTCCATGTTGTGGCTTCACGAGATTTCTTGTAGGTCTACATGGTTCTGTCAGATATTCAAATTAAGCACTGTTTATGTAAGTATTCAATATTCCTCCTTGTCCTCCAAAATACCAATTAAAATACTACAAATACTTAAAATCAAACACTTCTTAGTTAGACACTTGATTTGGAAACAGTTCAACTACATTATGTGAAAATGCTTAGGGTTACTTACCTCCACCTATCGAATTATAGAAACCATGTTTTATTACAGACAAACATTGATTTAACGGACATTACACAATTCCGAGGGAAAAAATAAATGCAAGTTTTGAGTGTTACGTCAAATGTAAATGAGGGGCTAGGGTTGGCACCGGCGACTAACTAAATGAGTTATTTTCCGTGTTGGGTTGAACCATAAAGAGGAAAGGATAAAAGGCTTACTGTCATTATAAACGGATCTATAATTCCATTGGTACTAGATCACTTAGTACAACAGAGCCAGCACATTATCCAGCTAGAAACGACTGACACAAGGTATAGATTGCATTAAATCTAATCAGTCGCAGCATCACTGACGCAAGAAATAATGTTTTGCGCTCTGTGGTTGCACTAACATATAAATAAAGAACGATAACGAGGCATGAGCCACACTAGTGCATGATACACTCGCCAGAGTGAAATGAAATTCACCGTGTTGTTTAGAGTTAACCTTTTAGATGTTCCTATGTCGTGTTGAGGCTTTTTGCTTGCGGCGCTATCAGGATTTACGTCCCCGGCCGGGGCCTATTATACCCGCTATCATAATTACGGGGCTGATCGCACACCCGCACTGGTACACCCACACAGTTGTAGACCCACGTTGGTACACCCGCGGTACACCTGTTTCGGCGCTCTGTCGCATTCGTCGTAAATGTTTTACAACAATTACATGACGTCGTTACACGCTGTAGTTGAAATGTGACCATCTTCTTATTGTACGAACGAGTGGCTCTTTAGAATTATATAGGAAGGTGTGTAATTGTTACATAATTTTTAGTTACAGTATGAGTTCAGAGTCTCAGTTTGACACATGGGAATGTTGTATTTAAAAGGCTAAAGAATTATATTGATAAATCGTTGATTATCAGGCGTGTTAGAAAAATAATCTGATGTAATATGATCACACTTTTACAGACACACGACTTCTTATTTATGTTCTCTAAAGGACAGGTACGCGGTCAGAGGTAGTATAAGCAGTGAGGCACCTCGCTCAAATATACAGCACTTCACAGCATGTAATAAAATACACTGCAACGGTTTGCTATTATCATAAAAATATAGGTAAAACACTTTTTATAACTAGCTTTGAATGAACTAATAAGTACTAAATAAAAGTTATAGTGCTGTCCAGGGTCTGATGATGTAGCCGGAAGGTGGTCACGGGCACTCCTCAACAAAACAAGATAGGCGTGAACGTCCTTCTTACACTTAAAGATAAGTCTCAAGCTTTTGAGAAAATATTAAAGTTCTGTTTTCGTAAGTTTTATTTAGTACTTTTTAGCATTCGAATTTGGTTAAATATCTGTCCTATCACCTTTACATGTAAGGTATTTGTCAAGATAAATCAAAATAGCCAAAACACAACAGGGCTATCTTGTTTTGTTGAGGAGTGCCCGTGACCACGTTCCGGCTACGTCATCAGAACCTGGACACCACCTACTGTCATAGCACTTGCTCATACATATACGATGAGTTCAAACACAATGGTGCTGTCTTGTTTGGTTGAGGAGTTCCTATGGCCACCTTTCGGCTCTATCATCAGACCCTAGATACTACCTTGGGCTAAAGTACTTGTCAAGACAAAGCCAATAAGTCCAAACACGATTGTGATCTATCTTGATTGATTGAGGAGTTTCTATTGCTACATTGGCCACCTTCCTGCTCCATCATCAGACCAGCTCCGTGGTATCATATTTTTGCGTTGTCACCGAAGTTATATAAGTATGCCAAGTTTCAGGTCAATCAGATGCGAGGAAGTGCTAGAAAAATGGATGTCAATGCGAGTAACTGGAAACATACGATCGAAGCAAGCTTGAAAAAAAGAAATACTAAAGAGAGGCTCCAGTGTATTAAATTAAATGAATTCAGTATCGTATGGCGAAGTTAGTTATTAATCATAATTAGTAATACCTACTACCACTAATGACTCAGTAATAATAACTGACAGGTCGTCGCGCTGGGGTCAGCTGTCATCATATTAAGTATGTGACCACATATGTGACAGACAAGTGACAGCAGTTGACTGCGACTTGGGATTGATGGAACTGTAAGTAGTTAAGTACTTTGCTTTTGGACCAATGGGTTTGGCGTAGAAATGATAACCATCCTTTATTTATCGAGGCAGAAAAGCGACTACAGATTCAAGTCAAGAAAAATGCAGCAGCGTCTGTATCAAATTAAAATATTTTATTTCACGTAAACCTAACCATACGTGGGCAATTACACTACACTCGTATATGAATCTTCAGAAGCTGGGCGCAAGGTTCCCAGTCCGATGAGGCCTCAGCCCGCGCCGTAGCTGAGCCTGTAGCTTTAAATTCCCCGATTAATAATCATGATATTAACCCTTCGATCCAGCCCGTCCCCAATATCGCGCTGCCCTCTCCCGATGACGCCCTAAGCCGAGGTCCGTACCCCACAGGGGGTGCCCTTAGCGTGCGGTCATCTAACTTATAAGTTTAGTTTTAAATTTTTCCGCTCCTGGCTGGAGGCCCTTTAGAGTAAAATCCAAAAGGCAACCACAGGACAGTCCGGTTAAGCAGCCACGACCCCCAGTGGTCAAAACTGCGACTTGCCCTACAAAAAAAAAAAAAAAAAAGGCGCAAGGTTCAAAGTGGTCATTTCCTAAAGAAAAGTGCAAGTGCCGGCAAGAAACTCCACATTAATTTATTACGAAAAGCTTAAGCACTGATATAAAGATGAAATAGCAAGATGGGAGTAGTTTACTCGTGCAATTATTAAAACTAGATACTTCGGGCCATACTATTTCTTAAAATAAAACTGCTTACATTATAAAACAAGCATCTTCAAGCAAAACACTCAGTACTTTATAATAACCGTTCCACACCGTTCCGTTCCGCGTGCTCACAATATTACCACGAACACTACAACGAGACCCGCTGTCTACTCCTCATAACAATAATCGCGAGAACCACTCCACGAATTAACGAATTTTTTTGTACAGGTGCCTGCAGGTTCCGCGTGCTCGTGGAAGTACTTACAAGTTAGTACGTCCCTGAGTACATGGAAGCAAGTTTATAACACCGCGGTGTTAGGACATAATTTGTGATGGTTTACTGCGTTGTTGACGGTATATGAAGTGAACAGGAGCTCGGGAGGTAGTAGCATGTTATTGTCTGAATGAAACGGAGGGACTAAGTTGTAATAAACTACAAACAGCAATGAAGATGCAAGCTAACCTGTTGTTAAATTTCATTTTACATTTCAACACTGACCGTTTGTAAACGATCACACCTGAAAATACGTTACAACTTACGGGATGTGTAAGCACATGTACATTTTGTACCTAACACCTCGTATTAGGTACAAAATATGGAACGGTTATAAGTGTACAAATTGGTACACACACAATCCATTATTTAATTAAATAGGTGCGCTCAATGAATTGTAAAACGCGCGTCAAACTAAATGTATCACAGTGTTACATCTAAGTGCTCTATTATGTTCAGCTCGACACAAACACTGTTCGCAACAGCGTTCCCGTGTCACAATAATTTTATTACTAAAATCGAAAACCGAATTATACAGAGCTAATTTGCCGTAGATCTCATTATCAGATAGGTGGATTTATGGAAACGGCCCGAATGAGCGCGCTTGCTAATTGCTTTACAATGTTTGCGATATTCCAGTTTTGTCATAACAGTGTTTTGGTATTTATCGTCTGGTTTGTGGCGCATCTAGATAATACTCGTAGTTTGTTTCCTGGACATATTTGTAGATACAGTTTCATTCAAACTCCTATTTTGCTATTTTGCAGGTAATTTGTAGGTACATAGGTAGGTGGTCTTGGTCTACTACCGAATAATTTATATTTTCATTAGGTACCTACATAGAACCAACATTGATTAAGATAATAAATGAAGGAAAGTTACCGTTATTGTGCATTATACATAACGGTGACAGTATGCAAACGGAAGGCGCCGTATGTATGAATTAATGACGAATCATACAATCGGCCTGCGACAGACACATTATTGGTTACCGCCCAGTTAACCCACTCTTAAGCGTGCACCGTGGATGAAATCGAATCGAAGAATTACACGAATAAAATAATGCGTTCACATCAAATGCACACAGCGGAGGGATACGAGCCACGGTCACAACAAACTGATACTGCACATTCAGTTACTTTTATTCTGTTCATAACGCAACAAATCTGTAAAGGCTCATTTTTATTGGTCGATAGGGCTCGTATGCGGGGAGCGGGAGATCTCTGTAACGCATGCCGTAGGGCCCGTATTCGGGTAACCGTTTTCATTAGTCGATAGGAAACGATTGCGGTATACAGAGAACCTGCACTGCACGTGTGGCAGTCGCTTTGCTCATTTTCATTGGATGTGAGTATCCGCACGCTTTTTACCAACCGATGAATTTATAGACCTATAAAATTATATTAATAGGTATACAAGTATAATATGTAATAACAATATTTGGTATTATTGCTGTGTTTATCCCTACGAGAAACCAATAAGTGAGTACGTAATGGTAGAAAAACTAAGAAGATTCATAATTAAATGTTTGTATGACAGAACTCGAAACAGATCAACATTTTTAAAGGTTTTTTTTGTTTAATCTGTCCTTTCATATTTACCTCTAGGCGGGGGACCATTAAAAAGTTATTTAAACCTTTTTCGAATACGTTTTAACAGACGGAGTGGGTTTCTTCAAAAAAAAAAAATTTTTCTTTTTGAAAATATTAACTACGTAACACGTGAAACATGGCGCACCTAATCGCAACTAGTGCGGAGGCTCTCATTAGTACTTGCTGCTATTTGAATAAGTCAAATAAACCTCAGCATATTTTACCAGTAAATTAATAATTTTTTTGTAACACGTGTGTTTAATTATTGTACAAAATTGATGAGAAAATAAGAGAGTACAGCAATGAAACACGAGTAATTAGAACATTTCGATGTACCATTACCGCGAACTAAACAAAACACGATTCCACTCTTAATTACTTTACACGCAGAATAATAATATGAACGGTATTATTATTTTGTATCTAACTAGAGGATTATGAATTAATTAATGTTATAACATTTAAAACTCAAATAAGATAGTGTAAAGTGTATAACAGAGGTCATGTCACGCTTTGTTTGAAAAAGCTTGTAGATTGTGAATACAATATAAATCGTCTAAAAAGGTTTTCTGAATGTAAAGGCCAGTTAAGCTGATACGATTACAGACGATTATTCCCAATCGTCACCAAACATCGTCCTTCGAAACAACAACCACCGAACGCAGCCAAATGGTTGAACAATAACAATTTCCACTTATCTATTCATTCTCCGCAAGCTTTACACAAAAAAACCCGCTTTCATATAAAAAATATCATTTTCCTTCACGTCGGGGGGGATTCCAATGACGGCAACATACCATATACGGATAATGTCTCATGAAAATGACGAAAACGACACTTGAACGATGCCACAATATCTACACACTTCGCGCAAGCCCTATCACTGTTTGAATAAAGTTTATAATTGCTTGAGGGAGTTTAAAATGTGTTTGGTAGTTTAAGTAATGTCAGGGCAAATGTAGCGAGCGTAGTTTTTGGTCAAGTCCGTTGATCCTATTACGATAGCGGAGAGGCCCACAGTGCTCACGCGGCGGAGACAATGGCGGGATGTACTAAGTTATGTGCAGGAGTAGACGATGTATTCATTTTGATAACAAATGTGCAGTGTGAGGGTGTGGGGTGTAGAAGTGCGTGTCTTTTGCGGTGTATCGTGATGTACCTGTACGATGATGGATTCAGTACACTAAGATCAAAGAGGCGCACAAGATGTTGATGTGGTGTTGAACCCTGCATTTGTAAGGGGAGGGAGAAGAGGAAAGTTAAATATGCTAAGAAAAAGGAGTAATTCAAACTCAAAGTCACATAATTTATTTCGAATGGGCGATTAAGAGGCAGTTTTGAACGTCATAATTTACTAGAAAATAGAATGAATCCTAGGTGTCCTCTTGCAAAAAAGTAGTTTCGTATGGAGAATAGTGGGCAAGAAAGTCCATAAATATAGTTCAAGTACCTACCGCAATGAATTTCACTGATATTTGAAAACAACGTAGGTACTTAGCTTACGAAATAAAAGAGATAATGAACGGAAACCATATTAAAGCGAACTTAGAATCATTTGTATGACTTGCTAACTGCTAGGTGTGGCAGTCCTTATCAATTGACTTATAAGTTGTAGCGACGGCTTCAGACGAGACTTCAGGAATTCTGTTCGTATCTATTCAGAACAGGGAGCTTCATCCCTCATTACGTTGGGAGGAAAAACAGTGATGTACAGTATAGTTACATAATTAGGTACTTATATAGTTTTGAAATCTTGCAAGTTTTAAAAACTGGTACATTAGTTAGGTACACATATGTACCTAACTAATGTCTGATTTTATTTTTGTTTATTAACAGGTAAATCCTTATAAAAAAATATTATATAGGTAACTAACTATTTGAGCTTGACCTCGACATAAAAAAAAAACTAGAGAAAATACGACACACAAAAATAAGTTCAATAACAAAAGCTACTAACGCCTTGTGTTATGCAAAAAAAACTAAAATTGAAATTTGCAGGCCACGTGGCGAGTCTTACAGACCAGAGATGGACCGAAAAAGCAACCCTTTTTTTTTTTTTTTTTTTTTTTGGGTGGGAAATCATCAAATGACGTCTCCCGCTCTGAGCGGAGCGGAAGGGCGTGTCAGACTCTTACTGACTAAAACCCACCCGTGTTCCTTCAGTTGCCTGTGCGCCAGGGCCACGGTAACTCTTTCGAACAATCCGCGACCCCGGCAGGCATCGGTCCTATCGGACCCCGTCAATTTGCTGACATCTCTTTGAGGCGCGCGTGGAACACGACGCGCCGTCGACCCGGGCCTGGTCCTTACCGGACGGCGAGCTGCCCATTGCTCGCCGTCCGCAAGCCCGCGCCTACGGTGGCCGGGAGTCGGCAATCGACTCCCGACGCCCAGGGTGTCTCCTCCTCCTGCGGCGGCTAGGGGCGCGAGGGCGTAGAGATTGCCTCTCCCTCTCGCGCTCCGCCTCCTCCTTCGCGAGCATTACTGCTTCGCAGAAGGAGGTGACGGCTTCCCATTCCCTCTCGCTCCGTACCATGGCCTGAACCAGGGCCGGACGCGAGAGGTCGCCGCCGCCGATCGCCGCCACGAGGACACGGCGGTGCTCCGCCCAAGCCGGGCAGACCTCCACCGTATGCTGCACCGTGTCCTCCGGTCGATCCACACAATGGTAACACCCGGGCGTTTCCTCCCGCCTTATTCGAAACAGGAACCTCCCGAAACATCCATGTCCGGTGAGGACCTGCGTCAGGCGGAAGGTGAGGACGCCGTGGCGCCTCTCAAGCCACTCCTCAAAGAGGGGTCTTACCGCCGCAATTGTGGCGTGCCCTGCGCTGGGTTGCGACAGTCGCACTCTCCATGCCGCCATGAGATCCCGCCGGAGCTCTGTCCGCTGTGCCGTGATTTCTCGCGGCAGCGGAGTTACGCCCCGGCGTTTCGCCTCCTCGCGCCACTCCCAAACGTGCGCGAGGACCTTTGCCTCCAGATCCCACGGCGGCAATCCGGCAAGGAGGCTCGCCGTCTCGCAGGAGACCGTGCGGTATCCCCGTACCATCCGGATGGCCATGACCCTTTGGGACGCTTTCAACCGGCGGGCTGGCCGGAGCCTTAGCGAACGCGCCCACACCGGTGCCCCGTAAAGGGCCATGGACCGCACGACCCCCGCGTAGAGCCTCCGGCAGGAGGCGTTTGGCCCCCCCAGATTGGGCAAGAGCCGCTTCAAAGCAGCCCCGGCCCGCTGCAGTCTGGGAGCCAAACGTCGGAAGTGCTCGACGAAGTTCCACCGGCTGTCGAGGACGAGTCCCAGGTACTTCATCGTCGACTCGACGCCAATGTGAACCCCTCCTACCGTTATTTGGGAACCCGACAGTGGCGCGTTCCGAGGACCATGAAAACACATGGCCTCGGACTTGTGCAAGGCCACCTCGAGTCCCAACTGCCGGATCCTCTCAACGACTGTCGCAACCCCGCGTGTCATTAGTTCGGCCGCCGCCTGGTGCGACCTCCCCTGCGCCAGGACCAGCGTGTCGTCAGCGTAGCACACTACGCTGACGCCGCTAGGGAGGTCGGCGCGCAGCACCCAGTCGTAACCGATGTCCCACAGATGCGGCCCCAGGACCGATCCCTGTGGGACACCGCACGACATCTCTCGCCGGTTCCATTCTCCTTGGTGACCGGGGTAGATCACCGCCCTATCCGTCAAATAGGCCTCGACTACACGACAGAGGTAGGTCGGCATCCGGTGATACCGGAGTGCCTCCCTGATGCAACTCCAGGGCAGGGTATTGAAGGCGTTGGCGATGTCTAGAGACACCGCCAAGACGACCCCACCCCGGGCCACAGCATCCCCCGTCGTGAGGGCTCGCACGCGCATGATGGCGTCCACCGTGGAGCGCCCCCTGCGGAAACCAAACTGGCTCTCCGCCAAATCCGGCCCCACCCGCACCAGCTGCCCGACGAGGCGGTCTGCAACGACTCTTTCAAAGAGCTTGCCCACCTCGTCGAGCAGCACGATGGGCCGGTAAGCGGACGGAGAGTCCGCCGGGCGCCCCGGTTTCTTAATGAGGACCAGTTTCCCCGTCTTCCAACGAAGTGGGAACTGGCCCTCCTCCAAGCATGCGCTTAGGAGCCCTCTTAGTCGAGGCCCGAGAGCCTCCAAGGCCAGGACCCAGGCTTTTCCAGGTAAGCCGTCGGGTCCTGGGGCGGTATTCTTGGCACTCAGCCTACGTACCGCCACTCTCAACTATACCTCGGTCACCTCAGGAGCAACGTCGTCATCGTCGGGTCTGTGGTCCGCAGTTGGCACCGCAGGAGGCGGAGCCATGGGCGGGGGAGTATGCTCCCCCCGCGAAGGGAACAGAGCGCTCACCACACCCTCCACGAGCTGGGGCCGGAGACTCTGTGTCAGTGGGGGAGCCCATGGGCGGAGTTTCTCCCGCACCACCTTATATGGGCGCCCCCACGGGTCCCTGTTCAGAGTCCCCAGCGACTCCTCACGGGCCAGTCCCCTGGCCCGCAGGATCTCCGCTCGGAGGGCGATCTTCGCCACTCTGTAACCCTCGTACAGCTCCGCCTGAATGGCTTCCGTATCCGGAGGGCGGATACGGAGCCTGCGGTGCCTGGTGTACAGGCGCCGCGCGGCAACGCACGCCTCGCGCAGAGACGTTAGTTCCGGCGAACACCAGTACACCTGGCGCCAGGCACGTCCGGGCTGGACCCGGGGCATTGCCACGTCACAAATCTCGGACATGGCCTCCCGGAACCACTCCGCCTCGATGTTGATGTCTGCAGGCCTGTCCGGTGGTGACACCCAGGCCTGCACGATCGAGGCTTCCAGGAGGAGCTCCCGGTCCAGCTTCTTCAGCGCCCACCGCGGACTACTCGGGGCCTGTCGGACCAGCGCGCTCGAGGTCTGGGCGGAGACGTCAAACCGGATGTACCGGTGGTCGGAGTACGTCTCCACCCCCTCCATGACGCGCCAGTCAATGACACGCGGTGACAGAGCGGGGCTGGCGAACGAGATGTCCACCACTGACTCGCCCCGCATCCGCACACACGTGGGGACAGAACCCCGGTTTAGGACGACCAGGCCTGTCTCCAGAGCCCAGTCCTCCACCATCCCGCCCCGTGTATCCGTGTACCGGGAACCCCAAGCCGTGCTCTTGGCATTGAAGTCCCCGAGTACGATCACAGGGAGGGTACGGTACCCGACGACGACGACTTTCAACTCCGCAAGGGAGTTGTGGAACTCGGCGAGAGTTCGGTTCGGGGAGAAGTATACCCCTACCACGACAATCTCCCCGAACCGTGCTGCCACGCAACCCCGTCCCCTCTTGACTGCCTCAAGCGACGGGGTACCGGCGGCGGCCGACGAAATGAGGGTCACTGAGCCGCTCAGGTCCTCCACCCAGTCATCCCTGGGCGGGACAAAGTACGGCTCAGCGACCACGGCGATGTTGATCGACCACTGCGCCATGCTCTGGAGTAAGAGATCCTGAGCGGCGGCGCAGTGGTTGATATTCGCCTGGAGGAGGCGTAATGGGGCCATTATTGGCACTCCATGTCAGCCCCCTCCCGAGCCCCCTGTGAGGGCCCTGCCGCGATGTTTGCGGCAGCTACGATGGCAGGTGCGGCAGCGGCGGCGGCAGTGGCGGCGGGTGCGGCAGTGACGGCGGTGGCGGAGGGCTTGCCCCTGCCCCTGGCTTTGGCGGGTGGAGCGCAGGCCTTACTCCCAGCCCGGTGATCGGCCGGCTTGCCAGCTGCCGCACATAAAAAGCAGTGCGGCGTGGCGTTGCACGAGCCGGCCTTGTGACCGGGCTGACCGCAGCGGAAGCAATGATCGCTGCGGTCCACCTCCGAGGTGCATTGCACTCCCACGTGGTTGCCCACTTGGCAGCGGAAGCACCTCAGAGGTCTGGGTTCCAGCAGTTTCACCTGCGCGGAAACCCAGCCCACCAGGAGCCTTTGGCCCTCCCCGGCGACTTTCCTGGCCGCCGCCACGGGGCAGCTCACCGTAACGGCTCGCAGCCCCTTGTGGTCAGGACGGATGGTGCCCGCTCTAACCTGCTCAGCAGAGCAACCCCCAGTCCTAACGACGGCGGCCACCACCTCAGCCTCCGTCACGCAGTCATCCAGGCCCAAGATGCGCATGTCAATGCACTTGGTGGGCCTGGACACTCGAGCCTCGTCTGCATTTAGGGACGCCCTGAGCCTATCGGCCAGAGCGTCA
This sequence comes from Dryobotodes eremita, assembly GCA_917490735.1. Classification (NCBI taxonomy): domain Eukaryota; kingdom Metazoa; phylum Arthropoda; class Insecta; order Lepidoptera; family Noctuidae; genus Dryobotodes; species Dryobotodes eremita. The sequence goes on from OU823245.1 coordinate 2,839,465, forward strand.
GCAGTCGGGCCACTCGCCGCACCGGGCACCTCTAGCATCCGGGCCCCAGTCGCAGTGACTTTCACCCGGATGCCATTGGTGATACCTAGCTCTTGCAGGTTCACCGCCGCCCTCGCCTTAGTGAGCACGTCGCGGTAGGACACGCCCTTCTTCTCCGCTTCCGGCTGTAGCGTGATCACTACAGCTGCGGACTTCGGGGCGCGGAGCCTAGCCGCGACGCTTCGCTCTTTGCGCCGCTGCCGCCTCTCTTTCCTTTTGGCCGCCCTTGAGACCTTACCCGCCTTCCTCTTCTCTCCGGCCACTTGCCATTCGGCGTCGGCCGGAGGAGCATTAGGAGGCGGGGGGGGCGGCCGTCTCGCCGCCGGGGCTGGAGCCTTCGCCGCCTGCGCAGCCACCCCGCCCTTTTTGGGCTTGGTCGGTGCCGACTTTGTCGGCTTTGTCGGGGGCGGCCCCGCGGGTTTCGGCACGGGCCCGCCTTTAGACCGCCCTGCCGTTACCGGCTTGGCCGCAGCGGCGGCAAACGATACCTGCCGACTCGCCGCTAGCGGGGGACGCAGGACAATAGCCTCCAGAGCGGAAAACCTACTCTGGAAGGCAGCCAGCTCCCGCCGCACCAGGGTCAGAACCCGGTCCTCAGCAGGTATCGGCACCGGCCGGCCTTGCCCATGCTGCGCTCCCTCCTGTGGCTCTTCCCGGGGGCCGATTGCTCGGAGGCCCACCAGGTCCGCTCGGAGCTCCTCATTCTCCTTTCGGAGAAGCTCCATGGCGGCTGTCAAGCGGGCGACCTCAGCCCGCAACTCAGACATTTCATCTGACGGAGGCCCAAGGTGAAAAGCCTCCGCTGCCGCCATAATAGAGGCCGTGGCAGTGGGTATGACCTTGTCTTTAGAGGACTGAATCCTCTTCAAGGCCACACCCCTGATCGCAGCTACCACAACCTCCTCAAATTGCGCCACTCGCTCCGACTTAGAGCCGCCAGCGGTGTTCAGCTCACCGCCTGACGACTCGGAGATGTCCGCCCTGCTTCGCGTGTCCTCCGTGGCGAGCCTATCAGCTCGCTGGTCCGGCTCGACTGGGCTGGTTTGGCTCTGCTCGCTGGCCTCCTGAGCAGCGAGCCCTCTGCCCGCAGCCTTTTCGCGGACTCCACTCCGCCGACAGATCTTCCCGATTTTACGGGCGGAGCTCCTCCCGCCATCAGAGGACGACCCCTGGCCATCCCCTGGTTTGGGGCGCTTCTGGAAGAGCCTTCGGTTCTTCCCAGCATCTCCCATGACCACGCGCTCCGGGCTCTTGAAAGTGCCCTTCGCGCCACATGCGGCGTCGGACTCCGACCCCGCATCACTCCCCTCCTCTCCACTGCTTTGTTGTTTGTTTGGTTTTTTTAAAAGATTTTCCATATTGAATCCCACGAGTGTGGGGGATGTAAAAGGTCCATCCTAGGTTCACCCCCTGTCCCTAGGTAAGTGTAAATTTTTAACCCAACCAGAGGGTCCACTGGTACTCTGGCTGGGGGTGCGCTAGCGACTGATGCGCCACCTACAACTGTAAAGTTGTAGATGACACTACTCCTCAGCCATTCATACCCTCGCCGCGCACCAGAACTTGATATTAGAGGAATTTTTTATAGAGGTTATCTTCCTCGCGGTCCGGGCGGTTAAGCCAAGACCCTCGACCCCCGTCAAAAGTCAGAGACATGACGTTGACGATCTTCGGGGCTACGAGACAAACGGTGGCAGAAGGAGCAGACTCCTTACTGCCTGCCCGGCGGCAGGGTAAGTGCACACCGAGCCCGCTCTTACTCCGCCGCTGTGCGTCTCTGCTTAACAGAGATACACACGTTGGAGCGTTCCTCCGACAGGATATTAGCGTACGGGCAACAAGAACCCTTAGGCACAGAGTACCTAATGGAGAGTTATTGCCCGCACCCCAGGGTGCACCGTCCCGAAGACTGGCCTTTCCCTCAGACGCATCCAAGGGAAACTCCAGCCCACGGACACACGGGGAGGTTTCCTGTCCTAGCACCCCGAAAAAGCAACCCTGTGGAGAGGCCCACAAGGAAAAAGAAACAGAGGAAGACCACTGACACGCTGGGAAGATGAGATCAGTAGAATCGCCGACTCCATCTGGAGCCAAATAGCACAAGACCAAGACAAATGGGCATCTTTGGAGGAGGCCATCACCCAAACTGGGGTTCTTACAGAAGAAATAATATTTAAAAAAAATACTAACAAAATTAAAATAATAATAATAATTTATTTCCAAAAGTTTAATTAATCTCAGTTAAATTAAATACTTAACCCATTAAAACATAACTGCTAGAAATAACAATTGGAAAATCGTGTGTAATGCAGGAAATATAAGGCTTTTTTATTTTTGTTTTATTTATTTTGAATATTTACACTAGGTACTAAAATAAATGACTGACTTACTAACATACTAATATCCGGAGATGACAACTATTCGATTAACTTATCTTTTACTTGTCTATTATCGACAACTCGCACAGACACACTAAACGCCCCTCGAAGGCGTCCTTCCAATCAACATTATTTTAATAAATCAAGCAATCAAAGCTACCTCTGCAACTGCGATTAAAAACAACAACAGTGATATCTATCACATTTACCAGCTGATAACTCCGCTTTATTCACTAATAGCTCAATAGTTATCCGCTTCATTAACCTCCCCAGTAGAAAGAAACAAGTTCGGTTCCACACCACACCACGAGCACAATGAAGCCATCTCAACGGTAGACACAACGACCTAACGCTCGTGTGTGTTCAATAAAAACATTAATCACGACCGGGAATCGAACGCGGACCGTCGCGCCCGCCGCCCGCACAAAGGAATCGTACTTGAGTTGCCATGGCGCTACGAATACTAATCATGTGGAGCTGCTTGGGTGCACATGACGAGCACATTTTTGCGCATTTGTATATTATTGCCGTAGTGATTATTGTAACGCCCTATGATAATGTTCGAATGTTTACTGAAAGGGTATTTTTCGGAATATTGTTAAACGAATTCAAGGTATCGTAGTTGGTACGCGTAAAAGTTAATTAATACCCGCACAGAATGTTATTAAATACAGACAATATAAATTACTATTTCGAAGTTTATTAAATAATTTCATCAGTTGCCGTTACTAAAGCGTCGAAATACATACTATGCCGTGCCATACATTAGTTGCAGATACTGAAAAACAAATATGCAAGAGCCATACCGTAGAAACTGAAGAAACGAGAGACAAAGTGACAGATTGTAGAAACATTTCTACAGCGTGATGTCAAAAATGAAGGAAAGAAATGTCACAAATGTACGAAGTATTCGAGCTAACTTGTCTTTTTTAGGGTTCCGTACTCAAAGGGTGCCAACAGAACTCTATTACTAAGCCTACGCTGTTCGTCCGTATGCTGTCAGCGGGCTGTATTTTATGAACCGTAATAGGTAGACAGTTGAAATTTTTGCAGAGTATATATTTCTATTCCCGCTGTAACAAAAAAATATTAAAAATTAAATTAAAAAGAAACACTTTCTTGTATGGGACAAGAAAGTGTTTTTTTTTTTTATATGTAGTGTTAAATATTGTACGGTGATCCGAAACCCTTCGTGTACGAGTTCGACTCGAACTTGACCGGTTTTTAAATGCAGGTACATCTCTGACAAAAAAAAACTGACTTTCTTCTTTTATACATACGCCTTCTTCGCATGGGGTTAGGCAGAAACCACAGGACGCCACCTGTTATGATTCTTACATACTCCTTTTGCCTCTTTTACGTTCATACATCTGGTCATACACGCACGCCGGTCGCGAGTACTACGCACCTGACCTTTCTGAAGAACATCACCAATACGCTCACTACTTTGTATAAAAAGAGATGTATCAGTCTATTCAACGGTCTAAGTCTATTCAAATTATAAAGTACTACTATTTTTCGTACAGTAGAGATAGAAGAGGTCACGTTAGGTGTGCAGATTGCTCCAGTGTTAGCTTTGTTCCTATTTCGTGACTCCTCGGTGGGAACGAGTGGACAAAAAATAAATGAGCGTGAGCGTTCGGCCGGGCTTGATTTACGCGCCGCCACTCCGCACCGCACCTTGCTTTTTGTGGCCAACCTGTGTTACACCGAGTATTGCCCATTACACCGACCGAACACCGCATTGCTCAACCTTCTATGAGACGCTTAACTCCAAATTGATGACCCTTAAATTCAACATCTTCTACATCCATTAATTTTAAATGCACGAGCTAAATTATAACTCAATTACGGACGCATGGCTGTAAATTAATTTATTAATGCAGAGCTTTGTTAGATATGCTAATATTTATTTAGGGTCGGATTAAGTTCAACAAAAACAAAGGAAAACCGTGTCATTTCCTGACACAAATGAACTATTATAACAAGTTCATAACAACACGACCTGAGTATTAACAGAAGATTAAACGAAAACATTGTGTACCAACATTGAAGGCAAATTGTTTATAATTAAAAAGTGTCATCAATTTTATATGAACAGTGGAAATTGATGGAATTCATCAACTTACAGAGTCAATATTCACTTCAGTTCTAAGTATAAACCCTGGAAAATATGTAGAGGTCAAAGCGTGGAGCTGTGGAGTACAGCGCGTTTCGAGGAAAAAATCAACGATGAAACAAAAGTTAATATCGAGTGAAAATGCACAAAATATCCGGAGCGAGCGAGGAGGCGAGTATTTGGCAGGTATTTCACATAACCGGTATTATTGGGCGTTACGCCGTAATCTCTTTAGGCTGAGCGCGGCACCGCGCCGGCTTTTTTACATTTTAATCCAGAGCTCGGCCGGCCCGCTCCCCGGACATAGCAACCGGCTGCCTGATGGACCAAATGAACTCATTACTTAAAAGGAACACACCTAATTAAAATTCAACGAATTTCTTCCTACTTATTTAAAGTGTGATGAGAATTTATTACTATTAAAGGGATTGCTGTGAGTCCGGAATGAGTGCCCATGGAGATCGACTGATCCTCATCCAAATTCTAATTAGTATGGATCAGCATCTGAGTGGATGGACCAACTCTCGGCTAAATAATTGTTATCTGCGTCATGGTGACGTGTTGACGAAGTGTGTGATGTCGCATGTCATTAACAGGCGTCGTGTTCGCGCCGGTAACCGAACTCCGACTTATGAAGAGTAATGGCTGACTCACCATCAACGTCTTTGTAAAAACTGTGTATATATGTACATCGATAGACGTAGGAGGTGCGGCTTGGGGTGTAAGGGGCAAATTTTCGGTGTCTTCTTTACCTAGGACTAGGTGTGCTGTTAATGGTTTTGATCCTGTCGCGACAAATATTGTTTGAGACTATTTTAGAAGGGCAAGATTTGCCTCACTGGCATAGTGAACAAGAAGAGATTAGATTGTTAAATGGAAGGGCACATATACTGTTTTTTAATTACGTTCAAATACCTATGTTAAAATATCTCGTTAACACAATTAAAGCTGTACGTTCTGAACTATCAGTAAAGTGGTCATATATGTACATAATAATATTATTATGTAAGGCAAATGTTTAGAGAGTCGTGCAACAAAGTTAGTCAACTAGTACCTGCGGGTATTATGAACGTTCCGCGGAACTTGCCCGTGCGACCGCCCACGTCACCGTGCCGCGCGTGTGTTGCCGTCGCGGTTTTGGTCAAGTAGCAGGCACAGAGGCGCGTGGCGGGAAAGGGGGCGGCAGTAAGTACTCCAACCAGCAACTTACTAAAGGGTTTTTCAACAATAAATTTGTATTTTAAGATAAAACAAAGAATTTAGATAAAAATTATTCAAATTTTTATTGTATTAGAAAGAGTAAAATTTGCCAATTATTTATTTATTTTATTTATTTATTTATTTTACTTTAACATAAAACGGCCAAGGCCAATTACATTAGTTAAAGACACAACACACTATATTAGTAAAAAAAAAAAAAATACAGCTACTCGACAGTCATACGCTCATCTCACAATACTCCAGACATGTTGACAAGATCTTCTTCCATTCATCCGCGAACACATCACAGTGAGGCTTAGCGTCCAAGAGAGCGTTGAGCGCAGAGAGCGTGCGAGGGACAGGAGACTGGGCACGAGCGACGGTTCGACTCCAAGGCACGGCGAACAATCTGTGCCTCCTGCTACGGTTATAGTTCATCGGAGCAAAAAGATGGGACAGTTCGTCATGCAATTCAGGAGCATCTGTTTTTCCTTGAAGGATCTTACACATATTAATAATTTGGTCATTTTTTCTTCTAACCTCGAGAGAGTTATAACCTAAACAGCCTAAAAGAAAGTTCGAAGGATACATAAAAGGATAATATCCATTCAAACGTTTATATAGATACCTAAGATAAGCCTTTTGTACCTTTTCTAAGAGTAAAGTGTACTTCTTTTCATGCGGGTTCCAGACGCATGCACTGGATTCCAGTTTGGTACGAACCAGTACATTAAAAATAGATTTAATAGCGCTGGTGTTGCTAAAATCTTTAGCATTGCGCAGAATGAAACCTAATCGCCTAAATGAATCTTTTGCTACCGTTGCCATGTGATCATGAAACGTTAGCTTGTTGTCAAATGTGACACCTAGATCCTTCATTCCAGATGTTCTATTAATAGCGCTACCATTCATTTTATAAGTAAAGGTGATAGGGTTTCGTGCTCGAGTAAAACTCATGACGAAGCATTTGGAAGAATTAAATTCCATTTTGTTCTTCACACCCCACTCCAATATCGCCTCAATATCACGCTGCAGTGCCAGACTATCTACTTCAGAATTAATTTCGGAATAGAGTTTTAAATCATCTGCGTATAATAAACTTCTGGCGTGATGAATAACTGAAGGAAGATCATTAATCATTATCAAGAAGAGAAGCGGTCCCAGAATTGATCCTTGACTGACTCCGGAACGCGTATGATAGGGCTGGGATTCATAAAGGCCCAGCCTGACAAACTGCTGACGATCGCGAAGATAGTCAGCGAGGAGCTGTAACAGCCCTGGGGGAAATCCGATGGCACATAGCTTTGCCAGCAGAATATCATTATTGACCCTATCAAACGCCTTCCGGAAGTCAAAGTATAAGACATCGACCTGACCCCCACGGTCTAATCGTTTAGATATGTAATCTACTAGGGTAAGAAGGTTAGTATTTACTGATCTTTTTGCTCTGAAACCATGTTGTTCATTACACAGATACTTTTCAACTTGGAAATAAATATAGTTATGTAGTATGTGTTCAAAAACTTTAGCTGGTGATGACAAAATGGCAATGGGACGGAATTTTTCTACTAATGTTTTATTCAAACTCTTGGGAATAGGAGTGACCCTTGAAATCTTCCATTGCGGTGGGTATATTCCGGTTTTTAATGATAGATTAAAAATATGAAATAGAGGCAAACAAAAGTGTTTTTTACAAGTTTTCAAAATTTCTGGAGGAATGCTGTCCGGCCCTATTGAACTACTAACTTTGAGTTTACCTATTCCTGACATGACATCCTGAGGAGTGAATTTAAATATATTTACATAATTACTGCTAACATTAGTATCACAATGGGAAGCCTTTTCAACATCAAGTTGCGGAACATCGGGAAGATAAACGCTAGCAAAGAAATCAGCGAAGGCATCAGCCGCATGAACACCTGCAAATGTTTCGCCGTTGTAGGTAACACTCGGCTCAAAACCACCTTTTGAGCGTAAACTGGCTATATGTTGCCAGAAATCACGTGGATTGGCTCTTAGATTATTTTCAATCATTTTGGTATATGATGCATAAGCAAGTGCCACCCGTGTTTTAAGGCTAGCTCTCAAGTCTGAAAAATTCATACGGGCTACTGTACATTTAGTGCGCTTCCAAGCAGTATGCCACTTGAGCTTAAGTCTAGTGTCCTGAATTATGTCTTTTGTGAACCACACCGGATAACGCCTACTTGTGGTTTTAGGGCGTCTTTTCTTTGGTACACAAGCATCAAAGATGGAATAAATTGACTCATAAAAGTACTCTGTAGCTAAATATACATCGTCAGTCTGTACAACCTTCTCCCATGAAATTTTTGAAAGTAAATCAAAAAGCTTATCTCGGTTACATTTTCTGAAATTCCAGTCTTTATTGGTATCAATGTTACTTGGTTCAATGACATCAGAAGTACTCGTACGTGTAGATTTAATTTTAATGTCGATATCCAATGGTGGGTGGTAATTGTCAGGTTTAACTATGCCATCCGTGTTAGCGACAGAAGTATTAATCGTGCCAGCGTTCTCTTGGACCAACACCACATCTAGCATACCTCCATCCGAATTACTCACCACATTCTTCTCATTCAGGCAACAAAAAGATAAAAAGTAAGAATAATAGTTAACAATAGATAAAGAAGCACTATTCAAATTTAGGTCCCCTAAAATTAAAACAGATCCTTTTAAGTTAGATGCAAAACTTTCGACTTTACAAAACCAACGCATATAGTCCGCGTCTTTAGCGCTTGGTTTAATGTAAACCGCACACACGTAAATAGTACGACCACACCACGCAAAACTTGCCCACAGATCTTCTCCACAGTCTGTTTCAAATTCGCGGCGCCGTCGCAACACAACAGGCGACCGGGCGGCAAGTAGAACCCCCCCACACGGCGTGCCTCTGTCACGACGTAGAAGTTTCCAGTCTCCTGGTGATAGTTCCGCGTCTTCAACCGACTCATCAAGAAATGTTTCTGTTATTGCAACGAGATTATGCTCCATCAACAGTAAATTATTTCGCCACATACATAGTTTGGTTTTTAAACCTCTCACGTTCTGGTAAAAACAATGTAAGTTCGAAAGTTTATGTGCTACGAAGGGGCTGATTGCTGGCTGGTGGGCTAGGCTGGGGTTGTTTTCCGTTCAGGTTATGTAGACCGGCTGATATTTTATAGTTCACCCAGGGCCTAATCTTTGCGTAGACCGGCCAGACATCAGCTGAGTGAAACATTTCGAAACTGGCAACTGGTACTCCTACCTTATAAGATTTGTAGTCCCCCTTCGACGTTAACATTTCAACCGAGCATGCACCTGTACTCGCTGGACACAGCTGCTGCAGGTAGTTGCGTATCTCATCAGCATCCGATTCCATGTTCCACAGATGCAAATATTTACGTGGTTCAACTGCCTTTAGTGATGTTACGGTAGGTCCAGCAATACCACTAATTGAAGCCATTTGTCGATGTTTCCGAGTTACAGCCGTCCATTGGGAAACAGGCACCTTGAGGCATTCACCTATGGCATCCACGCTGGTCATTATAGCCGGGGTTGATTGGTCAAGCTTGTTAGACTGGCTAAGGTCAATGACATCAGGTTCAAGTTGAGAACACGGGGGTAGCTGGGTAGTCGGTTGCGGTTTTTGTTGTTTCCGTTTCTTCAGTTTCCGCTGCTTAGACTTGACCATGCTTTTTGTAAGTTCGATTGGAACAGAAGTGCTGTCAGTCGCTGTGGACGGCTCGGTAGCGATTGTAGCGACGCTAGGAGAGTTATATCTGACGTTGGTGGGTAACTCGAGTTTTTCTTTCAGGAATTGTATATGGGACCCATGACTCTCCAATTTTACCTCATACCTCGCAAATAAAGACACTGAATTTGTAAGCTGTTCTTTCAAATCATGCATTTCCTGTTTCAAGCTGTTTATTTCAAGTGAAAGTTCATGCGGAATCATATTTTCTTTGGACTGCTTGATTGATTCTACTTTCGTTGGTTGTTCAGATGTTTCATTGCAAGCCCCTATCCTCAAGATGCTAGCAATGTTTCCATTTCTTTCACCTCGTTTAGGGCTCTTAGGTGATACGAAAAAATCATCGCTATGAGTATCTTTGCTCAGTGTGGCAATACAGGCGTTGGGTGATATTATTACGTCCCCACCGGACTTTTCCTCGAGTAATGCACATTCGTCTGTTAATATTGATGTATCAGATTTTCCTTGTCTGGTACTATTGATTGGTGTTATGTGAGGAGAAACTTTTGATTTTGATGGCGTAGAAAAACTATTATTTAATAAGCAATTTTTTATGCTATTCCGGAAACGCCTCGGTGTCGTGCACTTTCTGTCTGACAAAGTTACCTTTTTATATGCATCAATGGCTGTTTGGCAGTTCCCTAGATCCATCTTCAGTCTAAAATTTTCGGTATTTAAGTTCTCAATCTCTAAGTGCGCACTATGCAATTCTGCTGTTAGCTTTTTGATGGTATCATTCAGGTTCATGATCGTGTCACTGTCATTTAATGACGTATTTGGCACGCTCATCATTGTGGTATCAAGTAATGCTGAATTATTATAGAAGAGATTGTCAAGTGAACTAGACTTATGTGGTTTTCTAAGAGTTACGTTTTCGGAATCCATAATTATTATCGGGTGTACTCGTTGTGCCACCACCGAGGAAAAGCGAATAGGCCAATAAAATATGAAATGGCTGTGGCAATAGCAAAGCAAACGAAAAAGGCCAGCAATCTTGTAGCAGGCAGGAAAAACAATAATAAAGCAAAAGCAAAAAGCAGCAAAAAGAGACTTGTTTCACTCTGGACTCGAACTTGCTTTACTCTAATACAAGGTAAGTGTCTTAGCCTCTACGCCACGCGGTCACGTATGCTTTATAGTGAATTATTGCTTCTGTTACTTGTCTCCCAATTAGCTGTTATTGAGTAATGCGTGTTTGTGACCATTTAAGGTAATCCACCGCGCGCCAGCCGGTTCGCGCGCACGGGAGTATGAGTCACTGATTTTCGTTCACAACACAGTTCTTTGTTCGATTTTATACGTGGTTTATTATTTTATGTACACACACTGCTTAATTATTGATAATGTTATTGTTGGTTTCAAAACTTGTACTGTCACTTATTGTTTGATATAAAATTAAAGCACAATAGTTAACGATTTGAAATTATAGAATTAAATAACACGGAGCTACCATTAGCTGCTTGCGCTGCTACGATTGCGCGAGCCGAACCGAATTATGAATGAAAAATGATATCGGAACAATGTCCACCACGACCACGCTCACTGATGTCGATTCTTTTATCAAAATTTTCAATCACTTTTTGGCAAAATGGCGGGTCTATTTCGTTAATCGTATCACGGATTTTGAGTTTTAAGGCTGCAATCGATTCGAGTGACTCCGTATAAACATAGCCAGCCAGCCAGCCAGCCAGCCAGCCAGTCTTTAACATAGCCAGTGAAAAAATAATCAAGTGGTGTTAATCGCAACTCGAATCGATTGTTTTTTGTTTGTTGATGTTTTTTTTTTCTAGAGATGAAAAATGAAAAATTTCCGAGACGAACCTCAGAAAATCTATGGTAAAGACAAACAACACGGTAAAGACGATATTTGTTGAAAGCGAAAAACACTGGGGAATGGTCAGACGATAGTTTTAAAGCTAGTTTTACATTCAAGGTTTTGAATATTTACGCTTTATGTGATGAAGAAATCTATCAAGTCAAGGGGTCTTATTTCTGTCTGTAGGCTAGTAAGTTGGTGCACCAGAAGATATTGGTCTGAGGTTGAGAGAGTTCAGGTACATTTGGCGTCCTTTAGTAGATGTAGTTCGGGAACTCCAGAAAGTGGCTTGGCATTATAGTCTCCGCCTGCGATGAAATTAGTTCCAAATGTAGAAAATTATTTCACATAGCCCTACTTATTGGATTTGTGTTAGGAAGAGCTGTAGATGGCAGAAACTACAAGAGGGTTTTGCTGATCTTTAATCACAAGATTTTGTATGACAAATATGTTTATTTAGGAAAACAAATCAGCTTCGATAAGGAAAGTAACTATTCAGAAATCGAAAGGCAAATTCTACATACTTGGAACAGGTACTGGAGCCTTAAGGATTTTTTTTAAAGCAATATGCCAGTAAAACTTAAAACTAAGGCCATGTCGAGCTGCCTATTACCGTGTCTAACTTATGCTTGCCAGACTTGGAAATACACAGGCAAAATAAGGGGATAAATTACGACTTGTCAACGGGGCCTAGAACGAAGCTTGATCAAAATTAGTAAAATTAAAAAAAAAGACATACAAAAATAAGAAGCATATCTAAAGCTATCGATGCTCTAAACTATGCTCAAAAACTGAAATGGAAATGGGCGGGGCATGTGGAAAGACTGTCAGACGAGAGGTGGACCATAAGGGCGACGCAGTAGAGAGGCCCAAGTGGGAAACGCCACATGAAGACCGCTTACGAGATGGGCAGACGACATCAGTAGAACGGCTGGCCCAAGCTGGATACAAATAGCCCAAGATAGAGAGGGGAGGAACTCTTTGGAGGACGCCTTCACCTGCACGCGTAGCATGGCCATTATAGAAACGAGTATTGTCGACGGAAGAATAGACAAAAATGACGTTCCGTGAAGACAGTACGACGGCAGCAAAGTAGAAAGAGTCAACTGCAGTTTTTTACGAAATTCAGTAGTTTGTTCACGTTTTTCTTTTATTTTGCTTATATCTCGAAAATGGTGTGTCCTATCGCAAAAATAATGAAAATTTCGACCCCCTCTATGAAACTCTTAAACCCCTGAAACTAAACATGTCGGTAAAACTTTTTCACATTTTCCATACAAAAAGTGAAAAATTCCATTTTTCCATTCCATTTTTATACTTTGCGGCCGTCGAGTAAAAAGTTTTCTACTGTCTTTAGCATGGCGATTACAAAATCAAATTGTCTTCACTACCTTAGACAACTGACAGTTGTCAGTGTGATTTTGACGTTTGGGATAGAAAACTTTCTTCTGAAATAGTCTACATATAAAAAGACCTAGACAACGATCGGTAAAACGAAAGGCAAAGTGACGGATTTTAGAAGGATTTTTACGGTGCGATGTCAAAAATAGAGAAACGAAATGTCACTTTGTATGGAAATAGCTATGTCTTGTCTTCCAAGATATAGAAAGCGTCATGCTACGCCTGCTGCAGAGAAAAATACGCGTAATAAAAACGAATGTAACACAATAATCATGACGATCGTCTTTTATATTTATATGTCAAATCTCCTTTCACCTTTGATTAGTAAGAACTTACCGTCAATTTGTACGGCGTATTGTCCATAGAAATGTCACAAGTTTGGATGCAGCTGAGGTCACGCCTTCTGTTCCCGTCCCTATGCAGCGGTCCTCTCTGTTGAGTCATGGAGTTGAGAAAACACTTCTTCCGCGACTTGTATGTTTTAATTGTCGTAATTGTATGCGTTCCTCTTTGTTTTTGCGGTCTCCGCGTGATAACATTGTCGAGTTTGCCGCGAGCATCCGATTGCATTCCGCAAGTGGTATGAAAGTACGCTTAAAGTGTCTTTATATTAATAAGTTGATGTTGCGATCTTGTGGCGGTAAATTGTTATATTGTGAAGGTTTTTATCTTCAATGGATAAGTAAATACCTTCCTTGCAAGTGACAATGACGGACAAACATTTATTTTTAAATTAAGTAAGTATCTTCAAAAGTTTTAAAGAAAGAACGAACTAGGTAAATCGACTTTATCGACTATATCTGTTTTTCATTGGATTCTATCCTATATTATTATACATCTGGTTACCAAGGAGACAAGACGTGATAATGACACTCAATTACTGTAACTATTCCGTCACGATCGAAGTGGATCCGTCCCCCTGAATTTCCCCTTGATGGGTGTTAAAGTGCCGCCAAGGAAATTTAATCGTTGCTCACACAGTTACAAGACATGACGTCATTACGGCACAGATTGCCATCAGTAATGCTGTTACTGATTGAATATCCTCCCCTCCTCCACTGATGCACTATCGTGGATTTATTTTATTACTGGATAATCTGATTGCTGAGCCCAACGGTATTTATGTAAAAGTAAAAAAGCAAAGCTTATTATAAAGGTTTTTTAAGAGCATTCTGAGAGCTTTTGAGTAAAATGCCTTCGTTTTGGATTTTGTCGTTTAGATGACTTTCATCGCTGAAGTGTTTTTAGGTAATATTTCTTATGACGCACCGTTGTTACCATATTACTGAAATATGATACAGCACGCCTTTTAATTTCAAACACATTATAGATTAAAAATAATTTCACCCCAGTCTGATTCTCTAAAAAGTCTAAAAAATCATAAGCTGCATAGAAGCAGACAATAAGCCGGGTTGTGCCGTCACATCACGTGCGGGCTCACACATAAAACCAAATGACTAATCCAATTACCGGGCGAAAGGCCAATCTGCCTTCTCATGACCATAATTATACTAACCTTAGCTTTTTGAGCGGCTAATAAAGGCCCCCGTATTCTGTGTGTAAAATAAAACCGGTGGGCCTGTATTAGTGATTCCTCGTGTGTTCTCATTTTTGTCCTCGTAAGTAGGTTCAGAGGTTCGGCTATTTTCGGAAGTTGCTCAGAGTTTAATTAGAAAGAGGATTTAACTGAATTTTGTGATATGTTGGTTGTAAATTAGTCCTTTTGTCGTCGCCTGCCTCGTCCTGTTAGTCGACGGCGAGTGATGGGACTATAGCAAAGGTTGCTGCCTTCTGTTCATAAATCTGATCTGAATAATTCACAGGTCATTGTTTTATCTTAAGATATATCTAAATTATACAAGCATAAACTTGCAGTTAAAAAGTTTGTGTTATAAAAACCCTTTGTAATGGGTTCGCGGAGTTACATATTATAGTTACAAGGTGGATTATTGAGATGGGGCAGTAAGTGCAGGTACCTTAACTGTGCTTAAATTGTAGCTACAGGAAGACGGTCTTAGGAGACTGTCCTTATTTTTTTGAGATATTTTGATTCTTATGCACAGATTTTGAAAAAAATAATGTACGGGCTGGAAGAAACTGGACCATTTTCACAAAAACTTTTTTGATGCCTATCGATCTTGTTTGAGTACTAGAAACGACAGAAGTCGCAAAAGACTTCTCCCATACATTTCATAGGAAATAAGACTCCCAACTAACTCATTTTTTTTTTGGATAGACATGACAAGTATTGACCCTTGCCAATATTTGTCATTGAATTACAGGCGACCTGCTTCACTGTTGTGTCGTTTTTGAGGAACCACGACCCAAACATGAAATCCCACAATGTTCTGACGAACTGCCAAGAATACGGTCATACAAAAAGTTACCGTCGCCCTCGGCCGAAGTGTATTAAATGTGCGCAAAACCACCCCTCGGCAGAATGCCCAGTAAAACGGAGACAAGACAATGTAAGTGTGCTTTGTGTGAAGCCAATCATTCTGCCAATTAAAAGGGCTGCCAGCCAAGTCTACAAAGACCTGCAAAAATCTAAATTCCTACCACAGAAAATAAAAACATTATCTGGGAAAGTAACTCAACCCATAACAGATAAAACGCCTACTGCCAAACAGGTAACAGCTGAACCCAAAATCTCATATCATACAAAATCTCACAGTGTACCCACCGACGTTAAAGTCGTAACTGGTTTGCTGAGCCTCAACCAATACAATATAACCAAGCCAGACACACAATATTCCTCATCCAGTTGAACTAAAAGAAATGCTTGTAATGATGTAAAAAAATCATGCAACAACTAAGTGCTATGACAAACCTACTACTTCAGATGATGTCCAATCAACAACATTCAAACAATTAACAATTGTTCTATGGAATGCCAATGGGCTGTCACAACACACCCTAGAGGTGAAAGCTTTTCTTGGCTTACATAACGTTGATATATTAATCATATCTGAAATTACCATAAAACAAAATTAACATGGAAAGCCACATTGAACCTTAAAAACCTCAACTGCACCAACCTCCAATCAGAAGGCACATAAATAGGGGATAGTACATGGGCCAACAGTGATGCCGAAAAGGCTGAAATGTTTGCTAATCATCTTGAAAGTGTCTTTACTCCCCACCGCGATGAAGGGTCAAGTAAACTGGACTATGTCAAAGACAAACTATCATCTGGACACCAACTAGTCCCACCACTGAGAAAATATTCTCTCAGTGATGTTAAATATACCATCAATAAATTGAGAAACCACAAGGCTCCAGGTTATGACCTAATAACCGCGTCCATTCTAAAGCAGTTACCGGAAGTCGCTATAACATTTCTTACATACCTTTTTAATGCTATACTATAGCGCACCTATGTCCCCAAACAGTGAAAGTCGCGCAGATCATCATTATTATAAAGCCTGGCAAGTCTGAAAATGACGTCAAATCATTTCGTCCTATCAGCCTATTGTCTATTGCTTCGAAGTTGCTGGAAACACTATGTCTAAAGCGACTCATGCCGCTCCTGATAGAAAGAAACCTTATTCCTGAAAACCACTTTGGATTAAGGAAGAGCCATGGTACTATAGAATGGGTACATAAGACTGGTGGAGAAAATCAACACCTCTTTTAAAAATTAAGGAGTACTGCTCTGCAGTCTTGCTGGACAATGCGCAGGTTTTTGATCGTGTCTGGCACCAGGGTCTAATGAACAAAATAAAAATCTCTCCCCCAACAAATGTCTACCTGTTTCTGCGCTCCTACTTCAGTAAGAGATTTTCCCTAGTGAAAGAAGTTGATGAGGTCACAAATCTACGTGTGATTCAGGCCGGAGTACCTCAGGGCAGTGTCCTGGGTCCTACTCTGTACCTGTTATTTACTGCCGACTTGCTGCTAGATAGAAATATCCTAACAGATACTTTTGCCGATGATACGACCCTACTGGCTACTGATTTGTGCCGGCGAGAGGCCTCTGCAAAATTGTAAAACAGCCTCAAGCTGATCTCCGAATGGCTTAAAGATTGGAAGATGACAACGAAACAAAATCAGTCCAGGTGACTTTCACCACACGCAAAGAAACATGCCCACCTGTGACCTTAAATGACATAGAAGTACCCCAAGCAAAGGTCACACGATACCTTGGAATATACCTTGACAAATCCTTCCAAATCCAAATAAAGTAAACCATCTCCAGTCTGAAACCCCTGTATAGTAATAAAAACAGATATGTAAACTGCATGGCAGAGCGAGTCTGTCATACTCACGTAAATGTCCTACCGATGGTGGCGCTGCACATTCGGTCGTTGAGTTCCCTAAAAAATGGTTGAGTTGAACGGCGCGGATGTTTACGTCATGTCCGTGATCGGAAGCCGTCTAGTGGAACTGGTCGGCTCGCACTGCCTTCTGCCACTGAGTTTACTCTCTCTCCATAAATTGTAATAATTAGGAAAGTAGTAAATATAACCAAGTAAACCTGTATTAGATTATGTATTAAATAAACAAAAACAAGTATAATAATTGTAATTCCAGTAAAAATATATTTGTAGTAAGTAAGTAATAAAGTAAAAGTAATAAAAGTAAATAAAGTAAGTAATAAAAGTAAAAAGTAGTAACGTAAGTAAAAATTGTAATGCCTGTGTATTAATAAATTGTGTATTAAAAAAGAAAAAGAAGAAAGAATATATATATATATAAATAACAAATACTGCATGAGCATGCATATATATATATAAATTAACAAATAAAAAAAAATATAAAAAAAGAAATATATATAATTAAAAAAAAATACAAATATATATAATTATGATGGACTCGCGTAGATTTAAGTTAGTTAAGTATAACATAGCGTAATGTGTCCGACGTAGGAGCACAATAATTGTAAAAAAAATAGTAAAAATCGTAAACAAATAAACCAGTAAACAAAGGCGCGGACGACCATGTCCGCGGTAGATGTTATTCATCATAATAAAAAATAAAAAAATATATATACCTTGACAGATGTCTTATGAGGCAACACCACATATTCAGCAAACGCAAAGCCCTAGGGCAAAAACTCCATATCTTACATTGGATGCTCAACAAAAAGTCCCAAATGTCTCTGGAAAGAAAATTACTTGTATACAAATGCATTCTCAAACCTATCTGGTGCTATGGTATCCAGTTTTTGGGAAGTGCAGCGAAGTCCAACCTCAAAATCCTTCAAAGGTTGCAATCAAAAATCCTGCGACACATAGTGGAATGCTCCCTGGTACGTCATAAACGAGAGAATTCATAAGGATTTAAAGATAAAAACTGTCAAAAATGAAATCAAAGCTAATATTACCACATACTCTACCAGATTAAAAGTTCACCAAAATCAATCGGCAATGAAACTCAGGTAAAACCCAGTTACCTTCACAAGACTGAAAATAAGTGCACCCCAAGGCTTACTTACAACCAGCATGAATGAGCTGTAGTATCGATTGGATGTGGCAGTGGCTTCATACCGTGCAAGATCAGGAACCATCACCTACCTATTGCTGAATGCTTCAGGACGGATTGCATTAAACAAAAGGCGAAAAAAAAAACCTATTACTCCTTAATTATCAGAACTACCAAAGCTTAGGCCTAATAATAAGTAGTGTAGACACTGATATTGGTTGAACTTTAACACTTCGCTGTTTTCCCAGAAGCTACGTAGCAGGAACTTATGACCAAGATCAAGATAATTTGAATAAACATTTCATTGAGTTTTTGCATTGCCAGCAACTAACAAACAAAATATTACTAGTCTTATTACATGAAATACCAAAATGTCAATTTATTATCATAACAAATGTAAATATTTCAACCATTTCTATCGAAGTAAGCAGACTGATATGATTTAAAAGTTATTTGTAAAACAGTCAAACGATGGGTAGGTATCTAAATTACCTACTATAAGAATAATTGGTGATCTCACTGTCCGTACAAGATACGAAACATAATAGTCTTAAAACATCTATTTTCAATCATTAAAATAAAATATATACATAAGACTTAACTGACAAGCTGGGAAAATATATAACAACATGAACTACAATTATTGTTTGATTCAAACTGCCTAATGAACTGAGAAACCTTATAATGTACGTTACACGTACACCGTTAGGCTGTATCCGTAAGTAGTATGCCAATGAGACGCATAATAGGATTAAATCATTTACACATTACAATTTAACCGCCTTTCAAAGTAAGATTATTATTTAAATCCACCGCAAGCAGGTACACAATCGACCCTCAACATCACTCGACACCTCTAGTTTGACAAATTACGCGACTTGAACAAACAGGGAGATTCCACTGTTACTCCACGTTTATCTATGATTCAATGCATAGCCCGCTAATTCGACTGATCTTTCCGAATGAATTAAGTCCCTCCGGATTTCTCTTTGATGATATCTTGAGGGTTGAGAACGCACTTTAATCGCTAATCACCCACTTATTATTAGAGGGACGATGTTGTGCTCTGGCACGGCTTGCCTCCAGTAATAAGTTTAGTGATTTAATTTCCTTTTCCCATACAAAGTTACCATTCACATAACAAGCTAAATTCAAGTCTATATCTTTGTAATAAAGGCTATAAAGTTGAAATGAGGAAGGCTAATGATGAAAACATATTATTATTAAATCGCTATTGAAGGCATTATTTTCCGGAAGTCGTAGTAATGTAGAAATGTTACTTCACAGATGTAACTCGGATCTGGAACAATTGTGCTCAATGTTCAACCGGAAGTAAAATGTTAGAGTTACACATAAAAACTTGTTACTGCTGTTGTAAGCCCGCTGAAGTTTTAACGCAGGCAGTTAAATTATTCTCACGCTTACAAGCTCGTCAGGTTGAGCAGAGGTGAAGGTGAGATACTGGCGCACAGAACTTGTAATGGTTTATTATAGGTAGCTTACTTTGCAATGTTTGTTGTTCGATAGTTTTTATGGCTGGTCTTGTAAAATAAATATAGACATACTTTATATGTATTTGTAACTATTTGTACTTTCAGAAAAAAAAACCAGTTTCAAAAGCCTTTATTTTATTTTCCTGTCAATTCCTGTAACTTGTGCAACAAACAACATTTGATTGCGTTCCTCTCCAGCCACGGCGTGGAAACGAATACAAAGTTATACATTTGATTGTGTTCCTCTCCGTCCGCGGCGTGCAAATGAATACAAAGTTGCACATTTGATTGCGTTCCTCTCCAGCCGCGGCGTGCAATCGAAAACAAAGTTGAACATTTGATTGCGTTCTTCTCCAGCCACGGCGTGCAAATGAATACAAAGTTTTACATTTGACTTTGTTCTTCTCCGGCCGTAGCGTGGAATCAAAAACATAGTTGAACATTTGATTGCGTTCCTCTCCAGCCACAGCGTGCAAATGAATACAAAGTTTTACATTTGACTTTGTTCTTCTCCGGCCGTAGCGTGGAATCGAAAACATAGTTGAACATTTGATTGCGTTCCTCTCCAGCCACGGCGTGCAAATGAATACAAAGTTTTACATTTGACTTTGTTCTTCTCCGGCCGTAGCGTGGAATCAAAAACATAGTTGAACATTTGATTGCGTTCCTCTCCAGCCACGGCGTGCAAATGAATACAAAGTTTTACATTTGACTTTGTTCTTCTCCGGCCGTGGCGTGGAATCGAAAACAAAGTTGAACATTTGAGTGCGTTCCTCTCCAGCCACGGCGTGCAAATGAATACAAAGTTGTACATTTGACTGTGTTCTTCTCCGGCCGCGGCGTGCAATCGAAAACAAAGTTGTAAATTGGATTGTGCTCCTCTCCGGTCGCGGCGTGCAATCGAAAACAAAGTTGTAAATTTGATTGTGTTCCTCTCCGGTCGCGGCGTGCAATCGAAAACAAAGTTGTACATTTGATTGTGTTCCTCTCCGGCCGCGGTGTGCATACCAATACAAATCAATACTGATATGAATTGTGCAATCAGTCGCGGTCGTAACATCGCAATCAAACTGGCGAGTGCGCAAGGAGTGTCAACCACAATACTCACTCACTGTTTTAGTCAATCTTCATTTAAACCTGTACTGGAGAGTACAATGAAATGTAGAGTACCCGGTCTTTATGCATAATTACCGAGTTTTAATTCGGCTTTGTAGTGTCTTTACTGTCACTCATATAGGTATGGGGCAGTATCTTTCTAATGTGTCGTGTTAACGCTCGGGTGCTGTACTGGTTTTGCGCAGACCTCCATAAGACGTCATATTTACTGATGCAGACGAGACTATCTGATGCTCTGACGGCCGATTTTTCTCTGATTGGGGCACAACATTATCACCAGAAATCTTAAGACAATTATCATTCTCCTACTATCCCAAATTACCCGAGGTCGGCACAGCACGTTCCTCTCTTACATCGCCGTGCTCTCAATTACCGTCTTTTCTAGCTACATACAAGTATCATCTTTCCATCCTTCCATCATTTCTTTGGCCTTCTCAAACGGTTAAGCCATCCAAATTCATTCACTCTTGATGACTGAATAATAATGTTGACTTGAAGCCAGCCCTACTAAACGAGTATTGCCATCTGACAGCACAGGTAATGAGCGACTGTTTAGCGGCGGTGTGTTGTGGCAACATTGTGACGCTGCCTGCTCACTCGGAAGTACCGGTGTACTGTTACCGAACTGACATGGTTCACTATATTGTTATGTGATTTATTGATTGCACAATGTACACACAGATACTCGTAGGTACAGGCAATGACTAGACTAAAATAATACTTGTACCTGTTAGGATGCAGTTATATAGCAAAAAAAATAGCTAGGTTATTCATAACATAAAATATTGCATACTAGATAATATACAACATACATTACTACAATATTAGGAACTTATTCTCTTACAAATATTTTTAATTTAATTTATAATTATTACTTAAAGAAATAAATAAATAGAATAATTTTATACATACCAACTCTACATAAATAATATTTGTGCTTTATTTTAACTTCTTGTTTTTTTCATTTTATAATTTTATAGCTACTTCCAAATTATGGGCAGGTCTATTAACAATACTAGGAATAGGTAGGTACACTAAACATGGCGATGCTTGACTTGATCTGCAAAGTAAATAAATAAAAGCAAAGTAAGTTTTCCTGTAAGTCGCTTTGCAAAAGTTGTTTCGAATTGGAAAAGTGTGTAACTTGCATATAAAGTAAGGACCGACTCACAATGACGTCACTGATAAACTGTTGGCAGCACCTTTTCGCGCAACAGTCTGTAGCGGCATCTACAACGCCACATGCGAGCTACGCGTCAGACTGACGTCACGTAAAATCCTGCATCGCGCAAGCAGAGTTTACCGCGCAACTAGCATATATACAACATCCCGACATCAACCGTCGGGCAGTTGCCCACCAGACACAACACCCGTCTGGTCGGAGGATCCTCCCTTTTCTATGGAGTATGAGTGAGCTTTACACCCTGTTCCTCATACCTCTATACTGGTGACCCCGAATATGAACGTCAGCGCAGCCTTCGTGCAAGTACATCAGCGTGACGTCATCATCACTTCCTTCAAGCTTTCGAGCGGCAAGTCACACAGCCAGCCAGCACCCACGGCTTCAACGGGTATCCTGACCACCAGCATGCAGCGACCGCGCATACCTGGTCATCACCCTCAGCCTCATCAGCAACCTTGGCACAGCACACTGCACTCTCGGCCGGTCCACAAGCAGAGCCTTCAAACCCTCTCCTGGTCGACGCCAGCAGTCAGCCTCAACTCGGCGCTGTACCACATCCGACGCACTGGAGCATAACGCAGCGCGCCACCCCGACTCACTGGGGAATCTTCGCAGACAGTTCCGACTCACCGCGAACTATGCGACACCCGGTTCTGACTCACTGGAACCTCAACTGGCCCTGGCAAGCATCACAAGATACAAGACTCAGCCCACTATCGACCTCCGGTCTCCGGGGGGGAGTGATGTAGCGGCATCTACAACGCCACATGCGAGCTACGCGTCAGACTGACGTCACGTAAAATCCTGCATCGCGCAAGCAGAGTTTACCGCGCAACTAGCATATATACAACATCCCGACATCAACCGTCGGGCAGTTGCCCACCAGACACAACACCCGTCTGGTCGGAGGATCCTCCCTTTTCTATGGAGTATGAGTGAGCTTTACACCCTGTTCCTCATACCTCTATAAGTCTAATGCTTTTAACCCATAAGTCTCAAAAAACTTCGATACCAGAAAACCCATTAACACTAATGTCACATTTGAGTATCTCAATAATAACGTCACTACATCACCTGTACGGACCCCGGCGGTGAGGTCACTGCGGGTAGCGCGCAGGAAAGAGGCGAAAACCCACCACTCTGAAATGCGTATTCATAGTGGATTAACGACCGACGATAGTGGGCCTTTCACGCCATTAAAAGTGTTAAAAAGCGACTGGTTCGATACTGGAGGGCGGTCCCACTTGTGGCGTGACACGC
Organism: Dryobotodes eremita; assembly: GCA_917490735.1. Taxonomy (NCBI): domain Eukaryota; kingdom Metazoa; phylum Arthropoda; class Insecta; order Lepidoptera; family Noctuidae; genus Dryobotodes; species Dryobotodes eremita. The sequence continues at coordinate 2,862,648 of OU823245.1, forward strand.
CGCCTTTACCAGACACTTCTTGCGTACATTAGTCAGCTGTTTCTTTTTTAGTTACTTGTGGCTGTGTGTTTTATTTCTGATCTGCTGAAAGATATTTTTTGGGTCATTTTAATGTGCATAATTAAGTTTTCAAAATGTATGCCATCCTCTCGATCGTTTTTTTAAATCTTAGTACTTTTCAACGTTTCTATCATCAATTAATAATTTAAATAGTCTTGTCAAAATTAATAATCAATCGATTTTCCAATTTTTTCCGGCGCGATCTTCTTGATGGGCCATTCTTGACTCCTCTCGATCGTTTTTTTTAAATCTTAGTACTTTTCAACGTTTCTATCATCAATTAATAATTTAAATGGTCTTGTCAAAATTAATAATCAATCGATTTTCCAATTTTTTCCGGCGCGATTCTTGATGGGCCATTCGTGACTCATAAAAGAAACCAAAAATACCCTTAAATTCATGAATCCTGAAGTCCTCGCTACCACTGGCACCCCACAAAACAAGCCACTATATTTTTTTCATAGGTACAATATATTACACGAGCACTATGTATAAAGGCTTTAGAAATGTGCCAGTTAACGTTCAGAGGGAACACAGATCGCCTCTCGGAACCCTGGTTACCTCCATACTGCAATAACATTGTTAATAGCCTTCGTTCCGTGTCGACTTCTAAGTTACTGCTTCGACTTCGAGCTTTTATGGATTTACGAATTTAAGGTTTTTTTGTAGATAACAGCCATAGTCTAAAGTTGAACTGAATAATAGGTGTGTATTTCTTACCTTGACACGCACAGTTGAATGATCATGGTCCCTAAAAGGATTCTCACCATGACCACATCAGGCTGCCCTTAAGATCTAACAGCAACATCAAAAAACCCTGTGAAGTCTCACTGATTATAACTGAAGATATCATGGTAAAATTTTTGTGTAGGAACCTATAGCATGTGAGCATCTGTAGTTGCCTACGTCCATGAGACGTGTCTAAAAAGTTTATATTAAGAAAGAAAAAACATTATTCCTAGAAGAATAGGTACAGTAAAAGATATGTGAGTATCATTGTGTAAAAGTTTCCTCCATTCAACTACAACGTGAGATCGGCACATCATTTTAATTCCGTCAATGGAGGCGAGCCGCTGCCGGTGTCTCTCAAACAGAGTTGTGTGCACATCGGGGTATCGATCATCATCTATCAGCGACGTTTGTTTTGTACGTCCGCCGCCGCCCGGCCGGCCGGCAGGGGAACCAAACAGAGAAGCGCAGAAGGCTTATAAATAAAGATTATTCCAAAACTAGTTTTTGCTCGCGGCTTCACTCGTGTGGAGGTCTAAAATTATCCCCCGGGAACGTACTACTGAGATAAAAAATATGCTATGTCCTAACCAGGAAATGATATACCCGTGTGCGAAATTCTATCGAAATCCATTCAGCTGTAAGGCGTGAAAAGGTAACAGGCAAACAGAGTTACTTTTGTATTTAAAATAATAAAGTATGGATGTATGTCGGTCGTTCCAAATTTTATCAGTAATGATGAAGATACAGTATCACCAGTCCATTTTCAATGCCCGATGGTCATACATTACTGGTAGTGGTCTATAAGAGGCTTTTTAGTTAGCTGCTCTTCTCACGTTATAGTAGCTCGTATCGAAAGGGTTTATCGTAGGAATTTGTAATGCATTTGATATCATTTGAAGATGATGTTAGTCTTGAACACAAAAACCATATCAGACTATCAGTGTCGTTCTTCTTTTTGGGATCCTGCTATCGTACATAACTTGAAATGGGACTACTGGTCAAATAATTTAGTGCGGTCCAACCACTTGTCACTTTTTGTAACGATACTAAGTGACGATTGTCTTGTGAGAGTCTGCTATTACGACGTGATCATAATCCTTTATAAACAATCTGGTAATTTGAAAAGTTCAGTATATTCTGCCTCATAGATGTATGATAAGAAGGGAGAACTTCAACTCCAAAAGTTGAGTACCATGAGGTAGTTCTTGCCCTACCAAGAACTACCTCATGGTCGGATGGTCATCGATACAGTATTTAAAGATCTGCGCTCTCATTGGTACTGGCTGGCTTATATCTCGAAGATCTCTCAAGGAACATCCTACATCTTAAACACAAAAGTTCTTTCCAACTATTTCGAACAACCAACACACCTTTCCTACATCCGCAATCGTACAAGTGGGACTGTCAGCCATTTCCCTAAATACTTGAAGTACGTTTTATTACGTCTGTAAAACGACCCGTCTGTGTAGCAACTCTCTGTGCGACATCGCACAGATTCGCTTCATATAATATGCATTCAAATCCGGGCGGTGTCGCGCGGCGCGCGACTGTCGTAGCGCTGCAGGATACATTGGAATAACAATACTGTTCACTAGTATAGGTAGAAGATAGGAAGGTATACTGGTAGAATCATGTAGATTAAACTGTAAGATGGCCTTTTGCTTCTGAGGGAATATTTTGCAATAGAATAGGGAAGTTTTAGGGAATATTTTTAATAAGCGGAATTTGTGTCATCTTTACAATATTATCACCTTCCTTGATTTATTGTATTTCATTTTACCCATTCCATCATATGATACCGACATTATGTTCATACTTAATTAATTACTGCACCCTAACAGTATCATGTACTAATAAGTTTAGCCTATTCATAGCCTGTAACTGTGTGCACATTCTGCAATATATAAATAAATATAAGCGAGGGAGTGATTACCCTTTGCGTTATGGGATGTTGAACATAATGGATCAGGACCGTTCGTAATAGCGGCATCAAAGATAGAGGAATTAATTAGACGAGGTCAATATTTGGACTGTAGATTAGATTTCAAGATCGTATTTGATAAATAAATTTACACAACAATTTTATATTCATTTAAGTTATATCTACAGTAAATTTACATAAAAGAAAGAAATAAAAGAATAGGGTTGGCTCAGTGGTAACGGCCGCGACTTACCGAGTTGTAAGTCATGGGTTCGAACCTAGACAGTCACTTTATTTTGTGTAAATTATGTCATCACCACTGCACTTAAAACGGAGAAGGAATACATCATGAGGAAACCAGCATGTCCTAGAACTAAAAATTCTAAGACATGTGACGTATATCAACACGCACCCGACGTGCGTAGTGGATTACGGCCCACTCCCTCTCACCGAGAGGAGGCCTATGTCCTAGCAGTGGAAACTGCTGAACGGCTGATTATGCTAAATTATATTTTGCTTAAACATTATTATTATATTATGTTCTTTATCTTACTTGAATAAGAATCGTGGGCTGGCTTTTCCGAGTCAAAAGTCAAAGTCAAATAATTTATTTCAAATAAGCACATAAAAGGCACTTTTGAACGTCAAAATGTACAAAAAAAATAGAATTGATTCTAGTTGCCGCTTCCAAAAGGTAGTTTCGTATGTAGAAGAATAGGTAAAAATTCCACCGTTAAAAATATTGTAAACTATTGTGAAGGCACAATAGTTTACAATATTTTTAATACATTAGTCATTTATTTGTAAATGTAAAGACGAAGCACCTAGAATAAAATTACTATAACACAATATATAAAGTAATTAAATATAAAGCAATATCAGGTAAATTAATTATGTAGTAGATACATGGTGCTCATATATTTATAAATATTGTAAAAGTAATTGATTTTTCTTTAATCTTTTTGAATTTTAACAAGTAATAGTTTTGTGTGAGTTAATTACAGAATGTAAAATCAATGTCATAAAAATTATAAATTATACAGTTAAATTAGCAACCAGTTTGATTTTGTCTAGACTCCAGATTGTCCTATGGAGCAAGATCGGCATATTTCCAAGCATTCTTATCTAGGATATAATCCCCTAATTTAAAATGTGCTTGTTTACAAAGTGTATCTACTTTTAATATGAGTGTTAACTCAAATTAACATGTTTTTGTATATTTTAATAATTCTTTGAAGTAAGTTTTGCGTTCAATAACTTAATCATAATTTATCTGTATTTGTATCGAAACTTTAATCATTACTTGCAACACTAGTTAAAAATTGATTGTGAATCTATTGGTAGGGAAGACTCTGAGACTGTCACCTTTCAAGAATGGTTCAACGCACGTCTCTTGGATCATAATTCAGTTATTTCATTTTAAGTAGATTTAATCATCAATTACTGTTAAGTTTACGGTCAATGTGTGTCGTAATACAGTTCATCCAGTAAATAAGTATAATCATCACCTTTTTCATTTCGCCACCAATGTTCACAAACCCAAAACTCCGGTTGTGAATCTTTTTTTTAATTACTTGCAATATTATATGACAAGGTATATTATAATAACATTTAACACTGTAGGTACCCCATAAAAGATGTATGTACTTTAGATAATCTGAAAAATGGTTAATCTATTTTATCTTTATTTCTAGTATTAAACCTATGTCTATCGCTTATTTTATTAAAAAGATGTAGATTTTTTCTTACACATATAATAGTTTCATATATGAATTGGCAAGGTACCGTCATAATATTAATAATTTTAAATAGTTCCCTAAGACCTTCACGGCGACGTAGATGTAAATGGCCCTGACAGCTCTCTTTTGCAAAATAAAAATGGATTCAACGTCAGCAGCCCGACTCTACAATAAAATGCCATATGACATAATTCTGTGAAAGTAGGTTTTTCTAGAAACCGCGCGTTTGGTCTATTTTTGACCAAACGCGCGGTTTCTACATCTGCTAACTGTCCTATCTTTCTAACAGCATAAGCGGCCGAGCTCAGCCGCGGGTATGAGATATGAGATCCCTATTGTAATTTCTCGTCTAGCGGGCTTCCTAGGAAAACCGTCTGATTAATAAATTCTAGTTTGTCTCCATTCAATATGATGTCACATTCGCAACTTCTAACATTAGGTAATTTCAATCTAATGCATTTGTTTTTTTTTCATTTAGTATCAAATTATTTACTGTAAACCATATCTTGGATCTAAAGAATAGAGCTATAATCGTCGTCAAGATTTTGTGATCGTCGGTCTATTTTAAAGATCAATAATGTGATATCTGCAAATAGCACCATCTTCGGTTGATTTTGAAGTTATCGGTAAATCATTAATGTAAACTAAAAAGAGAAATGGACCCAATATCGAAAGTTGTGGAACGCCCATTGTCATTTTTAATCCTAATGAGTTTATGCCGTTTATTTGAACTTTAACCTTTCTATCTTTTACATATGATCTTAATAAATCAAGAGCTGTATTCCTAAACCCATAGTGCTCTAGTTTCAGCAGAAATATCTCATGGTTTACGCAATAGAACGCCTTGCAGAGGTCGCAAAAGATTCCAATGGAATCTTGTCCTTCTTCTCGGGCTTTAAAAATGTTCTTTATTAGGGCGACACCAGCGTCAGTGGTACAACGCACTTTGGTGAAACCGTACTGTTGTTCATGAAAGATGGAATAATTATTAAGGTGACGTAACATTTGATTGAGCATCAACATTTCAAACACCGTACTGAGAACTGGCAGAATGGACACAGGCCTATAATTGTTGGATTCTTAACTATCACCGAATTTGAACAATGGCACTATTTTATTGTGTTTCATAAGATTCGGTAAGACTCCTCGGTCTACACTAGTGTGAAATGTGAAAGCTAAATAAGGCGCAATGTTTTTGATGAGAGATTTACAGACTTTTACAGACATTCCCCAGACATCTTCTGTTGATTTAATTTTAAGATCTTTAAAAGCTTTGAATCTTTTATAACAAATGATAAATATTAAATGATAAATGATTTTATTTCTGTAAATAGGTTTGTACAAACACTTTTACACGTCAGTCATATTTTAAAAACTAGATGAGGTTGGCGTTTCCTATCTGACTACTCTGAGAAGAAAGGCCGAAACAAACTCAGAGGTCACAGTCTCTTTTAAAGTCCAGACATAATCTTGGTCAGATCATGTGCAGACCACGTAGATTTGTGTCTGAAATGGTCTTTTAAGGAAAAACCACACAGATTGAATGGACCTGTCCAGTCAGTGCACGCATTTGTCAGTAATCGTACAGCTCAATTCAGCACTTAAGAAGCTCAACGATTCGACGAACAATAACAACAAAAGGACATTTGGCTACGCGGGGGTCGTGCGGTCCATGGCCCTTTACGGGGCACCGGTGTGGGCGCGTTCATTGAGGCTCCGGCCAGCCCGCCGGTTGAACGCGTCCCAAAGGGTCATGGCCATCCGGATGGTCCGGTGATACCGCATGGTCTCCTGCGAGGCGGCGAGCCTCCTTGCCGGATTGCCGCCGTGGGATCTGGAGGCAAAAGTCCTCGCGCACGTTTCGAATGGCGCAAGGAGGCGAAACGCCAGGGCGTAACTCCGCTGCCGCGAGAAATCGCGGCACAGCGGACAGAGCTCCGGCGGGATCTCATGGCGGCATGGAGAGTGCGACTGTCGCAACCCAGCGCTGGGCACGCCACAATTGCGGCCGTAAGTCCCCTCTTTGAGGAGTGGCTTGAGAGGCGCCATGGCGTCCTCACCTTCCGCCTGACGCAGGTCGTCACGGGACATGGCTGTTGCGGCGGGTTCCTGTTTCGGATAAGGCGGGAGGAAACGCCCGGGTGTTATCATTGTGTGGATCGACCGGAGGACACGGTGGAGCATACGGTGGAGGTCTGCCCGGCTTGGGCGGAGCACCGCCGTGTCCTCGTGGCGGCGATCGGCGGCGGCGACCCCTCGCGTCCGGCCCTGGTTCAGGCCATGGTACGGAGCGAGAGGGAATGGGAAGCCGTCACCTCCTTCTGCGAAGCAGTAATACTCGCGAAGGAGGAGGCGGAGCGTGAGAGGGAGAGGCAATCACTGCGCCCTCGCGCCCCTAGTCGCCGCAGGAGGAGACACCCTGGGCGTCGGGAGTCGGTTGCCGACTCCCGGCCACCGTAGGCGCGGGGTTGCGGACGGCGAGCAATGGGCAGCTCGCCGTCCGGTAAGGACCAGGCCCGGGTCGACGGCGCGTCGTGTTCCACGCGCGCCTCAAAGAGATGTCAGCACCATTGACGGGGTCCGATAGGACCGATGCCTACCGGGGCTGCGGATTGTTCGAAAGAGTTACCGTGGCCCTGGCGCACAGGCAACTGAAGGAACACGGGTGGGTTTTATTCAGTAAGAGTCTGACACGCCCTTCCGCTCCGCCCAGAGCGGGAGAAGTCATTTGATGATTTCCCATCCAACAAAAAAAAAAAGGTTAGGCCACAAAAATTACTCAAACTGCCAGACCATGATTAAAATTAACTGAGAAGGAGAAAAAAAAATGCAACCATGACCCACATAGTCTTCACATTCACAATATTAAAATATGAATCATGTATTCAATCTAACCTGCATGCTACTCACATTCACAGACAGTTTTCTCTATATATTTTAACATGTAATTAGCCTTATTTGATTTTTTTGTAAAGGCACATAGATATAGGAGCAAAATATATATGTTGATGTTTGCCCACTGTGATCAGATGGCAACTTATTTACAATTTGTTTGTGTAAGTAATCACAATTATAAAGAAAATTATCTATACAAGTGGTAGAAGAAGCTGTCACTGTTAATATCACTCGGCTTGGTTCAATAAAAACATTTGACAAATCAAATGACCCAAAAAGACTTAATAATCTGACATTATTCGAGTTATTATTATTATTATACAAATATATTACAAACAGCGAAGTCAAAACTGTAGATAATTTTTTTTTTAAGTCTTTTTTGTGTTCTGGTAACGATTCGAATACCAAAACCATATTTTTTATGTTTGTCTGAATTTTTGTTCCAGATCACGCAAAAACAACCAGACAGGTTTTGTTCAAATTTTGCACAAATATTCCATTTATGTCAGGTCAGTCTAAAAGCAATAAATTATTACGCTATTTGCTATGGGGGATGAGCCATATTGCTATTTGTTCGTATTCTTCTATAGTTTACTGCAAATTTTAAAAAGACGAGCCAGAATATTGCAGATCGTTATAGATTTAACCTTTTAAATGATAATGAAAGAAAGAAAGAAAAATAGTTTTACTTGTCACAGAAACATCAGCATACAAAAAGACAATTAACTCGAATAATACAAACAAAATAGATGTATAATCATGACCTCAAAACAGAAATAGTCGACAGCTGCACGTCATGACTGTGACAAGAAGGCTTCCACACAGCACAGCGCTGATTTTCAGTGGTTACCCGAAAAGGACGTACGTAAACCAAGTTAGGTTAAATTCAAGATCAAGTAAAATAAACAGTACTCACTCAATACTCAATACTTTATTGCATTCCATAAAAACAGTTGGTATGTTAAATAAAACATCGAATCAGTTATGGACCCTGTCGGGCACAGCAAAGTTATTTTTTTATAGGAGAGAGGATGAAGGCGCTGTTTGATAAGAAAAATAAAATAATAATATATATATATAAAAAAGAATATAAAGCGTCTTCCCATCACGCTTTACCTTTAGCTCCATAAAGCAGTCAATCAACACATATACAGGGTGAATTTTTGAGATGTAGCAAAAAGGGCAGTCACCTTAATCGTTGTCCCTACAAGAAAACGGTCTTAGGAGACTCTTCTTAAGTTTTTGAAACATTTTGATCTGCATTCACACATTTTGAGAAAAAAACGTACAGTCGGTAATAAAAAGGACAATATTCAGAAAAAAAATATTGATGCCAATCTATTCTGTTTATTTTATGGATCTAAAACCTCTATCGGACCAACTGAGGTTTGAGTACTAAAAAGTCAGAAATCGCAAAACCTTCCCATAAATTTCGTAGGAAATGAGATGAGATGAGACAGAACACAATAAACCAGTGTATGACAATAGTCAAATTATTCCATTACTTCACTGTGTTGAATAGGGAACGAGTATAGCAGATAGTTACAGATTTAACCTTTAAATGATTATCATCCCGCTATACCTTTAAGGAGCTATGCTGTCAGTCATGACATAATATAATAACGGCTATTTTAGTCAACTTTCAACAAAGCAAACAGCTTGTCGGTTCGACGACTGCTTTGCAAACGTATATGCGATTCCTATCAATTGATATTTTTGTGCTTCCCTTTTTAACATTTTGTTAGAGGTACTAATATATTATGATAGTTCGTTTTTAAAACGTACACAGAAAAACGTTATCCTGTGTGTTTACAATCTGCTGTTATATTATTTTAGTGATGTTCGTTTGGAATAATGTGTAAGAAAGCATCAGTCAGTGTATCAGTGTTGTGTCATTAGGTAGTATTTATACAGGCATGCAGGCGTTCATTGATTCACTAACAAGCAATGGGAAATTACTACTGAAGTTTGCGGATGTCGACCTCAGGACGAGCTGCTTCTCACTCGGACAACTATACGTCGCTTGCTCAGGCGTCATCAGTCCTGACTCTGACTCTTTTTATATTTTGGCTGCTGAGACCAAAACTACGAACGTAGTATACAGGAAAGTTTTATAAACATGTGACAATTTTTTTAGTAAATTGTGGTGTCTTACGACTTCTACGCGAAAAGAGCCGCGGGCAGAAGCTAGTTTTCTATTAAATTAATATTAACATCTCCACATATGATTACTGACTTACTAAGTTTCTTGAGCACATCTTCCATTACAGAATCAAACACAGATAGACTCTGGTAACTTGGGAGGTCTGTATACGCATACTATAACATGCTTTAAACGTTACACTTAAGTATAATATACAGAATTTTGTCCACCTATCTGAAATTAAGATTGCGTTGAAGTAGACTTGAGTGATGTTTCTCAATAGATCAAGTTTCTTAAGGGCTTCTGTGCTCAAAGCTCCCCTTCTAAGTAAGTAAAAATTTTCAAACTTTATTCCTTACTTTATAATAAAGGTTGAATATGTTTACTTACATAATAAATAATCGCCAGAATCCTTGAGTTTCAACGACAAGGTCGATGGTAATGAATAAGAGCGACATGTGATGAGAACGAAAGAAAATTGTTTATTTTGATCTTGAATAGATTTGACATTTGTAGGACACAGTTTGAGATAGCGAAACAGCACTCTGAAGTAACTCAACATTTTACTCATTGCAAACTTTGATATTTCTAAACATTCCTTTGTGAAATTTTCAAATATTATGTTGTATTTATACATAGCGAAACGATTCACTTAACTCGACTCGAATTTTCTACAAAGTCCTTGCAAAGAATTCTCAACAAAACACATTCAATTTCGTAGACATTCAAATTGTAATTGGTATTTGTATATAGTTGTTGTATTTGTTTCCGCGAGTGTTCGAGGGAGGCTCGCGAACTTCGCAACTAAAAAGAAACTCGAATTAAACAATGAATATTACAACAAATCACGACGCGTTAACAACCGTACCTTTACTTAACAAAATATGTTTATTTGTGTTTGTACACAACCCGGAGGTGCGCGGGTCGGGAACTTACTAACACCACTCACAACCTTCCCCATTCACCCGGACAGGGCCAGTTTCTATCCTACGCCACTTGTTATAAGATCGAAGGTAACTATATAAGTGAAAGTTGTTGTTCGTAAGTCGTAAAGCCCACTAGCACAATAAATAAATAGTTGTAGGTCTAAAGTTGTCTGAACAAACTTGGGCACGTCTTCTCGATTTTTCCCTCCGCTCGTGAATTATTTACCTTTCCCCTTGTTCCAATACAATAGTTGGCAACTCGCGTTTTCGAAACAATATCATTGGGAATTATTTTCCATAAATATTGATGTATTTTATGAACGTAAATGTCCCTGACCTTTGAAGACGTATTTCCTTAAAAGTAGTCGGCCCATAACTCTGACCGTTTGGGATTCCTTATCTCTTTCAATGAAGGAGTTTTAGACCTGTCTTGAGTAATGATTACGATCAAAATGGAACAGAAAGCCATTTTGAATAAACGAGCTTTCAATCATCAAAATCACCACCTCACCCCACCTTCAATATGTTTATAACCGACCAAATGAAAAGGGAACCAAGTCAGCAACTCAATCAATGGAACCGTATAAACAACCGCTCCAAACTGCTGCTTTCGAGTCGCTGTGTGGCGGTTGACGTTGCGAACATAAATAACTCGCACAAACATCCAGACGCAGCGCAAATATTTGTAGAGCTCACAGTTTTTGTGACGATTCCGGAATCGAATCCACGACCCGCGCAAAAAGAAGACTCCTCTGAGCAGCATGGCGCTACGTGCATCATGGCGCTGTGTAAACGGAACCAACCGTTGCGCGGTGAATCTCTGTTTTGCTAAGTTTTATCATGAATACCATGGTCTAAAAAAACAAGGTCTAGCATTACGGGAGTGACACATGCTTACGTCACTATCCAGTTGCCACCTTATTACAACACAACACGAATTATGGAAACATTTTCAGTCAGCATTCTGTTAAAAAAAATATATAAAGCATTTAAGTTGTCGTTTCGTTTTTCTAATCAATCGAAACAATTCAATAACAACAGTAACACAGCGGTGATGACTTAGGCTTGTGTCACCCACGTGACCACTGTGGCGAAGTATATAAGTGTTGTTGGGTTTTTCCATTAGAGATTTCTCAGTAGCAGCCTGGAGGCTAGACTTGCATCCGGTTTACGACAATAGGCTCGCCCGTATACTTAAATAATGTCTACCTATGCTTGTTTTTTTTGTGAGAAACTCTTAATTTTTTACTTTATTTTATTTTTATTTGTTGTTATAGCAGCAATAGAAATACCTACACACTCTAAAAATTTAAACTGTCTACCTACGGTTCATGAGATGCAGCCCGGTGACTGACGGACGGACGTACGGATGGCTGAATGGCCGGACGGACGGATGGACAGACAGCGGAGGCTTAGTAATAGGGTCCCATTGGCACCCTTTGGGTACGGAACCCTAAAAAATTATTGATCAAACTGAAGGCTGATAACACTTATTAAGTAGGTAGGTACCAATAAGGTATAATTTGCATAATTGTCTTTCTCAATTTCCACAAAATGTTCAGACTGTCAAGAAGCTAATACACTTTCTACTTTACTTCAAATTGGTCGATTATTATCTTTCAAATAAGCTAACGGTGTTGGAAATTCAACGCGTTGTATCTTACACCACGCACCGGCTGATTCCCTTCGGATCGAACAAATCGCTTGTTCCTCGGATAAGGGGAGGTATTGTAATGGAAGCTGCTAGTTTATTACTTCGTTCTAATTGCAATTTCTCCTTTGGTTGTTGTATTGTAAATGAGACAACAGTGCATAACCATAGTGTCAGGTTACCTGGAGAATCTAACAGATTTTCTCAAAAAAATCAGCTACGGTTCATAAAAAATAAAATCTGTTGTTAATATTGGTTACTGAACACAAAGGCATTTTATTTAGATTGGAATATGGAATCGCCTAGTCGATGGCACGCCGCGCGCTTGTGGTAACACTGACCTAGAGCTGGCCTACCGCAGTACTGAGTTCCAATAGCATAAGAGGCCAGCTTATACTGGTTTGGTTACCACTGACGTGCGGCCAACTGTTCCTACAATGACGCCAACGCCTCAATTAATTTACTATTGACATGTACATTCAGCAATTCACGTTAATCCTCATAAACAAACAATGATTTTCAATTGTAAATTTGATTGATACAAATCTCTGTTTATTGTGTTTGTTAATTGTTCCATGTGGTTCAGGAATTGCTTTCGCACTGATGTTCGATTATTGGAGTATTTTTAGATAACATACAATCAGATGTTGATGATATTAATAGCAATCTGCTTGCTCCCCACACGCCGCCACAATCAGGCTCCCGCGCCCGCCGGGAGCCGCTCGAATAAATATCCAAAACATGTTTACGGCCAGTCCTCAAGGCGTTCACAATGTAATTTTCTTCAGCAATCTGTTCGGGAATATTACCGGCGGTATTTATTCCCGGGCTCATTACAGTCGCGGGATCCAATCGCGGGATAAGATTCCCGACGCCGGGATCGCATTGGTCGCGCACTCCCTAGAGCCAAGTTGAGATTTGATACACCAGTTTTACTCGAGCTGTTCTTCTAACACTATCTAAGAAGCTTTTTTCTAGTTGGAGGGTCTTGTTTAACTGGTCATGGGGTTATGATTCGATACAGCGGTTATTGGGGGCGTCGAGGATACTCCCGTGTGATCGAGGTGTCGCAAAATAGTTTTTCCGGTTCGTTTTGCAGTCTCGTCGTGTTTACTTCGGATGTGTCTCGGTTCTGTCCTATATGTATGACTATGTAGTCTGCCAGGTGATTATAGCCTGCGTGAGCATATAAACAGATTACATTCGGAAACCTTCATGAGGAAATTGACGAATAAATAATTATTAAACCTATTGAGTTAGAACAAATGTTGGAAGCGGAATTAAAGTTCAGATGTTTTGCTCATGATATTCCTTAAAGATGCGGTGTCGCCTAAGCCTTATTGAAAATAAATCCTTAGGGGAAACTATTTAGTAATAATTTTCTTTGATAACAAGAAATATTGTACGTGTCTATCCTGTCTACGTAACTTCAATACCTTCATTTTGATACGAACCGGCCGCCGCGACGGATCCTTTACAAGTACTTTCAAAAACTAATTTGAATACGTTGCATGTCTGAAGGGAACCTAACAACCAAACTTTTGCAGTTTGCATTATCTTACATACTTTCGCCGACTTTTTATATAAACTTTGATTTTTCACCTTTCTGACAGGGATGGAAGTTTCACGGCGATCTATAAAAATAAACTGCTCCGAGCTGGCAAAGTTGGTAAAGTCACGGGCTTACCGGTTCGGCAGCGCTCGGCAACACTCGGCGCGATTCGGGCGCGGCACGGATGCGGTCCGCGCACGTGTCCGGGCGGCCGTGACCGGAATGCCGGATGAGTCGTTCCCAGATTCCCTAATGTTGCACCTGACGACATTATTTGTTTAATTTTAATTTAAATGCTGTGTTTTGTACAATAAATGAACTGTTTATGTTATAAGACACGTATTCGAGAAGTGTTCAGGTAAAGTTTAGACTTCTTGCCTCCGGACGTGTCGATGTCGGGGGAAGTTTCCGTAATATACAGAAATAAGTTTTATGACGCAGGTACATTTTGAGAAGATGTTTATATTATTGTTCATGTTATAGATCGATGACGGGTTGTGAAATGATTAGCCAACTTTTTCAAAACTGAAATTATTTCCTAAGGAGAATGATTTAGCTAAGGATGTATGTAAAGTAATTTCCACCTATCTTCTACAGAGTTAGGCTATAATAGTCGTAAACACTAAGCAAACATAATCACAATAGCACCGTCCACGATCGTGTACGCTCACCGCAGTCGATGAATAATACTCAATATGATAATACCCAACAATACAAAACGAATACAAAAAGACTATCAAAATAAACTAGTCGTTTGAGAGAAAATAGTCCAGAAATACTTTTATGAGGTACTCTAGAGGCGGGCCAGGTCTGCCCGAATAATGCTGTCACGGCCCAAGAGGTAATCTCCAGCAAAAGTATGGAAACGGCCGTCTGTACTGTTGTGGAACTTTCACCGGGGGCGTACCGCGCACTCTCCGGGAGAAACGCGGCGGGTTTTCATCTTATTCTTTTTTATGTGTTGGCATTGCGCTATATTGACCTATCGACAGGTCTCTACTAACTTCCTTGCCCACCTCGTTGGTCTTTTGTCGCATGTATGGCCCTGGGTTCGATCCCTGGGTTGAGCAATGTGTTATTGGGTTTGTAGCAATGGGCGTGTAACGGGCAAAATGTAGGTGTAGTACTATATACCTCTGCCTACCTTCCTAGAACAAACGCGTGAAGTAATGTTATGTTTTTATCATTTAACATAGCATACCATCATCAGCTGCCTTCTGGCAACCTTATTCCCGTGTGCTTGATTCCATAATGAGGTTTACAGCTGAGACATTACAGCTGAAATGAAAAAACGACAACTAACTTTTGGAGGGCACCGTATATTAATTCTAGTTAGTAGTAAATATATTAAATTATGTCTGCAGTGGTGATGTACACAATTGGGTGATGGTTCACAAAGGGCGATTCTAAACATTCTGTTACCCTTGGCATACAATCCACTATCAGGTGATAGATAAAAGGAACCAGACTCTCTCATCTATCATCTGAGAGTACTGTGACACCTAAAACGTAGTTTTAAATAACGTACAAAGCCTTGAAATACATGGAAAAGTGAGTACAAAGCTCAGTCCTCGGAATCAGTGTCAGAGAGTAACTATGTTTGTGTCAGTATTCTTGGTTTTGCAAATGTTAATGTTTAGACCCATGCAATCACCTTTGTTCTTGGAGATTTACGTAATTGCGTAGTAATGTTTAATTATGTGCGGTGGAATTTTTGTAGACATTAGTGTACTGACTTTGGATTGGCAACCGCGATGTAGTGAATAACAACTAGCAGGTTACCAAAATAAAGTCCACTTAGTCGTAATTTTATTATTGTAACAAGCATTAATGATTGAATTGAAGTTGTTTACAAAAATAATCTAGAAATATCCAACAACCGCGGCGTGTTGCCAGCCTAGTGCGATCCATTGACCGCAACTCCGAACTTGTGTTGTGTGTACGTGAGCGGCATGTCTCCCGCGATAAATATAACCGTTTTAAATGGCGCTCGGAGGCTCCACCCACTTCTTAATTTGTTTGCTGGCCACCTCCCGGCATCATTTGACTAATTGTACAGGTAAATCTTTGCCTCTTCCTTGTTTTTTTCGGTCTTTAAGCGTTTTTGTAAAGAAAGCTTGCTGTACAGAAATTTTAATTGTTGTAATTATTTATAAGCTCACTCAACCTTTTTGTGTTCTGAAATGGTTTCATTTTAGCAACATCAAAGTAGGTAAATAGCGCGAGAATCCGCTGGGTGCGGGAAGCATAGTACTGGCCGTTGTGGCGATGCTTGGGGAAACCCTATGTCCAGCAGTGGACAACTTTCGGCTGAATAAGGATGATGGTGAAGATTAAGCATAGTTTGGACCAAATCAGGTTTTTGACTATTCTGCGTTGTGTTCAGAAGAAGAAGAGTAACAATGATCTAAATACCTACCTAGATACCAGATCGTTAACTGAAATACAATTTCTATAACTATACTTATACTTCTCATTTGAGTGTTCTTTTTTTCCTTCGAGCTGGTAGTAACTATAGTTAGGTAACGCTAGCGTGTGGTCGTGAGGTCGGTATATGGAAGAAAGTTAGTTAACTCTATGAAACCTACAGCAAAGGTCGCGATATATATTTCAGCACTTCTTGAATATTTCGCCACGTTTTCCCTGAATTTATAAAGTGCTGAAATCCCCCGACATGCTCAAATAAACGGTTTAACACCGTTACTAAACTACTTGTCTCGGTTCACACGTTAATTATAACTTTGAACTGTCTTTGTATTGTTATGATTTTCATACATCGTTAGTGATAGTCCATCAGAACATTCATAGCAATGTTATTATTTGCACGTAACTTTGTACGTATTTTTGTCAAAGTCAAGGATTAGGATTTAGGAAGATAAATATGGTTCCTGCCTGCCGGCCTGGTATGCTTCCTGTGTGTTTATATATGTGTTCATAAATGGTTAAATAAATTCATAAATTTCTAGTTGTAGGTATAACGTGGCTGCGTTTAAAGATTCAAATCTAAAACATACAGTCACGCGAACCATGAACAAGACCAAAGTAATTAAATGTTGGTTCTTCGATGTCACTATTACCTAAGCGGGCGTTTTACTGGTCTATGTACGTCACTGTACAGTTAAACACAACGACACATCCACACAAAGAAATTAGCACGTAACTGTGTCATCAGCAGTCACTGCGACCTGTACATTGTGTCGCTGTGTGCACTTTATGTCGCATCTCGTGTCGTGTCGTGTCGTGATTCCGCCCGCATCTGGTTTGTATGTTACTGGCAACACAATGACATCTTTTATGATATTTCGTGAGGTAAGCTTTTGTAAGTAAGAGTTGGCGTAATTAAAGGTAGTAAGTTAAGAATTATCACAGACTTTATTTATGTGACGTCACAACAACGTAGGTAAAACAACATAGCATGCCGTACTCACCGAAGGGATCGGCAGAGGTAGAGTACACTTCGCTAATTGTCTGTTAAGCCCCAACCGGGCATAAATCCAGACTGCAGTCACCACTCAGACTTAGAAATTCCGAATAAAAAACCCAGTAACAGTTGACCTGACCAGTGACCTGGCGATAGTATCCAGGATGCCCGCTCTCGGTAGGTCGGCAGCCGGTACTCACTGTTGCGACCACTCATCCAACAGGCAGTCACGTATTAATACTTACAGAACTTCTCGATAACATGTATTTTATGTTAAAAGGTGTGTTTGGCTCTGGTGCGAGGGAATTAGGCCAATGTCCGTAGACTCTGAGGTCCCATTTACTAACAATCCGCGAGCCGGGTTTATGACCGAAAGGAGAATAGCGCGCCAGACATTCAAACTGACTCGAGACCAATGTACTGGCCAGCCAGGTTATTTTGTATATAGTCTTGGTTATCATCTGCTTAGGTTTGTTTGAAATTACAAACAATCTGGCCCAGTATTAGTTACTTCTTTCCATAAACAGTAACTCTACTATGTATGTAAATACATTTCATTTTCTGAAAATCATCATCATTCCCTTGTAACATGTCTTTTCTTCCATATTTCTGTATTAGTCGTCGTCTTGGTAGTTATCACCTTTCTAGATTTCGATTTCTGAAAATGGAGCGTCAATTTAGTCCAAAGCAGTTTGTTAAGATCCACACATTTAATGTCCATTGACCAGTACACAATATTGGTAATTTATATCATTATCGGCATCACTCGAGGCGTCCGATGGCGGCACTATCGAGATAGCGTAATATCTGTGTCACACGCGATAAATGGCGCGCGCGCTGCGGTCTCGACAAATAAGTCATGTCGTACGATAACAGTATTATGGTCACACTAATTAATATCAATTGTGACCATTTAGGTCCAATGATTTTCAGATGTTCACTTTCAACTTAATTGCAGTTTTGATGGTTCTATGCTCACTAGTCCTTCTTCGAATCAAAAGATATTATTAGATGTCAGCATATGCCACAGAATTTTATATTTGTGGAACTTAAATGTCCGACAACGCTAAGAGAAGATATAAGCTACGAAATCTTCAAAGTTACATCTGCTCTCGTGACATAATGTATGTTACGTGGGATAAGAAGATGACATTTTGAGGAGACTGTTTGGAAACTGGAAGGTACATGTGTATTTACCAGTTTCCGAACAGCCTCCTTACTGTAAGCTATATGAGAACAAGTTAATAAATCCTTCTTACCAGTCACCTTATCATAGCGCTGGCCAGGGTTTGTGAACGCGTGGGCTGCAGCGCATAATATGGCATAATCGTGTGTCGCGGCCGCGGCGCGCCGCTCCGTCAGTCCAAGCGGATTAATCTAAACAATCTTAACCAAGTTCAGTGCGCCTCTGGGGAGCATGCCGACGGACACCGGGACAAGTGAAGAATGAACAGCGACAGAAAACGGAGATATTTTCAAGCTATATCTCTTAATCTGTACAAGTCTTCGTATCTTTAGCTTCTGTACCTTAGCTTATCTTTGGATTTTAATACTAATGCTCGTAGAAGGATACGCCAGCAGTCTCATGCTCTAGCAGTGAATGCAGCAAGCTCTATGCTGACCTTCAAGAATTAGTTTGTATCAGATTATGCTTGTAAGGGAATTAAGTATTTGATTTTTATCGCTTTTTCAAATCCATAAATCAAGCAATTAACCTCACATTTGAGCGATCCGCTACCGCACGTAACTCAGGACGCGTGTGAAGTCGTTGTTGCGGGGACCGGTTGAGCGCACCTGGCCGGCAGTCGGGAACTAGTGTTAAACAACTATTAAGGGGCGGCTCGCCCGCCGGGTTGTGCACCTCTGCCCTACTTACAAACGTACGGTTGTATAAATCTGAATCATTAATTCTTCAGATATGGAAACAATAACAGATTATTATGAGAAAAATGCAGTTGAACGGGCAGAAAGGGTTAGGTAAAGTTAGAAATCAATAATAATATTGAAAATGTTTCTAGATAGTTACGTTCACAGAAAGTTACAAATTAATCTTGGAAAGTAATGGACAGTGTTTAGTATGCGCATTGCATTGATAAACCAGTAAAATCAGGTGATGGTATTTTTCAATTTTTTATAAAAGCCCTAGTTGCTAATATCTAATCACATTTTCGTAAAACAAAAATTCAATATTCTTCAAAAATACAGTGTAGTTAATAGAAGACATGTAACGATGAGTGACGTGGCGCAACAGGGCATAAACTTAATAACGCAGGCGTCTAGACGCTGCCTCACTGCCTCGCTGCCTCGCCTCGCCGAGACGTGGGAACGCGACCCGCTGCGCACATGAAACACACAAGATTACACAGAGACTCAACTCCATACAGGCGTGGCTTAACGCATGCACACCTCCACGATGTAGCTTTGTTCGTAGAATAGCGGGGAATTAGGCGGTTCTATGAGTTGTATACTACTATTCCATAGACAATGTCGCGTGCGTGATTGCTCCGTTGGTCTTATGATTGCAAACACAACTGTTGTGCAGTACTGGGGTCGATTTCCAGGTCGGGCAAAGTGTTATTGGGTTATCAGATAAAATTGTCAGTAGCTGGCCGGGTCTTTCTAGATTTGTGCACGGTTAGTGGAAACAGGTGCTTCCAATTGGGAAAGAACTATGTATGTAGTTAAATCGCAGTTATTCTTACAGTGCCACTAATAATCGTTTAATTCGTGCGTTAGGCGCTGCGCGGAACACTTCGTCTGCTCATATAATACTGACACTGGGTTATTTTGTTGAACAAGATATGTTTTTGTGATAAAAAGTGCAAACTAAAGAAATAATTAATATTCCTGAGTTGAGCCGACGTACATAGGTACAGTAGCAAGTACAAATTTTCCCGAATTATTATGTCACACAGGCGGACGTCATTACGTCACTCGAGAGGTAGTTGCTGAGAATCAGCGCTGTTGACGATAAGTTCGTCCGAAGTTATAGCGTTTTGTTGAGCAAGTACCTGTTCTTGCACAGATGTGAAGCACGGCTTCATTTTTTCTTGTAATTGTTGTTTGTGACATGTATTGACATAAAATTATAGGGACTTTTTCGTTGGTGAAAGCCCAATGGATCACGCGCGCGATCGAGTGACGTTCCAACCAGCACCCTAATTACGTAACACACAATCTATCACAATCTGAATCATTTTGAAGCCTATTGCTAATCCATTGCTTCAAATGTTTGAAAAATGTCTAAGCTCAACAACGTAAAAAACGTAATGAATGTTGTTGAACTGTCAAAATGAAACCCATTCCTACTGTTAGTGTTTTACGTAATTACCCCGCAGAAGGTACTGCCGCGCCACCCGCACACTTGTACGAAAAAGTCGCCCTATAATTTTGTCACTAATTTTGTAATGTAATTTTGACTTTAGATAAGACGATTTCTACTCTGAAATCAGGATTTTATTTTGTTTTGTTTGTTGTCATTTGCCAGTGTCGCGACACAAAGTAATAACGCAATGTGTATTGTCTTTGGTCTTGTTAAAACCATTAAATTGTGACCCAAGCAATGGAGAACTCTATTTGGCGGCATCTACATCGCCATATGCGAACTATGCATCATACTGACGTCACGCAAAATCCTGCATCGCGCAAGCAGAGTTTACCGCAAAACTAGCATATACAACGTCCCGACAACAATTGTTGGGCAGATGCCCACCAGACACAACACCCGTCTGGTCGGAGGATTCTCACTTTTCTATAGAGAATTAATAATTTTAAATGAATAATATAATTTTCTTTTCTAAAGTTCACTAACTTGACACCCTGTTACCCATACCTCTATATGTGTTTGTGTGTCTATTTTACGTCTTTTTTGTAATGTGGGTCTTTGTGCAGAATACACAATTTATCTTCCTTTCTTTTCTTTTCTTTCAGATTTTATTTAAAAAACAACGGTTTTTTTAATATACATATATATAAAATGCTTTAATAATAATAAGGCATTTATCACATAATTGGTAAAAATAATTAAGCAGTTTAAAAAAAAAAACTAAAAGCAAAGCTTCTATCATGCTCAAAAAATTATAAAATAATAAAATTGACCTGTATTAGTTACGATTTAATTGAAGTACCTGCATAATTATGCATTTTACCCTTGCCAATATTTTAAATACATTGTACAGTAAACGCAAACATATATTTTTATAAACAATACGTGGTGGATTTTACCTAATTAGTAAGCTTGTCACTTCTTTTATATCCATTATCTAATTCAAAAAGCGTGGAGCGCTTCTTGGTTGTGTGTACTTTTGATAAATTAAACAAAGCGCTCACAGGTACACCTAGGATATCTATCATCCCCTACGTATTGTTTAATAATATATATTTTTTGTTCTACAGTGAAGTTAAAATATTGGCAAGAGTAAGGGTACTTATATCGTGACATTCGTAACTAATACAAGTCAATTTAATTATTTTGTCATTTTTAGTGCATTTTAAAATCGAGATTTATATATTTTTTTTAACTACATATTATTTTTTACCAATCATTATGTGCTAAATTCGTCCGCTCAAAAATGTAGATAACGCAATGAATGTGGCTGAACTGTCAAAATGAAAGGCACTGCGATCGATTTCTATTATAAGTGTATTTCGCATATACCCAGAACTTCTACGAAAACCGTAGCACGAGGCTACGCGTTTATGCTATGAATTTTAAATTATTTCGTATTTAATCTGTTTATTTGAACTGGATTTTCATTACGTGAATTTTCAGTAATTATAAATTAAGTTGATAAGATTAAATTAAAATTAAATGGTTTTATTATAAAATATAGACATGTTTTTTGCCCAATATTTATTTCATGCAATTCTGTAGCATTGTAAACTCAAAATAAATTTTGCTCAATTTGACTTCAGTTTAAGTCATCTCAATAACTTACAGCTACCCAGTCTGCAAAAAAGATCTTGTCGATGCAGCTGCAATACACTACTCTCATCTACAAGAACCTTCTCCACTAATATTAAAGCTAATAAAGCCATATAGTATGTAATGACCGGATCAGGTTAGTCGCCGGGCGCCGCAATGAGACGCGCCCTATATCACCGCCAGCAATTTAAACGTCGGCTCGCCTACTCGCCGGAATAAATTCAGCAAAGTGTCAAACAAGCGGACAACTTTCGCACCTGGGCTCACGGCCGCGCACCGGCTGGGCGGCGCAACACACGAGCGGGAGCGGGAGCGTGCAATTGAGCGGGCTCGACGACTCGATGGACCGATGTAAGCTGTAGAACAAATAGGACCATAGAAGTGCTACAAGGATCTTTTGGTGCCTGAATGACATTGACAGGGAGGGAGGCATTGTGGGTTATCATTTACAATGTCAACAGTAATATTGTCACTGCCATCGAGTATTGCATAACAAGATGGAGGCATTCGTTCCGATTTTGGCTACGCGCCAAAGTAGGTAACCTTGTAGCGTTGTAGTTCTAAGTAAATCACAAAAATGTTCAATAAGCATTTTAAAACAACCACTCTTTTCAAACTTAATATTTTTGATTGCCGATATGGTATCTTTTTGAGTTCAGAACACATTGTCTGCAGACTGATGTAAAATAATTTTTGGGTAATATTATAATTACCATTAAAAAGCAAATGTTGCGCACCTATTAAGAAAGAAAAAATAATGTATTGTCACAGGAACTCGTGCATGTAAAAAAATAAGTTTATATTTTCCTCGAATTATGTTACTGAATACCTAAAACAATAAAGAAAATAAATGATCTTTTATAAAATATCCTTTGTCTATTAAGGTGCATGGACTCGTTTCGTGTGAAGATTCGCTTCATGTTTTAACTTGAAGTAGCGGTCAGCCATTCAAAAACACCTTAGTTGGAAGCCATCTACAAAAAAAATAGCTCCCGAGCGATACACCGACTGTTTTTAAGAAAACTACTTCCAAATTACACTCCGGACCAGTCTCTGATGAACAGTTGTATCTGAATTACATTGTGGGCTCAAAATAAGAAATCGTTGCCGGGAAGAAATCGCAGGATGTGATAAGTTCGTTATTTGTTTAAAGAAGTCAAACTTAACTGTTACATAATTTCTGGTATTTTTATTTAAATATCTGAAATTACTTTTATCAATAGCGACCATGAAGTTTAAAATGAAAACTACTTTTTGCTTATTTCGCTCTATTATTGATGCCATTCGGTAGCACTATATTGGATTGGACATTTTGACCGTCTGTAACATTACCGTTAACCCTCTTGTAATTTTATAGGAGGGCTAACTGTAAGCCACATTATTTTTAATAAGAGGGAAGTTACATAATTTAAAATCTATTATAATAAGTAGATCTTCAACAGCATCATGAATCAGGAATCTCCAGCAGCACGGCGGATCAGGAATCTCCAGCAGCACGATGGATCAGGAACCTCCAACAGCACGGCGGACCAGGAAGCTCCAGCAGCACAGCGGATCAGGAACCTCCAGCAGCACAGCGGATCAGGAACCTCCAGCTGCACGGTGGATCAGTAATCTTTAGCAGCACGGAAGATCAGGAACTTCCAACAGCTCGGAAGACCAGGAACCTCCAGTAGTACGGTAGATCTGGAATGGCGGCATGGTAGGTCAGGAACCCTCGACAGCATGGTAGACCAGGAACCTCCGACAGCACGGCAGACCAGGAACCTCCGGCAGCATGATAGACTTTATAAACTAATGAGCTGGTCGCCGGTGCTCACAGGGATGTAAGTTTTGAGCTGGTCGCCGGTACTCACCGTGATGTAAATATAACTGCAGATATGTTTGAAGTTGAGGCTCCAGACTTAGGGCCCGTTGTTTGATCAGTAATCAAACATACTAATAGTTAAAATGCGTTAGTTAAACTAACAGTTTGTTAAAAATGACATATGTATGTTGTTTGACAAATGGTTAAGCTAACTATAGATAAAAAAAATACAATTTGCTATAAAAGTAACCATGCGCAGACAGAGTAGTTAAAGTTTAACTATTGTCAAGTGACTAATTGTTAAATTGACTAATGGTCATTTTTAACTATGTATCAAACAACGGGCCCTTAGACTGACTTTATTTGACAAAGGGGCCGGTATTTATACCAAGACGACAATTCAATAAAAAGAAAATACTTTATACATAATTACCATGTTTTCTAACTAGCCAAAAGTAATAAAGCAGTTTTTGGAAGAGAACCTGACCTTATTAACATTGGCTTTAACAAGTGAGCTACATCTAAAAAGAAAACTGACAGGTGACAATTTACAATAAATATGTCAATATAAAAGATTATAAGAAGATTAAATTAATGGTATGAAATACAGAATTGAAGGTAAACACAGTGAAAGTTAGTTATAGGTTTGTTTTTCAGTGGTGATAGTGTATGAGTCTAGTGAGTGTCCTGTAATAGGTTCAGGTACAAGAATTATTTGAATACGAACAGCCCAAAAAAACAAAAAACAATAATTAAAAAAAATATATATAAACAATATAAATAAACTAAAAATATAATATATAAATAAACTAAAGACGTGGTTACGATGAAACGAAATACCACACGTCGCGACACTTTTTTCATTTAATAACTCTCAAACGTTGTTAATTTATTTTATTGTGCCTGTTATATACGTATTATACAGCGAAATAAATTTCTTTCCAACTGGGTGTCCCGCGACACCTCTCGACTTTTTTGTATATGATTACGATTATATATACACTTTGACATTTGATGATTGTTATATTATACACAGTGACATGAATATTTACTTCGTGAAGTATTATATTAATATCCAGCTTCTGCCTGCGGCTTCGCGCGCGTGGATGTCGGAAATTATCCCACGGGAACGTGCTACCGGGACAAAAAGTAGCCTATTTATATGTATTCGTACTCTCCTTATAACATCAGTTATCTGCCAGTAAAAGTCCCGTCAAAAAATCAGTCAAGCCGTTCCGGAGATTATCCGGAACAAACAGACACACAAAAATCATTTAAAAATTCTGTTTTGTTATAAGTACTGTATACTTATACTTTCATATGCATTTAGTACAAACCTGTTAGAAATTACAAACAGACACTTCAATTTTATTTATTTGTATGTGAGGACTATGTGGGTAGTTTCTTTTTTCTCAGTTAGTTTTAATGATAATATGGCAGTTTGAGTACTTTATGCGTCCTACCCAAATATCCTTTTTTGGTATCGTTCATCGAGTCGCTGAGCTCCTTATGTGCTGAGTAGAGCTACAAGATTACTGACAATGCGTGCACCGACTGGACAGGTCCACTCAAATCCGTGTGTGGTTCTTTCCGCAAAAGATCATCTCAGACATTAATCTGCATGGTCCTCATATTATTATGGCCTGACCAAGATTATGTCTGGACTTTAAGGACCCTCGCCCACGGCGACATTTTGTAGCGATGCTGTTGCGCGTTTTATAAACGCGCTTCTGCAGCGCTACTATCGCGCGTTAGTCGTGTTTGCAACGTGGGACAGAAACGATGCAAGCGCGCGGCTGTATCGATACACACGCGCGACAGCATCGCGACTGTATCGAAGCAAACGCACGACCGTTTCTGACGACATCGGTGGAAAGGTAAAGAACGGAGGGAGGGGTGTTAAATGATAAATGATTTTATTTCTGTAAGTTATTATATTTTTTAAACTAGATGAGGTCGGCGTTTCCTATCTGCCGAAATAAACGCAGAGGTCATAGTGCGGTCACGGTGCTGGGAAATGTGTGAAAGTGTGAAAGTCGCCGTGGGCGATCTTCTGTGTCGATGCTGAATCGCGTTTTCATCGCGACTGAAGCGCAACAGCATCGTGATAGTAGCGATACTGGATCTGGGCGAAGGTACACAGCCAGCGACAGCATCGCGGTTGTATCGATACACATGCGCGACAGCATTGGCATCGCTACAAAAAGTCGCCGTGGGCGAGGCCTTTACTTTTAGAGGCCTCGCCCACGGCAAACTCAGAGGTCACCTCGTGACCTCTGGGTTTGTTTCGGTCTTTCTTCTCTGAGTAGTCAGTTAGGACACACCGAACCCATGTAATTTAAAAGAAAATAGTTACATTTGACATGTAAAAGTGTTTTTTGAACCAATTTACAGAAATAAATATAATTTATCATTCATCCAGCCTAGCAATTACATAATTTGCACAGTATTTCAATCTATTGCAATATTATAATCTACCTGCTGCCCCTCGTAGAAAGTAGATCTGGGTCCCGCATTGTAGGCTCTGTCAGTAAGTGCACAATATCAGATATCGAAGAGGTAAAGGAAAAATATATACCAAGTGTATGTAGCCAAAGCCAATATTTTGCCGAAACCTCGAAGTTAACCGCAAAATAAAACAAGCGCAGTGTTTGCAACTGACGCTAGCACGCAGGACACAATAAGGCTAACCACACAATACGAATTTTAAAATTAAAATCTTCGGAAATCTGTGAACAATAAATACCAATATACAAGAGTCCGCGCAATGCGTTAAAATCGCTTGAGGATTCGCTGGAAAAAATAGTTTCATTTGCGATTTTATTTCGCAGTTTAAAAATCGCAACGATTAAAATCATAGTGCGTGCGAAGCCTTAGAGTCAGTGAAAGTACACGCGCGGCCTATTGTAGCGGGTGTCGTCATCGTTGCCAACAACGCGTTCGAATGGCGCATGAATTGTGCAGTAGGCATGGAATAGTGACAGTTGAGGAGGTGATCGGTACAGTTTCTTTCATTTGTTCTCTGTATTTCTACCTAGACTTAAAAACGATAAAATCAAATGAAAATATTGATTTTGGGACATTTTCACCGTAAGCAATTAACTGAGTCTAGCAATTGACTAATCTGTGCCAGCTTCACTGTCTTCGCAGTACTCGTTCGCGTGAAGAAGAAATTTACTATCGCCAGCAGTCAATAAAAAAATGGCGAGTCGCTCTTTGCCAGAATAGAGCTATAGCTGCACAAAGGAGTTCTAACTTCGCTCACTAAGGAGTACTTCGAACGAGCGGCGCCGAGGTACGAGCCTAGTTTATGTACATCCTTCCATAAAGGTTTTATGACGTAGTACCTACAAACTGATTTAAATAATTTGTTTATTTTTCATTGTAACAATGAATCCTTTTCTATTCTAGCCTCTATCATTGATGGACGAGCAAAGGGTCAACACCCAATAAAGCAGATGACTAAACTAAAAGAAAGTATAAAAAATAAAAGAAAATAAAAAATAAATATAATAAAAAATTAAAGAGAGTAGATCTTCATGAGCTGCCTGGCCTTTTCCTAACTATGTTGGGGTAAGCTTCCAGTCTAACCGGATGCAACTTAATACCAGTATTTTACAAGGCCTATCTGACCTCCACAACCTAGTAACTGGGTAACACAATAGGTACCTCTTGGTAAGACTAGTTATTGGACTTTCGGGCTTCTGACTACCAGTAGAGACTGTCAAAGATCCACGGATGATAGCCAAGACCGTGCCTTAAAGAAGGAAAGTAGGTAAGTTATTAATAACCAAAATAAGATAACCGGAGGTGTTTTTCAGCTGACATGATGATTTTGTATAATTTAATCCATTTTACATAATATCACGCCTGTTGTCCTTAAAGGATTAAACACAGGTGTACCTATTTATAACGGGTGATTCATTTAGAGGTAGGTACTTTTTACAAAAGTCAAAATATTTTTTTTTCTTGTATAATGTCTGTTATCAGACAAAAGAACCATTAATTACATAATTTTGTAAAGAATATATCTTTTTCAAATGTTGGTCATAACTGTGGTCAATACTCCATTCTGGAGTTCCAATTTTCTATGACGCATCCGAGCCTTTCGAGTGGTATTTGGCGAATATCGCGCACAGTTAAAAAGGACTATTTGCCGCCTGAAAATTGAAGCCCGTGACTGGACACGGACATTTGGTACTAACAAGGCGGCGCTACGTGCCATACAGCTCGTGTAACCAATAGTTAATTTCTCGTTTCAGACAGGTGAATTGGTCTCTAGACTTTTCTCTTTGGGGCTGTGTAAAGTTCAAAGTCTACATGGATAAGCCGGGTATGATTGAGGAATTGGAAGCCAACATTACTCGCGATATTCGCCAAATACCACTCGAAACGCTCGGATGCGTCATAAAAATTTGGAATTTCAGAATGAACCATGTTATCCGCAGTTACGCCAACATTTGAAAGAAATATTCTTTGAAAAATAAATGTAATAAAAGGGTTCTTTTATAATAATAATAAGATAACCCAAAAAATATTATGTTCTGACATGAAAACGTCTTTTCGCTCGGTGTACTGGTGGTTAGTTCAATATTTCTGACCGACAAAAACATTTATGATTTTAACCACTAATGACTACGAGACTTTTAATGCTACTGTAAAGATTGAGCATTCAAAAGATATGTCATATTTGTAACAATTTTTAAACGGGATATAATTGGCCTATGACTTCACATCACCGGTGCACGCGCATGCGCGCGATCCTCTACTTTTCACTATGTGTCAAAATTCCAATTCGTGTAGCGCTAAAGCGAGAGCAGTGGTGGCCGAGTGGTATCGGCCCCGGCTTACGAGTTGTAGGTCGTGGGTTCGAACCCAGGCAGGCGCTATACTTTGGGTAAATAATTTCATCAATCACCAGTGCTCTCAAAACGGTGAAGGAAAACATCGTAAAGAAACCGGCATGTCCTAGAACCAAAAATCAAAGACATGTGACATCTACCAACCCGCACCGGGACCGCGTGGTGGATTATCGCCCACTCCCTCTTGAAAAGAGGACGCCTGTGTCCCAGCAGTGGGAACATTATAGGCTAATTATGATAGCGCAAAAACGTGTTTAGCTAGAGCGGTGATTCTAGTATCTTTGTCAAGTGTAAACCTATTGAATCCCGAGTAATGAGACACAATAATTATCTATTGTGTCTTGCTCGATATCGCGACCTCGGGAATCGAATAGTTAATACCGCTCTACCAGGACCTAAAGAGAAACCACAGAAATAATGGCCAAAATAGGGTTAAAAATCATATGAAGTTGACAATAGCAAAATTTACATATTCACATTTTACATATTTATATAATTACAGATGACGTCTCATATCGGCCGTAAATCAGCTAAGAAATTTAAAAAAACCCAATAAGAGAAAATTTATGTCATAAATAATGCAATGAGCCTAAAAAGTTTAGTATCAAGCAAATACAATGGCTACGGTAGTATCAGAAACCGTGCGAAAATTTATTACAAATACCTATGTACAAACATAAGATTTCGCTATATTCATATCGGCTGTAAATCGGCTCGTAAATGTAAAAAGCACAAATCGAAGAAAGTTTATATCATAAGGAACACAATAAGCCTAAAAAGTCTAGTTATAAGCGAATACAAACGCAAGGGTAGCACCGGAAAACTTAATAAAAGCATCAAAAATCATTACGTTATCAATCGGTGGCGCCGCTACATCGTGCAAGTAATTATGCGTGAGCATAACCAGAACATTAGGAGGTTTCAACGGCAGTATGGGGCGGGGTTCCTTTAGTTATACGTGAGGGTTTGATTGGAACTGTAACATCCACGATCGATCTGAGTGTGCGAAGCGGTCATACCGCAACAGTTACTGGTGAAAAGCTTGCACTAATTAACCAGGGATTATTACAGCTCGGTTATACTTTCCTCGGTACGGCAGCTTAGGTAAGAACTGTGCATACTCGATAAGCGAGCGCAGGGAGCGCTCTTACGATACAGTGAGCGAAGCGTACTCACTCTTGACATGTAAGAGCAGTGTGCGCTTACTCACAGGATAAGCAAGCACCGAAGATCTACGAGCAAAGCGAGCCCATCTTCGATACAAGTGAGCTGAGCGCGCTTACAAAAGACAGAAGCCAGCTTAACGTCCCCACGAGTAAGCGGAACGCGCTTCCGCATGTGAAAGGCGAGCGAAGCGAGCCCCACACACAAGAAAAACGAGTTTAGCGAACTTACTTTAACGACTAAAGAACGAAGCGAGTAAATTTTCGAAACTAATGATCGCCACGTACTATGCTCATAATTCAGACAAATCCGCTAGTCAGTAATCGCGCTCCAATCGCTTGTGGCGAAGATGAGGTCACTTCGCTCGCTTGTCTCGAGAGTAGTCTTCCTGCACTTGCTTGTCATGTGGAGAAGTTGCGCTTCACTCGCTTTTTTCGTGTGAAAGCTGAGCTGTCTACGCTCATACGATTTAAGAATATGCTTGTGTATTGCACTCGCTAGTCTTATGGAGGAGCTCGCTACGCGTGCTCGAATTTTGCCATGCCCATTTTGCCCATTTTGCCAGTTATGTTGAAGGTCTTTGTATTCTACTACATATTTATGTAGCAACTAACCTTCTATGCAGAAGGATAATGTAACATAAATATGCATAGAAGAATAGGGTCTAGGAAACATCCCAAATACATTACTACGAAAGAGTGCCAATTAAACGCGTTTAAAAGCCTACTTAGTTCAGTGAGCAACTTCACAAAAAACCCCATTACTGATAAGCTTACATATGTATTGTTCAACCGTGAACATGCAACAACAGCATCGCACCGTCAGCGCTAAGAAGTGACCTACTGAGATCTTCGCCTCATCGGCTCGATACATATAAACACACATCTAAATAAGTATCGATGTGTATGGACCATAAAATTAGTATATAATTAAGTTAATTACTGTAATAAACTAGTCATCAAGCTGGAGTCGAGTGTGATTTATCTCCTGTACTTCCTCTTACTGTGGCCAAGACACCTTTAGCCGTCATCGATCCTATGAGTCTGTGGGATCGGCAGTAAGAAAACCATTTCCTGTGTACATTGCACGACGTACACAAACCCCTATTCCTTCCCAAATTCCGTCTGTTACCGTAGGTCTCCTCGTAACAGACTTCCCGCACGTATAACCAACGTAACTCACGTTTGGTATGGTTTGTATGGTAAGGGTAAGGGTGTTAGGATAACTAGGGTGCTAGGTCAATTTATACGGCTAGGTTTTTAGTCATTAGGGTCGTAGGTAGCTATTCGGTACCAGGCTCGATTGCCTTAAACATAGCCACACTGTACGCATTTGGGATAAGGCCGTACTAAGTTAAGTCCTGGTGCGTACATTTGGTCCTTCGAGCAAGTTTTTTAGGGAAACCAGGGTAAGGTTACTAATCGGTGTTTTAACATTGTAACATTTAAATAATAATATTAAAAAAGTTCTTCTATTTGACTTGCGCTAATACTGACTGACTGACGTTTAGACGTACTTCAAACTAGCGTACACAACAAGCGCTTGGTTGTTGTATGTAAAAAGACTGACATACTTGCACGCCATTTGTACGATAGCGGATCGGAAATCGGCACCGACAATTGGGTTCACTAATATTCAGAGAAATCGCACTTATTGTATCAAAGGGCAATTAGGTCACGGTTTTAACAAACAATACTATTAGGGACAGTTAGGGAAAATGGACATACAAGAAATAAACGAAGTCATAAAAAGCCAAGAAGCAGATTACAATGAACTAAGATAAATATTCACCAACATCAAGAAAGACTCAGCATCAAGGAAAACTCTAAAATATATCACGGAGAGAAGAACTCGACTCACAGAAATATATACTAGAACGTCAAAAAACCACTCACGACTAGAAAACCAAGATGTGTTGTGTGATCACAAATACATCACGACCAATTATTTTGGTTCTATCACTACACATTATACGCAGGCTATTGAATATCTGTTGAAGTGTGAGAAAAGACTACAGGTGGTAAACCAACTGTATGAACCAGAAGATATAGAACCAGAAGAGGAAGAAGGCGTCAGCTCACCGAAACTATTTATTCAATTATTTCGGATTAACCAGATGCAGAAAAAGTTACACTCGGCTACTCAATCGATGACTGGAGAGAAAGCGAGTTGGTATTTAGAATCTGTAATGACGAATTTACAGAAACAGTGGCAAGAAATTGAAGAAACACATGTACTCATTCTAATGGAAGATAGTACGTTGGAACATAGCTATTTTCAAGAAAAGATGTTTGAACAAACACAAACGGAATTCGATCTTGTGATGGAAAAGTTAGTTGCAATAGTAGGTCGAAAATCGACACACAACAACCATAATACCTCGGTTAAGTTACCAAAAATAATAATACCAACATTTAGTGGAAGTTATGAGTCATGGAATTCTTTTTATGATTTATTCTTGAAAATAGTACACGAAGAAAAATATTTAAGTGACACAGAAAAAATGCAGTATTTAAAAACGCATGTTCAAGGTGACGCCGCTAAGCTGATCAAGCATTTAACAGTTTGTGATGCTAATTACATAACTGCATGGAATCTGTTAACAAGACGATACAAAAATGAAAGAATAATCATTACTAAGCATATCGACATCATTCTAAGTATGTCGAAAATAAAGAAAAGTAATGCCTCGAACTTAAGAAATCTGCATGATACATTCAACGAAAACCTGGAAGCATTGAAAAATCAGAACATCAACATTTCATCTTGGGACCCTATTTTGACAAGAATACTTAGTAGAATATGGGACTCCGAAACTGATGAAAAATACGAACATCAGTTAAAAGAGCCTAATAAATTACAAGAATTGTCAGCAATGATGCAATTCTTAGAAAAAAGATTTAAGTGTCTGGAAACTTCAAGCTCGTTGAGGGAAGAATCTGTAGCTCACAAATGGCGCCATGAGTCACCAAGTTCGATAACCAAACAATTAGATAAACGCGTATGCTGGTTTTGCCAAAATCACGAACACAGCATTTACCAATGTACTAGTTTTAAAATGCTGTCAGTGCAAGATCGCAATAAAATCGTACACGAAAAACAGATGTGTAAAAATTGTTTGACTCATGAAACGTCAATACCATGTTACAGCAATAAAAGTTGCGGATACTGTGGGAAAAGAGGTCATCATTCCTATTTACACCAAAACAACAATAATATTACCATAAAACACGCAAATAATGAACCAAAAAAGTTCGGCTTGTCGACCCCATCGACAAGTAAATCCATGACGAGAACTGTATCTAACGTGTCTACTATTAACAAAACTAATATACCAAAAACTACACTACTAGCAACGGCCCTAATAAAAACTCACTCGTCGGATGGGACATCACATTTACTAAGGGTGCTATGTGATCAAGGTTCAGAGGCATCATTCTGCACAGAAGAGGTTGCCCAACTATTGTCATACCCACGTGTGAAGATACATACCGAAGTGGTCGGGATTGCTGACGAGAAACCTAAGACATCGAAAAACTCCATCAATGTCATGCTACAGCCTAGATTTCCGAGTGAATATAGGTTACCTGTCTCACTTATAATACTACCAAAACTAACTGGTTGTTTACCAGAGAAAAATTTACCAGAACTAGAATCAGATTGTTTACAACACAAACTATTTGCCGATCCTACGTACTACAAAAGAGGACCAATAGATATGATATTGGGGGCACAAGAATATAGTAACTTACTACTAAATGGGTTACACAAGGTGCAAGACGGAATAATCGCTCAAAATACCGAATTTGGGTGGATTCTATCCGGTATTTGCGGCGCTACTACCAATACTAACACAGTTATTAGTATGATGACACGTACTGCAGAAGTTCAACAACTAAACAGATTTTGGGAATTAGAAGAAATTCCTGAAAAGTACCAATTATCCAACGAGGATCAGATTTGTGAAAATTACTACCGAGAAACTACTATAAGAAATCCAGATGGAACATACACAGTGAAACTCCCATTCAAGAATTCCGACTTAGATTACGGGAATTCACGCAAAAAAGCTATTGCAAGACTATTACAATTAGAACGCAAGTTTGATAAAAACGATAATTTACGAAAAAAATACCAAGACTTCCTCAATGAGTACTTAGAAATGGGCCATATGAGGAAAGTAACTAGAACTGACTATGACCAAGGTAAATACTACATACCACATCAACCAGTAATCAGGGAAGATTCACTAACTACTAAGCTACGAGTAGTATTTGATGCGTCAAGCAAGTCAAGTACTAATATGAGTCTAAACGATAATATGTTTACGGGACCAAGACTACAGCAAGATTTGGCAGTTATACTATTACGTTGGCGTAAACACAAAATAGCATTTATGGCGGACATCGAAAAAATGTACCGATACATAAATGTTAACGAACAAGACTGCACATACCAACGAATAGTATGGAGGAAGTCTCCGAAACATGCTATCGACGAATACGAATTAACTACTGTAACGTATGGAACTGCAGCTGCCCCATACTTAGCGATTAAGACACTGCAACAACTCGCTATTGATGAGAAGGCGAACTACCCAATAGCCAGCCAAAAAACTCTCCAGGATTTCTACGTGGACGATGTATTGTCAGGAGATGCTAGTGTTGAGTCAGCAAAAATGTTACAAGAAAGCTTAATAAAAATGCTACGGAAAGGCGGATTTAATTTACGAAAATGGTCGTCAAACAGTACTGAATTGTTAGAAAATATACCTAATGAAAGCAAGGACGACCAAGTGATGAAGATACCGCTAGATGAAGCTAGAAAATCATTAGGGGTATTATGGTCACCATTAGAGGATAGGTTCGGTTTTCAGATTACTATTAATCACAATGAAAAACCAACAAAACGTTTTATTTTATCGGAAATCGCTAAGATATTTGATCCTCTGGGATGGTTAGCACCTGTCATCATAAATATGAAACTCATGATTCAGGAACTTTGGACAAATGGCTTAGAGTGGGATCAGCCCGTAGAGGAAACTATTAAAACAAGATGGATTGAACTACAAAAACAACTAAAAACAATTGAGAAGATTTCCATCCCAAGATGGTGTCATTTTTCAAATAATTCGAAAGTCGAGCTGTATGGGTACAGTGATGCTTCTGAAAAAGCCTACGGTGCAGTGATTTACTGTCGGATACAAAATAATAATATATTTAACGTAACCCTTCTACAAGCTAAATCAAAGGTAGCGCCAAAAAAAGCAAAAAACTACATTACCAAAATTAGAGTTATGTGCTGCAGTATTATTAGCCCAACTGATGGAAAAAGTTGTCACGGGAATGGAAATGCCAATCGCGAATATCTATTGTTGGACGGATTCAATGATTACTCTCGGCTGGATCAAAGGTGAAGCTGAGCGATGGAAGACGTTCGTAGCTAACAGGGTATCCGAAATACAAAGAATATTACCACAAGCTAAATGGAATTATGTGAATACATTACAAAATCCAGCAGACCTAATTACAAGAGGAGTTTCGCCAAATAAATTACAAGATTTATCTCTGTGGTGGAATGGACCAGAATGGTTAAAAAGTGATAACATTCCTAGTACAAAAACTGTACCAGAGATATGTGAGGAGATTAAACGATGTTATCATATAACTATTATACCAAAGAACGAAATCTGGATAAGGTTTTCAAGCTTCCAAAGGATGATACGAGTATTATCTTATTGCTACAGATTCGTAAATAAACAAGAACACACAAAACCATTAAGTTGTTTGGAAATTAATTTAACAACTAAAAAAGTCCTTTTTCTAGTACAACAAGAGGTATTTTCTGAGGAGTACAAAACCATTAAAGTTGGACAATCATTGAAGAAAGGAAACAGGTTATCATGCCTTGATCCGTTCATTATGATGAGGGTTTACTGCGAGTGGGAGGAAGACTTCAAAACTCCAGTCTACCATATGATCAAAAACACCCAATTCTGTTATCTCATGACCATCATGTAACACTAATTATAGTTCGTGATGCCCATTTAACCACATTACATGGAAGTAATAGTTTGACCTTAGCGTACATACGACAAGAATATTGGATACTTGGAGGAAAGCGAACAGTGAAGAGTAGCATTAGAAAATGTGTAAAGTGTACTAGATACAAATCATCTACCGCCTCACAAAAAATGGGCTCATTACCAAAACCAAGAGTGATGGAATCGTACCCATTCAGTCACACAGGCGTGGATTATGCTGGACCAATATCAGTGAGAACCATGAAAGGTAGGGGCCACAAATCATACAAAGGCTACATTGCGATATTTGTTTGCCTATCCACGAAAGCGGTACATTTGGAGCTGGTAGGCGACTTATCAACAGAAACGTTTATAGCAGCACTACGAAGGTTTATGGCACGCAGAGGTCCAGTATCACACATGTACAGTGACAACGCGACGAATTTCGTAGGCACTGCCAATTACTTGTATAAAGAAATGTTAGACATAACCCAGTCTGACGACTTTCAAAATACGTTGACGAACATTGGAACACAATGGCACTTTATT
The DNA here is from genome assembly GCA_917490735.1 of Dryobotodes eremita. Lineage (NCBI taxonomy): Eukaryota > Metazoa > Arthropoda > Insecta > Lepidoptera > Noctuidae > Dryobotodes > Dryobotodes eremita. The sequence goes on from OU823245.1 coordinate 2,899,016, forward strand.
CCTCCATTATCTCCCCACTTCGGAGGGATTTGGGAAGCAGGAGTAAAATCTATGAAACACCATTTGCGTAGAGTGATAGGAGAGCAAACACTCACTTATGAAGAAATGAGCACATTTTTACAACAAACTGAAGCATGTTTAAACTCAAGACCATTATGTGCACTAAGTGAAGATATAAACGACAACATCGTGTTAACACCTAGTCATTTCTTAATAGGAAGAAAAGCAGTAGGGGTACCAGACCCGCTATCGGAAACTAATACAGACCACATAAACAGATGGAAACAGATCCAAAAAATGAAAAAGGATTTCTGGAAAAGCTGGACTACAGATTATTTACACCAACTACAACAGAGGTACAAATGGAAAACTAATCAAGGAAACTTGTCAATTGGAACTCTAGTAATTATAAAAGACGAAAAAGTTTCTCCTAGCAAATGGCCGCTTGCAAAAATAAAGGAAATACATACGGGTAACGACGATTTAACCCGAGTGGTGACACTACAAAAATCGACAGGAACAATTCAAAAACGGTCAATCCACACATTAATACCATTGCCAATCGGTACGAATATGTGTAGTGATAGTAATAGTAATGAACCTGTGCATGCAATACTAACTAATACCGCTACAATCCGAAGAAACAATAAAACTAATCAACCCAAACGATGTAATAAAATATCCAAATGGTTCACGTTGCTTTTCATCATTTTACAAATGTTGGGTTCAGCAATGTATGCAATTATGTATGTAAGAAAAAATCGACATCTTTTTAATAAAATAAGTGATAGACATAATTTTAATACTAGAAATAAAGATAAAATTGATCAACCATTTTTTAGATTATCTAAAGTACATACATCTTTTATGGGGTACTGTGTTAAATGTTACAACAAAATACCTTGTGACATATTGCAATTAAATGAAAGAAAATTTAAAACTCATATAAAAAGTACACTTTGTAAACAAGCATATTACAAATTAGAGGATTATATCCTAGATAAGAATGCTTGGAAACATGCTGGTCCTGCTCCATAGGACAATCTAGAGTCTAGACAAAATCAAACTGGTTGCTAATTTGATTGTATAATTTATAATTTTTATGACATTGATTGTTACATTATGTACTTAACTACTTAAACTCACACACTAAATTATTACTTGTTGAAATTTTGGAAACATCATCTACTTTTCAATATTTGTAAATATGTGAGCACCATGTATCTATCACATAATTAATTTACCTGCCTTTGCATTATATTTAATTCTTTTTACCTATTGTGGTATAGTAATTTTATTCTAGGTGCATCGTCTTCACATATGATTACATAATTAATGTGAACTTACATAATATTGTAAAATATTTTAAAAGAGTAACGGTGGAGTTTCTTGCCCATTCTTCTCCATACGAAACTACCTTTTGGAAGGGGCAACTAGAATCAATTCTATTTTTTTGTAAATTTTGACGTTCAAAAGTGCCTTTTATGTGCCTATTTGAAATAAATGATTTGACTTTGACTTTGACTTTGCAAAATCAACCACAACGACATACTCGTTAAAAACAGTACAACCAGGATTTTATGTTGAACAAATAGGAACGGCAAGCGTTGACAGAGGAATATTCAGGATAGAAATAAATTATGAAAAACAACATCTAGAGCAAGACTTTGTCAAAATAAAGACAATGACGTCACAATTTAGTCAACTATGTACAAATGTAGAAAAAATAACAAATTCCGCATTTTGCAAGCAATTACATCACCATTTGTTAGAAGAAGAATCCAAATTTGAACGAACAAAAGAATATTTGACAGAAGTGAACCAAACTAGAAAGAAAAGGGGTATATTGGGACAGTTACTCACGTCGATCTTCGGAGTGAATGATGAGGCATACCGAGATATAGAGTCTTTAAATTCAAACCAAAAACAATTAATTGAAGCTGCCAATCATCAAACCAAATTTATGATATCAACAATCTCACAAGTCAACAAAACTGAAGAAAGAATAAAACAGAAGCTCATAGGATTTCAGAATAAACTAAACCAAGTTATAGGTTACATGGAAAGTTACAACCATTGGTTCAGTACAGTCGATCACAACAGTGAACATACGCATTATGCAGACTTACCAATTAGCATGTAATTACATGGAAGAAATCATGGATTACTATAACGGATTGTTAAAAATATACTTAACCAAGGCAACAGTATATAGTGTTTTAACACCAAAGAACGTCAGTGACCTAATATCATCAGCAAACAAAAAGCTACCTCCTAATTTAAAAATCGTTCAACAACAGTTACTGGACACCAAGATATCTGAAAACCATACTCATATAAAAGTCTACTCCTATTTTCCTATACAAGAGATAACCAAATATACATTAATGTATATTACACCAGTTCCAAAGATACACTCTGATAAGTCTGCTCAAAGTCTAGAAGTACCTAAATCTTACATAGGGTTAGATTACAACAACGAACTATATTTTGACTTAAACTATGAGGAGTTCAAACGCTGTTTAGAATGGACCAACCATTTTATTTGCTTTCCTGGGGCCGTGAAAAACATGCAATTAAATGAAAATTGCATTGTTGATCAATTGTTTAAAAACCAAACACATACGAAATGTCCTACCAAAACGTTCTATTTATCAAATGAAATAATATGGAAACAACTTCACATGCCAAACACTTGGTTATTCATTGTAAGAGATCGGGTTACCACTTCAATACTTTGTGATGGACAAAGAGAAGAGCTTGAACTTCAAAATGTTGGTGTAATACGAATCGCAGATAACTGCGTCATTAAAACAACAAATAACATACTAACTGCCAAAAGAGTTGTTTCAGTACCGATTGTAACATCATACTCAAAACAAATAGATTTTCCCATTAACACGCATGTGATGACCAAATCCATGCTAAACATTACGAAAGAAGAAGTTATAGATAACTCAAAAGAGATTTTTCAACATTTAATTAATAAAGAAAGTGCCTTACAAACCGAATTAGATAGTACTGTTTGGAGTCAAATTACGTCTCACACATACTTAACAACTACATTATCTGGTGTAATCATGTTTTTAATCTTTATATTTTTAGTGTGCTACGGTCCAGCAATACTGAGATGGATTGGAGCCACAATGCAGCACAAGACCACAAGAACAGGTACCGAGCCAGCTAAGCAACCAGCAAGAGAACCAAACCTGCTCGCTATCAACGGAACATCTACCCAACGAACAACAGGCCAACCACCTATCACAACGGAACCGATATACAGTTTACCACACCAACACGAAACTATCGAGCTATACCAACTGGAGTCCAGGTCCTGAGAGGCGCCAGAATGTTCAACCGTGAACATGCAACAACAGCATCGCACCGTCAGCGCTAAGAAGTGACCTACTGAGATCTTCGCCTCATCGGCTCGATACATATAAACACACATCTAAATAAGTATCGATGTGTATGGACCATAAAATTAGTATATAATTAAGTTAATTACTGTAATAAACTAGTCATCAAGCTGGAGTCGAGTGTGATTTATCTCCTGTACTTCCTCTTACTGTGGCCAAGACACCCTTAGCCGTCATCGATCCTATGAGTCTGTGGGATCGGCAGTAAGAAAACCATTTCCTGTGTACATGGCACGACGTACACAAACCCCTATTCCTTCCCAAATTCCGTCTGTTACCGTAGGTCTCCTCGTAACAGACTTCCCGCACGTATAACCAACGTAATTCACGTTTGGTATGGTTTGTATGGTAAGGGTAAGGGTGTTAGGATAACTAGGGTGCTAGGTCAATTTATACGGCTAGGTTTTTAGTCATTAGGGTCGTAGGTAGCTATTCGGTACCAGGCTCGATTGCCTTAAACATAGCCACACTGTACGCATTTGGGATAAGGCCGTACTAAGTTAAGTCCTGGTGCGTACATGTATATTGCATAATATGGGAAGGCGTTAGAATAAAAACCGAAAAGCGAATCCGCAAATTAAATGTCTGCAATCCCAATAAATGTATTAGGCTCTTTACCATTACTCGCATGACGTTGTGACATAGTCAAATATTATAGGTGTATATCATTCATACTAGTTAATAGGCTTAAGTCAAGCAAGATGTGATTTTTTTAGAATCATGAATCGATTTACAAGAAAGTCTGTAGCAACGTCGGAATTAATTCCGCATGCTGCTGGCCCAATATAATTGTTTATTCATTTTTTCTTTTCTGTACACTTGATTTTTCATTACATTATTCTCACTTGTCATTCATGCAAAAATTAAATTAGTACATATTTTCTTAAAGGTATAAAAAGCCCTAAAAGTGTTTTCATCATTAAAGTTTTTTAATCAGAAATAATCCCCATATTTCCGGTCCAACCGCATGCACCGGCCTTAGCAGGCAGTGTTCGAAAATGCTCAAAAGTCACAAAGCGAGCATCAACAGACACTTTTAATTGGCGACGACACAAACATTAATGAGCATTACTACGTCATAAGCCGCACGCGTCACTCGTATGGGTTGGAGGCGAAAGTACTGCCAGACAGATTATTTTATTAATTGATGCTTTTAAATCGGGAATAAAGTTATTTTTTTTTTTCTAATAATTTCTTCGATTAAAATGCAAAGTCAAGAAAATACTTTGTGTCCCATGCCATGATTGAATCCAGAAACCAGCGTCCAGAAGGCTTATTACACTCATTTAAAAAAAAAAATAACATCTGACCGACTAGATTTTGAAAACTTCATCGTAGTCTTCATCCATCGCTTTCCATCAAGCGATATAAAGAAATAAATAAAATAAAATTTGACCCAGGTTAAGGCACACAACATTCACACAAAAACAAAAAAAAAACAAAAAACTAAGAAACAATATTGTGTGCCTCACGGCTGCGCCATATAGGCCCAGTTCAGCATAAATGCTAGGCAACTAGTGCCTGACGCTGGTTTTCAACTGGACCCTATGTTATGAAGACGTCTTACGGATGTAAATCAGTTTTATAGTGTGTGTAAATATTTAAATTTAACATAAATATGTATGTGTAACAAATAACAAATAATACATACACTACATTTTTAGTGATCACAATCAATCCAATAAGGGATAGTTCAAGCTTTCATCAAGACTTACGCGACTAGTCATAATGTGTGAATTTATTTTCTGTCAATGATGCAATGAGGGTGGGTAACATACACAGACAACTTCGGGGCTAAGTTGTCTGTGGTAACATAAAATCGACGCGCGACGGTTCGAAAAAAACATTGTGCATCTTTAATTTTCTTAAAATGTATTTTACCAACTGTATAAATTAATCACAAAAATGATCTTTTCTGATTATTTTTATTTAATTTATTAGTAAAAAAAACAAATCTACATAAATGTTACCAGCTGGATAAATTAATGGGAATCAATATTTTTTTATAAATTATCTTAAGCCCACTTGCGCGTTCATGGGGTATTCTAATTAAATCGGAGTTAACAGCTAACCCAGGGTTAACCAAATAATTCACCTTGCGCCAACAAGAGTTAGAGGTAAACCTAGGGTCAAAGTTTTAAATATTTAACCCACCGATGTGGGCGAGGTAAGGGCCGTAAAATCAATCGTAGTTTAAACCGCGGAAGAGAGTTTAATCTCTGGGCATCGATTATTTCATAAGATCAGTCGTAGGTGATCGATTATTGGCAGATTAAACCATCGATTAGTTTAAACTGACCCAAAGGGACGGTTAAACTCCTTTGTATCGATTAAACTGATCTTTTAAAATACCTACATCAGTGTACCTTTTTTGCCTGCTTCAAACATTTCTGCGTATCTATTCATTATACTTTTGTTTTGTGGTTATTAAAATGGAAAATTGTAACAGTGATTCGAATTCAGATATCGAAATAATACACGCGTTGAACGATACAAATAGTTGTTATAGTAGACCATATTTCGTTAGATCAAGATACAATCGTTGGAATCAATAGGATGATATAGAATTCATACGTCGTTTTCGTGTGTCCAAAGCTTCAGCAAGAGCTATTTCAAGCGACATCGGAAGTAAAATATGTCATTCTACCGCAAGGTAAATTTTATTTAAATTAACAATAGGTACAATAACAGTAAATAAACACTAAAGAGTTTTTTAAAGATACGTCCTACAGATACCTGTTATTATAAAACTTTTATTTTTATTGTCGTGTCATGAATAATAATAAAACGTAAACGTCACAGACTCACAGACGTCAAATGTCAGTGTCAATGTCAAATGGATCTATTTGTTGCCATTATTTTAATGAATGGATGAACGAACTTCAAAAAAACTAGAGAATGTTGCCATGTGTAAAAGACTAATCGAAGTTTAGCTAATCTGTTCATATTTTCCATTAGATTTTAGGACAGTAGATTAAACCACCGATTATATTTTATCGTAGATTCCGATATCTATAGTTTAAACTGCTTTTGATCTTACGGCTCTAAGTCGCTAAACTCTGGTTTAGTGTGAGTAATGTCAAAATAAATTGACGTTATGAGGTACCTGCTGATAACTTATTTTGTATTTTATATTGTTTTACGTTATATTAAGTAAAAATTCGGTACTATATCAGCAGGCAATATTTTCAAGAACTCATATAAAAATAAATACAAATAATAAAAACATAAAACATATTTTGGGTTGGATCATAAATCAAATTCAAATTAAAATGTTTATTGCTCAACACGGTACATAATCATACTTTTCTAGATGTCAACTGAATGCGCAGTCCACTATGTTGCACCAATTCAGGCATGCAAAATTATTATTGAAAACAAAAGCACCAATAAAATTATACCATTTCATAAATTCACATTAATAAGTTATAAGTTATACAATTTCAAAATAGTACCATTCACAATGTCATAAATTCAAATCAATAAGCATGCAATGTCAGAATATATAATGTCATAATAACTAAGTAATGTCTAATACAGTCAACACATAATTGGCAATACAAATAAGATAATTTTAATAAAAAATAATTCTAACGCCTGAATTCGAGGAGTTTTGCGCTGTGAGGAGATCAAGAAAGTTTATCGCAATCGCCCCCATGCAATTTTAGCTGCCGGAGCTGCAAACGAAATATTTAAAATATTTTTTTTGAATATCGGTAAATCACTAACTAAGGCTTGAAACGGAACTTAAATTCACGAAATTCTTACGTTTTTTTAAGTTGCGTGTGTCAAAATGTGTGAAACGAATCGCTAGGCCGCCATTTTTTTGACACTGACAGTGACAGATATACTCGCTTTCACGTCATTCCGTTGCTTCCGAGTTTACGAGAATGTGCTCCCGGGATATCATTATTATCTGCCTCCTGTTTTTTGATGACTTCGCTACCTTTCTGGACACCGGTTGCTTGCTATTTTTCGATGACTATGCTACCACTTTTAACATTTTGGTTTATAACACTGTAGTATATTTAATCAATGTTCGCAATAATATGTAATAATCATTGTTTACCCGGTGCTAGTATTAGCTAATTAATTTTTAATATTAAATTGACGAAACTAAACCCCAGTAGTTATACTGGGGTTTATTACATTATGAGGATAGTTTAACTGTTAGAAAAAACCGGCCAAGTGCGAGTCGGACACGCGCACGAAAGGTTCCGTACCATTAACTATAAAAACGGCAAAAAAATCGCATTTGTTGTATGGGAGCCCCCCTCAAACATTTATTTTATTTTGTTTTCAGTATTTGTTGTTATAGCAGCAACAGAAATACATAATTTGTGAAAATTTCAACTGTCTAGCTATCGCGGTTCTTGAGATACAGCCTGGTGACAGACAGACGGACGGACAGACGGCGAAGTCTTAGTAATAGGATCCCGTTTTTACCGTTTAGGTACGGAACCCTAAAAAGGACATAATTGAATGTGTCCATTTGATGTTACATCTCAATGAGTCTAATAATTGTATGTGCCTTGCCTTATTCTCAACACTTTTCTTGTGAGCACAATAGGCACACTTATAATTTAAATTTATGAATTTATAATAGGACTTGTCAACACTGTGACGCTATTTTATATTTTGACTGTAATCAATATTATTACTGATTACAATCTGATAAATTATACAAAGTATTTGCAAAATAATTTTCTAAATCGATTCACAATTGCCGGAGATATAGCATAACAAACATACCAAAAATAAAATACAGACGAATTGAGGACCTCCTCCTTTTTGAAGTCGGTTAAAAATAAGCTTCATGCTTAGGCAAATATCATTCACAAACTCGAAATAAACTTCTCACAAAATCGTTATAATTTAAACATTATGTACCTAAATAATAATAAATCATATAACGCTTATTTAGCTACACCATTGGTGTGAAGTTTTTACTAACAATATTGTTGTTATTGCAACTAAGGTTTGGTTTATTTTTTTGAAATATTGCCGTAGGAAAGTATTTTTGGATCCCAATTTCCTCTTTTTAGGATTTCATCAATATTACACTGATTACCCATCGAGTTGTTAGTCGCAACCACTGCTCTAACGCTACCTGCTGATCCAGATATGCCAGCTTCTTGGAATAATGTTTATATCCATCCAGTGATCACAGTTCGTGCGGCGGTGTTGACTAACCCTCTTATAGTAATGAGCTGGATGTAGTTGCATGCCGCGTTACGGCGTACTTTTGAAATGGAAATAGTTTGCTTAGCCCAAAATATATATATAATATGAGCATGATATACCAAAAAGATATATTTCTGATGGGGCCGACTTTGTGGTAGAAGGCAAGATGATTTCTGAATTGGACAGCAATGAAGTCGGCCTAAAGGGACTGTGAAGGATGCGAAGTTTAATCTTCCCAATATTTCATCGCTGACTTATTTATTTATATATTCTTTATCATACCACAGAATACATAACAAAAAATAAATGAAACACTACAAAATGTTCAATGGGCGGCCTTAAGACAATTGTAACTCACAATTATTATTTATCTAGGACTTTTATTTATTTATTCACTATTTACTATGACATTTATTTAATTCTTGACTACTAGATACTTCTTGAACTTGAAAAATAAACTGGTTAAAATGATTTTCCAATTTATTAATTTTGTAATATTTATTGTTATTCAGCATATTACTTTGGCATCGTGCCAACTCCACCGGACATTCCTCTGGAGCTCCTGAATAGACTTCTGCAACTGTTGGATTTTCATTGTCGATAAACCCTTGGTGTTTCGACTTGTGTTCCAGGTAATGCCTAGATTTTCTATGGTGGTTGAAGCCATGGTTGATGATTTATCTTGATTGATCTGCCATCCCAGGTTTTTCAAGTACTCTGTAGCAAATGTCGTTCAACGCTATAGAACTGTTGGTTGGTTTGTTGGCATTGGCATGAACAGAAAATGTCGATATACACAAATACCTGAAATCCTTTCTGACGAAGTTGTTGTGCCAGCCAGTTCGTAATTTTTGCAAATGCTGAAGGGGCGCCTGCCAACCCGAAAGGTAGACACGTCATCTCGTACATTTTCCCCTGGTATGAAAGTGTCCAATAGGAAAATGGAAGAAGGGAAAGGAGGCCAGATACCCATACCGATGATGATTCTGATTGATGGGCACGTAAAAATATGCCTGGGAAAGGTCGATTTTTATCATATAGTCCCTTTCCCTTAGATGTGATGGAATCTGTTGGTGGTTTATCAAGCGAAACTTTGGGGTCAGGACGTAATCATTGAGTCTTTTTAAATTGAATATCGGACGATTCCCTCCGTCTGTCTTTTTCCTCAAAAAAATTGATGATAGGAAACCTGATGGATGTGTGCTAGTTTTTAAGGCTCGAGATAGTAGAATTTTCCTGGTTTCTGTTGACATTTCTGCAAATATGTGTTCGATATCGTAGGGCATTTATTGGGGAAAATTTTGCCATTGGAGTAATGCTCTCGAATGGACTTTTGTAGCAATTCAATATTTTAAGAATATTTACTGGTGCTCCTTCTCATTGATTCACAAAATTGGCTAGGCACCCTGCGTTAAGAAGTCATTTTCGACCCCCTCCGTCCTTTTTCCCCTGCTGCGTTTAGGGTGGAACTAGTTTTTGATGGTACCCTTTTCCATCTACCCCTCTATTATACGGTGAATTTCTTTTTGTGGTGCGTCGCGAATCGCAAAAGCGGTGGTAATTAGTTTGAGCGCTTTTAAGTTTCGCCACTTGTGGTATCGTTTTCCTGTTCGTGTACGACTTTTTTCTATTAGGAAATAATTTGTACATACTTCCCAGCTTTTACCACCTCTGTAAGGACCTTCGAATAGGTGCGTCTCTGAAGGCGGAATACGATGAAGACTATCCCGGAAAGCTTTATTAGAAGGTTTGTAGACCTCCCCCCATAGTTTTATTACTTCTGCACGCCAACCACACCCGTATTGTAGTAGGGCATCAGTTTTTCTAAATTCTGAATTTGCAGCTATGGAATCTCGACCCACAATATTTTAAATGTTTGCTGGTAGACTCTCTAGAAGGTTATGAAATATCCTCCTCTGTTGGATAAGTCCATTTTTTAAGGCTCCGCCGGTCAAATCGGATTTCTCCAAAACCTCTGCAGATTTCCAGTTTGGAGTTTTTCTTCCAGCAGATTATTATGTCGTTGTTTGTTAGAGAGATAAACACCGGCAGCTCAAACCAAGCTTTACGGCCAGGACTTCTGCCAATACAATCTTAGGTGCCTGTTCTGTGGTGGCTTGTCTAAAATCTACAGGGTTATATTTGTATTTTTACTTCTTCTGCCAAACTTGCTACTTCTTCCTCAAAGATATAGTTGTAGACCTTTCAATCCCTCCAATTACTTGACAAGTTTTCGTCTAACGATCGAATGACTGCCAATAAACTTTCTTCGTCTTCTCTGTAAGGTATTGTAATACCTTGCGGAAAAGACGAAGAAGGTTTCCATTAAGGTTAGCTCCGCCATGATTCTGAAAGTAATTGTGTCCTTTGATAAGACAATCTAAGTTTTGTTATATGGATAGTGCTGCTAAGACAATAGTCAGGTAAGACAATAGTCGCCATACTAATAGAAATAACGCGTCAGTTGGTGCGACAGTCGTCGTCTCAGTCGGGCCGACGCCTTCCCATTTGGATGCAACGGCCATCTCAAACGAGGCGCCGGCTCTTGTCGAAACTACATGTGGCCCCGAACTGACACGACTGTCGTCTCGACCGAGGCGGCGCTCGTCCCAGCTCTGACGACGCTCGTCATCTCAAGTTGAATTGACGTGTCGTACCGCCTGCAGCTCGAGTATGAATCATACTTTTTGAGGTACATATTATTATGTTCACGAGTATTATATGACTCGTTTGTCGCTGGGCCTCATGGCACCGAGCGGTAAGATATCGACGCTTGGCTCGAAAGCGCCGAACGGATAAATACGTTCTAAATATTTACTGAGAGTTGTAGCGTTTCAGTTAACCCTCTCTCAATTATTTGATAGGGCTAGCTGAAAGCCAATAATGTTATAGAAATTTCACAAGAGATTATAATAAAATAAAAATGAAGGTGCAGGAGTCCAGGTCGTTCTTATCTTTCCGCAGCTCGTGACGCTCGGAGTCAGCGAGAGGATCGGCAGGGTTACGTAGAACAGGATAAGGACGAGGATGCGGCGTCCCTCGTAGATCAGGATGAGGAGGAGTTCCGTCCCGTCACCACCACCCGTCCATATCAGGAATCACCAACAGCACGCCGTATCATTAATCACCAACAGCACGCCGTATGAGGAATCACTAACAGCACGCCGTATCAGGAATCACCAACAGCACGCCGTATCAGGGAGCGCCAGTAGCACGACGAAGCACGGCGGACCAGGAATCTCTCGTTACTCGGCGGAACAGCTCAAACATCACGGCGAACCAGGGATCTCCGGTAGCACGGCGGACCAGCTCAAACAGTAAGGCAAACCAGGGATCTCCGGTAGCACGGTAAACTTTATGAGCTGGTCGCCGGTGCTCACCGGGATGTAAATAAAACTTCAGGTATTGTGGTAGTTAGTACTCCAGGCTTAGACCGGCTTAGACTCTGCTTTATTTGGCACGGAGGCCTGTATTTATATCCAGGAAGACATTCACATTTTGAAAAATTTATTGATTACCTTATAAATGGCATTTTTAATGTTGTTTATGTTAAATAGCCAGCATTTATAAAGTCGTTTTTGGAAGCGAACCTGACCTTATTAACACTGGCTTTAACAAGTTAGCTACATTAGAAAAAGAAAACTGACAGGTGACAATTTATAAAAATGTCAATGTATAAAAATATTTTTAGATTTACAAAAGGATGAAATTAATGGTATGAAATTGAAGGTAAATACAGTTAAAGATAATTATAGGTTTGTGATAGGGTAAGGTTCGAGGGAGTGTCCTGTAATAGGTTCAAGTACATGAATTGTGTGAACACGAACAGCTCCTTTCAATATATAATAAACTAGCTGCGCCCTTTTTTTTTTTTTTTTTTGGGTGGGATATCATCAAATGACGTCTCCCGCTCTGGGCGGAGCGGAAGGGCGTGTCAGACTCTTACTTATTGGAGGTCGTATATATGGTATGGCAACTACACTGGCCTGTATGATAATCATATTTACACCTGTCTGTCACCGTTTTTTAAATAAGCATAGTTACGGTTCTGTTTATGTCTGTACATTGTCACTTGTGTGAAAAATATTGACCACGAATATATTAGGTCTTTACCTATGAAATTGCCGTTCTGCAGTACTGGCCATTTCAAATCAAAATAATTTTTGTTTGGCTATGAATTCTAATTTCAAATTAATTTTATTTTAAAAACATGGTTTTTTTTTTCTAAAAGTAGTCATTTCTTTATTGATTAGTGTTACATTTTCATCGCATTTCAATCTTTTTCGTCATCATGGATACGTTAAAAATTCGAGTAATTATGGAATATGAGTACCGTCGTGGCAGCAACGCGGCACAAGCGGCACGCAACATCAACGACGTTTACGGAGCTAACTCTACAAACCAACGCACCACCTGTTATTGGTTTGCTCGCTTCCGTTCTGGAAATTTCGACCTGAAAAATGAACCTCGCGGTCGTCCGAAGACTTTGGTCGACAATGACGAATTAAAGGCGATTGTGGAAGCTGATGATACACAATCTACGGCTGAATTAGCAGCAGCTTTCGACGTTAGCGTCAAAACAATATTGGTCCATTTGCGTCAAATTGGCAAGGTAAAAAAGCTTGACAAATGGGTGCCCCACGAACTCAATGATCGCCAGCGCGAAGTACGCGTCGAGACGTGCCTTGCACTGCTCAACAGACACACAAATGAAGGAATTTTGAACCGCATTGTTACCTGCGATGAAAAATGGATTCTGTTTGATAACCGTAAGCGCTCAGCAAGTTGGTTGGATCCTGGTTCAGCACCTAAACAATGCCCTAAACGAAAACTTACCCCTAGAAAAGTGATGGTCACTGTTTGGTGGTCTAGCGCCGGTGTGATTCATCACAGCTTCTTACCAAACGGGGTGAGCATTACTGCAGATGTGTACTGTGAAGAACTGAACACAATGATGGAGAAGCTGGCGCATCTCCAACCAGCATTGGTCAATCGCTCGTCTCCGCTGCTCCTGCACGACAACGCGCGACCTCATACTGTACAGCAGACGGTCTCCAAGTTGCAAGAACTGGGGTTGGAAGCTCTCCGTCATCCGCCCTACTCACCAGACCTTGCGCCTACAGACTACTACTTTTTCCAGAATTTGGATAACTTCTTGGCGGGAAAAAAATTGAATACCCGAGAGGCAGTACAAAATGCCTTTGAAGAATTTGTTGCCTCCCGTCCAGCTGATTTCTTTAAGAAGGGCATCAATAAACTGCCACTGCGATGGCAAAGATGCATTGATTGCATGGGTGATTACTTCGATTAATACAAATAAAAAAATCATGAAAAAAATTCGTTTAAATTTTTTCATACAAAACGGCAATTTCATAGGTAAAGACCTATTATATAGTAAACTATTAGACCACTGCTGCTGGTTTTATTGCTGCTATTTTCCAATAGGTTATGGGCCCAGAACATGGCTTAATAAGTTGAGTGGTTTAAAATATTAATTGTGTGCTTGTAAATCTAAACTTACGAAATCTCAATTATGTCAGATGAAATTGGCATAAGTGGAATTAAGAAGCTGAAAGGATCGTCCGACTACCCAAATTGGAAGTTCTTGGTGAGAAATTACTTGGAGAATAAAAACTGGTGGGGAGTAATTTCTACAGATGTAGTAAATGCTGACATAGACCGGCAGGCACGAACAACAATATGCTTGTTGTTAGAACCAGAGTGCTTTACCCACGTCTACAATGCTAAGACTGCGAAAGGAGCCTGGAACAGCTTACAGAAAGCGTATGAAGACAAAGGTTGGGGAAGACGAATACTTATTCAGCGAGAGCTTTTCAACTGTAAATTAGAGAATTTCGAATCTATGGAAAGCTATATATCCAAAATTACATTCCTGACACAACAATTGACCGATATTGATGCTCAAATCCCTAATGATTGGATCATATCGATTTTGCTGGGTGGATTGACCACTGAGTACAGCCCTCTCATCATGGCTGTAGATAATAGTGGACAAGAGATCACGTTAGAGCAAATAAAAATGAAATTGTTACAAGAAGGAAGTAGACAGAGTAAGTTGAACACAGAGTACGAACAAGCCTTAATTACACGTAAAGTACAGAACGATGCAAGATCTTACATTAAAACTAATGATCGTAAGCAGAAGTTCTTCTACAAGTGTTTTAAATGCCACAAGCAAGGACATAAGGCGTCTGAATGCAAGGAGCGGATCAAAACCGCGAATATCTGCCTGAATACGAAAGAAGGCGAAGGCGATAAACAAAGATAAGTGGTATTTAGACAGTGGGTGCTCAAATCATATAACCCACGATAAAAGCAAATTGTTGTCTTGTACACCTGAAAAAGGCAACATGAAGATCGCAGTAGCAAACGGCGAGAAATTATTGGTGAAAGGACGAGGAAATGCTGAGCCACGAGTCAGCGAAAACGAAAAATTAATTTTAGAAAACGTTTTACATGTTCCTGATTTATCCATGAACCTAATTTCGGTGAGTGATTTGACCAAGAAGAATTATTGCATGAATTTTGACAAAGAAGGTTGCATGATTCAAAATAAGAATCGGATTGTTGCAAGATGTCAGGAGATCGACGGAATTTATGAGTTGACAGAATTTAAAAATAACGTCGTGAATTTGACACTGTCAAAACAAAATGAAAATATTTCGAACATTTGGCATAAAAGATTAGCTCATTTATCGCGTAATTATATGAATAAAATGAAAGTTTTAGTAAGCGGTATGGAATTTAAGAGTACCGATTTATGCAAGCCATGTATTCCATGTATCGAAGGAAAGACATGCAAAAGTTCCTTCAAAAACCAAGGTACGAGAGCGAACGAGGTCTTACAGTTGGTTTTTAGCGATGTTTGTGGACCAATCGAGGAACCGTCGTTCGGTGGTTCGAGGTATGTTCTTCTATTTATCGACGATTATACTCGGAAGACTCATGTTTATTTTTTGAAGAACAAAAGTGAAACATTCGACAGGTTCCGTGAATACAAAGCGGAAGTTGAAAATGAGACGAGTAAATCTATTAAATGTCTGAGATCTGACAAGGGTGCAGAGTACTGTAATGGTAAATTTAAATCTTTTTTGAAGTCTGCAGGTATAAGACACCAGACGACTGTACCGTACACGCCGGAACAAAATTCTGTCGCAGAAAGAGCGAATCGGACTAAAATAGAAAAGGCAAGAACATTACTGTCAGAATCGAACCTGAGCAAGAAGTATTGGGCCGAGGCTGTAAATACTGTTGTTTATTTAAAAAACAGAAGCCCCACGAAAGCATTGAACAATACGGTACCAGAAAAGCTTTGGACTGGAAAAGATGTTGATGTCAGTCATCTAAAAATCTTTGGTTGTTTGGCGTATAGATTGATACCAAAACAAAAGAGACGCAAACTGGACATGAAGACGGAACCGATGATTTTTATTGGATATCCAAATAATCAGAAGGGTTATCGTTTGATGAATCCTAAGACAGGTGAAGTGACAACTGCGAGAGATGTCAGATTCCTGGAAAACGTCTTTCTCCAAAAAGAAAATGTGGAAAAGTCGGAAGTAATCATAAACCTGAATACAGATTCTGTTCCTTTCAGTTTACCCAACGGATCTACAAGCAGATCTGAACCCTTGGAGGCTCACGATGATGTGTACCGTGATGCTGTAGATGAGAACGTAAAAGTATCGGTGGAGATAGAACCTGAACCAGTAGTACTAGAGCAAGTACCTGATGACATATTGACTGAAAAGGAAGTGACAGTACCTGAATCAGAAAGAAGGTATCCTGTAAGAGAACGAAGACAAGTCGATCGATACGGATGCAATGTTATGTATGCCAAGGAGAGCAATCTTGATGGTGATCCATTGACTATTAATGAAGCGTTGGCGAGATCCGATGGTGACTTATGGCAAAAAGCGATAGATGATGAACTCATGTCACTAAAGGAGAACCAGACTTGGACATTGGTGGATCTTCCAGCTGATAAGAAGCCTATCCAGTGCAAATAGGTGTTCAAAATCAAAAGAGATAGCGACGGCAAGGTAACGAAGTACAAGGCTAGACTAGTAGCAAAAGGTTTCACACAGGTATGTGGTATAGACTATACTGAGACTTATTCTCCTGTAGTTCGAAGCTCTACTCTACGATTGTTGTTCTCGCTAGCTGTTGAATACGGTTGGTTTATTGACCAGTGGGATGTCACAACTGCCTTTTTATATGGCAAGATTAAAGAGGACATTTACATGCTTCAGCCGAAAGGAGCACTAGTCAAAGGTCAAGAGACCAAAGTATGTAAGCTGCAGCGTTCTTTGTATGGATTGAAACAAGCTTCGAATGCTTGGTTCAAGGAATTGGACAAAGAGATGTTGAATTTAGGCTTTTTACAATCAAAAATAGAACCTTGTTTATATCAAAAGCAGCTTAAAAATAATAAGAAGTTAGTTGTCGTTATTTACGTAGATGATCTTTTCATTTTTGGAAATTGTGAACAAGAAAAGCAAAAATTAAAAACCGGTTTGCTTGACAAGTTTAAAGTTAAAGATTTAGGTGCGGCTAGGCATGTTTTAGGCATGAGGCTGAGGAGAGATAAAGATATTATTTGTCTAGATCAGCAACAATTCATTACGGACATTTTGAATGAATTTAACATGACAGATGCTAAGCCAGTTTCAACCCCAATGGAAGTCGGTATGAAATTAGAAAGATCGACATATTCTCATAGCGATCTGCCATATCAAAGTTTAATAGGGTGTCTAAACTATTTGGCCTGTAATACGCGACCAGACATAGCACATGCGGTAAGTGTGCTTTCACAATTTAATTCATGTTATGATGAAATACACTTTAAATGTGCGAAACGGGTCTTAAGGTATTTAAAGGGTACGTCTAAACTTTGTCTTACTTTTAGGAAGTCGGAAGATTTAGATTTATGAGGCTACGTTGATGCAGATTGGGGAGGGGCACTTGATAGAAAGTCTTTCACAGGATTAATTTTCAAGTTAGGTAAAAATATAGTATCATGGGAAAGTAGGAAGCAAGCGACAGTATCCTTGTCCTCCACAGAGGCAGAGTACGTAGGATTGAGTCAAGCTTCGAAGGAAGCGCTTTATTTACGTAGTTTACTAAACAGTTTGACAGCTGTGGATAGTAAAGCGGTAGTCATTTATAATGACAATCAGTCGGCGCATAAAATTGCAGCTAACAAAATGATGCATAATAGGACAAAGCACATAGATATCAAGTATCATTTTATTCGTGAGTGTGTACTGGCTAACAAAGTTGAAATAAAGTACATGTCAACTGATAAGATGATAGCGGACATCTTAACTAAAAGTGTTCACAGCCCGAAACTTAGAGAATTTTTAAAGGATTTATCCCTGTCAAATTATTCTATTAATGGGGCGGATAACTAGTTAGATGTTTTGATGTATTTTTTTTTTTAAAGTGTTTTGTGTAATAGATAATTTTCTCGTTATGCATGCTTTATTTTGTTAGATTTCTTCTGTTTTTGTACTCTATTTTTGGGTACAGCGTAGTACAGTTGAACACAGAAGTGTTAGTGATTTATTTAGTTTTATGTACCGAGTACTGACAGATACAGAAGTGATCATACGCATGTGTAATAGATTAAGGGGGCGTATTGGAGGTCGTATATATGGTATGGCAACTACACTGGCCTGTATGATAATCATATTTACACCTGTCTGTCACCGTTTTTTAAATAAGCATAGTTACGGTTCTGTTTATGTCTGTACATTGTCACTTGTGTGAAAAATATTGACCACGAATATATATAGTAAACTATTAGACCACTGCTGCTGGTTTTATTGCTGCTATTTTCCAATATTACTGACTAAAACCCACCCGTGTTCCTTCAGTTGCCTGTGCGCCAGGGCCACGGTAACTCTTTCGAACAATCCGCGACCCCGGCAGGCATCGGTCCTATCGGACCCCGTCAATGGTGCTGACATCTCTTTGAGGCGCGCGTGGAACACGACGCGCCGTCGACCCGGGCCTGGTCCTTACCGGACGGCGAGCTGCCCATTGCTCGCCGTCCGCAAGCCCGCGCCTACGGTGGCCGGGAGTCGGCAATAGACTCCCGACGCCCAGGGTGTCTCCTCCTCCTGCGGCGGCTAGGGGCGCGAGGGCGCAGAGATTGCCTCTCCCTTTCGCGCTCCGCCTCCTCCTTCGCGAGCATTACTGCTTCGCAGAAGGAGGTGACGGCTTCCCATTCCCTCTCGCTCCGTACCATGGCCTGAACCAGGGCCGGACGCGAGAGGTCGCCGCCGCCGATCGCCGCCACGAGGACACGGCGGTGCTCCGCCCAAGCCGGGCAGACCTCCACCGTATGCTCCACCGTGTCCTCCGGTCAATCCACGCAATGATAACACCCGGGTGTTTCCTCCCGCCTTATACGAAACAGGAACCTCCCGAAACAGCCATGTCCGGTGAGGACCTGCGTCAGGCGGAAGGTGAGGACGCCGTGGCGCCTCTCAAGCCACTCCTCAAAGAGGGGTCTTACCGCCGCAATTGTGGCGTGCCCTGCGCTGGGTTGCGACAGTCGCACTCTCCATGCCGCCATGAGATCCCGCCGGAGCTCTGTCCGCTGTGCCGTGATTTCTCGCGGCAGCGGAGTTACGCCCCGGCGTTTCGCCTCCTCGCGCCACTCCCAAACGTGCGCGAGGACCTTTGCCTCCAGATCCCACGGCGGCAATCCGGCAAGGAGGCTCGCCGCCTCGCAGGAGACCGTGCGGTATCCCCGTACCATCCGGATGGCCATGACCCTTTGGGACGCGTTCAACCGGCGGGCTGGCCGGAGCCTCAATGAACGCGCCCACACCGGTGCCCCGTAAAGGGCCATGGACCGCACGACCCCCGCGTAGAGCCTCCGGCAGGAGGCGTTTGGCCCCCCAGATTGGGCAAGAGCCGCTTCAAAGCAGCCCCGGCCCGCTGCAGTCTGGGAGCCAAACGTCGGAAATGCTCCACGAAGTTCCACCGGCTGTCGAGGACGAGTCCCAGGTACTTCATCGTCGACTCGACGCCGATGTGAACCCCTCCTGCCGTTATTTGGGAGCCCGACAGTGGCGCGTTCCGAGGACCATGAAAACACATGGCCTCGGACTTGTGCAAACTAGCTGCGCCCCGCGGTTTCACCCGCAGAAATCTCGATCCCGTGGGAATATCGGGATAAAAAGTATCCTATGTCCTAATCCAGGTCATAGTCTACCCATGTGCCAAATTTTATCCAAATCCGTTCAGCCGTTTTTGCGTGATTGAGTAACAAACATCCACACTTTCACATTTATAATATTAGTAGGATATAGATATATATATATATATTATATATTATATTATATATATAGTAGGATAGGATAAACTAAAGACGTGTGGTTTCGTTGAAACGAATTACCACAGAGTAGAGACGCGTTGACTTCACGAATATCGAAAGCGTTCTAAACAATATGACCGCCACGCGCTGCCCGTCAAGTGCGAGACAAGGACAGGTATAGGTGTGAAATCACGAATTGACTCAGAAAGCGAGATAGATGTTGATGACGAATATTGGAACGTTAATCTCAAATGTGGTTCAAGCATAGGCTCGAATAGCTAAATGTGGGTTTATTATAGGTGCACCTCTGCTTAACCCTTCGGGTAATACAGGCGTGATGTTATTTTGTCATTATTTCAAAATTCAACGAACCAGGATATCCAGTCTATTGATACATGAACCATAGCTCTCCACCTGGTAATAATCCGTATTCTCAACTAATTACCATCGGCAACTGTTAGCAATTAAACTGCGTCGGAGAGTGTTCTTTGCTTTATTAATGATTTATAGCCGCGGCCTGCGCGCGCCCGATAGCGATACCCAACGAATTAATAACTAAATACTTATGTCTCGGCTGACCGGGAAGCTGGGGACTAGGGACGGGGGACGGGGGACTGGGAACTTGTGACAACCCGTTTACTGCGACGTGCTCCCAATTCGTGCTTTGTGTTTGAGTTCGGCGGGGATTTAGATCGCGGAAGAGATAGTGGGAAGTGAAACAACTAGGCGAGACTTTAAAAATATGGAAATGTGAAGCATTTGGTGCGTCCTAAGACACAGTACCTGCGTATCCTATTTTTTTAACAGAAGAAACCGAATTATATTTCTTAAGTTTAATTAAATAAATAAATTCTCTGAAATCCTTTTCCATCAGCGACCTCAGACTTTATCGTTACCAAAATAACGAACTAACATACCGTCTTAAAAAGCGACATGAAATTTATAAGTTGTTACTTTTATAGAAAATAAGTACTTACTTATAGGTAGCACTTACGTTGGTATTCTCAGTTGGTATCACTATCTTGACCTTTTGAAGATCTACACGTCTCACATCTCCGAGTGTCACCTGCACACGCTTCTTAATATTCTAACAAACAACTCACAAGCACTGATCACAACAACAACTCTAAACAATTCATCTATCCATTGCGTAACTGACACGACAATCAAGTTATTATTTTAAGGGGGATGCGCTAAGGTAGCCGGCGAAATTCAGATTTGCTCACGTTTTTTGCAATTTTCAGGTCAGTGTCAGGTTGTATGTTGATTAAAATATTATTCGCGACTGTAAAAAATATGGCTTTACAGAATTATAATAATTAATATCAACACTACAACTCCGTAAGTTAGAATTGGCCTCGATGTTATGATCTCATGAAATAGTCATTTAATAGGGTAATGTACGGTGCAACCGCACATTCTGCAGTTCCGTAGTTTAAGCAACACCTATTTCAACTCATAATAATTAGTTGAGTTCGCGTTGGGCTATCCAGGCAGCCGGCGATCTTGTTACCGCCAACAAGGGCCGCGTCACTCACTTCATTTCCACACCATCAGTCCATTAAGCTCATTTTACTTTAAGTACCTTTGGAACAATACAGTAGTGTTTTGCTACCTTCCCTTCTTTCATTCCATTCATCCCTCATGTAAAAGTAATCTATGGTCTATAAGGGATCATACAGGTAATATGAACTTAGAGAGATATATTGATGATTTTTATGATTATAATTCTATAAATAAATATTTCTTACGGCCACAACTCATTTTATTTAGATCAACATATAACCCGATACTGACCCGTAAATTGCAAAAATTTTAGAAAATTTTAATTTCGTGGGCTTCCCTGACGCTTTCGCCTTAATGTCAAAAAGTCTTTGTGACAGCTGTGCGCACCGATAACACAACTGTTTTTATTCTGCCTGGTTCTGCCTCTGCGCGTGCGTCTTAATTTGTTTGAAAGTTTTTCTAATACCCAGCTCATAATTATTGTCTCACACTTAACAAACCCCTCAATGTTTGAAAAATAGTAACACTGACGTACTGGATGACAAACGATTTAAAAATAAAACTAGAACAAGTTAAACGTCAGTGCTGCGAACTGATTGCCTATCTATTCCTATATATAAGTGTATAATCTATGACTGATTGCACGCGTGTATGTACTCCTAAATTGCCGTATTTTTTGTATTTATTTATTTATTTAAAATTCAATGCCAAGAAAGTGAGTGTATTATGAATAAGTGAATCATAAACAACCATCTCAATCACAAACAATTTCTTGTAGTGGAATAAGAAATTCTTTGAAACTATCAAAGTTTTCTTCTTTATAACAGAAGACTACACAGAGTTCCATCGTTTGTCGAAATTATTGTTATTTGTACACAAGTAAAACAATAAGTATTTGTATAATTAAGTATATTGTAGCAGTGATTTTCTAAATAAAATAAATAGTTCAAATATATTCGTTCAATATTATTCCCGTGGTTAATTAAGTACGGAATGAGCAAAAATAATCAAACAAAATAAAAACAAGAATATCCTAATTTTGAAGTCCACGACTTCTTTGATTTAATTTCCACATTTTATCCTAACGATAAATATGTAATACGCATCTTATTAAGTGTATCCTCTTTGAAGTAGGTTAAATGTCCATGAAATTAATTTCGTTCCCCTGTTTCTGGCTCGGGGCTATTTCGAAATTATTGCACCCCGCGCAGCGCTTAATCGGGCATTATTTAAATTTGGATATATTTTGGGGCTATTTCTAACAGATATTGCCTATAGACACGCATATTGCGTTGCGATGGGATCGTTGATAGAGTTATGGGTTTGTTTACGTTGTTCGGCGTTGTTTTACAATGGGGGCAATCATCCCCCAGTTATTTTGATAGCTGAATTAAGTGAAGGAATTATACTGTTTGAGTCAAACCGCGCCAGAGTATCGAATAAGCCGGTGTGAACATAGTTTTCCATAGTCTTTACGTTACGACAGTGATTCGGTCGTTTGGTTTTTCTAACTCTTGTTAAATAACTTGATAAACTTTTCTTAAGACGAGCGTTACACCTACAAAAACATTGTGCAATACTTTTAATGTGCAATAATATTGAAGCACCCCTTGCATTCAAACGATAAATTTTATTGTCACAATTATATTTACGGCTCATATGCGTCAATATTTTTGGGTGAGCAAGACTTGCCTCGTGTGCCGTGAGTATGTCAGACCAAGATTTAGCTGCAGCTATCGTATTGCTACTTGTGACGAAACGTAAAAAAATAATGTCGTTGGTTGTAAGAGTGGCATAAGAAAAGGCTGAAATATACTCACGAACATCTTTTAAAAGACTTGGCGCTAACTGAAGAAATGGACTTTAATATTTTTTGTAAGATTGGATTTGACAAAGTTTCAAGAGTTATCAGACTTGGTGACACCATTGGTTGAGAAAAAACATACAATTACGAGGGAAGTAATATCGTATTTTTAACGGTTATCAATACAATTATGGTATCTAGCGAATGGAAATACACTCGAAGATTTAATATTTCACAGTGCTATTTCTCCATAATGCTTTTCCTTAATAATTATAGAAACCTACGATGGAAATTTTACGCGTGTGTAGTCCTTGTAAACGCAAAAATATACTAAAGAATATTGCGCAATACTGATCTTACACGGTGCAATAAAAATTAAACCCGCTCAAGCTTTTGTTCAATCGCAATCTTCAATATTAACCCTAAACGGTCAAAAACATTGCGCAATTTGCGGTATTGTACAGTATAATTGATCGTTTAGGGTCCACGTAAGAGTGTGTATCGTGAGATCAAAATAGAGATCCAATAAAGACCCACAGAAGATATTTGGAATTTAGAAAGCTTATCTACTACAGTACTACAGTCCTTTCACAGTTAATTTACCTCTGATATTGCATAACTGTCAAAATCACAGCGATCTTTACAATAAGGTCACTGTTGGGTAGCAACCCAAAGTTATTTTATTGATTCAATTTAAACTCATCTTCTTTTAATCTCAATACTTATTATAAACCTAGCTGTCACAACATATTCATTAACCCTTCACTGCCATCCCGCCATCCATCAGGCTGCATCACGAAGGGTGGCAGACAGGAGAGTCCCCCAAATGTGATAACACTCGCGTTGTCGATGTAATTGAACACTTCACTACGTACAGCGACGAAAAAATTAATCTGTTGGGGAGGCCATGTGTGAGCTGAGGGATTTATGCTCAATATTAAATTGTGAGGTAAATATTGCAAAGTGCATGTTTTGCGTAGCGCTGAAATTGGATAGAGTTGTATATTTTTTTCACTAAAATGAGGTCTTCGACTTTTATTTATTAAGCTTGCAGAAGGTGGAGCGATCAATTTAGTGTTGTGGCTTGCTTTGGGAACAACATTCAGCCAATGCACCACTGCATCCCTACTGGAGCATTTTCAACGTGGACTCCGGTTCGCGGCGGTATCCGGTTTTGGAACTTTCCCCTGGCCTGGCAAGTATCACAAGATGGCCGATTCGTCTAACTACCGACCTTCGGTGTGATGTAGTCACATCTATCTCGCTATGTGGAAAACTACACAACCAGCCAGAGGACTACCGATGTCAAACACGTAAGATAATGCATCCTCTAAATATCAATTCACGAGTGATCTTAAATCATCTTCACACATCTTCTTATATTAGAAAGTCTATTGGTTGTGTCTTCTTCGTCATCAGAAATGTTGTCTCAACCTTGTAACGTCAAACTTCACAGACACCAGAAAAAAGCGAGGTCTATTTAAAAGCAGCTGAGCCAACAAAAATGGCTTCGTTTATAAATAATTCCACAAGTATTATCGATTCAGTGCTAATTAATAAACGTATCTTAGTAAGTCGGAACCGGCCCGGAGCCGGGAATAAAACCGGGATTAGCGAGGAAGCGACGGCGTGGGATTAAGCAGTAGTTATTAAATAAGTTGGGCAGGTTCACAGCCGGCCCCACAGACTATATTATATACTACACTATATTAGATTGTATGACCGAAAGGCATTCCAGGTGTGTTGTCTAGGCTATTTTTAGCTGAAGTAATAAATTATTATTCTGGGTAGGATCGTTCAGTTTAGAGGGCTTCCTCCCAAAATTAGGTGGTTTATTATAATTGGAGATGTTCTCTTCCAAGAATTATAGTTCGATGATATTATAAGTTGAACATCACTCTAATGAGACTACACCAGAATACACCATCCTACTGCGTACATTGAAACCTACTGCGTGTAGAGTAGGAACCTATCTTGTACCTGCATCCTGTCCCTTACAGCTCTATAGGTAACAGGATCCATAATATATGATAGTGGGAACGAAAACTTTTTCAACCGCTTTTAATGTTTTCAGCTTTTATTAAACTGGACCCATTTCATTAATATTTTAGTATATACATAGATAACTACTTTTTAATAGATACCTACAATTTAATATTCTAACATAAAAATATTTGTACCTACAGTCTGTTCCTTAGATAAGTCATCATAATTTAATACGTAGTTCATGAGCTAACACTCAGTAACATTTTATCATTCGTTCACAACAGCCAGCGGCTAAAACAAATCGAAAGTGCTCAGTATAATTTATATCTGTGTTTATATCTTAATATTATAATTTTGTATTCGCGCTAAAAGATAATTACCACTTGTAATGTATTTATCTTACTTAAAAGCGAGTAATGTTAGTAATTTCTTTATTTAATTACGCCCGCGGGAGGAATTACGATGTAGGTAGTACGAGATAAAGCACGTTTCAGATGGGACAGTACTAACCATAATAGGTACCCAAAATTAACTAAAACTTTTTACACTAGATACGAAAAAAATATTTATAAACGAAGAAATGGCAATAGTCTCAATGCAGCTACATGAGACAGAGCAAAATACTTCTCTGAACGTTCACTGATTTGGAAGTTTGAAGCTTAGTTTGATGATCAATGATAGCTACCGTCAACTTATACCAGCACTGTTTCCTGGTCAACTATAGGCACAAACTGAATGTTCTACATGCCAACAGCTAGTCACTAGACTTTGTAGTCAGTGTGTGGATTATACATAGCTCGTCTGAGTCAAGTCTAATAGAAAGAGATAAAGAAAAAAAAAACACTAAAAGGAGCTGAGGCCTTTGATATTGAAATAAAAATAAAATTCTGTTTCAGTTCCATTTTAATCTTTTAATTATGGTTTTCCTAGTATCTTACGTTAATTATTATTCTGTTTAATTTAAAAAAATAAACGATTTTTCATTCGTCACTTGAGCTTAGTGCACACACGCGCTGCTTCCTCAAGAAGCAATACGAACAAACAATAAATCCGATTATGATTAATTCGGCAGCTCGCGACGGACAGAGCGGCTTACAGACGGAGACAGCGCTTTAAAGCGCTGCGTTGCAAAACAGATACAAGCAGAAGGTCGATGTAAAAATTGACAGTTGTTATAATAAAAAAAAACATTATACATGTTGCGACATCACGGTTAGTAAGTTGTTTTTCAGTTTTCCTGGAAAATCGGACAAGAAAAGAAAAGAAAATTGTTTATATTTCCACAGAAACATGTGCATATAAAAGATAAGTAAAGTGGAATAAGATTGTTTCACAGGCTATTAATACCTCGTAATTATTACACTCAGTATAAATGCCTTAAAAAAGCAGTAAAGTTTTACTTTTTATTTAGGTACTTGTTAATTGTGAGTATTGGTCCTTCTGAACCTTTCACCATTGCGTCTCCACAGTACACGGTTTTACGAGGTGACAATTGCGCTTTAATTTGATCGAATCGCTTGAGAGTCGCCCCTTGTTTATTGGGCACGACTGATGCAAGCTCGCCAATTGTACTCCAAGGCTTATCACAGTGAGAATGGTTCGTGATTTTTTGAAATCCTTCGTTACTGCAGTGTTCTTTTGTTACGTTTTAGTTCAAAGGCAGAGGGCAAATAGAAAGTTGTTTTCGTAGCAATAAATTGTCTGCTATTTTTGTACTTCTAATTAATTTTGGTGGGTTCGACGACCGGGCTATATTTACACGATTAATCTACCAGATATTATACGATTGCGCGAGAGGGAGAGGCAATCGCTGCGCCCTCGCGCCCCTAGTCGCCGCAGAAGGAGACACCCTGGGCGTCGGGAGTCAATTGCCGACTCCCGGCCACCGTAGGCGCGGGCTTGCGGACGGTGAGCAATGGGCAGCTCGCCGTCCGGTAAGGACCAGGCCCGGGTCGACGGCACGTCGTGTTCCACGCGCGCCTCAAAGAGATGTCAGCACCATTGACGGGGTCCGATAAGGCCGATGCCTGCCTGGGTCGCGGATTGTTCGAGAGAGTTACCGTGACCCTGGCGCACAGGCAACTGAAGGAACACGGGTGAGTTTTAGTCATTAAGAGTCTGACATGCCCTTCCGCACCGCCCAGAGCGGGAGAGGTCATTTGATGATTTCCCAACAAAAAAAATATATATATATTGTTCGATTAATTTAAAAATATACCCGTGTATATAGATAAGCCCTTTAAGTCCCATCGCACCTTTAATGCAGCTCACACAACTAAACTCATTTCATCGTAAATGTTTTGGGGATAAAAGGCAACCATCATCTTGCTAAATTATCCAATTTATTTACAAGATTAAAGTCATAACCCCTTAATGCTGAGTCGGCAGTTACAAGTACCCTCGATGACCTTATCGGCTTAGAGCGATATCATGTAGACACAATCACTTTGAACGGACACTCACTAACGTAATGGACTCCCAAAGAGAGTAATCCGCTGTTCTGTTAGTTTGAGCGCTTTGATTTTAAATTAAATAACTTTAGCTTTTATTCACGATGTTATATTGTAAGTTGTTCTGGGAAAAACATTTTGTTTGCGCAATTGATTAATTTAGTAACAGGGATATTAAAATACCTAATTGATAGGTGCTTCTGCTTACAAACTCCCACTCGACTTTGATTGCCTCGTAGGTCTAGTGATCACGAACGCGACTGTAATGCCCGCCTTCCACTGTGAAAGGGTACTGAGGGGGAAATAGCTGAGCGGAAAAAATATTAGATAGCGATAGATTAGGATAGCGGATTAAATAGTCCGCACCATCCATTAAGAATGAGTTTCGGTGAAAAATGGGTTTTGCCTTCTATTACCGGCGAGTTTCGAGGAGTGAGCTAGGCGAGAAATGAGAGGAGTCAGATGAGCGAGTTGTTTGCCTTCCATTGTTAGCAGCCATGAGCAAAGAGGCGCGGAAAAAATATCTTAGTGCCAGGCGGTACGCAGAGGAAACAAGTCGCGCGGTAAATTTTGCGATAATGAT
Organism: Dryobotodes eremita; assembly: GCA_917490735.1. Lineage (NCBI taxonomy): Eukaryota > Metazoa > Arthropoda > Insecta > Lepidoptera > Noctuidae > Dryobotodes > Dryobotodes eremita. Next base: position 2,927,298 of record OU823245.1, read on the forward strand.
GTCCGAAATCCTAACTTCCTAATCCTAATCCTAACTAATATTATAAATGCGAAAGTAAGTTTGTTTGTTTGTTTGTTACCTTTTCACGCCTAAACCACTGAACCGATCATCCTGAAATTTTGCATATACATTGTCAGGTGTACAGAAACGGACATAGGGTACCTTTCATCCCGAAAAAAGGTACTGTTCCCGGGGAAAACAACAATAACGTTCTTATGATAATAGATGGCGCCACGTGTCTTTCTAATCGCGATTGAATTATAACCCGAATTGATAGTCAAAGTCTACATTAACGCGAGTGAAGCCGCGGGCAAAAGCTAGTGTAATAAATAATTTCATTATCTAACTTAATGTCTGTTATTCCGGGCATCCCGATATCCATAATCTTTTTCCATGTGATATCTTTTTATCTCCATAACGATAAACTTTGTGGTTGGGGTCCTACAACAACGGGTACTGTCTCACTGCTTCAATGAACAGCTCCATGTCGACATCTTTCGCAAGCGCAGGCGACCTGAACTGACTGACAAAGGACGAAAGCGGGCGAGGAAAGGGGCAGGGACAGTGAAGGAGGCGGAGGTGTAAGCAAAGTCCTTTCAAAACTAGTGCGCGACACAATGACACAGCGGACCCATTTTAACTCGCCCTCCGACTCGCTCTGCTTCGCTTACTCGTTCATGGTGGAAGCATTTCTATGAAATTTTGCGTTGCGAGCCGTGCAGAGTCCGTTAGAAATCCGCTCAACTCTGTGACCACTTTTGTAACTCTTTGTACTCTTTTACTCCGCTCCGTTCGCTAATTCACAGTGGAAGCACTTCTATGAAGATTGGCATTGCGAGTTAAACGGAGTCCGTACAAAGCCCGCTCCGCTTGCAGTGGAAGGCGGGCGTGAAAATGGAGTCCTTAGTTCGATTTCCAAGTTAGCCAAAGTTTCATTGGGAATTTCTCAGTAGCAGCCCAGATTCTGGATTTGTCTTGTTAACGGCGATATGGTCCCCCCTATTAGCTGGGACATAACAATCATAGCTGGTGAAATGTGGGTCTTATACACACTTCTGCCCAAACCTTTGAGAAATCAAGCGTGATGTTTCGTCGTTATAACCCGATAACAAACTACTGGTATTTTACTTTTTCCAGAAACTAAACAAGTCTTAAGTAAAACAACAAGTAAAAACGCCTCGTCATCGTCCTTGCCGCTAATATACTTTGAGTAAAGTTCACCCTCGTCCAGTAGAGGGTCGTAATTGAGTGACGGACAAACATGCAAACACACTTCCACTTTCTTATTGTAATCTACACAACAGACTTATCATGAACATTGTCCTTTTGTCTTGTGAGGTCTCCTATCATAATTGCTACTGGTGATCAATATTAAGTGACATTAACAGTAACAGCGAAGGAAATGGAACATTTCTTCCACAATTTTTTTGCTCTGATTTTGCACACTGTTAAAATCACAGGTATCTTTTTTGTCATTAAAATGAGATTGCTACTGTTAGAGGTAAAATAACTTTGAAAGGACTGTATTTCTCTTGCAACAATACATAATATGGAGTTCTTCCAGGCATTGACACTATTCTAAACCACAGAACGTGGGCTACTTTAGAATTGTGCAGTGACATCTGAAACGTTTTTCTGCGTGTCTATTTATAACATTTCATTACTGTCTTTAACGTGAGAGTTATAATTGTATAAACATCACGTTTAGTAGAATTCGTACCTATTTTGATTTGACGAAGTATGACCGATGCAAGGGGATACCTTTTGATCTGAGAGGGCAGCAATAGCGCGGGTCATCCACGATTAATTCTGAATGATCGAAATTTTGTCACAAAGCCTGCTAACACACTCACTCATTAGCAAGGAAATACCGGCGCTATCTAGTTTTAAAATAATGACCAAAAACTTAACATATTTCTTAATAGATCTACTTAAACAAATAATAATAATAATAATAAGGATGGATGCTGTGGTCAAAGTGGATAAGGGCCTCACCCCGCTCTCCTTGGCTTAAGAGAACTGGCGTAAGCCAGTAGTGCTTGGCACTAAAGATCGCATGGAAGTATGGCAGAGTAAGGAGCTTTACTGACGCTTTTTTCGGACCCTACCGGGACCCTACCCTACCTTTCGGGACCTGATGTAAATCAACTAGCGTCCGTAGCCTGGCTGCGTTTCGGTGACCACTTTGGAGAAACCAAAGGTTTTGTCTGTGCAATTATGGATGAAGTTATGATGACAAACAACTACCGGAGATTTATTGTGAAAGACGGCACGGTTGACTTTTGTTGGGCATGCCATCGTCCGGGTGAATCAATCAGACACATTATCTCCGGATGTTCTAGTCTAGCTAATGAAGAAGACTTGCATGGACACAACCTTGTAGCCAGGATTATCCATCAGCTACTTGCTCTCAAATACAGCCTTGTAAAATCGGAAGTGCCGTACTACAGGTATGTGCCCGACCCAGTTTTCGAAAATGGAAATATCACATTGTTCTGGGATCGATCCATCATCACTGACAGAACTATTGTTGCCAATAAGCCTGATATAGTGGTGGTGGATCGATTAGAGCGGCGCGCAATGATTTTTGACATAACGGTCCCGCATGACGGAAACCTCGTGAAAGCCGAGAAAGATAAACAAATCAAGCATCTTGACTTGACTCGCGAGGTTGTCGACATGTGGGATGTGGACTCAGCGATCATTGTGCCGATAGTCGTGACAGCCAATGGCTTAATAGCCAAGAGCTTCGAGCGACACCTGAGGAGGCTCTCGTGGGGCAGCTCGATCAAGGGCTTGATACAGAGAGCGGTACTTCTAGACACGGCTCGCATTGTTAGGAGGGTCCTCGCTCTGGAGCCCCTACCGCGGCGTAGCTTGGACCCTGTTCCCGATACCGGTGGGCCACTATTTTTTATGTTTTTAAATGTTTTTATATTCTAATATTTAAAAATATAATTTATATGTATATAATGAAATAAGGGAATATAATAATAATCGTTTCTGTTGAAGACAACGGGGGTCAGGTGATGTAGGAGGGGTGACGGTGTTCTCGTGACGAAGGAGTGAATGAAAATCAGCTAATCGCAGGTAAAAACAATACTATATTGTCTATACATGCACACGATTATTACCCATAGGCATGAAACAGGTAAATCACTGCACACTGTAGCACTACGGTCGGGTAACCGAACTCTTCCTCAAGCGCCTGTATTATCTCAGCGGTATCTGTGGACGGTCGCAGTAGATCCTCCACTGTGGTCTTTGCTTCGCCATACAATGAGTTATTTAGTCGTGCTAAGTTCTCGTCTCTTGAAACCCTACCATTCGGTTGTGTCCCAGTACATGTTTCGAAACAAAATCATTTGGCTAGGCCACCGTTAAATTGCGGCAATTCACAAGCCTGTCTTAAAACCGGTCGCAGGCGCAACATGCTTGCGATTGCTTCTGCCAGTTTTTCACCTTCCTGTCTCTTTGCCCTGACGATTCTCGCCGTCTTTCTTTTTCACCCACTCCGTCATATCTTTGCCGCCATGTATCCAACTCGATTGTTGATACTCGAGGTTCACTTGCGGCCGAAGTGGTAAAGACGAAATAGTTATCGGGCAGAAAAATCTCACTCCTTCTGTCGACACTGGCGTGTACATTTTCGCAGTTGGTGCTGTTAGGTTACGTACCTTAACTTACACAGATGCTCTTAACACATGTGACACATTTATCTCGCGAGGCACGGCCAATGCACGATATGTAACCGATTCACTGCACTTACGTTTCGATCGTGAATCGCAGATGTTTCACGGGGCGCAACCACTTCAACAGGTGCGCGGGATACAGACGACGTAAACAACACTGCGTCCGCTTGCGACACTTGGGGCGTTGTATTTACCCACTCTTCACCACGCTGTGCCGTATCCCTACCTGAATTAAAGTCATCACTCTCAGCAGCAGCTTCTATCTCAGCGATCTCTGCTTCCATCCTTTTCTTCAGGAGATTCTTCTTGTTTCACACGAGGTTTTCCTTTAGCTGCACCAAATCGCGCTCAGCTTCGTACTCAATTCTTTTTCCTAAGAAATCGACGCTCCTGCGGCTATTCTTAGACGAGACTCTGCTGTTTTAAATAAATTAATAAAAATATTTTTATTCAGATATCATAATCCATAGGTATAACATTACAATTATTAAGATTGAACAAATTACGAAAATGGAAATTAAAATTGAAATGAATATTATAATTAAAATTAAAATGGAAATTGAAACAGTTATTAGAATTAAAATGGAAATTAAAAATAAAATTATGAGCGATTTCACAAAGGACCTCCAAAGCGGGGATGAGATCCTATCAGCAACAGTGTTCAAGATTTCGTTGCGGCTGCCACGCAATCTGCAGAATGCATTCTGTTTTGCGTTGATCCATGGCGACTTCTTCCGACTGTCTGTCCTCTTTGCGGTCCCACTGACGCACTTCTACTGTAGTCAATCACTCGACCATCTGTCAGTGGAATGTTAAGATCAAACGTCGATGCCATTGTTGGTGCGACAGACGGTGATCCTGGTGCCTTTTTAGACGGCAAGCCCGCACTTATTTCCTCGGCCAAACTTCTTAGTTTTCTGCGCGTGGTTATTTTATTCTTCTTACTTATGGTTTCTTTAATGATTCACTCTTCCTTATTCAGTTAGGTGTGTAAGTAAGTAAGTTAGTCTGTGTTACTTGAATAAGCAAGTATTTTGGGGTATAGACTTGGTTTAAATAAAATTGAGATCGTACTACTGTGCTTCGCCTACAATTTCATCATTTCATTTCATTGTTAAGTACATAATTATTATTGAAATTGCTTGCTTCATACATAATATGAAACAGACTGGTCTACCAACTTAATTGTTTCATTGTTCGCAAAACAATACAGCAAATAAAAACTCTTCCAACCTGTTTATAAAATGTTTGTTAAACAATTTAATTAAGCATGAATGATGTCGTCGCCATAGCGCCCGGTATTCAATGGTCAGAGAGTTATTAAATAAGTTTGGAGAAGTTTCCTCCGTCGAGAGTACTTTACAAGTTTTCATTTATTTATTGCCGATTTATACAGCAGCGAGACGTAATGTGCTATCTGGTATGTACTCGTATACCTAGGAACTTGATGTAGATCGGGGAGATGTTGTGTTGTTATTATATTATGGAAGAGGTAAAACTTGGACTCGCTTTCGGTTTACTTGCCGCTACGGACAGTTTTTCAGAATTAATAAATTTTTCTGTTAAGTTTTTTGAGTCAGTTGTTGATTGTACTCAACGACAAGGATTTTGATTCGTTTCTGTGGATCTTGGTGCTCTATTTCGCTGATGTTTTCTTATGAAAAATATCTAGTTATAGCACCAAATTGACGATATACTTATCCAAATAAAAAAATATTAGGCCCAGGTACATGGTAACAACAGCCTCATATGAGTAGAAGACATTTCTGTTACTCACATTGTCCGTCTCTGCCGATTTTCCTAGAATAAGAGGTTTGATCGTACTCCAAAGTATCATATTCTTGGATTATCCTGCTTTGAACTTTCTGTAGGAATGTGACCTGTATTGAGATGGATTCCAGGAAAAAATATATAATATGACTCCATATACATACATATGTATTAATATAAAACCTACGCCTAGACAAAACAAATCTCACGAATAAAATTGTTATACCTATTCATACAGTTTTATTTGTGTCGTCCATGTTACTAATTATATCATTGTTTCATATTATGCTCATAACTAAGTTATCTCTATATTGAACTCGATTACAAACTTACCTCTGTTTAACGAATTCTACATTATAATTTGAGCTCAACGTCGTGAGCAACTATGCAAGTGGCGCCATCTGTGGGCCGCCATCAAAATGCAACTTATTGAAGTTTCCAACAAATATGTAGATTGGATCCGACGGACGGCGAAAAAGACAAAGACAGTTAATATAATTTGAATACTTGGAAGTTGATCTTCCGCGTGGGTAAGTACTGTAGGTAGGTAGGTATAGGTACCGATTGGGACAAACTAGAACTTGAAAAGGTTGATGGAACAGGTTGCGGAAAGTTAGGAGCGTATGTTTAGGTAAAGGGACGGGGATTTTTATATTGGTGTTGTTTTTTGCTTTACTTACCTAACTAGGTATTTATGACTTTTAATTATTTTATTTAAATTTCCCCAGCTACGCCATCAGCCTATGTTAATTTTCTGTTTTTTTAAATATTATTTCTCAATCTTGAGTTTTAGTACACACGACTGTCATATCAAGCTATACATTTCCAGTTTTAGCTGACCTCACACTGTATAGACTTTTCGTACAAATAGAAGTCAGATTATACTGGAAATGACATTTCGTCGTGCGTAGGTTCTAAAAAAATCTCGTCTTTGCTGAAAATCAAGAAACATAATTATCATTATTTCATGAAATATTTTAACGTCAAGTTAAACTCGAAAATGGTCAAAATATAATGACCCATTAAACGTTCATAATTAAACGAATTATGTATACAAGTGTAATACATAGGTGTATATTCGTATAATATAGGTACCTTCTGTGACGTATCATAGGTGTGTATCCCACAACACGATGTTCCATACATATTGATATCCGTATCTTTTCCATTTCACGCCTCATAGTCTGCTATCCTTTCCAGAAGTTTGCAATCTCTACACATAAATGTATTATAACACTCCAAGATTATAGTATCACAGGATAGGATTCAGAGAAACAAATAGATAATCTATTTTGAAAAATATTAAGCCCAGTCAAATAAAAATCGTAATACCTACCTAATACAATTCATTTTATAAAACCGTAGTGTTAGTACCTAAGTATAATAATTTGTTATGACGTATTCCATTTTAACATAAATCAGCAGTGGGTCAATATGCCAATGTTATATAATTCTAACTAACTGAATAACTAGCCTATTTATTCAGTTAGTTAGCCTTATATAACATTGGCATATCCTATCCACATTACCGCAATCTTAGGGCGAATTCCCTTAAGCAATGCGTCATGGATATCCCATACCTTCGTATGGGACTCCATGACTTACGACCGGCGTCATTACAAGTGATTTTTGTTTACATTTCAAATCCTATAATTTAAAGGAATCGATCACAAAAACAACCAACGGACACAACAGTCTTTGGATAGCTTCGTCCCGAGGGCCTAGACAATTGACCATCACTTTCAAAGCGTTTCTCATTTCTGCAATGAATTTCAACAGAATGGACATATTAAGCTATTCAGAAGCTTAAGTAAGTTTAGTATTAATGTTTCGTTCACATAAACCTTTGACATCTTTGTACATATTTTTCTGTTACTTTCTTCTTCTCTGTTTATATAAGTATGTTTGATGTTATTTCTAATAAGAATAGCGATAGCAGTACCGGGTTTTCAAATACATTTTTGACTTTTCCATCTTCGTTATCGCTAAGATAGTATGCTCCTGACAGCTGCTGGATCGACAATAGCGTACTTAGCCGTTAGTTCTAGAATAGATTAATAATAATAATACCATTTATTTCAGGCGACACAGGCCCATAGAACATGCGTACTCCAACTGTACCTACCCAGGTACAAAATACAGGTAACACAAAGCTCTCTATGACACTTTTTTATAACATAATCCACAAATCGCCCCATTACGGCCATATAACCCCACCTGGCAATATTCCCCCCACGTGGCTTCGGACGGAAGTTATTCAATTAAGGCGGCGTCGCACCACCGCACGCCCGCGCACCTTTTATACTCACACGTTTAACCGACTTATTGCTAATTAATTGCTTGCCTATTGTAGGCTCGGTGGAATAGTATGGGTTAAGTTTATGCGTTTTAAAGGAAAAAGAAATTGCGTTGGTAAATCGCCTGAATAACCTTCACATTGTGGAATTCAATAATACCGATATTGGGTAAATGTATATCGTGTTAGTTTGAGCCTCTTACTGTTAGCCTGCATCATCCCACTGCTGGGCAAAGGCCTCTCCCCATGACTTCCAGCTCTTTCGATCCAGGGCTAAGGTGGACCACTGGTCGTTTCTTTCCTCTAGCTCGTCCCGCCATCTTCTCCGGGGTCTGCCGCGATTCCTTCTGGCTGTGTCAAAATACATAGCCTATAGTGGTGATAATTTTTAAAGAAAGTAATTTCATATTTTTTATTTAAAATGAATGCCCTTTTGCCCCACATAAGTTTTTTTTCTATTGACTCTTGCTTTTTGTCCATACATTTTGTGGGCTTTCTCCTTTCACGCGGACGAAGTCGCGGTCAGAAGCTAGTCTTAAATAAATCAAAATTATTTAAAATAAATCTATTGAATAATTGTAAAACCATTTCGATTTGTTAATAGTTGTAGCATTTAGCAAAGGTTTTTAGCCTCATAATGAAATAAAAATATGTATATAAGAAACAGCCAGCAATACAAGCAAATTTTAAAAAGCAAATTTTCTTTTATAATTTTGGCATGTGGAGTGACACGTTGTCACATCAAAAGCGACGAAAATCTTTGATAATCAGGAGTATGTATAACGGCAAATACCTATACCTAAATCGATAATCGATGTACCTATCTATACCTTTTATAATGCGATCGCCAGTCGGTTAGTGAAATTCTTTACTTAATTATTCTCATCGACTAATTTAATTGCGGATAGGTAGGCAGTAAAATAGTTCCCTTAGAGATTCCGCACGTTATTGACGTTCGAATTTGCAAAAGGAGAACGTATTTGTCACAATGAAAAGATACGTGAACATTATCTGTGACAACTTCGCTCTTCTCTCTCTAACTTCAAGGAACTAAAAATGTACAAGCTATTGTTTGAGACACGTTATAAATATAAGTAATACATTAAATCGTTGTGATCTTAATATTCGTCGACCCAATATAGTAAATAATACTAATAATTGATCCTTCATAGTTTCTTTGGAGACCAAATAGTGATGTCTGGGTACCTGAGATAATTTTATTATAGGTTTTCAGAAGTATTTGTATTATTGAGCACCACAATGTGGCAGGGAAAGATGACAGAATATTTTTTTGCTTTGATGTTTATGACAAGGATACCCATGTACTCGAAATACATTAAAGTTTTGAGCTGACCTAGCCATAAAAACTGCTATTAATCTTAAAGGCTCCTACAAACAGACGCTACACGCGACGTGAATCGCGCTCGATACAAAGGCACCGCTCGTCGCGCGACGAGCGGCGCCTTTGTGACGCGCTGTCACGTTGCGCCTGTCTGCGGGAGCCTTAAAGCAACTGGGTAAGTTTTTAGTCCAGTAGGTAATACTAGCAACAGTTTAAATATTGTTATAGGCAGATTAGTTAGTTATCCACGTAGTGGTTATTTATTTAGCCAGTGCAGTGGTTTATATTATTGCTTCATGTTTCATTTACAAATATAAGATAGAAAGGCAACATTTCACTTTTAAAGTTATCGTTAATCCAGGTTTTTTTATTATGGTCAACTAGTTTACAGATATAAATATAGGCCCGGTGTAACTATATAAAATGTACATACTACAATAATTATATTTCCTGATAGTACCTGCAACGAAAGATAAATCATTCTTAAAATTATCTAATCATCCTAATTATCCATTATACGTATTATTATTCACGCAACATCATAATCCACATGGCCAAGAATACACATAACATTTGTTAGTTATTTAACTTTTATTACGGTGTACAAAAATGAGACTAAAATTGTCATCAATTTACCTACTAAACAGAATTCAGTAACACAAACAGGGGTAGCACAGACTAATCTAGTTATGACTACATTAATCCGGCTAAAACTGGTTCAAACTGGATATGACAGTTAATCACAACTCGAACTAGTATTTACCAGTACAGACAGACGAACCTACTTAATTGCATAATGTTGCCATGATCGCAGAGACAAACCGCGGGAGAACTTTTAATTGGCATCGAGCAGACCTACGGAATGTAACAATACTGTATACACAAAACGTAGTCATGAATTAATCTCTTAACGAAAATACGTTTTATAAAAATTAACAATTCTTTTTTTAAATTGTTAATTTTCTCGTCGGTGTCGTTTAGGAATGAAGAAGATATTTTATATTAATTGTATCATCGATCCAATTAGTGTTGTACTTAAGCCCTACAGCTATACTTAATACCTAAGTCTTTGTTTACAATACCTAGAATCCGATTCCTTAACCGGATTTACCCTAGTAAAATAGTTTCTAGTTACAAATAATTTCTAGTAGCAAATAATAGTTTTATTATTTGCTACAAAGCACACTGAATATCTCGATAATTCGTGATACTAGAGGCCCTTTATGTAATGTATTACATACATATATGTGTCTGGTCTATTGTTAGCAGTGTTCAAGTGTAAGACGAAGGTTCGCGTCAATTCCGTCGAGGGGTATCATTTGATTTGGGCTCCACAATTACTTGGAGTTACGTATTATCTGAGTCTAGTAAATACTGAAGTTACATAACGGTATTTTAATTAAAATTACTTAATCGACGATATAATCAGGCAGACTATAATAGTAGAACTCCTCGTGAAAACGCATGTTTGAGGAAGTAATACCACTGATACCTAATTATTTTTAATATTCTGCTACTGACATCTCATTACGTATTTAAATTTTAATGGATGCTGATGAAAAAGTAGATGAGACTTTAAATTTTAAAGTCTCATTTACTTTTTCATCAGCACCCAGTCTTTGCGTGTGATGTAATTCTCGGGCAATTTCTCTTATGTAGACGTCATGCTCTTTTAAATTAGGCAGTTGCCGATCTGTCAATGCAGTATGAGTAAATCTAAAGCACTGAGCCATTGCTTTCGATCACTAATCATTTACATATTACTTATATTATTTGAAGAATTCTCAAGAGTAGTCGTTTTGACGCTCAACCTCTACAACTTTCAAGATAAAACTTGATGGAATGTGTATCTCTGCAATACATCACAATCATCTTCGCTTATTTAACTTCTAAGAATCTCAGATCCTGAACTCGCAATCTGTTACCACGTTTACTAAAAGAGCTTTTATAAAATAGCACAGTTCAAACTTACGTTGAAGGAGTTTATCAAGTTTTACAGTAAGGTACAGCATCCTCTTATATATTGTACAAAGAAACATGCGATACACATTTTCGCATTAAAACTTCACATAAAAAATTCTATACGACTTTCCAATTTGTGTACGTGACAATCTCCCTTCATACACACTTCTAATATTACGCTCTTAATAAACATTGACTCAGTGGCTCCGGAGACTCCCCGGTTGTCCTCCCTGGTTGCCATAGCGACGACGACAACAGCCATACATTTTTCGCGTAAAAATTAGAAGTCACACATGATCGCTAGGTAACAGGTATATGCTCAGGCACATACTCGGGCAAATAGAAGGGTATCAAAGTCATTTCTTATGACGTACACGAGCGAGAATAAGTCGTCGATTTGTAAAGAAATGTGCCGCTCCAAGCGACAAATTGCAACGTTATTAAGTTATTTTTATTACAACTGATATTGAAATGTGTTTTCCTATTATTGAACCGCGCTTACGTCCTTCGGTAGTTGTTAGATCGCGAAATATAGAAAGCGTTGTTCCTAAAAACCACATTAAAACCAAAACAAGAGAAATGCCCATTCAAATCTTTAGATTTCAACTTGACTATCAATGTGTTAATTTAAGTATTATGTACTTTTCAGTTTCAGGTTTCTAATATGACTCAATAGATTTATCAAATGACTACTACTTCTGAACCAAGAACAAGTCTTGTATCCTAACACCAAACTTTTGACCTTATCATGAAGACTGGATTTCCTTTTTATTAAATAGAACCATGACGTGAGAAGCTAGGTACAGTAAAGTGATAGTAAAGTGTTCGTGTGCACTACTGACACTGCAGTGTAGTCGAAGTCGCGCAGGTAGTAAGTAGCAAGTCAGAGACGCGTTTAATATCTGCACGACTTACCCACACAGATTATTTGGGGCCACGACACCACAGGTAAAACCAGGGAAATTAATTGTTAAGCAAATTTACTACCAACTTAAATTGTCCGTACCTATATTCAAATCACAACTGGCATTCATTGACAGCTGTATATAGCACGACAAATTGACGTAGGCTGTGAATTTCCTTGACTATACATATTTATAAACTTATGGTATTACGTCTTGAAGGGTAATCGTGAGGGGCTCGAAACGTGTGGGTAGACCCCACAAGGCAGACCAATGACTCGGTGAAGGTCGCGGGAACCCACTGGATGTGAGAATCACAGGACTGGTCGTTGTAGCGATGGTTGGGAGCGCAGTATGTGCAGAAGTGGACGTCTGTAGGACGTCACGGAGATATTAATAAACAATTTATTTTCTTTTGAAAGTTAAGATTTTACAATGAAATATGATTTTCATGACTGCCTTTTAAATTTAAACTTTTTAATCTTTTAAGATTTCTTAGACAATTTGAACACTTGTAGAAGTTAACGCTTGTTAAGAATCTGTTGATCAAATTGTACTTACTTATGTAGATTATAAAACGAGACTAAGAGTTAAAGTATCGCAAAAGTTACTGAAAATGATTCTGAATTGTTAATAAGAATTGAAGACTAGTTATAATGAAAAATGCAGTAGAGAACGAAACTGATTTCAAATAGCTTACATTTTTGAATGTTCACCCAAAATAATATTATTAATGAGCCACCTACCTAATTTTAATAAATATTATTGTTTGTCTAAACGGCGGGACATAGCTGACAACTCGTCAATAAAAACCTATATTTTGCATCTACCTACGATCCACAATAAAGTATACGATTGATTGAGAAATAAACCCAAAGAATACGACTTCCAAATCGCCGTTCCTCTGGCCCCCATTCCAAGACGACCAAGTATCGAGTTTCAATGGTCCCCCCCACCTGCCCCCGTTTGCACTCCCAGCCTTGTCTGGACTAGCCTCGTACTAAAATCTAAACATGTTATATTCACATCTCAACTAACTTGAACTACTGACCTACTGGAAACGTAGTGTCGAATCGTATTCATGATATTTGGTGTGTCTGTCGGTAATACCTGTCTAGGTTAGATATTTGGTGTTTGGAACTTGGTTCTTAGCCAGTAAGTTGACTATTTCCTGGCAGAAGCATGTACCTACACTATACATAGTTTTAGAAGATGATCAACATATGCGTAGCCATTTCCCAACGATGTTGGAATCGCCTTCAGCTTCCAGTCTCCCATCATGACCACATGGAGAGACTGACTAACTGACTTCCACAACTCAGTTACTGATTAACACGATACCCCTTGGTACGATTGGTTGTCAGATTTTCGGGATTCTGACTACCCGTAATGACTGTCAAAGATCTACAAATGACGGCCGGGACCTTGATATGAGAATTTGTTCACCACTTTTTAAGCTATGCAAATGCAAACCACCTGCCCAGGTTCCTACTTACTAACGCACCAAAAATGGCAGCGGTAAAGGCTGAAGGCAGGCTCCCAACGGCCACAATGCAACTACGAGTATAAGAACTTAGCATAACATTATAGTGACGCACATTACAAGTTTTCCTAATTATAAAACATGAAAATCTCAAGAAGAAAGGCTTAAAAACATAAATCTAAAGCCTTTTAGTTCTGCACTACCTACAGAGACGTCATCTTTATCATAATACTTATAATAATTAACAGACTACGGAAATTAGCAGAAAAGAAAGCCAGAAAGAAAGCGCGCGCCGCGTGTATTATGAAAAAGATAAGTTTCTTTGCTTCAAAATGCTGAGAAAAATAATGTACATTCTACGTCAGAGCGCTCCGAACAACTTCTTAGATATAAGTTGATCTTATTTTTATTATTTTAGTACAACCGGGAGTACACACAGAGAATCGACTGTACTCTTTTTGCCCGTCGACTGAGAAATCTCTCTCTCACAAATATAAGTTATTAATATTAGCTGAAGGATTCTAGCGGAAGAAAATAATCAAGAATCTTGTTACTATGTGTACTGATTATGGCAACATTCAAATATTGACCCTGATAACTGCTCTATGGAGCAAATATATGGATTTTGTGATGATGATGATTAAATCAAACCGTAGTTTAAATTTAGTTATAAATGTTGCTACTTTACGAGATATCCCATATATCTACGATAGTTCACGTTTAGGTAAACACCGAAATGCCAGAACAAAATAGGAACCCTACTAATCATTCACCATCATCTAACATATATATCTATTGATTGCCGTAACAAAAAAGCCGTTAACACGAACGACACAACTTCACCACAGACAATTAAAAATAATTGAATCAAACCATTCCTAGTTCACATAACCGCACGAACTCCGAATAGAAACTCCTATTCACAATTTCGGACTTCGAATTCGGCCCATCGGATGTAAAGTACGATGTCAGTGGTACCCTGGCACACCAAAGTCCATTTGGAAGTTTAACTAAGCCTAAAGTTGTCTCTCAAAGTGTACTATCTTAAGATAGGAGAGTACATTTTATGTTGTTAGTTGGTATTGGATCGCTCCCAAAATATACTGTTTTAGTTTCAACTTCGATTATGAAGTGTTGTAAATTTGCAGTTTCATGACTTCCTGGTTGAAAATTTGAGTTGTTATGTTGAAGGTTGGGGCCGTAGTAAACAAAGAAATTATAGTAAACGGTTAAATGTTAAAATTATTTAAGTATTTAACTTTACCAAGGTTGTATTTCACTAAAGTGTGTTCTTATAAAATATCCTGCTCTAGCATATTAAACTCTAGTATAATAGGCTCGCCCCATTATATGGGACTTAAACATAACTGGCGAAATGTGGGTGTACTATAGGTACACCTCTGCTTATCCCTTCGTGAATACAAGTGTGTTAAGTTTAATTTTAAATAATTAATTATAGATAAAAAAAATAACAAGTCGTTGTTCCAAATTGAAGGACTTACATAATTTCATACCCGACGAACCCACAAAATATATTATAAAATATACGTATATAAACCCCATTCCAGGCATGTTCTGCAGAAACAAGTCACCGTACTAACTTCGTAATAACGCCCACGTTCCTCCGTCTGATGGTATCAGACAAGAGTACGTGAAATAAACTAAGTTAACAATTTACTTTCAATAGGCCACGCGTGACGATAAAACCAACTGCGTCGATGAGACGTAACGACTGGGGGACGACGCGGCGATTATACCGAGCCCTTAGACAGATCATAGATAGTTGAGTCTGTAAAAGAGAATGGTCTGCAAAAGAATTTTAAAGAACAAACATTTTTTGCCCTCAAAATGGTACAATATGTTACTACATATTTTATGCTTTCATCAACCATGAGACGTTGATCCATATAACAAATGATTTAACGTTTTCAAAATAATAAGTTATGTACACGTCTGTCGGCTCTGTAGGGACGCTACGTTGAGAGCGTTTTTTGTAATAAAATATTCATATATCTTGGACATCGGAATCACACAAATTCATGATGGTAGCATCCGTTACTATCTGTAGCAGGGCTGTTATCACAATTTCCTCGCAGGAGTCACAAGCTCACCATCATATCGAAGTCCTAGTCCAGGGTACGCTTCACCTTCAACTTCATGCCAGCCGTGGTGACTGACAGTTGACAGTAGTGCCAGCTACCTGACTACTTGTGTGTGAGACAGTATTAACTTATCTGTTATACACACTGGCCTTCAAAACTTAGTACCACACTCTTAAAATTGCAATTTATTCTGAACTATAGAAGTCAAAGTTTTAAAATAAAAATGTTCTATAGAAAGTTTCATCAAATTTCTTTGAAATTATAGTTTATTATACATAAGTAACCTATTTAATTTGAAATAAAAAAGATAAAAATCAAAACTACCCAATTTTTAACATACTGGCAAAAAACTCAAACAACATTTATAAGTATGTTTTACGCCTTATTTCCATTTGAATAACTGGTATTGCCTCCTCGGGCTCTGATTACAGCTTCGAGCTGGTTTGGCATACTGAAGACGAAGGCGATGTTGGAGAATATGCTCCCATTCCTCCATCAGGGCCTGTTTTAGGGCCCTGAGGATGATAGGAAGTTGGGTGCGGCTTCTGACCAGCCTCCCGAGCTCATTCCAGGCGTGCTCGATTGGTTTGAGATTAGGATTTCTTGATGGCCAAGCCATCAAGTTGATACCAACCTCCTGAATGTACTCTAGTACGACCCGAGCGGTGTGTGGCCGGGCGTTAGCCTGCATCAGTATCGATCCATCACCCATATTTACTAAATATGGCCCTGTATACTCATTAAGGATCTCTTGAGCATATCTTTCCTCAGTTAGGATGACATTTTCTATAGCCACTAGCTCTGTGCGACCTTCTGAAGCGATGCCAGCCCACAGGTGTACAGTGCCTCCACCGTATTGGACTCTTTCTGTGAAGCAGGCTTGAATGTATCCCTCACCAGGTCGCCTGTACACTCTTCGCCTTCTATCGGAAATTAATAGTCGGAATTGAAACTCATCAGTGAACAAAACTCTTGCCCATTCTTCTTCACTCCACTGTGTAGGTTGTTGTCGTTCACTTGTTCACGGGCATAGCGCAGTATTGCAACTCGATGCCCTCTCTCGAGTTTGGGGCTACTTGGTGGCCTTTGGGGCTTCAGGTTTGCTTCAGCAAGTCTTCTTCTCACTTTAATGTAACTAATGTAGTTTCTGCGGGTCTGAAGAAGCTGTTGCTGGACTTCAACTACATTGAGGTGGCGATTTCTTAACACAACGGAGACAAGATAGCGGTCTTCTCGGGTACTAGTGTACCTGGATCTGCCATTACAATGTCTCCTCAGATGGTTTTCAGTTTCTTCGTACCTTCGCTTCACTTGCCGGACCGTTCTTAATGTTACACCCACCATTCTTGCAGTACGACGCATACTGATGCTTAGTTCCAGAAAATCCATGATTCTTGTACATTCTTCAGAGGAAAGAGGCATGATAAGTAAAGTTTACGTGCTGTAGATGGGATTCCTTCTTTTCGCATAATGTTCTTTGTCCTAATATACTTCAACATAACGATTTTGGCACAATTAGTTTTGGCATAATAATACTTTGGCATAATTTTTTTAGGCATACATTTTATGTTGGCAAAATCATCTTAAAGACTAATTTGTTTTGGCATAAATTTGATTCGCATAACGTTCGTAGGCCTAATGACTATTAGCATAACGTTAGTAGGCCTAATGACTATTTTAGTGACAGAACCGAATTGCTGCAAAACCGACTCTACGTAGTCTTGTTTGTCCTACCCCTAGAGTGTAATTTAAAATCGCGTAGGCGCGTAGGGGCGAGGCGGCCCGCGGGCTGAGGAGCAGGCAGCTGCGAGCGAGCCGTCGCGGCTGAGGCTGGCCAACAAGCCGAAGCTGCAGTGGTGAGCGAAAGCCGTCTGTGACGATTAGCACGCGTGGGGCCGCCGGAGGCCCGCAGCGCCGGAGCCGTGACAGAAACCCTGCCTGCTGCATGCTTGCTTGCATGCTGCATGCTTGCTTGTTTGCTGCATGCTTGCTTGCATGCTTGCTTGCATGCTTGCTTGCATGCTTGCTTGCATGCTTGCTTGCATGCTGTATGCTTGCTTGCATGCTGTATGCTTTAGGATATTATGCTTAAAAAAGTTATGCTTTAGAACTTTATGCTTAATAAATTTATGCTTTAGAATATTATGCTTAATCATTATTATGGTTAGGGAAATTAGGCTTAAAAAAATTATGCGTAAGCTGTTATGCGTAATTATAATATGCGAAAATATAATTATGCCAAACAAAATTATGCTAAGTCATATAAGGTCTTAAAATTTTATGCAAATGGATAGGGAACCGCTGTAGATACCTTGGTTTAAAATCAAAATTCATCGATAAAGTAAATGTAAAAACAAAAACAGAAACAAAAAACTTAGAAGTAAGACAGCAATTTGAAAAAGAGTGATTTTGTTTACAAAGTTTTTGCAGCCATTCCTTAAAACAAGATTATCGACTATAGTTTTTATATAAAAAATGTTTTTTTTTTTGTGATCTTATATATTTTGTGTACTTTAAAAGTTATTGCAATTTTAAAAGTGTGGTACTAAATTTTGTAGGCTAGTGTAGTTACACTACAATGATATCATACTCATTTAATCCTTCAGGAACAGTTTCATTGATTGGTGGCTAAGAGAAATTGACAACGAACCCTCAACCGTCACTCAATGGAACTATAACACGTCAGTTTGCACGCTACAACTACCACAATCAGACACGTTGAGCGTTGGCTCGTGTGGTGACGCGGCTTTCAAGTCCACTTCACGCGAGTAAAGTTCTCATTCGTAAGCCAGAACTATGAATAGCTGTGAAATTAACCGATAAACAGGTTTAAGAGATTATTGTGTGGTTTGGTTTATCTTTTAGCTAAATGTTTCAATAGCGATGTATGTCGACCGCGACTTTTTCTTGGAAAAAAACCTTGTTACCTATTTTCTTGGTCTGAACAGATGTGTCAAATCTTTACCTTAAAATTTTCCCGTAATAAGACTGAAAATCTTGGTAGGAAACTAATTTGTTTCTGGCTAGGTCTTATCTCGAAGGGAAACGTTTTTCTAACCAGCGACAGTAGGTATTATATAGTGCCAAACTTGAGACCATAAAATACATATTTGTAACACAATATTTCCGACTAGATAAATACGAGACAGTTTGTCTAAATTAGGTACAGTGAGCGAAATACGGAAACTGATATTTTAATTAAATTATACCTACAAACTCATCAATTCTAAGAGGTTTTGTTGTTGTCTTGTTAGTTGTTTCCAGTCCAATAACTTCACAAAATAAATATTTGTTAAACCATGTTTTCGACATGTTTATCGAAACAAATAGTCAATCCTTCTAATAATGTTTATATTCAGTACTTTCCTTAAGATACATATCACAAAAAAATTAAGGGTGTCCCAAAAAATGGGAATGGGGTGTTATTGTGCGCGCGAAGTGTCGCGGTGGTTCACAGGGCTTGTGGCGATAATTAGTAATGCGCAAGTTATGTTAATAGATACCAGTGTTCATTGTTATTTATTAGTAGTAGTGCTAATAGAAATTAGAAGGTTTATATTGATATTGGTTGTTGCTGCAGCTAGTGGGCAATAGTGCGATTATAAAAGGAAGGCACTTTTTTTCGCCTAAGCTTTTTTTAATAATAATGGGATGGACAATAGAACTTAACCATTTTCAATGAGGAAGAATTTCATTATATCAATTCCAAAATAAACAAAATTTTAGATTATCATTCCCATTTGTTCGTGCTCATCGAATTATTTGATCGCCATTTCGAACAGTAAATATTGTATGACAATCCAAATGAAATTTGTCAAAGTATTCGCAGCTTCCCTCTACAACAACAAAGCGGTTGTCAGTGAGTCGTGCAAATCAATTCGACTCGTCTAAGCCTTCGCTCAAATCGCTCGCGAAAACGTAAACACAGTATAAAGTATTCATTCTGTTGAGCCTCTGTACTTAACGCGACGGAGCCGAAAAACAAATCCCTTCGCACAATAGACAGGACCCCACAATAAAACCTATAAAATTTATATCTAACCTCGATATCAGTAGAGAGAATACGTAATGAACATTAGGAACAAAGGCGTGTGAAAAGAGCCGATACCGAATTGTGTAGGTGAGAAATTGATACCATTTGTTCGACACACGAAATGCTACGCTAAATACTTGGCAATAAAGTTCAGTTTTAATCTATCGAATATGCAACAGAATCAAACAATGTTGCCAATAAAATATATTGGACTTAAGTAAACAAGAAAATAGAGTCTATTTTGGTTTACGGGACGTGCACTATAGAAAAAGCAAGAATCGAAGATAAGTGAGGTGGCGCTGCTCTCGCTCTGAAATATTAGTGTTCTGAAGGTTTTCTTTGAAATCGCGTGTTGGTGCAGCAAACTCTTTTGTTGCTTCCCGTTTGAACATTTATATCAGCTACGGCGTAGCGAGCTACGGCGTAGCGCGCTACGGGCTACGGACTACGAAAGCACTACGATACATAGTTTTTGTAGTGGGCGGTTATTTCCCAATGAATCTATATATATATGAGAACTTTTTCGCAGGTTTACAAATACTCTATCATTTTTATGGTGTCACTTCTTTGGTCATGAGTGGTGTCGCGACGATTATCCTAACCCTAATTAATATTATAAATGTGAAAGTAAGTTTGTTTGTTTGTTACGCTTTCACGCCAAATCGGCAAAACGAATTAAGATTAAATTTGGTCCACATACAGACAATGATCTGGGTAAGGACACAGGTTACTTTTTATCCTCGATCGTAGACGAAGTCGCGAGCAACAGCTAGTTTATGTTAATTGTGTAAAGCTTGCATGATAAATCTGTAGGTAGTAGGTATAATATGAATATCGAAATGTCTTCGTTTAATTTTGTTTTGTGAATTTTCCTTATACTTAACATGGTATAGATTCTCAGCACAGAACAAATATTTGTATGATCTACAGATATTTATCCCGTCTATATTTATGTGTGTGCATGTGATTTGTGTGTGTAATAGCGGCCACATTACGAGCAGTACTAGGAGCCCATGAATTTGAAGCGTTTATTTATTTATGACTAACATTGTACGGTATTCCCCAAATCAATTACGATATTGCTTACAGACATTTTTACGTATCTGAAGATTGCTTGAATAAAGGTCTATAGGTATTTTCTGTACTTTTGTACAATTAAAGTAAATTAACAAATTTTTCGAAATAATTCATGTTATTCATAAAGATGAGTTAATATTATTTATTTCCTCTCATTTTCCAGTACAATAATTGCATGGACGCGAACATTAAACATGTACATGCTTTGCATAATAATAATACTGTGGTTTTTGTGATCTTATTAGAAATATGGTACATTACACCGGTCATTTTATTTTTCAAACAACTCGAATGTATACATAATTATATAAAAATATTTTGATTTGGCGCCAAACTTTACGGTTGTTTGATATCACCATTTAGTTAAAATGTGGCAAATTCATTATGCACCATTTATAAAACCATGACTAACGCATTAACTTCAGTAATTTTATCCTAAATTTCCTAAACAGATTGAAAAAGAACTATTCTTTTCAATAAATCAGTACGAGTAACTAATCCCATTTTGATCACAGAGGATTACAAAATTGTTACTATTGTGGAGAAGAGCAAACTTTTTTAACATGATTTTATTAGCTTAACTTGTATCATTGCATATAAAAGAAGCAGTAATACAATTAATTTTAATTATTTTATAATTTTTAGTGCGTTATAAAACCGTTTTTACTTTTAACCACGTTTTTTTTTTAACTATTAACCACGTAGGACCCCTATGTTATCTTTGTCTGACTGGTTTCGGTAGAATCGTTACATCATTCTGCCTTGAAGAGGCCACAGAACAGCTACTGCTGAGCTGGCCATCGCAACAATGTTATGATTATTTCATTTCTTATTTCAGCAAATCAATCAATTACAACTAGAAAAGACGTGGTTGGTAAATAAGACGGAGCCAGAAACTATGCAGCATAAAACATAAGTGAAACTTTGAAAGGAATTGCAAGAAATGTTGACATTAATTGACCCCCTAAGTTCACTAGATTAGAGAGGTCCTGACTTTTTTTCTGTTGGGCTAAAGGGGCGTGTCGTGGTTAATTGTGAACACTAAAAGCAGAATTTGTGACTCTGATAGTGGAATACCTCATGAAGTATACGAAAATTTAGTAAAAACAGGATGAAAAGCGATCGCAATTTAAACCAGCAAAAGTGGAAGATTTGGCGGATATTCTTTTTTATACAAAATTGCCACGCATATAATTATGGGAAAATATCCGTCTTAATTTAAAGTTGTATACTTCCGAATGGGCCACCCTATTAATTCCTTGAAGAAATTATTTACATCGAACGTTATAATTACACCGCTGTCAGATAAAATGAAATCACCTGAAAATTAACTTTAGTCACTGACTCACTAATAATATCTTGCAGAGTCAGCAAGCTGAAGTGGCAGTGACGAGCATGGTCATATTTATCGGAGCTGACGAGTCCTAGAGTGAAGACCGCGAATCTTCAAGCAAACAGTGGGAAGCCTCACAGCTAGATAGCCCGATGTCGCTAAAAAGGCGACTGGGACTGACTGGATACGAAAGAGGTTTATGTCCAGCAGTGGACAAATATCTCCTAAATCTTTTCACCATGCTAAATTGGCGATCTTTTGTTGTACATTTTGAACAAAAAGCAAATATGTTGAAGCGGAAAATTATATCAATATATTGTTTAATACCATGTGCATTCGATTATCATATTTCGTATTGGAAATTATATTTTGCGAACGCCAATCCACCTAACTTATTAATAGCAGTACCCCAGAACTGATTATATGCGTAATAAAATACAACATTTATGTACATAAATATGCACAATGCAAAATAAATTCCCAGATTTATCGAATGGTTCCGTAGCACTCACAGATTTTGGGAATATTAAATATTTACCGGTCCCCTGCATCAACAAGGTTCTAAGAATGGTCGTCGAGAGACTGGATTTGTCAATCTTTCTGATCGAGAGTCACTTGTTTGATTTGTTAATCGCCGGAGAGCGGGAAGGGACGGCTCCCCTACACCATTATTTTGAAAACGGCTCAACAAAAGTAACGCTTGAATCAATAAATTATTAGTAGTAGCCCATTCTTTTCTTAGTCGGCTTTAACGGCCCGCGCAGTAATAATCTCTTAAGTTATTGATTGTTTCAAGATCAAAGGAATAAAACTGTCCGGTGGATAATTATGTGGATCGCCACTCCCATTTATGAATTTGGGGTGGATGTGCTGATAGAGAAAAGTTTTTACCGATTTATTCATATAAAGTCAATGACTGAGAAGCACCCGGTACAGAATAACGACCTTGGAGTACAGACTACCCTTCTGGTGATTGTAGGACCATGGAACCATCACCATCACCATTTCTCTTATTTAGGAACTAGACGGAGCTAGCACCAATCAGCCACCTGTATGGGTTACACACGATTAGGTATGGATCACAAACAAATCATTTTATTGCACTTTTTATGAAACGTTTCAACTAGGTAAACCTTTAAATAAAAGTAAGCAGCTGACTTTACTATACCTAGTACCAATATATTCAATCTTTCTATTTAACCGAGTAATATTTCGAACAAACGATAATATAATATTCATACGTAGCGGTCCATTACTATTTAGAATATGAATTGAGATGCTCTTTTCCTAGCGGATGAGAATCCCCCGAGGCGTCGGTCGAGCTGCGCTGCACCGCGAGATACGTATCAATACATAGCATCTATTGGCCACATCATATGATTATGTACACGGCTCGCTAGACTCGTTGTTCTGACTATTTTGTTGACTGTATAATATAATATTATATAAGATTACAAGCCGTGTCACATGATAAGAGGGAAGGACAAATGGAGCAAAATTGTTACCCAGTGGTACCCAAGAAACGGCCAAAGAAAGAGAGGAAGACCACAGAAAAGGTAGGAAATTGCCATCAAGCAAGTCGCTGGATGAATGTAAAAGGTAGGAGGAGTCCTTTGCCGACTGGCAAGCGGACTTACAAATCATAAACATGTTTGGCTGACTAAAAAGCTAATCATAAATATGACGGAAAAGGTACGTCTCTCTCGTTATTATCAGCCATATTTTAACTACTGTGGGGGTACTATGGGAAGTGTTGGTTATTGCGCAATAGAAAAACCGTTAGTTTGCAGATAAAAAAAAAAATCATCATCAAATTAATCACACTAGCGAATCACACACGGTACACGACACAACTACACGGAACGCGCGACAGTTTCTAAATGTGTTCACTGCTTAGCCGCCAACAACAAACTCTGCTTTAACTCTGGTCAAGCGTTATATTATAGACTCTGTCGAGCGCCACCTGGTGACGCTGGCGTCCCGATTAATCAAAGGCAAACGATTGATTTAACGTATTTTCAACAAATAAATAAATAACAAGCCGTGTGCCCGATGGGATATCCCATTGGCAAAAATGAGGACCCATACAAACTTGCATCCCCTATTTAAACTCTTTAAAGTGAATGTCCACTGGTCCACGCCGGCCGCAACGCACGTGCGGCACGCAACGGATTGAACGAATACGCCAATAATATGCGTCCACTGTAGGTATCCGGATGTTATACCTTCTTTGAAAATTTTAATATTGTCGATGTTTCAGATTATACAATTCTTCATGCCTTTTTACTAATAGAAAAAAGAGAGTAAAAAAGTGAAGTAAAGTAAAAATATAATATATAAAAATAAAAAATAAAAATATATATAAAAGTAATAAAAGTGAGTCATCCATTTTACAATGTTTTTGGGCGGTTCTCACCTCAATTATAAACAAACCGTGCAGCAGTGAGCGATGCACGCGGTGAACTAATGTGACGTCACCGGCACGCAACGCATTTTTCGCGCACGGTTCGGGCAGTACCGATAGTGGATGCAGTGGACGCTATATGAATTCATACCAAGTAAACCAAAATCCGTTGCGTGCCGTGCGTGCGTTGCGGCCGTTGAGAACCAGTGGACATTCACCTTTCGGAGATGAATATTCAAAAATTCTTTCTCAGTGCTCATCTTCGTTATTAAGGAACTTTTGTGCATATTTCATGTTTCTAGTCCCATTGGTTTAGGCTATACATAGTCTGTCAGTGAATGAATAAATGAATGCATTTAAGATTTTCATGACGTAGATCTGCAAAACATTTTTAATTTCATCATCTGTTGATTTATTTCCTCATCTGTCCATAGGTGGGTAAATGATAAATTATTTTATTTCTGTAAGTAGGTTTGTACAAATACTTTTATACGTCAATCATATCTTTAAAACTAGATGAGGTCGGCGTTTCCTATCTGACTACTCTGAGAAGAAAGGCCGAAACAAACTCAGAGGTCACAGTCTCTTTTAAAGTCCAGACATAATCTTGGTCAGATCATGTGAAGACCATGTAGATTGGTATCTGAAATGGTCTTTTGAGGAAAGAACCACACAGATTGAGTGGACCTGTCCAGTCAGTGCACGCATTTGTCAGTAATCCTAAGTAAGGCCTCTCAAATTACATGCCACTGATTTAGATCCTCCGACCCTCTCATGCATGCGTTACTTGCTAAATTGCGAAGAGAACCGCTCCACTTAACTTGATGACGCCCTACTGATAATGGTTTACACTCTCCACAGAAGTCATTTTAATTTATTTATTTAATAAGAAAGACACACCGACCACATTTTATAGAAGGATAATAACAGTAGGTAAACACGAATCTTCAGTACTGTGTAAATACATCACTTGTGGCCATGCACAACACTCTTATCAAAAGAACAACATTACATAACAACATAACAATCTTATTTACATATGTAATTAAGGCTTCATAGTTTAATCGAAACGTTTTAAATTCCATTAATAAATTATATAATTCCAATAACAATCAGACTGATAAATTCTAGAGATTTCAAACTAATAGCGAAGGTCAAAACAAATAGTTTGATAGGTACCCCAATCAATCAATTAACTTAGTTTATTGCAGTCTGTCTGCCAAATTATTGTTTATGGATAGACGTGAAAAGTTCTCTCAATATAGACCTGGCTTGTACGAGGCACCTTGCTGTTGCGACCTTGAGTTGACGAGAATGTAAATTAGTGTTGGCTACTAATTGCCTAGTAGGTATGCCAATCGAGGTAATTGCGGGTCTTATGCTTTCAGTAACACTTGGAACAGTAATTAGATTTGAGAGGAGAGCGCGCATTTTGGCGGCTATTTTGTGTAGTAGTGTTACTCGATTTTGACTGACAATATAGAGATAGCATTGGGACTACTCTAAAACTAAGCAAAATCTGAAAATAGAGCACCGAATGTCTGTCAGAGACCTAATATGAAAAACGGTTTAGAAAGCATGAAATAGTTATTGCGAAAATATTTATTTTAAGCTGCAGGTGAAACAGGATTACCAATATTTTTTAATTCTATAAACTACAATAGTTATAAAAGCACATTCCATGTATGCATCAGTAGCTCACTGCACACAATAGTTGAGCGGCAGTGCCCCGCGAGTGCCCCGCGAGTGCCCTGAGCGCGAAGAACAACTTCTAACTGAACGTCTTGTTGGCTGATTTTCGTTCGAGCACAAAACTAGCACCTCGACGGCACCGGGTGAATATTCAACAACTAAAACGAAGAGTCAGTTGTTCAGAGTTCGGCCAGAACGATGTTTAGAATTTTTGAAAGGACCTAACAGTATACCGTATGCAAAAAATGTTTGACAAAGTAATTTTCTTTGGTTTCTGGGTCCTGATATCCTAGAATACTTTATCCTTTCTGTTTAGATCACAAGTAACGAAGTACGTAAAAAAAAGAATACATGGTAATAAGTTCCATAAACGGCGGGAGAAATAATGTATGAAAATAAGCAAAAACGCTTTGACTCCGCTTCGTTTGATGTTTGAGTATACTGGGACGTGGCAAAAAAGCAAATTTTTCATCTACCCTCAAGTTGAAAATAGAATCTACATAAGTGTTTATATCTAAAAGGAAATGAACAGCCGTGCACGCTTTCATCATAAATTATTGCAAAGGAGTCATTAGAGGCCGATAAAAGTAAGATAACTAATAACTGAACGAGCCGCACTTAAGTCCTGAGGGTGAGGGACAACCATTGAAGTTCACTGACAGAGAAAGGTTTCTTTCTGATGTGATTTTTTTTGTGTGCC
The DNA here is from genome assembly GCA_917490735.1 of Dryobotodes eremita. NCBI lineage: Eukaryota > Metazoa > Arthropoda > Insecta > Lepidoptera > Noctuidae > Dryobotodes > Dryobotodes eremita. Next base: position 2,954,086 of record OU823245.1, read on the forward strand.
GAATTGCAGCAGGGTGTGTAAGGGGGTGTGGGCGCGCGCAGGGAGGGGGCATGGCCGGGCTCAGGCGTGCGCACCCGGCAGTGTCTAGCCGGTCGGCGGAGCGCACGCACGTCCGCGCTGTGCCTCATTTGGCTCGGTCCCACGTTGGGCGCCATCAATCTATACCGCGATGTCGGCATGTTATCGCCGCGTGTCAAATTAAACCTTATCACGTGTGCCACTGTGAGGCCTGTGCCGTGTGACGGATCTACTGTAGTAAAAAGTTCAAGTGATATGTGTCTACATAACAAAGATTTAAGAGAAAAAGTTTAAACGAAATTTTTTAAAGACCGTTAATTGATTAAAACAAACAAAATAGTGAAGACAAAAATAACAGTGTTCAAGTTATAAAAGTAAGTAACAATACAAGTGAAGTGGCACGTGATATTTTCCCTCTCGATCGGAACTTCACGGAATAGGTAAGTACTTTCTCAGTAAGTAAGTTTACGATACATTGCCGATGATTGATAGAGAAAACTTACTGGGCCAGTGGGCCGAACAAATGTGTTATCAATAAACAAACTTCTGGCTATTTCTGAAAACGGATCGCACGGCGGCTGAAAGGAAATAAATACAAACATGTCGTCAGTAACAGATGTTGTATGCGATCAACGTTTAATGAACCGTTGCGCAACTGGCATCAGTCTCAGTTAAATAAATAGGTCAAGTCTTATGTCCAAATTCTCCCTCTTGTATTTGGAGAGACTCGGCGAGATCTTCAAATTGTTTTTAGAGCATTGTGTTCAGTTGAAAAGGAGCCAGGCACTGAGGAAATTATGTGAACAGAAAACTTGGGAACAAATTATAAGTAGAGTCGAGTGTCCCCCGAGCGCAGCCAGCATTATTTGCTTCCGAACTTAACAAACTTTTTTTTCATATTCCCCAAGGAATTAATTAAGTAAGGATCACTTTGCGAACAAAGAGATTCGTATTTCTTCGGTTCATTATCTCCATTTTGGAAAATAGCTTGTAATTTAATATTCTTTTTAGCGACAATACTTAAGGGACCTTCGTTAAAATGACATTTCTTTTAAAAAGATTTTCAGATTACGAGGTCTACGGTACTGATTCTTTGTTTTTTCAATTTGCTTGGAATCAGGTCCGGAGCTCTTCAAAGCACACTTGTTTCTAATTATACCTACTTCAGCTTTGTCTGCAACGTCGTCATCCAAGTCAATTTTAAACAATCATTGTCTGTTCCCCTTTCGGAATACTGCACAATTAGCGTCAATTCATCAAAATCTCTTGAAATATACTTGTCATGAGTATTATTAAAGAAACAAAAAGCAATTTTCGGCGTTACGCGAAGCAATCTGTCACCGCGCGCGAAGAGGAATAAGTCAACAAAACAAAAAGTTGTCACTCCGGGATCCGGAGCACCGATACAATATTCTGTATTAATATTAAATACCGTTTGTACGCGGGATCGAGACTTCGAGAGCGCTTTGTTTATACACGCACCATGATTGGTGGATGGGTCATTTCAGTTCGTATTATTGCGAGGAAAAATATCATATGAAAGGGTACGGAAAACATTGGCATTCTCATTCGGGAGGTCCTCGATGAGATTGACGAAGCAGATAAGGGTTTGTTATGCGTTTGTGAGTTTATTATGCTCGTTTAATATGTCAAATAAGGGCGCTATGAATGATTGAAGAGTATTGTTTTCGAATAGGATTCATATGGTGGTAGTATCGATATGTAAAGTCTTAATTCAGATATTGTAAGCACTTGGTGTATCTGTATGGTATTATTATATAGAGCTTACGTCATGCTGCTCATTTGCCACCGATAACTGTTCATTACTGAGTATCAGCCCCACACTGTGTGCTAACAGGGAGCGGTTCACAAGGGATTTGCCAAAGCGGATTGCGAGTTAAAATAATACTGCACTATGCGTTAACGTTAATGCAGTGACATTGTTAAGATATTATGATCTTATGCGAGACTTACCTCATTAGTAGTGCAACACTGACATTAATTAATGCACTTAATTGCTCCTGTCAATTGATGTCAACGAAGTAGGTGGGTTTACCGACGATTACACAAATTTAGTAGTAAGACGTTTATCGGGACTAAATATATTATAATTTCTTCTAATTGGTAGGACATTTCTGATTGTTAGTTAGTGATAAGATTGACATTCTCGAACGTTCTGGTTGTCAGGCTGAGTTAACCGAAGCTTGATATACATTTTATGATGGAGTTGATCGTGTAGATACGTTTTAATGAGTATAACTAGATGCCTGAAACGAACAATAATTTAAAACAACACATTATCCAACAAAGAACAAAAAGAAAGTTCTAGTACTACTGTATATCCTCCAGACGTACACACTCAATCGTTCTTACATTCCCAACGGAAAGCGATGAGAATACGTCATAAGAAGACACATACACATCAATCTTTCTTGAATAATGTCAAACAAATACCGCTTACAATACTGACACAAAATAAATCGTTTCTCGAGAGTCGGGAGCGAATGTGATCAACAAAAACACGATCGCGACAAACGCCGGTAACAATTAACAATCGAATCTTTTATCTTATCTTAAAGGGAAACAAAAAACTCTCGATCCAGTTGTTGGGATATAAGGAAACTCATACATCAATATTCGAGCGGCGACAAAGTCAAAGACAAAGGATCAATAAATAAAGAGAAACATGTTCGCTGCTCGAAGCTGATTTCTATGGATTCTCGGGAAAGTGAGTACAACAAAGGCTGCCTTAATTCTATCTTTCATCTCAGCTAGAAACTGAAGAATATATTGAAATAAATAAAAGGATAAAACCGAACTCCTTTGAAGTGGCGAACAGAACCACGGCCGCACAGTGAATCGGGATCCAAAACTTTGTGCCGAGAATTTCGACAACTAATTTCAAGAAGAACCCTTATAAAGATGAGTCTGCTTTGTAACTATCTTCATTCTCCCTCATTTCATTTTGTACCCAATGCAAACTCGAAGAGTATGTGCACGTTTATTGTCCGGTAAGCTATATCGAAGCCGATCGCGGTCCACGTCGGGACCTCCACTTATAAACAAGCGTATCTCAGGCAGCTCGGAAAGGACCCTTTTCAATACGAGTAGGCTTTCTGTAACTGCGAGAGATTATTTGACGTTTTATATAAATGAGCCAATGCCCAAGATAAAGTATCTATTGTGAAATCTAACCGGGATCGGAGCGGAGCTGATTTAGAAAAAAGTAATTTGTCTCAGCTCAGGTTTTACAATTCGCTACGTGGAGGTCAATATCTGAACAGAGAATAGAATTTAGACAATGGCCGCGCCGAATATTGTGATGCAAAACTGGTTTTATTTGTTGAGCTCGATGCGATTGTGTGCGAACCGTTGTACTGGTAAATATTTATTTCAGTATACAAGATAAAAGAATAAATCTAAAACGTGGAAGGTGCGTTACTACGTTTATTTTGTACTGGACGAGGAGACATGTTTGTTTATTTAAACAAGAATTTAATCACATTTCTGACAAAAAACGTAGGGTAAAGTAATAAATAATGTGAAACAGTGAGCAAAGTTAGTATGAAATAAATATGAACCGCTATGGAGCCGAGGAATGTGCGGAAAATGAGGAGGCAATAGAGCGACGATATATTGAGAGACAACGAACTACGGATCGCGAGCGCGTCATTAGGTATACAGAGGGAAGGGATCACGGGATTGGTATAATTGTTGTTTTTTTCTATTTTGAGAGATAACAAAACAACATTTGATATTTAAGTAGTCATATTTTTAATCTTTTTTACAATAAGAAAGAAGAAAAAAGAAAAGGGAAGAAGTTCGAAACGAAAATATTTGTTTTAAAAATAAAATTGTGAGAAGGTAGTACAGCTTCTTTAAAGCTTTCATTAAACAATATTCGTGGCACACAGTACTGTAGGAGAGGTACATCAAACAAACAATATATTTTAGATAAAATAAATAATTATTACGGAATCGTTTCACATTTTTATATTCTATATTCATCACATCGCTTGTTCACGAAACTGACTCATCATCCTTTTTTCTTTGCCTTGTAAATTCGTATTGTTGTTTATCTTATAATTTTATGCCACTTTCTTATAATTACTACAAAAGGCTGCATGCCACTAACTATGCATGTCATAATCTCTACATCAGCTCTACTCATAATGTCTCATTTTATATATATTTATAAGATAAACGCCACATACACCTGCCTATACCTATTAAGAACAATTAACTAATGCCACACATAAAATTAACAATGTGAGGTCCATCTCTTGAAAGAGAAAGCTTAAGTCAGGACGTTAGACTCGTGATAATGTGACCCCGCGACGAGTGTGAGTCAAGTTAAACATTAATGTGTGCCGATGTGCACTCACACAAACTAAATAACTATGCAGGTCATAATCTCTACAGCACACAAGATATTTTTTGTCAACAAATTCAAACTTTCAAAAAGTATTCCTCGAAGGCATAGAATCAAATAAAGTGAATGGGTCCAGTTCGATTGGTACCCTATGTGATAAGACGCAAGTCTTGCGTAATTTATCGCACACGGTTCTTATCCTAGGCCACAACGAGTATTTTCAGGAACATTTACCTAAATCTGAATTATCCAGACGAAGGCTTATCGAAGTGATTCTTGGTACCACTTTACTGATAAAATAAAACTAAATCACTGAAAATATGTTGCTGTTCAGTCAATACAGAATGCTTCGAACACATTGATATTATTCGGCTTACTCATAAGTAAACACTTGACAGATGAGACCAGGTGGCAGATGATGATACGATAATGTTATTATTATGTATAGAATATTCCTGGTTTAAAATATGGATTACCAAAATCTTACGTTTTAGATCTTAACCACAAAAATCTACATAAAATTAAACTAAATGGAATTTAATGTAGTCGTCTGCTGGCTGTGAGGGGCGTGTCTCGGTGGCTCGGCGTGGCTCAGCGGCTTGGTGGCTCGGTGTCCATGACGGCTTAGATTCAAGCGAGCAGTAGTCACGCCGCCCGCACTGGCCACCGCAATTTATTGGATCGCTTCAGAACTGACCGGCTATGAAATATGGCGGCCGTGTGCGCACTGATTTATCACCACCGACACTGTGAAAAATGACACGCTCCCATTGAAAACGTTGAAACTATCGCGACCAGCGCCGACCTCTTTTGAGACGCTTTTAATTATCTCCGCAGCGAATTTTATAAGAACATCTTTCTTTCTGCTTAGCGATTCTTTTTTGTTCGTTAGTAGTGCTTTTGTCGTTTCTTTTAGAAATGAAACGAGATTGTTATCGTAGTTTGTTTTGTAATTACTTAAACTTAACCTGAAAAATAAGATCAAGAGACTTGAGTTTCTTGTGGCATTATCTTCTAGGAGGTTGTTAGTGAAATATTCTGTGGTTTAGTACGATGTGTACAACTATTTTTAAATATTCATAAATAGCCTTTACAAATGTTTCTATTTTATTCTTACTCGTACTTAATCTTACATTCCAAGCATATCTAACCATTGGAACAAAACCATACCAACATTCATCAGTTCAACTTTTAAATGCCTTCTCCTCCACAATGAATGAACCAGCCGCTTGTCAGCTGGGTATAGATCTATTCGACAGGGAGGCATACTGCAGTGTGGTCACGTGGCCCTGTCGATATTCTATCGAGCAGCCCTCGGGTAATTTATTGAGCCGAGCATGCCTTTATGAGTTATGGCCTCCGACGGCCTCGCCCTCGCGCCCTCCAGTTATGTTTATAGAGAGGAAAAAATTAAAAAGTCTCAATTGAGCGGTCAAGTAGCCACCCTTATTGAATAGCTTTACGAACCTCCAACCAAACGAGGTCGAGCTAGTATACCAGCAGATATTAATACGTAGGTTTATAAGTAACTTCGACATACAATGACTATCGTTTCATCTTCTAATTACGCCATCAACACTCAATTGTTGTTTTGGGCTCAAGATTTTATCGAATAATATCATGGTTTAGCACCTAATTGGATAAGATCTTTATAATCCTTATAACAACGAAATAATCTTCTTAATGCTCTGTAGTAAACAATTAAGCTTCAAGACATCATTAAAAGGTTTGAAGAGAGTTTTTGCTATGAAAATGAAAATAGTTTTACTACTCTTATAACTAAAGAAAGAAAGAAAATACGTTTATTTGCGGTAAACATGACGCAAAGAAAAAACACACATATACAAAAAAGAACGAGTTGGGGCAAAATATGCGTCACATTCACGCAAAACGGCCACTCAATCTACTCACTCTTATAACACATAGTAAACAGTCATACCTGAAACTTTATGTTTGAAATAAGGTACTTACCTATAAATCATATTCGATGTGAGGTACCCAATCCAATTTCAAATCCTTTTTTCCAATTAATGTTATTTCTACATATAAAAATAAGACCTTTATACACGTGCATATTAAGTTGATTTAAGAAATCTAACTAAAACATTTATAATGACTTTTAAAAACAAAAATTCTAAATTAAGTTCATTCAATATAACTCCAACCTGGTAAAGTGGGGCTACCTCGATGGAACGGCAGCTGGATGTGGATGTGGAGCTATGTCGCAAACTATGCTCCTCCTTCTATCTTGCCCTCTGTGTCCTAAAACTTGTAGTCAAAGTGACCTCTGCGCTGCCACCGATGACGCCGTGGAAGTGGCAAAGTTTTGGGCCAAGAAAATGTGAGAAAAGTCGTGCCAGCGACACGAAGAAGAAGAAGAATATAAATTATGAACAAATAAAAATAGGAAAAATAAACACTACAAAATTTGTTGGACTACACATAGACTCAGACATGACATGGAGGACACAATTATTGAACAAGTATGTACAAAAGTAAGTCTTTATTCTTCTGCCGTCTATATGCTTCGTAAAGTGCTAAATCAAAGTGTACTTCTATCTGCTTACCACGCTTACGTTGGTTCGACACTGAGATATGGTATAATGTTTTGGGGGAATGCCACTGAGAGAGAAACTGTCTTCAAAGCCCAAAAGAATTGTATCCGGGCAATATGTGCATTAAAACCTACAGACCTACTTGTAAACCACATTTTATAAATTTGAAAATATTGACATTCCAATCACTGTATATCTATGAACAAGCATTAGACATTAGAAATAATTTAAATAAATATGAAACGCTAAAAAGTACCAGGCTGGTCAGGCTGGCAGGCTGGCTGGAAGAAAATAATATTGCGACTATAAATTGAGATGTAAGCTATCCTATCTTTCAGGTTGGATCAAATTGCAAACGGTGTGCAAATCAAATTTAAAATCGGCTCAGTAGTTTAGGAGTCCATCGCGGACAAACAACGTGACACGTAATCCTAATCCTAACTAATATTATAAATGCGAAAGTAAGTTTGTTTGTTTGTTACCTTTTCACGCCTAAACCACTGAACCGATCATCCTGAAATTTTTGCATATACGTTGTCAGGTGTACAGAAACGGACATAGGGTACCTTTTATCCCAAAAAAAAGTACTGTTCCCGAGGAAAGCAACAATAACGTTCTTATGATAATAGATGGCGCCACGTGTCTTTCGAATCATGATTGAATTATAATCCGAATTGATAGTCAAAGTCTAAATTAACGCGAGCGAAGCGGCGGGCAAAAGCTAGTTTTTATACATATATAAAGATTACTTACCTAATAATATAAAGGAAGCAACGAATTTTATATCATTTAAAAATAGGTTGAAAGATTTATTTGATCAATAAAGCCAATAAAAAGTTAATGATTATTTAAATGATAAATGTAATTAATTTAATGATAATAAAATCATATAATTAATAAATGTCAATAAATACTGTAAAATTAATATTTTTTATAGGATAATGTTTGTCGTTGTTGTTTTTATGGATTAATGTAATTTTCGCAACCGGCGTGCGTGTACGTCCCTGATGTATGAGCGCGATCAGGACAAAGTTAGTATGTAAGGATCGGAGCAAGTGGCGTTCTGTCGTTTTTGCCTACCCACATGGGAGATAGGCGTGAGTTTATGTATGTGTATGTTTTTATTAGGTATAATAGATATTTGCACAACTACTAAGGTAGGAAATGGTTTAAAGGACTTTTGTTCATTTATGTGTCACCTCATGTACCTACCCATATTCAAGCAAATAAATTATTTTGATTTTGATTTTCAATTGCTGGCACAATTAAAAACGTCATAAATATCTGGAGTTGTTGCGCATACGAAACTTTGCATGTATAAAGTAATTTTTCCAAAACACAAATATTTTTTTACATGTTTGGAAACTAAATTGCAAACGCAGAATATAACACGCCACCTAGCATAGAATGCCAAGTACTTATCTATGCTATTTAGATTTACAGAATGGTCAGCAAAACTAACCAACTACTTCACCAGCAGAATACCTCCACACTCTTAACGTTAATGACTACATTGTTCTGCAGTAAGTAACGTTATCCACAATATAACTAACGAGACTGTTAAACATCAAAGAGCAGCGAGTTGACCTCTAGACATTAATTAGGGACCCATCAGCCCGCTGCGGCCCGCTGCGGCCTCAACCCGACCCACTCCCGCCCTGTCCATCCCGAATCGACCTAGTGGCCAGCCCAGTTATAATATCGAAAATCAGTTAGCAAGAAAGTTTTCCTAGTTAAACCTGTTTACACATCAGATAAGAGATGCGAATTTTTCTTACTTATTTCGTGGTGTGAGGCTGTAATTGCAAATGAAGTAACATAATTATCATATTGTTGGTACTGTCAGTAATATAATGTTTTAATGTTAATTAGTCCATTAGGACTCGTGTTTCTGTGAATCGGTAAATATCAGACGTTTGTGTGAACTTACATAATGTATCGTAGGCAGTTTCAACAGGTCAATTACGTAATTAATACATTTACTACCAGTCTTGCTGTTGTTATTTGTCTACTAACTGCAACACAGAGTTGCCATATTTCCTATTTTCCGACAATCTTGACCAATCATTTCCGTCTGCAAGTTTTGGGACACAGAGGGCAAGATAGAAGGTGGAGCATAGTTTGCGACATAGCTCCACATCCCCACCCAGCTGCCGTTCCATCGAGGTAGCCCCACTTTACCAGGTTGCAGTCAAAGTGACCTCTGCGCTGCCACCGATGACGCCGTGGAAGTGGCGAAGTTTTGGGCCAACAAAATATAAGAAAAGTCGTACCAGCGGCACGAAGAAGAAGATTTCCGTCTTTATTTAATTTTTTAATCTATGGGCTGTGGTATTGGTAATCCATAGCCTATGTACCGACACAATATAAATGAAATCTTTTACGATTCGACGTTGATAAGTACCAGTTGAAGCATTCATGTTATTCCTGAAATCGTCGTGAAAAATCGGTATGGAGTGTTTGCGTAATCGTAACAGAATCGAATGGGACCGCACAAATCAAGTCGTTGAATCGATCAACGAAGCGTTTGCTTTGCTCTTCAGATTTAAATTCAACACTCTACATATAGACATAAAATTGCGTTCAACTATGAATACCTAAACGTATTGATTTTACTTCGCTATACTTGTTGTAATTTTTTGTTAAATTTACCTTGATCAACTCAAGGTATTACAGAAACATTCGGTATTTGAGTAACTGTCCAATTTATAATTTTATTCTAAAGATTCAGGCCTTTCTTTCATCACGCTAGCTTAACCGTTTTGGAAAACAAAATATTACAGTATTTACGTACATACATTCCGCTTCATATACACAAAAAATGTAGTTAAAAGCCAGTTCTTTTGTATGCGTTAAAATAATTTTGTGCATTTCAATTTAGGTACCTTTAAGATACAAATTCTCTCAAGTAGACCAATATTTCAAGCGTTACATTATACATTTAAATTGCAACTATGTACTCAACTTTACAACTACTACATTTTGTTAACCCTTATACCATGATATGAATAAATTTCACAACAAAATACAGCTCTGTAATACTTCTTAAGGAAAAATAATTAAATAAATTCATACATAATAGTAGTAAGGTGGCGCAAGTAGTGGGTGGTGCGGAGCTCGTAAGCCCGTGTTATCGTTAGTTCCACTTTGATCCGGTCGTTTGTAACCTGTGATTTGCTTTCATACTGCATTAGTGGGATAAAAGCTATATTTCCATGGCATATATTGGTATAAGCTAGCGTTCGGCTAATATAAGTTGATCTATGTCTAGGTTTTTACAGGTGAGCGTACTTCTTTATTCTATTTATTTTTGCGTTGTGATTTTATATTTGATCTGTATAGAATAAATTGTACTGGAATTGAACAGAACATTCAATTGTAAAGGTCCATTCAATACACATTTGATGTGTAAACAAGAGATCAAAATTAATACGTTGCTCTATAAAGGTTAGTGCCATGTATCAGGAAAATCAAAACGCTCAAGGCTAAAACTGTTTATTCCACAATAGTTCCATTAATAAACTTATCTACTGGTCTTATAAATCAAACACAGAACATCGTTCAGTGACCAAGAAACAATTCCAAAAGGTGGCAATATAGACTTATGTTGCCACTTTTTGGAACTGTTTCTACTATGATATCCAATCCGACACGGAACAATAGCTCGAAATAAAATGGCAGCGCCAACCGACAGGTAGCCCCCAAACTCCATAAATTCTTACTCGCGAAATTGGATTTAAAAGTGCTGAAAAGTTGAAATTCGACGGCTAGCGGGCAACGGGCAGGAAGCAGTGGGCAGTGGGAAGTGGGCACGGGCCGTTTATTGGAAATTTGTTAGCACTCCCATCACGAAGTGCCTGGTGCCTTACTGGGTGTTCGGGTGACCGTCATGAAGTCGCTTGAGTAGGTTATGGTACAAATTCTGGTTCTGATTTCATAACTTGTTCTTGATTGGAAACCCCACAGTGTGCTAGACTACTTATATTGTTCTAAGGGCTAGGCTAGTTAGACTTTAAAGTGATTAAAAGAATAGCTTTAAAAATTAGTGTAAAATTTATCTATTTCTCATTCAAAATATTTTAATACTTCGCTTATCCCCCCCCCCCCTGAGCTTGGCTTGGCGTTTAACACAAGCCTAATTTTTTATTTCACTCTCACAGTATTATTTAAACTATCTGTATAAAATTATTTTAAGCCATTATTAGAAAGTACCTTCTCTGAAAATTTGGATTTTATTAATTTTAAATTAGCAGGCGTAAATTAATTAACGTTGGGAGTTCCATCAGAGCTGTTAAAATTAATTTATCGGTGATAAAAGGCATAAGTGTGAAATAAAAATATATGTGACAATGTAAATGGGGAGGTACATTGTACACGGAGAAAAGCACTTTTGCACAAAAAAAAGTTATCGTGTTTTATAGAAAAACGGTGTGCCTCAATAAACTCTTATCGCAAAGTTATATAAGTTACTCTCTGCCTATCTCCTTAAAGAATTCGGTATTTCTTTCTGTACTATTTGTAATGTATTTTATTTATAAAAAACTCTTGAAAATACGCCAAACTCGATTTACGACTTTACTACACGTCTCAGGACTCAAATAAAATCAACCTTTGGAACAAAAATTAAATAAATATACGCAATGCGACGGGTGAGTAATTTATGAAAACTTAAACAAAACGAACATCAACAAGATCCAAAGAATTTGGAAGGCGCAGAAATCGCGCCAAACGAGCTCGCAAGCTCTCGAGTTACAAACACTCTAATATTAACATTATGATTAGCAACTCTTTGAATTGAGGTAAAGCTTAGGATACACATGCAAATAACGCGAGGATATCTTTTAATCAGAAACTATAACAACCTTCCATAGATGACATTATTTTAAAAAATTGGTAAGAATTAATCAGTTCTAAAAAGGCAATATTCCATCAAAATCCCTATCTATTCATTTAGCAGCATGTAGGGAGCCCTGGTGTGATAGAAACCATATTAATAAATGTATGCATGGTCATATAAGGTGAACCATTAAAATAAATAGAAAACCGGTCTAGCAACACATTACGTTACCCAAAGTGCGAACTCAAGTCTGCTAAAAACCGAGGAGGCGCTTACTAAAATAGTAACAACATAGAGTTGGAAATTGATAACCACACCTAACGTTGTACCTTTATGTCCAAGTATAATATAGGGTGTAACCAGAAGTAGGCTTAACATAAAATATTGAAAGAAAATTCGGAAAAGATCATTCATCATCATATTTATAAGCCGGAAGACATCCATTATTGAGCGTTAGCTTTTGCTATAGAATGTCGAGACTAATGAGGAAAAACGGTTTTTATGGCGTGTGTGCCAAATATTAAAGTATTGTACTCGTGGTTGGCACGGCACGTGTGACCGCTGCCATCTATAAAAATTAAATAGGCTGTTATATTAATGCGATATTCAAACTGTTCCTCATATTATTTAAGTTGTGAGTAAGACAATAAAAACTCATAGCTAGTTTGGATGTCCCTGCGAGTCTACAATCATAACCTGCATGGCCTGACGAAGATTATGTCTGGACTTTAAAAGAGACTGTGACCTCTGAGTTCATTTCGGTCTTTCTTCTCAGAGTAGTCAGTTATGAAACACCGTCACACATATCTAATTTTTTTTAAATAACATAATCTTGACTTGTAAAAGTGTCTTTTGAACTAATTTATAGTAATAAATATAATTTATAATATATTTATAAAGTAATACGGTTTAATTTTATTTCCCACCAAAAGTGTATGTTTTCAAAATGAATGTACACAGATTTAAAGTAGTGTATTTTCAGTAAACCATTAAAAATCCACGTTAGTGCCGATATGTTATTATTTGTGTTGTACTGTTTTAAATGTTTTGACAACGACAAGTATGTAGGTATATCCGTTCAATGAGCGCTTGAGTACCCGGCTTAAAATAGTCGACAGGCGGGCTTATAACTACGAAACCCGTTACAAAAACGTTTTCAACTCTACGGTAACCAACTCGCTCGTTAACCGTTTGCTTTCGAAATGTTAATAAACTTGTGTTTTCTTGCGAAACTCATAATATATAGGATAGAAAATTATATGATAATTCTGTTTATATCGCACTGAAAAAAGATTCCCTTGAGTTAACAGTTACGGGTGAATTTGGTAATGGCGGCCGTTGGCGCACTCTAGCTTATATTTCATTTTTATTATATTTTTATATACAAGAGTATGGGGTTTATTGTGTAATATGCTAGCTTCTGTTTGCAGCAGTGAATCAATTTCAGAAGTATTTGGCGCTCATCTGTCAAATACAGTATTCGGCCTGTGTCGTAATGTTTCCGTTGTTACATAATAGTTCGTATCTATATTTATACTAAGGATAACATCATTTCATAGCGGTTATATATATCGAAGAATATTTATATTTGCTCAGTTATTTTCTTTAATTTTAACCATTTTGTTCTACTTGGTGTGCTCACCTTATAAGCTTGCGATGGAAAACAATTTTTGTATGCTTATTGTTTTTTTATGGTACAGTATAATCAAAACCAAAATGGTATTCTAACGTGTCCGCACTTTGGGTGTGCCCGTGCCTTCACGGCCAAGATAGACATTAGCCACATAAGAGCACAGGCTCGTTACCCATAGCCGTCAAAACCAGAATGATAATTGCAATGCTTGTAAAAGGCTGCTAAGTCGTAAGTACTACGAGTAACATAACACCAACATTGTACGCTTAGTTCGCAATAAACGTTTTGACTTTGACTTTGAAATAGCCACCGTAGCCGAAATCAGCATGGGAATAATAATGAAAACAATTATAATGTTTGTACTCACATAAGATTCGTTCATAAAATAGTTTGTGAGTGTTGTGTGCTAATGCAGTTTAGTGGGTATGTTGCAGTTTGGCATTGAAGCGCGCTTTAATCCTATCACAACGAGAACATTCACGTTTGTATGGACAGACAGCTAATAGATTATAATTGCACACTTCAAAAATGATTCGATAGTGATCTTAAAAGTGATTCATTTAAATAAAACCTGTCAATTACAATGCTGTCATTATAAATCATGATAAAGTAGCGATTTCTTTAAATAATGGTGCTGATGCTGAAATTATAATAAAACATTTGAAATATTTTAAACAACTGTTACAAAGTTTTGACGCAAACTGTATCTACCAGAGATTATCAAAATCAAACTCATAGCATTTATTTCAATTAAACGATTCACAGACACTTTTGAATTGTCAAAGGGTCGGTCAGTTAGTCAGAAAGTTGAAGCTAGTTGCCCATTCCAAAAGGTAGATTTCTACGGACAAGATATTATGTATTAATAGGATTATCTACTATCATGAATCTATTGGTAGGAAGTTAGCTAGTGATAATATGTGAGTATATTCGAATTTAAAAATCGCAATTGTAACTTCCGATGAGTAGTGTTTAGAAAATGACCTTCTGTTAGTATAACACTTTCGAAAGTAAATTAAATTCACGACTGCAACTTTTACACTCCTGCCAAGTATTTTTTCCCCAAATAATTACTGAAACATTTTAAGAAGCTCCTATTAGATAAACGAAGGAGCATCATTTTATAACAAGCCCCCCGAAGCTGTCTTTAACACGGGACTCAGGAGGCCTTTGAACACTCGCCTCGGCGCGACACGTGACGGACAAGCTATTTGATTAGGAGCGAGCTCCTGTCTCTCCTGGTGCCTTGGTAGCTCCAAGACAAGGTAAGTTTTCTTTGGACTTTGTTAATTGTTTAAAAATATGACGTGTAGACCGATCTAGTAAGGTCAAAAGATTTGGGTAGTAATTTTTACAACCGTTATATTAACATTAGGAATTTATAATCAGATGAAAAAAAATACGGGCCGTACATTCAATAAAAAAAAAAAAAAAAAATTTGGAAATTAGTGGTGGTTTGTGGTTGGTAAATTAGTGTGGCAGTAACACATGAACAGTAATAAAAAAAAGTTGGTCGGTTATTTCAATCTACACTGTCAGTACAAAAAATACTTAAGTAGTGTAATAAATGAATGGATAGTAATTGCTGGAATGGGCAGTTAGGTAAATAGTTCGGCAGTTC
The DNA here is from genome assembly GCA_917490735.1 of Dryobotodes eremita. Taxonomy (NCBI): domain Eukaryota; kingdom Metazoa; phylum Arthropoda; class Insecta; order Lepidoptera; family Noctuidae; genus Dryobotodes; species Dryobotodes eremita. Next base: position 2,969,122 of record OU823245.1, read on the forward strand.
ATAGGTTAGGTTGGAACTGTGACTAACCACATGCGAGCCGAATTGGTCGCAGTAACTAAGCCAGGCCACCCCGACCAAATGATATAGGTAAATGGTTCGGCAGTTCATAGGTTAGGTTAACTGTGACCAACCGAACGCGAGCCGAGCGAGCGAAACGAGCGGTGACGTGGTAGCGACCGGCGAGCGCTACTTCCAAATTAGATTTTTACCAACTAATTCAGATTTGTTAACCGGGGACATTTTACTGCTTAATATTTATTTAATTACCCTTAAATATTTTCAATGACTCATTTTTACTTAGTTTGCTGCTCAGTTTTACTGCCGAACTTGTTAAAAACATAAATTTTGTAATTTTTTATTTACCAAAACTTTGTAGTTTTGGTAAATAAAAAATTAGTAACTGCTGCAATAATCAACAGCTGCATCAGTGCCAAAAGATTTTGATAAAAACTAAGCTCCTATCTCTTCTTGCGCCCTGGTAACTAAGGTCTAAGAAAAGGCTTCACTGTTATTTTAATGAGTAAGGATAACTTTGGGCTATTCCATAAAATAAACTCTACATAGCAACACACAATGTCAGAACAGTTTCCACACAAGAACAATTAAAATAAGAAATCAATCAATAATTTATTTTGTTAAACATAGGTATGGTTACAGATAGTATATTGTCTAAAACATGTGCACTATGTTTTGCCAATATATGGCGTAAAAAATTAACATAAACAAGCAATTACAAATAAGGTGGCGTGTGAATATATTACATTTAAAGAAAAATTCAATTTAAAATATTTCAGTTAGGTAAACAGGTCATTACAATTTTAAATACATTCATACTTAATCAATAAATAAAATCATGTCACAAAAGTTATAGATGCTCTGAGTTATGCTCAAAAGTTAAAATTCAGATGGGCTGGCCATATAGCGCGGCTAAGAGACAACAGATGGACAACCATCATAACCACATGGAACAGCCTTCAAGGAAAAAGACGCATGGGAAGACCATATACACGTTGGGAAGACGACATAAAGAAGATAGCGGGACCACATCAGTTGCAAATAGCAAAAAATAGAGACGAATGGAAATGTTTGGAGGAGGCCTTCACCTAATGGGGGTCCACGCACGAAACAACTCTCATTTTATTTATAGTTAAGATATCTCTAAAATTTATTTAAACATAGCAAAAAAAAAAGTATATCTGTAAATGTTTTGTAAAACTTAATTTGCATGCAATAAAAAGCTTTTCTATTTTTTTTTATTCCGTGTTTAAAATAATTATTAAGTGTGAAAAGTTATGTTGGGATATTTACTTTCCTATAGCTTTTCTTCCATTCTTCTGTATATTGAGTGCGGTTGTGAAATGTTAAATTATTGTATTTCCTCTTCTCAGAGTGGATTTCCTCTGGCTTTTCGTAGACGAGATCCGTACAGGAAAATCGAGTTATTGCCGTTTTTTGATACTTACAGTTTTGATCAAGAATATATCCTCATGATTGTATTTCCGTAGGGTGAAAATGAACCGGCAAAAAAGATTTAAAATTAGAAAAGTCTGCTATCGGGGGACCCTCGGTAGGAACGAAGTTCCGCACGCACACACACACTCATTTACTCGTATAATAGAAAGAGGCAAAGAGAGCAAGTAAAAGAGAAAGACGCATGGAGGCGCATAACGCTTTTTCCGCACGTGACGATTTCTACCAGTCAAGTCCAAACCCACACCGCGCTAAGGAACATCGTTCCAAAAAAATAAACAGTCTTTTCGAAAGTCGTTGAAAGTTTATTTTTTGGATTTAATCAGGACGTGACTAAAACCTTTTAGGTTTAGTTGACTCTAAGAGATTAACGAATAAAAATGGTAGATATTATTATGTATTTGGAATAAGATTGCACTGCGGAATGCCTCGAAGGAATTTGCTGCCAGGCAACAATAATCCCGACTATTGCCAGGTCTACCATATTGATATACTCAAATCTACCTACAAAATTTATTCATAATATCTGTATATTAATAAGGTTTTCGTAACATTACAACTGTTAGGGGTAGACTATACACAATACAAAACCAAATATTTCAGTTTATTTATTCAGACCTCCTGCTGTCTCTATAAATCTAACGTTATGAAACGTGGCGGCCAAATCTGAAGATCTTAATGCGATTCCTATTAGCCGACTTTTTCGTTGGTGAAAGTCCCATGGTCCTAGCGAGTGAAGGGGGACGTGGATAAAAACAAATGACGCGCGCCCTACCGCACTAAGATAACGTTCTCAAGGAAAAGTATTACATTTAAAATGTTAGTGTAAGGGCGCTCCTTCACCGGGAGCATTCGCCTGTAATGTAACAATCCAAGATTCCAATGTACCGGCTAAAGCTTTGCAAGAAGACTGCGCGGGCCGTCAACTTCTAGGTAGTGTAAATAAATAATTTAAACCAGCAGGATAGAATAATACATATTATTATAATTAAATAGGTAGAATTAACATGGCTAGGTCGCGGGTAAAGGTTACGTTACATGCGAAGGCTCCCGGTGAGGGAGTGCAAAGGCAAACATTTATTTTCTTTTAAATAATGATCTAAACAAAACGATCTTTGCCTCTGCCCGTGTATAAAGTATTAATATAAATATTATAAAAAAAAACAAACTATACATCTTTTTTTTGGGTGGGAAATCATCAAATGACTTCTCCCGCTCTGGGCGGAGCGAAAGGGCGTGTTAGACTCTTACTGACTAAAACCCACCCGTTTCCCTTCAGTTGCCTGTGCGCCAGGGTCACGGTAACTCTTTAACCGCGACCCCGAAACTATACATCTTGGGTTTCTATTTACACGAGATCATCCACAAATGTTACAACCTGTTTCTTTAATTTATTTTTCTGTTTGGGAAACATTCAGTGACACATTGCATTTTGTAGGAAGAAATACAAAAAAAGATAACCAACAATCTTTTTTTCACGGAATACACATACAAATATGTTTTACAAACTATGCTATTTAAACTAAAATCTAGAAACTACAATACTTTAAGTTAAGAAAACCTTTTTTGTGTAAAATAGTAAAACAAAAGTAAAATAAGCAAACAAAGAAAAAGAAAATTCGACATTTTGTTTTTTTTTATTGTATTTCTTTTGTAATGCTGTATGTACTGGTTGCTACCTACGTCAGCAACGAAAATGTCGGCCTATAGTTATAAAACTACACATCTATTTACACAAGTACATTAATTTTGCCAGTTAGGTATAAGTACCTAGATATTTTCTTTTCAAAATATTTCTAACAGAAAATATTCTCAACCTTTTCAACTCTGATAAAGCAAAGATCAAAGAAAATCTCAGGCAGTTAGTTGCGAATTTAGCGACAAGTTGCAAGAGTCAACTGAAGAAATAGGTCAGCGTGGAGCGATGCGATTGGCTGCAACCGCGCGTAATATTGATGGCGGCGAATCTTTACAAACGCTGTCTATTAGTACCTGCCCAGAGCCCGCAGTTGGCAACGCTTAGGTACCAATTGCGCAGGAAACCTGCTAATATTTTAAGTGAAGACTTTAGAATTCATTAATTATTAAGCTTTTAAGTGATTTCTGGATAAACGAAGTAACAAAAAGGTCAACTTATTCTTTACTCTTTGTATGTTAACAAAAGTTCGTCATCCGACCATCATCGGTTTGAAATCGTGAGGGATCACAAAGCTCAAAAAAACTTTTTCACAAAAAAAACCAACGATTTCCAAAAAAAAAAACACTACATAGTGAAAAAAAACAGTTCCCTCTCCGTTTGCATAAAGTTTTAAGACATAATATAGCAGTTAGCGAATAATTGTTTATGACACAATTGTCTGCATTGTATAGTTTTGTTTTCTTTCTATGTTAATGTAATTGGTATTGTACCGTGTTAATTAACTATAAATATATATACATATATATATATATATACTGACTTATCGAAATTCAGGATAGTGATCATTACGCATAAATTAACCTAACCTAAATATTGCATTATGCCAAAGTATTATTATGCCATAGTATAATTATGATAATAAAAGTTATGCGAAAACGGTTATGCCAAAATAAATTAGTAAAAAAAAAATATACGAATGAAGGGATCCCAAAAATAACTTTAATTTCCGAAATCGGTGTCTTTGGTTTTTGTAATTTCGTTTTTTGCCACCGACTTCTGAAATTAAAGTTGTTTTTTCACTTTGTAGTGTTTTTTTTTTAAGTCAGTGGGTTTTTTTGTGAAAAAGTGTTAATTTTTTACTTTTTAGTTGTGATATCTCCTCCAAACAAAGTCGTATACAGCTACTTGCAATGTATATAACAGTGACAGGAAGTTATTACAACATCATCAACATACACTTAGTGGAAAAACAACGTATCATTGAAGCTGACTTAAAAACCCCTCATAAGAACTTGACCAAACTTATATGGAACCAATCTGGAAGTATATCCTTTCAAATAAAAAAATAATTTTCCATATCGGTTTGTAAATAACGGAGTTCTGAGGGAACAAACATAAAAAAACAACCGAAAAAAGAACCTCCTCCTTTTTTGAAGTCGGTTAAAAATATCACCGAGATCAAAAAGAGAGTACCCCTAATCAATAATTACTATTTCGTAACACCCTATACCAACAGTATATCACCGAGAACTCGATCCTGTGCGTGTATTCGATTACTTGAAAGCGATACTCATCACTACAGCGGGCCAGTGTACCTCCACTCATAATCGGAATGCGCGTCAATCGACTCATCTCGAATGTCACATGAAACGGGAGCGACATGAGTGCGGATTGATACTTAATATAGTGGAGGTTACAGTGCCGAGTTACTGAATCGAAGTAATTTAAATTAAAGGTCGCAGTTGGTACGCACGGATTTAGTAAGGATGTAGTAAGTAAGTTTGCGTATGTAAGAGCAAGTTTGAAAGTGGCGCCATCGCCAGTGACAGAAAGTTTGAAAGGAAATCGCTTGGAGGAGGAAATAAACGCATGTAACAAAAAAAATACGAGTCGACCTGATAACCTCCTCTTTTTTCGTTGTTTAAAATGAGTGTTGAATAAGTTAAATGTTGATGGATGTAGACGGAGAAGAAGGCCAAACAAAAGATAGATGATTTGAGGAAGGATGAAAGAAAAGGGAGTGAATGATAGTGTGATTATTGACAGAGGAGAATGGAAGAAGAAAACGTCATGTGCCGACCCAAGCCACATGGGACAAGGGCAGAAAGTCGATGTTTTGGTTCTCACGGACCACTGCTGCGGACCAGTATGTAGGACTATCTCAGTCAGTCATGTTCATCACTAAGTTACTCTAAAGGAGCACATTCACGATAAAGACAAACATCGTAACGAAACCTTGACATTCTGAGACTGCCAGCACGTGGTGCGGGAACTGTATGCTGTCTCTGTTTGAGAAGAACCCTAGAACTGAAATGATGCGTACTTTAAAAAATTTGCTAGTTGCAAAAATAAAATAAGGCAACACATATTTTAGTGACAAACCGTATACCGTCCGTAAAAGGGATTTAAATAAATAAAATTACAGTGAACAGTATCTCACACATGCCCCCGATCTGTCAGCAAAACTTCTGTGTTTGAATTGCCGCCAACCACTTGCTCTAACTTTGGACATTTGCGTGCGAGTTTATAATTATTAAAACATAAGCAACGGCTCATTTTCTTAGAAATACAGAAACATCCCCTTCCTGACTAATGAATAGACCTTTGTAACGAAATGGAACTAAACTGCTAGATTCCATCAAGATACGCACACCTTATACTATGTTTATTTGTTACGGTGGCTTGTAAGTTCATAAAAAAACTTTGTTTCAGTTGTTCATAACTAAAGGTCAGACCAAGCATAAATTATTGTCCTAAAATATACCTGGGCAAATTATTTTTTCTATAATAATTCTATAAATAGGTACCTCTTTAGTCTATGCGTGACTTTTATATCTTAAAATAAAGGTTACGATTAGGTTATTATTTTTGTGTTACTCCAATATATACGTAGAAAGTAAAAATTATAATCATAGCACAAGCAAATGCATCTTTCGCGATAGCTTCATGTTTAGCTTGACCTTATTGGTTTAATATCTGAAAATAATCGAAATGTAACTATTTTCACCTACAAACGGTACGTTAACATAAACGGTCACTATGGCGCAGTTGTCAACAGCCTCCGACACCACGGCCTGTCTTCTGTCTTATGTTACAGCGGAAGTGCGGGCCGCTTCGCGCGACACGCGAACGTTAAAAACATCATCCAACGAGCTCTTGTCACCGTCGGCGTTCCAGGTATATTAGAACCCTATAGCTTGGCAAACGACGATGGCAAGAGACTGGACGGCATGTCTTTATTTCCATATAAGGTGGGTAAGCCTTTAGTGTGGGACGCAACGTGTGTCGATACTCTTGCGCCATCCCGTCATCCTGGCTCAGCGTACTGTGCTGGCGTTGCTCTTGGGGCTGCGGAAAATCTCAAGCGGTGAAAATATAATAATCTTATCGGTAATTATACTATCGGGCCAATGGTGGTTGAAACCCTCGGGCGTGGGATCCAATTGCGTATGGTTTGTTCAACGAAATCTCCAAACGGCTGGTTGATACTTCCCGTAACCCAAGGGCTGGCTTTTACCTTGGCTAGAGGCTAAACATAACCATACAACGTGGCAATGCCGACAGTTTCTAAATAATATATCATTATTACACCAACACACAAAGGTGAAAATGAATACGAAATAGTTATTTATGATATTAGTGCGGTAAGTTGGTTTTTACAAACGAGTTGATGAATATAACCGTAATGGCTTACCATAGTCACTAGTTTGTAAATAGGTACCAATTTCCGCACGTGTGTCATACAACGTTTTTCAACAAACTCAAACTCAAAGCATTTATTTCAATTAAACCATTTACAGGCACTTTGGAATTGTCAAAGAGTCGGTCAGTTAGTCAGAAAGTTGAAGCTAGTTGCCCATTCCAAAACGTAGATCTCTATGGAGAAGAACGGGCAAGAAACTCCAAGGACACTCTTTTTTCAGTCAAGATATTACAAAATCCTGGGTACATTATTCGTGTTGCTTCTATATGCGAGAACAATGAAAAAAAATATATAAAAAAACAATTCAAAATATAAGATTAATAATAAAAATAAGCCGTGGCAGTTAAGAGATGACCAGTCTCAACTGACGGCGCCCGTTCACGAACATGACGCGTGGATCAGCACCATCCAGCTCAACCATTTTGTAGGGAACCGAATGATCCAACACACGCGCCACCAACAGTGAGACATTTAAGTGAGCATGACATAGTCTCTACTGGCTTGCTGTCAAGTCAACATAATTATATAATAAACGAATCCATTGTACTCACATTTACAAAATTGCAATATGCTTCTAAATTATACAAAACAATAGTTTTAGTTAGTTAGTTAAAACTAGTTAACAATAGTTGCTATGTATTTGAGCAATGAATAAAATTTTACTACATAAAAGAAAATAATCATTAAAATATCTATTGAGTTATTCAATAATAAAACATATTTTATAAAAAATAAACAAACATTAAGTTCGCAATGTCAGAAAAATAAAAGGGGGAATAAGAAAGGAGTATCTCTTCCAAACATTCAAATTTTAACTAGTGCGCCCAAGTGGCTGTGGAGCAGGACCAGCATTAAGCCAAGCATTTTTATCAACTATATAGTCATTGAACTTATAATATGCTTGTCTACATCGTGTGCGTTTAATGCATGTTTTAAATTTCTTCTCATTTAGTTGAAGAATATCGAGTGGTATTTTATTATAACATTTTACACAGTAACACAGTACATGTAATACATTTGCGAGACAACAGTACAATATTAATATCTGATTCCTCGCTTGAACTCATATTATTATTTTGTTTATATATATCAGTCGGAAAATTGCAACCATCTTTGACGTTTCTGATATGAAAATGGCGCGAATTGCAAATGGCGCCACGTACGCGTGGTGAAAATTAGAACTATACCTTTCGTCTCATTTTCTCTTTAGAATAAAGGTGAGACAAACGTATTGAGCAAAAGCGCTTCCAAGGAGGTTCGATTATTCAGCTCATTTATTCTCGTAATGTGAAACTCCTTGGTGGAATTCTTATATATTTTTCATGGAAATTAAAAAAACCGTAAAGGATACGTACGGCGCTATACAATGGAGTATGCGGTAAAACAGGTATTTAGGTGAGAGTACCTTTTTTACCACACGTTCCTTTATATGATGCGTATTTTTTTTACTTTCGAACAATGTATACAGGCTTCGTAAATGATTTTTGAGCAAATTTGTTGAAAATATAATTTTTACTATCTGTTATTTTCACCTAGGTATATGAGTCATTTCCTACTTAGTTTTGATTGATCATGTACAAGACAACCTTTTTCAACACGCGTCCATTATAAAACAAAGAATCTCGACAACAAATTAATCTTCTTAATTTGGCATTTTACTTTACTATATCGAATTATACTGTCCTCTTTTGAGAGTTGTCACGAATCTACGGGAATTAGGCCGGGGACACACGAGGTTCCCATCTGCCGCGAGATTATGAGGGATGACCGAGGCTTAGTGTGGACGCACCCTTATGTATCACTGTACTACATGCTGGAGATTCAGAGAATTGTCTTTGTACGGAATGCAAACACATAACATAACTTCAAAATGAACAGTCATTTATTCAAATTTGGCTGAGAATCAGCACTTTTAGAACGTCAAAATTACATAAGACAGTCCCCCAAAAACGCCCGCTCTTCACCACTTCCTACTTTCCTAGTGCTTTAGCTGGGGAGAAGAAGTGGCGCAACAAACTCCCCAGCAGCACAAATGTCTGTTCAGTTAGAAAAAAAAAACTTGATTCTATACAATAGTAGGTATAAAAAATAATTAAGATTACGAGACACAGAACATTAACTTAAATTATTTGCCATATGTCAGCTAGCCACGCAAATATACCAACAAATACAATGAAAACTACACTCAAGCTAGAAAAAAAAAAACCTACATAAAAGCCTCCAGGCACAAAGGGCGTGACAACTTACATAAGCAATGCTGGATTATAATCACATAGCTGTGACATCACGCCGGTATTTCCCGAAGGGTTAGGCACAGGTGTACCTGTACTTCGTACACCCACATTTTGCCAGGTATGTTTAAGTCCGACACTTTGCCCGACCGGGACCCCACGCTCAGCAGTAGCGCTTGCGACCACTACATAACGAGGCAATAATATGAAAATAAACGTGAAACGAGAAACGATTGACGTTGTATCGCGCGTGTCGTTGTATCGCGCGTGACCTTTCAAATTCTAGTTTGCTACAAAATGGGGAAGAAGAATTAAACACAAGCTCAAAATAAGGTGGATTTTGTCGTTAAAAATAGCTTAAATGTTTGCATTGTATTTTGTGAAGGCCCCGTTTTCCTGTCGTGAAAAAAAATACGACGAAAAATAAAAGAAAATTGCTTTACCCAAACAAAATTAATTTCACTCTGTTATAGTCCTTACGGAAATATCAATGAAAAACCATTTTCGCCACGTTTTCATTCCAATTTTCATCAAAAATTTAAAATCATAAGCTCTCGAAAATACATGTTTTTATCCGCTATCGCTAGCTATTTTCGGGGAAAATGTTCAGATAGATAACAAACAAAAAGTCCTACATTCTTTCACAGGAAAACCTAATAGGCCGGCTACGAGCTGCTGAAAACTTTGTAGACACGCTCCAAATGAAAAATGTATTCCCAATCCACAACCAAAAAAGAAAGCATTAACTATCTATTTTTGGATATCGAGTTGAATATGTTCATTTTGTTCTCATTTAAAATAATTTGGGAATTAATAAAGTTGTGCAATTCTTTTGTATGTTTATCTTCATCCACGCAAAGCATTTTATCAATGGTAACTAAAGTCTTATGATTCTGGCAACATTAAAAATATTTTTGCACACTTTTCGTCGCACCTGATCCGCAGCAGACAATCATTATTAAATAAAATGATTGATTTATTGTGAGCTGATGTACCGTCGTTCGTGCTCCAACTTTTCCTTGTTTTTGTTTCACAGAACTTAGAATGATACCTACTCATTTTAAGATCTGCCGATCTATGCTGTTAAAAATCTCACAGTTATTGACACTTAACTTCACTTTAGTTTTCAATTCAACTAAGATGAAGTGAGGTGTCAATAGCATTAGGTGAAATGACAGCTCTCTTCAGCTAAGTTAACACGGTGAGATTTTTAGAGAAGTTAGTGATCACGATCATTTTGGTATCGACGCAGAATTCTTAATTTCTCCGAAATAGCTCTACTTACGTCTTTAAATACCTACCTTAAATTCACTCGTATACCTGTCTAGCAATTCCTTCAAACATAAGTACCCATTACTTGCGCTATTAAGACCTCTATTTGCCATTTCACTAAATTCGGCTCACACTACGGAAGGTATAAGAGATACTTTGTACCTCCGCATTTACTTAATATCATACTTATTGTTATCATCAAGGTTTACGTCTTAAAGATAAGCAGTATCACCGCACACATACTTGTATAAGCGTCCCAAATTGCTCAGTAATCCAGCAAAGAGTTAACTCCTCCAAATAACTGTAGACCTTATTGAACTGTAACAGAGTTTACATTACAGCGGAGATGTTAAAGCATGCACGACAAGACTACTGCCCTCCATTAAAACTAAACTTCCCACTAATAAAGTTATTCGTAACAAAGTCCACTTCCGAGTAAACAAGACACATCTACTCCGGCAGCCGTACATAACTAGCGATGTATAGCGCTTGGATCAGAGTAGCCGTTTGGAGTGCGAGTCGTTGTAGTTTCAGGATACGTTGGCGGCACGAGTTAGATTATCTTTGAAATCGTCCCACTAGTGCTGAACTGCTGACCCTTTGTTTAATTAATGCCATTTAAGCTTAATTTGATCTGAATAGTGTTGATTTGTTTATTTTTGATGTGTTAGTAGTTCAGGAATGGTTCGTATAAGACGTTAATATTCACATATTTCCTCTCAAATATTAGAATATTGGCAACAGTAAAGTACGTCATTATGTTAAAGGAGGTCGTTCGGTAAAGTATATCGAGTCCAGGGATACAAGGTTAAACATACTAAGTTACTTAGATAAATATACCGAAGAAAACGGTCTCGGAAAAATCTCCGCGATTGCTTACATAACTAAAACATTTTTTGTACATACAATTTAGGGATCGAGGGCATTTTTACAAAATGAAATTGGAAATAGGTACACTATTCAAATATAAATATCAAAACACCAATTTACTTACGAGATAGGAATACCTTGGAGTCGGCGGAAAATTAAAACGTCTTAGGTCTTCCACGTGTAAATGTATAAGTATATAGAATGTTAAATTTTGTCAGTTTTTGAACAACATTACCTACTGTTTGGCACGCTATTGTACAGTAAGCAGAGTTTTTGAATTCTAGTTACCTGCATCATACAATTAACTATCGGCTAATTAGCCAATTAAGAAATCGAAAAGCGAAGTTCAACTTTCTTGAAATTCGAGCTTGAAATTATTCAATCAATCTAAAGTCCCTGTGTTTAATAGTTTAAGTTCATCCCACCTCAAAATCACACCCTGTTTAGTGTCAAAACCACGCGTGACGCCTTCAGTCAAGGGTTCGGTTCCGTCTGAGCCTCTTGATTGATACTTATGATTGAAAGCTCTTGGATTACGCTATTGTGATACATGAAAATGCTGTGTTTTGATATACAAGAAGATTATATTATGTAAGTGTCTTACGGCACACAAAGGAAGATGTACGGAAACATGAGATAATCTCATGAGCATGACATATTAATTTTGAATCATGTAGATTGCTGATTCTTTAAGATTTAAGTTAGGAATCAATCAATTTACAGGGTTATTGGTTATATGTCGGCAGAGGCTTTAAAAGATACCGTGACCTCTGAGTTTTTTTCGGCCTTTCTTCTCAGAGTAGTCAGATAGGAAACGCCAACCTCATCTAGTTTAAAAAATAGGTTCACGTATAAAGAGTTTTAAGAGAATGTAAAAGGTACTAACAAAATATGGACAAAAATTGTCTGAATTAAATGTATTTTATTTTATTTTATTTTATTTTATAAAAGCGTTTGTACAAACCTACTTACAGAAATAAAATCATTTATCATTTATCAATCCGTTAAGGCGATGTAGGAGAGGTCATTTACAACGGAATGACCCCTGATGACCCCTATGCAAATGTCAACCAGTTTCGAGTAATTTGACATTTTATATTTTTTTGAAGATATCTGTTATCTTATTGTATCTCGTTGGATAGCTGACAAGTTGTACATGTTTTTGGGATGTTCTGCCGATAAAGTATTTCCTTGTTTTTTTTGCAGAATTCGACTATTTTAGTCAAATAACCTGCTCAAAATTATAGCAAAATGTAACGATTCGTAAAACTATAAAAGATAATTGTCATTTTATGGTGGATTATTATGTATTGAAGTAGAAGCAGATAATAATAATTAAAAAAAAAAAACATGCATAGTTCTTTTGAAAAAATACAAAGTTGTGTATCGCTAAAAAAATATAAAATATGAAATTACTCAAAATGGTTGACATTTGCAAAGGGGTCATTGTGGATAATTTTTTTGCAAATGACTTCTCCTATATCCTCTTAATGGATTGCCGACATATAACCAATAACCCTGTATATAAAACACAAAAAATGTTTCTACCTGTGTCCGTTATACACTTTGAAACCATCCAACCGATGTGCCCCAAACCGGTTTAATTAGAAAAGCAATAATGCGAAGATGATTAAAAACTACTTTTTTTTCTTCATTTTCACTTTTTTTACTAGCGCAGTAGCACATGCCGGGTATCCGTTCAATATACTTACTACCCACTCACATTAATGCTTAGACGGACGTTCATGCACACCCTAAAAGAGAAAAATGTAATGGTAGTTAACTTCAACAAACAAAGTAAAACCGTTAATTCTAAAACCTTTAAAAAGATTCAGATGGAATCAGGTCAGAACATAGTACTACTAAGCCCTGGAGAGCATAGACGGAAGACGTGATAAAACTGTCGCTGCCCGCTAACTTATTGTGCTAACTTAAACCTTGACACTGTTTGACTTAGGTGCACTCTATATCCTGGACCATACGTAAAGAAAGATGAGAAGATCCATTCAGTGTTACTGCTAATCTGTAAAATAGTACAAAACAAAGTAGCGTTTCGTATCTGTCTGTGTGACCACGTAGTTCTTCTCAACTACATAAATGTAATACATTTTGATGCAGTTTTCATCAGCCTTTAGGGAATTTCTTTCACGTGTATAATTTTCTTGAATCGTTAGGTGATTAAACACCTGACGATGTTTTTTTCATGTGACAATATTGTAACTGTTTGTAGGTAACATATCTTTGTTCATCTCTATCTCAAGATTTATAATAAATCACTAACACATGCAAGCGTATACATGTGTTAGTGATTTAGGTCATTAATACACCTTGAAAATTATAAGTGTAATTAAGCTTTTAAATATAGATACAGTATTCATTTTGTTTCTTGTGAGACCTGACACAAGAATATTTGTAAGGATTATGTTTTTAAAGGTGCAACCCCATTAAGGTGAAAATAAATGCTCTATTGTATGGACTACTATAATGATCTATGTAAATTGTGAAAGAGTCAGGTTGAAAATCTATTGAAGGAATTTGACAACGATGCGACTTAGCGACCGATTTTTGATCAATGAATTTGTCAATATCATTTACAGCATCACTTCATTCACACTTACTAATATGTATATTATTATGATTCTATTTTTTTAAATAAATCCCAACACGTGTAAGTGTGTACACGTGTTATAGGCCTTAACTACACTGATCACCTTGAAAATTAAGGAACAGTATGTAAGTTAAGTCGACTTTAACGAGTCTTTTATTAGAGCTAGCTTAAAAATAAACACAATATATTAATTTTGGGTCATGTGAGACCCGACATAAGGATATCAATATGGATTATGTTTTAGTTCAATACTCATTAAGGCGAAACTAAATACTCCGTTTGGAATACTTTTTGATTTATGTAAATAGTGAACTAGTCTGAGATCTATGAATTTGTCAATATCATTAACAACATAATTTCATATTCTTTATGCAAAGAGTTTTTATGTCGCAGTGTTCTTTCGCTTCACCAATACCAAAGAAGCTACATATTTTTGCAACTGTCTTACCGCTACAGCACTAAGTCTTCTTCACTTCCTTACATAGTGTTGCCTGCCACCCCTCTTTCCCCAGTCACCCCCTCTCTCTGACGACAGCATGTGTCGCTCCCTGCTCGTCTAGGTAATCCGATGTCCGTTGACCTGATGGCTTGCCAATGATGCAAGATCTTAAGTATGAACCGCTTTTTGTGGGGTGAGTGGGTGAGCGATATTAGTGAGGTGCATTACAGACCTTCTTTTGTATATATGGAGGATTGCTTTGCAATGTTGACACTTCGACATGACGGCAAAAAAGATGTTGAAATGACATGGAACCAAAGGACGGTACTGATAACATTAAACTCGTATTCTTAGTTCTGGGCTGACATATTTTAGATTGCCATCGACACGCTAAGGAGAAGATATCGAAATATTAATGACCGACGACTAGATTGACTCTTGTGGTACCTAGGTCAAGACGCAGCCCAACCCTTGAACCCATAGGTTTAATCTCCGAAATAATATTTGTATAGCCTAAATACTAAGTCAGTTCTAGATGTCTGTTCCTATTCAGTTCGTAGAATAATTTCACTAAAGGCGTCCACGATACAGGAGAAACGCCACGACATAGTCTGCCTTATGAAAGGTTTACTAAAACTGTGTCAAAGTTGAGTGTGTCTCTAACCCGGATGTTTTTATCAAAGGAAACGGATGACAATTTAATTTCCTGAGGATGCAACAAATAGAGGATGTTATGAAATTGTCACGCTGTTGAATGAAAACGGGGTACAGCGGGTTGGAGATGTGTGTCAGGTAGGCATGCAGCTGCAATACAACGATGGTTATGTTTACTTTAATACAATTTTAAGATATAGCAAATACGTAAGCTCTGTTCTAAAATTGATCAGAAAACGTACCTGTGAATGTCAATTTGTAGTGCCATTATTTGAATACTTATCCCGAAATTCAAATTTTCAATCAGTCAATTAGTCAAAGTCAGTGTCCACGTTATCATATCATAACGTATGTCATATGTGCAGGAGGCACTGGTTAAAGACCTTAGTCTTGGAACATTCTAATTTTAAATCACCTTATGTAATATGCTTTTCATTTGACTATTGAGATTAACTTTACAACCTCAAGTTTCGTCGATGATTTTCCAATTTAATATGTTATTCAAACAATTATTATTAAATTGTTAAGTCGTGAGATATAAAGTTGAAACCTTCTAAGTAGAAATGGAAATGTTACTCATTCTATTTAGTGAGTGATTGCGTAAGAATTTTATCTGAACTGGGTTTGTTTATACTTTCATTAGATACCCTTGGAACGAGCAGTAGCACTTTTTACTGGCCGAGATATTTCAAAACAATAATTGGAGAAGCGTTAAGCCAGGATTTCTGTTGCAACCTTAGTGGCGCGGTTCCGTGGTCCAAAGTTTTATCTAGTTTTGCTTAGTCGCTTTCTCATGGCGGGGGGTATTTGCCACATGCTCTCTCTGTCTTGCGCTAAGTAGCCAGCATGGTTTCACCTAGGTATTAATTTTATAAAACGGGCTTGCTAATATTATTATGAGATATTACTGATAATGTGCATGAAACTAAAGTTTTCTCCAATACCGCATCCAGTGTTCGCTACTCCGCGTCACGTCAGCTTCGCTCACAAAGTCCTGTTACTTTAATTTCCGTTCTTTCGTACTCAATTTACCCGCTCTTTGAAGCACGCGTATGCAAAGGCGATATACCCTCCGTTATTAAGCAGCCTTTTTATTTCAACTTTGTTGTTCCAAAGTTTGTTCAGCAATAATTTGACGGGAATAAGTTACTAGATTTTGTTATTAGGTGTCCGAGGGTGAGATGGGATAAGTTTAGGAGTGAAAGAAAATTAGGTTTAATCAATGCCTGAGTTATGTTTGTCATTTTGTTCAATCAGTTGGTTTGATATTGGATTAAAACGTGTCTGTAGTTACATCAGCTACCTCACTTACAGTCTCAGCGAAATGATGCTAAATATTACATAATTTCAAAAATGGTATAGTCAGAAAAGGTTATTCCCTCAGATCATGTACAATCAGTGGAACCTTGTTCACGCTATTTTATTCTGCTGTATGAATTTTGTACGAAGTTTGTAACAAAGAACTCTTCTGCAAAATCACCGTCATTCACCTTGCACTCTGTCACAAAGAACGCATAAATACTTAAAGCTATAATTATGAAGTTCCGTACTAAACACAACAAAAACCAAACAAAACTATCAGTCATACAAATCTAGCTCATAATTGAAAAGATAATTCAGCGCAGATCAATGGCAGCCACACTCGACGCAAATGAGATGGGTTCCCCGTCACTGAACAATGGTTGTCGGGCGCAGCCGGTAGGGGGCGCGTCTCTAACGTGTCGCGACAGACTTGGCACTCGCCTCATGATTGTGCCGTTTGAAGTATTGTACGTGGATTGATTGATGGGAACTATGACGGATTCATCTAAGATGGATTGTGCAAAAAATGTTTGTTATTTTCGATTTTTTACCAAAATGGGGGAAAACGGTGAAATAATTGCACAGAAATAACGACGAAATTGCAATAAACTTTTTAAATTGCAAATCACCAACCCGCACTGAGCCCGCGTGATGGATTGCAGCCCGCTCCCTTTCACCGAGAGGAAGCCTGTGTCCCAGCAGTGGGAACATTATAGGCTACTTATGCTAAATTGTAAGGCTCATTCGTGATTTTGGAACCGTAGTCGATAAAACACTACATACAACCTCAAAACATAAAAGATAAGACATTTTTTACAGCGGCGTCATTCCTTAGTGGTAAATATTACTATACATCTAAACTAAAAATGAAGTTGATGAAAATAAGACACTGAAGTCGCATGCCAATTCACTCGTTCTACTTAAAGTCAACGAAACTGACGTGAAATCAATTATGCTTCAGCTACGACATGACTGCCATGAGTAGGTATGTAATATCATCCTTGCTTCTTAAAATATGCCGTCATATATTGTACCGCCGATAACATATATTTGCAATCAGACGGGAGTGTTCTCGGACTCTCTGATGAAGGCCATGGTCTGGTTCATCCAATTCATAAGGTTGGGAGCAGAAACTGTGTTGATAATTATTATAGACCAATAACAGTTCTGTCGTAGCTCTCAAAAACACAAGAAAATATTCTTAAAAGTTTTCTGGATAAGCATGAACTTAAGCAGATAATCAGTGCGGCTTCCGATCTAGTGTCTCCACTGAAGACGCTGCTTTGGACTTAAACTAATCCATTGCTAAGACTATGTACAGTAGAACAAAGTGCCTTGGTATATTTCTGGACCTGTCGAAGGCCTTCGACACAGTTTTTGTTCCTAGACTAATATGTAAGCTAGAATTTTTGGGTCTACGTGGCATAGCTCTAGAGATCTTCAGAGATTACCTGAAAAATCGCACCTAGCGAGTTAAAATAGACTCAGATTTCAGTGACGAGGAAATGGTGTCATACGCTATGCCACAAGGAAGCATATTGGGTTCCATACTGTTTCTAATCTACATAGATGACCTTTTTAGAATGTCGATCCCAGCTCGTAAGATCCATGCATGATGCCGATGACTCGGCGATATTAGTTTATAGATCTACGTGGGCACATGTCGAAATAAATGCGGAATTCTGCACTGTCCTCAATAATGAACTGACTTAATCAGAACTTGCTGACACTAAATCTAAGTAAAACCTATTATCTACCCTTTGCAAGCCAACGTAACACCAAACCCTCATATACTTTCGCCATAACAGCTCAGACGTGTCAGAATCAGCAAATATCGTGCTCGTGTCTTACTGGAACTGATAATGATAAATACCTGGGCGTGCATATAAACTATGGGTTAAGATGGAACAAATAACTCGATACACTAACTACCAAACACTTCGTCACATCCACATCTTTAAATCTCTCCGAGAATCTGGAGTATTGACGATCTCAAAATGGTGTATTTCACTTTATGCCAATCGATAATGGGATATTGCATAACAGTATGGGGTGGAGCAGCGTAGACTTATTTTCTGAGAATAGATAGGGCCCAAAGGACTGTACTAAAAGTCATGACAAGGAAAACCTTAAAACGCAATTATACGCTACTGTCAGGTTCTGACGGTTCGACAGCTCTATGTTTTTCGATCTGTTTTCAGGGTACATGGCTGCTCGCCTCCGTCTGATCCTAAGAAGCGAATATACGTTCCCTCAGTTATATAATACAAAACCTTGTTTGCAAGACACCAATACTAACGTTCTAAGCATTCATGTCTTTAAAAAGTATAGAAGGTACTAGACGTAATAAACTCAAATAAATTTCAAGTTAAACCTAAAATTACAAAATGGCTCATTCAGCAGGACTATGTTAAAACAGAATCTATATTAACTTGCATCGGTTGACAAATCACTATAATAAAAGTAACAACATGCATCTACATATATATCTAACATATATTTACATACGTACAATACACACATACCTTCACATACACCATCACACACTAACAGCAAACTACAAACAGTTTATACATATAACTAATTTTGCTGTGCCCGACAGGGTCCATATTGATCTTTTACTTTGTTAGTCCATCTATGTAGTACATATGGAATGCAATAACGAACTGAGTATTGAGTATTCACATAGAGCGGTGTATACCATTTTCAGGATATCTTTATGGACAGAAATTCGTAACTTTTTTAACACGTAAATGAGTTTTCTAGTACGCGCAGACCGAGATTGAATGGGTCTTCCAACTGAGACTGGAATTAAGATAAAGCCGAGATACTTGACGAAGGAGGCTCTCGGCATAGTTTGGCATGAACAGAGATTATTGCAGTCACGCTTATCACAAACATGGGCTTTGATTTGTAGTAAGAGGTCAGATGAAAGGGTAGAGCGTCTGGAACTAAAGGTTATAAAGATCTTTTTGCTGACGTTCAGAGCTAAGCTATTATTTCCCAACCAGACCATAACTTAGGTCGAGGACCTCTTGGCGGCTTCCCTTACCGTTTCCCAGTCATGTTCGCTGGACAGTAAAACAGTATCATCGACGCACGTAAGACGATGCATGTAAGTAGACAGAGTTCGTTAACATAGATTTGGAAGAGAAGAGGGCTGAGCAAACTTTCTTTTGGCACACCGAAATCTAGTAGTTGTTCACTACTGATGTACTCGCTTAATTTAACGCACTGGGTCCGGTCCGATAGAAATCCTTAAGCAATTTGACAGCTGTGCCGCGTACTCCAATCTGTTCCAATTTTCCGAGTAAAATAGGGACAGAGACAGTGTCGAAGGCCTTAGAGAGGTCCAAGAATATGCCGACACATTTGTGTTTACAGTCAATTTTGTTGACAACAGAGTCCAGTAGAGTTACTACAGCGTCTTCCATCAGTACCCCCTTTCTCAAGCCTTACTGGTTTTTAGCGCTGATTTTAAATTTGTCTAGAAAGTTGAAGAGATTTTTGTGAATGATCCTTTCCGATATTTTTAAAATTGCTGGAAGTACCGAGATTGGCCGATAATTATTTACACTGGCTGTGTAACCTGTTTTAAAGATTGAATGATCAATGGCTTTTTTGAGGGTCTTAGGGAAAGTGCCAGTGGATATTGCAAGATTGCAAATGTGCGTTATGGCCGGAATTAGTTTGTGACTAGTAGATTTTATAAATTTTGGAGAGTATTATCCAAGCCGGAGGTACTGTCTACGGAGAGTTCTTTAATGATAGCCTCGACCTGTTCCTCTTCTGTCTCCAGTAGGACAATTGAGTAAAGCATCGGCATATACATTAGGCGTTGGTTAAGTTTGGCGGGATGTTGTTAGCCAGGTTTCTGCCAACATCAGCAAAGAACCTATTTAAGGCGTTGACCGACACGATTGGTTCATTATCTATTTTAAGGAGATCAATCAAAGATGAGGGGGGCCATCCGTAACATACTTGACACAAATAAAAATACTGTAGTCATCATCTTTTCAGTCATCTTAGTTCTTTTTAGTCATCCTTTTTGGTTTATTTTAGCATCAGAATAAGCTTTGTGTTCATAATCAGTTTTAAGTTTTTAAGCAGATTGTTACAAAAATTCTGGCAGCGCAAGTATTTTTGTTTTAAAATCCCGTTTTAAGGTTCTTCATTAGATTTTTTGTGCATCTTATAGCGGCTGCGTATACATTTCAGCAGATCAACCGTTTTCCAGGGTTTAATCATTTTTATTTACAGGGGATGGTTCTTTAGATAGTTTTCCTTATTAATATGGGTGTCAGGATTTTATAAAGTTTGTCCATAGCAAGATTAGGGTCAATTAAGCTTGCGATAATTGAAAAATCACAGCTTTCGATGTTGCTGATAGCACAGGATCAGTCTAGGCGGGAAGAAGCGCACCTGTTTGTGTTACGGATTGGGACTTTAGTTTCTAAGTTTAAAAGTGGAGTGGTCTGTTATTGACGTTTCAACTACCAACGCGTGGTTGCCTTAGAATTTGTTGTAAGTGAAATATGAGCCAACTTCAAAATTTCAATTTAATCATAACTGCAGGAAGTGTTCACATGAAATGTTTAATCTACAGATAATGTTATTCACCATGTATTGAGTTAGATAGATCGACACTATTTCACTCATATCGGGTACACCTTAATTTACGCAAGCATCTGGCCAAACACTGTCTCTTAAGATACAGGCCTTCTAGTTTAAGACACAGAATTTATATTTTTGCTTATTTAGATTTTTGTAGCCTTCTAACTTTTATACAAATAATTATGTATCATTTCAGTATATCTATCACTGCGCTCAACCTGTGTCCAGGTATAATTTTGGATAAATAAACATTATTTATAATATATTTATACTAATATTATAAAAAGAAAAGCTTTGATTTTTTGGATGTTTGTATGTTTGTTTGTACACGCTAAAACGGCTGAACTGATTTGGATGAAATTTGGGACATGGGCAGACCATGACCTAGATTAGGATATAGAATACTTTTTGTCCCAATATTCCCACGGGATCAAGACTACAAAATCTGCCTTTTCCTTCAGGAAGCGAAATATCGTCCCAATACCCAAATACCACCCCAAGAAATAAGAATAAGAAAATAAACAACATTCTTCTCACAAAACTAGCAAACTGGACCATATTTTCGCCCACTAAATTATGTTCAGCATCGCATGAATCATACCGGCCCTTGCAGTACCCCTACCACGCTAAACGATTGGCTTTCCGTGAGTTATCGCCTTGCCGCGTTAATCGCTCGCATGATTGATGATCGCAGGCGCCGGCGAATTGTTAAATAGCCATTTTAGCTAAATACGGGAAGATGGTGAACGGCTGTGCGATTTCAATTAGATACGACACTGTGACTTGATTGTTTTACTTGATTTGATGATAAGTAGTGAGCTGTTTCGAAGATGAAATATTTGGCTTCTTAAGAATAAGTGGTAAATGGTAGAATATCTGGTGACTGTATAGGAGCACCAAGTTGCCGGTGTTGTAATTTAACGTTCTAAAAAGCTAAGTGAAAAAGTGAATACGATATTATGATTACGTAGATTTCTCTAAGAAAACCGTCGGTCTTAGTTTCATACCTAACTGTTCTTATAAAATTTTATAGATAGATTTTGCACGGTATTATACACACAAACATACATAAACTCACGTCTTTTACCCATGGGGTATACAGAAACTAAATAATGCCACCTGCTACGATTCTTATATACACTCCTTTTGCCACGTTTACGTTCATACATCTGGTCATACGCGCACGTCGGTTGTAAGTACTACGCACCTGACCTTTCTAAAAAATATCACCAATAAGGTCACTATAATGTCCTCCTAGAGCGTCGGGGTCCCGATGTTTCCACTCACATCTCCCTTTTAAATAGCTTTTGTTAATCACCTTTCATTCATCCTCTCAAAATGACTAAACCAACTATGCATACTATTTTCAATTTTTGTCACTACATCTTCTTTTAAACCGCACCGTTGCCTTATCACATCATTCCTCAGCCTATCATTCATAGTCACACCACACATGCTTCGCAAGGAACGTATTTCCACAGCACCTATTCTACTTTCATGCTTCTTTTGCCACACTCAACATTCACTTCCATACATGAGCGTAGACACCAGCACACCGTTGTGAACAGCCAGTCATGCCTTTTTTGTCGGTACGACTGTATTCGAAAATTCTAAATTAAGACAGTGAACAATGTGTTGACTCATCGCTAAAAGCCAACACCAATTTTGTTGGGAAAAAACTAGTCTAATATAAAAAGCCTATTCTTAATGCACTTACAACAATACCACTTTCAGTAATGGACACTGTTGTTAACATAAATAAATAAAAGATTAGATACTCCATTCAGACAACAGAAAAATTATTTTATTTATAGATGCACGAAAACTTTCTTCGGAGCTTAATGCAGATTTACCTACATGTCTTTTATTTATTTACTTTTTAAAGCAGTTTACTGAAACATTCTCTTCAAGTGGATGGTTTATGATACAGAATTTACTACGCGTTTGAATACAAGCTGTTCAGTGTTCAGACAACGTTATTTAACGATGCTAATAAAACAAAAAGCCATCCACGCATCTCCTTTACTACCCAATACAAGTGATTGGTTGTGGATTAACTGCCTCTAACAACTAATACTGGCACACTATTACACTCCACTGCTATATCCAAGGCGATAATTTCCAGTAACTTAGCGTTATCTTGCAATATTTTCAACATTTTGGCAAGATTCCTGAATATTCTCAAGCAAAATCTAGGCCAAATTCACAAGAACACTTTAAGTTATTGAGACATTTACAAAAGCCACAATCAAGAACAGAAACGGTTTCTTGGAATTCCTCAGTAAAAAGACTTGCAGTAATAACGATTAAGGAGTTAGAAACTTGTATCATATGAGACAGTTCACTCTATATAGTACAGGAGCCGTGCAGTCGATTCTTCTATACAGAGCGAAACTTCGCAGATAGGACAAAGGATCTCAAAGTTCGGTCGACGAAGAATTTTCAGAGCTTAATCAAGTTAAACTGGGCGTTGTTAAAAATGTTTCAATTAGTTCGTTAATTAAGAAGTATGCGGAAACTGAGACGTTGTTTGAAGTTCAAGAATTATGGGATGACGGCGAATACAAAAGGGTAATAGAACCGCCTCAGGAGTTCATTCAAGTCGAAGGTAATGGGATTGATAATGTGGCTCCTTAGTAAATAGAGGTCGGCTTACTCGAGTATTGTACTGCCGGCTGAATAGCTCGTTTACGTTAATCGATACAAAACGATTGTGGGTTGGCTCAACACAACGCGATCAGTCCCACTTGCGGCGGCCGCTTACGTTCTCAACGACTATACCTTATGTCAACTGAAGATTTGTTCAATTCCAGACGCCTTTATATGGTTTCGTCCTCTACACATTAGGTACTTTAAACATTTTACTACAAGATGGCAAGTGGTGGTACCTAGTGGCAATATTTTGAATATTTATCTAAACTTTCTATTAAGAGCTAAAATAATACGACAACTTTACTCGTTTATTTGCTCAAAGGATCAAACTAGCCAGAGACCTGAAATCAATAAATTAATCTATCGACACACACGAGTTTGTTTAGTATGTCCCCTGAAGTTTGGGTAGATGACCGTAAAACCGGTGATGTGGAACAATTGGCTGATTTTCAATAACTCTCCCCAAAGTTATGAGTATGTTACTGTATGCTCCTGTGCGCAAACAACTACTTCACGCTTGGCCTGATTTCATTCCGTAAACGTCTGTAACTTATAAACTAGTTGGCCTAAATGCTGCCTAAAAAACATCCAACATGTTTACGCCAAACCGGGACCCTCATGCGCCAATAAGTCAAAAACTTTTTTGTTATTTCGGCGACGCGGGGCAAGGGGCGCGGCGTGCGGGCGCGGGCCGGGGTGTCGAAATCGGCACATTTGCTAAAGTGTTCTACTAACTTTCTCCATATATGAACTTGAGTGTCGTCGAGTTAACTTTTTATAACCCGTGCTTTTGTGTTTCCAGATTTGACAACTTTCCCTGTGACTCCCTCCGCTATATTTTATGGCCACATTCTCTGTCCTCTCAACATGCAACCTTTCCTGATTCATTTCAATCATCCTTTGTTTTATGGCGGTATTTCTTGTGTTTGCATGTTGTCCTTTTTTTTCGATTGGCTTTCCTTTTCATTCACGCGAGAAGGATTAAAGTAAGGAACACGCGATATGAGGCACGAAGGTCTAAACGGGTATAAATCTGTCAATCAGCGCTGACTTACTGTTCTAGAGGGTACAGAAGCCAGTTCAGCGTAAAGGAAAATAGTAAATAATCCAACAGCGATATCCGTGATTACAACTTTCTGTATTTAAATTAAGTTGTATGAAACAGCGGGCGTCAATTTCCTCATTACAATTTCCTCATTACAATTTTTGCTTTAACTTCGGAAGGAAAATTAGCTGAGTTATTCACCGAAATTCCTTCCGATTTATCGCTAAACAATCAAAGCAGTTGCCGAAGAAGGCGAACTCGAGGTCGCGACGGCGAGAGTTTCACAAAATGTTCCACTTCTTACTAAACTCAATGAACTTTACAAAAGAGACGTTAATGAACCTCTTACTTGTTAATTTTTAGTTTAACTTTGAGTTTACGTGGCTTCTAATCGATGAGTTGATGGAAATTAAATGTTGCGCCCACTGACAGTTGAGAGAAGTTGTTATTGAATTTAAATAACAATAAAGCGGAGAGCACTTAGCGAACAAACAAGAGTTGTATTTAGAACAATTTGAACAGTGAGTGACGTCATGACGTGTCGGATGTGAGTCGTGTACCGGGGCTTCCTCGAGAACTCGGTCTTGTTCTAAATACGACACTATACTTGTAAGCGGGTCTTGAACATAATGAGAATGCCTACAACGAAATTAACTTTAAATTAGTTCTCTAACAATTTCGTTACTGGGCAATATAATCCTTTTCTGGATTTAATCCCTAAAGGCTAATTTAATTTATTTTCAAAAAACTCAGATAACAGAGATCCGTAGTGTTAGTAAAGTACCTTATACCTAGTGTTAGTATATACATAAATTAAAATACATTTAGGGTATGATGAGATGCCTAAGATTATGCCTATTTTGTATTAGTTTCAAAGCTATACCTAACTCAGAATTATTTTGCAACAAAATTCTATTAGACTTGGTCACCACTAGTCCAGTGACGTCAAAAATACTTTTAAAATATTTTCTGCTCTCGACAGTTTTATTTTCCATGAATAAGCTTACTTTAAATCGCGGCCAATAGGTCAAAAGTTTCCAATATTTGAGGAAGACTGAATTTCAACCGGTATGTATACTTTTAAAGCCTCACACTTTCTAGGTACTTGAGACCTACATCTACCAGTAAAGGGCAGTGCCTGCCGTAAAATAACAGGATGTAGTTTTCTTGTGGTACTACTACTTGTTTACAAACACTGTTTTTATTTTCAAGTTGATTAATATTAATAAGTCAGGAGTTGCCAAAATCTTGTGCGAAACTTTAATAAAGTCAATTTCTCTAAGTCATCAATTCTTTCTTTTTCCTTGTTCTTCCTCATCTTTCGATGGCTTTACAGCCCTTAGAAATTTGAATTCGATTTTGTTTGTGTCTTGTTTGTTACTTACTTAAAGTTTTGTCTTTTATTTAGTAAAGTGGGTGGAAGGCGACAGAAATTCTACGTCGAATACTATAGTTATATCTTTTTACGTCTATTTTGGAGTCATGCCCACTACTGAGATCAGTAACAAACAGAGGCAGGATACATCGAGACAAAAGAATAAGTCATAATGCAATATAATTTTTGTCGACAACTTTAAAAGTCGGTACTGTGAAATTTAATAAAGTGGGTGGCCTAGCAACGACAGAGCGTCTTCATGTACCGTTAGAAAAATAGCAACTACGTAACTTTCTCATTTTACTTTCTTTATTTATTTTTAAAATATTGGCTTGGCATTATTAAAAAACTTGGAGATATTTTTCATTATTTTCAAAGTCATAGCACATTGTGTTAATATATAACCAGTGAAACAAGACGTCATATTGTGATCAAATCTGTCTTTGGAATACTGACAAATTCCACAATATTTCTTCACTAAATACAGCAAACAGAGTCGTGATCTAATCACGGGTACATCTCTATTTTATAAGAGCCGTTTTGTTCGCCAGATTGCGAGGAACGTATCGCATCTTAAACTCGCTTAATAAACGTAAATCCTGTACAAAGTGAACTGTATTTCGACTGCGGCTCACCAAAGATTTGTAACCGACTGTTGATATAAATCCACCGTATCGCGGAGTCGGGCCCCGCCCCGCCACGCCCTCAGAACACCGACTATTTAACTCAGCAACATTATATTACACAGCTTTGCAGTTACTCAGACCTTAAAAAGTTTAAAGTTATTTTGCCACGAAGTAGGACGCAAGTGTAATAGAGTATCAGCTTATCTCGACTTGTGAGGGAAAGAAAGATGGAAAGGAATGGGTAATACTTGCAGAGATTTGGCAGTGTTACATCAGATTCTGGGCTACATTTACCCAATGCGACGTCTAATATCTTGACCTAAAATAAGCATCGTACTTTGTTTCTTCTTATGATTATAATGCAGACGGTAAGTTACATCTAATTTATGTGAACTGTGCAATTTATAAATATGTTGGAGATACATTCATCTCAGTTTTCACAATGTATAATTTCTTGACCGTTCCATAGATTCCTATGAACCTGTGATATTTGCAACACGAGATAAAATCATGAAATGTCTTCTCTGTGTCATATTGCCCTTCGTAATTAACCTAATCACACCGCAATTAGCCTTATTACGAATTTTTACATTTCCCTCATTATGCCGAAAATTAATTTCCCAAAAAAGAGAGAGTTCTTGATATAATTAAAATGACAGAGGTATCGTTGGGGGCAGGTAGCTAATGCGACATAGGAATGATTAATTTGAGTCGGGCACGTGTTGCAAGCGGGCTCTCCTCACTACCACCCCCTCCTCCCCCCGCACCGCACGCCCGCCTCCTCCCGAGCTGATGTATGGACATCACGTGGAGCGCCTACACTGGCCGAATTAGTGAGTGTTGCTAAAATTTGCTAAATACTATGTCAGAACATTCGGAACACGGGTTTTAGGTAACGAGGGCTCGTTATTGTCGTTTTAATTAGGACTGATATTGGAATTAAGTCGTGTTTTTAGCTGTTGGCAAGAGATTAGAAGTTTTCTCAGATACCTACTAAGACATAAGTTATTTTTTTCTGTAGACTTCAAAGGATCGTTATTGATACAAACCTATGCATTTGTAAATTTCATAGCTGTTTTTTTTTCAATGAAAGGAGGATAATTTTTATACAATTTTATGTGTTAAAACTTCTTTAAATTATGCTTTCGTTGAATGATCTATAGGAATCCTTCCTCAAGATTAGGACACATTCCTAGAAATGGTATCAGAGATCTTTCCTCCCGTATCGATCAAGGTATTCCGACAAGAACCATCGGCAACCTTCGTATCGAGATTGATCACTTGGAGTTCCTCGAAAGTTTGTCATCGTAGGTATAGTCACGAGCATAAAGGCTCCTTCAAACAGGCGCGATACGCGATGCGAATCGCACGCGATTCAAAGCGACCGCATGTCGGCGACGAGGGATGCCTTTGCGTCGCGCGCGATTCACGTCACGTGTCGCGCCTGTTTTAAGAGGTCTTAAATACTTTACATTTACGCAAGGTTATAAAGTAGGATGTACGCCCTGCAGTGGGACAGTAATAGACTGGTATTATGATTGTTGTTACGCAAGATTCAAAAGCAATTTTATTTTGTGTTATTGAAAGAAATTTTATAGTGTTAGGAACATGGTGTTTGGAAACCATACTATTATGAAATATGAGAAAATCGTCGTTGTATTTTGCGTAAGACTAAAGTATTTATGCTCGTGACTTTACATCAGGGAAGCTTCTTCCTTTCATTTATACGAGGTAGTTATAGTTTGGTATACTACTAGGGGACGTTAAAGGTTCTATGCCTACCTTTAACGTTTTAGAGCTGAATAATAAAGGTGACTTGTTTAATCTTAACATAATTATCATGCTGGTATTCCTTGCAGGATAGGCAGAAATCTGTAGTGCATCCATTAGTTATGGTTTTAAAATTATAGTTAAAAAACATTCCTCTCTCCTTAAACATCATCATTACATTTAGTTTCCTTGCTCTTGTTTCATGTTTATTATTGTATATATTATATGTAGATAATTATATGTTTTATGTATGTATGTATTTGTTGTATATATAAATGGTATACCACTGACTACCTGCATTATTGTCTCTCCTTCTCCCTTGGATCCTTCCAAAGGTTGTCTGTAAAAGATCGCTTTTAGCGATAAGACCGCCCATTGTGTTACCCTATGTAAAATGTCTACATTTATATCTGTAATTTTTATGGTGTAAGTACATAATAAAGAGTATTCCATTCTATTCTATGTCACCAAATATTTATTCAAGTCTCATGTGGTAGGGAGCGAGCCTATTGCCATTAACTAGGCACACATCCAGACACTACATGTCAGATAAAAAACCTATCGGTCATGTTCGCGACAACACTGAAAATTTTCACAAAATGCAACATAACACCACCCCTGTTTCGCCGAAGGGTTGGGCAGAGATGTGCCTACATACGAGGGGCGTTCAATTTATTCTCGGTATAGACATGAAAAAAAAAAAACGTATATTCAATGAAAATTATTTTTATTTTTCAATGTAATCCCCCATTACCTCAATGCATTTATTTATCTCGAAATTAACTTTTCAATACCCCGTAAAAAATAAATTTCATCTTTTTCGAAAAAATGCGCATTTATTGCCGCCTTGAGCTCCGTTGGAAAATCATTACCTACGAAGGTTTTTTTCAAATTAGGTAACAAATAATAATCACTACTTGGGGCTAGGTCCGGGCAATAGGGTGGGTGGTTAATTTCTTAGTAACCGTAATCTCGCACAGCAGCCTTGGCAACATGCGCCGTGTGGAACGGGGCGTTGTTGTGAATAAGCAACACACCAGTGGTCAGTTCACCCCGTCTTTTTTAAACGACTTCAAAAAAAGGAGGAGAATAGAAGAGAATAGAATACTCTTTATTATGTACACCATAAAAATTACAGATTTACAGGTTCTCAATTTGCAATATTTTTTTTTATGTGTGTTACAACAGAACTTTTTTCTAGGTGAACCGATTTTGATGATACTTTATTCATTTGAAAGCTGGTGGTTCTCATGTAGTCTCACATAAATTTGATCAAGATCTGACTAGGAGTTTTTGAGTTATCCTTAATTATGCGTATTTTTTCCACTTAGTTTATATTGATGATGTTTTAATAATTTCCTATCACTGTTATTTACATATCAAGTAGTGGTATACGAATTTGTGTGGAGCTGGTAATTATACAAAAAAAACAACCGACTTCCAAAAACACAAAAAAGAAAAAAACAAAAGTCTTTTTCTTTAATTGCTTCCCGTAAATTTCGTAAAGTGGATGCATAGGATGCTGCGTTTACAGTTTCACCTTTTTGCGTACTCAATCAGTAAAATTCCCTTTGAGTCCCAAAACACTGTGGACATGACGGAAGGACTTTGCATTTCTTAGAGGGCGCAGTACCCTTCTTGTGCCACTGCATAGACTCCTGTTTACTTTCAGGATCATAATGATGAACTCACATTTCATATCCAGTAACAATTCGACCAAAAATACTTGATGGAACTTCACCACAGAACTCTAAAAACTCTCTACAGCAATCGATTCGCACTTGTTTTTAAGGCGTCGCGCGCCGTGAGCATTCACAGCACCCATCTTGCACTGACTTTTGAAAGGTAAAGAAGATCATTAAGAATAGTTTGCATGGTACCAAAGGAGAGGTGGGTCATCACTACTATCATTTTCATCTTCATTCGGGCATTCTTCAGTATAAGCTTCTAAGTTTTTTTTTTTTCGTTTTCTTCCCTAGAGGCTGTAACCGGGCGCCCAAGCGAGTGTCGTCTTTAATATTCTCTCTGCCCCTTTTAAATTCACTTGACCACTTCTGAACCGTAGATAACGAAGGTGCAGAATCGTGTAAACAGCGATCATCTCTTCGTGAATAGTTTTTTGACTTTTTCCTTGTTTAGCAAGCAATTTAATAACAGCGCGGTGCTCGACTTTCTTCAACATTGTCACGTTAGCCATTCCAGTTGTCGTTGACTAAGGATAAATAGCAAACTAATGATCACAACTATATGAAATTTTACCTTTATACCCTTAGAAAATGTCAATAATTATTTAATTAGTCAAATTACCCACATCATTAGTAAATCACCCTCAAACCAAGAATACATTGAACGGCCCTCGTAGTTTACCCACATTTCACAAGTTATGTTTAAGTCCCTTGTAATAGAGGATGAACTTATTGCCATCCACCGGGCACAAATCCAGACTTCGGGCTTCTAGTGAGAAATTCCTAATGGTAAAACCCAATAACACTTTACCTGACCTTGGAATCTAACCCTGGACCCTGGACCAACAAGGCAGTTAATTTGCACATTTGTAACAATTAACCGTAAATTTCCGTAAAAATCAATTGAAAACGTGTACCTACCTGTTCGAGTATTACAACGTGATACAGTACAGACAGCCTCACAATTGAGCGTAATTATTTGAGTATGGCGACGGACAGCGGACACTGACGCGCGTGCTCCTGACGCGTCATTTAGCCAACAACGCGGAAAATGGACTGACATCAGGACCATCAGCGCCATTATCGGGCTGATAGGCGTATGAGTGCTGTCATTGAAAGTGATTGCGACGGAATTAAGAGGGTATGCAAGAAGTGCGGCTATGAGAAGAAACAATGTAAGAATAATGGGCTTACATCGGTATTGGCCGAGGTTGTCGCAAGACGTTTTTACGACAAACAATCTTTTACCTGGATCTGATTTTCAGGATTGGAAATAAACAATCTTATTAGACCTTTACCTTGACAGTTCAAAAGTGCCTGTAATTGGTTTATTTGAAATAAATGTTTTGAGTTTAAACTGCAATATAAAATCTGCGAGTTACAAGTATATGCTATATTTCAGCATCGTGTTAGTTGTTCTAGAAAGTATACCAAACTATAACTATAGCTATAGTATATTAGTGACAGTTCACTTTTGGCCAACCTTTTTCAGACAGGCGTGTGAGCTTAAAATATAATGGCGCAAAAAACATCGTTCTAGGTACGATTTTTTTCCGTAATCCTAAGTAATAAAGCCGCAATTTATTAAAAAATCCTCTCAGCTTTTGTATTCACACGTTCTAAGAAATTCTGCCTAACGAGAGGTCTGGATATAAATAGTTTAGTCAATCAGTATCGATCTCTCCCCCTCCCCGCGGACTTGAGACTACGCTATTAATGAAATATTAGTTTTTGCCCGAAGTTTCGCAGTTAATGATTTTTTGTCCCTACATAATGATTTTCGCGACGAGACCCCGACGCGGCCGAGACTAATGATTGTTCGTCCGACACCCTCGGCCAGCACAGATAACTCAGCAGCTCCATTAATCATTGCTGACGCCAACACTAGTTTCTACTTGTTCTCCAAAACTCCGAAGAAAAAGTAGGTACGTATTGGGAATTCCCGGTATTCGGCCGGCATCCCACCTTTCATTATAAAGAATCTCGGTACAGGAAATTTTAAGTCCTCTTTTGATGTTGCCAAAGTTACGATCCACTCTTTGACTTACGAAAGTACGCCCAAGAAACTAGGTTAATCCTTCGTAATCCCCTGTTTTAGTACACCTCTTTATATTATGCCTCGTTTAGTGTGGTGTAGTTTAAAAATTTAGCATGAATCCAGAAGAGCGGTGTTTCGGTTGAGTCTTAACATAAATTGCGATGTCAGCGCGTAAAGCGGTGTATTATTAAAGGCAAGAAACTACTTTAACCTATCCGATTCATCAAAAATTAACAAAGCGGCTCTCACCGCGCGATATACGCTGACTGTCCATGACTGTACACTGAACGGACACGGATGGTCTGAAACG
The DNA here is from genome assembly GCA_917490735.1 of Dryobotodes eremita. Classification (NCBI taxonomy): domain Eukaryota; kingdom Metazoa; phylum Arthropoda; class Insecta; order Lepidoptera; family Noctuidae; genus Dryobotodes; species Dryobotodes eremita. The sequence continues at coordinate 3,001,425 of OU823245.1, forward strand.
GGAGATGAAGCGATTCATGACAACAGGTAACTAATCGCTCACATTGTAAGTACTGGGCTCACTAGATGCGTGAAACATTCTCGAAACATTTCAAGCCAATTTTAAATTTAAAACCAGAAATCTGACTTCCTTTTTCCATGATACCTTGCAAAGGCAGTCTTGGTGTCAGTATGTAAAGGACTTAATTACGTTCATCGCACAACTCAATCAGATATTCTCCACAAACTACCTCCATAATTCCTAGTCCCGCTACATCACCCTACTTGGGTTATCACCACATCCGTTGAGGGTTTAATTGACCTGAAGACGAGTTGCGTATGACCTCAATTTTCCAACCCCTGCGCGCGTGACGTACCTATCTACAATGTACCGGTTTTTCACGTTACACGAAGCGAGATCTCGAACACAAGGAATCACGTAATTGGAGGGAAGCTCGCATGATAAAGGACTCACGTAATGACGAGCAGTTCACTGATCTGAGGATACGTGGAAAAGATGAGGTTGATGGCAGTCTTTATTTGATAATTATTGAAGGTAATTGTGGGGCTATTTTTAGGCTCTGTACGAATTGTCTTTCCTTAAGGAAGTCTTATTTATCACTTTCCTCTTTATTCTAATATCTTATACCACTGATCTCAATCTGCTGACTAATCTAAGTTTTTTCCTCACCCTGATTCGTCAAGTAACTAACCACGTGGTCGAACGTCACGTCACGGTGGCTCGGGTTGATAAAGAGTCAACTAGTAGCTATATAATATAATATAAGGAGATGAGTAAGAACATCCTTATTATGACACTTTTATATGTTAAATAATCATGTACTCAACAAACTATGCAGACATTTTTCATCGGTTGCACTTTGGCAATACTTTAATAAACTAGCTTTAGTACTAAGAACCATGCTACAAAAAGGAGTAGACCTATAATCAGTGGTTGACAGGGCGACGGCGATAAGAAGGCCTATTATATAATCAGTGGGTGGCACAAGGCGACGGTGATGAGGAATCAACAAAAACACGACCAGTAAGTTACCTTTGGCACACTAAAACTTAAAACAATACTTCGTTCTATAAGTGGCAAATTGACAATATATCACGCTACCAATTAACAATATATCACGCTACAAATTCCGCGGCAATAGCTACCCTAAAAATATTACCGATACGTAAACTTAATTAAAACAACAGCAAAGTTCAAAAAGTCAAAGTTTCGCAAACAAAATCAGTTCCATCAGTTTTGGAGCGAAACTCGAGAGTGTAAATATATGTCGGTATAAAGTTTGTAGGTAATGACGGGTGGCCCCAGGCCCCGGGCCCCGCCGGTATCGGCACATAGTTAAAACTCACAGATCATTTGGCAATGGAGCGGTCGCAAACTATCCTAATTGCCAGCCTCGGTTTTAGATATCGCTGGGAAAATCCGAACCGATTTAGAGAAGTGTTAAAAGCGGAGCGAGAGCGGGGATTAGAGTTAGTAGAAAAATTTGAAGAAGTCACTTTAATTTTTCATTTTATTTCCATTCTTCACCCTTTTACTTAATTGGTATGCTGTTAAGCAGCTCGTAATAGGTAATATGATTAAATTGTCAAGAAGTCGAATATTACTGGAAAGCGAGTGTAGAGGTTACGATAGTTTGCATAGATTTAACATCCATCTTAATGTAATGTGAAATAGAAATCGTCTTAAATCGATACAAAAATAACCTACGAAAAGTTTTCTATATCCACACAACCACACAACATTCAACTTCTTATCGGCTCTTTAAAACTTGTCCATTCGACACAACAAGACTTATTCCCGCCCCGCTGCGCCGGTCGCTCTGTCCGCCTCCTTAACTTATCGGGCCACATTTTCAGCACGGGCCGCACCTATATCACTAACGACTGAAACGCCCATTGTGCGATAACCACCTACTTTATATACTTGTTAACTACAGTTATTTAGTTCCTATCTACCGAGCAACAGCAACTTATTCCGTAATGTACGCCTATTGGTTGGAACTTTGTGTCATTTGTTATGTATTCATCTGTTTGGAAGCTTTGGATTGTTTGTGCGATTTGACGATTTGTCGTGTTTATTGATAAATGGTTTTCTTTGTTTCAGGGTAAGTAGTCAATGGCAATCATCGCGTCCTACCTGCGGCACCTTTCCACTGGACGCAAGTTGCAAGTATTTTATTGTACTATTTAGATTTTGTGAGTTACCTTACGGTTTTACACAAAAAAATTAAAAGAACATTGTTGGTTTGTGAGTGATTCTAGGTACCTACATATTCAAAAAATTCAAGTTTGACGATACTCAAACCTCTGGCCATCGTATAAGTTGAAACCAGCAGTGCAAATATCTGAAACTTGGTCAAATATTCCATTCTCTAAACTCAAAGAGAAAAGCAATGTAAATCGGAATGCATTTCACTCAATACTTCTCATTTCTGACTTTGAGAGCTCGTAATCTTATTCCGTGAGTTTCTTTGCGAATATCTCTAGAAACAATCTGGTACAAGGTACAAGTTGCTTTTTTATTTAAGAAGCTTGGGATTGCTCAGAAGATTATGATTTCTGTAAATAATAGGTAATTAGTGTTTACCTTCTTCATCCGGCTGCTTGCTCGTTTTTGTATAAAATGGCGGACGGTATCCCTAATGTAATCTGGGGTATTATCAAACAGCCGTACGATGTCGTGTTTGATAATCTTATAGGTACATACTGGAGCGTTCCTACGAGTATGTCTCTAACTTTAATGATTTTTTAACAATTTTGACATTACATTTTGTTGAGATTTTCATCAACACAATTTTTTATAGCCGAACTTAGAACATGAACATAATACCCGATTCAAGACCTTTCAAAAGTCCGTGCGACTTTCATACTAATTCCATATTTTGTGTGTTTGTATCCATACTCAGCCCACGTTTATAATAGGGTTTGTTTTATTTATGGCGCAAGTCGTGGGTAATGCGCCACGTATAGGACGTGACCGGGACCAACCGCGCGCAGACAGAGTGCTGCGATTTACTCGTCTCATTTGAGTTATTATAACAATTTTTGGGTTGTTTGTAGAAGTTTAATTATGTGCTTTCGAGAGTGGAAGAACAAAGAATATTAAAGTAGGTTTAATGTTGTTCGTGCGATAAGAAGTCAAGATAGAAAGGAATCCATAGGTATGAAAGAATCTTGGGTAGTCGAAATTGGGTGACTGAAATAAAGTCTACAGACAGTCCAAACCTCGTAACAGACAAAATTATTATGTGTCTATAACTTAGTCTATAACATAGTCTCCAACTTTTGATGATACAAACTGTAGGCAGATTAAAAAACTTCTCTAAAATATCGATACTCTATTCGTGTGAAAAAGTAAAACTTTTTAAATTGGAAATTATACTGGAGCTGTTGTTTGTTGTTCCACAATGTTCCGTTTGTTTTACATATATTCATTTTAGAACAGTTAATGTTTGTGTGCCAAACAACTGAATATTTACGAACAAATATGCAAAAAATCATTTCCATACTGATGTGTCGTTCGAATATTAATAGAAATAAAAAAAAGTCAATATTCACAGAGCATAAATCACAGAAGGTACAAGCACTTGAAAAGACGCAAGTTATCCCCTTACAATGAACATTCTAGACTACACAATACACAGTATAGTAATAAAAAGTTTATACAATACTTACTTACTTTTTGTGACACTTGTTTGTAAACTACAATTAAGTTAGTAGCAGGTTACACACGACAGTTTGTGTAGTCTACAATGCAACTGCAATTCCTTGCAGGTCTAAACCTGATAATAGGTTATCCTCTACAAAATACCTAATAGTTATTACAGTGGACTAGTAATTTATACAAAGATCAAAGATAACGAAATCAAGCACATATGGCTTACGAACACTTTCAGCAACCTAATAATTTGCACAAACTTAACCTTTTCTAAACTAACTCAACATTGATAGTCAAAACTACAACCGAACACATGACCTATGAGTCTCCAATCAAACGAGTTATTTGTTACCACCGCGTACAGACATCTTTTATTACAATACACCCACATCGGCCATATTAATATTACCTGAGTGTTGATGGATGACATTAATAAGTATGAACGATCGACCTGTTGAGTATAATTCCAGTAATGTATGGCTTTATGTACATTATGTATATTTAAGTATTGTGATGAATATAGGTGTGGGTTTTATTTCGAGATCGGTATCTGTTGTAAGACGCTCTGATAGTGTCATTATTAGTATCGAGTTTATACATAAAATAGGAGGGCTTTTGTGACGTCATTGTTTCGGTCGTATTGGGTATTTGCCTAGCCTCTGTAAACTCAAGTCTAAGTGTTTATTAAACAGTACCCAAGACACCAGACTTACAGGCTAAATTAATCAACAGGGACAATTTGCTAAAGAAAAAGTGTAATTGACACAATAAACTTGAACAATCAAAACATTATAACCTTTTCATTTAAAAAGTTACTCAAGTCCAGTTAAAATAAATCTCTCGTTTGAAAATCTTTGCAGAACAAAGTAAAACAAAACAGCAATGTTGGCAAGTTAAAACAAATGCAACATTCAAACCGGTCGAGCCATAAGCTAAGCGATTAGCAACGCTCGCTTACGAAACGCTTTTCATTTCCTCTTAAATTCCATGTTTATTTTTATTGTATACTTTTGAGCTCACAATGTATGTTTAATTTTGCCGAGTGTTCGTTTTAACGTGGAGTGTGGGAATTATTGTGGGCCACGATTTATGCAGTGTGCACCTAGTTAGTAGACGTGTTACTACCGATGTTGTTGAAAAGATTTATAACTGGGAGTAGCTATTCTGAGTAATGGTATTGGTATCATATGGGCATTCCATACGTAGGAACTGAACAAGTATTTATTGCCAAGGGAATACCTTCGGCAGTCGTGAATGGTGTTGAAGACAGTCAACTATCGTGAAACAAAAAAGAAGGTAAAAATGTGGCTACTGACACAGGACTACAACGCTACTGAAAATTTACTGCAATCAACATAAATATTTAAGAACACAATTAACTGGTATTCACACACATACACACACACACACAAATACACACACACACACACAAATACACCCACACATAAACATACACACTCCCACTCACACCCAGGCCCACATGCACATTGACATATCTGCAGCCTTATTTCTAATATTATTTTGTCTCATCCTAGCTGAATTGCAATTTATTCTAAATGTATTACGAACTTTTATCACAATCATTATTTTCATTTTTTATTTTTATTTTTTATTATTGTTTTTAATTCAATTATTAATCAAAATTTTTAATCCTGATTTTATTCTAATTCTAATTTTAGAGCATAAGTAATTACCTGAATGTAAAATAATAACTATTGAACTTAATTTTAAGTAATTTAATTTTATCACCTTTTGCTGCATTAAACTTGCCCAATTGTAACTTAAATGGAAGAAGTCACTGGTTCCTGAAATACAGGTATTCTAACCTAGCTCTGGAGCCAGGGTCTCACATTTTTCTGTAACCTGTTTTTATGCCAATAAATTATTATTATTATTATTATTATTATTAGCTATTGTGTGAAAATAGGTACCTACTGAGAAAAAGTTTACAAACGTTACTTTATATTCAGGTGATATTCCATCACACCCACATAATTATATAATGTACTAAACCTAATGATACATTTTTCGTCCTACGGCTAAGCTAATTAATCCCTTAATTGGCTGTTAACCAATGGTTACTAGTGTCTGTTCCAAAAATATCTGCTGAAAATATAAACAAACTCTGTTCAAGTTTCATTCTTACGAAATCACTCACTATGGGGATTTAGTAAATATTATATCTCAACGCTTTTTCTAACAAGTATTGTTTGAATAACATTTTTAAACTGTAATTGATAACTCATAGATGAAAATTGAGGTCATTCAAAGAATAGCATCTTTAAAGTGTTTTAAAGTCATAATTTCGCGTTTATTTATTAAAATAATCTAATCAAAGCACTCAATTTGTAACTGGCACTAAAAATTGGCATCCACTTGTGCATTTTCTGATCCATTTGTGTACATTTTAATCATATACTTTTAGAACAGACCATAGGTACGTAGTCTATTTCCCAATAGGATTCCCAGAGTAGGAGCGTTGTATTTGCTATCATTTTTCATGTTAATAATAACAATCTAGTGATTGGGATAAAACAATGGGTGTGCACTAATTAGTAATACAGGATTAGCTAATTATGATACACGAGTATTGTATGCTGTGTAATTACTTATTTATTTAGTCATAATAAATGTTGGCTAATGATAATTTATGTACACAATTAGTAATCGATATCCGCGGTAGAAGTGTAGCTTATTATGTGTAGGTACATTTGTGTTATTATACAAAATGGAGGAATTTTGGTACAAAATGTTTAATTATAAAATAGATAATTATCATCAACCGTAACTAGGCGGATTCTGCATACATGAAGCACTAATTGGCCACTATGACCACACCAGACAACGTTATTTTAAGTATTTTGGTATACAAAAGAATAATTTGGAAAATTCTTCCTGCACTCGGATTTGCTACTTAAAGAAAAACAAAAAAAAAAATGTACAAACACATTTTTGAAAAGATCTTTCAGTTCAGATACCCAGTGACTGCATCCTAGGTGTTGAGTTCCGCAGCGCGACGCGTAAAACCGTGCCGTCGGGATGATCGCGGATTACTTCGCCGTCCGATGGCGGTCGCGCGTGAACTCTTATAGCGCGCCCGGGTTAGTACTACATTATTTAATTACTTCCGTTCTGCTTTAAGTGGGGTTTTTGGTGAATATTTTCTGTGGTCAGTGCTTACATATATAATGAGTCTTTAATGTCCTATGCGGAAAACTGTTTCATATTATGAGTATGTTCATATTTGAGGGTTAATTATCTAGTGCTAATATTATGTTTGCGGTCAGATTTAGATGTCGTGCGCGGGTTCATTATTAATTACGTGACGCGTTCGAGGAGAGCATTCGTCGCTGAGGAAGGGGTTAAGGGCTGACCTGGAATACTGTTGAGGACGGTTTAAATGGCTCCACGTGCCTTCATTGGTCAATGCTTTGTTCGGCACGAGATCACTTTTCTTCACTCACGATTAAAGTTCACTCAAAGTTAATAGGTCACGGTATTAGCAGCCCTTACATTATAGCGGTTATAAAAATTTGCCGCAAATTGTGCGCGGATGCACGTAATCACAAGTATGTGACTTCAGCGATATCCTGATGCAAAGTGTCCTTCGTAGCAATATGTCGACTCCATGGCGGTTGCAAACTACTTCCAATATTAGCCGGAGATGACCGAAGTACGTCCTCTTGTCTCTCAATTATTATGGGAGGGAAAGGGATGGATATAGGAAACGACCGAAATGCTCCCATGGTGACAATCTTAAATATTTTATAGAATAATGAATTTGAGTACGAGGCTTTTTAAACTGTAAGAGACAAATTATTTTATTTTAAATTTTTTGGCTTGTACACATAATATATACTCAGTATATGTCATAATATAGTGCAAAGAGCGTTGATTGCAGACTAACTGCCAACCACTAGAACCATAAAAATAAACCATACATAATTTAGGTTTCAACGTAAACGTCGCTAACCAAATTCCTTCGGTGTCTTTATGAGAACACTATATTGTGCCAGCTATAATCTTCGCAATAAATTTTCTTTTACTCTTATCATTATTTTCTAAAACGTCTTCAATCAGTAGAAATCTCGAAATAGTACGTCATTCTGCTTACACGTGTCAGTGGGCAGTGTAGCGCATAGGGTGCCCACTATGCCCAGTTGCCCATCGTGCCCAACAGAGTGTGCCCGCAGTGCCCAACGCGGCCTCTATTACACGCCGCATTAGGTAACCGTGCAGTCCCGTGCGTCATGTGACGGTGTAGACCTGTCCTTAAGTCTGAATGTGATATAGATGTGTCAGTTTGAATGTGATAGGTAAATGATTTATAGATTGCGTAGGTAAGTATATGCTTAGTTCTTTAAAAAAGTTCCAGCCTGAATTAACCATCAGGTTAATTCAGGCTATAAGTACTCTCAACTCTTACTTACGAGACTTAACTTACTTTCGAGCTCATGTACGATGTTTTTTCACAGTTAACTAGAATTAAATAAATCACAATACTTTTTTTGCAAAAAAGTATTTTGTAAGATTTTGACAAGGATCCGTAACTTTAGACAAAAATACCTTGAACATGTAGGTACAGTCAGCCTCAAAAAGTTGGAAGTCTGTAGACGATTTGTGTTCCATAATCAAAGTGGTTTTTTAATGCTTTATTAAAAATAACCAAGTTCTTAATACTTTTACGTGATAATTATTTTAAAACTTAGAATAGTGTTTATTGCACTTTACACAAGTCCGTTCCACTTTCTTAGAGTCTGATATAATAATTCAAACACTTTGTTCGTGTGATATATATGTGTCATTGTCTCTATTATTCATTCGCTTTTTACACTACACTAACTGAAAGGGTTTTGGGCGTTTTAGTCTTCGCACTATGTTTGTGTTGTGTAACAGCTGGATTGCTTCGGCGTTCACATGTCGGTGGAGTCAGTGTTCAAGGACCTCAGCAAATTTATGAATTATGTTTGTGACGGGTTTCATTTTTAGGTCACGATGAAGGTCGTCATTTCTTCTATACCAAGGTGCATTGACAACATTCCGGAGTACGTTATTTTAGAATTTCTGTATCATTTTGATGATGGTCGGTTTGGTACAGCCCCACAGTTGGATGTGATACGTCCATTGCAACATGAGAATATGCTTATATAATAACTTTGTGTTTTGTATCGATAGACAGGAGTTTCGCCCCATCAACCAATACATGTTTTTGAAACGCATGTCTAGTTCTTGTCTTTTCTTTTTAACGTGTGATTTCTAGCGCGTCAAGCGTTATACCAAGATATTTGACTGTATTAACGTGTGGCAATTGTTGGTCATTTATGAAGATAGGGAAATAATCAGAACTCTTGTTGATGAAATTAATGTGAAGTGATTTTGATTGATTCAATTTGATTCTCTATTTTTGTGCCCGGTCATGAACTTCGTTAACAGCGATTTGTATCTTTTTGACTGCTTCCATATGGCATGACCCTAAACCCCTAATTTCAAGGTCATCCGCAAAGGTTACAATAGTATTATTTTCAATCTCTGATATATCATACGTATATAAGAGGTAAAAGACTGGACTCAGCACACTACCTTGAGGCACGCCAGATTTCATAATTTTTAAGTCGAAATAGGCATGCTCGTGCCTTACTCGAAACATCTATCTGTAATGTATAAATCCAAAATATCGGCAAAACCATTGAGCAGCATCAGTTTTAGCTTGTATATCAAAACATTTGTGCCAAACTCTATTAAAAGCTTAAACCACATCTAAAAATACGGTGGAGTTTAGAACTTAGGACTTTAGAGTTTAGGACTTTTTTATCTTCAAGCGTTCTCTCACTGATGTTGGTAATTCTATGTACTTGGTCTATTTGTTGAGTGATTCCATCTGAAACCAAACGAATGGTCAGTGTAGCTGTTGGAAGTACAGGATGGATTGAAATCACAGATTTTCAGGTCGAGATGCAGGTTTAATTTTAGTAATAAAAATTTCACAAAAAGAAATGGCGCTCAATAGTTCGTGTATAGTCGATGGCAGATTTTGGTACAAAACAGAGCTGTTAGCTGTCAAACATTCTGTTACGGTATTCTCACAAACCACATATTAACAAACCTTTACTCATAAAATTAAAGTTGCCAACTCTTAAATCTAAGCATCATGTTAATACTATACAAACCAATTAAGTAAAAACCTAAACAGAAATAGAAAAATAACTGAAATATTAAGAACGCTTCGTTAACAGTCAGGATCAGGTTTCTCTCATTTATAATTGGTTTTAGGCGTTTTAAATACACTTTTTTAAACAGCTTTGATAGTATAGGCAACAGGTCTGTATGATGATACTTCGTGAGGTGGTTTACCCGAATTTGCAATCATAATCACTTCAGCAACTTTCCATGGCTCAGGAACATGCTTTAACACGAATACAGCATTGATGAGTCCGGTAAGTTTGACGATGGCTTTACGCGGGACACGTTTCAAGATTTTTCCAGTAATAAGGTCATATCCTGGTGATTTTCTCATGTTAACGTTCTGAATTTCTTTTGAAACTTCTTTGGGGATCACAAGCACTTCTTTTTATTCTTCTTTGATCTTGCAGAATATTGGTAAACTTTAGGTTGTCTACAGAGCCGTCGATTGACTGAAAGGTTGGTGATGTGCATATCTTAGAGCTTGTTGCTCATTGTTTACGGCCCATTTTCCATTACCTTTTCTGATTACACTGTAATTTAATTGTTTTAACTGATATCGCCACAGCTTGCGTGACCGGTTCCTCGTATTTACACTGTTCGTAATGAATGACACATATTTTCTTTAATAATAACCGCGCCACCTCCTCGGGTCGTGTTGTTAGGGTGCAGTGAGTTATAAACCCTATAACCTTAAAACTTTACAAAAGACTGTTTAGTGAAGTGCGTTTTAGAGATCAAACACACATTTATTATGCGCGCAGCCAAAGGTGGAACTCTCTGCCAGCGCCTTCAAAAGAAGAGTGGACAAATGTCTTCTGGGCACACTCGCTCTACCATAGATCTCATCCATCGCTTTCCATCAAGCGTGATCGCGGTCAAGAGCAGCCCCAATCAGCAATGAAAATATAAATATAAAAAACATCAATATTTTCTGTGTCCAGGACTACTTGCAATTCATGTTGGCGTTGCAGCAGTCCGTTGAAATTCCATACCAGTATTATAAGTGTGCTTATTTCAAGTGCTTGATTCTTATTTCTCTAGTCTTGTCGAATGAGGATATGCACATCAAAATCTGGTTGGCCTTGTCCTCAAGACTTAATCTAAAGTCTTCAGCACGAACTTTCAAATGAACATGAAATTAGCTAGTTGGCTATTTTGTACATTTACTCCGCAAGAAATTTACAGAGCAATGGTGCTAGTTGTACTATACTAGTAAAGTATCTGTCAAATAAAATGTATGTCATCTTGAGTTTTCGAATATCATATTTTTTTTAATATATTTGTTTTATATGTAGTTTAGCCTCAGTATTTATTAAGTTTATCAATTCAAAATATTTTTAATAATCGTTTCGGAAGTGGTTTTATTTCTTTATTTTAATGTTTTGTATTTCACAGTTTCTTTTCTACAATGTGATGAATTACGAAAATATTATTTACGCAATTAAATTATCTCCCAGCGCAGCTGAAAATTTGAGCGCAGTCCTCACGTCTCAACAGAGCGACGGCGACTGATTGGTGAAACAAAAATATCCATGAAGTTCCTGCAACGAGCGATGGAAGGTGACTTTTTCCAACAACTATTCAGAACGTCATAAGTGCTAAAAGCTTGTAGCCGTTATAGGTACTTAAAACCAAAAACAAAAGGAATTTCAAAAAATGCCGGCTCAATTTTTTCTGTTTATAATAATAATTAATCATCAAATTTTTATCCTATTAGTCATTAGCATATTAAGTGCAAAAAGAAAATACGTGAAAATTAGAGGAAACTTCGTAATGTTTCTCTATCGAGAAAATTTTAATATTTTATGTTTCTGTTCCACAAAAGTATCGAAATACTGGTACTGGTAGTAGATACTCATATTATTTTTATTTTATACATGTTTTATCAATTTCATGAAAAATCAAATTGAAGATAAGCTAGTTTCCTCTCAACTAGAGCACCGCTCACAAATAGTAGTTAAACAATCACTGAATTTGCAGCTACAACTAAGTAAGTAGTAGTATTCTATCCTATTCTACCCAAAGAGTAATATTTTTTGTGGCTACAAGTAGATACAAAGTTGTAGAACAAAGATTGTAGACGATTAGATTAATTCTTGTCGATGTATATGTTACAGTCAAAACTCATAACCAGTCAAAAGTACTTTTAACTAGCAAAATCAGTTAAAAGTACCTTTGACTATAAGCTCTCGACAATAGTACTTTTGACTGAAATTATAGTCAAAACTAGTTTTGCCCAATGGACCTGGTTAAAAGTAGTTTCAACTGACTAATTTCGTTAAAAGTAGTTTTGACTGGTTCTATCAGTCAACAGCATAACATGTTATACAAAACTGTCAAATTTCTCCAAATGATTTTAAACCTTAAAATGTTGATGGTTAAGTTCAAAATCGAATAAGAAAATTTGACAGTTTGTGGGAACTTGATGTACTGCTGTGTGTACGATAACGAATAATGTTTGGCATTTTTACTTTTATTACAATTAATTTTTACAATTAAAGTTCGATAAAATAATTAAACACTATAAAGTAATAATTTCATAAACAACATAATTAAAATACCTACAAAAATAATGGTTTGCACTATACCTGTGTCTAATAATAATAAGGTCTAGTCGACGGAGCCCCGCAAGGCGGGGCTTCTACTTCGGGGGATGGTGGGGTCTTCCAGACTCCGCCATCCCCTTCTAACCTAACCTGTCCGAGTCGGGGTGCCCAAAGTTCCGAGCTCGCTTCGCTCGCTCTTATAGTGGAAACCATTATTTTTATGGTTCATTAAATTAATTTTAAAACTGAACATTTTAAAGTGTGAAACATTATTTTTAAAGTGCGTTTATATTTACCTTATTTATCTGTTCCGTGATCTACGCCTTAACCTAAACCTTCGTAATAAACGAATTTACAACATATACAATCTTTTATTACATACTAACAGCTGGTTAAAAGTGATTTGACTGATGCTCTAGTGATTAAAAGTAGTTTTGACAAAGAGCGTCAGTCAAAATCACTTTAACCACATATTGTCAGTTAAAATCACTAATAACTACAGATTTTCAGACAAAACTACTTTTGACAAACATGTTCAGTCAAAATTACTTTTGCTTGATTTTTTCAGTTAAAAGTACTTTTGACTTGACTCTAACATATACATAATTTTGCGGCTGACTGTATTCTGACGGATGGGAAGATCGCGGACTGTCATAAAAAGAACCGTCTAGGTACAAACATAAGTCTGTGGATGGATTATACGCAGAAACAGTACAGCGCTCTACGCGTCCAATACAACAACGCGTTCAGGGTGCTTTTGGGGCTGCCTCGCTTCTGCAGCGCGTCGGGGATGTTTGCGGAGGCGCGTGTAGATTGTTTCCACACAATCATGCGCAAGCGGTGCACATCCCTGGTGAGTAGGGTGCGGGCCAGCCGCAACAGTATCCTGAACGCTTTTGCTGAACGTTTTGACTGTCAGTACGTGAACCACTGCTGCATGGTTCACTTACTGACTAAAGTTAAGATATTATTTTAATTTTGTTTATAGTAATGTATATTTTATGTAATGTAATTGATTAATAATTTTTAATTTAGTTTAATTATATGATCTAAAGTTGATTGACATAAATAAATAAATAAGTAGCCGAAATATAAGATGAAGATATAACTATATTCACACAGCCCATTAGATTCCCAAATAGTCGTCTTTGTGCCAAAATACCTACTGAACCTTTAACAAATATATTCGAAGTACGCAAATAGACAGGAGACCCGAAAATCTAGGAGCACAATGTATAATGGTATCGGTAATAGGAATAAATTGATAATTACAATAACAGTAATTAGTCTGGGTTTTCATATTTATAAATAGACGTGACAACTACACGTAAAGTATTTTATTTCGCACAATTTTTATCTAATTCGGGTTCCATAGCTTATAAGTCCAATATGTGTTAGTAAAAATAGATCATTGTTATTTTTTACAGTGCTTCAGTATCTTGTGTCAGTTTCTAAAGAACAAAAGGCAAGATATATTGTTGCATATCTTAGGTACCGCAAGCACGGCAAGGCTTGACGGGGTTTATAAAGGTATTATATTTACAAGTAGGTAACCCAACTATAGTTTTTTGCAATGTTACATATCTCCAAAAAATATGCGTTTTTGGCGATCATTTTTGCCAGAAATGGACGAAACTATTCGTTACGCGTATTCCCGTGATTTAACGTTTTGTTCCGAAATGTACGGTGACAGTCTCCCCAAGAAGCGGAGCCGGAAACTTGTACAAAACCTTACTATGATACCGTGCCAAGTCTCGTTTTTAAGATATTTCGCTTTAAAAAATAAAAATATCTTACTTTTCTAAAAGAATAATAAAGTGCCTAGGTTACCTATTCTTATTTTTATGGCGCATGAATTAACGCACCATTATTTTGAAGATACACCATAGATTAAAATAGAACTCTTTAAATGGATGTACAGTCAACCGAACGTCGGTAATACTCAAAGAGATTCAAAGTATAATTAAACGTCTTCGCATTTAAACTAAGAAACCTGCTTTGAAATAAAAACACTATCCATGTCACATTAAATTAAAGCGCAAATAAAGGTATGCGTTTTAATAGAAGAATTTATCACGAGGGAATGTAAGATTTTTATTTCAACCACTTTCATTGCCACTGTCTCAACAAGAAATAATAAAAAAACAAAATGCCCAAAAGCCGTCCTTAACAAACAGCGGTCAATAGTAATATCTTAACTCTTAGTGTGACGTCACAACTCACACGTACATGAACCGCACATAAACTCACCGCGAACACACGAACATTATCTTATCCGGTATTACCCGGCCTAATGAAATGCGCGGAATACCGGACCTCTTGTTAATGATTTTGATGTCGTTTAATTTGGCCGGTTCATCCGGGTGAGAATTTTAGTCAGTAGTGGAGCTTTTAGATGGTATCTTGGTCGGGAGTGAAGTTGTTTATATTGTGAGTTAAATGAATGTAGCGGCAGCTAGTTAGGTGGTGTAGGTAACGGTCATTGTGATTTAGTAAAAGCTCGTTAGTAGTGTAATTTATTTAAAGCCCCAAAACTCTACCATTACGAAATTATTAACAGTTACCTACCTACATGTTTCTGTGTTTCAATTCTTACTTGTTATTCTGCATAAAATCGAAATAACCAATAACAACACAAATGTAATCCTCAAGTAATTGGTCGCAGTTAATAATGTAGTTCGTCCTCAACAAAAGATTATAACGGCGCTTTTTTTGGTTTCGATAAATAGAAAATAATAAGTAGTCCTTATGGAGTCTAATAAATAATAATAGTCTTTAAAGACTGCTTATAATAATTGTGCTTCTTTGCGATAGATCCACTACAGCGGAACATTTCAGTGCTTAACAAATAGGGTAATTGATATGTTTAATAATGCCTTAAACTAAGTTTATTTATTGCTTTTGATGACTACTAATGGTCTTATTGATGGATCTAAATTAAAGTAGAAAACTAAAGAGAGTTACAAAATTAAACACAATTTTTGTTGAAAATATAATTAAAATGAATACGCTCCGATTTTCAAGTACCAAAGTAATTAGAAAATTCTACAAGTACTTAAAAGTTTACGCCATTTACAGGCTTCAGGCTAGTCCACTTACAGATTCTAAATTGCTTTACTTTATTTTATTCATCCATGAACTACAATTACCTTTTCCTGAGGTTTATCAGATAGAAAATAGAGGTAGGAATAAATGCTATCCCACACCAATATTTACAATTATTTGTATAGCGTATACATTTTCTACTTTTTGCCAAACCCCTATCGGGTGGACCATTCAAGTATTCCTTTTGTTGGGATTATTGAGTGAAAGCGAAAAGGGAAAATCCTACGGAACCTTACGTACTCTATGCGTGACCACTGCTATGTTATCTGCCGCTCCCCTCTGAGACGTGTGTTGCCGGAGGGGTCAGGGGGTCTGACAATGTAAGTGAAGGGGCCTAGTTAGACTGGTCCTGTTTTAATGTGGGTAGGTATAAATCGGGTGTGTAGCAGTGAGTCAAGTGCGGTCAGCGGTCGGTCTTATGACATGGAGATGATTGTCCGTTCTTTGTTGTATTACTTGTAAATAGACGCCGAACGAGCGGGATGCTGTCAACGTAATTGGCTCGTATATAATCCGTATTATTCTTTTGTTGTTAGGTTTTTCAACTAAGTGGCCGCCAGGTCGTAATACTTGGGACTTCAGTCGGAAAAGGAAGAGATTTTGTAACAAACCATCTAACTATGTATTCAAGTTATTTGATAAGCAAAAATGTTGAAGTTCTTAAAACAATATCACACTGTGACCAAAGCGTTGTCTTCGGACATGTACATAATAATTATATTAGACATATTAGGTACTTACTGTTTTGAAATCTATGCATATTTTGATTATGTGCGTATGCTCGAATCTCCACCATCAATAATATAATTGTTAATACTCATAAGACCCACGTCAGTGGTAACAAAACCTGTATAAGCTGATCTCTTATTCTTTTGAAACTCCGTACAGCGCTAGGCCAGCAAGCGGCTCATGGAGCGACGTCCGGTCGACTGTTATGTACGGACCCTTATTTTGGACCATAATATACCTACATAAAACCATATACTTACATACATGTTGACATACAACGCATGGGATCGGAAAGTAATTCGTAAAAGAATGCGGGGCATCGGTTATGGGGACCCGTAGTGTTAGAATCGAGCCGATGGCATGTATTTAGAATATATTGTATGTATATTTATATAGCAGTGATCAGAAATCAAATTCTTTTACATAGGGAGGGGGCACATGTGACTAAACGCGGCAGTAGGTCGTGTGGTTTATCAAACATTTTGTGTTATCCGAATTATTGGGTTGTATCCCCTTTTTACTGGAAGCACCTGACCACGACTAACTTTTTGTGGCAAAATCGGGCATGGATCAAACCATTTGTCTGTTTCATATATTTTTGTAATTGGCATTTCTAAGGCCCCATTTATTTTCGGTAAAATAATTATTGTAAGATCCTAAAATCTATACTCGACGGTCTAAAATCACCCACACGCAGTGAGGAACCACAAATAAGGTATAAATAGGCATCACCCCCGCTATAAATAGACTGCGGCAGATTTAATCGATATAATAGACAATTTTACGACTTTACCTACTTTCTTAACTATAGAAGGCACGACATTAAGTCCAGGTACGACGGTTCTAATATTTTTATAATATCATAAAACGCGTTTATCTTCCAGCAATTTTGCTAAGAGCTCCGCCCGTGTGTTAGTTAGCGCGTAGTTAGAGTATAGTTAGTATAGTTAGCGTTAAGTAAACGTAGCGTATGTGCGACAACTTCAGCTCATACTTTAAACCTAATTAGTTATTGCAAAACACGAGTGGAAGCGGTCTTACTTAGTCTTACTTTGGCTTAAGCTATACATAGTTACTTTGTAAGCTTAATTGGGTTAGTGGGGAGCTACGCTGCCCGTTAAAGCTTTTAAAGTTTCGGACTTGATCTTAAGTAAAAAAAAACTTATTGAAGAATCGTAAGCCACTTCCTTGTTTATATTTACTTGGTATTTGTTTTCGGAACATGTTTGGATTTATTTTTTGTTTAATGTTGTGTATTATATAAACCAATTCCACACACCTTCAACGGGTACCTATGAAAAAAAGATGTAAAGAAATCTGCGGCCGCACTATGCACGTTTTACAGTGATACGCGTTGAGCTACGGCGTAGCCCGGCCTGTGCTACGGCGTAGCCTACCTTGTTACGAACGCGCGGTGTTCACACTACTGAATATTTTCAAGAAAGTCGCGTCTACTAATCTCTAAGATACACCTTATTTATTTATTAACTATTTTTGTACACACAACAGACAAAACCAACAAGAATAAAATAGAGATTGAATACAGAGGTTCCTTTTAAGAAATTACGTTATACTTTTGTAAAAAGAATAAAGTTGTTAGCTCCAGGGCTTGAAATACCGGTATTTTTGGAAGCCGGTACCATCGACCTTAGTGTGATACTGGTACCAGAGTAGAACATGAACTATTGGTACCGGTACCAGTCACAGTACCTATACTATTAGCGTTTCTAATCAGTATCGGTACCAAAACCGGTACCAAACAAATATTTCCGTAAATTATAGTGTGAAAACAGATATAGTAAGTAAAAACGCCGGTTAATAGGCATTAAAAAAATCGGTTCAAGGCTGCCAACCGTATGAGGTTCCTCGTACAAACATTGGATTTGTGGTACGCCCCGGATACCTCATTTTGTTACCGGTACCCAACTGCAACCGGTATCCAAGTACCGAACTGGCATGAACCGCTAAGTACCGATACAAAACCTGTACTTTGGGTACCGGTTCCAAGCCTTGGTTAGCTCGATATCCGTGGTTAGCTCTAACGATTCTAGACGATGAGTTCTATTCAATGTTAGAGCACGTTTGAGGAATCGTGATACTCAAATCTAACTGTTATTACTGTACGTGGGGTACTCAATTCTCAATGCCAGTGGAAGCGTTTAAAATAATTAAAATAAGTATAACTCTCATAAGCAATTCAGGTTCTAAAGGGTATGTCCTAAGTATTTTACTAAAACTACTAAATGAGAGGGTTTCCAAAGTTTTCGCTTAAAGACTTAGAAAATCTATCTCATCTGTAATCATAGGCATTAAGTACTATATTATTACATTCATCAGGAGTATTTAGGTTAACCCACAGGTTTAGGTACTCATGCGGATTATATCGGTTTACTACCTATAGTTTAAGACTGAACTCAGCACGTTGTCTCTACAAGTCAACGCAACCGCACCGGCGAACCAGCTCAAAACAATAGGATTCCGATCCAAATACCCCAATGAAACCCACACCAGAAAAACGTACATTCTCATAAACACCAGGTCTATATTTACTGGTTACCGAAAGTTGCACATACTCGTATACTTCCATTCTGCGTGGAGTAGCAACCGCCTGCGACCTTGCCTCGATTGATTCGGCCGACCCGCACAAAATACGCACATTTATAACCAACCACCCACACTCTTTACCCGGCACTGGACAGATAAACACAAAAGGTCAACAAATGACAAAGGATATTAAGC
Source organism: Dryobotodes eremita (assembly GCA_917490735.1). NCBI lineage: Eukaryota > Metazoa > Arthropoda > Insecta > Lepidoptera > Noctuidae > Dryobotodes > Dryobotodes eremita. The sequence continues at coordinate 3,020,384 of OU823245.1, forward strand.
TAAACCAATTTCTTAAAGATAACGCTTAAAACTTATATTTTTTCTTTGGATGATGGCAACAATCATTGGACGTTAAATTTTCCTATCGGTGGTCACACCGGGTATAACATATTAAACTATCGGTGATTGCCCCATCTTATTTTAATACATATTTATACGTTATTGATGATATTACTAAAAACATCCGATGTGTCCAGGGTAGTTAGTCCTTGTACTAACATCGTCGCTGCCTTGGTAATCTTTTCACCATGGACATGAGATATTTTTACACAGTTCGTCTAGAAACCCCTAGATATAAAATATGCATGTATCTATTTATTTATGTGCATCCCTGGAAAAATTATTTCATGTCCATAGAGTGCATCGTCTATTCATTTTTGCTTGGTCCGTTATCTCAATTACACACTGATTAGATGTAACACTTCTGTTCCTCCCTACATGATGTCCCTACGCACCTGTAGCTCAACCCCTTTGTTTTAATCCCCCCAGTTAATATCCTTGGGTGAAGCACGAGGATATAATCAAATAATTCGGTTGGAACAATTGTTTTTCCGCTTATAAGATAAATCAAATTCATCAAATTCATTTATTCATCAAATATAAGCTAACAGTTTACACCAAATCGCTTATATCTATGCTAATTCTACAAATTTAAATAAAAAAAAAAAAATTACACATCTTAGACTAAACAGCTCAACAATTATTTCTTCTTATTTAAATAAATACACACATGATTAGCGATTGTCCTTCGAGAGTCAAAAAATAAATCTGCTTCAGGAATATATTTTAGAAAGTCATTTATTAACTTAATTGTTTTACAACTTGAGTGTTCTTAAACTGAGATGATAATCTAATGATGAAACCAAGACATTTATTAGCGACTTTGCAAATTTTAAAAATACGCTCGTGAAAATTTAATTTGCTATCCATTATTACTCCCAAATCCCGGATTGAGAAAACACGTTCCATTGACGCGCCAGCAAGATTATAATCATTTCTAGTCGGATTACGGGATCGGGAGAAAGTTATAGTTTTACACTTAGAATGATTAAATGACAATTTATTTTTCACACTCCATTCAACCACAGCGTCAATATCATGTTGTAGTGCCTCACAATCCTTAGCGTCGGTTACAGAGAGGTACAATTTTAAATCATCAGCAAACATAAGGCATTTTGCGTTAGAGATAACAGTAGGTAAATGATTGATCACTATTCAAAATTGTGTAGGACCAATGGTACTACCTTGACTTACCCCTGATCTAGTAAAATACTCTTCCGACTTATATCCTTCTACTTTAACAAACTGTTTACGATCTTTTAAGTAGTGGGCCATGAATTTCCAGAGAGAAGTTGAGAATCCTAGTAATGCAAATTTATTTAAAAGCACATCATTATCTACAAGATCGAAGGCTTTCTTGAAATCAAAGTATGCGGCGTCCACCTGAGAACCAGACTTAACTCTACTGCCTATATAATCAACAAATTCTATATGATTAGTCACCGTGGAGCGCCCAGAACGAAACCCATGCTGGCAATCACTCAGTTGTCCTTTAATTTGTTTAAAAATGGCGTTATTAAGAATAGATTCAAATATCTTAGCAAATACACACAATATAGCAATAGGTCTAAAGTTTGTTGTATCTGTGGACGACCCACATTTTGGTATTGGAGTCACTCTGGACACCTTCCACTTAGCAGGGTATAAACACTGTCTAAGTGAAAGATTATATATATATAGTAAAGGCTCCTCTAAGGCCGACGAGCAATCCTTTATTAAGAAACCCGGTATATTGTCGGGACCATTAATAGGGAAATATTAATATGGGAGCTTTTTATCATCTGTGTAGGTTGTACATACCTAAAAAAAAGTTTAATGTTCGTTCATGAAAGGTAATTACAAACTTTTCTGTTCTTGTGATCGTGCATCACTTGTGATATCGCAGTAACTATTTTATATTTTTGACCGATTTCAAGAAAAAGAAGGAAGTTCTCAATTTAACTGTATTTTTTTTATGTGTTAGCTCAGAACTTTTCCTGGGTGAACCGATTTGGATGATTCTTTTTTTATTAGAAAGCTGGTGCTTCACATGTAGTCCTATTTATATTTGATCAAGTTCTGACCAGTATTTTTTGAGTTATCCTTAATACTGCGTATTTTCTCCACTTAGTTTATATTGATGATGATGTTTTAATAATTTCCTGTCACTGTTATTTTCATATCAAGTAGTAGCACAACAAAAAAGTGAAAAATAAAAACTTTTTTACAAAAAAACATCCGACTTCCAAAAAAAACACAAAAATACGAAAAATAACTTTAATTTCGGAAGTCGGTGGCCAAAAACGAAAATACAAAAACCAAAGACACTAACTTCCAAAATTAAAGTTATTTTTCGTTTTCTAGTGTTTTTTTTTTTGGAAATCGGTTGTTTTTTTGTAAAAAAGTTTTGTATTCTGTATGTAGGTATGTAACTGAAACCGGATTCTGTTTCAGAAAAATTATACTGAATAATCAAGGCAAGACGTTTCCCACAAAATATGGCTTTCGTTATGAATTGATGTTTCATTTATCATGTAAAATCACTGCATTATCATGTAACTCATGTAGTTCACATAGATTGGTGCTTTTGCTGGTTCACTATTGGGCTTAGCTATTGGTAGTCTAAGCACCTCTAATTGAACTTTTTTCTATGATTCTTGACCAGAGACAAACCAGAACAGGTAAGAAAAGTTACTTGAACTGTCTCTCATAATATAACATAACTTCACGCTTGTTTTCCCTTAAGGTTTAGGCAGAGGTGTACACCCATAACATAAAGTCTTTGGTAACGAGGGTATATTCAATATTATGTAGGTATCAATATGAAACTCTGAAGTTATAACTGCTATTCTGAGTCGAACAAACTCCCACTACATCCTGTAAAACTACACACAGTTTAACAACGCCACGTTTGTCAAATTAAACCGGCGACACTTGCATACACCGGTTGACATAACGCGCCAACTTTCGACTCAACCCGACATAAATCATCCCCGCCTCCCTCGTCACCCTCTCGTCACCGGCACCCGGGGATGACGGGGGGTGACGGGAATGGCGTTATCTTACCAAATTAATTCTACTTACAAATCTTTGTGCCTGCTCCCTTTCACGATGAATGGAACTTCGAGAGGGTGAACTTTATGTGACTTGCTATCAGTCGGAGTTGTGCCTTTGGTTTGTGTGATTAATTGCCTATGATGTGTGTCAACGGGCTCTTGGGTTCATTACTGAAAAACTCCATTAAATGAACAAACTTCGTTTCAGTGGACTATGAATTTGTGTAGGACTGATTTGGATTTAGGGCTGATTGATTGATAATCGTATTCAAAAATGATTTTTTATTTCAAATTAATCAGTCATCCTTCGCATTTTCTTAGTGGTATGATACCTATATCAATTTATTTCGTCCTCAATAGCCACATTGTAGTGGCACATAAGGCCCAGCTCCAGCAATGTAACACGTTATACTGTTCCTACATATTATGTATACATACAAGTATATTCCCAGCTCAGCACTGAAATCGTTTTACATCGTGTCTTCCAATTTAGCATTTTACCGCTCGCTCGTAGCTCTCTCATTGCAAGTAATATAATTTGATGTCGGCCTGTAATGTGTTCCTTTTCTTTATACATTGTTTCCGTTCGTTCGTATTTGTTACGCAAATCAATCCTGAAATACAACCGAGGATGAAGTCAACAAAAAGCTTCGTAAAAACGGATCGAAGAGAATCACGTAATTTATAAAAACGGGTTCTGACTGACGTTGATCTATTGAAAAGATGCCCGTAGATCAGATCAGATGTGGTACAATGTGGCTTAGTCCGTGGTAGTCAACCTTCACGCTTGTCCCGTGCCACGAGCTAAACGTTCAAGCGACACGAGAATTGCGACAGCTACTGTGGGGGAAAATGTATGAAGTGGTTTAAAGCGTGCCATGAGTAACCGCGACGCGACAGACGGAAACTGCTGACGCGTGCACGTGTCGCTTGACGCAAGCCGCGTCGCAAGTCGCGTCGCTTGAGAACGTAAACGGGGTTTTAACTTGTCGGGCCTACAACACAGGGCCGACACAAAAAGACCTACACAGTACACACGCAAAGCTCGTCTTAATCCCTTTCAAGAATTGTTGTTCAAATATCAGAGAATGGACCCTTTCAATTACAATCAGGCGCTTAATTAGAAGGGAGTGGGCGAGTGTTTATGAAGGTCTACCGGGGTCCGAATCAATGGGCCACTATTTAGGACTATGTAAGGTTTTGTCGCCGGAGCATAATCTGCCAGCTTTTGTTATTGGCGCCATTTTGTTTACTTGTTATTGTATCGGTGGTGCCGCTGCGTCGTACTTTATAGTGTCTGATGTTTAAAACAATTACCGTTTTGTAATGTGCCAAACAACATCTTGTTTAGCATTTTATCAAAGAAATAAAGGAAGTAAATTACGTTCAATGGCACTAAAATAAATAATAACATTCAAAAAAATTACATAAAATACCATGCTTGTGCTAAAAACGCTAAGTTCCATCGGCGTTTCTAATCAATCGATCAAAATTAGTAGATAATAGAAATAACTTATATGCGATTCTCTCTCGTTTCTTTAAACGGTCTTGGCTCTAACATGTCTACCTGAGTTTATTAATATTAGTCGGGAAGTGATCGTAAGTGCCTTATTTTGTACTCAGTGACCCACGTGAGATCACAAATGGAGCACGTAAATATGTCTATACCACAAGGCAGTGTCTTAGGGTGCATTTTATTCCTAATCTATATCAACGATTTGCCGAGAGAAATAAATGTCCACAGTATCCTTTTTGCTGACGACATCTCAATAGTGTTTCCATGTGACGACGGTAGCAAATTAAATTTAATACTGGACGATATACTTACAAAAATAGTAAATTGGCTAAAGGACCACAATTTGGAAATAAATTTCTCTAAAACAAAACTTATGCAATACAGACCTTATCAAAAACGTCCATTGAATATTAGCTACTCGTTCAAAGACATATCGCTCCAGTGTGTCGATGAATTTAGACTCTTGGGTCTGATAGTTGACACTAATATAAATTGGAAGGCACATATTAATGTTGTATCAAACAAACTTGCGAGTTTTGCGTATGCTTTAAATGAGTTGAAAAGATCAAACGACTTCAAAACAGCGATGACAGCATACTACGCCTACGCCTACTCGTGGTTAACCTATGGCATTATAGTGTGGGGAAATTGCGTTGACGTAGAAAAACTCTTTATTTTACAAAAAAGATGTGTGAGAATTCTTGCGAATATAGACCAAATGCAGAGCTGTAAACCTTATTTTATTAAATATAAAATGCTCACCCTAACAAGCATTTACATTATGGAAGTAAGCAAGTTTGTTAGAAAACAGGCGTCGTTATTCCCTGTAGCTAAGAATCTAAGACCGCTGCAACGCTCCTTAAGAATAAAAAATGAATTAGCATTGCCGAATTCAAAACTAGCTATGTTTCACTCAGGACCTCTTGTAATGTGCATAAAAATTTATAATAAATTACCCAATGAGGTCAAGCACATAGAATTTGACAATAAATTTGTAAACGCACTTAAAATGCACCTAATTCAGAAGTGTTATGAGTATTATAGCTTTAACGAGTTCCTAACAAATTGACACTGTAATATCAATATTGTAGATTATTTGAAGATTGACGCAATGTAATAATGTAGAAATGTAATAAATACATCCCATAATAAATAAATTAATAATGAAAGGATGACAATAATAATGTAATAATATATTTTAAAATAACTTCTAAATAACAATGCATGCAATAATAATTTAATTTATAATTAAGAAACATAATGTTGCTGTGCCCTAGCAGGGTTCATGTACGAAACTTATATTTGTAACAAGACCTTGTAAACGACATGAATGCAATAAATAAATACATTGAACGTAAAACTATCAGAAACATGATGAGATCATGGACCACCCAAAAAGTGAGATTACATTTCATGAATCACGTGAGCGTGGCGTGGTAAGCAGAACGCTTGACCTAGTCTCACAGAGAACCGGTAGCTTACCCTCGTGACAGGTGCGCACTTAACGTCGCTCTCAGGCCGCTCATACGATAAGCACTCTAGTGGGATTCCTTACGATGGGCTTTAAATCAACACGAGAATATCTGCTTTAAAAGTGGAAAACAAGAGTTTAAGGAATTAACGTGGATTTTCCATTTAATCGTATTTTATTTTGTGTATGTATGCATGTATCTAATTGATGCAGTTGTGAAAATACATAGAAGCACATGCACAAGCAAAAGGGTAAATCATTAGGTAAATATAGCGAGGTAAGATTTTGTGAAGATTCTATCAACAGGCAGATAAGTAGACAATACAGAAAAACGATTGTGAGCCTGAAAACGTAACTACACAAAGTTTTCCATGCAAGACACGTCTAAAAATACAGAAAAAATAACAAAAGTAGCGTAGGATCCTTTTCTCTTTAAAAATAACCTTTTAAAAACATGGTATTTAGTCATTAAACGTCACGCAACCTAGCTTATTGTGCCAACTTACTAAAGTTATAATGAGATGATGAAGTCGTTCCACAACTCGCGACGAGTGAGTTACATAATTAGCAGCTCCTAATGAGCCAATGCGTAGCACAATACAGGGAGTACGAGTATCTAAGAAAGCATGAGTAATTATGACAATTACACAACAACAACCATTTGCTCGAATACCTCCCAAGTTCTACATCCCGATAGAGTTGCTAAGGGTACCAAGATTCCTTTCTCAGTACCTTTCTCAGCGTTAAAATTGTTTCCATAATATGAATATAGAAAATTTTCTCAACTCATAACTCATTATAAATGGGTACCATAAATTAATACGATCATAACGTTCTAGCCATTGATAAAGTGAAAATATGTCGCTGAAGCGGAGCGGATCACTTCGTACACAGTAACGCAGCATTCCACTTTCCGTAGAACTCATACAAATAGCCGGTAGGTACATATCTAATCCTATTCTATGCCCGTACACCGCGTGTGTTCCATACCAATGAAACGTCCGCTATATCCACACAATGAACTTTGATACACATTTTCCAATGCCTAGTATTTCAGCAAATAACAACACTTTTATGTATGAATAAACCTCCAACAGTATGGAATAGGGTACCCTTTCATATCCAATGCTTTCTCTCCTGAATGCTACACTTAAATAAAATTCATGTACCGGATAAATTATTCCGCAAACTTTATCTTGTTTTTGTAATATCTTAAGCAACGGGCAATCACTTCGGGCATTTGCCTAAAATATTGCGCATTGTGACTTACCCGAGCAGATATTTTTATACGGACATCATAAAAAGGTTGTTCCTCTTTTATATTTTTAATAACTTCTACCTGAAAGTATCTCCGAGCAAGTAAAATGTTTACTGCAATCAATAAACAGAAAACATTCCATTAGAATATCGATGCGGAAATAAAAACGGATAAATATAAAAGGGTGTTGGTATAAACAGGCGAACGCACGTAAATTCGGCGATGCGATAAACCGCGGTCCAATATCGTAGAGAATGAATCCCGAAGACAAATTGTGTGGGATCGCGCGATAAAACGCGCTTGTCGGCGCAATACCGCGCGCCTGCAAATAAACTCGCGCCGCGACTGTTTGTACGACGGAATTAAACGCCGCCAAGTGATCGCCTTGTTGATGTACACGCTGCTTTATGTATTGGGTTAACATACGGCACATTGATTGTTAGGGGAAATTTGAATCGAGAGCTGAATATTACATGGATCAATATTAATATTACGCGATTACCTAGCGGTTAAGGGTCGACTTGGTTAGCCCTCAAAATACAACACATAACTATCACTGCAAGACATTCCCAAACATAACTTTAACTCTTCCATTGTGCGCTAATAGGGAAGAGCTACAAATCACACAACCAATAAGAGTGCGTGATTACAGGTACCACTAAGCGCCACGGCCGCCGCGCGCCGGTGGCAGCGGCCGGCGCGCGGCGCATCAATCATTCGTAATTTGACGCGGCTAAAACACGTCTTAACGCGGCTAAGTGTGTGTGGTGCAAGTGCAAGGTTGTAGCGAGGGAAATATTACCTTCACTAAACTCGTCAGATGTTCACAGATGAGTGTGTGATGTGAAATTTTTCTGTAAACCTTTCAAGATACCAACGAAAATGAAACATTGCAAAGATACATTACGCACAAAAGTGAATTTCCACACTAAGTTAGTTTCAAAGTTTCTTATCGTTTCATCAAAATTATTATAAAAACTTATTCCGTTTGACGAATACAAAAAGCTATGAAGTAGAAACGGAGTAAAAAAGTACCACAACAAAAAAAAGTATCAATAAAAGCTCTTCCGTTGATGACTCACATAATTCAAAAGAAAATGAATTTACACGTTGTTCATATTATTATAAATGTTATTTTAACTGTGCAAAATAAAGCAATTATTGTTGCGCGAAGAGCGGAACAATTTGTTGCCTACAATAGCTGTGCACGCGTTTAAAGAGATTGCCAATCAATCCCGTTAACCCGGGATTATGAACCGTGACGATTTAACGAGAAATATTCGCGAGCACGGGAGGCGGGACGTGGGACGCGGGATTGCGCTTGTGTTTATTTTATTTTATTGTAGGTGAGCCTTTGGTGATCGTTACGATTTGTTCCTTATCGCACGCTCCGCGGCGCCTCAAAGTAATATTGACAAATTACAATTGAATAACAATTCTTCTTTGTCACGTCTTCAATTTGTTTTGTAAAAAGATTACAGCCTCCGAGTTTACAATAAAATTGTAATAAAGTTGTAGGAGTTGGACCAAAAATATAACGTTATCCAGTCCTCTAGGCGTCGTTAACAAAGTCGCCAGAGAATAATTCTGTCTGACCGATGTAGCTATTTCTGCCACAGATTTATTACAGGGGAATTCCTGCAAAAGGACAGCGATTATTACTTACTTTCGTTATAGTACAGACAATAAAGTCCGGTCATCCCAGAGGCGACATAAAACAAAACCCATTAGAATCCCGTGAAGTTACGACCCTATAAAGAGTTCTCCGTCATTAAAACAAAAAGTTAATAATCATATGATAATTTATACGGAACAGTGTAGCATGCATTTTAATTAGGACTGTAACTCAAGTCTGAAGTTGGACCGCTCCGAGTTGCCGGGTATCCGGCGCTGGAGTTGAGGTGATAAATAGTGTTCCCGGCCACTAAATCACACCTTTATATGAAGGCATCCGAATTAAGGCGCTTCCACAAACGCTATTCTTATCCGGGATTGTAGTGTCGCCTTTGTGTTGAATTAGAAAAATATACGAGGGCTCATAATAAATATTAGGAGCAACGCCTTTACAAAGCTACGTCGTGATGAATTACAGACGTAATATTTATGCGCTCACATAAAAAATAAGTAAAGAAATTGTAGAAGGCGTAAATTAAGATTTTAGTCTTGGGATTTTTGGCCCAAGTTCTTAATCTTAATACACTTTGTACTACTATTAATCTTTGTTTATGTTAGTTATAATTTATCTTTATTTCAACGTGAGAAACGACGTCTTCAAATAATTTTTCGTGCCATTTGATATACTTATTCAATTTCCCAGCAGCAACCACAGTTTTGGTTGAACGTAACCGACATCGGTGAAGGAAAAACATCGTGAGGAAACCTGGACTTAAAGTCAATTTAAGAAATCGCCAACCCATCTTGAGCAAGTGTGGTGATCAACGCTCGTGCCTTCTCTGTATGTAAAGGACTTTGCCTTACAGTGGGACAAGAATTAGGCTGGCATTACTATTATTATTTTATACGTAACCCAATCCTTTCTTTTAAATACTATTGTAATTTAAAACGCAATTTTGTTTTTTTTATATATCCTTCCGTCGAATCCTTTCAAATATTCTTCGCTGCTGACTTGCATTCCCGACGCCGTGTGCTTGGCGCGGCGCGTGCTGTGGCTGTACCGCTATGCCGACCACGTGGGCGTGGCTGTAATTAAGTTATGACGCGCCCGTGAACTCCAGATATTGTGTATGCGTTGCGAGCAGACACCGGAATGGACATTGTGTGTCGATTAAAAAAACGAGTTATTCGGTGCAGGTGCGCGAAGCAGCGAGTTTCTAAAATAAGATGTTCAGGATATTCTACTTTAGCACAATAATATCATAAAATAAACTGGCTTATTTCAAGATATCCAGTCAGTAACTTGGTTATTTTCATAATAACAAGTATTTTTCCATTGACACGTGAATCATGTTATCAGCTTATACTCTACCGGCCGAACCGAACGGATTTCAGTTGATTGCTATTTGGGCATCGGGTAATCCCGAATAAAGTCAGGTGACTAAAGCCATACATAATTACAACTTCTTAACATAACATTGATTAATATTCACTCCTCCATTAAATACAAATTAACGATATTATTATAACCAACATATAGCTTCTTGTTAATCCCGAAACATTTCCCTATTTCAAGGAAATTATGTAAACCAGTCAGCTACAAATACACACCCAATGTTTTGTTAGTAATTAAAGTTTCGTGTAATCCACACGCTCACTGGGTATGGCAAGAAAATGTCTCAGTGCAACCCTAGCCGTAAGATCGGGCGCACATTACCGACTGAGTTGCGGCGTGCGGCAGATTGTACGACTCTTACCGCAACATCGCGACTCGGAACTTGAGAGGCTGCGTCTCGATCGCAGCGAGAATTATCGGGTTCACGTAACTAGCATAACTTCAGTCGTAAGATGTTTTATCTTTGTAGGCCACACGGTGTGTAGTCACAGGTAGCGTAACAGTTGTCACGGGTAGACTAGGTTACGTGATACTCTAGATCTTGATACGGCTTCAGTAATAACACGTCGCTAACTATCGCTTGCCTAGGAGATTGCGAACTGTGTGACCTGATATACGGGCACAGTTAACTTATAAGATTGATCTTTCAGAATGAAAAGTGTTATGGAGACGAATAAAGATTGGTATTTTATGTAACCTGGCATGGTTTAAAATAGTAACGAATTTGTTATGGAAATTAACAGTAGAGAAATATCGTTTTTTTATGTTGTTTAAAATAAAGGAACCTTCTTGCAATTTGTTTGTACTAAACAAATAAGTTACAACTTGAAAAAATTTACGAACACTTCCGTAAACAACAAATTCTAACACATTTAATCTGCAGCCTACAATGCCACTAAACACTATCATCCAGCGCTCGGTGCTATGTAAACTCGGTAACGTTTACATAAGTACAGTCGGAGCGGCCGCGCGACCGCAGCGCCACCGCGCCGTCGTGCGGTGCGCTCTGGCACTAAGCCTACGTCGCGCTGCCAGGGCTGCCACAAGGAATTACTGAAGTACGAAGTTATATTCTATATTAGTTATAGTTATGTAGCAATGTGATATTTATGTATGGGTAGTTATGTTATTATATACTTGAAGTTCCCAGAAATGTGGACGATAATAATTATTATTTGTGTGAAATATACTTTAATGTTGTAAGAATACTCGTAGGGTAACGATACAGAGTTTTATGAATCCAATTCTAAGATTTGTCGACTTTGCAACAATAACCCTTAAGAGCTATAATGAATTACATAACTCACTAAAAGCCTTACTAATAAAAATATTTAACACACTTGCTTAACAACTGTATACATTGTATAAGCTATGGATAAGAGTTACACACTCCCTTTACCAATAACGGGTGTGTAAGCATTGTATAGTTATAAATTCGTTATAACAAAAGTCACTGGCAACATTCTGCGGAAACGTTTTGAAACTAGATTACCAAATTGTAGAGACATTTAGAAAACCTTGTAAACAGCATATAAAATGTTTATTTTTAACAAATAATACTAATTGTATCCAAAATGTTGTTTCGAAATGTATTTAAAAATAATTGTATGTTTTTTACGGTAAAACGAAATAAAGAAGGAAACATACTTTCTAAGTTCGTCATTTAAGAACGCACCTTTCAAATGTCAAACTAGTGTCCCAATTTTAATATGTGTGCAATTGATTGTGCGTGTGTGTGTGTTGTGTGTTTTTTTTTATAGCACCAATCACACTGCTGAAGCCACAAATGTTTCTCAATCCAGAAACTACTTGTTCTTGCTTTTCAAGAGTCCCAGGCATGCGTATAAATTGTGCCACTTTATATGTCAAAGTGAGAGACACTCTTCGGCACACATTCGTAATGGACTGATGGCTAAGTCCATGAATGTCTGCTGCGTCATCTTGAACATCTTGCCTAGCCCACGTCCTGAGAGCAGTACAAACTTGAAGTTCTACAGCAAGCCCGCCACCACGAGCTGGCAGTTCGATATCACTTCTAACTCAACTATTTTCCGTACATACATATATTTTACTGAATCTATATTTCATTCGAAAGTCTGTGTCTCGTAAAGTAAAAGGATCGAAACGATTTTGTCCTAAAAGTTTACGATTTCGTCAGTAAATAAATGATAATGATAAATGATACTTAAATGATTTTATTTCTGTAAGTACGTTTGTACAAACACTTTTACACGTTAATCATATTTTAAAACTAGATGAGGTCGGAGTTTCCCATCTGACTACTCTGAGAAGAAAAGCCGAAACAAACTCAGAGGTCACAGTCTCTTTTGAAGTTCAGACATAATCTTGGTTAGATTGGTAAAATTGCGTAACACACTATGTAGGAATGGCTTTCATTATGACAGTTCAACAACATTCATTGCGTTATTTACGTTGTGAAGCAGACACATTTTTCGAACATATATTATGAAGCAATGGATTAGCAATATCCTTCAAAATGATTCTGATTGTGATTGACAGTGTGTTACGCAATTAGGGTGCTGGCTTACTTAACTAAAATATATCTTTAAAAAATATGTATAAAGGAGATGGAAAACGGTAGGCCCAATGTAATAAGTTGAGATATGATCTAAAACATTTGTCACAGTTTTTTATCTTAGAAATGTGAGAAAGAGAGTTTTCGTGAGATTATGGATGAATTGAGTAATCGATTACGCAATTAGAAAAAGAAAACCTTCGCAGTAGGTAGCACTAGATAATTAACTCAAAGTTATTAAATGCAGAATATATACTAATATACAATATAGTGCATCTAATTACAGTCATATTAATAAATGAAATATCAATTAATTACTGAAAGACCAATATAATGACAATCGATTTCATATCGATTAAAATCAGTCTTATATTTTTAGTCTATGTCACTGGCATGACAGCTGACTGACATTGATACTTGACAGTTACCGACTGCTCTTGCTTGCTCACAATGATCACTCATTTAATGTTTTCCGATGCTTTTTGATTACTTTCCCGATTATTTTTCATTTTCAATGACCACTGTTTTGTTTTGTACAGATTCAGATTCTGCCTACCTTGTACGACCCTTGCTTTCACACTGGACACCGAAGTTCGCTTACACGTTTGACTTGGAATTGTTACTTTAGGTTTTACCGCCGCCTTTTGGATTGAATATTGTTGAAACCATGGTATAATAATATACTTCGCCAGGTATAGCATTCCGAGACACAGTGGCCACGTGGGTGACACAAGCCTACGTCATCACTGCTGTGTTACCAGAAGTGTGTCATAATAACGCCCCAACCGCCTTTATTACCTGTGCGAATCCGATAAATCAATGAGGATTTAACTAAAAATTACGTCGGTATAAGTTTAAATTCAATTGTTTCATTTGATTAGAAAAACAAAACGACAATTTAAATGCTTGGTATATATTTTTTAACAGACCGTGAATGAAAATGTTTCCATACTTCTTGTTTTGTTGCAATAAAGTGGCAACTGGATAGTGACGTAAGCTTGTGTCACTCTCGGAGTGCCAGACCTTGTTTTTTTAGACCATGGTTGAAACTAAAGATCGCTGTGTAAACTGTGGGATAGCAACTAGTCACTGCAATACACTAGGCCGACGACTTTTTACCCTAGATGTCCTATCCATAACTCCATACCTCTTACAAGTATCAGGTACCTACCTAGAATTTCCAAGTCATTGAATTTCTTTCATATGACTTTGCAAACATTCTCCACCTAAATATAATAAACATTAGTTCATAACAAAGATTTTTTTTGCATTCCAGGAATCAGTTGTCAGTTAAAGATTGTAACTACCTAACCTAACCTTACTTTTACTAAACCAGCTCAGCTCACTAACTCAGCTCTCAATTTGTCAAGATTTACAAAGTTTTCAGCGAGGTACTGGTAAGTTTAAATCTAATAATTTACACTATTTTCATTTTGTTACATTTAGACCCAAGATTGTATGGAATCGCTTCCCTTTTGTCTCCGAAGTGAGAAAAAAAATTTTTTTTTTTAGAACTGGTTTCTCAGTCGTTTTCAAATAACTTTTTAATCTTGACATACAAAAATCAACACTTATAACTATAGAATATTTGGTACATTTCGAGCATTTTATTGAGAACTTTCTATATTTTTTTGGTCTGCAAAAAAGGTAAACACTTATGTTGTAAATCAGTAGCGCACTGTGACTATTATGGATCGAACGAACGGTCCCCCGCGCGTTCGAGGGCTTCTGACGGGTTGGGCTTAGGAGGATACACGAAAGCACAAATGCGCTGTGACAAAAACTCAACAGTGTAGCGGCTAAAAACCAAATAGACCTTGGTGTTTTTACACCCATATAACCTTTAAGTGTTAAAGTTGAGAAGTCATTAAAATGATTCAGTTCTATAACTGTTTGCAATAGTTATGAAAGCTGCAATTTTCTTTAATAATAATTGAGTGACATTCAAGCAGGACAGTTGGAGACCTACCAAAGTTATTGCAGTGCATTATTTACCTTAGAGACAAAGTTGAAATGTTTCATGTGCATGCAATACCCTTCAAACTTAAATACAGCAATGCGACAGAAATAGGTACGTATGGTGTTAGTACCTGCCCCGGCTAGTTCTTCCAAAAAGAGGCTACCAACACAGCAATCCATGTAAACAGTATTGTCTTCATAACTCTTTCGTAGTGAAATAAACCAAATTAAAATAGATATAACGCTGAAATGAAAGCCCGGTCATGTAAATACGACTGTTGTCTTTTCAAAACTCAAACGTTAAAATTTGTCGCACAATGGATTTCAGTACATTATGTTAAAAACTCATAATACAAAATGAGTCATTACTTCTCTTTTGATGGGTAGCGTTAAGCCGAAAAATTAAATTCAAAATCACCGCCCAAACGTTGAAAAGGCTCTAAAGTTTATTTAACAGGGGCTTTAAGAAATGCCGGGACTCACTGACTTGTTTACCCGAGATGAAAGATTTGATGGCGCAAGTGGTAAGCGATGGGATTCCAGATAAGTAGATACCTATCGCCTTTAAATATTGCTGGGCGAGGCCTAAGGAGCTGTTAGAAAGAGTCCTGGAATAACTTTTTTAATGGGATTTTCGTTCAGCACGTAAAAATATCTACATAAAGAATATAATTTATTCGCAATATATAAAATAATCTCTATAAGATTGCTTTCACCAGTTCTGTTTTAATACCGTCTTGAATAAATATGCAAGTACGTAACCTTATAAAGAAAAAGCCTTCTCACACAAAATATCTACCTCCAAAATCAAATCAAACGAACTGCTGGCATGCTTACCATTTTATTAGTAAGAAAAACATTTTACGAGTGTTCGCCCTTCACGGGGTGAGACAGTTTTCATGATTCATTAGGTACAACAGCCTCCCGCTGGGCTCGCCCATGTTCGCTGTTCGTCTCACACTTCCACCGCGGCGGGCACAAAGCACCGTTGTATTAAGTCGTAAATTAATTTCACCTTCATCCCGCGGAGGCACGGGTCTCCCAGTAATGAGGTGCACCCTATACTCTTATTTACATATATTTCTTTATAAAACCGGCCGTATAAAAACGTATAGGAAAATGGTTTCAGCGAAATTTAGCTGAAGCTCTTTAATCCTATTTGACAACGAGCCTTACTTCATTTACAAACGGAGCAGATAAGCCCGAGTTCACATTCCAAATACTCGTTTTGTTGATCTTTTTTTAGATAAAGCATGCCCTGATATCTGTGCAGTTCAGTTGGATCTCCACTCCCGCTATAAAA
The DNA here is from genome assembly GCA_917490735.1 of Dryobotodes eremita. Lineage (NCBI taxonomy): Eukaryota > Metazoa > Arthropoda > Insecta > Lepidoptera > Noctuidae > Dryobotodes > Dryobotodes eremita. The sequence continues at coordinate 3,036,532 of OU823245.1, forward strand.
ATGCGGTGAATTATCTGCTTCAGAAAATTTTGTGCGATCCAAATCACGTTTTATTTTTCTAATTCTCTTTTCGTTTAGATTGCCTTGCGATATTTTTTCTCCTAACTTCATCAAACAAATTCCATTTATGCAAAATGAAGCTAAGAGCGCTCGTAACAGCATCGATGAAAATTCAATTTAGAAAAATCACAAACTTTACGACTAGTGAATGAACGTCGAGATAAAATTATTATGTAATTTAAGTGAATAGACACATAAAATCATCGTTATAATAAAAGGCATTCATTTCGTTTTAAGCCCAAAAACGACAATAATTTGTTCAATAATTTTATGATTTCAAAAGGAATACCATTTAACGAATAATATTGAACGAACCGCGCAGGAATGTAATTGTTCGTACACCATACAACAATTGATACAAGCTAATGACTTGCGAAATTAAATCAAACGAATGAGTTAAAAGGACTGAAATCGCATTAAAATCCAAAACGACACCAACAAAAAAGGTTTTAACTCCAATTATTACCATTCCGTATCTGTCTTACACGGGACCGTGAGCAAAAAAGGGATGAGGGGACAAAAAGAGCCCGCGATAATGGTCCCACGCACTACCGACAGCCTCGGGCCATTTTAGGGTTTAGTACAATGGGAACGCTTGAACGGTAATCGACGTTTTATAAGAAGCACTACAGAGCGGTTACGTCACCGCGACCTTTTCACTGTACTACTTGATAGCCTTTGTGTTGCTCTCATTAGAGCCACTTTGGATTCTCTTTCAGTGGCTGAGCTTCTATCGGATAATGCAGTTACGACAGATATAGGCCTTTTGAGTGGCTTGTACAAATTTCTCACTTATAAACCGTTTTAACCTTTTTACAGTCACAGACACAGTCACAGTCTTTTTACAGTCAGCAAGTAATACAGTTTTATTTAAAACGGGCTTGGAACGCGGTCCAAGATGTCAATCATTATAGCGTTTTCTTGCTGATTCAAACAAATGAGTCGCACCGTGTTGTCGCAATAAATTTGTAACTCGTTGGAGCTGTTTTACCAAAGTTTCTTCAAAATATGAAAAAACGGTGAGAAAATTGCTACACTCATGATCATTACTCACGCCAGCGACAAAAGAAAGACTTCTAGACTTGGAAGCGAATATTTGATATCCGATCAAACATACATTTATCTTCGCCATTTGCGGGCAGCCAGAGAAATTTGATAAGTGCCACTCGCAAAAAGCCCGATTTACTTAATGCAAGATAAAATTTAGACATCCTCACGGTAACGGTGAGGTTGTTCTAGAAAATTCCCTTTAGAAGCGGAATATTCGAGAGGAGAGGGGAGCACTCAACGGAACGCTAATGGCATCGTTTTAAAAGGAAACGAAAATAATAAATTATTGACATCATCTTTTCTATCGCGCCTTTGAAATTATTTATTTTATCTGTAGGTACAGTGTTAATGCCAGCATCGGTTGGAAAGAATGCTCTTTGCACCGGTCAATGAAATGGAAACAGATGTTAAATGTATGAAATACTGATGGAATTTCCGATAGCGGTGAGATTTATTCCGTGTTTTCTGCGTATATTGTGATCGGATTAATACTGCGCCGCTCTGGATGTTGGGATCAGATGAATACTGAAACAATTTTTTAAATTAAACCTGAATCGTTGTTTACGACTCATTCCTATACGTAAGTACGTGTTTATGAATACTTTTAAAGTGTTTGTCGATTTTGCGATCAAATAATTTAATAATGTAATTTTCAAATTATAGGAAAACATTTTCATAATGTCTATTTAATAAAGAAATTAATTTAGTAGCAATGTAATATTATTCATATACTTTTGAAATGCAAACATTGAACACGATCAGCAAACAACAACATTACCAAAACGAAATCTGTAACTGAAACAGACGAAGTACCACTGAACTTACAAACTCAAAACAGTTCAGTTAAACTAATTGAACAATACAAACAATGCGGTAACCGTGTGGCCCTAACGATCGTTGCAGGTGGAGCTCGGAACTAACAGGACAGATACAAGTAACAGAGTATACAATACGGTCGCACAAAGGTGGCATCGTATGAGATAACAAGGGGGAGAAGTAGCGGCCCCATTACACTGCCTTGAGGTACTCCACCCTTTAATGAACGCTAGGACACCGCTAAAGTGAAGTGTTCTTGTTGCTTTAATGGTTTTATATTCACACGTTTGGTGTGGCTTTTAATTACTTTATAATAATAAAATGTGACATTAATGTTTTGTGTTTCTTCGGATGGTTTAACGAGTCTAAGGTTTATGCAGAGAAGCGATTACCTATTATGACGTTGAATATAGAAATGATAATTCTAAACTGAAATAAAAAATGTGTTGGTTTGGCAACAAATATTGATAAAATATGGTTTTATTATTATAGTTACAAACTTTATAAATTGGTGTTGACAGATGAAAATAAAGAACAGTGGTGTGCACGGGGTTCGTGCCAAGTGGCGATTGCTGCAAAGACCCACTGGCGACTAACAATAATCTGGCTTTGGCACGCGTCCGACTCAGCGCAACCGTGTTGGGATATTAAGCTTCGCAATGTGATTTGACTCGCCACATTGGTCTAGTGGCATAGCACAGCTGCAAAACATGTGGACTTGTGTTTCATGCTTACGTCAATAAAAAGTATTTTTAATTTATCAGATTAATGTATCGAGATGACGACTAATAGAGAAGTACGGAAGAAAAAAGTATGTTGCGTCATGGCACATGATCACTGAAAGTGGCTTAGTCATAATCGTAATAATAAGAAAGTATAATTAACGATAACGATCATTTCCTCCAATGCAATGAAAGCAACAATTGGTATCACCAAGGTAAAAAAAAAATACCATATTCATTGGTGTTATTAATGTAGTTTTGACGTTTACAGCGTGCTCTATCATATGAAAAATAATTCAAGTAAACTGTCTCCAGTCACAATACTTGACCAATTTATACGTGTTTGCAACAAGTTCGTGAACAAAATAAATTTATCGTGAGATTAGTACCAAACTCACTCACGGATCGATTTAATCACGAGCCTCTTCAAACTAATGGGTGAGGCCCACTTAATGTACAAATAGGCCGGTCGGATTGTAATCTGTACAGAGATTAGGCAGGGATTGAAGAGGTCATCACACAATTCTCCCCGCCGGTCATCAATGTAACGCACTATACAATTATGGTATTAGTTTCAGCCGCAAGGTTCACTTCAATGTCAGCTGATTGCTGTATTGTTTCGATTTGCATTCCAAGATGGACTTATAGATTTACCTTAAATTAAACTGATTAACTAAGAAACCCTTTTATAATTACAATTTTAATGATAGCATTCTGATGTAGGTACATACTAGTATTAAACTACTAAGAATGTTCACAAAATAATTAAATCAAATTATAGGGCACCTTTACGCAACTTTTTGAGGGTAGACCTCATAATATATATCATTCAAAATTTAAGGTCACATTACGAAAAGGTAGATTTCATTAAAAACTTTCTTCTTATCAGAATCATTTTCATAAAATATTTAAGGTAAGTTTTAATAAAATACAAGTAATATTCATAAGCGACGCGTCGGTATGACATATATTTCTATAATATACAGAGAATGTCTTGACAAAGTTAGTTTTCAATTATCATAATTATTGAGAATCTTCGTGAAAGTCAAAGTATTTATTTCAAATAGGCACATAAAACGCATTTTTGAACGTCAACATTTACTTACATTAAAATAGAATTGATTCTAGTCGCCCCTTCCAAAAGTTAGTTTCGTGGGGAGAAGAATGGGCAACAAACTCTACCGTTACTCTTATAAAATGTGTTACGATATTTTGTATACATTCATTATATAATTATATGTGAAGACGATGCACCTATAATAAAATTACTATACCACTATAGGTAAAATTTATTAAAAATGAAGCAATGATAGATAAATTATTCATTATGTGATAGATACATGGTGCTCACATATTTACAAACATTGTAAAATTATACACGTCTCAACGGACTGTGAAGAGATTGAACGCATGATGCGTTCAATCTCTTCACAGGCCTCTCCTTGGCCTCTCCTTGGCCTCAGGGCCAATTGCGCCGTGGGTTGGGATGGCAGTTCTGCTACCTTGATCAGGGCTGCCCGCGACACCTTAATCCCTATTATTTCGCACATATTTAACCTTGTACTTGCATCAGGAGTAGTCCCGGCGGTCTTTAAAAGAGCACTTGTACTTCCCATCTACAAGAGTGGGGACAGGGGCAGTGTCAATAACTACAGACCTATCTCTGTTCTTTCAAACATGCCAAAATTTTAGAAAAATATATAAATACTCGTCTACTTAATTACCTTAACTCACAGAATATAATTTCAGCGAACCAATACGGTTTTCGATCAGGTAGAAGCACAAAAGATGCAGTCTTAGAAGTAACTGGAACTATAGCAAAAAATATAAAGAATAAACTCAAAACAATAGCAATTTTTCTAGACCTTTCAAAAGCTTTTGACACAGTCTCTGTTCCCCTCTTGCTTGAAAAGTTGGAACGGATTGGTGCCAGAGGAATGTGCCTAGACATTTTTAGGAGTTACCTGAGTGAGCGTTCTCAAACCGTAAAGATAGCAAATCACGTTAGCAAACAGCAATTTTTAACCTACGATGTCCCGAAGGGTAGTGTTCTTGGACCTACCCTGTTTCTTATTTAAATAAATGACCTTTGTAATCTGGCTCTAACTAACGCTAAAATTATAACATACGCAGACGATACCGTCATGCTCATTCATGGTAAAGATTGGCTGGAAACCCGCTCTAATGCAGAGTCCACTCTGCTTGTTGCAATGAAATGGCTGAATAAAAACCTGCTAACCCTCAATGTAGAAAAAACCAAGTTCATTACATTTGCCCCAAGAAGAGCCTCTCAACCTCCTTCTCCCTCTACTCTGACGGTGCATAAATACGGGTTAATATCGACTGATTGCACTGGTTGTGCTCAGATTACGCGCACCCATCGTATTAAATACTTCGCTGTTATAATAGATAGTACGCTGACATGGAAGGAGCAAATTGAGGCTCTAGTTTCCAGGGTCAGAAAATTAATATTTGTCTTTAAAAACCTGCGAACATCTGCTGATTTTGCCACACTAAGAACAGTATATTTCACTCTAGCACATTCCATCCTAAAATATTGTATTGCAGCTTGGGGTGGGGCTGGGAAGTGCTTAATGCTCCGTCTGGAAACTGCACAGAGGGCAGTGTTAAAGGTCATGGCTCACAAACCTGTCCGATTTCCAACTGCTGAACTGTACGCTGTGTGCGAGGTACCAACAGTCAGACACGCATTTCTTCTTGCTATAGTGCTGCGTAAACACTTAGACCTTCCATCCGATCCTTTTGTTGTTAGTCAAAAACGCAGATCTAACAGAGCCTGCCAGGTGGAATCTGCCAGAGTTCAAGTTGTTCGGCGGCAATATCACTTTCTTAGCTCCACTTTGTATAATCGAGTAAATAAACAGCTCAATATATATCCATTGACCCTGAGAGAATGACGAAGGATCACGAATAAATAGCTTCATACACTCACTTATGACGAATTAGAATCATATGTAAAAACTTAAACTCACTTTCCAACGTGTATAACATGAGGGCGCACACACACACACCACACACACACCCCCCAGACACACCCCCCCACACATACACCCCCAGACACACGCACACATTTACACTCCACCCACAAAACTACACAATCCTTCCATACAAACGCAATCTCACGTAAAATTACACAGTATAAATATAAATATTATTCAGTTTTAATTTTAAGTTCTAGTTTTTAATTTTTATATTTTAGTATAATTTTGGTCTTTTAGTTTTGCTTTTGTTTCGACTTTTTGGAGGTGGGCGTTAATGACTGCAACACAGTATTATACTAATGCAGTTGTTATCGAACACAGAGTTTTTGTAAAACAGTTTTTCGTTTCAATAAATTTGTTATTATTATTATTATACGATTTTCCTATTTTTTTTAACAAGTTTTAAGTCAGTATATGAGATAATTACAGAATGTAAATCAATTTCACAAAAATAATAAATATACAATTAAATTAGCAACCGGTTTGATTTTGTCTAAACTCTATACTGTCCTATGGAGCTGGACCAGCATGTTTCCAAACACTGTTATGTTGGATATAATCCTGTAATGTGTAATATAACAAAGTGCACTTTTTTATGAGTTTTAAATTTTCATTCACATAATTGCAACAAGGTATTTTGTTGTAACATTTAACACAGTACCCCATAAAAGATGTATATACTTTAGCTAATCGAAAAATGGTTGATCTATTTTATCTTTATTTCTAGTAATAATATTATCTACCACTTATTTTATTAAAAAGATGTAGATTTTTCTTACATAAATAATATTTTCATAATTAAATTGGCAAGGTACTGTCATAATATTAATCTTTTTAGTAATAGTTCCCTGAGAGATTTGCGGTGTCGTAAATTATAATTGGCTCTGACAGCTCTCTTTTGCAGAATAAAGATGGATTCAATGTCAGCAGCCCGCCCCACAGTAAAATGCCATACGACATAATGCTGTGGAAGTAGCTAAGATAGACCAAATGCGCGGCTTCTACTCCTGTTAACTGTCTCATCTTTCTAACAGTACAAACGGCCGAGCTTAGCCGCCCCGCAAAAGATGTTATATGAGGTCCGCATTGTAAATTTTCGTCTAGCGTGATTCATATGAAAACCGTTTGATTAATTGAAAAATGTGATTCCTCCATTCAATATGATGTCAATTTCGCTACTTCTAACCGGTAATAAACTAATAAATTCAAAATCTGGTAAGAATTCATCTTAATCCGATTTAGTTTTGACTGTACTATATGAACTATCTGATTTGTAAGATTCTTCTCTTGCTTCATTAATTTTGCAATGTATATCAGATGTTTTATTTTTTGTTTCAGACAATTCCAACGCAGCATAGTTTCTTTTCACAGTGGATTCAAGAAATATTACATCCCTGCTCTTCACAACAGTTCTAGTTTTTGGTTTTATAAACCTGTAACCCTTTGTATTGTCATATAAAGATCATCCTTTGTGCTTTTGGATCCAATTTCTTGCGTTTCTCTTTTAGCAGGTGGACCATAACTTCACACCCAGACACTTTCGTGTGGCTGACTTGAATTTTATGGCCAGACCACTGTGACGTTGCAAAATCAATAAATAACGCAACAAGTAGCGACATCTTGTGTCAGGCATTGGCATGGCTGTCAGTCAGCGTGTTCTCTGTAACACTAGAGAAATTATGTCATGTAAATTATATACAATAGTATTAGTTAAATTTAAATAAATAAACATACAGACATAATTTCCCACATTTTATTTAAAACAATGCCTAAGAAATGGAAAATAACCAATAGACAATAATTCTATTTAGTCTATGGTGGTGGAAGCTTCTCGAAGGTTTGTGACATTGATCCGGCAAGGGGAAGACCCGCAACGTGTGTGACACGATACGAATAGGACTTGGAATAGGGACTTCGTTCTGGAGGAACAGACTGTACCCAAATAACCCAATGGGTTTCCAATAAGTCCCATTCGAAGCTGAATCCGGTGAGTGTTCAACCGTATTCTTTGTTCATGCGGGATGGCGTGGCTCGTACATGTGATTTCTGACACGAGTGTATTGTTACAGGTCTGGCTGTTTTATGCTAGCCTTTTTTCTTGTACTCGTATGATCTGCTCTAATATATATTGAGACGTGATGCTTTGGAGTAGCCCCGTGGTCTGATGATTGGAATTGATCTGGGTGCAGGCAACCTTTGAGGTGTGGTCATCCGTTTGACAGGAAGGCTTTACTTAGCCGATATCGGTGATGAGGGAAGTTCGCCGCTCCAGGTAACGAAGCGTCATTATTATACCCGTAGGCCACGTAACGTGCGAACACAGGGGTATCCTGTGTTTGATGCCAATGGTCGTAGTCCTGTCAAGTGAAGGGTTTAGTACTGAGAGATCAAGTGAAGAGATTAGTACTGAGAGATCACCGAGAATAAGCGGTAAGGTAGCGATTTAGTCTATGAGAGAGTTAGGCCTATTGTATGGACTGGGCGATGAGACCAGTTGCCATAAGGTGTTGTGTCGCGGATTGCTTAGCATAATCCGATGTTCCCGTTGTTAGCACAACCTTGATAGGTAGGTACTTGTATGATTGAGCTAGTATCTATTAAGTGGTTCACCTCACGGACTCGCTATAGCGACTCTGAGTTATTGTAAGTCTCATTGCAGGTCGACACACCAATACAACTAGACCCGAGACTGGTTGTACTGGTGTGGAAGCTCAGGTGTATGAGGGAAGGTATGTGGCCAGCCACATTCAATATTGTGAACCTTCAATAGTGAGTTATTGTAATAAACATTGCATTGTGTAAGAAGGTACTTGTTTAATTGAATCTTTCCCTAGCAGCTTATTATACCCTACAAATTTACTTTAGCACGGTGGTGAGTAGTACAACACCAAAGGAGACCATCAACATCCAGTCTCCTAACCAATTCTGTACAACTCCGAGGGCCGGGTTACACCACAACTCTTCAGGAGTTTTTTAAGGATCTTGTCGGGGATCTATTTATGATAAATGCAGCAGTTCTTATGGTCTCAGCCCAGAAAAACTTTGCTGCGAGCATTTAAGATTTTGCTCTCATTTTGCTCCCTCAACAAATTTTCTATTTAGCCTCTCTGTATCTCCATTTTGTTCCGAAGTATATGGTGTTGATGTTTGGTGTTTTATTCCAGCACTTTTATATAGGCAGAAAATGGTTTATTACGAGGGTGACAATGAAAGTTTTTAGAAAATCAAAAACTGAACAAACTAGCAAGTTATTAGTTTTATTATATCTTTTCCAAATAGTGTCCATTTACATCAATACATCGCTGCATCCGATGGAACCACTGAGAAAAGCACTTTGCCCACTCGTTCTTAGGGGTTTTTTCGACGGTATTTTGAAATGCAGACACTGCTTCCTCGGCGTCCATGAAACGTTTCCCTCGAAGTTTTTCTTTTATTTTCGGAAATAAATAAAAATCGCAAGGTGCGAGGTCGGGGCTATAGGGCGGGTGACCCAGTAATTCCACGTCTGACGTCGCCAAGTAGTCGATTGTTTGTTTGGCGGTGTGCGACGAGGCGTTGTCGTGGTGAAGGAGGATCCTACTGCGAGGTCGTTTCTCCCGAACTTTTTCAAGACAAGTGGCAAACAATTGTTAGTGTACTAGTCCGCAGTAACTGTTTTTCGATCTTCTAAACAATTTTTGCGTAATGACCTGTCTTTCCGAAGAACGACGCCACCATCTTTTTTCCCACGCTTCGACCTCTCTTCACTTTAGTTGGCAACTCCTCGGAAGGAAACACCCAGACAGCAGACTGTCTCTTAGTTTCATGATCATAACAATAAATCCAGCTTTCGTCACCCGTAAGTATGTCGAAGACAGCATTTGAGTCACCTCTGTTAAATCTTTGACCCATTTCACGACACCAATCAACACGACGGAGTTTTTGGGCCTCTGTCAAATTATGAGGTATCCACCGAGCACAAAGCTTCCTGACCGCTAAATGTTCATGGAGGATTTTGTGCACTTGACTCATACCGATGCCTAAGCTTGTCCAAATCTGCTGATAAGTCACTCATTTGTCAGTCTCTATCATACGCCGCACAACACTGATGTTATCTTTAGTCGTTGCCGTAGAAGGTCGTCCCTCACGCAGATCATCGGTGAGATTAGTGCGACCACGTTTAAACTCATTAAACCAGTTGTAAACAGTGGCTCGAGACGGGGATTCATCGTGAAAAGCCAATCGAAGTCTATCATAACTTTCTTGTTGACTTAAATGACATCGAAAGTCATAAAAAATCATTGTACGAAAATTTTCTCGCGTTAAATACATGCTGACGTGACACAGACAATTTTCAATTTGCCGCCAAATCGTAAAAAAATGGCAAGTGAGTACAATACACACACAATAATATTGGCAAAGAGTTCCATTTTCAAAATTTGAACTTATTTTTTTATTATATCTTTTACAAGTGGCCAGTTCTAAATACTTTCAGTGTCGCCCTCGTACCATATTCTAGGCCATTGTCAGTTCGAATACATTTGAGTTTGCATTCTGTTTGATTTTCAGCTTCTGTCTTGAACTCTTTAAACTTTGACAATCCTTCAGTTTTGTTGTTTAATATATACACAAAGACCTTTTTTAGAATAGTTATCCAAAAACGTTAAAAAGTATTTAGCCCCACCTAGTGACCATGTTTCCATGGGCCCACATGGGTCAAAATGTACCATTTCCAATATTTTTGAGGAATGTGACGCCTGACTATTAAAAGGCAATCTTGACTGCTTGTCTTCTTTGCATGTGATCCAAGTCAGATTGTTGCTAATACCGGTTAATGATAATCCTTTTGTGCTTTCTGTAATTTTCTTAACACTTTCAAAGTTCAGATGACCTATTCGTCGGTGCCATAAGAATAATATTATTTTGTTTAACATCAGACATGCATGCATAATCAGTATTCATGTTAAGCAGGTACGTATTGTTTACTTTTGTTGTTGAAGCTACAATGACTTTTTGTATATTCAGTATAACACAGCCTTTAGAATCAAATTTACTGGTCCCACATTTGCTGTAATCTGGTGCACATATATTAAATTCATTGCAGGTTCTGGTATGTACGAGAAATTTGTAAATGTAATTTTATTTGACTGTCCTTTTCCGTTCAATGTATCTATTCACATCACCAGAGCAACTTACTGGAAGTGTCTTGTTAACGGTAACTTTGATCTATCCTATGGGCGGTGGACGTTCTTTTTGAAGAAGGTTGTGATTTTTTGTCATGTGCATGGTTGCCCCGGGATCAATGTACCAAGCAGAGCTGTCGTGGTCATACGGAGTGACAAACGCAACAGCATATGAACTATTTGATTTAGTAACCTTTTCTTTGGGTTTTGACCTGCATTCTGTGCTTTTGTCCATATTTGTTACAATGAAAGCATGTAGGACCTTTACCGAACTTCTTTTTCACATGCTTAGTTTGAGAACTATGTGCAGTTGTAAAAATAGAGTTATTGTTTTTAGATTTCACTTCTTGGAGCAATTTAGTTTTAAATGAGTCTACACTTATCTTCATTCCTGAGCTTTCAATGGCGAGGGTCATTGGTTTATAAGATTCAGGCAATCCGGAGTAGACTTTGAATCCTATATTTCGAAGTTTATGTGCTGTAGACATTATCTTGCTCACATATTCGTCTATATTTTGGCATTCAGAGAGTGTAATTGTTCAGAGATCACATAGTAGACCGACTCTGCGTGTAAGCCCGGAGTCGTCAAAGACGCGGAACAGATTTTCCCACACTTTCTTTGCTGTTTCTGCCTCTTGGATGTGTACGTAGTTAGTTGCATCGACAAGTAGAATAATTTTTTATTTTGCTCTAATGTCCTTTTCCGTATCAATAGAGTCATTATTGGAATTATCAATGCACTCCCAAAGTTCTTCATGTTAAAGATAATTTTTCACCGCAAAATTAATGCGACAGAATTGCTGCTAGCCATTACAATCAGTTTTTGACGATTTGAACAAATTTTCAAAATTGCAAAATTGAACCACGTTGCTTTTAGGTTAGCTAAAGAAATTGTTTGTGATTTGTATTTATTTATTTAACCAGTTATGTACACACATATATAAACAGACAAGAAGAAAGGAACAGAAAAATACGTACAAAAATGATTTATGTACTGTACAAACGCCTTTGACTGCTTTCGCTGACCGGGCCCATAACCTAATAACTTTGATATAATTCACTGTAATTACTGGATTATGTGTGAGGAGATAAATAAAAGTAATAATACTCGTTATACCCAGAAACATGGAGTGAGATATATTTTAGGTGTGCCACAGACTATACTAATTTAAAACTCATATTGATGACATCTATGAGTGGAGCATTGTGAACAAACTATTTTTTAATACAAGCAAGTGCTACGTCATTACATACGGTAGAGGTTTGCGACCAATTCATTACGACTATAGTCTGAGTGGTGAAGTAATTACTTGTGTCACTAACATAAAGAATTTGGGAGTGACTTTCGACCGCTGTCTGACTTTAAGTGATCACGTTTCGATCCTTGCGAAGGAATCTTTCAAGCGCTTGGGATTTGTTTAACGAAATGCTCGTGACTTTTGCAGTCCAAACGTTATTTATCTGGGCCGAAGCAAACTTGAGTCCAGTGCCTGTGTTTGGCACCCCTATGCCTCGACCCAAACACTGATGCTATAAAAGGTACAGAAAACTTTTCTAAGATGCCACTTCCAAAGGTTAGACCATTTCTTTCCCTACATGTATTCTTCCAACTGTCTTTTAGGAACGTTGGGCTTTAACTCGTTGGAGGTGAGAAGAGGCCTTTATCAGCTGACGGTAGCCTGTAAGACCTTACGGGGACGTATCGACTGCCCGAAGCTCCATGGCCTTTTCTGCTGATTATTTGTGCCCGACAAATACATCGGACACCGACAGAGCCGCCGGAACAATCTGTTTGCGCAACTGCCATACAAAACTGTAGCCAGAGCCAAATCCCCAGTCTGTCGTACTCTCAAGATGCTAATGTCCTTCTGACTGGCAACCCTGAATGTGATGTGTGCGGATGAATAGAATAAAATTATGCGTATATGGCTGGGGTTCTGTGAAAAGAAAGTACGCAGGGGAGTCCACTGTTCCACGTAAGTTTTATGTTTTTGTTTAGGTAATTGAAGTTGTACCGTTGTAATTAACTATATATAAATAAATACTAATATCCACAAATGTTGATAGTAAGGCGGGAAATTTAAATACATCCAATAGGGGCCATGTGCAGTCTCTAAATTAAATTCAATATAACGTTGTTTTTTCCTACCTGTTTCATTATTTATTATTTGCGAGGTAGTTTTTATTTTATCATCAGCAGATTTTATTTTATTGCTACTATAAAGAGCTTTAGCTATTTTGCACACTTTTTTTTTTTTGAATATTTTGCAGCATACTGATGAAAGCTTGTATTATTCATAAATGTTGCTTTAGACCATAAACTTCAAAAAGCTTTTTTCCTGCCTTCACGAATACCCAGTCACCCAATCAATAAATAAGAACTACGTATAAATACTTTTAGTCTTTAGTGGAAAAGTGTCATTGAATTGCATTTTTAATAGTGAAAAGAACTCGGCGTAGAACTCATTTAGGTCACATATATTTTTAAAACTCTGAACACATAATTTACTGGCCAGTGTTTAATTTCTTTAAATTTTTACATTAAACCTAACCTAACCTTAATTTTTATTTAAACCTTATTCGAATTTTTTGTACAGGCATGTTGGAGAAAATTGTTATTGTTTGTCCACCGTCATCGGATGGCAACTTACTAACAATTTGTTTGTGTAAGTAATCACAGTTACTAAAAATATTATCTATACAAGTTGCAGAAAAAGCTGTCACTTGGGTTCGTTCAAAAACATTTGACAAATCAAATGAACTAAAAAGTCTTAATAATCTGACAGTATTTGAGTTATTTTCCAATAAATTAATATATCAGCACATACGATTATTGACTTACTGCTAGCACTATGTTTGTTTTAGTACATCTTCCATTACAGAATCAAACACAGATAGATTCTGGTAACTTGGAGGTTTGTAAACACATACTACGAGTATAACATGCTTATCAAGTTCAACACAGGACAGTTCAATGTTGTGTTCAACAGACAGTCCGGTGATGTCTTTTCGTTCTTTCGATTTAATAGAATTTTTAACTAATATTAATGACCCGCCATGTATCATAACGTTTTCGGCTAAAATGGCTAACTACACAATAATTATATAGTAAACTGACATTCCTTGCTGTTCTTTTAGCCAATGTTTTATTAAACAAATGATAATTGAAGTTTAATTAGATAAATGACCAGTTTGTTTTCTATTAATTTAATTTTATTTTATTCGAAAACATTCATCGGTTTCTTACTAAACTTCAACTATATCCGTCGACCCTGCATAATAATCTCTTTTGCTGGCTGTACAATGAAACTTGATTTTATGTGAAGAGTTTGTGACACATTACAGACTAACATTAGTATAGTAGTAATGAGCTTATTTCGTATAGTTTAAGTAGGGTTTATTGTCTGGGCGAATGTTTTCATCATCGATTTTGCTTCTCAAGCAAAAGGAGACATACACCGTGCCAGTGTGTGATACCCGTAGAGCTCACGCTCAGAGACCTGAGCAGTATTTTGTGGAGTTCTGCGGTCTTTAAATATTAACTACAATCACGTATATAAAACAAACACTCCCAAGATCTTTGATAGTTTGTAATCCGTCACCGTTTAGGCGTTGAGTTGACATCCGGTTTTAAATCCTTTTGTACGAAGTTTTCGCGACAAAAAAACTGTATAATCACTTTGTACAATTCTGAATACCTATGTTCGATTATAGTACACCAATTTAACATATTTATAACACTTTTATTAATTTACTAAAATAATTAACGTCGTAAACAGACACAGTTTTCATTGGAAAACGATTCGGTGTGTGTGTGTGCGTTATGGCTGAATTCGAAATTGATCGTAAACTATGTTAATTATTCCGCTGCGACAAAGGAGTGCGGCGCTCCGGCTTTGAAGTTTGACATATTAATGCCCTATACTTAGTCAACGGAAACTCCACTGTGCTCATAAAAGCTTTTAAGACGTGTATCTTCTCGATAATCAACTTAGTCGCGCGGATATTAATATAGAATTACGTCGAGTGACAACGAAAAATTACTATTACTAATTACTGTTAATTTAATGACTTTCCGTTTAATTACTAAAAGTTGCTTTCAAATTATGACTGAAATTGATTTTAATAATTTGAGTAGTAAATAAAAAGTTCGTTAATTATAAGGTACATACTTTCAGTTAAAATGAGCATTACTTGGCCTTAGACTGTTTTACTACGCAAAGTTTCGTAATTTGTAGAAAAATTAGAAAATTATAAACTTTATTTGTACTCGCTCCTTCGGGTAGGGCGCAATATTTGAGCAAATTCTAAAATTACAGGTCCACGAATTTGAGTGTTCATCCAAAGTTCAAAGTAATATAACCCTAAGAAGTTACAAGTAGCAACTAATCGAGTCTGATGAGCAAGGTCAACAACTTTTGATTATAACCTACTCATGAAAGTTAACGTAAGAAGACTTTGGTTCAAACTCTTTCCACTAAAACATTCATTTACTAATTAGGGGAGCGAGTGGAGATAAAAAAACGTCCGTTCTCTTCCGGATACAAATTGTTTTACAGATGAAACTGTGTATTTTCTTCTTACTGAACTTTCTAGAAGTAATATCAGTGTTTTTGAATTCCGCGAGGGAACTCTCGTACACCTAAGTTTTTCTGGAAAATAATATTTTACAAAACGCTGCTTGTATTTTGACGTTGAAATTATACCTCTTTGTGAAATTGAAGAAGCAATAAGATACCTGCAAAATGTTTATGAAGTAATATTTTATTCTACGTAAAATATTTACAACTTCATTTTTCTGCATCGATACCACAAAGGAAGTAGAACCTATGTAAATGAAATGGTTTGGTAAATGATAAATGATTTTATTTCTGTAAGTAGGTTTGTACAAACACTTTTACACGTCAATCATATTTTTTAAATTAGATCAGTTCGGCGTTTCCGATCTGACTAATCTGAGAAGAAAGGCCGAAACAAACACAGAGGTCACAGTCTCTTTTAAAGTCCAGACATAATCTTGGTCAGATCATGTGAAGACCATCCAGATTGGTATCTGAAATGGTCTTTTGAGGAAAGAACCACACAGATTGAGTGGACCTGTCCAGTCAGTGCACGCATTTGTCAGTAATCGTGCAGCTCGACTCAGGAAGTCAGGACTTAGGAGCTCAACGATTTGACGAACAATACCAAAGAAATGACATTTGGGTAGGCCGCATAAATTACTCAAACTGCCAGATCATGATTAATATTAAATGAGGAGAAAAAAAAAAGCAATGACCAACATAATCCTCACATTCACAATAATTAAGGTAACATAATACTTTACAAGTAAATACTCATGTCATTGTATATATAAAATTCATCAATGTCAATGTGTATATAAAAATTCGGTCATCGGTAAAAGTGGAAGTATTTTTTCTAAGTACACAAAATGAGCATGTGTAAAATGTTGACACGACACGTACGAGTTTAGATAGAAGTATCTGAGGGAGTTCTACAATCCAACTTAAAACAAGCTCAGAAAATTAAGTGGACGATATAATGTTATTACGCGTAACATCGCCAAAATTTATGGTAACGCCACACCATCGCACAGTTCTCGTTTACATGGCGCGATGGCGACACTCGTCGTGAGCTCGACGCACAACGCGCCCCCTGGGGCATGTTTGACAAATAGAGATCTCGTGCACCGAATTTGGCTTGAAAAAAATTGTCGTGGAACGAGCTCACGAAACCTATATCTACAACCAAATTATAGTGACCTTCCCTGCCTCCTCACGGTCGGATCACGTTGAAAAGACACGGGGAAAGCTACCCGTGCTGACAGGTCTCGGAGCATTGGCCGTGATACGTAGACTGCAATAAAGTAAATTGCTCGCATTTGCTATACGTATTTGGTACAACGAGGATCTTTATGGCGCCGATAATGTTATGGGCAGGTAATGTTCTGTTTCGAATGTACGAATGGACGTTTCATTGTTTTACGATCGTCTTTGTGTTCTTGATATTCCTGTGTGTGACGTAAAGTCGCTGTAAGGTTTAACAGTTTACGAGCACATTAAAGATTTTGGCTTTGAAAGTACTCAAATTATTCTGATATTTGGTATTTTATGTGATAGTATCAAGATATCGCTTAGGCTTTAGCTATAGTTTGACCATATTTTAGTTTTCCGTTATTTCTTTTTATTTTTTTATATAATAAAATTGACTTAGGAGCATGACGTTTTATTATTAGGACAGTCAAATAAAAGAAACAATACAGCTACATCCAATTTGGGTGTAACTACTTACATTTAAAACTCTCGACATCTATTCCTCCAATACAAAGCTTCTGAAGCCATCTATCTTGAAGCCAGAACCACTACCTATCTATTAGAACTGCTAATTAATTGATCTCTTTACTTGGTTTCTCTAAATCTAAGGTGCGCGGAAGGTCGTAGTTCCCACCATTGTTCATACTCCCTATTATTCTACGTAGTTTAGTAATTGGTAAATCCCAGGAATTCCAGAACGATATCGAACCGTGCGTGAGATTCCATATTAGTTCTATTATAGTTATATACAATTTACACCTCACAGTAGTTAACCCAACCACACCTTTTGTGTTACCTAATGTTAATTTATGTTTCGTCTATGATCAATTGACCATAATGCGTTGTTAAGGATTTTGTTGCTATGGAGTTGAATAATTCAAGTTCAGTTACTTAAAGAGGTACCTAACTACGTTCATAATTAGGAGAATTATGATACCTACTGATATATAGATGATTTCTGTACTTACATAATGTTGAAGATTAACCTTAGATGTCCACAATAATAATATCATCCATAGTTACACATAAATGATATCTACAACATTTAATATCTCCCGGAAGGTGGCCAGTAACGTTATATTTATTTAGTTCGGTCATTGAACCTCCGCAGGAGTGTCGGTAGCCAACTACGAGCCACTCGTGTTTCTGAACTTATCTTCTAAAAACTTTTGGCATGGGTTTATCCAGTGCCAAATCAGTGCTCATTTAATTATATAACTCCGCACGCTCTCTGCAGCATTTATTTTTCACACTACACATCCTTGTTCTAGAAAACGTAGATTTTACCGTTCTTTTCAAGTCTAGGCTGATATAAAATTTTATCTCCAATTGATAGGTGCTAGCTGCGCAATGTCGCAAGCTGAACAAAAAGAAGGGAGGAAAGTTAGAGTTTCTATAGACCGAGTGAGGCCAATCGAGGTTTATTTTAGTTTGCTCTTCGGGGATAAACTTTCTCTAAAGGAGAGGACTATCTCCTAGTCGAGATAGCATTGGGAAGTGTTCACATTCCCGATGGAACCGAATAGAGATGAATTTAATAAAACTTGTCTAGCCTTTGCATGTAAATAAGTAATTACTTTACCGAGAGGTCAATATTACATACGAGTACGGCTTTAAACATATATAATTAATAACACGAGCTATTATTGTAACTGCAATATGTGATGAAAATATACGACCCAAATTGTATGCACTACCTCATCATTTAACTTTTTTTCGCACGGATGCAGCAACAAATTGTTTCTGTTATGGAGATAATTAATTTAGTATGCATGGAACTTTGCTTAATGATAAGTGTATAAGGATTTACCTATGACTGACATTAATAATGTGTGTTGATGTGTTTGGTAGCTATATATTCTAGCGAGAGGGGGGCGTTAATTAAAAACTAAATCAAAGACAAAGTTAAATCGTCTAGGGTGTGAAGTTCACTTTAAGACTAATTATAGTCATTAGAGACGAATAACATAATTATCACTTGGAAGTCATCAACTAAATTGTCGTCAAACCAAACATTGATCAAGACTAAGATCTCTTAATCCGCATATCGGTTGGACAAACACAAGCCACGCACTAGCAAGTACCTACCATGCGTTACATCAAAGGAATGCTGCTTGTGTCATCAATTATCTCTGGTTAGCATCGTATTTGTCGAGGCGATCAGTCTGCGGTCAGCGGCGGGTCGGCAAGCTTAAGGTCAACGCACACGTATAAGTACTACAAAGGAACAGCATTGCCTCTACTCGAGCTTTACCTTGAACTTGAGGATTATTTCTATGAATCTCTAAAGTGCGACGCGTACTGATAAGCGAGATACTATATAAGTGAGGCGTCGTCGAGAAGGTACAGTCATGAACATAATTACCTTAGGCTTACGCAAACTTCAAAAGCGATTTTCTAGCGAAATAACGATTGCAACTTTGAAAAAGGACCTATTTCATAATATTATGGTTTCGAAAATACATTCGTAACACTATAAACTTTCTACCAATACTCTAGGCGATATAGATCTATCGCTTTCAAAACTTTTGACTGTACGTTGGGTTGACGCCTGGTTGACGACTAACCAATGAGCTGAAGCGATGCCCACCGGTGCAGTGGGTGATGATATTTAATTATAGGATGGCTAGTGACTAATAACGTAATGACTTGACTTTTACAATGTTGTTGCAGCTCCGCAACTAAAACTCTATGTTTAATCAAATTTGTGGGAGGGATTGCTATTGTTACAAGGCTTAATGTTAGTTTGTGTGATGATTTATATTGCTTTGCACAATATAATTATTTGTACTACCATTGTAGCTACATTTTCTCAACTATTTTATGCGCAATAATTCAATGTAATTTCACAAATAACTGAATTTAGAATAGATCTCTATTCATTCTCCCTAACCGATGCCAATATTTTAAATACGAAAGTAACTCTGTACTTCTGTCTGTTACCTTGAACGGATTTCGATGACTGGCACACAGCTAGACCATGACCTAGGTTAAAACATAGGATACTTTTTATTCCGGTAATACGTTCCAATGTGAGATTATATCCGACCTCCACGTAGGCGAAGCCGCGGGCAAAATCTAATTTTGCTTATTGTCTTTTTTCTGAAATTTAAAATCCTATTTTATTTCCTTGTTACAGACCTAATTTCGCCCCAGTGATGTAACTGCCACCATTCACAATGAAGGTGAAACTGAAGTGAGCCGCCGACCTGCGCTCCGGAGTCAGAAACGATGAGGCGAACTTGAGCACGAACTGCGTTACCATGACAACCAAGATGCTGCTGTCATTGCTACTGCACTGCTTTTGTGTCGCCACCACAGCTTCAATACCCAGTGGAGGTAAGTGATAAGAGATAAGGACTAAGAACTTAAGCTATCTTATAGTTTTGTAATCTGTATTTGTGAAAATGTATAGTTGAAAAATGTATGTAAATGTACAGTTGATCTTGATACGGCGTTTGAGAAAATCAAAATAGTTAATGAGAAATCGGGGATATATGTCCTTTTATAAAAAAGGTCATAAAATCCTACGACACCACGACACGACAGGAAAGAGAGAGATAGTCGAGGAGTTAATCGCAATTTATTTACTCTTAGAGATGAATTCAATATATTGCGAGCTTAGCTCAGATGGAGTGAAGGATTAACCAATAAGTTTATGTAGATGATATTGTTATTTTCATCACGTATTTAATTTATGCCTTAATATTTGACACATATTTGATTTTAAATGAAGTTTTTAATATTATATTTTACAAAGTATTTATCATAAATAATTGATGGAGTGGAGTAGCTGTAGAAAATTAATTAATTAAAAACTAATTTATATTTCAAAATAAGAAAACTGAAATGATAACTTGGAGCTCGTGTATAATAAATATTTCAACTCTTAAAAGTTTTTAACAAAAATAGCTGCAAGTTTAACAGATAAAGAAACTTGCGATATTCGCTGCGAATCTCGCTAAAATATTCCCTTAAACCCCGGCCATAACTTATTCTATTCGGAAAATAAAACAAAGACCCCACTATCCAGAATGGAAATATCTCAAAAAAACACGTTCTATTGCGCGTTCTGAATGAGATGGAAAAAAGAGGATTCGTACTGGAGCAGAGGTTTAACATAAAAGTCTAGTAAACGGGAGCATGTAACAAAGTTTGTAGTAAAGGGGTGCGAGATTCGCGAGTTTTAGTGTCGTAATATTAGGTATGGCTACGTGGAGGTGATACTATGAGACATGGTTAATTATGCAGCGCGACAAAATGTACCTGTGAAAGTCAGCGTGAACATTTTAATATTACATGTGTTCTAGTAAATTTTGGAGTGTTTATAATAAGAAACATGTTATTAATATAAGAGATTAACGCTAATAGGGTTTATCTTTTCGGATGTAGTGAAACAAGATTTAAGTTTGTTGTTCATTTATTCATGTATTTTGGTCTTAATAAGACTGCGGCA
Source organism: Dryobotodes eremita (assembly GCA_917490735.1). Lineage (NCBI taxonomy): Eukaryota > Metazoa > Arthropoda > Insecta > Lepidoptera > Noctuidae > Dryobotodes > Dryobotodes eremita. Next base: position 3,057,613 of record OU823245.1, read on the forward strand.
ATAACCTGTTAGAAACATTACATTATTTTACTTATTTCACAGTTAAAGTTATGAAATTTATTTCATAAAGTTTGGTAATTACAAAGATTTAAGACTGAAATTCCAAGCATAACTATGATTGTGGAAAACCGGAAACCAAAAATACGATTTCCAGCGTACGTGGGTTCTAAATCAAAAGAACCTTCATTCGGTGAATCTTTGATTCACGTTATACGCAACAAATCATGTGCGATACATATCAATCATAAACGATGAACAGGACGAGCAAAAAATATTCCTTGACACAGAGTAATATCAATCGGAGCGGATCAATCCGACAGTGGAGTGTCCCGGGGAATCCGCACGAGTGAAAGGATGCGAGCTAGATACCGTTCGTTCTTCATTCGGCGCCAATCGAATGGAATGAATCGTGTAAAACCTGTTCAGAGTGATTTTTTATTGAGAATATGGTAAGTATGCGAGGTACAGCGATTTCGGGTTGCAGGAAACATTTTTTATTCGGAACTGCGGAATTGGAAACAAAGGGAATAAAAGCGAGGACGCAGCGATACAAAAAAGGAAGCTTTTTATTGTCATAGAATGGCTCATACACTACATTTATAGTCCTGTGCCGTTCAGTCAGCACCTCTTGCGACGCGGATAAGGTCTCCTACGTTGGACATAACATGGATCTCTAAACAAAGCTTTCGTTCTTTTGTATTCTCATAGTTATATTATATTTCTAGGTTTTCAGTTTTATTGTTTTTAATCAATTCTGTAAAATAACATTTTAATGAATATTTATTTTTATTTTTTATTCACAAAAGTAGGAAGTAAAATATCTGCGTTACTAATGAAGAACGATGAAAACAAAATGGTTTCCGTTCCAGTAACGCGATATTTTGCACGAGGATAAGATACAGCGAAATTAAATCTTTAGCGGAATTAGAATAATAAGGCAAAATACGTATGAGATTTCTCGGGATCGTAAATTCATTTGTTTATAAACGGTTTAGGGTTTTAACGCTAAAAGGTATAACCGACTATAATTTTGTTAGAGGATAACGAATATTAAATAACTTAATACATTCTATTATTACATTCTAATAACGAACTTAATACATTTTATTTAACAATATACTAGCTTAAAAACTACAAATAAATACTGTGTTATAAAACAATAAAAATATATATTTAATTTTATCACTGCAGTTTCCCAAGAGTTTTGTACTACATTCCCAAAGGAACAAAATAACCGCATACTTGGATATGTTTATGAGAAAAATTGTACAACTGTTTTAAGTTTATTCTGGAAATGTTCCTAACTTGGATATTCCGCTAAAGCGAATGTAATTCCGACTTAAGAACTTTAAGAGATTCTATAATCATGTTACTGCTATCTGAATAACTGTCGGTGTCTAGCGACGTTGTTGTGTAGAATGTGTCTATTTGTCTATTTCAGGACATATTGTAAAGTGTTGGTTCTAAGCTGGAACATTTCAATGAAAAGTTTGTCCCTATTTCATACAATAGGAATAGATTTACTAGTAGTAATCACAAGCTTTGTAAGACTCTATAGTCTATTTTATGGAATACCAAGACAATACATCGTAACAAAACTACATTATTAGAACAAAGTTAGCGTGGAAAACATTTTATTCGAAAGCCTAGGCCAAACTAAAAAAAACCTAAATACACAATCAAACTCAAATACCAATATGGAGAGAACTGAGAGGGCTAAATCACAAAAGCAATTTCTAAATTCCGGCCGCACCGAATGAAATGGACAATGGCACGAACACAGTCGTTGTACTCGCTGTACTTTACAGTACATGACGCAGGTAAATAACCTATGAATATCGGTAAAACAAAAGGTAAGGGAAAATGCGAGCAAGATTATCTTTTTTGCTTAGAAAATTATTTGGCGAAGCAACGTCGGAGAACGTTTTGCAAGTCGGGAGAACCGCAGGGAGATCGATATGAATACGATTTGAATTGAGGTTGGAGTTATCTGGAGATGAGCACTGGGAAGTGTTCGTTAGTGTACCTACTATGTGGGAATAAAATAATATTTTTAGATCGTTTCAGTAGCTGATATTATGGGAATTTTCAAATCGAATTTGAATATGTTATGGGCATGTTAGTGCCATGCAGACTTACTTGGGAAACGCAAGTGAGTTGCGTGGGAACAGCAACCCAACTCAATCACGCAAAAAATAATGAACTTCGATTTCATAAACCTGATTGACAGATGGATGAATCGCTCCTGATCTGCTGACACTAAGTTTACTTAAAGAAATTTACGTAACGTGTCAATTACATTGTTTAAAAAATAATTAAAATAATCGAGGAACACGATACTCTGGAAGCCGATATCTTTATTCTTTAGCAACACAGTAACTGGATAAAGCGTTCAAAAATGTTATACAAGAAGGCATTTTGCCGAGATTTTTTAGTATTCATTTTCGTCGTAAATCGTCGTCGGTATAAAAACAAGATAATATCCTTAAAGTGAGCTGCTGAGAGGCGGATCCGAGAGATCAAAAGGTCTGCCGCACATGGCAGTACCTTTGAATTCATCTCAGCGTCTGTGTTTGCAGTTATCAGTCTATTTATAAATTTCCACTCTTGGAGGGGTTCGAGGAAATTGTTCTGTCGATAACATCGGATCCTTTAAAAAAGAAATCTACGTGTTTGGAAAATATTTTGGGTGGAATTAATTCGGGAAAAACGTCCAGTAATTAAGTGTTGGAAAATGTTTAAATAAGGAAAATATATAGATAAAAATAACAATATTGGAAAACAGAAAAATGTGAAACAGTAGGCACTTTCTTAATAAAAAACAATAAAATACTTTTGGAAACAATAACTTAAGATTCTTTAAGCATTTAATTGAAAGTGTAGAACAATTATTTTTCATGCAGTCAATCCTTAATTGCTTCAATTTAATTGAACGAATATACCCAAAACAAAAATTTCACACACGAATGAAAACCTACCTATGTTTCTATCAACATCAAAAGGTGAAAAATAATTAACAAATTGATGTTTCACAGCTCAATTCAGCTGATATTAAAGAGTGTTTTCATTTTAATTATTGAATGGTTGTTCTTTGAAAGTGAAGCTGTCTGGAAAATTTAATAAGAAACCAAAAGAAGCTTAAGTTAACGACCTATTTGATGACAATAACTCGGCGATAATAATAGCAGCAGACTGATTTAATATTTTTACAGCTTTTGAGTAACTTATACGTCTTTATAAACGCATTACAAATAAACATCTCTATAAAATACTCGTACTTCTATACCATTATAATATTTTTTTATAGGATTCCCAAAACCATTGGTTAGAAAACTAACTTACTCAAAGTAAAAAATCAGCGATGTATGTGGTATTCCTGCTTTCTTTTGTAGCTAAGTATGGTTAGAACAGGAGTGTGTTCAGAGAATAGATACTTTTATCTATTCCCTGGTTCAAATCACAACTGCAATGCTCTAAAATTGAACTCAGGACAAGACTTGCCAGGGTGCGTTGAGCTGTACGAGCTTAAAAGAATATTATTATAGGTAATGATGTATTTAAAAGCATTCTTCGCATCTAATTAAACACAATAAATCTTATAAAAGGCTGTGTTACTTCAAGTATGTTCACATTAAACTATGGCGCGTTATATTATAGCCCGCGTTCCGCACCATTAGTTGCCAACAGCGTGGTGAGTCAGCCAGCTTTGGGTTATTAGTTCACTGTATCGTACCGTGTGTTTTCGCATTGTTTAGCTAAAGTCATGTAATTGGAATATTGTGGGCATAAGGAAAACCAAAGCAAAAGTATTAATTTGTAACTAATTACAGAACTAGGTAATTGAAATTGATTTGCTTGAACAAGATTCTAATCGACTTCATTTACAATATAATGATAATTTAATTAAAAAACATCTTCTATAAGTAGACAAATATGCCCCATGTTCTAGCTAGTACTCAAATATGCCCCATGTTCTGGCTAGTACACAAATATGCCCCATGTTCTAGCTAGTACTCAAATATGCCCCATGTTCTGGCTAGTACTCAAATATGCCCCATGTTCTGGCTAGTACACAAATATGCCCCATGTTCTAGCTAGTACTCAAATATGCCCCATGTTCTGGCTAGTACACAAATATGCCCCATGTTCTAGCTAGTACACAAATGTGCCCATGTTCCAGTTAGTGACACATATTACACCGCAACGTGCCTAAACCCCAATAGTTGTCCTCACATTAGGGCGCTCAGCGCTCAGCATCGATCGGAACACCTGCTTGTTTGTTTGGGACATTCGGAGCTGACTCATGTTTTTAATCCTGCTAAGCGACTGGTGAGCGCCTAACCCTTCAACCTGTCTAGGTCCACATGGTAGGTAGGTACCGTACTTGCAATTGGTATGCCTAGATTTTTAATGGCTGCTTGAAAACCAACGGCGTAAATTACTTTGTAGTTAGCTCAGTCCATGGTGGTCCAAAACCATGTACTGAATCCATGGTAACAGGTTGCGCGTCGATGGCCCTGCCATCCTGTATTGTGTGATGCTATATCGATATAGCATAACTATTATTACAACTATTATTATTATCACCTTTATTTCATTATATATAGGGTGTTTGGCGCATGGTCCGACACAATTTTTTGAGTGCTTGGGAGGGTCATTTGTGAAATTTCACCTAAAGACTCCATGTCCTAAGTGTCACGGTAATTGAGATACGGTTTTTCTTTAGTGTTTTCCATTAAATTACCCGAAATGTCGCACATGATATGACATGGAGTATTTGGGTGAAACCTAGCAAATGACCTCCAAATCCCCAAAAAATTGTATCGGTCCATGCGCCAAGCACCCTGTATATACATACAAATTATATTTTTAAATATTAGAATACAAAAACATTTAAAAATATAAAAAAATATTGGCCCACCGGTATCGGGAACAGGGCCCAAGCTACCAGTGGTCAGGGCTCCAGAGAGAGGAACGTCCTAATAATGCGAGCCGTGTCCAGAAGTACCGCTTTCTAGATCAAGCCCTTGATCCAGCTGCCCCACGAGAGCCTCCTCAGGTGTTGCTCGAGGCTCTTGGCTATTAAGCCATTGGCTGTCACGACTATCGGCACAATGATCGCTGAGTCCACATCCCACATGTCAACAATCTCGCGAGCCAAGTTAAGATCCTTGACTTGTTTATATTTCTCGGCTTTCACGAGGTTCCCGTCATGCGGGACCGTTGTTTATTATTATAACTATTATTATTGTGCCATAGCTGTGTAGGCAAAATACACAAAGTACATTTTTTATTGACAGCTGGTCGCCTGTGCTGTGCGGTTGCGCCCGCGTCTCATCGCTTGTCACAGACTATAACAATAGTCTACAACATAGACAAGTGATGTTGGAGCGTCGGGTTTGGGTCGATCTTTAATCATTGTCATACATATCATAGTTTTTATTTATTTATTTTTGTTTTCTAAATAATTTTCGATTGCTTTATTTTCTTATAATATTTTTTATTTACTTTTATTTATGTTAATAATCTCCTGGTGGAATATAAAGATGTCCGTAGGCGTGTCCGTGGCATCACAGCGGGCCCTATCAGAATACCAGCGCTGCGGTACTTATTTTTTAAATATCGTAGCATTATGCTGAGATAGGAGCCTTTTTGGCCTCGCACAGGTTGTTTACTTGTTTATTGTTGTTTTTTTTCCTTTTTCCATTTTATTGTTAATTTTGTCAGTTTTAAATGCTCCTTTTTTATTTTTTACTCTTTGTATTTCCTGTGCGTGTCCCAAATAAAATATTTTTCTTTCTTTCTTTCTTTCTTTCAAAATTACACAGAAGTTAATATTTCTATTTATTTTCGTCTGTCTACACCACGAAATAATTAACGTTGTGCTAAAACAAACAACCTTAATACTTACTACAACCACCAATACGTGTAGGTTTTAATTCCATGAAACCTATTTTAGAGAAAACTTCAGAGAATCTTCATGAACCCAGCATTATAACTATCAGCTCGATCTAAAACTATTACCTTTATTTAGCATCAAAGGTGGGTTAGTACAATTGAAGTGAACGAGTCTAAAAACCGTGTAAAAAGATACTAAAGGTCAGCGGACCACCGGGCTATTGCATTACAAAGAGTAATAGTGAAGTTTCTCGGTAATACTCCTCACGGGTCTAAAATATTTAATCTAATACAAAATCTAAGCTTTAATCTTAGCATTAAAATTAAAGTATGTTAGTTTGCGTTTAATTTTTAAAACACCTCTTGTAAAAGATACTCCTTACCACAAACACTCAAGTACATAGGTTCGGTTTTATAAATAAATTCGTGGTGTACCTACTCAGAGATTAATGGACTCACTTCACTTACAAGCATTATCCTGTCGTGTACTAATACAAAACTTACTTACTTACCTAAAATTATACAATACTTTAAAAGTGTATCTCAGACTCCGCTGAGTTACAGTGATACAAAATTATTTCAGGAAAATATTTCGCCAACCTGTGGTAGATAATGCATCGTGCTGATCAATGCTCGTCAGATTTTGTGGTCACTGGTTACAATTACTGAGTTTCCAATAAACCAATATCTTATTATTTACGTGTAAATGACTGAAAAATTAAAACTACAAAAAAACCTCGTTATCATGTGAATCTTCTCTACTGCTCCAAGCCTATCTGGCGTGCCTACCGCCTTAATGAAGTAGGTCGAGCTAACTACCTGTTCTCACACATGTACTGAACATTGATACATTAGCCCCCGACAGTCAGACATGGTTTTATGAGCTAAGTGCTCTTACACGACGATCGTGCGAGTTACTCCGTATTAATATTAATTTCCTGCTAGTTCATGAATAAAAGGAAATGGTTCGACTGTTTATGGGTGCTCCGTGGAGTTTATTTAGCAGAATTAACGTCAATTGAAAGAAGTGGATGGGTACTTTTGCAAATTGTGGCGGAGAGACTTCATAAATATTCTGTATAATTCAAATATTATAAGAGACTTTATTTAAGACTAGCTGCGCTCCGCGATTTCACCGGAATATGTATCGATTGCGAGGGAATATCGAGATAAACAGTATTGTATGTGCTGATCTAGGTCATGGTCTACCCATGTGCCAAATTTTATTCAAATCCGGTAAGCCGTTTTAGCGTGAAAGCGTAACAAACAAACATACAAAAAAAACAATCTTTTTTCTTTAGAATATTAGTATAGATAACATTGAATAGGTTTCCTGCAACTGGGAACAGACTAGTTTCCATACCTATTTACTCATTATTTATCTTACGATTAGCCTTCTCATTATGATTTCTAAATAATTATAACAAATGTGTGTATCAAAATGTCAGCGATGACGTAAGCGATCCCAATGTGGAGCTTAGCGCAAATCCTATTACATAATGTATCGCAAAGCAGCTTACTGTGACAATATTGCCGGCCGGTTGACAACCCCTGACGCCTCTCTAATAACGCGTCTATTATGAAACATGATCATGTGTACAAAAATAGTATTAATTTTACGCTCGTGGCTAAGCAATAACAGCCGCACGGGTCGATGTCCGTGGATGGGTGACCAGCTTTACATACCGAGACCCCTCCGTGCCTCGGAAAGTACGTTAAGCTGTTGGACCCGGCTGTTATTCGTGAATCTTTGACAGTAGTTACGGATCGTCACAAGCCCGAAAATCTGACAACCAGTCGTAACTAGGGGTATAGTGTTAACCAGTAACTGAGTTGTTGTGGTCAGATAGACAGTCGCTCCGCGTAAAATATTGATATTCAGCTGCATCCGGTCAGACTGGAAGCCGACCCTAAAACTAATTGAGAAAAGGCTAAGTAGATGATGATTTACACTTTATAGAATAGGACGAAATAATAAAACGTCAGGTTTTTATTTATTTAATTCATTAACAATTTTTACATTGTATCGAAACGAGTGGTATAAACATAATTATAAATAAAAAAATAACTCAAAAAATATTATTATGGATGAGTGACAGGTTTCATAATTAGAAATCCATTGTTATGTAGTTTTAAGACTCCCGCAAACAGGCGCGACGCGACAGCGCGACACAACTCTAGTAGAACAATTTTTACGAAAATTTCTTGGATATCGTTCTACAAGTTTCCCGTCGCGTTGTCACGTCGCGCCTATCTGCAGGAGCCTTTATCAAAAACAAACTTCTATTAAATTTAGGTACATTAACACCGATACAAATTTCAAGAAAATAAGTATATATATAGATATATATAAATATATCTAATACATAAAAATGTCGTGTCACAGTGTTTGTTACCGAACTCCTCCGAAACGTTGACCGATTTTTATGATTTTTTTTGTGTATATTTGGTAAGTTTGAGAATAGGTCGTAAAATATATTTCATACCGCTGCAGGTGAAAATATTATAAAGTCAATAACAAAAAAAGGTCTTGTCAAAGTTATTAAATTAAATAACTTCTTTTTTATTACTTTTGGATGGTTTTCTTAAAAAAATTACTTATTTACCTACTACCTACTTATACTTGAATTTTAGGTACTGGTATAAAATATATAAACAAATACAAAATGTAAGAGCGAATATGAAGAAGAGGATAACCATTATTACTCAGTAAATAATATAAACACAGACATTTCGAGAGCACTCTGTATATTATTATAATATGTGGTTTGAACCGAAAGCCACCATGTTTTTGCCTCGTCTACCATGTGTGGCGTGACGCAAAAACTACCAAATGGGTTTGGTGGGGCTTTCATTGCTCAGAAACGGAAACCACAATTGAAAAATTGGAGTAGTGCATTAAAATGGTGTGTCTGAACGAGAGAATAAAAATTAAGACCAGCAAACTAAAGTGTCTCCAAATAAAATACTCTTTCACTGAGTAGACAGCGTTCTGTATCATTTTAGCGCACTTTAGAATCTCCGCATTTTTTATCACAAATAAGTTTCTCCGTGCCATCTCGCTACTAACAAAAAACATGTCCTCATTTTTGTTTAAAAAAATATCTTTAGGACGCTTGGAATATTGAAACTGTAAAATCTGTCTACGAACACCGCGTAAAATTGACAAAGCAAAAAAAAAACTTGTTTACTCAGTCATTTATACCAAGTAAAAGTAATTTAATAAATGGAATACGGAGCACGCCGTAGTAGGATGAACGAGAACCTACCAACATAATGCAATAGTATACGGAGTTTTTGAACAACGGACACATGAGCACAGTGTTTCACTTCGTGTTTTTATAGAGCTCGATTTAATCAAAATTACAATTTATATTTCCATACACGTTTGAATGAAACGAAAATACATATATAATGAACGCCAGATGTGTGTATTCTCACAAAAGTTTTCTTTTTGGAAAAGGATACTTTGATGCTTACGATTGCCCCTTATTTCCGAACTATTAACCCTGAGTTGTGCCTACTGGAGGTACGTAAAAGCTTGTTGAAATCACGTACTAGAATAAGGTCGCGGTAGGCAGTGGTGGCTGAGTAATGACATGTTCTTAGGCCATCACTCGCGAACAACTTAATAGGCCGTAACCTTCAGTTCTCTTCGAAAGTGCGCAGAATGTTAAGTAAGCTCTAAACAGATTATACAACGAGACGCGTTCTAGGGGATGTTTTCATTTGATGACTGAACGAAATAGAAAATATATTCAGAGGCGAGATTGTATGTATTTCAACGACTAAATTGTCTTTGTTATTTCTTTGTTTGTTTGTTATTTCGGGTGCTGCGGTGTACTCGTACAAGAAAACTTTAAAAAAATTAAAGTAATTTACTATCCATAGCCTAGATGTCATGATCTACCAAATTGAAACGAGTACTTCAAGTCAAATAAATAAACACCAAAATTCATCTCGTCATTAGTATCTCTTCCTTTGACAACTGTTTCAACTGGGTCCTGTAAAACATTGATTTATTCAACTAAGACATCACTAGTACCAGCCAAATAGGGATGTCACTTTGCGCGTCTATACCAACATATTACATGGTTGTCGACAAAAACACGTAAAATTATGCGCATACACGGTGCCTCGAAATATTTGGCACAACACTATAGTCCCGGAGATGGAGCGCGATATTTGCCGAAATGTTATTTAATATGTAAACACGCCGAACGTTTACACACATAAACAGATTTCTATTGTTTACTTTGCTTACTGTGTGCTAACATAGATGGGAGTTTAAACTATTTTGGTCGGTTGGTAGAACGCGTGTTTTAATGTGAAACGTTTGCAATCCACGATGTAATGATGATTTCAGATTGATTGAGTGCAAATACTGTGTCTAATCTATTGGAAATAATGAAATAATTATTATTATGTCTAAATTAATTGTTTGTTTAACGTTATGTGGACTAAAATTAGTACCAAATCATTGATTGATAAGTTATAACCAAATAACATAAAGTTTAATAGGAACGAAGATTACGGTACCTACTGTATGAGGCTGTCAAGAAAATTTTTTTGCAAATAATTATTAAAGTAATTTATTACATAACAAGAAAAATATTGCTTATGTAATATTATGTCTCGAGAACTGAGAGTCCAATTTAATGACATTTATCTCAATATATAAACTAAAGTAACGAGCGTAGAGTTATAACATATTCTTGGAAACGCGTCGGCGAGGATCTTTTTTTTCCTAGATTACTTTTTGAAGCAACATTAATAAAAAGTATTTTTCACTTTGTAGAGGCAAAGATAAATATATTTACGTGTAAAACATATACAATTTATAACAAGGCTTGATCCATAATAAAAATTAGGCGGTCTCCGGGCCTAGTCTGTTAAAACAAAAGGTTTTTTTTATTTGTTTTTTGTCTGCGAACATTCGTCCAGAGGTCGCCGGGCCAGCGTCCATTAGGAGACTCTTTAAAAAAATAAAAATAAAAATGTTCAGTAAACAAAATTGAGCGATTAAGATAGAAACGTTTCAAAATGGAGTCATCGTAGGTACTTGTGTAGGCAATAGTTTCTCTAATTAGTTGCTCAGATTCTCTCTATTATTCACGTAGAAAGACTTTGTGAAGGAGATGTTTTTTGTGCTTTTAGTGGTTATTAAGTTTCGATGTTAATGAAGGAATTAAATTACAAGCTTCATAAAAACGAAATATTTGACGTTTTAATTGAGTAGTCTACGAGCAATACTATAGTTAGCAGTTCTATACCGGGTGCAAGAAACATCGACGCTTTAACTGTTCTCATGAATTTCAGAACACGATCCTAGATCCTCCGAGTAGACATTTTTCGTAGGTAATTTTAAAAAAGAGTAGTGGTGGACCAGTGGTATTGGCCCCGACTTACGAGTTGTAAGTCATGGGTTCGAACCCAGGCAGGCGCTTTACTTTGTGTAAATAATTTCATCATCACTGCTCTCAAAACGGTGAAGGAAACCGGCATGTCCTAGAACCAAAAATTCGAAGACATGTGACATCTGCCAACCCGCACTGGGCCCGCGTGGTAGTTTACAGCCCATTCCCTCTCAAAGAGAGGAGGCCTGTGTCCCAGCAGTGGGACCATTATAGGCTGATTATGATTTAAAAAAAAACCCGCTGTTTCATAAAAAAAGCAAAATGTACGGTCACAGTGTATGGCACAGCTGTTTTTATTTTTAATAATTGGAAAACTTAAACGCTGCTGGTGGGTCTAGAATCAAGTACTTAATTCATGGTAACGGTGCGCGTCGATGTCCTTTACTCACTTTATAATTTCAAAGCAAACTACACCAAAAAACATTTAGTGTTATCACTATCTAATTTGCGCTTGAATTTCTTATAAAAATATGAGGGATTGAGGTGAAAAATAAGTCCACATATTTATGAATAACAGAAACACCATTTGGCGAAGTCGTTTGCACACAATTCTCGTACATATTCGTGGTGTTTCTAGCTGTCTCCGCCCCGTGCGGTCTGTTAGGCATTTCTGGAGCAAGACGTTCTGTGGACTGTGAGGCAGGCAGACCGCTGACCTCGTTCTGACAGATCAGAGCCGAATGTATTTCAACGTATCGAGTCTTCGTCGACCGCTCGGGAAGGAATGTTGTCGCCGGAGGCAACATACTGCTAAGATTTTGAATGAAGGTTTCGGTAACCAGCTTCTGGCCATGACTTCCTTCGCGATAAAGTCAACTATACCATAAAACATATTCTGTAGAACTTGCCAATAGTTGTAGCTTTCGATCAGTAAATTACAATTTTTGTAATCAGCTGTCGGAGCAGTACTTCCAGAGGTAACCTGTTACAAACTAACAATGTTACCTATATAATATTATTTTTGATTAATTATGTTGTTAACTGTACTGCAAGGCACATAATACTGAAAAAAAAAATTGGATTCATATTTCGTCCAAGTCGTTATTTTTTCTGTCCCATGTGCTTCATTTAATCATTATTTCTGAAAGAAATTCAGGTGAATTATATTAGTGGACCGCAACTCATCATCAAATTTCCTTTACATGTTCCTCGTTTATATTGTCCTGTCCCCATACCATAATGCGCATTATTATTCTCTTTTAAACGTCCTTAATCATCGCTTTAATAATTTATTCCTCATTACCGCGGCTGCTGAGCAGCATAAGCTCACTCCGTAATATTTCTTGTAACATTTGTGTGAAAAATTCAGCGCTTTTAAAAACTCGTATCCTGTAGGTGTTAGCATGTAAGAGGATGTTGTGTGGGTTGTACTTGTTACTGAAAAGTAGAATGCAGTAGATCCATTTCAAGTAATTTAGTTCCTTACGAAAAGCATGGGGTTTCTACAAGAACGGAAGCATTAAAGTGGGACTAGAAATAAATACTTACGTAGCGATGAACGTTTGCTTGACATTCTTGTTTTATAGGTAAACAGCACAGGCACTAGTTAATTTCTGTAAACATTATTTCAGACTTACTTCAATACTAAATACATACTGCAGTAGTTCAATAGCGTTTCGGTTAGACAATTCCGTTGCAACTATAACAAAATTATAAAGTTTAGCTTCATATTAGACGTTTGTTTCAAATGGCTCTTCTGCTAACACGTTGTTGGTCACACTATTACACGACGTAAAATCTGGCTTAAAGGATGACACCGTGTTCTCATAACATAAGTCGACAAATTCCAGTTTATTTGATGCAACAAGCGTGCTACGATTTTGTGAAATAAATTCGTGGAGTAAAATACATAATACTTACTCCTAAACTTATGGCTTTTTCCCATAGGGGTAGAAATTAAATTATTTTGCTATTATACAATTATTTATTCCGGAAATGACTTGTTGATTCTTTATGATGATTATTGGGATATTGAGTTAGCCAAATTACTAAATTCCACGAATGTGTTTTGACGCTCATTGCTGTTGCACAAATATTAGTCGAAGCTTTTCACGTAGCAAATATTATATTGGAAAAAATTTGGGTACTTAATTAAAAGTTTTAGTTTTTGATTATTTAGTATTTAAAATGGAAGTATTCAAGTAGCTACTTAATCATTGATCTAATGCGAGGAAGAGCGAGCTACATTTGCACCACTCATAACTTCCATTCCAAAACGCGCCATTTCACATACAAACTTTCAGCTCAAACACGTTAAAATATCGACACCGAGTTACAAAGAATGCCACATTACATAACACTGTTTTAACAAACTCCCCGTTGAACTTTGAAAGGTATTTTATAAAAAATTCAATAAAGCAAGTCGCCAAGTTGCTGAGAAACACCAAAGGAAATCACGCGTGTTGTGTGGTGGGAACACCATGCGGGCATGAGCAGAAGTTCTAGTCAATAATGACAAGTAACTCGTTTGTACGATTTGTAATATAAATAACTGGAAACCTGAAGACAGGTCCTGGTATATTCATCATTATGACAACTTTAACAACGGGACCAATACTTGATTGCGAAAAAACTTCCTGCTGCTTCATACATTTATGTTCGTATAACTCGACAAAACGTAGAGAATAGCAGATTTTTCTCGCTATTTCTGGGTTCGTCTCTTAGCAGCAGTTCAAGTTCAGAATCATGAGTGAAATAACCCCTTTTCAAGTTTTCAGTTATTTTAATGACACTTCGTGTATGTAAGTGGTCGCACAGCTCAGGCCGCCGACGGTTTTGCTATTATTATTATTATTATTATTTATTTATTTCAGAGAAATCTCCATATCATAATATCACAACAAAAAAACAAAACATACAAACATAAAATGTTAGTGTGTTAGTAACAAAAAAAATAAAAATAAAAATATGTATCTAAAATTACGTTAGTAATGTTAGCACCTATACCTAACTAATGCCTATGGCCGTCCTTATCCACTGATTCTGGAAAGGACAGTCGAAACGGGCAGCAATCACATTCAGAATGCTGTTGCTGCCGCTTCGCAGACGGTGCAGCAAGGAGTTTGCTTTCTTGCGCATGATGGCTTGAAAGCCATCCGTACGGGCTTCAGCAAACATACCAGATCTATTCAGATGATTATTTATTTCAACCTGTGGCGCTTAGAGTAACCGATCTTTTTTACCTTTTGGATATATTTAAGCACTCTTCACTATCAAGCATACTTTCTATAAGCTACGGTCCTCTCCTATCCTCTTGACTTGGATATAAGTAATAGCGAAACTTACGAGCATATAAGGGGTTAGGTTGAACGAGGGGCATACTTTAAGGGAGTGTACAGTAGTACTAACTCACGAAAATTATTAACTTTTACTCTGGAACCAACCAAGGTAATACACTCCCTTAAAGTATGTCTCTCGTTTAACCTAACATGTTGTAGTTCATTCGGTATAGTCCGTGGGTGCATGTTTGTCATCTATCACATAATTTACGGACTACACCTTCTGACCCGATATGTTACAATAAGAAGGCTGGATTCACGAGGACCGGCTGTGCTAAAGCAATTTAATAAAAAGCCCGGGCGGGACCTGGCCGTATCTCGTCTGTTACCGCCTTTACTCGGCTACAACCTATTACGTTGAAATGATGCAAAGTTCTGCCATATGGAAATTGTTTACTAAGTGCTAACAATTGTGTTAAACATTTTTATTAAAAATTCTTATTTCATAGAAGTATGTGCAATTTAGACGTAATGTATTGTGTTACACGAAATATTTTTGTAATTTTGTTCTTGTTGGGAGTTTGGAATTTTACTCATGGCTTGGTAATGAAAATTAAGTTGTTTTTTTTTTATTATGTATGTATGTACACCTATTAGGACAATCTAAATGAAAGTTTTGTTAGTAAATAAGTCAAAAGACTATTTTCAGGGCCTCATACAAAAAGCTGTATCTCCAGAAATAGCAAGCATTGTGAAAACACAGCAGAGAAAAAGTAACCGTCACTAAATTGAAATTGAAATCCAGATTCCCGGTGCAAAGGCTATCAAGCCAACGTTCCAGCCTCTTCAACAAACAACAAGCCAACAACATAAGTTAACTTCATCTGAGCGGAACATGTCCTCACAAATACCACTTATACTGAATTTATTTAGTGCACAACACATAAATACAAGTCGCTGGCAATTGAAAGTAAGTGTAGGCCACGCCCCCTGTCGTGTAACTTTAACATAAGATCCTTTGTCGCGATTTCCGACGACTGAATGATCGCGATGGGGGAATTGGGGGATAAACTAATGAGGATAATGTTTGGGGGGAAATCGGGGTATAACCGGTTTTGAACGGTATTAGGGTTGTAATTTATGAGTTTGGTTTGAAGGTCATGGTGGCACTTGTACATGTTGTTTGGTAAGAAATGCAACATGTTGATAACCATAAAAAGTAATACCTAAAAATTTGCACCAAACCTCAGATACGTCCGCGATATTAATTGTTATGAACTTTATCTCGTTTCTTAACACTTTTAATTATGAATAAAAAAATCGAATACGTAGATTTTCATTTTAAAATTTTTTGGCACATGTTAGCAAAATCGGGACACGAAACCAAAATAGAAAATATAATATGTTTCACTGACCTCGATCATCACAGCGCCGCTCCATTATCACGGCTGCCCGCTCCGATGCACAAACTGGAAAACACAATGTAAATAATTAACAAACAAACGGGTACAATTCTATCGTCGAATTAACAACAAAACAGACTTTATTACTAAGCTCATGTTATTAATTAAACTCACATAAATCATTTTAATTAATAATGTAACTGCACTGGTTAGTAAAACTAATTTTAGCACTTTGTAAATTTGCTTTTCACTGTACGGTTGATGTATGGAGCCCATAATTGGTCGCGCGATATATTAAGGGGTGGTTTGATGCCGCATTATTTGATTAAAGTGCAAGTTGTGCCAAGTGCTATAAAGGAGTTAAATGGTGCAATTATGCGCTCTAAAGCTTTGGCGTAACGCGGTAATATATTTTGCTGGATGCTGTGTCCAGGCGGTGTTGTTGCTGTTGTAAGTATGTGCATGTTGTGTTACAAAAAATATTTAATTAATATGTATTGATACACTCTGCTTATTAAATTAAATTATGTTCGCCCCACCTCATACAATTTTATTAAGTTAAATTATGCTTGCCCCGGCTCATTCAATTTCGGAATAATACGCGTATAAGTTTGTTTTGAACAAACAAAAAGAAACTTATCTTTAGCACGGTCTGCAAAATGACAAATGACAAAGTAAATGGAATTTAAACATTAAAACCAAAATCTCGGCCCCAAAAACATTTTACAAAGATATCTGATGACAATTTTCGTCAAAACAAAATCTTAACTTGCACCCAAGCCGCGGTTTGCAGGTAAAGCAAAACTGACTTCACCCGACCTCGGTCAACTTTGGTAAACTTCGGGTGTAGTGAAAACACACCCTTTTTAACTATCCAACAAGTTAGAGGAGGTAATTCTTCACTTAGTGTCGGGATGCATTGCGAGAAGAAAGTTTTCTGCGTGATTGAGTTAAAGTTTGTTAGTTTCATGTAGTTTATAGAATATTTATATAACGAGGCGTGTTGTGGGGTAATTTAGAGATTTAGCTGATAGGGGAAAATGTCAGCGAATGAAAATAAAATTGCATCAATACCGTTTACAATTGATTTTATCCACGTGTAGTCTAGTACACGAAATGAGATAAAAATAATGCTGATGAAAACTGTTCTGTTTAGACTATTACATTTTTTTATGGTTGAGGTCTCAATCAATCCATATATGTTATCTTAAAACAAGGGCTTTTGAAATCTCTTCCAGCTTATTTTTACACCAAGAGTTGACACCAACCCTGTCATAATTAACATCGAATTTATACGCTTCCTGCTCGACAATATTAATTCACACTGTACCTTAAACAACTAAAAAATACAGCATATACTTCACGTGCTAATTTTATACACTTTTTGTGCCAAACCACTGTGTTTTGTCGTAATTAAACCTGTCGTTTTGTGTTTATTTTGTCCAAATTAACGCGAGAAAATTCCTGTGGGGGCTCCCAACTATATTTTAGAGTTTGTAGTGCAGGTTAAAAGAGTTACTCTACTGCATTTATAGAATACTATTTACGTATTTGATGTATATTTTGCACGGAGTAAATGTAAGGATGTTTCATTCTTACTGTTAATTATTTTTATTTATGGTTTTCACCAAAAATACAGGATTATGAGAAGGCAGCATAGTCACACACAACTATAAGGTTGATTAGAAAATACTCAAAAACACAAATGTGTACCTATCTCGAAAGTCGAAAGATACCATACCTTTACTTACAACGATCATTATCAAAAATCTAATCACCTAACACGTTTCCAAATCCTGTTTCGAAATCCCATCGGTTTCGAACAACACATTATCATTATTACGACCGTATTAACAGATACCCGCTAAACACTACACACACAGGGTGCCCGCAATAGACCATGTACAACACCCCTCTTTCCCCACCCCCTTGGACAATAAATCCCCAGTTATGGGCGTCGAAATAATTAGTGGGTTCATTAGGGAGCATACTGAGTCATTACGTCGTGTGAGATGTGGGTCATTGGCTGATAGGTGGCGCCACCTATCTTCTGAGCTCTTGAAGGCAAGAAGTGAGAATAAGGGGCAAGGAGATCTTATTGTAAAAAAAATGGTGGGGAAAAATAACATAACATCACCCCAGTGTTCGCAGAAGGGTTGGACAGAGGTGCACCTATATTACACCCACATTTCGCCAGTTATGTTTAAGTCCCATATAACAGGGGCAAGCCTTGCCATCCACCCGGCACAAATCCAGACTCCGGGCTGCTATTGATAAATCCCGGATGGAAAAACCCAATAATACTTTGCTCAACCCGGGAATCGAACCAAAGATCTTATGCCCAGCAGTAGTGTTGCATCCACTACACTAGACCAACGAGGGAGGAAAACTTACAGATAAACGAAAGCGACTAAGCGACTAAACTACTACATAGTAAATATTACATATATAAATCGAATTACACGTTTCCGCGTATAGAAAAAGACGTATTTATATTTGATATTTCGTTTGTTTTATTTGCCGGGTACTACAGTAGAACAAACAGTGCCTTTTTGAGCTAAAATAACACACAAAAGATTACTAAGCGTAGTTTGTTGATTCTTGACTTTATTCTACGACGGCCCATTGCTTGGTACAATGAAGCTTCTGTAGGTATTTTAGAGAGACGGTTGGTTGTAGGTGAAGCTTTCACTCAAGGAAGTAAATACTATTTGAAAAATCGTACAATAAAAAACTAACCTGTACCGAAAATATTTCTTCCACGTTAATAAATATAATATGCAAACCGGGAGGATTTAAATGATTCATAACTTAATATGATCAAACAAACGTATGATTCGCTTCTGATAATAATAATTATCATCAATGTATCATATTAAGAGCTTGCATAAATACAGGAGCGACACGGGTTAGCTTTTTGTTATTAAATTGCTATTAAACAATTCAGTTAACATAAAATAAATAATTACGAAATTTAGTCGTCCATTAATGAAACAATTAATTAAATAATTACCAAAAATGGGACTAAACCAAGACGAAGTTACCAGAAATAAAATAATGTAGATAATCTGATGAGATAGCGAAGTGTTAATTTCAATAAAAATAACAGTTAAACTCGTTACGATTCACATTAACTGTTATTGTAGCAGTTACAGTAACTACAGCGTTATAACCGCGTTATTCGCACCATCGGGCAATTAAAAGTGGTATAAATTGTATCTATCGCGGTCCGACGCCAATTATTATCAAAAACAGAACGATAATTATAACGTTTCCATGTATTTAATGATTTAATTAATGGATAATAGAAAATAGCTCGTTAACGTTTATTTACGAGCATATGTTTAGTTATGTTGTTGAAATACGATTATTCTATTAACATAATGTCGTCGTGACAGGAATTCTGAGAAATATGTATTCTGGCTAATAAATGTCAATGTTTTTGATGATAAAAGCTGAATAAAGCTGTACAAGGTTCTTCAGGTGAGTGACTACAATTGGAACTAACGCCGCCATCTTATTTTTATTAATACATTTCACAAAACAATTGAACAAATGTTAACCAACAGCGCCCCCTGTTAACAAAATTCGGTTACCAAAACATCCTTGTAGCAGTGCAGGTATTATTTCCTGGAAGATTCATATAACATAATATGTAGGTATACGAAAAGGTAGAGCAACATAAGAATAGTAAAAAATAAAAGCTTTTAAAAACTGTTCCTCTCATGTCTGCCAGCCAATTCCAACGAATTACGTGAAGCTCTTCAATGCCAACTACTTTGATGGACCTTTTGCAATTGGAGCGAAGAGTGCAATTCTCTAGAAGTTGGCTGCGTTTGTTTAACTAAAAACTCGTTTTGCCCGGTCGACATAACTATGTGGACCGGGCAAAACGAGTTATATACAAAGTTCGTCCACCATGGTAATGGAGAAGTGTATTTTGAGCAGTAAATGGTACTACGCCTTTCAGGAGGATTTTGAACAAACTGTCACCTGTTCCATCTAAATATATGTATTAATCCAACTATAAAAATAACAACCTAGAAATACTAATGTTCATCAAAAATACCGATAACCTTATTACGGCGAACAAAATGTCTATATACACTTACTACTACTAAGACTATATCTAGAGGGGTTCGTACACCTGGCTACAGCCACTAATTATTATAATTGAATCTTTCTTATCTCTTTTCTTTTACAATCTTTTTCCGCCGAGATGCTTGCGTTGAAAATTGTATAAGATTTTTATGTTCCGAATTAAGTTGGAGCGGCGAGTTCAGGGTTATTTTTTATGTTTTTAAGCAAGAAGTAGTGGGCTTGTAAATGTTAAGTTTGCTTTGTTTCGTTTAAACTGGCAAAGAGAAGTAAGAATAGAAAATGGTATGAGGGTCGAAGGAGTTCCATACCTAGCAATGGGTAAAATCATGGTATAATAATATACTTCGCCAGGTATAGCATTCCGAGACACAGTGGTCACGTGGGTGACACAAGCTTACGTCATCACCGCTGTGTTACCAGTAGTGTGTAATAATAACTCCCCAATCGCCTTTATTACCTGTGCGAATCCGATAAAACAATGACGTTTTAACTAACAATTACGTTGGTAATTGTTTAAATTGAATTGTGTCGTTTGATTAGAAAAACGAAACGACAATTTAAATGATTTATATATATTTTATATACCTATATATGTGAGTGGTGACTGAAAATGTTTCCATAATTCGTGTTTTGTTGCAATAAAGTGGCAACTGGATAGTGACGTAAGCATGTGTCACTCCCGGAATGCCAGACCTTGTTTTTTAGACCATGGGTAAAATAATATTTAGGAAAAATACTATGTCTAAAATGATACCTATATCTTATCCTATCCAAAAAGAAATTAATTTCATGCCCATTCTTATTTTCTACGGATACAAGTCCACTATTATAAAAAACCGGCTAAGTGTGTGTTGGACCACACAATGAAGGATTCCATAATTGCGATGAATTTATCCCAAAAACAAAGTTAACATTGTATTTCAAAAACATGCTCTCCCATACATCGATACACGTCACTGTCAATTCTCCAACTGCAAATATAAGTTTGTAATAAAAAAAACATTTTTATGTGATAAAAATACAAATTAGTGATTTTCAGAGTTTGTTCCTTACTTGTGCTGTGAGACCTCGCTTTTTGCCAAACATGATTTTAGGTTAACCGACAGTACTCTAAAGGTTAAGATTTATTTGCGAGTATTAAAATATGTCACATAAATGGCGGTATTTTTTTATATTTTTTTTTAGAGCTCTAAGAGACCATAGGTTTTTGCCAGGGTCGCGGGTTTGTCTACCAAGGTCGCGGCTTTGACTGCCAGGGTTGCGGGTTATCTGAAATAATTACCGTGACTCTAACACACAGGCAACTGGAGGAAGAGGGGTGGATTTTAGTCAGTAAAAGTCTGACACGCCCTCCCGCTACGCCCAGAGCGGGAAGCGGGAGAAGTTATTTGATAACTTCCCACAAAAAAAGACCTACGTATTTGATATTAATTTCAACTTGAGACACGCGTTCCTGAGAAAAAGGGTCTTGACAGACTTACAGATAGACAGACAGACTGCCTGACAAAGGAGTGATCCTATAAGGGTTCCGTTTTTTCCTTTAGAGATACGGAACCGTAAAAATCAGATCGAATTAAGAATTAGTAAGAATTTCCTTTCCAAACAATCCCAGACACAATATTATCGGACAATCAACATAGGATTACCTAAACAAATTGTCAATACAAGAACAAGCCCTCAAGGAATACCGGCAGAAGTGTGAGATTGATAATACTAGACCCAAAACTTTGAAACAACCTACATTTGGGACTACGGCGATAGAGCAAATAATTTGGACGATCAAACCGGTTCATAAACTGCTGTAACTTGTGTCTAAGGGACACTTTCTCAAGTCTTGTTTTAGTACTTTACATGTACCGATACAGTTTGGATTTAGTTTAGAATAGTTATTTCTTAGCCAAGATATCCTTTATTTATTCTTCGATTTTAAAGAACCTTATCCAAAAACTACATACAATTGGGACAACATACAAAACTATATAAAAGGAATTAGTAACACATTTGTATTTAGAAGGTTTCAATTTTGAAATTGAAGTTACGAAATTACCCTCAACTGTCAAATGAAATCATCTTCGGTTTTATGTATTCAAATAATCAAATCAAAGGACTCCATTTATTAGTGTCACTAAAATTGGCATGCACAGGTACGCGTTCTGTGTCATTTATTTACAGTTTCATTCTTATACTTTTGGCACAGACTATATTCGCAAACTGGACTAAATGTTATCATCAACATGTTTTCTGTAACACAGAAACATGTTGCTCAAACATGTCCTTGTCATGCCTTTACTCATAACACATTTAAAAAGGAGGTATTTTTTTAATGTTTGGGAAATCATCAAATAACGTCTCTCTCTCTGGATAGAGCGGGAGGGCGTGTCAGACTTTTACTGTCTAAAACCCACCCATGTTCCTTCAGTTGCCTGTGCGCCAGGGCCACGGTAACTCTTTCGAACCACCCGCGACCCTGGCAGGCATCGGCCCTATCGGACCCCATTAATTAGTGCTGACATCTCTTAGAGGCGCGCGTGGAACACAACGTGCCGTCGATCCGGGCCCGGTCCTTACCGGACGACGAGCTGCCCATTGCCCGCCGCCCGCAAGCCCGCGCCTGCTATGGCCGGGAATCGGCTATCGATTCCTGATTCCCTGGGCGTCTCCTCTTGCGGCGACTAGGGGCGTGAGGGCGCAACGATTGCGTCGCCTTCACGCGCTCCGCCTCCTCCTTCGCGAGCATTACTGCTTCACAGAAGGAGGTGACAGCTTCCCATGCTCTCTCGCTCCGTACCATGGCCTGGACCAGGGCCGGACGCAAGATCACCGCCGCTGATCACCTCCGGGAGGACACGGTAGTGCTCCGCCCAAGCCGGGCAGACTTCCACCGTATGCTCTACCATGTCATTCGAGCAATCCACACAATGGTAACACCCAGGTGTTTTCTCCCGCCGTATACTAAACAGGAACCTCCCAAAACAACCATGTCCGGTGAAGACCTGCGTCAGGCGGAAGGTAAGGACGCCCTGACGCCTCTCAATCCACTCCTGAAAGAGGGGACTTACCGCCGCAATTGTGGCGTGCCTAACACTGGGTTGCGACAGTCGTCGCCTAGTCGCACTCTCCATACCGCTATGAGATCCCGCCGGAGCTCTGTCCGCTGAGCCGCGATTTCTCTAGGCAGCGGAGTTACGCTCTGGCGTTTCGCCTCCACACGCCTCTCCCAAATGTGCGCGAGGACTGTTGCCTCCAGATCCCATGGCGGCAATTCACCAAGGTAGCTCACAGGAGACCGTGCGGTATCCACGAACCAGCCGGATGGCCATGACCCTTTGGGACGCGTTCGACCGGCGGGCTGGTCGTCGCCTCAATGAACGCGCCCACACTGGTGCCCTGTAAAGGGCCATGGACCGCACGATCCCCGCGCAGAGCCTCCGGCAGGAGGCGTTTGGACCCCTAGATTGGGCAAGAGTCGCTTCAAGGCAGCCCCGGCCCGCTTGAGTCTGGGAGCCAAACATTGGAAATGCTCCACGAGCTATAAGACATATCCTTAGCCAAAAATATAATACATAACCACATAATATTATACCAAGTAACTCTTTCAGTAAATCTTACGAAATCTCCGCATTTTCGTAAAATTTCATACATAAATGTACGAAAAAGGCAAAAGTTACAATAGTCATACATATTTATATGAAAAGACAGATAATATATCAGTTTTTATTAATATTCATGCGAAACGGATTGTAACTGTCCAACAGTTTAATGTATTGGAGTCGCGATAAAAATATTCTGCTTCATTAAACTGTATCATTAAAATATTTTATATGAGGAATTCAATTTAACTTTGACGACATATTTTGGCGGGCAAAAATTGTGCTTAAAATATCAGAAGGATTATAAATGAAACTTTGTATTAATTTTCCTCGAATATTTAAAAATAAACGTGTCATAATGAGTTCACTCGCTACAAACTCGTCACGAAACCTTTGTTTCACATTTTATACTATGTATACTCTAAGAATAGTAAAGTTGAGATCGCTACAGCTAAATCTAAATTGAATCAAATCTAAACTAAGCAACTTGTACCTGCTGCACTTAAAAAAACATTTACACTTAATAAACAGTTCTTCACCTAAATAGACCCACCAAAAAACTCCTTAATCAAGGAGGAAATTAACAACAAAAGTAATTTAATACCGACAAAAGCTCCATACAAACTAAAAGCAATTATTAAAAGATGTTTTCATCGCGGTACGAAAAATCAGCATGAATTTGCAACTATTTCCAGCGACGGCCACTTATACCTGTCCTCTTTGGAACTCTTCCACTGAGGGTCGTTGAGTGTTGATTTCCTCTGTTTGTCACAACACAATTTATTTATTGTATCGGCTCTGTCGGCACAATCCAATTGTATTTGTAACAAATAAAGGGCTAACCCGATTGAGGCATGTTTGTAGGATTTTTTTAACTAACGCGTTCACAGAATGGCGGATTCTTTTTCTAGTTACTTTTTGTCAGCCATTAGGAATTTGGGAATTTGAAGCTGGTTTAAAAATCGTACTGTTTCCATAGTAGAATTTTTTTAATGTATGTTTGTGTTGCTTAGAGAATTCTTTTAACTTTTGTTTTATCTGTGAATGAAAAAACACTTCTATCCGTATTAGATAATTGGATTATATTACTTCTTACGAAACTCTATATACGCTTCTATCAAACACAAAACAAGACTATCTTCCAAACATTTACAGTAATGATTCGAATCAATCAACTGTATTCCCACTTTACTTTATATTTGCCCTGGCGTAGCACAGCTGCTACACGCTACGGCCTACGTCCGCTACGAGCTACGAGACTACGAGTGCTACGGCGTAGAGGACATGCAAACAGTCGAACAGTAATGTTAAACAAACTCAATTACTGCTACGGACTAGTACTGGCATCATTTTTACTACTGTGGGATTTTCATGGTGAACTTGAAGGTAAATTAACATTATGTAGTAATTTCAATTACAGTACTATACGTACGTAAATTGTTCTGATACAGTTTCTCGTTTATATTCTACTAGCTTTTGCCTCCGGTTTCGCCCACGTGGCTGTCGGAAATTATTCCACGGGGACCTGCTACCGGGACAAATAGTATCCTATCATGCAAATCCATTCAGCCGTTAAAGCGTGAAAAGGTTACAGACAGACAGATAATAATTAATGCAAATAATATTTTTTCATTTCTATTAAATAGGTTTTGATGATTGGCTAAATGTCTAACTTAAAAATAATAATAATTCATTTAAATATTATCATCATTAATTTCAAATACTCTCGCGTCCGCCATTGACACGTATTACCTACATATTAGCTATGTTATTTCATAACTTCAAATTGTAATAAAATTAACCGGGTGGACCGATTTAAATGAAATAAATACTAAAATAAATAATACCTCAACATACTGGTTCTGACTATATTTCCAATTCCTTAAATCTCTTAAAAAGAGGTACAATTTTTTTTCAATAATCGTGTGTATTTTTTAATCACCCCCTTTTGACCCCTTTGAGGGATGATTTTACAAAAACGCTGTAATAAATAATTTTTGTCTTACCAAAATCATACATTAAAATTTTCATATCCCTAACTTAAGAAATGCTAAGTTTCCCATACACACTATCACCCCCTACATCACCCCCTTTTAGGATTATTTTTGAGACAAAAAGTACCCCATGTCCGTTCTTAGGATGCCATCTATCTTCTTGCCAAATTTTATCAAAATCAGTGTAGGGGTTTAGGTGTGAAAAGGTAACATACAGACAGATAGCCAGACAGACAGAGTTACTTTCAATTTATGATACAAGTGTGGATTTTGACTTCTGTTACGTTTTATATTGATAGTTTTTATTCTTATTTATTTATCGAATTTTACGTAAAAGTGATAAAGAATAACTGCTAGCGAAAAATATTGTTACAAGAATGTCACTGCATTAAATCGAGGATTTCTCATATCTTGGTTTTATAAAGAATTAAAAACTCCAGATCCGAGTCGCCCTTTTTTTGACCGTTCAATTATTTTAACCTCGGTAGAAGCAGTATAAAGTTCAAGCTATTTTCATTCTATTCAAAAGGCAAACAAGTTTCACCATCTAAAATAGAACCACCGCCTTCCGGAGCTCAAAATATAATCCTTACAAATTGCGCAGGCTATCAGATTCCAGGCCAATTAGTGCTAACATTTGTTGCTCTTGTGCAACAAAACAAATTCCACTTTTAACGAGAAATCTCTTCAGCAAACAGCATCAGAGCAGTTCAACTCAACATCTGTCAACCTACATATGACATACCTACAAGGCCTCCGGAACATAAGTTTGGGCACAACACCACAACGGATTTTGAGCTTTAACTTATAGTGATACAGGTTGTTTTCCCATGGTGTGTAAGTGTGAATGTGAGTAATTTGTATGCAGATCGGTACATGTCAACAGTGAGTTGGGACCGGATTCCAAAGGAGCCTTTTACTGACGTTTAGTACTTGTGTAAATTTTATACCCTTCCGTTGATTGTCGCCGAATTAATGTACGTGGGTTTGTAGTTACAGGCTCGACGAGTACCTGCAGGCAGTACTGATGTTTGTTCAGATAGGAACAAGCTGGTGTTTTATTGTTCATATTGCTATGTTGGAAGATGGAATTGGTTTGTGGACTGACAGTGATTGAAAACTGGTCAAATATATAAACGTAAGCGTGAAACGCATGTCTGTACCATGTTAATTATTAACTCATCAAGCATCGTTAATGAGACACAATTGATTATCTATTGTTTTGGCCCACTAGCGGGCCACCTCGGGCTTGACTAGCTAAGTATTGACCTGCCACTGTGTCTCTCTTGTTATACTAATTGGTATAATTAATTAACCAATCAATCAATTAAATATTTGAGCCTGATATTTTATGTTCATTTCAGCATGAAAGTTGCTATGTAAATAATAATAATACAACCTAATACTGCAACCATCCATCCATTGGTATTTATCTGACTAACAAATGTAAAAAGGTTCATAAAATACAATGTTCACAAATAAATAAAGCCTTTTCGGGGGTTGGCAGGACCTTCCTCTCTCTGCTATACTAAATTATTGTTGAGGAACTTAAATACTTGCTTAGCAATATGTTATGTAAGTCCTAAAGCGATTAGGGTTAATTGGGTCAATTAATATTATCCGATAAGGCGTAATAATGATTAGCATAACCCAACAGCAGCTGACCAGTTTGCAGTGTGATGCAGTACACTGATATTAGTCAGTATTTTCAGAGATGTTGGTCTTCAAACCCCTCAAAATTAATATTAAATTAAATTAAAAGTTGATGAAGAAACGAACACTTATCTTCACTTTAAATGCAGGTACAAAAATTGAGGTGCAAAAAACATGGGGAGCCTATGACACCAGTAAAACAAAAGAAGATTTGAATTTAACCTGTGTTGCATTCCCCTAAAAGGTTAAATATTTAACAAAAATATATAACAGCTAGTAACATTATTTAAACAAAGAAAAGCCATTAGCTAAGTATCAAAGCCACCTCCACCACGCAGTCAGAATAACTAACCGATTAAACTCCAGTTTAAAAGCAGTCGCTTAAACATTAACCATAGAACAGATCGCTAGAACTACTTCTAGTAAAATTACGAGTGGCATTATTTCACTCGTTAGTTATTCCGTTACGTGTAAAATTTACTAGTGGACTCATTAAAACTTGGCCTGGGTCCAGGGCCCGATATTGTGTGGCCTAGCCTAAGCACATTTCGACTCGTTACGTGTGTCCGAATCAATTTCGTGAATAGTTTCGTTTTGGGTTCATTTGAACTTGTGTGTGTCGCTGTGTTACCGGATTATGTCTATCTGTGTTGAGTATTTGTTTTGGCAAAGAGTTTTAAAATTACGAATCCGATAAATAATAATGTATTCAAAATTGAGAGAAATAAAATAATTGTATTGCTTTTTGAATAATGTTTCATGGCTATAAAGGTAGTCAAAAACATCCAGCGTTCACAGGCAAGATGTTCAGTAGATACAAGGCGTGTATGAAATTGAAAGTTCTGCGACACAGGATGAATCCACTGAATATTATATTTTCTAAGTAGGTGCCAACCTACCAGTCCGCCAAAATTCTGAAAATTGGTTTGGAGTTTTGCCTTGAAAACATACCATACGAACAGAGCATTTATAACATTTTGTAAAGGTTATTTAGGATAACGGTTGATTACAAAACAATATTGATAGCCAAATTATTCCCCACAACATTAGGTTCTATACCTAGGTGGGTACCAAAAATATACACATTAAATATTCGTCGTCCATGTTCGTAACATATTCCGACTTTCTCGTCAGCAGTAAAAGTATGTAGGTATAGACATTTTTAACATACATTAACATAATGCATATTCAGAGTAGAGCCTTACCTGGCATAATTACTAATACATATGTATGCATATTAGAAGGATATTTGCAAAATGAGCGGAAGGTATTAAGGTGCCCGTAATCCGCCGTCTTATGTTAGCTATGCGGGTGTTCTTATGTTTTGACTAATTAGTTATTAGGGCGTTAAAGTGTGTTCATAGAGGTTAATTTTATCATGTTGAAAATAAGAATCAACTAGAATATAGACGATATGTATAAAATAGTCAGTGTATAACTCCTCACACACACCCACACTGCACGCTTAGATAATTATGCTTAGATGGTGCTAGCATGTCTTCCTGTTTATTTCTGATGCATGTAATAAGTGCAGCTACTAAAATGTAAATCCGTAATTGGTTATGGATTTTATGAATAAAAAAATAAGTATGTTTTTTAATTGTATCATAAGTTCATAACTTTTGAGTGTTACCTATTATATTTAATCAATACTATGCGTACACACACATAAGTAACGCAAAATGGTTATTATCTGTTGTACAGGCATACATAATAAACGGTTTCATATTTTAATAGTGCACAATTCATATTACATTTTAGAGACAGTGGTACCGAATCTCTTGTCACAAAATTCTCTAAACTAGACTAAAAATCACTAAAATTTTGTTTATTCCTGTCAAACGACGATTTCTCATTCTGAAATAGACTAAAATGACACAACTTAACTATATTTTAGATTGACAGCACTAAGATGGCACTGAGTTATTAGTTTAGTGAAAATGGCAATTTTCTATTCTGAATTTGACTATTTCACCAAAAATTTTGGTTGTCTAACTAAATCTGGCTATTTTTAATCGCGATTAAAAAGGTGTGGATTAAAATTAGTTGTCATGAACTAAAATTCACCACAACACCTGGACTTCAGGTGCAGTACTGTAATTTATTTTAATTTTATTTTGCTTATATCTCGAAAATGGTGTGTCCTATCGCAAAACTAATGAAAATTTTCGAACCCCTTTATGAAACTCTTAAACACCTAAAACTCTACATGTAGGTAATAATTTTTCATATTTTCCATACATAAAGTGAAATATTCCATATAAAACACGTCGAGGCTGCACCACATGCGCGCCTCCGGCTCTAAAACAGAATTCACGGGGTAGGGCAAACAAGTACAACGTGGAGTCGCGATTGTCAAATAAAATTTTAGTTGCGTCAAAATTATTTTTAAATTTAGAGATGTTTTGCAGAATAGCTTTCAAGATTCTCATAGCCAAAAGTAAGGAATTTTAGTGATAGTTAAGTTAGTTTAGTTCGGTGTACAAGAGAATCGGCACCAATATTATTGACCGTTTTTCATAAAATATACTATAGGTACAAATAATTACCTGTATTTACCAACACTATATACTTCAAATAAAATCATAACCATTCGTCGTGTGACGCCTGTAATGCCAGGAGGCTAAAGCGTGGCCTATTGTCGGTCATCCTCTTTTGTCGATATTCTGTGTCATGTCGTAGGGGATGAGTTTAACGCTATTCACACAGTTCCAACCCTGGTTATCCGTATTGCATTTCATAAACACATGTTGCAATACTTGCATTGCTCCGTGCTCAAATTAAATTATTTTGAGCTTACCATATTGATACATAATATATTTATAATACACAGATGCTTTGGTGTGTTATTGTCATAAAATTAATACATCATCCAATAACAATTAAATAGTAAATTGATTATCCAATAAAAACTTTTTGATTGTGTAGGTGATGGGACGTACAATATAATTAAACAATCAGCTTAAGGTTTCGACCGCAGTCAACCTATTTAAGTAATTAAGAAATAGTTTGTTTTGCCTTTCGCTTTCCAATTTGCACGGCCTAGGTTGGAAAGCGAAAGGCAAACCAAACACAAAATCTACCTAAAATTAATAAAGTCTCCAGCGCTTCTCGTATAACGTGAATTGATTGCACGCCTCGATCGCTAGCGTGTCGCTCTGTGCAAACTGGCGCACAAACACTCGCGCACAAATTAACTGGGCAGCAGCGTGGTGCAGCACAGCGCACTGCACAAACGACGCTCGATGCGGGCGGTGACAATCACTGCAATATTACGTGGTGGCATGTAAACACTGATAATTTAACGCATATTGTTGGCGAACAAGGTGCGACCTGGATTCGCCGTCCATATTACTTGTAGAAGGATTTGTCTGCAAAAGTACCTAATTCAAAACTGTGAAGTCTGTTTATTTCGTGTTCACTCTTAAATGCTTCGGAGCTATTAAGTCCAGTGTCACTACTAGGTCGCCTAAGAAAACGATTTTGAGTTGGAACAGGTATGTAGTTCGATTGGTTTGTGTAAATGGTATACCCTAAATGAGCGTCACACGAATATTTGATCGATTCACTATCGAAAAGGCGAGATGACATCGTATATTTAGAATAGTCTTACAATATTAAACCTAGTAAGTTAGCAAACACTCTAAAATAAACCACTTTACTATTACAAAATTAAGTTCCACACGAGACATTTATACAGACAGGACAAGATAGACAGGTGAACATCTCAGTGTTAAACTATTAATCCATGGAGCTGTCACTTACGTGATCAAAGCTATCGGTCTGATGCTGTCAGTAGTGACGTACCGGGCTTATGTCAGTCAGCGGCAATCGAGTGACGTCGAACGCGGACTGCGTCTTGTGAGAGATGGCCCTTCAATATGTTAGGGATACATGACTTCTTAATGCCATAGTGGAGTGAACTGTGATATTTGGAAGACTTGTATTCTGGTGATACAGTTGATGTACAGTCAGTGAAATTAATTGTTTTTCAAATTGACACACTACGTCCATTTCTTTGCATTTCATACAGCTTTCAAAGAATGACAGTAATTGCGATGTTAATATACGCACAACTTAAGTTGGTAGTCAATTTGGTAAACAATTTCCCTTAATTTATGTGTGACTTCCAATTGTTGGTTCTGTTGTCAATTTTATCGCCAGATAAAAAGTATCGTATGAAGGCAATCACACGCTGAGAAAAGGAATGGTTATGTTTAAATATTGTCACTTGGAGGTCAAGTTTTATCTGAAATCTGTAAAGTGACTTCCTTTAGCTAGTCAGGCCCGAGGTGGCCCGCTAGAGGGCCAAAACAATAGATAATCAATTGTGTCTCATTAACGATGCTTGATGAGTTAAACCATCAATCTTCTTAAAATTCCTGCACCACATCTCCATCTAAACCTACGTTAACAGGATTAATTCCAGAATCCAAATCAAAATGGAACAAAATGTTTCCCACATGTAGACAATTCTTTGAGAGAAACGTTTCAAGTTACATCCCGGGAACCCCAACTAGATCGGCCTTCATTTGATGACGTTTACAACAATCTGACAGCTGAACCACTACATTCATTCCCACAAAGAATTTGGAACTGTGTCGTAACGGATTAAGGTTGATAATTTAATGGGGAAGTGAGGACTGGTTCAAACAATAATGCAAGTCAGGGATATGATATCCCGTCACTTCCAATACACGCCGTATTGGAAGTGACGGGATATCATGACGTCACAGGAGTGACGACTGATTGTTTTGCTGGTTGGCTGGGATATGAATTATTTTCTTTTGTCTGTTGTTTGTTATTGCCGGCGTAGCCTGCCTGCAAGTACTTTCATGTTATAAAAATAACTGTCAAATTGACTAAAACTCCTTTAGTAGGTAAGTGGATATTGACGTAGGTAATTGTTATATGCGGAAGACAAATAATTCCTTGCAGAATATCAGAAAACTGGTTTCATTTTAGTTTAATTTCATGTTTTTATCTGGATTTGATAGAACGATTCACAGTTATTGTATTGTTTTAATTACTGTTTCTGAAGCTGAGAGCACTTATCTATAAACTGCAAACGTCGCAAATGGCTCGAAAAGAAATAAAAACAAGTGAAAGTTCAACTTGAGAGAATTTGTCCTTTAGTTTAGTTTAAACAGCACTTGGACAGAAACCCAAAACATTTCTATATAGGAAAATGATTTTATACTACTTGTAAATACAAACATCTATACTTAATAATAATTGTTATTATGATAAATTAAAGTCTATTTACGTGTCTGTCTATGTAATTGCGTTGATCTTTTAAACTACGCAACGGATTTTGATGCGGTTTTCACCATTATTTAGATAATTTATTACGGAAAGTTTATATGTATAACACATTCATATTTGTGTATACAGCATAGAAATTTCGATATTTTGACAGTATGTTGCCACGTCAGTGGATAGCACGCGTACAAAGCAGAGGCGGATCGCTACAGTTAGATATAATTGGGTTTGTTACCAATATAAATGCACCCAATACTATGCCGCAGTAGGTTTTAAGTCGTCAGTTGTCCAATTGTAACTCATAAATGAAACGTCACGAGTACATCACTGCACACAGACAGACAATCAATTCGAAACTCCTCCATCCATTGACATCCATCAGAAACTATCGCGGACATTTCTATAGCGCACGAGTGGAAAAGCAACGCTCGCAAGTGGGGCGGGCACAAAGCGATGACGTCACGCCACAAAGCGCCAATGACTCCACAAAGGTGGCTCAATGACGCGCGGCACAGACGGCACGACGCGGCACAGATGCGGCACGGTACGGCACAGATGTCGCATTGATACTGCGCTGTGATTAGTGGGCGCTGCTTTCAGTAATGCGGACGGATAACTTGTTTCGTGATTTTCAGCCGTGTAGGCTCTGTTACAGCGAACTGGAGAATGTTGTTAAGTACTAGTCCAGTGTGGTTTTAATTATGATGGTCTATCTGTTTCTAAGCATATCGTTAGTCAAAATCACCATAAGATTTCAGTATTACGAGAAATAGGCTCAATTAATTCGAGCCAGAATATAATCATTGAAAATCAATCCATTGAATTTCACCGTCTAGTTTTAAAATGAGTGTAGAATCGTGGAGACTCATGCTATCATAGCTAAACAGGTATATTTATCGGCTGACTACATAAACTCGTATACCTGTATACATCCTAATATTTCATAAGAATCTAGACAAATCGCTTCGTAAGCTAGAACACTAGTCTAGCCATATTTTCGACTATTCGTATGCAGTTTAGATCCCCAGTTTTGTTTTCTGCGATCCATTTCACGATACCGTTGTTCCTAGATTGGAAAGAATAGAGTTATGTTGACTTTATACAATACGTTGGCAGATTTGCTGGAGTTAAAATAACTAGAGAAGTTGGTAAAATTGTGACTGTGACAAAAAAAATATCGAACAATTTTTTTTTTCAATTATGAATGTATACACAGCCCTAAAAAGCGTAACTATAAAAAGAATATTCAACTATATTAAATTATACAAAAACTATTTCGGTTGAATTGAAAGTCTAAAAATAAAAATAAAATTAAGCGAGTTTTGTTTTTGTTTAGGTTCTGCCTTTCGTTATTAAGTTTTAACTTGGTGAATTTGCACTACAAAACTGATTGGATCACCCCTTTTATTAGTAAAGTCCTCTAAGTTATGTGCACTTTGTAATAATATACCTATACTAAAAGCGCGTTTATTTTTCTGTAGAAAATGTCTTGTGGAAAATTCTTTTAAGTTTTAGTTATAGACGATCAGCTAATAAAGTACTAGATTTCGAATTTGTTGCCTAAGTAGATTTTAAAGTTATTTGATCTTTTAGCCAAGCATGCTCGGTAAATAGACACCAGAGGACCTGGGCAAGTGGCTATCACTTTTTAAAGCATTTCGTATTTCTACAACGACTTTATGTGATTGCCGTAAGCTTTTCGGTAGTTTGTCATTTCAATATATTTTTGACTTTTCCTCTATCGATATTGCCGATAGAATATCACTTTGTTTAATCCCTAAGCCATGGAATGAATAATGTTATCATCGACGTACTGCCGTATAACTTCTCCTCACTTGCAGAAAACAGGCGACGACATAATTAAAACGATTTCAGCGCAAACAAAATCCAGCTAATTCCACGTTCGTACAGTGAATGGAAGTGACCTGATTGCGGGGCGCACGGCGTCTTATTGTGCCAAGCGCAGTCGACGCGGCTTTGTTCGGCGCCGACTGAGAAGCAGTTGCGACGCATTCAGTACTCACGTTCAGCTTTGAATTTAGAGCTGTGTATTATACCTGTTTGAAATTACGTGTTTTGGATGTGTGTTAAATTTTAGATTTGTATGAAAAGTTTTACTTGCGATTAAGCGAGGGTGGCACCTTGACTAATATGACATTAACAATTTCGTACGTTTATTTCAAGGGTTCATAACGAAAATGAGATTATGTCAGTCGAAGCTTTACTTGTGTGGTTTCTCACATAGATTTCCCAATGGTACCAGTCGTGTTAATTTCATCAGTATCTAACTATATTATAGACATGCGTTCAGTACCATTAATAACGGCTTTAAGTAATTACTTACGAATTTCCAGATTTCATTGAGCCGAATCTAACAATGCAGATACCATTATCAGAATTAGTTCAATTTAATCCGAATTTATCCGTCAATAAACTCTCCTTCTGCATACGATCCTACAGGGTTAGTAGGAGAACGTACAACTAAAGCTTTTTGATATAGATACGTATTTCCAGTACGGCGACATTGTCTGTAGATACCGCTATAATCATTCGGAATGTATTCAGCAACGGCACCGATTCTTAAGAAGAGCAAACAGGCATAATTCCCTGCGCACCGGGTAAAACCGGGTAGTGGGTACTAAATAAGGCCGCCTACAAACAAAGATCGTATAGATTGCAACTAATCGCTCTCTAGCGGAGTGTTCACGCGGCAAATACTACATTATGAAAGTAAAGTCAGAAGTTCAAGTATTAAAAAGCGGAGGACATACGTATGACGACGCAACGCGTTGATGAATTGTATGAAAATAACTAATTTAATTGGTATCACAGCTTTCTAGGTTACTAACAACTTGAAAATAAATGCTGAATCAAAGTCCGACCCGTTGATATACCTCCTATTTGTAAATTCAAACAAATAACTACATAGTTCAACGCAAATTGAAAACTCTAACTGTTATATTGAGCATCTCGTTTGATCTTAAATATCATTCGAGCATTACTTTTGGTTTGCAGCTCAAGGGAATCAGCGGTATTTTCTAGAGTTTAGAGATGATCAGAGATGATTTGTGTAAACATTTCATTATGTTTAGTAGCTAGTTATTACTTCTTTACGACCATTGAACAGATAAAATAACCGATTTCAAAATAACCTTTTTTCGATTCAGTGCTTACACTGAATCGAAAAGAGGTTATTTTGAATTCGGTAACGCTGGGTATTTCAACGAGAATACAAAATTATTGTTCAAACGTAAAATCTGCTTCTGAAAAGTTAAAGACAGTCTCATTTTTGTTATGTATTCTATATAAGGTGTTGTTAGTAGTGGTATTTCTGGTACATTCTAACACTGCGGTACTAGAGAGGTGCCGTGAGCCAGATCGTCGGACACTAGTGCGGGGACAATGCGAAGCTTGCCACCTTTTGTGCAATCGATGCTTTTCTCTCAGAAAAGCAACGCTTTTTGTGGTTGTATCGTCACGGTGTCGTTCTTTATCGCTGTCTTTTTACAAACATAGTGCAATTTGTCTCTATATTTTTTATTAGATTTCAACTATTGTAGACGGTTACCTACAGTGTAATTTATTCGTGTTTTCTTCTCATCGCGATATCTGATTCTGAGTTTTTCTCGTATTTTAGATCGAGAACCTGCATGGAATAATAATTTATTGTTCTTTACTGTCGTGTTGAAAATACTTTCCATTGTGATTTCTAAATGAAGTTCGAAATTACTTCTTTTTTTACTTCGGAAAGTGTTTTGTAGAGACTGCTTTATAACAAATAATATAATTTCTGAATTTCGATTTCACGAACCATTATGAAGCTCTTTCAGTCAGTAATTCCCAACGACCTCCTGAAGGTCTTGTTTCATCAACTCATTAAGAACTAAACAACATCGTTATAGCGTCACAATTAATCATGAATCAAATCGCGTGACACGGCGACAGCGACACTGACGCGACGGCGGGCGCGACAAAACGCCTTGACGCCGCAACAATAACCCGTCAGCTCCGATACTACGAATACAATTAATATCCTGCCACCACCCAACAAAACGACTCTCACCCCCTAATTACCAATACATTTTCATCCTTATTCTAACAACAGTAAAGCCCTAATTCCCCTCATAAATTGTATTTAGATAAGGTTAAGTTAAGCGTGTAACGATGAATGGACATATTAAAGATTAATTACGATAGCTTGTTGTCGTATTACTGAATAGATGTTTGTTTCAGTAATTTAATTAGGCGGAGAATTGCGTTTTCTTTATTTTGTACGTTTTGAATGATGATTTGCGACATTTTTATGATAATCTGAAAGTCATTTGAATTTAATTGCCATCTCTGCATATGTTATAGTTTTACTCAAAGTATACTTGCAAATGTTTCAATTATTATTAACCATTTCATAAATAATTATGAAATCCAAAAGCAAAAGTACCACATATCTAAGTAATTATTACAATAGCAATTCAGTTTCATTCACTGCTGTTTATAGGGATCGACGTGACTAGTAAAATAGAGCCTTTTCTAAATGCTTTCTTGAAAAAATACTTCATTAATAAAATCTATGAATCCCAAAGTAAACAAGTGTCAAACTCGTTTCTCAATTACATTGTTATTTCACAGAAACCCTACAACCGCTACGTTAATTGTCAGCCAAGTATTCGCTATGATCGCCTGACAGGCACAATTTGGTCGCATCAGACCCCAGCGGCCGCCGTGTCGCGATGACAGCTGACGGCCGATGGCACGAGGCGGCCGGATCAACTGACAAGCAGTTTTGTTTAGTTTGGAACGCGATGATTTGAGGATTTCGCGTGATTCGATTAATGTCGGGATGAAGTTAAAAGGACTTATTTAATCGAGTTTTATTTAGCAAGGATTTATTCATACTGGGTTGAACAAAAAATTATTGGGATAATACCTTACTACTTAGGTTATAATTATACCCATATATTGATAACTAAGAGCTTTGATAATTAATAATTTCATGGCAGTTGGATGCTTAAAGTGAAATTCGAAGTACAACAAAAATGTTAATTAATTAGAGATTACTTGTTCAGATGCTCGAAGCCAGACAGACATTAATTTATGCCTACAACGAAATATGAATCTGAATCACGAAAAGTCAAAAGAAAACCGGCCAAGTACGGTCCACACGAAGCATTTCAAAAAAAAAAAAACAGCAAAAAACGCAGAAAAAAATGAGCCGTCGCGGGATGCCTGGCAGATGTGAAATATCGAATATATTTTGTATAGAAAATAATGCGTGGCGACGCGTCGCCACGCCAACAATCGGTTTTACCCACGCTATAGATGTTTATTATTTACGAACAAGTTTCTTGTTTGTAAATAATATAATTAAAGTTAATAAAAATTAAAGGGGTCTCCCTTTAATTTTTATTAACTTGAAATTTATTTATTTTACTTGTTTTTATAGTGGCAATAGAAATACACACTAAAAATTTCAACTGTCTACATATTAAGGTTCTTGAGATACAGCCCGCTAACAAAGAGACGGACGGATGGACGGACAGACAGTGCAGGCTTAGTAATAGGGTTCCGTTGGCACCCTTTGGGTACGGTACCCTAAAAAGGACAATCATTGTATTACTTGTCACAACCCTTCTCTCCATTATCAACATTGACGCTCAATCAAACATTACAAGTTATAACGTGTCGAATAATTTCCAACAAAACGATTTCATGTCGGACACAAAACATATTCAACCCTTTGATTACACAGAAAATGTGGAGTGACAATACAATTCGCGAACGAGGTCGCGCGGACCGACGGGCGTGTGGCGGGTGTCGGCAGCGGGGGGTTATGAGTGACGTGGAATACATCGAGTAACGCGCTATCGAGTGTCCTATCGATTCGATGTCGATCATGTACTACCCGGTTATAGTACGTCTTGCGAATGGTGATAATTTGCGAATCGGTTTTCATTTGGTTAAGTTGGAGTGGGCTGTAGTGTTAAGAGAGTTAGGGATGTCTGATGATGGTGGAGTGAACAAAGAACTCATTAGTTTAGACAAACATCATTATTAAACCAGTTATCGCGTGTTTACAGTTGGAAATAAAATATTATAAAAATAAATTATTATCAGCAAATACGTTTCCAGTTTGCAGTTGCGAGCAAAGTAGCTTTCCTCTCTTTAGTTTGTAATTGCAAACTATAAATAAGCACCTACAGATATTTTTCCTGTTTTCATTTTATTCCAAGAATTATTCTATCAAGCTATATTTATAAAAATAAAACTAACAAACTCTGTAGTTCATTCGAGGTATATGAAACTTTTAATCCAATATTCAAATGAGCTCCGAGGGTCACATTTATCTAGACTAGAAAATACATTTAATCTCTCGAGCAATCCTCTTCAAATTCAATATTGTACTAAACCAGATTTAATAACGTAAAAATACTGTGAATCGAAGCTGCCCATTAAAGTTGTCACTCGTTTATATTGCCAGCGGAAATTAAACCATACGTCTCCTGCATAAAATCGAATTTAGTGTAAAGAGATTGGGTTATAACTCTCAGTATTTTCGATATTTTTATTTGCAACGGAGGCGCGGTCGGTCCGCTTGGAAATGCTAATAATGGGTTCTGCAACCTTTTGCTGGGAACCAAAAAAGAAAGAGAAGGTTTCTAAAGACTTTTTTGGAAAAATGTTCTGTGATGCAACCCAGATTTTTTTTCCCATTTGGAGAGATAATAGATTATCTGGGAAGGCTTTTTTACAGTTAAAAATGGTTAAAACATTAAAAATTCTTTGAACACAACACAATGGTTTCTTGGCTCTACCAGCAAACCAAAACCCTGGCATGTTCTAAGTACGCCAGGCTGGCACCGTAAAAACTAACTGCCATAACTTTTTATACGAAAAACCAGTTCAAGCACAACAGCGTTCTTCCTTCCGTATACGAAGGAGCAACTTCTCACATTTCTGAAGATATAACTCAACTTAATGCAATCCCATAACGCTGGCTTAAAACAATCAATTTCGAGAAGGCGAGAACATTTTTTAGCGAAACAAGCGCCTGCTCCATTTGTGCGGCAGTAACTATAATCGTTAGTGTAGTAGCCTGTTCTAAAGTAAAGCGCGCAATGGACACCGATATATCGATACACTGGATGTTGTCACCGCTGTTAGCGGGGTGATGAATATGAGATGTAATTTATATGGTACCTACCTAAGTCTTCGTGTTTTCAAAGTTATTCAATGATTCATCACACGATGAGTTTAGGTTAGGATATAGTTGTATTAGTTAGTCGTTCATCAACGTACCTAGTACTGTTAACGCTTTTTTGTAAGCTGCTTGTTTAACGAACAGAGTTCTTTACGTAGGAGCTCCGGGGAAACACCATTTCAATTTCTGACACCATTTTTCCGGTTCTAGTAATTACAGGCACATGATACATTTCCGCTTTGCCTCTGGAATGGCTACGCACGTGTAATGCCTCTGGTATTGCAGAAGCCCAAGGTGGTGGTGACCATTTACTATCAAATGGACCGTCTGCCTGTTTGTCAACCCTTACCATAATTAGAAAACAAAAGTATGTCTGTTCCATTCTCTCTACCTCCGTGTAGCCAGGCCCGGTACAGCGCTTATTTGCGAGCGGAACATGGCCGCCCGGTGTTATGGCCGCCGCGCATTGCCATACAAAGGCCTAACTTCGGACGACCCTATAAGCATTTTGTAAGAGCGAGTATGTTTACGTTCGTTTGCTGCAATGGTGTAAATATAAATGGTTTTAATTATTAAACATATGTCCGTAACAGTGGGTGTTTTTGTTGATTTTAATAACAGATTTTAGCCAAAACTTGCATAAAAACATAACAAGCCTGTTCCTCCGAAGGGTTGGGTGGAGGTGTACCTTTTTTTAGTAAGCCCACATTTTGTTTCACTTTCGCTTTTGTTTTCGCATTTCTAGAAATATATTTGTATTATTTTACTAGCTAGATTATAATTGTATCATAATTTGTTGCATAAAATCAGACTATTATGAATAAACAAAACGTCATTTAAAAAAACCTACGTTTCATAACTTCTATCTGCTTACCACGCTTACGTTGGGTCGACACTGAGATATGGCATAATGTTTTGGGGGAATGCCACTGAGAGAGAAACTGTCTTCAAAGCCCAAAAGAAGTGTATCCGGGCAATATGTGCATTAAAACCTACAGATACTCGTAAACCACATTTTATAAATTTGAAAATATTGACATTCCCATCACTGTATATCTATGAACTAGCATTAGACATTAGAAATAATTTAAATAAATATGAAACGCTAAAAAGTACCAGGCTGGTCAGTATACTTCGAGCAATATGCCATAGAACGGCTATGTTTGACAAGAGTGCATTTTGTATGGGTCCTAGAATATATAATAAATTACCTAATAATATAAAGGAAGCAACGAATTTTAGTTAGTTTAGTTTTATTTGATCAATAAAGCCTATTATAAAGTTAATGATTATTTAAATGATAAATGTAATTCATTTATAAATTAAGTAATGATAATAAAATTATATAATTCAAAAATGTTAATAAATAGTGTAATATTAATATTTGTTATAGGCTAATGTTTGTTGTTGTTGTTATGGATTAATGTAATAAATATGTTTCACAACCGGCGTGCGTGTACGTCCCTGATGTATGAGCGTAAACAGGACAAAGGTAGTATCCAAGGATCGTAGCAAGTGGCGATCTGTAGTTTTTGCCTACCCCCAGGGGAGGTAGGCGTGAGTTTATGTATGTGTATATTTTTATTACGTATTATAGATATTTGTACACCTATTAAGGTAGTATATGGTCTAAAGGACTTTTGTTAATTTATGGATCACCTCATGTACCTACCCATATTCAAGCAAATAAATGATTTGATTTGATTTGATAAAAGTAGCGACTTTTGAATGCCTGATTTCCAGAAACACAAACATTTATTACTTTCTCAGAAATGAGAGTGGCACGTCCTCAAGGCAATGCCTTTAACATTATGGTAATAGCACATAAGTAAACCAATCTCGAATGTAATTCTCGTATGTTCGAACCTTGAAAACAACAAACATGTGATTTGAATTTCAAATTTATCTTTAAACGGCAATGTCTTGAATCATTACAATTTCTACGCAGAATTTTGGAACACGTAAATATACATGGTTCACATAAATTGTCTTCGTCGTAAACATAGGTACAAACATAGATAGATGCGTGCATCAAATACATAGATGTACCATAATATAAAATGCTAGATTTTTAAATTAACATTTGAAGGCAAAAGGGACAAGATAACGATGTTCAATCGTAACCCAACCCTTCAATTTGGTTGCATACATTATGTATGAATTTATGACTGGTACTAGGTGGCCTCGTTCGCCATTTTCTAGTGTCCCATAGCAGGTTTGCTGAATAGTAGGAAGGTGTTTGCAATATTAAGTGGTACTGGTGGTTGGTCGTGGTAGCAGTGGTTATGGTGGTGGTTGTGTTGTAGAAATTACAAAATAGTTACTTGTTACACCTTTGTGAAACAGTTGCCAATTGCTATAGTTGTAACTAAGCCAACAAAAATCCCAGATTATTGCAATCACCTACAATAAAATGGTGGACGTCACAAAGTGCCCATCTCTAGCAAAAGCAACCATTCAACAGCAGTGTCAAAATATTGGCTAGAAATAAAGATAAGTAAATAATTACGAGGAAAAGCCATTGCTTTTCAATTTATAATTAACGGAAACATTCGTAATTAACCTTACTTTATACTCCAAAGTTGTGTCAGAAATCCTTGGCATGTTATTTTCATAAATTAACGAATTTCACCCTGAATCTACATTTTGTATGAGAATACTGCGTCAACAAGTATAATTATTTTTGTATGTGTACGAAATACATAATTATATTATCTACTGTAAATTGGGACATTTTAATAATATCAATATTTTCAAGAAATAAGTTTTGAAGTACCAGGATTTTTCACAGTAACGTTGTGCGTTATTAATGATATCCTGTGAAACTCTTGCATGCGTCTCATAACGTAATTTACAGTCGTAAGCTCGAAACTTCAAAAATTTTCATGACATACTGAATCAAATTCTGTTCTCATTTCGTGGGGTACAAAATCAACTAGCTAGACAGTCCACTATTAAAGTTCATTCAGGTCAGTACAAAGAGAAAAATATTATTATACTTCATTTCCATCAAGCAAATAAGACCCGTGAGCTACTAATATCTCCACACCCTCATACTTCGAACAAATACCATCACTCAAGTGCAATCCTAACAAATAGCTGAGTAAACGTCGCATAATAGTGCACATTAGAGATAAAGGAGGGGCTACACCGGCGGGAGATAATGTTGCGCGACAAATGGCCGCCGCGCTGCCGTTACGCCGCGCCATAATGGCGTGCGTTCTTGTGGTTACTGCCTATGATAGAATATCGGGGCTATTGTGATGTTCTCACGGGGACTGTAGATAGGTTTGGGTAGTTACTGTGCTAGTGATACCGGCGAGGTTTTGATTATGTGTCCGAGTAATTTTGTGGTATTATTTGCATCATTTACACAGTCTAAAGACTAACATATTATTATAAAATTTGTATGTAGGTAATACTCGTAGTACAAAATAAATTTTTTCTTCCTTATCTGTGATCCATTTTCATCAGTAATTTTTGTTATAATACAAAAATGACTGTCTTTTCGTCCATCCAATTTGTTAATTTGTGACGACAAGTAAGCATTTACCGTTTGCTTCGTTTGTATTTATCTTAGGTATTTTACTTTTGTTCAGTATAACATAATTTGTACAAACATCATTATTGCCCACAATCTTCTCAACTAACTTAACATAGACGTTGGAAACAAATATTGACAAGCCGCAAATGTTTTACATGATACTATTTTCTTGGCAGTTTCAGATTGTATTGAAAACATTGGTAACGCAATACATTTCATAGCAAAATTATTGCTAAGTGAAAGCATTAGTTGCACACATTTGCTTTTTATTTTCATTTATTAGGAACGGGAATTTACTGATCGTTAATTATACGGCCAAACTTCTATGTTACTATCTGTGAGTTCATTCCTTGCAATATCGCATCAAACACTTCCTGCTGAACGTTAATATTTTGAATGACACCCTTGTTTCCTTCATCACCGTCAATTTTGCATAAAAATTACACACATTATTCTTGCCAATGCATACTCATGAAGCGAAAA
This sequence comes from Dryobotodes eremita, assembly GCA_917490735.1. Lineage (NCBI taxonomy): Eukaryota > Metazoa > Arthropoda > Insecta > Lepidoptera > Noctuidae > Dryobotodes > Dryobotodes eremita. Next base: position 3,101,371 of record OU823245.1, read on the forward strand.
GTCCCCCTACCAAGTTAGTCATACGAATTACGAGCTGGCACCAGCCGGTTAGATTTCACTTTACATTTCTGCCCGTCCATAAAAGTCCGCAATATAAAACGGTGCAGACGCAGTAATGTATTCAGATCCAATTGTGAACAGTGCACCAATACTATGTAGTGGTCGTTATACGGAGCGGCAGAGGATTTACAATTCAAGATTGTGTTTAAGTGGGGACTTGCTGCTGTCTAATGGTCCTTATACTTCACAACGATTTTGTAGAATGTTCTGTAAAAATCATGTATATTTTAATAATGATTTAAGTTAAGTGTTAATGTTATAATTTATTTATGAGGATTTTGAATTTGGAGTGGGTATTCAACTTTTGGGAAGGTAACATTATTTTTCACGTTGACATAAATTAGCTTTAAATATAAAAAAAACAGGAGGATCTCATTTCTACATAATAAGGACACTTATAACACCATTCTTCATGAGAAAATTTAGATTCCACCAAACTAATATTGTCAAAATGACTGAGCTACTTATTTGTATTTCAATCAGCGGCTGCATGATGTTACTATAAGAAGTTTCGCACAAATGGTTCCTTCGGTACGATTTATTTTGTCGTTATTGCCAGAAATCTTGTTGACCTTTATCCTTAAAGTGTATTCACGTAACAAGAAATAAATTCAGCCTAATCGTCCAGGCTGTCCGCATATCTCGACTAACAAATTTCCTTTATTGAAAAACGTTATGATGATATTTTTCTGGAAGTTCAAGCCACTTTCCGTTTCCTTTGACAAAAATATAACAAGCTTATGCAAAATTTGTTTATCTCTCGGAATTTTATTTTAGATTTGGTTATCATTCTGAATTTGAGTAATGTTATTTTTTCCTCGATATGTTTGCGGTTGTTTCACAAGTTTTCTTATTATTAAAACACGATCCCTTGAACACTAGATAGAACTCTCCACTTCAGTCACTCTAACTTTGACAGTGATAAAATCTTTGCCACAACGTTAAAATAGTGTTGAAACTGTTCTATGATAAATAATGCTCATCAATGTTCTGGTCTGAAACAAGAACGTAACAAGATAGCTGATCAGTTTCAAAACCCTTTTATAAAACAGATGGAGTTATGAAAACCGTTCCGAATCACAATATCAGATCAGCGTTGATGGAATTTATATCTGTTGCCGCTATCGTTGTTCTAACTTTGATGGAGTCACCAATGAATCGCGATGTGAACATTGGATAACTGGATTGTACAAACTTGGCATACAATGTTTAGCATAGATGACAGATAAGTCGGAGGAAAATTCTGCTACAACTTACTTACCTCGGAATTTCGTAGAAGGATTTTAAAAATTGAACGAGCATGTTTTGCCACGTAAAGGGACAATAACTTAGGTGTATTTGCTTGCAAGGTTGAGCAGGCAAAGATCCAATCAGTCAAAAGGGAGTACGGAGTATGGGCTAGAGGTTACTATCAACCAAACTGTTTGATGTCAACTGAGCCAGGTTACGTCTGTCTATGTACAGGTATGTAGTGACAGGTTGAGTAAGTCTTACGAACTGTGTTTGCATTTTGAACTAAACCGCGTTTGGGAATGACCGCACTACAAAGTGGTTGTTTGAGGGAGCGATGCACATCAGGGACTAGTTTGTAGTTGAAAAACAATGTTCATTCGTTTTGTAATCTTATAAATGAATGAATTCTTTAGTCAAAGCAAAAGCTGAACAGTTCAATTTACTGAACTCAGGTCCCATTTTACAACAACTTTATCGTTTATTCCTTTTTAATTTCTGCATGGCATGCCTTTATCAAGTTACCTTCATTATACAGGCATTTTTGCTTTTATTAAAATATTTAAACGCCTAGCCATTATTCGTATTTTACGAACAGCGAGGGATGCGCTCGGAGTGCTCACAGCGCGCACAAATAATTACGCTAAATATTTTTTGCGAGCTCACAAAGCGATACTCGATATCGCCGGCAGCTTCTGTTTGAGTTTCAGCTCTTAATTTATTATACGATGGCGAAATTTTCGCTAATTTCGTGAGAAACTTGAGGAAACCGCCAACTTTACCAATTAAACTGAATTCGATTTATTTTAGTAAACGCCTCTGAAAAGGTTCACAGCGTGTTCTTGTGGGATTTACAAAAATGACTTTCGAGATCCGATCAAGTTTTCGAATTACATTTTACAGCTTCTGCCGACTTCGGGAACTGTATAATACGTAATATCAATTGGATTTCAAATTTTGTATGTACTGAGGGGCAGTGGATGTGATAGAAAAACTTGGAATACTTATATTGACCTTTTTATCGCTACCAACGTGATTTAAGACCTCGCAAAAATTAGATTTGAAAGAGAAAAATCAAACTCAAACTCAAACTCAAAGCATTTATTTCAATTAAACCATTTACAGGCACTTTTGAATTTTCAAAGAGTCGGTCAGTTAGTCAGAAAGTTGAAGCTAGTTGCCCATTCCAAAACGTAGATCTCTATGGAGAAGAACGGACAAGAAACTCCAAGGACACTCTTTTTAAATCAAGATATTACAAAATCCTGGGTACATTATTCGTGTTGCTTCTATATGCGAGAACAATGAAAAAAAATATATATAAAAAAACAATTCAAAATATAAGATTAATAATAAAAATAAGCCGTGGCAGTTAAGAGATGACCAGTCTCAACTGACGGCGCCCGTTCACGAACATGACGCGTGGATCAGCACCATCCAGCTCAACCATTTTGTAGGGAACCGAATGATCCAACACACGCGCCACCAACAGTGAGACATTTAAGTGAGCATGACATAGTCTCTACTGCCATGCTGTCAAGTCAACATAATTATATAATAAACGAATCCATTGTACTCACATTTACAAAATTGCAATATGCTTCTAAATTATACAAAACAATAGTTTTAGTTAGTTAGTTAAAACTAGTTAACAATAGTTGCTATGTATTTGAGCAATGAATAAAATTTTACTACATAAAAGAAAATAATCATTAAAATATCTATTGAGTTATTCAATAATAAAACATATTTTATAAAAAATAAACAAACATTAAGTTTGCAATGTCAGAAAAATAAAAGGGGGAATAAGAAAGGAGTATCTCTTCCAAACATTCAAATTTTAACTAGTGCGCCCGGCTGTGGAGCAGGACCAGCATTAAGCCAAGCATTTTTATCTACTATATAGTCATTGAACTTATAATATGCTTGTCTACATAGTGTGCGTTTAATGCATGTTTTAAATTTCTTCTTATTTAGTTGAAGAATATCGAGTGGTATTTTATTATAACATTTTACACAGTACCCCATAAAAGAAGTACCTACTTTAGATAACCTGAAACGTGGTTGATCTAATTTGTTCCTATTTCTAGTGTTAAAATTATGCCTGTCACTTATCTTACTAAAAAGATGTAGAATTTTTGAACATACATAATGTTTTCATATATATAAAGGTACCGTCATGATGTTAATTTTTTTTAAACAGTTCCCTTAGAGATTCGCGTTTGCGGAGGTTGTAGATGGCTCTGACAGCCCTCTTTTGCAGAATAAAGATAGAATCAATATCCGCAGCCCGTCCCCACAGCAGAATACCGTAAGACATGATGCTATGAAAGTAACTAAAATATACTAATCTCGCGGTATCCACGTCTGTTAATTGACGGATTTTCCAAACAGCGTAAGCGGCTGAACTTAGCCGCCCTGCAAGTGATGTTAAGTGAGGACCCCACTTTAGCTTTGAATCTAGCGTAATCCCCAGGAAAACCGTTTTTTCGACGAATTCTAGTATCTCCTTATTCAATACAACGTGACATTTACTACTTCTAACATTCGGTAAAGAGAATCTTATGCATTTAGTCTTCTTCTCATTTAATACCAAATTATTTACAGTAAACCAATTATGAACCTTAAGCATGGCGTTATTTACGTCGTCAAGCTCATGTGCATGTCTGTTTATTTCAAAAATCTGTGATGTATCATCAGCAAATAACACCATTTGAGGTCGAATTTTCAGTAAATGAGGTAAATCATTTATATATACTAAAAAGAGGAACGGACCCAATATTGAACCCTGCGGTACACCCATTTTGACTTTTAAGCTCAATGAATTTACACCGTTTATTTGAACTTGCTGCAGTCTATCATTCAAATATGATTTTACTAAGCTAAGCGCAAGTTTACCCAGTCCGTAATGCTCAAGTTTCAAGAGCAGTGCTTCGTGATTCACGCAATCAAATGCCTTGGATAGGTCGCAAAAGATGCCTATTGTATCTTGTGCCTCCTCCCATGCGTTAAAAATATGTTTTAATAATGTAACACCGGCGTCGGTGGTACAACGTCCTTTGGTGAAACCAATCAAGTTAGCTACCGAATGAACCTGCTATCATTTGTGTTTATTTATTTACTCTAAAGGGAATCATATTTGCTTTTAACCAGTCAGATTATCACAATAAAAAGTTGCGGCTTTTTGTTAAATTATTACTTTTGGTTATTTTGTGATACTGTTGGGGCTGCCGTGGCGTTGTAGTGCGTCCACAATGTTTGCGGAGGCGCGCACAGACGATTATTACGCGATAATAAGAAAAAGAACCGCCTCCATAGTCGGCCGGCTACGCGGCACCACCAACGGTCTCCTGAGCGTGTTCTCAGATCGGTGGGACTCCCCTCTGCTGCGCCACTGGGTAAAAGTCCACACCAGTTGATATTTAAAGTAATAATGAGATAATAATCTCATTATTACTCATTATTAGTAACACTAGTTATTAAGTTATTTTGTTGATACTAACACTATGGACACATGTCTGAAATAAAGAATTTGAATTTGAATTTGAATTTAATCATTACTTTGAATAAGCATCCAGTCGTTTAGCTACTATTCTTTAATTAAATAAAACTAACAATTCGTATTAAAATGATGATGATAGCAAAAAACTTTTAAAAAATTGGTATCAAATTCGATACCAGAATATTGATATTTCCTTACTTATCTTGTTGGTTCCATTTTAACAATAAGATGATTTACTTTGTTATCTCCCTTTCTATCTACTTTAATAATACGATACATCTCAAATATATTCAGTATTTCGGTGCAACCGCAATCAGTATTGTTATAGCATTGGATGTTGTTTATCTGTATAATACCCTGGTATTTATTTTGCTTACCAAGTAGTGTTCTTTGTTTTATTGCTCTATCTGTATCTACCGTTCTTTATTTGGTACTGTTTATTTTATTGGGTAAAACTTATGTAGAATTATTTAAATTCTAGACATTCGGTTCATATTATTTTCCATTCTGCATAATTATAATTTGAAACTAATTTCAGACACTTTTGGAAATAAATGTGGTATTTGGTGAAACATTTCCATTAATTAAAAAACACAGTCTGCTAGTCCACTTAGTTTAGAGTAGTTTTGATTCGTTTTGTAGCGTAACTAACCTTGTTACGACCTAGTGCTGCATTTTGGCCACCTCTCTGCAAAAATGGGGCTTTAACATTACTTTTTTTCCTTAGTAAGTTAGTAAACATTACCAGTGAACATAATAAACTTTCATAATATAAAAATAAGTATTTCTATATAAATGACATCAAACTCAACTTGAAACATGCCCTATGAGTTAAAGAGAACTCGAAACTTGTCTGCGTTCATTAAACGAAGGGCACTCGAACAGGAGACGTGGATGAAAAACTCCAGACAGAACCAACCGGCAACCACTCCAGAACGAAGACAACTCGTTAAATGTGCACGAATGTTACGAGATGAGGGTGAACAAGCAAATGCAGCAATGAAAAGTAATTTGAATGTTCTTCAAGTAAAATTAATGTGTACCGTCACGAGCACTAATATGTATACACTTAGCAACTTCTAAATGTGATTTTCTCCGAACGAATTGATTGTAATTTTATGCTTTTCCGAACATAGTATTTTGTAACCTATACTGTTATGAAATAACAAAGTTACTTCTCAAAGTCGCAACCAATGTTCCACGAGAAAATCGCTTGTAAATATATTAGTGCTCGTGACTGTATCTATTGAAAGTTCTTCTTTAAAATGTATGCCTTGATAAACTGAAATTGTATGATAATGGCATACACAATGTATACAAGTTCAGACCTATAAAGATAATTTAGTTCCAAAATACAAAAGAGAATTAGGAGACATTATAACACCCTGGAGTACTCCAACTATATTACTTTTATTTGTCATTAGATAAAGCTATTGGACAGAATATACAGCATTTATAATTGTGTTTAAGATTGGGTTTTACAAATAAAATAATATTACTACGAACATAATAGTCCAGCTACTTGTGAAATTAATTTATCCTTAGTTATCAAAGGCTCTCGAAAACTAGCTGCACCCCGCGGTTTCACCCATATAAGTCTCGATCAAGTGGAAATATCGGGATAAAACGTATCCTATGTCCTAATCCAAGTCATGGTCTACCCATGTGCCAAATTTCATCTATATCCGTTCCGCTGTTTAAGTATGAAAACGTAAAAAACAAACGTTTAAAAACTCAAATCTTTTCTCTTAATAATATTAGTTTAGATGGATAAATAATGAGTTATTCGGAAATAAAAGCTTGAACTATTAAACAAACACAACTTAAATTATTATAAAGCTAACCTCACTTGAACTTTATAATCATACTCGTCGTAGTTTTTGCAAAAACTGTAGGAATTAAAATATCACTAGAGTTTGACGGTCACAATTAATATTGACCTATGGCTCTCAAGAGCCCGCCTTGACGTCACGTTGCCTAGCAACGGTACCGTCCGCACACGGAAATATTTACAGATTTGCGTCCGATTTGAAAAATACCCGTAGTGACCCTTTTAGTCCTAATTAAATGAAATAAAAGCAATCGGAGTAAAACACTTTATAAACCCTTTTTTTGTTCCAAACGATTCGTTTTAAACTTGTTTTCCTACAAATTGATTTACAAGGATTAAAACATTCATAATGGTATAATTTTATATCTTATGAGCTAGATTATAGAGGTATGAGGAACAGGGTGTAAAGTTCACTCATACTCTATTGAAAAGGGAGGATCCTCCGACCAGACGGGTGTTGTGTCTGGTGGGCAACTGCCCGACGGTTAATGTCGGGATGTTGTATATATGCTAGTTGCGCGGTAAACTCTGCTTGCGCGATGTAGGATTTTGCGTGACGTCAGTATGACGCGTAGCTCGCATGTGGCGTTGTAGATGCCGCTACATCACTCCCCCCCGGAGACCGGAGGTCGATAGTGGGCTGAGTCTTGTATCTTGCGATGATTGCCAGGGCCAGTTGAGGTTCCAGTGAGTCGGAACCGGGTGTCGCATAGTTCGCGGTGAGTCGGAACTGTCTGCGAAGATTCCCCAGTGAATCGGGGTGGCGCTGCGTTATGCTCCAGTGCGTCGGATGTGGTACAGCGCCGGGTTGAGGCTGACTGCTGGCGTCGACCAGGAGAGGGTTTGAAGGCTCTGCTTGTGGACCGGCCGAGAGTGCAGTGTGCTGTGCCAAGGTTGCTGATGAGGCTGAGGGTGTTGACCAGGTATGCGCGGTCGCTGCATGCTGGTGGTCAGGATACCCGTTGAAGCCGTGGGTGCTGGCTGGCTGTGTGACTCGCCGCTCTAAAGCTTGCGGAAGTGATGATGATGACGTCACGCTGAAGTAGTTGCACGAAGGCTGCGCTGACGTTCATGTTCGGGGTCACCAGTATAGAGGTATGAGGAACAGGGTGTAAAGTTCACTCACACCTCCATAGAAAAGGGAGGATCCTCCGACCAGACGGGTGTTGTGTCTGGTGGGCAACTGCCCGACGGTTAATGTCGGGATGTTGTATATATGCTAGTTGCGCGGTAAACTCTGCTTGCGCGATGTAGGATTTTGCGTGACGTCAGTATGACGCGTAGCTCGCATGTGGCGTTGTAGATGCCGCTACAAGATTACTTCACTCGCATGGAGATTCGTTGGTGAACAGCCATTGTGTAAGGATATTTCAACAAAAACAAAAAATGTAACCAGCGCCTTTTGATTGATTGCCGGTCAATACCCCAGCATACAGCAAAATTCTTGAAAAGAATCTGCCACATCAGCACAAGGTAAATGTACGTAGCTGTTAACGTTAATACTTATTGCTGAAAGTCGCGCAGTATCACAGTGAAAGGTTTCTAAATCCTAATGCTCGGCTGAACTCGCTCGGTCATCTTTCATGAGCACCGTTATAACTCGTTTTCCATTAACAATTGAGATCCGCGATGAAAGCGGTTGCCTTTTTTAGTCTTGAACTTGAATATATTTCACTTTGTAAATGTCCATCATTATATATGAAAATAATTTAGGATTAATTTTAACAATTATGATGAATGACTCACCTATTTCAAAAATAAAAATAAAACTTACTGCGTCATCGCTAAATGGCTTCGTTTTATTAAATAAAAACTTGTTATTTAATGACAGTGAAATAACATTCAGAGGGAGCTAACGTATTCTGCCATTAATATTATATTTCGATTAAAAACGATTTTCTTTATAAACTCCTGAATCCCAGGAAGTGATGAAATGTGGTCTGAAACAGCAGCATTATATTCTTTTGCACTCATACAATAACTCTTTCTAAAATGTTAATATTGCTGAGACAAGGCAACGTATTCAGGTCGCACCGTCCACACGTTCGCGCAACGCCGGACAAAGCCACGTTCATTAAAAATGTTTCATTTTGACATTATTACGGTATCCACGCGTTGCGGATATCTGGAATATTTGATCTCTGGCATGCGCGATTAAATCATGTAGTATATTTAATTTTGCGTGCCGAAAGTTTCGTTCAAAATGTATTGGATATTAGTGTAATTTTGATTGTTATTTTCTTACTTTGTCTGCTTTTCTGTTTGTGTTTACCTTCTTTCTTGTAAGTTATTTTACAGTTAATGTTAAGTTTAATGTTTCTGTTTTAAGTTCATTCTCATAAACTATTTTACTTATATTTTCATCACGAGTGCCGATTATTTCTTCTTTGGTGTAATATGTTTTATTTAACCAAGCTTTAGAACTCATAAATAATAATCGATTGCCTATGAAATCCTAATTGTTTTTGAGTAGGTATATTCAGACGACCTTTGATTACAATCATCATTGGTCAGACATAAAACACTAACTCAGCATTACCGCTGAACATACAAGAACTTTAGCTGTTACATAGCGAGCATCTCAAACCACAAACACTTACGACAATCTCTCATAAGTAAACATAATCTTCAAACCTAATGCAAATTAAGAGAAACTTACACAAGCTGAAACATTTACAGCATAATGCTGACACGTGTCAAGGCATAGAGCTCAGCTTAGGATACAAAACAGTCCTAAGCATTAAGTACTTCATAAAGGACGAATTATACGGATACGTACAGCCCCAAGCCTTTGTAAAGCTTTGAGTGATTTAGGTCTCACAGCTCTCCGCTGATGTTTGATAAGACGGAATTGTGTGGAAGATTTTGATGATCCCTGACAACAGAATGAATAGTTTTATGAATATTTGCTCATTTTCGGCCGGTTTCATTAGCGACACAAAAAACTTATTAAAGATACTTATAGTGAAGATGAATAGGTAGGTAACCAACTGTAATGATTTAAGTAAGTGGCTACAATACTCAATCACTTTATACTCTATCATTTAGCTTGAAGGCAACATTCAGGTATGAAAAAACAAATGACTACTCACTTAATCCCTCGCCCAAATCCTCCACTACACTAACACGGTTTGCCACATTAAGCCCATCAGCTTCAATAAGCGGTCCATCACAGCACCATTTAGGATTCGCCCGGGGCAGTCTCGCTACGTCAGTAACGCGTGGCCCCCCTACTACCCGTATCATCGCGCTCAATTTATGTCAATTACGCGCACAAAGTCGCAGCAAAAAATGAAAATATCGAATAAAAGTGCCCGCACACGTCCCCGCCAGCGTTCCCTACGTTTGAACCTTTCAAATATTCATCCTTACCTTTTGACGTCTTTGTATTACGTTTTATATATTCATATCGATTCGTATGGGATCGCTTTAAAGTCTTTATGTCTGTTTGCGTTTATTTGAGACGTTGAAATGTTGACGTTTTCGCGCTTTACGAGTTTTGATGGAAGGAATCAAAGGTTTTGACAAATTATTTGTTTTTTCTTTGTTTGGTATTACGTTGTTGTTTCTTTATGTACCTGTAGGTGTTTCAGTCTTATATACTCAGCGTTATTGAATTAGTTAGTGATTTATTTATATACATCGCTTTTTAGGAATACACATTCGACGCCAATACACTGATATTCCAATATTTAAATTGTTCATTATTCTGATAACTCAAAATAATTTACAACTAATTTAAGAACCTCGCATATATTTGCAATTCACCATTACACATTACGCGCAAATAACAAAAATAACTATGAGCCACAAAAAATATTTCCATTTAAAACTTTAACATTATTACTTGTGTTAATTATTTTGACTCGGTTATATTCGTTCATTTAATTGAAAGTCGGAACTGTGCACCAACTTTTCAAACACATTTATAACAGAATTCATCTCTCGTTTAGTATAATATCTGTATGACGTAGTTTCAAATTAAATGTTTTACACAACCGGGCTCCCAAACGGGTTGGCGTGAAGATAAACTTTAAATTGGTCCACCATTTTCTCTCGACACTCCGAATTTTCTGTAAAGTTTGTGCTACATGAATAGAGATTAAAATAGCGTCGCGTAGCTGTGTGTGACGGCGATGTCCACGGGGCGGTGCGGGGAACCGACGAGATCTATTAACCTTTAATACCGTCGATTTACTACGCTTAATAAAATACCGGCTTTGGACAAAATTGATACCACGTACACGCTCTGCTCACGTAGTCAACAAAGCCAATTTTGTAAGCAGAAGTAAGTATAGAGCACGGAGACGCCTCGGCGGCCGCTGCTAGAGGCCGCATTCTCAACACTTGCCATATAAACCGGGCGTGTCACCATTTACTTCCACTACGACATAAATGACGTATGTACTCGTTTAGTGACGGTTTTGAAGGTGGTCCGTGACAGAAGTTGTGCGTTGAATGAACTTTCATCACCACAAATTTGATAAGTACTGCCGTCTCTAAACGGTGCCGCATGACGTCGCGGGCGGCGCGGGCGCAGTGATTACGTGCTTTGCGGTACCTTTACCTAGTGGTAGCGTTTCCTCGGACAAACTGTCGCTCTATGTACATACTGTTGAAACTGTTTGTATGCGTAGTAATCCTCCAATTAAAATATGTTTCATATTGTCACACTCATTGTAATAATGAATGCATGACTTAATGGAAAACCAATTAAAACCATTATTGTGAATTGACACGAACAATGTGTCATTACACGCAACACGCACCGTGATTATGATTGTTTGTGTTATACAACAATAAACATGCTTCAATTAGTAATGAATGCTTTTGAAATGAAATAGGCAAGCCCATAACAAAGTACGGTAATAAATATGTTTTAGAAAACGTTAATATAATATGAGAAAACAACATTGCAAATACTTACATAATTATAAATAATAATATATTCTCAGAGAACGATCGATACTGGCTAGTTTCTGTTGTCGTTGAAGAATCTTTAACGGCCCCTGTATATTCCAACTTAGCTTTCAGTACAAGACATTCTAACTTTCCAGAAAGACAAAAGCTTCCAACATTCAGGCCAGAAATAGATACAAAATAGTAAGCCAGTAATATTTTATTGATGGCTCAACTATGTCCCAGTTTTTGTCGCGGCCATCCCGCCTGGATAGCCCGCCGGGGGGTTGTAACACTACAACTATCAACTACCGTCGTTATGACGTCACAAGCCCCTCTTCAGCAACTTGCCGCGACTTCTATTTACTTGTTTTGGTGGATTTTCGTGAATATTCATAAGTTGGGCGCGGATTTTAGTAATATTATGAGAGTGTTTCATTAAATTGTATGTTTGTGCTATGATAGAAGTGTGGTAAAGTTTTACTAATAAGCAACTTGGTTCATTCCTGGTTAAATTACATCTGATGTTAATAAATATACAGCAATCGTGTAATGCCGTACCGATGAGCTTCTGCGCTACGGATTACATTGTAGTGCATTCCGATTCTAAACGTGAGATTATTATAGGATTATTTAATCGCACATACATACAGGAAAAATACGTATGAAAAACATTTTTCAGATATGAAAAAAAAGTATTTCATTCACAGTAAATATTGAACAAAAATACAAAAAAACATGGGAATGAAATCCGTTCCCATTTCAAACACAATGCACACACGACTCCATGTTTTTTTTTCAGAATATCGTGTAGTATGATATGTACAGCTATAAGTTCAAACCGCAGCGCACACTGGCGGTAATTCAGCCCGTAATTGAATTCCTATCGGGCTCAGCACGTGATATGTAGGGTCGGCGCTCACTTGCCATCAATTACGCCGGCGGGTTTTTTGGCGCAATATTAACGTTGTCTCTTGTGTATACAGGGTGTAGTATCGGTATGTACAGGTTGATGCTGTATTTGTAGGTCTGCCCGGGGGAGAATTTTATAATTTGCTAAGTGCTTAATCAGAGATACTTTCTAGCCTACAAAAAGGCGTATAAAAGATAGAAACATATACTTTAGTACATTGATTAAATTAAGAAATACAAAGCAGCGACGTGGTTGTGAATTTACTTATCATTACAACCACAATGATTACTTACTCCGATAAAACAAAGTTTTGCAGCGACAGTTACCTACACAAGTCACTTGCCTCCCTGAACGAACGCTTTCCCGAGGTTTTATTTAGAAATCCAATTTTTATCTCCACACAAAAATATTCCAGTTGTAAAACTCCCGATAGACTGCGAATGCTCGATTCATCAATTTATAACAGAACATCGCGGCTTTGTTTGTAACGATACAACATTTACGTATCTAAAGTATTATGAAAATGGATGTATTTACTTACAACAAACTTTGCAATGATAAACAAAATATTATAGGTGCAATTTTACTTGTTCGCGTACGAGAAAATAATCTGCAATGCTGTCTTCCTGTCTACGGCCTACAGTGTGAATTCCCTACAACTCAACATTAAAATCACCAAACCATAACGATTCTTATCCATAATATTAAAACGCTAACTGAACAAACCTCACACTTCATTCCTATCGATGCAAGTAAACCTGTGGTTAACGCCTGGTATGCTATCAACGAAAGTGATATTTATTCACCGAGTGACCTCCGAAATTTACAGGCTGTGGTGATTACGAGCCTCGTTTGGTGATAACATCGATCGGGCATTTGCAAGCCAATGGGACATTAATAGCCCATTGCTTACTAAAAGCCTATTTATATTGGTACAAAAAGATCCCGCTTTCGAGCCGCGGCAGAATAACAAACGGGAGAATATCGTTATTCCCTGTCTTTAAAGATACTTAGTTTATAATTTGAGTTTTAAGATAAAATGAGTTTAGTAATAAGGACTAAGGTATTATCATCAGTGTTGTTAGTTTTATATGGTGCATAAAATTGACAGAAAGAAAAACTAATAATATTATACATTATGTTTGTCAATTTCTGTTAGATTCAACTATTATTTAGTGCAAAAAAATCTGATGAACTTAAGTGCACTCAAATAACCTTTGATTAGACGAGCACAAACCAATTTTTAAAAAGATCCAAAAAAAAGTGAAAGTTAATAAATAAATAAAGAACAATGAAAACAGTAATGTATTTAAAAAAAGATGAATGAGCTTCAAAACAATAGCTACATAATATAATGGACTCCAGGAACGTGTGAAAAGGGGATTTTTATCCTTCATTGGCATCGTTGAATGGGTTTTTTAAAGGGTAATAAACTTGTCATAGGTCATTTAATATTATAACGCTCTCATGTCGAGTTACGAGCTTAATGTTGTTCGCAATATGTCCCATCTTATTTTCCAATAAAAAGGTGCGGAGAAATAACAATATCAAACACTTTTTTTTTTGTAAATTATTTCAGAGAACAGACTATTGTGAATAATTTTAGAAATAACTTCGTTTTGTGCTTTATATAAGTCCTGGATAATTTAATTTTCTTGATATATTTACTCGAAAACAAAGCTGAAAATATAGCAAATGCTATGATTAACATAAACATTTTTATAGAATGAATTTCAATCTAGCAGAACAATATTACAGTCAGGTTATAAATATTGTTTTGGTAAAAAATACATTCTAGGCACAAAATAAATGTTTCTACAATAAATTCTTGTTATTGTCTCAAATAGTTTTTATTTGTCTAATAGCGTGAGAAAAGGTTCTTGTCCAGCAAAAAGATATTAATAGCTAGATAACACATAAGTACATAACATAACATCACGGCAGTATTCCCCGAAAGGTTAAGCAGCGGTGCACATATAGTACACCCATATTTCGCCAGTTATGTTTAGTCCTATGTAACAGGGGGCAAGCCTATTGCCATCAACCCGGTACAAATCTAGACTCCGAGTTGCTAATAGATCTATTGCCAGATTTAAGGATAATTTACCAATAAAGTCCAACGATTTCACAACCTCATTCTATACGAGATTTACTTTCATTAATCACCGATCACCTTGTAATTTTTTTACTTCATTTACTTTTCAATATATTTTAAAACAAACATTAAAAAGCTGTTTACACGGTTCCCTGAAATTAATTTCAAAATTCAATTAAAACTTTTGTTTAACAAACAGTAAGTTAGTTCGTAAACTGAGTTATATAAAAACAGTCGAGGTGTGAATAACAATACAAAAGGTATAAAAAGAGAAGTGAAAGCGGCCTTTTTACGTGGAATTGATAGGACGCCGGACGAGCGTTTATTTCGTCGGCTGTGCGAAAAACTGCGCTGACATAAAACGCTCAGCGGGCCCATCCCATCGAGAGTGGACACGCTAAATGCGTTAAGTTTCCATCGGTCACGTAAAACGTATCGTTTCAACGGATTTCTAGTAAAAGAATGACAACATGTTTTTGAGTTGGCACCGCGGTATGGTATATTGTTAGAAGCTAATATCTTTTATACGGCACGCTTTTTACGCGTCGTGTAAAAAATATCTACCTTTAATAGAGGTTTTTTTAAGCAGGATATAAGTAGGTTATTCTCTCGTCTTCAGATACTATGAAGCAATTACTTACGTACTGAAAACGTGAGTGAGTGATAAAGTAAGAAATAACTTCAGTTTTCGGTTCAGCGATTCAAAACTGATTTTACTTTATTTGGTTTACAACTACGGTAGTCCACAGAATATAAGTGATATTTTGTGACGAGAATTTGGATAGGTACCTACTAATATTCAACGAATATTCATCAGCAAATACTGCAAGATGTAGACGAAGTTCGTGACCTGGGAATTGTGTTTGACATAAAACTGAAATTTGATAGGCATACCTATATTAAACTTTCCCTCAAAAGGGTTTCAAGGTGCTCAGATTTGTATTGCGTCATATCAAAGAATTTTGTAAGACTTCGACTAGAACTCAACTATATAACGCATTAGTTCGCGCTCTGCTTGACTACAACACCACCATATGGACTTCTCACCATGACATTTATATTAAAAACCTGGAAAGTTTGTACACTTTCCACGCGTTTCATATAAATATACGACGTAGAAGTTTCCTATACAAATATGCTATAAGGACCATCAGGCAAAAAAAATTAGGAGCTATGACCTAAGACCACAACATTATAACATGTCTCCGTTGGTAAATAGAAGAATGGTTCTAGATCTCACATTTCTTCACAAATGGTTCAATGGGGTTGTTGACTGTAGCGAGCTTCTTGGAAAGCTGCGGATAAGTGCACCATCTCGCTGGCCGCGGAAATGTAACTATAACCTTTTCTATGTGCGGGATCCACACTCGGACACTTCGCCGGTTTGCCAAGGCTCTGTAGGCAGTATGACGAAGTAACGAAGCGTAATGAATTGGATATTACATGCAAATTTTATCAAAGTTAAAAAAGTTGTAATATTTTCATATTTTGTTCTGTCTTTTATGGTTATTCTTAATTTCTTATTATTTTCGTTGGTATTTTAATTCACTTTGCTTCCGTTGTATCATTTACCTATTATGTTTTTTGATTTATTTTAATATTTTTACCTTGTCAAACTTACTGTACCTAGATTATAAGTAAATGTGGTCTCAAAAAGAGCAGAAGGAGTATGTAAGGATCGTAGCAGGTGGCGTTCTGTAGTTTCTGCCTACCCCAATGGGACGAAGGCGTGAGTATATGTATGTGATGTAGTCTCCTATAATTGAAACCGCACCCTTGTATTTGTCTGGGTTCTATGTGTACTCCATGTAATTGTGTAGCCTCTTTTGGAGATCCAATAAGTAAATAAATAAATAAATAAAAAGCTTTTTGAAAAGTATGTCGGCAAAGGGTCTGACATCTTAAATGAAATTCAGAAATATCTCAGTAATCAACTTTTATTCCAACAGCTTGTTAATTATTGATTAAATAAATACTAGAATAATTCTAAGCGCTACAACATGTGCACCGGGCCGAGCCTGCGACAAGAATGATCCCCACCTCGGTGCGCGCTCGCTTATGTAGAGCGGCTTGAGTAGTGGGGAGAGTGGGGAGGCGTAAGTGACGCATACCACTGCGTAACTCGGCCCGCTGCACGTGCTGTTTACAATGGTGACGCCGTCACGGCCATACTGACGTGCGGACGTCCTCGTGCGCGTAATCTCATCAAGCAGTATCTAAAAAGACAACGATATTATTCATGTTCGTTCATCCTGACTAGCAATCTGGGCCGGTTCACCCATTCAGAGAAAGCTTTTAATTCGGGACTGCGCATTATTGAGCCTTCAGGACTTAAGCAGTCTGGTCCGGTTAACCCCTTCAGAGTAAGCTTTTCATTCTGGACCGCTCGTTATTGAGCCTTCAGGACTTTAGCTATCTGGTCCGGTTAACCCCTTCAGAATAAGCTTTTACTTCTGGACCGCTCGTTATTGAGCCTTCAGGAATTTAGCTATCTGGTCCGGTTAACCCCTTCAGAATAAGCTTTTACTTCTGGACCGCTCGTTATTGAGCCTTCAGGACTCCTCCTAATTTTTTTTTTTTTTTTTTTTGTCTATTTTTTTCCCTCTTATTTTTCTCTTTCCTCTTATTTTTCTCTTTTTTTTTTCTTTCTCTTTTTTTTTATTACTCTTTTTTTTTTTTCTTGCTCACTTTTTATTCCCCTTTTATTTTTTTTATTCCAGCCATTTATCACTTAATGACCCTGCAAAACTATTATCCCCAGGACCAGTTATTGCTGACTCTACAGGGTCACCTCTTTTGCTAATTATTATGGCTACTTTAGTAACAATAGTAATTGAATCTGGATTAAAAGCCTGTTGATCTTCTTCTTCTTCGTGTCGCTGGCACGATTTTTCCCATATTTTGTTGGCCCAAAACTTCGCCACTTCCACGGCGTCATCGGTGGCAGCGCAGAGGTCACTTTGACTGCAAGTTTTGGGACACCGAGGGCAAGATAGAAGGTGGAGTATAGTTTGCGACATAGCTCCACATCCACATCCAGCTGCCATTCCATAGAGGTAGCCCCACTTTACTAGGTTGGGATTACATCTTCCCACTTGCGTCCGAAGACGGTTCAGGGACTTCCAAGTGAACCACGAAAGGTTACACCCTGCAGGAAGTTGCTCCTTTGGTGGTAGATAGTAAATGGGAGGGGGAATAGTGTCTTGTGTGTGTGTGTTTGCAACGGGCGTCGGCCGGTTTTCCTGGTAGAGATACTGTCGATTTCAGGAAGCTGTGCCTGCTTTTAAGCCGTTGCGTTGTCTGTTGTGAGCCTGAGCAAGTTGTTACGGGAGCAGACTTTTTTCTTAGTTTTGAGGCAATGGTTCTTAAATGTCGGCGCTCTATCAAGGGTGACACCCAAGTAGGTAGGGTTACTGCAGTGTTCAACGGTGACACATTGCCAATTTATATTCAGGGTGCGTCTTGCCGAATGGTTGCGGAGATGGAAAGTGCATGCCTGTGTTTTTGTGGGGTTTGGTCTGAGAGCGTTCTCAATAACAATAATACTTTCCAAGAACTTCTAGGCCTGCCTCTAAGATGTTTTCAGCGTCCCCAAATGTATTTGTTTGGGTAGCCAGGGCAAGGTCATCTGCGTATAGGAACCTCTCGCAATGTTCAACAGTAGGTTGGTCGTTGGTATAGATGTTGAAGAGAGTGGGCGCCATAACACTTCCCTGGGGCAGGCCATTCTTCTGTGATCTCCATCTACTTCTTTCTGAGTTTAAAAGGACTTGGTAACGTCGATTACGTAGCATCTCACCCGTGTCCGAATAAAACCCTGGTCTAAAATACTGTTGATACAAAATGTTAACCAAGATGTTTAACACTTTCACTGGTAGGTGTTAAACGTGAGTCAGCAGACATTGTATCACTATCGATCGATATAGTATCACTATTCACGGACATGGTATCTCTATTTGCCAAAGTTATATTGCTGTTAGGCATGGTTCTCGTGGCTTGTTTCGTGTATCAGGGTACCGTCATCATCACTACCCGCCGTCACGTCATCATAATTTTCCACGATATCTACCAGAACATTTTGACCATGAGATACTTCACGTAAATTTTTATGAGAATATTTTATAGACCCTATTAGCCCCATTAATATATCTCAACTCGTTATGGTCACATCTGTATTATCATACGAACGCCCGTGATCAGCAATTACTCGTTTCGGCGCGCCAAACAAATGAACTGGATTTTAACTGCTTTAAGCCTTAGGGCAACGAACGCATGACTAAATGATAACAGCCGCACGGGTACATCGAAGGTTAAGCTACGCTTGCCGCGGTCGGTTCGTGGATGGGTGATTATCCATTACATATCGAAACCCCTCCGTGCCTCGGAACGCACATTAAGCCGTTGGTACGGGCAGACATTCGTAGATCTTTGACAGTCGTTACGGATAGTAAGAAGCCCAAAAGTCTGACAACCAGTCTTACCAAGGGGTATCGTGTTACCCAGTCATTGGGTCGAGGGGTCTCATAGGCAGTCGCTCCATGTAAAATACTGGTCTTTTGCTGAATTTGGTTAGACTGGAAGCCGACCCCAACATAGTTTGGAAAAGGCTAGGCAAATGAAGAGGGCAGAAACGAAATTTGTAGAGCGCTTGTAACCACCAGACTAGTCTAACTTTAAGGTCGATTTTATCAAAGCTATTATATGAATGATCCCTTATGAACGCGTTTACCTTAAACAGGCACAGCATACTAACGCGACCACCAACATGAATTTAGCCAATATGATCGCTTGTGGTGCCAAGTAATAGTGGTTTCATTAATTATAAACCAACCACAAATGGTGTTATTTGCTGACGAAACTTATTTAAATTAATAGACGTGCATCAAATCTTGACGACGTACATAACGCCCTACTGCAGATCCAAAATTGGTTCACAGCTAATATTTTAGTATTCAATGGGAAAAAAAACGAATTGTATAAGATTTACTTTACCAAATGTCAAAAGTACTAATTGTGAGATAGTATTGAATCAAGAGAAACTAGAATTTGTCGATAAAACTGATTTCTTGGGATCACGCTCGACTCAAGACTTCAATGGGGTCCTTATTTAACATCCCTTGCAGGACGGCTAAGTTCAGCAGCATATGCTGTGAGAAAAATCCGTCAATTTACTGAAGTAGGTACCGCGAGCCTAGTCTATTTTAGTTACTTTAATAGTATCATGTGTAGTATTTTACTCTGGAGACTCGCTGCAGACGCCGAATATTTTTTTTTTTTTCTGCAGAAAAGAGCCATCAGAGTCATATATGGCCTCCGCAGGCGCGACTGTCTGAGGGAAATGTTTAAAGATAACATCATGACGGTATCTTGTCAATACATCTATGAAAACATCTTATGCGTAAGGAAAAATCTACATCTTTTTAGTAAAAGAGGTGAAAGACACAATTAAATCACTAGAAATAGGGACCAATTATTTCAACCAGGTTTCAGGCTGGCTAAAGTAGACTCATCTTTCATGGGGTACTGTTTAAAATGTTACTGGTGTGTTATGGCTAAACTTGATGAGATGATAAGCCGAGGAGTTTGAATTTTGAAGAATTGGAAATACATTTTCGAACGTATGTAGCTAAACCAATAATTTGTGTAACTTTAACTCAAATTCCGTGTTCTAAAATATCACGACCAAATTTTTCTGCTAAGTCATTCAACCGGCCATACAACGTGATTTATTTGAAGCAAGTGGTTATGTACCATGGTTGCACATTTAATTTGTAATATGCGCGCTACTTTTATTCACACCTATACCTTTTAGGATCAGTTGTTCATGAAATTGCTCAATATGAACGAGATTTCAATTACTATACTTTACAAGGCTACTTGAGCTTCTGAGCCAGACTCAAATTATAATAAGGATATCTGTACCACTTATCTATCATACTCCACGAGCTGCTCTGGAGCAGAAGTTCACGTCCTTGGTGCTGGTGCTCGGTATGGAGTCTTCCTTCTTCCAGCGCTTGGGGCAGGCGTTGGCCGTATGTCCCAGCTCACTGCGAACTGCTTTTCTGGCCAATTTACTTGGTATCTTCTCAATGAGTTGCCACAGACGAATATCCGCTTCAGCTGCAGTTTCTTCATCACGGGTTGGGAGAACTTGGAAAACAGCATGTCCTTGATTGTTGCCCATGAGATCTTGTCAGGTTATATCTCGGTAAGATACACAGCGGCACGGCCCTTCAGGGTATGTGTAAGCGCCAAAATCGGTCTATACCCTTTTTACTATCATTAGTGGACGGTGGATCCAATCCCACTTCTGATGTCGGCAAAGGGTCTGACATCTTAAATGAAATTCAGAAATATCTCAGTAATCAACTTTTATTCCAACAGCTTGTTAATTATTGATTAAATAAATACTAGAATAATTCTAAGCGCTACAACATGTGCACCGGGCCGAGCCTGCGACAAGAATGATCCCCACCTCGGTGCGCGCTCGCTTATGTAGAGCGGCTTGAGTAGTGGGGAGAGTGGGGAGGCGTAAGTGACGCATACCACTGCGTAACTCGGCCCGCTGCACGTGCTGTTTACAATGGTGACGCCGTCAAGTATTTTCGTAATGTTTCTCCACAATTTCACACAATGCTTTTATAGAAATATCCAGATTTATTCAATTGTGCGAATACAAGACGTCTCAAGAAATTCTTAGAAAATACATACGAAACCATTTTAGTACTAGGTCTTTCAGAAAATATTAGTATTAGGTCGTAGGGTTTGCTCTACCAACCGAGGCCAGTAACCCCTGATTGCACTGTTATGTTAATTATTTTGTTAAAACCAAAATTATTGATATAACCATCTGAGCTTCAAGACCGTACGTATACCACAATTGAATCTGTGAATAAACCCGCGAGAAATGCCGATCTGCAAACAAATAAATTCCACATAACTAAACGAAACAATTATGTCAATTCTACAGTAACGTTATTCAATACAAACTATATATTATTATTATTAATAATAACCTATTAAATTACAATTATTACCTTATACATACATGAACCCGTTATTATACATCGGGCCGCAATAACGTGCGCAATTCCACTCACGTTGGTATTTACAAATCACAGAAGCGGAGACTTATGTATTTATAAATGTTTAATATACGTGAGACCAATGTCGATATTATAGAGACAAATAAGTAGGAACAAGGAAGGAAGGTTTACCTACTAAATACAATATTGTATGAAGCGCTGAATACATGCAAAGTGTAACAAAATATCGCTACCCAGTAATGTCACTTTGAAAAAGAACCAAGATTTTAATTGACAAAAAAGTCTTTCTCATGGCATTATACATTGGAAAATGTAGGTTTTCTGTTACTTTTGTCTTATGACATAGTGCAGTGACGAGATATCGGTAAAATTCGGTTTTCCAACAATATTGTACTGGACGTTGCGTCTTTTTTTGTGGTCCGAAGTGTTTTGGTGGAAAGGATTGTTTTTTGAATTTTACGATGTCATCAAGGGTCTATTTTTAGGCACAAAAGTTACTCTACGAGTATTGGTGAATTTTTTTAGGACTTTGGTTTCCTTTTAAGTATTTTTGACAAGATCTGGGTTCTAAAAGCTTTACCTCCATGTTAGAATAACATAGATGTAGGCCTGAGGTCTAAAAAACAAGACCACACAAATACTTTACTAGTCCTTTATGTAGGTAAACTAATAAACATATTAGGTCGGGGAAAAGTTATTTCGTATTTTATATACAAATTCAAGACTAAGAGCTCGTGTGGCACCTAAATATCGAACTGTTTTTGTATACCCAGACAAATGGGTCATAACTGTTTTGTGGTCAACACCTAACTCTTCAGCTATGTCGTAACTACTAATATGCCCATCTTGCTCCACTTTTTCAAAAATGGCATCGACTTTATCCGTAACAGGACGACCCGAGCGAGCTGCATCTTTGACATCAAAATTCCCGGACTGAAAACGCTTGAACCAACTTTGTGCTACTCTTACTGACACTGTGTTAAGTCCATAAACGACACATATTTTTTTCGTGGCTTGCGTTGCATTTTCACTTTTTTGTAATAAAACTTTAAAATATATCTAATTTCGTCGTTAGATTCACTCATTTTGGCGGACAGAAAATTCAACTGAAAAATGACGGGTAATCGTTTTTACTTTTTACTTTTATATTTTTAAATGTCATCTATTTAATGGTATCAAAACCAGCCAGATACAAACAGTACAGCCAAAGAGATTTTACTACAATTTTGTACCTATAAAATACGAAAAAACTTTTACCTCGACATATTATTACGTTTCCTTTAATGAAAAGGTGTCACAAACCACAACAAATAATAAAACATATCCAAGAAATTAAGCACAGGAATGACGACTCAGTTAAGTTGGAACACGCCATTACATTCACGACTCCCTTCGTTACACCGCTGTTAATTTTAATAAGCGAAGCTTTTAGGACACCTACGTCATAATGTGGGCACTTATTGTCACATGGATGCTCTATAGGGAGAGTGATCTTAATGTTATCGCTGAAGACACCTTAATATTCGATAAATCCAGTGTTCTAAGACAAGATAAGATTTTTACAATAGCGTGAAAGTTATTATGTCAGCAAGTCCATTCATGATTAGTCCTATGTATCGGCGTACAAATATTTTCATAACAAATTATTAACAACATACAGGTATGTAGGTTCTATTACCAAATGTTCACCTATTCTTTGCATTTTGATTCATGCAAAGCATATTAACTGGTAAGATTCATGCTCAAAATCTGTCAGTTGCGGAAAAAGAGACTACTAGACACGGAAACGCATGACGGTCTTAGTGTACCTTCAGTCCCAAGGGTACCCTTGGGTACGAAGCCCCATGAAATAGCTGGGTAACATTTATGTAGCTTTGTAATTTGCTCCGCAAGTTTATACGACATGACATTGTGAAGTAGTGAAATGTGCGACATATAGAGTTATAACTTATAATATTATAATTTTTTTGATTATATAGAATGATAGCGATGCTGACTGGGTACGCCGGAAATTGATAGGCAACGCCAATCTTAGCAGCTCTTCTAACATTACACAATAATTTAATATCAGTAATCTGTTATGTATTCGTTATCTTAAATCACACACCACGTGATTATCTATAACCCCAATAATATCAAGAATTTTCATAATATATATCATCTGGTTTAACACTAATATGATTCAATAAAACTAGATTGGATCCCAGGGAGCGCATTAGCGACGCTTCAGACCGAAACTAATTCACACCTAGATGGTGCGTGAAATTGATTCCTTCTGCTATTATCCATTAAATTGAGAGACTTTTAATGTCATCTTTAATCGGTTTTGGACAAGATTTAATTATATATTTGTGTGATATCTAACTGTTTGGATATAACCAAACCGTTTTTGGAAAAAGTAGTAGACTACATCTTCAAAAAAGATCGTCCATGGAGGGAGGTACCAGCATTTCTGTGTTCCGAATTAAAGGCTATCTACAGATATGTTGACATAGGGCGTATTTAATAAAAGCCGGCAGGTGATGCGTGGTAATGATGTAACCAATATTTTGTAACCATATTTTGATTTAAAAGAGTGTCCATGTAGTTTCTTGCCCGTTCTTCTTCATAGGTACCTACTACGCTTTGGAATGGGCAACTAGCTTCATCTTTCTGACTGACCGACCCCTTGACAATTCATAAGTGCCTGTAATTGGTTTATTTGAAATGAATGCTTTGAGTTTGAGTTTAATGCGACAACCTGACAATTTTGTAAGTTTTTTTTATAGTATTCAAACAGCCACCTGTCAAGGAAATGTGTAATTTTTTTTTTGTGTATTGTCATTGTTGTTACATTAAATAAGGCCCAGGTATCAACGGTATGACAGGCACGTGAGCGTTTTTAACTACCTCTATGTGTGAGTAGCGTGCCTAATGCTATGTAACTAGTGCATGTGACCTAAAAAGTATTGTAGTTATTATAAGGTCCACTCATGAAGCTGCCAGCCAGTTCCATAACTCACTCGAGTAAAAAACAAAGCTCACATAGGTAGTTAAGTGATGATAAAGGGTTATTGTAAAAGTTGGCCGACACACAAGTTTGTAAGTAGCTCAAAGTATGCCAAACTTAAGTCAGAGCGTTTCGGTCCAAACATAAGTAAGAGAGTCCGTTTCATGCCTGAGATTGCTTATGAATAGTTTTAGGTAAAATGTGGTTGGTATGATGTTTACGATGACATAAACTAAAGTCCTACGCTGAAAGTGTAGAAACACCTAAACTACTATCAGGTAGAAATTCAGTATATGTGTAAAAGAGGTCTCAGTAACCTCTAAAGTTCTATGTAGGCGCTTTACACGTGTATAACTAACGTGTAACTTCTATGACATTGAAGAGCAGCCGTTTAAGAGACGTGTCAAATAAAAAAACCGGCCAACCACAACGAAGGGTTCCTTATTTTGGGAAGAATTTATTCCAAGAACAAACTTAACATTGTAGTTGAAAAAAAGTTCTCTCATACATCGATATACGTCACGGTCAATTCTCCAACTGCAAATGTAAGTTTGTAATCGAAAAAAAAATGGGATTAAACTACAAATTAACTATTTTCGGACTTTTTCCTTCACTTGTGCTGTATGACCTTGCTTGCCAAATTTCATGATCCTAGGTCAACGGAGAGTCCCGGTTTTGATTTATTTGCAAGTATCAAAATATGTCGCATAAATGGCTGTATTTTTTATTGCGTTGACTTCTAAGCTTAATTTTTTTAGAGTTCCAAGGGACCGTAGACCTACGCATTTGATTCAATTTGGTACCTTCACACGTTCCTGAGAAAAAGGGTCGTGACAGACGGACAACGCAATAATCCTATAAGGGTTACGTTTTTTCTTTTTGAGGCAAAGAACCCTAAAAATGAGCAATCCGTTTTCTAAGAGGAAAAATGGTACGTTGTCCTCGTTCACTACGTGTGATGTCACCTTATTTGCTTGTAAATTGCCCTGTTCCTTTTTCCTTCACGTCAAAATAATGCCTGTTCTCAAATGGACAAAGAAAGAAATCGCTTTTGCCGGAAATGTAGCCAATTATGTCCTGTCTTCCTCTTGATGTTTACCTTCACCGCAAGTCAAAGTAAGATTAAGTAAGAAACTATATTAATACAATTAACTCCTAAATCTATTATTGAGTTTATATTTAGAAACAACAATATTATAATGTACATAAGAACCGGGTCCATTATATGACTTACTAAGACCCGTCGTCCACGACGCTAATCAAAAGTGACGTGTTACAAAATTAAATCACCAGTAAGGAGCCAGAATGTCACAGCACTAGTATTTCAATGGTAGTCCGTACACGACGCAACTTACTAAAGTTTTATTAACTAGATTCTGATTGGTTTAAATGGGACACAGACCTCCTCTCATGGGCACTCATGGAACGTCAGAAGCTCGTAGTACGGTTCCAATTGGTCGTTACCTATGAAGAAGAGCCGGCAAGTAAGTCCACGATTACTCTTTTAAATAATTGGCTTTTACTCAAATAACAGTTGTTTTATTTATGGGAGGACAGTGTAAGCCTGTCAACAAGTACCTACCAGGTAATGAACAAAATAGAATATGGTCACCAAATCCAATGCTCTGTGAGTCTACAAGGTTGCGTAGTGTACAGACCGCGTAGGTGGACGATGAGTCAAAGACTGATAAGTTGGACCACTTATCTTCATACTTATGTAATACATAGGCATACATAAAAAGATAAGTTCCGCAGTCCTTAACATCTGATCATGGCTGAAGTGGTCCTTTACTCGCCTACACAATGTCAACTCGAGCTTCTATTATGTGGCCCCCTTTATTTTGTATAGGAAGCCATTTATCAATCGGCCCCACGGACTCTTCGCCCAGATACGGAACGACTGACCTATATTCAAAATATCCTTTTATTGTGATGGTTGTAGCGTAAATAGGAACGGTTGTAATAGTGTTTCTAATCCATGCGTCATGTTTGTGAACGGGCGCCATCAGTAGGGACTGGTCACCTCTTAGCTGCCACGGCTTATGTTAATTTAATAATTGAATTGTTTTTATCTTTTTATTACGGACACTAAGATTCTGCATCGTCCTCCCATGCATAATTTCAACATGATGTAACCAATATTTTGTAACCATATTTTGATTTAAAATAGTGTCCGTGGAGTTTCTTGCCCGATCTTTTCCATAGGTACCTACTACGCTTTGGTATAGGCAACTAGCTTCATCTTTCTGACTGACCAACCCTTGATAAAGGCTCGTACACACTGGCGATACAAAGGCACCGTGTGTCGCGCGACGAGCGGCGCCTTTGTGGAGCGCTGTCGCATCGCGCCTGTCTGTGGGAGCTTTAATTCAAAAGTGCCTGTAATTGGTTTATTGAAATAAATACGTTGAGTTTGAGTTTGAGATTGTTTTGGAGATCTGTGAACCTAGCACGAACATGCGGAGTAAACGTAACGTTAATTCGAACGATTTTTAAATTGGATAAACTTGTTTTTAACCGACTTCAAAAAAAGGAGGAGATTCTCAATTCGAATGTATTTTTTATATTTTTTATTTCATTAACTCAGAACTTTTTTCTGGGTGAACTGATTTGAATGATTCTTTTTTATTTGAAAGCTGGTGCTTCACATGCGGTCCCATTTAAATTTGATCCAATTCTAACTAGTACTCGTAGTTTTAGAGTTATCCTTAATACTGCGTTTTTTTTCCACTCAGTTTATATTGATGATGTTTTAATAATTTCCTGTCACGGTTAAGTAGTGGCATGGTATAATAACATACTTCACCAGGTATAGCATTCCGAGACACAGTGGTCACGTGGGAGACACAAGCCTACGTCATCACCGCTGTGTTACCAGTAGTGTGTAATAATAACTCCCCAATCGCCTTTATTACCTGTGCGAATCCGATAAAACAAAGAGGTTTTAATTAGAAATCATTTGATTAGTAAAACGAAATAACAATTTAAATGCTTTAGATATACTTTTTAACAGAATGGTGACTGAAAAGCTTTCCATAATTTGTGTTTTGTTGCAATAAAGTAGCAACTGGATAGTGACGTAAGCATGTGTCACTCCCGGAGTGCCTGACCTTGTTTTTTTAGACCATGAGTAGTAGTATACGAATGAGTGGGGTAGGTACCACAACTAAAAAATGAAAAATAAAAACTTTTTTACAAAAAAACACAAAAAAACGTAAAAAATAACTTTAATTTTGGAAATCGGTGGCCAAAAAGGAAAATACACAACCAAAGACACCGACTTCCGAAATTTAAAGTTTGGAAAAACGTTTTGTAGTTAATATTTATTTACATTGTAGACTTTACTCATATCTATTATCGTGCTTGACACAAATATTTAAACTCATTTTTTATTTAAAAAATCTTCGATGTTACGTTACGTTTACGTCGTGCGTTCGTGCTAGGGCCTCTGGGCACTGCTGGCCTAGTACACTGTTGGCCTAGTACACTGGAAGCCTAATTTTATCTTTCTCCTATTTATATTTTAATAACCAAACTATTCATTGATCCAATTTTATTTTCACTCAGAACTTAAGGTCTGATCAGTTCTGAGAATAAAGTAACTAACCTAGCAATAGATTCCATTAAAGTATTAATAATGTAATTGAAAATATAATGATTGTTTCCCACTGTTTCCAGATGATAAATCCAACTATCGAAAACTATTGGCAGTGTGAAAGGGGCACCAATGTGCGAATGTTTTATTCAAGAATAAAGTGGAATTGAAGCTTTCCAAAGGCTATATAAATGATAAAATAATCGGTTTCTTGTTTATCCCATAAATTTCTTAGTAAACTGAATAAAACACAATATTTCTCACTCGTTTAAAAAAGGTTAGTCTGGACGCGATCAAATTGTTATTTTTATCTGGAACCATTCGAAATAGCTGAGCTAAAGAACTAGATATTTGATGCTCGGATCTAGTTTTATTATTTTAGGGTACGAAGAAAATGGAAATGTCTGTGTAATGAAATGCCTATCTTTCAGTTTGTTTGTTCAGTAAGACCTAAATAATGCGAAGTGGGTGCTGGTTTAAGTTGTTTTTAACCTGTTTCAAATGACAGAGTATTATTATCCTAGTTAGAAAGAAAACAATATTTTGTTTTGATGAAAATCTTCTGTCCGTTATATTTGAGAAAACGCTCTAGAAGGACATATAGTGACCTTATTGGTGATGTTCTTTAGAAAGGTCATAGCGTAGTGCTCGCAACCGGCGTGCGTGTATGACCAGATGTATGAACGTAAACCAAGCAAAAGGAGTAGGTATGTAAGGATCCTAGCAGATGGCGTTATGTAGTTTCTGCTTACCCCATAGAAAGAAGGTGTAAGTTTATGTAAATATAGCCTAGTATGTAAAGGTAAGATCAAAAGCTACAAATAGAAGTAAATTCAATTCAACTCCGTCTAAGTATCTATACATAAATACTATAAAGAAAAAATATGTTCATTCAGAATTAAAATGAAATTTACATAAATAACAACTTATAACTAATTAAATATTAAAAATAACAATTATCCTAACTTAACTAAAACCATTAAGAAACTAAAAACTGGCATCGATAATGGTATGGCTGGAAATGTACCCAAGAGACTGGTGGCATTGCCACGGTCTATGGGACAGAAACAATATTACAAAATAGATAGGTAAGTAAAATAGCGACTAGTTGGGTGTTACAAACCCGCATGAATCCATCAAAACAGGCTATTGTTAGTATTGTTACCCACATCATACTGAATGTACAGATCAACATCCATATATTTCCATATATTTTTTGAATTCCAGTAACCGTTTCAGTGATATTCGAGATCCCTACTACCTACCTACCCTACTGACTATAATATAATTTTGTGCAATTTCGTTAAAAATATTCCCAAAATATCACACCTCATTATTTTAAATATTTGTAACAATAACATCAAAAATGTTATATAAAAAATCTTTGTTCAATTTATTAATATAAAAAGAAGAATGTAAATTAATAACTGTTTCTAGTTATTGGTAACACAATATGTCTATACGAATTGAAAAACAATTATTATCAAAATTAAAATTGATTCTTGTTATCAAATATTTTAGTTTAACAAAATGCAGCAATATCAAATTGAAATGATAACGTTTTATAATTTAATACTTATCAATTTTGTGTTATTGCAAAGATAACACTTTTAGGTATGTATGATTCCAGAAAAATTAACAATTAAATACATGATACTGACGTAATAACATAATTAATAATACTTTCAAAGCGTAAAATATTAAAATAAGTATGAAGGTATATATTATGTTAAAACATATTTCTATAGATCCAAAAACATTCGTCTTTGACACACAAGGGCGCCTCAAACACTCAACTCGACATAATTTGAATGAAATAAACTTTCACAGATGGCGGGACACCCCTGAGTATATTTCTTGAATAACGGCCGTCAAATTCGGGACTGTCCTATTAAAAGTTGCCAGATTATGGACATTAGCTCCGGGGGACAAATTCCAAGTTTGGCATAATACCTACTGTACCTACCCTGGGAGGGATATTTTTTTTATGTTTTGCCCTTTGGGGATCTGTGGGGCAGACGGAAATGTTAGTTTATGATATTTTGTAAAAAACAATAGGTTTTATCTACGTAGATAAAATAAAAGAGTAGATATTAATCGACTTATTGTTTTTCTTTTAAGTCGAATTTAATTTTAATCTCATTTTAATTAATATTTTAACCTCTTTTTTTATACAAGTTTACTAACGAAGAGTCTAATCTTATACTATATCCTAATTATTTTCTAGTAAAGGGTATCTAACAACGATAAATCGCGTTAACACTCATTAATTTACAAAAATAATCATAAAATAAAATTTGGTACCTTTCTATGATAAAGACTTTCATTTCCTAAATCCTAATTCCTTTTTTCACTCCATGTATTCAGCTGCATCCGGTAAGACTGGCAGCCAACCCCAACATAGTTGGGAGAAAGTTAGACAGATGATGATGATGAATAAAGACAAAGAACTAAATTCTTCCTTTCATATCAACATAATATTTGGTACGGGACCCAGTAAAACTCTTTGAAACTAACTTACCGTTGCCTTTCACCCAGGGTCTCCCAAGCCAACTTCCCGCGTTTTAATATTTGAAACGAGCTGTGTTTTTCTTTGAATTTATACGGACAGCCTGTAACTTTACAATATATACCTTTTTTAAAGATTATGGTCCTCCGACGAACATTTCTTTATGTTCTTTTTAACTTAATAAATATTTTTTACTTGAGATAAATCCTCTTGAGATGTACATTATTTTTATATTTGGTTTAACGTGAGATTGAGTTCTTGTGATTTGATTTCTATTAGATTTAGCTTCTGCTTTTTCATTTGAAAGGTTTTACTGAGTTACAAATGTTGTGTGCGGCTTGAAAATCTTAAATTGACGAATAGAATAGAATTCGTGTTCACTCTTGTGACCACACTTGACACTTTAACCATGACTTATTTTCCTAAAGCAAATACGTAAAGCGCCTCGTATTATTTGATGTCTGTCTCTATTTACAATCTTAAGTGTATGTTAAAAGGTTAAGGCTAGGTCAGAGGACAATAGACGATAGAACGGTAGACACGGCCGTAGTAGATATTATTTGTAGTTTTGTAAAGTTTTAAGATCTGCTTCAAAACCAAGTTTGAGCCTTGCCAATAGTTTATTTCGCTTAAGTCCTACATTATTTGCCTCTATTCAGGTCGCAGAAACAAAAATAAACCCTGATCACAAAATGTTTTCGTCAACCAATAACTTTAGATCCGAACAATAAATCCAACTACACAGCCCTATAACATTAGCCCCAATTTCCATCGAGAGCGAAAGATAGAAATCCAAAAAAGCTATAAACAACAATGTATAAAGCGACACTAACGTCGAGCAAATAAAATAAATCAGCGCGTAAATAACGCTGTTAACTATATATTCCCCTAAACGTGGGGAACGAGCGTCGATGTTAGCAACACTTAAATAATTTTGGGCAAGCGATGCTATAGAGTGCTTAATTTATGGTAGACTACCGGCTTTATTTATGGGTGGGAGCGTAAAAGTGGAGTTAGCTGTTGTAGCTACAACGAGTAATGGCTAAATAATAGTTGTTCGTAAAACTATCGTAATCGCTTCGTAAGAGGGGGGGGGGGGGTCGCTTACAGCACGCACTCGGGAAAGTAATTGTGGTTTAAATTGCTCACACTTTCTGTCGCTGTAAAGGTAATTTTGAAACAAAAATTACTTACCTTTAACATAGAAAGTATTTTTAAGTAATTTCAGTATAACTACATGCAATGTTTTTATTTTTAAATATAACTGTAAGTAAGGAAACAAAATAATAAACAAACAACAAATTGTAATAAAAAAATATCTAACTTTCTACTGATGAAGATAAAAATGTCTCCGTGTAAAAAACAATAAATTTCCATAAATTGTAGACTTACTGACGGCCAAGCGAGTCGATCAACAAAATTATTACCATGTTTTCCCAATAGAACAGATAAATTATTAAGTACACCAATACAAAACTACGCTAACAATAATTTTCACTAAACACGCCCATAAAAGGGAATAATAAAATTATAATATCCAAACTTCGTCAATAATTCTGTGATGGACGAAGAACAAAAGCTCAAAGTGGCCATTGTCCCCCGAACGCATCAAATTATGGCCACATTATCCGTGCTGGCGGTATATTTCCCCTGTTATTGCGACACCCTATTTATTTGGTACTCCGGACTGTTCATTATATAAGTTTTTTATTGCAAGGTCACGAGGAAGCGCTGATACTTAGTTTACCATAAAATATTAGATTTATTTAATGGCCAAATATTAGGGGGCGGATGACCGGAACGTTATTTTCAATGATTTCGGTGAGTGGTTCTCTATCGAGTTATGGTTTATTGGATATTTTATATATCAGCTTCCGGTATGATATTATCCGCGATAATATCAGATTTTTATAAGAAATAGATAACAGTTTTGGAGCTTTATCATTCACATTTATTGATTTTGATATCTTTTTTTTTTTATACATTGCCCCACACTAGGAATTTCTCCTGTATTGTGGGTGCGTTTACAAACACTTAAACTCACACACAAATAGCCAGACCCGGAACAACTACTTGTAGGTCATACAAATATTTGTTCCGTGCGGGAATCGAACCCACGACACGCAGCGCTACAGTCAATCGCTTAACCACTGCTCCAACCGTGTCGTTAATCTTGGGATCAGGTTATTGCTAAAGTTACCGGAATAAATAAAAAAAAGGAACAAAAACTACGACTACGACTTTAAACTAAAGCGCTAAATTGTTAATAGAAATTTATTTCATGTAACTTTAACTTTAAGCTTTTTGCTACCTACAAGGAACGCCTAAAATTTCCTAATTAGAAAATTTCCCACGCTCACTTACGCACTAGGCAAGCATGAACATGTAGATACATACAATTTCATTATTAATATAAGATTTTAATGAGTTGTGAGCAAACAAGCCAAGAAGCAATCACTGTTCGATTAACTGTTGGCGAACAAAAAGTTGTTGCGTCGACGCTTACTAATGACTGTTTCATTGCATTAGCACAACAAGTGTATTAGCTGGGGTTGCCAGCTTTTCTAACTCACTTGAGTCTGTTTCTGTTAGGAAAAGGGAAAGAAGTGCTGTTGATTAAAAATGGGGTTAGTTCGGTGATTGATTGTTGCTAATTTAGATAGTAAGTAGTATTCATGTTTCTTGTATTAATATTTTCCTTTTTGATAAATTTTAGTCTTATATTTATTTGAGAATTTGTAAATCTCATTAACAATGGTTTATTTATTTATTTTATTATTTATGTACACACAGTAAAATAGATACAGATACGGCATATTAGTATTAAGTACAAAGGTACTGCTTATTTCTTAAGAAATTTCTTCCAGCAGACCTGCGAAAGGAGAAATGAAAAAGAAATGTAGACAATAGTGTGTGAGAACAAGAAGAGAAGAATTTGATTTGTGACGTTTTAAACTAGAATTTTAAATATACTTACATATAATGCAAAATAAAAATATATTATTGGTTTATTTGGTTTTAGTTTTAAAAAACGGGATGAAAAAAGGTATCACAGAAATATATCAAAAGAAAGCTTAAAGACGTTTAACGTCACTTATTTTCCATAAATCAAAATAAATGTTGCCATTAAAAAAAACAGAAACTCAGCTCCAATTAGCGCTACACAAGCGTGACTGTTCTTTTTATATTCACCACTAAAATCAGTCATGAAACAATGTTTCATTCATTTATAATACTCATTCGGTCCACTCAACAAAATATTGTACCCGTTAATAGCACCTAAAGTGTGCGTGACAGGCGAATATTATACCTTCTGAAGTGCGTCAGAAATACGGGTGGTAGTGTTACTGATGCGGGAGGCTCGGTGGTGATGAAATAGCGATACATTTCCTAAGCGAGTGGATAGCAGGACGCAGTGAGCACCAATTTGAATACAAATAGTAATTTTATAGCACTGTTTCCTAATTCAGTCACAATTTTTGGCAAAGTAAATATTGATTGCTTGACAGAATTCCTATTATATTTCGAACATTTACTCATTTTCTTTAATAAACATACACACAGTTTACAGACATACTATTTTGTCTGTAAAATCTTTCACAAAATAAAAGCTATGGAGTCAATTTTTTTATATCAGCTTCACTAACTATGAACATCCGTCCGTCTAAAACCATGGTCACCCTACAGCTGCGTCATCACTGGAACTGAGGGTGTAACTCGGTACTAATTACAAGCCTGTAAGAACATGCCCAGTGATTGATGGGCAGCTTTCTTAATATTACGGCTAGCCAACTTTGGACAGAAATTATTTAATTACTACTTCGTGGTTCGTTACAGAAATAGTTAGAAAAAAGTATAATAATACCTTGCATAGCCAAAAATGTACACTGTCTGGCAAAAAGAATATGTTATCACGCTTGCAACCAAAGATGGTTTGAGTGAACTACTTTGTAACTTGCCTAGCCATAAAACGGTGGGTCCAACTGTGTCATAAAAGTAGATCGATTGCTAGTTTCTTACGGCACTCCAGGGATCACTCTTGTGAGTGCCAGTATCACAGTGAGACTACAGCGAGGAAAAAGTGGCCGATGTGACACCCCACCTTATGTGTCGCTCGATCAGTTGGATGTTGGAAGGTCTATCTTTGAAAGTTTGTATCGTTAAATGAAGACCAACCTCACAAATTATTTAATCTAGTTTACAATAATATTTATTTGTTTCAAATAGTTTAATCTGTTGTAAATTAATATTCATTTGTTTTAGGCGGGCATCAAAAGTCCAGTAGTTCGGGCGCCAAATCACTCCAATCTGGTAAATAATGCTGCGTAGTGAAAAGTCAGAAAGAGCCAAGCTACCACGTATTGCTAATGGTGGTTTCATCTAATTTCTCTAGGATTTTTTGTAACTCATTGTTTTATACATTCGTTGCATTTATTAAACTCAAGGATGCATAATTTATGCGTGACTACTTTTTCCTGAATCGCTCTGCACACGTCACATAGGCGTAATTACATCCTACACTGCTGTGAACTATACATATAAATACTTACACTACTTTGACATACTTTTCCCCTCCTGCCCAATCACAGCTATTTCCACAAAAACTCGCGAGCTTATCGCCCTCAGTAAGTGCCACCCCATTGGCAATGATGGTTCCAAAATTAAGTTACACTCAAATGTTACGGCTGAAAACAGGAGGGCGATTTGTTTTGGTCCTAAACGCTGTTTCATTGAGCTGATACGATTTGACACTTGAGTAGTTGATGGGAAGTCTCTTGAGTGCCGAGCTGATGGCTGATGGCTTTCAAACTGATTTTTATTATGAACGAGGAAGTGAGACTGTTTTTTAGGAAGATTTTCTTTAACGATTTATTTTTTTCCCTCTATGGGAACATGTTAAGTTATATTATTTGTGTGACCTAATCATTGTACCTACAGTCAGGGAAATAAATTGTTTATTAAATCGACATACTACGTCAATTTGCCATGTTTTTGCCATTTCATATAAATGTCAAAGAGTTACAGTTATGATTCGATTATAGAAAAAATCTTGGTGGACGTCCACGATTACATCGTCACGTTAGAAGTTATAAAAGCACACAATAAATTAATATAATAACACAGTGGAAAATAATCATAATAGTGATCATTGCTTGTTCTTTCACCATGAGAAAAGACCTTTCCTCTACAGTAAGATATTTACTAACCGATAATATTATTGGCAAAAATGATAGTCCAAGCAACCAATTAAAACCAGCCCTATCCTTATTCCCAAAAAAAAAAGAAAAAACAAACATTCGGCCATTAATCTGTTGGCCGGCGACGGGGCGCGAGACAAATGACGTCACACAATCGATATAAAACTATTTAGCTGTTTTATTGGCTATAAAGATAGCCGTTGTTGCCCGGGATAAGCATCCGAGGTGTTGATTAAAGCTGTGTTTTGTTTACGGGTCGATTTAAATGGGCTGTAAATATGGCGGACTTTTATAGGGTAGGAGTGAAGTTCTTGTACATTTGAGAGGGTATATGTGACGGAATGTTTGTAGGATTTGGGATTATGGGAAGTGTTTTTGTCTACGCAATTGTTATCGGGGAAAAATATACTTAGTATGTTTGAAGTACCTTAAAAGCATCGATTAATTAAATAAATCAATGACTTATACGTAATGCTAAAAGAACAGCATGGGCGAAGCCGCGGGTACAGCTAGTTAATCAATAAAATTGAAGAAAGCCCATAAAATTGCCTCTACCATAAAGATTTCTTGAAATGAAAAACCATAACATGTATTTCTTTTTACTATAACTATGGTTGGTAAATAATTGTATGAAAACTGTGTTAAATCTTTCCCAACAATTTGTATATAGACATTATTTTCACAAAAAATAATTAAAATGAAACATTACACTACATTTATATTTAAATGAAAGACAGTAACAAAATCTATACACAAGTATCTAGTCACTACAAATAATTAAATCGAACATATTTATAGCAAAGAAAGTCTACAGGTAAGCTTATAAAATCATCAACACGTGCCGTTCTACTTTTCCTACACGTGTAGTACAATCCAATTCAATATATTTATTCACATTGCGTTCGAATATAATCCAGCATGAAATATTAACATTAACAACCGTATGAGATGTACAAATATATAATTATGAATACTTGAGATTCAATTAAAATTAGAAAATATTATTTAGATTTGAAATAAAAGTAAAATACTATGCCAACATAAAACAATAAACCATTATGTCAATAAATTAATACCAATTTAAACGGAAAAGAATAATCAAATCTTTTATAAAGCGGAAACTATGCCAGAAAGTCTATTATACTGTGAAAGACTATATTGAGGACAAAAAGGCTTGGGATTGAGCTGCTACGATAAATTTATACAGTGAATGTTGATTTTATTTTGCTAACTATTTTAGACAGGACTATTTACTATAAAAAGTATTATATTATTTTCATTATTGTGAATATGAGGACTATGTGATGTGGGTCATTGTTTCAGTTTTATTATTGGTCTGGC
Source organism: Dryobotodes eremita (assembly GCA_917490735.1). NCBI lineage: Eukaryota > Metazoa > Arthropoda > Insecta > Lepidoptera > Noctuidae > Dryobotodes > Dryobotodes eremita. The sequence goes on from OU823245.1 coordinate 3,138,579, forward strand.
AGTTTAAGTAGTTTATGCGGCCTACCCAATTGTCCTTTTTTTGATATTGTTCGTCGAATCGTTGAGCTCCTTAAGTTCCGAGTTGAGCTGCACGGTTACTGACAAATGCGTGCACTGACTGGACAGGTCCACTCAATCTGTGTGGTTCTTTCCTCAAAAGACCATTTCGGATACCAATCTTCAAATTCAAATTCAAATTCAAATTAATTTATTGTAGAACATAGGTAAAGTAAGATATTACAATATGGTTATGCATATAGGTCTGCTATGTCTCGCCATTACAGGCATACAAAATTTATAACACGTTACAGATAAAAACAATTAAACAGTAAGTAATTTAAAATACAACAATAATAATCCAGTATATTGACTTTAGAAATTGTGGTTTATTATTATTATTTACAAAATATTCATTATTATATATGTCAGATTACATGCCACATTGTATGTCAAATTAAATGTCAATTATTTGTCAGATTCTTAATTATTCTACAAATCCACTGCGTGAGTTTATCAATAGTTTAAATTTAATTTTCATTACTGGTTTGTCATATTAAATGTCGACTGATTCAGTGTTTTGTCATTTAGAAATTCTCTAATAGAATAATAAGATTTAGCTATCAGGAATTGATTTAACTTTTTTTTTAAAGTATTTATGTCACTCATATTTCTGAAAAAAGGTGGAAGGTTATTAAATATATGTGGACCCATACAAAAGATGCTTTGATGCAAAAGTTTTGTTTTGCTAGGTACTATGAGCAACTTGTCTTTGTGTCTGGTCCTTGTATAAAATCCAAATAAACTTGGGTTTGATTTTATGAACATGATGGTTTCATATATGTATACACTAGGGAGAGTTAATATTTTTAAATTTATGAACTGTGGCTTACATGAGTCCATCCGTTGTAGATTGCACATTGATCTAATACAACGTTTTTGAGCTTTAAATGCACGGTCTTTTTCTACAGAGTTACCCCAAAAAATGATACCGTAGCGTATGATTGAAGCAACATATCCATGATAGGCAGTTAGTAATGCATGTTGATTGACATTTTTCTTTAATCTGTAAAGGGCATAAGAGCTCTGACTAAGCCTCTTGCACACGTGCTCAATATGTGTTTTCCAGTTTACTTTATTGTCTATATGAAGACCCAAAAATTTGTTTACTTCTATTTCCTTAATGTCAGTTTGATCGTAACGTATGTTTAAGTTACAATCTGACTTTACTCGCTGTTTAAAATTCATGATTTTTGTTTTCTCTAGATTAATTTTCAGGTCATTTTCATCAAGCCATTTTATAATTGTTGTCAAAGTATTAAGTAGGTCAAATTTTAAAACAGTTCTGTCATTACCGGTAAGCAGTATAGTAATATCGTCAGCAAATAGGGTCATATGATGCATTGTAACTGTTGACATGTCATTTATATAAATTAGAAAAAACAGTGGGCCTAGGATGCTGCCCTGTGGGACTCCAGAGTTTATATTTCTAACCTCAGAGGTTAAGGTCTCTTCAGTTCTAGTAATTTGGGAGATTCTTTTTAATTCTACTACCTGTTTTCTGTCACTAAGATAGGATTCAATTAGTTTATGCACGTTACCTCTTATACCAAACGCATATAATTTGTGCAAGAGTATTTTGTGATTTACGCGGTCAAATGCTTTTGACATATCCATGTATAGCGCTATGGCTGGCGACCTAGTATCCATATTTAATAAGACTTTGTATAAAAAATTATACATCGCCAAATTTATTGATTTATTTTTTCGAAACCCATATTGACACGGAGTGAATACTTTATTGTTTTCGAAAAATGGGTAAAAACAATTATATATGTATTTCTCAAATATTTTAGAAAAGATAGTTATTAAAGCAATTGGTCTATAGTTACCAATAGAAGTTTTGTCGTCTTTTTTATGCACTGGTTTTACTACTGTCAATTTTAAATTCTCAGGAAACGTACCATGTTCTAAGCACAGGTTGATGATATGGCTTAGAGGGGCAGAAATTAAAGCTGCTGCGTCCTTAACAATCTGAGTTGTAATTTCGTCATAACCTGTGCTATTTGTATTACGTAAAGAAGTGATAATTTTAAGAATGTCAGGTGAAATTGTTGGGGGCATAAATATAGATTTGGCGTTAAATGTCAATTGGGAATAATTACTGCTCGTTGAGTCAGCGGAAATTGTATTATCAGTATTTTTAATAATGTCAGCATAATAATCGTTAAAGGTATTTGTAATAGTCTTAGGATCAGTAAGGACCTCATCGCTGATAAATAATTTCTCAATACCCCGATTTGGGTAGTTATATTTAGCTTTAATCTACATGGTCTTCACATAATCTGACCAAGCTTTTGTCTGGTCTTTAAAAGAGACTGTGACCTCTGAGTTTGTTTCGGCCTTTCTTCTCAGAGTAGTCAGATAGGGAACGCCGACCTCATCTAGTTTAAAAAAAATGATTGACGTGTAAAAGTGTTTGTATAAACCTACTTACAGAAATCAAATAATTTATCATTTATCAAAAATATAAAAGTCATATTGAACACCGAACATAATAAAGCACCATAAACTAATAATTAGGTACATGTCAGTTTGAAGAGCAATAAGACTATTACAAATCATCTAATGAGTAGAGGATGGGAACAACAGAAGACCACGTAAGAATTAACATATGCCCCAAATAGAGGTGTCAGACCACACCGACAGACTGTTATTAACGGGAAATGTGACGTGGTACAATACTTGAGAATACACTGGAGTATCTGAGGAATAGGGACTTTTATTATAATAGGAAAATAATGATGTGTATGTGGAAAATAAATGTACAAGTAACGCGATCGATATTTTTGTTTTATCCAATTATAATGTATTAATACATTAAAATTAGTTTAGTAAAAGGCTGATTTCGGTGCTCAGTAAAGGTAAAATAAATACAATGCCAGCCTTTTGGGCACTTTTCCATTGACAGCGATACGGACAAATTTTTTAGATGCTTAGTGAGCTCTTCTCCATTTTTTATATACTTGTACATAATATTATATATTTTAGTGTTAGCTTGTATAATGTGTTTAAGGTGTATTTAATTATAAGTAAATAAAGAATTGTCCATACTTTATTTATATTCAGAACGTCCTTAATTTACAAAATGTTTTCCTATACGCCTGAATCGTGTTCGCCGTCATTTCCAAAATCTGAAAGAGTTGACATTGACATAAATATTCTAAACTGGAAAGCATACATCACTAGATAGCGTGAAAAGCACCTAAACTTCCGTACCGCGTTACATCAGAGAAGGCGGTACATGAAAAATGATCGCTTGCCATCGCAGCGCCCTCTGACGCCACACGTGAATAATTTCACGAGCTTATCCGGGTTTAACACCATCGCTGCATTTTTTAAATTTCGCCTTCATAACCTGGTGAGTCTCTTTTAAGGACAAAATCCAACATAGTACAATAATATACTGGACAGCTAGATGATAGTAAAAAGAAACCACAAGTAGGTTGCTTTTGATTAGTGCATTAATACATAAATATCCACATCAAACCATGGCTCAACGCTCCTAGACCGCAGTTGCAAAAACTAACTTTAAAGACCAGTCCGATACCACTAACTAAGCTGTTCACGTAACAAACTTCAAAAACTAACAACTTCTTCGAAAAACCCCGAAGAAAACTGACGCTAAGACAAGGATCCTGCTTCAATATTTCAGTGTTTCAGCATTGTTGTATATAAACAGTGTCTGCCATATTCCCGCTAAGTTCCAAGTCTCAAGTCGTAACTTAATGCCGTTCGCGGAAGGAGGAGTTTTCATTACCCGTGCACTATTGCAATTTATAAACTCAACTGTTCGAACAATATCTAAGTTTCTACGGGTTTTTATCTACTTAAGATAATATTAAAGTCTGTTTATGAAAAATTTCGATAACTCAGTAGCGAACGGTCGTATTTAATTAAGTCTCCCTTTAGATGATGTAAAAAAAGTGACACAATATTTTTTTACCATGAAAGGCGAACTAAAGAAAATTGCTAGCCAGACTTTAATAACAACGATAATAACTCGTGAAACTTCATTTAAAAAGAAAATCAACGAGGACAAATAAAAAGCCGTGACTTTATACGAGTATCTATGAAAGACACAATCAGCGACAATCATACATAATAATAATATCATAAGGCATTTTACTGTGGGGTCGGGCTGCTGACATTGAATCCATGTTCATTTTGCAAAAGAGAGCTGTCAGGGCCATTTACAATCTATGTCGTCGCGAATCTCTTAGGGAACTATTTAAAAAGATTAATATTATGACGGTACCTTGTCAATTCATTTATGAAAATATTATGTTTGTAAGAAAAAATCTACACCTTTTTAATAAAATAAGTGATAGACATCATTTTAATACTAGAAATAAAGATAAAATAGATCAACAATTTTTTAGATTATCTAAAGTACATACATCTTTTATGGGGTACTGTGTTAAATGTTACAACAAAATACCTTGTGATATATTGCAACTAAATGAAAGAAAATTTAAAACTCATATAAAAAGTACACTTTGTAAACAAGCATATTACAAATTAGAGGATTATATCCTAGATAAGAATGCTTGGAAACATGCTGGTCCTGCTCCATATGACAATCTAGAGTGTAGACAAAATCAAACTGGTTGCTAATTTAATTGTATAATTTATAATTTTTATGACATTGATTGTTACATTATGTACTTAACTACTTTAACTCACACACTAAATTATTACTTGTTAAAATTTTGGAAACATCATCTACTTTTCAATATTTGTAACTATGTGAGCACCATGTATCTATCACATAATTAATTTACCTGCCTTTGCATTATATTTAATTCTTTTTACCTATTGTGGTATTGTAATTTTATTCTAGGTGCATCGTCTTCACATATGATTACATAATTAATGTGAACTTACATAATATTGTAAAACATTTTAAAAGAGTAACGGTGGAGTTTCTTGCCCTTTCTTCTCCATACGAAACTACCTTTTGGAAGGGGCAACTAGAATCAATTCTATTTTTTTGTAATTTTTGACGTTCAAAAGTGCCTTTTATGTGCCTATTTGAAATAAATGATTTGACTTTGACAAAGTGTGATCGCCGCAGCGGTCGATGTAGGGGACGTTTTTTATACTTGAGTAGGAAATCTAACACGCACAAAAATACGCGAATATATCACAAATATCTACCACATAAACAAAGAGCATCTCACCAAAAATTTCAAAATCAATACCTCACAATCAGATTCAATTTACAATATCGTGATGCAGAGGCCCAAGTGGCTGAGAGTGCGGCCATCCTTGCGGCGGCCATTTGTGCAGATTTACGGCCTTCTGCCGTGGCCCGCTATTGTTCGAGACGCCACCGGACGCAGCCCTACGTCGTCAATACTCCGGTAGGATTCACAGAAGTTGGAGGTGGGTGGAGGAGGCGGGGGACGAGGAGTGCTAAGATTTGATCGATGGAGTCGGTGGAATATGGCGGTGAAGTTGTAAGATGTTCTTATTTCAAAAATGAGGTGTGCAGTCTCGAACACTAATACGAGTATGTATACAATTAGCAAGTTTTGAAAGTGACTTAATATTATGTATTATTTTAGAATGTTATACAGGCAAGACTTTCATTTAATTCTACATCTGTTTGTATTTGAATTAAATACTTATACTCAATAATTTCTTAAGGGGCTCGTAGTTAGGTCGGGTCGGTACGGGTCGATCAATCAGGTTAACCTACGTTTGCCGGGGTTGGTCCGAGGATGGCTGAACATCTTTACATACCGAGATGCCTCCGTGCCTCGGAAAGTACGTTAAGCCATTGGTCCCGGCTGTCATTCATGGATCTTTGACAGTCCTTACGAGTCGTCAGAAGCCGCGGAAAGTCTGACAACCAGTCTTACCAACGGGTATCGTATTACCCAGTGACTGGGTTGTGGAGGTCAGATAGGCAGTCGCTCCATGTAAAATACTGGTATTCAGTTGAATCTGGTAAGACTGGAAGCCGACCCCAAAATAGTTGGGAAACGACTGGCCAGATTTGACTTGCACAATAATTAAGATTTAAAAAAACTGAAGTGTTCTTGTTTTCGAGTCGATGGGATTTTTTAAATTAGTTGTTCGTAGTTGACGGCCACGGTAATAATAGCGTCGTTTTTAACGCTAACTGAAGTGTTAATCGACTTTTGTCACTGACTGTACAAAATTAGACCAGAAGCAGATATTCAGGCAAAATATATTCAATTTACAACTCGCCGTCGAGATTTAATATTATTATTTAAACTTGAGACACTCTTAAATGAACAATGTCAAAGAATTGATTACTCAGCAGTTCACCACAAACATTTTTGTCTTGAGAAAACTGTGACTCCTGCATAATATATAAAGAAAGCTTTATAACATCTCATTTTCTTTTTTCTTTTTTCATTTCTTTTCCTTTTTGCTTTTTTCTTCCTAACTTCCTAACTATATATTATTATATTTTATTTTATTATCCTAACTATCCTAACTTCCTAACTCCTCTAACTAATATTATAAATGCGAAAGTAAGTTTGTTTGTTTATTTGTTACCTTTTCACGCCTAAACCACTGAACCGATCATCCTGAAATTTTGCATATACGTTGTCAGGTGTACAGAAACCAGCCGGTGGAACTTCGTCGAGCACTTCCGACGTTTGGCTCCCAGACTGCAGCGGGCCGGGGCTGCTTTGAAGCGGCTCTTGCCCAATCTGGGGGGGCCAAACGCCTCCTGCCGGAGGCTCTACGCGGGGGTCGTGCGGTCCATGGCCCTTTACGGGGCACCGGTGTGGGCGCGTTCGCTAAGGCTCCGGCCAGCCCGCCGGTTGAAAGCGTCCCAAAGGGTCATGGCCATCCGGATGGTACGGGGATACCGCACGGTCTCCTGCGAGGCGGCGAGCCTCCTTGCCGGATTGCCGCCGTGGGATCTGGAGGCAAAGGTCCTCGCGCACGTTTGGGAGTGGCGCGAGGAGGCGAAACGCCGGGGCGTAACTCCGCTGCCGCGAGAAATCACGGCACAGCGGACAGAGCTCCGGCGGGATCTCATGGCGGCATGGAGAGTGCGACTGTCGCAACCCAGCGCAGGGCACGCCACAATTGCGGCGGTAAGACCCCTCTTTGAGGAGTGGCTTGAGAGGCGCCACGGCGTCCTCACCTTCCGCCTGACGCAGGTCCTCACCGGACATGGATGTTTCGGGAGGTTCCTGTTTCGAATAAGGCGGGAGGAAACGCCCGGGTGTTACCATTGTGTGGATCGACCGGAGGACACGGTGGAGGTCTGCCCGACTTGGGCGGAGCACCGCCGTGTCCTCGTGGCGGCGATCGGCGGCGGCGACCTCTCGCGTCCGGCCCTGGTTCAGGCCATGGTACGGAGCGAGAGGGAATGGGAAGCCGTCACCTCCTTCTGCGAAGCAGTAATGCTCGCGAAGGAGGAGGCGGAGCGCGAGAGGGAGAGGCAATCTCTACGCCCTCGCGCCCCTAGCCGCCGCAGGAGGAGGAGACACCCTGGGCGTCGGGAGTCGATTGCCGACTCCCGGCCACCGTAGGCGCGGGCTTGCGGACGGCGAGCAATGGGCAGCTCGCCGTCCGGTAAGGACCAGGCCCGGGTCGACGGCGCGTCGTGTTCCACGCGCGCCTCAAAGAGATGTCAGCACCATTGACGGGGTCCGATAGGACCGATGCCTGCCGGGGTCGCGGATTGTTCGAAAGAGTTACCGTGGCCCTGGCGCACAGGCAACTGAAGGAACACGGGTGGGTTTTAGTCAGTAAGAGTCTGACACGCCCTTCCGCTCCGCCCAGAGCGGGAGACGTCATTTGATGATTTCCCATCCAAAAAAAAAAAAAAAAAAAAAAGGTGTACAGAAACGGACATAGAGTACCTTTCATCTAAAAAAAAAGCACTGTTCCCGAGGAAAACAACAATAATGTTCTTATGATAATAGATGGCGCCACGTTTCTTACGAATCATGATTGAATTATATTATTGTAGAAACTTTAGCAGTGTGGTAAGGTTTTTTTTTATTTAAGTACCTAATACTTTATATGAGTCTATAGTGTCGATAGACCGGTTTTTCATCCTCCTAACTACTTATAATTCCCCAAACAACCCGAATTGATTGTCAAATTCTAAACTAACGCGTGCTAAGCCGCAGGCAAAAGATAGTTCAAAAATAATCCTGTAAAGAGTCAGAAACTCACAATGATTAGTCTGCCCATGTGCGTGTCCCGTATTTTATCTAGGACTATATTATATTACTTAGGTCTATTCTTCGCTACAAGTATTTTAAAAGTTATAAGTTAATTAGTTTATCAACAAACTTAAAGAACTTCAGCAAGTAATTTCTTAGAAACTTCAAAACACAACATTTAAAACAAACGTAATATCTATAAAATAATACCTTTGAGTATCAACGCAGTTGAAAACCCGTTTCAATCTTTTACAACTTCAGCTGAGAACATTCGTATGTAAGTACAAGTTATATTTAACTAAGCTAACTGACTTTGTTTCAGTTTCTAAAGTAAATAATCAATGTTAAGTAAACAACGTTACCCTTTAATAACGACGAACGATCAAATAATACGTCTACTTGACGTTTACGAGGAAACTCGGTGCTACGCGCTCGTAGCCACGCGCTACGAAGCTACGACGCTACGGCGTAGCTCGTAGTCACTAAGTTACTATGTTAGCTGAAATCAAAACTTATTACGTTTTCGTCAGTTTATGACCATCGTATATAACTATGATGTAGGTTTGTGTGATACGTACTCGTAGCACCGGCTACACAGTGGCTACGTCTTAGCGTAGACCGACTACATGTCTTATAACTAGTGATCGGAAAAAGGTCAGCTAAAATACCTAAAGATCGAAAAAGAACAGAGACAAACTGGAGACGCCTTACGCCAAAATAATTTTCGGGACTAATGTGCCGGGTTTCAGAATATTACTTAAGTACAACTAAAATTAATAAAGTAAAACAACTATTGAATTAATTTCATGTTTCGTTTAAAAAAAAGAGTATACACGATTTTTATTGTTCAAAAAAGTAAAGGTAATCAGATTAGATTACTTACATCGTTCAAAGGAAGATAAGGATTTTCGTTTGAACGATGTAGGTAAGCTATTCTGGGAAAAGAAAACATGAGGCGGACCCAGTTCTTTAAGAATTAATCTGAATTAATAACAAGAGAAAACGTATCTACTGGCTTTTTGAGAACGTTCTCCTTGTTTTTGAAGTCGGTTAAAAACGAAAATGAATTCAATTAGTTTACTATATTAATAAAATTAATATTAAATGTACTTAAGTGATGTCCCGAAACACTGAACAAATGTTCCGAAAAATAAAATGTTGTAAGGAAGTCTCCACTTTTTTTGGCTCTGTTCTTTGAACTTTAGGTTTATTAGCTCTACCTATTCCGATCACTGCGTATAACATATTACCTTAAAATCTGAAATGGATAAGTCTACACGTGTGATCCACTCGAGGAAAAGAGCCTTTTAATTAAAGTCTGTAGATGTTATTTGAATGAAAACAATTAGGAGTCATTGGAATTTTGAATCGGTAATTTCTTGAATTGCAATATAAAAAAAGGCAAAACAATTAGGTATACTTAATTCATTTCTCAAAATAATATGAAAAGGTAATTTGGAATGAGTTAAGATTCCAACGTGTTCTTGAAAAGTCAAGCTAAAACGTATCGGTACACCTACGTTTGTAGGTATGCAAGCACAATATTTCGAGAGCCCTGATGCATCGCCATTGAGAATTAATTTGAAACACTATCACGTACGGAAAATACACTAATTAATATTAAGACTATAAATGTTTTATTAGTACTGCGTGATTAATTACAATAGGTATCGGGGCTCAGTTACCGCTCATATTCACTCGTAAATATAAAACATATTCGTAAAATAATTATTACATTAAAGTCACGTTTACAGTAATGGGTACCAATCATTTGGTTACAATTATTATTATGTCGGATATACAAATGGAACAGAATAAATATGACATATTCGATTAAGCAGCTTTGTGCCGTTGTGATAGTACAGCGACTAATTGGCTTAAACCGGGTACATTGGCTACTTTAATAATGGCCGGATACAGCCTGAAGAATTAAGCAGGGTGGATAGAAATGTCAAGAGCATTTTGTCGTGAAGGAACTTTAGGGAATTATACAGGATGTAACAAAACTCTCCACGAAGCCGTCATCTCCGCATTCTGTTCATCAAACTAAGTAACATTGTGCAAAAATAATTGCAGGGAAATGTTAAATGTTTTGGCGTAAAATGCGACTGGCAGACATAACCGAACAATATTATTGCTTGTTACTGTATCAATGTGCAATAATCTTTTCTCAACAAGAAAGGTATTTGACAACATTCTCGTTCCATTTTAGTAAACCTGACTTATTCCTAACTAGTCTTCTTAGAATATCCTGTTCATTTACCATAAGTTTATTTTTACGGTTTCATTCATTGAGTTCTTTGAAGGTATATTCGAGGAATTATTTGTGTTTTTAGCTGGAATTCAAGAAGACTACAAGATTTATATTACCACAAATAAGTGATCAATTTTGTTCCCCAGTAAATTAAAATAAAATTCACAAAACAAAACGATAAACGATAATTGTAACAAGTAACTACAGCTGAATATTATATCAGTTGGTTTAATTACGGACTGATTAATTAATAGCATTGTACTAAGTTCACGTACATATATCGTGGCACACAATTAGTGCAAACAGGCATATTATTGTCTGTTATTACTACTGATGAATATGAATAATGTAAGGAAATAATCATAAAAGCAAATTATAGAAATTAATAGAACAGGTGATCTACATACACTCGAGAGCAATGAATCCGGGTCACTTAAAGAATCCTAAAAATCTCGGAAGCTAAAAATGCTAGGTTAATGCAATAAATTGTATTTAATAGACAATGTAATACTCCTTAAATGAAGGTATTAAAACTTCTTAGTTATTGTAAAGTTATATCATAAAAAAATCAAATTTGAAAAAGGGCCACTTTCGAAGATGGAACTACGAAATTACAGCATTTGGTTTTGCTTTTGTTTGTAATCTGTCATTTATGTGGGTACATAAACCATGTTGATAGTGCTCTATATTCATTATTCAAGCTGAAATTATGTCGCTTACGCCTGAAGAATGCACCAGAATACTTACAATGCTGGAAACCGGCCGGAGTCAGCGCGATACAGCCAGGACTGTCGGTGTGTCGCTGTCAACAGTACAAAGAGTTCTCCGACGTTACGAAGAAACTGGTTCTAACCTACGCAGACCAGGAACGGGCAGAACCAGGTGTACCACAGCACGAGAAGACCGATACTTGGTGAACACCATGCTTCGAAATCGCTTTCTCACAGGAACTGAACTCACAAATCAGTTTCGACGCCTCGGAGGAAGTAACCCAAGTGCATGGACAGTAAGACGTCGGCTTGCTGAATCTAACTTAAAACCCCTTAGACCTGCAAACGGCCCTAAACTGGAGCGTGGGCATCGTATTTCAAGACTAAGATATGCCCAGAGCCACGTAAATTGGAGTATTGAAGATTGGTCAAAAGTTATGTTCTCCGACGAATCAAAATTTATGCTCTACAAGCACGATGGAAGACACAGAGTGTATCGAAGACCAGGGGAAAGATTCAAGCAAGCATGCATCGAAGAAAAAGTAGCCTACGGTGGTGGGTCTGTACTTGTGTGGGCCGGAATTTCTTCTGAAAGTCGCACAGAGCTGGTGATCATAGAAAACGGCTCTTTAACTAGCGTAAGATATGTGGAAGAAATCCTCAATGATCACGTTGGTCCATTTATGGTCAATTTAGGTGAGGATGCTATATTTATGCATGACAATGCCCGACCTCATACAGGTAGGATTGTGAATGACTACCTTCAAGAGATGAACATTACTCGTATGGAGTGGCCAGCGCGCAGCCCGGATATCAACCCGATCGAGCATGCTTGGGACGAGCTAGGCAGATGCGTAAAACAACGAAACCCTCCCCCAATCACGCTTCGTGAGCTCAAAATTGCTCTCACAGAGGAATGGGAGAATATTCCCCAAAATCGTATAAGGAACTTGGTGTACAGCATGCCAAACCGCGTAAACGCAGTAATGGAAGCACGAGGAGGCAATACGAAGTATTAAAATTCAAGAAAATCGTAATAAAGTTCAAAAATTTCATGTTTCCTATTTTTGTTTTAAGGAGAGATCAGCAGTTTTTTTCTTTATGTAATTTTGTGTTAATAAAATGTATGGTGACTCATATTTTTTTTACTTTCATTTAAGGAGTATTACATTGTCTATTAAATACAATTTATTGCATTAACCTATCATTTTTAGTTTCCGAGATTTTTAACATTCTTTAAGTGACCCGGATTCATTGCTCTCGAGTGTATTTACAAAGAATGAAGTGTTACATCGAATGAAGTGTTACATCGAATTCATTTATCTATTCCTGCAATCACGTTAGCTGTTCGTATTTAGCAGAAGTTTTTATTAAAAAACCGGCCAAGAGCATGTCGAACCACGCATAATGAAGGGTTCAGTAGTTGGGATGAATTTATACCAAGAACAAACGTAATATTGTAGTTGAAAAACATGTTCTCCCATACGTTCCAACTGCGAATGTAAGTTAGTCGACTATTACTCGTAAACTTGTAAAGCCTACCTAGCTGTGATATTTTTCCTTTTAATTTCGTTATATATACCACTGCCGTGAATTTTTTCACATATCCAAAAGTAACCATTTAGCTGGCAGGGGGGGGGGACACTTGACTCTAACAAAAATAGTAATTTAGAGCTTAATATTTCACAAAGGGATCCCTGAATGGAAATATGGTTTTCACAAACCCGTAATATTTTTGAATGGCTATCCAACGATACCCCACAGCATGGGACAGACGAGAGAAAAAAACATCCCTACATTACGTGTACAGGAGGTACCCTAAAAATTTTTTTTTTCCTTGTTTTGTTTTACCACTTTATCGGCGTAATTAATAATAGGTCTTTACCTATGAAATTGCCGTTTTGTATGAAAAAATTTAAACGAATTTTTTTCATGAATTTTTTATTTGTATTAATCGAAGTAATCACCCATGCAATCAATGCATCTTTGCCATCGCAGTGGCAGTTTATTGATGCCCTTCTTAAAGAAATCAGCTGGACGGGAGGCAACAAATTCTTCAAAGGCATTTTGTACTGCCTCTCGGGTATTAAATTTTTTTCCCGCCAAGAAGTTATCCAAATTCTGGAAAAAGTAGTAGTCTGTAGGCGCAAGGTCTGGTGAGTAGGGCGGATGACGGAGAGCTTCCAACCCCAGTTCTTGCAACTTGGAGACCGTCTGCTGTGCAGTATGATGTCGCGCGTTGTCGTGCAGGAGCAGCGGAGACGAGCGATTGACCAATGCTGGTTGGAGATGCGCCAGCTTCTCCATCATTGTGTTCAGTTCTTCACAGTACACATCTGCAGTAATGCTCACCCCGTTTGGTAAGAAGCTGTGATGAATCACACCGGCGCTAGACCACCAAACAGTGACCATCACTTTTCTAGGGGTAAGTTTTCGTTTAGGGCATTGTTTAGGTGCTGAACCAGGATCCAACCAACTTGCTGAGCGCTTACGGTTATCAAACAGAATCCATTTTTCATCGCAGGTAACAATGCGGTTCAAAATTCCTTCATTTGTGTGTCTGTTGAGCAGTGCAAGGCACGTCTCGACGCGTACTTCGCGCTGGCGATCATTGAGTTCGTGGGGCACCCATTTGTCAAGCTTTTTTACCTTGCCAATTTGACGCAAATGGACCAATATTGTTTTGACGCTAACGTCGAAAGCTGCTGCTAATTCAGCCGTAGATTGTGTATCATCAGCTTCCACAATCGCCTTTAATTCGTCATTGTCGACCAAAGTCTTCGGACGACCGCGAGGTTCATTTTTCAGGTCGAAATTTCCAGAACGGAAGCGAGCAAACCAATAACAGGTGGTGCGTTGGTTTGTAAAGTTAGCTCCGTAAACGTCGTTGATGTTGCGTGCCGCTTGTGCCGCGTTGCTGCCACGACGGTACTCATATTCCATAATTACTCGAATTTTTAACGTATCCATGATGACGAAAAAGATTGAAATGCGATGAAAATGTAACACTAATCAATAAAGAAATGACTACATTTAGAAAAAAAAATCCATGTTTTTAAAATAAAATTAATTTGAAATTAGAATTCATAGCCAAACAAAAATTATTTTGATTTGAAATGGCCAGTACTGCAGAACGGCAATTTCATAGGTAAAGACCTAATATGTATATCTATTCTAAATTACGAGTATAACTTTCTAGTACTAAGAGTCTCTGAGCTAAGCTGCGAACGGACGGACAGACAGACATGGTGAAACTATAAGGGCTCCTTGTTTACTACGGAACCCTAAAAACCGGCCAAGTGCGACTCGAACTCGCACACGAAGGGTTCCGTACAACCGTAAAATATTTATTTTAACACTACATATTTAAATAAAACACTTTTCTCGTATAAAATAAAAAATAAAACAAAATAAAGATGAAAAATTAAAGGGGTCCCTTTAATTTTTATCTTTATTTTTATTATTTATTGTTATAGCGGCAATAGAAATACACACTATATAAAAATTTAAACTATCTACCTATTATAGTTCATGAGATACAGCCCGCTGACAGACAGACTGTCTGACGGACGGACGGACATCGGAGGCTTAGTAATAGGGTCCCGTTGGCACCCTAGGGATACGGAACCCTATAACTTATGAATGATATATTGAGAACTAGATATGGCCCGCGGCTTCGCCCGCGTGGATGTCGGAAATTATCCCACGGGGCCGTACTACCGGAATAAAAAGTAATCTACGTGTTAATCCAGGTTATAAACTATCTGTGTTCCAAATTCCATCCAAATCCGTTCAGTAGATTTTGCGTGAAAGAGTAACAAACATCAGTCCATCCATCCATCCATCCATCCATCCATCCTCACTAACTTTCACATTTATAATATTAGTAGGATCGTCTAAAGTTTTAATTATGTTAAAGGAACAAATAAAGAACATCACTAATAAGGTCACTATATGTCTTCCTAGTGCGTCCCCTCCCGGCGTTTCACTCACATCTGCCTTGTAAATACCTTTTGTTAGTCGCCCTTAATTCATCCTGTGAATTAAGGGCGTCGCCCTTAATTCACCATCTAAGCATACCGTTTTAAATTTTTGTCACTACATCTTCTTTTAAACCGCACCGTTGCCTTATCACATCATTCTTCAGCCTATCATTTATAGTCACACCTCACATGCTTCGCAAGGAACGTATTTCCACAGCATTTATTCTACTTTCATGCTTCTTTTGCCACACCCAACACTCACAGCTCGCACTCGCACAGGAATCCTTGTATAAAGATTTCAGTGCCCGTACCAAGCGCCAGTCCACACCGTACAAGAATAGTTTCGACCACCGTTCTTCCCTCCACACACTGTCATAGGCATTCTCCAAGTCAACGAAAGCAGACTTTCTTGTGCTTTACCAAATGTTTTTCGGCTATGTACCTTAGGGAGAAGATCTCATCCATACAGCCCATTCCTTCTCTAAATCCTGCCTGCATGTCTCATATTTTCTCACCTGTCTCTCTTATCACTCTATTTATTAACACAGAAAAGTCGGGTGCGTAGTTCTCGCAACCGGCGTGCGTGTATGACCAGATGTATGAACTTAAACGAGGCAAAAGGCGTATGTAAGGATCGTAGCAGGTAGCGTTCTGTAGTTTTTGCCTACCCCCATGTTAAGAAGGCGTGAGTTTATGTATGTATGTGAACAAATAAAAAAACATACATACTACACTTTATTGAACCTAATTACACGAGGTTTACCTATTAATTAAATTATTATATCGTCAACCGTTCGTTAAAACGGGTACAAAACAAATTAATGCGTAATTTATTTTTATTGTATGAACATTTATACCTACCTACCATGTTTATGGCAAATGAATAACTTCCATATTTCTAATGCCGCTCAAAGAAGCTCGTAGGAGCTAAGATTTTATATGAAGACGTTATAAATCTCCATATAAAGTAGGTTCTCTTTGACCCGAAGCCAGGCGGATGCAATAGCCGTTGCCATGGAAACCTCTGAGAGCCTTCTTATCGTATGTATATGCGCTAAGAAATTGATACTGATATTTTGAAATATTTTTCTTATGTGACGCTTGTGTGGTTGCTGGGAATGTGATGGTATTGGAGGTTTTTATTAAATTATAAATTATTTTATTTCTGTAAGTAGGTTTGTACAAATACTTTTACACGTCAATCGTATATTTAAAACTAGATGAGGTCGGCGTTTCCTATTTGACTATTCTGAGAAGAAAGCCGAAAAAAACTCAGAGGTCACAGTGTCTTTTAAAGTCCAGAGATAATCTTGGTCAGATCATGGGAAGACCATGTAGATTAGAATCTGAAATGGTCTTTTGAGGAAAAACCACACAGTTTGGGTGGACCAGTCCAGTCAGTTCACGCATTTGTCAGTAATCGTGCAGCTCAACTCAGAACTTAGGGAGGTCAATGATTCGACGAACAATAACAAAGAAAGAACATTTGGGTAGGCCGCATAACTACTTAAACTGCCAGACCATGATTAACACTGAAACAGTGACCCCCATAGTCTTCACATTCACAATAATTAAACTCATATCGTACTTTTTACAGTAAATATTTATGTCATTGTATGTAAAAAGGTATAGGTATAGAATACAAATTTAAAATAGCAACATAAAATAAAAATCAATATTCACTATGTAAATTTATTGGAGCTGTCCTATCCCAAGCCTTTTTGGCCTCGATATAGTCTTTGACAGTACTATTTAGCTTTCTGGCATAGTTTCCGTTTTATAAAAGATTTTATTTTATCAAGGCTTAGATCTTGAATGTGGCTAGGAAGTTTACTATGAAAAACGTATACATTGGCATCTAAACGAGCCACCTATTTTCTTAAGCCTGGTTGTAGGAACAACAAATTTGTGTTTGTTCCTAGTATTTATATTATGGGTATCAGTGTATTTTTTTAAACAAATTAATATTTTTATGTGCGTACAAAAGATTTTCATAAATATATTGAGAAGGCACAGCCATTATATTAATTAATCTCTTTTTTGTCTCTGAGGGAGTGTCTGGGACTTAATTTATAAATTTAACGAATTGCCCTTTCTTGTAAAACAAAGATTGTTTGAATATCAGTGGCATTTCCCCACAACAGAATACCGTACGACATCGCACTATGAAAATAACTAAAGTATACTACATGGACAGTCTCTGAATCAGTGTAATCCACGATTTTTTTCACGGCGTATGCTGCAGAGCTAAGCTTTTTTGCCAATATTTCTATATGGGGGCCCCGTTGAAGCTTGGCATCCAAAGTTATGCCTATATCATATGCCTGTATTTTCGGATTTCAACTCTTCACCCTTTATGAGAATACCTGTTTCTACTTGTCTAACATGAGGTATGGTAAACTTATTACGTTTAGTTTTTTCTCCTTAAGAAGTACGTTATTAACATTAAACCAGTTAACTAATTTTGCAAGGGTACTATTTACATTGTCAATAACCAGCTGCTGACGTTTGAGTTTAAATAAAAGTGAAATCTCGTCTGCAAACAACACTTTATCATGAGGTAAGGCGTCATTTATATAAATAAAAATAAAAATGGACCAAGAATTGAGCCCGGCGGACTCCGATTCTTACAAAAAATTCGGGTGATCTTTTTCCGTTAACATGAACTCTCTGAATCCTATCACTTAAGTAAGAAGTAAGAAGATATAGAGAGGCGTTCCCGGTTCCGTAGTAGTGCAGTTTCCTGACTAATGTGTCATGAAGAACACAATCTATTGCCTTGGACAAATTGCAAAAGATGCCTAAAGCATCACATTTGTCCCCCAAGCATTATGAACATGTTCTAAAAGTTCAAGTAGTAGTCGAACGACCCCTTGTAAAACTAAGCTGCAAAAATAAAATAAAACATTTGAATCAAACAAGGTATTTCAAAAATTTTATTAATGTTATTTAGCACTGAAATAGGTCTATAATTTGTTGGGTCTTATGTACTACCCGATTTAAACAACGGTATTATTTTACTATTTTTCATAAAATCAGGAATCACCACGGTCAATACAATTATTAAAAACTACCTTTTGTCCGTGGCTTCGCTCGCGTTAATTTAGATTTTGACAATCAATTCAGGTTGCCGGACCACACTCCTAAAATTTCAAATTTTAGTAATATAATTCAATCATGATTCGAAAGACACATAGCGCTATCTAGCGTCCTAAAGCAATTGTGACCACTGACAGTTATTGTTCTTTTCCACGCGAACAGTACTTTTTCAGGATGAAAGACACCCTATTTCCTTTTCTGTACCCTTGACAACGTATATGCACAATTTCATGAAGATCTGTGCAGTGGTTTAGGCGTCAAAGGGTAACAAACAAACAAACTTACTTTCGCATTTATAATATTAGTTACGAAGTTAAGATAACAGCTAAAGTAAGTGCTACAATGTTTATAGCAGCTACTTAAGACCTATCTCCAATCGAGTTAGCAGCGTCCATAGAACTACCCCATAGATCTGCGGTGTTTTTAAATTTAACGTGCGAAAGCTTTTGATTGTAGCATTACAGGTGATATATTGTAAATTAAATAAATTATAATTGTAACGTGATATAATAACGGTATATCAATAAAGTTATCGTAGCTAGTTAGGATCGTAACAGGTGGCGTTCTGTAGTTTCTGCCTACCCTCATGGGAAGAAGGCGTGACTTTATGTATGTATGTATCAATAAGTTAATTTCCTTTATTCGTTCAGAATTCGATAACATTCAGGCTCTCACTCTCACAAGGTATCTTCATTTTGTTCTAATTTATTTATTTATTTTCAATTCCTTGAAAATTTATGATCATCTTGCTGGAAAGACAACTTACTGAACAATCACAGGACCATCCCACATAGACATGTACTAAATTCAAAAATACAGCCACATAAATTTATCTCCGCAGTAAAAAGAAAATACTGGCAACAAAATCATAACGAAAAATGCCACTAGAAACGTATCGATTTAGCAATTAACCGTTTTCTAAACTATCGTATAAAAGTGAGCCGTAACGCGTCATATAAAAGGGTATCGACGCGCGACGTGACGCGCATGTTTAGGGGCCCGCGTATCGACAATAAAACCCAAATGTCCCGCGGTCCCGTACTTTGTAGCACGTTTTATTACTTTTATTTACTTTTAGGGTTCAAAGATTGAAACTTGATGTTATTTTTTTTAAGAGTATAGTGATATATGGTTTGTCGTAAAGGTCATCTGTGAACGGAGAACCTGTAATTTTCTCTTGACAAGGATTTGTGGAAAATAATGGCCTCAATAAATATAGCGTAAACATTGTTTAAATGTCAAATAAACATTGCTAAAACACTCATTAACAAAATCAAATTCCGACTCTCATAACTAATAATTAACACAAAACAATGTTATAATTACAAATACCAGCTAAAATAGTAACTAAATGAAATTAAACCATCAAACATAATAGTAGAAATAATTACAACAAGCGGCCGACAGTTGCACCACGGTGTGATTAGTGGCTATTTCACGCCATTGTGTGAAGAGCCAGGCTTTATGAGAATTAATACTGGCTTCAATGCTCAGCTACTAGTAATTTCGACCAGTTTTAGATAATTCACAGAGTGCAGTTTTCCACAAGTTCGTTAAGATACTTTGGGGAATATCAGTGAGTAGTTTTAGTGAAGTGGTTTTAACTGGTCTTGGAAAACAATGTAGAATTGTCGATGTGTGTGTATGTGCTGCGTGTGTCTATGGGTGCGCGGGATTTTTCATTTTGCTTTTGAATTAAAAGTGAAATAAATTTTAGGGCAATGGGTAGCGTACAAAACCTTCGTTCCCGCATTAGTGGTATATTGATGGTCATCAAAAAACAGTTGACGGTTAAGTTTTGTGTACTCGTAATAGGAAGAAACCGAGCTGTTATTAAAAGTTATTAGCTGCTGGGTACTAACACAGTGCAAATAAAACTCAACTCATCAAGTGTGTTTGTGTTGATTGATAAGCTAATGAGAATCATAAAAAAAAAGAAACTAGAAAAATATTGCGTTGAAATGCTCAGCAATCAGTTTATCAACGAGCGGAATAAATGAAAGTGTTCAGCAAAGAAACACGTAGTAAACTGTTAAAACAGAGCAGTAGGTAACATAATTATATAACAAAACTATCAAAAAAATGTTTAAAAATATGCCTAACTTCTATTTGTATCCCACTACACAAAACCACGAAAAAATTATACAGGGAATAATTCCATACCCATTTCGCTAAGCGGTTAAAAATACTTCACAACGTTATATAAACATTTAGGTCAACATTTAGCTGAATGAGATCTAGTAGTTTCTAAAGTTCTACGCAAGATTTTGTTTAGAGATTTTCTTTTCTTCCGCAAGCAAAATTAATTTATGAAAGTGCTACTGCCATTTTTATAACGGAAAGGATCACTTTTTATCTTATTTTATTAGATTCAGTACACCACTACAGTGTCCTGTTAATATTCATTAGTGTAATTACTCCCTCCGCCCACCGCCTCACCCTGCCCTCCCCTCTGTCGTCCCATCCCCGGCTCTTTGTCACCGAAGCTCTGAAATTCAGCCACTTTGCAGAGTCAAGTGACTTATTATTTATGAAGTGCCCAATATGAATTTTTCCTAAATAAAATTCATGATGTTTTTAAAAACGGTGAATTTTATAAAATTTGTCCATGTGATCCCAGCTTATCAAATATTTTATTTTAATATTTTCTTTGTTAGCTTATTATTTTGTCTCGATTTAATACTGGATTAGTTTGTTTAGCTTTAGATAACCCAAACGCAAATGTGAGCAAAATTATCATCCGTTGAGATAATAATATGCCAAAAGGAAGTGGTGACATTTTTTAAATATTTTATTTACGTGACCTTTTTCGTATTTCTTGGAAACGGTAAATGGTAAAGGTAAAGGTAAATCCATGAGTGGAGTCTCATTAACATTCGTGTTGTGTAAACAAAGCAATACTTTACGGAACACTAAAATATTAGTCATCAATTTAAAAGTATTTATGTAAATGAGAACTATGCCAGTTCAACAAATGTGCTCGCGTGACGTACCTCAGCCACTAAAGAAACAAATGCAAGCAACTCACTTAACAACAAACAAATGACTTAACTTTTGACTTTTCTACGTAAATTAAGAAAGTATCGTGGTGAAATAAAATGAGGGGCTAAGCTTCGCTTTGACATCCATCGAGTTGGGTGTCCATATTTTTTTTTACAAAAATATGATATTATTAAAAGTTTCCGCGTTAAGTTTTAAATTGCGGAGACAAATAATTTACAAGACAAAAAATAAACAAAATCATAGAAATTTAGCAATATTTTGTCGTTTTTGACATTTTGTCTTGCCATTGAACGTTTCGTGTTACGTAAGGTCAACCCAATAAAACGTTTTACGTCATATTAATGACGAAATGAATACGTATATTTAGTGATTTAGATACTTTTATGCATATTTCATTATATTAAATACATTTCGCTGATTCAAATCAGTGCTATTAAATTAACATTTATAATAATTGAACGACTAGCCAATATGTGACAAAAAACGTAAAACGACGCCATTTTGTGATTTTGAGTTGACACTGTTACTTCACATAGTCTGTCAGCCATCATTTGTGTCCCTAGCAGTTGAGAGCGTTTACGATTACGAGAGAGCGTCTGTGAAACACCGTTTGACTACCATCATGACGTCTCCGCAGCACCAGGGTTTGTGGTCTGCCGTGATTGTATAGTAAGTATAGGTCAAAATCTGTTATGCTAAAAGAAGTTTGAGACTTGGGGCACCCCGGCTCGGACAGGCTAAGTTCGAAGGGCATGACGGGGTCTAATGAGCGAGCGAAGCGAGCGAACAAAGATCCCACCATGCCCTTCATGGTGTTTTTTTTAAAACCATTCAGAAGTAGGAGCCCCGTCTAGCGGGGCTCCGTCGACTACGCCTCAGAGGGGCCTCCTCCCTCCCCCCATAAATCAGATAGATGATTAAAAAAAACCTACCAAAAATAAGATTCTAATTAAAAAAAATACAAAAAAGCTGCATTTCCTAACTTCCCCTTCGCGGGGAGGAATCTCCCCTTTCCCGCCCTCAATATATATATGGTCATATCAATTCGTGAAATCTGTGCGAAGCAGGGACAAGTTGCTCATTTTATATAAAAACAAATAATATGAAGTAACTTTTTATAACCTCATTTGGTAGGACTTAACTTTAACATCCATAGATTTAAGGGTTGGAGTGGAGGGTTTAGAACACCCCTGTGAAAAAAAGTTGCGGAAACACCCTTTTTGAGATACGTTATTTTTTGTATTGTCATCGATTAAACGGTCGGAAGAGTTGGGGGGTGACGAATAAAATGAAGGGAGAAGTAGTAGACCCTTCCCCCCTTGCATCCGTTAAAGGATTTTCAAGACTAAAATCGAAGGCCTTTTATTTAAGGGTATAATATATTTATGTGTCGGAAATACGTTAAATCAATCGTTTGACTTTGATTAATCGGCACGCCAGTGCCACTATGCGGAGCTCGACAGAGTCTACAACAAAAAGTCTCCTTCAAACAAGTAGAAAGAAAGCGGTCACACAAGTAGACACGAAAAGTGACTTTAATATATAAAACACTAACGTCTGCCCGCGGCTTAGCACACATGGATGTCGGAAATTCTCCTACGGGAACTTGCTACGGGGCAAAAACTAGCCTATGTCCTTTCCTAGGATGCCGTCTATCTTCTTGCCAAATTTTATCGAAATCTGTTCAGTGGTTTAGACGTGAAAAATAATATACAGACATTTACTTTCGAATTTATAATATTAGTATGGATGCAGTGATATAGATATAGAAGTACGCAAACAGAACGACAGCGCTCCTAAAGGACAGTGGTCGATACAGATATTTGCATTTGCCTATCCGTTGCCAATCTTCGAGACAAGGACATGCCTCATGCATGTGTAGCTTCACCGATAGCAATTTCCATCAAACCAACCCACTGAACACAATACCTATATTCTGCTTGGAAGCAGAAATAGGCATGAGTAAGGTCTATTTCTAATACTACTATATTCTACTTTATTGTTTTTCAGCAAAGGAAATTGGCCCTGAAAATCGTATAACATGTAACATCGATTTCACGCCTGTAATTCCTGAACAGTTAAGCAGAGGTGTACCAGTAAAATACATAATTTAATTATGACGTGTAAAAGTGTTATTTAACCAATTTACAGAATTAAATATCATTCATCATCAGTACACCCACATTTCGCCAGATAAAAGTCTCACAATCACAAAGGGGCGAGCTTGTTATTAAGCTATAATTAATTTATTTAAGGAAAAACAAACAGTAGCACAATAAAAAACGGTCATAATATCTTAAATATTACATTTTAAAACAATTATGCTACCCACTACGTTCTCCACTGATTACCATTTAAAGTATTTAAAAACTAGCCAGTACTAAAAATACAATATCTATACAACCGACATTATACTAGGACTCATATCTGGATTATTAAAGTTATAAAAGAAAAAAGTAAATTTGTGAGCACATATTAGTAAACATTACGTCATTCTATAATACTTAGCTGATCCTTTAGGGTTGCTTCGATTTGCTTCTTAAATGCATTTTTACTAAGAAAAAGAGTATAATGAGTGCAAAATGCTGTTAATTTTTTTCTACCGTTGCAAGTTGCTCATAGAATTATAATTCTGTTTAGCTCGTCCCGCATTTTATCCACATTCGTAATGTCGCTCGCCAAAGATGTTAGTACCATGGTCTAAAAACACAAGGTCTGGCATTCCGGGAGTGACACATGCTTACGTCACTATGCAGTTGCCACTTTATTGCAACAAAACACGAATTATGGAAACATTTTCAGTCACCATTCTGTTAAAAAATATATTTATAGCATTTAAATTGTCGTTTTGTTTTTCTCATCAAATGAAACAATTCAATTTAAACATGTACCTACGTAATTGTTAGTTAAAACCTCATTGTTATATCGGATTCGCACAGGTATTATAAGGCGGTTGGGGAGTTATTATTACACACTACTGGTAACACAGCGGTGATGACGTAGGCTTGTGTCACCTACAGCACCACTGTGTCTCGGAATGCTATACCTGGCGAAGTATATTATTATACCATGATTAGTACCATGTTAGTAGTACATTATATATGCAGCCGTATTAGTACAGTTATATAGTAATCTGGAATAATTCTGCAGTGACGAGTTACTGCGTATTAACGTAGGCAGTAGCATTTTAGACATAATAATCAGTTAAACATAACTGGCGAAATGTGGGTAAACTATTAGCTACAACTCTGTCTATCCCTTCGAGGAATACGGACGTGTTGTTATAACGTACTGTTATGTTAGATTAAGTTTGTTTTACAATTTGGTATATTTTCGCTATAAATATACCAGGATAGGGGTGCAGTGTTAGTGATTGTGACGAAAACCCAATCAAATATATATATATTTTTATATCGGCGGGTTAACAGAAATCCAATTGACCCTAGTATTATACTAACCTAACCTAACCAAATACCACCAAATAATGATTAACTTACCAATCTACGATGTTTAACAACATAATATAAGTAGCCCTTACCTTAGTGGTATTCCCAATATTTTATTATCTAAACCCGTTGAAGATCACACACACTCACATCTCCGAGTTTGTCATCTACTTTTTACATCTTTGAACAAAACACTCACCAACACTGATCAAAACAACAACTCTCACTAAACAATTAATTAATTATTACAATTGAAACTAGCACTGAAAAGATACTCGGCTATACAAGCTCTTGATAATAAAACCTCTAAAATAACAACACAATCGAGTTATTATTGATTAAATATCAAAAAGTGTTTTCTCCGTAACACAACTTAATTTGTGTTGTGTCTCTGCGTGGACGTCAAAGGCGGCTCAACGGAATGTTGCCATTTTAAATAGTATTAGATGCCAATGCAATCGTTTTAATAACAAATTTCCGAGCCGCATTTAAGATCTAAGGCTTAATAAATTCAAATATTTTATAAAGCGGAAACCATACCAGAAAGCCTGTTATACTGTAAAAGACTATATTGAGGACAAAAAGGCTTTGAATTGAGCTGCTCCATTGAACCACAGTGAATGTTTATTTTTTATTTTATTTTACTAACTATTTTAGACATGCGTATGTACGGTAAAAAGTATGATAATATTCTAATTATTGTGTATGTGAGGACTATGTGGAACATTGTTTCAGTTTTAGTCATGGTCTGGCAGTTTACGTAGTTTATGCGGCCTACCCAAATGTCCTTTCTTTGGTATTGTTCGTCGAATCGTTAAGCTCCTTAAGTTCTGATTTGAGCTGCACGGTTACTGACAAATTCGTGCATTGGCTAGACATGTCCACTTAAACTGTGTGGTTCTTTCCTCAAAAAACTATTTCAGACACCAATCTACATGATCTTCACATGATCTGACCAAGATTAATTCTGGACTTTAAAAGAGACTGTGACCTCTGAGTTTGTTTCGGCCTTTCTTTTTCGGCTTTTCTTTTTCTTTTTATTCTTTGACATTTTGATTTTTGACATTTATATTCTTTTTCATTTTTGGTTCTTTTTTTACATTTTGATATTTGACATTCTAATTTTGGTTCTTACATTCGAATTGTAATAATAATATTGTTAATTGTAATGACATGTCAAATATCCTAATGATAATAATTTATATATTTTCTTTTGTTACACATATTTTTTTTTTTCTTAAATTAATTTGTTGATTTAAATAATAATTCAAAAATTATAAATTGATATACTTAATTGTGATAAGAATGATATAAATAATCTAATCTAATTTTGCATGCCGATAGGTAAAATGTGGCTGAGCTATAACTATGTACTTAATCTTAAGACCTATAATTATGTAATACCCATATTTGCGAAATAAAAATTCTATTCTATTCTATTCTATTCTTTCTTCTCAGAGAAGTCAGATAGGAAACGCCGACGTCATCTAGTTTAAAAAATATGATTGACGTGTAAAAGTGGTTATACATATAAACCTACTTCCAGAAATAATATATTTATCATTAATTTATCATTTATCATAAATACTACATTTTGTACAATTATTACTGTCCTCTTATTTATTTTTAATTTTGCTTATCTAGATATATACGTTATATGATGTACCGGTCGACGTCGTCAAATCAACGCCGGCTCTCGTTGAAAACCAGCGCTGTGGCTCTGTTTCGAATGTTATATCGTACACTAGGTACGTAAAAAAAAACTGTATTCATATCGTAAATTCCTTATTTGAAAATCAAAAATAGTACCATCAATATTTAAAAAATCTTAAATAATGCTTTGAAATTACTTTTTTTCTGTTGAAGTACATTTTTCAATGATTTTAGTGTTATCTGTGGTGGAGGCTGCTGTGGAGTGTACCCCCTCACAGGAATTTTAAATTTGGGCGCCATATTCACAATATTATTCATTGGGTTATTGATGAAATTTCATGAGTTTAGATAGTGTTTGAAATACACATTATGCACATAACTAGATATTGAAACATTCGTGTGATTCACTGTTTATAAATAACCCATGTTATGTAACAAAACTACCATTAAGTTTTCAAGTTCCGTTCGTGATTTACTTACAACTGTCCGTAGTATACGAAAAGATGTACAATAAAAGTATTCAATCCACCCGTCGCCGTCAGCCTAGTTAACAAACACGACAGCTACATATATTCTACAATAAATTCGCTGTAAATAGTGCCAAAGCAATACCAAACATATCTAACACTGCTGCAATGAGCCAGTTGCATCGCGTGCCACACTTTTTGCCAAATCGCGTGCAACTGACATGACTAACGTTTTACAATCGCCTGCGAACATTCTAAATATGCACTTACGAGTATGCACTGTATTGCACCAGATTTGCACAGTATTGCACTGTGTTGCACTAGTTCGGATTGTTGCTGGCTGAAATATGTGCTGCTAAATGGATGGTGATTGAACGTTTTTGATAGTGTTGTTGTTTATATTATGTTGGAAAGTTGTTAGTTCAATTTAAATCGAATTATCTAGCATAATTTATTTACGTTTTGATGCGAAGTTGGCAAAAAATACAACTATGGTGCTTTTTATTTAAGCCTTTTTTTTCCTTTTTGGCGACTGAACCGACGTCGACTATTCTGCCAGCGTCATGTCGTGACGGCAGCACAGCAAGGCAAGATGAGCCGTCGAACTTTGCACTTTGTGGTAGTTGTTATTTGTTAATTTTAGTAGCTGAAAGGACAAGATAAGTTTGGTTAACTATCATGTTTATTTTTATTTTATTTAAATTTAAATTGATTACTCTAACATAAAACGACACAGACATTCACAATGTTATTATTATTATTTACTAGCTGCGCCCCGCGGTTTCACCCGCAGAAATCTCGATCCCGTGGGAATATCGGGATAAAAAGTATCCTATGTCCTAATCCAGGTCATAGTCTACCCATGTGCCAAATTTTATCTAAATCCGTTCAGCCGTTTTAGCGTGATTGAGTAACAAACATCCAAACATCCACACTTTGACATTTATAATATTATAAGTAGGATTATAATATTATATATTATTAGTAGGAAGTAGGATTACACAACAGACTACATTTTTATATCATCGTCATTTAAAAAATTTGAGAGGATTTGGATTAGTTTAGGAGAAAAGTTAGTCAAGAGGAAATGGAAGTTGGTAGGAAAGGTGATATTAATTTTGGGAAGCATACGGCACAAATCAATTTGAAATCCTTATTACGAATTCTATGCCAATCAAAGTCAAATCAAATTCATTTATTTGTGCGCACTGATGCAAGGTAGGTGTTACAATATTTATAATGTGGGTATGTGTCCCGCCACAGTTAAAGACACAACGGTTCATTCAAAACGAAGTTTTTTTATTTTTAAAGTTTGATTCATTTCGCCCCATACTTTTAAAATCTTGGTAAAGTAAGCACTCAATAAAAGAAATAATACTGAATCCTACATGACCATAAAGTTACACCAAATATTTCGCAAAGAACCGCATAAAAATAATTTCATTCATTTCCTTCGCCAACACCCATTTCAAATCGGAACGCTTAGCAATAACTTCACCATGCAATATCAGAAAACGGTTAGTATCACGAAAATTGTTCAGCTTTCACCGATATTAAGTGTTGCTTCTACCTCGGTTTAAATCCATTTGGAATATATCTTTTCAGGTACCGAGGATTTTGAAGCGAAGTGCAGTGAAGCGAAGTGGAGGGTAGCGAAGCATGCTTCTGTAAATGTAGCGCAGTGTGGTTTATTGCTTTTGGGACTTGAGTACATGCCCTGAACGTCATTGTTATGCTACAGCTACATTGTCGCGATAACACGAACTACACTTCGCGCGCTCTCTCTTGCACACCGCTCGACGTGTCGCTGTACAACAGAGAGCGCGCGAAGTGTAGTTCGCGTCATCGCGACAATGTAGCCGTGGCATTACGGTCGGACGAGAATTTTGTGTTATATGTTAAATCGTAGTTTTTTTTTCATGATTGTCTGTTCTTAGGTACGAGTTATTTTTGACATTTC
The DNA here is from genome assembly GCA_917490735.1 of Dryobotodes eremita. NCBI lineage: Eukaryota > Metazoa > Arthropoda > Insecta > Lepidoptera > Noctuidae > Dryobotodes > Dryobotodes eremita. Next base: position 3,167,379 of record OU823245.1, read on the forward strand.
TTTAATTATTTTTGGATGGTCGGTTGTGTGGTGAAAGTTTGTAAGTTACCTTTTAGTTTTCGGAGTGGATATTTACTGAACAAGGTTGTCAGTGTTGCCAGACAAACCGAGTTTAATTATTTAAGAGAATCGAGAATCTAATACTGATAGAATAGTTCATTCTCCTGTGATAACTATAGTATGTGAATTTCACTAGAAACAAAATATTACGTGTTGCTGTTAATGTGACCAATACCTGCTTTAGTTTTACAAAATATGGTGTTGAAATCAAAAGATTTTTTCATCACATTTTCTAATAAAAAAATATACATTATTATTACTATCTCATCTAAACTAAATCAGTATTGCAGGAAATATCTATCTCCTTATATCAGTTTTCTCAGAACCAATGTTTTCAAGAAAACTAGTACCTTCATTTGCGGACAATTTCTTATAATGAGGGTTTTATGAACGCAGAGAACGAGAACGTGTACCAGGAAATTGTAATTACACTGGTTACAGTATTATCTTACAAAGCTTTTCAGAATATTAATTATTTCAACATTGGTTTTTGATTTTTGCGATCAGATTACTTTTCATGGAATTTGTGTTAGCTGCTGATCATTTTTTATTTGAATTATGACTAATATACAAAAAATAAATACCCTTTGCCCTTTTGCGTTTGCTTTACTTAAACATTTTGTGATCAAGATCAATAAAAAAAAGAATTTAAGTGATCCATGAATCCATGAACGTCGCGAAAAATAGTACCTTTGCGAGGAATGAAAATGGAATTTTAATAAATAATTTTAGAAACCTATTTCAAAATAATGAGTACAGATTTTCCTACTTAATGCTAGTGAATTCTAAAATGAATTGTACGTACTTATTTAACTACAGGAAACGCAATTAGACCATACCTAAATTCAAATTTTCAAATAACTACACAAAAATACAAGAAAGTACACTCTGTATACTTTCCTATCGCAGGTATTCTGGAAGAGATTTCTTTAGAAATAAGCATCACTTTTGTAGGTATTTTTATGTTCCTTTCTTGCTGTCTGTTTATATGTGTGTACATAAATGGTTAAATAAATAAATAAAGTTATGTACTTACGTTACAAAAACATAAATAGGCGGACATAGCTTGCCTCACCTGTGTAGCAACACGCGCTACGGAAGAGACACGTTACGAGACAAAAGACCCAACCTTGGTACTCGCGGAGTGAAGTCACAAAAGAACTTCATCGCTGTCATTTCCATTTTCTTGCTGCACCACAGACTTATCGTGTGAGGCCAGGAAAACAGCGGGTGGAAGACGCTCTTGTAAATGTTTGCTTACCTATGAATATAAGTAGGCTATAAAATAAGTTGTGATCTTGTATCTTCATTGAATCCAAACACCCTTGTGCAGAGATGATAATATATATACCCTACATATAACCATCTATTGCCCGCGACTTTGTCTGCATGTATTTTGTATTTCATAGGTTTTTAATACAAATATCCAGGATGAAAAGTAGCCCATGTCCTTTTTCAGGTCCTTTTCTCTGTGACAGACAGACAAAATTTCTTTCGCATTTATAATATTAGTATGGATATTGTTTGAAGCTAATTCGTAATTAATTTAGAACTTAAGGGGTTGGGAAATACCTAGAATATGATAAGCTCTATTTATAAAGTATTTACACTACAAACTTCAATACTAAATTAATTCCTTGGTTTAATTAATTGATGGATGTTTATTTAAGTTTGCTGAAAGGATCTTCCGATTAAGTAACCCTGTTGAATTATAAATAGAGGATTATCACGCCACAGTAAACAATCCTCCTACTATTATTTCATCTCAGTTATTTACTGTTACAAAAAAAGGAAACGCGTAACAATTTCATAGAAAAACCACTCAGTCCACAATAAATGACCGTTCCTACCTTTATTTCCAAATAAAAAATAGTTTTCCAACACTTTTTTCCTCATGTAATGGCGTCTAACAATTCCTACCGCGGTTCTAGTGGCCCGACCGCAACTTTATGTGCTCTGCCGTGTTTCCTTTATAAGAGGGCGGGCAAAGGCTCCGTTCTTATTTCCGGTTCGGTGGTGTGACGGCACGTAGCCGGCACGTAACCGGCACAGAACCGGGAACGAGCGCCGCTCACCGACACATTCCACTAATAATATGTTGTGTTCCTTTTTTAAAGATTTGAATTTGAATGGAAAGTGAAGTTGGTTTTGATAATGCAGAGGTTTAAGGGCCTTAGCACACCGCTGAATTCCGCTAAGAAAAATTAGTCTACATTATGTCGCGATTCGAGTAGCGGAACATCATGAGAGTCAGTTGAATTGTAGCAATCGGAGCAAAATGTCATTGCTTTCGACTTAGTAAATATAGTATAGGTCTACTTCGGATCTCTTAGATAATTTTTTCCGTAAAATCCGCATCCAATTTATAAAAAAATAATTTCGCTTTTTAAACTTGTCGACTGCCACAGATACGTGCGAAACAAACGCGGCACCACAACAAAATAGCGGGTTGAGCGTGGAGGTGTAACTGGCTTCCAAGCTGATCGGCGAAATCAAGCGGGAAAAAGATAGAATCATGATGAAATCTTTGCGTTAGTGCAGGCAGTTTCGTTTGTCGTACAACGAAAAATTCATGGCGGAACTACTGAGATTTCGCTGCTATGGTTTCGCGGTGGAAATGTCATACCCGCATTAGTAGTAGGTAGTGCAAGTAAGTACGTATAGTCGAGCTAGCAATTGCTTTACTACTTTTGACAACAGTTTCTGGTAAACTGTAACGTCACTAGATGTTGAAACTACCCTATAACTGTCACATAGATAAACACACCTCGCCTACACAAGTGGGAATCACTTACAAGCGTTTCGTATTATACAACAACTTTCAACAGGATTGACCCGTAAAGCTTTTTGGTACCCCATGTCATTCCCACCCATTTTTCACTTTTTCATCATCATTGTCGCTCATAGAACGTCACTTTGTTTGGTCTTTTTCTGTCATGCAAGTGTGACATTCAACCTCGGGTGGTAAATCAATTACGAGGTGAATTACACCGCACGGGTGAACAATATTTCTGTCGAAGAATAGACTGAAATATACCGATTATTATAAAACACACATCAAGTATTTAAGAACCAAACTATAAAAAAAATAAAAAATTGCGATTCGGCATACTCAATATGAGTTCATCCAAATCAAGTTGCGGACTGGCCGCCACGTCCATTGTAACAGGCGAAAAAGATTTTCTGGTGTGTGTTCGGTATCCATATTAATTAGGCAGAGGTCTTCTTTGAAACATATCCCATGCGTGCCCAATGGGATTCAAGCCTGGCGAATAGGGCCAGGGTAGGACGTTGATAAAAGCTGCGGCAAGTGTGTTTGCAATGACTCTAGCAGTGTGTGGACGTGCATTGTCATGTATAAGCAGAAATGAAGCAACAAATTTGGTCCTCAAAGGAATGACAACATCTTATACAATCGTTTCAGCGTAAATCTGTGTATTGAGATTGCTTCTGATCCAAATCAGTTCGGTTCTACCGCCTCGTAACCAACATAATTGCAGTCATTATAAGATTTCGTCAAGCAGTTATTTGTATGTAACGATCTTGTCTGCGTGTGGTGATGCTAGCTCGTCCTCCATGTTACTCTGGTACGCTGCCAGTAATGCTGTAACGTGACCTTAGTCGACTTTTAATACTCTGCCTAGTGCTCAGAGCGATTGCCACAGCATATTGCCGGAAACTAGCTTCCAACATTCCCACGGCTCTGATCATTTCTTCACGGCTAAAATGACGACTTCTCTCCATAATAACTTTCTTTTGTATTGATTTCACTCAGAAATATGGCAGAAATTTTACTGATTTGGCCTCAAACCCGTTGCAGGATTATATAAGATAACGACTTGATAGAAGAGTAATATTTCATCTTTTAACCGAAATTTAAAAACTATTCCCTTTTCAACTGACGAAATTTACTAAAAAAGTATCCATAGAAGTTACAAAAAATATAATTTACAAAAAACTGATTTTTAGTTACTAGCAAAAACGTGCTTGATCCCTTGACACTTTGGATGAGTGTGTGTATGAGGAAGTAATGTTATATTTTAATAACAAGAATAAGAAAAAGGAGATACAAGATTGCTGCTAGGAGCAAGAACTTCTGTTAGACGCAAATTGAATTCATTTACTTTCATAAAAGTGTAACTTGAAATTTTCCAGACAAAACAGGCAAGTTTTATATTTTCATTACTTTGAGCCTACACTGTAAACCAGTTTAGTGCCTAATTCTTAAGGAGGTGGCTTCCCACGTGTCGTGATATTGCGGATTATTACGCACGGCCTACGACCACGTACAGACACGCGCCGCACACGCAGGCTCTTCCAACGGTGCGTCGGTCTGTGTGAGTCTTATAAGATAAAGATAAAAATCCGTTTTGTCATTCCAAAATGCAAAGTGAAAGAGAAGCTCGTAGCTCGAAGCTCGTTACCGATTCGCGGTGGATCGGGCGGCGCATCGCTACGGACTTGCCTGCGCTTCCACAGACGACAGTCTTCCCATGTTGCATCCGTGCGGGCTGGTCCGCGTCCGTCCGCAATATCACGGATCATGGGAAGCCGCCTTTACAGAATGAGACCTTCCCGTAAGCAGGCCAGTCCAGGCGCACACCGCATTTTAGATATGAAGCTGCAAGTACGCGACGCGGTCAACTTGTCGGACCAATTCAGTGTGGCTGCCGCGCGGCGCCTGGTCGCACGTTAGTTGAATATTCACATTACTCACGCACCGCGTCGCGTCGTCCATTCGTCGCTTAATATATTAACTAAAATGAAGGCAAACGCATTTTGCATCGTATTCAGCTGCTTAAATTATAACAAGGATCTGAACCTCACGTTTTTCACACTTCCAAAAAACATCGAAAGGTATTAAAGAAATTCACGTCTACCTATTAGTAATTAGGTAGGTACCTACCTACCAAATGTTTACTTTTGTTATTTCATTTATGTCATCGCTGTATTTACGTAGTTAGATTATTAATTATTATTTTTTAAATGTCTTTGACATGTCTCGGCACCTCCGGGTCCCGGATCTTTGGAAGGCGTACGAGAGGCCGAAGCCAATTCGCAGAGGCCCCTTTGACAATTTTAGATGATAAGGGGGTACCAACCGACGATTATCCCTGCATGCACTATGCAAGTGCACCCAAGGAAAACCCCCGGTTGGTGCAGAACTATTGCAGGATATGGAAAAAAAGATATAAAACTATTGGTTTGGATAGCTAAAGTAGACTGGTTACCTAGAACTATGGAAAGACTAAGATCCTGCCTGACCAATGTATTATTTACAATACACAGATAAATGGCAGGGGGTGACTTGCACACTCAATAATGGGTCCCCGGGAACCGTCGCTAGCACATAGTGACGTAGCGACAAAAGGGGCAACATGTCCTGATGTGCTTAAGGAGTGGAGTGGTATCACACGGCTATCAGAACAATCCCAGAACCCGGAAGAGAATCAAAATCCTTACCAGCACTTACTGGAATTCTTCTTTCCTCCGCGCACGTTTGCTCTTGCGAATCTCCACTCAAGTCGGCCAATAAAGGCAAGAAAGAGGTGGGAGCTCTGTTCCTCGTCAGTGTTCATTCACAAAGGCAAGCCTGAGATGAGAAACAAGACTACTCCCGGGAGATAGGGTCCGTGGGGTTGCTACTGTCCATCAGCTCGCCACATGCTGCTCTACGGGTTTCTGAGTCTCTCTCGGTCTGGCTCGTCACCCCAGACCTGTTCCGGCTAAGTAAACTCTACCGGCACAGACTCAGAGTTCGGAGCGCGCAAGCCCCGACGTCAAGGTAAAGATACGGCGGTGGGGTTATAATTATAGTATAATTAAGTACTTACAAGTCCTGTATACAAGCTCAGGTAAAGCTTCGATAAGTATAGGTAGGAAAGTACATATTTCAATTTTATTTCAGTATTTTTGTTTTGGTGGGTACCTACCATAGATCATAAAAACACAAACCTACCATGGACCAACTACATATAACTAAATATTATATAGTAAGATTTTAATTATGTAGACAACAGGGTACTCGTACATACGTCTGTATTTGCCCAATTACGTTGGTACTTACTACCTAGCCTTGGCTTATTTGAAACGTCATTTGTTCCCAAAATTTGAGTAATAGGCACAGAACTGGTAATTAAATATTCTGATAATTTTTTTTTTAAAAGAAGATAATCCTAACGCAGTCAGAAGAGATAAGGGTTACATGATAGAAAGAGAGGCAACGTCTAGGTGAATATAGGCAATCAGCGCCGTGCGACCTGAATTGCACTTTATTGTTTCGTAGCAAGAGTCGCTATTAATTTAAATGATTTTGTGAAGTGTATCTTCTGTACTTGTACTGTATTATGTGCCGTAAGCAAATAAAATATCTAATTTCTTGAAAATAAAAATATGATTCGTATTATCAGACTAGTAGGTATTGAATGTTTTACCCCATTTTTTATTTATACTATTTGAAAGGTAAATACCTACTTTAGAAAGATTAAAACACTCATGAATATTAATAACTTTTTATTCCTGTTTTTGAAGGGCAAATTACTTACTTAGAGTAGGTTTTTTAAATTGGTAAATGTACAGATATTTAACTTGGAAAACCTAAACTTCAATACAATGTTGGTAAATTGAGTTGCTAAGCAAACTTTTCTTAATCCTGAAAATACTTCAACGTCAATTTCTTATAAAATTATCCCAGCCTATTTGCATACACAATCTCCGTACCATCGAACGCAATAAATGTTCCTAACTTAAATAATCAAGTTATGTTTGTGTTGTCAGATATCTCGCGACATGTCTTAGTTGGCAAACACCGCTGCGGCATATTACGTTGGTTGACGGCTCCACGCTGTCGCCAATGTTTGGCCAATACCGCACGTACGATGGAAGCTCAGCCAATGTTTTGTTAGTAAAATTGAGTTTACTAGGGTTGTCTAAATTTAAAATTCGAAGGTGAAAATTCCAACCTTTAAAAATACAATTTTACTGAAATATATAGTCACACTGGATGGGTTGGTATGACTTTATCTAGGTATTATGATAAGCTTTTCATTTCTGTCCCTATACAAAATTTTCGTTTACTTACGTATAAAGTTCCTCTTTCCTCCCTTATTAGTAAAACCTGTTTTTAATAGGCAGGTCATTGTTGAAAAGTTGTCATTACCATTTTAAGTGCTATAATAACTTCTTGTAAAATAATACCACCTCATATCATAAACTTTTTCACATTGCAATAATAAGATACTCGTACCTATGTTGTATTGGTTGATACCTACACATACAGATACACATCAGCCCTGAGCCCTGACCCAACATTGGTCCCAAGATGTGTAGGTAACACAAACAGTATGCAAATCACGTTGGTCTCAGGTGGCGACCTGTCACTCCTATTTATTAAATTCAAGATTTCATTGAACTTGTCGTAAGGGATAATTGCTTGTATCTCAATTAATCATACCAATGGTTTAGTGGAGGAATGATATTTTTTTGTTTTGGAGGATTTTACATTAAAATTCACGTGAATTAATTATTTTCATGTTGAAACTAAAGGTCAACTATGATTACAAATAACTGCCAGTGTTTATAGACATATAAATGCTTTTGGGATAAAATAATTTATTTTTAAATTAGGTAATGGTTTTAATTTCCTGTGCTAAAACAACTTCTAATTCTTCTACCCGTGTAATGAAAAAGCCATTAAAACAAACACAGAATCCTGTCATTTAAAGTTTTTAATTATTTATAAAGTTGTCTATCTTCTAAAGCAGTCACCAAAATACTTTAATTGTGTTAGGAGTTTATTATGAGCGAGTGAGAGAGGGTAATAAAGAAGAATGCAACGAAATAAAGAGTCATCATTATTTATTTAAAGGTCCGTACTTAAGTGCCATAGTTTGCATTACATTTTAATGTATTTCGTAAAGAAAAAGAGCGGGCATTTCTAAGCGATGAACTTCGTCATTGAAAAGAAAGAGGAAAAAGGCCAAGTAAGGCGAAAGTGACAGCATTTTGGTATACATTAGAATGACCAAGTCTAGTACCTACTTAGTCCTAGTTTTTCACCTAATAATAATAACAATGAGGCTGTTGTTAGGCAGCTGGATCATGAAAGCGGTACTTCAGCCCCTGCAGTCTCGACATTAGACAGCGACAAAAATCGGTCGCTAAGTCGTATCGTTGTCAAATTCCTTCAATAGATTTTCAACTTTATTTCGAAAGTATAAGGTTAAAAATCTAATAAGTAAAGAAATTTGACATTGATTAGACTCAACGACTGTGACGTTTTTGTCGTTATATTTGTCGAGACTTTTTGTTTGTGTTTTTGTCGTTATATTTGGCAGGGCCTGGACACGGCTCGTATCTTTTTAAATGTTTTACAATTTATATTACAATAAAAAATGTGTATTTACTGAATAAATGACATAAGAAGTATAATAACAAGGAAGATGCTACCGAAAAAAAAATTACTCGGTCAACAACAAGATTTTCCCAAAAATAAACTCTAAATGATTTTAATAAACTAGAATTTATTTTAACTTTTCTTCTGTTTCCATTGTCACAGGTGTGCTGGCGGGCGTGAGCGGCGGCGACGGCACGCGCACGGAGCGGCCGTACTTCGACGACGTGTCGCCGCGAAACGTGTCAGCCGTGGTCGGGCAGGCCGCCGTGCTGCGCTGCCGGGCCAAGCACATAGGGAATAGGACTGTGAGTATACTGTACTACGTATTTTACTTATATCGACGCCACCACTTTTCCACCTACGCCTAGAATCTCTTCTAAAATTCTCTGAAATCTCGAAGGTCTTTTGGTATCACCCTTTTTTTACCGGTAAAATCTAAACCCCGTAAATACTAAAAGTAAAAAAATACACTTATGCAAAAGGGCCTCAACTCAGCACAATGTCAGATGGCAACACAAGGTACTACCAACGGAGGCTGATTTTCAGCTGCAGCCCACGAGTGCCATAAGCTCGAATACGAGTGTCAATTGAATGATATAGACAATGATTTATATACTATTCGGCGTGTGTAGACATGGTCATCCGAGTAGTATGTAGGTTTTTTGACAGACACACATGGTGCACATACGGTGCAGCGCAACTGCTGTAAACAAAAAATCCGTACATTTTGTCGGTAAATAAACGTGTGTGAACAGGAGACCTTACACCCAGCACCCATGGGTGCTAACACTATGGATGTAGTTGCTGCTCCACCAACAACATAATTTCAGCAAAATCTTCATTTCTGCAAACAGCAGGTTATGACTGACTATACCATCGGGCACGTCAGATAGTTATAGCTACAACTTCCTATGTCAAAGCAGTCAACAAATGGACGTATTGCTTGTGTCCAACTTACGGTCACGTTCGCAGTAGACAAAAAAATTGTAAGACGTGACTCGTTTCTCTCGTTTGCGCCATAAATCAATTAAAAAATGCACTCGTACACTATAATAAATAGCAATTCATTGAGTGACAACAAACCGAGCACTCAACTCCCGACGCCTTCCGATTCCTCCTCCCCCCCCCCCCTCTGTATCCACTTCAAATAACAAACTTTTACAGTATCAATTACAAACTGAACCTTAGAACATTTACTGCTATATTAATTACAATTTCCTCCGACTATTTCTACTCCTAAATCAAAACTTGGAATCCCTTAATCAAGATTTACAACTATCGTTGAAGACATGTTAGTAGACCAGGGTCTTCCATCAACATAATCCGAAACATAAATTACTATTATTAGAGCAATGATTGCGGGCATATCCCCTTCGGTCAGCCAAGCGAGATATTAACCCAAGCGGTTATTATCTTAGTCATTAATACCTTGATTACTATGTTCTATACATACGCTTTGTGCAATACATAATGAAGTGCGGAGTTAGATGGATGAGTGACGGATCAGGAAGATGTTACTGCAATTATTCAGTTATGTACTTTCCGTAATGGAATTTGAAATCTGCGGCTGCTTTCTAAATGGATTTTCTTGTTCAAAGTTTACATCCGCTGGACCACTGTTTGCTTTGAAAGATTATTTTATGTCATCTTCCTCAACTTTATAATCTTTTTTTCACCAAGCACCGCAATCTGAGTGTTTATTGGAATATCTAACATTATTAGTGTGTACAGTTGGCCGCACGTCAGTGGTAATAAAATCGATATCAGCTGTCCTCTTATTTTATTGAAACTCCATACTACGCAAGGCCAGCTCAACGTCAAAGTGATACCTCCAACGTGTGGTCGACTGTACCTGCTAACTGGCAATTAATGTTTCAAACAAGTGATGCTAAAGGGTTAACAACCACGCACAATGGTCCACATGAAGGACTAAGTGCGGAAACCAAAACCCCTAAAGAAGAAGAAGAGTCAACAACTAAAAGAAAAACTTCTCTCATTTATTATAACATCCTCATAATACAGACATGCAAAGTCAGCATCCCAACCACAGTCACAGATTGAATCATACAAATCAAAATTCACATGACCTATGCCCCAAAAACCCTGCGACCACCTGGCAACCTCTCGAAATATCATTTTTCAATGTCGATGTCCTCATTGGTTCGATATCCCTCCTCAGGTTCGGTCCACTGGCCGCCATATTAATGGTGGAGGGCTCCCTAACCCATTCGAGAAAATAAATAGCCATCTGACATGTCCTACGATGCATTATAATATATTGTTCGGCATGGATTATCTGCCGTCATTTTCTTGTAAAAAGGCCGCGTGGATTACGAACCCTTTTTTGGTTTTTTTTTCTGTTTTATCTCGTTTTGATGGGGTTTCTGTGTTGGGTTTGAGTGTGTGCTGAGTAGTAGAGGGTTAAGTTATTGATGTTTCTTGAGCTATTTATAGATATTTTTTTGAACAATCTGATAATCAATGATGGTTAAAAATGGTGCCTGGTTAATGACAAAAGGCTTTAACAGGAGACTTAAATATAACTGTTCGAACTTTCTGAAGCTGAAAACTGAAATTGATACAATTTACCCAAATGTTTCCTCCATAATAAACATTCTTTAAATCGTACAATTACCGAAAATCTGCGCTGCCATTGCCCTTGTAATGTACTGATATTGTCATAATGATCATACTCGTTAAAATAGCTTCAACAGCAATTTGGCACAAATGTAGTATTTGGGTCACCGCAGGCGATGCCGCTCACCTTTACGTGTAGTTGTATTGTCCGTGTTTCCTCTTGCAATAGTGCGGACATGTTTTTGTACAATATTGTGCCATAAAAAAACATTGCATTGATTTATGCCGTGCAGGCCATATAAAACTCTTTCTCGTTTAATGAATAGCTGCAACTGTACCTATCTTGTTTTTATTACGGCTTTAGCATCCTACTCAATTAGTTCAGTTTCTATATCAGATTCCACAACATCCACTTCCAACAAACTTAATTAAATTCTAAGTTAAACTGTGACATTTCTCGAAAATAAACATTTAGCGCCGTCTCCAGTCATAAACTGCAGGATGATCATGGTAAATCCTACACATTTCCTTTTCAAAGAACAACGTCAGTAGGACAGAATAAATCTTCCTTAGCCCTTGACGAGGATAATAAAATAAACAAATATCCTACACACTTTTAGGGAAATATAAAATGACGTTGGCTGACCCATTTCAATGCTGAGGTTAATTCATCAAATTTCTGCGAGCGCAAGAGAGGAATTGAGAAAAAACCTCTCTGTCGCTTAGCCGTTACTTAATTTTATTATTTTAAAGGCTGTAAACAGTCTGAGGACGTTCCATCTTGCTTAATTACAGGGCGGGCTTACGGGCTCACCCCCAGCTTACTCTAATTACGTAGAAAAACAAAACCCAACAAAAGGGAGGGGAATTTATTTTCTAATTTCTCAGTCTGGAGAGCTCTCGAATTAAAAATATAATTCAAACGTTTATTGTCGGTGTAATTTTAATCAAAGGGCACAGGCCTATCTCTTTGTGATGTAGGCGCGTTATGGAAAAATAAGTCGCCTGGAGCCTCTGAGGCGGAGGTAAACGGTTGTATGGTTTATGTTTAAGTTGTCACGAAAACGTTATTGCAAAACAAGTAAATTTATTGAAACGAAATAAAATGAAGCATAGTTTTGAGTTGTTACAAGTTGTGTGCATACAAAACTGTCTACACAGACTGGCTCGAAACTTTATAAAAAATAACTCGATAAACTTGTTACCATAAATGTATATTTATTTATGAAAAAGATAAAAAAGTTATTTACCTTTTTGTACCTACATCAAATATGTATCAAAACGTAGCCAAAATCACAATGCGATTTACTTGCCGCAAGTAGTTATTCGTAAAGGTCTTGACTTGGAGACTTGTCTATCACTATTTCGGAGCACGTATGTGGGAATCCCTACAGATTCAGTGGCCGAGACAATTGCCGTCTCTCAGGAGATTCTGAGAATAGAAGGATAGTGGGTACGAGTGAGAAAAGCCCCATATTCGATTAATATTAACAGGCATAAATCAATATCGAAGGACTTCTAATCAAAAAGGGACCTGATCAACCTTGGTATATTGAATACTGACGCAAACGATTTTCATCCTAATTTTAATAGACATGAGAAAGGCTCAACGCAATATGGAGTGGTTTCTAATTGATATTCGTCAGGTAAAGTTGGACTCAAACTTAAGGCCAGCTTCACTCGAAAATTCTGGTATTTGAGCCAAGTTGGTCGGTTTTTGAGACCCTCGGGACTTAAGTTCGTAATTTACGTTATAAGCAAGCTTGACGTTTCAAATTACATTTGACGTTTGATAATTGAGTTATTATTGACGTTTTGGAATGTTGTGTTATTTAATGTACAGTTGATGTTGTGCTGTTTCCGATATTATCGTGAAAATTAATCAGGATGACATTTAATGATGCTATTGAACTTATTTATGAAATTGAGAATACTTCAAATTAATTACCTATCAACCTATATCTAAACTAATATTATAAAGAGAAAAGATTTGATTTTTTGTATGTTTGTTTATTACGATTTTACGCTAAAACGGCTCAACGGATTTGGATGAAATTTAGCTCATGGGTAGACCATGACCTGGATTAGGAAATGGGTAATTTTTATCTTGATATTTTAACGGGATCGAGACTTACGTGGGTGAAACCGCGGGGCGCAGCTAATGCTTAATAAAGCGTGTACACTGCTACAAAAATCTTTTGGCACTCGAATGACGATGACACAGGGGCGCTGTTGACACTGAGGCGTTGTTGACACAGGGGCGCTGTTGACACAGGGGCGGTGATGACACAGGGGCGTTGTTGACACCGAGGCGTAGTTGACACAGGGGCGCTGTTAACACAGGGGCGCTGTTGACACAGGGGCGCTGTTGACACAGGAGCGTTGTTGACACTGGGGCGTTGTTGACACAGGGGCGTTGTTGACACTGGGGCGCTGTTGACACAGGAGCGCTGTTGACACAGGGGCGCTGTTAACACAGGGGCGCTGTTGACACAGGGGCGCTGTTGGTGAACATTTGAGAAATTGTTTTGTGAAATTCATTGAAAAAAAAACCGGCCAAGTGCGTGTCGGACCACGCATAGTGAAAGGTTCCGCAGTTGGAATGAATTTATTCCAAAAACAAACTTAACTTTGTAGTTGAACGAAATGTTCTCCCATACATCGATATACGTCACGGTCAATTCTTCAACGGCAAATGTAAGTATGTAATCTAGAAAAAAAAATATCCATCTAATATAAAAAATGCGACAGTTGGTGAAAATGGATGGATAGATGGATGGATGAATGGATGTTTCACGCAAAAACTCCTGAACGGATTTAGATGGAATTTGGAACACAGATAGTTTATAACTTGGATTAACATGTATGATACTTTTTATCCCGGTAGTACGTTCCGGTGGGATAATTTCCGTTATCCACGCGGGCGAAGCCGCGGGCAAAAGCTAGTTATATGATAAAATTACAAATTAACTATTTTCGGACTTTTTGCTTTACTGGTGCTGTGAGACCTTGCTTCTTGCCAAATTACATGATTTTAGATCAACGTGAAGTACCCTATAGGTTTTAATTTATTTACGAGTATCCAAATATGTCGCATACATGGCCGTTTTTTTTTTTTTGTTGCGATTACTTAGTAGCTTGATGTATGAGAGCTCCAAGAGACCGTAGACCGACGTATGCGAATTTGATTTCAAATGAATACCTCCAAGCGTTCCTAAGAAACAGGGTCTTGACAGACAGACAGACAGACGGATGGACGGACAACAAAGTGATCCTATTATAAAGGTTCCGTTTATTCTTTTTGAGGTCCGGAACCCTAAAACAAGATGGCAGCGTTAGTTCCGATTTTGGCTACGCACCAAAAAATCATTGTACATTTTCTGCACACCCTCGCTTTTGAAAAAACATGACATAAAACTACAACCTCTTTCCTCTTTATCCAGGTATCATGGATGAGAAAAAGGGACCTCCATATCCTGACTTCCCACATCTTCACATACACGGGGGACGCAAGGTTCAGCGTCTTGCATCCAGAACCCTCAGATGACTGGGATCTAAAGATAGACTACGTGCAGCCAAGAGACGCAGGGGTCTACGAGTGCCAGATCAATACGGAACCCAAAATCAACATGGCCGTCATTCTAACGGTCGAAGGTAACTTTTATAGCAATATTTTTTGAAGAGGTCAGGTTAAACTGGAAGTTCTAAAATTGTGTATAAGACCTGTTTGAGTTGACCTCCGATTTTTTGGTTTGCATTAACTATTCGTATTGAAAAGCTGCCTATTAGAAGATTATAATTTATCAGTGTTTTAGGGACGTCGCTCTTTGTTACATTTATTCATTAATCAGTTTAATATTTGCCTCGGCCTAATTCATTTTTTATTATATTCCATATTCTAACGAATCTTTATAATATTAAAGAAACATACAACTTGCCAGTAAAAATTAATTCCAGGCTAATTAAAAACGAATGAACAAAACCCTAATTTGATAAAAATGCTTAAAGTAGGTAAGAAGTTGCGAATAAATTAAAATAACAGATGATAGGTAGGTTATAAGTACCTGCCTACTCGAAATTAAATAAAAATAATATACAAACCGAAAGTAATCAAGTGTTTGATATTTTTCAAAGAAAATAGAATTACAATTATTGCTAAGTGCTCGAGAAACGTTTTAAATAATTTCATTAGATTTGTAAGAACTTTTAATTTACGGAAATATAATAATTTTAACGAAAATGGAATTCTTTATAAGAATTATTTATTCAAATTTGTTATGCGATACACAGCTTTGAAAACCTTTTAATTTATGTACAACTTGTTCTCTACAACCTTTAAAATAGTTAATTAAAATATGCTTACGCGTATATATACCAACATTAAATGAAAATCTGATTTCAGCCTATTAAATTAGTTAATAGACAGACAACAGTTTAACCTTTACTAAAATTGGCTGTAATTAGGTAAGCCATGTTCACAAAATTAAATTAATTTACTAGAACATTTTTTAATGTTCATAAAGCGTTCAAATCTTCACCAAAACTTGATACCTGATTCGAGACAACTTTAAACTATGATCAAAATGACCTCTGTTTACAACGAACTTAACCCAACTCCTTCGTAATGTTAGACACTGATGATGAGGAAGTGAATCATATCCTAACGAGTCTCAAATCTGACAGAGCGTCTGGTTGGGATAGTGTTTTTACTGCATTCCTAAAATATATAGGAAAGGAGGTTGTTACCATAATTACATATCTTGCTAATCTTTGCTTCGGTGAAGGCATCTTCCCGACTTCCTTAAAGCTGGCTATTCTTACGCCAGTGTACAACGGTGAGGACAGAACGATGTCTCAAACATAAGCCCATATCTATATTACCCTCTATATTAACCGAACAGCTTGACAAAGGTGAAAAAAGTATAACTGCATTCTTAGATCTAATAAAAGCCTTTGACACCGTCACTGTCCTAATCCTTATAAGAAAGCTGGAATGTATCGGAGTTCGCGGAATGCCTCTTAGCCTTTTCAAAGATTATCTCGGAAACAGGAAGCAGAGGGTTAGTGAGGGTCAGTACACTAGTGAAGACGCAAACACGTCATACGGCGTCCGTCAAGGAAGCGTATTGGGACCTAGAGTGTTCCTTATTTACGTCAATAAACTTTATAACATAAATGTTATAAACGCAAAAGTCTTATCTTAAACGGATTATACTGCTGTAGTCTTCATTGGTGATACTTGGCAGAATGTTAAACTTAGTAATGAGACAGGCTTTGTTAAAATCTTCAAGTGATTAACAGTTAATTTGCTTACATTAAACATCACAAAAACAAATTACATTTACTTCAGTGTCTGTCAACGTACACAACCAGAGGAAGATTTTAATGTTAAAATTCATAGTTGCAATAACAATAATTGCAATAGTTGTGGCTGCTCAACAATCAACAAAGTACCTCATAAGTACTTAGGTGTTATCGTAGACCAGAGACTATCATGGTACCCACACATTGAGCAGGTTGCCAATAGAGTGAGGAAATGAAGCTGAATTTTCACAGACTCTTAGATACATCGTTCCTAAGACTGCTGGTAATCATTCAGGCTATCAAAAATATTTACTTAAGATGATTTATGTTGCGCTAGTTCAGTCAGTACTTTCCTATTGTATACCTACCTGTCTGGGGTGGTGCAGCCAAAACAAAATTTCTAGCGGTGGAAAGGACACAACGCGCTCTTATCAAGTAACTGTACTTAAAAAAGAGAGATATCGTACTGAAGACCTACTTCGACTTAGTAACTTGGGTCAGTCAGGAAACATTACAGTACACAAATTATATTAAAAAAACATAAGTCTCTTTCCTATGATGCTGGCATACTAACAAAAATAAGGAAAGATATGATAGAAAATATCCCTAAGACAAGAACTTCGCTTGCCAGTATGCAATTTAGTAAACGATCGGCTGCGGTATATAATAAAATCAATAAATACATCTACATTTATCCCAAAAATTACTACGATAGTAAAAAAATAATAATGGAATGGATACAAAGTATACTATTATATACATAGGTAAGCACCTACAATGATACCAAAACACTTCTGAAACCTTGACACATACACACCCTCACACTCATGTACTCTCAGTCACACCTACAGGCTACACTTTCACTCACTTACTCACACACCTATTGACACCCACTCATACACACATTTGATTTAATTTAAGTTAATATTAATTTCTGTAATTTCAGCATAAAAATTATACGTTTTGCTTTTTACATAACACGTCTTGCTAAGGAAGAGCCGACTCTCCTAATACAGGCACTATCTGCCTAAAAGGAGGATCCAATCAAAACACTTCTTAATACCTATACGTGTTTTACCAATAAAATATTTTATTATTATTTCATTAAATATGTATATACAAATTATATTTTTAAATATTAGAATATAAAAATTATAAAAACATTTTAAAATATAAAAAACTAGCTTTTGCCCGTGGTTTCGCTCGCGTTAATTTAGACTTTGACTATCAATTCGGGTTATAATTCAATCATGATTCGAAAAACACGTGGCACCATCTATTATCATAAGAACGTTATTGTTGTTTTCCTCGGGAACAGTACTTTTTTGCGGGATGAAAGGTACCCAATGACCGTTTCTGTACACCTGAAAACGTATATGCAAAATTTCAGGATGATCGGTTCAGTGGTTTAGGCGTGAAAAGGTAACAAACAAACAAACTTACTTTCGCAGTTATAATATTAATAATAAAATAATAATTATAGTTAGGAAGTTAGGATAGTAGCCCACCGGTATCGGGAACAGGGTCCAAGCTACTGGCGGTCAGGGCTCCAGAGAGAGGAACCTCCTAACAATGCGAGCCGTGTCTAGAAGTACCACTTTCTGAATCATGCCCTTGATCCAGCTGCCCAACGTGTCTCCTCAAGTGGTGGTCGAGGCTCGTGGCTATTAAACCGTTGGCTGTCACGATTAACGACTATCGGCACAATGATCGCTGAGTCCACATCCCACATGTCGACCACCACGCGAGCCAAGTCAAGATACTTGATTTGTTTATCTTTCTCGGGTTTTTACGAGATTCTCGTCATGCGGGATCGTTATGTCAACGATCATTGCGCGCCGCTCTATTCGATCCACCACCACTATATCAGGCTTATTGGCAACAACAGGCCTGTCAGTGCTGATGGATCGATCCCAGTACAATATGATATTTTCATTTTCGAGAACTGAGTCGGGTATGTACCCGACTCAGTTCTATGACCTGTAGTAGGGAACTTCCGATTCTACAAGGCTGTATTTCGGAGCAAGTTGTTGATGGGTAATCCTGGCTACAAGGTTGTGTCTATGCAAATACTCTTCATAAGCTAGACGAGAACATCCGGAGATAATGTGTCTGATTGATTCCCCCGGACGGTGGCATACCTGACAGACACAATAAATCTCCGGTACATGTTTGTCATCATAACTTCGTCCGTAATTGCACAGACAAAACCTTCGGTTTCTCCAAAGAGGTCACCGAAACGCAGCCAGGCTACGGACGCTACTTGATCTACATCAGGTTCATGTAGGGCCCGGAAAAAGCGTCCGTGAAGTTTTTACTCTGCCATACTTCCATGCGATCGTTAGTGTCAAGCGCTACTGGCTTGCGCCAGTTCTCTTTAGCCAAGGAGAGCGGGGTGAGGCTCTTGTTTACTGCGACGACATCTCGATACATCCCCACGTTGGCTTCTAAGAAATATTCCTTGAGAGTGCATATCTCGCGATTGTGGAGGGTCTTAACATTTAAAAAGCCTCAACCTCCACACTTTCGCGGGATATACAGCCTCATTACCTATGACCGTGAGTGATGCATTCGAATTGCAGTTAGCAGCGTACGGACCCTCCTATCAAGGGCGTCGAGTTCGGTCTGAGTCTATTTGGGTATGCCGAAAGAGTACATCAAAACCGGCATGACCCAACCGTTAAAGGCGCGCACCTTGTTTCCGTCTGATAGAAGACTATTAAATACTTTTTCAGGCAGCCAAGGCAGCGTTCCTTTATCGATTGCTTCATGTCACTACCACCGATGCCCAACACTTCCGACATAGTAAAATACTTATAGGTTTCGGTTGCGGAGAGGGCTCTAAGATTTATGGATTCCGAGAGTTGGGTTCCCACGGATTCCACAATCTCCCCTCGCTTTACATGCATGACCGCACATTTATCCACACTAAATTCCATCCTGATGGCGCTACTGAAAGTTTCAGTTACTTTCATTAGCTCCATCAGTTGCTAATTGTTAGGGGCAAAGAGTTTTAGGTCATCCATGTAGAGGAGGTGAGATATAACTTGACCACCTCTCCTCAGCCGATAGTCTAGACCTGAATTTTCCAGCAGTTTGCTTAGATGATTCAAGACTAAGCAGAACCAAAGCGGACTCCAACTATCACCCTGAAATTTGCCTCGCTCGATCCTTATTGGTTCGCTATTCCTCTGGATATTTCGCCATCCTGGATAGTGAAGGACCGTTCTCCATTGCCCCATACATGACATTACGAAGGTGCGCAGAGTTGCATCTGCTTTATACTCCAGCACCTTCATGAGCCATGAATGAGGCACCGAGTCACAGGCGTTCATGTAATCTATCCAACATGTCGACAGATCCTTTCGGGAACGACGAACCTGTTGACTAATGGCCATATCAATGAGGAGTAGCTCCTAAGTACCGCGGGATCCGTTCCTACATCCATTTTGAGAAGGAGACATGATAGAGTTGGTGTCTATATGTTAGTTAATTTTAGCTCTCAAAATGGATGTAAGAACTTTATAGACCGTCGGTAAATACGTGATCGGCCTATAATTTTTGGGTTCCGCGGTTCGTGATTTATGGAGTAGGTGGGTAACTCCTGTTGTTTGGAACTGGGTAGCAACCCAGACTCCAAAGCGGTCTGGTACTGAGCCGCCAAGCGAGCATGCGATCTACAATCCATTTGATCCAAAAGTTTTGCACTCTTTCCGGCCCTGGAGACTTCCAGTTAGGCAGCGGACGGACTGCACGAGTTACATCTTGGGGGTAATAGCCCCCATTTCTGATATTGGATCGCAGGCCCGCTCGACTTCCCGAACCCTATCATCTTCAGTATGACTGACAGGCACCGACCAGATATTGCGCCAGAAAGAACACATGATATTATC
Organism: Dryobotodes eremita; assembly: GCA_917490735.1. NCBI lineage: Eukaryota > Metazoa > Arthropoda > Insecta > Lepidoptera > Noctuidae > Dryobotodes > Dryobotodes eremita. The sequence continues at coordinate 3,187,608 of OU823245.1, forward strand.
ATCTGGTAGGCACCTGTCAGCCACACCTTGATCCGGTCGCTCCCAACTCCTATGAACCCACCTTTCATCACGCTGGAAGGGGGGATTCTGAGTGTATCGCTCCACTCGCCGCTTATACCTACGAATACGGTTCGCCCATGCATACACTTTCTGCTTCAGGAAGTCGATGCGCTCTGTGACACAGGACATATAGTCCTGAGGGCTGATATCAGTCCCTGAGAATGCGTGTCTCACAATGCGCATCACTCTAGGGCGAGTATTGCAGTATTAGTATTATTATAATTTATTTTCTCAGGTTCCTAAAACCTAGTATTTTTTTTTATCTCACGGATGTAAACCAACTTGAGATTTTAATTTTGAATAAATTAGGTGTTTTTTACTACATTGAAATTATTGTCTAAATCGAATTGTAGGAATTTCGGAACTATGTGACATGTGTTTAATATAGCTACTTTATATAGGGAAAGATATGCATATTTGGAAAGATTGATAGTATTTAAACTGATAAATAGTTGTTTCGGGATGATACCAGTCGTTGATACCACTATTGGGACTATGGTTACTCTGTTCATTTTACAAACTCTGGTAATTTCTTCTTGTAGTTCTGTATATTTCCAAATTTTTTCGGTGATAGTTTTCTGTACATTATTTTTATTATTATTATACCTTAGGCTCTACATGTCATGTACTTTAACATAACATCGTAATCAGCCTAAAATGTTGCCACTTTTGGGACACGTGCCTTCTCTCTGTCAGAGGGAGTGATAAATTAAAGACGGTAAATAAAATATGAAAACATCATTCAAATTACCTTGACGTTTTAAAATAATATCATATTTATTTTAATAAACCGTATTTTGTTACCAAAACGTAAGGTATACTCAAACGGAATGTATAATGGCACATTGAAATGGTTCCTACATATTTTACGAAGGGTCAGGACGACCCTCGAATTACAAGCGGGGTAATCATATCCGGCAATGAAAACCTAAATAAAATGAGCGAAAATAGTAAAGGGGTAAAATTGAGGGTACTTAGGAAAAATTATATGTGCCTTTATGGCCTTGAGAGTTGCCCTTATTTACCTGCAATTGTAACAAGGATTTTCAAAATAATAAAGTCCTATCTTAGCAATTCACTTATGTCGGGTGCATTATTTTGTTTATTTTTGCACTTTGCACTAGAATGTTTTTTTTAAGGCACCATACTGTTATTATTTATACACGTCATTTGAAAATACACTTGCTTTCTCGTATTGTATCTCGCAAAATAAGTATAATAGTATTACTTTCCAGTTTTTATACAAAGGACCAAGCCGCGTGCAAAAATAATATCACAACACTAGGTTTAAAACATGATGTTTAATCTTATGATACTAATTTATATTTTCCTTTTAATACAGACATATATTTTTAATTAAGTCGACGATTTAAGAATTTTATAATGGTAATTTATAAATTGATCTAAATAAGTGTAATAATAGTGATATAAATAATTTCAAATGTTTGCATGCCGATTGGTAAAATGTGGCTAAGCTAAATGTAATCTTAAGAACTATTATGTATTACCCATATTTGCAAAATAGAATTCTATTCTATTCTATTCTATTCTAAAAAGAAACATATCAGGCCATTATCCACAACGTCCTCGTATAACAAGGATAAACAATACAAAAAGCCTTGGTCCTTTAGTCCGGGATCCTATACAACGCGTGAAAAGTGACGATGGAGTAATCCGGCATTCATCTCTCGTCATATTAGTAGTGGCTCTAATGCCGCGGTACAAAGTGGAACACATCTATCTACGTCATACTAGACGCCCTTCGTCTTTGTATCGCACTTGTTCAGTTATTTTATTCTGTTTAAGTTTTATCGGATTTAATGGGTTTTTTTTATCATTTAGAGCTGTGAAAATTACATAGTAGGAAGCGGTAGGTCCTCATAGCAATAACATTTATTTTTACAGGGTTTTTATGTTTCATACAAAATTAGAACAAAAAAAAAAAATTACAGTTGTGTACAATTTTTCACTATTTATATTTGAATGTTCACCTTTACGGAACTACTGAGAACATTACAAGCTTATTATACTCGTAGTTCGAATCTCGAGTAACTTTGTTTTTATTCAAGGATTACCTTGAATAAAAACAAAGTTACAATAAATAGTTCACATACCTTTTAAACAGTCGATAATAGGTTATTTATAAACGGTTCAGATTTTAAGCCAAGCAATTGTAATACGTTATTGTGGAACGTGACTGAGGGGATATTACTCGTGTTATGGAGGCTTTACTTTCTACAATAAATGTGAAAATTGGCAACGTCCATCGACCAGAAGCTAGCAAAAGGACCAGTAGATACCAAATGCTACAATATGATGAGATGTAAAAATACCCATCACATAGCCTTTATCTACGCATACTGTACATCAAAATAAGTAACATTGAGAAAAAAAATGCAGAGCAACGAATTTTATTTTTGGTGTGAAAAATCACTGTTTAAGGAATCGCTGAATGTAACGCACGCGAAACATTGTGCTTATAGTTGCAAGCAACTGTACGGGAGTTGTGGGAGTGTTTCAAGTTACGTTAAAACATTATAAAACTTGGTTCTTATTAACACTAACATAATATTCGAACTTGACCTTCAGGATCTCCGAAAGCAAAAGGTTTCCAGCTATGGTCCGGTACAAAAAGATATCACAATGACGGAATGCAAGTGACTCTTAGCTTCGTTAAGCGTCTTTTTACACGCGTTATTATTCCAAAGTCATTACTGACTTAAGAAGACTTGTAACAACGCATTTGCCCTCAACATGGGCAAAGGTTACTGAGGTTAAAAATATAAGTAAAGAATACCTATCAAGTGCAATGCAACATAAAAGTGACCGTTATATTCTGTCCTCTAACATTCTGTTTAATTAACTGAGAGGTGACGAAAGCCCTAAAGATTATGAAGACATAAAATGTATTAATGCTGGCATGAGACACTTTCGTACACACGCACATTTTCTCATTCATTAAAGAATGATGGGTCACTTTGGCCACTATATCCAATAAAAACCACTTACACATCAAATGAAAGTTTATATCATAAGCATTAATTTTCATACGGCGCCGATAGCTGTGAAATACTGGGGTAAAGAGATATCAGACCTGTAAGTACCATGTAAACGTATTAGTTTTTGACGCTAATGTTCACTGCAGATCTCAATAATATTAGTTATTGACTTATGAGTCAACGTGAACATGTTTTGTTAAATGTTGATAAAATGTTTTGTTACAGTAATTGGCGGTTGTAAGGAATAAGTTGACATGTATTAGAGCTCTATTGGTCATCAGGCCAGGCTTCATACAAAAATGCCCATCATTCTTTATGTCATTCTTCAGTCCCAGGATACTTAGCTGTCAAATTCTATAACGAGCGGTTAAGTGGTTTAGGCATTAAAAGGTAAAAGACAGACGAATAATAGACGGAGTTACTTTCGCTTTTGTAATATTTGTATGGATACGTACATAACAAGAAAAATCAATAAAATCCACGCAAATACTATGATAACATTTCAATAGAAATTGATCACTCCCTATCAGATTTGTGTACTGTCTTAATGAACGATCAAAGCGAAGCACCCAATATAAATGGAGGGCGCTGGTCCTTTAGTGAATAATTTAAAGTAATCTTTAAGGGAGAAATCGTTCCGTCATCAATTCTAAAGGAATTATTTATAAAATCAGTGTGCGTGAATCAGATATGATAGCTCGGTTCAGTGGTCCTTTGGTATAAAATTGTGCAATGTTTTCCATTATTGAGTAGATACGGAATGTTTTGAATATTTATAGGTTGTTATTTATTCTGGTTTGATGTGCTCCTGGTCGGATCATAAATAAATTAAAGGCTGTTACGTAAAGTCTTACAGAAACACGATATTAGTCTAAAGTTTCATAGTTAGCAGTGTAATTCTGAAAGTAAAATCACCTGTCATCTGCGAAGTAAACATTAGTGACATAGACTGATAGTGTGAACTGAACATTCCGGCAAATATTTTTTATAGATTAATCTAGATCCCTAATCTCTGCTTCAAAACTGAATTGAACCTTACAAAATCCCGTTGAATATTTAGTTAAAGGCACGGTAATTACTAACACTCAGCGAAATATCTCAGCTTAAGCCATTAGGGACAAAAACGTTGGTCTTTTTTCATCCGATTATGAATCTTTAGAATAAAAGCGGCCAGTGGGTTCTTTTTAAAAACTTTGAGACAAAGCGGGTCAAGGCCCAAACAATTGAGTGGGTTAATTAAACAAATTGCTACGTTAAAAAGGTATGTTATTTTTTTGTTGTTTTCACAAAATTAAATTTTGCACAACAGGTCAAGGTTTTAGAAAAATGTGTCAGGTTTTAATAATTGCGGACGATTAATTCTTATGGAAATCACGAAGGGCATGTTTCAAAATGTTATGTTAACGAAATAATGGAATGAAATAAACACTCTCCACTTTGTTAAAAACGCTCTTTCTCTTTTTCTTTCTTTGCTCTTTGGTGGCCAATAAACTAATAGACTAGTCTTTTAGTTTTGATTTTCAAGAAAAAGTTAGTCAAGATAAGTTTGGTTTGCTTTCCCCTCATTCCACATGAATATAATATTGCCATTAACAAAAGTTGAGATCAACCTTGTACGATTTTTGTCACCTGTATGGATTTTCACCCTATAAAACAAAAAGTCAAAAACTGTCTTCCTTTTAACATATCAATTATGATGGCGCTTCAACTGGACTAATTCACATAAACACTATCAGAGAACTTAGTCGTATTACATAATGACTACAGCGAACTTGTCACTTACAGGTGCACTCACCACTTACAAAGTTTGCTTAGTTGATTAAACTAGGTATTTACAGATATAAAGATAATCATAAAATCAAATAATTTAATACAAATAAAATCAAACATGTTAATAGTAATAATTCAGTGAAATTAAAACACACATGACATATAAAAAAATAACGTCAAATATGAAAAACATTTTCGGTGCAAAGACCGTGAACGTCAATTAAAAAAAAAATCATTCAATTCACAGCCGCCTCACATGACTCGTCAAAGTAAAGCTCATAGGTGCGTTCAAATCAATCTCCACACGGTAGATCGCTCTAAAAGTACCGCCCAGTGGGACTCACAAAGATTATTTAGGAAAAAATATATACGGGAAAAATTCTGTCGTTGTTTTGTTTCAATAGACTGAGAAATTCTTCTGTCCCTGCTCATGTAGCAGGAAAATGCTTTTATCTTGCAAATATGTGCGATATTTATTATGTCCTATAAACTGATGGAAGAGGAATTTGCTGTATTATCATGTTTGTGGTGGTTCTATGTCAACTTAGGAATTTGCTGTAATTGGTACATTTTTATGAAAGTTGTATCCCTTTACCATTATTAATATCATAACAAACATAAGAGAGTACTAAGGGTATAAGTGGCGCCAAATACACTGACGAGCAATATAAAAAGGACACTTGCAAAGTGACTAAAGAAATCTAAATATCTAATAAACCACACAATTTAGCTTAATGAAGTAAAAAAAAATCTTGAAAACAGTATTATATTCCACATTAAATCCTTACTACATACTGGCCTTTTTGAAGTCATGGATAGAAAAAAGTAAAAAACAAATTGTCACCTTTCATAATTTTAGATTACATTTCAATACTTTTATTTTCGCGTTGAGTTAATTATTGTTTTTACCTTTGCGTATCGATTTTTTAACTTAAAGTGCTTACGGCAGACGGTGACTTGCAAATAAAGATATCATCAATCATCCAGCCTCTCACACTGAGGAATGTACCAGGATCATCACTATGGTCCAATTGGGGAGATCCCACATACAAACGTCCAGAACAATGGGTGTGAGACATTCTACTGTCCAACAAGTACTTCGGAGGTTAAAGGAGACTGCACCTAACCTAAGAAGACCAATTAATGGCAAGCCTAGGTGTACAACGACCCGAGAAGATCCATTCATTTTGTCAACGATATTAAGAAATCGACATCAGACGGGAGTTGCGATCCAGTAACAACTTTTGCAGATCCAAAGGAATCCAATCAGTGAGTGGAAAAGCAGGAGACGTCTTGCAGATGCCAATTTAAAGCCTTACCAGCCAGCAAATGGCCCAAAACTCTAACGGCATCATAAAGTTGGAAGATTAAGATATACCCGTGAGCACATCAAATGGGGTGAGGACGAATCGGGCAGAGTAATTACGGATGCTTTTAACGTTCTGCATCGTTCTCACATGCATAATTTCAACATGAATGATGTAACCAATATTTTGTAACCATATTTTGATTTAAAAGAGTGTCCATGGAGTTTCTTGCCCATTCTTCTCCATAGGTACCTACTACCCTTTGGAATGGGCAACTAGCTTCATGTTTCTGACTGACCGACCCCTTGGCAATTCAAAAGTGCCTGTAATTGGTTTATTTGAAATAAATGCTTTGAGTTTGAGTTTAATGTTCTCTGATAAATCGAGATTCATGTTAAATAATCATGACAAGTGACGTCGAGTGCACAGATGGCCAGTAGAACGTTTCATTCAAGCATGATTCGAAGAAAAAGTCCCATACGGGGGAGGTTCTGTACACGTGTGGGCAGGTATTTCATCACATGGTCACACGGCGCTAGTGCCGATAGAATTAATGGAAATCTGACCGCTGTGAGATGCGTAAACGAGATTTTCAATAAACATGCCGTCCGTATTTGGTCAATATGGGCGACAATGCATTGGTGTTGCTGTACAGCTCATGTGATAAACAAGTAGCTTCAAGACGTCGATCCATCGAATGGAGTGGCCAGCGAGAAGCCCTGGCCTAAACCCTATCAAACATTCCTGGGACGAGTTTGGCAGACGTGTTAGAAGCCGAAATCTTCTGCCTCCAGTCACACTTCATGCCCTGAAAAATGCACTTATTGAAGAATGGTAGAATATTCCTCAGCATATGCTGAGGAATCTGGTACTCAGCATGCCAAATCGTGTAGTTAGAAGCAGTATTGAGAGCACGCGGAAGCAATACGAAATATTGAATGATGAAAAAACTAAGTTCAATTTCCGTAAACCCACTTTAAGAGTTAATTGTGTTTTATTCAAATAAATGGACAAATTTTGTCCATCTCTAACAATTATTTTTTTTAACCGACTTCGCAAAAAGGAGGAGGTTCTCAATTCGACTGTATTTTTTTTATGTGTGTTAGCTCAGAACTTTTTCTGGGTAAATCGATTTGGATGATTCTTTTTTATTTGAAAGCTGGTGCTTTACATGTGGTCCGATTTAAATTTGATCAAGTTCTGACCACAAGTTTTTGAGTTATCCTTAATACTGCGTATTTTTTCCACTTAGTTTATATTGATGATATTTTAATAATTTCCTGTCACGGTTATTTACATATCAAGTAGTTGTATACGAATGTGTGTGGAGTAGGTACCACAACTAAAAAGTGAAAAATAAAAACTTTTTTACAAAAAAAAAACAATGGACTTCCAAAAAAAAACGTGAAAAATAACTTTAATTTCGGAAGTCGGTGACCAAAAACGAAAATACAAAACCAAAGACACCGACTTCAAGTTATTTTTCACGTTTTTAGTGTCTTTTTTGGAAGTCGGTTGTTTTGTTGTAAAAAAGTATTTATTTTGTTTTCATTTGGTGTTATTTTAATGCGTTATTAAATACATTTGACTGTTGCTTTTCACTTCTACAACCAATCTTGCGTGGTTTCGGAAATATTTCATTATAAGTAAGTGGCATTTTATATTACTCGTCGATTCTCTATTGGTTTAAGAATAATTAATGATTAGATGTTAGGAACCCTTTGAAATTCGAGTCCACTTGGAGAGTTGATAATGATAATATTGACAAAGTTAATTATATAACAGCTAACGATGATACAGTTACGGTGAACGAGTGTACTCCAATAAATTGTTTTTAACCAGAATTAAGACCGAGGGAGCTATAATTAACAAACGCCACGTATTAAATTAACTGAAGTAAACCCAACAGGAACCGAGTACCAAACCATAAGCTGCTATTCGTAATGCTTTTAAAATGCTCTCCCTTTTATAATCCAGATGACATAGTTAACCATTACAACAGACTGCCACTCACCCAGATTATAAAATAAAAAAGCATAACCCTTTTAACTTAACCGCAACCCGGAAAGTTTAGCGCACACGCTGTTGTTGTCACTTAAATTTTATTTCATCGTTATGAAACATTAAAAACTCGCCCCTACAAAATAACTCTATTTCTGAGTGTTTGCATCGCCCGACGCATGACGCGACGCAGTTTATGTTTTTAATTATATATTGTGGATTATGGACGCTTACCGTAAATATTTTTGGATGGATTTCTTTGGTAACTTCTAAATACTAGTGGCTCTGTGAGCCGTACTGCTGAGCAGCTGTCTTTGCATAGCTTAAAACTGAGTAAATATTCAATATATATATTTATTTAAATATTTTTTTTATATATTTCTTTTTTGTTACCTTAAAACAAAAAGCGTGCGCAAAGATCGCGGAATGGCTGAAATATGTTTTTTTTACGTTTTCAACCCCTATATCTCCGCCATTTTAAAAAAAATTGAGAAAATAACTCAACAAAAAAAAAAACAAAATTATAAAACCTGCTCACAAAATTTCACGAGAATCGGTTGATAAATGTGACCTGTAGAAGAAAACAGCCGGACTTCCGGACATACGAAAACATTTTTGACCACGATGAAACGGAGATTCTTCGCTCTCGCTTCGCGCTCGCTCGGTCAATAATTTGCTAGCTGCGTTCTGCGGTTTCACCCGCATGGAGATTTGCAGGGGAACTGTACAATTAATTGACGCAAAAACTATCCACATAATATTTTCTATGTTAGTTGGGAACAATGTAGCTTTCTTTGAATAAAATTTTTATTTATAATCGGACCAGTATTTTCAGAGATTACAGATAAGATCAGATTAGATCCCTCTAAAATCAAACAACTTTAACTCTTGGTATAGATATAGATTATCAGTAAGCTGTGCGATATTTATAAAAAAATATGAATTTTATTAGCTAGCTGTCCTGACTTTCGCCGAGGACGAAAATCTATACAGCCAGTGGGTGTTCTATTTTTAGCAATAGATTTACTTTCGTGTTCCTTCACAGATTTTGTTTTTCTTATCTATCAGTTTTAGTTTCGTCAATATGCCTGCTTTTTCTTTGTATTTTGAATATCTATTACAATAGAATATCATTTATTTCTGAGTATATGGTACATTAAGATCATTATGATTATTAAAGTTAAGAACTATAGTTGTAGTAGTGATTTTCTAAGCCTTACCGATTACGAAAGGAAACAAAGTTATTACAGATAAGAAAACAATAATTATACCACACAATTTAATATTTTGAGTAATTCTCAAAATATTGTAAGGGAATTTTTGCTAAATTAATCATTGGAAACATTTTATAAAATTTAAAACTTTCTAAATCTGGAAACCATTACAGGAAGAAAAGAAAGAAAAAGAAAGAAAAATTGTTTATTCTGCACAAACAAAACGCACCTAACAAATGAACGACATTAATTTAGAGATATACAAAATAGCCAAAAGCCTCGTATTCATGTTACAAAAGTTACAAAAAAAATTTCGTGAAATCGGAAATTAATGTTTACGAGTATCTGTGTTAAAGTCAAAAGAGTTTTGGAAAGAAATTCCGGACGATACAAAATTAAATAAATGCCGTGAGAAACTAACAAAATTAAATATATGGAATTCATATTCACTTATATTATCTGTGGGCCCTAGTACGAACACGCGGAGTACACGTTACGTAAATTCGAACGATATTATAATTGAAAAGACTTGTGACGCACATAATATTTACTCAGTTTTAAGACTTTATTATATCTTTATTCATATATATTCTTTATTTTTATTCATATCTTTTTCTGATACTTATTGTGCTTGTTGCAAACATTTTACCTAAATGCTACTGGATAGCAGTATTTTCGTTTAAAAACTCGTTCGAATTTAAATTACGTTTATGTGGCGCGTTCGTGCTAGGGCCTCAGAAAACCAAAGTATCTGTGACTGTAACAAAGTATCTGCTGTCCGGTTTTATCTAGACGACATAGTTATACCAGCAGCATTTTTAGAATAAAAATCCAATCCATCTATTCCAGAAAATCCAGAGTCTAGGACTCAAAGTCCATTATCGATTACGTGAGTGATGTGCCGGAACAAATCCGTTTCGTTACCGAAACCGATGTTGCCTAAATGAGCTCAATTTTTTACCCGACTCGTTTTCATAGTGGCCAATTTGTTAGTGCACGCTTCGCTGCTAGATACATCATGCGAGCCTCTCAAATTCACCTCACAGCCAATTACAGCGCTTGTTATTGTTGAAAAATGTCCGACAATTCCTCACTGATATTGTTTCGTGTAGTTTTATGGATAGTTGATTGTCTGGAATATTAAATTGGATAAGAGTTTTCGATGGCAAAGCATTGGTTGTGTTTTAAAATTGAAGTTTTTGAATACTATGTCATTTTGTCTTCATGCTAAGAAGACAGCCATTTTGTTAAACCATCAAGCTTGTAGGCAATGATAATTTATTACAATTTGTTACCGGAATTTCAGTTGAATTTAGAAAGTTACAATTGGCCGTCTATCTACCAATTAACGGTCTCGTTTATAGCGTAATAGGTATTAACGTGTTTACTTTAAGGAGCGATGGAGAAAATCTAAAGACAAAACGCCCACGCTGATGTTGCCCTGGCGCTGCGAGTAGCAACCAGTCCCTAATTTTATTGTTCAAAGAAGCCATTACTTTTTTAGATTTTTTTTTAAATCTTGAGTAGATAATAATGATAAAAAAAGTTAATTAGTACAAACTACAACTCAAACTCACAGCATTTATTTCAATTAAACCATTTACAGGCACTTTTGAACTGTCAAAGAGTCGGTCAGTTAGAAAGTTGAAGCCAGTTGCCCATTCCAAAACGTAGACGCTATGGGAGAAGAACGGGCAAAAAACTCCAAGTACACTCTTTTAAATCAAGATATTATAAAATCCAGGGTACATTATTCTTGTTGTTTCTGTAATATGTGAGAACAAAGCAAAAAAATATATTAAGAAACAATTCAAAATATAAGACTTCAAGTAAAACTAGATGACCAGTCTCAACCGACGGCGCCCGTTCACGAACATGACGCGTGGATCAGTACCATCTAGCTCAAACATTTTGTAGGGAACCGAATGATCCAAAACACGATCAACTCATATCACTAGATTTATTAGGGTTTTAAGGTTCATATCATTTATATTAGAAAGAATTTCATATTGTGCGGTTTTTGCAATGTAGGTATGCAAATAAAATGGTAAGTGCACACGTAGAAATATCACTCTTTAACTATCCTCTACAATTTACTATTCACGGCGGGGTCCACTCTAATTAATAAGCTCTCACAAAACTCCCAAGTTTAACTCATCTGAGACACAGTTTTAATTCTATCACGTCATCTCCTATTTTCCAGTCCCTCGACTTCTGTACAGACTGTGATTTGAATAATAAACACCGCATCAAGGTCGTCTGGCACAGTTTCCCAGTCTGTCCCCAGTTCACTCATTTCCATTCCGTTACTATCTCTATCGCTAATTCTACCAAATCTAATACTCGTAGTATGTTCAACTCTTTCAATGCATCGCTGGTAGGGTCACATGCTGTTTTGTATTCCTCGCCCTCTCCTAAGCTGTTGTCTTGTGAATTCCAGATGAGTCCCTCATCCCCGCGACCTCGGCCCCGCCCCGCTCCTCAGGTACCGGTTTCGTATCCTTCTCTTCATTTTTAATTACATTTTTCATTTGTTTATTCATTAGTACTTCATTATACTTTCATCTGTTCGTAGCGGCTTAATTTTCGTGTTTTCGTTGACAGCACGAGATGTTTTGTTGGATAATATTAGATGGAATTTGGTTGGGCGTGCGGCGTAGCGCTTTTTGAATTTGCATGAACTCAACGCGAGATGATCCATGCCGTAGAGTACAGATTGTGTAGTTCATGTTGGTTGACCTCCATCGGATAGAGTAAAGTATAAACAGATGCATGGTTGTCACTGATGATACCAAAGAAAAGGAACCGTAACTTTTAATTCAATATGAAGGAGAAAAGAAATATTGCCGTAACAAAATTAACTCGAAACTTTGCCGACGAGCTATTACTGTCAAAAACTGTGCCACAGAAAGTAGAATAAAACTTTATTGCCAACATCCAAATCGGTGGGTTGCCATGATAAAAATAAACGTTTTAGTCGTTACGTCAACCAGTGTTTGGAATTGAGTAAGTTAGAGAAAGCCATAATGCTAAGTTAAACACTTTTTAAAGTCAAATTAGGTTTAGTCGAAATGGAATTGGCTCGGCTTGGCTTTTAAAGTTGCATCATCATTATTGTCTTGTTCGAGTAGGCTCTTAAAAGAGTTATAAAGGATTTCAGCTGAGCTTGGGTACCAGTGATTTATTTACATTTAAACTTCAATTTATCTTCATACGAGTGTAACTGTTTGGAAAATTCCATAAGTAGAGAACTAAGAACATTTTACGTCAATGGTCTTATGAGATTAATGTTCCAGTTATTTTGCACGTGACATTAGGTATTAAATTAAAACTCATTGATCGAGGACTTTTGTTGACCCTTTACAGCTTGGAAACCGTTTGTTGTTAAAACCCGAACCCTAGCGTAACTCCTAAATGTTACTAGTTTCACTACCCGAGATTTGAAAACCTCACCTATCAGCCCTAAATTCCCAATTGCATACGATTTGTAAATATGCAAGCATTATTTCGTGCTTGTACTGTAACTGTCATTGGATTGGATTGTGTACTTTAATGTTATGTAGTGAAGGTTCTGTTTCATTTGTTGCAGCTGCTGCGGCGACCATATGGGGTTCTCAGGATGTGTACGTGAAGAAAGGCAGCACAATATCGCTGACGTGTTCAGTGAATGTGCACTCGTCGCCGCCTTCCACCGCCTCCATTTTATGGTAAATCTTATTGTTCATAATATTTACGTGGACGGTGCGAATATCTGCGTTTCTATTTGGCTGAATTTTACTATTAGCCTTGGACGAGCCTTTTGGGCTTCTTATCTTGGGTTCGTCGTAACAGAAGAGTGTTGACATAAATTTATGTTAATTTGTTTTTAGAATGAAATATCCTGTTTCATCGTACACAGTGAAACTGAATAATTAGCTCTAAATTGAGTACATATACAAGGAACTGAAGAAATAATAGCTCCAATAAAATACTGCACGAGACAATGAAAACATTTAACCCAACAATACAGCCAACACTGGACAAAATTAATTCAAGCAAAAATGTGTTGAAAGCAGAACGTTCTATTCTAAGAATGTTGTTGTCAGTCTAAAAGTTTTATAAAGAGAAAATTACGTATTTCACAAAGTCAATTCCAACCTATTTTTACACAATCACAGCATTAATAGTTTAACCTGCTCATATTATGCAAACCTTACTACGTACATTGTCACTAGCTTCCGAAATATTTTACTCAAGTGGCGATGGTAAACTTTGTTACTTATAAATAACTAGCAGACCCGACCGACGTTGTCCTGTCTTAAATTGAAAAGTTCATACAAATAAGGACGATCAGTTTTCCCGAATTTAAAAAAAATCCCGGCAACTTTTCAAATTTTTCTTTCCGTATGAACCTGATTCGAACTATTACGAACATTTTAAAATAACAATTTGCCAAATCGGTCTAGCCGTTCTGTAGTGATGCACTTACCAACGAACATAATTTCATTTTTATTATATCACTACACTAGTGACCCGCCCCGGCTTCGCACGGGTAGTAGGGCATAAATATAATATATATGCCTACTTTTTTCTCAGAGGTAATGTCGTATCAGCCTGTTGCGTCGAGCATGTGGTTTAAATTAAAATTTAACTGATGTTCATCCTACTTGGAGTATTTTTTATGTATTTTATTTCCATTCCTGCAAGATGCTGATTAGAAGGTTTTCTTATGACATAGCGGCGACAGGCGCACTGTCGCGATTTTTAAACTTTTTGACCAAATTTACATAAAGCAATAGACAAATTTTGCCAATAACGGCGTTCGCCTAAATGGTAGACATATGCTATCGCGGCACTTTTTTTTTGACCTATTTATGAGTAACAATCCTACCATACATTATTTATGTGTACATCTAACGGTTTCTGAAGCGCACGCCGAGATAACTCTCAAACGGCGGTATTTCCTCCGACTTCTTCAACTATCATTGTCATATTTCAGCCAATTTACACAAAACTTTAATGAATTATAAACTTAAACTTTCCTCATGAATAACTCCGTCCATTGGTGAAAACCGTATGAAAATCCGTTTGGTAGTTTTTGAGTTTATCGCGTATAGACAGACAGACCGACCCGGCGGGGGACTTTGGTTTATAATATGTAGTGATATACAATACATTATTACAATACAAAGTCCTCCTGCCGCGTCTGTCTGTCTTAACACGATAAACTCAAAAACTATAGAACGGGTTTTCATACGGTGTTCATCAATCGATGGAGTGATTCATGAGGAAGATGCAGATGTATAATTTATTAGGATTTTGCGTAAATTAGTTAAAATATGACGATGATTGTTGAAATGTTGAAAAAAATCATGCCGACTGGGAGCTTTACTGGCGTGCACTGCGTAAATCAATAGAGTTATAACTGGATGGAATTTGGCACACTGATAGTTTCTAACCTGGATTTAACATAAAGGGAACTTTTTATCCCGGTAGTACGTTCCCGTGGGATATTTTCTGACATCCACGCGGGTGAAGCCGCGGGTAAAAACTAGTAGATAATAAAAAAAAAACATCATTGCAGGCAAGCATACCTTTAAGAAACATAAATAACAAAATACCATTTACAATTAAAATTTAGAATTTCGCAATTAATTGATATTAATTTAATTTAATGTTAGCAGGAATGTGGAAAGCTATGTACAAATAATAATAATAAATCCTTTATTGTCCGGCAACTGAGGCCCATAGATAAAATACACAAATTATTCTTACAAAATAATGATCTAATACGTATTAAAACACTAGGCACTAGTAATCTATTAAGTACATAGTAAGTTGGGTCGGCGACGTATTACGTTGAGTCGAGGTGTAGCCTTCCACGAAAACGCCGATACACGACACCCTTCGGCCAAAATTCTTCCTTCATGAAGGTCTCGAGGTAATGAGTCGGAACGCGCACCACAAAAGATTTAAAGTTAATTTTTTGGCGCAACCCAACTCAACTCAACTCAACTCTTAAGGTGAACTTGGTCTTTATCATTATGTTCTCCATGATCTCCTCCGCCTTCGTAGAGCGATGTAAACGCGACACGTACAGCTGCGTCGATAGCGGGACGCAACAACATGTTCGGACCAGTCAATGGGGTACCGCACTGATTGCGACAAGCAGGCTTCTTCTTCTTCTCCACACGTATGAAGCCTTCTTTATTGGCCAGTCATTGGCTTGTTACCGTAGCGTGCTTCGAACTAGCTCGGAGGGCCCCAAAGTAAGGGCACCCCTCGTATGCTTAGGTTGCCGCTGGTGTTTTGCTGAAGCTGCAATAACGGCAGCCAAGTAAGCTCGTCGTGGTGTGGACGGGCTGACATTCGTCGGCGTTCCAACGCTGAGAGACGTGGGGAGAGCGGGGCGCGGTTGGGCATCGCTCTCAGTGACGGTGGCCGGCGACGAGTCGAATTTTGCTGACTCGAAACTCTGCTGCGATGGATTGAGTACACCGTGTTGACGCTGTTGGCTGGCTCGTGTGACCTACATACCGCGTTGCATAAATCTGCTACCACGGTTTTTAGATCACTGATGGTGAATTGCGATGCATCCAACTTCAACTGCACTTTGGCCAGGCTTAATCTCAAACTTTTTTCAACACTAATAATGACTTGGAGACTCCTCTCTCCCTTTTCATCCCTGCTGCGGGACGGCATTCGGTCGGCCATTTCTAGCGGGTCGTACAGCAGTGTTTTTGCTCCTCTTCATTGAAGTTGGATGTACAAATCTGGATCACCCTGACGTCGTCCATGACATCCTACTGGCTCTGCAGGATTGCCAGGATCTCGTTCGCCACAATTTCTTCCGGAAGCATCGTATTAGAGGCATTTTCCGCGCTCAAGACAAAATAATTTCCGTTTACAGTGTAAGCGCGTCCGATTGCAACGGCATATTGCACTGCACTGAAATCACCATTTTTCGTAGTTGACCCTTGCGGCTTCAATGTATCATTCGTAAAATTAAATAAATACGTAATTCCCCACTTTTCCACCAGGTATCACGGCAACTCAGTAGTAGACTTCGACTCCCCCCGCGGGGGGATCAGTCTAGAGACGGAGAAGACTGAAGGTGGCACCACCAGCAAACTGCTGGTTACCAAGGCTGCCCTCACAGATTCCGGGAACTACACTTGTGTACCCAACAATGCTCATCCTGCTTCTGTGTCAGTGCATGTGCTTAATGGTAAGTCAGGTAATTGTAGTGGAGAATACAATTTTGCTGATTAAAATTACCAGTCGCTGACACAACTAATTTATTTGTCAAAAAATAAAAAACAAAAGGCCATCTTTATAAAAAAGTAAAGCCTATAAAAAAGGTCACAAGATAAATAGACAGTGTCATGGGAATTAGTATTAACCCTATTATAGTTATGACCATATCAGCCTGCGTGGTAAGACCTCCTGCACGGCGGACCGACGACCTCGTGAAGATCGCAGGACTCCGCTGGGTGAGGGAAGCACAAGACCTGTCGTTGTGGCGATGAACGGAGAAGGTCTATGTTGACTGAACTATGAGGATAAAGTTGAATATCAGTTTAGGTCTGAATTTTTGTCACATTGGCAGGCTTTAATAATAGAATTCCATGTTTTTAATCTCAAAGAATATTAACTAACTGTTGTCGGCGAGGTTGGTGTTCGGTTGTTTAAATTTAAAGTCCACTTTAGATCACCTCATGGAGGGCATAGGGTCCTTTTGCAAGCTTTAATCTGCTTATCTTCAACAACTGTGTTTTCCTTCCGTCCAGGTGAGCACCCAGCCGCGATGCAGACGAGCAACCGAGCGTCGTCCTACCTCACGTCACAGCTGAGCTGTGCCATCGTCACCTACCTGCTGTCGTCAGCCGTCTGCAGATGATCGGCTTAACCGCCATCCGGTCACGGGGGCATGGAGCGTTCTTTATTTAAATATGGAAACACACGGGCAACTGAAAGTGCGCAACTCCTGGCAACTGCTATACATTCTTGGCAGTTCTGTATATTGATCGGTGTTGCTGAGACGTTATAATTGCCACGAATTGCGCCATAAAGTTGTCCGTAGGCATAAGCGCACATAGATACCCTACTTATCCATTCCATTTTATTGAAACACGACATTCCATTCACGAAAATGGAATAATTTATTCTTTCTTCGTTATTTTTGCAAAGTTTGCTTTATAAAACGGAAAATATAATTTTGTAACTGAAGTTATTTGATTATTATAATTAAATATACAAATCCTTTTGGCAAGTAATACAGTTTCAATATTGAAACAGGACTCGGATATTGCACTCACTTCTCTTTTACTGTTAGCACAAATATCAGTTTGTGTAGAGGACCAATTGAGTTACTTTATTTAGTTAGTAGCCAAAATACTCTTTTAAACGTTAATACAGTGGAATAAATTGTGATATATGTTGTTTTAATATTTACATTTATATTAGAAACAACAACAAAAGCTCCACCCCCTCTAACGTTGTAGAGTTAATATAAAATTAAATAATAGTTAACATAGGAATTGTTATTATAAAAATAATTGTCATTTTTGCAAAATTTCAATTCGTGATTGTGATGTTACTCGGCAGTATTATTGTATAATTTATTTAAAATAAATGAAATATAATTTCGTAAACCTCGTTTAATAATGCTAATATTTTAAATGAAAACGTAATTATTATTTTTCAAAAAAATAGGTAATTTTGTTGACGAATTATTATTTAAGAAACAAGTGAATGTAAAACATTTTTTGTAAATAAAGTAAACTATACGTAATAATGTAGAATAAATAAAGTTTATATCAGATTGCATTGTAAATATTTCGTATTGTTGTAAATACAAAATAAACGAGTTTAATACATAAGATTGGATATTATAGTACCTAGTGGTTCTACCATTCGAGTGGTGAAAAACAATTTTCCTTATTTTGTTCTTAGAACAACCTATTTAAAATTAACTTAAGCCTCTTTTCGTCGGAAATGGGAACTTTACCTAATGATAGATTAATTAATGTAAGTAGGTACAGTACCGGTTCTTCTTTATTTTTTTATTTGAAAGATTTCTAAAGAATAATTATGTTATTTCATGTAGCATGTATTCTGAAAATAATACATTTTGCAAATTATTTCATACCTTCATATTTTGTGCTGACATGATTCATAAATACTAAAGCGTGGCTAACAAGAACTGATTACCAATTTGGTGACTACTTATTATTTAGTTAAAATAATATTATTATGCACATTCACAACACCGTTTCTTATTTTCAACCACAACAAACCAACATATTTAAATTAAATTAAAAATACTTTTACATTCCAACTTTTAAAATCAGAATATTACTTTCCATAATTCGTTCATATAACACTTTAACTCTACACGAACACAAAACATTGGAGTGTTTATCCTTAAGCAGAGTGCACACTGATTGTTTTAATTACGCAGTATGTTCCGTAAAGTAAAGACCGTATTTGACGCAAACAAAACCGCGCAAACTTGGTCCTTTCTCCCTCGACTAATACGTGATTCACCTGTGGGTGTTGCAGTGTCAAATAAGTTTGTGTTGAGAATTCCAAACAGGCAACTTGGGCAACAAGCCTACGGTGAAACTTCGCCTTTACACGTTTTCGCTAGCTGCAGACTCACCTTTGTATCAAACTTTTCCTTTTTATCTATGTAATGAAACATTCTAAGAATCCATATTTCTGATGACAAGAGGCTTCAAACTGTAATTACTAGGGAATAAACGACAAATAATTATTAAGAATCTATTGACTGTTTTCCACTAAAACTTTTATGTATAAACTGAATTTCATCGCAGGTACTAGAATTTAATTTCCATGTTAATCTAGATCCGTACAGAGTCAATTTACGCTGCGTAACACGAGACTTATTAGGTTTACGGCGTGGAGTAAATTTGGGGTTATTTAAGGCGGAGTGTCTAATTGATTCCCCCGCGCAGCTCGGCACTCGCGCGTACATTGGGCTCTCGTACCACTAGAGTGACGCTGCGGACTGTTCACTTTTTCCATCTTCTTGTATACTTGTAAAGTAGTTAATACTGAAATATTGCGATAGTATGGTAGCTGAAATATACCTAGCTATGTTCCTTTAAATAAAGCGTAGTATGATGTTATTAAATGTAATTCGACGACTTATTTGTACGGTTGAACGGAATGACGTTTTTAATAGTGGGTATTCGTGTGAATATCCGACAACTGATTATTGAAGGGGTTGATTTTGTTTCTTTTGTATCTTGTACATAAATTGTAATAAGAAAAAAGGGAGTATTAATAAATATTATTAAAAATTCCGTATTTTATTTTATCACTAGCTTCCGACCGCGGCTTTGTCCGCGTGGTATGTCAATAAAAAGTAGCCTATGTCTCTAGGGTTCAAAGTATCCCCATACCAAATTTCATAAAAATCGGTTTAGCCATTTCGGAGATTAGCCGGCACAAACAGACAGACAAAGAAAATGTAAAAAAAAATATTTTTTTATGAGTACCGTATATACTTTCATATGCATTTAGGAAAAAGCTGTTATTTTGACATTACAAACAGAGACTTCAATTTAATTTATTTAATAATAATCACGAGACTATTAGTAACGGGATACCAATCCGATTGAAATATAATTATCTGTAAACAAAACTGTGGATGATACAAATGGATGTGTCCGAAATGCAAAATAATGAAATGTGGTGTAATGCCATATCGGTTACATTTTATCAGGTGGAAACAAATTTTATATTATTATTTTTGCATTCAAAGGAAAATGCTTAAACATGTAAACGCAAAATGAAATCAAATACGCCTCGTATATGAAGCACTCACGTGAACATCTTATTTGCCTTCTCATAATAAAATCGCATTAAAACCAACTCAGGAAAACCGATTTAGTACGAGAATAAGCAAAAAGATATCTTTACTCTTTTGAAGTGGAGTGCCAATCTCGGAAATTATATTTTTTCTTTCCATAATCTTGCTAAGTACAATATTTTTTTTAGGAGGAATAAAATCGTCGGGTGTATCAACCGGGTGGTACCTTTTTAAGCCGTCGTCTCGATGTGATGACACACGCACGCGTATATTTAGGTCGGCGGATTACCGGCGAGTCCGCACCATGCTTTATTTTACTTTGTTGAAATTTTTATAGGAGTCTCGTAATCTCGGTTACGGGGATTTTTTATCAGGATTTAGATTGGCGATTTATGGCGTTTTGTTTTGGCGGCTGTTACTGAGCGCCTTATATAATGATCCCTATAACATGGAGGTAAATGAATAGAAACTATAATTTTAATCAAATTAGTCTAGCTTCTTTTTTTCAACCCATTTCAACCTTGTCCTAACAATTCTTATTACGTTACGATTTATTTCATGTTAAGCTGCTGATGCCCGGCAATATCGGTTTTTAAAAGAGAGTTCTTACTTTGTTCATCCCTGATTAATCACTAAAGACTGTACCTGTGCAACAACGAAACATTTTACCTAACTAACTCCAATTGAAAATCTAACCCAAAGCCAGTATCCTGAGCATCGCTCCACATTGATTTATCCCCACGAGTGGACAGCAATAGACAAACGTACAAATAATTCCGCTCGACCCACTATCGGGAATGTTCGACCGAATAAACATGGCTTGTTCGCACAAGATTGCACAAGACTCCGACCAGCGCACAAAGACTGCACACCACAGTATGAATGAGACAAGCTGTAGAACACGTTTACGGAACTAGGTGCTGTAGAGAATAGACGGTGTTTTGTATTATAAAAGCTTTATATTTATTTATTTAGAAAACACATACAACTATCATCACAGGCTTACCTGATACAGTAGTGTAGTTATAGTTATAATAGCTTACAAAGATTAGACTTACAATTATTATATTATTATGAACAACCAAGAGTAATTTTACAAATTTATCCAATTCAAATGATCGATTTTCCAGTCTATATGCGTTTTCTTTTATTTAGCTAAAACCCGCGGCCTAACAGTCCTTTGTGCTACAAGTCTTGTATACATAGTCTGCACCCGTATTTCGTAACATATTTTGAATGACAATCCTAACAATACAGCAAAATTCAAAATGCTTGAAATGTTTGAAAAATGCATCTGCTCGACAGCAAAAACAAACGCGGTGAATATATTTGAATTGTCCAAATGAAGAGGCATTGCATTTCGAGTTTGTTACGCAATGACGATGCTAGAGTAACTATTTGTGCTCTTCTTCTGAGTTACACGCAGCGGCTTAAATCAGATTTGAAGAACGGGATATTGACGAAAGTTAATGAATATGTTCATTTGGATGTTACTGAAAATTCTATATTAAGCTTGTCTAAGTTCTGGGCTGGCCCAATCTAGATTGTCTTTGAGGAAGAAAAATATAAGGCTACAGATAAGTAGCGCTCTACTAGTCTTCATACTCTCAGTCCCCAACCGTGAAACTGCAGAGAAGTGTGGCCGCTGCGATTGATGAAAGGTTCGGCTATTGTGCTTAGCAGGTATTTAGTTGTTCGATACTTTGTACCACAAAGTCTACAATAGATAGATAACTATATTCCTCTCAAAGATTTAGGTACGTTGTGGTTTTATCAAATGATAGCTGCTGATTTTTGAGAGGCCAGTATGTAACGATGAAGTTTCTTAGAACTTAGAACAAAATTATAGTTACCCGTCTTCAAGCATAAATCCTGACATGACTGCTAAGAGTTTAGCTACATATTATTCTTATTCACACCACCTTCCATGCATGCACTTGTCTCTAAAGTATATAATATATACAAAAAATTATGGTACCTATAAAAGGTAAGGGTCAAAAAAAAGTCTAACACAACATTTTACTGTGCCAAGTTGTCAGTACCGGTGCTCTACCTACTAAATAATACCAGCCTGTTACTGTGCCACTGCAAGGCAAAGGCTCTTCTCATACAGAAAAGGCATCAGCATTGATCACCACGCTTGTTCAAGACAGGTTGGCGATTTCAGACTTATATTAACTATAAGTCCAGGTTTCCTCACGATGTTTTCCTTCACTGACGTCAGTAATGTCCAAAATTAACTCGGAAAGTACATATACCTACTAATTAATTAAATGAACAGACTATCTGTGTTGTCTTTGTCTTCTGCGACTAAATCAACGCTATCACAATATCATATTCCCGCGTCGCTACACCGCTGAAGTTGATATATTTCAGCAGATATTTTACAGTGAAAAATACCGTCGTAACATGATCCTAACTTTAGTTGCAAACTGCTCGGTTTAGTGCAGCGCCTGCTAAACTTACCGTTACAATATCATAACTCTAGCTCCTAGCTCCTAGGGCTATGTTATACCATTCACCATTTCTACGTAAATCGTGGCTTATTTTACTTTTATCTTTTTTCTAAACTACAACGTAGCTGCTTTTAAAAATGTTAATAATTTATTGAAATTTGTATGTTATAATTGTAAAAATTCGTGTTTTGTACCATTACATAATGATTTTAGCATGTCAACAAAATATGTGAATAAACTGCATGCCTGTAGATTAATTCATAGGCAAATCCTCCATGTAAATTACAAAAATATTTATCAAAATTATACTGTGAAATTGACTAAGAAAGGGCAACAATGTACTAAGAACGTAGGTGTACAAACCTGTAGTTTAAAGGATGTGGGTGTACAGACTGACAGTAATATTGATACGGCGACTCAAAAAAATTATGATTTTTTTCGTGAACAAATGTGAGTCTAGCTTAACTATTATGCATCAAAATATAGCCGGGGCATTAAACAAGCGTGATGATATATCGTTTGCCATATTGGAATTAGTAAATGAGGAAATTAGCGTAGATGTCTTGTGTCTTACTGAAACATTCTTGCTTGGAGGGACGGAAAAAAACTTTCGCCTTAAAGGCTTCACGACAGCAGCATACTATTCGAGGAAAACATCTAAAAGGGGGGGCGTCTCTATTCTCATAAAAAATGACATTGAATTTAAAGTTATACAGGAAACACAAAAAATAAGTGAAACATGTGTGTTTGAATGTTGTAGTTTGGAGCTCATTAAATATGGTATAATATTAATTTGTCTTTATAGAACACCTTCATCGAATGTTACAATTTTTCTTAATAAACTAGACACTCTTTTAAGAACTCTCTGTCGTAATACAAGAAAGCAAATTATTGTGTGTGGAGATACTAATATAGATATTTTAAAACAATCTAAAGAAAGTAGAGAATATAATTACTTGTTAAATACGTACAACATAAAACATGTTATCTTAATGCCTACTCGAGTAACAGAAATGACACAAACTTGTATTGATCACATCGCAACAAGTGTTGAAAAAGGTTGTGCAAAAGTACACGACTTGGGTTTATCAGACCACTCAGCCCAAACCTATTCCTGGCCTGTTACAAAGAGGAAGCAGCCGGTTCTAAAATGGTGGTATGAACTTAAACGAGATTATAGTGAAGAAAATAAGGATAAGTTTTTAAAATCAATTTCATGTTTGTCTTTTAGTGACGTATTTGAAGAAACTTTAACGAATGAAGCATTCCGTAAATTTTTCGAAACATTTTCACTATTTTATAACTTGTGTTTTCCTACCATTCGCATAAAGGTTACTAATAAATCATTGAATAAATTAAATTGGCTTACTAAAGGAATAAAAGTAAGTTGTAAAAGTAAAAGCCAGTTCCACTATAAACTGAAGCATAAAAATAATGAACCTCATAGAAAGAGGTACAAAAACTATTGTAATTTATTGAAAAAATGCATTTCAATGTCACGGAAAAGTAATAATACAAATTACATCAATAAAGCTCAAAATAAGTGTAAGGCCGCATGGAATGTGATAAAAAAACATACTGACACAGATATAAAGAATACATGTATCTCAAAAATTACTATTAACAACATTGATTATGTAAATCCTGACTCTATTGCAAATAATTTTAACAATTTTTTCATTAACACTGTTACCAGGAATAGCCCGGCCAGTTCAGAACATTCTGGTTTAAATCATATAGAAAATATTGAATCAATCGGCAATTCTATATTTCTGTGCCCATTGGATTGTAGTGACTTAAAAAAAATTGTGATGTCTCTAAATGATTCCAAGGCGAGTGGTTATGATGAAATTCGCACTGACATTGTGAAATTATCTGTAAATATAATTCTGGAACCACTTTTATATGTTATCAACCTTTCACTAGAACAAGGAATATTTCCCGATATATTAAAGAGATCAGTTGTGAAACCATTATATAAAAGAGGGGACAAAACTCAAATGGATAATTACAGACCCGTTACATTAATACCTATATTTTCCAAAATTTTTGAAAAAGTATTTCATAATAAATTGTCAAATTTCATAGAAAAACACAACATTATAAGTGATGAACAGAATGGTTTTCGCAAAAATAGAAGCACCTCTTTAGCAGCCTTTCAATTAATAAAGTCAATAACGGACTCTATTGATAGCAAAATTCCTGTCTCAGTGCTGTTTATGGATATGAGCAAGGCGTTTGATCATGTCAGTCATGACCGCTTATTAGATAAAGTTTTCAGATACGGAGTCAGAGGAAAAGCGTACGACTGGCTGGAGTCATACCTATCTAATAGAGTACAGGCGGTCGAAATATCAAGTTACAATGCTCTATCTAAAACGAGAGAGTTATTCCAGTCTTCATTTTTGTTGAATCGTTATGGCGTCCCACAAGGCAGTATTCTAGGTCCACCATTGTTCTTGCTCTACATAAACGATTTTCCAACTATTTTGAACCATAAATGTGTACTGTTTGCGGACGATACTACTATTATATTGAAGGGCAACGACAAAAATACTTACGAGCAGGAAATAAACACGGCCCTCCAAACTTCTATAGAATGGCTTGAAACGAACAATTTAAAGGTAAATATTTGTAAAACAAAATTTATGCAGTTTCATACATACCGAACAAAACCTTTGAACCTAAATGTAGCATATAAAGGGGTCTCCTTAACAGAAACTGACTCAGTAAAATTTCTTGGGATAACTTTGGATAAATTTTGTTCTTGGAAAAACCATGTAAATGACATTTGCGGTAGAATAAATAGTTTTGTCTACCCTCTGAGACGTATTAGCTGCGAAATCTCTCGAGACGCCGCAATCACTGCATACCACGGCTATATTTCCTCCATTTTGCGATATGGTATCGTTCTTTGGGGTCGCTGTGTGGAAATTGATCAAGCATTCGTGATGCAAAAAAAATGTTTAAGGGCTATATTTGGGCTGAAACAAATAGATTCTTGTCGCCCTTTCTTTAGAAAATATAAGATACTTACATTACCGTGCATCTATATCTTGGAATCATGTCTATTTGTTTTCAAGCATAAGAATCTTTTTCAGCAGGCGACAAGCTACTATGCCCCTCGATCTCATAATACTAATAAGTTGTATCAGCCCAAGACGAATCTCACACTTACGTCCAACAACAGCTATATTATGTGCATCAAATTGTATAATAGAATTCCAAATACATTAAAGACACTTCCATTTTTAAAATTTAAGCGTATTTTAACAAAAATACTCATTGATAAGTGCTTCTATAGTGTACTTGAGTTTTTGGATTATAAGTTATGAATTTTGTAGCTTGTAGTATAATGTCATTTAATTAATTTAATATAATTTACTAATCGCATGCATTATTCAAGTAATTTAATTTATTTATTAAAATAATTAATGTAATAAGTACCTAAATATAATAGGTCTTTACCTATGAAATTGCCGTTTTGTATGAAAAAATATAATCGAATTTTTTTCATGAATTTTTTATTTGTATTAATCGAAGTAATCACCCATGCAATCAATGCATCTTTGCCATCGCAGTGGCAGTTTATTGATGCCCTTCTTAAAGAAATCAGCTGGACGGGAGGCAACAAATTCTTCAAAGGCATTTTGTACTGCCTCTCGGGTATTAAATTTTTTTCCCGCCAAGAAGTTATCCAAATTCTGGAAAAAGTAGTAGTCTGTAGGCGCAAGGTCTGGTGAGTAGGGCGGATGACGGAGAGCTTCCAACCCCAGTTCTTGCAACTTGGAGACCGTCTGCTGTGCAGTATGAGGTCGCGCGTTGTCGTGCAGGAGCAGCGGAGACGAGCGATTGACCAATGCTGGTTGGAGATGCGCCAGCTTCTCCATCATTGTGTTCAGTTCTTCACAGTACACATCTGCAGTAATGCTCACCCCGTTTGGTAAGAAGCTGTGATGAATCACACCGGCGCTAGACCACCAAACAGTGACCATCACTTTTCTAGGGGTAAGTTTTCGTTTAGGGCATTGTTTAGGTGCTGAACCAGGATCCAACCAACTTGCTGAGCGCTTACGGTTATCAAACAGAATCCATTTTTCATCGCAGGTAACAATGCGGTTCAAAATTCCTTCATTTGTGTGTCTGTTGAGCAGTGCAAGGCACGTCTCGACGCGTACTTCGCGCTGGCGATCATTGAGTTCGTGGGGCACCCATTTGTCAAGCTTTTTTACCTTGCCAATTTGACGCAAATGGACCAATATTGTTTTGACGCTAACGTCGAAAGCTGCTGCTAATTCAGCCGTAGATTGTGTATCATCAGCTTCCACAATCGCCTTTAATTCGTCATTGTCGACCAAAGTCTTCGGACGACCGCGAGGTTCATTTTTCAGGTCGAAATTTCCAGAACGGAAGCGAGCAAACCAATAACAGGTGGTGCGTTGGTTTGTAGAGTTAGCTCCGTAAACGTCGTTGATGTTGCGTGCCGCTTGTGCCGCGTTGCTGCCACGACGGTACTCATATTCCATAATTACTCGAATTTTTAACGTATCCATGATGACGAAAAAGATTGAAATGCGATGAAAATGTAACACTAATCAATAAAGAAATGACTACTTTTAGAAAAAAAAATCCATGTTTTTAAAATAAAATTAATTTGAAATTAGAATTCATAGCCAAACAAAAATTATTTTGATTTGAAATGGCCAGTACTGCAGAACGGCAATTTCATAGGTAAAGACCTAATATTATGTAAAATTTGCACGCCGAAATTAAAGGCATAATAAGAGATCGTTAATTTATCATAAGAACTTTCTGTACCTTATTTATGCAAATAAATGATTTTTGATTTTTTGATTTGATTTTGATTTATAAAATTGTATACGTTTAGGAGGACTTGAACGACACAAGGACTTGTCGGTCCTTATGTCGTTCCATAAAGACAGACAAGTCCTTGTGTCGTTCAAAGTCCTGAATTCAAGTTTCTTAAACTGGTATCAAAGCAGCTTAGTTGTGTGTACAGTAAATAATATACAACAAATAGACCAATAAGGAGAAGCACTAATCAAGGCTCGTACACACTGGCGCGACGCGACGCCTGACACAAAGGCACCGCGTGTCGCGCGTCGAGCGGCGCCTTTGTGTAGCGCTGTCGCGTCGCGCCTGTCTGTGGGAGCCTTCATAGTATTATAAATCATAGACATCAAGTTTTTTTTTTAGATTGTAGCTACAATACGAAATAAAAAGTATTGGTTTAAAATATTCGGGGCCTATGTAGACACACATCATGGAAAGTTTTGGTTTCGCCTATAGCTAGAAATAAACAATTTCTAGACTGAATAGTCAAGTAAATGCCTGTCTAGACATTTAATCGGCAAGATAATACCTACCGAGTGATCTAAATGAAAAATCTCCTGAGAGACTTAACTAAAAAAAAACACGTGTGGCACTCGGGGACTGCCGCGGTAAAGCTATTGCATAGCATTTTTATCAACTTATGCAATTATAATTTTATTGTTAAATATCAGATGATATTTGGGGCTGGCTGACCTGAGGGTACACTAGCGAGAATTGTAAATAAAACAACTGTGTACTGATCTGACTCGATAGCTCATTTATAATAAAAATACCTTTTTGCTTATGTACTATTCGCGGTAACGAAACCATAGCGACTTCCAAATCGACGTCAACGCCATTTATCGAGCACGCCGGAAGCTTTACAAATAGTTAAGTCGTAAACAATTTTTTATTTTTTTTATTTTTATTTATGAAGTGTTTTTTTTTCTTTGATATTAATTCAAGTACAGTCGTACCATATACATACACGTTAAGCGAACGCTCGGCCGAGCTACATGGTAGGCGGAGTGGGGGATGTTAGGTTTTATTTTCGTTACGGAATTTCTTGATTCGGTCGCCGCGCTCAAAGCCCGCGATAAAAGCTATGCAATAGCTTAAAAAGAAGTTCTTCAGAAACATGCTTAGTCATTACAAAAGAACAAAAATACGTCAAAATCTCCGATTGTTTACTGCCGTCAAATGCGATCGCAGAACAAACAGCCTAACCCGATATATGTATACCGCGTTTCACAACAATCTCAAAAGCGATTCGTGAAATTTTTGCCTGTCGCGAGATAATAAGCCGCGAGATACGCCCCGAAGAGGTCTTAGAGCTGATGACGTAACGACGTGGCTAAATATCGGGATGATACGATGTGTGACGTCGCTACTGACGGAGATCGTCTTTGGATAGTTTGATAGTTGTTTGACTGATTACGCTAGACGAATGTGACGTTAGTACAGACGGGTAAAATGTTTGGATCATTGATATATGTTATACTAGATTAGTAATTACCGCGCCAAGGCGTTGCCACTGGACATTTATGGCCACAGCCATATGCGTAGCTGACGTCGGTTCAGTGTATTAGTAACTTATACTTACTTATACACACTTTATATATGTTTATGTTATATGTGTGAGTGAGACAGATATATGTTAACTTTTAAATGTTTAGTGGTTACAAAGCTACGTCGCCGTCGTCGCATTTAATTAGTGGTTACACTTTTTTTGACACATTTTAATGAGGTTTGCTTGTCTAGTGTATTTAACTCAATGGTTTGAATGGTTTGTGTAGTGTAATGAAATATAAGTCTGGATTACGACTGCTTTAATGTCATAATCAAACACAGACAATCCACAACACCTTCCCTTTAAATAAGATAAAATAATAATAATAAACAAACGTAAAATAAATCATCAGTTCTACATTATAAAAATATGTACCTATACAAATTATTAAGTCTTACTACGGCTATGAGGTGGCGAGTAAGATGACGATACATTTATATTGGTACTTGGCACATAGACATCATCCCTATCACCCCCCGAGAAATATTCATCATCAATATCAGACAAAATATTGTCTGCAGGGTCCTTCACAGTCCTTATCAAATGTCGATGATTACGGCAATAGATACCTTTATTAATGTTTAATATATTTTAAACGTAAGTGACGTGTTTAAAACCCCATTCTAAAGCAAATTTAATAAAATTACGACAAGAATATTGTGGACCATTATCACTGATGACCGTATCCGGAATACCATACCCTGCAAAATGTTCTTTCATATAGACGAAGTGCCTCTCAAATATGCGACTTCAATAAAACCAGAATAATAATCAATTCATATTAAATAACTTTACTTTCCAAACTCAAATATATCTGTTCCAATTTTATTCCATGGCAATTCTGGTATAGCTACCGGAATCTTAGGTTCCTTACACGGTTTGTTTGATGTTTCCTGACATATTTTACATCTTCTCACATAATCCTTAATATCTCTTGTTATAACCGTCCAAAATATTACTTCATGAGAACGTCTTACAACGATCAATCCCTAAATGCCTTTCGTCAACAAGCTTTAGCATGTCCCTTTGCATAGAATATGGGATCAAAACCTGTTTGTCTTTAAATATTACACCATCTACACAGTACAGTTCATCTTAAGAGATAGTAGAGTTGAAGTTCTCAATAGTATCTTAAATCATTGTGTATGTTAACCTTATCAGGCCACCCTAGATTAATATATTTTAGCAACAATTTTAAACACTCATCCTTACTAGTTCGCACTTGAGGAGGGTAAACTTATTCTGCGACATAGGTACATTATTGACTACCATTTTAATTTGGCATAGTATAGCGCATGTAATTTTGTCGTCATACAAATCCGGAAGAGGTCCCTGCGACAATGTATCAAGTATGTAGATATACTTCCCAGGCTTATAAGTGACCACCAACTGTAAGCTTGAACCTTCAACATCATACGCTGCAAGCGAGCTGGGGCCGAGTTTAAAGATTACCTAAAATGCTTTCCAGTGGTTTATGGTGCGATTGGACGACCACACTACTTTTTCCATAAATATACTTATGAAACTTTTCACAGGAAATATTGCCAACATTTCCTTTTCTATTTGTGCGTATCTTTGTTGTGTGTTAGTGAGCGTGCGTGACGCATGCTCTACTGGGCGCCCCTCCTGCATGAGCACGGCGCGTAGTGCCGCACTGCTTGCATCCACTGACTACACCACCGGAATACTAACATTGTACAAAGATAGAACTGGTGCATTAGATATCCTTTTTTAAATAATATATTCAATGGTAAAATATGCTTCGAGTAATTAGACAGGAACACAGACGGACAGGAAATAGTGAACTTGTATTAAAACAAAATGGATTAAAAAAAAATTAAATTCAAATTTTTCAATTTTTTAATTGGTGGCGGTTAACCCTAACAAATGTCAAGCTATAATTGTAGGGAGCCCCCACAGTATGAGGAAGCTAAATGGCTTAACAGTGCCACCTGTAATGTTTGACAACGCAGTTATCCCGTTTAGCTCCGATGTTAAGGATCTTGGTCTACATGTCGACACTTGTCTTGACTGGCGAAAACAGGTCACGACTGTTAGTAAAAAAGTCACCGGTACGTTGCGGTCGCTCTATCGGTTGAAAAACCTTCTCCCATCATACATAAAGGCAATGCTTGTACAGTCCCTAATCTTTCCCATAATTGACTATGGTGATGTGTGTTACTATGACCTGAATGCTGATCTCCTCAATAAACTTGACCGCCTTCTAAATAACTGCATTGGATTCGTTTTCAATCTTCGTAAGTACGATCATGTGTCCGCGCACCGGTTGCTTTTAAAATGGTTACCCATTCGTCAGCGCAGAGAGTTGAGGGCTCTGTCTATGTTGTTTTCTATTCTTGACAAACCTACTTCTCCTTCTTACCTCACTTCACATGTTCAATACTTATGCTCCGCGCATAGTAAAAATCTTCGTTCCACTAACAATCGTCTTCTACGATGTCCTTCCCACCGCTCTGGTTTCATTCACTCTTCTTTCTTTGTCCAGGCGGTCTTTCTTTGGAATGCGCTCCCTCTGAACATCAGGACGGCAACCAGTCGGTTTACTTTTAAAGTGAAGGCACGTGAACATATTCGTAAGAAGTTGGCAGAATCATCCCAGCGCTGATTTGCTGGATTCGTTTTCTCCTCTTCCTATCGTTATTTCTCTTGACTAAGTTTATTTTCGTTATATGTATGTATGTATGTATCTATGTATTAGTATTTATTATTTTTCAAGTTATCTATCCCTTATGTTGCACCTGCCATGTTTTGTCTCTGCATCACCCTAAGGTTGACTGGTAGAAAATGCCTCAGGCATTAAGTCCGCCTTTGTACAGTATTTTTTTTTTTACTTGTGCATAAAGTTTTAATAAATAAATAAATAAATAAATAAATAATAGCCCCTTTAATCCAAGGGGCCCAGTGCAACCTTCCGCCTCGCCTTCGAAGACGACGACGCAAAACACAGTCCTCGAGTCGGTCACCGTTGATGTTATCTCGACGCCCGAGATACAAAAATGGATGTCAACCATCGAACAGCACTTAAATGAAGTTTGCTCTATTGCCGCGGATGGCAAACTGAACTCGGAGCAAAAAATGAAAATTTCTACCCTATGCCGTAAAGTTGGAACTGGAACCTCACAAATGGCAGTCCTGTATCAGTCGCTCAAGCAGAAAGCCATTCACGCGTATAACGCGGTTAATGCTCTTCAAGAAAAGCGTGACCTGACGGAACATATTTCGGAGCTCAAGCAGACGATAAAGGACTCTGGTTCTGCAGGAAATGCTTCTTTTGCCGATATGGTGAAGAAGGGATCAAATGATTTCATTCGACCCAATAATCTAAGTTCTGTTGCCATTTATCCCAATGATAAATTTAAATCAAGTGACGAAACGAAAGAACTCGTGCAAAAAATCATACGACCCGAGCAAATGAAGCTGCACGTTCATGGTGTCCGAAAAACAAAAATGGAGGCGTAATTATCAGTACCGAGACGAAACATGACGCTGATAAGCTAAAGCACGCAGTCCAGCTCTCTACATCTGGACTTACCGCCGACGAACCCAGCAAGCGCAAACCTCGGATCGTGGTTGTAGGAGTACCGACTTCCTTGGCTGAAAATGAGGTGTTCAGGTGCATTTTCGAACAAAACGTAGCCGACAAGTTACCAGCGATGTCCTTGGAATCCTTCTTAACCTGTATAAAATTAAGCCACAAATCGGGGAAGAGAGATGCTACGACCTGTAACTACGTTGTTGAAGTTTCAGCTGAAATACGTAAAGCCGTAATCCCTCAATCAAGACTTTGTATAAATTGGACGTCCTGTCCTGTCAGGGACTTTACATTGGTAACAAGGTGTTATAAATGCCAACAATATGGACATGCAGCAAAAACTTGCCGTGAGATCATTTCTACATGTGGTCACTGTGGTGACGCTGGCCATTCAATGTCCGAATGCGCGAAAAAAGCCAACATTCCGAAATGTGCAACTTGCTCACGCTTTAAAAAACCCAATGATCACAAAACGGGAGACGCTGATTGCCCTGCTAGGAAAATAGCAGAATACAGGTATATTAACTCCATTGATTATGAGGGCACCTAGTGCGTCATACTCAGGGCCAGACTTCCGTATCGCTTGTTGCCGACTCAACAATACAACCTGACCACTGAGCTGTCCTACTTACCATCGATTTTCTGCTGTCTAAGCACATTAACCGACTGTTTCAAAAGTCTAATGTAGCCTTTAAGGTGATTTATGCAACATTTGTTTTAACCTAGTTAATAATACTCATGTTTCTATCATATTCGTGTAACTAAGTGCTAACAACCATTTTCCGTAAATATTATAGAAATTATCTACATGTTTAAGACATTAATTATTAGTGTTTAAGTAAATTATATCATAATAAATTAACTAGCTATGTCACTATTCTTAAAACTGTTGTTAAATATTGTTAAGAAATCAGTAGTCCTATTAGTAACTGTAAGTCCTCATGCCGCCTGTGATACAGGTTTATCCTAGTACAGGCATCATACTTTGTAATACCTATATTAATTCTAAGATTTATACTGTATTTTACCAATTTTTATTTTTGAATAAATATTTATTATTATTATTTCCTTTATTTCTTAGATATATACATATAAATTATATTTTTAAATATTAGAATATAAAAATATAAAAACATTTAAAAATATAAAAAATAGTGGCCCACCGGTATCGGGAACAGGGTCCAAGCTACCGGCGGTCAGGGCTCCAGAGAGAGAAACCTCCTAACAATGCGGGCCGTGTCCAAAAGTACCGCCTTCTGAATCAAGCCCTTGATCCAGCTGCCCAACGAGAGCCTCCTCAGGTGTTGGTCGAGGCTCTTGGCTATTAATCCATTGGCTGTGACGACTATCGGTACAATGATCGCTGAGTCCACATCCCACATGTTGACAACCTCGCGAGCCAAGTCAAGATATTTGATTTGTTTATCTTTCTCGGCTTTCACGAGGTTCCCGTCATGTGGGACCGTTATGTCAACAATCATTGCACGCCGCTCTAATCGATCCACCACCACTATATCAGGCTTATTGGCAACAATAGTCCTGTCAGTGATGATGGATCGATCCCAGTACAATGTGATATTTCCATTTTCGAGAACTGGGTCGGGCACATACCTGTAGTACGGCACTTCCGATTCTACAAGGCTGTATTTGAGAGCAAGTTGCTGATGGATAATCCTGGCTACAAGGTTGTGTCTATGCAAGTATTCTTCGTTAGCTAGACTAGAACATCCGGAGATAATGTGTCTGATTGATTCACCCGGACGGTGGCATGCCCGACAAATGTCAACCGTGCCGTCTTTCACAATAAATCTCCGGTAGTTGTTTGTCATCATAACTTCGTCCATAATTGCACAGACAAAACCTTCGGTTTCTCCAAAGAGGTCACCGAAACGCAGCCAGGCTACGGACACTAGTTGATCTATATCGGGTCCATGTAGGGCCCGAAAAAAGCGTCCGTGAAGCTCCTTAATCTGCCATACTTCCATGCGATCATTAGTGTCAAGCACTACTGGCTTGCGCCAGTTCTCTTTAGCCAAGGAGAGCGGGGTGAGGCCCTTGTCCACTTTGACCACATCTCGATGCATCCCCACGTCGGCCTCTAAGAAATAATCCCTGAGACTGCATATCTCGCGATTGTGGAGGGTCTTAGCATTTAAAAAGCCTCGACCTCCACATTTTCGCGGGATATACAGCCTCATTACCGATGACCGTGGGTGATGCATTCGATTTGCAGTCAGCAGTGTACGGACCTTCCTATCCAGGGCGTCGAGTTCGGTCTGAGTCCATTTGAGTATGCCAAAAGAGTACATCAAAACCGGCATGACCCAACCGTTAAAGGCGCGTACCTTATTTCCGCCTGATAGAAGACTATTAAATACTTTTTTCAGGCGGCCAAAGAAGCGTTCCTTTAACGATTGCTTCATGTCAGTACCATTGATGCCCAATGCTTCCGACATACCCAAATACTTATAGGTTTCGGATGCAGAGAGGGTTCTAAGGTTTATGGAATCCGAGAGTTGGGTTCCGACGGATTCCACAATCTCCCCTCGCTTTACATGCATGACCGCACATTATTGTCCACACCAAATTCCATTCTGATGGCGCTACTGAAACTTTCAGTTACTTTCAGTAGCTCCATCAGTTGCAAATTGTTGGAGGCAAAGAGTTTTAGGTCATCCATGTAAAGGAGGTGAGATATAACCTGACCACCTCTCCTCAGCCGATAGCCTAGACCTGAATCTTCCAGCAGTGTGCTTAGAGGATTCAAGGCTAAGCAGAACCAAAGCGGACTCAAACTATCACCCTGAAATATGCCTCGCTCGATCCTTATCGGTTCGCTATTCCTTTGGACATTTCGACATCCTGGATAGTGAAGGACCGTTCTCCATTGCCCCATACATGACATCAGGAAGGTGCGCAGAGTTGCATCTACTTTATACAACTCCAGCACCCTCATAAGCCATGTATGTGGCACCGAGTCATAGGCCTTCTTGTAATCTATCCAACATGTCGACAGATCCTTTTATTATTATGATCCTTTATTTAATTATTGTACATATAAATTATATTTTTAAATATTAAAATATGAAAAAATATAAAAACATTTAAAAATATAAAAAATAGTGGCCCACCGGTATCGGGAACAGGGTCCAAGCTACCGGCGGTCAGGGCTCCAGAGAGAGGAACCTCCTAACAATGCGGGCCGTGTCTAGAAGTACCGCCCTCTGAATCAAACCCTTGATCCAGCTGCCCAACGAGAGCCTCCTCAGGTGTTGGTCGAGGCTCTTGGCTATTAAGCCATTGACTGTCACGACTATCGGTACAATGATCGCTGAGTCCACATCCCACATGTCGACAACCTCGCGAGCCAAGTCAAGATACTTGATTTGTTTATCTTTCTCGGCTTTCACGAGGTTCCCGTCATGCGGGACCGTTATGTCAACAATCATTGCGCGCCGCTCTAATCGATCCACCACCACTATATCAGGCTTATTGGCAACAATAGTCCTGTCAGTGATGATGGATCGGTCCCAGTACAATGTGATATTTCCATTTTCGAGAACTGGGTCGGGCACATACCTGTAGTACGGCACTTCCGATTCTACAAGGGTGTATTTGAGAGCAAGTTGCTGATGGATAATCCTGGCTACAAGGTTGTGTCTATGCAAGTATTCTTCGTTAGCTAGACTAGAACATCCGGAGATAATGTGTCTGATTGATTCACCCGGACGGTGGCATGCCCGACAAATGTCAACCGTGCCGTCTTTCACAATAAATCTCCGGTAGTTGTTTGTCATCATAACTTCGTCCATAATTGCACAGACAAAACCTTCGGTTTCTCCAAAGAGATCACCGAAACGCAGCCAGGCTACGGACGCTAGTTGATCTACATCGGGTCCATGTAGGGCCCGAAAAAAGCGTCCGTGAAGCTCCTTACTCTGCCATACTTCCATGCGATCATTAGTGTCAAGCACTACTGGCTTGCGCCAGTTCTCTTTAGCCAAGGAGAGCGGGGTGAGGCCCTTGTCCACTTTGACCACATCTCGATGCATCCCCACGTCGGCCTCTAAGAAATATTCCCTGAGACTGCATATCTCGCGATTATGGAGGGTCTTAGCATTTAAAAAGCCTCGACCTCCACATTTTCGCGGGATATACAGCCTCATTACCGATGAACGTGGGTGATGCATTCGATTTGCAGTCAGCAGTGTACGGACCTTCCTATCCAGGGCGTCGAGTTCGGTCTGAGTCCATTTGAGTATGCCAAAAGAGTACATCAAAACCGGCATGACCCAACCGTTAAAGGCGCGTACCTTGTTTCCGCCTGATAGAAGACTATTAAATACTTTTTTCAGGCGGCCAAAGAAGCGTTCCCTTAACGATTGCTTCATGTCAGTACCATTGATACCCAATGCTTCCGACATACCCAAATACTTATAGGTTTCGGATGCAGAGAGGGTTCTAAGGTTTATGGAATCCGAGAGTTGGGTTCCAACGGATTCCACAATCTCCCCTCGCTTTACATGCATGACCGCACATTTGTCCACACCAAATTCCATTCTGATGGCACTACTGAAAATTTCAGTTACTTTCAGTAGCTCCGTCAGTTGCAAATTGTTGGGGGCAAAGAGTTTTAGGTCATCCATGTAAAGGAGGTGAGATATAACCTGACCACCTCTCCTCAGCCGATAGCCTAGACCTGAATCTTCCAGCAGTGTGCTTAGAGGATTCAAGGCTAAGCAAAACCAAAGCGGACTCAAACTATCACCCTGAAATATGCCTCGCTCGATCCTTATCGGTTCGCTATTCCTCTGGACATTTCGACATCCTGGATAGTGAAGGACCGTTCTCCATTGCCCCATACATGACATCAGGAAGGTGCGCAGAGTTGCATCTACTTTATACAACTCCAGCACCCTCATAAGCCATGTATGTGGCACCGAGTCATAGGCCTTCTTGTAATCTATCCAACATGTCGACAGATCCTTTCGGGAACGACGAACTTGTTGGCTAATGGCCATATCAATGAGGAGTAGCTCCTTAGTACCACGGGACCCTTTCCTACATCCATTTTGAGAAGGAGACATGATAGAGTTTGTGTCTATATGTTTGTTAATTTTAGCTCTCAAAATGGATGTAAGAACTTTATAGACCGTCGGTAAACACGTGATCGGTCTATAATTTTTGGGTTCCGTAGTGCTACCTGATTTATGGAGCAGGTGGGTAACTCCTGTTGTTAGGAACTGGGGTAGCGAACCAGACTCCAAAGCAATCTGATACTGAGCCGCCAAGCGAGCGTGCGACCTTACGAACCATTTAATCCAAAAGTTTTGCAGTCCGTCCGGCCCTGGAGACTTCCAGTTAGGCAGCGGACGGACTGCACGAGTTACATCTTGGGGGCAGATGGTAATAGCCCCCATTTCTGGTATTGGATCGCAGGCTCGCTCGACTTTCCGAGTCCAATCGCCTTCGGTGTGACTGACAGGCACCGACCAGATATTGCGCCAGAAAGAACACATGACATCATCATCTGGTAGGCACGTGTCAGCCACATCTTGAACCGGTCGCTCCCAACCCCTATAAACCCACCTTTGATCGCGTTGGAAGGTGCGATTCTGAGTGTATCGCTCCACTCGCCGCTTATACCTACGAATACGGTTCGCCCATGCATACACTTTCTGCTTCAGGAAGTCGATGCGCTCTGTGACACAGGACATATAGTCCTGAGGGCTGATATCAGTCCCTGCGAACGCACGTCTCACAAAGCGCATCACTCTAGGGCGAGTATTGCCCTCCCTGAAGCAGATTAGTTTGCCGATGAGTGTTCTGGCCCCACCAATACGGCGTTCAATTCTGCACTGCCAAGCTGGTACGGCTGGTTTCGGTCGTGTAGCTCTAGAATCAATAGCAAATTTGACGTGAGCTACACCACACGCCGCTACAGCCGCGCAGTACAGAATCGAATGAGTATCGGCGAGGTCTACGCAGTCATCAAAATAATTTGACAACTGCGCATCCAGGACTGCCACCAGCGCCCTATTTTTGTTATGCATGGGTAAACGAGGTAAGCGTGGTCTTAGTTCGGGCGATATGAACCGATATTGTCGAATCGCATCCTCCAAAGCACTCCTCAATTCCTCATTGCACTGGGTACTTACGTTTGTAGTCCTGTCATCACTCTCCTCGTCTTCTTGACTTATGTTAGACTGTGGTAGAACTACAACGGTCTGAGACGGGGGGGCGATGACATGACTACTCTGCATTTCATTTCGCAGGCGATCAAGTACAGTGTCGTCCAACATATGGTTACGTTGGATGACCCGCACCTGATCCGATAGTCGTTGTGCCGAAACGTTGACAGCTGGCTCAAGCACCTGAAAAAGAGAGAGCATCCGGACACGGTACGCGGTCAGATTTTTTCCCCCCTCTGTAGCCCCATAGTATGAGCGCATGACGTTTTCATTGATGGATCGTGTCCATCTCATGCGCTGCACACTTCCGCCGGGAGCTG
This sequence comes from Dryobotodes eremita, assembly GCA_917490735.1. Classification (NCBI taxonomy): domain Eukaryota; kingdom Metazoa; phylum Arthropoda; class Insecta; order Lepidoptera; family Noctuidae; genus Dryobotodes; species Dryobotodes eremita. The sequence continues at coordinate 3,226,701 of OU823245.1, forward strand.
GGACCCTATCAGAGGCCAGTGGGCCTCGAGGTCCTAAGCCGTCCGGCGGCCGGTGTCCTCCACGTCGACGAACAGGTGGTGGCGTCGTGGGCGGGGAGAAATACTCGTCGCTCGAGCTCGACGCAACTACCGCAGCCGGTGTCGTCACAGCGCTCACAGTGAGGCTGGGTACCGGCGGCGGCGAGGCGGAGCTGAGCGAAGAGTCCGGAGGTGGTGGGCGTGCTCGTAGTGCGGCCGATCTTGTCAACATTTTATCATTTTCTTATAATTTTTTCATTGTTTCCTTTTGAAGGTGACAACTGTCATGTCACCTCCGAATCTGTAGTTTTTGGTCTATTTTATTTCATTTGTGTATAATATGGCTTTCGTTTTGGTGTATCAATGATTTTGATGATTAAGTTTTGATTTTTCTGGAAATACTATGGTAAAAATGGGTCAAAATTGCGTTCACTGTTATAATTAAATAAAAAATTGAAAATGAGACGTTTCGTTGACACGGTGGTGTTGCCATTATTATTTATTATTATTATTATTATTAGGTATAAATTTAGAAAGATAATTTACAGCACCTAAACACCTTTCTAAGTTTTTCCGATCTATCAGTTTCGGCATATAATATATCGCTCGTACTTTCTCAGAATCCATTTTTATTCCATGTTTGTCAGAAATATGACCCAAATAAGTTACTTCCTCAACACATATACGACATTTATCTTTGTTGAATTTTAAATTAATTTCCCGTGCCCTGTTTAACAACTCTTTTAAACGCAGATCGTGTTCGTCTTTATTCCTTCCCCAACAAATGATATCGTCGATAAACGACTCTACCCCCTCTAGGCCTTCAAGTAATTGCTTGATTTTTGCATGAAACTCTTCAGGTGCACAATTAAGACCAAATGACAATCGCAAATATTGATATCGCCCAAACGGTGTACTGGATGTACATAAGTCTGCACTTGCATTATCCAGTTTTACCGACCAAAACCCTGAAAATGCGTCTAAAACTGAGAAATACTTATCACCGTGAAACTTAGTAGCCAATTCATTTATTGCAGGCAATTGAAAATGTCCACGCTGTATCGCCTTATTAAGCGGCCTCGGGTCTAAACATATAGCAACTGACCATTTTTCTCAGCAACAATCAGTAATGAATTCACCCATGGAGTTGGATGACTCACTGTCCTAATGACACCTAACTCAATCATTCTATTTAACTCATCTTGTAACTTATCGCGAACTCCTAATGGTACCTTACGGTTTACACAAATCACCGGCATCACAGTTTCGTCAACAACAATGTGATATTCACCTGGCAAACAGCCTAACCAATTAAACAAATGTCGATAATCAATAAGATTTATATTATGGATTCTTTTAACCAATCCTAAAGTTAGACAACCTTGCAACCCCAGCACACTCTGACAATCACTAACCGCAATTGCAAATTTTAATTCATACGAAACACCCTTATACCAACATTTTAATTTGCAAATACCTTTTATAGGAATAAAATTACCACTACAAGATTGCAACTGAACACTTTGTTTGCCACTAATTAGCGTACTGTCATAGCCTTACAATGAAAATCGCTTAAATGATTTAACATTAATGTCTGCTCCCGTACCTAATATAAATTTTTCGGAACCGCACTACCCTCGGCGTGTTTCATACCAATCCTCCGACGAAGAGTTAATAGTTTGAGTTTTATTTTAAATACACATTCAAAAACTACATTTTTTATTGACGGCTGGTCGCCTGTGCTGTGCGGTTGCGCCCGCGTCTCATCGCTTGTCACAGACTATAACAATAGTCTACAACATAGACAAGTGATGTTGGAGCGTCGGGCTTAGGTCGATCTTTAATCATTGTCATACATATCATAGTTTTTATTTATTTATTTTTGTTTTCTAAATAATTTTCTATTACTTTATTTTCTTATAATATTTTTTTATTTATGTTAATAATCCCCTAGTGGGATATAAAAATGTCCGTAGGTGTGTCCGTGGCATCACAGCGGGCCCTATCAGAATACCAGCGCTGCGGTATTTATTTTTTCAATATCGTAGCATTGTGCTGAGATAGGAGCCTTTTTGGCCTCGCACAGGTTTTTTACTTGTTTATTGTTGTTTTATTTTTTTCTTTTTTATTGTTAATTTTGTTAGTTTTAAATCCTCCTTTTTTTATTTTTTACTCTTTGTATTTCCTGTGCGTGTCCCAAATAAAATATTTTTCTTTCTTTCTTTCTCTGAGACATTACACAAAACTGATATAAAAAATGACTCACAATCATCTTCTTCCTTGCCTTTTGCTTCAGTTAAACCTATCTTGTAAATTTTCCAGCTCATTTTTTAACTTGCACATTCCAGCAAAATGTACATGATTTTCGCACAGATAACACTGCACTGAAACATCATTATTGGTGCTACATATCTTTAGTCTCATAAAAAATAACTGCAAAAATCGGCTAACTGACTGGCTACTAAAGTTAAACTATAATGATACTGAAAACATCCCTAAAAAACCTAAACACACAATCACACACTCTCACACCCACACACACACACACCCACACATTCACGCGTACTACACATCTACTACCATTCGCCTCGCATATTTATGCTAGATTTTAATCAAAATAAATAAAACTATAAAATGTCGTATGATACCTTACTGCGCCTGATCTCTCTCCGGTTGTGTCGGATTGCCGTCCCATCGGACTATGAGAGTGAGGTAAGAGTGAGTGCACCTGTGTCTGCGCACACACTTGAGCACTATAATATCTCCCGCGCCGGAGGCTAGTTTCTGTTGAGATTGGCCGCCGTGGTGAAATACGGTGGGGAGGACTATACATTCTGTCAGCGCGATTAGTACATAATTTAAAAGAAGGAAAATGTAAAGGGGTGGGATCCTTGTGTCCTGAAACACAGGCCACGAGCCTAGCTTAGGTATCAGTCTCCCACAATATATACTTACATGAACTATGTATCATTGTCGAATCTGACCTATGTAAAATAATTTATGTATATTGTGGTGAGAAAAATAAAGTTACAATATATTATTATTTTACTGTCGACCACAATTCACAACAGGTTCCCTCAGTTTTATATACGAATATTTTGAATGCACTGTTAAATTGGATCAATAACAGCTGATACCTAATTATTTAATACAAATAATAATATAATATCCTAAATTAACTAAGACTATAACAAACTAAAATATAGCGTCGAAAAATTCTTCCGCGTCGCTGTCGACTAGTCTGTACTGTAATGTACCATTAAATCCGTTAATTATTAGCTTGTATAACATTTTTACCATTTATCTTTTACTTTTGACGTCATAAATTAATCCTCTTCCACTTAAAAATACAAAAGACTTTTAACAATACCACATGACAATCTAAAAGCTAATGTTTATTTCGTCCACCGCCAATAAAGCCGGGTTCAATCGACCACAGCCTGCAAGGAGTCGTCTGAACAAACAGATTAGCGGACATAAACACTCACTATTTACATATAGATTCAATGGACAGACTGGGCGAGAGATAGACTGTGGTAGGTATTAGTGGGTTTGTTTACAGTCGATTGGATGCACTTCAAAGGGTTTTAGGAAACCTTACGTGACTAAGGGATGGCTTTGTATTAGTATATATTAATGATCTACCCCATTTGTTGAAAACCCAACCACAAATGGTGTTATTTGCTGACGATACTTCTTTAATTTTTAAAATTAATAGACGTGCATCAAATCTTGACGACGTAAATAACGCCCTACTGCAGATCCAAAATTGGTTCACAGCTAATAATTTAGTATTAAATGGGAAAAAAATTAAATGTATAAGATTTTCTTTACCAAATGTCAAAAGTACTAATTGTGAGATAGGAATAAATCAAGAGAAACTAGAATTCGTCGATAAAACTGTTTTCCTGGCGATCACGCTCGACTCAAGGCTTCAATGGGGTCCTCATTTAACATCCCTTGCAGGACGGCTCAGTTCAGCGGCATACGCTGTGAGAAAAATCCGTCAATTTACTGATGTAGGTACCGCGAGGCTAGTCTATTTTAGTTACTTTCATAGTATTATGTCGTACGGTATTTTACTATGGGGACGGGCTGCAGACGTTGAGTCTATTTTTATTCTGCAGAAAAGAGCCATCAGAGCCATATATGGCCTCCGCAGGCGCGACTCTCTAAGGGAACGGTTTAAAGATATTAACATCATGACGGTACCTTGTCAATATATTTATGAAAACATCATGTACGTAAGGAAAAATCTACATAGTTTTAGTAAAAGAGGTGAAAGACACAATTATATCACTAGAAATAGGGACCAATTAGTTCAACCAGGTTTCAGGCTGGCTAAAGTAGACTCTTCTTTCATGGGGTACTGTTTAAAATGTTACAACAAAATACCTCCCCATATACTTCAATTGAATGAAACGAAATTTAAATCCTGTATAAAACGCACACTATGCAGTCAAGCATATTATAAGTTGGGGGATTACCTCGCTGATAAAAATGCTTGGCTCAACGCTGGTCCTGCTCCACAAGGGCGCATTAACTAATTGATTAGCATTTGGAACTACTGAAGATTGTAAAAAACTGTCTTTACATTGTATAAATTCAATCTTGTAGTATTGTATAATTGCATAGCACATGTGTGAGTACTATGTACCTACTATAAAGCTACCATTTTCTAGGTTTGTCTTTCATTGACTTGAATGTGCCCTGGCGGCTGAGAGTATGTCATGCTCACTCAAATGTCTCGCTGGTGGTGGCGTGTGTGTTGGATCATTAAGTTCCCTTCAAAATGGTTGAGCTAAATGGTGCTGATCCATACGTCATGTTCGTGAACGGGCGCTGTCAGTGGGGACTGGTCATCTCTTGGCTGCCACGGCTTATTTTAATTTAATAATGGAATTGTTGTCGTCTCTTTATTACGGACGCTTTTAACGTTCTGCATCGTTCTCACATGCATAATTTCAACATGAATGATGTAACCAATAATTTGTAACCATATTTTGATTTAAAAGAGTGTCCATGGAGTTTCTTGCCCGTTCTTCTCCATAGGTACCTACTACGCTTTGGAATGGGCAACTAGCTTCATCTTTCTGACTGACCGACCCCTTGACAATTCAAAAGTGCCTGTAATTGGTTTATTTGAAATAAATGCTTTGAGTTTGAGTTTGAGTTTGAGTAAAGAAAACAAATTAAGTTTATTTGCGCATAATATGACGCACAATTAAGGTTTTTTTTAATTGGAACGATTTTAACTGCTGGGAGCCACAAGAAATCATGAGTTACAATTATTTATTTTCGTTTATATACTTAAAACTTAAACCAACTTCTTCCGATTATCTTATAATGCCAAAAGAATACACAAATACATGAGCGAAGCCGGGGGCACAGTAAGTATATCGCATAAAAGTTATAAACAAAGAAAATCTAAAACAAATGGGAAAAATTGGCTTCACATCCGCGGAAAACGGCCATCGCTCTGCGTAATGTTGCGACTCATGCGCGAAACAGATCCATAGCGCTGGTTGTCAGCGACAGCTGGTGTTGACTTGATGACGTTGACTGGTGCAACATATAAAGTACCCAGCTCAAACCTACATGATATAATTAACAAAATTTAAATTAAATAAATAAATTAAAAAACAATAAAGATAATTGAATAAATGCAATGATAATAATTGCAAAATGTAATATTTAAAATAGCAACATTTCGTTGCAGCGCCATCGACGCACGCACAGAGGCACAAATAAAGTTGTTTTATCTGTTTCCTATTTTGTTCTATTACCTCGACTGGATTAAGACACAAAACTCACAAACACAGATCACAAAAACAAACTCCTGAAGTCTCTTATCTGTGACGCATAATTGTAACGTGTCATATGTCTGTGAGTTCGATTTATTTTTAATAATAATAATTAAGAATCTTGATTAATTATCTTGAAAAGTTTAGAGTTATTGTTCTGATCACTGTTTGTGAGTTTTGTGTCTTATACTGGTCAAGATTACAGAACAAAATAGGAATATCACAAAAGTAAAGCTACTTCATATTAAAGTTAAGTTTGCTTGACTGTACAATTATTTTTTACTGGGCATTAAGTTATAATAAATAAATAGTATCTAGTAGTACCTTATAGGCAGTAACTGTAAGTGTTGGCATGGTAAATAAAATAGGTAGGATATCGTCCAAACGTACAAGATGAGCTGTACATTTAATGAGATAACTTCTGGTAGTTTCCCAAAATAAAACTTTCAAAACCTGACTCTGTATAAGTGTTTTAAAAAAGCTCTGGAAAACGTTAAGTTCCCGTCAGTTGATCGATTGAACAACTTAAAATAAACGTCATCAATCAACTCCAAGAGTTCCCATTTCCTTCTCCAGACGTTGCTAACGAGGTTTCGAGAATTTTTCCAACAGATATACGGATTTGCGAGAATTTGGCCAATGTCAGCGCTTTAGGCGCTACTTCACATCGACGAATAAGATCAGAGGCAATCAAATTTCTAGGTACAGAAGTAGGTAACCTTTCCATATAAATATAAGCAGCGGCTTATTTTTTACCCAAATATGACGGCAGAGATCGATCGATTTACTTCGCTCTTAAGATAATACATAATTCTGTGACATAACTTACAATACGTATTGATGAGACGGACACTTACATTTATTGTGGTTACCTTTTTCAACACCCGATGAATAAAGGTTTAATGAAGCTATAGTGTTTTGTATTTAAGATATTCTTCTTGAAAATGACCCTTCCCCCCCCCCCCCGGTAGTCGCTAGTCTATAAGTTAGAAATAAACTAATATTGAATGTAAAGCTACGAACGAAGTGAGGCACGAGCTCACGTTGAAGTTTTCATTTCAATTGTAAAACGTTGAACCGACTGCTCTACCTTTAAACGAGCTCAACATAATGAAGAGATGCATCCATAATTCGCTGGAGCTACGTACAACACACGAGGGCAGGGGAACAAACAAAAAGCACAAAAGCAACCCCCGGATGCCGCGGCTTTCTGGCCGCGACTGTGCCCAACTCTCTAAATTGTGCCCGTTACACTACCGGACTCTGCAGAATGCCAAACGAAAAAGTTTTGCCTTTTTTCAACAGTCCACACAAATGTAATCATTTCGAAAAAGGGCGATTTAATTTTCTACTTAACTGGTAAAATTTGTATAAATCTGCGTGTGGTTGTTGCGGTGAATTTTTTATTTTTGCGGTGCTGCCAGTGTGGAAATCGTCTGTGATGGCAAATGTGTCGCAGAGCCACTTACTGACAGCATCATGGAAAACATTGTGTTGTGGAAATTGTTTAAATTATGAACAGCAGAAATGTGTTAAAAATTTGCGTCACGTGTACACATATAATAGGTAAAGACCTATTATATGTGTACACGTGACGCAAATTTTTGACCTATGAAATTGCCGTTTTGTATGAAAAAATTTAAACGAATTTTTTTCATGAATTTTTTATTTGTATTAATCGAAGTAATCACCCATGCAATCAATGCATCTTTGCCATCGCAGTGGCAGTTTATTGATGCCCTTCTTAAAGAAATCAGCTGGACGGGAGGCAACAAATTCTTCAAAGGCATTTTGTACTGCCTCTCGGGTATTAAATTTTTTTCCCGCCAAGAAGTTATCCAAATTCTGGAAAAAGTAGTAGTCTGTAGGCGCAAGGTCTGGTGAGTAGGGCGGATGACGGAGAGCTTCCAACCCCAGTTCTTGCAACTTGGAGACCGTCTGCTGTGCAGTATGAGGTCGCGCGTTGTCGTGCAGGAGCAGCGGAGACGAGCGATTGACCAATGCTGGTTGGAGATGCGCCAGCTTCTCCATCATTGTGTTCAGTTCTTCACAGTACACATCTGCAGTAATGCTCACCCCGTTTGGTAAGAAGCTGTGATGAATCACACCGGCGCTAGACCACCAAACAGTGACCATCACTTTTCTAGGGGTAAGTTTTCGTTTAGGGCATTGTTTAGGTGCTGAACCAGGATCCAACCAACTTGCTGAGCGCTTACGGTTATCAAACAGAATCCATTTTTCATCGCAGGTAACAATGCGGTTCAAAATTCCTTCATTTGTGTGTCTGTTGAGCAGTGCAAGGCACGTCTCGACGCGTACTTCGCGCTGGCGATCATTGAGTTCGTGGGGCACCCATTTGTCAAGCTTTTTTACCTTGCCAATTTGACGCAAATGGACCAATATTGTTTTGACGCTAACGTCGAAAGCTGCTGCTAATTCAGCCGTAGATTGTGTATCATCAGCTTCCACAATCGCCTTTAATTCGTCATTGTCGACCAAAGTCTTCGGACGACCGCGAGGTTCATTTTTCAGGTCGAAATTTCCAGAACGGAAGCGAGCAAACCAATAACAGGTGGTGCGTTGGTTTGTAGAGTTAGCTCCGTAAACGTCGTTGATGTTGCGTGCCGCTTGTGCCGCGTTGCTGCCACGACGGTACTCATATTCCATAATTACTCGAATTTTTAACGTATCCATGATGACGAAAAAGATTGAAATGCGATGAAAATGTAACACTAATCAATAAAGAAATGACTACTTTTAGAAAAAAAAATCCATGTTTTTAAAATAAAATTAATTTGAAATTAGAATTCATAGCCAAACAAAAATTATTTTGATTTGAAATGGCCAGTACTGCAGAACGGCAATTTCATAGGTAAAGACCTAATATTACATGACATGCGAGCATGTTAATATAGCAATAGTTACCAAGAAGATGGAACAGTGAAACACGCACAAAATATACGATGTTCAAGATTACAGTTGATCATTTTCAGTATATTCCTGGCTATCGCTAGCACATATTTTGCAATAAGTACCTACTCAAGTAATTAGGTGCCTTGTGTTATGTTAATGACTACAAAAAAATGGAAAGTCAATTATTTTCCAAAAATAATAAGCACACTATTTCTTTTTCTTGGCGAAACCAGAAGGTTAACTAAGAAATAAAGAGCGCACATAACACGCACAGCCGAGTTCTTATTAAAAATAAATAAAGTAATAATACAGTGGTTGGTCCGTAAATAAGGATTATTAGGTCGGATAAAAAAGTGCGGTCGCCATTAGCACAAAAAATCGGAGAAAGTAGGCTCATTCACATTATCCTTATACTTCATGTAGTAATTTTGTGAATTACCCAAAATACCCGTTATTATAGTACCGACACTAAGGTTAGAGGCTCTACACACGGGAGGGAGCGATACGATGCGACAGACATCGATCCATGGACAAAACACTAGAGCCTATTTGTTTTTACTTGCTTTAAGTGATTAAACTTTAGAATTAAGAGTAACAAGATCTTGTAACGTTACGATTAGCCGGAGGGCTAGTTGTAAGTCACACGTATTAAAAGAGAATAATAAGTAACACAAGGGTTAAAAAATGTTCAGAAAAATGTTCAATTGCTCAGGAGGCTCGGAGTCTGGACAGGGATCGTGACAAAACTGCTGATCCTACAGCAGGAGGTGGTAGAATCATCAAGGAGCAGTAGAGCTGAATGAGGATGGGCTTGCGGTGTCTTATGCCGAACAGGATCAGGAGGAACCACGTGTTGTCACGATCCCTGTCCAGAGGAGGAAAAGTCTTAAGAAATATTAGTAAGTAACGCTTAAATTCGTTCACGGCTTCGTTACAGCGCTTTAAAGCGCTTCACGCCGGCAGGAGGGCCGCGTTGGTGTCCTACACCTCGCGAGTGCAATGCTCTGACGTCAGAGGCAGCGCCTTACGCTCGGCAGAAAGAGTGTGCCGGCCTCCTGTGGCACGCAGAAGCGCCCCAGCATCGGAGACCTCCCCGTTCAGGAATTATCGGCTGCGGAGTCCTACGCCACGCAGTCCTACGCCACGCAGCTAGAATGCCCTCGACGTCAGAGGCCTCCCACTGACGCAGGCGAGAGGGCCGGAGGCAGCGGTGGGAATGGGTCACACACACAATATTTTTAGAGATTTTCTATCAATGAAACAGGTTTCTTCCGTGAATGACTGTATTTAATCGGTTCAGAAAGTACAATATTATAACAGAGATTAAAACTGACTACTAAGAACTGAACTAAAACTTGTTTAAAAAATAGCAGCTTGCCAGGACTGACGGTCGCTTTTTATAGTCTCCGTCCAACATTCTGGAAGTATGTGCTCAACATTTCAAACACAATTCAAATTACTTCATATTTGATTGTCGGCCAGAGAAAATAAAAACGGCTTACAGTAAAGACCAGGCCTTATCATATTAGCTTCATGGAAAAAACCGGAAAAAACAATCTGATTATTTGACAGATGACAATTTGTGATGAAAAGGTCAAAGTAAAAAAAATATCCTAAGATTTTTATATAAGAGGAAATTAATAATGTGAAATACAGTTTTGGATGTAAAAACAGTCAAAGGTAATTAAAGGTTTGCTTTTCAGCGGTAACAGTGTTCAAAGACATAAAATGTGAACTAAATGAGTGCCATACGATTTCTTACTTGAAAACATTGATTTACGTAGGTACCGAATTATAACAAGAATTGTTGGATACAAAAACTCTTTAAATGCAAAATAAAATGAATGATGAAAAAAAAATTGAACGTTGAAATTATTTTATTCATATTAATTGGCATCAATTAAATTAATACTTAAATCAGACAATTTGTGAACGGGATTTGTTCTTAAATAGCCATTCAACAAACAGAATTCAGCAGAAATTTAATTAATGTTTATATTTGTACTTTTACGCGTAAAGCGCTGAAAAATGCAAAATAAAAACCCAAAAACACGTTAAAAATATACCCGTTAAAAGATTAATGTCAAACGGTAGACATTTTTGCAGTTTGTTTCAGGATATATTGGGCGAAGTTTTTCAACGTGGACACTTGATGGATTAGTGTCCGACGCTGCGTCGGGTTTCTGATCGTATCGATAACGCGTTGATGTCCCTTCCATCGACTTGTTTGAATTTTAAAACGATCGCATGCGTTGTGAGGGATGAGTCATGAAATAAGTTGTGATTATGGTACTCTGTAATTAAGACATTAAAATAATCGGACAGTCGGTTCAAATTAAAATAGGAATACCCACTCTAAATGAATTGATACTTATTGCAGTATATACCTAATACAATTGTAAAAAATCAAGGTTAATGGTATTGGATGCTAAACCATATAAAATTAGAAAACAAAATAAATTTTCCGCGCGATTTTTTCGATAACACAATATGATAGCATCTTCCTTCCTAATTTTCAAAGATATTCGATTACCCTACATAGTACAGACCCAGTTCGAAGAGTCCGTTACGGAAATGTAATCAAGCTGACCAGGAGCAGACCCGGACGAGGACAAAAAGGTCACTTAGTCAAGATCAGAGCCAAGGTCAGCGGTAAATGGGTGGTTGCTTTTTGCTTCAACGGAACATTACAGATCATAATTTTTTGCTTAGATGTTGATACGGCCGCGGCGTGAATGAATAAACAAGGCGTGCATCTTATGTTTTATGTTGTGGTGATACGGATACAATACTACAACATAAATGCTTACTCGTGAACATGGGCTGCGAACAGACCGCAGATTTTGTGGAAATATTGCCATGGACTAGGCCATAATGATTCAGCAAACAGATAGGTTTTCAGAGCTTGTTATTACTTGACGGTTACCAGTTTACATGAAACACAATCTTATTATGCGTACCTTCAATTAGACCAATTACAGGCACTTTTGAATTGTTAAGGAGTCAGTCAGAAAGATGAAGCTTGTTGCCTATTCCTATGCGTAATAGGTTCCTATGGAGAAGAACGGGCAAGAAACTTTATGGACACTCTTTACTTTAGAAAACCGGTATCAGATATCTTGATGCCCACAAAAACGACGTATGGCACTCTTTCCGACCTAACGTCAAACTAATGCACTCAACTGTTCAACGCACGTCACCTCCCATCTGAAACGCCTTAGGCCGCGATCGCATTTGTCGGCAACCGAGTCACGCGATTCAACCATCTCGTCCAACCATTGTTCTGTTGCTGCCTAATTATAACCGACAACCTGACGGCTATCATTCCTGGTACCACCACAATTTGGGACTAGGGGAACCTATAACAGTACCCCGGTATTCGAGGGAATTTGGAGGCATTCCCCCGTATGCACCCGTGTTAGGAGGGAGTATTTCAAGCTACCTACTATTCCTGATTCAGCCTCATAATTTGGGAGTTAGTGTTAGGAACATGGAAGGTGATAATTATTAAGCTTGCTCGGCGATATTTCAATCATTTTCGTTGGTTTTGTATCGTGTTGTACATTTACTAGCTTACGTATTTGTGAATGATGAGTTAAGATGGTGGAATGATGTATTGGTATCATTTTATTCTGGCGTCTATAAAGTAATTAGTATTATCAAAGTAATTTATTTTGTTCTTAATTACTCGTATTTTTCCCGACTGCACGATGCAAAGGAGGGTAATGTGTTTATTATTGTTATGTTCATATCAAATAGTTTGCTGCCGCTCACACAACGTTCCCTTGGTTCTCTTTTACATAGTAACCCCCAAAATGGGTGCAAAGGTATAAATTCTTTGCCAGGAACAACACGGTACTAAATTGTGCTTTTTGTCATGAAAATGCGCCGTAAAAAGCAATCTGAATAATCTTTTGACAGCTTAATTTAACACCTCCATACACCTTATGACCCGAACGAACATAAATTCATCTTTTATAAACAAAAATTGATTCGTCATAAACACCACGCGATGGCTTTAAAAACCAATAAAAAGCATCGTATACACCCCAGAACATATTATCACAACCGCGGCAATAACAGTAAATCATATAAGCGCCCTTGAAGTTGTATTACATAAAGATGATTATGGCATATCAAATGTAATGCACCAATCATAATTTCTTTATCGGCCGATCTGAATAACAAGTGATGGTGTTAAATATTTATGTAGTGTTCGTTTACAGAGTGATGCTAAAAGTGATTTATAACAAACAGGGGGTGCTGACTAGGTAGATTTACAGGAAAACACAAAATACTTTTCGTAAAAGTAGGTATGTGAATAAACAACTGTTTTCCATAGATTTTATCCTGCCTCCCTTATCTGAGCGTTTTCCTGGGTCATTACCAAGGGCACCACCACCGGTGGAAAAAAAAAAAGTTATCTTTTACCTCTAGGGCCTACTTGCGCGTTTAGCCGTGTTAAATGAATAAATGTAGAGTTTGTAAACTCGGAGTTATGTAATTAACATTTTAACTCTTATTACGCGATGCGCCACTAAAAAGTAACACCGGGTTAGTTAACCAGATATTACTGTTTTTTGAGTTGGGAACATCGCAGTTCAATAAAATAAAATTGCTATGTCTACGCCTTGATATGTAATCCGACCAAATGAATGAACGAACAATGAACGGAAATTGTATACCCATCTCTTTTCCACTACGTTACGATACGTAATACTTTCTTGTCTTTAAATTTTGTAACATGGCATTTCATTTTAATCGTATTGTATGTGGTTTCCATGGAGAATTATTTATTGATTGACGAAAACGTCATTTACTGAAAAATGTTTTTTAAGTTTTTTATGTTGTATTTATTTTTATATGAGTTCATGAATGTATTGCCTGCTGATATAGTACCAAATTTTCACTTACTACAACGTCGAACAATATAAAATACAAAATAAGTTATCAGCGGTAGGTACATCATACCGTCAATTAATTTGACATTACTAACACTAACCCAGAGTTTAGCGACTTAACTCTTATTATCACTGTAATTGGAATATACGACAGATGAAAGTAAAATAGTTTCCCTGCAGACATTTCAATGTAAATTATTATCAACTAAAATCCTATACTGCCATGCCGGTCTAGTGGTTGCAATCGCTACCGCTGACCATGCGGTCCTGAGTTCGATTCCCGGGTCTGGCAAAGTGTTATTGGATTTTTCATCTGGAATTTGTCAGTGGTAGCCCAGAAACTAGATTTGTGTCCGGTTGGTGGCAATAGGCTCGCCCCCTATTACATGGAACTTAAACATAACTGGCGAAATGTGGGTGTACTATAGGTAGGTACACTTCTGCATAAACCTTCCAGGAATGCAGGCGTGATGTTACATGATAAGTAAAATTCTATATTTCCCCCTTATTTTCCATGTAACTTCCGTCCTTTTTCCTCGACGGTACTACGAACACTTGCCTCGTACCTACTCTATAAACGTGTCCCTGATGTCCATTGTTGCTTGTTCTCACGATGTGGACATAGCATGAAGTTACTACTACAGCTATGAGATTTTATATTCATTTTCTTTACGGAGGCTTGCTTTAATACTGTGTCGGCTTACCTATGTACAAGTAGGAGATTACACATACATAAACTCACGCCTTCTTCCCATGGGGGTAGGCAGAAACTACAGAACGCCACCTGCTACGATCCTTACATACTCCTTTTGCCTTGTTTACGTTCATAATTCTCGTCATACACGCACGCCAGTTGCGAGTACTATGCACCTGAGCTTTCTGAAGAACATCACCAATAAGGTCACTATATGTCTTCCTAGGGCGTCCCCTCCCGGCGTTTCCACTCGCATCTGCCTTAAGAGATTTTTACCAGCTTTTATTTAACTTGCAATGTATGTATGTTTGTCCAGGTGGAATCTTGCAAGCTGAAAAAAAAAACCACTTCCTCTTATCCTATGGAGTTGAAAGAACAATGGCAACCGCCAAAACAAAATTTTGTTGACATTTATTTTTTGCGTCTGCCTATGAAAAATATGTAAAAATACAGAGTTCGAATCCCTAAACAGTTTTGCCTTCAGTCATACTTTTATAGGAAGTCAGGAATTAAAGATATTCCAGTTTGAAGTTCTAGAGGTTATGTCTAGTCAACAACAGACCTTAATCGAAAAAGAAATATAGAAATACTACTTACCACTTAAAATATAATTCATAGAAATGCATTTTTTTGCTAAATAAACTATGGACTACGGCTTCAGAATTATAAATCTAGCCGATCGCGACGTGCGAAGGTCTGCCACATAGCCCACATGCGACGTAGGTACTTTACTTTAGACTAATCGCGACGCCAACGCCACCAGGCAGTGCTCGACAGAGTCTACAATATAATGCACGAGTAAAGAGGGTAAAAGCAACCAGTCCGATCACTATGTATGGCTAGCCGATCCCTTGGGAGAAGCGAGCTAAATACTTAGGTGTGGTCCTCGACCACCACCTTACCTTCAGTGAACACATAAGGGTGGCTCGTTCGCGCGCCGCCTTCGCTCTCGGTAGACTTCAGTCCCTATTAACCGCCCGCAGTAAATTGTCTCTCAAATCCAAATTGCGCATCTACACCGCAGTCATCCGTCCCATCATGATCTATGCCTGCGATGTATTTGCACACGCAAAGCCCCACCATCTTCATAGGATGCAGACCCTACAGAACCGTTTCCTCAGAAAGGTTACGGGAGCCCCGTCTATGTCCAAAGTGTGAATCTTCACTTAGACCTTCGAATGCCCACCATCCAACAGTTCATGAAACGCCTTTCAAAGCGATATGGCTGCGGCATAAAACACCCCAACCCCCTGATTAAAGCAGCCGCCTGCTACACTCCCTCCCGCATTAGTAAGATTCGCCACTTTAGGCATACCTTAGTCGACCCCGACGACGCCACTCTGTCCTCCAGGAGAGTAGTAAGGCTACCAGTACTTTAAAGATACACAAACACAGACCGTCGTCCTTCCGTCCTCGCCGCCGAGGCCCGCCGTGACGTTCCAATCCACGTCCGCCCCGACCCTTGCTCGAGCCAGCCCGCGCCGCTGAGCATGTAGCTTTAAATTCGTCCCCTAATAATAATTCCGATCCAGCCTGTCCCTTGCTGCCCTCTCCCAGCGTAGCCCTAAACCGAGGCTCGTACCCCGCAGGGGGTGCCCTTAGAGTGTTGTCGCCTAGTTTGTAAGTCTTTTAAACCCTAGCTGGGGGTCTTAATTTAGTAGGGCAACCACAGACATGTCCAGTTAAGCAGTCGACAACCTCCTAGGTTGACCTGCGAGAAGCCAATCACAAAAAAAAAGAGTAAAAGCAGAGTTGGTCGGTGGCGGTCAAGCAGTGAACACGTTTAGAAACCGTCGCGCGCGCTACACAGAACACTATTACTCCTTGGCGTTCTGTACCTATAGTTGTGTCGTGTACCTACAGTGTGTGATTCGGTAGTGTGATTAATTTGTTCGTAAATTATAATTTGATTTGAACTGCAAACGGTCTTTCTATTACGCAATAACCAACACTTCCCATAGTACGCCCACAGTAGTTAAAATATGGCTAATGACAACGAGACGTACCTTCTTCGTCATATATGTATGTATATATGATTCATTATATGGTACGGGTATAGGGGATAGATTAAAAAAAACAAACTATGTATATTTTTTAATAAATATTGCTCATCATCCACAACATCATCAAGAAAAACTGCGGGTGCTAATTTATTTGGGTAATGTCTGGCCCATCCTAGATACCATAATTACAGTGATTGTATGAGTGCAACATCCAACAGTTCATTTTGCAACTAAACAACTACAACAGTACTCTATTATTCCTGCTCGACCCCCTTGTACTTGGTTCAGCTTCTTCTCTGCCAGAAACTTCTCTTTGTAAGTTATTATTAACTGCAGCCATTGCAAGATATAATCTTGTACTATACTTGTTACACAGTTTTATGCAATGAAGATGTTAGATACGCAGGTTATAAAAATGAGACGCAAATGCAGGTTGAGTATGGAAATAACAAACGGAATTGTCGTTGTACTCGGTCCTTTGTTGTTGATTTGAATCCGACCGGCGGTTACCATGCGGCGATCGGTATGCACTGCGTGATCGATGACGCGCGCCTCGCCAGTTGCGCCCGCGCTGCCTGTCATAGCGGCTGTGGTGTGTTTTTAATTCCGATATTTCTTTCGCCAACATGTCGATCTTCGCGTGAAGTAATGCGTTTTCATGATTTGTAGCCACAGGTGGAGTGGATGGTGTTGACGGTGACGAAGTGTTGTGTACTGCTAATATTTGGTGATGAAGTTGTTCTAGCATTTTGTCGGCCATTATTGCTAACTCATTTAGTTCAGTTTTCTTGGCTATTGTTTCGCTCACAGCTAGAATGGCGCGTACCGATGGCGGTAGGTGCTTCGTCCATATAACACGCAGCGTGTTCTCAGCAATGTTGTTACCGGCTAAATTTTGCATGCGGCGTAGCAGTTGCGAAGGCTTCAAATCTCCGAGTTCCACGTTGGACAGTAGCCGCTCGATTTTAGTGTGGTCGCTTTCGTCATAGGTTTGGATGAGCTTCATCTTCATGGTAGCGTATCTATTGTTTTCTGTTGCTTTCTTGGTGTCGAACATGATGTCTTGAATTTCGTCAAGATCTTGTAGGTCGAGTTGGCGGATGAGCAGCTCTGATAGTTCCTTGTCGCCTAGTTTTCCAGCAGATATGATCGCTTCAAATTGCAGGAACCAAAGCTTGATCCTGTTTCTCCATAGAGGCGGTATCCGTTGGTTGTACGAGACGGCTGACAGCTCTTGCGAATCTTTTTGCGGTGATGATAATTCACTTCCATCGTTCAGTTATGTAGTACTCGGGTTCATTTTCGCTTCTTGGAGTTCCTGCAGTCGGGGTCACCACTGTTAGATACGCAGGTTATAAAAATGAGACGCAAATGCAGGTTGAGTATGGAATGGCTATATTTCGGAGATGGCGGTTCCTTATATACAAAATCTGTTATAAAAGTAATACATGGTGGGTACATACAAAAGTTTCTTTGAACACAATAAATATGTATACCCTACTTGCTGCATTATCTGTGAGGGTGATATTCCGCTACAAAGATAATCACTATCTTGTAACGACTAGTCGCCAGAAATACTTGCAATTTGAGGGTATACCCAGCTGCAGATTAAAGCAGCGACTATCGTGTAAGTGCCAATGTCTGGTATCGGCGCAATTTATTTACACATAATGTTGCAGTTGACATATATGATGCGTGTAGGCTTGTTGGCCTTACACGGCTTCCCACCATGGTAAACAAATAGATGCACACACAACAAAATCCAAGATATCAGGCAGAATCGTAATCCAGAGCTACAGAAAAATGTCGTCGTATAGGCAAATAATCAGAATCCTTAGGCAAGCACTAGTTAACAGTAAATCTCAGAGTCCGCAAGCAGAAGCAGTCGATACAGTAGAAAATCACGGCAAATCGATGGGAAACACAAAATAACGAGCAACACGCGCAAGCAACAAATGACAAGTTGTCAGAAAATTGTACTCTGTGGTTTTCAGTAGGTCGGCCGGTTGATTGACAGAAGAAATGTCATCTGTTTTTTGTTGGCGATGTTGCCATACTCGAATTGCACTCATTTCCGTGAGGTCAAATGATGTCAAGTCAAATGATGAACGCTTTATTCTAAGCACAAAAAATTATATTTATCTTCATATTTATATTCTGATACAGAAATGTATTTCCTAAGTATATTAGTGCAATACGTAAAACAAAGCATTTTATGTAATTTGCAAAGATTCTTATTACATGGCAACATTAAAAGTTCAGCTTAGCCAAAAGTCATGAAGTCAAGCCAGAAAAAGAAAACTAAGCCATGATTATTTTTATCATCAAGAAACTAGTCAACTAAGTATTCATTAATGACGATTTTTTTGCCAGACTTCGATAGGCCAAAAGCTTGATTTGATAAAACTTAGTAAATTATTTCGTCGGTATCTATCACGGTCACATAAGTAGACGCTTACTAATTCTATCAACAATTTCCTCGCCATTGTTCTTTCACACGTTGATTCTGTTTCGTAGACAATGCATTTTTATGATGCATGACCTGTGATTCTACACCCAGAATTGGCTCCAGACGAAGGGTCTCCTTAACGGGCCACGGTGCAGGCATGTCATTTAATATACGCGTTTAATTATGGTAGTTCCTTCTAAAGTTTACCATAACCTGGCTGCTGCACCCAGGATTGGCTCCAGTCGAGAGAACTCCTCAATGGTCAATAGCAGCGACACAAAATTTTATATACGCATTCAATAATGATAGCTCGTTCTAAAGTTTACCATGATCTGGCTGCTGCACCCAGAAATGGCTCCCATACGAGAGAACTCCTCAGAGGTCAACAGCACAGGCACGAAATTTTGTATAAGTTTTCATTAAATTATAATGATAGCCAGTTTAGAACGGGCTATCATTATAATTTAATTAAACACACACACTCACACACACTTTAGAAGTGTGGCATGACTTGGATAGTGCAACTCGAATGACTTCTCACCATGACTTGTGTAAAAGCGCGTTTGTGTTCTTTGTATTTATCTTTACACGTACTTTTCAAGAGAGGCTGATAGAACGGTTATCTATAGAAATTCTAATGCTAAAAAGAACATAATAAAAGCTTGCGGCGTGAACGTCCTTTTGACACTTCAAGATAAGCCTCAAGCTTCTAAGAAAATATTAAAGTTTTATGTTAACGTAAGTTTTATTTAGTACTTTTTAGTTCAATAAAAGCTTGTTTTAAAAAAAGTTTTAAACTTCAATTTTTTTATGAATATTTTGTATGGCTTTTGAAAGGCTTATGTTAGCGCTATCTCGTGAGATAAATTAAGCCTCGTGCTCTTATTTTGATGAACAATGTGTTAACTCTAATCTATCGATCTTATTTAAAAAGTGCAAAAGCATTTTAACAGATTTTGTATGGCAAAGACAGTAATAGGTAGGTAGACATGTGACGATATGATGAATTTAACGCGTTTATTAACCCAAGTGAACAATTTCAGTGTTTCGAATTATCAGAATTTTTTATAAACTCAAAGCATTTATTTCAAATAAACGAATTACAGGCACTTTTGAATTGTCAAGGGGTTGGTGAGTCAGAAAGGTGAAGCTAGTTACCCATTCCAAAGCGTAGTAGGTACCTATGAAGAAGAACGGGCAAGAAACTCCACGGACACTCTTTTCAATCAAAATATGGTTACAAAATATTGGTTACATAATAAATAAATATTTATATTGTGAAACTTACTGATATTTTTCAAGCTACAAAAAGCGGTTCCATTTTAATAGTGGTAGTTTAGTACTTAACTGAAATAGACAAATATATCTTTACCTTTAGGTACCTAAGTCAGGTAAAAGTAAACAAGTTACCAACCCTGCACTTACCGGCGCGGTATAGGATATCGGTAATGTACCGTTTGGCAGGTACGAGGTGCGCCGGTGCGGTAGCGTTACAATACGGTAACGGTAAGAATTACCGCGAGACAGAGATTGTTCAGTAAATAGCCAACTGATGTATGACCAATATCTACTAGTGTTGTTTTTTGGTGTTTAAAATTTGTTTGTAGGTTAACTTGGTTAATTTATAGGTTAATCTTTAAAGATTATGTTCCAGATGACAAAAAATATCAAATACACTACTAGCCCTGCAAGCATAAGGTTGGGTGAGGCTCCCGCCCAGGGATGACTGGGTGGAGGACCTGAGCGGCTCAGTGACCCTCATTTAGTCGGCCGCCGCCGGTACCCCGTCGCTTGAGGCAGTCAAGAGGGGACGGGGTTGCGTGGCAGCACGGTTCTGGGAGATTGTTGTGGTAGGGGTATACTTATCCCCGAACCGAACTCTCGCCGAGTTCCACAACTCCCTTGCGGAGTTGAGAGTCGTCGTCGTCGGGTACCATACCCTGCCCGTGCTCGTGCTCGGGGACTTCAATGCCAAGAACACGGCTTGGGGTTCCCGGTACACGGACACACGGGGCAGGATGGTGGAGGACTGGGCTCTGGAGACGCCTGGTCGTCCTAAACCGGGGTTCTGTCCCCACGTGTGTGCGGATGCAGAGTGAGTCAGTGGTGGACATCTCGTTCGCCAGCCCCGCTCTGTCACCGCGTGTCATTGACTGGCGTGTCATGGACGGGGTGGAGACGTACTCCGACCACCGGTACATCCGGTTTGACATCTCTGCCCAGACCTCGAGCGCGCTGGTCCGACAGGCCCCGAGTGGTCCGCGGTGGGTGCTGAAGAAGCTGGACCGGGAGCTCCTCCTGGACGTCTCGATCGTGCAGGCCCGGGTGTCATCACCGGACAGGCCTGCTGACATCAACGACGAGGCAGAGTTGTTCCGGGAGGCCATGTCCGAAGTGTGTGACGTGTCAATGCCCCGGGTCCAGCCCGGGCGTGCCTGGCGCCAGGTGTACTGGTGGTCGCCGGAACTAACATCTCTGCGCGAGGCGTGCGTTGCTGCGCGACGCCTTAACACCAGGCACCGCAGGCTCCGTATCCACCCTCCAAATACTGAAGCCATTCAGGCGGAGCTGTACGAGGTTTACAGAGCGGCGAAGATTGCCCTCCGAGCGGAGATCCTGCGGGCCAGGGGACTGGCTCGTGAGGAGTCGCTGGAGACTCTCAACAGAGACCCGTGGGGACGCCCATATAAGGTGGTGCGGGAGAAACTCCGCCCATGGGCTCCCCCACTGACGCAGAGTCTCCGGCCCCAGCTCGTGGAGGGCGTGGTGAGCGCTCTGTTCCCTTCGCGCGGGGAGCATACTCCCCCACCAATGGCTCCGCCTCCTGCGGTGCCAACTGTGGACCACACAACCGACGGCGACGATGCTCCTGAGGTGACCGAGACAGAACTGAGAGTGGCGGTACGTAGGCTGAATGCCAAGAATACCGCCCCAGGACCCGACGGCTTACCTGGAAAAGTCTGGGTCCTGGCCTTGGAGGCTCTCGGGCCTCGACTAAGAGGGCTCCTAAGCGCATGCTTGGAGGAGGGCCAGTTCCCACTTCGCTGGAAGACGGGGAAACTGGTCCTCATTAAGAAACCGGGGCGCCCAGCGGACTTTCCGTCCGCTTACCGGCCCATCGTACTGCTCGACGAGATGGGCAAGCTCTTTGAAAGAGTCATTGCAGACCGCCTCGTCGGGCAGCTGGTGCGGGTGGGGCCGGATTTGGCGGAGAGCCAGTTTGGTTTCCGCAGGGGGCGCTCTACGGTGAACGCCATCATGCGCGTGCGAGCCCTCACGACGACGGGTGCTGTGGCCCGGGGTGGGTCGTCTTGGCGGTGTCTCTGGACATCGCCAACGCCTTCAATACCCTGCCCTGGAGTTGTATCAGGGAGGCACTCCGGTATCACCGGATGCCGGCCTACCTCTGTCGTATAGTCGAGGCCTGACTGTCGGATAGGGCCGTCATTTACCCCGGTCACCAGGGAGAGTGGAACCGGCGAGAGATGTCGTGCGGTGTCCCACAGGGATCGTTCTTGGGGCCGCATCTGTGGGACATCGGGTACGACTGGGTGCTGCGCGTCGACCTCCCTAGCGGCATCAGCGTAGTGTGCTACGCTGATGACACGCTAGTCCTGGCACAGAGAAGGTTGCACCAGGCGGCGGCCGTATTGATGACACGCGGGGTTGCGACAGTCGTCGAGAGGATCCGGCAATTGGGACTCGAGGTGGCCTTGCACAAGTCCGAGGCCATGTGTTTTCATAGTCCTCGGAACACGCCACTGTCGGGATCCGAAAAACGGTAGGAAGGGTTCACATCGGCGTCGAGTCGACGATGAAGTACCTGGGACTCGTCCTCGACAGCCGGTGGAACTTCGTGGAGCATTTCCGACGGTTGGCTCCTAGACTGCAGCGGGCCGGGGCTGCCTTGAAGCAATCAGCAATCTTGGGGGGCCAAATGCCTCCTGCCAGAGGCTCTACCCGGAGGTCGTGCGGTCCATGGCCCTTCACGGGGCACCGGTGTGGGCGCGTTCATTGAGGCTCCGTCCAGCCCGCCGGTTGAACGCGTCCCAAAGGATCATGGCCATCCGGATGGTCCGGGGATATCGCACGGTCTCCTGCGAGGTGGCGAGCCTCCTTGCCGGATTGCCGCCGTGGGATCTGGAGGCAAAAGTCCTCGCGCACATTTGGGAGTGACGCGAGAAATCGCGGCACAGCGGACAGAGCTCCGGCGGGATCTCATGGCGGCATGGAGAGTGCGACTATCGCAACCCAGCGCAGGGAACGCCACAATTGCCGCGGTAAGTCCCCTCTTTGAGGAGTGGCATGAGAGGCGCCACGGCGTCCTCACCTTCCGCCTGACGCAGGTCCTCACCGAACATGGCTGTTTCGGGAGGTTCCTGTTTCGGATAAGGCGGGAGAAAACGCCCGAGGTGTTATCATTGTGTGGATCGACCGGAGGACACGGTGGAGCATACGGTGGAGATCTGCCCGGCTTGGGCGGAGCACCGCCGTGTCCTCGTGGCGGCGATCGGCGGCGGCGACCTCTCGCGTCCGGCCCTGGTTCAGGCCATGGTACGGAGCGAGAGGGAATGGGAAGCCGTCACCTCCTTCTGCGAAGCAGTAATACTCGCGAAGGAGGAGACGGAGCGCGAGAGGGAGAGGCAATCACTGCTCCCTCCCGCCCCTAGTCGCCGCAGGAGGAGACACCCTGGGTGTCGGGAGTCGATTGCTGACTCCCGGCCACCGTAGGCGCGGGCTTGCGGACGGCGAGCAATGAGCAGCTCACCGTCCGGTAAAGACCAGGCCCGGGTCAACGGTGCGTCGTGTTCCACGCGCGCCTCAAAGAGATGTCGGCACAATTGACGGGGTCCGATAGCCTCCGATAGGACCGATGCCTGCCGGGGCTGCGGATTGTTCGAAAGAGTTACCGTGGCCCTGGCGCACAGGCAACTTAAGGAATACGGGTGGGTTTTAGTCAGTAAGAGTCTGACACGCCCTTCCGCTCCGTCCAGAGCGGGAGAGGTCATTTGATGATTTCCCAAACAAAAACAAACAAAAAAAAAGGATGAGGCACACCCAGACCAAGATAAATCGAACGATATTTTTGTGGCAAATCGTTATAATAGACTGTGCGTCTGAGTAGCTGCACCGGGGGGGTAAAGAAGCGCCGATTGCCACGGCTCAGTGGACCGCCACTCGGCGTTCAGACGAGGTCAAAGGTGTCAGCGGGTACGTTACACCCACTTGACGCTCCAAGTAACATATTTAGAACTAGTGTTTTTTTTTTCTATTATTTATTTTGTGTGCGCTTTTTAATTTGTTTTTTTAATTGTTTTATTGGAATAAAAACCCTTTTTTTTTATATATTTTTTACCAAAAAACTGATGAGTAAGTCTCATATGGTATAAATATAAGTTCAAATTGTTTAAATTGTCGATTCCTATCATAAAAATATAAAAAAAGAAAAATACCTTTAATTTTGGTTCAATAATAAGTACTGATTATTTTAATAATCAATAAAATGATAATAAAAAATACATTACACTATTAAATTCAGACGATATCAGGGTTTGTTACACCCACCTTACGCTACGAGTTACATATTTTAATCTTACAGACTAGACACCGTTCTAGACAAGGAAGGAATCGGAGTTTTTGAGGAGATTCTTTTTAATCGTTCAAAGAAATTGTTGACTTTGTGTTTAACTGAATTTGATTAAAGTTATATATTATTACAGTTCTCAACTTTGCAAGTAAATCTAACAAAACATATCCCGTACACAAATCAGTATCTATAAAAAGAAAAGAAACTTATTCTAAATTCCCATCATTCCCACTATGATAAAAAAGCGCTTGACAGCATTTATTTTATAGACCTGACTCTGGCCATCAAATAAGTAGGCAGCGGCTAGAAGATAAACAAAAGCGCTTTATCTAACACATAGAGATGACGTATCACTTGTGTGATGGAGTCGTGACGTCACGGGTAAGTTTTTATTAGCAGCCAGGAAGGAGGTTTATAGGGCTGGAGGAACTTTGGACTGTGGGAAAAAATGAGGCTTTTTTGTCTTAATTCTCTTTAAAATATTAATTCCTGAAATATGTATCGTAAGAAAAATTAAAGAGTAACTATGGAGTTTCTTGCCTATTCTTCTCCAAACGAAACTACTTTTTGAAAGGGGCAGCTAGAATCAATTCTATTTTCTATTTACCTTATACCTACCTACCTACCTACCTTTTATGCGTCTAATTGAAATAAATCATTTGACTTTGACTTTGACCTTGTAAAAGTGGCCCTCGATTGTCAAAAAAGGGCACAATAAATGTGAAACGGTGCAAGCGTTCTTTATAAGTTCAATTCAGCAGTAAACTGTGATTTAACTTTAAATCTTTGCATAATGTATGAAAATATAAGTCTTAAGTGCAGATATAAATCTAAATAATAAAATGTGTAATTCTCAAAATATCTTACATCAGAAGTTACGGCGCAACTTATCTAAAATTACATTTTTAGAACATAAAAAGAATAATACTTTTGTGGATAACCGTGTATGTGCGTGAGTGAGTATCGAGAATATTTGAACGACTAGCGTTTATATTTCGATCAAAATTATGTGTCTTTTTGCATTAGAGCGGTTTAGGGAATAATTTATAACTTTTGTTCTGTTGCACGAGCTATCTTCGAATGCCGACATGGCGATGAAAATATAAGGGTTCATAAAGGGCTTATTTTGTCAAAAGATAAAATAAGCCCCAAGTTATTTAGGTCTAAAGTTTTGACTAAGATAAAGAAAATAAGAATTAAGTTTTCGTTAAAAAAATGTTTTAGCTGAGGCAACCATTATGGCCATGCTAAATACAACAGAAACTTTGAAATTGGGCCTGCATGATATACTGAAAAATAATTTTGGTTAATTAATTAATAAATTGATGTTTGAAAACACTACTAGATACCTACTGAAAGTCATCACTTTTCACAATATGGTCTGATTTAAATACCTGCTTCGACTATAAAACTGCGTCACCAAACAACAGTACCCTACCACACCACTCTATTCACTAAAACAACATGCCCTAGAAAAAATCAATACAATTTTTTTTAAGAAGTTGTAATTACTTTCTTTCATTCTTTCTAGCTCCCACTTTGCTCAAGTCCACAGTTTCAGTAGCAAGCAACCAATTTTTGTCTCGACCCGACAATACGAAGTTATCTTTCGATTTCACTCACTCAGCGCTGTTTGTCTCTTGTCTCGATAAACGCGAGTTGTATCGAAAAGTTTGTTGCTTGTTATAAACACAGAATTGCTGCCACTACGTATTGAATACGTTGTTATTCGGCAGCGTCTACTGATAATTACCTGCCTGAGAACAACTTTTGATTGACAACGTGAAGTTTGGGATGTCTTGTTTGTTTAAGGTTTGTAACTGGTAACTTTAATGTTAGAAATTAAGGTTATTGTTTTGATTTGACTTCCAGGAAAGTAATAAAAGTAAATTAAATTATTGTTTTATTTAGGTACTGGCTTCTTTTTGTTTGTAACAGGAATATCTTGTCCATACTATGTATCAACACCATGATAACTATTGTCTATAGAACGCAGCTATTTAAAAAAAACGTTAAAGTGAGAGATTATCCTTTAAAGTTGAAGTTCGCGCGCACATTCGCAAGAAGCTGGCTATCATCACAACGGTAATGTTTTCTCATTTTTTGTCTTATTTGTTTTTGGTACATTCGTGTTTTTATGTATATTTATTTATTTGTGCAAATATTTATGTATAATTAGGTATACATATTATATTTACTTATAGTTTTAATAGGTGAATTGCACCTACCACTGTTTGTCTCTGCATCATCCAAAAGTTGACTGGTAGAAAATGCTTATGGCATTAAGTCCGCACCAGTACATTTGTGTGCTTAAAGTATTAAATAAATAAATAAAGTGACACGTTGACCTAATTCCTTCTAACAACATCGCACACAATAAAAAAGTCCTCAAACACAATACGAAAACGTAGAACGTCATTATGAAAATGTAAAGGTCAACAACAGAACCATTGAATGATAACAGGTTTTTATCTCATTTCAAATAGCAATCACAGACTGAAAGCCTCTTTCTATCGTTTGCTCCAGGCTGCTTTGTGCCACCGCCTGATTTTTTGCCTGCCATCTAATGGACGCGCATTTTAAAATGCTTTTTTAAGCTGAAATGAGTATTAGAATTTTTTCTGGGCGCCAATAAAGATTTTGTAGTTAGAGGCTTTAATAATGTGAAATGTTGAGATTAAAAACGAATCCTCGTTTATTGAAAGCTATCGATCGTCTGATTTCAAGTTTCTTTTAACCATATGATAGTTGAGTTGCGAATAGTAAATCAAAGATTCTAACGTAATGAATAATCATCCATAAGTTAACATAATCGGATGTGTACTTTATTTATGTAGAATTATAGATAACTTAGCTGAGAAAAACTTGAATCGTTTCGTGAAAGTCAAAAAAATGCGTCAACCATCAAATAAAAAATTAATAAGCGCCGAGCACAATTTTCCATTTCTAATAAATGAAAAACTCCGCAGTACAGAACACGAATAATGTATAAACAATAGAAAGAAGGGAAATAAGGCAGTATTATGTTAATATAAACAGGCACCTCGTCACGGGGTGAATGACGGGACGAATATTTTGATTAAAACTTATGAAAAAACTCTTTGGGCGCCCGGCCTAAGAGACAGGCGCGAGCGGGTGCCGGGCGCGGCCGCCGAGATATGAAAACATTATTAAACTTATTGAAGGGTTGCACTCGTCGGGAGCTGGACGTGCGATTATTGTAATTGGATGGAGCTGTTTATAGAGTATGAGGGTTTTCGAGTGCGTGAATGTAGGTCAATTTTTGGGTTCAAATTTTTTGGGTCATTTATTAACGGCTTTTCAGTTTTATGGGATCAGAATAGGTATGTTATATTGTATTTATTTATTTTATTATTTATGTACACACAGTAAAATAGATACAAATACGGCATATTAGTATTAAGTACAAAGGTGTATTGTTTACTTGTGTTAAGAATTTTATTAAAACAAGCGGTTCGTGCCCAGCGTCGCCCGGGGTGAATTTTATACAAAAATAGCATCCGAATTTCCGTTTTTCCCGATGGATTTTCCCAAAATTTTGTTTCATACATACCTTGACTTGACAATTATAAACACAAAAAATAAAGAATTAGTCATAGATGCAGCAACTTTGAAGTAAGGCGCGGACAAACATTTTTGGCAATTGATTTTTATTTATATAGATAGGTAGATGTTTCTTGTAGTGAAGGCACATAACCTCAAATGCCAGTCAGTACCTTTTGTTTGACCACATATTCTTTGTGCAACTAGTTTCAGTTGCAACTCAATTCATCATGCTCTCTACACAAGAACACTAACATCACTCCACACCTATTTTCCCCGAAGAGTTAAACAGAGGTCTCCCATATCCTTATGCTTTTAATTTCCTTTCCAAATCCAAAAACCGTCAATAAAGAAGGAAGTTAACAATAACTTGAAACTTATCGCGTACAAATCCGTGACTTAAACCGAGGCTCGCGGGACATGCCGACGAAACTTGTTAAAAATGTATCAATTTAACTTTTCACGATAACATCGCAGAGTTTGCCTTCGCCCTTTGACAGACCGCCCTTCTAATTTCATATCGAAAAGTTCAATGATTAATCTTTTATGAAACAATTCATAATATTCTGGAGATTTTCGGCAATCTTTTGAATGTTACAATCTGAGGAGAGGATAATATTATGAAATATTGTTGCTTACTTGCACGAGAAGTACGCCGTTATCCGGTACCTTTTTTTTTTTTTTTTTTTTTGGGTTGGAAATCATCAAATGACGTCTCCCGCTCTGGGCGGAGCGGAAGGGCGTGTCAGACTCTTACTGACTAAAACCCACCCGTGTTCCTTCAGTTGCCTGTGCGCCAGGGCCACGGTAACTCTTTCGAACAATCCGCAGCCCCGGCAGGCATCGGTCCTATCGGACCCCGTCAATGGTGCTGACATCTCTTTGAGGCGCGCGAGGAACACGACGCGCCGTCGACCCGGGCCTGGTCCTTACCGGACGGCGAGCTGCCCATTGCTCGCCGTCCGCAAGCCCGCGCCTACGGTGGCCGGGAGTCGGCAATCGACTCCCGACGCCCAGGGTGTCTCCTCCTCCTGCGGCGGCTAGGGGCGCGAGGGCGCAGAGATTGCCTCTCCCTTTCGCGCTCCGCCTCCTCCTTCGCGAGCATTACTGCTTCGCAGAAGGAGGTGACGGCTTCCCATTCCCTCTCGCTCCGTACCATGGCCTGAACCAGGGCCGGACGCGAGAGGTCGCCGCCGCCGATCGCCGCCACGAGGACACGGCGGTGCTCCGCCCAAGCCGGGCAGACCTCCACCGTATGCTCCACCGTGTCCTCTGGTCGATCCACGCAATGATAACACCCGGGCGTTTCCTCCCGCCTTATACGAAACAGGAACCTCCCGAAACAGCCATGTCCGGTGAGGACCTGCGTCAGGCGGAAGGTGAGGACGCCGTGGCGCCTCTCAAGCCACTCCTCAAAGAGGGGTCTTACCGCCGCAATTGTGGCGTGCCCTGCGCTGGGTTGCGACAGTCGCACTCTCCATGCCGCCATGAGATCCCGCCGGAGCTCTGTCCGCTGTGCCGCGATTACTCGCGGCAGCGGAGTTACGCCCCGGCGTTTCGCCTCCTCGCGCCACTCCCAAACGTGCGCGAGGACCTTTGCCTCCAGATCCCACGGCGGTAATCCGGCAAGGAGGCTCGCCGCCTCGCAGGAGACCGTGCGGTATCCCCGTACCATCCGGATGGCCATGACCCTTTGGGACGCGTTCAACCGGCGGGCTGGCCGGAGCCTCAACGAACGCGCCCACACCGGCGCCCCGTAAAGGGCCATGGACCGCACGACCCCCGCGTAGAGCCTCCGGCAGGAGGCGTTTGGCCCCCCCAGATTGGGCAAGAGCCGCTTCAAAGCAGCCCCGGCCCGCTGCAGTCTGGGAGCCAAACGTCGGAAGTGCTCGACAAAGTTCCACCGGCTGTCGAGAACGAGTCCCAGGTACTTCATCGTCGACTCGACGCCGATGTGAACCCCTCCTACCGTTATTTGGGAACCCGACAGTGGCGCGTTCCGAGGACCATGAAAACACATGGCCTCGGACTTGTGCAAGGCCACCTCGAGTCCCAACTGCCGGATCCTCTGAACGACTGTCGCAACCCCGCGTGTCATTAGTTCGGCCGCCGCCTGGTGCGACCTCCCCTGCGCCAGGACCAGCGTGTCGTCAGCGTAGCACACCACGCTGACGCCGCTAGGGAGGTCGGCGCGCAGCACCCAGTCGTAACCGATGTCCCACAGATGCGGCCCCAAGACCGATCCCTGTGGGACACCGCACGACATCTCTCGCCGGTTCCATTCTCCCTGGTGACCGGGGTAGATAACTGCTCTATCTGCCAAATAGGCCTCGACTACACGACAGAGATAGGTCGGCATCCGGTGATACCGGAATGCCTCCCTGATGCAACTCCAGGGCAGGGTATTGAAGGCGTTGGCGATGTCTAGAGACACCGCCAAGACGACCCCACCCCGGGCCACAGCATCCCCCGTCGTGAGGGCTCGCACGCGCATGATGGCATCCACCGTGGAGCGCCCCCTGCGGAAACCAAACTGGCTGTCCGCCAAATCCGGCCCCACCCGCACCAGCTGCCCGACGAGGCGGTCTGCAATGACTCTTTCAAAGAGCTTGCCCACCTCGTCGAGCAGCACGATGGGCCGGTAAGCGGACGGAGAGTCCGCCGGGCGCCCCGGTTTCTTAATGAGGACCAGTTTCCCCGTCTTCCAACGAAGTGGGAACTGGCCCTCCTCCAAGCATGCGCTTAGGAGCCCTCTTAGTCGAGGCCCGAGAGCCTCCGAGGCCAGGACCCAAGCTTTTCCCGGTAAGCCGTCGGGTCCTGGGGCGGTATTTTTGGCACTCAGCCTACGTACCGCCGCTCTCAACTCTACCTCGGTCACCTCAGGAGCAACGTCGTCATCGTCGGTCATGTGGTCCGCAGTTGGCACCGCAGGAGGCGGAGCCATGGGCGGGGGAGTATGCTCCCCCCGCGAAGGGAACAAAGCGCTCACCACGCCCTCCACGAGCTGGGGCCGGAGACTCTGCGTCAGCGGGGGAGCCCATGGGCGGAGTTTCTCCCGCACCACCTTATATGGGCGTCCCCACGGGTCCCTGTTCAGAGTCCCCAGCGACTCCTCACAGTCCCCAGCGACTCCTCACAGTCCCCAGCGACTCCTCCGACGGTACCTTACGATCAATTTTAAAATGAACACTTTTTCTTAGCAGCGTTAAAAAAGAGTTTTGTTTTTCTTTAATATAAAACACACCATATAACGATTTTGTTTAGCGAAATGATATTAGTTTATCCCATAACAACAAAGTGTTGTTACCGGTTAACATGCGTCTTCAGTGGAAAACAAAGGAAAATTCCTCAGTATGTCACAATCCTGACTACGAGGCGACATTGACTCATGGCATACCTACCACAATGTACTCTCCTTAGTGCATCGTAAGCCCATTACTATTATTATTGGCTTTAAACTAAGCACCTTCGGTGAAAATACATGCATCCCTAATCCATGTCATCTCAGTATATAATGGTACCACAAAATAAATAGGTACAAAAGGCCAACTCCGTGTAAGGAGTGAAAACGGGCGCACGCGCACATATACGTGTACGTACGCATTCTCAAACTAACTCAAAAAAATCCAGTCGCAAACGTGCTTGCACCTGGGTTAAAATGTATTTTTAAGGGTGAATTTCACCAATGAAACTGAACACGATCAGTAAATGTAAACCGTGCTCAAAAGCTGTCAGTATCATCATCGTTATAAAATATTGACAGCTCTTGAACGCGGTTTAGATGCGCTGACCGAGTTCAGTTCCATCGATGAAATCCGCCCTAAGTTTTGGAAGTTTCTGAGACGGAGTTTTACAATTTGTTTTACAAAATTTTCTACTGCATGTAGTAGTACCCTTACGTAGACGTGTGTCCATGTGTACGTGCGTTTTCGCTTATTGTATGGAGCTGACCTTCTGTATCTATCTATTCTGTACTGTATCGTATGCTGTTCATCAATACATTCACATACTGATGGACAGGTAGTGACAGGACAATAAGCTTCGACCTAAATAGTCGATACAATATTCACAAGCCATTAACGTCCTTATATGTTCCAAATAGCGCCTTTAATTGAATACGCATACGGAGCAACTTGATTGTGTTCACAATGAAGGCAAATCGTCCTGAAGTCGTAAATATTTTACGGCCGACGATACACTAAGTCTTGTATATGAAATTACTGAACATCAAAGGAGCCTTGATGACGTAACGAACGGCTGTCGTAAAAATTGGCCAAGTGTGAGTCGGACTCGCGCGCTTAGGGTTCCGTATCACCACCATACTATACCACACAAATCTGTGAAATAAAAAGTTGTCATTTTTGCGAGGCTTCTTGCATGGGGACCTTTCTATTTGGACTTTTTTTTTTGTTATTATCTCGTGACGGTCCTGTAGTTAAGGCCTCTGTTCTCAATTAATATTTACTTTTTGAGTTTATCTTGGATATTACTGACATCGGTGACAGAAAACAACGAGCAGTAACCTGGATTTATAGTTAATATAAGTCTGAAATCGCCAACCTGTCTTGAGCGAACGTGGTGATCAATGCTTGTGCCTTCTGTGTATGAGAAAAGGCGTTCGCCCTGCATGTGTTATTAATAGGCTGGTATTGCTATTATTAACCGACTTCAAAAAAAGAGGAAGTTCTCAATTCGACAGTTTTTTTAATTTCTTTTATGTGTATTTGCTCAGAACTTTTTTCTGGGTGAACCGATTTGGATGATTCTTTTATTTGAAAGCTGGTGCTTCACATGTGGTCCTGTTTAAATTTCATCAAGTTCTGACTAGTCGTTTTTGAGTTATTCTTAATACTGCGTATTTTTTCCACTTAGTTTATATTGATGATGTTATACTAATTTATGTGGGATATAAGAATTTGTGTGGGGTAGGTACCACAACTAAAAAGTGAATAATAAAAACTTCTTTACAAAAAACAACCGACTTCCAAAAAAAAAGACTAAAAAACGTGAAAAATAACTTTAATTTCGGAAGTCGGTGGCCAAAACCGAAAATACAAAACCAAAGACACCGACTTCCGAAATTAAAGTTATTTTTCTCGTTTTTTTGTGTTTTTTTTTGGAAGTCGGTTGTATTTTGTAAAAAAAAATTGCAATGATAGCATTCATATTTGCACGTTTTCTGTGAAACTGTCAACTGTCAAGATAAAACCCTGTGACAGACAGGTAGACGACGAACGCTTAGTAAACGGAACCCTACCATTGGCACCCTTCGTACACGGATCCTTAAAAAGATGTAGTTTTATTGGCACTAGATGGCGCTAGTGTGTTCTGGCACGCCAGCCTGCTTGCCAGTTTCTGGCACTGTCGCGTTGTATGAGAGAACGCTTCCGAGAGTTTTATCGACACTACTTTTAAATATTCTTACGGAAATGTTGACGTGAGGACTTGCTCGTAAGGAGGCGAAATATTTTCTTTTCCAAGGTATTGTGAGCTGCGATAAGAGACGATGAATGAAAAATATTGTCCATATGCTGGCATCATTGTTTGATGATATCACATTTCTATAGACGTTCTGTCGTGTTATGTAATTACTAAGTTCTGCCCGCGACTTCGTTTGCGTGAACTTTTTTGCCCCTCGACCCACCGCTATTACTTCGTTTTCGCTTAGCGTTCTTTCTGACTTGTTTTCTTTCTCTCGGCTCCTAATGATCGTAGCGTGATGTAAAATAGCCTATAGCCTTCCTCAAGAATTGGGCTATCAAATGCGAAAAGTTTTTTTTAAATGCGACCGGTAGCTTCCGAGATTAGCGCGTTCAAACAAACAAACTCTTCAGTATTGTTATATTAATAGTATATATAGTGATTGTTCATTTTTCAACAAGCCCTTTTTTGAACACGCCCGTTTTCACGAACACTACGCAACATCTAAATGCTTTCAACACTCTCGGCTCAGCGCCGAGAATTGGAAATCCAACAATGCATTTTTATTAGACAATACATTTCGGTGTCGCATAGTTTTAGTTAAAACAGGCATAATTGTCTTTAATTACGAATTATGATGAAAGGTTACCTATAGGAAGTATAACTATTTCCTATAAAATCACATGAGTTTCCAGCTCGTTTGTACAGAACATTATTGCTGCAACCCGTTACGGCACAATTCCGGCTGTAGCCTGAGATTAGAACGTTCCTGATTAACGACGATAGGCTCGTCCCTTATCTAGTCAGGGCTTAATACCGGCATCGGTATTCTGTTGGTTTACGTTACCAAAACCCGTCAAGGAATTACCGCACTTTACAAATGGGATGTCACTATTATGGTTCTTGAATCGTAATATTTTTATATTAATCGTGTTTTAAAATCATTGTTAAATTGTAATTTTAAAATCATCGAAAACATTTTAAGGTGAATTAACATTGGAATTTTGGGTTTAGTTTTCAAATAACTGAATCAAAGCACTTAAAGTACGTTTTATGACCCATTTGTTTACGTTTTCATCAGATACTTTTGGAAAAGACTATAGAAGAGAAAGATTTTTTAAATCTCAGGCGGAAATAAACGTAGCAGGGACTGGGGTTTATTTCGTATAATTATCGAGAAAGATGAACTAGACTATAACCTGTAAAATAGATTCAAAGGTGATAAAATTACATACATAGAGGAGGCATTTGCCGTACCTTAGGAAAGTTGAAAATTGCTGCTATAATTACACCGGTACACAGCTAAACACGCTAATAGATTCACAAACAATGATTTAATTAAGGGAAGGCTCAAATGAGCTTAGTATCGAGCGGCGTATTAACAGCACGGTGCAGATTAATGCGGTAATGATTACTGTCCCTCCATCATATTGGGGCACTGTGGTGCAAGTGATTGGAGGGCACGATGTGGTGCAGGATTTACACCTGAAGTTGGTTTTCATGCTCGATTTAACTATGAGGTACGATGCATTTTGTGAAGCTCTTTAATGGTAAAGTTAATTGAGCATTTCTAGTAAAGCTCCGCAAACGTTATAACACTTAAAATCATGTCCTGCATGCTCAGTACACCTCAATATTGGAAGAAGAAGGATGTTAGTGATAATGCAACGGCTTTACTTGCTTTTCGCTGCACGGAGTTATTAAGAAATGGAGTTACTTACGCACACTGTTATTGAGAAATTCCTAATGAATAAACCCAATGACACTTTGCCCGACCTGGGAATCTAACCCAGGACCCCACGCTCAGCAGTCGCGCTTGCGACCACGAGACCAATGGGACAGTTAACTCGTTATTATACCGTGCACTAGACTATCGACGTTATTATACCGTGCACTAGACTATCGACGTTATTATACCGTGCACTAGACTATCGACGTTATTATACCGTGCACTAGACTATCGACGTTATTATACCATGCACTAGACTATCGACGTTATTATACCGTGCACTAGACTATCGACGTTATTATACCATGCACTAGACTATCGACGTTATTATACCGTGCACTAGACTATCGACGTTATTATACCGTGCACTAGACTATCGACGTTATTATACCGTGCACTAGACTATCGACGTTATTATACCGTGCACTAGACTATCGACGTTATTATACCGTGCACTAGACTATCGACGTTATTATACCGTGCACTAGACTATCGACGTTATTATACCGTGCACTAGACTATCGACGTTATTATACCATGCACTAGACTATCGACGTTATTATACCGTGCACTAGACTATCGACGTTATTATACCGTGCACTAGACTATCGACGTTATTATACCATGCACTAGACTATCGACGTTATTATACCGTGCACTAGACTATCGACGTTATTATACCGTGCACTAGACTATCGACGTTATTATACCGTGCACTAGACTATCGACGTTATTATACCGTGCACTAGACTATCGACGTTATTTTCCTTTTTCTTCAATCGCTGCCTCATCTGACTCGCACCACAAACCACTGGCAGAGCATCGCACAAGACATTGGCAACGATTATGATCACTAAGTATCACTAAATTAATTATTAGTGTGATGATAAGTTATTAGATAGTGAACGCAGTGAAAGCCTTCTTAGGTTTAATAAAATAAGTAGCTTTTTCCCGCGGCTTCGCCCGCGCGAATGTCAGTAATTATCGGGATAAAAGTATCCCATGTCCTAACCCAGGTCTATCTGTGTGCCTTTCAACTAAATTCGTTTAGACGTTTCGCCGTTATAACTTGACTAACAGACAGTGTCTTTCGCATTGATAATATTTATTTGCATTGTTTATAACGGACTCAAGGCATGTCCTAGTCATCGGAAAAAATACGTACCTATATAAAAACCATTTTTTGCAAACATGATCGATGCTAGTTCAAGACGTGGACTGAGTTTGTTTGTGCATTGGCTTGGACCTGGAACAGTCTAGATAAAACCTTACCAATAAAATAACCTAATCTTAGTTAGTACACGCAAGAAATAGGTATCTACTCACAGCTCTTTCTATAAAGACATCTAAAAACGGCACAAAAGACAGCAGACATGTTCAACTACGTCCGGTAAGTACCAGGACAGCAGGAACCGTTGAGAGCCATACAACAAAACGCTCTCATGTCCAGAGGCACATAAATCACGCGCGCCATACATCACCCGGTCAAAAGGAGCGCCTCGCTAATGGTCCGGTGATACGGCGCAGTGGACGCTGAACATCTTATTTTTATGTGTTTTCTTTTTTGGTGATTAGGTATGAATTAGTATCTAATAGTACTTTTATTTTCTCAAAATACAATTATTTATTGTAACCCATGACCCTTATTTTCATAGGTAATGCTGAAAAACTTTAGAAGCTTACTGCACTTTTCAATAAGAAACGTAACATTTTTTTTAAATGAGAAATCATAAGACCTAACTTAAACCATCCCCAGACCACGATTCTTATCACCGTTTTCATAAAGAATATCTTTCACCACAAAAATAGCAAAGAAAAAAACGTTACTTTTACATCTCTCCAAGAAACATTCTTCCATCCGCAGCAAAACTGCAACAAACAAAGTACAAAATTATAAAAACTTACAGCACTATAACCCGGCTAAAGCGCGCATGCCCCTAAGCAGTGGCCGACCTAAGTGGAGAATGGCCTATTAAAAGCTGCACACCTTTCATATCGCGCAGGAGGCGATACCCAGAGGATAAAATTTAACTACGACGTTAACTTCGAATGCATAACGAGTGCGTAAAAAATAAAACATGCATTTGAATTTATCGCATGTGCATTTTCTGGACGATAGCGGTTAGTTTTTTTTTTACGTTACCTACTGGGTTCGTGTACTTTTGAAAAGGAAATGATTGAAGGAAAAATAAAAAATAAAATAAGGAAGACAAAAATTGTAATGAAAGTTTTTACAAAGATGAAGAAGAAAAGAAAGAATAAGATGAAATGAAGTGAGGATTGTTTTTTATTTTATTTATAACCATCTTTTGGAAAAGAAGAAGATGCGAGATTCGGACGAGTCAATGTTAATAATTAGGATAGGTATGACTTATTACAATAATAATGTCAATCATGTCATTTGGTTTAATTAGGCTTTTATTTTTATATAGATTCTTCTATATTTCGTGAATGTGAGAACTTGTAGGCCTAACTTGTAGACTGTAGATTTATAGACCTTTTTATATTTTGTTGAGTACCTGTTACTTGTTGACAGGCCTACACTGTCCTCCCATACCTATCAACACTGTAATTTGAAACATTGTAAAAGCCCCTTATTTTTAAGAGTAACCGTGGAATTTCTTGCCGGCTCTTCTCCATAGAAAACGACCAATTGGAACCAAGCACCTAGCTTCTGACGTTTCATAAGTGCCCATGTAAGTTTATGTGAAATAAAATATTTTGATTTGATTTGATTTAATTTAATTAGTCGCACGCAGCCAATCAACGCAACCAACGTGAGTAGGTTTTTAGCTCTGTATTTATCTGCTTTACAATAAAATAAACCCGCTGCTGAATAAGTGGAAGTAATTTTAGTTTTATTACTCTAAAGACCTGAAAGTAGAGACGAGCTAATTCTGACCGACTCACAAATAAACAACGCATCTAGCAACAAATAATAATGTGTACATAACATCAGTTCTAAAAACAAAACGTAATCCCGGCACAACACGGAGAACTGGTTTTATCAAATTTAATGTTCAGACGTAACTGGAACAAACAGACGGAGGCGAGCCAAGCCTCTCTAATACGAACATTTTCCTTCACAACTCCACTTCAAAAACTCAATTTACAAAGTTCCCATACAAAATATAAGGAAATCAAAGGAATGCGGGAAACGTCACTACTTTAACCAATTCTTGACAATAAACAAGTTGACTATAAGACATGTTCTGCCAGGCGAGTCGCTCTGCTGGGAGCCGACAGGCGCGCCCGGGCGCAGAGCGAGGTTCACAAAAGTACACATTCGGCGTTTTGTATAAAGTTGGGATTTCTTTGCGTATATCATATGAAGTATAAAACTACTCATCAAACGAAATTAGACTCTATTTTTCATGTCATAAAGCACAATTTAGGTAATGTAGTGTTGTATATCTCAAAGGAGCGATTTAAACCATGTTCAGAAATGGTTGTGGTGAAAGCTTTCTTGGCAGACTTCTGCTTGCTGTTTTATTTTTTTAAATCGCGATTTATGTTCGCGGAGATGTTAAGGTATTCTAAAGGGTCTCGGTTCTCTTGCTTCTATAAAATTATGCGTTACGAGAAGTTGAAAAATGAAATGAGTTTATGAGACGGAAATAAATAGCCTTGGCTCTGAAAGTGTGGCTTTCTAGCTTCAAATAAAATTATTAGTTGGGAGCGTTTGTATCGCGCGTTTGTTGATGTGTTGAATAACTTGGCTCTTTTTGCCGTGTTATATTTTCCCTTATTTTATCAAAATAACAGGTCAGCACTTTAGTGTTTATTTTGTAGAATAAGTCATAAAAGAAAGAAAGAAAATAAATATATTTGACCTAGGTTAAGGCCATATCTTTAACTTTCGTCTCTTGCAACTTCCATGCACCGGTAAACAGCTGATATGTTTTGTTCAGTTGCCTTTGTTATTTTAAACCAGAAATAAATGTGAATATCCTGTTTTCATTTTGACGTGAAACTCTTCTCTCTACAGCTTAGTGAATTCCAAATGCGATCCGTTGCAGTCCGTTCAAACACCGATAAATATACCACACAAAGACCGACTAATTTAAGTCCAAATGTATGTCAACACACCCACAAATTCGTCATCATTTACCAACACCCTTCACCATAAACTGCAATCCTTGAAACCGATGTTATTCCTATTTCAATTTTTGTCCAAAACCGTAGAATCTTCCGAAACTCGTCTATCTTTAAGCGAACAAATCTTCTGTCGCCCATAAAATCGTTTACTGCCGACTTTCAGTAATCTTTTCGCAATGTAAGCATTTCAATCAAATCAAAATCATTGTAGTAAAGCTTCTGTAAGGCAGTGCAGGCTCATAATTGGGGTAAGGAGGAATAAAAGTGTCCGTCTTGGATCGTAAAAATGAGGAGAGGTGGGCTTAAGGAGGTGTTATGAGCCCCTGGAGGAGAGAAGTGCTGTGAGAATCACTTTATATAGCCTGTGGTCTGAGCTTGATGTCTAGAAAAACTGGACAAGTCAACGATGTGTTGGTATAGTCGGTGCTAATTTATTTGTCACAGATTGTAAACAACTAAAAACTTATAAGCAAATTGTCAAAAATAATAACATTTTTGGACGCGATTACGACTGTTGAATTTAATTAATGTCTTCCTATTCGTCATAATTATGTACTTCACCGCGCTGCTGTGTAAGTTTTTGGATTCAGGTACGGTTTCTTGGTCTTCGTCGATTAGTCCAAAGTCGATTTTTCTTAAACAAAATTGACAGAGTGTCTAGAATTAGAATACATTTTACTGTTACTGATGTGTAACATTTTGTCCAGACTTATGTTTATTTGTTTAAACTTGATCCAACATAAACGCTACAATGGCGGAATGTATATTCATAGCTATTGAGAATTATTTTGGACTTTACTCAAACTGTTCAAGGTCTGTGGAAATACACGTGATTACGGGAAGCGCTTGTAATAAAATAAGAGGGATTTTATGTAAGAGACGATTCTACTATCTTGTTGTATATACCTACTTTAGATGCTTACACTCATGTTCATCTATTATCAAACTACAACTATTTCCAGCAGGCGAATTGTTTCTAGGATTCCTTATATCTGCTATATTTCATAGTATTTTGTCTTAATATATTCCAGGAATGCAGTGTCAGGAATTTTCTCTATAAAATAACTGAGAAGTAAAATGTATTAGTGATAAATACAATCTTTTTAAACCATGTCTAAATAAATGTACAAGTTACCCAGCATCTTAATATTACTATAACCAACTTATGAAAGTTATAACCCATAGGAAAGATATCAACTTTGTGAAAGGTAA
This sequence comes from Dryobotodes eremita, assembly GCA_917490735.1. NCBI lineage: Eukaryota > Metazoa > Arthropoda > Insecta > Lepidoptera > Noctuidae > Dryobotodes > Dryobotodes eremita. The sequence continues at coordinate 3,267,094 of OU823245.1, forward strand.
TATTAGAGAAGTACCTACCTATATCTAAGTTATTTAGCGACTCCACAGAAAATAGCCAATAAATAAGGTGAACTTGCAAACTAATCGCCTCCGAGTACCGCAGTAATTCATGTCCCTACATATGTTGGGCTGGTACTTAATAATGCCTAAGTCCGGTACCTGCCCGGAGGTACCATTAGCTAACCAATTTGGGAACCTAGGTGAATCAACAACTTTCTCTGAAACATTTTATTTATTAAAACGGAAAACGTGCGTATTTTTACGTGGTATTACGGTCTTCCTTGAGTGTTTATATAAAAGTCAAAAGTCAAAACCTGTGTCTACACCTGTGTTTTAATTTATTTACCAAAAAAGAACAGTAAACAAAACAGAAAACCGAAAAAGAAACGATCAGTAAAACTAAATAAAATGATTGCTACGATCGCGTAGCTGGCGTAGCAGACTGCTACGACGTAGCAAAATGCGTAGCCATAGCAGGTGCGCTGTTTCGATCTACTCATAATAAATTACAAGATGAGTTCTAGATACAATAGCGTCTACTATATCACAATAGTAGTTTTTGTAAAGTGAGTAATAACTGGAACAAAACAGGAAGTTCAAACAGAATTATTAATAATTTGAAAAATGAGCTGCTAACATAATTTTTCGCTGCACAACAACTATTCGTATTATTACAACAGCTAAACTAGTTATCATTTGATAAACATTGGGAAATGAGTTTTGAACTTTTCCCTCGTTCGCAACAGTTCCTATTTATTTGTTTTTACGACATGTTGTTATTCAAATATCTTGGCAGCAGTACATATACTTGAATGGCAGTAAAACTTTGACAACAGAATGATTGCTCGTAAATTTTATGCTAATATTATTCACTTGCATTCTCGATGTACTGTTTATGGCAGGAAAGAAGACGGTTCGTTTCCTCGGAATACTATTGAGAATTTCCCGTGAGGTCCGTTGTCGAAAACATACCAAAATCTATTTGACCTGATTTTAAAAACTCCGTTTTGAAGAATCAATTTTGTGTTCCTGTTACTGAGTTTTAAGTTTTTTTTTTGTATTGCGATCCTAATGATCCAGATTTCAGGTAAAAAAAGGTTACAGGAAAACAGTAATTTTCGTTACTTTAGGTCTATGAAAGTCAGTAGTCAGAACAAACAAAGTAACGCTCGTGTAATTTCAATTAAATATTTATAATTGGGCGGGCTTTTACAGAGCAAAAGTTTTAAAAACATTCGCAGAATGTTTAATAATCAATCGGGACATAGAACGTGATATTTCCATAATAATCTAAAAAAGTAATAGTTGTCCAGACCGAATTTCGACCATGGTGGCCAATCTCAGTTGAGACTAGCCATCGACGCACAGGACCAACGGCTTCACGTGGTTACCGAAGCAGGGGTGTACCAACCATCAACTTTCGAACTCCGGGCTGTTACTGAGAAATTCCTGATGAAAAAACCATAATACATATTTACAAAATATGTGTATATAACAACTCAGACTTAAAACAACACAGAATTAAAATGAAGCCGGATCAAACTTTCAACTCAAGAAAGGTACATAGTTACTCCGTTACTAGGTACTTTATTAAATCCAATGCGACCTCTTTAACTGTAAAGTTTATTTCTTGACTGTTTTCAAAGTACTGCTACTTCAAGTTTTACTTACCATCCAGTAAACTGTTGAGTCAGAGCAAAAAACTGTTTCATGTTTATTTACTTTTAAACTTAAAAAGTAAGTAGCCAAAGTTTTACTTAACTATTCATAATATTCATGCTGGTGATTGCAAAAGAGTTAAGGAGAAGTTAGATTTGGCTATATGCTCTGTACGTTCATTTGTTCAATGCTTGTTATATCGTTTTACTTCAATTCAGTCCAATCACTGATTGGTAGTATGACACAACTCTTCTTTGGAAATACTCGAAACATTTTATTAGCTGGGAACCCGAACTTTCACCAGCATCTTGCACTTGGTATCCACTTTTTTTACTCTCAAATCGATAAGGTAGACAGGAAAAATTAAACTACCCTGACTAAGTTAAAAACCTCAGTATGAGTATGAGGAAACGTAGTTCCACTGAGCTATCGAGCCACTTCGCTACATAGAACAAAGGGTAAAAAGATTACTTATACTGTTACTTTATTACTAGCGTGGTCCGCGGCTTTGCTCGCCTCAATGTGGGAAAATTCCCCGCGCCTCACCATCCCTCTGGTCGAGTATACAACGTTCTTAGCATTCATAGGAGAGCTGCTGTAAACTCGTTATTGGTATTTTCCTACACAGTATGGATACAATGTATGTGAAACCTAGCTTAATGTATACAATATTCTTTTTAGAACGGTTTAAAACTGGGGTAAGTTTGTGTTTTTAACGTTCCTGGCACTTTGTGATTGCCGTGCCTATTGTAGGGATTAAAATACTATGTTACTATATTTTGGGACATAGGTTTTATTGAAGGTGGAACATAAAATATATTATTTTTTAAATATTGCCAGAAGTAGGTACAGTAGATAACGGTCGCATTAAAAGATCGCATCGTTAGTTGGAATGGATTGTTTCGCGCGACGTATAATGGCAACAATTTTTTCCTTAGACTCGTGATGTACGACCAGATTGTACTGAGAACACATGATTTAGGATAACGTCACCATTTTATAGGCGACATAGGAGACGAGCGGCAATGGCGAATGCGCTATGTTACCACTGTAAACCGAGAATCGCCTTCCAGGACAAATTATAAAAGTACTCGCGCTTACGCAGAATTGTTCCCGCGACCAGAACGATCAGCTTATATAGCACTCGTTAATTAAAATTGCGTTTCAAAAAATAAGTACGGGCTATTACGATAGCGTTACTTCCAAACTGTCAGACTCCATAATACATGCACACCCTCAAACTCTAGTTAATCCAAGAGAAGGACGCAAAGAGTTGTAAAATATAATAGAGGTGCCCCTCGGAATAGTTTCCGAAGGTTCCTTCCCGAGGTGATGTGGCGAGCGAGTGGCGGTCTGCATTCAGTTTTATGGGCGGCTAATAAAGTTTGTGCCACGGGAAATGTTATTAAATTCGAGACGCTGCGACGTTGACGGAACGCTCCTGTCTGCGTAGTGAAGAACACAGGCTGGGAGTGAGGATGCGAATGGTGATGGGTATTTTTTATAGCGAAAAATCTAAAAATCTAGAAATCTTTTTTCACTAGTACAATTTTATTTTTATTGTACTTATTTGACACTGCCAACTTTGAGGGTATCGAGGGAAATTACTTTATTTAAATAGATGTAGTTTGGGAGAGTGCCCTGTCCTTTCTTATGTGGCGACTGACGTGGTGTGGTGAATTTTGACGTGACCCAAAGAATTTTACACACAGTGGTATTCGAAATGATTATCACTCGAGAAAAAACCAAGTCTTTACACTTTGGCTCTATTTCCTTCTACTTCACCAACCAGTGTTAAAAAAAGATTGCTTTATATTTTTATGTCAGTTTATGTAATATCCTAGGATTGGGTACTAGAATTAAAATGCTTTTTTAGAGTAGTGAAATAAAAATATTGCTTTCATTTTAATAAAAGTAGTAAAAATAACAAATTAAATCACTCATGAACCATAACCATTTTCTGAAATCAAAAATCATTTTTTCTACCAGTTATTCGATCCTATCTCCCGGTCTATAACCCGTGTCGGCTGGCTACCATCCAGGCGGCGGCATTAGAGTCACGCCATCGCTACGTTTGAAGTCGCATCTAACACGCCGAGAGCACGTTTTTCTCACTTGCCACTACGTATTTCGTTTTAACTTCGACTTGACTTTCGTATTTGTGGATGTTTTCTGGAATTTCCAATTTTTGGAGTTGGTACTGTTAATAAAGCTTTTGCATACATAGTGCAGCGTAGAGCTGGCTGCTAACACGCCGGGGACTCGAACCCCGACGTGAGCTAGCTAAAAAATCAAACTCACGCAGCTGGTACACGTAAAATTTATTAATAAAAAGAACAACCGAAATAATTAAGAAATAAGTCAAAAAATGTAAATATTTAGTCGTTGGAAATTGTATAAGGCTACCAAAAAAAAAATATATCACAAGAAGATTTTTGGAGAAAAAACTTATGGATGTTTCCAAATTTTTAGGAATTTAAGTATATAGACGAATTTAAATTCGATTGCAATCGTACGAAATTCGTGCCGCTCTATAAATTATTTAACACAAATAAGCTCAAGATAAAGGTTTTTCTTTACATAATTTCGTTAATATAAATTTGAAAGAGAATAAGATCTGATATTAAGAATTTAGGAAAGCAACTTAAAATGAAAATGTCACACGACGGTATAACACAGAACACTTCTATTATATGATGGTTGGGCGTTATTGCGCCACATAAATGTCTTATTTAGCACCTGATGTGTCCGTTAGGCACCTGTGTCGTCGACCTTGCTCGGCAACGATCCTGCGCTTCTCTCCGCAAGCTCGCTCGGACTTCTGCGGCCGGCAGACGAAGGAAGAAGACAGGCGAACAATAAACGGCAGGGTAAGGCCAAAAAAAGGTGGCCTTTCAAACAATCTAAGAAAAAGGAAATCTTCTTAGATTAAAGAAGAAGGCACAAGTAACAAGAATACGGAACCTATAAAGGGATTACTCACCAAAGAAAATGGACGAGAAATTCCAGGGAACGTATCCGCTGACTACTCACATATAGTGGTGGTTAAAATTTGAAATTAACTTTCGAAGAAAGATTAAATATTATTGAATAAAATATCCACACAATAGGAATTCCAACGACAGAATGTGTTGCATTTTTTTCTTCTTGACAATGTACAGAACAATTGTCAATTTTTTGAATATTTCAAAAAAAACGAAAAAGTAAAAAAGCTGACCGAATGACTCGTAAAAAGAATTTAATCGAAATGACAACAAAAAGTATCTAATTGCAGGAATTATACTGCATCACACCCATTCCAGCAAAAAAAAAAATATGTCGATAAAGGAACAACAACTCAATATGAGTCGCATCACTAAAATTAGGAACGCATCGCATCACTAAAAAGGATTGTTAACATGAAAAAAATAGGAATATCACTATAAGAGTGACAATACCATAGAAGAATGTGTACGAAGTATGTGAAAGAGGGAAGATAAGAAAAAGAAAAAAAAAAAAATAAGGAATTAAATATGTCTAGTAGATAAGTTACATAAACCTAATAAGCAGCATCGAAGTGCAGCAGATAAAGAATAAATTTGAAGCGCCTCCAATCTAAACGTTACCAGTGCGAGCTCCTGAGGTGTCCTCTAAATCTATGAATAAGCAAACAACTAACAACTTAGGAACTAAAGAATAAAATTTATCTAGAAGTACCTAACTAGCCTAATTAAATCATGGGATCCCTTAGATAAATTCAAAAAACAAAGAATAAAATACGACCTCAGTCATAATATCTACCAAACACAAATTAACAACATCAGTCAAAGAACTAATAATAAATTATGAAAAAAACTTCTTCAGACGAAATAAGAAAATAACAGGATGATAAAGAGTGTATGATAAGTTTTGATGATAAAAGATGAAAGGTTTAGTAAGAAAACATTTCGTTAAGCAATTTAAAATTATCGACAAAAAAAATATCGACATTGTCCCAACACTAAACACTTTGTTATAGAAATTCAAATCATCGACAAAAATCTATCGACAGTGTCCCAACACAACACTAAAAGTAACGCCTTATGTGGGCGTGGTCAAAATAGTGGCAGTAAACAAGAAGTTGTCAACAAAAAGTTTATTTTAACAACTAGATGTCGCTGTCTATTTTTAGCCTTAAGTTAAAAGTAACGACTTAAGTCAAAGTCACAACTCAAGTAGAAGTGATAACTCCAGTAGAAGATACGGCTTCAGACAAAAAAGACTGGAAATAAAAGATAGGACTTGAGTCAAAGATAAAAATCATGTGGGGAATTCATTTAAGAATGTCCTTGATGTGATATCGTCCGGAATGTACCGAATCACAATCATGCAAGACATACGTGGTTCTGGAAATGACCCTTACAACACGACATTTAACAAAACGTGGAGCAAGTTTACCGGAAAAGTAATCCATACCAGACGATCTGGAAAAGTTTCGCCTCCATACAATGTCACCAACGTTGAGAGTGATAGCCGAACGGTTTTTATTGTATGTCTGAGAATTTCGGAGGAAAGCCATAGAAAGGTTATCGGCAACCTTCGCATAAATCTCAGCAAGGGAAGAAAGATTAGACGCATGTTGAGACCGACTTTCGGCTAAATTGATGCCTCGAGTCTGCCTATTAGCATGAGTAGAATCTATAAAAATTTCCCTACCAAACATTAGAAAGTTTGGTGTAAAACCAGTGGCTAAGTTAATACATGAATTGAGATATAGTTTGACCTTAGGTAACAATTTTGACCAACTTCTTTGGTTTTCTCCGACTAATATGCTCAAACACGTAACGACACTTTGGTTATATCGCTAAACAGTGTTGGCCTGTGGAGTATAATAGGGCGTATATATTGGAGAATCTATGTGAAAGGATCTGAGAAAGTTTAAAAATTGATTACTACGAAAAACTGTAGCGTTATCGCAGAGAATAGCCCGTGGAACTCCAAAATTGAAAAATATTTCAGATTCAAGGGCTTTAGTTATAGAACTGGCATCTACCTTTTTTAAGGGAACAAGCCAGACATACTTAGAGAACACATCAACCATAGATAAAATATACCTATTACCGTAATAAGCGATAGGCAATGGACCAATGACGTCTATAGAAATAAGTTGTAGAGGTAACGTAACGTCTTTTGGATAGCACATCTGACCACGTGGTTGGCTGTTAGCGATTTTGTAGGCTTTACACAATTCACATTGTCTTAACTTTTCGGAAACATCCCGAAACATGTTCGGCCAGTAAAATAGTTCTTTGATTTTAAGGTAAGATTTCATGACACCAGGATGTATAGAAGGAAAATCGTTATGAACTTCCTGAATCGCGAGTGGAACCTTTTCAGACGGTAAGACAACTCGCCATGGGTCAGAAGACAAAGGACTAATAATGGGCATGCGTCTTAGAAGAACACCGTTACGAATAGTGTATGCAGGAAACATTTGAGGTGTATCGCGAGCACCTAAATATACCTTTTTATACCATCGATCATTAGTTTGGTCAGGTCCTTGATCAAATGTAACTGGGCTAGCGTAGATCCTAGATAAAGCATCAGCAACGACATGTTGCGAACCCTTGCGGTGAACAATATCAAACGTATATTGTGAGATAATGGTAGCCCATCGAGCTAAACGTCCAGAAGGATTGTTAAGAGTAAGAAGCCATTTCAAAGCCATGTGGTCCGTTATGACGGTAAACCTCGTGCCGTCTAAATAACAACGAAAGTGTTTTATTGAATCTAAAACAGCTAAAAGTTCGCGTTCGGTAGTACTATAATTACGTTCTGCTTTGGAGAATAGTCGGGAATAATAGGCAACGGGATGTTCTACATTATCGATTTTTTGTGACAGTACCGAACCGAGTCCAACAGAAGACGCATCGCACTGTAAAATGAATGGCTTGGAAAAATCTGGGCATGCCATCACAGGTGTGTTAATTAATGCTTCTTTTAGCTTAATAAAAGCCTGTTCGGCGGAATCATCCCAGTTGATTCGATCGCGACCTTTTCTTTTTCCCAAGAGAGCGGTAAGAGGGGCAATTATAGAAGAAAAACCATTCACAAAACGCCTATAGTATGAACACATACCAATGAAACCACGTAAAGACTTAGCGGTGGTAGGAGTCGGATAATCCCTGATAGATTCAAGTTTACCAGGATCGGTCTGCAGACCTTTTTCATTTAAGATGTATCCCAAATACTTCAATTCGCTTTTACAGAATTCGCATTTCTTGAGGTTGATGGAGAGACCAGCCTCCTTGAGTCGATTTCGTATCTTTCTAAGGAGAGCGAGATGACTATTAAAGTCTTTCGAAATTAGAATTAAATCATCGACGTAACCAAAAACACAATCATCACTGGTCGAGGTATATTCAAAATTAACAATCATATCGGTAAGACGTTGCATCTCTGAAGCAGCATTAGTAAGACCAAACGGCATCCTGACGAACTCAAATAAACCACGCTGAGGAACAATGAAAGCCGTTTTCTCGCAGCTATCTGTATCAGCAAGAGGAATCTGCCAAAATGCACTTCTAAAATCAAGTGAACTTATATATTTGGCTCCGCGAAGGTTATCTAGAATATCTTGTATACGAGGGAGGGGATAGGAATCTCTGATGGTAACGCTATTAAGTTTCCTACTATCAACACAGAAACGAACAGATCCGTCTTTCTTTGTGACCATTACAACAGGACTAGCCCATGGTGAACGAGATGGACGAATAACTCCAATCTCAAGCATCTTATCAATCTCTGCGTTTAAAATGTTTAACTTGACAGGTGAAAGAGGATAATATCTCTGTCTGATTGGTTGTCCTATCGTATTTATCTTGTGGGAGAGCCAAGTCGTCTTACCAAGACCGACAGAATCGGATGAAATATCTTCAAACTCGTTAATTACTCTCTGTAAATTCAGTTCTTGATCAGGGAGTAATATGTTACGCGGGTGTAAATAACGGACCTCATTTGCAGAGGGAGGTTGGACAGGAGGATGGTTGACAGCTGAAATATACATATTACCTTTGATATTTTTATCGAAAGCTTGACTAAAAACAGAAGTCAGACCAAATTTGTTCCAAAATTCGATACCTAGGATAACTGAAGACGACATATGACGTGCTACTAAAAACTCGTGGGTAAAAGTTGTTCTATTGAACTTAACCGGTAGATAAACGGTTCCTAAAATATCAATGGGCGAATTATTCGCAGAAATAACACGAGGACACGTATCGTCTCTCTTTAAAGAAATTCCTAGTTCAAGAATCAAACTCTCACTAATAAGGGACATCTGTGCGCCTGAGTCCAATAAAGCCTTAACTAAACGGTCACACAACCATATCTCAATAAATGGACGGTTATCAGGGGAAAAAGAAGTTATCACCGGTGACACTATACGAGACGAAACGTGCCGCCGGTGGCTTACAAATTTTTTTGGATTACATTTGGGACAGTTACGTGTTATAACACCTGGTGTACGACATTTGAAGCAGAGCAATCCAGGGTAATTTGGGCACGAACGATAAGAATGGCCAGGTTCATTACATTTGGGGCATTGATGAACTTCGTGAGTCACAACTGATACTGACTTGGAAGTTCCAGGCAAAAAACTCTCAAAATGAGAAGCCATATCGATAAGCGAACTTAAATCACTAAACTTATGAATAGATAGGCATGGAAAGTATTTTGGGTGCATATTGTGAGTTATAATCTGTAGTAAATTTTGTTCAAGGATGGGATTGGCTAAACGATCATTCAAATATGAAACTTGGATGATGAAATCCCTTACAGACTGGTCAGGTCTCTGTCTCAAATTTCTGACCTGTTGTTCGGTTTTAAACTCAAAATCAGTGGGTCCGAACGTCTTTATAAAGGATTCTTTAAGTTCCGTATATGAAAGATCGGGGTGACGAATAGATCTAAAATATTTCAGCGCAGCCCCAGAACAGACTTCATGGAACCGTTTGATTAAATAATGGTCAGAAATATCATCAGCTTCTTTGCGTTCATCAATAGACACGAAAAATTCGCGGACGCAAGAATTACCAGAATAATCGATTTTCCACTTTGAGAGAGAGATTTGTTTGTGTGAATAATGTGGATATTCATCGGATTTCATTGGGGATGGGATAACCGATGATATTGAAGTTCTTGATAACCTAGGTGGAACAGGTGGTGGTCTTGAAATTATTGGACTTTCACGTCGTGGCGTCTCACATATAGAACGATCTTGATCAGCCATGACGGAAAATTAAAACAAGATCAAAAGAATAAATGCAAATGGAAAAAACTCCTTTATAAAGAAAGAAGAAGTTCTAAAGTGACCATTATCCTTTATAAAAAAGGGTTTAAGAAAATGGGCATTATCCTTTGTAATTTTTTATTACAGTTGGATGAAGAATGTTTACGTAAGTTGAAAATGAAAATGAAAATTTTATTTACGTAAGTATTTAGATAATTTTGGTATCCCGGTTTAGAATTATATGTAAAACTAATATTCCGATTAAATACGGATAATTAGGTAAATGCTTAACGCATAAAAAGGGATAAGATTAATAGAAGGAAACTTGGGGGTAAAACAAGCTCAAAATATGCGAACCTCCGTGAAACAATGTGGACAATTATGAAAGGCATGTTATTTGTTGATACTGGATCACGCACAGAACAGACGTGGAAAAAAGAGGCAAAAAAAAGAAGCCATAGTCTGCCCTGTTAGATCACAAAAAGACAACAAACAAAATAGAGCAATCTCCTTGTACGAAGCTGGTAAGTGACCATGTTGAGGTTTATGGCTGATGAAGGAATGTTATGACCACACAACAACAAAGAAAACAGTTGGGCTAGTAATCAAAAGACACATAGATAATAGCAAACAACCGCCAAAGAAAAAGGTATGCTAGCATCAAAAAATAAATAGACACTAGCAAAAAAAATATCAATGGACAGCTGGACTAGAATCAAAAAAATGAAATAGATACAAGCAAACAACCGAGCATAAAAAAGCTTACCTTTGGTCACGAGGCCTAAAACATTCACACTTCAGACACACACTACGGGAAACTAACTACAGCTAAGTTACAGGAGAGAAATTAAACTCAGGATAAAAATATATTTGTAGGGAGAAAAATAAATAGTCAGCTATGTGATATAGTTACAGGGTTATTTTATAGAAATAACACATCAAAAATAAACAGGTAAGTAATGCAAACTGGTCGAAGTATTGTCCACAGCACAGTGCAGCGCAAAGTTCACGGAGCATCCACTTTCTGCTGAGCGAACGCAAGGAGTGTGCCGATTCGAATGAAAGAAACACTATCCAAGCTAGTCGGATTCCAGAATCTGTAAATAACAATGGTGACACGGGGATTAAAATATTTTTTGCTCAGAGGGAGCACCACACACGATATAACGAAAAAAAATATGTAAATAGTACTTACTTTTAAAAATCGGGCGCCATATTGCAGCGTAGAGCTGGCTGCTAACACGCCGGGGACTCGAACCCCGACGTGAGCTAGCTAAAAAATCAAACTCACGCAGCTGGTACACGTAAAATTTATTAATAAAAAGAACAACCGAAATAATTAAGAAATAAGTCAAAAAATGTAAATATTTAGTCGTTGGAAATTGTATAAGGCTACCAAAAAAAAAATATATCACAAGAAGATTTTTGGAGAAAAAACTTATGGATGTTTCCAAATTTTTAGGAATTTAAGTATATAGACGAATTTAAATTCGATTGCAATCGTACGAAATTCGTGCCGCTCTATAAATTATTTAACACAAATAAGCTCAAGATAAAGGTTTTTCTTTACATAATTTCGTTAATATAAATTTGAAAGAGAATAAGATCTGATATTAAGAATTTAGGAAAGCAACTTAAAATGAAAATGTCACACGACGGTATAACACAGAACACTTCTATTATATGATGGTTGGGCGTTATTGCGCCACATAAATGTCTTATTTAGCACCTGATGTGTCCGTTAGGCACCTGTGTCGTCGACCTTGCTCGGCAACGATCCTGCGCTTCTCTCCGCAAGCTCGCTCGGACTTCTGCGGCCGGCAGACGAAGGAAGAAGACAGGCGAACAATAAACGGCAGGGTAAGGCCAAAAAAAGGTGGCCTTTCAAACAATCTAAGAAAAAGGAAATCTTCTTAGATTAAAGAAGAAGGCACAAGTAACAAGAATACGGAACCTATAAAGGGATTACTCACCAAAGAAAATGGACGAGAAATTCCAGGGAACGTATCCGCTGACTACTCACATATAGTGGTGGTTAAAATTTGAAATTAACTTTCGAAGAAAGATTAAATATTATTGAATAAAATATCCACACAATAGGAATTCCAACGACAGAATGTGTTGCATTTTTTTCTTCTTGACAATGTACAGAACAATTGTCAATTTTTTGAATATTTCAAAAAAAACGAAAAAGTAAAAAAGCTGACCGAATGACTCGTAAAAAGAATTTAATCGAAATGACAACAAAAAGTATCTAATTGCAGGAATTATACTGCAATAGGTACTACGATGGTACTAGGATGCGAATGGTGATGGGTATTTTTTATAGCGAAAAATCTAAAAATCTAGAAATCTTTTTTCACTAGTACAATTTTATTTTTATTGTACTTATTTGACACTGCCAACTTTGAGGGTATCGAGGGAAATTACTTTATTTAAATAGATGTAGTTTGGGAGAGTGCCCTGTCCTTTCTTATGTGGCGACTGACGTGGTGTGGTGAATTTTGACGTGACCCAAAGAATTTTACACACAGTGGTATTCGAAATGATTATCACTCGAGAAAAAACCAAGTCTTTACACTTTGGCTCTATTTCCTTCTACTTCACCAACCAGTGTTAAAAAAAGATTGCTTTATATTTTTATGTCAGTTTATGTAATATCCTAGGATTGGGTACTAGAATTAAAATGCTTTTTTAGAGTAGTGAAATAAAAATATTGCTTTCATTTTAATAAAAGTAGTAAAAATAACAAATTAAATCACTCATGAACCATAACCATTTTCTGAAATCAAAAATCATTTTTTCTACCAGTTATTCGATCCTATCTCCCGGTCTATAACCCGTGTCGGCTGGCTACCATCCAGGCGGCGGCATTAGAGTCACGCCATCGCTACGTTTGAAGTCGCATCTAACACGCCGAGAGCACGTTTTTCTCACTTGCCACTACGTATTTCGTTTTAACTTCGACTTGACTTTCGTATTTGTGGATGTTTTCTGGAATTTCCAATTTTTGGAGTTGGTACTGTTAATAAAGCTTTTGCATACATAGTGCAGCGTAGAGCTGGCTGCTAACACGCCGGGGACTCGAACCCCGACGTGAGCTAGCTAAAAAATCAAACTCACGCAGCTGGTACACGTAAAATTTATTAATAAAAAGAACAACCGAAATAATTAAGAAATAAGTCAAAAAATGTAAATATTTAGTCGTTGGAAATTGTATAAGGCTACCAAAAAAAAAATATATCACAAGAAGATTTTTGGAGAAAAAACTTATGGATGTTTCCAAATTTTTAGGAATTTAAGTATATAGACGAATTTAAATTCGATTGCAATCGTACGAAATTCGTGCCGCTCTATAAATTATTTAACACAAATAAGCTCAAGATAAAGGTTTTTCTTTACATAATTTCGTTAATATAAATTTGAAAGAGAATAAGATCTGATATTAAGAATTTAGGAAAGCAACTTAAAATGAAAATGTCACACGACGGTATAACACAGAACACTTCTATTATATGATGGTTGGGCGTTATTGCGCCACATAAATGTCTTATTTAGCACCTGATGTGTCCGTTAGGCACCTGTGTCGTCGACCTTGCTCGGCAACGATCCTGCGCTTCTCTCCGCAAGCTCGCTCGGACTTCTGCGGCCGGCAGACGAAGGAAGAAGACAGGCGAACAATAAACGGCAGGGTAAGGCCAAAAAAAGGTGGCCTTTCAAACAATCTAAGAAAAAGGAAATCTTCTTAGATTAAAGAAGAAGGCACAAGTAACAAGAATACGGAACCTATAAAGGGATTACTCACCAAAGAAAATGGACGAGAAATTCCAGGGAACGTATCCGCTGACTACTCACATATAGTGGTGGTTAAAATTTGAAATTAACTTTCGAAGAAAGATTAAATATTATTGAATAAAATATCCACACAATAGGAATTCCAACGACAGAATGTGTTGCATTTTTTTCTTCTTGACAATGTACAGAACAATTGTCAATTTTTTGAATATTTCAAAAAAAACGAAAAAGTAAAAAAGCTGACCGAATGACTCGTAAAAAGAATTTAATCGAAATGACAACAAAAAGTATCTAATTGCAGGAATTATACTGCATCACACCCATTCCAGCAAAAAAAAAAATATGTCGATAAAGGAACAACAACTCAATATGAGTCGCATCACTAAAATTAGGAACGCATCGCATCACTAAAAAGGATTGTTAACATGAAAAAAATAGGAATATCACTATAAGAGTGACAATACCATAGAAGAATGTGTACGAAGTATGTGAAAGAGGGAAGATAAGAAAAAGAAAAAAAAAAAAATAAGGAATTAAATATGTCTAGTAGATAAGTTACATAAACCTAATAAGCAGCATCGAAGTGCAGCAGATAAAGAATAAATTTGAAGCGCCTCCAATCTAAACGTTACCAGTGCGAGCTCCTGAGGTGTCCTCTAAATCTATGAATAAGCAAACAACTAACAACTTAGGAACTAAAGAATAAAATTTATCTAGAAGTACCTAACTAGCCTAATTAAATCATGGGATCCCTTAGATAAATTCAAAAAACAAAGAATAAAATACGACCTCAGTCATAATATCTACCAAACACAAATTAACAACATCAGTCAAAGAACTAATAATAAATTATGAAAAAAACTTCTTCAGACGAAATAAGAAAATAACAGGATGATAAAGAGTGTATGATAAGTTTTGATGATAAAAGATGAAAGGTTTAGTAAGAAAACATTTCGTTAAGCAATTTAAAATTATCGACAAAAAAAATATCGACATTGTCCCAACACTAAACACTTTGTTATAGAAATTCAAATCATCGACAAAAATCTATCGACAGTGTCCCAACACAACACTAAAAGTAACGCCTTATGTGGGCGTGGTCAAAATAGTGGCAGTAAACAAGAAGTTGTCAACAAAAAGTTTATTTTAACAACTAGATGTCGCTGTCTATTTTTAGCCTTAAGTTAAAAGTAACGACTTAAGTCAAAGTCACAACTCAAGTAGAAGTGATAACTCCAGTAGAAGATACGGCTTCAGACAAAAAAGACTGGAAATAAAAGATAGGACTTGAGTCAAAGATAAAAATCATGTGGGGAATTCATTTAAGAATGTCCTTGATGTGATATCGTCCGGAATGTACCGAATCACAATCATGCAAGACATACGTGGTTCTGGAAATGACCCTTACAACACGACATTTAACAAAACGTGGAGCAAGTTTACCGGAAAAGTAATCCATACCAGACGATCTGGAAAAGTTTCGCCTCCATACAATGTCACCAACGTTGAGAGTGATAGCCGAACGGTTTTTATTGTATGTCTGAGAATTTCGGAGGAAAGCCATAGAAAGGTTATCGGCAACCTTCGCATAAATCTCAGCAAGGGAAGAAAGATTAGACGCATGTTGAGACCGACTTTCGGCTAAATTGATGCCTCGAGTCTGCCTATTAGCATGAGTAGAATCTATAAAAATTTCCCTACCAAACATTAGAAAGTTTGGTGTAAAACCAGTGGCTAAGTTAATACATGAATTGAGATATAGTTTGACCTTAGGTAACAATTTTGACCAACTTCTTTGGTTTTCTCCGACTAATATGCTCAAACACGTAACGACACTTTGGTTATATCGCTAAACAGTGTTGGCCTGTGGAGTATAATAGGGCGTATATATTGGAGAATCTATGTGAAAGGATCTGAGAAAGTTTAAAAATTGATTACTACGAAAAACTGTAGCGTTATCGCAGAGAATAGCCCGTGGAACTCCAAAATTGAAAAATATTTCAGATTCAAGGGCTTTAGTTATAGAACTGGCATCTACCTTTTTTAAGGGAACAAGCCAGACATACTTAGAGAACACATCAACCATAGATAAAATATACCTATTACCGTAATAAGCGATAGGCAATGGACCAATGACGTCTATAGAAATAAGTTGTAGAGGTAACGTAACGTCTTTTGGATAGCACATCTGACCACGTGGTTGGCTGTTAGCGATTTTGTAGGCTTTACACAATTCACATTGTCTTAACTTTTCGGAAACATCCCGAAACATGTTCGGCCAGTAAAATAGTTCTTTGATTTTAAGGTAAGATTTCATGACACCAGGATGTATAGAAGGAAAATCGTTATGAACTTCCTGAATCGCGAGTGGAACCTTTTCAGACGGTAAGACAACTCGCCATGGGTCAGAAGACAAAGGACTAATAATGGGCATGCGTCTTAGAAGAACACCGTTACGAATAGTGTATGCAGGAAACATTTGAGGTGTATCGCGAGCACCTAAATATACCTTTTTATACCATCGATCATTAGTTTGGTCAGGTCCTTGATCAAATGTAACTGGGCTAGCGTAGATCCTAGATAAAGCATCAGCAACGACATGTTGCGAACCCTTGCGGTGAACAATATCAAACGTATATTGTGAGATAATGGTAGCCCATCGAGCTAAACGTCCAGAAGGATTGTTAAGAGTAAGAAGCCATTTCAAAGCCATGTGGTCCGTTATGACGGTAAACCTCGTGCCGTCTAAATAACAACGAAAGTGTTTTATTGAATCTAAAACAGCTAAAAGTTCGCGTTCGGTAGTACTATAATTACGTTCTGCTTTGGAGAATAGTCGGGAATAATAGGCAACGGGATGTTCTACATTATCGATTTTTTGTGACAGTACCGAACCGAGTCCAACAGAAGACGCATCGCACTGTAAAATGAATGGCTTGGAAAAATCTGGGCATGCCATCACAGGTGTGTTAATTAATGCTTCTTTTAGCTTAATAAAAGCCTGTTCGGCGGAATCATCCCAGTTGATTCGATCGCGACCTTTTCTTTTTCCCAAGAGAGCGGTAAGAGGGGCAATTATAGAAGAAAAACCATTCACAAAACGCCTATAGTATGAACACATACCAATGAAACCACGTAAAGACTTAGCGGTGGTAGGAGTCGGATAATCCCTGATAGATTCAAGTTTACCAGGATCGGTCTGCAGACCTTTTTCATTTAAGATGTATCCCAAATACTTCAATTCGCTTTTACAGAATTCGCATTTCTTGAGGTTGATGGAGAGACCAGCCTCCTTGAGTCGATTTCGTATCTTTCTAAGGAGAGCGAGATGACTATTAAAGTCTTTCGAAATTAGAATTAAATCATCGACGTAACCAAAAACACAATCATCACTGGTCGAGGTATATTCAAAATTAACAATCATATCGGTAAGACGTTGCATCTCTGAAGCAGCATTAGTAAGACCAAACGGCATCCTGACGAACTCAAATAAACCACGCTGAGGAACAATGAAAGCCGTTTTCTCGCAGCTATCTGTATCAGCAAGAGGAATCTGCCAAAATGCACTTCTAAAATCAAGTGAACTTATATATTTGGCTCCGCGAAGGTTATCTAGAATATCTTGTATACGAGGGAGGGGATAGGAATCTCTGATGGTAACGCTATTAAGTTTCCTACTATCAACACAGAAACGAACAGATCCGTCTTTCTTTGTGACCATTACAACAGGACTAGCCCATGGTGAACGAGATGGACGAATAACTCCAATCTCAAGCATCTTATCAATCTCTGCGTTTAAAATGTTTAACTTGACAGGTGAAAGAGGATAATATCTCTGTCTGATTGGTTGTCCTATCGTATTTATCTTGTGGGAGAGCCAAGTCGTCTTACCAAGACCGACAGAATCGGATGAAATATCTTCAAACTCGTTAATTACTCTCTGTAAATTCAGTTCTTGATCAGGGAGTAATATGTTACGCGGGTGTAAATAACGGACCTCATTTGCAGAGGGAGGTTGGACAGGAGGATGGTTGACAGCTGAAATATACATATTACCTTTGATATTTTTATCGAAAGCTTGACTAAAAACAGAAGTCAGACCAAATTTGTTCCAAAATTCGATACCTAGGATAACTGAAGACGACATATGACGTGCTACTAAAAACTCGTGGGTAAAAGTTGTTCTATTGAACTTAACCGGTAGATAAACGGTTCCTAAAATATCAATGGGCGAATTATTCGCAGAAATAACACGAGGACACGTATCGTCTCTCTTTAAAGAAATTCCTAGTTCAAGAATCAAACTCTCACTAATAAGGGACATCTGTGCGCCTGAGTCCAATAAAGCCTTAACTAAACGGTCACACAACCATATCTCAATAAATGGACGGTTATCAGGGGAAAAAGAAGTTATCACCGGTGACACTATACGAGACGAAACGTGCCGCCGGTGGCTTACAATTTTTTTTGGATTACATTTGGGACAGTTACGTGTTATAACACCTGGTGTACGACATTTGAAGCAGAGCAATCCAGGGTAATTTGGGCACGAACGATAAGAATGGCCAGGTTCATTACATTTGGGGCATTGATGAACTTCGTGAGTCACAACTGATACTGACTTGGAAGTTCCAGGCAAAAAACTCTCAAAATGAGAAGCCATATCGATAAGCGAACTTAAATCACTAAACTTATGAATAGATAGGCATGGAAAGTATTTTGGGTGCATATTGTGAGTTATAATCTGTAGTAAATTTTGTTCAAGGATGGGATTGGCTAAACGATCATTCAAATATGAAACTTGGATGATGAAATCCCTTACAGACTGGTCAGGTCTCTGTCTCAAATTTCTGACCTGTTGTTCGGTTTTAAACTCAAAATCAGTGGGTCCGAACGTCTTTATAAAGGATTCTTTAAGTTCCGTATATGAAAGATCGGGGTGACGAATAGATCTAAAATATTTCAGCGCAGCCCCAGAACAGACTTCATGGAACCGTTTGATTAAATAATGGTCAGAAATATCATCAGCTTCTTTGCGTTCATCAATAGACACGAAAAATTCGCGGACGCAAGAATTACCAGAATAATCGATTTTCCACTTTGAGAGAGAGATTTGTTTGTGTGAATAATGTGGATATTCATCGGATTTCATTGGGGATGGGATAACCGATGATATTGAAGTTCTTGATAACCTAGGTGGAACAGGTGGTGGTCTTGAAATTATTGGACTTTCACGTCGTGGCGTCTCACATATAGAACGATCTTGATCAGCCATGACGGAAAATTAAAACAAGATCAAAAGAATAAATGCAAATGGAAAAAACTCCTTTATAAAGAAAGAAGAAGTTCTAAAGTGACCATTATCCTTTATAAAAAAGGGTTTAAGAAAATGGGCATTATCCTTTGTAATTTTTTATTACAGTTGGATGAAGAATGTTTACGTAAGTTGAAAATGAAAATGAAAATTTTATTTACGTAAGTATTTAGATAATTTTGGTATCCCGGTTTAGAATTATATGTAAAACTAATATTCCGATTAAATACGGATAATTAGGTAAATGCTTAACGCATAAAAAGGGATAAGATTAATAGAAGGAAACTTGGGGGTAAAACAAGCTCAAAATATGCGAACCTCCGTGAAACAATGTGGACAATTATGAAAGGCATGTTATTTGTTGATACTGGATCACGCACAGAACAGACGTGGAAAAAAGAGGCAAAAAAAAGAAGCCATAGTCTGCCCTGTTAGATCACAAAAAGACAACAAACAAAATAGAGCAATCTCCTTGTACGAAGCTGGTAAGTGACCATGTTGAGGTTTATGGCTGATGAAGGAATGTTATGACCACACAACAACAAAGAAAACAGTTGGGCTAGTAATCAAAAGACACATAGATAATAGCAAACAACCGCCAAAGAAAAAGGTATGCTAGCATCAAAAAATAAATAGACACTAGCAAAAAAAATATCAATGGACAGCTGGACTAGAATCAAAAAAATGAAATAGATACAAGCAAACAACCGAGCATAAAAAAGCTTACCTTTGGTCACGAGGCCTAAAACATTCACACTTCAGACACACACTACGGGAAACTAACTACAGCTAAGTTACAGGAGAGAAATTAAACTCAGGATAAAAATATATTTGTAGGGAGAAAAATAAATAGTCAGCTATGTGATATAGTTACAGGGTTATTTTATAGAAATAACACATCAAAAATAAACAGGTAAGTAATGCAAACTGGTCGAAGTATTGTCCACAGCACAGTGCAGCGCAAAGTTCACGGAGCATCCACTTTCTGCTGAGCGAACGCAAGGAGTGTGCCGATTCGAATGAAAGAAACACTATCCAAGCTAGTCGGATTCCAGAATCTGTAAATAACAATGGTGACACGGGGATTAAAATATTTTTTGCTCAGAGGGAGCACCACACACGATATAACGAAAAAAAATATGTAAATAGTACTTACTTTTAAAAATCGGGCGCCATATTGCAGCGTAGAGCTGGCTGCTAACACGCCGGGGACTCGAACCCCGACGTGAGCTAGCTAAAAAATCAAACTCACGCAGCTGGTACACGTAAAATTTATTAATAAAAAGAACAACCGAAATAATTAAGAAATAAGTCAAAAAATGTAAATATTTAGTCGTTGGAAATTGTATAAGGCTACCAAAAAAAAAATATATCACAAGAAGATTTTTGGAGAAAAAACTTATGGATGTTTCCAAATTTTTAGGAATTTAAGTATATAGACGAATTTAAATTCGATTGCAATCGTACGAAATTCGTGCCGCTCTATAAATTATTTAACACAAATAAGCTCAAGATAAAGGTTTTTCTTTACATAATTTCGTTAATATAAATTTGAAAGAGAATAAGATCTGATATTAAGAATTTAGGAAAGCAACTTAAAATGAAAATGTCACACGACGGTATAACACAGAACACTTCTATTATATGATGGTTGGGCGTTATTGCGCCACATAAATGTCTTATTTAGCACCTGATGTGTCCGTTAGGCACCTGTGTCGTCGACCTTGCTCGGCAACGATCCTGCGCTTCTCTCCGCAAGCTCGCTCGGACTTCTGCGGCCGGCAGACGAAGGAAGAAGACAGGCGAACAATAAACGGCAGGGTAAGGCCAAAAAAAGGTGGCCTTTCAAACAATCTAAGAAAAAGGAAATCTTCTTAGATTAAAGAAGAAGGCACAAGTAACAAGAATACGGAACCTATAAAGGGATTACTCACCAAAGAAAATGGACGAGAAATTCCAGGGAACGTATCCGCTGACTACTCACATATAGTGGTGGTTAAAATTTGAAATTAACTTTCGAAGAAAGATTAAATATTATTGAATAAAATATCCACACAATAGGAATTCCAACGACAGAATGTGTTGCATTTTTTTCTTCTTGACAATGTACAGAACAATTGTCAATTTTTTGAATATTTCAAAAAAAACGAAAAAGTAAAAAAGCTGACCGAATGACTCGTAAAAAGAATTTAATCGAAATGACAACAAAAAGTATCTAATTGCAGGAATTATACTGCAATAGGTACTACGATGGTACTAGGATGCGAATGGTGATGGGTATTTTTTATAGCGAAAAATCTAAAAATCTAGAAATCTTTTTTCACTAGTACAATTTTATTTTTATTGTACTTATTTGACACTGCCAACTTTGAGGGTATCGAGGGAAATTACTTTATTTAAATAGATGTAGTTTGGGAGAGTGCCCTGTCCTTTCTTATGTGGCGACTGACGTGGTGTGGTGAATTTTGACGTGACCCAAAGAATTTTACACACAGTGGTATTCGAAATGATTATCACTCGAGAAAAAACCAAGTCTTTACACTTTGGCTCTATTTCCTTCTACTTCACCAACCAGTGTTAAAAAAAGATTGCTTTATATTTTTATGTCAGTTTATGTAATATCCTAGGATTGGGTACTAGAATTAAAATGCTTTTTTAGAGTAGTGAAATAAAAATATTGCTTTCATTTTAATAAAAGTAGTAAAAATAACAAATTAAATCACTCATGAACCATAACCATTTTCTGAAATCAAAAATCATTTTTTCTACCAGTTATTCGATCCTATCTCCCGGTCTATAACCCGTGTCGGCTGGCTACCATCCAGGCGGCGGCATTAGAGTCACGCCATCGCTACGTTTGAAGTCGCATCTAACACGCCGAGAGCACGTTTTTCTCACTTGCCACTACGTATTTCGTTTTAACTTCGACTTGACTTTCGTATTTGTGGATGTTTTCTGGAATTTCCAATTTTTGGAGTTGGTACTGTTAATAAAGCACCATACCATACCTATGAGACCGTTTTTTGTAATAGGTACTGATATATATTTTTTTAATTTGCTATAGGCTTTAAAAGTTAAACTACGCGACGAGACATTAAAAAAAGTTTTTATACAATTTCCACTAAATGGATTTTTATTATTTTAAATCACATCTATGTAGATGTATATTCCTCTAATGGTTATTTTACGCTAAGCTCAGCTCTCAATCCTCAAACAAAAATACAGTTTTTCAGTCACAAAAATATTTTTGTGTAACCACATAAAAACTATGAAATTATTTGAGTGCACGCGCGTACCGTCAGCATGTGCCAATAGCGCTTGGCGTCACACGTTTTATAACAAACAGTTTTTCATCGCACTGCTACTCGTATCGGGAGAAACAGTCAACGCGTCGCGTCGAATTTTAAACCGAATTATCTCCCAAAAAAAAGTTCATCTAAACCGTTTCGTAAAAAAATTCGTTCGAAAACCCATCCGTTCACGTTTCGCTCCTCCGGCTCCGGCCACGTTTCCGCGCGGTTTCTGTTCAAAAAGTTTGTTTGGACTGTGCGAAATTCGTTTGCTGAACAAATATTCATTTTTTTCACCGTGCCCTGTATACAGCACTTTGCATTGTTTTTTAAACGGATGTCCTGTTTACTTTTGTCGGGGCCACGGTCGCGGTTTTATAGCCGTGTTTATTATGTCTCGTGTATGGGCCGCTTTATTTCGACTTTCGGCCCCGCTCGTCTCTGTTACAGTTTGAAAGATTTATTACATTTTTAATTGTTGCGGAAGCGCGCGCTGTAAAGAGTTTCGTTTGATAATGTTTGTGCAAGTTTGCGGGATACATTGCTAGATTACTATGTTACCAACATTTCCAGTTGAATGTACGTTTTAAATGTTGTTTATTTACTCTAATAATTCAGTGCGGTAAACAGCTATACTTTCTGGTTAGTGGAGCGATGTTGAAGTTTCTCAGGGGTTTTCAACCCCAATGTAGTGGATAAACAGCAAATCATAAGTAAACAAGTATGTTGCTATGTTTAAACCTCTTTCTAAAAGCGTTATCTGCACAGGTTATCTCTCCATCTATGGCGTGTATCGGGTAGTCCTTGACTTAAAGAAAAGCAGAGATCAAAAGAATTGATAAAGAATTGGACCAACAAAATACAATAAACTTAAAGCAGTCTTACCAAACAAAGTACCAACAAAATAAGCCAGAAGAATCCCTGAAAACATAGTGTGCGCAATAATATTCAAATAAAATTCAAAGCAGCAAGTAATAGAGTGCGCGATCTAAACCGCTCACATAACTATTTGTTACAAAGAAGAGCGCTGCCATTCCGATCACGTACTCAAAGGGGAATAATATATCCCACGGGAATTGTTATCACCATCTAATATTAATAAACGCACTCTTTGTGGGATGTGGAGAGAGTTATATTAAGGCGAACGCGCCAGGGTAACCCGCGAGATGCAAATTTTATTACTTCTTTTTACAATTTGCAATCAGAGATTTTGCTAGACAGAGTTTGGATAGACACTCGGCAAACACAGCATTGGATACCAGTGTCAGACAGACTGACAGTCGAGGAAGAAGGTCTACGGAGAAGGAAATAAGCTATTAAAGTAAGTATTTATGAACTGCAAAGTGATGTCGTGCAATGTGAAGGCGTAATGGAGCCGAAAGTGAAGTGACAAATGCTCACGCGTATCAATCGACGTTTTTCAATACATCTGCGATGACAAATAAGTACAATTTTATAAACAATGATTTTGCCCCGCATCGGCATGCGAGAAGCACAGTAATAAAAATCAGAACTTAGCTAGGAAATAATTAATATGAAACATAAAAAGAGAAAAGATGAAAAAGATCGCTTTTAGCGATAAGACCGCCCATTGTGTCACCCTGTGTAAAATTTCTAAATTTATATCTGTAATTTTTGTGGTGTACAGTCACGAGCACGAATATGTCAACACTTGGCAACTTTCAACAGTGATTTTTTTGTGAAATAACGAATATAACATTGAAATACAACATATTACATACACCTAAGGGTTCGAAAATACTACGTTCGTAACAACATAAAATTTCATTCAAAAATTATAGAGAAAATCGCTTTTAAATTTAGCCAAGTGTATACATATTAATGCTCGTGACTGCACATAATAAACAGTATTCTATTATATAATATGATCGGAATCTGAGGCTATAGGTTATACAATCTTCAGTTCGAGTCTTATTTATCGATTCGATAATTTAATTTTTTTGTTGTTGTTTTTTTTGCTCTAACAAAAACGAGTTTGTGGTTAGCGAAAAAGCTTATAACCTACTGCGGGGTAATTACGTAACACACTAACAGTAGGAATGGGTTTCATTTTGACAGTTCAACAACATTCATTGCGTTATTTACGTTGTTGAGCAGACTAATTTTTCGGACATATGAAGCAATGGTTTAGCAATAGGCTTCAAAATGATTCAGATTGCGATAGATAGTGTGTTACGTAATTAGGGTGCTGATCTGTTGATAGATTATATTTTTAATTCAAGTTGTTTTCGAAAAGAATTACCAGCGCAAAACTTAAACACTTTTTTAACCTATCCAAATATCGTCCATAAAACATCTACTAAAGTAGCATTCACAAAAAAAAAACTTCAACAACACCTAAACAAATAATATTATCGTAAAAACACTCCGGTGCTAAGCTGAACTAAACCCATACGTTTCCAGTCCTATATGTTTCAGTCCCGTTGCCTATGCAAAGCGTACTCTTTAAATAAATAGAGGAAAACGCAAGCAAATCCTGGACAAACACTAGTAGTTGGTAAATAAAATCTGTATCGGCTAGGAACGGATAGCCATGAATAAAATATGTGTGGGTCTTCTGTGAATCAGGTTATTTATGATAGACGTGTAGGTGTTCGTGAGTCTGTGTCGGTAAATAGAGGTGTTATGTTTTTAGTGTGATGTGCGGAAAAGTGGGTCATTGAATTTGCTTATTGTTGCAGACATTTTTATTAAAATCTTTTTTAATAAAAAATTAAAATTATCTGACCCAGATTATGTCGGGACTTTAAAAGAGACTGCGACCTCTGAGTTTTATTCGGCCTTTCTTCTCAGAGTAGTCAGATAGGAAACGCCGACCACATCTAATTTAAAAAATATGATTGAGGTGTAAAAGTGTTTGTACAAACCTACTCACAGAAATAAAATCATATATCATGTTTTTTTTTTTAAATCTCATTATTTACTAACTCTCAATTACACCTCAAACCTGCCAGCGATAATAGGACATTAATAGGCCGTTTGCAAAATATACTCAGGGCTGGTCGTAAACCACATCAGTGTTGCCAGCCTTCCATTATCCCGTACGTATTTATTGCTCGCTGCCCATAATTTCACCTTACTTTAACATTTACGATGTGCCGAGTTAAAATAAAGCCACACTCAATCTGGGAGCGAAATACGAAGGGATCTCAGGCACTCTCCAATATTCAATTTATTTTCTAACAACTACACTGAGTACACGTTCAGTATACGTGTACCTAAGCCCACAGAGTAGAAAAGTTCTTTCAACTTCGCAGCTAGAAAGTCAGTTGGAACAATTTCCGTGGGGTGTTTTTTAGACTGTGGCTGTGGATGCGGCTTGCATTACAAATGTACGCACGAATTCTCAAAGGACGTCCACTGATTGAAAAAGAAAACAGCTTCGCCGCTGTCCGATTGATTCTTTGTGCCCTCCTCGTGTATATCTTGTCTTAGATAGACCGGGAGCCGTGAGCTTGAACGGAAATCGATATCATTTTTAATTTGTAGGAAGCATTGTTTTTCTGAGTATGACCTGTATTCTACAGAGTGCAACGTATTTTGTTACGTTTTTGTAACAAAATACGTCGTACTCGTACAAAACAAAGTACCTACCTTTTGGGATTATAGGTACTTTGTTTTGTAGTTGGTACGTTCAACAAGAGGTTGTTCATTGACGTGTAAAAGTGTTTGTACAAACCTACCTACATAAATAAAATCATTTATCATTAAGAAGTTCAGAACAAATAGTCCTTGTTATGTAACGCGCTAAAGATAAGTTAAATGTTTTCTCAGACGTCAGTAGTTTTCCAGAATTAATTAATCAATTAGATCATTTTCTATGCAAAACTCGAAGTACCTAATTATGTAGAAGAGTTACGTCATCGTCTAGAACTTTCCACTCCAATTTGATTAAAACTTGTAAGGTAGTGACAGCGTCATTTAAATCCACTTACAGTCTTAATGTGTTGCGTTTAACGACTCTAGTGATACCTATAAAGGGTCATCCCTGCCACGCCATAAAACCCTGTTCCATCAATTAACTTTTACTACTTACATGACATGATTACCTATCCGATAACCCTATTTCTATTCGACCTTTAAATAAGTATAACATGGGTGAGTAGGTATTTTAAATAATAATAAAAAGTCAAGTGCAGGTATTTCTGTTAGTCCGTTGAAAGGTTATTTTGTCAAAAAATATAAAGAGAAAATACCATTTCAGAATATAAAAGTAATAATTTTCTCGAATTTTTTGAGATGTCCAAGACAAGAATACAATTAATGTTACTGTTTTGATTTTGTGTTGAGCTCGAAAAGTATAAATAATAACATTATTTTTGTGATATTCAAATTGGGAGTCGAAACTGTCTCTCCTAAATACAGATTACTCAGTGATCTAGCTAGGAGAGCAGCGATTCACCCAACAATTCCTTGTACTTACCTACACCATGTAATTAATAATGCATACTATTACATTTGGAAGATTACAATGATATTACAGCGCATCTAATGTAATGACGAATAATAATAGTAATAAATAATAAAAACTATATTGGTAAAAAGATAACAGAAATTTTACATTGGCCCCAAACTAGGCCTGACTGTATCTTGGGCACCAATATGGAGGGTTTACCATTTTAACCTGTATTTTCAAAACATGTCCGGGAACAAAAGTAAAATAGGTTTGCTTCAAATTCCAAAAAAAAAAACTTAATAAAAATCTAAGAATCAAAATTAAAGAAAACATAACAACCTAATCGAGAATAAAAATAAAATAACAATAATAAAACTACAAAAAAACGCTATTATGTGAATGAGTGTGTGTGATTATAAATGATGGTGAGTTTGAGGGTGTTTATGCGAATTACTTAATGATATTCTATCATCTGATATTCTTTGTAGTGTGTTATGTTTTTTGCAGTTTTAAATATGTATGTTAGTCTATAATGTATTTACGTTAGGGGTCTTTGTTTCCTGAATTAAATTATTTATTATTATTTAACACTGCAGCAGTATATATCAATAAGGTATTACCGAAAAACATCCAACTTAAAACACCATACAAATAGGAACATTATTTGTGTCATCCCGGCTCCCGGTCTCTCTCAATGGTTCGTTCAAACAGTGTCCGTTCCGGTCTGTTCGTTATGTAGCTCTTCTGCACGTCACTCGTTAGTTGTATGCAAAAATACTGAGAATTCTCTACGACTGCCACATTTTACTGTATCTGAAACATATGCGGGGAAGGTTTGTTAGAGTTTAGTTAGAATCTACCTTACTGTGAAGTTGTAGATTTAGAAAGTACAGAATACTAACGATGATGCATTCGCAAATATTAGCGCTCAAACGAAACGTATTTTTTTATGTTGTATGACTTTGGGCGGATTCCTACCAGTTAAATGACCAACGGCTTACTCCATGGCTCTGATCTCTCTCCGGTCGTGTCGTATTCCGTGCCGTCCCATCGGACTATGAGAGTGAGAGAAGATTGTGTGAATCTGTGTCTGCGCATACACTTGTGCACTATAATATCTCCCGCGCCGGAGGCTAGTCTCCGTTGAGATTGGCCGCCATGGGTAAAATACGGTCTGGAGGACTATAATCAGTTAAAGATCAATTGTTTGAATAAAGGCTCCCACAGACAGGCGCGACGCGACAGCGCTACACAAAGGCGCCGCTCGTCGCGCGACACGCGGTGCCTTCATGTCGGACGTCGCGTCGCGCCAGTGTTTACGAGCGTTTTAGCGATTTCCGGGCCTTCAAGGTTATCCTTTAAAAAATCCGTTTTATATCCTTATTCACCAATACTAGTTATTGTCTGGATTCAGTCACTTGCCCCCCTAACACAATGATAAAATAAAGAGTCAGTGTCTTCAAAAAAATGTCTCACTATGGATAACGATAATAATAACACATGAAATATTAATAAACATCAACCACTCCACATTTAAGAGCAGTGTTTGCCCAGTGGTATCGGCCCCAACTTAAGAGTTGTAAGTCGTGGGTTCGAACCCAGGTAGGCGCTGTACTTTGAGTCAATAATTTCATTACCACTGCTCTCAAAACGGTGAAGGAATACATCTGGTGGAAACCAGCATGTACTAAAACCAAAAATTTGAAGACATGTGACTTCTACCAACCTGCACTGAGCGCACGTGGTTGATTACAACCCACTCCCTCTCGAAGAGAGGAGGCCTGTGTCCCAGCAGTGGAAACATCATAGGCTGATTGATTATGCTACTCCAAATTTGACCTTTACGTAATTCCCAGTAAACGCAACATTAAATAAACGTCAGCTATTCTGAAAACTATATGTTAATAACACTACTCAAATTAACATACACGCAAACGTTTCAAATTCCAACAAAGTATACCGTTTGTAAATAAAGTTTAATTAAAAGTGGACATGATCGTATCGATCCGACGGTTTCCAGTCATTCACTCGCTAATAGGTTAGAATTTCTACGAATCACGGGCTTTTGAAATATAAATCATTCCCCATTTTGTTTGCCAATTTATATGAACGATTTGGCTAAATGTTATGTTGTATTACCTGTTAGTTAACATTGGTTGCAGGTTTAATTACAGGAGCTCTGAGAATAGAACTGTTTTGAATTTGGTTTGTTCATTATCATGATACATAATTATTTAGAACATTATTGATTCAAAGCGTTGCTGTTGTGGAGCCTTTTATACAGGGTTATTTGTAAAACACCAGCAACCTCTTAAGGGGTCACTGTACTCATCATTATAAACAACTTTTACTATGGAAAAAAACCTGAAATCGCGAAAAAAATATCAGCTGTTCCCTACGTTTTGAAGTGTTATGCGAATATAAATGTAGGGAAAATCTGCTTTTTTTTCGCGATTTCCGGTTTGGTCCATAGTAAAAGTTTTTTATAATGATGAGTACAATGACCCCTTAAGAGGTTGCTGGTGTTTTACAAATAACCCTGTATACTTTCTTCGTTGATTTTTAGTGAATTAAGGTGAAGGAGATGTTGAGAGAAACCACATGCTATCAGAAAATGTGGCAATCTATGTGATAAAATTGTTTCAGAATTGGGTTAGGAAATGGTGATTGAAATGCACAAATCACAAGTTAATATCGCCCATTTTCTAAACAAAAATCATTGTTATCGTTACTTTTCACCAAAAACTTAAATTTTGTAGTACTTACACACCTCAAGCGATTGAAAACAATGAATAGTGTACTTTTCGAGCACAATATCTTTGATCCTTAAATCATGGAAGTAAACCGACATTGTCCACGTATTTCAGTCGGAAAGCAAACCTCAATAACGTGGGGTTCTATGCAATGAAGACTAATGTCCCTACTACGGAGGACCTTTAGATCGAGTGCTCAGCGAGCTCGGCATCGGAGACAAGCAACAACGTCTTTGTTGTGTTGAGCGTTTGTCTCAACATTGTGATGTTTAGATGTCGTTTGCTTCCCTTTTATAGTTGCAACAAGTATTTAGAGATAAAAGATATATTCAATTATAATTGAAACCAAAATTGATTGATTGAGCGAATATTGCAGAGTTATTTTCGAAAAAAATAGCGTAGAGTCATCTCAATTACCTCTTTCTCTTTTTGTGTATGTAGTATATATAACGTAGGTATATATTATAGTAAATATATATCTATGTGTGTATAAGTTTATAACCTATTTACTTGTATACCTATTTTATTTATAATTAATTATGTCATTTTTTTATTTTTTTATTGTTATTAACGCCTGTTAAACAGAGCACCTGCCATCTTATTTCTACACCACCCTTGGTTGACTGGTAGAGAATGCCTATGGCATCATGTCCGCCTTTGTATTTTTTATGTGCGAGAAGTTTAAATAAATAAATTTGTTTACGCATAAACACGTTTGGTATCCCGTTCTCCCACTTACCTAGCTGCTCAATTCGTTTGACGATTCGTTACTCAAAGCATCCTCTATACAATATCCCGGAGAGATGATAAGTTTACTTCTTACTTCTGACCCATAATATGAAAACTACGAAAAGTATGTTATAATTTCATAGA
The DNA here is from genome assembly GCA_917490735.1 of Dryobotodes eremita. Lineage (NCBI taxonomy): Eukaryota > Metazoa > Arthropoda > Insecta > Lepidoptera > Noctuidae > Dryobotodes > Dryobotodes eremita. Next base: position 3,297,443 of record OU823245.1, read on the forward strand.
TAGTATAATATGGTGTACCTAATAAATAAATATACATTCGATATCAACATAAATCTTTGAAATCGATTCGCACGTTTGACCTGTTTCCACCGCATTGCTGCCCAATACACCAATATATCTACATGTATGAGTGTTACAAAAACTGTCTCCCATTCGGGAGCTTTGTCGTGATGGAGACAAGTGTCCTTGTAGTTGGCTGATGCAGGGCAGCGACCGGCCATCCAAGCGATACTTAGGGCTGTCCTTTCTGACACATTTTGGAGAGAAAAGTGTTTTAAATTGGAATTGTAAATTTCAATTCCGTAGGAATTTCGTTTACAACTTCAAAGGATTGTTTGTACTAAGGCTAAGTCAAATAATCCAAATATCTACTACGACTTACGAGAATATTAAAGTAGCTGTTGATGTTTTCGGCTTGTTTTATTAGTCTACAATAAAATGATTAGTTGCCAGTAACAAAGGTTATTAAAAAAATAAACATTTGCACCTGACCGAGTCAAAAAGATTTTCACTTGATCCATGAAACAAGAGGAGTTTCCCACAAAACACTTAGCCAGGTACACACACACAAAAATGGATCAGTATAATCCTGGATAATCAGACAAAAATAATACGATATTAAACTGAACGCGTGCTCTTGAAAGCTTCCGTGTTATGGTTAGCGTACCCCGCGAGGAAAAAAGAGTAAGGGTTACATTCCAAGCAGATTTGGAAATAAAAAGAAAAACAGAATATATTATGATCAGCTTTTATCCTCGGAAAGTCGTAACATTTGAGTGAGCGGAATGTTTCTGCACGTGTAGATAGGAAATTGGCTGAGAACTCTTCGCCATAAGTTGCTTTGAACTGCAAATGGTCCATTATTATTTTAAACCTTTCCATTTTATGTAAGTATCTATTGTCTTAACTCTTTTATGTATAAAAAGCTATTAAGTAATTATAAACAATGCCTGGAAAACATTTAGCAACATTGAAGCTAATTCAGACGAAGATGGCAGGACGAACGGGCTCCAGACAGAATTGGTCTCAAATAGGACAAAAATGAGAGGAGTGGAAAGATGAAAGAGCGGCAGTTGCCCTGAAGTGATACGACACGGTCTGTTCGCGCCGAATTTGCATTTGGTCGGTGAATTACAGTTTCATAACAAAAAACTGTCAAACAAGTCTGACAAACTGTTATGCAGTTTGGCAGAGTTTATATGTTACTGTTAATATAGATTTTGAATAAAAAAAAAAACAATCAATAGGGTTATATGAACTTAGAGGGTTGTATTAATGATTTTAATCATTATAATTTTGTAAATCCATACTTGTTACGGTCGCGAATCATATTTTGTTCTAAATACAACCTGACACTGGCCTGCAAATTGCAAAAAACGTAAGAAAAGACAGAATTTCGCGGGCAACCTAGCGCTCCCTTCTTAAATGAAGTCAGATAATATTGATTAAAATTGAACGTGAATAAATACTTTTTCATTCAATTTTATCCCACGCGACATCCTTGCCTTTCCTGTTTCACTAACGTGACCCAAATTCTCATGATGGTATGAATTCAATGCAAAAACATAATGAAATTAAATTCCGCACAAGAAGTATGGCATATGTCAATCACTACGGGAAAAGTTTTTGTCGTTCCGGTTTACTAGTGACTATTATTGAGTTTAAGACTGTGATTTTAAAGTGAAACGAATTTGTGTGAGTTTGTTGTGTTAAATTGTTACAAAAATTTAACTTTGACGTAAGTATAAGCACTATGAAATGATACTGAAGTAGCCATTAAACAAAAACCATAGTTATGTCACTGAGTAAAGAACACAAAAAAAAATTACACGGACAAGCCAATCATACTAAAACACCCTCCAAGATTCTCTTCATGGGACGGCGCCAATCCACTAACTCGAAATCTCCACAACATTACCACCAGTGAATAGATCTCCAAATTAACAGGCTAAGGACGAAGCACGAAACAAGGGGGAAGAAAAGAAAACAAAAAAAACTGTAAACGTTTCATTGAAATACATAAAGGCCCACATCAAAATTCACTTTGCTCGCGGGGAGGCGCAATAAAAGTCGTGGGACGGGAACTGACGCGCGCTCAGCCTGTGATAAATAAAATAAATGCCCGTCAATCTGATCAGGGAGATCTTTACCAAGACCCCATGATCGATACTCCACACTGTTCAGATTACATTGCTGGTTTAATACCAAAGGACAAAAGTAACATTGAAGAAGATGAGCAATGGAATCGAGGAGTATGTTTTGTTGCAGCTATTGTCAGTTGTGTAGAGGATTTTTTAGATGGGGGATGGCTTCAAGGGTTTTGAAGCAGTATCTTGGGGATCCTGAGTAAGCTATTGTTGTACTAGAGTTTGTAAACGATATTTGTTCGCAGACTAATGCAAACAATGTGATAAATTTGGAGTTGTTTGAGAGATCAAAAGATTTAAAATGTATTCTTAACAATGAAAGTTGTGGAAACTTTTTAAATAATTCATCAGAGTAATGAAATAAGACTTATGATAGTGAAATTTATGTTGTTTATTTATTCGTACTTTATTATTTCTGTTTTGCTTTTGTACTGATATGATTATTTTGGTAAAATATAGACTGTAAAATCGAGTTCGAAAGAATTACTTTCAGTCTGGTTAACAACAACAAATGCGATAACTGTAGGTACATTTACCTGTATTTAATTTTTTATTTAAAATATTACAGAATATATTTATTTTATTTTAAAATCATTTCGTTGAAATTTTTTATGGAAGAGACTATAAGCTTGCAGACTAAAAGTCAAAATCACTGTTCCATTAATTTTCATAGGAGAGATTGAACATAATTGAACATGCTGGCGTCATGCGGATCTACTCATCGTACACCTCTGCCTAATCCTTCGGAGAAAACAGGCGTGATGTTATGTTACGTGTGTAACAATTAAACAAACCCATTTTAAACAAAAGGGTTTTTGTTTTGTATACCCAAAACCACGTTCGTTTGTTTTTAATACAACTTTAAATAATTGGAGTTCGATCCAACTCTTTAGTGTTATTAAATTGAAGCATGTCTAAATAACGAAGTAGGTACTCATATAGAAACATTGATCGCTTTCAACTTTATGTTGATAAAGCTAGAAGTTCTCTCAAAACCCAAAGATAAATCGACAAACTTTTAATAGACTCCAATATTTACATGTCAAAAAGTTTGAACAAAATTTCAATCCGTGTAAGATACTGTACATCAAATTTAAACAAACACCAATTCGGGCCATGAATAATACATAGAAGAGGTCCGTCGATCCTTTCACTGCCTATCGATACACGCAGGCTGAGAGCTGCCAACTTAGCTGCTGCACTTAAAGGAAAACTTAAGCTTTTACCCTAGAGTTGAAAATTGAAAATCCTGGATGCAGCATACTCGAGTTCACATTTTCAGTTACAAAACTCTTACTGCATTCCGAATAGATCTTATTCCATACACATAAGATTGGAGACGGTGGTTTGCGGGTGCATATTTGTCTCTGTTCATATTTTCCCTAAGGACGACTTCAGTGTTAGGTTTATGATAATTTTTAGACCTCATCCGGTTATTATTGCTGGCTATTAAATTTCCGACTGAGATGTTTCTATAAAGATCTTTTTGCTTTCACTTTGAGATCAATTCCAATAAAAAATGAGTGTGGATTATTTTCTGTGAGATTTTCTTTTCTAAATTCTTTACATTGAAATGGTGGATGTGATCTACTATCGGAGTAAGTTCTTAATTGGTGTTCGTTGGAAACTTCCGTCGTCAAAGATTCCAGTTCACAGTTCTCACTTGCTCGGTGATATTGGTCGGGGTTCTCGTCCATGGATCGTCGTGGCACCTGAGCAGTATTGCCTTAAGTGGTGCGGTCATCGCGTGACCGACCGCCGTAATTGCCTCGCACACAACGCTCTAACGTCCTGCTGCCGACAGGCAATTTTACTGCACCCATGTTTGATTGTTTTTAGTTCCTAAATTACCGTGATTTGACCGCATGCCAGGAACGTGTCGTAGTTATTCTAGAGGTGAAGTTATGTTACCAGATGTTTTGGGCGCATTTTGTTAAGTTAATGGTATCTACGACATTTTTTAGTTCAAAGTATGCATGCACCAAAATTTATTTTGAGATATTATCTTTTACAAATGTTTTATCCCATCAATTAAATAAAATTTCGCGAAAGGAAAATTTACAAATCCATAACTTCAACACAGGTAATTATTGAAGTTATGGATTTGTAAACTTTCCTTGGAAGGAAGAAAAGCATCCTAGAAATATAAAAGGTGTTGTTCTACGCCAGATCGATTTACATTTATTGTATAACTACTAATGCACAAGTCCAAAACCGTTTTTAGTTAGATTTAGGTCAACTTATTTAGCAAACATTTATTTTGCTTAAAATAAGTTTCACAAGCCAAAAACGAACCGATTAAAGTTCCCCAGATATTGCAGCAAAACATAATCCCAGCAATAAAGGGGAAACGTGTTTAGTAGTTCAAAAGATGAGATTCCGTTAGATACCAGTTAGTACAGGGTAGCGTGTTCAGTGCCCATTGTTCAGCTGATAACTATCTCGCACTAAGTAGTACAGTTGCTAGTCTAACTTGGTCTGTTTCTGTCTTTTAACGTTTTAGAAGTATTGCTGGGGCTCGTAATTTCTTGTTCGTTTTGTTGGCTGCTAGTTGGAATATTCCGTCTTCTTCACCGTTGGTTAAATAGGTCACCTGAATAAATAATGATAAATTTGTACCGAAGTTTATACAGTCTAGTTGTACTTAGGTACTATTTATTGAACTTAATAAACGAAAACATCTGTCTATGGAAGCCAGATTTCTGCTGTGGGAAAATGATGATTCCACTCAGCGAAAGAACAAATAAGACAACAACAAGACAATTTCAATGAAGCAAACAACAGAGCTGTTCAGCTGGGCCCTACACCACAAAACATTACAAGTCTACAATTGTACAAAAAAAAATATTGTAGTTAAAATTTCGTAAGACAGAAATTACTAACATGTATGAGTTACAATCTTGCAGACTACAATTTACATATTTGTAAGGTTTTTCCGTTACAATTCTATAGCTTAAAGTTTCGTGGTACACGCACTTGTAAGATTTACAATTATAAAGTTTTGTGGTATAGGGCCCTGGTCGTTGCATATTGGAATTACTGACATGAAAATAACAATTAACTATCAAGAAATTAAAAAGTGTGCTAACATGAATTAAAAACAAACAAGAATTTTGGCCTAACTGAAAATTAATTAAGCTGCAGCCCACTTAAAAGATAAGAAGTCCTACTAAAAATCACCCACTACTTTCAACACTCGCCACCTCACAGGATGCACTTAGCAGCTCAGCAGTAATGAGCAGAGATAAGACAGGTGATAACATCAGAAGCTCTGACGGGGACTAAACTGAGGAGTTTTGGGTTAAATGGTAAAATGGTGGTAGTCACGTGATGATCATGCAAATTATATCAACATAAATTGAAGTAGGTAAACATGGTGACACTTTGAGGCACATCGTGCGTCTACAACGCTACGCCAAAGTAACGTGTTACGTGGTGTACTGATCGCCATTGTAATACTAGTGATGTGACATTCTGGCTACTCATTGGTAAATTGGGTCTGTAACACGGTACTTTTGAGTACCGTCGTGGACGATGGGCCTTATTTGACACAAGTCAGAAATGAGTGTCACTGGCGTATTAACTATTTGTATTATTGCTACATACGAGTATTAGACACAGAAATCCAAAAATTACGTGAAGTTTCGCCACACAATTAAAAAAATACCCTGAATTTACACAAAACGACGCTGGCATTAAGCAAAACTCGATGCAAAAGCAACGTGCACACTACGACACTCTCTCCAACATTTCTACAAAAGTCACCCACTCCCCGCCATGTTCTCACCTGCAAATGGTATTGATTTCGAATAAGGAAGTTTTGCACGAACTCGCCTGCTTATCGGAAACGTCTCATTAACCTCTAAGCCTCAGTCACAAGACTCTAATACTCATAAAAAGATAATATTAAGTTTATTACATACTAATACAAAACCAATCAGTATATTTTGTTTAGATTACATTTTTTTAAATATTTATTTAATTAAATTATTGTGAAAAGTTAGTACTATCATATAGACTAACTTTTCACAATATCATTGTCATCGTACATATACCTCAACGGGTCACCTTAAGAACTATTTAATTTGTAGTCGTTTCAAAATACGTAGTATAAGCTGACACGAAATGCTGCCGAGAATGAGACTTTAATTAATTAAAACAGTAATGTTACTGACTGATGAGAGCACTTTACAACGTTTCTGACATGTAGGTATTGTAGTTGCAGTGACAGACTTCGTTAAGTTACTAAGTAGAGTAGATTTGCACTATCTATTACAACTTAATTTGAATCAAAGTAATTTTAAAACAGAAACTTCTAATCAAATAAATAATGCTCACCGAGCTAATCTTGTACCACATGCGCGATCTCTTGAAGGCCTAACGTTTAGGAGCTAAATCATTTAATCGAGCTCCTCGTATGAATGCGGGCCGCTCAACGACCCTCGGGTTAATTTGTGAGAGGAGAGCTCAACAATTAAACTCTGAACGTTGCGTCACGAGTTGTGTGGGAAGTTGAAAATCTTGAAATACCGGTGTAGTCTGATGAAAGAAAATCAATATGTCGGTACGTAACTTCTCGTACGTTGTCACATTTTGACCGTTACGACACTTTTGTTAAATAACAAAAGTGTCGTCATTGCACATTCAGCACGTGTGAAAAATCGAAGGGAACTTCGTTCCAACCGGGTGTCCCACGACACCTCTCGTTTCTTATTTAATATGTTGCGAAATCAATTTTACCTACTAATCGATTTCAAACATTGCAGAAATGTTTTTTTTTTTTAAGATTCTCTGGTCTACGAATAACAGGCATTAGTAATCACAAAAAGTAATACAGACCAAAAAAATCAACAGTAAACTCGCAGGTACCCCAACATTCAACCCGCTAAAAAATTCAAACAACATTGTTCACTAACTACGCCCACTCTGCTCAATCCCTAACTTCGGAATACCATTGAATAATTCCCATCAGCAGGAGTACTGCCAACGTAACGGCGGTTTAATATTTTTCTGCGGTTGGCCCGCCTGCTTGTTAGTATGAAGCCTGCATAAGTCATTGTTGAGCAAAAGTTGTAGTACAGAATACGTGAAATGTTTTCTGTATTCGCAGTGCAGGAGTATTCGAAGCATTCATAATTATTATCAAGAGAAATGGAAATAATAATGTAAGTACCTTTTAATTGTACCTTCCAAGCGACTCGCCCCCTGCTTCGCACGGTTTTTACGACTCTACGAAACATCGAGATTTCCTTATTATATGCAAGTTTAATGAACTAACCACATAACCCTTTTGGAATGAATTCTCTAAATCAATGAGTTTTTAGATGAGAAATTTTGATAATATTTTACATATCTATTGTTCTCTATGTTTTATTATATAAATAATCATAACAATTTTTGAATAATTTGACTCTGAAAGACTTTATAAATTATGATTATTATAGATTCAATTATGATTTTATTAATTACTTTTGACATGACTGTATACTTTGACATGAATTATTAATTCCTCTTTACTTTTTTTTTTTTTTTTTTTTTTGATTTTTATTACCTACTAGTTGTAAATTTTGCAGTCATAGATTAAATGTTGTTTTATTTAATTCTTTTATTTTTGTAATGTATATTTTTTGTTAAAATTGCCTGTTTTTGGACTGAAGGATATAATTATTAAGAAAATCACTTGTAATTCTAAACATTTGCACGCCGTAGTATGGCAAACATGTCTGAACCAATTTTTCATTATGTTATCCTGCATGCACTTTTTATTATTGTATGTATACACATGTTTGGGCAAATAAATTTTTATCTTATCTTATCTTATCTTATCTTATCATGGTTGAAACCGTATACAAATCCGTTGCGTAGTTTAGAAGAACAACACGGTCGTCAAGCGACTTTAATTTATAATAGGCGTGTATAGATATACTATAATTATATAACTAAGTATATCATATACTTACCTAGATTATAAAAATTAACACATGCTAGGTCTGTGTTCCCGTGTTTCTCGTGTTTTGTTGTAGTTTTGTGTAAAATGGCATGCATGTTAACCTACATTGGGAAAATCCCGAATTACATGCAATTTTGTTTGGTTTTCATTCCATTAACAGTTTAATTATGCTTTTAATCCGTATCAAAAGGGTTGCCTGAATGCAATGATTATTATAGTGTTGAATGCTCAAATTAAACCTATTGCTACCACAGCTTCCTTTCTAGCCATCCTTCATATATATCCACAAAACAGTAGTTTATATGCAAAATAGTTAAAATTCAACTTAACTGTGTCGCGCACAGAACAGGTCGGTAAAGCTAAAAGTTAATATTAGTCTGTTGTTTGTGCGAACTATAAACCGTTACACTCTGTGATTGTTTGTTTAATGACTATAAAATAACATGGAATTAGTCTGTGGTCTATCACGGAGACTTTTGTAGATAATTTGGGGCGGCCTCTGAGAGGCACGGATACTGCAAGTGGTGCTAGTTTGAGGAATGTTATCATCTATCATGAGCAGCAGAGGCTCTTAAATAAGTAAATAGATGTAGGTAATGTACCCACGTAAATTAGTTTGTTATGAGAATAAGCTGGTGTTGCTTATGATCACACGGGACTGAAATTAACAAAGTTTTAGAAACTTATATGTAATCTAGGGTTGTAAAATGTTGATACATTTAACTTTTCTGGCCATCCAAAGGTTGTCTGGAAAACATCGCTGAAAGTGATAAGACCGCTAGTGTAGCAGAAACATTGAATATCTACAGTTAGTTACTGTGTCTTACGTCCACTGTCCAGACTTTTATGATAAACAACATTATTTAGACACCCATAATTTTCACATCGCATCTGCACCCTCACCCCCATAATCTGTGGCCACTTAAAGCTATGTCCACGCGCCGACGTCACGAGTCGCGAGCAAACACCGCGGCCACCGCAGCGCTATTACATACATTTATACGTGTGCAGCGATCCTAACGGACACTGTCACCGCAAATCAGTGCGCTATGGACGTAACGTGATTTTTGTGGGCGTCGCGTGTGGCCCGCCTATCGGGTTCTACCTCGAATTTGTAGTTGGAAATTGGAATTTTTATATTGGTGTTGTTGGAGGAATGGAAATGTTTCTATTCTAGATTTTTCTCATTCTTTTAAACTATAGCTTATATCTTAGCGTAGTCCTAGTTATTTAAAAACGATTGAAAGTGAAACCTACTTGTGATTAAGACTTAATTTAACAACAGACTAAATAAAATTAGCGTCAAGCATAATGCAATTTGCATTTTTTTTTGCAGTTTTTTTTTTTAAATTGTCGTAGACAAAATCAAAACGACATTATAATTTTGTTTTTCTTTTTATAAAACAGCTTGTGTGGGTCAAAGAAATAAGCTCTAAAAATGACGTAACCAGCTCAATATTTCCCATCTCATATAAAAATGTGGGCACACATCGTTGGTTCGCACATAAATCGCGGCAATCTGAAGTGTGCCGTACAAAGCGCGCGATGAGTAATGTGCACCGCGCCTTATCGAGCCACCGCGAGCCTTCAAGTAACGACTGCAATTAATACACACGTGAAAAATAGGCAGATTATGATATAAGCATGCAAAATAACGTGGAAAACTTGACTTTTGAACTTCAATGGCATGGTGTCCCGATTTGTATATTCGACTATATAATTGCTTTATCACTATTGACAATAATTCCAACAAAACTGAAACTTCACTAAGGTTGAAACTGTCTAACTTTCACGTTTACAAGTAGACCTTGTCGTTTTATATCTGTAGTGCGTCAACAATGTTCGCTGAGTCGCGCACAGGCGGCTATGATGCCACCTGGCGCAAAAAAACAGCCTCACTGCTAAGCAGATTGCGTGGAAGCATAACAGCATCCTGAATGTCATAGGCAATAAGTTAGGCAGCGCACTGGTGTGGAGCCTCACCCAGAGGACTAAGTCTCTCTTAGTTATTAGGTATTAACATAGTTTTTAAGTTCATACTAACAATATAAATATAAATGTAATGGATCAATGGTTGTCTGAATAAATTACATTATTATTTATAAAGTGCAAGTGACATTCAACCTTCAAGTGATAAAGAAATTACAAGGTCGACTATACAAATATTACTTTAAACTGTGAAAAAGTTTATTAGGTTCATAATAAAAATGTACAAACGTTTTTTCAAATGATGTCTACGAGTTCACCTTAAAATAAGGACTTTAGTGGCGAACCGGTTACAATGATGGGTTCGTGAAAACTGTCCATACGGTCGGGTCTAAGATCTTCAAAACCCGTCGTACAAATGGAAACAAGAAACTCTCTGATCCTACGTTACAGCTCATGGAGGAGAGGCGCGAAATGATCCTGCAGTCTTCCGACGATGCGCTCAAATACTCAACAGACGGATTTATAAGTCCTTGAAAAGCGACCTTTGCCGCTTTAATACAGACCGTATTAAGGATGCGATAGAGCGGAACACGGGTTCCAAAGTTTTTGCAAGAGATCTTTCTGCCAAACCTGAGCTGTTGAGAGCGATCGAGAGATTCTATGGACAGATATAGACGTCAACCAGTAACCCGTTACGAATTTGGTAAAAGACTCAAGAGCTACATTGACCCGACTCTATACCGAAGATATCCTGGACGTCAGCTTGTACGAAATTAGGATGACTCTGAAACAGCTTAAAAACAACAAGGCGTCGGGGTCATGACGGGATTACGGCCGAACTCCTGAGGGCGGTCGAAAACTCTCCGTCATAACTTAGGTGAAATGAACTTGAGGTGAGCTGTCAATGCTGTCAATCCCTAGCATCTGCGAGGTCAGCTAAAACTGGATATGTATAGCTTGATATGAGGTCGTGTGTACTGTTATACCTTTCTCAATATATGAAAGTGGGGGTGTAAGAGAAAGGAAACTATATTTAATGTTTAACTAGATTATTATATTTTATCAAGGAATTTTCCTAATACACCGGCAGGCCCTAGCCCTGCCTATCTACCTCTCTAAAAAAACTACCATCACTTTTCCTTCCAAAACTTATTTTTAAACTTGCTTGACTGTTCGAGAGTAACCATCGATAATATATTACCAGCCAGTCAACATAAGGTTGACACATCCAGACAACCTCTACAGTACTTATCCTTATATTATCTCCGGAAGCTGTTCGATTCCATCATGCTTACATACACACGGCATCATCATCAACAGCAAACCGAAAGTGAGTGACGTACGGCGACGATATAGTAGTCATGGCTGCGACTATGGAGGTCCTCAGTATAATGCTCGATGACCACAGTAGTACTTCCGAAAGAGTGGGTTTTAATTAAAATGAACATGGACAAAACGAAGATCATGTCACATGCCCATGTAACACCCACTCTCATGAAGATCGGAGACTCTACACTTGAAGTAGTGGACGATTATGTTTACCTAGGACAAACTGTCCAGTGCCAAAATTAAGTGACAGATGGTCGATGGAGCCGAATAGTTCTAGAGTGGCGACCGCGTACCGAAAAACGTAGCGTTGGAAGGCCTCAAACAAGGTGGACCGATGACCTGGTGAAGGCTGCAGGAATCTGCTGGATGCGGGAAGCACAGAACCGGTCGTAGTGGCGATGCTTGGGGTCTATGTCCAGTAGTGGACGTCTTTTGGCTGAAATGATGCTGATGATTAAGTAACAAACTAAAAAATATTGCATATTCAGCTATGTAAAAAAAGATTAAATAATACTTTAGAGCAGTGAAAGCACCTATGAATATAAATAGCTTTTAGTAAGGTAGCAACGCTAAATTCGTGAAATAAGGCTGTTACATAAATTCTAGCTTAGTAGGGACTGATATTCATATCTAAGAGGTAATTTTTTTGCTAGACTTTTTGGTTTGCTCTTATAATAATAGTTCGTAAACGTTATTGCCCGGTCTCTGTCTAAATAAGCAGTAAATAGGGTCTGCTTACCCCTTTAAGAATCAGGAACTGTTGTCACACAAATATTTCATCAATTCAGTCAGTTGTATTTGACACAGTGAAATTAATTTCCAAATCGGCGTGGTAGCATCATTAGTGACTGCCATTGTTACAAACTGTGCTGTGTGAGGCATCGTCACACTGCCATGTTAATGCTCGCGTCGGATATTTTGATCGTCATTTTTATTTTGTCGATTGTAATAGCTTTGCAACAATTAATAACGCTGTGTCGAATTTATCATACATTTTCATTAAACGTGTACATTTTTGAGAAATAATGACTAGTGTCACAATATCATCTACATAATATGCTGAAGTAATCACAGTACATTGTAGCATCCATGCCTTTAATATTGATTACGTTAAAAATTATCAAGTAATGACTTGATACATAAATAACATTAGCACTTCATTTGAGGCTTCCGCAATTAATTCATGCTAATAATCATCATGATTATCATTAATATTGAACTGACGATATCCCTTAGCTACATCCGTTTTAAATAATAAAACCAATCTACTTTATTTATTATTCCGGTTTTTGTTTAACATCCCAGTTAAATCAAAGGCACCAATTTAATATGAAAGTCAATTATAACGAAGTACGTGTTCAAAATATACAAATCCAAAAATATGTCCACAGAAGGTTGAAAGTCAAATAACGTTGTTAGTATTTGCCCTTCGTTCACCGTACACGGCGCGGCACAGCATATAATTGACTCCAAAAGCTGATTTGATCTTTCGGGAAAATTGGTTTTCCATAAAGAAGGCGCTATCTGACCTGTTAATATCAGTTAAGGAAATTATTTCGGGACCTAATGAAATACAGTGTAATGCACGAGTGTTTGGTTCTTAATGCTGATGAGTTTGACTTCAATGGAGCTATAAGGAAGGAGGTGTGTCAGTTCAATGAGATCTGTTTTAGTAAAGAGTCAATTTCATTATAATGGATCGTGTGCTTACCTAGAGGCTATTAATTTGAACCTTGTTTATACTTTACCAGTAGCTTTTGTATCCTTTTTGGGCCTCGGATTATATATATTTAGAGTATTGTTTGTTCACTGAGATAATGACTAGATAATGAAGATAATGAACAGATATAAACCTGTTTTTTTTTTTAATTGAATCTCCTCAAATAGCAAAGTAGATTTTTAGTTTGACGGGAACAAAGTGGCATCTAGTACATTGTAATATGTATAAGTCTATCATAGCTTATCTTCTACTTAATACCTCAGAGACAAACGTGAGACACATAACTCCAAACTAGTTTAATTTCATCAGCAAATATCAAAAGTTTGTCTCAAAATATGAATAATAAAATCTAAATTATAAAGTAAGGAGCAAACAAGAGCTATTTCGCAATCAACTAGACACTAATTTAAATGAAAACTTATTAAAAAACGTCTGTCACAAAAGTTCAAAAACACTCCTTATTCATTAACTGTTGAACAACAAAACAGTTTTAAGTCGACATTTCAGAGCGAGCACAATTTTGTTGGAACTCTTTTATACTTAAAGTCAAAAAGTCAGAGGAAAGTAGAGGGCGATGGGATGTTTATTTTATATCTCAATTAATTAGCGTGGCTCGTAGCAAGTTTAATCCCGTATTCATGACGCAGACTTAATAAGTGAGTTGATTCAAATTGCAAAACTGCTAACTCAACAGGCGACTGTGTCGGACGGTGTGCGATGCTGTGGCAAGACTGCTTGCAGCTATTTTTTGTGCCAGGATTTAAATATTCTCTAGCGTTATTTGAGAAAAATGCGTTTACGTATTTTAGAATTGTATTAAATGAGTGCTTACTTAACAGTAATGGACGTAAGCGCTGAAATCATTAAGAGGATTATTAGTATTTAACTACATTTTAGCAATCACAACACAAAGTACATTCTGAAGTCAGTAAAAAAAATGCTCATGGCTTAAATACCTGGCAGCATAAATACTAATACAGACAGATGTCACTAGTGGTACCGCGGTAATATTGCACACCACCACAAAGAAAGTTGTAGGTAACACGAACTAGTAGCATCGTCCTCTACTTTTTGCTAACAAAGGCTCACAGAGAGCTTAATTTCCGAATTTGCGACATATTTGTATGTATGACAGTGTTTGTATTCTGTACACGACGTATTTTGGTTTTGTGAATTCAATCCCTGTGTGGAGGTGCAAATGACTGTGTTGTCCTCATATTCAGGTCATGTCAGAAACAGAGAAAACCTGCTGTTTCTAGCTGCTAAAGTTATGATATTTCTCTAACTACGTGTTTCCCATTTGGATAGAATTCATTTCACGAAGTTTTGAAATATTCTCAGAGATATTTGCAGCGACGGAAATATCGATGTTGGTGCAACTTTGAAGAGAATAAACCAAAGATTGTCAAAGTACCTGACCTCTAAGCTACACTAAAATTATGCCAACTTTAAAGATTACTACCAAAAACGTGCCTACAAAAATCTGCATCTAAACACATCTCAAATTCAAATTCACGATCGCCCACAGAATACCCAAAAATGTTAAAAGGCCTAAACAAAATTGTCTCTAACCTAACAGTGTGGACCTCCTTCGGAATCGCGGCGGTGCGTGACGACACCGAATTGTGCGCACCTTCCGTTAAATTTGCTCTGACAATAAGGCCCTGGGGAATCGGCCCTGCGAACACCGTATGATATTATCCCGGAGTGACCACGGGACCCTCAATCTACCAAAACATTGGCGTAAGACATGAGAGGACAGAGATTTATAGAGGTTTTATATCACCAGCGGTTTTGACCCTTCTTTCGCATAAGTTATTGCCCAATGTTGAGTGGAACTAGACTGAAACTGGCGATAGTAATAAAATGAAATCAAAAAGATTTATTTAATAAATTCACACACACATGCCACACAAACACATAGATGGATATGTCAAAATTTATCACAATCGTATTAGCAACACAAATGGCGACAATGATCTAAGCAATTATACAGAAGGCATCAGTATTCATTTGTGTAACAATCGCATCAATATAGCTATCACTGACGGCGGTGATTATGTATATACCACTACCGGACATAGCCTACTAGTCACAGCACTAATTTATGGTATCGACATCCTAAATTGTCGTGTTTATAGTGATGCCCTTTATTCTACGATCTATGTCTTCCGACGTACAATGTATGCAGATACGAATCAAGTTAGATTTACTAGCACACCTGGTGCCTTGTTCTAGCTTTATCTTGCTCCCGGCCACCAAGTTGAATCAAATCTGTTCGTAGCAGTAACTGTTGCAGATTCAATTTCTCATAGACTCGATGAGACTTCGAGAAAATATTGCTATTATCAGACTTAGCCAGGCTTAGATTATAAGACGAAGGAGGAAGTCAGTTCTTAAATGACGGATAAATATGTGCGGGAAGATGATGATGACTAGGTCCGGCCAAAGGTTTGATCATAGAATTTTATTGTAATGAGGAAACCACTTCATGCCTCATAGCATTAAGTCGATTTGTGTACTATATGTCTGTGTATGTTATGACGGACTGTGAGAGTGAGGGAAGAGAGAGTGCAACTGTGTCTGCACAAACACTTGTGCACTATAATATCTTCCGCGCCGAAACCTAGTTCCCGTTGAGCTTGGCCGCCATGGCCGAAATACGTTCTGGAGGATTATATATACATACTAGCGACCCGCCCCGGCTTCGCACGGGTTGCGGTACTTATCAAAAAAAAAAAAAAAAAAAAAAAAAAAAAAGATGTTGGCCGATTCTCATAGATACCGGATAAGCACAAAAAATTTCATCAAAATCGGTTAAGCCGTTTCGGAGGAGTATGGCAACGAAAACTGTGACACGAGAATTTTATATATTAGATGTTATGAATAATAAAAAAATATCAACATAACAGTACTATTAGACGTAGCAGCATTAAAAAGGTTGCAGTTGCCTAAGCGTTCTCTTGACATAATTCCATAGTTACCCTTTACCGCTTCAACGTGAATAGAGGAGCTGTTTTTATAAAACCACCTCGCTATCCCAACCTTTTTCCCGGATCCGAAGTGAATGAAATATTCAGTGCAAAATTAAAACTTTTTGGATCGACTCATCAAATAACCCGTATTGCAGGTGTCGTTCGCAAAAAGTAAATTCCACACAGGACGTGGTGCGCCGTACGGACAAACGAATTGTTTTCGTTTTGCTTCCTCTTCGTCGGCAAAGGAGAATGTTTTTTGTATTGTTGGACAAATTCATGGAGAGGATTCGAATTTGGGTTAATTTCATGCTGAAAGATTGTTGCTAGCGAAAATTAATAATGATTGTTAAGTTAGCTTATTTGAACGAATGTGATACATAATTATGTTAGTTACTCAACCTATCCACAATCAACTGGCGGCACAAATCAAGTATCAATCGTTTTGGCGTAAATGGCTAGAGATTGGCCACATCACAGAGCCACATCGACTCTTAGCAGATAGTTGCCTGTATAGTTTCATTAACACGTACCTTTTAATTACTTAGTTTTTCTAGCGATAGTGAATCACCTGTGACTTGGACCACGGACCAGTTTTCTGATTAGCATCAGACGCTGCCCTTTGGCTTACCTTTTGACGTTCGATCATATTGACCGTTTGTGCGTACCATTTTCGACATCTATTGCAAATAGACATATCAGTTATATTGAATTTTATATTAACTTTATGCTAGATGAAAAAAATTGTAGCTTCTTTACATTATGAGGGGTGACATTGATGGGGTTGACATTAATTTAAGACTTTGTTTATAATGTCGTTATAAACTAGAATATAAAATCATTCGAAGGGTATCTAATAAAATGATGACATTGTCACATCAAGCTTTCACCAACAACTCGTGATAAACATATTCAGAGTGCTACTCTTAATCAACACGTTAAACAGTGGCTGCAGTGTTATATTTTTTCTTTAGTAATTTTATTGTTCAACTCATTTTAATTTAAGCACTTCCCTGTTCAAGAACGCAATTTTAAAATGCAGCCTCCAAACGCTACATTCACACGTCTAGTTGGAATTCTTCTCATATCATAAAACACCTCGCAAGACCAACTTTAACATAGCGAGCAAAATTACTAACAAAAGTTAAAGTGCAAACCAAAAAAAAACGACAATTTCGTAGAAAACTAACTTTGCTTACTGGAGCTGCATCACACATGCGGTCAGAGCTCTGGGGCGAGGCACAGTGACACAGTCTATGCAAATGTTCCGCCGTACAAAGGGGCGAGAGAGGCGACTTCTTTCGCCTCATGCATAACAATTTTGGCTAATTCCCTACACAGCTTTTAATCGCAGCTGGACACTCATATCTTTTTGTTACTCTGCACTTTTGCTGGATTTTACGGTATAAAAGTGTTAAGCGGGTGAGATGATATACACTTGTTGTTAAATTGGTTTAATGATTTAGTTGTTACAAGCGCGAATGCTGAGCGAGCATGGTGACCTGGCTTCCATTCTCAGGTTGGGCAAAATGTTATTGGGTTCTTCCATTAGAAAATTTTCAGTTAGCAACCCAGAATCTGCAATTGTTCCCCGTTAAGTGCTACTAATGCTACTTCTGTTTTGTAATAATAGATTTGTTTTATTACTGCAATTAACTAATTTACCTTTGTTGTATGTGCACGAGTTTCTGTAACAAATAAAATAAATTTTCTTTCTTTTCTTTTTTCAACATGAGCCTTAAATCTAACTGGCGATATATTGGTGTACTAAACATCCCTGTCTACCTTCTCACGGAATACAGACCTAATGTTATGTTTTGATTTGCAGTTTCACTAAAATACTCAGTGATACACTACTGTGTATCATTGCGGTTGTTCTGTCGTACATATTCTAGTAGCTACATGAAAACTTAAGGAACCAGAGAGAAACATCTTGTTCATTGCCAATGCTAATACATTAGAAATGAGTCTAAGCGCGGAGGAACCATTTCATTAGTTACCCTAATAAAGCTGGCGGTACAATTATCTTCTATTTATTGTGCGTTAGTTACAGTTTAACTACTATAGTTTGCAAATTAACGATACTGAGAACTAATTAAGCAAGGTCTTATTTTCTCTCACAAGACTTAAAAGGACGAAAATAGCGATGGACTTTTGATTCATGTAGACATTACTTCAAGCATGTTAAGGATTATTAAGCAAAGCTCTCCCTGATCAATTTCCATAGAACAACAAACAAACGTTCCATGTTTAGATTCTCACACGATCCACAACTCCAAGAGGATTTTTGTTCGCCTGTAGGTACATTAACATCTGGCATAATTATCTTCCGTTCTTGACGAAAGTTGCAAAACTAGCAAAGTGTGGGTGTTCTATAGGTAAACCTCCGTCTTACCCTTAGGGGATTACAGGTGTTATGATATGTTAGAAGTTGCTGAACGCATCTGTACCATTTCATCAGGCTACAATTAGTCCGGCGAAGGCCTACAGACCTACAAAATCAGGGTTATCACCTGCCGCGGATATCTTAAAACAAAATTAAAATGGCCGTGATTCACTCCGGTTCGTTCCCGGCTCGGGCCCGGCTCGGTCCCAGCCCGGGCGTGCATTATTCATGACACCGGCACGCACGCCCGCGTATGAATTGAAACGAACCGGCGCGACGTTCGCCTTTTATGGCCCCAATGTAAATACGCTCCTCAAGCGATCCGTTTCGGATGGATTTGATTTTTCAATGATAAAATTTTAAATTACATTATTTTTCATGGAGATGTTCGTGGCTTTTCGCTGTTGCGATTTTAAATTGTTTGTTTGTTGTTTTTTAAGTAATCACTGTCGCATAAACTTTATTTTAACGTTATAAAGTCTTTCCTGTAGTGCAATTTAAAAGCAAACTAATGAAATTAAAATGCCACGCTATTCGTTCTACAAAAAAAAGACAGCCTAAATATTTGAGCGTTAAAAACGGCATGGTCGAATTTACAGTTTAGTTAGATGTAACTTCTCTGCACTCGAAAAAGTCCCCTCTAAAATGCTGACGTTATTCTTTTACTTTTTATTTTTATTCGTTAACTAAACAAATGCCAGCGAGATAGGACCGCCAGCGTCAAAAAGTACTACTATAACTATGTAGGTTTATATTACATAGCAATACAATTTGTAACATCATCAAGTTTGTACAGACGATATACAAACATTTTGTTTATAAGTATTGTCTGTTACAAAAGTATCTGACGAAAATGTAAACAAATGGATCAGGGAACGTACTTACCTGTGGATGCCAATTTGTAGTGCCACTTACAAATTGAGTGTTTGATTTGATTATTTGAATACTTAAACCCGACATTTGAATTTTAAATCACCAGCATGTTTTTTTTTTTAACAATTGAGGTGAATTTAAAAACTAAAATTTTTGTCGATGATTTTGCAATTACAATATAATATTGTTATTCAAACAATAATTGTTGGAAAAAGTGGTGAGATATAAAGTTGAAACCTTCTTGTTACAGATGAATGTTACTTATTAGCTATAGTGAGTGATTGCGTAAAGAATTTAACGTGAACAGGGTTTGTTAATAATTTCATCAGAAAATATTCGAACAGACTATAGCAGTGAGCGAGAAAATGTATGATGAATCACAACTGACATTAAATGTATGAGATACCTACGCAAATATTCTTCAAATTTCTGTATTTGATGTTAATGTAGACATGAATAAAGTGGAATGTCTGTTTTTAAATTTCTGAATAAGTTCCGTTAGAAAAATAACTTGGTTCGAAAAATGCATATTTTGTTTGTTCGTGGGGCGAACAGTGTTTCTCTTCTGATAAAGAAATTATAGGAAAATTGTGAATATTGGCCAGCAGGCTTTGTATCGACCTTTGCAAGGTAGATACCTAACTAAGTACCTATGGGTACTCGGAGAATATGTAAGTAAGCGATGGCTTGAAAACTTTCGGTGTTTAACGAAACATTCCATTTAACACCACGAGCCCAGTAAAAAAAATATATATATATAAGCAGCCTCTGTTGCTCTTGTTTTGCTGATAAGAAACGGATACACCGGATCCCGCTCTTAAAAGTTCTCTTAAAAATTAATATTCCATAAGGTTCCTCTAAATTCAACCGAAAAAAATTGCTTCATGAAATTATCACCTATGTATTAAACGCGTCAGCAAAATGCTTCACCCGCACTGTGGCCATGTTAAAAATTCAATTAAAAACCTCATTTGTGTTTTCATCGAGTTAAAAACTTTAGTCGTGTCTGTTCGCGGCGAAATATTACCACACGGTGTGCGCTGAAAGAGAGAAGCGAGAAGAGATAAGTATTGATTGGAAAATAATTATGTTTATTTTGTATTTAATCAAAATGTACGTACTTGCTTCAGTTTTCCTGCTTCATTTCGCAAGCCAATGGGCTTGGTGTTACCAGTACTTACTGTTTGAAAACTTGCAAATGCAAAAATGCTGATTAGAACTTTGCCAATATTTAGTCAAGTTTTATATTTCAAAGACAAAAACTCTTTTAAAGTTATACATTCCTGTTACTAATTCAACTAGACAACAAAAAATTTTTTATTCAAAACTATACTTCATGCAACCATACTGATTATAATTAAACAAACCAACAGTACTTACAAAACTTTCAATTAAAACAAATAATAATTAAGTCACTAAAACAAACACTCGCACACGTATCTCAAAGCTGCACAGCAAACTAACTAAATCCTCCTGTAGCTCGCGTCGTGGAAACGAAACAAAACTCTACTCTTTGACTTGGAAACAAATAGTTAATTACCTAGAGAGCTCGTTAGGCATGGATTGTGCCAAAGTTGCCTCTACTTTTTACAGTGCAGCCTTAAGTTCGCGGGATTTTAAACGAACCAAGAAACGTCTCGTTCTACTTACGACGTTTTTATAGACTAACGTTATAGGGAATGGAATGCTTGAGAACCCGAGGTGACTCGCTGTAAATGGAGGTATGTTTCGGTTTCAAAGACTTATTGGGCTAGTTAAAAAGGGATTTTGGGTAATGTTGGGTTTGTAAATTAGGGCCTTATTTTTTGAGAACTTATTGGCTTATTAGCTTGCTCATTATACAACACAGAACAAAGGTATTTAGCAGAACAAGGACCAGGACTTTATTTCCTTGAACCAGAAAATGTGATAAAATTCTAACACAAAGTACATGATACAGATAGAGAAGAAAACTAAAGTCGTGTCTTTGGCAGAGAGGTCAAGGAATTGGCCCGCAACAAAACAGCTGCAAGGTGCTGCCTCTCAAGGACAACAGCATAACCTTCTTGTTTAAAAAGGATCGATAAAGGCATTTTATGTCACTACACAGCTACACTACTCTTTTATCCTTCTGTTTTTTTTGGGTGGGAAATCATCAAATGACCTCTCCTGCTCTCGGCGGAGCGGAAGGGCGTGTCAGATTCTTACTGACTAAAACCCACCCGTGTTCCTTCAGTTGCCTGTGCGCCAGGACCACGGTAACTCTTTCGAACAATCCGTGATCCCGGCAGGCATCGGCCCTATCGGTCCCCGTTAATTATGCTGACATCTCTTTAAGGCGTGCGTGGAACACAACGCGCCGTCGATCCGGGCTTGGTCCTTACCGGACGGCGAGCTGCCCATTGCTCGCCGTCCGCAAGCACGCGCCTACGAATAGCCGGGAGTCGGCTATCGACTCCCGACGCCCAGGGCGTCTCCTCCTGCGGCGACTAGGGGGTGAGGGCGCAACGATTGCCTCTCCCTCACGCGCTCCGCCTCCTCCTTTGCGAGCATTACTGCTTCGCAGAAGGAGGTGACGGCTTCCCATTCCCTCTCGCTCCGTAACATGGCCTGGACCAGGGCCTGACGCGAGAGATCATCGCCGCCGATCGCCACCACGAGGACACGGCGGTACTCCAACCAAGCCGAGCAGAACTCCACCGTATACTCCACGATGTTCTCCGGGTGATCCACACAATGGTAATACTCGGGCGTTTCCTCCCGCCTTATCCAAAACAGGAACCTGCCGAAACAGCCATGTCCGGTGAGGACCTGCGTCAGGTGGAAGGTGAGAACGCCGTGGCGCCTCTCAAGTTACTCCTCAAAGAGGGGACTTATCGCTGCAATTATGGCGTGCCCAGCACTGGGTTACGACAGTCGCACTCTCCATGCCACCATGAGATCCCGCCGGAGCTCTGTCCGCTGTGCCGCGATTTCTCGCGGCAGCGAAATTACGCCTCGGCTTTTCGCCTCCTCGCGTTGCTCCCAAATGTGCGCGAGGACTTTTGCCTCAAGATCCCATAGCGGCAATCCGGCAATGAGGGTCGCCGCCTCACAGAAGACCGTGCGGTATTCCCGAACCAGCCGGATGACCATCACCCTCTGGGACGTATTCAAACGGTGGGCTGGTCGGCGCCTCAATGAATGCGCCCACACCGGTGCCCCGTAAAGGACTATCGATCGCAGGACCCCCGCGTAGAACTTCCGGCAGGAGGCGTTTGGACCCCCTAGATTGGGCAGAAGCTGCTTCATAGCAGCCCCGGCCCACTCCAGTCTGGGAGCCAAACGTCGGAAATGCTTAACAAAGTTCCACCGGCTGTCGAGGACGAGTCCCAGGTACTTCATTGTCGACTCGATGCCGATGTGAACCCCTCCTACCGTTATTTGGGAACCCTACAGTGGCGCGTTCCAAGGACCATGAAAACACATGGCCTCGGTCTTGTACAGAGCCACCTCGAGTCCCTATTGCCGGATCCTCTCAACGACTGTCGCAACCCCGCGTGTCATCAATTCGGCTGCGGCCTGGTGCAACCTCCCCTGCACCAGGCCAGCTTGTCGCCAGCGTAACAAACGGCACTGACGCCACTAGGGAGGTCGGCGCGCAGCACCTAGTCGTACCCGATGTCCCACATATGCGGCCCCAGGACCGATCCCTGTGGGACACCGCACGACATCTCTTGCCGGTTCAATCCTCCTTGGTGACCGAGGTAGATGACGGTCCTGTCCGTCAGATAGGCCACGACCATACGACAGAGGTAGGTCGGCATGCGGTGATACTGGAGTGCCTCCCTGATGCAACTCCAGGTCAGGGTATTGAAGGCATTGGCGATGTCTAAAGACACCGCCACGACCACGCCACGATAGGCCACGACCCCATCCCGGGCCGCAGCATCCCCCGTCGTGCCGGCTCGCACGCGCATAAAGGCGTCCACTATAGAGCGCCCCCTGCGGAGACCAAACTGGCTCCCCGCCAAATCCGGTCCCACCCGCACCAGCCGCCCGACGAGGTGGTCTGCAATGACTCTTTCAAAGAGCTAGCCCACCTCGTCGAGCAGCACGATGGGCTGGTATGCGGACGGAAAGTCTGCAGGGCACCAGGGCTTCTTAATGAGAACCAGTTCTTGAGAGATTTCACAGAAATCTAAGCAAAAATATTGTAACCAAAGCCATTAAAACATACTTGACACATAGCTACATAGGATGAACGTACAGAAAGCCAAATAGTCGGACACTAAACCGGATCATAGAATAGATTACCATTAAAACCGCAGTTTCTCCTCATGGAATTAAAAGAGCAAAAAAATGAGCATCGAAACAGAGATCCTTTGTAGTCATTCAAAAATGAATTGTTTCTAATATAACATTTGAAGGCTAACATCCCAAATTATACGGTGCTGTTCATAAAGAGAACACCTCCAATGCCGCCAGTACCTTTGAACCAAAAGAATGTATGGTCGTGTTTTAAATCGCATTAGACCAAATATAGGGACCCGCGAGCATATGTTATAGTGCTTTTATTACACCGCATGTGGGCCAAATGTGCGCCATATTGGTTTATTTATCTTTTTCTTGCGTTGTAATTTTTAGTAGGATTTTTTCTTGGAAATATTATGCTTTTCCATCGAAGCAGATTTCGTAGAAGTTGTATGAACTGTTGTAATCACATTTCGTGGTTCGGGGATTTTTTAAATTCAGTTTAGCAGTTTTTCGAAATGCCGGGAGCCTTTTTGACGTGTTCGTCCGAATAGTTTTTTTCGGAGAGAGTCGTGTATTGACTTAATGAGTGAGTGAGTTTACTCAGTACTCGAAAAAGGATGTTTGCTAAAGGGAATAAAGGTATGGGGTATACTATAACTCATAACATTACTGACTAATACCAAAAATAGACAACTCATAGACTGTTTCAGTCAGACAACGAAGATCCTCAGTTTTAACAATTGCAGGACGGAAGTTCTACTGAATTCTATGAACTAGCTATTCTGGTCAGTTGCCTCAAACAGCATTTTCCTCCAAAATTGGCTCAATAATTTTATAGTCTCATATCATAACATCCAGAAAAACAATTTTAAAGCGGTGTTGGTAGGCTAATATTATGCTACGTAAGATTCACTATATATTATTCATAGAGACGCACGCACGCTTGCTTCGTCTGAATACATCGGCGTTCGCCTTTATTGCCAGACCCAAATGTGTTTATATACGCTGTGTCTCCGCGAAACTCTTTTATGGTCTGTTTATGGGATTCAGGCTTTTGATCTGGTTATTTTAAATCTTGTCTTCCTTGTAATTCTAGTGTTTGGAATTTAATAAAAGTCGTTATGAAGGGCTGCTTTTGTTTGTTTTGGGAACATTTGATGTAAAAATTCATTAATATGTGATATAGATGTTAATGAATTTTAGAGTAAGTAAACTCTGTGTCAATCTTGTGTTATCATTTATTACAACATGAAGGAACTTCACGAAGACATTAAATTGACAAGCAACGAAAAACCTGTCTAAGATAATTGTTTTCTTGACAGAAACAATTGACTACAGTCTAGACATGCTTCGCCACAATCACAGTAAAAAATATTGTAGAAAAACATGCCTAACAACTCGACACAAGTTTGGTTTTTCATGAATACTTAAATACGCCTGCGGCTACTAAAAAAATACAGCAAAAACGAAAGGCAATAGAAACTGGATGGCAACGACAGATGGAAATAGAAACAATCAATCCTCTTCAAATGCTTTCAAAGGAACAAATAGTGTACAATGAAAAACAGTGATTGCCCACTTAAAATTCATCAGCGAAGTTCGATGCTAGAAACATTTTCTGGGGCAAATAATAACAAAAAGGCTTTGGCCTGGATTTTAATGCTAGGGATGTGCAGAAATAAATTCACGAAGATTTTTCAGTGGACGCGGAGGGACTGCGTAATTTGTATGCTGCGTAGTATCGGGGTTCCGTATGCTGGTTTGTGGCGGTTGTAAATTAAATGTTAATGTTTAATTTTGAGATGGGTTTATCAAAAATAGTCTTGACGCTTAATTTCTAGCTGATTTATAACCATATTTCAGCAAGGGTTGGTTTTGCAACTGTCAAAATATGTTATATAATCATTTTACACAGTAACATGCGCAGTACTGACATGCGCTCTAATGAAAAGCTGTCGAAATATCAAGATTGTTGAGTCACTTTAAGTTTTCTGACGATATAAAGATATATACAGGGTTATTTGTAAAACACCAGCAACCTCTTAAGGGGTCATTGTATTCATCATTATAAACAACTTTTACTATGGACCAAACCAGAAATCGCGAAAAAAAAAACAGATTTTCCCTACATTTATATTAGCATAACACGTCAAAACGTAGGGAACAGCTGATATTTTTTTCGCGATTTCTGGTTTGATCCGTAGTAAAAGTTGTTTATAATGATGAATACAATGACCCCTTAAGAGGTTGCTGGT
Source organism: Dryobotodes eremita (assembly GCA_917490735.1). Lineage (NCBI taxonomy): Eukaryota > Metazoa > Arthropoda > Insecta > Lepidoptera > Noctuidae > Dryobotodes > Dryobotodes eremita. The sequence continues at coordinate 3,323,222 of OU823245.1, forward strand.
GTTTTACAAATAACCCTGTATATATATAAGAAATATTGACACAAAATTAATTGTAATTCAAATGTCACTCATCAGTCTATTTGTTATAATTATGATGAAGTGTGTATATATATATATATATATAAGAAATATTGACACAAAATTAATTGTAATTCAAATGTCACTCATCAGTCTATTTGTTATAATTATGATGAAGTGTATCCAATATTTTTTACGAAACATACTTATATTATGGTACATAGCAACACGCCTGTATTCCTCCGAGGGTAGGATTTTTTAAATACGACCTTTACTGGTTACCCAACATGCTGAATTAAATCAACGTATAAAAAAGCGGTACGAAACTAACTGCAAAATTTTATTGTATAATAATATACAACAAAGTTTTGCAGTCAGTTTCGTACCGCTTTTTTACCGTGGAAGGTGGAAATGTTCCGTACATTTAATTATTGAATTGTACGGAACCTTTCAACCGGCCACCGCTTCACTCATCCCCGAACTATGGAGCGTCCGTCACCCGCGGGTTGGACCGTGAAATCCTGCTATAAATATACTCGTGAGCTCATTTATATCCAGCATTATTATTATTTGTTTACTGCTTTAATTTATAATATGTAATAACCATTGTAAAGAAGGATTATTTAACAAGTAATATTTGCGTGTAATTTGATCCATGCCGTGAAAAATGATTACTGAAAAATTATATTTAAAGATAACACAAGTAATTGGACAACAAACACAAAGTCATGCACTTAGTTAATAATCTTACCTTGGCAGGAACAGCCAGAAAAATGAATTGTTCAGCAAATTTACACCCGACGTCGATTTGTCGTACATTTCATACAACTGTCAAAGGATGACGATTGTGATTCGAATACACGGACAATTTAAGTTGGTAGTCAATTTGTTCCCTGACATAACCTACTGATGTTCGTAAAACAAATCTAACACAGCCCGCTTTATCCGAAGAGAAACAAACTCCGGTCTAGCAGTAACTGCACACATGTTTTACTTTCAGTGAACAAACCTCCCTCGCAGGAACTAGCAACCAGCTGTCCAATAACAGCAATATAAATCCCAACTACTTCACTTAAATTGTCCGTTAAAATCAAGCTGGAACAACAATTGTTCACACCACTACAATAAAAGTTAAATAAAGGCCTGGCGGCCACTTGCCTCCGGAAATCCATTCGTTGAGGCCGCAGGCTCTAATTTCCTGTTCATGGCCGGGCCGCATAGAAAACGTGATTCTTTGCGAGGTGCCCCGTACTGTGTGGAGTAGTACAAGTTAATGGTGTTGGGAATATGCAGTTTTGTTAAGAGTTTTTGCAGTGGAATCGTATTAATTTGAGGAGCGAGAGTGTTTGTTTATATGTTTAATTGAAACTGCAAAAACCCTTGGATTTACAACATATAGACTGGTTATTTAGTTCAGCGTGGGAAAGCTACTAAGATATGTATATCAAAATTGATTTTATTAATTCAAGTAATAAGGGTATGTACATGAAATATTAAAGGAGCATTCAACGCGTATGTGCTACAAGAATGCTCCGCTACGTCGTAGGGGTGTCTTCTGCTTCGCTATAGCCGTAGCACTGACCTCTTTCTGTGAACATAATATTTGTCGAATGTATTGTTATGAAGAGTTAGCAAGCTAAGACTTTGGTATAATAATTTTGAAGCTCATACGAGTATAAAGCACCCTATAAAAGTTGAATTTACATACTAAATCTACGCGTTGTCTTATAAACAAAAAGAGATATCAAAATACCTATATTATATTTAACAAAGTAACAAAAACCTCCCCGTAGGCTTTTCACGAACCGGAAATTAGTATCTTCAGGCGTTTCTCATGAAAAGCCGGGATGCGGTCCCGGAAGTGAGGAATTTCCCGCGGCCCGAGTGGCCGATGGTAATGTGCCGAATTAAATGGTACCTTATTAGCGAATGTTCTACTACCTGTAGTTATCTACTAGTTATTGAGAACTATGTATAATAAATTACCGATTCGTATTACTGCAACATTTCCCCCAAATAAAGCAGTATTTAGTTAGGTGAATAGTAAACTACCAATACGATCGGATATAATTGAATGAAAGTTGTGATCATACAAGCAATGTGTTATTAGTCTTCAACTAATTGTATGCTCCCTACGACCAATCAAGATTTTTTAAGGACATAAGCACTTGTCAAATCTAGTATGAAAAGTCATGATCTAGTAATTTTTAAGTTTTGCTCGAATATGTTCCTTGCATACGGTACTGTGCCAAACAACATTTTACTTTCTTTCTCGAATGTATAAAATCTTATTAAATAATCCTTCTGACACTAAACTACAGTCATCGTCTGTGTGCCAAACTAAAACAAAGGAAGGCGGTAGTTCTTAAGGAATTCTTCATAATAGCGTATCTTGGGTCAAGTAATTAATTATTACAGAACTAAATAATTTGTGCTCGCGCCGCGGAATTAAGTTATGAGCTTTGTCGAAGCAAACGGTAGAAAAAATGAAGGAGATGTGCTTTATTGAGGCATGTTGAATGTTAAATTACTACTTAGCATTGCCCAAATGAGTATGCAGATAAAAATCACCGGCCGCATTTGCCAGTCATGTTAAAGTCCCATGTGATGCGGTAGGGGGCTAGCCAGTGACCGGGCATAAATCAAAACTCCGAGCTGAGAATTTCCTAAAAGAAAACTCCAATACTACTTTAACCTGGGGGCTACAACATTATTTCTATGAAAATTTTGTAAAACGGAAGTCATAATTATCATTTCCTGTACTCTTAAATAACTAAATAAGTAACACACACGCCTAAACATTTTATTTAATGCTAGTAGTAATTCCTATAAAAATCCATGTATTCATCTAAGCCACTAAATTCCAAGAATCCCGACTCCAACGCACAGGAGGGCCATTGATCAATACAAGCCATTTCACCAGCATTCGCAAGCCAGTCACATACCCGTACAATTTACAGAGCTACAACTACACTACATGGCCGTACTACATAAATCACTCTTATTTTTGTCGTTTAATACTTTTAGAACTTCCCTGAATAGCTAAGTCGTAAATAAATGTATATTTGAACTACATTTTTAAGTGAATATGTGAAAAATACTTAAGTATTTTTATCCATAAATCATTCTAGATTGATTTGTATGCATTTGTGAATATTGTATTAGATATTGTCCTTGGAACGCATCCGTGTTTTATTAGGGTACCGTAAGAAAAGAATTGCAATAGATTATACTTTCAGTTTTTGAGACAGATGTCTAAGCGGGAACATAAGATACTAGGTGGTAAACGTGAGTGGTTAGTTAGTAAACAAAAGACGTATAACTCTTGATCTACAAATAATATTTTTATTCACCAAATACAGTTTTTTAATACTAGATAATGAATTAATCTGCCGTATGCTTGGCTCGGAAAACAATATTTCAGCTAAAACTGCAGGCATAGCAACTATTCATTTATTTAAGACAAGAACTAAAGCCAGTTTCAAGCATTGTGTTTGAGCAGTATTCATCAAACGACTGCGACAAGGTTCCACTTAGATATTGTGAATTCCTTCCGTTCCAATATTCATTGTGACTACAATACATCTTTGGAAGTTCATCCTGTTTCTTTGTTTCAGATTTTTGTTTCAAAGTCTTTGAAAGCTTTCGTTCAAAGAGTATAATTAATTTGCACTACGGTGGCTTCGTGGTATTGTTTAAAGTAGTACAATTTTGACTTGGTTTCCGAGAAACTTCTTAATAATAATTATACGAGTATTTCGCAGAAACTAAAATTAACAAAAATGTATAATACAGAAATAGTAAGTAAACAGCTTATCAAACTCGTGTGCCTGTAATTTCGTGGCGTTCTGGGAAAGAGGATTTATTTTCGGTCTTAATACTAGTAAGTATATAAATCGCCATTTATAAAACAAGCTATTTAATTACTTAATACCAAGATATGAATTTTCTGAGAACTGACTTGATATTTTTGAAATCAGACTAAAAACTATAAATAAATTGGCTTTCTGTACCTGGGTACATACCTAATATGAGAGATTTGAAATACAAATTCATCTTGACGATTTAGTTGTGCGCCACATCATTTTAAAACGCCAATGTCCCTACAGCAAGTTCTTACTGCACGCAGCAACCTTTTTTTTTTTTTTTTTTGGGTGGGAAATCATCAAATGACGTCTCCCGCTCTGGGCGGAGCGGAAGGGCGTGTCAGACTCTTACTGACTAAAACCCACCCGTGTTCCTTCAGTTGCCTGTGCGCCAGGGCCGCGGTAACTCTTTCGAACAATCCGCGACCCCGGCAGGCATCGGTCCTATCGGACCCCGTCAATGGTGCTGACATCTCTTTGAGGCGCGCGTGGAACACGACGCGCCGTCGACCCGGGCCTGGTCCTTACCGGACGGCGAGCTGCCCATTGCTCGCCGTCCGCAAGCCCGCGCCTACGGTGGCCGGGAGTCGGCAATCGAGTCCCGACGCCCAGGGTGTCTCCTCCTGCGGCGGCTAGGGGCGCGAGGGCGTAGAGATTGCCTCTCCCTCTCGCGCTCCGCCTCCTCCTTCGCGAGCATTACTGCTTCGCAGAAGGAGGTGACGGCTTCCCATTCCCTCTCGCTCCGTACCATGGCCTGAACCAGGGCCGGACGCGAGAGGTCGCCGCCGCCGATCGCCGCCACGAGGACACGGCGGTGCTCCGCCCAAGCCGGGCAGACCTCCACCGTATGCTCCACCGTGTCCTCCGGTCGATCCACACAATGGTAACACCCGGGCGTTTCCTCCCGCCTTATTCGAAACAGGAACCTCCCGAAACATCCATGTCCGGTGAGGACCTGCGTCAGGCGGAAGGTGAGGACGCCGTGGCGCCTCTCAAGCCACTCCTCAAAGAGGGGTCTTACCGCCGCAATTGTGGCGTGCCCTGCACGCAGCAACCTTGCGTTGCGTTTTTGTTTATGAAACTACCTACTACTATGAAATTTATCGAAAGTTTTAGTCCATCCAAGTCTTTGTACATCTAGTTCCAGTGGTCCTTTGTCTCTCATTACGTATAGGTAGGCAACTAATTACTGACTATAAATCTTTGACGGACCTCCCGCGATGACGGGCGGGTGGAATATGATTATATATTTTAGCTAGCATCCGCCCGCTACTTCGTCCACGAGGAACTAGCAATACCATAATTATAACTCGGCAATTGTGTAGGTTTGTACCAGGAAACTATTTTCGTAAGGTGAACCTAACTAGGTAAACCTAACTATTTTTGTAATCGGTACCTACCTACCTTCAGAGAATACCTGTTCCAAACAAACAAAAAAAAAGATAAGAAAAAGAAAATGTATACATATTTTTGTACAATGTTTTGTTGTGTCATAACGACCATGTAGTAGGTAAGGTATTTAAACTTCAGAAGTATTTAAAGATGGCCCTAAATATTTTTGAAGATTAGTGTTACGCTTTAGATCTTAAGAACGTCTTTAACTTACAGCAATTTCAAACGTTTTACAATGTTTGTTTTGTATTTACCAAAATACGTATAAAGTATATGTCCATGTACGTAAATCCATTGTATCTCTATACAGTTAAATTTGCTTTTAAAGATAAAATAAGAACTTTCACAAAAAGAAAAATATTAAAAGCATAAACCAAAAGTTTTATTCGACAATACCGCAGAACCCAGGACCGAGCGAGCCCGGCGTCCATCTTTTTTATTTATTTCCAATCGCGAAGTAATCTTGCAATCTGCAGCTGCGCTATAATATTGTAAGAGAACACGCCATTAAAATATAGTTACGGCAGTTGGGTATACCAGTTATAACAGTCGGGTATACGGTTTTTTGATACCGGGATAAAAAGTAGGGTTTTGTTTTTATTTCGGTTTGTGAACTCATTATTAATTGTTTGAATTCATATGAACCTCTAATTTAGTACACAAATATTATTTTTTGTTTTGTTTTACAATACAAATACTGAGTTATTTATTCATATTGAACCCGGTTATTTCTATTCTATGACGTCATCAAAATGCCTACAAATGTGCCGAAATAGCATCTAGTGTATTTGGTATAAACTACTCCTGATATTTCTTGAAGTGGAAATAACATTGAAACGGATTTGATTATGGATTTTTAGCTCTAAAGCATTATGTCTTACTTTACTGGACGCAGCCACTTCCTATCGGTGTACAATAAATAAAATACATTTATTTCAGACACAATTAAAAATTGTCCATATAATGTTAGTAAAAAGGTCTTAAAAAAAATGTTAGTGTTACAATAGAAGCAACCTAACCCTCCCCGCCAGACTACCGCCTCCCCGCCAGACCATCGCCTTGGGAATCTCGTTTAGAGGCAAAACACGTGTCGAATTACTTTTTAATTAATTTGCATTTGTTCGCAGAAGATTGCAAATTACTACGATCTCTTGCGTAATGGTCAGGTTCCAGGAAAACGATTGAAAAGAAAATGCTCCTACTAGACCACCGAGATGAAGGTTTCTTTTAAAAGGTTGATAAACGTGTTTACAGACGTATTTAGACAGCTGAACTACCTCCGCAGTGATTGCTAATATTGATATTATGTTAATAATTATTCAACTTCTTTTCAAAGTAGATGGTGTCCGTTACGGGTCAGTGTTTTCGGGTTTTCTCACTGATAAAGGCTGGCAATGTTTGTAGGTTTATGGCAGGGTTAAAGGTCAATAAGGGACATACAAAAAAGTACATTACAATATGCACACATATGCGTCTCAACCATTCACTGAGTTTAATTTCATTCTTGATAGATAAAAATGGTTATAGGCACTCATTAAGCTCTTTGGTCCTTTTAGCCAAACTGACCTGATAACATCAAACGTCCTAACAAAGTTTTTTTTTAACTAAAATACAAACTTAGTAAGTTTATCCTGCTACCTCTTGGCAATAACTATGTGCTTGTATTGATCGCTACAGAGCCGTTACACCGTCACAGTTACCTGAACACTGACATTTTCAGCCTCCACTTCTAAAAATGAACTGGGATTATAAAAATAACGCGTTTTACTTTTAGCAGCAATGCTAGCTTTAGTCTTGTTCAAACGAAAAATGATAATGATAACGATTTTCAAATGAATGAAATCATTGTTCTAGGAATGGTTGACATCAGAAATGGAGTGCTTTCCAAACAGTTCCAGCTGGTTGGACGTTCACCTCAAAAATGGTAAAAAAAGAACAAAAGTTCAACGATGCTACACCCTGGTGACCACTGTAATGTCTAATAAATACCGGCTGCATACTGGTGGGGCGACCGGTAGTGGGGAGCGTGTCAAGCGCATCACTTGCCGCACTTGCTACTCGACCGCCGCACGAGTAAGTACGTGATTAGTCTAGTTGGTGTTTTATTAATAGTAGTATAGTGTCCTGTACAAATGGCGACTCTGCCAGGATTAAAACTAGTTCACGTAAGTACCAACATACAATTTAAACGGAAAATTGGTAGATGAAATCAGTTTTGTTGTGTACTAAACCAACGCTGTATAAAATATAAATAAAATCTATTATATCCTATTATTTAGCATGCTATAAGCTTTACGAATTGTAATTACCTCAACTTTGCTAAGTTATCTGCTTAAACAAATATAATAATATGTGCTTGTATTTTAATACTACACAATAAAGTTTATTGCTATTTGCTACCCACCCTATGTTCTGATTAGCAGTCACCGCAAATCGGAATAAGTAGGTATATGTACTGCACGACAACGATAATCTTATTATGTTGATTTGTCTAAAAACTTCATAACGTTGCATTAGCGTTATACTCATCCATCAGTGATACTTCTATTGTTGTCAGAAAATCAGTGATAATGTCGTCTAACGTAGTCAGCACCGTGGTTCATTAATTGTTGCGTTAAAAGGTGATAATCATTTATTACATTGCATACCTTGTTGTAAACATTTACTCCTGCTCAGTGAAAGCTAAAGGTTACTTCCTTAGTTCGTTTATTAGACGAAAAATGTTTCAGTTTCTGTTGGTTTTTACATGTATGTTAAATGTTTGTTTGAAAATTAAACCATTTAAACATAATACAGCCCTGCAGTACGAATGGTTTATGCCGGTCAAAGATTCAACGTGTAAAAGAACGCTGCATCGATAACCTACTTACGATTACCTACATAATTATAGTTTTTTTTTTTGTGCCTTTTAGGTAAAACGTATTTGTTTACATAAGTTATGTGGTTTTATTTTGGTCAACAATTGAGGTTAAATGCTGGATGTCAGAGGTAGTTTGGTGCCCAAATGGTACCATAATGAGCTATTTGTGCTGTACTCAAACTTAGTGCCAGTTTGACTAGATCTCGAGGTAGTTCGATGAAAATCTTAACGGTACCTACGAATACATTTAAAGGTAGCTCGTGGAAAATCGCAACGGCACCTAAAAGGACATTTTAGAGGTAGTTTCATGAAAATCTGATTGGTATCCATAAAACATTGAGGTAGTTCGATGAAAATCGGAACGGTACTACAAACAATATTGTTACTTGTTTACAGGTAGCCCCAAAAATGTCGCTAATATCACCGATGGAGTTCTTGGACTGTGACGGAGAATCAGCTTCGGTTAGTTTATGTTGGAAAAATGGAAGCGAGCACTCGGATTATATCTGACTGCGACAAATGTTATCACGCCAGAAGCAAAACGAGCAGTGCTCTAGCACACGGGCGGGCTGTCTTTGCAAGAAATATACTACAACATTCCTGGGGTATACGTAGAAGCCACTACTGATGGTAGAGAAGATATTTTCACGGTTGTGGTTAATAAATTAGATTTTTTCACCTCAACAAAGTCGCTTCTATGAACGTCATCTAACTCGCCAAGCAAGAAAGCGGAGAGAAATTTGACAAGTTCTTCGTCAGACCGAGATATCAGTGCTCTAAGTGCAAGTTTACCGATTCGGATCGCTTTGACATTATAGATCAAATCACGGAAAAGTGTGAGTCAACCATATTGCGACAAACAATTCTAACTCTTGGAGATGACGTCACACTTGACAAAATTCTTTCTGAAGCAAACGCTTTAGAAACTGTCCACCTACAACTTAATAATGTCGGTTTGCCTGGACCAAGTAAAGATTTGTCAATAAATTGGTTAGATACTGCTACAACGAAGACGTTGAATCCTATTCCCTGTTCCCGTTGCGGTGGCCGCCATTCGAGTGATAGCAAGTCATGCATCGTGCGCGATAAAAAATGTCTCAAGTGTGGGTTCATTGGACATTTTCGAAAAAATTATAGAACTAGGCAAGAAAACGGACAGTTCGTGGACCGCCAGCTAAAGGCCCTAGTGCTGCAAAACAAATTAAAACCTGAAGAGTTGGATTACATATTTTATGTTCATGGTGAAGACACCATCACATGCAGTTTGGGATACGTAGGAATTAACATGCTTATAGGTTTTAGCAGCAAATGCAACATTATTAACGACATAACTCGGCAGATGCTTAAAAATAACGGTGTTCGTGTTGAGAATCAAGTCCAAAATCCAAGCAATAACTTTATGACTTACGGGAGTCAATTCCCAACCTCTGTTGTTTAGTAAACTGTTAGGTCTTCTTCAGGTGTTGAGCTCGAAACTTTAGGCATTGTATCTATCGATCGCACCACGGTCACAGCTACCTGCACTGTGAAATTTCGACAAACAGTGTTCCGCAAATTTCTACGGGAGCGCCTCCCCACCGCAGCCGCTTCTAGCATTTGCATCTCATTGGAATGCAACCGCTTGATGTAGCGGATGCGATGCAGCGCGGCGCGGATGCGGTAATATTACGTTATGTTTTGTTAGATGGTCCTGGTTGAATTTTGCAGCTATGCAAGATAGTTGTCACCTGTTTGGACTGTCTACAAACAAGCCAAGCTTTTCACTAAACACAACACTTTTTATAAAACTATTTATTGCAAGGGTTATTTCAAGTATGTTCATGAGTAAAAGTCAGTAAATAAGTAGCACTAGAAAATCACCTATGAGATTTGAGTAAATCCACATTGTCATGGTACGGTTTCCAGTTCTTACTTTTGAAATGCATAAACCTCATACATATCAAATTTCTTTTGCAATTAATTTCAAGCTTGTACTTACGAGCATGCGCAAATTACAGCACAGAAAACGGACTCAAAATCCTAAATGAAATACCGCATCCACCGAAACGGAAGCTCGTTAATGCCATTATACGTCGGGGTCGAGATTTTGCAAGCAATTTCCGCCTTAGCGACGAATGCAAATACGAATGAAATGTGTTATTTATCGCGTGAATTACAACTCTTGGTGTTAACTACTGTTACTGGTGTGCTAGTGCTGGATGCCTCCTCAGGACATTTGCATGGCCCCGAATTATAGATTCGACATTGCTTCCTAATGCTACGATAATGGAGGCGCTTTTGGCAGGGCTCGAAATGTTGTCTGTCGATTGAATAGAATTAAGTCGAAGATTATCTTTTTGATAGTAAAATTGGCTACATACGTAATATATTTTTTGTATTTTTAGGTTTTCGTTACTAGTCAAGTATATTGTTTTAGAATAAACAAAAAAAAAATCATAGTAATTAACCGGAATGATTGCCACTTATTTCCTTTTCAATAGTCCGAATCAAATTATTTGCACTCCATCCCTGTATGGTTTATTCCAAATTGTTGGTGTTAGGCTGAACGCCTTTGTAGGAAATTTGCATACTATCATGGTACTGACACTGCTCCATTATGTTACCCTAATGGTCTTTTCACACTATTTGGGTTATGTTCTGGGGTTTTAATTGATTAACTTTTTATATTTGTTTGCTTTGGGGAAGACCAAAGAATCGATGGATGGACTGTGTGAAAGATGATAGGTACGGCTAGAAAGGGGGTGACTACCGAGATGCTGACTAATACTAATATACTAATACTAATACTAATAATTTATTTTTAGTATGGAAGAAAAATACATGTTGCGCCAACCACGAATAAATTGGGATAAGGGGAGGGGAATGATGATTCGTTTTCTACAATCTCCACTTAGTTTAAGCCTTTTTTTCCGACAATTTAGAAAATGTCCCCTGGGGTAAGTCCTTTTTACTCCGTAAAATAATCCATGAAATCCGTTTTTATTTTGACACAAAACGTTTACAAACTGACACAGATAATTTTTTGAAGGCTTTTAATTTTTTTTGGTCCTTACGTACTTTATAAAGTGAGGATCAAAAATTACCCGGAGTTTTTTTAAACGAGTAAATTGTCTATTTTGGTTCCAATTAAATTGTTGTTTTCTTAAACATAAAATCTCATCATAATCCCCTTACATTATTCTCGAAGGCCTATATCAAAACAAGGCATTTGTTGACGTAAGACGCTTTAAGGCCCAGTTTAAACCCTGAGCTACCGTCTTAAACTGTGTCCGAGGGTGTCCCGAGGGACGGACGTTTGACCTAATTAAGCCAAGTGGCGTGGAAAATTACAGTCTGATGGGGCCTGTTCAACCGTAATTGCTGAAGGGTAGCCGATTGACGTCGCGAGGGTTAAGGTGTCCGCCTATCTTGGAAAATCTTCGGAGGTAATCTTTTTAGGGTTACAAGTTATTTAGTTTGGATATTGAGGTGGTTTCGTGTTCGGGTATGTTTTGATGTTAGAGTATTTTTTTAATGTGATATATACTTGGCTCTTTTAGATCTTCTGAGTTTTGTAACTTGTGACTTTGTGTAAAAAAAAAAAACATTAAGTGTACAAAGACAGAATACGAGCATTGGTCGCCATGCAAGTTCCTACGATTTTAGAAGGCAACATCAGCCCATTAAATACAGATTTTCTTCACAGTAAATAACTCCAAGTAAATAAGAGTACTAAAATAAAACGTCACGAAGCAACTAAGAATAAAAAGCAACATATCTTTATTTAGTTCATTAGCTCCGTCAGTGGAGCTAGTGCAGGAGACAGCTTGATTCAGTCGTTTAATTAAAAGCGAGTAATTACTTGTAATGGCGAGCTCCCCGACTACGCTATAGTTAGTTTAGGAGTAGTGCTGTGTGTCATATTAGTGACGTACTGACACTCGTTTTGACTGTCAAATTATTGCTCGATCTTTTGCCCTTATTATTTGAGAAAATGATTAAAAAGATACCTTATAAATTATGTAAAACATAACTGACAAAATGTGGGTGTACTACAGGCACACCTCTGCCTAACACTTCGGGGATTACGAACGTGACGTTATGATATGTTTTAAATTGTTTATTTATTTATAAAGTACTGCCACATTGATGATATGCCAGTACTTTATAAATAAAAAAATAAATAAATAGTAGGGTGCCTGTAAAATGGTCATGATGATTCAAAAAGCAGTCGTTACCACAAGTGAATCTTACATTGTAAAAGCTGACAAAGTTCTGACATTGACTTTAAACCGCTCTAAAGTTCTGACATTGGCTTTAAACCGCTCAAAAGTTCTGACAGTGACTTTAAACTGCTCAAAAGTCAGCTCTTAATCCAAAATACAGCAGTATTAATTCCATTCGTGGAACCCGAATAAAAGCCAGCAGTAAAACACAATTATAACTAGCGGCGCGTACGGATAATATCGCGGTCCTCAATAACGGTGCGAAACAGAAGGGCCGACATTATCGTATAATTATCGAAAACCTATAGTAATATCCGACGCAATAACCTAAAAATCAATCAGTCGCCGCCTCCCCGGAGCCCCGGAGCCACGGAGCCACGGACTACGAGAAAAAATTGGAAATCAATCTATTTCTATAACCAGGCGTCTCCCAAGTATCCATTATCATAATGTGATGGGGACCCAATACTATAATCAGATATCTGAAACCTTCAGTGTTATGTATTATATATGTATATTTTTATGAGTCCGGAATATGGGACGCGTTCCGTTTCGCAAATGCTGCGTATTTTCGGAATTATTGTGCGACGCCTGATCGCTTTATGAATTTGATGGTGTTGTTGCGGCCAAGGGGAATAGATTCTATTTTGTGTATGAGGTGAGGGTTTTGGCAAAATCCCTAACAATAAACATTTTGGAAATTAGTAAAGTATTATATTCAGACACAGCAATAGAATGCTGTTGAGGGGCTCGTGGCTAAATAATAACAGGCGCACGGGTCAATTGAAGGTTAAGCTACGCTTGTCGCGGTCGTTTCGTGGATGGGTGACCATCCGTTATTCATCCATCACATATCTACGGTGTACATGGTTCACGGTTCATTTATGGTGTTCATAATAAAGAGTATTCTATTCTATTCTAGATCCGCGCCTCGGAAAGCACGTTAAGCCGTTGGTCCCGGCTGTCATTCATTGATCTTTGACAGTCGTTACGGGTAGTCAGAAAGCCCAAAAGTCTGACATCCAGTCTTACCAAGTATAGTGTGACCCAGTAACTGGGCTGTGAAGGTCAGATAGTCAGTCGCTTCATGTAAAATACTGGTATTCAGCTGCATCCGGTTAGACTGGAATCAGACCCCCACGTGTAGGGAAAAGGTAGGCATATTGATTGAGCAATGAATGCTATCAGAGAAATCTAAAGTAATTTCGTACATTATGTATAATTACTTTGTATTGGTAATAATATGGGCGTATTAACCAATACAAAGTAATTCACACAATAATTTAACTATAATTAATTCAATCGTGTTACGAATTTAATCGGATTGGAAACGTGATCAATAAGCCGATACTATAATTACATGAAATAATTTAGTTTATATTACCTCAGTACTATCACGCGGTAATATTATTAATGTCTGGCGAAACACCTTATTAATAGGCCTTGTAGGTACTATATAATAATTATATTAGTATTGTACAATCAACAGTAACTCCAAGGTAACAATTTGATATTGAAAACCCCTTTATTTCGTAGTTGTAAGGTCGGTTTTCGTGGTTGGGGTGTTACAACTGACGTACACAGAGTATCACTAAATGTCAATTATTTTATTAGAAAATAAATAAAATTAAAAGCCGTTTTTTTTTTCAAACATTGTGCTAATTCGGTATTTTAACCGTGCCTTTAAATGTTTATTTTCTCTCATATTCCTCAAAGATCTAAGAAACTTCTCTGAGGCTTCTAAACTTTGAAGATATCAGCATCCCTCCACAGATATCGTTCGCAATATGTGTGGGTAAAACTAACTGTCTACACGGCACAAAGGGCTTTTAATCAAGTTGATCCCGTCCGAGTTGATTGTAGCCCGCGCACACTATGGCCACAGTCGGGCACACTGGGCGCGGTGTGGGCACACGTTGGGCACATTCGGGCACGGACTCTTGGGTAAAGGGGTACATTAGATTACTTAATGAAATTGTAATTTTGATTTAAGGGTGCTGTTTGGGTATAAGTGTTGTAGGTGAGGGTTGAGTTATAAAAGGTATCTTGAGAAGGCTTTGTTTTTGTAATGATTGAAGTGAACAAATAAAAGAAATGGTACCTATTGGTATTGTAAATTTTTCTGATCGAAATTGAAATAAATATGAAAGAAAATACGTTTCAGAAAATAGGAGTAAGATCCCACTCTACGCTTACTCGTTATTTAAGATTCAATCTCTGAGTTTGTATTTAACGACCTATGAAAATAAATAACAAACCCAAAAGGCAACGTCTCTTCTCAAGTCACGACATTTAAAAAGATCACGTTATGTAAGACCCCCCCCCTCTATCATTCAAAGTTACTCAATCTGATGTATACCTCCCACGTGTCATCTTAAATAATTGGTTGTTGTTCTTTTTATCAAACAATTATATTATAATAGGTAACATGAGATTTAACACCTAGTTTATCAGAGACTTGATAAGGGGAGTAGATTAATCGTATACGAGGGCAGAGTAAACTCGATTACATTTTTTCTGCAATAAATAATACGCAAAATATGACATGATGGATAACGCAAAGAATGACGCAAAAACTAATTACCTTTTAAAACAAACCCCTAAATTTGTATTTTGTATTAAAATTACACTTTCCTACCACGGAGGACATGACCTTCATCAAGAAGACTGATGAATTTACCATGGGTAAAACAAAAAGGATAAGGATACTGTTTTATGTAGGTAAGTAATGTAATTTACTGTTATTTAGAATATGAACGCTCAAGGATAATTTCAAAAAGTTATTCAGGCTTCTGAAAGCCTGATCAAGTCTCTTATCAGAAAATCCGTTATCGAATCTCATTTCAGCTGTGATTGCTAGACCAAGATAATGAATTGACATTCAACCTGATGTCAAGAATCCTTAAGTAGAAGAAATATTTCCCATCGTTTTCGAAATCTGAAAATGTGGAGGTAATGGACTATTCTTTATCAGAAACCAGACGAAATATTATCACACAATGTCTAAAAACACATCAAAGAAACGTTAGCGGTGTCCAACAGCAATTGTTACCAAGCCAAGGCATATGCGGCAGAAACGTAATGAACATTATGGAATGAAATATTCCACACATAAGCAGAACAGAACTGTAACAATGATGCAGATGCTCTGCCAAAAACAATAACACTAGGAA
The DNA here is from genome assembly GCA_917490735.1 of Dryobotodes eremita. Lineage (NCBI taxonomy): Eukaryota > Metazoa > Arthropoda > Insecta > Lepidoptera > Noctuidae > Dryobotodes > Dryobotodes eremita. The sequence continues at coordinate 3,338,736 of OU823245.1, forward strand.
TTCACCACTTAACCTAGTTTTCTAGGGACAATTGAACATCTGGAAAAACAAAAAGTATTTTTATTGACAATTTTGTGTATGAAGTTTGAAACCCCAGTCTTATAAAGTCTTCGTCGATAAGTTGGTAAATTTTGATATTACAATTAATTAGTCTTAGGCACCGTCCCACCCCCCGACGAGGAAGCCACAAGCTATCAACGATTTTCTTGCTCAAGAAACGTATAAAATATTGGAGGTCGTGGGTAATTCAAAGATATACAAGTCGGAAATACGTTAAATCAATCGTTTGACTGTGACTAATCGGGACGCCAGCGCCACCAGGTGGCGCTCGACAGAGTCTATAATATAACGCTTGACCAGAGTACAAGCAGAGGTTGTTGTTGGCAGTTAAGCAGTGAACATGTTTAGAAACTAACGCGCGTTCCCTAGAGTTGTGTCGTGTATCTACAGTGTGTGATTCGCGAGTGAGATTAATTTGTTCGTAAAATTATAATTTGATTTGAACTGCAAACGGTTTTTCTATTGCGCAATAACCAACACTACCCATAGTACGCCCACAGTAGTTAAAATATGGCTGATAATAATGAGAGAGACGTACCTTTTCTGTCTCATACATATATTTATAATTGATCGCTGACTGTTCACACCTCCGGCGAGTACTCGTTTGTCGCAGCGACAAGTGTTATCAAAGAGAATACTCGCTCAATGACGCTAGCTTGGCGGGTAGAACCCTCGCTAAGAGACTCACGCTTGGTAAATACGCATACCAGCGAGTAATGGCTCGTCGACGTCGCGCACTCGTTGCTCGCCAACTCGTTTCTCGTTAATCGCCGGGGGTGGGACAGATGCTTACTATTGGTTGAATATATTTAAATGTAATTTAAAATTAAGTAATAAAACGTAGAGGCACTAAAAATATTTCTATCGTTTTTAAATTATACATCCATTCTTGAAATATGAGTCACCTCCACGAGAGCAAACACTTTTAAAAAGGCATTAAACTTTAAAAGAATCTTGATAGGTTTTTAAAGTAAGACATCAATCAGATAAATGGCAAAGTAAAAGCCGCTATTTTCTCACGAATCTGAAGCTTTAGAATTTTTATTAAACTCAGACGACCGAATAGTATTGGGTGCTTTAGTATTAAATATTTTACGAGATTTTGAACATGAAAATGATTAAATTAAGGTACTTATACAAGCGAGGTTCAAGTGTTTACTTTGGAGGGTTGGTATTTGTAATTATGAACTAATCGGTTTTGAACTCTGTTTCTTTTTTAAAATCTGTTTCTAATCAACCTGCTCATACTTTATTACTATTTAGTTACATGAGGTCCTCGATCTCTATCTTTTGTATTGGCTAATAATCGGATATTTTATGCCAAACTTAGTTTGCAATCACAACTTTTCTTTATTCCCTACATTTGTGACTTTTGTTATCAAATACAGAAGCCATTCCTGTTCAAACTTATCCCCCAAAAACTTAAACATATCTTGAATGAAAAACAGAACTAAATTCAATTCCACAAAGCCAACCTTCACAACAAACCTAGTACCCAATTCCATTACAAAATCCATTATGTATCTCGTTCACCTATTTCGGCCTAAATCCGTAATTAAAATACTAAATCCTACGATTATGAGGCATTGTTGAGCGCTGACTAGAATTGAATTATAAAGTCAGTCAAGATGCCGAACGGACTGAGACTTGGCAATTCTGATGAGATATGACGGTAGTTCCGCGGTAATGGTTGGTTGTGTTTTATAGTAGATATTTGTATTTAGAATCTTTTTGGTGAAGACGTGTAATTGTAATGCTTAGGTTTATGGCTTGATTCTGGTATATGAACATTGTATGTTGTTCTACCACACTCCACTTTGGTTTTTGCTAGTTTTGTAGGTAATTTCCATGAGTGCTGTAAACCCACTGACGTAAGAAATCTGTGTCATATTTTTCTTATGTATTTATAACGGAGAAGGTGCGTCTCTCTCGTTATCATTAGCCAATTAGCCATATTTCAACTGCTGTGGGCGTACATTGGGTAATGTTGGTTATTGCGCAACAGAAAAACCGTTTGCAGTTCAAATCACATTATAAATTTACGAACAAATTAATCACACTAGCGAATCCCATATGTTAGGTACACGACACAACTATACAGAACGCGCGACAATTTCTAAACGTGTTCACTGCTTAAAGGGGCCGTGCACATCGACTGATTTTGATCAATTTTGTTCATTGTTTGTGAGAAAGGGAAAAATAATTTAAACAAAATTATTTGTGATTTGAAAAGTCGACTTCTTTGTTTTGTATGCGGCTGAAAGGGATTTTTCAAATAAGTTAAGTAATCATGAAAAATCACTAATACTGGCAGCAAGTTTTCCGAAAAATTACGCGAGACTGATGTCTGATCATCTTTTTACAAGAAACTGCTATTGATTTTGAAAATTGAAAAATATCATCAACATTATTATATGGTCTACTTGCATGTGGCTGGACCATATTTTTCAATTTTCATACAAAATATAGCAGAAAAATTATGCCGAATATATATATTTTTAAATCGTGTGAGTAATGTATTTTTTCCTATTACTTAGCAAACCATTTTAAGAATTTTAAAAATCACACATTAGTCTTCAGCTATCTTTGAAATAAAATCAAAATTGTATGTTATGATAATACAATTCCATCATTAAGTAAATCAATGGCGAAATAAACTATATTTTCGAGAGCGCGAACGTGATGAAACTATTAACTGATGCTGTCACTGACACGAATAGTTTAGCGCCACGAAAACTGTATTTTTATAATCATACAAACTTAATGTTTCAATTATTTCCAGCTTTCTAACAATTAGATAAGAAATTGACAAAAATGGGCTATTTTCGTGCACGGAGCCTGAACTAACAAACCCTGCTTTAACTCTGGTCAAGCGTTATGTTATAGACTCTGCCGAGCGCCACCTGGTGGCACTGGCGTCCCGATTAGTCAAAATCAAACGATTGATTTAACGTATTTCCGACATGTTTATAATCAGCCTATAATAATACACACATACGAAGTGTGTATAATATTTTTTTTTTTGCCCTATTGAAATTATATAAAAAAAAAAATATTTAGATTGATTAAATAAACTGTTTCGCATGTGTAGTTCGACGAAGTACTCTCTGCTTTTGCAGTAATAAAGACTTTTCGCGAATTTTTCTTACGCTGGATTTTTCACCTTAGTTAATCCTGACATTAAAATGTGATAAAAAGATAAAATAAAAGTTATTAAAGGTTTTTATTGCATAAAATAAACAATCAGTAGTCTGTATTTCCACCGCTTACGCGTATAACACAATCGCAGCGATTCGGCATACTCAATATGAGTTCATCCAAATTACGTTGCGGAATGGCCGCCCACGTTTGTTGTAACAGGCGAAAAAGATTGTCTGGTGTGTACGGCATTCATATTTGGCAGAACTCTTCTTTGAAGCATATCCTATGCGTGCTCAATGGGATTCAAGTCTGACGATTGAGCAGGCCATAGTAGGACGTTTATATTAGATGCGGCAAGTGTGTTTGCTACGACTCTGGCAGTGTGTGGACGTGCATTATCATCATGCATAAGCGGAAATGAAGAGCCATTTTGGGTCCGCAAAGAAACGACAAAATCTGATACAATAGTTTCAGCGTAAATCTGTGCATTGAGATTGCCTCTGATCCAAATCAGTACAGTTCTTTCGCCGATCCAAATACCGATAATATCATGATTGTTCCAATACTGTATGCATGAAATTCCTGGCATGATTTTAAACGTTCTTGGCGTCGAGGGGTCCTTCAATACCGTGTACATCTAGTAATTGGCCTCATACCAAAGCGAGATTAGTCAGAAAAACACAAAACGCCACTCTTCTTCTGCCCAATTTCTGTGTTCACGAGCCCATTGTAAACGGGCTCTGCGATTGCGGGGCTCAATAGGTGGTACACGTAGCGACTTTTGGGAACAGAGATTGACTTCATGCAAGCAATTTCTTATGGTTTGATCGCTTGATGAGCTGTGAAGCCTCGTAGCCGATGTTGGATCGCGGTCATTGTACGATTTCGTCGAGCAGTAATTTGTAATTTGTAGTATTTGTGATGCGAGCTCGTCCTCCATGTTGTTCTGCCACGCTGCCAGTGATGTGGTAACGTGTCCAAAGTAGACTTAAAATACTCTGCGTAGTGCCCAGAGCGATTACCACGGCATGTTGCCGAGAACCAGCTTTCAACATTCCCACGGCTCTGATCATTTCTTTCTCGGCTCAAATGACGTCTTCTCTCCATAACAATGTTTTTTTGAATCGATCCCACTCAGAAGTATGGCAGAAATTTTACCGACTTGGCCTCAAACCCGATGCAGGATTATATAGGAATACGACTTAACGGAAGATTTTCATCTTTTGACCGAAATTCAAAAATATTCCCGTTTTAAATGACGAAATTTACTAAAAAGTATCCATATGAGTGACAAAAAAATATAATGAAAAATCCTGATTTTTAGTAACTAGCAAAAACGTGCTTGATCCATATTATATCCACCGTTTTGATATTTATAATATATTGCGGCGGCGTCTCCACCGAGCCGACACTTGACTGCTCTTATATTTCTATTACTTAATTTATAATATTATTTAGTCACTAGGTATAAATTAATTAAGATAGATAATGGTGTCAGCTTGTTACCTTATTTATGTATCCCCTTATTTATGTATCCCCTTACTAAGTTACTCTAGACGTTTCCAAGATGGAGGCAAAAGAATAACCCCACAAAAGTTTACTGTCTCTGAAACGTATTACCCAAATGTATTGTAAGCCGGTTGTTTCGGTATTTTAAACGACGCCTTCTAAAAATAAAGGCTTTCCCGCTATAATTCGGATAACAACGTAAATAGGTTAACTGAGGGACGTACGAAGACCCACTGGATAAGGCTCGGGGTATACTGAACCTAAAGAACTTAACGGTTACCTTAAGATAAGGTAAGTACCCACCTTGTACTCGAATAGGTACATACCTAACTATAGGTTTTCATCTCTTTTATTTACATTAGGTACATTACCTTACATAGATTATAATATTTATTCTATAGAAATGAGAGGTCCAGGAGCATTTTCATTCCAAATTGTCATTACACAAAATAAATTGTCAAAAAACATGATATTCAGACGGTACAAACTTGATATTGAAAATAGTTTCGCAATCGGTGGTCTATTTCATTTCTATATTCAATTCTTGAAATAATATAAGACAATCTACGATGTGGCCAAAGAAAATCCAATGCGATATCTGAAGCCAAGGCGAAGGTTGACTTTGAGTGGACGTGCCCACTTGAATGCTAGTCACACGTTAACCACTGTTACGTTAACATGATCTATATGTATGGACATATCTTGTAGCAGTGAAATCCATGCTATTCTGTCGTCTAAATCGTATAGAAAACTACCAATCAATCGATTTAAAGCGGCGTTATTCAAATGGCTTATAGAAAAATCATTCTATTCTGTCAATGAGTATTTAGACTTCAAAAATTCACACTGAAATTAACATCTTACTATTATAATTTGACAAATACTTGACATTTTAAATTGAATAACTATGATTTATGTACCAATTTTATTAGCTTCATTTATTTAATTAATGTAACAATAATTTTGCATGCTAGTTCTACCGAATTGTTTTAGAAACTGTTAAAAAAAACCCGACCATCTGTATGTACTACAATTCTTGCAAATAAATTTCATTTCTGAAATATTTATAAATATAATTAATATTGTGTCATTCGAACTAACAAACTTCCAATACAAACATTTTCTTTCTTAAAGCAAGTCAGTGGAGTTTTTACTTGTTTTGCTAGCCGGCTTGTTGCTACAGATATTGTTTATTTTTTGCTGAACTAACTGCAGTTAACTGCAGTTCGTTATCATAAAACTCCGGAAATTAAAAATAATCACTTTGAGTCGTTTAGCTATAATCCCACTTCAAAATTAGTCTAAACCGTTTAATCTTAAAAAAGTGAGATATCAAAACTTTGACATTGGAATTATTCACGATAATCGCTGAAATTCAAAAGACAAGACATTCTGAGGTCATTTATTTAACTTTTCCTTCTGTAACAGTGGGGCCTCGTCTTTACAATACCCGGGAGGATTTCATTTGGGCAATTACGGGGGCCCACTAATTGCCAACCATCTCAGAAATGGCGTTCGCCAGAGAAATTGTTTTTAATGAAAAATTCACGTAAAGCCTGCGTTGAAGTTTTACTTTTTTCCGCTACGTGTAATAACATTAACGTAATGATAATTTCTGAAGTTGCGCCAGCTGATGGATGGCCGGGATGCATTATATTGGAGTAGTGGCAGCTTGCGACTTTGCTCAGGTTTTATTACTGTTTTTGTTCTTGGAATATTGAGTTTGTTTCTAGAGAAGAGGAGCCTTTATTATCTTACATGAGTGTTAGTGAGTTACATGTTTTACATGAGTTACATGTCTTACAATTACTCACATGAGTTTTTATACTTTACTATAAGCATTGCATTTGGGCCTTTATGAAATTTTATTACTTTAAACTGACAATAAAACAACTAGTTATCGTCGTTGAAAGTTTTTTTCTATACGCCAATTTAAGTTGATTAATTAGAACGCAAACGATAGGAAAAAAAACATGAACTCACAGATTAGATTAAGATTGTTATAATTAATTGTAAATTTGACCATGTAAGACTTGTGTACCTAACTATAATATTATTAACTAACTTTACTTTAACTTCTGTTTTGCTACGTTGACATTGTTTTGTTTATATTCATATTTTAATTTATGTAATAATTTGCACGCCGTATGTTAGACTGTAGCCGATCTCATTAATTAATTTACAACATCTTATACCTATACCTACATTCATAGCAAATAAAGCTCTGATTCTGTTTCAGGCAGTGCGTTAAAATATTTAAAAAATACGGCATAATCCCACGATATATAGTCCGACGAAGATCAAACATAATCAAGCTATAGGAAACGTGAATAAAAATTCTAATACTCCGCAGCAAAATAATCCTACGTCTGACGTCACTCCCCTCCACGTGAGTAATAATGTACGCTTTGGTTGCCGTCGACGTGACGTGACGTCGGTTCGATATTACCTCATAGCAGTAGATTAGAATATAGAAATGCTTAGATTTAAGTAACTGGAGAAAATATTTGAATGATGAAGAAGAAAAGGTTACAAATAAAACTAGGTCGTATTCAGATGCTATCACTAGAAATTGGGATGATTTACATCGTTATCACATGGTATAGTTTCAACATGAATGATGTAACCAATATTTTGTAACAATACTTTGATTTTAATGAGTGACCCATTTTATTTCACATACGAGTAAACCTACATGTGCACTTATGAAACGTCAGAAGCTAGGTGCACGGTTCCAATTGGTCGTTTCCTGTGGAGAAGATGCGGCAAGAAACCTCACGGTTACTCTTTTAAAAATAATCGGCTTTCAAAATACAGTGTTACTCGTAATAGTTATGGGAAGGCAGTATAGGCCTGTAAACAAGTATCAGGTACTTAGTCTACAAGTCAGGCCTACAACGTTCTCACATTCACAAAATATAAAATAATCTTTAACCATAATAATCCATACTTCTCTAATAATAATAATAATAATATTATTAAGAAGTAAAATTTGTTTATTTGTTTCTAAGTTTGTACGTAGAAGTAATATCTGGAACTACTTTGAAATTTTTGCACTCCTCTGGCTCAAAAAGTAGCGTACCAGAGCGGGCATAAAATAGCATATTTTCCTCTAAGGGAAAAAGTTTTATTTTTGTCTGTTACCAGCGAACCTACAAAAACGAAAAAGTCTTTATTCATAGGTAGAATAATACTGAATAAAGACTCGACTCATTACTGTTTCATGAAAAAGAAGAACATTTTATTTTTGAAAATGGAACTAAAAGCGGCGATCTCTTCGGTAGAATGCGTGCATTGCGTTGCGGCTACAGATGAAATAAAAAAAAGCATTGGCGCGAAATCTTTTGAATTTTTCGCTAATTACAAATTAAATTGGTGACCGTAATCATTTATTTTACAACAGTGAAAATGTCATCATCTAGTTGGAATGGAGACCCTAATTTGCAGATGGAAGAGAAAGGAAAATAAATAATTTTCAATCTGTTGCTGCCAAGATCACGAAGCATTTATTTAAATACTTACAAAAAGTTTATGAAGTGGAGGATAGAAAAACGAGTGGATTTAATTTTTTATAAAATAAATTATTTAACATTGTATTGGATTATTTTATTGTCTCGCAATCGCAGTGAAAAGTAGAGTGTTACACACGGCGCTAAAAACCTATCATAACCGTGTTTCTATTTACTACCTCGTAAATAATGGGTCATTTTAGCCCCTTTATAACAATCTACTATTTTGCATTTAATAGCGTAATTCTTGAGGAAGGACATAGGCTATTTAACATCACGCAAAGACCCTTAGGAGCCGAGCAAAAAGAAAAAAGTCAGAAAGATTGCTAAGCGAAAACGAAATAACAGCGCGGTCAGGCGATGCAATGCGACGTCGCGTCGGGGTGGACGGGGAACAAGAAAATGTACGCGGATGAAGTCGCGAGCAGAAGCTAGTATATAATATAATAATATAAAAAATTCAAAAGTAACTGTCTGTCTGTCTGTCTGTCTGTATGTTACCTTTTCACGTCTAAACCACTGAACGGATTTCATCAAAATTTTGCAAAGAGATAGATGGCATTGTGGGGAAGGATATAGGCTACTTTTTGGGTCGAGTTTTTTTATACGAGATGAAAGTCTGTATGGGAAACCCAGCATTACTTAAGTTAGGCATATGAAAATTCAAGGAATAACGTCTTACAGCGTCTTTGTAAAATCATCCCCCAAGGGGGTAAAATCCAGAGCCCAGAGCGGGAGAGGTCATTTGATGATTACCCAGCCAAAACAAAAAAAAAAGGGGGTAAAATAGAGGATAACTTTAAAATTCACATGAAATATTGATATTTGTGTGTAGTTATTTTAAAGAGATCTGAGGAATTGGAAATAGATTACATTTATTAGTATCTATTTCATTAAAATCGGTTTACTTGGTCAAAAGTTATTACAATTTAAAATCATAAAAATAATTTGGCTAACCCCATGGTTTAGTCCCATCTCTTCCCCTTCCCATCTCTTCCCCTATGCGTTTATACCTACAAAAAAATCCCATCTCTTCCCCATGCCATAAATCACTCAACGGTACAGTCTCGGACGAAACTCAAGCAGTGAATTTAGTATATTATAAAAAGGCTTGTGTTTAAGCACTTACCAGAAAAGTACCTATTTTACTACCAAAAAATTCGAAATACTCACCAAATTGTGTCCACCAGAATGGATAAATGCTCACCAAATTGTGTTTCATAAAGTATTGTAGAAATGAACCTGTTTTCCTTTTTTATTTATAAGGCGTAGTAGACGCTTTGCGGGGCTCCAACGTCTGGGTGGTTTAAATAAAAATAACCACGACCTTCTAACCTAACCTGTCCGAGCCGGGGTGCCCCAAGTCCCGAGCGCCCTTCGCTCGCTCTTGCATCCTATCCCACCCTTGCACTTTGAAGCAAACTTATTTTTGGTGAGCAACTTAAACAAGATTTGATGAGCATTTATCCATTTTGGTAGGTAAAACGAATATAAATACAACACGTACAATTATTCTGATGGGTGTATAATTATTTTGGAACTTAAAACGTTGTTCTTTAGGCACCTCGGTATAGAGTGGGTATATTTTATTTGAGGTTAACATATTTTACTTGGTACTTAGTCTTAGGGTCTAAAAATTTTTTTGGTGAGCATTTAAGTTGTAGCTTTATAAAAAATAACAAATTAAATATTCTTGGTTTTAGTTTTAACATGAATTAAAATATATATATATCTGCACACATTCGCAATAATTAATATATCACAGGAATCAACTTAGTTTTGTTTTTACACTGTTTTTTTTTTGTGTTAGGTACCTTTATAATAAATCATCTACGAAAATTTACTATTATTGAAAAATATTCTAATAAGAATAAAAAAAAATATAATCTACGTACATTTACAATAACTAACATATCATTGGAATTATCTTAGTTTTGTTTCTTACTCTGTATTATTTATTAAAGTATAACAATATAATAAATCACCTGCGACTATTTAGTATGATTAAAATATCACAGGAATTATTTGTGACAGTTGTGCGATGCAATTCTTTAGATCAATTAATTTAATATAAATTAGTTAATATTCTAAATAGGCGGCTCAAACAAATATCTATGAGACTGTACTTTTAACAACAGAAACAAGTTTTTTAGCGATTTATGGCATGGGGAAGACACGGGAAATTTTTGTAGGTATAAATGCATAGGGAAAGAGATGGAAAGGGGCAGAGATGGGACTAAACCAACCCCATTAGTTCTACTATTTTGTAACACCTAATATCGTAGGACTATTGAGAAAAAAGGTCCCATTAGTTCTACCATAGAACTGTTTAATAGAACAAGTGGGAACAAACCAACATGTAGATATAGGTAGGTAAGTATAAGGTATGACCAGAGCATGACTAGCATCATTTTAATTTTCGACACCTCTTTACGCCTAAACCACTTTAAGGATTTCGATGAAATTTTACCAAGAGATTGAGTTAATTTTTGTCTAAAAAGGGTGATAGGAGGGTTGATAGTTTGTATAGGAAACCTAAAAATACTTTAAAATACTTTTGGGAAGAAATAAAGAATTAAGTGTTACAACTTAAATAATCCACAAGGAGGTAAAATAGGGGATAATTTAAAAATTCTAATGGAATTTAAGGGATTGGAAATGTAGTCATATTCCAGATCTTGAGCTAACATTTAGTCTTTATTTCATTAAAATCGGTCCACTGGGTCAAAGTTATTATAATTTATTATCTGTCTATATGTTACCTTTCACTCCTTAACGGCTGAACGGATTAAGATGAAAGGCATACGGATAGGCCATGATTTGGGTTAAGACATAGGATACTGTTATCCCGTAGTAGGTACGTACGAAATCCGACATCCACGCGGGTGAAGCCGCAGGCAAAAGCTAGTGATATATAAAATGCGAAAGTAACTCCGTTTGTCTGTCTGTGTGTAACCTTTCGACGGGTAAAACTCTTATTTGATCGTTATACAATTTTACAGATATTAAGCCTGGGACCAGGAAGAAGGACAAAGGCTACTTATCATCATGCATATTTGTATTAAAAAACCGGCCAAGTGCGAGTCGGACTCGCACACGAAGGGTTACTTACCACACTACAATATTTAACACTACATACACATACATATCAACATACAATAACTCACGCCTTCATCCCATCTTGGTAGGCAGAAACTACAGAACGCCACCAGCAACGATCCTTACATACTCGTACTACACACACACAACAGAAAAATACATAATTAAAAAAAAAAATGGTTTCTTGTATGGGTACCCTCTATTATTTTTAACTTTATTTTATTTTTATTATTTGTTGTTATAGCGGTAATAGAAATACACACTCTGTGAAAATGTTAACTGTCTACCTATTACGGTTCATGAGATATAGCCCGCTGACAGACAGACGGACGGACGGACGGACGGATGGACTGACAGCGGAGGCTTAGTAACAGCGTCCCGTTGGCACCCTTTGGATACGGAACCCTAAAAACGATTAAATACAAAATACACGCTGACGAAGGTGAAGGAAAAACATCGTGAGGGAATTATTATAAGTTTGAAATCGCCAACCCGTCTTGAGCAAGCGTGGTGATCAATGCTGGTGCCTTCTCTGTAGGAGAAGAAGCATTTGCCCTGTAGTAGGACACTAATCGGCTGGTATTATTGCATGCAGACGAAGTAACGGGAAACAGATAGTATGGAATTGCAGAAAACAGTATTCGTTTTAAGACCAAAGTCATAAAAATCATAAAAACATTTAAAGCAGTTTAAAAAGCATTTAAAGAAGAAAGCTAAAGTAAAATACATACAAAGCCCCTCTGGGAAGCACGGCTGCACTTCATCTAACTTACAAGTTCGAGTGCTTAAAACCGTTTAAGTGCGTTCGAAGTGCGATCCGAACCGCGGCGCGCGAGTTTAGATTCAAATCAGCGCATTAGATGGTATCGGCTATTTGTAAGTATTGTTAGGGTTATATTTTATAGGGTTATCTTCTGATTCATGTACCGATTTGGAGTGTTATGAAGATGGAGTACGTTGTGTGTAGCTGTTTGTTTTGTTGTAATGGTTTACGGTGTTTTAAAGGTAACTTTTAAGCTGTATTTGCATGTGTAAGAATGGCAGAATGACTGTCTCTTTCAGTATTTATTTTTCTGAAATAAATTAACCGTGGATTTTCAGCAAATTCGTAATCATTTTTCTTTTTGTCTTAGAAAAATGGTACTAAACCCAAATACCCACCCTTATGGTACCCTGTCTCCTGTAATACAGTTTTTAACTAGTATAGCATACAAGTGATCTTTTCCACTAAAGTTAGTACTGTATTGGATTGCACAGTTTTTGCTTAACAATACTTGATGAAAAAAATAATCTGTAACAATATTTTTGGAACAATAAATTATCATCGTATCTTACATAAAATGTTTGTACAAGTCAACCGTAGGTACATCAGTGTTAACACTTGCACTATTCAAATTTTCTTTAGGACTACGACATAAATGTCAAAGTCAAATAGTAACCACAGATGTGCAATTGACAGTACCTAAGTTTAAAAACAAAACGGAACTGCTTGTCTATAAAAATTGCTTCTATAAGCCATAACACAAAATCACGCGCGCGCACATAAACCCAGAACATTATTGCACTTGTTTCCGAGCAACACCTCACTATAGGAATTCCAGTACACGTGTATTCCCTCCCCTCCCCCTAGGACATGCAAGCCTAGGACATTTATCTCTCGCTCAAATCCATGGGGCGATATTAAATATTTCGCATTGCATCTCTTCACAGTGTTAGAATACCTCCGTGTAACCATCAACATTATCGTCCTAGTGTGTGTCTGTGAAGCTTAATGGTTTTAAAATGAGGTCACGAATATATCCCGAAGATTCCTTCAGATGTCATTCGTTGAGATCTTTATTCGTCGGTAGAGTTTTATTGATTTTGCTATCAAAGAGATACGTGTTTTAAATGTTTGTTGGTAGTTCTGACGGGCATCACACTGACGCAGGTAAAATGTTATATCGGTCTTTAGGGATTTGTTTTCGTTTCCTTGTTGAACTTTCAACAAAATATGTACTATTTTTCTGATTTGTTCCTGGTTTGGAATAAAATATATCGTTTTGTATCCTGTGGGTGTTGTTAACAATCATTATGGTGATAACAATATTTGAGTTAGCATTAGAATCCATCATTAAATATGTATGTATTAGGCAGGTATACTGTGGACACACCGCCCCGAAATAGGAATTAAAAAATAAAATTGCGGAGGTTCAGAAGATCAGAAGAATGGCGCCTTAGAAGTATTACCACTAAAAGTTAACCCCACATAGTCTCAAGTCTGAAACTCACAAGAATTCCCAAGCAATTACACGCGCTTGTTAGATAATTAATTTTGATAATATTAGAATATTATTTGTTGGATAATGGCAGCTGTCACATTTACGAAGCTTGGCACCGATGTAGAAGTATCTAATTTGACTAGATATTGTTTACAAAAATAACAGTCTTATCTAATAAAAATCACTTAGATGTTGTTTTTTTTTTTTGCGTGAATGTGACGCATATCTTTCCCCAACTCGTTATTTTTTTGTATTTGTGTGTTTTTTCTTTGCGTCATGTTTACCGCAAATAAATGTATTTTCTTTCTTTCTTTCTTTCTTTCTATTACTATAAATGATTAAGTAATATTTAATAATACTTGTAGTATATCTTGCGTTTTATGTTGCTATTTTAATGTAATAGGCTGTTTTAAACGATTAGAACAATACTGTCAGTTGATGTTGATGTTCTTTTGTATGATGTCTAAGAATTACGAATCAGCTCTTATTAAATTGCTTAATTACCTTTTAATGTTTTAAAACGGTTTCACTACATAAGATTTGTTTATTATTACCTGTATAATTAAGCCAAAATGTATGATGGTCTGTGGTTGGTTCAAAATGGCGGTAGATGTTTGACGTAAATCACGTTGGTAGGATATAAAAAAAACAACTAACTTCCAAAAAAAAAAAACACTACTAAGTGAAAAATAACTTTAATTTCGGAAGTCGGTGTCTTTAGTTTTGTCTTTTCGTTTTTTGCCACCGATTTCCGAAATTAAAGTTATTTTTCACTTTGTAGTTTTTTTTTTTTTTTGGTAGTCTTGTTTTTTTTTTTCTATAAAAGTTTTTATTTTTCACTTTTTAGCTGTGGTAACTACCCCACACAAATTCGTATACCACTACTTGATATGTAAAAGAGTAACAGGAAGTTACTCAACTCAACTCAACTCAAAGCATTTATTTCAAATAAACCAATTACAGGCACTTTTGAATTATCAAGGGGTCGGTCAGTCAGAAAGATGAAGCTAATTGCCCATTCCAAAGCGTAGTAGGTACCTATGGAGAAGAACGGGCAAGAAACTCATGGACACTCTATTAAATCAAAATATGGTTAAGTACAAAATATTGGTTACATCCTTCATGTTGAAATTATGCATGTGAGAACAATTCAGAACGTTAAAAGCGTCCGTAATAAAGAGACAAAAACAATTCAAATATTAAATTAAAACATCATCAATATAATTCTAAGTGGAAAAAATGGCATTATTACGGATAACTTACGAACTACTAAACTAAGAATCATCAAAATTGGTTCACCTAGAAAAAAGTTCTCAGGTTACACACATTAAAAAAAAACCTGTAGAATTGAGAACCTCCTCCTTTTTTTGAAGTCGGTTAAAAATGGACTGTTATGACGTTATCGGGTCAGTTGCTCGGTAGATGTTCAGTTGGTTGGTCCTAGTGCCGATGTCGGTTGGATTGATCGACCAGAGGTCACGTACGTTAAGTAATTTGATATTATACCTTAATTATTGCTTATTATGACTATGTTATTATGTAAATTATATCGTTGTCAATATTGTTAATGTTTTAAATTGTGTAATGCAATATTCATGTTATTTTCCTAGCTTATTCTGAGTTCTCTAGGACCATTGTCCAAGAGAAAGTTTTAAGTGTTTTTAAGATAACTATTATTCATGTAAATGTAAGAAATGCGTTTATAGAATACTTCAATACTATTTCCATGGAGCTTCTTGTCCTTCTTCTCCATGAAAACCTAGTTTTGCGAACGGACAGCTAGCTTTCTGATTAAATACTGAGAAGTCTAATTAAATAATGTCTAGCCTTGTCGGCCTGCTTTACTTCCGTTCCCTGCAAGCCATATTCATAAGAACTTTCATACACAGTAAATAACCAGTAACCAATCTGACATTCGAAGCTTGCCATTTGGGATATCTACATATACACTCAGAGTACTGCCTCTTCTAACACGCGCGTATAACTACCGTCAATGTTTGTAAGCTCCCGTCCGCGCTGTTTAAAATTCGGTGGTGCAAGTTTGGATCTTGGTGTAAACTATAAATTGACATTAAATCAATTTTGACAACATTATAAACTGCTCTTCATGTCTCCAAGTATTAAACCTAGTCTCTAGTTGGCTTTCAACTTTCGACAGCTACGATTGTCACTGATATTGGAGTGAATTTCTGTTATATGGTCGATATATATGCTTAGATTATCGAAACCTTATCACGTTTACGAGCGACAGCAGAATAAATGACATTCCTTATCCCAAAAACCTCTTACTTCGTTGAGAATGAAATACATATTTTATGAAAATTGCTATGTATTTTCTTTGTGGTATTTTAGTTACTTTGACGAAACAATGTTAATAAATAGAGAATAATAATAGGAAATTATAGAGGAACTTCAATACTAAATGAAACAGGCAAAGTATTTAAAAAACTAGTTTATAATGTTGTCTATCCATACTTATTCAGAGGCATGTCGTACAAACAGCCCGGTTTCTTGAAAAAACGCTCGTTTTTTATCGAATTTGGCTAGCTTTTCAAATTTTGTCCTTGAGAATACAGATGGCGGTGGGCAGGCTGACATAGTCTACACGGATTTTGAAAAAGCTTTTGATCGCATCGATCATGTCATCCTGCTCAACAAGTTATACAGACTGGGTTTACGTGGCGATCTTTTACGATAGGTTCAATCATATTTTTTTTAAAGATCTCAAGTTGTAGTAATAGGAGGATACCGTTCTAACTTTATTGAAATCGGTAGCAGTTTTCCGCAGGGTTCCCATTTGGGGCTTCTCTTTTACAACGAATATTTATTTGATATTACTGATTCTTTTAAACACTGTGAACACTTAATGTACGCTGACGAGAAAAATATATTTTATAAAATAAGATCACTTGATGGCTTTTTAAGAGGACCTTAATAACTTAGATAATAATTACATAAAAAAACAAAATCAAAGTAAACGTCACAAAGTATCAATGTATTAGTTATACGCCTAAAAGAAACCCTGTTGTTTACTCATATAACTTTAATGTAATTGTCATTAATGGAGTCAAGATAGTTCGGGATTTAGGAGTTATGTTTGACTATAAATTAACCTTCTCAGATCACATAGACCATGTTAGCATAAAAGCTTATAAGAACTTAGGCTTTGTTAGTAGGTCAAGTAAGGTATTTAAAAACATCGAGGCTCTTAAATTGGTGTATTTTGAGATGATCGCACAGGTAACTTTTAACAATCCCCTACGGCGAACTCGTCACACGACAATACTACACGTGTCTCGGCACTCGACTAATTACGCCAAAAATTGTGTATCGACCCGTAGTGCTCGAATTTATAACACAGATTTCTCTCTAGTGGGTATGTTTAACAGTAATAAACCTACATTCAAAAACCTATAATAAAAACCATAAACGATGGCAAATGATAAGCAGCTAATCTCATAATATTCAAACTTTTTTTTTAAATACTATATGTATCGTTGCTGGTTGCCTAAATAAAGAAAATAAAATAATAAAAAGCTGAACAGTCCCGTCAATAATCCTAATTCCTTTTAGTAGGTAACACTAACAAAATCTACATATTTATGGGAAGTAAAACTAACACAATCAGATAGCCACCCTATCAACACCATGATCTGCCATAAAAAGCAACAAACATACAATTTGTAACACCGAGTAGATGCCACGAATATGACTGGGGAGGCAGATTAGCAATGCAAATACCAGCGTATGCCAGGGTCCCACTGCGGGCCAAGTTCACTAAGTGTCGCCGTTACATCGACTGACAGTTTCGGCTTTTGATTGCCTTTGTAAATTATGTTAGGTATTTCGAGACTAGCGATGTGTTTACACAGGGTTATAGATGTAAGGAGTTGGTTTAGTGTCTAGAAGGTTGGATGAAGTTGGGCTTATGTTAAATGTTTCGCGTTTAGATCTACTTCTACGTCTAGAGTCCCTCAAAAGTGTGGATAGTATTGCAAATATTTGAATAAAGGTTGAGTTTTGAAACAGTCATTCTTGTTAAAAAATGTTTCCAGCCCGAGATTCCTCAAAACTAAAAAAGTTCATGTATAAACAGAAACCGTTAATTTCGGAAAACTTGATCAAATTTTTCCAAAGAATCTCGACCCTAAAGACGATGACCTGTCCAATTTCAATAATCCATACAAAAATTCCCACAGAAAATGCAAATTATCCCGAATTTTCCAATTATCCGGCAACTTTAAAAAAAAATATTTTCATAAAAACCTGATTTGACTTCACAAACATTTGCCAAATCGATCCAGCCGATTCTGAAAAGACGCGCTTACCAACGAACAGCATTTAATTTTTCTATAATAATGTACTATACTAATACTAATATAATATCTTGTAAAATTTGTTTACTTGAAAGTTTGTATGTAGGGGTAATCTCTGAAACTACCTGTCTGATTTCATATATAATTCTTTTGCATTTTATAGCTCAATTCTTGAGGAAGGCTATATTTAACATCACGCTAGGACTCTTAGGAGCCGAGCAAAAATAAAAATAGTTAGAAATAACGCTAAGCGAAAACGAAGTCATTCAGTCAGTCAGTAGTCAGATAGGAAACGCCGACCTCTTCTAGTTAAAAAAATATGATAAACGTGTAAAAGTGTTTGTACAAACCTACTTACAGAAATAAAATCATTTATCATTTATCATGAAGTAATAGCGCGGGCAGGCGATGCGATGCGACGGGTGGATCGGGTGAACCAGAAATTTCACGTGGATGAAGTCGCGGGTCAAAGTTAAAGCTTTTATTTCAAATAGGCACATAAAACGCACTTTTGAACGTCAACATTTACATTAAAATAAAATTGATTCTAGTCGCCCCTTCCAAAAGGTAGTTTCGTATGGAGAAGAATGGACAAGAAACTCCACCGTTACTGTTTTAAAATGTTTTACAATATTTTGTATATGGCGGAGAAGATATCTCTCTCGTTATTATCAGCCATATTTTAACTACTGTGGGCGTACTATGGGAAGTGTTGGTTATTTTGCAATAGAAAAACCGTTTGCAGTTCAAATCAAATTATTATTTACTAACAAATTAATCACACTAGCGAATCACACACTGTAGGTACACGACACAACTATACGGAACGCGAGACACTTTCTAAATGTGTTCACTGCTTAACCGCCAACAACAAACTCTGCTTTATCTCCGGTCAAGCGTTATGTTATAGACTCTGTCGAGCGCCACCTGGTGGCGCTGGCGTCCCGATTAGTCAAAGTCAAACGATTGATTTAACGTACGAGTATTTCCGACATATACATCAATTATTATTATTATTTTATTTATTATATAATTATATGTGAAGACGATGCATCGATGCATCTAAGCGATTACTATACCAGAATAGGTAAAAAGAATTGAAAATGAAGCAATGACGGATAAATTAATTATGTAAAGATACATGCTGCTCACATATTTACAAATATTGTAAAAGTATAAGATTTTCCTATAACAAGTAATTAATCAGTATGTGAGTTCGAGTAATCACAGAATGTAAATAAATTTCATAAAAAATAATTAGTTATACAATTAATTTAGCAACCAGTTTAATTTTGTCTAGACTCTATACTGTCCTATAGAGCTGGACCAGCATGTTTTCAAACATTCTTATGTTGGATATTATCCTGTAATGTGTAATATGCTTGTTTACAAAGTGTACTTTTTATACGAGTTTTAAATTTTCATTAATTTAATTGCAATATATCACAAGGTATTTTGTTGTAACATTTAACACGGTACCCTATAAAAGATGTATGTACTTTAGCTGCGGGCAAAATATAGTACTATACGAATGTTAATCCAACATAAACCGTTCCTGTTTTCCATCACACACAAACAAAGAATCCTTCCAAAAAATGTATTGACATAGAGCCGTCAAGAATCCCAAACGTGCCAACAACAGGTAGGTACCTACTCGTACAAAGTCCCACAAACTTGGACAAACAGTTAAGAACATTGAGTTGTTTAAAGTCGTCTTTTGAAACACTCCACCGACTTCATTATCCTTTCCATTGCGGCTATCTTTTGAAGAGTAGTTTAGCCTCAGGAAAGGCATGTGGAGGTTCTGTGCTCCCAGTTCCCTCTCAGCTCCCCCTTACAATTTAACTGGATGCGGTCGCGAAGCTTCGTTTTCTACATTTCCTGGCGACATTTCGTTGAGTGAATTTGCAAAGTGATTTATAACGGTCACCTTATTTCGTATATTACGTATATGTACAAGAGAGCACGAGATTTGAAATGTTATTGCTGGATGGTGAAAGGAGATTCGGATGTTCTGCATGTAGTTCCCTATTTCGTTTTATTTCTTGGTAGCCTGGTTTCTTATCCTTATTTTGAAGGAGATTTTAATATGAATTATTAACTAATTAGCTTGAAAGTGTTTTAATTTTTAGATTATTCAAGCATAGCTGATATTGCAATTAGTTATTTTGGGATTTAAATAGCTTATGTATATTCAATCATTTATTCAACTCATCCGATTACAAATTCATATACCTTTCCTTGAAACTAATCTAAAACCGAAGGGAAACAAAATTATCATTTCGCGCTAGTCGTAAAACTCCGTCGTAAAACTCGATTGAGGGGAAGGGTTACTTTTATTTACTAGTACATGGGTACTACATGGGTCTCACAACCTTTCACTATATATTTCAATTTTAACTATAACTCTTGTACTGAAAATGCTAGTAGGTACCTTTAACTACTCTGTTTTTATACAGATCTACTTGAAGATCATAGTATTCATTCTTATTACATACTTTATGAAATTCCTCATTAAATGAACTACAATCTGCACAAAGATGTTCTTCTAAGAAAACATTTCATATTTCAGCATAACCATAATAAAATATACGACAGAAATATTCCTATTCAGTTGTTGTTAAACTGCAATAGCGAACATACGTACGGATCGCGCGCGCGTGCTCTAGTTAAGAGTATTCTGCAGACGCAGCACAACACCGTCGTCGCGGTGTACCTACGTCGATCTATCGCGGTCAGTGCTATGACCTAGTTACAAGTGATGCAATCATGAAGTGTTTTTAATAATTGATTGTTTAGGTGTTAACTCGCCTTACAATTAAATAATGGCCTCACAGTCACAGCCCATTAAGTTAAAAACTGACCTGGAAAAACGGCTGTATGACGGTTACATCCAGGAGAAAACCGATAGAGAAAACCTGCAACTAATGGTACGTAATCTAAATGATCACATTAATAGCTTGCAGGAACAAGTACTAGCCCTTCAAGGAGAATTGAATTGCTTGAAGGAAAAAAAAGAACCTAGAGAACAGGAAAGTCAAACAATATCTTTTGCCCAGCGTCCTAAAAGTGACGTTGAATTTTGCACAGACGAGGATGAGCTCGCTAAAGAGACTGAGTGGATTAGGGCCAAGAGCAGGAAGAAGAGGAAGCTTAACACCTCGCAATCTCCAAAGCAACAACCCGGAACAAGTGCCCAACAGGAAAATCTCCGAAAAACTGAGAAAGAGACTCCCGTAAAAAAAGTGCCCCCGCCACCGCCAATCATAATAGACGAAGTTAAGAACTACCAAAAGTTCTATGACTCTCTAATTGAAACTACACCAGCGGAATCATTTACTGCAAATATGTTAAATGGCGATTGTGTGAAAATTAACGCCAAAACAGAGGACTCATATAGAGTAATTTCCCGGCTTTTAGCAGAAAAAGATCACCATTGGCACTCGTACGAGGATAAGCAGGCTAGACCAATTAGAGTTGTTGTGAAGAAGTTACATTCTTCTTGCCAACCTGATCGAATCAAAGACGACCTAACAACACAAGGTCTGAAAATTGAAAAAGTAGACAGCAAATTGAGCTGGAAGAGTAAAGAACCACTCAACATGTTCGTCTTATCATTTAATAATGAAGAAGATGTCAATAAAATCTATGGCATAAAATACATTTTAGGGTGTAAAATTGAAATACACCCACTCAAACATCCCAAATTAATTCCCCAATGCAAGAGGTGCCAGGCATATGGGCATACTCATAAATACTGCAGAAAAGAGCCCAGGTGTGTAAAATGCACTGGCAAACACCTTACAGCCAACTGTACGAAATCTCCGCAAGAGAAGCCAAAATGTGTTCACTGTGGTCTGCCTCACCCTGCCAACTATAGAGGGTGTGAAGTAGCTAAACAGATGCAGATTTTGAAGAACAAAAATATTAAAAAGAAAATTGTGGCACCAACTATCCAACAGTCTTTGCAACTAAGAAATTCAGACAGAAACAACACACAAACACAGGCACAGAAAACGAGTCTCCAGTCATTTGCAAAACCCATGCAAGTAAACAAGACTGGTTCCTATGCGGAAGCTGCAAAATCAAGATCTCAGCCTGCAAACCTAGAGGATAAGATTAACCAGATTTTAAAATGTATTACTTCATTTGACAAGAGATTAGAGAAACTAGAGTCCAGCACTAAAACAGCTGTTTTAAGTCATCAAAAATGAATAACACCCTTAAAATAATGGCGTGGAACTCTAATGGGCTCCTCAAACATCAAAATGAGTTGCAGGCGGTCCTGGACACAGAAAACATTGACGTGTGTTTGGTCTCCGAAACGCACTTCACTAAAGAATCTTTTGTGAAATTTAGAGGATACATGGTATACAATTCGCTGCACCCTGACAACTCTGCCAGGGGAGGCAGCGCGGTTATAATCAAACACACCATAAGTCACTACGTGCAATGTAAATATGAAGAACAAGACATCCAAGCCGTGGCAGTATCTGTTAAAAACAAATCTTGTTCCATGTCCATTGCAGCCATTTACTGTCCCCCACGGCACATGATAAGAAAAGAGCGGTATTTACATCTCTTTGAATTGTTAGGCCAGAGATTTATCCTAGGCGGCGATTTTAATGCTAAGCATACGCATTGGGGATCAAGACTTACAACGACTAAGGGAAGGCAGCTCTTAAGCGCAGTAAAAGATACCGGTTCTGAAGTTATGAGTACAGGAAAACCAACATACTGGCCCACTGACCACCAGAAAATACCGGATCTTATAGATTTTTTCATATGCAAAAACATATCCGCCAATTATGTCAGCGTGGAGGAAGGTTTTCATATGAACTCGGACCACTCTTCGCTTATACTAATGCTAAGTCTAAAAATCCTACTTAAAGAAAGCCACTTAACCCTGGTTAATAAGTTCACAGATTGGGAAAGCTTTTCTCTTGATCTAGAAAATATTATCGACCTTAAAACTCCGATAAAAAAGCAAGATCAGCTTGACTCAGAAGTAAACAAGTATATTGTCAATATACAACAATGTGCGTGGAACAACACACCACAATTAAAACGTAAATATAAGGGATTTACCTATCCTAAGGAAATTGTGGATTTACTTACTGAGAAAAGGAAACAAAGGAAACAGTGGCAGCAAACACGATGCCCGCGAGATAAAACATCACTAAATAATTTAACTAAAAAATTAAAGAGAAAAATTCTACAATTTGAGGATACAGCTCTGAACACCAACCTTCTGCAGCTAACCAATGACAAATCAACAGATTACTCCCTCTGGAAGGCAACAAAAAATCTAAAAAGGCCAATTAAACAAATACCGCCCATCAGAGATAGCGACGGAAAATGGGCCATAAGCAATGATCAGAAAGCTGTAAGGTTTGCTCAGCACCTAGAAGAAACTTTTAAGCCCAATGAAAACCTGGTAGAATTACTCGAGAGTGAAAACTTAGCAGAAAACCAGAGAATTAAGCTTGTGACTCCTAAAGAAGTAATGAGAGAAATTCAAAATAACATTAGTGCCAAAAAGTCTCCGGGTTACGACCTCATTACAGGTGAGATTCTAAAACACCTCCCGCGTAAGGCTGTAGTTAAGCTGACCAAACTTATTAATGCTGCATTTATTTTAAAACACGTACCTGCGCCATGGAAGGTCGCTGAAGTCATTATGATTGCGAAGCCTGGGAAACCACCACATGAAGCATCATCATACAGACCTATTTCTCTGTTGCCCGTGCTATCAAAGTTATTCGAAAAACTATTATTGAAGCGATTAAAACCAGTAATAGAAGATAAAGACCTTATTCCAAATCATCAATTTGGCTTTAGGGAGAAACACTCTACAATAGACCAGGTTCATAGAATAACTAATATCATTGAAAAAACACTAGAAAATAAAGAAGTCTGCGCCACTGTATTTTTAGATGTGGCGCAAGCTTTTGATAAAGTTTGGCATAAGGGTCTAATATTCAAACTCAGGCGCATGCTCCCAGAATTTGCAGATATACTAGAGTCGTATATAAGTAATAGAATGTTCAGAATACGGCAAGAGGATGCATATTCCGAACTAAAACATATAAAAGCTGGGGTACCACAAGGAAGTGTGCTAGGCCCGATTTTGTACTTGTTATACACATGTGACATTCCAGAACTGGAAAACAACACCATTGCGACCTTTGCAGATGATACTGCAATTATGGCTACCGGTTCAACCCACAGAGAAGCAGTAGAAAAAGTTCAACTAGCTGTGAACAAAGTTTATGACTGGACACAAAAATGGAAGATCAAACTGAATGAATCTAAATCAATTCACATTGACTTCACAAACAAACACCTGGACTATCACCCAATCTATATAAATGGCATGCAAGTGCCTTACGCTAATACAGCCAAATACCTTGGCATGACTCTCGATACCAAGTTGCGTTGGAAAGCTCATGTCAAAAAGAAAAGACAGGAACTCGACATACGTTATAAAAGTATGTATTGGTTACTTGGAAGGAAATCCTGTCTATCAATACATAATAAAATAACCATATACAAGCATATACTGATGCCAATTTGGACGTATGGTATCCAACTTTGGGGCTGTACTAAACCAAGCAACATCAAAATTATCCAACAATTCCAAAATAAAGTACTCAGGGATGCTGTGAATGCACCCTGGTACATAAGAAACGACGACCTTCACCGTGACCTTAAAATGGAATTCGTCACCACAATCATCAAAAAATTTGCTGAAGCCCACGAACACAGACTACACCGACATGTGAATGTTGAGGCTATCCAGCTGCTAGACAACACAGACTTAGTGCGTAGGCTAAAAAGAACTAAACCATTTGAATTAATGTAGTGTAAGTAAGTACTAACAAAGTGAGTGAATAATAGTAACATTGTTGTGCTATACATATAACACATGAACATAGTGTTTCAATATAATATATCAGACTCTAAGAAAGTGCTACGGACTTGTGTAAAAGTGCAAATAGACACTATTCTTAGTATTAACATTATTTATAACGTAGCATATTAAGTTAGAGTTAAATTACTTATTAGTCTTTTTAGGCTAGATTGTAATTAATTTATTAAGAATTCTGTTCTTAATAACAAAGGGAAAAAAAAAAAAAAAAAAAAAGAAATATTCCTAGGCTCCTTTGTAAGTTCATTCGGACGTGTACATGATAGCAAAACATCCTTGACCCTGCTAGATCTAGACCCGGATAGGCGTCCAAAATAAAATACGCCGCGATTTATCACCGGCGCACCACTCAAAGCGGGTGGTTAATAAAAATTCCACACTAGAAGTTATTTTGCAGAGGCCTCGGGGGAGTCTCGTATCAGAATCTAGCGTAAAACGCCCGCCGTTGGCGCGTACATGGTAGTAGTGGGTGCAAGGCAAGAACTGACCGAAGATTGAAACTAGACAAAGGCTTTAAGTCTGTGATAATAACGTCGGGTTTACGTTGAGTCTGTGTGATGAAAATGTGGAATAAACTGATGTCATAAGAGGGCAAAAGTTTTAGTACATACAAGAATATTACTTAGCCGAGACCCTGCTGACGTTGTGCTGATGACAGATAATAATATATCATAATTTATCTTTCTCAAAAAAAGACAGAATGTTCCAAAGAAGATTCTAGAAATCTGACGACGATGATGACGATGAAACGATGATGCTACAACGCTTTGTCAACATCACATGGCAGAGATTTACTGACGCATTTTATGCCTCCATTTGCTCCAACCCAGTGAATGGCATACAGGAAGCCAAATTTAAAGGAAGGAAATCCAACCAACTAAAACAAGACAAACAAATCAAAGCTCGCACATTAACATCATATCAAAGTTGTTAAAATGCTAATGTTACACTAGTAGGGCAGAGAATGGCTCCCTGGGGCACGCCTAACTATCGCCGTAATTAATGCTCTGCCATTATTTAGAGGAGTGCTTACACTTAATGTTTGCGATTGTATGGAGTATAGATGTGGGGGTTATAGAGGTGTGCTCAAGGTTGATAGAGCTATATTTTAAAATGGATGCTTTTTTATGAATGTTTAGTTATCAGAGTGACGTTGCACTAGTGGCGCATTGACATGTGGTGCTTTAGAATTTCAGCATTCTTCTTTCTTTAGTAGGAATTTAAATTTATAATCTAGTTTTTTTTTTTTGTAACAATTTAAGTTAATAGAAATAATTCCTAACGTTGAGGGCGACATTGGGAACCTATGTAAAATCATAAGGCATAAATAAAGGAAAAATTCTAAGCTCTTATAAATAATATCCTTCCGACCGAATTTAATACTAATTCAACCAATGTCTATTACAAACGCATTCCTATGTAAGTACGTATGTTAATATTGCAAATTATTATCATGTGCTAACGCAAATGTACACAGAAATACCTATGTGGTGTGCTAATTAGGAGTTTACTGACCGTTGCCATAATGACGTAATAATTTAACGATTCCCGCATTAACTATGTAATTGTGAAACTGCTTCCAAGTCGCTTGTACTAGCGGTACTTAACATGAAAATGAGACTTGTTATTATTTAAGTTCTTATGTTCCGTTGCGGTGTTACAACAATAGAAAATGTTGTATTCAAATTAGTGTTTCATTTGAGGTAATGTTTCTGTCAATGTCGCGTGGTTTTAGACGGCATGGTTTCTCTCCTATTAAATCGATAGTATAATACATTGTAAAAAAGCTCTTTGAAGCTGTAATTAATCTTTTAGTCATTAAATGCTACATACATTGACGTACACTAAAAGATCATCACCATCAAGCAACAGCCAGTCATTACATAAAACACTACACAAAAAAATGCAGTATAACTAACGCGTGACAAAATAGTCTTGCTAACTTTTCGTTTCAAACCAAGCGTTTTATTTACCCGCTTCCGCGACCGCCTATGCCTCAGCCCTGGCCACGCTAGGCATCCCTCTATGAAATACCATTGCTCCTTCCTAGGTGAGAATATGCTGTAGAGTGTAAAATTTCCCAAGGTGACAACCGTTAGGAGCATTTTTCTGTGTAACTATGTATGCCCATGTAATATTAAGCCCGGGGGACTTTAAAGAGCGCAAAATGCACCATTTTTTCGCTGGAAATTTTCAGTAAAAGATAATGGAGGCTGCCTTTTTATCGGTTGAGTGTTGAAAGTGTTTTTAATGCAAGTACAAGTACCTATGTACATAAGTATAACGTAAATATAATAAGTTATGTTGGTATGACCCGTAGTGTGTAGCTTCCCCTATTAGAAGCAGCGGTGTTTTTAAGTCATATTTTTGTTATAAATGTTGGGAGGGGTCCAGTTTTCAAAGTGTCATAAACGACAGACAAAAAGTTTGTTGAGACGAATTGATTTAAAGGAAGGTAGCCTTAGGGATGCTACCCACATGTTCGGGTCGACACATTCGATTTGGCAGTATTTGTTGAACAACAAAGCCGACCTGAAACAATTACTACACATATTCGGCTTTTGTTCGGTTTGTGCCGAACTGCAAACTTCGTTAGGCATCTACCCTTTTCCACACATGTTCGGGTCGGTTCGGCACAGTTCGAGCTAGGCCTAACGGTTTTGTCCCGTACATATATCCACACATTTATATCCGATTTTTCCGCCCGGCTGTACCGAATCATGCCGAGTCGAACATGTGTGTAGCACTCCTTACACCAACCGAGGACAACAGGAAGGTGTATTCCACTACCCCAAATTATCCCCAACATCTACAATTTCCACAGCCACTCTCCTAAATTCAAAACAGCCCGAACATGACAAAATTCGTGCCCCGACACCCGCAGTAAGCACGTGATATAGCGTCACACGGCATCAAATACAATCCTTTTAGAGTGGGAACCACGCCAGGCGGTGATTGCATTGGCAGCTGCCTCTGTATTATACACTACACTGTGTTTTTGCAAACAACCGCACAGATTAATGCTGCAGTGTTGCATTGATGAATTGGAAATTAAACGGGCTTTTGAATCTGATTTTTATTGGTGTTTTATTTTTATTTTTTTCATCAGGTCATTGGTTATTTGTTAAATCTATACGTTATCAGCCTATTTCTGCGTGCGTCAAATGTTTTATTATTTCAATTAAGGCTAATCATTGATTGATTTGTTATATATTGTATTAACATGATTGGATTCTTATGTGAAGTGGAGCAAAATACTAAATTAAAATTGACCCACACTGACCGTTCCACTTAATGTAAGTATCAGGTTAAAAATCTAGTTCATCAAGGTGTAAATTAAAATCCATCCCATTAATAACTCCAGCGCTCTTATTTACTTCCAAATCACATTACAGGCATACCAACACATAAATATGACTCCCACTAGACATGGCGGTACAGCCTGCAGGCTGCCAACATAATCATGTTTTGGCCGGTCGCCCGAACAAAACTGATTCTTTCGCTCCTCGCTCGTATCAGGAGTATTTGTCCAACACACTTCTAGACGCCTGGACTGCCACAGGGTAACTAATTGCAGTAGATCAACGACTTTATTGTTCAACAATTTTAATATGTTTCAATGCCCTGAGTGTTATAATACAGAGTGTCAGGTTAAACGAGGGACATACGTTAAGGGAGTGGAGTATTCCTGAAAATGAACGACTTTTACTATGGAACCTACCATAAAATTGCGAACAAATATTTGCATAACTCGACAAACTTTAGGGAACAGCAGATGGTTTTTCATATTTCAGAGTTGGTCCCATAGTAAAAGTTGTTAATTTTCATGAGTCCTACCTACCCTCCCTAAAAGTGTCCCTCATTTAACCTAACATCCTATACAACGTGTGGACGACGAAACGACAATAATTTAAACTTCGACAAACCGATCAAATCGATGTTTATTTGCAACTTTAATAGAAACTAGAAAACGAAGTACAGCTATGAGATCTCAATACCAGAATCTGTTATGCGCGGGCGTATTTAAAACTAGCTTATTAAAAAGAAATGTGATTTGTATGGCTCCTGTAATCTTACTAATTAATTAAAAAACTAATAATAAAATACCTGACCAAATTAAAAAAAATACCGTTGCAACAATTTCAAAAACGTTTCACAGAATTACTTGTAGATAAATGTTATTATTCTGTGCAGGATTTCTTAAATGATAATATTTTTTTGTAATATCTTTATTATTCTCTACTTTGTATTACATTTGCATGCTGTATTAAGGCAGAATGTACATGGATCCTATTATATAATTTAACAACTTATTTTTATGTACCTACATTCTAAGCAAATAAAGACCTATTCTATTCTATTATATTCGTAAATCGATTGACGTTCCTAGTCTGAATTCAAAGATTCAATCAATTGATATATTTAACAGTTTAATTACTTTAGCTCGTCAAAGATCGGCAAAACCCATAGTCTGCCCATCATTACTGTTTAGTTTGTTTGAAAAAATCTTTTCTTTAAATTCGATGTTTTATGATTTATTTGATCGTTTCAAAATACTCCTATGCACTAGTTTTGCCAGTATTTTCATTAATTGTCGTATTGTGGTCTCCACGTTGTTTAACCCTCCCCCCCTCCCCACACTATCAGAGGATTATAACACAATCCCACCACTAATAATATCTACATGCTTGCAACATGTGCAATGTGGAAACATGGGTTTATTTATGCTTTTGCTCACAATTTGCTAAAATAAGCTAGGAACTCACAAACGTAGGTAAATGATAAATGATGATTCAACATTGATTAATGACATTTACCATTTACCTACTTTTGTGCGTTCTTCGTTTATTTTAGCTACTGCTTGATATCGTAACAATTCAAGACGTTTCTTGTCCCGCATTTTTTACAATTTTCTTTCTAGGAAAACACTTGCTTTGAGAGGCTGAGAGCGATAGGCTTTGTTCCAATAAATACACAAATTAGATCAAACCCTTCCTAGAATTTTGTTCAATTCAAACCCGGATTGCCTTAAAGGTCGACACATCAAAGGCTGTCTTTAAGAGAACGAGAACCATTTATCCACAGACGAGTATCAGTTAGATTAAAATAATAAAATAAAAACTGGGCATTTGATATTAATCAGTTTTCTCTGAATCGTTGATTTTTTATCCACTTGGTTATGTTCGCTTTATTTCCCTCGAGTGTGAGATAATGAAAATTTGAGTATACTTCAAGTATCTCGATATACAATCTACACATATAATAAAAAAGTAACGAAGTCCAAACTGCACGTTGATCAATTTTGAAAAAAGTTATTGCTACGAGGTGTGGGAACGAGTGCTATACCGCAAATATAGTTTTGAGAATTTTTGTCCGTCTATTTGTCTTGATGTATATGTTCCGGATTGGCGCAAAAACGGCCGAACGGATTTGGATGAAATTTGACACACAGGTACTTTTAATTCCGGTAGTACGTTCTCGTGGGATATTTTCCGACATCCACGCGGGTGAAGCCGCGAGAAAAAGCTAGTAAATTAATAAAATAGGTAAATTGTGGTTTTACGTCTTGACGCCCTTCATATGTGTAGGTAATAAATAACACCCACATTATTTCTGATCTTGTAAGGTTAGTTGTGAGATGAGATCGATACATCGACTATAAAATATGCCATGTCAAATATTGTGCCCGCAGAAAACATCTTTGGTCGCCATGGTCCTTTACGCATTGGCAAGTTTTTTCCTAAGTGATGCATAGGGCGGTGAAACTACTTTAATTAATTATTAATGATAATAATCAATCTAGTAACAACGATATTTTCACCAACTAAATCATCAATTTATTTTTAAATTTTATTCGCGACATTGTTCTTTTGATTTTTTTATTATTTTCATAAGTAGGTATTGTTAATTCCTGATTCGCCACATTCCCGATTCGCCCCTAAAATAAAATATCTAAGCACTAGCTGCGCCCTGCGGTTTCACCACCATAAGTCTCCATCCCGTAGAAATATCAGGATAAAAAGTATCCTATGTCCTAATCCAAGTCATGGTCTACCCATGTGCCAAATTCCATTAAAATCCGTTAAGCAGTTTTAGCGTGAAAGCGTAACAAATAAACATAAAAAAACTCAATTCTTTTCTCTTTATAATATTAGTTTAGAATTTTAGATTTAGTTAGGTTCGTTTCGTAACTATTTTGATCTCCATACATTCAGTCTCGTTTCGTTAATTTTTGTGAATGCGTGTATTCATTCCTGCTTGGCCAACCTTCTGCTCGGTAAGTATCTACAGTCAGACTACCTTGTACATTGCCAAAAAACAATTAAACTGTTAATAATATTGAGTTTAAGATGAAACGGAAAGGCCAGCCTAATATCTGTCTCTGTGTTTTTGTAGGCTTAGAATATAATAGAATAGAATATTTATTTGCTCAAAATGTAGGTATTTACAATAAGGTGGTTATAATAATATTAAAGAACCCTTGTACATTCTACCATTTTGGCATACAAACATTGATGCACAACTAAAATGTATCAACTAGAAAATCCGATACGTAGTAGTAACATTTATTCAATAGAAGTAAAGTTAGTTTATTTTTGAAAGTTGTTACTGCTTCTTCTTTTGTGGAATTAGGAATGTGGTTAAAAATAGCCGGTGCCATACCAACAACACTTTTCCTTAACAAAGCTGTCCTATATCCACCTGTGCTTAACAAGTTTCGGTATTGAGGTCGCAAAGTTACATCTCGGTATCTGCTTTCCGATGAAGTTGAAAGGTTTTGAGTAGTTACCAAAAATACATGTTTCGACCCCCGTGAATTAAAATCATGGCTGCCATTGAAATATGTGGTAAATAAAGGCTTGAATTGTTTTACTTCGAACCGTGCGGTGACGATCACAATTTAGCAGAGATTTGCATCACAATCGAATGTGATTGCGAGCTCCGGTGCTACACTGTCATTTAAACATCAGTAGGTTTAGTGGTTTTCATTTACTGACGCTATTTAGAATATTCTTCAGCAGGTAACTTGAATTGAATTTCCAATATAACTTTCAAGCTCAAGTCATACCTTAGTCCTTTCAAAACGTTGTGAATTGCGTTAAGCAATTCCGTAAAATTTTAAAATTACTTTTGCGTACTATCTTTGACCTCTAGGTATTTATATTATTTAGTGATTAAGATGTATATGAACCCAAAAAACTGACATTCAACATATTTTCGCAGAATCGATTTAGATATTTATTGAAATGGAGAAAATATAATTATTTCAGAGTATTTCCGTGCCAAATTCTAAGAATTTCCAAGTCCACTGATCAAAATAAATAATACAGTATTGAACTTCAAAAGCAGTTCGAAGTAGGCAATAATTAAATTAACTTGGTAGTCCTCTACGCAGTTTCCAGAAATACGTAAATTTAACAAATTGGGTTGAAAACCAAATTGTTCGCAAGAAGGCCATATTAGCGGGACCACAAATGAAGAAATGATGAGAAACCAGAAACCATTTTGTTTGTGAAATCAACATTCCTAATATTATTCTTGAGATAGGTACTAAATAATTATAACTAGGTAGACCATAAATAGGCAGTGACGTAACGTCTGTTTTTGCATGGAATTGACAAGTACATAGGTACTGTACCTGTAGTTAGGTGTTTTGTTTATAAATAATTTAATTTTCTATAAGGTATAAATAAATTCACTTTTAAATTGTACGAAATGCGAAATAGACGCATCGACCATTATTATTTCGTTAATGGACACAAGATTTCGACAGACGATTTTCAACAATGAAGCACCTTATTCAAATTGCCACTAAATCCAAAAACCCTCAAGTATCCCTGAACCTTTGATTAAGAGGCATTAAACCGAATGGCCCCAAGATTCATAGTGGATGGTGATTGTCAGTATCACAAAATATATGGGTTCGTGTGAAAGCTATCGAAGCCGCTAGGTATCATCGGCTTGTTTTAAAGGGAGCGCCATAAAAAGGACAGAGGCGCTCCCGTGGGTCCTCCGACCCGAATGTTAGGATGTGTTCGGAGTGTGACTGGAGTTGTTGCGACAGGACCCGAAAAGAAGGCTATAACAAAACTACACACAATGAAGAGTGATAGGACAATAAACAAATGAGAGATCATTAAAGGCTCGTACACACTGGCGCGACGCGACGCCCGACACAAAGGCTCCGCGCGTCGCGCGACGAGCGGCGCCTATGTGTAGCGCGGTCACGTCGCGCCTGTCTGTGGGAGCCTTACAGATCAATCTTAAAGGCGTATTAAAGGTACGTTTTTTCCATAAAATTTGGTTCTTTGTTTTTTTCTGCAAACATATCTATTTCAACATAATACGGCCTGAATTCCCCTAAGGGGTATGAAGAGAAGTAGCTATGGTACAACTGCGATACGACAGTTATGTGTAAGTAGGTATAGTAATAGGGAACGATCTTATCTAATTGTCACAACATCTTCTATTTACTGCGCACCAAAACATATATTAAAATAATACAAAACGTGACACTAACAATATAATAAGCAGTCAACTTCTTCCTGTCTTCATATTAAAACATTCTATTAGTTCCATTCCTTGCGACAACAAGTCGCATCGTCGCGCGGCGCACGTACCGCGCCCCACTGCGGCCAATACGGTAAACTGCCTAATAAATTCGCAGAAAGGACCTCGCAAAAATGGATGCTTATCACGAACTGGCTCGGTTTCGCACTCCCCCACCCCTGGCTTCTAAATAGCTCTGTTTTTGTCTCCGTCTGAGAACATTGTGTCACACGACGCAGATTTGATAAATAAGACGTGCCAATAAACTATTTCTAGATTTTCCGAAGTTCAGCGAATTGATAATTTAATTTTGGTTTCGAGTTTCTATTTACGCCTAAAATACTTGAACTTTAACAACTTGTTGAAAGTTTTTAAATAAATCTTTTGTCTAACAAGAGAGTCCTAAACAATCCTAAAACAATCTACGAAATCCAAGCAATTAACCCTTTAGTAATCCATGTCTGATTAGCAATTAGCCGCTCACTTGCCAATTTGTAGGTCAAAACAAAAGTCGTACTCCAAAAGGTTATTGACACAAGAATCGTGACCACAGCTAGGTGACACAGCTTTACCACGAAATCCATTTCAAAAGCTCAGAAACAAATCAAGATTCCATTGTCACAAAAATCTTTTATTTGCACCAACAGTAGGACAAAACAGAAAATGTGACCAGCAAGAAATCGCGAGGTTTAATGAAGTCTCCCTAATTAATGTTACAGTGAAATGGACCAACATCAAACACAAAGAGAAAGAAGATATAACGAGACTAACGAAATGAAAACTCAAATATAATTCAGCGAGTTTATTCCATTATTAAATTGTTCGTGAAAGCAAGATAACCTCAGTTTAACTCCGTAAGAAAGTTTCGTTTAACTTCGGTTTAACGAGGTGAGGAGACCTGCCACTCTCCGACTTCCTAGGAGCCAGCCGGTGTCTTTGTTTCGGAACTAACTTACGTGCATTGTTACCGCCGATACTATCGCCAGCAAGAAATATTACAATATTGTCTTCAACACGTATTTTCTTTGGAAGCTCTATTTTATAATTGTTCTATTAGCCATGGTGCGCTGTTGAGCGAAAATTATTCCAAGCTAACAGTGTGCTAAAATGTATTTTATATTCAATTTCTTAAAAAAAGATGGCGGATTAGACGTCAGAATAAGCCACAGTTCCGTGCGGAAATTCTTGAACGTGGAATGTATTGTCGGTATTTCTAAACCGAGATCAAGGTGATCTGTGTTCGCTCGCGGCAAGCCAACGCCAAACTAGTAACACAAAGTCAATCGATACTTCTTGAAGATAAGTAGCAATAGTTTATTGGGTCACGAACTACTGTAATTCACAAGTTTAGTAGACCATTTATTAAAGGCTTCAAAACAAAGGCCTAACTTAAAGCTAAGTTCCAGAATCTCGAGCTTTTCAATTTCGCCTCGTCTTGAAAGATAAAACAATGCATTATTAAAATAACTCCATATTAGATGCATATTTCTTAAGCAGATAACAGTAATTTATAGCACGTAAACATCCTAAACCCGTAAGAGGCAGGACTTTTTCATTTCATTACGGGTCCCTATAAAGTAGATAACACAACGCGCCGTTCCCAACGGTATATAATTACTGAGTAAAGAAAAATGTACGCAGCCAGTGACTTTGACGGCGCACCTCGTTTTTCGGAACATTTTTATTTTTTATGTGTACTCGAAAGACGTGTGATTAAAAGGTAAAGAACAAGTTTTGGGAGTTTCGCGAAATTGAATTTGTATTTTATGATTAGAGAGTATTAGCTAAGCGTATTGCGCTACTTGCTTTGTAGAAGGTACCAATGGAGCAATTCGAAGGTACCTGCTGTCCTGTCATCCTACTTAATAGTAATAAGGACGAGTTAGTAGGACTTCTGGAAGACACATAATTTAATATTTGGATAGTAGTGACAGTTTCTGATGAACACGTCTCGTTAGAACAAACAAGAGTATAATGAAAAGACATTATAACAGGTTTTATGGTTTATGATTTAAAACTTTATTTCTCAAAAAGAATTACATTCACTTATATGAGAAAAAACTAATTTCTAATTAGAATACATTAGGCGACGCGACGATTACACAACCAAAATAGGTTAGATTAGTACAGTACTCGAGGATACCTTAAAGTTTTAAATCCGCTAAAATGTGTTTCTTTAGAGATGTTTTGAAAGTATACATGGATTTTTGATCTTTTACATTCCGAGGCAATTTGTTGTAAAGCTGTGCTCCTTCATACGGAATCGTACTCTTACCGTAGTTTGTTCAAAAGTGCTCACCTCTAGGAATGGAAGTTAAGAAGCTGCTCATACCTATTCTTAGCAAAAACAAATAAAGTCAGCAATCTGAAATTCTGAGAGCACTTACAACACCCTTATTCACAGCAGACGACAATAAATGGTGTTAAAATAGTACTATAATAAAAATCATATAATAGTCTGGTCTGACAATAAAATGGCGATGTGCAGCCATAATCGAAGTCCTATAAATAGTTTTACCAAAGACGAAGTGTTCGGGACGCGGGAGGATGAGTAAAACATTTCACTTCGTCTGGCCGCCTTCCAACGGACATTGAACCAACATTTGCACCAGCCAGATTTAAAATCCGACTCCCTAGGCTACTCTACAATATGAATACCGTTATTTTTTTTGATAATTTTAGAATGTAACAGGAAGATTTTTGTGTCTAGGACCCGGCCAGGAAAACGTCTGAGCCTAACTACCCGTGGGAGTAGTAAAAGCCGACTGAGGAATTATTTTAGGAGGATGACAATTCTTCTTTCTTTTTTCTTTCTTCAATTTGCTGATAGCTGGAGTTTTGATCACTAAACTATTGCGATTTTAGTTACGTACTTAACTGTTATTTTCAATTATGCTTCACTTAACTAACTAATACCTATTTATCAAGTCACAAAACCAATAGATTGAAACGCATAATTATTTTAAACACAGCGGCGATCATTATCATAATCATAATCATCATTTATTGCATTCAATGTAGTGTACAAGATGTTACAATAATATTTGTTTCATACATTGACCCTGTCAGGGCACAGCAATATATACATGTTTTGGCATGCTACAGTACATAATAAATGTAAATGAATGAAAGAAACCCACAGTGCAGAAAGACAATAATAATTTTTTTAACATAATGATAAAGTATTGGTAAACAGTTATTTGGTCATAATTTCCATTAATAGTTAAAATAAGTTAGACAATTAAAAATAATCAAATAATTATAACTATAATCATAAAATAACATAGGCAATGTCAACTAGAATAATAGTAGTACGAGTAAGTCAACAATAGTCAGTGATGTATATAATAAGGATTTGAATGTCAAAATTTATCGATCGTTATCGTCCAATAATTCCCTTAACAATAATAATAATCATAAAGCTTAATGTCAAACCAGAATAATAGTATTAAGTCAAAAATTGTGAATTTATATTATTAATTTATTTATATTATGAATTTTAATGTCAAAATTTACTTATCATTATCGTCAAAGAATTCCTTTAGAGTGTAGTATGATTTTAGTGTAAGGTGTCTTTGAAGGCTGGGTTTGAATTTATTTTCGTGTCTTTAATTGAGTTTGGAAGCTTATTATATATTTTTACGCACATGGCTAAAGGTCCTGAATGGAACATACCTAATGTGGAGCTTGGTAGGGCTAATTCATTCTTGTTTTGGCGCCTATCACTGCGACTTTGTGGACGGAGGGTTCTAGTGAGTGGGAATAGTGATTGGTGTTTTCGTACAAATTTACTTACTTCCAATATGTAGATGCCAGTTAGTGTAAGGACCTTATATTTAACAAAGAATGGCCTACAGCTTTCCGTGTTGTCTATATTGGCAAGAATTCGTAAACATTTTTTTTGTAGAATAAAGAGCCTTTGTTTGTCTACACTATTTCCCCACACCACTATTCCGTAATTTAACCAGGAGTATGCGTAGGCATAGTATGCTGTTAGAGCAGTTTTAAAATCGGTAGCTCTTTTAAGCTCTCCTAGGGCATATATAAAGCTAGCAAGCTTATTTGCCACTGCATCTATATGAGCCTTCCAGTTTATATTGGTATCTATAGACAAACCCAACAGTTTAAACTCATTTATGCATTGTATCTGTATATAATATTATTATACGAGTAATTTATGTCCAATTTACGCTTTTGATATGGTCTAAATTGCATTATTTTTGTTTTGTCAAAGTTTAATTCTAAGTTATGATCTTTTAACCATGATATTATTTTCGAGAGCTTATCGTCTAAGTTTAAGTTTAAGTTTTCACCACTAGTGTATGGAAAAATTATAGAAATATCGTCAGCAAATAAGATACTTTGAGCGTCAATTTCTTTAGGTAGGTCATTAATATAAATTAGAAATAATAAGCATCCTAAAACGCTGCCTTGAGGTATTGACATTGTTATTTTCACTTTATCAGATCTTCCGCGTGTTATTCGGCCAGTGTGTTGATCCCTATGTTCAACCTCTACGAACTGTTCTCTACTTTGTAGGTACGACGAGAACCACTTGTATGCTGTACCTCTAACGCCTATTGCATATAACTTACTAAGTAGGATTTCGTATGAAACTCTGTCATAGGCTTTGCTCATATCCAGTAAAATCCCTACTGCGTACTTTTTGTTACTGATTATATTTAAAGCTTCCTGGATATACTTGAATATAGCTAAAGTTGTAGACCTATTTTTCCTGAACCCGTTTTGACTGTCGTCGAATATCTTATATCTTTCACAATATGAGTAAAGTCGCTTTGACATCGCAGTCTCCAATATTTTTGCGAAAGTAGGTAACAATGCTATCGGCCTATAATTACTGGTGTCAGTCTGGTCTCCTTTCTTGTAAATAGGTTTTACTACTGATACTTTTAGCAAGTCAGGGACGGAACCCTCATCCAAAGACTGATTGACTAAATAGGTTAGGGGTAACGTTAGCTCTTCAGCGCAAGCTTTTATAAGTGTAGGCGGTAGCTCGTCATGGCCATAACTGCGCTTGTTTTTAATTTTTTTTATTATAAACATAATTTCGCTAGGGTCAACTGGTCTTAGGTAGATGGAGTTTTCGCTTTGAGAGGACGTTATTCAAATCACCGCATTTATTATTATGCTAATAGACGTTAAAGCTGTTTTGCGACACTAATCGAAGTTTTGCTTACCCTTTCGACGAGATAAACGTTGGTTTACGAGTATCATAGAATTTTGATGATCGTCCCACGCTCGTCTAGTCAACAAGGCCCAAAATAATTGTATTGATGTATATAGTTTCAAGATATTGTATCACTAACCACCCACGTATTGTTATCTCCTATCTCTTATAACAAGGCTCCAGAAATCACCAAAGCCCACATTTTCAATAAAAATACTGTAATTTTGCTCGTAAATGTATATGTATAGCTAGGACTAAAATTGTAATTGACATTGGATCGCGACAATAAACACGCTGAACGCCAATAAATTGGTAAATCCTCTCAACACGCAGAGATATTAAATTTTATTGTTGTACAGCGATCGTAAAAATTCGACAATGTTCACTCGGGCGTCGCGGTATGGTGCGAAAGTCGGACGTTGTAAAAATAATCTAAATTTTTCAATGGGCGGATATTGTTTGTGTTTTTTTTTTCTTTCCGATTTGCTCATGTGAATGCCGGAGTATTTTTTTTGTGAAATGGTGATTGCTTTTTTAAAAACGGAAGGACTTTTTTGAAGACTGAATGAAGTTGTCTTCGTAAAAACATTCTCTTACACACATACTCTAAATAAACTACCTAATATTATAGCTACGCTAGACGAGACCACCTAGAACGTAGATTCAACAGATTTAATAAAAAAGAATTTATCGTGGGATCTGAACTGCATCGACCCACGTTTA
The DNA here is from genome assembly GCA_917490735.1 of Dryobotodes eremita. Lineage (NCBI taxonomy): Eukaryota > Metazoa > Arthropoda > Insecta > Lepidoptera > Noctuidae > Dryobotodes > Dryobotodes eremita. The sequence continues at coordinate 3,378,023 of OU823245.1, forward strand.
TGCGTCTCTTGAACCAAACTCAAATGGAAACAGCGATGGACCTGATGTACAAACGTCTTAAAGATCTATCTGAACCTATAAAGATAACTAATAATAATAATAATAATAATAAAAATTTATTTCAGACCATAAGTCCATAAACAACACACATTACAATTTTATACACAAAAACATACATACATACATGAAAACACATACCTATACAAAAAATACAATAAAACAACTTATTTTAAATAATGGAATGACGCACGATGAGTGGTCATCCATTGCCACATAATTGGACTGTCCATCCTGTCGGCTACTATAGCTACCAAGTTGTTGGAGCTGTCGCGCACTCGCCGCATCAGGGAGGCTATCCGTGTCCGCATCAGTGCGTAAAAATCTGGCACGCCATTCTCCGCGAACATCCCCGATGCACTGCAAAAGCGCGGCAGCCCCAACATAACTCTGAAGGCATTATTGTATTGGACTCGCAGAGCATTGTACGAGCTTTTTGTATAGTTGACCCATAGGGCACACGTGTACATAGATTGGCAATACGCTCTAAAGAGTGTAATTTTCACCTCCCTAGTACAACGTGCAAACCTACGAGCCAGCATGTTACATCGAACTGCCAATGCTCTGCGTTCCCTCTCCACGTCCGCATCGTCGGACAGACTATCGGTGACCCAATGCCCCAGGTACTTGAACTTCGTGACCCTGGAAAGCTGAGCGCCCCCCAAGGTGACTGGTGGGACAGTATTATAACATTTGTTACCCGCTTTGAAAACCAGTAGCTCGCTCTTAGTCGCATTATACCTGAGGCCGTGAGCCACCGCATAGTCCTCACAGATGCGAAGAAGCCTCCTAAGTGCACTGATCGATGGGCTCAGCAATACCATATCATCCGCGTAGCTGATGTTATTGACGCAGTGCCCGTTAATGGAGCACCCGATATTGGTATTGCTGAGCTCACAGATCAGCTCGTTTACATACAGGTTGAATAACTTGGGTGAGCTGATTCCGCCCTGCCTCACACCGCACTCCAACCCGTATGCATCCGACAAGACACCCGCCCACTTAACATAATTGTATTGGTTTTTATACCAATACTTTAGCATCCTAATGAAATCGCTTGGGAGGTTCTCAACATTTGACAGTTTACTCCATAGGCAGTCATAAGATACGAGGTCGAAGGCCTTGGAGAGGTCCAGAAAACATGCATACACAGGTGTTTTCCTACTTGCATAGTATTGAACAGTCTGTTTGAGGCATAGTATAGCTGTTTCCGTGGATAAACGTGGCTTAAACCCAAACTGCGCGTCGTTGAGTGTTAAGTGCTTATCCAGCTGCTGATCAATCAGACTGTCCAACACCTTTGCAATGATGGTAGCCAGGGATATAGGCCTGTAGTTGCTCTTGTCACTCGCATCTCCAGTCTTATTTTTAACAATGGGCACAACAATAGTTTTAAGTAAATCAAGTGGAAGATACGAGTGACTCAGGCACAAGCTAAAAAACATTGCTAGCACTCGCGGTAAGTGCTTACCAGCATAAAGTAAATGCTCTATACTTAGGCTGTCGTGACCCGGCGACTTGCCTCTCTTTAAGTTGCGTATGACAGTAGCTACCTCCCTGGCCGCAAACCTAATAGGCATGTCCTTGGACCCCCCCAACACCTCCGGCCCGCCAGACGACGTACCTAGGGGAGACCCAACTTTAAAAGCTCTGCTGAATAGGTTGGCGATATCATTAGGATCACTAAGGCCCTCAATACTCACAGGCAGACCCGACCTGGGATTCAACCTGTTCGTGGCTTTCCAAAAACTACCAAAATTCTTTGCGTCATGATGACTTGCAATGATGTTCATTTTTATTTGGTCCTTATTATTTTGACACCATTTCAATTTACTTTTAAAAACCCTTCTACTTTCCACCATTTTTTCATACAAATCACCATGTTTCGGCCTACCAAACAACGTCCAGGCTTGAAAATCAAGCCGAGCCTGTCCGTGTGCGTCCTTTACATGTTTATTCCAGCCCGTTATGTAACGCTTTTTGCGCTGTATTCCGTTCTTACAGTTACTGGTGATTGCACCTTCACAGAGAATACGCACAATTTCCGCATACATATTATCTAAAATGGTTTCATGTTCCTTAATTCTACAACTACTTTTACTACATTCAGTAAATTGTAAGGGAAAGTCTAAATTTTTCAAGAGATCATTACAATAATTGCTATATAACTCAGTCTGCTGCAAGTCTCTGTCACCCCATGCTACTTTGTTACATTTAGGTAGTCCAGGTGCAACTTTTGGCCTTAATAAATTAAGATCACACATTACAATTAGAGGTAAATGGTCCGACCAAGACACGTCGTAGAGCACACTAGCGTCTCTAATAGTGCTCCACGCCGCGTCTGTCACTACGCAATGGTCTAACCAACTAGTAGAACCATGTGCATCACTTACATAGGTATACGTGTCCGACTCACCACCGAGCAGGCAAACGTCAGCGCACCGCCACTGTACTTCAGCCGAAAAACTCAATAGTTCTTCACCGAATAGACTATTCGGTTGAGCATTAAAATCCCCCAGAATATAGACTGCGTCTACACCACTACTTTCTATCACTGCGTGAATCTCACTTAAACACTCGACAAATTCACTAAGATTATCCATCGACTCTGTCGGCATGTAAACCGAGAACACTAAAAGAGATTTACCGCCTGCCGTTATTTTGATAGCAACAAGACGCACACTTTTGCACTGCACGAAAGACACATTTTCAAAGGCGCTCTTGCGCCACAGTATAGCAACTCCGCCATAAGGTCGCCCTCGTAGGATGCCCGACGACGTATCTACCGCTGATTTTCCCACGAAGTCGAACTGAGGGTCTATGCTGCTCAGAAAAGGAATGTCGTGAGGCAGCAACCAGGTTTCTTGCAATGCGATTATATCAGATGTTTGACATAATAGTCTGACATAATCCACCGATCTAGTAATAGATTTACAATTAAAACTCACAAATGTACTTGCTTTTGAATTAGTATCGTTATTGTCGCAATCCATTGTTGATATTTTTGTGAGATCCTTCGGCTCCTTCTTTAAAGTCTATGTATCTACGAAAAGAAATTCCTTCTGGCCATAAGTTGTCATCTAAAAATAAATGCAATTTATGCCTTTGTAAGTGTAACTAAGAACCACCAGATTTTACGAGAAAAATTGCGACTAAAACCACTTAGACCGAGCCATCCGATCCAGAATCCTGCAAGATGTGTGACATAGGATGTGCAAACTTCTCACAGGATTTTATACACGAGTTTATTCAAACACGGCGACGACGTCGTTCGGCCGTTTACAACGCTACCCTATTTCCCATATTTCTGCTACAAATACCTTGAAGGCGGCGACCAAAAAGTCTATTTTACGAGGGTGCTTGCATTAAGTCCGATTTATAAGAATAAATACATGGTAAGTAACGGCTGCGACAAGCCTCCACGTCTTTCTCATTTATTTGAATTTACGTATGTAGCGGAGCACAGGTTTATTGGGCCAAGCCACTTTAACAATGTTCAGTACGTTTATATAAAAAGTGTTTTGTTAAGTAATTTTGTTTATGACGTTATTCGGCTTGGACATTTTTTGTAGCTAAATAGACTTTACTACTGTAGTAATTTAGGTTCTTACAAAAAGTTCCTTTTAAAAAATAAAAGAGGTCTATAAAATATTCACTATCATGTTCATGTTGTGTGTTCATGGGCAATAACTAAAAGTCCAGGGTAATAAAACAAGTGAAAATAATAATTTAGTAGGTATTTACCTATTCTGAGAGTTGATAGATGTGTAGTGTCCAATGACCAACCACCAACGCAGATTGTAGGTCCGATAGGATAAACACACATGTAAGAAGTTTTCAGGATGCTATAATTAATAAAGATAACAATATTCGACTCACGGTTAAATAAAATGGCGCATTTTAAATTCTCCAGAATCACAGTAGGCACACAGTGACACACACAATATTGTCTGAAATGTGCAAAAGGTTAAACACAAAGTTATTTAGCACAGTCATGTACAGTGACAGTACAAGCACATTTATAGTATTTCTTGATTTTGCTAAGACCTTCGACACCGTTCCCATTTCCACCCTTTTACTTAAACTAGAAAGAGCAGGCGTCAGCGGTATGCAGCTTGATCTTTTAAAAAGCTATCTGACAAACAGAATGCAAATGGTGAAAATTGGTGACCATTTCAGCAACGAGCTCCCTATTTGTTACGGTGTGCCGCAGGGCAGTATCGGTACTCGGTTCTATGCTGTTTCTCATATTTTTAAATGAACTCGGCAATCTCAACATCACAAATGCTACAGCTCTTACCTTTTTTGCTAAGTCATGGTCAGAACCTCAGATTATTGCAGAAAATGGTTTTAATTCTGGCTTTAAGTTGCTTCGATACAACGTTCTAGGATTTAGCACATCCAAGACGAAATTGAAGACGGCCTCTATCTCACCGACCTCACAACCTGATATTGCCATCACTTTAAAGGCTCACGCTGTAACAGTACACATTTACACGTATGTCAATGTTCACTCGTTGACAGTTGATAACATTAAATACCTACTCTAGGTATAACTTTAGAGCGATACCCGAATTATAAGACACATATTAAATTGGTAACATGCAGGGTCAGAATAGAATAGAATACTCTTTATTATGTACACCATAAAAATTACAGATATAAATGTAGACATTTTACATAGGGTGACACAATGGGCGGTCTTATCGCTTAAAGCGATTATTTACAGACAACTATTGGATGGATTAAAGGGAGAAGGAAAGACGATAATACAGGTAGTCAGTGGTGCACCTTTTACATGTATACAATAAATACATACATTACATTAAATTTTTATGGTGTACATAATAAAGAGTATTCTTTTCTATTCTATACACACATAAAACAGAAAACGAATATATATTTTTTTTTAACTCTTCGGCACGTCGCTAAGCAGTCAGAGGGCCTACAATCGGTATCGCTTTCGCTAATGTTTCCATCATACGTATCGAAAACTAGCGATAACGCTTCACAAAAAGTGCTACTTGGCTACGCATCTCTATGGAAGTAATTGTTCGACGTTGTGGATTCATTTCATAGAATCGATTGATGTTAACATTGTCTAGCTAGTGTGCTGCTAGGTGGTTGTTAGTGGTGGTTGTTATTACCAAACGACGGAAATATATGATCTGTGCTGTCCACAAACTCAGTTTAAATACACTAATAGATTCTTCTACTCTCTTGGCCCTTGTTTGTGCAATAAAATGAGTGCATCCTTATTTATCTACTAGCTTCTGCCCACGACTTTGTCCGCGTAAAATTAATGATTCTCCGATCCTTTACGTCGCATCGCATCACCTGAGCGCGCTATCACTTCGTTTTCACTTAGCGTTCTTTTCGCGTTCTCGCTTTCTCACTTGTTTCTTTTTGCTCGGGTCCTTAGGGTCATAGCGCGATGTTAAATAGCCTATACCCTTCCGCAAGAATTGGACTATCAAATGCAAAAAGAATTGTTCAGATCCGACCGGTGTAGTTCAAGAGATTACACCCTACATACAAACTAACAAATTTTACCTCTTTACAATATAAGTATAGATAATTTATGTATAATATTATTTACCACATAGCATATTTAGGATAGCTGAATAAAACCTACGACGAGACTGACAAGTACACTTACACATACATAAACTTACGCCTTCTTCCCAAGGGGGTAGGTAGAAACTACAGAACGCCACCTGCTACGATCCTTACATACTCCTTTAGCCTCGTTTACTTTCATACATCTGGTCATACACGCACTTGCGAGTACTATGCAACTGACCTTTCTGTTGAACATCACCAATAATGTCACTAAATGTCCACCTAGGACGCCCCTCCCATCATTTCCACTCACATCTGCCTTGTAAATACCATTTGTTAGTCGCCCTTTATTCATCCTCTCAACATGACCAAACTATCTAAGCAGACCCTTTTAAATTTATGCCACTACATCTTTTTTTAAACCGCACCGTTGCCTCATCACATCATTCTTCAGTCTATCATTCATAGTCACACCTCACATGCTTCGCAAGGAACGCATTTCCACAGCATCTATTCTACTTCCATGCTTCTTTTGCCACACCCAACACTCACTTCCATACATAAGCGTAGGCATCAGGACACCATTGTGAACAGGCAGTCGTGCTTTTTCGAACATCAACTGGTTGGTCACAATTGCATGTGTAGCACCATTCACTTTATTTCCCGCATTTACTCTTCTTTCCACATTTCCATCATTCTTTCCAGCCCTTGTAAACAGACTCCCCAAATATACGATCTCACTTGCTCCACACTCTTATCATTTAATTTCACATAACATACCGATACATCCTCTTCTCTTTCAAACACCATGACCTTCGTCTTATTCACATTTATATTCATCTCTTTCATTTTATATGATTCATCCATCACAGTGACCATGTCTTGCAACTCTTCTGCTGACGATGCAAGTAGAACTTGATCATCTACGTAGAGAAGGCCTGTGACAGGCAACTCATTCATCGTCAATCCACACTCACCCTCTCTCAAATCTGTCAGACAACTATCCATGTACAAGTTGAACAGCCATGGTGACGCTACACAACCCTGTGTAACACCCCTTGAGATGCAGAACCAGTTCGTGTATACAAGCACTGGAATCCTTGTATAAAGATTTCAATGCCCGTACTAAGCGCCAGTCCACACCGTACAAGAATAGTGTCGACCACAGTTCTTCCCTCCACACACTGTCATAGGCATTCTCCAAGTCAACGAAAGCACAGCAGACATTTTTATGCTTTGCCAGATGTTTTTCGGCTATATACATTAGGGAGAAGATCTGATCCATACAGCCCATTACCTCTCTAAATCCTGCCTGCACATCCCATATTTTCTCACCTGTCACTGACAATTATTTATTAACACTTACATGAAAGTAACCCTATTTCCTATTATTCAAATGCACACGCACACACTCACCCCCACACACTCATACACACACACCCACACACGCACTCACTCGACTCACCACAGCAACACTCCTCATTCTTATTTGTTTTATTTAATTTTAAGATTTTTGATTTTGTGGTTTTTTTATACATATAAGCTCCAAAAGCATAGTTGATTTAACATTATTATTGTGATACTCAAATTAGGAGCCGAAACTGTCTCTACTAAATACAGATTACTCAGTGATCTAGCTAGGAGGACAGCGGTTCACCCAACAATTCGCTGTACCTACACCATGTAATTAATAATGCATACTTTATAAATCCCTCATGTACCTACTACAAAACCTTTATGTACCTAAATAAATTATATTATGGTTGCTAGTTGCTATGCTATATTTGTGTGCTTGCTACTATGTACCTACTTCATTGTGCAAGGGTGTGCTATAACATTACGTGTAACTGATAGCCCTCTGCACCTTTCGAACAATATTGTGTGGTAACTATAATCCTACTGTGATTCCAGAGAATTCAATCGACTTTATCATATTACCGTCGGTTGAAAATTATATACATAACATACACAATATCACGCCTGTAAAGCCGAAATGACATTACGAAATTAGTGACATAAAATTACATAAACTTAACTGGCGACTTTTTCGTTGGTGACACTCCCATGGTTGACGCGGGCGAACGACTGACGGGAGCGTCAGTCGCCAAGCGGTCCAGCCGCACCGCCCGCACGCTTTTACGAAAAAATCGCCCTATAATTTATGTCGCAAATTTCAAAATGTAATTTTGACTTTATCCCCGAAGGGATACAGAGTACCTACACTACACCCACATTTCACCAATTATGTTTGTGAACATTATTTATTATCCTCAGAACTTTCTCCACACCTTCATGTATCCATCCTACTGGACCTTTGTACAGTCGACCGCTCGTCAGTGGTTCACTTTGACCTTGAGCTGTTGTTTGACCCAGAGTTTCAAAAGAATACGAGGCCAGGTCGGACTGGTTTTGTTACTATAGTTGATGGATACTAGGTAGGTACAGATGCATATTTATTACCTCCGCCGGCTCGGTAGTGGGTCCACTTGGACCCTAGAATGTCGGAAAATGACACCCTAAATCAATATGTAAATATTGATTATGCTACCCATCTCATATTATGAGTGTGTGTTAATTAAAAGAGTTGGATAAAATCCTCATAGATTTCATCGCAATAAAAAAATTCATGTTTAGTCCGCTTTATTTATTTACCTTTATAAAATCCAAGAGTGCAAATCCGGTAAATGCCATTTTAAGGACAGAGGTGGTCGATACGAGTACTATTAAACATAAAAATTGATGATTTCGAACATCCAAACTCCATTAACTCCAATATTAGTTTAATATTTTACGTACTAACATTTTCTTTAAGACTGTAATACTAACAAAATGGAACCTGATTTCCGAAATAAACGATTATTATTATTATCGTGAGTGTTCTTTTTTCTCATCTTTTAGGCTGGTTTTAGCTACATTTACGGGCCAAAGCCAAGTAAATGCAGCGTGTGGTGAATTTTATGGTGAGAGTGTACTTTCGTCTAACTGCATGAACTTCCTAACGATTCTGCATGTGTTTAGGATGGCTGCTTTCTGCAGATTAATGTAAAGGGATTCTTCTAGATCTATTAATTTTAGGCTACGGAGGAGTTGGTTGGGAATAACACCTGTCGTAGAGAGAACGACAGGAACGACATAAACTTTATCTTGTCTCCATATTCTTGTAACTTCTTCTTTGAGGTCAACGTATTTGCAAATTTTTTCAGCGATTGTTTTTTGTAGGTTATGGGTGTTGGGAACTGCAATGTCTATGAGGTAAGTGGTCTTTCTTATTTTATCCTGTAGGGTTATGTCTGGTCTATTAAAGTGGATGGTCCTATCTGTAAGTATGGCGCGATCGTAATACAGTTTATGTGTGTCATTTTCTAGGATAGTTTGTGGCGCGTATTTATAGTAGGGAGTGTTAGTGTTTTGAATGAGACTGTGTTTGAGTGCTAGTTTTTGATGGATAATGTTTGCAATCTGGTTGTGCCTGTGAGTGTAGTCAGTCTGAGTGAGGGTTATGCATGCTCCTATTATGTGTTGTATGGTTTCTGATTGAATATGGCATCTGCGGCATTTGTCGTTTGTGATGGTAGGGTCTTTAATGATAAATTTTCTGTAGTTTTTGGTGTTAATGATTTGATCTTGTATAGCTATGATAAAGCCTTCTGTTTCAGGGAAAAGTTTTCCTATTTTAAGCCACTTATTTGATGCTAATTTGTTTATGTGGGACTGCTCTAGGTCATGGGGGTGTCTACCGTGAAGGACTTTCTTTTTCCAGTTTTCAATTTTTTGGTTTTGCGGGTCCGTGATGTTTATGTCTTGTATATTTTGTTCATTTAAGTTAAGCGGGGTGTAATTAAAATCATTTAAGGTAATAGCTTTGTGAATATTACTTGTGCGAGATTTTGTGTAGAAAAATGTTTTTAACCGAGTGATTTGTTTCTGCCAAAGGTGTTGTATGTCGATTAGGCCTCTCCCTCTATTTTGTCTTTTGATCGTGAGTCGTTCGATCGCAGATTTAGGATGTAGGTTGTTGTGTTTTGTGAGTACTGCGCGTGTGGTTCTTTCTAACTGTTCAATGTCAGTTTTTGACCATTTTATTACTCCGAATGAGTACTCAATATTGGTATGGCAAAGGTATTCAAGGCTTTTATAAGATGCTTTCCAGATAGCTGCGTTTTGCAAATTGCGTTAATTCTTCTTCGGTATTCTCTATTTAGTGTCTGTTTAATTGCTGTGTGGTCTAGTCTTTTAAGTTGCTTGTATCCTAAATATTTGTATAGATCTGTGGGTTCCATAGCTGCTATTGTGTCGGTGTCACTGACTGCGTAGTTGCCGGGTTTTACTTTTCCTTTTATAATATGCAATGTCCTACACTTGTCTAATCCAAATTGCATATTAATATCTTGACTAAATGTTGTCGTCACTTCTATAAGAGATTTCATTTGTTTTTCTGTTTTAGCGTATAATTTAATGTCATCCATATATATGAGATGCGAGATAATAATTTCTCCGGTATTGTATTTAAAATTATATCCAGCCCGACACCGATTGAGTAAGTGAGACAAGGGGTTTAGAGCGAGACAAAACCAGAGAGGGCTCAAAGAATCCCCCTGGTAGATACCCTTCCTAATATGTATCTGTCGAGTTATGAGAGTGTTGTGTCGATTCTTTATCTGAAGTGTGGTTTTCCAACGTGTCATTACGATGCGCAAGAAATCTATTATTTTGGAATTCATTTTATATATTTCTAGGATTTGTATTAGCCAAGAGTGTGGGATGCTATCGAAAGCTTTTTGGTAATCTATATAAGTACAGTGTAGGCTTCTATTTTTTGTGGTAGCATGTTTATGGATAGTAGAGTCTACAATTAACTGTTATTTGCATCCCATGTGGCCCCTCCTGCATCCCTTCTGCTCCTCTGCTATCATATTGTGGTGATCAATGTGTGAGGTGATTTTATTAGTGATTGCTGATGTAAGTATTTTATAAATTGTGGGTAGGCATGTGATTGGTCTGTATTGGGAAGGCTCTGATGTGTATTTAGTTTTAGGTAGCATGTAAGTTATTCCTGTGGCAATGAATTCGGGTATGTTCTGTTCTCCTAATACTATATCTGTTAAATTTTTTGCTATGGATTTGTGTAATATCGTTAATTTTTTATACCAGAAATTTTGTATTTTGTCTATACCCGGTGACTTCCAATTATGTAATCTAGCTGTTAAATAAGTAATTTCAGACTCTGTTATCTCTTTAAATTCCATTTCATCTATTGCTCTCCATTTTGTTGCTTCTTCTGTAATCCAAGTTGCTTTATCATTGTGATGTATCTGCTCTTCCCATATGTTAGACCAAAATGTTTCCAAGTGTTCTTTTGAGGGTGTGTCTGTGTCGTTCTCTATTGTTGAGTCGGTGTGTGGTTTCTGTATATTCCTATAAAATGTTTTTTCATTTGTAGAAAATATGGCATTATCTTTTTTGCGCTGTTGTGCCTTCAAATATCTCCTAAGCCTATGGACTTTAAGTGCCAATTTCTGTTTTAATGTGTCCAAAAACTCTTCAGGTTTTCTATTATTATTTTCGTGTCTTGTGTGTGTAAAATAGTTTTGAAATATTGCTTCAACTCTTTTAACTACTCTATGTGATCTGATGCCGTTGATGTAATGTGTAAGTCTGCCACAGTCTGCTCTTAATTTTTCAATGTCTTTTTCTAGCCTCTGTTGCCATGGTGGTTTGGCAGTGTCACTTTGTATTGTGTTTCTCGCGTGTTCAGTGATTTTAAAGTTGAGTTCTTCAGAAATAACAACCGCTGTGGCATAAATAAAGGTGTGTATGTCAATCAGTTGTGTGTCATTAGATAAAAACTGTTTTAGTATATCTTCATTAAATAAATTAACTAAGCGGAAAAGGTTGGGGCTATATTTAAGTTTAGGTAGTTTTGGTCGAACAGCTAGGTCCATTCCAGAGGACTGTGTTAGTGCCGTTTTAAATTTGTCATGTATTTCTTGTATATACATATCTGTTATAGGGTTTTGATTCACGGCGGCGACTGTCTCAATATCATTTTCTAATGTTAGGGTTATAGATTCGGTTTGTGTGGATATGTGTGATGTTTGAGATTGATTGTATGGTTGAGATTCAAAATTAGGTTGTAATTGAGTGAGCGATTGTGGTTGATCTTGCAGGCTAATGTCATTTGTGTTTTGTGTGATAGTGTCATTGTTTGCAGAATTTTCTGATTCTTCCTGTAGCAATTGTATTCGTATTTCTTCTTTTATGTGGTCTATTACTTCTTGAGATAGAAGTTTATTCCTTACTATGGCTCTTCTTTGGTCTGAGATTCTTTGTTCTGTAACCGTAATTTCTGGATATTGCCGTGTAAAAAGTGCATGCAGTTGTTGTCGGTAGGTGGTCATATCGGTCTCTAATTTAGTAATGTATAAAAAGGTTCGCATGATAAATAGGTTTATATCTTTACTCCATCTCATGCGAACTCTTGCTTTTCCAGCCTTGGTGGACGCGGGTAAGAAGGCTGATACCTCCCGCGCAACATTCAAGACCGGAGTGGGTGGAACTGAGTTTAAACTAGTTATTGGGGGTGACGATGGTATGGATGGTGATGATGTTCTTGAAGGTGTATACGATACTGTGCTTGGACTGTACGGTTCTACAGGGGTGTCTGTCCTGTTTGTAAGTCTGTCACCATCGTCAATGATTTCGGCTGTAACATCTTTGGCGGTGGGAGCCCGCCTGTTCAACTCCTCACCGCTGACGGTTTGCATGCTGAGACACTTAGCGTCAGCTCCAAGTGCGCCCCGGCGATCGCCCCCGGGCAGCGGTCCTATACGTTTTCTTTTTGAACGAGTCTCCATTTTTAGGTGGGTTTCCAGAGCCACGTTAGCCACGCCAGTAATTTCTCATTCGTGTGTCCGCCCCCCACGTGATTAGATGGTCAATCAGGACGTGTGGTTGTTTAGGGAGCTTATTATTATTTTTTTTGGAAAACAAATTTTGTTTCTTAGCTCTTTGGCTAGTTTAAGCTACATTAACGGGCCCAAGCCAAGTCAATATAGCGTGTGTGGTGATCACGTAGAATTGAATGATAAGAAGAGTAATTTCATTTTCTCCATTTGCATGAACTTCCTAACTATTCTGCAGGTATTTAAAATTGCGGCTTTTTGGAGTGTTATATAAATTGAGTCTTTCAGGTCTATTAGTTTAAGGCTGTGGTGGAGGTGATTGGGTATAACACCCGTCGTGGAGACCACAATGGGTACAACGTAGACCTTTTCCTGCCTCCAAATTCTGGTCACTTCTTCTTTCAGTTCAGCATATTTACTGATTTTCTCACCTATTGTTTTTTGTAAATTGTGTGTATTAGGGACTGCAATATCTATGAGGTATGTGACTTTATTAACTTTATCTTGAAGAGTTATATCTGGTCTATTATAGTGAACGGTCCTGTTGGTTAGTATGGCGCGATCATAGTAGAGTTTGTGTGTGGTATTTTCTAGAACTGTTTGTGGTATGTACTTGTAATAAGGAGTATTTGTATCTTGTATGAGTTTATATTTGACTGCTAGTTTTTGATGGATGACGTTTGCTACCTGATTGTGTCTGTGTGTATAGTCTGTTTGTGTGAGTGTTGTGCATGCCCCTGTTATGTGTTGTATGGTCTCTGGTTGGCTGTGACATCTGCGGCATTTATCGTTTGTTATTGTGGGGTCTTTTATAATGAATTTCCTGTAGTTTTTAGTATTTATGATCTGATCCTGTATTGCAATAATAAATCCCTCGGTTTCCGGAAATAAGTTACCAATTTTAAGCCATTTATTTGACGCTATTGTATCTATATGAGATTGTTCTAGATCATGGGGGTGCCGTCCATGCAACACTTTTTTTCCAGTCTTCTAACTTTTGCTTATGTGGGTCGTGACTGCTATTGTGTTGTGTATCTATATGTTCGTGTAGGTTAAGTGGGGTGTAGCTGATATCGTTCATAACTACGGCTTTATGAATGTTGCTTGTGTGTGATTTAGAGTGAAATAGTGTTCTTAGTTTAGCTATCTGTTTCTGCCAAAGATGATGGATGTCTATAAGGCCTCTCCCACCGTATTGTAGTTTGATAGTCAGTCTTTCTATTGCAGATTTAGGGTGTAGGTTATTGTGTTTAGTGAGTGTGGTGCGTGTTGTTCTCTCTATTTGCTGGATGTCAGTTTTTGACCATTTAATCACTCCAAACGAGTATGTTAATATTGGAATCACGTAGGTGTTCAATGCTTTTATTAAATGTTTTCCGGAGAGTTGAGTTTTACATACTGCGATCACTCTTCTTTTGTATTCAGTGTTTAAGGTGTGTTTTATTGCTGTATGATCTATTTCTTTGAGTTGTTTGTATCCTAAATATTTATATAAATCCGTTGGTTCCATAGCTGTGATTGAGTCAGTATTATTAACAGGATAGTCACCCGGTTTTATTTTGCCTCTTACTATATGTACTGTTTTGCATTTATCTAATCCAAATTGCATGTTAATGTCTTTGCTGAATTCTGTCGTAGTATCTATTAAATTTTTCATTTCTTTTGCAGACTTTGCGTATAGTTTTATGTCATCCATATAAATAAGATGTGAGATTACTGTTTCTTCTGTAGTATGTTTAAGGGAGTACCCGGCTTGACTACGATGTAGTAGGTTGGACAGAGGGTTCAGAGCGAGGCAAAACCATAATGGACTCAGAGAGTCTCCCTGATAAATGCCCTTCTTTATGGATATCTGCCGAGTCGTGATAGTGTTGTGTAGGTAATTTAATTGGAGTGTAGTTCTCCAATGGGGCATGATATCCTGTAAGAAGTCTATTATTTTTGAATTTATTTTATAGATTTGTAGTATTTGAATTAACCAGGAGTGTGGAATGCTGTCGAATGCTTTTTTATAATCTATGTATGTGCAATGTAGATTTCTATTTTTTGTGCTGGCATGTTTGTGGATTATTGAATCTATAACTAGTTGTTCCTTACAGCCCATATTGCCCCTTCTGCATCCTTTTTGTTCTTCTGCTATTATGTTGTGATTTTCTATGTGTTTATTGATTTTTGTTGTGATTGCCGACGTTAGGATCTTGTATATTGTAGGTAGGCACGTAATTGGTCTGTATTGAGAATTTTGTGGAGAGTACTGGGTTTTTGGTAACATGTAGGTTATAAATTAATAAATAAATTCAGCGACGATGACGACGGTGACGATGACGGTGACGATGGTATGGATGGTGATGATGGCCTAGAAGGTGTATATGATACTGTGCTTGGACTATACGGTTCTACAGGGGTGTTTGTCCTGTCCGTCAGTCTGTCACCATCGTCAATGATATCGGCTGTAGCATCTTTGTCGGTGGGAGCCCGCCTGTTCAACTCCTCACCGCTGACGGTTCGCATGCTGAGACACCCAGCGTCAGCTCCGAGTGCGCCCCGGCGATCGCCCCCGGGCAGCGGTCCTAAACGTTTTCTTTTTGAACGTGTCTCCATTTTGAGTGGGTTTCCAGAGCCACGTTAGCCACGCGAGTAATTTCTTATTCGTGTGTCCGCCCCCCACGTGATTAGATGGTCAATCAGGACGTGTGGTTGTTTAGGGGGCTTATTATTATTATTATTATTATTTCCTTTATTTCATATATATATACATATAAATTATATTTTTAAATATTAGAATATAAAAATATAAAAACATTTAAAAATATAAAAAATAGTGGCCCACCGGTATCGGGAACAGGGTCCAAGCTACCGGTCAGGGCTCCAAAGAGAGAAACCTCCTAACAATGCGGGCCGTGTCCAAAAGTACCGCCTTCTGAATCAAGCCCTTGATCCAGCTGCCCAACGAGAGCCTCCTCAGGTGTTGGTCGAGGCTCTTGGCTATTAACCCATTGGCTGTCACGACTATCGGTACAATGATCGCTGAGTCCACATCCCACATGTCGACAACCTCGCGAGCCAAGTCAAGATATTTGATTTGTTTATCTTTCTCGGCTTTCACGAGGTTCCCGTCATGTGGGACCGTTATGTCAACAATCATTGCACGCCGCTCTAATCGATCCACCACCACTATATCAGGCTTATTGGCAACAATAGTCCTGTCAGTGATGATGGATCGATCCCAGTACAATGTGATATTTCCATTTTCGAGAACTGGGTCGGGCACATACCTGTAGTACGGCACTTCCGATTCTACAAGGCTGTATTTGAGAGCAAGTTGCTGATGGATAATCCTGGCTACAAGGTTGTGTCTATACAAGTATTCTTCGTTAGCTAGACTAGAACATCCGGAGATAATGTGTCTGATTGATTCACCCGGACGGTGGCATGCCCGACAAATGTCAACCGTGCCGTCTTTCACAATAAATCTCCGGTAGTTGTTTGTCATCATAACTTCGTCCATAATTGCACAGACAAAACCTTCGGTTTCTCCAAAGAGGTCACCGAAACGTAGCCAGGCTACGGACGCTAGTTGATCTATATCGGGTCCATGTAGGGCCCGAAAAAAGCGTCCGTGAAGCTCCTTACTCTGCCATACTTCCATGCGATCATTAGTGTCAAGCACTACTGGCTTGCGCCAGTTCTCTTTAGCCAAGGAGAGCGGGGTGAGGCCCTTGTCCACTTTGACCACATCTCGATGCATCCCCACGTCGGCCTCTAAGAAATATTCCCTGAGACTGCATATCTTGCGATTGTGGAGGGTCTTAGCATTTAAAAAGCCTCGACCTCCACATTTTCGCGGGATATACAGCCTCATAACCGATGACCGTGGGTGATGCATTCGATTTGCAGTCAGCAGTGTACGGACCTTCCTATCCAGGGCGTCGAGTTCGGTCTGAGTCCATTTGAGTATGCCAAAAGAGTACATCAAAACCGGCATGACCCAACCGTTAAAGGCGCGTACCTTGTTTCCGCCTGATAGAAGACTATTAAATACTTTTTTCAGGCGGCCAAAGAAGCGTTCCTTTAACGATTGCTTCATGTCAGTACCATTGATGCCCAATGCTTCCGACATACCCAAATACTTATAGGTTTCGGATGCAGAGAGGGTTCTAAGGTTTATGGAATCCGAGAGTTGGGTTCCGACGGATTCCACAATCAAGATCATAAAGTAATTTACAAACACAGGTCCAATAACACATAATATTCATTACCACTACCCACGCATACTCGATTTGTGTTCAAAATGGCCGACCATTATTGTTATTTTATTGTAATAATGGGTAACCTACCTATGTCAAACTACATTTTTTATCATTTCGATCAACTTGAGTAAATAATAATTATGAAGAACATCAGAAATCGAAACTTGAAAATTAAAATAAAATTGTTTTAAGGCGAAAGCGACAGGCTAGGTCGCGAAATTCAATATTTTTTACGTTTTTTGCAATTTGCAGGTCAGTAACAGGTTGTATGTTGATGTTTTCATGATTTGGATTTTACGCATGTTAACAAGCTTAATCAATTCAACAACATAAATAATACCTCAGGTCGGATACTTGACCTTGTATTGTGTAATCACCCGTAGTGTAGGTAATGTGAGCCAACGTATTAGTTCATTATGTAATATTGATTACCACCATCCACTCCTAGATATTATCATTTATTTAAATAAGTAAGCCAAACTTCCATACAATATTGTCAGTGGAATGCCTAATCTTCGTAAATCAAATACCGTACCCATTCGTAAATACTTCAAAGAACTCAACTGGGAGGAATTATTTGAGGGACAGCGTGACGTCAATGGGATGGTGCAGGTATTTTACGACATTATTAATAATACAGCTGTAGGTACAAAGGTTTATTTCTACTAAAGTACCCAAGAATAGCAAATTCCCACCATAGTTTAACCGAACTCTTAATAAAATGTTAAATTCAAAAAATAAAATCAGAAAACTATACAATATTTACAAAAACCCATTTGATAAAATAGAATTAAAAATAATTAGTAAACGGTGTGATGACCTTGCAACTGTCTATATGTATAAAGAACTTGGAAGACGAACTCACAAATAACCCCAAATTGTTTTGAACTATGTATATAACATCACGTCACGACCCTTTGGAGCCGAACAAAAAGAACAAAAGCCAGGAAGAACGCTCAGCATAAACGAAGGAATAGGGTAAGCAGGAAATGTGGCTGTTACTTTAGTAAGTATATTGTGGTGTCTTACGACTTCCATGCGAACGAAGTCGCGGGCAGAAGCTATGGATGAATAATGGCGGTAGTATGAATGCAAATAAAATGAAAATATATTTATTTTACCCTTTTGCGTCTTTTCAGCAAGAGAGAACACACATATATGGTTTATGCACATATTATATTTTCAGCGAATTTAAGTTGCCTACTTTTTGGATAGGTGTAGACGGTGTAGTAATACCTATTTTACACAAATTTCGCAGTAGACTGAAGAGCGGGTAGTAACCAAAATTGCCTATCTTCAATTTAATTTTTCTAAAAATTTATAAGACTTAGGTTTAAAATAAAAATAATATGAGTAACTACATGATATTTTGAAACTTTTTGTGGAACAGAAACACAAAATGTTAAAATTTTCTCGATAAAATAACATCACGAAGTTACCCCAAATTTTCACGTTTTTTCAATTTGTACTTAATATGCTAATGACTAATAGGATATTTTTTTAATGATTATTTGTATTAAGACAAGGCGAAAAAAGTTGTGCCGGCATTTTTTGAAATTCCTTTTGTTTTTGGTATTATTACGACTACAAGCTTTAAGCACTTGTGGCAGCGCGCACGACCTCCGCGCGCGCCGCACAACATCACACTGGAGCCTCGGCTTTTTTTTTTTTTTTTTTTTTTTCTTTTGAAGGGCAACTCGCAGTTTTGACCACTGGGGGTCGTGGCTGCTTAACCGGTCTGTCCTGTGGTTGCCTTTCGGATTTTACTCTAAAAGGCCTCCAGCCAGGAGCGGAAAAATTTAAAACTAAACTTAAATGTTAGATGACCGAGGAGCCTCGGCTGCGCGCCACCTATATTTATAACTTCGGCGCTAAACGGATCTCACTAATAGCAATGTCTGCGCCCTGTATTTTTGTGCTACGCTCCTATTGGTGGATCCATTCTTATTGGAATGTACACCTAGCACTTTTACCACCCTGTTAAATAGTATGTAAGTAGGGTTAATATTCAATAAACAAGATCACTATATCTAACAACCTGGTGTTTTACTTATCGACTACCTAAGCTGCCTAAGCGCCAAAGTGGTGACCCCGAACGAAGCAACCGCAACAAAACTATGCCGAGTGACACCGAACAACCCGGTATGGAGTCAGCAAGAACCAGCTCAGCGCAACCCCAGGATGTTTCGCTATCATCACAGCACATCGATGGTATCTCACTATCCTTGCGAGTACCACCTTTCTGGCGCGACAAACCAAGATTATGGTTCATCAGTTTTGAAGCAGCCACTCGCGATCTCAAGAAAAGCGAATCACAGAAGGCACAGATGGTCATCGCCCAGTTACAAAAAGAAGATATTGAGCAAATATGTGACCTGTTGTACAACCCATCTCCCGATCGTCAGTACACCGTCATAAAGGATCGTCTTATTTCTGCCTACGAGGAGTCAGATGGCAAGCAGCTACAAAAGTTACTCTCCGACATGGAACTAGGAGATCAGAAACCCAGCCAATTACTCCGTCGCATGCGAAATCTCGCTCACAACAAGGTGCCGGACAACACACTACGGCTTATGTGGGTGAACTTACTACCCGCACACGTCCGCTCAGTGCTTGTAGTAAGTGACACTATAAGTAAGGATACAGCACTCGAAGAACTGGCCAAGCTCGCCGACAAGATGCTTGAACAAACAGCCGAAGCATCAGCAGTATCCGTGGCATCAGTGTCAACATCCCAGCAAGCACAAAACACACCTGTAAGCATGCAGAATCTCGTCGAAGAGATAAAGAAATTACATTTGGAAATCGCCGAACTCAAGACGTCATACCACCACGACCGCTCGCGCTCGTCGTCACGGCGACACTACGGCCGCGGGCGCAGCTCTAAATCGCACCGAGCGCATTCGACGTCTCGAACCCGTTCTCGCTCAACTACGCCAGCGGGACATTGTTATTATCATCGGCAATTTGGACAAAATGCAAAGCGGTGTACAACACCGTGCAGTTTTATCAACACTATGAAGACGGAAAACTAAAAGAGGCGTTGGCAGTGGCGGATCCAAACGTCGATAACAAGTCATACCGCCTATTTATCACAGACAAGACGACATCCACGAGTTTTTTGGTAGATACGGGTGCCAATATATCCGTCATACCAAAAAGGAAAGGAACCAAATCAACACCGCTACCATATCAACTTTACGCCGCAAACAACACCATAATACCCACATATGGTGAGAAAACATTGGAACTCGACCTTAATCTTCGCCGACCATATAAATGGAAGTTCGTAGTAGCCGCAGTTTCGAAGCCAATAATAGGAGCAGACTTTCTCGGCTATCACAATTTACTGGTCGACTTACGAAGCCAGCGACTTATCGACAATGTAACGAAGCTCACCACCAAAGCAACTGGCCGCTATACTAGTATGCCTACTGTCAGCAGCATCAACCCACAGCAAACATTCCACGACATTCTCGCCGAATTCCCTGGAACTACACGCCTAACTTCAATGAAACTTAACCCGAAACATAAAGTGGAACATTTCATTGAAACAACCGGCCCAACTATATACTCCAGAGCAAGACCAATACAACCGCACCTGTATGAACGAGCAAAGAAAGAATTCGCGAACATGATCAGTCAAGGCCTGTGCAGACCCAGCAAAAGCCCTTGGTCCAGCCCATTACACATCGTGCCAAAGAAAAACGGAGACTTGCGAGCATGTGGAGATTATCGACGTCTCAATGCCGTAACGAAACCAGACCGCTATCCCGTTCCAAGAATTAAGGACTTCACGTACCAGCTCGCCGGCAAGCAAATATTCACCACGCTTGATTTAAACCGAGCATACCAACAAATGAGGTATTCCATGAAGCACACCCAAACGAAGCACACCCAAACGAAGCACACCTAAAGTATTCCACTTAGCACACCCGTAGGTGGGCTTCAAATAAAAATTTAAAATAAATAATTTCCTATTCCACGAAGCACACCTACGAATATCACTCGCATAGTGCGGGGACTAAGAAATAAAAATGTCGATAGGAGAAAATATTTATTATTTAAAAGACTAACTTAAATTTCTAACATCATTCAGTTTCATTATAATAATGTGACACAATATTTGTCATTTTTGTAATCTTACTATTTAAAATCACAAATTGTTTCATAATTATCTTTCCGAAAAAAATATTATTTTTTATTTTTTAACTATTTTTCTATTATGTTCCTTTTTTGTATTCTTAATAAAATCACAGATTGTTTCATAATCATGCAATAAAAACTTGGAAAAAACAAATATCAAAAACATTGTAAATATAGTTTTCTATAGAGATCTATACATAATTAATAGATGGGTTAAAATTTCTACTACTTTATACGTTATAAGAAAACTTCAACATAGATCTCTATGATCTATGTTGAAGTTTTCTTATACCTGTTGAGTGGATATTAAAAATACTCTACTTTAATATAAACAATCACAGATTCTTTCATAATTACAATAAAAAATTGGGCAAATATCAAAAACATTGTAAATAAAGTTTTCTATAGAGATCTATACATAATTAATAGATGGGTTAAAATTTCTACTACTTGGACCTGCCATCGGCTCCATTATTTTGTTTGAATAAATTGCACGAAAAACAGAAAAAATAACAATAACAAGACCGGCGCACAATTGCATACACTCAGCCCGTGACGTCGCGATAGTGTAATGAGAACTAAGCATGTAAAAAGTTCCGGAAACGCTCGGCTAAATTCGGGTTGGCTCGGGAATGCAGTGGCGGGCGCACGCGTTGACTATTAGCCCATCATGTATACGTCTTATCTATGGGATTTATATATGAACACTATGAAAATGACAAGTATTGTATCACATTATTATAATGAAACTGAACGATGTTAGATATTTAAGTTAGTCTTTTAAATAATAAATATTTTCTCCTATCGACATTTTTATTTCTTAGTCCCCGCACTATGCGAGTGATATTCGTAGGTGTGCTTCGTGGAATAGGAAATTAATTATTTTAAATTTTTATTTGAAGCCCACCTACGGGTGTGCTAAGTGGAATACTTTAGGTGTGCTTCGTCTGGGTGTGCTTCGTTTGGGTGTGCTTCATGGAATACCTCCAACAAATGCCCGTACGTGCCGAAGATGTGGAAAAGACTGCAATCATCGCACCATTTGGACTATTTGAATTCCCGAGAATGTGCCCAGGTTTAAAGAACGCAGGACAAACCTTCCAGCGATTTATTCATGAAGTACTGCGTGAACTTGACTTCGTGTACCCGTTCATCGACGATCTATTACTAGCTTCGGACGATGAAGAAACACACAGACAGCACCTACGAACAGTGTTAAGAAGGTTGGACGAGTATGGCATAACAATAAACCCAGCAAAGTGTGTATTTGCCCAACGGGAAGTAATATTTCTCGGCTACAAAGTATCAGCAGAAGGCCTCACACCGCCTAAAGATAAGATCAAGATAATCAGTGAATATCCCAAACCAAAGAACATCGAGGAGCTACGAAGATTCTTAGGAATGCTCAATTTCTATCGAGACAGCATACCTAACGCAACCGCCATTCAAGCACCACTACATACTTACCTGCACAACACAAAGAAGCGAGACAAAACATTGATACAGTGGAACGAAGGTACATCTCAAGTTTTTGAAAACTGCAAGAAATGTATCACAGAAACAATTAGTTTATCGCACCCACATCACTCAGCCCACTAGGACTGATGTGTGATGCATCCGATCGATGTGCAGGCGCCGTTCTACAGCAACATGTCGAAGGAAAATGGCAACCTCTTGGCTATTTCTCCAAAAAATTCACACCGGCTCAGCAAAAATACTCAACGTACCACAGAGAACTTCAAGCAATTTACATGGCTATCAAGCACTTTAGGAAAATATTTAAAGGACATGAACTCATCATATTCACTGACCACAAGCCACTCCAGTACGCCATGCAGAAAATCTCATCAGACACAGAGATACCGCGCCGACAAAGACAACTGTTATTCATCAGTGAATTTACGAACGACATACGTCACATAAGCGGGCGAGACAATGTTGTCGCCGACGCATTATCACGTGTCGAAGCAATCAGCTGTTCGAACCCGATCAATTACGAAGCACTCGCTCAAGCGCAAGAAAAGGACGAGAATATAAAAGAAATGATGAAACAAACAAACATCCAAATGAAGAGAGTAATGCTACCTGGTACTTCTCAGCATATCTACTGCGAATCCTCAACCAACGACGTTCGCCCATACCTACCACTGCAGTTCCGTATTAACGCTTTCAACGCTATCCACGGACTCAGCCACCCCGGTATACGAACTACGAGGAAGCTCATACAGAGAAGGTACTTCTGGCCATCCATGAACACAGACGTTAAGACATGGGTTCAAATATGCGTCGCGTGTCAACGATCCAAAATCCAACGTCATACATCAAGTGCCACAGCTACGTTCGAACAGACGCACCGCTTCGAACAAATTCACGCGGATATCGTCGGACCCCTAACAATATCGCCAACTGGTCATCGCTACGTAATCACAATAATCGACCGTGCTACACGCTGGCCTGAAGCGCACGCTGTGTGCGACATAACAGCCGAAACTGTTGCCACGGCCATTTATGAAGGATGGATCACAAGATTCGGCTGCCCAGCGAGAATAACAACGGATCAAGGTCGCCAATTTGAAAGCCATCTATTCACCGCACTCACCAGATTATTTGGGATACAGAGGATACGAACTACGCCGTATCATCCCCAGAGCAACGGCATTATAGAACGCTGGCACCGCTGTATGAAAACCGCACTCACAGCACGTCTCAGTTACAGTAACTGGATGGAAGAATTACCTACCGTATTGTTGGGGCTGCGTGCCGCAATCAGAACCGACACGGATGTAAGCGCAGCAGAATTAACATACGGTCAAAATCTACGCCTACCCGGTGATCTCTTCGTGACGTCACAAGCAGTAACAATGGACAGTAACTACGTTGAGAAACTACGATCATCAATCGGAAACATACGTCCGATACATGCACAGTCGCATAATACCACCCGCCCTGTGTTTGTACATCGTGACCTTGCAACATGCAAACAAGTGTTCGTGCGAGTTGATGCCGTGAAGAAACCCCTACAGCCACCCTACGACGGTCCATACGCAGTATTACACAGAGATAGCAAAACATTTACGCTACAACTACCCGGAAGAGTAGCAGTAATCTCGATCGACCGACTGAAGCCTGCTTTTACCATGTGTGACGCAGAAACCGCCCCCGCCGCCGCAACCGCTGTCGCCGCAGCGAAACAACCTACGAGTACAACCTCAGATGTAAACAAAACATCGCGGTACGGCCGAGTCATCAAACCACCGGTACGCTTCGCTTGAGGGGGAGCACTGTGGCAGCGCGCACGACCTGCGCGCGCGCCGCACAACATCACACTGGAGCCTCGGCTGCGCGCCACCTATATTTATAACTTCGGCGCTAAACGGATCTCACTAATAGCAATGTCTGCGCCCTGTATTTTTGTGCTACGCTCCTATTGGTGGATCCATTCTTATTGGAATGTACACCTAGCACTTTTACCACCCTGTTAAATAGTATGTAAGTAGGGTTAATATTCAATAAACAAGATCACTATATCTAACAACCTGGTGTTTTACTTATCGACTACCTAAGCTGCCTAAGCGCCAAACACTTACGACGTTTTAAGTCCGTGGAAGAAGTCATCTTCCGTCGCACGTTGCGGGAACTTCAAGCATATTTTTGTTTCACAAATCAGTCGTCATCGCTCTGTTGAGACGAGAGGACTGCGCTTGATTTTTCTGCTGCTTTGGGATTTAATTTATTTTCGTAAATAATATTTTCGTAATTTATCGCATTTTAGGAACGAAACTGTGAAATAGAAAACATGAAAAAATCACTAAAACCACTTCCGAAACGATTATTAAAATCATTAAGAATTGATAAACTAAATAAATACCACGGCTAAACTATACAATAAAAATATTATAACAATTGGTATACTATCCGTATGAAAAATATCATGTCCCGTGCACACCGTTTCGTACTTGTGTCTGCAATAAACCCTATTTTAGTTTCCCGATTTATTTATTTTGTAAACTCTAATAATAGGTATAATAATATTATTAGAGTTTACAAAATAAATAAATCGGAAAACTAAAATAGGGTTTATTGCAGACACAAGTACGAAACGGTGTGCACGGGACATGATATTTTTCATACGAATAGTGTTCTCGTGACTAGATCCTTTTTTATGGTGGGGATGAGTAAAGATTGTGACGGATCACAATGTTTGGGACTGTCGGCTTGCTTTTCATAGCTAAAGTTTCAACAGTTACAAAAGAGGAACCTAATAAACTTTCGACTTTCTTTGGCACCGATATAAATAGATGCCAATCTTTTTCTACTCGCGCTCCACGCAGGGTAGGTTTCCATGACACATGCCATTAGACTTTGCACAATACAGTGCAAAATCTACCATACCAATATTATTTTTTACTTGGTAACACTGTTGCTAACTGCTTTTGCACGATCCTGCCAAGCAATATCCACGATATACCATTATATGTTTTTACTTGGTTAATACTGGTTTCCACAAAGACGTCGCGAGGTCCAACTTGTACAAGGCCCTAAATAAAATTTGGTTACATTAGAATTTAAACTAGTTCCAAAACATGACTATGATCTAAGAATCTGAATTGAAGCTTAGCGCATAGTATAGGCAAAATAAACAGATGTTTTACCTACTGAAGAATTTCATTGAAAATAAAGGGACTGGACAATGATCATACTTCGTCTAAATATTGTATTTGAAAAACATTCGAGGTACCTATTTGTGCTGTGAGACCTTGCTTCTTGCCAAATTTCATGATTCTAGGTCAACGGGATGTATCATATGGATTTTAATTTATTTGCGTGTCTTTCAATTCGGAATCGAAAAGGGCAATGCCCATCACCCATACAAAAAAATGCCTAAAATGAACAAAAATGAAATAAAAGCCAAATTGCACTACAAATTGTAGGAAACCCAATGCAATTTCAATAATTATCAAAAAACTAGGTAGAAGCCAGTTCCAAACATTTTTGTACAATATAGGTTAAGTCAAGGTCAAGGATTAATATGCAATAATTAAACAACAAAAAAGCATTTAAATGTTTCATGCATCATTTAAAAAAAAATATCATCAAGAAATGCAGGAGGATAGATATTGGATTAGTACTGGGCCCATGCTAAGTACCATACATAGTATGGGCAAAGATACCAATGGTTCGCCGTTTAAATGATGACCACATATTTGTGAATTTTTTGGTACATAATGATAATACAGTCCTTGAAGAGCCACACCTTTAATGAAAGAGTACTACTTGTCTGTCTCTCATATTACATCCTGGATAGAAAACATGGCTTTCGAGTGTCGACTGCTCTTCCATAATTAAGTAACAAGGTGATGAATCTCATTTGAGGAACTTTTTTCTTTTTCTCATTTGAGGAATCTCTATACTTATAGCTTGTGGTGTTGTCCATGTCTGTATTAAATAACGTACTTCATCATTTTGCACTGATAAGAGAATACGTCTCATCCTTGCAATATCGAGATAGCAATTAAGACAGTGTAGGTTTCTATCCATTTGTTTAAATATACACTGGGCACAAGTCCAAAACAACAGCAGCGTCGTATATAAAGCAGGTTCAGGTCCGTCGTCAAAAAGCCAAATCGTCATTTAGGCGGATCCAATGTAAGTCCGTGTTCAAAAATGGGTATTGTGTGCAGAAGTATAATCAAAATCCTTTATAAATGGCCACAGTCGTTGTTAAATATCATAAAAAACAATCCGTAATTCCGCAAAAACATGAATCAAGTAATATAAAAGGTACTCTGTGTCAACTATACAAACGAAAAAATGAAAACCAGTAATGTCAAACTGTCAGTAAGGCAAAAGACATGTGATTCATACAGCCTACGATACTTTTTCTATTTTGAAAATAAGTTGATTTTTAATTAACATTGACATGCATATATTATTTTAATTAGATTTAGGGTACATATAGGTCGAGTTATATTAAATTAATGATAACTGTGCACTAATTCTATAAAATAGTTCGTTAAGGATTATTTGACGATTCCTGTTTGGCTGAATGTCAAATAAACACTAACCTCCAATAAAAAAATAAGAATGAAATATACGGATATCAAGTTAAATATTTTAAAAATTATTATATTTTTACCCTAGATAAACAAACTTGAGAATTATTTCATTATACATTATAAATTCAAAATAGAATTATGGACTATTAGTAGTTTCTGTCCATTTCAGGCATTTTTCGGGCGTTCCCCTTTATAGGCCGTATCTTGAAGTAACATTTAGTCTTTATTTCATTTAAGTCGGTCTACTCTCCAATCTAACATCCCACCAGCATCGGTAACAGATTCACGGACATACAATAATATTGAATAATATACCTACTTGTACACAGAAATCATACATAGGTACATTGAATAAAACTGTTTATTCTGATTATTTTGCGTATACACACTACACACAAGATTCAAATTCAAATGCCTACATATACGGCGGGCGAAAAGTTTCTGCTGGCGGAAAGGAATTGTGTTTTGTTTTTGTTGTGTTTGATGAGAGGGGTAGGCAAAGAGGCGCGGGTGAAACCTATTTTTTTTTCTGTCTTGCTGCGCCCTCTGAAAGCTCCGGCAAACAGGCGCAACGCGACAGCGTGACACAAAGGCACTGCTCGTCGCGCGACAATCGGTGTCTTTGTGTCGCGCTGTCGCGTCTCGCCAGTGTGTACGTGCCTTGACACGGTTGATCGACCTCAATATATACCTAATTAAAGATATTTGCCACAAACTTATTGCATAAAATAGCTGCTGTAACAGATTTTTCTTAATAAATTCGAACGCGTTAAGTTGATGTAAATTACTGAATTTAATGACGTGATTTGCAACATCCCGTCGAGACAGCTAATGTGTCAAATCTTATCGAGCAAAGGGTTATTGAAGGCCTGAGCCTATCTGAAGTACCTGAAATATCATACTATCTCCTACTTAGTCAGATTTAAAATAGATTCTGAAATAAAAACATTTTAAGTAAATAAAGATTATGGCACACTAATCCAGAGTTGTAACAATGGCCGCTCAATTCAGTTTAAAGCATTTGGACACGAACCAAATTCTTATTGCAGGCTAAGATATGACGGTGGCCATTATACATTCCAGCGCAGTGTAACTACAGTGCGCGCAAAATAAGTCTGCACGCGTGTTTGACATTCAAGACTATATCCCTGCCAGGAATTTTAATCACTTTCGGTATAATAATAATAATAATAATTTTATTTCAGAAATCGAATTCCACATAAAATTGTTAGTAAAGCTTAAAACTATGTTAGTAACTTATACCTACTTATTCAAGTTAACTATTTATCTTACATTAAAAAGGACACCACCAGAACTGTGTACCTTATTCCAGTGCCCCACAATAGGACACTCAACCCTTTGTGTTATGGTGTTTAGAAGGTCGTTGATGCTGCCCCGCACACGACGCGTCAGTGAGGCCACTCTCTTGCGCACTATTGCTCTAAAGCAGTCGGTGTTGGCCTCTGCAAACATCCCCGATGCACTACAGTACCGAGGCAACCCCATCAGCATCTAAATCCATTATTGTAGAGGATCCGCATCCGATAATGATAGCGATAATGATTGGAAAACACGGAACACAGCACACTCTTGACACCTGATATAAACGTCGAGCAAACGATTGTTTCCGATTTTGGTCGCGCGCAGTCGTATCTTGCACGTACTATGTGTATTTTTTCGTTATTAATATTATTTCCAACTTAAAAAAATAAGTACATCTAGTATTTTTAGTTCACTCTTAGTGTAGTAAAAACCACACCGATTTGGAATAATGGTGCTGATGCGAACAATACTTAATTTTGTTCTTCAGTGTATATGAAACCGTAAAGAACATGTTTATGAAACGGTTGCATGACAGAGGTTACTAAAACACGAGTGTTTTAATAGTTATGTATAGTTTCATACACTCATCGTCATCCTCAGCTTGACAACACCCACTGCTACGCATGGGTCTGTCTTTCCGTATGCCAATCCCCACGCTCATGTGCTAGTCTTATCCAGATTGTGCCCGCGATGGCTACAATGTCGTGTGCCCACCTCGTCTTCCAGTCCTCGGACGCCACTCGGTCACAGCCTTACTCCACTTGTCACCACTGCACCTTCCCAAGTGTCCTGCCCAACTCTAAAAAGACATCCATCCATTCCATCCATCCAATGGAGGATCCATTTGATTGGATTGGTCCATTTGAGTACCAAACTTCGTTTTCCGATATCGAAGACCTTCTTACGTCGTCAGATTTCAACGTTTGGAACTTGATTCATACACTACTTTTTCGGAACTAATACAATTTTACCATAAACACAATAGACAATGTTGTAAAGATAAATATGGCTCCCGCACCAACATTCTCGTGCGGGGGTACGCGCCACAGCAGCCTCCACCGCAGATAACCCTAAAATCATTAAAAACTGTACTTTAATGGAGAAAAAAACTAACTTTAAAGCATTATTTGGGTAGGGAAAGCGTGATTTAAAACTTTTTAATTGCCACCAGGAATTGCTCAGCACGAGCCCGGAGTCTGGATTTGTACCCGATTGATGCCTAATGTAGCGAAATAAAAAAGAAAATTCATCACGAAAGTGACGAAATTTCTTTTTTTTTTATACTAATAAAGTATACATGTTAAAAAATCGAATCAAAATAAAATACAAAATGTTAAAATTAAATATTAGGTTTTAAAACAGTTGCAGAACAGGTAAATTGGCCTAAAGGAAAAGAGAGTACTAGAGAACTTAGGAATATGGAATGGTACATTTTTATTACATATTTGGTTTCCGAACTAGGTAATCGATTGCAATCGGTTTTTAGGCTCGTGGGCGCTAAATTACGTAAACGTTCAAATTAATATTTATCTTCTATCTATTCTATATATATATATAAATGAATCCCTATTTCTCTTGGTCACGCCGTAACTTGAGAACGACTTTACCGATTTCATCCATCTTTTTTTAAATAGTTTTCTAATACTTTGTTGAAGGTTCTTACGGAAATAAAATTACGAAAGTTGCGAGATTTATGCCGGTGAAACCGCTGGGTGCAGCTAGTTTTCTTACAAAGATTACTTAAGTTATCCCGATAGAAAAACAGTCATAGTTAAAGATCAACTATCATTCGAAAGTAAAACCTACAAATATTAACCAAAACCAAAATCAAAATATTTTTATTTCACATAAACCTACATGGGCACTTATAGTAATAGTAATAGTCCATTTATTTGTCAGAATATTGTTACAGAGATGTTACATAATTTTTACAGAACATAATATTCTGCCGTTTCCAGCGTACAAATACATTTTCAGGTGTTGGTTACATTCTCACATATCAAATCGAATTACATGAATTAGGATAATATTTAAATTGCAAATTAGTGAAATGTTAGTAAAAGAAATTTAATGTCAAAAGGATTGAATTAAGTCAAAGTGATAATACGAAGAGAATAATACAGATAATTCCTATTATTTAAGTCTACTTTTCATTCATAAAATCATTAGTCGAGTAGTAGCATTTACTTATGAGATAATTGAATAATTTACATTTATGAAACGTCAGAAGCTAGGTGCACGGCTCCAATTGGTCGTTTCCTATGGAGAAGAGCCGGCAATAAATTCAACGGTTACTCTTTTAAAATAAGTCGCTTTTACAATGTTTTCAAATTAGTGTTAATAGGTATGGGAGGGCAGTGTAGGCCTGTCAACAAGTAACGATTAATATAAAGGGGATGGTTACCTGGATGCTGACGAACTGTTGTGTCGAAGAACAGCACGCCTCAACGGAATCGCAAGTGTCACGGGCAGAAAGGAATTGCCAGTCTCGAACTCCATGGATTCTATGCGGCTGGTAACAGCGACCAAACACCTCGCAAACCTCGTGGGTAGTCCGGTACCCTGGAAAAGGGGCGGAAGCAACCCTTTTTAACTGGTTCAACACCAGCACCCTAATTACGTAACACTCTATCTATCACAATCTGAATAATTTTAAAGCCTATTGCTAATCCATTGCTTCATATGTTTGAAAAAATTGTCTGCTCAACAACATAAATAACGCAATGAATGTTGTTGAACTGTCAAAATGAAACCCATTCCTACTGTTAGTGTGTCACGTAATTACCCCGCTGGTTCGAAGAAATATTACACCATTTGTGTAAAGATAAAAACTTGAGTGACTGTGAACCAATTGCGGCAATAAGATTTGGTAGAATAGAATAGAATACTCGTTATTATGTACAGTCACGAGCACTAATATGTCAACACTTGACAACTTTCAATTGCGATGTTTTTGTGATATAATGAATGCAACGTTAAAATACGATATATAAGGTCTTTACCTATGAAATTGCCGTTCTGCAGTACTGGCCATTTCAAATCAAAATAATTTTTGTTTGGCTATGAATTCTAATTTCAAATTAATTTTATTTTAAAAACATGGATTTTTTTTTCTAAAAGTAGTCATTTCTTTATTGATTAGTGTTACATTTTCATCGCATTTCAATCTTTTTCGTCATCATGGATACGTTAAAAATTCGAGTAATTATGGAATATGAGTACCGTCGTGGCAGCAACGCGGCACAAGCGGCACGCAACATCAACGACGTTTACGGAGCTAACTCTACAAACCAACGCACCACCTGTTATTGGTTTGCTCGCTTCCGTTCTGGAAATTTCGACCTGAAAAATGAACCTCGCGGTCGTCCGAAGACTTTGGTCGACAATGACGAATTAAAGGCGATTGTGGAAGCTGATGATACACAATCTACGGCTGAATTAGCAGCAGCTTTCGACGTTAGCGTCAAAACAATATTGGTCCATTTGCGTCAAATTGGCAAGGTAAAAAAGCTTGACAAATGGGTGCCCCACGAACTCAATGATCGCCAGCGCGAAGTACGCGTCGAGACGTGCCTTGCACTGCTCAACAGACACACAAATGAAGGAATTTTGAACCGCATTGTTACCTGCGATGAAAAATGGATTCTGTTTGATAACCGTAAGCGCTCAGCAAGTTGGTTGGATCCTGGTTCAGCACCTAAACAATGCCCTAAACGAAAACTTACCCCTAGAAAAGTGATGGTCACTGTTTGGTGGTCTAGCGCCGGTGTGATTCATCACAGCTTCTTACCAAACGGGGTGAGCATTACTGCAGATGTGTACTGTGAAGAACTGAACACAATGATGGAGAAGCTGGCGCATCTCCAACCAGCATTGGTCAATCGCTCGTCTCCGCTGCTCCTGCACGACAACGCGCGACCTCATACTGCACAGCAGACGGTCTCCAAGTTGCAAGAACTGGGGTTGGAAGCTCTCCGTCATCCGCCCTACTCACCAGACCTTGCGCCTACAGACTACTACTTTTTCCAGAATTTGGATAACTTCTTGGCGGGAAAAAAATTTAATACCCGAGAGGCAGTACAAAATGCCTTTGAAGAATTTGTTGCCTCCCGTCCAGCTGATTTCTTTAAGAAGGGCATCAATAAACTGCCACTGCGATGGCAAAGATGCATTGATTGCATGGGTGATTACTTCGATTAATACAAATAAAAAATTCATGAAAAAAATTCGTTTAAATTTTTTCATACAAAACGGCAATTTCATAGGTAAAGACCTATTATTACATAAACCTATGGTTTCGAAAATACTATATTCGTAACAACATAAAATTTCATAAAAAAATTAAGGAGAAAATCGATTTTGAATTTAGCCAAGTGTATATATATTTATGCTCGTGCCTGTACACCATAAAAATTACAGATATAAATGTATCAATTATTATTGTATTATTATTATTACATACGAAAGAAAGTGCTTGACTCAAATAGGATTGGTTAGACAGAAATCTATAAAAATTGACTTGAAACCGTTTCTAATATTCTGCAACTGAAGTTTTTTTCAATTATTAAAAGGGGCTTTCTTTACGTCAAAATTTGAAAGAATTCAGAATGAAAATTGATAGCTAGTTATATGAAATAGGTTGCAACCGCAGAGGTCACGTTACAACAACCGCAGAGGTCACGTTGCAACAACCGCAGAGGTCATGCTGCACTTATTACATAGGCCTTAAACAAAACTGGCAAATTGTAGGTGTACACATCTGTCTAACACTTCGGGAATTACGGGATACGCGGATTTGGGGAAAGTTTTTTTATTATTGTACCATTTTTGATTTCATATTCTTTTTCTTTTCGAGACGATGCCAATGTCAAAATATTTTATAATGTCTGATGAGTTGGACCCAGTACGTGACCTCGCCAATTGTGGCATCAGTGATGTTTTTGAGATCCTCAGAAGTGCAGGTGCAGGAAAAACTATAAGGTGGGAGTGTAGATAAAAATAATTATGATGTTGAACACAAATCATGGTGGTATATTATGTGGACTTGTTCGTATTACATAACAGTCTGATATTTGGTTTAAAATCCAGATTAATTTACGCACCATTTGCACGAACTAGCATCGTGAAATCTTTTATTGCTTCAAACAGCCTCTGAAAACTACAGGATTTTCTAGGATTATTGAAAAGCCGTAGGCATAGTCCTTTTTGCTTTGAAATTCAGCTAGAAAATTACGTCCCAAAGCGATTTAACAGAATGATCAGTAAAATGTAAACACGCCATCCCTTTTGAGAGCCGGGTGAGAGCCGGGAGCCGTACATCATAACGAGCGGACATGGTCATTAATATTTGATTACGTCGCGATCAGTCCAGCCGGCAGTCGATTACTGCCAGGAAATGGTCCGCTAACACATCCCACAGGAAAGTACCGAAGGACCAGTAATTAGGCCCGTTTAGAAACTTTTTTACTTCCTTAAGAAAAACTTCAAACTGCGGTCTCTGAGTCCAAAGTCCAAACATAATCGTTTGCGGAGCTGGACCTTTACAGGGCAAGTGAAAGAGATAATTAACAATTGCACCAACATGATTTAAAATTACTTGACCCTTCCCGTCACTTTGCGTCTGATATTTACGAAGAGAAGAGTATGATTCGGAAGTCGGTCAATCACAAAAATGAAGCTACTTGCCCATTCCAAAGCGCAAGAGGTACCTATGGAGAAGAACGGGCAAGAAACTTCACGGACACTCTTAAAGATGTCAAAGTCTATGTCCCTTCGAAACATTGAGCATACATTTTGTGAAAGTGGTATTAAGTCAAGTTAGACGCTACGCAGCTCTCGTACCCAATTTTTCATACGAAGAATACGTTAGTTGCATCATTCTGATTCGTTTGGGGTCATTATTAAGTGTCATGTGGAATGGTCCTTCTCCACCCATCTATCTATTGGTTGTCAGTCACGACGTGTCCTCTGCCGTCAGATTAACGCAAACCGGTTTACGTGACGGCGTCAATTTGACGCCTGATGATGCGGTGGCTCCTTATTTGATAGGTAAGGTTTAGTTGCAAATGGCCCGGACATGGGTATAATATTAATGTAAGGAGGAAAGCTTGATCGAAACCGCGGACCGTTTCATGTGCGTCGTTTTTGTTACAAAAAGGATGTCTATCCCTATTTCATTAGTAGGAGGTGGCAATGGAATTTCATTTAGGGAGCACAATCTCTTTGAAAAGAAAAAAGTAGTATTCATTCTACTTTTACACACGGTAACGTAATATACGAAGTTTATTAAATAAAGTCGCTCTTGATTACGAAACACACCTAGGTGAGCATTTATTTAAAGCTAGAAATTAAGACACCATAATAATAAAAGTTTTGATGGTATACTTAAGAGTAACTTTCCCTAGAGTGAGCAATTTTTTAAACTACCTTTATTATATTTTCCTAGACAGTAAAAAAACCTAAGTATCAACATAAATAGACTTATTCATTCGAAGATCAATATAAAATGAAAACTGAATAACATCACGTTCAGCTTTTTAAACTCTGATTTACATTTCAATTTAAAGACTTGCAACAAATCCAAAATGCTCTTGATTATCTTCATTAAATCAACTTCAATCCAGTTTAGAAACATTTGCCTAAATTACTCGCTAAGTTAGAATTAAGTTGTTTACCTGCCTCTAAGTACGACTTATCGATGAGGGCCTACTTAAGTAGGTGCTCACTTAGAGTGCTTATTTACGTGTACATAAACAGAGTAGTGTTTTTTTTTTTTTATCTTGGCTATTTTGTGATTATTAGTTGAATTCGGCTAGCCCTTCCCTTTTAAGGGTTATTATTAAAGACGAATAAGAGGGTACGCCAAAAAAATGGATACAACATTCTGCTTCACTAGTCTTATCTATCAGTTTTCTAGAATGGTGCTAGTGGCTATGGAGGAATAGACACTATCATCACTGTCACTTTTTTAAGTAGATTTCGATAAATTTCTAGAGGTGGACTGATGAGATGGTAATAAGGGGTAGCTATGCATCATTGAGCAATGTTGCAAGTCATAAAACTACCGATACACGATTGCCTACGTAAGAATACATAATTAAGGGCACTACCGAATTCTTGACGAATGCCCTTTATAACGCGCGGACAAATAGTTTTGATAATGAAAATCTATGGAAAAATAAAGTAAAATGCGCCACTCTTTGAAAATTTTACACTGACTGTCTAAGATGAAAACCAGAGCACCCTATTAAATCAAAATCCATAGCCGGACCTCGCAAACAAGATATAATAAACAAGCTTGATCAGCATTAAACAAAGCGTGCACCTCAGAGAAATCAGGCGATACGGTCACTTCCGGCCCGGCCGCCTCTGAATATTTGACGCGCGGGGAAATGAGCGCGGCCGGTCAAGCGCGAGCTGACGCTAATGTAATAGCGTTAGAAGATGGCCGACGGTACAAGGTCACGTCAGGCGGATGCACGGACTTTGAGTGAAGATAAGTCTGGGGTACCAATTGGGTTTGTTTGGTTACGGGCCGATTTTTCAGTGGTCAATTATTCAAATCCAAATAATTTATTTGCAAATATGAATGGAAAAAGACCATAGATTGAATATAATCATAAACGATGGTAGGTACTAGTTTGGTATCATATATTTAATCATAGGGCATTTACAACAGATATTTACTGTTATCTAAAGAGTAAATATGGCGGCTTAACATATTTTATATACAGAAGCTGTCAAACCGCAATTCCATTACTCAGATAGAGGTTAATTTATTTATCTTATGGTCTAAGTTATATGAAGGTTAAAAAGCAGATTTTTGACGTTTCAGGAGAACGAGCAGAACTTAAAAAAATAGTTTAAAGTCGCTTTACGTGTCTGTCTGTGGGAGCTCTAAGTTCTTCTTAACTACACAATGGATGATGATGCAGTTTTCACCATAATTTAGAAAATGTATTCTGGAAGGTTTATTTGTATCATCATCATCATCATCAGCCTACAGCAGTCCACTGCTGGATATAGGATTCTCCAATTGCACGCCATTCAGCTCGATTCCCGGCAACTCTCATCCAGCTGTTTCCAGCCACCCAGCAAAGTTCGTCGCCCCACCAAGCCTGAGGGCATCCTATGTACCTTACATTTGCCGATTCGCGGTCTCCACTCAAGAACACGTCTACCCCAACGGTCACCGGTTCTACGGCTAATATGGCTGACCCATGGTCACTTCAGCTTGTTTATTTGGTGAGCTATGTCGACAACTTTGGTTCTCTGCTGGATCACCTCATTCCGGATTTTATTCCTTAGAGAGACTCCAAGCAGAGCTCGTTCCAGCCGTACCAGCCGTACCGTGAGAGTCCACGTTTCGGCTCTGTAAAGGCAGAACACACTGGTTGAAGACTTCAGTCTTTAGGCTCTGTGGAATACGCGTCGAGAAGACTCGACGAAGCTTCCCAAACGCTGCCCAGCGCAGCTAAATTCTTCTGTTATCCTCCTTCTCAAAGTTATTCTTACTAAACTGTATTCTCGAACAACCTCGATAGAACCGCCATTGACAGTAATCAGTCCCGGAGTGACGTGTTTATTGAACATAACCTGAG
The DNA here is from genome assembly GCA_917490735.1 of Dryobotodes eremita. NCBI lineage: Eukaryota > Metazoa > Arthropoda > Insecta > Lepidoptera > Noctuidae > Dryobotodes > Dryobotodes eremita. The sequence goes on from OU823245.1 coordinate 3,414,919, forward strand.
TTTTGTCCAAGTTCCTCGTAAATACAAACTTATGTGTATAATACATTCATATTAAACTTAAAATAATAAGGAAATCTCTATGTTTTGTCAAGTCGTAAAACCCGTGCGAAGCAGGGGCGGGCAGCTAGTAAGTACCTTTACTACATATATAAAGCAAGCACCAATTTGTCTGATAAAAAAAATTTACTGTGGATAAAACATGCTCTATTTTTTATTTTTATTATTTTAGATGGGTTTGCTCTTGACTCTAGTTTAGGTCAGAGATGACAGAGACAAAGTCGACGATGGAGTGAGCTTACCCAGAAGAAGCCTGTTCACTCTCACTTTGAAGAGATTATAAATTACACCCAAAATCTCATTAATTTATGCCATTGTTATGAATATTTTACAACTGTCTGCTATTGTTATATTTTATGCGTCCCTTTTATTATTGAAACTATTACTGCGTATTAAACTAGAGGTCTTCCAAGTCCATCGTGCTCAGTGAAACACTTTCATTCACAATATAATGGATCTAAGAACTGGACCAATGTCTCTCATTGTGGACCATATTTTCTGAATCTACCTCACATAATATCACGCCTGTATTCCCCGAAGGGTTAGGCAGAGATGTACCTATAGTACACCCATATTTCGCCAGTTATGTTTAAGTACCATGTAACAGTGGACGAGCCTATTGTCATGAACCGGACACAAATCCAGACTTCGGGCTGCTACTGAGAAATTCCAAATGGAAAAACCCAATAACACTATGCCCGACCCGCAAATCGAACCCAAGACCTCATGCTCAACTGTAGCGTTTACGACAACTAGACCATCTACTACGACTACAGAATAACTTAGTAATCTCTACCAAATCTCACCAAAAATCACGAATGACCATTATTAGTTGAGAATTAGCAGGTCCGCAAAGTAAACGAGAGAAAACATTTCACTTTAATGTAATCAAACGGAGATAAATTTAAAAAAAAAGATAAGAAGTGTTCGGCAAATTAAATTGGAAACTTTCCTTTGTTTTCCACTGAATTCGACGTAAGTCCCTGAAAACTACAATAGAAAAACCACCCTAAAGAAATAATGATAGGGTTAAAAGTCTATTGCAATAAAAACTGTTTAAGGATAGTTTTAGACGGTAATAAAAAGAGGAAATTTTGTGTCGTATCGGATTTTAATTTCTTCTACGTAGAATTAATGACTTTGCTTTCGTTTCGATCGCCTTTGTCGATTCATACGTTAGAAAGTCGATTGGGTTTAAGTACCGCTGCAAGACTTTATAACACAATTCCTGGACCAACTTTTGTTTTAGACTTCGAAATCGGGTTTTAAATTCGTGTGGGCGGAGCGAGTTTCATAAACTAGAGAAAGGGGAATAAATATGAAATTCTACTTACGCTAGTTGTTTTCTTACTGAAAGCTTTTGTATTTGTTCGTCCTATTTATTTAATTTCAATTAACCTACTGTTTTACTGCTGTAAAGACCTTTGCCTTTAAACCAACCCCTTTTTAATATGATTATTCACATTCCCTCGTTTTCTTTTAAAAGCCAAAGTGGTCAAAATGTTGGCACGTTTGTTTAAACGCCGTTAAAACAAATACTTCTGTTGAATTGATCCTCATGAGACAATAATAATCTACTCATACACCATTCCTTTCCAATACCTCCACCTACTCCCGCGTCATACAAATAAGTAGAAACAAACTCACTTTAAGTCATGTTTGTGTCCATATATCAAAACTTAAACGGTCCAATGTCTTTCAAAACTCCACTGAAACTAAGTAAATACAGGAAGCACAAAACCCCTTTTGGAAACTACCAAACATCTTCGCAATGCAATTTGTTTAAAAGAATTGTAAAGAACCCCGCTCCCGAAGTCGTGGTGCATGAAATTGAACCTTAAATCTTGGTTACGAAGATTTAAATTAGATTTGTTGTCGTTATAATATATCTTGCAAGTGCTCCTCTCACACACTTATGCACTTAAAGCCAATGCTTTTAAACTAAGTTTTTTGAAAATATGTAACGGCTAATGTTCTATTATTTATAACTTAGGCGCTTCCGTAGCGGTTGGGAACCGCAGAATTATAAGAGTATTATGCACAGCAACGCAAGAGTTTGCAGTTTTATGAAATCATGCTTTTCTGTAACGTTGTAGGTACTTGACTATACATTGTTTAACTTGAAATAATCACATAAAGTTACATTGAAAGCTATAAATGGTACTTAAGTGAAGGAACAATCCCCTACATGAGCACATGCGGATTCTTGCACGATTTTATGTTGCACTGGTGATGGGAAAGAGGGAAGTAGTGGAATAAAATTTTATAAACTAAGTCCATGAAACCAGGAGTCTAGATGCTATAATTTAAACAAAAAGAGGCGAAAGACAGTAAGATCTTTATGTAAGTCCCTAGCCTTTTTTTTTTTTTGGTTTGGGAAATCATCAAATGACCTCTCCCGCTCTGGGCGGAGTGGAAGGGCGTGTCAGACTCTTACTGACTAAAACCCACCCGTGTTCCTTCAGTTGCCTGTGCGCCAGGGCCACGGTAACTCTTTCGAACAATCCGCGACCCCGGCAGGTCCCTAGCCTGATATTATAAAACTGAATTCCGGATCTCTATACCTCTTCGAATTAGAAAGCAATACTATCAAAAATGTTGGCGAGTTTTTCAATAAACCAACAAAGCTATGAGACTCAATATTATCTATCTGCCAAAAAATCTAGTCGGTACCTAAATAGTCTTCACACTGAGCTAAATGCCAGGCTGGATTCTATTTTAGCATCTCTACATTACTGAGTTATAGTCGTCATTAATAAAGATTACATCGTTTACTTGCTAATTGAGATTAAATAAACTTAAACTGTCAGACTAAGTAAACTTGTGATGTACTTACCTACATTAACATTCGTCTTCTTTATAATAAAGAGCTCATCGCAACAACAATTACTTTTGTCGTAAAATCTCATTTACTGAGCGAGCAGTGTTGCGCTGAGATGTTATTTAAAAAAACACGTGTGGCGCTCGGGGACTGCCGCGGTAAAGCTATTGCATAGCATTTTTTATCAACTTATGCAATTATAATTATTTATTAATTTTTATTTATGCAATATTTTTTATTCTTTGATATTAATTCAAGTACAGTCGTACCATACACATACACGTTAAGCGAACGCTCGGCCGAGCTACATGGTAGGCGGAGTGGGGGATGTTAGGTTTTATTTTCGTTACGGAATTTCTTGATTCGGTCGCCGCGCTCTAAGCCCGCGATAAAAGCTGTGCAATAGCTTAAAACTAGCTTTACGTGCCCGGTGACGTCCGTTCAAAAATACCATTAAAAACGTATTCCAATGGATTTTCCAAAGTCTTCAAAAAAACCTTATTCTCACAAATACGAACACAACATAAAAAAGTCTGCCGATTCGGTCGAGCCGTTCTCAGGTGATGATCTGTCATACATGCGGAAGTTGATTTTTATTTATAGTTATAGATAACAAACATGGTTGTTGTGGCAAGACTGCTTTAGTTATGGTTCTGAGGGCGACACCGGCTGTTTTTTTTTTCATTGATTTCTTTTCAATTATTTGGAACCTTTTCATGGCAAAAAGACATACAACAGCAAGTATTAAAAATAATAAAAACCGGCCAAGTGCGAGTCGGACTCGCGCACGAAGGGTTCCTTACCATTATCTATAAAAACAGCAAAAAAATCATGTCTGTTGTATGGGAGCCCCCTTAAATATTTATTGTATTCTATTTTTTTAGTGGTTTTATTTCTATTTGTGGTTATAGCGCCAAAAGAAATACATCATCTGTGAAAATTTCAACTGTCTAATTATCATGGTTCATGAGACGATACGGCCTGGTGATAGACGGACAGACAGACGGACGGACAGAGGAGTCTTAGTAACAGGGCCCCGTTTTACCCTTTGAGTACGGAACCCTAAAAACCAGCTAGATAACACAAAAACTTGAATGGCTAGGCTATTTAGAATCTTTATTCTGTGAATTATTTAATTTGACAGGACAAATTGGATTGACAATTGAATCCAAATTTAAACGTAAAAGAAATGTCAGGTAGTCAAGTATCTGCCATTGTGTTTTTGATTCTCTGAAAAATATTTCGTTAGCTTTGCGTAGAATTTCAACAAGTAGGAATTTAAATTATATTTTTCTGTAAAACTTAAACAAAACTGGAGAAAATAGAAATGACAATGAGGTCAAAAGTGAAATTCCGAATGACTATAAATATTGGCCCCGAATGGAATGGAATTATTAAGTAGTTACATATTCAAACTCTGCTTAAATATGTAGTAGGTACTTACTAATTCCATGGTTGGTCCAAAAGAAATTGTACCTATAGAAAAAAACAAGTACGAAACAAAACATACATACATAAACTTACGCCTTTTTCCCGTGGGGGTACGCACAAACTACAGAACGCCACCAGCTTCCATCCTTACATACTCCTTTCACCTCGTTTACGTTACATCTGGTCATACACGCACGCCAGTTGCGAGTACTACGCAACGGACCTTTCTGTAGAACATCACCAATAATGTCACTAAATGTCCTCCTAGGACGCCCCTCACAGCATTTCTACTCACACCTGCCTTGTAACCCTTTGTTAGTCCGTCCTTAACCTTTTGTTAGTCGCCTTCCATTCATCTTCTCAACATGACAAGGGCCTCTAAGCATACTCTTTTAATTTTTTGTCACTACATCTTCTTTTAAACCGCACCATTTTGCCTTATCACATACAAGTACGAAACATCACAATGTAACACTTTGAAAAAGCGCCCAGAAGGTATTTATTCAATACCTTTAACATCGATAACATTTCCGGCATTGTGGAGCCGCTGTCCATCCCTCACGTTGGATTCCGCATAAAAATCATATTTGTAGAGGCTGCCAGTCAGCAGAACGTTGGCTAAATGCAAATATCGGGGCCGGCCAATGTTTGCTTAGATGTTGCGATGCTCAGACGTTTCGCTTGATAGCGATACCGAGGAGTGTTACTGTAGCCACTATTTGCTCGAAATCCGCTGATTTTGTATGTATTGTACTAACAGTTTAGTTCGAATGTTTGGTTCATGCAAATCTGTTTGAGGATAAACAAAAGCGTTCGGAAACGAAACATGAGTGTTTTTATTGGAAGCTGCGGTTCGGCAATGCTTGAATAAATTGGAGGATAATAATATTTTTGGGTAGAAAAATATGGATAAAATTGAGTTGAAAAAGAATTGAATACATTTATTTTATACCATGTTAATGTTCTTTACTGTTTTATTTTGTTGTAAATATCGTATAAAAGATAAGGAGGTACTAAAAAAATATTACCTTTTTGATTTATTTGATATTTTATGAATGTAACACAAATAACACGATATTAAAATAAAATTTAAAAAGCTTGTGCTCACAAGTCTATGTTTTTAACACAATGTAATGGCCTAGACATAATCTGTAAACTTGTCCATCAAACACGGGCGGGCTTTTCTAAAAATAAACCTATTTATTTAATATTTTTATACAAAATAAAAAGTTTATATTCACAGTAAAGGGCAAAAAGGCGTGCAAGTCATATTTGCACGTCGGTATTAAATAACTTCGTAGCCTCACCTCTTTCGTTGCGACCGCGCCGACGGAACCCTTTGTCGTGGCAACACAAAAAAAAGAAGGGACCTATTTTCCCGCGCGAATTTTTTTATCTACTCCTGCGTTCTCCGTGATGTCGACGTAACTCAATTTTTGGAGATTTTTTTAGTTTAATCCTGAAACAAAGGCTTTTTAGGTGCAGAATGAAAAATTTGCTCAAGCTTTAGTGATAATGTCATAAAACCTAGAGCTAGGCTTCCCTCTAGATTGTTCATAAAGATATTGTTTAATTTATTATACATACACTACTCACGGCTTCTTCCCATGGGGGTAGGCAGAAACAGATGTATGAACGTTAACGAAACAAAAGGAGTATGTAAGGATCGTAGCTCGTTCTGTAGTTTCTGCCTACCTCTTGTTTAATTTATCTTTAACTAAAATCTATTCCGGTGAAATATGCCAACTTTGCCAATCAAGGTATCTTTGCCCAGCATATAAAGGCAAATATAAATTGCTTTTAGGGCAAAGATACTGTGTTTGGCAAAGTTGACATTTTTCAAAAATTAAATTAAATTAAATTAATTAGATTAATTAATTATTAATTAATTCTGCTAGATTTAATTAAATTAATTAATTAAATTAAATCTAGCAGATTTGCTTATAAATTGCTTTTAGGGCAAAGATACCTTGATTGGCAAAGTTGGCATATTTCACGGTTTTACATATATAAAATACAGAATATTAATTTAAAAAAATACTGAATCTGTTCTCCTAACAAGATTCTAGAGTCCAATGAGACGAATGTAACACGGCAAACTGTCACTGGCCTTAAAATGGTAATGTACTGCTAGGCGATGTAGGTAGTGTAGCGAAATAAAAAGGAAAATTCATCACTTAAACACGTACAATTTATTATTATTAAAAATCGCATCCAAAATTGAATATAATATACTAAAACTCCCAATTTTATTCCATTCTTATACGTAGCTGTAATTAGTTCCCATAGTGTGTGTTTGGTGTGTGCATGTTTAGGTGTCGTGGCCAAAGGTAAGCTCTCTTTGCTCGGTCGTTTACTGTTGCCTATTTATTTTTTGATTCATAGCCCAACTGCTTTTTTCTTTGCCATTGTGTCGCCGTACCATTCCCCCACCAGCCTGTTACTCAATATCTAACACTTTCCAACTACGTACAGGCGGATTTGTTTATTGTTTTTTTTTTTTGTTTTGGCATAGATTTAATTTCCTGGCAGGTGAAAGTAATTGGTGATACACCTCGACGTGGAAGCCCTATAATTTCTAGGCCGCCACCAATTGCGCCTAGGGTATCACGGACTTCGATATATGTATTTTTTTTTGTATTTGTGTGTTTTTGCTTTGCGTCATGTTTATCGCAAATAAACGTATTTTCTTTATTTCTTTCTAAATCCGATAATTGTCCCCGCTACAAACAAATTTCTCTTTCTAAATGGAAAATTGATTTTTCTGGTGCTACATGCATTCGCTAGTTCTTCATCTGTATTGATGAACGAAAAGTCACCGATGATATATCGGATCATTATTTAATAAAGCCCTTCCACGAGGTTATGTCTGTGGCCGCATTAAAATATTATAGATCAATTCGCCATCCCGATCTTTCTCATAAAACATTTGGGCCTACCGATTGTGAGTATTAAGACTGAACAGGAGGTCAGAAATCTAAAATAAAAACCAAACCAATCTGTCAGGGATTTTATCATTCAAATATTCTATTTAAATGATAGATTAACCAATCCGATTTTAGACCAAAACCTACTCGAAATTATAACCCACAATATGCATCCCAGATAATTAGTTTCGTTGTTTATCTATTCACAAATTTTCTAATTTAAATGCGCTTATATATATGGCATCGCATTTTGAAAGCTTTTTGTCTAGTCCTCAAAAACAGTATCAGGAAGAACTTCTTAAGCCCAACAATGCCTTAGATGCGATAAAACCAGGCATACGTATCGTGCCTGTCCGAATTTTCCCGAAGCCTGCTATGTTTTAAGTGCCGTACTCCCGGTGTTATGACTCGAAATTGTCCGAAATGCAATTAAAAAAATGTCTAACCCGTCGGCGACAAGTCTCATTCCGTACAGTGTCACCGGTAATAAAGTTCGATTCATCAGATAACCGCCCCTTTATTGAGATATTATTATTGTGTGATCGTTGGTAAAGGCTACTAGACTCAGGTACACAATTGTCTCTTATTAGCGATAGTTTGACTCAGGACAAAGTTTTCGAGTTTATATCTCGTTGAAGACAAATGATTCGTGTCCTCGTGTTATTTCTGCTAATAACTCACCTATTGATATTTTAGGAACTGTTTATCTCCCGGTTAAGTTCAATGCTACGATCTTTGTCCATGAGTTTTTAGTAGCTCGTTGTATGTCTTCTTCTGTTATCTAAGGGATTGAATTCTAGAACAAATTTGGTTTAAACTCACTTTTTAGTCAGGCTTTTAATAAAAATATCAAAGGTAACATGTACCTTTCGTCTGTCAATCAGTCCTCTCTTCAACCTCCTTGTTTAAGTAAGGTGCGTTACATACATCCTCGCAGCGTACTATAATCTGACCAAGAGCAAGGCTTAAAACAAGTTATTGACGAGTTCGAAGAGATTTCATCTAACAAGGTTGGCCTTGGTAAGACTACTTGGTTCTCAGACAAAATAATTACAACAGTACAGGCAATTAGACACTTTTTCTTCCGATAAATTAAAGATTTTCAACGAAGATATTGATAAAATGTTAAATATCGGAGTTATTCATCCTTCTCGTTCTCCGTGGGCTAGTCCGGTAGTAATGGTCACCAAGAAGGATGGTTCCGTTTGTTTCTTCGTTGACAGCAGAAAACTGAACAGCGTTACGATCAGAGATCCCTATCCTCTACCTCGCGTACAGGATATTCTCGATAATCGTCGAGGTGCTCGCTCTATTTTAAAAGTGCATTCGGGCAGATACCTCTTACGGATAACTAGAGCTGCGAGAAAACCGCTTTTATAGTTCCCCAATGTGGTTTATTTGAGTTTGTCAGAAAGCCATTCTGACTCACAAACGCAGCTTCAGAAATGTAACGTCTTACTGATATGATCATTAATTTTGCATTTACCTCAACCAGTCAAAACTCAAAGTCAAAGCATTTATTTCAATTAAAAACAGGCACTTTAGAATTGTCAATGAGTCTATCAGTTAGTTAGAAAGTTGAAGCTAGTTGTCCATTCCAAAACGTGGATCTCTATGGAGAAGAACGGGTAAGAAACTCCAAGGACACTCTTGTCAAATCAAGATGTTACAAAAAATCCTGGGTACATTATTCTTGCTGCTTCTATATGTGAAACAATGAAAAAAATATATATAAAGAAACAGTTCAAAATATAAGATTAGTAATAAAAATAAGCCGTGATAACTGCGTCTTCGGATATTTCGAATGATTTAATTTTGATTCCTGAAGACTTCCACAGCCATCTCGCACTCCTCAGAAAGGTACGTAATTGTCTCAAGGAAGCTGGTCTATCTATTAACCTAAAAAGTGTGAGTACTATAAAAGTGAGCTAAAGTATTTGCGGTATATTATAAACGAAAATGGTCTACAGACTGATCCTACCAAACCTGAAGCTATTAGGGATTATCTGACTCCTACCACCGGTAAATCATTGCGCGGTTTTATTGGAATGTGTTCCTATTGTAGACGTTTTGTTGAAGGATTTTTACTATAATTGCTCCTCTCACTGCCCTTATAAAGAAAAAAAAGGGTCGTGATCCGATCTGTTGGGATGACGCCGTGAAGCATACATTTATTAAGCTAAAGGAGGCGCTAATAGACGCTCATGTGATGGTTTGCCCCGATTTTTCCAAGCCATTCATTTTACAGTGTGATCATTCAGCTGTTGGCAATGATTTCAAATGTCTATGGCTGTTGGTCTCGGTTCGGTTCTTTCACAAAAAATAGATAACGTTGAGCATCCTATTACTGCCGCCTTTTTTCCAAAGCGGAACGCAATTATAGTACCACCGAGCAGGTACTTTTGGCTGTTTTTCATTCAACAAAGCATTTTTGCTGTTATTTAGACGGAATAAAGTTTACTGTTATAACAGATCATATGGCTTTGAAGTGGCTTCTTACGTTAAATAATCCTTCTGGACGTTTAGCTCGATGGGCTACTGACATTTGTCAATACACCTTTGACATCGTTCACCACAAGAGTTCGCAACACGTAGTTCTAGATACCTAGAATATATATCTAGAATCTATGCAAGTCCAATAACATTTTATCAAAGTCCCAAGCATACTACCGATAGATAGTATAAAAAGGTTTATTTAGGCGCTCCCGATACTGCTCTAATGTTTCCAGCATACGCCTTCCAGAACGGTGTTCTCTTAAGACGTATGCCCATCACTAGTCCTTTGTCTTCTAATCCATGGCGCGTGGTTTTACCCTGCGAGAAGGTTCCACTCCCGATTTGGGAGGTATATAACAACTTTTGTTCTATATATCCAGGTCTCACAAAAACTTTAAGCGCTCCCCATACTCCTCTAATGTTTCCAGCATACGCCTTCCAGAACGGTGTTCTCTTAAGACGCATGCCCATCACTAGTTCTTTGTCATCCGATCCATGGCGCGTAGTTTTATCCAGTGAGAAGGTTTCATTCGCGATTTGGGAGGTACATAACAACTTTTCCTCTATACATCCAAGAGTCACAAAAACTTGGCTCGAGATCAAGGAATTTTTCTATTGGCCGAACATGTTACGGGATGCTTCTGAAACGTTCAGGCAATGTGAGGTCTGTAAAGCCTATAAAATCCCGAACACCCAACCACGCGTCTGAATGTGTTACCCAAAGGACATTTCGTTGCCCCGTCAGGTCATTTTTATAAACGTCATCGGTCCACTGCCTATTGCTTACTATGGTTATAGGTATATTCTGTCCATGGTAGACGTATTTTTTAAGTATGTCTGGCTTATTACCCTTAAAAAGGTGAACACTAGTTCCGAAATTAAAGCCTTAGAATCTGAAATAGTTTTTAATTTAGGAGTACCACAAGCAATAGCTCGGATGTATATTATCTGTGACAACGCTACCGTTTTACTTAGTAATCAGTTTTTAAATTTCCTTAGATCCTCTCACATCGATTCTCCAACATGTACTCCTTGTTATACTCCTCAAGCCATTAATAATAATAAAAATTATAAGTGTTTAGGTGGTGAATTTCCGATTTATTTCGCTACAGTAGGTAATCACGCGCACCTCACCGCATAGGCGGATTTCTGCCAGCTCAGTACTGGAAGCGGATACGCGGCTGTAGGTAGTTAAGAAGTTTTCGGTGTAAGCCCTCTGTTGTAATTATCATACGTTAGGTTATGTGTATGTATGATAATAATTATTCTAGCGTTATCATCACAGTTATCTGGTATAACTACCTATTCTCTAACGGTTTTATTAACGAAATTTTTGTCTCCACTCAACATCGAGCCATTCAAGGAAAACTGGTCAAAACTCTTCTTATTTTGAGGTTAAGTATTTCCGACTAATTCTCTTTGAATTAAGAAGCTTCGATAAATAACAGAATAAGGTTAGCAAATTGTACCATTTTTTTTGTCTCGATCCGATGTTTAGTAAAGTAGAATCAAAGTAGCGTTCATTTTAATACCTTAGTTTAGAATAAAATCCAATCACACCACATACAATTATTTTAAGTAATCCTAATCCTAACTAATATTATAAATGCGAAAGTAAGTTTGTTTGTTTGTTTGTTACCTTTTCACGCCTAAACCACTGAACCGATCATCCTGAAATTTTGCATATACAATTTCAGGTGTACAGAAACGGACATAGGGTACCTTTTATCCCGAAAAAAAGTACTGTTTCCGAGGAAAACAACAATAACGTTCTTATGATAATAGATGGCGCCACGTGTCTTCCGATCATGATTGAATTAAAACCCGAATTGATAGTCAAAGTCTAAATTAACGCGAGCGAAGCCGCGGGCAAAAGCTAGTAAATTATACATATGTAATAAATTATTTCAAGCTATAGTAATTGACTAGTTTATTTTGTCAATCACTAACTCTGTTGATTAAATAAACGCTACATGCTGTCACAAAACATTTGCATTCTATTTGCGAAATATTTCCTTCTGAAAACACTGAAATATCAAATATCAAACGGTGTAAGTGTAGACCGGATACCATGGCTCCAAATTACAGTAATCTTAGCTCAGCTGTATTTCACTGCACCAGACAGAATCATCGCACTAAAGCCAACAGATAAGCCTCAGACAAAAGGTCAAAACACCACATAACTATATAATGACCAGCCAAGACCAGCCACTGGTGTGGAATTCCACTGGAATATTCCAAAGTAGCCGAGCGAGACTCCAAATCGCCCATTTGGAGTCAAAATCTCACTATGCAAAAGTTTTTGCAATAATCCCCAACATCGACTCCTAGTCACTCCACTTTTACGACAAAGGAATCTAGACTTAACTGCGAATTTTATTAGGTTCACTTTTGTTTGAGTCCGGAGGAGAATCTAATAAATTTTGTCTAGCATGCAACATTTGCTTCGTCACCCCTCAAGGGATATTGCAGTGTGCTTAGCACGAGAGTTTGACTTTTTTAAAAGTCCTGATTTAGTTTATATTTGTGTTTGGAAGTTCGATGGATTCGGTATGCAGAGCTTGCTTCAGTGGTTTCATCACGACATGAATTTTGTAGAACAAAATGTTGATGAAGTTTGAATAATTTATGAAAGTTTGCACGCAACATGTACTACATAATTATTTAGAATGTGACTCACTATAAGTAAAGTCTTCACTTTACGGAATGCCGGATTGCAAAGGATAATATAGCCTGTCAACAAAGTTGATAGCATGACTTCCACAACTATTTCGGATCATCCGCAGTCCCACCAAATGCAGCAAAGTGATTTCTCAAATCCATGTTTTCCTTCAGTCATAGTTAATGAGAACCAACTAAACAAGCCCATTTAAGTCTCAATCAACCCAAAAACAACAATCAAAAGTCACCAGCTCCCCAAATAGTCAGGTGTCACGTCACGACACGAAACACGTGTCGCTGTGCATCTGCAGTGAGGCGGTCACGTCGACACGTTACGTGACGCGTGTCGCCCGCGGCATGCAACTGATTTGCTAAGTTTTGGTGATATTGAGAATGGAACCAGACTTCATTCGTACTCGTAGTGAACAAGTGATCGTCTTCAGGTGCATGAATTAGCGGGTATGATATAATTAAATTAAGCCTGAAGTACCCTGGGCAAATATTTATTTTCTGATTGTACACCCTAGAGGTGCGTTATAGAGATTCTTTTTAAGGTTCCGTACGTCCAAATGACAAAGCGGAACCCTTATAGGATCACTCGTATGTGTGTCTATCTGTCCATCTATCACAGCCAATTTACATGGACCGATTGAGTTGAAATTTGGTACACATTGTGGTATTTCGTTTCATCGAAACCACGTCTCCAGTTTATTTATTATATATTGAAAGGGGCTGTTCGTGTACGAACAATTCTTGTACCTGAAGCTATTACAGAACACTCACTCGACTCATACACTCTCTGAAAAACAAACTTATGACTATCTTTCACTGTTTTTACCAATGAGGTTATATAAATAACATCATTGGTTTTTACCTACAGTTCTATATTTCATACCATTAATTTCATCCTTTTGTAATCTTAAAATATTTTTATACATTGACATTTTTTATAAATTGTCACCTGTCAGTTTTCTTTTTCTATGTAGCTAACTTGTTGAAGCCAGTGTTAATAAGGTCTGGTTCTCTTCTAAAAACCACTTTATTAATGCTAGCTATTTAGTAAACATGCCATTTATAAAGTAATTAAATTATTTTGTTAAATGTTAATGTCCATTATGGCATAAATATAGGCCTCTGAGCCAAATAAAAGTCAGTCTAAGCCTGGAGTTCTATCGTCCACTATACCTGTAGTTTGATATACATCCTGGTGAGCACCGGCGACCAGCTCAAGTACCTATACATCCCAGTGAGCACCGGCGACCAGCGCAAGTACCTATACATCCCAGTGAGCACCGGCGACCAGCTCAAGTACCTATACATCCCAGTGAGCACCGGCGACCAGCTCAAGTACCTATGCATCCCAGTGAGCACCGGCGACCAGCTGAAGTACCTATACATCCCAGTGAGCACCGGCGACCAGCTCAAGTACCTATACATCCCAGTGAGCACCGGCGACCAGCTCAAGTACCTATACATCCCGGTGAGCACCGGCGACCAGCTTAAGCACCTATACATCCCGGTGAGCACCGGCGACCAGCTCAAGTACCTATGCATCCCAGTGAGCACCGGCGACCAGCTGAAGTACCTATACATCCCAGTGAGCACCGGCGACCAGCTCAAGTACCTATACATCCCAGTGAGCACCGGCGACCAGCTCAAGCACCTATACATAACAGTGAGCACCGGCGACCAGCTCAAGCACCTATACATCCCGGTGAGCACCGGCGACCAGCTCATAAAGTCTACCATGTTGCCGGAGGATCCTGGACTACCACGTTGACGAAGGTTCCTGGCATACCATGCTGTCGGACGTTCCTGATCCGCCGGAGATCCCTGATCCGCCGTACTGCTGGACGTCCCTGGTCCGCAGTGCTGCTGGAGCTGGTCCGCCGTGCTGCTGGAGCTGATCCGCCGTGCTACCGGAGATTCCTGATCCGCCGTACTGCTGGAGCTGGTCCGCCGTACTACTGGAGATTCCTGGTCCTTCGTGCTTCGCCGTGCTACACGAGATTCCTGGTTCGTCGTACTGCTGGCCGTCCCTGATTCGCCGTGCTGTCGACGATTCCTGATTCGGCGTGCTCTGTTTTTTATATTTCTATGGGCGTGCTGTTGGTGATTCCTGATTCGGCGTGCTGTTGGCGATTCCTGATTCGCCGTACTGTTCCATCAAGCCGATGAAGATCTATTTATGATACTATACTTTGCATTATACAAACTTCCCTCTTATTAAAAATAATGGTGACTTACAGTTAGCCCTCCGACAATATAATAAGAGAGTTAACCGTGATGTTACAACATATGAATTTATGTATTCAAATACGGACGTGTAACGTTAATAAACGAATTTTGAATATGGGGTTCACTTTTGGGAGGCAAATAAGAAAATGAAAAAGAAAAGGCTTATTGAGAAGGACTCTTTAAAAAAAAATTATAACATAAATAATTTTACAGTTATTCAAGAAAATAGATGAAAAGTAACCATTCCCTACCCCCTCCGAAACTACGGAGCCCAAAATGTTGATAAAAAATATAAAAATTGTTCTATACTTATAGATTACAGGAAAACCTAGAAGTATATGGTCTTCAAATATAATGATAAAACTCTCACTATTGTGCGTACAGACTTATAATTTTGCAGTTGGAATGTATGGGAGAACATGTTTATCAACTACAACGAAAAACATAGCAACACAACTCATAAATTCATCCCAACTACGGAACTCTTAAATGTGCGTGGTCCGACTCGCAGTTGGCCGGTTTTTTTAATTTTGACCAACTTTATCTGTTAGTGACCCTGCAGCAACAATAAACTATTTTATATGCTATTCTATGTACTCTATTCTATTCTATGAAGTACTCTATTATATTCTATGAACTCTATTCTATTCTGTGTACTCTCTATTCTATGTACTCTATGCTAGTAGTCTTTTCTATGCTTTGTACTCTATTCTATTCTATTTTTACAACGGCTTAAGCTATTCCCATATTCTCGTCGTGACGAGACGAGAAATGAAGTCGTCAGAGAGTTAGAATAAAAAGCATTACCTAATTGGGGACATTTTCTGCCTAGTAAATGGCAGTCAGTATTTATTGCTTCTTACATGTTCAATGAACTAGACTTAAAGAGACACTTTATAAAATTGATAGCCAATTGGATGACCGCCTACGTAGTTCAATTTTATAACCCGCTCTGCACTTGTTATAAAAGAGTTGAAAGAGGTCTTATTTATTCATTTACGTTTAAGTGGAATCAGACCACATAGAAAGAGCATACAGGATCTGTGCCACCCACCGAAAATTCACCCTCAGAATCTGAATCAGAATTTATTTATTCGTAAACATGTAGTTGCTTAGTTTCTGAAAACCTGGTCTATTGAATCTGTTGTCGCATCACAAAATAATGTCAAGCAGCTTGATTGACTGTTACTACACTACAGTTAAAGGCTGATATTTACATTTGCATTAGATATTATATAGCGAGATACCTGACACTGCACAATAAAAAACTGTCACTTTTGGACTGACGTTTGGACACATTATTTTTAACTTGCTAGTGGAACCAAACTCGGTACATCTATTGTGAATGTACATAAGTCAGCCAGAGGTGCGTTTTTATATTAAATTACTCATCAGAGACTTGATGAGACACCTGATGATAACCAGCTGTTAGCATGGCACAGTTACTTACACACTAGCTTGATTCCTGAGGTGTCGTAGCGTGTTGTGTATCTCAAACAGACGTGACGACACCGGCGTGACGGCGTGACGTTCGTCGTTGCCGACGTGACCGTGCTGCCAATCAGTCTGTTGCTTACAGTTGTGTTGACGAGATTAAGACGTTAACGAGGATAATCGATGCAGGTCATCTACAAAGAAATAGATTGTATATTATGACGGAGAAGGTATGTGTCTCCCGTTATTATCAGCCATATTTTAACTACTGTGGGCGTACTACGGGTAGTGTTGGTTATTGCGCAATAGAATAACCGTTTGCAGTTCAATTCAAGTTATAATTTATGAACAATTTAATCACACTAGCGAATCACACACTGTAAGTCACAGAACACTATTACTCCTGGCGGAGCTGTAGGTACACGACACAACTATACGGAACGCGCGACAGTTTCTAAACGTGTTCACTGCTTAACCGCCAACAACAAACTCTGCTTTTACTCTGGTCAAGCGTTATGTTATAGACTCTGTCGAGCGCCACCTGGTGGCGCTAGCGTCCCGATTAGTCAAAGTCAAACGATTGATTTAACGTATTGCCGACATATACTTATACTAATAGCTTTCCTTGGAGTATTCAGGAGAAGCCTCATAAAACAGACACCCCCTGATTAATATACGTGGAGTACGAAAAATTTAAGGTTAATCTGTTGGTTATACTGGTTGTAACTTTACTCCGCGTTTATTTATAAGTAGAACATTGTATAAAACTATCGACTTTTTCTCATAATAATGTCACGAGGAGAACCGTATATCAAGTATACATACAGGAGGAAACCATTGTGCCTAGAATCAAGTTATTCCACGCACAATGGTCCACTTGAAGCACTAAGTGCGGAAACCAAAATCCTAAAGAAAGAAGAAAGAAAGAAAGAAGATCAAGTTATTCTACCCATGGTGCACTGATGAAGACCCTATATTTTGGAATTCGACTGTAAATCATTATAAATATGCCATTGTCACCTCAATACCTATGCCTTCCATTGTAGAGCCATTTCCATTGTGGGCAGTCAGTCGATACAAGCATGCTGACTGAATCTATTTGGCCAAAGAAAGAGCACTTTTACAAATTACACCAAGTAATAACTCAGTAAGATTTTCTTCAATTCCCAGTCCAACACCAAATTACTAATTCTCATTAACACGCCAAAACCCCTGAGACTACAACAGAGCAATAATTGCATTTGACTACACCAGTCTTGGGCAATTTTACAACGTGTCTGGGAGCAACTCGAATAATTTCGTTGTAACCTTATTGTGTGACAGAATCCTAATAATTTTAGTAATAAACTTGTCCCTTGGGATTGCGATCTTGGTCTTGTGTTGTGTACACTCTGTATGTAAAATTATGTTCGTTATGAACTCATAAAGAAGTATAATGTGACATATTTTACGGTAGGAAGTTAATTTTGGTGTGCCGCGTGAAAAAAGGAAACAAAGGACTACATGATTTAGTAAAAAAAGAAAGTTAAATACTAAAACCAGACTACGACAAAAACGCCCTCTAAAAAGGTATAAACAATACATCACAGACAGACTAATGAAAAATAAAATCGATTTTCGTATAACCACACACATCAGGTAAAAAGGTCATGGTAGGAATAAGTTCTAAAGTACGCGTTGTCGTAGCGCTTGAGCAACAATACTCAAATGCCAGAGATTATGTCTAGGATCATTTATTACGTTTAGTTTGTCAGTAACTTCCCTGTGGTTATCGCAAGTAGGTATACACAGGTATACAAGTGGCCCTCTTGTCATAATCTGCTTAGCCTTTTCCCAACTATCTTAGACTCGGCGTCCAGTCTAACCGGATGAAGGCTCGTACACTCTGGCGCGACGCGACGCCCTACACAAAGGCACCGCGTGTCGCGCGACGAGCGGCGCCTTTGTGTAGCGCTGTCGCGTCGCGCCTGTCTGTGGGAGCCTTAAAGCTGAATACCAGTAATTTACATGGAGCGACTGCCTATTTGACATCCACAATCCAGTTACCGGAAAATACGATACCCCTTGTTAAGACTGCTTGTCAGACTAGAGCTTTTGACTATCCGTATCGACTGTCAAAAATCCACAAATGACAGACCAACGGCTAAACGTGCTTTCCGAGGCACGGAGGGGTCTCGGTATGGAGATAGCCACCCATCCGCGGAATAACCGCGGCAAGCGTAGCTTAACCTGATCTACAACCCGTACGGCTGTTATTACCTAGCCACAGGCCCCTCTGTACCTCTTGTAGTAGTAACGAGAAACCAACGCGTGATTTTCACCACAAATTGACGTGACCCGAGACGAGGTGCAGATGCTAGCGTATAAGTATACGATTTCTAATATTCGAGACCCGCCTTACTAATATTCAAATACTAACTCAAAACAAAGCATTAATTAAACAATTTACAAGCATTTTTGAGTTGTCAAGGAGTCGGTCAGTCAGAAAGATGCAGCTACTTGCCCATTCTAAAGCGAAGAAGATGCATATGGAGAAGAACGGGCAAGAAACTCCATGGACACTCTTTTAAATTATACTGTTACAACCATATTAGCTAAGTACATCATTAATGTTGAATTTATAATTATATCTGAGAACGATGTAAAAAAGACGTACTCGTTAAAAGCATCCAGAGTACAGCAAATATGAATAAAAAAAAGACAATTCAAACGTAAAATAATTATATTATTATACCCTTCCATAACAATGTATTAAAAACACACCTAATTAAAATCTACTTTCATCACAAGTACCTACACAGCTACCTATACGAACAGAAAATTAAATGATAATTCCCGAACTAAAATAAGGAAGGAAGGTAAAAGTTTGTGGAGAGCGCTTCAGCTATCTACAGCGATGCGAGATGCGCTAGAAAACCACAAATGATACGAGCCGAGCTCCAGAGGTACCACCACTGACATCAATAAATTCAGAACTATCTTTGCACTGAGGTGAACTGCAGAAACTTGGACTAGACCGCTTTTGGTAATACTGGGAACTGATTTATTTTAACTTATAGCGGTAATTTGAAGAGACAAGTTTTTAGTTAGGTAGGGGAAACCGGGACTATGCGGGTCCCTTAAGGGAAATCTTAAATAAAACCTCAGAACAACCAGATAATGAAAAAAAAAAAAATGTAATTTATTACTTTCATTAATGCTTTAAAATTTTCGTAAACTAAATAACTTAGTCTAATAGAATTTCGAGATAATCGAACTTTAAAATTAAGAGAAATTATCTGTTTTGCCCCGTATCCAGGGCAAAATGGTCACATGCGGGGCATACCAGGCATATCCAGTCTTATACTCGTATGTACTCATAAGTCTAAAACCGAGCAAAACAGCAGCAAATGTGAAGGATCTCGTCATCATTATTCTCTTTCCCGGCTCAGGAACAGTGGGCTCATCTTTAACATGCACGACAAGTGACCAATACCTCTCTAGATCCGGGGTGCCAATTTTCAGGGTACAAACACTCCACGTCTTCTTCTCTGATCCTTGTTCATATTTTTTTATTTTATATTCGTCTTTTTCTTTTTCCTTTCTTTTCTTAAGCTGGTTTCTGTGTTGAGCTTCTTCTAGGTTTTTTTTAATAAGCTGAAATTCTAGTGGTTCGCTTTTGGACTTAGGTTTTGGCATAATATCTATATGCGTTATAGATAAACACCTGAGGCAAAATGGGCACCTTGCCCATTTGCGGCGCCCGTAATGCCCGCGCGATCATATAAAACAAATGTTAACAAAATCTAAAGAATATTTGGTTTTTAGTTCAATATTGTTTCTAGTTATTTAACCACATAATTGAACGTACTAATTTACATAAAAAAATAAGAATTTAACACAACCACGAATTAGCTACTATACAGACTTCAAAATCAAAAGCGTCAACTCACGTTTCGTTTTTTCGTTTTGTCTACGAGCTACTTGACGCACACAAAACTATGTACTTGTCGCACAAGTGCGCGGTCGGCTGGAACAGGATCCGACTATTATAGTTCCCAACGTCTCGGTTTATTATTCTGCGAAGGAGAAGGGGTGTCCGTCTTACCCCGATGGCTCGCAATGCCCCGGCTAACCCTATACTTTTAACAAACAATGAAGGTAGTTACGACCTTACGAAGTTAATACTAGTAACTAACTGAGAATGTCTAACTTCTATGAAATCAAGTAAACTAGTCAATATTAGTAAAGTTAGTCCGTGTACATACCTACCTATCCTATGACCACATACCTACTATAACCACACTAATGAAAAAAGTATGATCAAATAAAATCGTCATAATCTTGCTGCTGTTATTATAGATGAGAGAACCCTGCTGCCTACCCTCTCAAAGTAAACCTCGGTAGTACGAAAAACACTGGTACAAAAAACACAACAGAAACACGGAACCTGTGAGCAGTTTCCAGGAAATTTTCTGTGTCACCCACATTTTTATGAAATACTACACTGACATACATTCATAAAATATATATAAATCTTAGTTTAAATATAACGTTAGTAATATAGATTTAGCAAGCTGTATATGTGTACCTATATATATATAATATATCGACTGTGGAAAGGTAAAATGGCTGAAGCGCCAAAACCTGAAATCTCAAGAATGAACTAAAAAGTAATTACTTTAAAGTTCATTCTTGAGATTTATATATTTTAAATTAATTACAGGAAATGCCGTGGAGTGTAATTAACATGCACCCTACGTAATGGCTTTATGTAATAGCTTGTTATAGTTGAGTGAGCTAAACGTTTGTTAAACAAACACCCAGCTAAGTTATATACTAAGTACCTACATAATACCCATACATTAATTTAGTACATAAATAAATAGCTGAATACAAAAATCAGAACACACAAGTATCACACCTAAAGTATAATTTAAGTTGTATTTTGCTGAAGTAGACAATTTTCACAATACTGAAAGAAACAATAACGTTTTTCCCCCATTCCATGCGTATTTATTTCATATCAATCAGCCCACGAGCTAGACAGCCTTATTTTCTTGCCCACGACCGTCATAAATATTTTAATAATGAAACTTGATCCAATAACAAAATATAATAACATGCAAATATCCAGAAAAATAGCTATTATAATTTCCCAAATCACAGTATTCTAAGCAGTGATCTACAGAGAATGCGTGGGAGATGATGCTCAATGGCTCGTAGTTTAGAACCAATTGTACGGATGTGTGGGTAGATGGGCCACGACTTGCGCCCATGAATTTTATTGGAATTTGATTACACGAAGGCTGACTTTGATGGCGTGATTATGGATGTAATGAGATTTCGAACGTGCGTAGCTTTATATGATATTGCTGAATAATTGTACCGTGCTGAAAATATTCATGTCTTCTTCTTTTAAGTTTGTTTTACTTACCTCGAATTTACTTTTGGGAGAGTTGTTTGTGCCTGCTAATATAAATGATAATTTTATAGAAATGTAAAATTGTGCTAAGAAAAAAAATGGTATCTATCTAAGTATTCATATTCATTTTCATATCTTTATTTGTTTTTATGTATTTTGCTTGTTGCAACGAATGAGCACCTTTATGATAACCAGACAGCTGAAATTACTGCCTCAGTCGAAACGGAAGAAATAGCAATGAAATAAATCCACCCGACCGGTATCCAAGTGACAAAATTGCAATGTCTCAAATCCTGCAATCCCACCACACCGGTATCCCTCACACTGACACGGGCGACAGACATACGAGTAGGTGTGATGGTAAAGCACAATCAATCTGCCTTCCTTTTTCCAAACTATGTTTGGGTCGGCTTCCAGTCTAACCGGATGCAGCTGACCACTAGTATGTTGAATGGAGCGACTCCCTATCTGACTTCCTCAACCCAGTTAATAGGTAATACGAAACACCTTGGTAAGACAAGTTGTCAGACTTATGGGCTTCTGACTACCCGTAACGACAGTCAAAGATCTACGAATGACAGTCGGGATTTTCCGAGGTACGGAGGGGTCTCGAAATAAAATGGATGGTGATCCATCCACGAACCGACCGCGGCAAGCGAAGCTTAACCTTCCACCGTCCCTTGTGGTTATTTTTATTTAGCCACGAGCCCCTATTTTGGTGACAAAGCACTCCACTAAACATAATGTCAAACCATGTTATTGAAAAGTGTCGATAGGTACACAAAGTATGTGCAGCAACATGAGAATATATCCAGACAAAATAGTTGTTGAGAGCATCTTCACGATAGAATCTAAAAGAGAAGCTGACATTGAATAATATGTTCACAGCATATTTCCATGAAAATAGTTAGAAAACGAAACGAATTTTAAACATTATTCAAGAAAATGTTGCAGGGAACGTATAAATATGTCCATTGCTGAAATATACGATTTAGATTTTAGATTTAGAGAACTGATCAATGGGATTTAGAGGTAAGTAATGTTCACACAGTGCGGTCAGAATGTCGCGGTTTTGCAGCCGACGGCGACGTCTCAAAGCGAACCTTTATCTGTATTGAGTTACGTGGGCGACTGTACCTATTACTGGAACCAATGAGTATTAATTTGACGAGTACACTTAAGTACAAATACGTTTCAGCAGAATTTGACGCTGTCGTTAGCGAATATTTCCAGACCGGCGCGGCGGGGTAATTACGTAACACACTAACAGTAGGAATGGGTTTCATTTTGACAGTTCACCAACATTCATTGCGTTATTTACGTTGTTGAGCAGACAAATTTTTCGAACTTAAGAAGTAATGGATTAGCAATAGGCTTCAAAATGATTCAGATTGTGATAGGTAGTGTGTTACGTAATTAGGGTGCGGGTTTAATTTAACGCATGGAGAGATAATTGTTTTAAGCGGTTGACAGTTCTGAGAAAACTATAATTTACCGAATACTGATTTACTTACTGTAGGGATGATATTTGCCTGAACTATTAATCAATGAAAATAGTTTATGGGTTCTCTGAAATGTGCCTAAAATACCACATCATCGTCATCTACTTAGGTTTTTCCCAGTAACCAATATTTTACATGGAGCGATTACCTATCTGAACTTCACAACACAGTTACTGGGTAACACGATACCCCTTGGTAAGACTGGTTGTCAGACTTTCGGGCTTCTGACCGGTAACGGCTGCCTAAACCCCACATTAGAAAGAAAATATTAATATTGCATGTCGGCACAAAAGTTCTAACCCACAGTTGACGACTTTAGCGATGTTTTAAAAGGTATTCAACAAAGAAACCTTTCATAAAGGAAAGCTTACAAAAAAAGGAACATTATTACTAGCCATCTAAAAATCTACGCCATTTTCACAGAATGCTCATATAATTTGACGTAGTATAAAGTTATAATTAAAAATAATTAATGCTGTAATTCATAGAACTGTTCGTCGCGTAATATTAATATTCACGCCTCGACTGTCAAGATTTGAATAATTTTCGTTTATAATAATTATTTTTATTAATTTGAATTTCTATTGCGTACAAATTACTGTGTAATGATATTAGTCTAGTGTTCTAGACTATTCTGTTAAGTTTTTGGTACGTGATCCGCAAATTAAATAAAAGGTTGCTCACCCTTAAATCTTATTGTGTGAGTCGTAAGGCTTAAGGGCTTAACTACCTCAGTTTGAGAAAATTATCTAGACATGAATGGCTGTAGTTTCAACAGTACTGTAGTATTCACTTTATAATTAATATACAGTAAAGATAAGGACTACTATTAAATAATGTCTGTTGCGAATTCACGATTGCATACAGTTTTCTCGATACAAAGAAATCTCAAAGTTACCTCTGAACGGTACAATAAATGGATAATATTCAATGAAAAATTTCAAATTAGGTCACGAAACTTTGCAGGCTAATCGAACTATGCATAAAGCAGGTGCCATCTGTTAATTTTTATTTTTTCAACTTTATATTAACTGCAAAAAGATGAGATTGGAAATATCAAGTTTTATAACCACTCACACCATGGACAGTGGAGAGCAGTGGTGGCCCAGTGGTATCGGCATCGACTTACGAGTTGTAGGTCGTGAGTTCGAACCCAGGCAAGCACTTTACTTTGTGTATTTAATTTCATCACCACTGCCCTCAAACGGTGAAGGAAAACATCGTGAGGAAACCGGCATGTCATAGAACCAAACATTCGAAGACATGTGATATCCACCAACCCGCAATGGGCCCGCGTGGTGGATTACGGCCCACTCCCTCTCACGGAGAGGAGGCCTGTGTCCCAGCAGTGGGAACGTTATAGGCTGATTATGCACACCTTGGACTGCCCTGCCGCCCGACCCCCGACATGACCTCAGTTCAGTACTTGTCAGTAACGTTTCAGCTATCAAATGGGGAACCTGTGTAACTTCGCTTGCACTCAAAAGACCCGATTGACGACGTTTTATATTCTAAAGAAATTATATATTACAGTAAAATGAAATTTAGGTCTAAAGATAAGGCACCCGTATTTTTATTTTTTCCAAATGTTGTAGTTTTCATTTACAAAAACATCTTTGAAATGGTTCAATATAATAATCACATGTCAGTGTCAAGAAGTTGTCAAAAATGTAGGTAGATAAATGTACCTATTTTCGAGAGTTTCCAAAAGTTGACGGTGTCTCCAACATATTTAAAAAAAAACTTTTTGACAGACCGGAGATTAGAACTATATAGAAGGTGGTGGTGTGATACCTCCCCCCGGTGCCTCCAAAAGCACGTAAAGCCGTGGTCCGCCTGCGCCTGGGGAGCAAATCCCGTATTTTTAATAACGTTCTAATCTGTCTAAATCAGCCAAAAATACCTCTAACATTTACATTTTTGGCAAGTTTTTGACATTGATTGTCGTAGAGACGAGATTGCGACTAGATTTTAACGTTTTTAAATACGGGAATTGGTCTTCTTATGTCTCCCCACTCGCTTGGGATTGCAGCACTTGGCTAGTTGAGATTATCCGCCGTGACCGAATGTCAGTTAGGAGGACATTATTTAATATTCATTTTAGGGTTCCGTAGCCAAATTTTCAATACGGAACTCTTATAATATCGTCTTGTTCGTATTTCCGTATCTCACATACATTTTACTTGGATATACATTAGGTATTAGGGGTGGCACACTAACCATGTTAATGAGAGATGAAAGAAGTGCATATCAGGGAGTGGGGCATCATTGAAAAGGACTTGAAAAAAAAATACAAACGATGAGTTTAAAAATCACAGTTTGTGGGATGTACTTCTAAAGTTGTGGCATTTCATTATTAAATGAATTGATAACTTTAATCATTTGAATATTTTGTAAATTGTTGTGCCCTTACATGTCAAGTGCTCTGTGCTGGACATCTCGAATGTTAGAACTACTTAAATTATAAGACGGGAAAATCTGAAATTGAAAGGGATAAAACAAATTCACATAAACTCACGCCTTCTTCCCATGGGGGTAGGCAGAAACTACAGAACGCCACCTACTAAGATCCTTACATACTCGTTTTGCCTAAAACACTTTCAACGAAAATTGGTTTGAATAGTGGTTATCATGTCATTAGAAGTCATGGGGAGAGGCCTTTGTCCAGCAGTGGGATGATGCAGGCTAATAGTAGTAGTAGTGGTTATCGTCAGTGGTGGTGGTTATCGTGTGGTTTTCGAAGTACCTATGGGATATTTTCGTTGACAAACTATTTTGAACTTAGCGCCCGAAGTATTTCGAACTTCGAATTTAGGCTACAAACATTAAAGTATGGTAGGTATTTCTGTTTTAAGGGTAAATATTAAAATAATGTGAATTTTGTCAGATTAACACAGAGACTAGAAACAGAGTGAACGTTTTAAAAATACGAAAATTTTGAACTCGTACAGCAGAAGAAGATACAGAATCAGAATTCATAAGATACAGAAGAAAATGGGTTGGCGTAAAAAAGTGGGCAAATATATGAACGAAGTTATGAAGTAAGTACCTACCTATTTATAAAATATAATTACAACTAAACTTGCAATTCCAAAGGTAGGTACTTATCTACTTAGGTCCATAATGTACGAGTATGTATATAGGACGAAGCTAACCGGTAGTATTTCATCCGGATAAGTGTCTTACAGGTTTGTCTTTGTACTCTATGGGAACCGAAAGGAACGGAACGGAAGGTCGTCATTATCAGAATTGTACGGTAGAGAAGGTAGAATGTAAGAATCATATTTTCCGAAACACGTGCAAAAGTAAAAGAACATAACTACGGAAACTAAATATACCTACATCTAGTTTAAGAAAAAAAATTACGACTCAAAGAATTTTAGCTATTCGAAAAGTAATTTGCTCATCCATAACTGAACACATTTCTAGAGTCCCGAACTTTGACACAAAAGTAAATAGCCTACACACAGATATCACGAATTCTTATGATCGAAAGTCCGTCGATGAGCGCATTGAGGAAGCTACTCACAATCTGCGAGACGTACGCGGAGGTGCACTGCCTTAAATACAACTCAAAAAAGAGTGAGGTCTTAGTGTTTAGAGTACCTAAACAACAGCCCCGTCGTGTACCTCCGGTATATCTTAGCGGCGTAGTACTTAATGTAGTGAATAGTTTTAAGTACCTAGGTCATGTTAACACTAGTGACCTACGGGATGATGGCGATATAGAGCGCGAGCGCAGGGCTTTGGTGGTGAGAAGCCATATGCTCGCCCCCGTTCGCTCGCTGCACGGCAGACCTTCTAATCCAGTCCTTCTAATCGAGCGCCCTGTGAGTGCCACATGCGCGCCGCGCCTACAACGTCCTACGCATACAATACAACAACGCTTTCAGGATGCTGTTGCAGTTGCCGCGGCGTTGTAGTGCGTCTGGAATGTTCGCGGCAGCTCACACGGATGGCTTTCACGCCATCATGCGTAAGAAAGCGGCTTCCTTACTACAATGCTTGCGTAACACTTGTAACGGTATCCTGAAAATGATTGCTGGCAGACTGGACTGCCCCATCCAAAGGCACTGGGTAAAAATAGCAATAGGTTTGTGCTAAATTAGAGTAATTAATTCAAGTACTGACAACACTAATATAGCATATAAGTACAATCCGTTACTAACCGCTAACAACTTATGGACTAATTGAGGTCCGAATTAAAGATATTTTATTTATTTATTTTTATTTATAATCACGCTTTCGGAAATCACGACAGCTGCCAACTTTATTATTGTACTAGCTTATAAAACAATGAAGATGTTACTTTAATTTTGAAGATTTGCGCTATATGGCATAGAACCAAGTTTATAGTGAACGCTGTGGCAGCTAAAGCTCGAAGTCTGATGCACAATAATGATAGCATTAAAATCGAGTCCTTTAACAACATTATTGCCAAATTTGTTGGAGGGCAACGTCGTAACTTTTCCTTACGTCAGGGTTATGAGTCGAGATGCAACGCTGCTGTTGTTTAATTTGACAGAAAGCGCCCTCTTTCCACATTACATAGGAAAATCTTGGGGTAAAGCTCCAGAACACTAGTGAATCAATTAGAGGAGAAATATTTAAAAAAAACGTAGGGTATGTCTAAATATTTAAGAAAAGAGAAAACAAAAAGAAAGAATACCAAAGAAAGTAGTAAAGATTATGGTGAATATTTCCAAAACCCAGACCACTTTGGAGTAGGATTGCTGTAAAGAGGACTTTAAGAGTTATTTATGATACTAGTGCGGTAAGTTGGTTTTTACAAACGAGTAGATGAATGTAAGCCCGAGACGAAGTCGAGGGCTTACCTTAGTCACGAGTTTGTAAATACCAAGTGCCGCACGTGTGTCATAGAACGTTTTTCAACACATTTGCGAGAAAACAGTACAATATTAATATCGGATTCCTCGCTTGAACTCATAATATTATTTTGTTTTTAAATATCAGTCGGAATGTTGCAACAATCATTGACGTTTCTAATATAAAAATGGCGCCACGTGCGGGTGGTGAAAATTAGAACTACATCTTTCGTCTCATTTTCTCTTTAGTATTAAAGTGAGTCAAACGTATTTAGCAAAAGCGCTGCCAAGGAGGTTCGATTATTCAGCTTATTTATTCTCATAATGTGGAACTCCTTGGTGGAATTCTTATACATTTTATAAGGAAATTTAAAAAAACCGTAACCCGGCATTATACAACGGAGTATGCGGTAAAGCAGTTACTGGGGGTGTGAGTACCTATTTTACCGCACGTTACGTTGTATGGTGCGTAATTTTGACTTTCGACAGGCTACGCAAATACATTTTTTAAGCACACACACATGTTGAAAAAAAAAATACCAAGCACAGAAGAAGACGGATTCTTCAAAAAGATTCCAGTGAGTGGTTAGAACTCAGAAGGAAACATCTAACAGCCTCTAATTTCTCCAAAGTGGTCAATGGCCGTCAAAATTCCAGTGATAGTTTATTTTTTTTTAAATCTCTTATATCCAAAAAACATGTACTGTGCTGTACATAAAACATGGAATAGAAAGCGAAAAAATAGCTATGGAACAACTAGCATCACAATTTAATATTAAAATAGAGCCTTGTGGTATTTTTATTGATAAAGAGTTACCTTTTCTAGGTGCAATTCCGGACGTCATCGTGCAGGGAGAAGACGCAATAGTGTAAATAAAGTGTTCAATTTCTGCATTTAGGACTTTATTGGACGAAGCCAAAGATTTAAAAAAAAAATTGGAGGAATACCGAAGATGGACCTTCAAAAAGATACAATCCATGGGAAAGTGGGGGTGAAATATGAATTTCAGCTGAACTAGTGACATCTTACGAATGATCAGCAATATCGGCAATTACTTTTAGACTTATTATCTTAATACAAATCTGTTGGTGGAGTCTTTTTATATATGACTAGCGACCCGCGCCGGCTTCGCCCGGGTAGCAAAGCGTAATATAATATAGCCTATGTCACCCGGAGATAGTGTAGCTTCCCAACAGTGAAAGAATTTTTGAAATCGGTTCAGAAGTTTCGGGGCCTATTCAATACAAACAAATAATCATATCTTTTCTTTATATATATATATATATATGCTATTAAATTGTAGCTTATATGAAACGTTTGTATTTTTAACATAGCGCCATCTATTGAATACTTACTCAATCCAGTCAACAGATATCGCCATCTGTTAGAATCATTTGGAGCTAACAGATTATTGTGACTGTCAAATAATAGACAAATAATTTGCGACTATAAATTGAGAAGTAAGCTATCCTACCTTTCAAGTTGGATCAAATTGCATACGGTGTGCAAATCAAATTTAAAATCGGTTCAGTAGTTTAGGAGTCCATCGCGAACAAACAACGTGACACGTAATTTTTATATATATAAAGATTAAGACTAAGAGTTTATTTACATAAACTATCATATTTGACACCAATTAAACCTATCAGAGACTGGTCACTAATAAGCATCGAGATCAGCACCCTAATTGCGTAACACACTATCAATCTGAATCATTTTAAAGCCTATTGCTAATACATTGCTTCATATGTTCGAAAAAATTGTCTGCTCAACAGCATAAATAACGCAACGAATGTTGTTAAACTGTCAACATGAAAGCCATTCCTACTGTTAGTGTGTTACGCAATCACGCCGCAGTTACAAAATCGAGAGTTACTGAAATATATTGATTTTGATGATTTTATTTCTGAAGTAGGTTTGTACAAACACTTTTACACGTCAATCATATTTTAAAAACTAGATGAGGTTGGCGTTTCCTATCTGACTACTCTGAGAAGAAAGGCCGAAATAAACTCAGAGGTCACAGTCTCTTTTAAAGTCAAGACATAATCTTGGTCAGATCATGTAAGGACCATGTAGATTTGTGTTTGAAATGGTCTTTTGAGGAAAGAACCACATAGATCGAGTGGACCTGTCCAGTCAGTGCACGCATTTGTCAGTAATCGTGCAGCTCGACTCAGGAAGTCAGGACTTAAGGAGCTCAACGATTTGACGAACAATATCAAAGAAAGGACATTTGGGTAAGTCACAAAAATTACTCAAATTGCCAGACCATGATGAAAACTAAGTAAGAAGGAAAAAAAAAGGAACAATGACCCACATAGTCTTCACCTTCACAATATTAAAATAATAATCATGTATTCAGTCTAGCCGGCATGGTACTCACATTCACGGACAGTTTTTTCTTTAAATGTCATCAAAAATATCATAAGTTATGTCACGTAAATCAATAAAAATTACAATATTAATTCTAAAACACTTAGTATAAAATGGATTCTGGGAGGGGGTACATTGAAGTAGCTTAATTAATCCCGAGCCTTTTTGTCATCCAAGTAATCTTTAACTTTATAGAAACCTTTTTGACAGTTTCTTTTTAATAAATTATTTAAATTTATTGAGGCTCAGTTCTTTACCGAGACTTGGGAGTTTGTTGTAAAAATGTATACTTTGGCACTTATATGAATTACTA
The DNA here is from genome assembly GCA_917490735.1 of Dryobotodes eremita. NCBI lineage: Eukaryota > Metazoa > Arthropoda > Insecta > Lepidoptera > Noctuidae > Dryobotodes > Dryobotodes eremita. The sequence continues at coordinate 3,445,406 of OU823245.1, forward strand.
ATATTTTGGAGCCTAGTCGTGGGCACAATAAGTAAATCTTTTTTTTTTAATAAAAATTATTTATGAATGTCGCTGTGTTTGGCATATAGATTAATATTCATTTTTACATAAATCAGGTTCTCATATACATATTGAGATGCGACTGTCATTTATTTATTTCCTTAAATTTATCCTTCAGTGAATGCCTACAACTAAGGTTATAAATTGCTCGAATGGCTCGATTCTGCAGCACAAATATATCCTGAATATCGGCTCCATTTCCCCACAGCAAATTGCCGTACGGCATTACACTATGGAAATAACAAAAATATACTAATCGAGCTGTTTCGACATTAGCCAAATGACGGATTCTATAGACCGCGTAGGCTGCACAGCTTAGCCGCTTCGACAATTTGGTTATATGTGAGCCCCACTGTAGCTTCGAGTCCAAAGTAATACCTAAGAACACAGTGGTGTCCACGAGATCCAATTGCGCCCCATTTACTAGTACATTGGTTTTCACCTGCTTAACGTTAGGTATCAGGTATAGGTATCTAATACATTTAGTATTTTTCTCATTTAAAAGTAAATTATTAATACTAAACCAATGCACTATTTTAGCGATAGCATTATTTACATCGTCAGTAACTATCTGTTGTCGTTTAAGCTTAAATAAAAGTGATTTATCATCTGCAAATAACACTATTTCATGACTGTACTTTATAAGGCAAGGTAGGTCATTATAGACATTTTTATTTTCTTTTTTAGATATCATAACGGTATATTTAATAAAAGGTTACCCGTCAAGTTGGATTACAGGCTGAGAAGCTTAAAATAAATGGATTTTCTGATGATGTAAAATAAATACCCAATACTTATTTGTTTTATTCATATTTTATATTAATTTGTTTGTGAATAACGGAAATACGTTATCATTTTCAGCACTGTAAAATCTATTGCATTAATACTGGCTCCAGATAATTGTTGTTTACGAGAAATCTAACTTTACTTTCTTCTGATTTAAGTCGATATGAATCTCCATTTTGATACAAACAGATTTTAATCAACCGGATTGGAAAGTATAAAGTTCCGGAATAAAGGATAACCGGGAAGGAAGGTAAGCCAGTGCACATCAAAACCAACTAAGTGCGAATTTTACTAAACAAACTGAATGCGATCAGCAGATCAAAAAAAAAAAGAAAATAGGTTTATTGGAATCAATAAGTTTTCATTTTACATCAGTGGTGATTGGAGCTTCCTTTGGAGCCTGTACCTATCAGGAGACTCCGCTCTTCCATGCATTGGTAATAGTTAAGAGCTGTCAGTGTCAATATTCTACAACAATTTTGACAATTATTGCAGCAATTCAACAACTCTCTGCTCTTGAACGCGGTTTAGATTGCTGAACGCGTTCAGTTGGGTACGTATTACAATACCGAAATTTAAAAGACCGTATTTTAAAATACCTATGGATGTAATCCCGAAAAATTAAACGCCGAATGATTATTTGGTCGAAAGTTTTAAATCCCGAAAGTTCATTTGCCCGAAAGTTTAAAATCCCGAGGATCCATATACCGAAGCTTAAAATCCCGAAGTTCTATATCCCGAAGTTCAAAATCCCGAAATTACATCCCAAAGCCTAAAATCTGTAAGACTATGACAAAAAAGGAGCAACCACCAAGAAAAAGGAGGACCAATAATATATAATTAAAACAAAAGTTTAAATGATAATCATACGTATAATTAGGAAAAAAAAGAACACTTCATTACAAATTAAATTATCTAATGATTTTTTAAGATATTTGATATTTGAACTATGTAGCTAGGAAATACCTAATGGACGACTCGCCTACAGTTTATTAAATTTAACGGATAATTAGACAATGGTGAAAACATTTCTGCGAGCAACTTGGAAGTAGCGCTCGCCGGCCGCTGCCGCGGCACCGCTCGCTACGCTCGCTCGGCTCGCGCGTGGTTGGTCACAGTTTTAACCTAACCTAACCTATTTCACTCAATTTAAAATGACGAATCATACAATTTGCCTGCGAGTGGATAATTAGCCAATGGTAAAAACATTTCTGCGGCAGATTGTATGATTCGTAACTTTGAATTGGGTGAAATAGGTTAGGTTAGGTTAAAACTGTGACCAACCGCGCGCGAGCCGAGCGAGCGTAGCGAGCGGTGCCGCGGCAGCGGCCGGCGAGCGCTAATTCCAAGTTGCTCGCAGAAATGTTTTTACCATTGTCTAATTATCCGTGTTTTCGCAATATCCCTAGGGTTTTCGCGAAAATTCGAATTAGCAAATCATCCAGTCAACATATATACAAAATCTCCAGTAAATCAAACAAAACCACAGATTACGTAACCGTCATAACTGTGTTGTAGTACCATCTATGAGTAATCGCGGGAACTACGTCGCCGCTCTTTGGGATTTCATCCATCGGTATTTCGTCCATTCGGGATTTCGTCCATTCGGGGTTTCATCCTTTCGGGCATTTGGACATCGGTATTTTATATTTCGATATAACGGCTATCGGCATTTAAAACTTTCGGTATTTTGAATTTCGTTGTTTTGGACGTCGGTATTTCAGTCATAGTTATTATGAAAAATTGATTTTAATACGTACCCGTTCGGGTACGTATTAAAATCCCGAAATTTCATAATAACTATGACTGAAATACCGACGTCCAAAACAACGAAATTCAAAATACCGAAAGTTTTAAATGCCGATAGCCGTTATATCGAAACATAAAATACCGATGTCCATATGCCCGAAAGGATGAAACCCCGAATGGACGAAATCCCGAATGGACGATATACCGATGGATGAAATCCCAAAGAGCGGCGACGTAGTTCCCGCGATTATTCATAAATGGTACGACAACACAGTTATGACGTTTACTTAATCTGTGGTTTTGTGTTTATTTACTGGAGATTGTGTATATGTCGATTGGATGATTTGCTAATTCGAATTTTCGCGAAAATCCTGGGGATATTGCGAAAACACGGATAATTAGCCAATGGTAAAAACATTTCTGCGAGCAACTTGGAAGTAGCGCTCGCCGGCCGCTGCCGCGGCACCGCTCGCTACGCTCGCTCGGCTCGCGCGCGGTTGGTCACAGTTTTAACCTAACCTAACCTATTTCACCCAATTCAAAATTACGAATCATACAATCTGCCACAGAAATGTTTTTACCATTGGCTAATTATCCACTCGCAGGCAAATTGTATGATTCGTCATTTTGAATTGAGTGAAATAGGTTAGGTTAGGTTAAAACTGTGACCAACCGCGCGCGAGCCGAGCGAGCGTAGCGAGCGGTGCCGCGGCAGCGGCCGGCGAGCGCTACTTCCAAGTTGCTCGCAGAAATGTTTTCACCATTGTCTAATTATCCGTTAAATTTAATAAACTGTAGGCGAGTCGTCCATTAGGTATTTCATACCTGCATAGTTGAAAAGTGTTCTTTTTTTTCCGAATTATACGTATGATTATCATTTAAACTTTTGTTTTAATTATATGTTATTGGTCCTCCTTTTTGTTGGTGCTTGCTCCTTTTTTGTCATAGTCTTACAGATTTTAGGCTTTGGGATGTAATTTCGGGATTTTGAACTTCGGGATATAGAACTTCGGTATTTTAAGCTTCGGTATATGGATCCTCGGGATTTTAAGCTTTTGGGCAAATGAACTTTCGGGATTTAAAACTTTCGACCAAACAATCATTCGGCGTTTAATTTTTCGGGATTTCATCCATAGGTATTTTAAAATACGGTCTTTTAAATTTCGGTATTGTAATACGTACCCACCCGTTCAGTTACATTGGTGAAATTCGCCCTTCGTAGTTGAGCGGAAGTCAGACAGAGAGACAAACAGAGTCCCTTTCAAGTTGTTACCTATATTATTATTATAGCAACAATTATGTACACTTTACTTTAGATACAGACTAATAAACACAAATCAAACAGCAAATATTTAGTATAACGACCTTAGGCTGCTCACACTTCAATAGTTTCCAGTGTACACGAACGTACGGACATAGTTTATTTACCCATTCGTTTATTATGTTATCTATTGAAGCTCGTTTTGTAAAGAATCATCATCAGTGATAGGAATAGGTAGTGCCTATTTGCCTAAACTTCGAAGAACAGAGACAAGAAACGGAGACTTCTTTAGGACAAAATTTTTTCCGGGACATCTGTCCCGAAATTGGCGACAACACTTTTAAATACATTAAAAAAATATGTTATTTGGAATAAGTAATTCGTCTACATTTACCTAAAGTTTGCGACTAGACATAACATAATAAATAACATTCACAGTCGTTACAACCATAAAATTTTCTGAATTTTTTTTTTTGGATATTATTTTGTAAATGACTTGTTGATCTTAATACTATGAATCACAATGTCTGTATAAGGAGCCGTACACGTTTCGAAGTAAATATCTTCTTCTCACTCTCGGCTACGTTTTATGAGATTTCTAAAGTTCAAATAAAAAAAAGACATTTTGTCTTTAAAATAATAAAACGGTAATTTTTATAATTTTAGCATTCTCTATAGTAGGACGAATTTATTATTTAAAAAACAAACGGTATTTGTATTTTATCTTAATTAAATATATTTCTAAAGTATATTTAAAAATGTGCATGATATTAAAATAATGGCCTTATCACATTGTTTAGTAACACACTTAAACTTTAAAAACATCATTTAATCTTTATTGCACCGAAAGTACAATACGACTTTTACCGCAGCGCATTTCGTTATCTATTCTTAGAAATTACAAAAAGAAACCGCCATGGTCGCATACCTATGCGGCGCGGGGAGGGTCTACATACCTTCCCCTACCGCCCCGCGTGCCGGCGCGCTCAAGTTACCCTCACTTCACTACTGTACTTCGGTCTGTTAAGTGCGCATCTTCCTGTATTGTTTCTATGAATATTGTTTTTGACCCTCGCACGTTTTTTGGTTTATTGGATCTTCCTAATACGACTACCTTGGCTTGAATTTATGGATTAGGATTTGCTGCAATAACATTGTTCCTGTCTGTCTACATCAAATAATACGGTAAGACAACATTTATTACTTTTTAATGTTTTTTAAAGTTATTTATTTTATTTCTTGTAGGGAAACAAACAGTAAGTTAGATATAAAGTAGAACATAAATGTATATATTATTTTATCTTAAACTAGCAATTTGACAGTCTAGCTTGATCTGCAATTGTATGAACTTGACATTTTTGAGTGGAGTTTTTAAGATAATTATTGTGTATGAAACGTATTTAAAGAAAAAAAATATGGTTATTTTAATATTTGATGACCATTACGTACAAGACAGGACATCATCCGCATTTAATTTTTGGTCCAAATATAAAAGTGAACTGAAATACTACCAAGCATAGTGATGCTACATCTTTAGTGTCATAAAGAAATGCTAAGGCGGACGAATTCTATAAAAATATATTATTATTCTGGCCGGCTCATTTTATATTTGTACCAAAATGGATTATGTCCTTTGCGCATTGACTAAAATGTAACTCTGTAGAAGTAAAATCAATTTCAATAACAATGACGTTACGCGTGTTCATATTTTCTAACCGTATTTCTTTATTAGAGCGTAAAATGAAATAATAAAATCTTCAAATCGATACAATCGATGCATCTAGGTGGAATGCACGCGCCTCTCCCGCTTTCCCTTCCACCTCCCCATGTCTATAAGGGTTTGTTTTTCCTTTTGAGATATTGAAAACTATAAAATTTAATTTAATTTTATTTTAGGTACCTCATTTTGGAGACCATTAAGATTGGCGATGGCGAACAACCCTAAGGAAGCAACAGTACAAAGTTGGATTAGACTTCATCCTGAATTATATTACGACCCGGCCAGTAATTTGATTTACTGTTCTAAGTGCGAGAGCAGTATAACAGCTAAACTTAGTAGTGTCAAGAGGCACGTTAAAGGTCCGAAACACAAAGGGACAAGTAAGAAACCACATGAAGAATTTTATTTGGACCTAGTACAATTTCTCATATTATGTAATATACCTTGGATTCAAGTAAACAACCCCGCTTTCAAAAAATTCTTCCATAAATATATTTGCTGCAATTGTACAAATCGACAAAAGGTTCCTGAGCAATCATTGCTGAGAAAAGTTTATTTAGATAAGATTTTAAAACAAATATTGTCTCGAATTATGAACAAACTGCAAATCAAAAGCTGTGGGTATCTTTAGACGAGACAACTGATTTTTTAGGCAGATACATGGTACATTTTCTTGCAAAACCTTTAAATGCGATCACACAAAAACGATTTTTAGTTGCTTGCAAAGTACTAGAAATTGTTAATGGGAACACAATTGCCCAATTTGTAACAGACTGCCTTGAAAATATGTGGCCCGCTTCGTATGAATCCAAAGTAGGAGACGTTGCTGTATTATGCACTGATAGTGTAGCATATATGCTAAAAGGGGGACGTGTTCTGAAAAATTATTTGCCCAACATGATACACGTCACTTGCTTAGCACATGCACTGAATCTCGTGGCAGAAACAATACGATACGAATACTCAGATGTAGATGAATTAATTTCAAACGTATTTTTTTTTAGTGTCACCTATTAGAGTGCGCTTGTTAAAAAACACCTTTCCCCATATGCCGCTTCCTCCAGAACCCGTTATTACAAGATGGGGTACTTGGTTGGAGGCAGTGTCAGATTATGCAAAATATTACGATCAAATTAAAACAATTGTAAATCTTTTAAGAAGTTCCGACGCGCTCTCTATTAGGTGTGCCAAAAATGTTCTTCAAAAGGAAAACTTGAAATCGGACTTGGACTACATTGAGGAATATTTTAAAGATATACAAATTGGGTTAAAGAAATTACAAAAATCGAATTTAACTCTAACGGAATCCATTGAAATATTTGATCACGTGAGAACTGTGCTTAGCTGGTGTTCGTCTGAGCCTATAAAAAATAAACTCGTAAATGTCATGGACAGAAATCCCGATATGTGACGCGATAACAGCAGGAAGGGATGAGCGATCATACTATATGTACGCGCCTTTAACCTCAGTCGATGTTGAAAGGTCGTTTGCAACTTATAAATGGATTCCTAACATAAAACGAAATCGCCTGACAGTTGAAAATATTTTTCCTTTAGAGCCCATAGAGGATAAGTTATTATTATGGAGTTATAAATTATAAATGTTATGTCTAGTCGCAAACTTTAGGTAAATATAAACGAATTACTTATTCGAAATAACATATTTTTTTAATGTATTTAAAAATGTTGTCCCTAATTTCGGGACAGATGTCCCGGAAAAAATGTAGTCCTAAGGAAGTCTCTTCTCTATTCTTCGAAGTTTAGGCAAATAGGCACTACCTATTCCTATCACTGATCATCATAAACCTTATCTTGTAGGTACAGTCAACCGCACGTCGCGCGTAACACTTTAAACTTGAGATGTACGAAGTTTAAAATAGAATAAGAAGCGTTTACTTGTTTTGTTACCACTGACGTGAGGCCTACTGTACTAGTAGTAATAAAGAGCCGATAACCCGATCGCAAACGATTATTACATAAGTGTCATCGAATTTAGAAATAGAGGTATTAAAATGGGCGTAGACCAACGTACGGGTCATTCTATGTGGACGTGTTTCCTGTGACAAATACATCTATTTTCTTTTCTTTTTTATTCTTTCTTCTTTCATTGCCGTGTGCATTTTTTTTTTAAACTTGATGTGCCATAACGCCCGTTTATCTACAGTGCCTACAGTTTATATTTTCCGCAAAGACGTGAAGTGTGGCGACATTATGAAATCGTATAGTATTTTCTTTTGACCGACCTTACAAAAGCGCTTCCAATGAGGTATAAGGTTGAGGGCAATGGTTTTTTAAGCAGTAAAACATGATTCCTGGGAAAACCAAGTTTAATTTTTTGTGTTGGATTTTAGAACTATACAAAATGTGTCCTTCACACATATCACGGAAAAAATATGGTAAACAGAGTAACGCTATTAACATTTCGTTCACGTTTAGTATGTTTGAAAACTATAAAAACCCTTAAAATACACTTACTGTAATCATAATTAACACGTAAACGTAAAGTGCAAACATATGTTTTAGTAAAATAACACGTCATTGTAGCGACCGCGGCCATTACTCGCGGGATATAATCGCGTCAACACGCGACGCGCGACTTTTATTAACGTAAACAAGTGTGACTTTATGAGAGGCTAGGACTTTTTTAAACGTTCCTTTTAATGAACTTTAAGTGGTAGTGAAGGTCTTCGTGCAGGGACTTATCTAGGGACGTACTACTGAAGTACTGACATACCTTTGTACTGCAGCCAAGCAGTCCTGCTATGCTGCGGTTTGAAGGGTATAGGTAGGTGCTAGTCTAGGCTCCTGGACCTATTTGGCGCAGCCGCGGGGCACACTTTCCTGCTAATTTCTCACAACGCACTTTACACTTTTTATTTTTCTTTTTTACTTGTAGGTATATGTTGTGTTGTGTACTTTGTAGTCCGTGCTAAATAAAAGTATTTTCTTTCGTTTTTCTTCCTTTCACCTAGTGCCAGTGAGGGTGCCAACAATAGGCACAAGACACATTCCAGCTTTCCCTCTTGGAGGCACCCGACACATTTGCGATGCCTCTGGTATTATAGATACGCAACCACAGCAAGTAACCGTTTAGTTTAGTGCGAGTGTAATAGTCACGTCACTTAACCATGTAAAATTGTTGAAAGAATAATAGTCAGAATAAAATTATCCACTGAATTATCGTTATCTTTGGTGTCACGACTCGGTTCTGTCACATCGCCAGAATAAAATCCATCAGATAACGTCGTACACTCGTACCATTAATATCATGTTCCAGCACACATTGTAAACCTATTCAAAGTATTTCAAGGGGAAATCCGAAAAAAAAATCCGAATCCCGACCCTTGCCGAAACACGTCCAATAAAAAACGATATTAACCCTTGCCGTAACATTTACACGGTCATAAGTTTCGGATTAAAAAAGGGGGGCTGTGGGGGACGCAATGAATAGGAAGGAATCGCCGCTGGATGAGTAGGGTCCCTATTGTCGAGCCGGCTTACGTATTAACTTGGTGAGTGTACATACGTGCGAGCGTACTTTTTAAGCTCCTGATTTTTTTAACAGTGCGGGGAATTTGTTTGTTAGGTCTAGCAAGTCCAGCTTTGAAACTTTACTAGGGCTTTTGACACGTGAATTCTCTAAGTGTGCCCCGTTAAATAGCTTCACATTTATCATACCTATATACCACAGGTACTTATGTTATCGCTAACCACTTCCCATCTGGTGGACTGCCTGATTGTTTGCTATCCAGAAATATGAAAAAGGTTTCGGAGACACTTTCGTAGCAATTAACGTTAATGGACGATAATGGTGACAAATACCGGTAATTAATGATGATTAAATAGATTGGTTACTACATAACTATAAAAAAAAACAAAAAATCTTCTTTTCCCGGTAGTCGTACTACAAACGCTCACGATGCTATAATAATATGACCCATGTCGGTGACGTGTCATCCAAATGTTATTACTTAAAGTGACGCTAACGTGGAACTAGCACGGTATCCTCACATTTTATATCTGATACAACATCACATAGACTCTATGTCATAGACATAGAGTATAGTTTTGTGCGTAGTGCTTCGCTGTTACGAATTTCATAAACTAGGTACGTCTGACGCATCCTAGGATTCCTAGGTAATCAGTGTTGCTATACTATTTTTATCTCACAAAGCGACGGGCGCTTTACTTGTGGTAACCAAGTGTACGAAACACGCTGTGAATGTGTGAGTGAAGACGAGTAGCGTTAGTACATAACACACACACGCACTCGCCCACACACACTTCCGACTTCGCCATTGTCTCGGACGGTACCGAGAGCTCTTGCGCTTAACACACACATTCACAACGTGTTTGTACACTTGGTAACCACAAGTAAAGCGCGCGTCGCTTCACGAGATAAAAAATACTGTACAAACTGTAGTGTAGTATACGAGAGCTATGATGCACCACCGAAAATGTAGCCCAAGCCTCTTTATCTTACTGTACAGATCGTCTTATTAAGTAGATACTATGTTCTAAGACAAAAACATTTTTAAGTGTGGATGGCTATAAGAGTGGGGTAAGACCAAAGAAACTATGGATGGACTGTGTAAAAAATGATATGGCTTGAAAGGGGGTGACCACTCAGATAACGACTAATAGAGAAGCACCTATGGAAGAAAAACACGTCATGTTGCGCCGACACCAAATAAATTGGGAGAAGAGGAAGAGAATGATGATGTTCTAAGACAAAAAAATAATGTAACGTGCGGAATTTGATGAAGTCCATTAAGATTTTTTCATAAAAATGACGACACATTTCAATTTTCTAACAATTCACATACTTGTTAGCCCATCCATCATGTGACGGCTAAACTAAAAATATTCATAGCCAGACGTTTCGAGTTTGGCGGAGTAATGCCGTCACTAATTGATATGGAGTACGCACTCGGCTCAAGAAAATGGCGTCGACGTGAAAGCTTTTTGAATATTCATCGGCGACGCGTAATGTGCGGTGGTGTTGCTAGGTATGTGTCGCGGGTTCGGCTGCTTCTCACACTTCTGGAGGTAATAAAAGAGAAGCCGAAATTGGTCTAGGTATGTCATTCAAACAGGGTTTATGGATGTAAAACCTGACATTATGCAGTGCACTTACAACAATTTTGTTGAGAATATTCTACTAAGGAGTAAGTAATACTTTCGTAAAGATTAAGGACGGATTAGATCCAGTTCCAATTTATTGGGAAATCCTAAATTGTGAATTTACTGGAAGACACTAAATAAATATAAAACAAGCACCTAACATAACACTGAGTAATAAATTAACTATTTCAGGAATCAAAGGCTCGTACTAAATAGGTACTACCCTAAATCATGGAACCCTTTCAATTGAATCAAATTTAATAGCTTCAGAATCAAGATAAATCGATGTAATACAGCCTGGAACGAGCGCCAGTATTTATTTATGTTAGGCAGTGAAAATGTAAATATATATTTGTCAAGACGTTAAATAAAACGGGAACGTATTTGGGATACGCTCCCTGAATGGCAGGGAGCAAAAATAACCTAACTCTTTAGAAAATTAAAATAGTTGGATGCATCCTTGTGGCAGAGACTATCTGAGGAAGTTCTGCCATCATACATATACCTTCTGCTACCAACCAGGGTAGCTGTTATGAAAAACAGCTTCGGTGAAACTGAATACTAGTCAGTCTCGGTACCCACATAGCATAATCAGCCTATAATGTTCCCACTTCTGGGACACAGGCCTCCTCTCCGTGAGAGGGAGTGGGCCGTTATCCACCACGCGGGCCCAGTGCGGGTTGGTAGATGTCACATGTCTTCAAATGGTTGGTTGTTTTTGTTGGACATGCCGGTTTCCTCACGGTGTTTTCCTTCACCGTTTTGAGTACCCACATAGTTATAAAAATCAAAAAATAATTTTGTATTTGTAACTTTACCAGCAACTAGCAAGTAAAAGTTAGTAGGTACATAGAGCGTTTTTCCGACGTTTTCTAACACAAGACGATATATTTCTGTTCTCCTTGCTTGCACCAGTAAACTTTTTGAAACCTATGGTATCACCACACATACCTTCTCCAGCTGTTAAGCCCCATACCACGCATGTACCTACAGATATAAATGTAGCAAAAACCACTGAAACGTTCCATCTTTGACGTTCATTAATCTCAAGCTTCTCAAAGCCTAAGCCGCAATACGCCAATACTCAGCCAACATCGGGAAGCCGACGCATCCGTTGGCATTTCCTAGACGCTCGAAATCTTGCCTGAATTTCGCCTGAATTTTTCAGCAAACACGAGCTCGACTCAAAGCGGTGGATTCGTGGGCATACACGGGACATTCCGCGGTAAGCCCGCGGTAGGTAAGAGCGTACGTAAGCCCGCGGAACGTGAGCCCGGTCTAGACGCTGTACATCTTTGTTGATCTAGAACATGCCATCGGCAAATACTTCGCCTTGTTCCAATGTATGGAAACAAATCTGTTGGCATTTGTTTTATTCATGGCTGATTCGTGAGTCGCGGAATAAAATGGTGGCGCCTGCACCTGTACGGAATTGTGTTGCATTTATGATTAATTTAAACATACAGACTGACACTGGTGCAGGGTCTTTGTGTTTTAGTTAGGAAATGTATGAACATTATTCAGCCTAACTGTCATGTTCCACTTTTGGCAACGAAAGTTCACAATTTGACGATGTTGATAGGCGTGGTATGCACAAAATTATAACACATTTATTATTCAAGCCACAAAACGATTGCATTACAATTCAGCATTTCTAAGCTGAACTTTAAATTAATATTTCCCTAGCTTGCCACAATGTGCTTACAGAGATTTCAAACTAATACTAATTTGACGTCACATTACGTAAACCACATAATTCGAACCACCTGCATTGGCTGAATTCACGCTATTCGCAACGCATATCTGAAACTTACAGCTCGCATACCAATCAACCAAACGAACTCAGACACCATACGTCACTATCGCGAAACAATAACAGGCCAATTTGTAAATAGCGGAATATCGGTCGTAATACATGATCGGATCGGCACGGGCATCGAACCGAAACTACGGTACGTCAAAAAGCAATCACTGTACTAACACGGAATCATTCGGCGGCGCCGTCAGCCGGAACAAAAGCGAATCACTTTGATCCGAGGGTAGGCTGACCACGTGGGGGCGTGCAATGAGACTGTCCGGGTCGCGGTGCTACAAGTAGTGATTGGTTTTTACAAGTGAACAGGTGTGAGAAATGGTGTTAACCTATCGCGCTGGACAGCGTTGTTGTCAGCTGAAGAAAACGTACCGTCAAACGGGGTGAATTGGGACGAAACTTTAATTAAAAGGGATTTTACCATTGAAATAATATAGTTTGTCGCCAAAAAGGGCACTTAATCGTTTATTATAATACACTTACACTTAACACATTAGAGACTTATTTGGCAACAAACTATATTATTTTAATGTTAAAATCCCTTTTAAAGTTCCGTCTTGACTCACCCCTGCATCCCTATTCACCCCGTTTGACGGCACTGTAATATTAAACTCTACAGGTACCATCTTTTGGAGCTCATGTATGTACACAGTAACCCCGAAGTGTTTAACTAACGTATTATGACTTCAAATGTACCTAATACACACACCTGAAACATACGGCGTGGATAATAAATGCATATTCAATACCTTTCTAGGAAAGTGAGCGAATGATTAAATGTTTCAAATTATACCGAGAGAGATTTTCTTTGGCTCTGTGATTTATTTTCATTTTAATTACATGTCAATTTATGAACGGTATAAAATGTAAAATCGTGAATCTTTTTAATTAAAACAATATTCATAATAATTGCTGATTAACAAGTAATAATAAATTAATGCATTGTTTAAATTCTAAAAAGCATGAAATATAAAAACTTTTTGAAAACGAATTAATAGCGTGAGTGAACTATTAAACAATTTTTCAAATAAACGAACTGAAAAATTTACATGCACTAACCCAGAATTTTAAATAGTTATAGAAAACGTTGACAAGTTTTATTCAAACTATTTTATAATCGTAGTTTTTTACCAGCCCACTCTTTAACTTTACTAATAGTAAATATTATAATTCGAGTCAGGTAATACAATTTATCAAGTGTATTTGAGTGTGTGTCGATTAAAAGAAGGCCTTCGACAGTGTCGAGCATTGGGCCATGTTCCACGCTCTCCATCGCTGCCACATCGATTCATTCGATTCGTGGATGTGCTGCGGGAACTTTACACCTCGGCCACTCTACAGGTCCGCATGCATACCATATCTAAACCCGTACCGATCAAGCGGGGAGTGAAACAGGGCGACACCATTTCACCGAAACTTTTCTCAGCAGTCCTATAGTGAAAAGCTTAGATTGGGACTATTGCGGTGTTAACATCAATGGTACCTATCAGAGGGCCTAGACAAATGGCATTCGCTTCGAAACGATTCTATTTCTACAATTGCTATCGCTTCCACGAATGTTTCCATCATACGAATGGAAAACTAGCGATAACGCTTGCCAAAAAGAGCCACTTGGCTACGCATCTCTATGGAAGTAATCATTCGACCCTCGTTGTTTCGTTTCATAGAATCGAATGATGTTAACATTGTCAAGCCAATTTCTATTCGTTCACCTATGATCACATGACATTTCGATAGCTTATGTCAACCCCATATATTTTTTTGGCTTTTCTACTAGCGTCATCGCTAATCGAATATTACTTTGTCCAGGCCCTCTGTTCCACTTAAGATTTGCAAAAGATCTTGCGCTTTTCGCTAAAAACTTCGATATTCTCCAGAAAATGCTTCAAAACCTTTATGATGCTTCTTTTAAGGTAGGACTTAGGATGAATATGGCCAAGACGAAAGTTATGGCCAACATCTTCAGCAATTCAAATCCTTCTTTTAAAGTCGGAAATGAAACGTTGGAGATGGTGGACCAGTATGTCTATCTTGGCCGTATTCATTCATTTGGCAGAGAGCATCAACAAACAGAGATATCGAGTAGAAATGCGGCCCACCCAAGCTGTATGCTTGGGTGGGCCGCATTTAGCTAATTGGACGACATTTCTTAAATCAGCCAAAATTTCACAATGTCTGAAGTCCCGCCTCTATAATCAGTGTGTTCTGCCCACCATGACGTATGGTGCTAAGATGTGGACGCTCATGCAGGAGGCTGTGTGCAGGGTGAGAGTTGAACATAGAGCCATGAAGCGTTCCATGCTTGGCATAAGGCTTACAGACCGAGTTCCAAACATCGAGATCCGAAGACGTACGGAGGTTTTTGATATCTGAAAACAAGTTATGTAATGGATTATATTATATTTAATTCTTTTTACCGATTGTGGTATAGTAATTTTATTCTAGGTGCATCGTCTTCACATATGATTACATAATTAATGTGAACTTACATAATATTGAAAAATATTTTAAAAGAGTAACGGTAGAGTTTCTTGCCCATTCTTCTCTATACGAAACTACCTTTTGGAAGGGGCAACTAGAATCAATTAAATTTTTTTGTAAATTTTGACGTTCAAAAGCGCCTTTTATGTGCCTATTTGAAATAAATGATTTGACTTTGACTTTGACTTTGGAACTCAAATAGAGTTGGGCAGGACACCTGGCACTGCGCAGTGATGGCAGGTGAAGTAAGGCAGTGACTAAGTGATGTCCAAGGACTGGAAGACGAAATGTCGGTCGTTCGGTGGGGAAATGGACGGATTTCTACCTGCGATTGCCATCGCGGGTAGAACCTGGATGGGGCTGGCGCAGGAGCGTGGAGATCGGCACAAGAAAAGAGAGGACCATGCCCAGCAATGGGAGAAGTGGGACTGTGAGGGATGATGATGATGGTTTACACACATTTTTGACCTCCACAATTTTGACTTTATTTATTTATTTATTAAAACTTTATGCACAAGTAAAAAAAAATACTGTACAAAGGCGGACTTAATGCCTGAGGCATTTTCTACCAGTCAACCTTAGGGTGATGCAGAGACAAAACATGGCAGGTGCAACATAAGGGATAGATAACTTGAAAAATAATAAATACTAATACATAGATACATACATACATACATATAACGAAAATAAACTTAGTCAAGAGAAATAACGATAGGAAGAGGAGAAAACGAATCCAGCAAATCAGCGCTGGGATGATTCTGCCAACTTCTTACGAATATGTTCACGTGCCTTCACTTTAAAAGTAAACCGACTGGTTGCCGTCCTGATGTTCAGAGGGAGCGCATTCCAAAGAAAGACCGCCTGGACAAAGAAAGAAGAGTGAATGAAACCAGAGCGGTGGGAAGGACATCGTAGAAGACGATTGTTAGTGGAACGAAGATTTTTACTATGCGCGGAGCATAAGTATTGAACATTTGAAGTGAGGTAAGAAGGAGAAGTAGGTTTGTCAAGAATAGAAAACAACATAGACAGAGCCCTCAACTCTCTGCGCTGACGATTGGGTAACCATTTTAAAAGCAACCGGTGCGCGGACACATGATCGTACTTACGAAGATTGAAAACGAATCGAATGCAGTTATTTAGAAGGCGGTCAAGTTTATTGAGGAGATCAGCATTCAGGTCATAGTAACACACATCACCATAGTCAATTATGGGAAAGATTAGGGACTGTACAAGCATTGCCTTTATGTATGATGGGAGAAGGTTTTTCAACCGATAGAGCGACCGCAACGTACCGGTGACTTTTTTACTAACAGTCGTGACCTGTTTTCGCCAGTCAAGACAAGTTTCGACATGTAGACCAAGATCCTTAACATCGGAGCTAAACGGGATAACTGCGTTGTCAAACATTACAGGTGGCACTCTTAAGCCATTTAGCTTCCTCATACTGTGGGGGCTCCCTACAATTATAGCTTGACATTTGTTAGGGTTAACCGCCACCCCAAATCGATCAGACCAGTTTTTAACCACTCCTAAATCCCGATTTAGCTCCTCAACCGCGTCGGATATCTTGTCAACACTTGCCTGGCAATAAAGCTGCAAATCGTCAGCATAAAGATGATACGCAGTCCGAAGCTCGATGGTAATGAAATTAATAAAAATGGAGAACAAAATAGGAGATAATATACCGCCTTGAGGGACGCCAGCTGTAAGATCACAAAAACTCGACGAAGAGTCTCCAGCACGAACAGACTGCTGACGCCCCTGAAGATAAGAGGCAAACCATTCCAGTACCTCCCGAGAGACCATAAGATAGGAAAGGATGGATAAAAGGACTTCGTAACTGACGGTATTAAAAGCGTTGGAGAAGTCTTACTTTAATCTTCCAGCTCAGAAACTATTCAAGTCGTAATAACGACCTGAATAGTTTCTGAGCTGGCTGATTTCTGGCTGTTTTTGAACTAATTAGATTCGATCATCAGGTTATTAATCATTTATTTGTGCAAAGATCCAAGAAAAAAAAATACTAAATAACGGTAGTAAAAAGACGCATAACCAAGCCACTTCCCTTGTTCCCTTCACTTGTACTCCCCGTAATTGTGATATTTTTTTTGTACTGGATCATGCCTGGGAATCTTCTAGTTACGGAGATATTGAAAGTCAAAGTTTCAACTAGTTTTACTTTTTTTCACGAAAACCAGTTTTAAATGTAAAAAACTTACTTTACCCCCATAACTCCTGTACCGTTGCATGCACCACCATATGCGTAAGCATAATGTTTTGTTCGAATCAAATTGCGCACTGCACACCAATAATTAAAGTCATTTCCTAGCAATAATTTTTGCTCTTGCTGAATGTTACCTATTTTGATGTAAAGCGTAAATAACGGCTATACGATGAGTCTTTTTACATCCTGTACAAAATTTTCTTTGAGTACGTCCTGCATTAATCCACTATCTCGTAGTTCCCCTACTGGCGATAGAGCATAGGCGCTCGCAGATAGCTTCAAACAATGAAATGAAAGGCCGCGCGATATTTCAATGCAACGCAAAGCCGAGCGCGCCGCGCGGGCCCGCCTACCTGCGCACAGATTATTATCCTACCCACCTGCAGGAAAAGTTCACTTGTGATATGTGGCTTTAGCAGGGAAATCAAGATTTTCCATTATGGCATTATTTTCTTTGATTTTTGGGAACCGTGTTTCCCGTTGTGACTGAATATAACTTACTAGAATTGGAGATACTTGCAATGAAAGAAGAGGGTGTAAGGTTGCGACCTTTTACCTAAAGGTGGATTTAGACCAAAGGAATATACATAGAACTAGAACAAAAGAAGAGTAATCTAGACTTGATATTCTTGACATTTTTGTATTGATAAACGGATATACCAACGAAAGAATATTCTTTTATCTCTATTGACACAAAGAGAATTTGGTATAGTGGGAACAGAATGAGCATTCGCTCGTTGGGTCTAAACCGACCTTTACTTGGCGATGCAATGACTGATCAAAGACTCCAAAGAAAGAAATGCTCTGCTGTCTGTCTTTTCAAGGAAATAACTATAATAACATTTTGATACTGGCAAATGGCAAGCATGTCAAAACCAAACAAATCTATCGCTCTGAACAGTTATAAATCAGCACCCTAATTACGTACCACACTATCTATCACAATCTGAATAATTTTAAGCCTATTGCTAATCCATTGCTTCATATGTTTGAAAAATTTGTCTGCTCAACAACGTAAATAACGCAATGAATGTTGTTGAACTGTCAAAATGAAACCCATTCCTACTGTTAGTGTGTTACGTAATTACCCCGCTGTGCTCCGGAATATTGTTTTCGAAAAGATGATTCAAGTATTTCGTATTAGGGATATTAGATATCCACAAACAGAATACCTCATACGTAGTAGTTTGTAGGAGGTGAAAATTACGAACATTACTGGGACTCTATCAAGTCCATCGACTCACTATTGAGCACACAAGAGTAGTCGGAATGAGCTATCAGCACATATCAGGGGGGTGCGGGGAGGGGTCAGTTCGGTTTACTTAGCGGACTTAGAAGTAACTTAGCCGCCAACTATTCACTTAGTGCCGACCGATGAACTACTTTACTTTGGACTGCGTGGTTGAGGGCGATGCGGGAAGTAGTTGATATGGTAGTTGAGAAAAGCTCATGACGTGGTTGAACGAAAGGAAGAAAGAGTCTGAATGGGTAGGGGTAAATGTGATAATGGTGTGAGATGTGACTAATAAATAAAAGTTAAACGAAATCTAATTCTCCTGTGTACTGCTACTAACTGTGCCTACTTTAAGACGAAATTTTGAAAAATTTACTGTCTCCGTACAATTTGCTAAGACGGATTGACATTAGTCAAAATCATAATTACGAGCCTGACGAGCCTGACTCAGAAGTTAACGGAAAGCAATAATTTTGTTTATCTTTATAACAAGAGGAATTTCAGGACATGCCTTTACCAAAAGCAGTGGACCTAGATGGACTGGATAACATCAACATCTTTACGACCATGCTAGCCCATTTCTCATGGCCCTTCCGATGACGTCGACCACCGACATTACAACCATGAAGGACAATAATTACCACATCCACGTCTTGCTATTTCATGTTTTTAACTGTAAGAGAAGTTAGCCGGTTCGATGCAATGCCTCTAACGAGAAGTCTTGCTATGCTTACATTATTACACGTCACACCTACGACGAGGACATATTCCTAGTTTTTTTTTGTTTGCGAACCAGTCATGCTTGCGAAGGAGAAGGCGGAACGCGTGAGGGAGAGGCAAACTTTGCGCGCTCACGCCCCTAGTCGCCGCAGGAGACGCCCTGGGTGTCGGGAGTCAATAGCCGATTCCCGGCGACCGTAGGCGCGGGCGTGCTGGTGGCGAGCAATGGGTAGCTCGCCGTCAGGTAAAGACCAGGCCCGGATCGTCGGTGCATTGTGTTCCACGCGCGCCTCATAGAGATGTCAGCACACACTGACGGGGTCCGTTAGGGCTGACGCCTGCCAGGGTCGCGGGTTTGTCTGAAAGGGTTACCGTGGCCCTGGCACGCAGGCAAATGAAGGAAAACGAGTGGGTCTTTAGTCAATAAAAGTCTGACACGCCCTCCCGCTCTGCCCAGAGCGGAAGAAGTTATTTGATGATTTCCCAACAATAAAAAAAGAAAGTATTTTTACATACTTGGAAACTAAAGGTGTATGCTAGCAATGTAGATTATTAAGCAAAATGAGTGTTGAAAAGCACAGCAATCTAATAATAAAGCTGTTATTAAGAATAGGTAGAATTAAGATGTAAATAAAATAAAATTAACTTAGTAGGCTATAATTACATAGCTAGAATTTCTAATTATTGTCAGATTTCGAACGGTCGCTTTGGTAAGACCATAATTAACACATAATTTGTTTACACGTCACGCTAGGACAAGCTACGCTGTGTTGTTGTGATTAGAGTGATTCAAGAATATACCCACTGAATTATCCGGAACTACAACCTCACCACGAACGTAAATCGCAGAATGTCCTAACGCCCGAAACCCACCACACCAAACATGACAATTTGATCCTTCGAAAGGAACGGATCCTTGAAAATAACGAACATGATTGAAAGAAGCACTGTTACTACAAGAAGCATGCTGCGCAAGCTGGAAGCAGAAATGAACAAGCATCGAGTATTGGAAGCCGATTCTGGAGTGCCGCCTGAAATAGCACCGGCCTCGCCTTCGATCGCACCTACAACGTCGTCGGTTCCTGCACCTGTGATCCCAGTGGCGGGAGGTCGTGTTATAGACCACAGAGACGTGGTCACACCTGTGAGACCGGAGAGAATACAGAGGGCAAGATCCAGGACCAGCTATGTCTCCTCAAAGAGCGGCCAGAGAAGCGCTGATTATCTTCGACAGAGGGTTGAGTACGAGTCTGAAAGAGAGTTAGTGCGCCTGAAGGAAAGCCTAGTCAAGAAGAAGCTTGTAGCCGATATCGCTGAAATAAACACTGCTGCAGATGAAGACTCACGTTCAGACGAAGAAGGGATAACGCGTCGTGTTGAATAATGGGTTACAGACACGACGCCCGATGTCATTAGCCACCCACTGTGTGTTGCGATCCACCGCTGCGACGCGAAGTGTCCACGTCCGTAACCTCCCGCGATGTGTTAGTGTCCGTACCGTCGCCCAACCATACACATGCGCTCCAACAACAGTGTGCGTCCGCGTCAGTGCCGCTCCGCGAACCCACGTACCTAATGAACGATAAGCTCGTAGCGACGGCCAGTGCTCTGCGAGTACCGACTAGAGACGTGCCAACCAGAGAAGCGCCTGAGTGGGAAAACACGTTCGCCATCGACACAGATAGGAACCGGTCTCGGGATAGAAACTTACACCAATTGGCAGACGCCATATCTAACTTAGCGCGGCCGCGGCTGGTACCGATGCAAGCCTATGAGTTACCATTCTTCAACGGCGACCCAGCAGAATAGCTGTCGTACAAGAACATGTATTAAAATACGACGTCATTGTATCATTTTAAGCTGCAGGAGAATCTAGCGCGCTTGAAAACATCGCTCCAGGCAGTCACCAAGTTAGATTGCGCACTTCAACGAACCCTACGGACATTATGAAGACTCTGGATGACGAGTTCGGGCATCCTAATCTTGTGCTAGAATGTGCCCTCAAGAAAATTCGTGCCTTACCTAAACGGACGGAGAGCGGACGCGAACTTAGAAAGTTCTCAATGACAGTGAGAAATTGTGTATCGCTCCTGATGGAGCTAATGGTAGTAACTAAAACTTTCAGTAGCGTCGTCAGCATAGAATTTGGTGTGGACAAATGTGCGGTCATGCATGTAAAGCGAGGGGAGATTGTGGAATCCATAGGAACTCAACTCTCAGATTCCATAAACCTTTGAGCCCTTTCCGCATCCGAAACCTATAAGTATTTGAGTATGTCGGAAGCGTTGGACATCAATGTTACGCACATGAAGCAATCGTTAAAGGAGCGCTTCTTTGGCCGCTGGAAGAAAGTATTTAATAGTCTTCTATCAGGCGGAAACAAGGACGCCTTCACCGGTTGGGTCATGCCGGTTTTGATGTACTCTTTCAGCATATTTAAATGGACTTAAACCGAACTCGAAGCCTTGGATAGGATACCCTGCTGACTGCATATCGCATGAATCACCCACGGCCATCGGTAATGACACTCCCGCGAAAGTGTGAAGGTCGAGGCTTTTTAAACGTTAAGACCCTCCACAATCGCGAGATATGCAGTCTCAGAATAATATAAAAATATATTAAAAAATATTTTAGGAATATTTCTTAGAAACTGACGTGGAGATGCATCGAGATGTGGTCGCGGTGGACAAGGGCCTTGCCCCGCTCTCCTTAAAAGAACCGGCGCAAGCCTGAAGTGCTTGATACTTATGATCGCAGTCAGGCATGCCAAAGTAAGAAGCTTCACGGACGCTTTATCCGGGCTACGTTTCGGTGACCTCTTTACGAAAACCGAAGGTTTTGTCCGTGCAATTATGGACGAAGTTATGATGACGAACAATTACCGGAGATTTATTGTGAAAGGCACAGTTGACATCTGTCGGGCATGCCATCGTCCTGGGGAATCAATCAGACACATTATCTCCAGGTATTCTCGTTTAGCTAACCAAGAGTACTTGCATAGCCACCCTTGATTCAACCTTGTAGCCAGGATTATCCATCAGCAACTTGCTCTGAAATACAAACCATTGGAATCGGAAGTGTCGTACTACAGGTATCTGCACGACCCAGTTCTCGAAAATGGAAATATCCTGGGATCGATCCATCATCACTGACAGGACTATTGTTGCCGATAAGCCTGATATAGAAATGCTAGATCGAGTAGAGCAGCGCGCAATAATTGCCGACATAACAGTCCCGCATTATGGAAACCTCGTGAAAGCCGAGAAAGATAAACAAATCAATTATCTTGACTTGACTCGCGAGGTTTTCGACATATGGGATGTGGACTTATCGATAATTGTGCCGATAGTCGTGACAGCCAATGCCTTAATAGCCAAGAGCCTCGACCAATACCTGAGGAGGCTCTCGTTAGACAGCTGGATCAACGGCTTGATTCAGAAAGTGGTACTTCTGGACACGGCTCGCATTGTTAGGAGGTACACCTCATTCTGGAGCCCTGACTGCCGGTAGCTTGGACCCTATTCCCGATACCCATGGGCTACTATTTTTTATACTTTTAAATGATTCTTTAAATGCTTTCTTTTATAAAAATATTTTAAAATGTAATTTATAAGTCATTTTAATGAAATAGGAGATTTTAATAATAATATCAAAGAAAATCATGAAGTTTCTCTAATACCATGAATCATTACCATAGAAAACTTTGTACAAACCAAAGGGTTTGTTGTTATGAATGTTATTAGAACCAAGATAAGCGTACAAATTATTTTAATGAGCCTTGATCCCGTACAAACTACCCATAGTTTGATAGGAAAACATATAGGTCTACGGGCAAATAATTCATATTATTATATCCCTATAGCAACGGAACCCCGTAGGCCCTTGGCGTTGGATTTTGAACTTTATGCTGAAGGGACAAGTCATAGTTTTGTAGTTTATTTTCACTGTTCATATTGTATTTGGACAGAAGTTTGTAGTACGTAGATGTTAGATTTTGCTTTTCGTCAGTGGGTGGGTGGGTTATATTGATATCCTTCATTTTCCCATGTATAATTATCTTCTGTTGCTGTTGATTTATCACTATATTTAGTTACTTCGTAAGTTTTTGAAGTTGCTGTGGCTAACATAACGTTTTCAATAATATTTTCTTAATTTGGCACACCGGTTTTTCAATCAATTTCAAGCAGGTCCAGAATATTGTCGTCACTAATACGAATATCATGATTCTACATTTTTTTTAGTTTTACTTGTATTTTCCTTATTGTTCACGATCGCGATGTACGTTCTGCTTGATCGCTGTTGCTTACTTTATCTAGAACTGTAACAGTATCAAAAGGCTTTTCATTCACTACTTCAAAACTATCTTTGAAATCTCTGAAATCTGTTTTGGTATTTATTTGTCTTTGCACTAAAATATTATCATAATCCATGGAAGACTTTTTAGTGAGGTAAACAGGATATTCCGTTGATACTCTTCTAATTTCATTGTAGGCAGCCCCGGTAGTTGACCGGGTGGCCAGATTGCCCTCTCTGTGAAGGTTTCTTCTACACAAATGCCCGAACAGCTCAGTGGCCAACGGTCCTCCCTCTGGGCAAACCTCTTATTATATAAGCTTTACCAACTCCGAGTGCCAGACCGTCTCGTACGCATCTTACGAGAATTTTTGTCAGATCGCTCTATTAGCTATCGCATTGAGGTTGCACTCTCCTCCCCTCACCCTATTCGCGTGGAAGTCCCTCAGGACTCCGTGTTATCCTCCCTAATCTTCACGCTGTTCACCGGCGACATTCTCTAGAATAGAAAGGCTCAGTTAGCTCTATTCGCCGACGACACTGCCATTTACTAGACGGGTCGCTGTCAAAACTCTTTCGCTAGCACTTTCTAAATCTCTAACAACGTCTTAGGCGCTTAGTTCCGGAAATGGAGAATCGAGGTCAACCCCGATAAGAGTCAGGCGGTCCTCTAGTCGAGACCGCATCGAATCAATACCCCAGTCCGATCACTATGTATGGAAAACCGATCCCTTGGGAGAAGCGAGCTACATACCTAGGTGTGATCCTTGACCACCACCTTACCTTCAGTGAGCACATAAAGGCGGCTCGTTCGCTCGCCTTTTTCGCTCTCGGTGGGCTCCATTTTATATTGACCCCCTGCAGCAAATTGTCACTCAAAATGCAAATTGCGCATCCACACCGCGGTCATTCATCCAATCATGACCTATGCTAGCGTCGTCTTCGCTTACGGTAAGCCACATTATCTCCATAGGATTCATACCCTCCATAACCGTTTTCTTAGAAAGGTTCGGGAGTCCCCTTTTATGTCCGCAATGGAACTCTTCATGTAGATCTAAGAAGGCCACCGTCCAGCAGTTCATGAAACGCCTTTCAAAGAATTTCTTTGACTCTGCTATAAAGCACCCCAATCCCCTGACAACGGCGGCCACCCGCTACACTCCCTCCCGCATAGGTAGGATTCACCGCCCGAGGCATAGCTTAACTGTCCCTGACGTCATCACAACTCTCTTCTTGGAGAATAGTAAGACCACCAGTACTCTTTGAAAATACAAAAACAGACCTCCATCCTTCCGGCCTCGCCGCCGAGGCCCGCCGCGACGCCCCAATCCATGTTCGCCCCGACCCTTGCTCAAGCCAACCCGCGCGGTTGAGCCTGTAGCTTTAAATTCGTCCCAAAACAATCCGACCCAGCCTTTTCCTTGCTGCCCTCCCCCAGCGCCGCCCTAAAACGAGATCCGTACCCAAAGGGGTACAAGATTACCCTTAGCGTGTAGTCGCTTGATTTTTAGGTTTTTTAAGCTCTGGCTGTAGGCCTTAATTTATTGCGGCAATCACAGGCAAGCCCGGTTAAGCTGCCGACAATCTCCTAGGCTGACATGCGAGATGCCATTAAAAAAAAATTGAGTGGCAGTCTTTGTTTACTCGGTGATGTCCAAGATAAACTTAGAAAGTAAATATGAATTGAAAAAGTCACATTGGTACGGAACCCACAACCTCGTGCATGAGAGGCGAAGCCTGAACCACTGTGCCATCACGACATTCTATTATAAGCAGTGATAGGAATAGGTAGTGCCTATTTGCCTAAACTTCGAAGAACAGAGACAAGAAACGGAGACTTCCTTAGGACAAATTTTTTTCCGGGACATCTGTCCCGAAATTCGGGACAACACTTTTAAATACATTAAAAAAATATGTTATTTGGAATAAGTAATTCGTTTATATTTGCCTAAAGTTTGCGACTAGACATAACATAATAAATAACACCAACCACGTTACAACCATAAAACTTTCTGAAATTTTACTACTACATACTATATGTACGCGCCTTTAACCTCAGTCGATGTTGAAAGGTCGTTTTCAACTTATAAATGGATTCTTAACATAAAACGGAATCGCCTGACAGTTGAAAATATAGAAAAAAATATGATTGTGTATTTTAACTTAGATAACTCATCTGACAAAGAAAATTTCGGTTCTGATACTGAACTTGACGAATCGAATCAAAATGATTAAATTAAAATCGTTCTTTATTTTTTATGGTATTTGTAACACAAATAAAGATTTTCAAATTCTTAGCAATTTTTATGCGTCAAGATATGTATCAAAACCGAACAGTTAGTAGTCCACTATTAAAACTGATTGTCCTAAATGTTATACTTCCAAGGTTAACTTTGTTGTACTTTGATTTGAGTTAAAATTGCATCACTCAACGTCTGTAAAATAAATATGACATAGATAGATAAACAGAAATTTGTAACTTAAGTTAGTTTTCCGTCTGTACATTTTGTTTCATGCTTTCCAATTACGTCATATTTAAAAAATAATATAAATATACATATATTTGTTACAACAATATTCTATATGTTTTATTTTTCCTTTAGAGCCCATAGAGGATAAGTTATTATTATGGAGTTATAAATTATAAATGTTATGTCTAGTCGCAAACTTTAGGTAAATATAGACGAATTACTTATTCCACATAACATATTTTTCTAATGTATTTAAATGTGTTGTCCAGAATTTCGGGACAGATGTCCCGGAAAAAATTTAGTCCTAAGGAAGTCTCGTCTCTGTTCTTCGAAGTTTAGGCAACTAGGCACTACCTATTCCTATCACTGATTATAAGTGATTATTAACATAACCTACACAAATGCCTTAAAAGTTTCATACCGTACGCACAAACATGAGAGTCCCTAGACTCCATATTCCTAGATTTGATCACTGATTTGCTCTACACATACTGTCAGTTTGAAGCCAGAAAAGATCCTTGAATTGTTATTTTTGGGAAAACATAAAAATGATCCTCTAAAATCTTATTCTTATGATGATCGCTTTTTGAAATGAATTAGCTTCTTTTTAACTATATAGCTGTACCTATCGCGTCTGCATCACTCCACTACAACTGAGGAAGTCGTGCAGTATTTGAAGGTGAAGACCAACTGGACTCTGAGGGTTGAAAGGTTGGAATCGCGCCACAACATCAACTTTAAGTCATTCGTGGTACGAGTTCCAACCCACCATCTACAGACTTGCCTGAAAGAGGACTTTTGGCCGAAAGGTGTCGTTTATCGACGCTTCCGAGGACGGTTACGCGACACCACGCAGCGATACACGATGCCGTCAACATTACGTGTATAGATAGTTTTATAAGTTTTTTTGATATGTATTAGTTTATTATTATATAAGATTATTTCGTGTATTTTATGTATGGGCCTTTAGTTGCCTGATAATAAAATGATTATTATATTATTATTATTATTATTTAACTTTTTTCAAACTGTGTCGCAGTAACTAAGCTAGAGCACCTCGACCAAATGAGTTAGGTTAGGTTAGAAATGTGACCAACCACGCGCAAGCCGAGCGAGCGAAGCGAGCGTTGCCACGGCAGCGGCTGGCATGCACTACATTCAACTTGGTTGCAATTACTAGACTAGGGCACGTCACATACAAACGATCTAGTATGTAAGTGTAGTGTGTCTGTATGTGATTTAGTATTTTTAGAAAATCAAAATGGAAATTATTTGAGGTTCGATGAAACATGTACTTGTATTGTTATTACTTAAATATTATGCTTTAATCCTCATTCCACTGTATAGGGGTGAAGTGGTACTGTTGGCAACCGCACGTTTACACTGGGCTGCTGGTTACATACCAATAGATTACCAACTTTGTTGCGCGTACTGAAATCTTTAAATGAAATCCGAGTGTACGTGGCTCTAAACTAAGTAACAATTTGTTGTTTCATACACAATTTGTGTCGGCGCACCGACGACACTCTGTTATTAATAATAATAATAATAATTCCTTTATTGTCAGGCAACTGAAGCCCATAGATAAAATACACAAAATACAAAATAACAAACTAATACATAATAAAACTGAAACTTGTGTTAATAAATATTACTTAAAACTATGTTAGTAACACTTCACTTCACTAGCTAATTGTCCTTGTGCTGTCCTGTGGTATTTGCCCGCGGAAGCGACGGAACACCACGTCCTGTGGCCAAAAGTCTTCTTCCAAGACGACGGACAAGTAACAATTCGGTACTCGCACCACAAACGCCTTGAAGTTGACGTTGCGGCGCGACTCCAGTAACTGTACCCTCGGCGTGTACTTCGTCTTCTGACGCACATACTCCACGATGTCCTCCGCCTTAGTGCTGTAGTGTAGGCGGGAGATGTAGACCGGTGTGTTCGGCTTTGCGGCACGCAGGCTCACTCCGGAATCCGTAGGTGCTTTGCCGCAGCGGTTCTTGTTCACTCGCGAACGGCGCTTCCTCCTTTGCACCGTCACGAAACCCTCATCATCAACCCTATTCGGCGCCTTTTCTGGCGTTGCCTTCATACATGGAGCGCCTGGGGCACTCGCGGTGACGATAGCGAAATCTTTTTGTAAGGGTTTCGCCAGGGCTGCTGACACTGGCAGCGGGACGGGGCGAGGGGCTCGGGTGGCGCTGCGTGGAGGAGCCGCAGTGATGGGCGCGGGGCTGCGGGGCACGCAAGCGGGGCGCACTGCAAGCTCAGCAAACGACGCTTGCGCTGGCGACGAAACTGCTGACGCGGAATTCGACGACGATACATCGTGGCCGGTTCCGCGACACATGTTTACGTTAGACGCATCGACTTATGACCTAGTTACCGCCATACGGTTGCGCAACTCGCTAAATTCCTTGCGCAAATCTGTGACGGTATTTTGGGATGCATCTAATTTCGCCAGCACATCCGCAAGGCGGGCCTTCAGAAACACAATGTCCTTCAGTAGACTTGTTACGTCGACGTGGTCAAAGGTGACGGGTGGAAGCTTGTGTAGCTCCTTCACCACAAACGTCGGCACGTCATCCGGGTCAGTCTATTACATAGACTATTGTACTTAGACGTTTACCACAGATTATTATGTGCTTTTACCTTTTTCTTTAAGGTAAAAAAGACAACATAATGCTTGGCAATTGTCCAGAAGTGCCCAATGGCCAAGCTTTTTCTTTAACAATCAATAAACACTGCATTTTATTAGACTGCACAATACAAAATCAACTTTAATAACAACCAATTGAAATTCAAACCACACACCACAAAAACAACCAATCAGCTGCATGCGTTATTCAAACCGGTCGAGATGCAAAATTGGCACAATTGTGCTGTCATGCCGACCACCAGACAATGGCTGAGCAAGTTCGTTTGCAAGTTATTTAAGTCGCAGTGGATCGGGGCCTAATTTGGCCGATTGTCGCCCATCCACTGCTGGCTCGATAGCTTTGTTTGCATGGCTGGGACCCACATGCTGCGCATTGGACTGAATGTAAAACTTGATTAGGAGCTGTCGTTACGCCGTTTGCACGTACTAATGACTGTTTTGGCGGTATCGGGTTTGTAAAGGATGGTGTGGTTTTAGGGTTAATCAAGGGATTTGTCTGATAAACAAAAATACATTATATTATTTTGGGTTTAGAACTTTGGGCCAAAGTATTGATCTAACTGGATTAATAAGACTTGAAGACATGACAACTTAAATCTGATGTTAACCCGGATACAATTGCATGTAGGACGTAGATAGTATTGCATTCAGAGAGCTAACAACTGGATCTTTGTGGGACGCAACTGGTCAGTGTAGTTATTTATCTTAAAACCTTACCTCTTAAGATTAACGCTCTCTGTCTGACAGAATATTTCAGAAAATCCGCGTAAATCCGGTAATTGCGAGAAGACACTATAGCTTTTTGAGTCCTGTTATCTATAACCAAATTAATGAGAAATTAAATAACTATCCGCTCTCGTTAGGAGAGTGTATACTGAAAATTTAAAAATGGCTCCACAACTTGACTTATAAAGAAACAGAGAGCCTCATACAAACTTAAAGTATATTAATATCAAATCCTCCGCTTACACATACACGCACCCTTCCCACATATACACAAACGCATACACCTCCACACCCTCCCTCACACAAACACTCACTCATTCACACACACCCTCACACACACCCACTTATACTCTACAAGTATTATTAATAAATGTCAAGTTCTAGTTTTATTGTTATTAAATGTTTATGTCTAGTTTCTACCTATAAGTATAACCAAAATTGTTGTTATGTAACAACTTTCGATCCAGCCTGCACCACCTTGCTGCTCTCTCTCAGTGACGCTCTAAGCCGAGGTCCGTACCCCACAGGGGGTGCCCTTAGCGTGCGGTCATTTAAATATAATTTTAGTATTTAATTTCGCTCCTGGCTGGAGGCTTTTCGAGTATAATCTTAAGGCACCCACAGGATAGTACGGTTAAGTAGCCAGGACCTCAGAGGTCACAACTACGAATTGCCATAACCAAAAAAAAAAATTTTATGGTACTCAGTCGTCTTTCGCTCCTGCGTTGCGGTGGGCGCTAAAAACTGCGACACCGTTACTAAACTAACGCAGTATTAACGTTCACAAAAATTGTAATATGTTTTTGTTTCAATGAAATATTCGTATTTGTATTTGTACCTATATCAATCAAATACGACTACCTATAACCGTCTACCTCTGTACATAGGACCGTCCTCCCCCTTGTGTTCGAACTCTACCATAATAATTATTATTAATTACGTCTACTTCTACCATAAATAGTACAAATCCGAGCCATATAACAGCAGCATTAACAATGCATATAAACCGAACGCCATACAACTACCTATTACCTACAGCACAAAATTAAAGGCGCTAACTAGCCTACATAAGGCGTAGTTCGCACAGGACCGTTACATGCGACTTGCAACGAGCATCTTAATTTGAATAACAAAGGTGACTGCATGAGGCTGAATAATTAACTGCGTACAAATTACTACAGCGCGGGTGGCGGCGCTTTTGACGAC
This sequence comes from Dryobotodes eremita, assembly GCA_917490735.1. Classification (NCBI taxonomy): domain Eukaryota; kingdom Metazoa; phylum Arthropoda; class Insecta; order Lepidoptera; family Noctuidae; genus Dryobotodes; species Dryobotodes eremita. Next base: position 3,475,940 of record OU823245.1, read on the forward strand.
ACCAGCGAACGGTTCTACGGCTGCCGTGGAGTACGCCTAATTTTAGTTAGGTAATTATTGAAAATAAAAATAGAGGCCCTGGATTATATTAATTGGTATTGTGAGAGCATCGTTTGGGAAGAAGTTTTGCGTAGGATATTAAAATTTTACGAATTATAGAAACGACATTTTCAAATTGTGACTAAAAGCAATGTATTTTAATTTTTTATCTACAGAGGCTTTTCAGTATATCAAAATATAGAACCCAAATTATTCTAGGTAAGTAAGTAGATGTTTATTTGTCTCTGTTTTTATCACAGGACGCTTCAATTGTGTTCCAAATGCCAGTAGTCAAAACTTTTTTATAGTGCTGTAAAAATCGCACACAGAAATCCTAAACGTGTTAACGTACTAACCTTCTACCAACATGACATGCAAACAACCCTTCAAGTATTTGTACCGCAGCCATCTACGAGCGAATTAAGAAAACACTCAAAACAAAAACGGATAAAGTACTAAAGGAGTGCCGTAAAATATTATTTTATGTTCAATAAAAACTTATTAGAGTTAAACAGAGATACTTGAACGAAAAACAGGTGAAAGAAATATATTCCGATTCGTCTAAATGGTGTTCTTCCAACAATAGGTATGAATGTTGTTTCCTTTGGAAGAAACAGGCTTGTTTTTATTTCGTTAATCTACTTTTTCCTTTAAAGGTCTTTAAGGCTGGCTGACCTCAAAAGCTTCACGATATATTTAGTGTTTTGACACTCCTTTGCTATGTGAGGAGAAAAACTACGTGGAAAAGATATTAAGTTAAATTGATTTCCCGCGAAGCGTTGAGGGTTAAGATGTGTAGAAATCGAGTGAAAACTTTATCAAGTATTTACGGGTTCCAAGAAAATAATAATGGTTACCTTCTTCGAAACACTAAACATTACTTATCCAAGCCAGAAAAACTAATCCACTTTTCGAAAATAACTGTCTACTTGTACTGAAATGAACACACCTTTTTGAGAAATGTTTGTAAAAACATTTCTGTATTTCAATTCTTGCGCACATGCAAACCTGGTATATAGCAATACTTAACTAACTATTTAATTAGCTACCAACATAATATCAATATAGACTTCTTGAAAACAACCTTTTGATTTCGAAGATCGAAGAGACCCTTAGAAACCAGGCGATGCTCCAAACATTATAGTTCAATACTGTTTCGTTAAAAAAACTTTTTCGGTAACTGTCAAATGCCATACTTTTAAACTTCACGACTACACTGATACAAAAATCATTTGAGACAAATCACATACTTTCCATTTTATACTTAGTATTTAAAATCACTACAAATCTTATTAAGATTTTGAGATCATGACAGTACCAACATAATTCAATCATTAACTGCGAAGCTGGAATTGGTAGTAGACTACGATTATGTATTACAACGGATAATTCAAAGTCAATCAATCATTTATTCAAATTAAGCTGAGAATCAGCACTTTTTGAAGGTTAACTATAACTTGAGAGCGATGGTGGCCAAGTGGTGACACCCGTTTACAAGGTGTAGTTCGTCGGGTCGAACCTAAACAGGCCTTTTACTTTGTGTAAATTATTTCATCACCGCTACTCTTAAAACAGTGAAAGGGAACTGAAATGTCGACCGGGAGGGCGTGTCAGACTTTTCCTGACTGAAACCTACCAGTGTTCCTTCAGTTGCCTGTGCGCCAGGGCCACGGTAACTCTTTCGAACAATCCGCGACCCCGGCAGGCATCGGCCCTATCGGACCCCGTCAAGTATGCTGACATCTCTTTAAGGCGCGCGTGGAACACAACGCGCCGTCGACCCGGGCCTGGTCGTTACCGGACGGTGAGCTACAACCCGCACTGGGCCTGCATGGTGGATTACGGCCCACACGGTCTCACAAAGGGGAGGCCTGTGACCGCTGGGTCACAGACATACAGCAGTGGGAATATTATAGCCTGATTATGCTTGTAACTTTTATACAAAAGACAGTCGCAAATCGCCTACCCTTTATCACTTCCTAGTGTTTCACTGAGTAGAAGAAGTGGCTGTGGTGCAAGTGTTGTTCCTAGCAACACGTCTCCTTCTGTTTAGTATTTAGAACAGAAAATTTAAATTATTTGTACCTACTCGTACTGTGTCTTTTTCAATCACTATTTTACGATATTTTTAATAGCATATTGTTCTCTCATCTATATAACTATCAGTTACTCTGCCACGCCCCATAAAACAAGGTATTAAGATGTTATGGCTTTCATTTAAAATGACTCCGAATAACTTCGCTTTATGTCTTGAAGCCGACATTATTTATCTGGAAACTTTCAATCTATGTTAAGTACTCTCCTTATTACTTCGTCAAAATGTAATTAAACTGAGTTTTGGGCTGGAATTTAAGAGTGGAAGTCAACGTAGTTAGAATATGTTCTAAGTAGTCTTAGGTAGCTATAGGTACTGGAACTGTGGGGATATCCAGTGGAGGAAAGAAAAATGAAGAAGAATGGGTATCCGGGTATCAGTGAAACTGGCAAGGTTAGAACATTATTTTGTAGAGTTTCTAGTAATAATGTATTTACATTATTTGTAGGTAACATGCATGTCGAAATATGTAGCATCATATAAAATTAATCTTCAGTTTAATTCTTTTTCTATACTGTCGCAGTATTTCTAGAATAACAATCAATTCCGAACGAAACATCTGATCAGTGTGTCCGTCTAAAATAATCTAAATAAATATAAAACTTATCTTATTTTACCTAAAATTTAATTATAACAGAATTATAAAATTGGACTTAAAATAATTCCTTGATTTTATATGCTATTGCGAGGTATAAGTTGTTCTTTAGCAATAGTTTTTATTGTGATTGAATCACAAACAACGATTGTAGACGGAGAATGGGTACATCTAAACATAAGTTATGATTTGTTGTTTTTGAATAACCAATACAATTTTTTATTAATTAGCATTTGTATAAATGATTAATTTGCAATTAATATGATACTCATAATGTTTATTACGATTAAATATTGCAATTTTCCAGTAACAAGTAGTTTCTATTTATTTTTCATGTTAATAACTTATCAGGTTTTACTTTTCGATTACAAATAAGTACATACTAAATTGCAAAATTATCTTATTAAGTTTCAAAATGGTTCCACTACTTAAGATTTGTTAATAACCTACATTTGAATTTTTTTAACAATAATTTATGACCTTCTATGATTGGTCTAAAATGGCAGCAATGTTGGTTGTACATGGGTAATAATGGGGACTATAAAAATACGCCAATTGTGGGAACTTTTGATACAGCTGTGGCGAAAAATGGATTACTTATACACAATGTTCACGTAAGTTAATTGATCATATTTCTTGATTATTGCTGATAACTATGTAGTTCTGTATGTGTTATAATATGTCTCATATTGCTTATATGTTAAATCGAATTAAGGAATGTTCACATTCTGTTTCTTGCTGTTGATATGGTGATATAACTTTGAGAAACGATCCAAAAGATTAATGTATTAACAATAATTTATGCTAATGTAAAAATGTGTTGAAAAAATACTTTAAAACAAGCTGCCATGGAGTTTCTTGGTCCTTCTTCTCCATGATGACCTTGTTTTGGAACGGACCACTAGTTTTCTAATTAACGTATTTAACTGACAAGCTTAATTGAAATAAAGGCCTAGTCTTGTCTTTGACTGCTTTTCTTCACAAAATACATTCCCTACACACGATATTCATAGGTTCATTGGTTCTTTGTTTCTGACACTCAAAGCTTGCTAATTAAGTGGATATACCTATCCACCTACCCACCTACCTACCTTTAGTGGTTTACCTATATATACAGTTTTCAATCCCCTTTTTAAAAGGTCCTACACACTATACCGGCGGCCCGGATGGCGGGCATGCCGCCAACGAGCCCGGCGGCACTGCCAGCGGGTATTGGAGCCCCGGGCTTGCCTAATAATGCCAACGGCATACCCACGCGACAACAACCCGCCGCCGCCGGCTGCGCCGCCGGTATAGTGTGTAGGAGCCTTAACACCCTTTTTCACACATGCATGACGTAGTCATGTATACTTGCAAAGTTGCTTGTAATGTCAGTAAAATTATTAAAAGTAAACACAACGCTCACAATATTTTAATTTTTAAGTTGAAGTTTTAATACAAGTTTAATGTTTAATACAGCCTCTTCTGAAGGAACAGATTTCCATGGTAACGCTACAATTAGTTACAAGATTATTGTTTCAATACAGACATTTTGGGGGAAAGTGTACAACTTCAAATCTCTCATAATCCAAATAAAATGTAAATGAATTCAGAATCTTGGCGTCCGCTGAAACGGATCAATTTATCTTTCCTTTTAAAGGCTCAATCATAATTATACAGCATTGCAGGATCCATTCATCAAATTCTTATTCACAAAAGTCGATAAGTTAACGGTTTTCATTTTGTAAATTCAATTTCAGAACTGTGACACTCGCACTAGTGATGTGCTGGTGCGATATCGATATTTCACGCCGCTCTATCTTTTTAACGCGTTTGCAATCTGTGCGAAAAAATATAATGGTCTATCAGCCGCATATTGTTGGGTGCGACGTAAAATGCAGAGAATTTATAAAAATGCAAAATCCTGCAGTACGAGCTTAGCGGTTTGCTTTACAAAAGAGAAAATTATGAACACGTGTATGGAGTTTTGTGACTAAAACTTTTGTGTTGTTTTGAAAGCAAAACTCATGAACTGTTCAGGTGAATATCCTATGTAATGTTTTCAGTCAACTGAAAAGATTTAATGTTGGTAGTGCTTATGTGCAATCTTGATGTTATCAGTTTTGGATTTTATTTTTATGCAGCATGCCTTAAAATGTGAAGCAGTTAAATTATTATTTTGATAGATGTTAACAGTCACAACTGGAATATTCAACTAAATGATTACGAGCGTCACATATAACCAGTCAACAATTAAATGTATTAATACTAAAAAAAAAAACCGGACAAGTGCGAGTTGAACTCGCGTGGAGAGGGTTCCGTACGATGAATATGTTACCCACCAAAAATATTTCATGTAAAGTGGGTTGCCAAGACTTACATAACACTTTCACAGGTAAAAAGTTATCACATCTAACGTGGAGCCAAGCCCCTAGCTCTAGAAGGCTTAACTCTACAAACCTTACATCTTGCTCAAAATGTACGGCTTGGCCATTTCACGTCCGTCGCAGACGCTGCTATGGGCTTTTGGTAAGAAATTAACTCACTCGTTTTTAATGTTGTGTCATGCAACAGTTTAATGGAACGGCTAAGCCATACCTTTTTACTAAGATGTACGGTTTGTAGAGTTAGGCGTCGTCAAATTGGGGGCTTGGCTCTACATTAGATCTGATAACTTTTTAACAGTAAAAGCGTTATGTAAGTCTTGGCAACGTACTTTACATGAAATGTTTTTGGTGGGATTTCATTTATTTTTGTAGAGTGCTCTATTTCTTTTTATTTTAGCAGGGATATTGTACTGACATATCACAGACATGTTAAAATCATAACCCTTAGTTCTTGCATAGTCAGGTAAAATGGGTATTTCTTGCACGCCAGCAGTTACTTTCTTCACAGCCAACGAAAAAGAGTTTATTTTTTTATGTTTATATACATGCTAGTCTAGCTTTCATAAAAAATGGAAGTAGGTATTCCGATTATCCGTAAGAAATTCAAAATTGCAGTAAGGGACTTAGAGGATGAAAGTTACAAATTTCTTATTTAATTGTTGTGAGTGTACAAATCCTAGCCTGCATACCAAATTTCAGCATTCTAGGATTTCAGGAAGTACTCTAGAGGTTTTATTTTGTATACAGACCTGCATCCCCCATTTCGAGGGTTGGAGGGTAAAAGTCAATAAATTATTAATTATTTTGTTACTTGTGTGCAAATCCTAGCCTGCATACCAAGTTTCAGCTTTCTAGGACTTCTGGAAGTGCCCCAGAGGTTTTGATGAGCGAGTGAGTGAGTCAGTCAGTGACGAAATCGACGTATTTTAGCTAACTACATTTTATCCTGATAATTTGAGCTCTCTAGCATTATCCAGGCCGAAGCTATGAGGGTATGAAAATACAACGAAACGCTTCGAGAAAAGGTAGGTAGTGCCCCTACTTTTTGTTTTGGCCCATTCTGGCGGGGGTACTACCGTGCCCCCAGATCCCAAGAACAAACTTGACATTATAGTTGTAAAACATGTTCTCCCATACATTCCAACTGCAATTGTAAGTTTGTACGCACAATATTGAAAGATTTACCATGTTATAATATGTGAATGAGACATGTTAGATTACTTCTTATAGATTTTCCTGTAATCTGTAAGTAAAGAACAAATTTCTTTGTTTTTTTTTTTCAAAATGTTATACACAGTAGTTTCCGAGATAAGGGGGAATGGTAATTTTTTATATATTTTCATAAATAACTTCAAAACTGTTTATTATAAAATTAAAAATATATATATTTAAGACCCTCACAATAAGCCCTTTCATTATACATATATATCACACGGTACAGTTTGTAAAACTTCTGTTTTTAATTTTCTAGTTTGCCTCCCAAAAGTGACCCTCATATTCAAAATTCATTTATTTACTTTATTTTTCCTTGTTTGGGTCACAGAAATTCATATATGTGTCCTAAATTTCAACTTAATCAGCTTAGTAGATTAGGAGCAAGTTGGCTGTGACAGGCAGGCAGATAGACAAACAAGTGATCCTATAAGGGTCCGTTTTTTCATTAGGACGTACGAAACCTTAAAAATTGCGTTTTCACTCAAAACAGAAATAAAACAAGGATAATATAAATAGTTCGTCGAACAACATGAAGCCAGCACTACGCGGCAGCAATGCGGCATCGTTAATCAGAGTCTCCGTTGTTAATATCACAAATATTTATCTTTGGCCGACAACGTAAATGAAAATGTCCATTGGTTGCTCACCTGGCCGTTATTAATTATAATGAAACGTCTGAAGTATCAAAATTGTTTCATTGTTTAGTTTAATTTTAATTAATGATCGCAAATGTTGATTGTGAGTTAAGCTTTGACTTTACGTACTGATTTACGTCATATTATCATAAACAATATTATTTAATTTAAATTTAATGTAAACAAGACCTAAAAAAAAAAATTATATTTGTGTGTTCTATTCGTAAATAAATGTGTGCCAATTTAACCCAAAATACTCCTAAAACCCGATAGAAAATACACAGACAAAAAGTAATAAGCCTCATTAGCAACTAGATGGAGGTAAATAATAATTAGGTCCTCTATAATAATTCTGTCTGCCTATGTATCAGCCACTGGGCACAGTTAATTATTAAGAGCTAAAGAGTCTATTATTATTATGATAATAACATTACCCACAATATGTTTCACTAATTAACCCAAACAAAACAAGAAAAATAGGACCCTACTTAATCCTATAATAATGACAGACAACGACATAGTCTGGCATTTATATCTTACTATATTACCATTTAATCAACATATCGAATCAATTATCACTTCTTCTATTCCACTCTTCTGAAGAAATACGAGAAACTAGAATACTTACTTACCTAATTGTGACATCATGGTGATATTGTAGGAAAAAAACCATAAAACTATCTGGCTCAGTATCAAAAAGGTAAAAGGACAGCAAAAGGCTTTTGATGTTAATTGATAATGATAATTTTAAATACCAACCTACATTTTGACGATAAGATGTTAATAAGGAGCGTACAAATTATAACATAAATGTAGGTCAATCAATTCTAAAATCCACTTTTTCAATCAAATTCGTCCTTCAAAGAAAAAGAAATCAATTACACAAATTGCAAGTATCAAGAAGGTAAAACTCCAAACTCGATTGACATTCAAATAACAGAAAAAGAAAAGCCTGTTTCACGGACAAGTTTTACCGATAAATCATTGGAACAGTTATAATTTAAGTGAAATCTGATTATGGTGAAAAGTCTGAAAGAAACATTCGAGGTGAGGGCGCACAGAGTAAATTTGTGCTGAAACGTAGAAGGGATAGACTTGATTTCGGTGACTGAATTTTGTAACCTGAGTTGCTTCATCATTATTGTATACTAGCGGATACCCGGGTGTGCTACTACGATAAAACAATCCATTAGGCACATTCGGTCCATTCATGAAGTTTTTTTTTCCATTGTTTTAGTGATCTAAAATCATCGTCGCATTATTGCCTTTCTAATGAAACTGATTTGGGACACATCGGTTGGATGGTTTCAAAGTCTATAACGGACAAAGGTAGAATGTTTTTTTGTGTTTTATATGTCGCACAGCTAGATAAAGGGTGGCACAACTCAAAATAATCCAAAATCCAGTTATTGCGATTATCGGAATCTGAATCGAATTACAACATCATACACCAATAATTTTAAATCGGTCAAATAGAAAAAGACTAAAACATTTTATGCTGTTCCTGAAAAAACAGGTATTTTGAGTTGTGCTAATCTTTATTTAGGTGTGCGATATATTGATTTTCGAAATCGTCTCGATCTACTTTTGTTTAGCAAAAGAGATTAAAATACGCCGCAGTAAAAATCCTTTAGTTCTTTTCGCAAATATGAGATATTTAAAATCCTTCAGTTTCATTACCTCTGCTCATTTAAAATTTACATAAACTCAATGTTTGTTCTAAAATCTCACAGAACAGGTTGCTGTTTTCGAGTTTGGGTTGTGATTTTAAAATCCCATCAGGGCGGTTTCATAATTCCAAACCCCTAGTTCCGAGAGGCTGGTCAATTCACTAAAGATTAAATCTGCTATCAAAAATCACTTTAACTGTTGGCATTTGATACCAAAACTAACAACAACCAAACGTTATTTGAGATGACAATGATAGAAAAAGACGTTACGAAACTATGAGGAAACTCTCCAAAACACTGCTCGCAGTCACTTACCAAGAACGTCCCTTACCTAAGTTAAAGTAATAATCATTCAAAAATATGCTCCAGGCGAGGCTCGAACTCGCAACCCCGGCATTGCTTCACGACATACTGCTTATAAGTACCGTGCGCTAACCAATTGCGCCACTGGAGCTATGAGCATCCTCCCCGATTATCGGATCTCTTTCAATAATACCACTAGCTTTAGTAATACAAAGCGTGCGATTATTATAACTTATACCATAAAGCTATCATGAAAACGGTTCAGAAACATTTTGTTTAATCGAAAAAGACTGCCAAGTTCAGTGGAAGTGCGAATATTTTGTTTCTAGGCCACCCAATTCCGATTATCTTGAAAATGAAAACAAACTTCTGCAAAGAAACCAATCCATGGCAGAAGCTTATGAGAAATATTTTTTCAGGCCAAGTACCTACTGCAATCGTGCATATATATATATATATATATATATCTATACAAAACAGCATTGCTAGATACATTCTAAAGAATACGTGCTGCTGAAGTTACAGGCCTATGAGACTTTTCTACCTTTTTCCTCCGGGTGTTACTGCTACAGGTACCTCAGGCTACGAGGACTTTATCTCTTCTCTAATGTTTGCAAAATACAAAGTCAAGTCATTCTGTTCTTAAAGTGCTGTGGTTGGGGACTACTTACAATATTATACCCGGTTCTTTAAATGGTAGAAGACAGAATTTCACGTACCTATACTTTGGGACATAGAACTTCAAACTAACCTAGTAAGCTGAAGCTGATCCTGTGAACCAGTCCCGTGCACCATTTCCCTTTTGCGATTATAGCGCGTTTCATAAAACACTCAGTTATAAATTGACACAAGAATAACCTATCTACCTGCTATCACCACTTAATCTATGACATAACTCAGAATAAAATTTGCAAATGGCTCGAAAGTTAACTGCGGAATTGTACCTACTAGAAATTGATTAATGCCCTGAGCGAGATCAAACAATTATTGAATTGAATTATAACAGATATTAGCGAAGTTTCCTGATGTTTTTCAACGAGTTCTGTTAGAACTTGTTCCCGACGGCGCCGCTGACATTTGTCTTTATATAGGAGACAGCCTGACGTTGACTGAGACCGGCGCAGGCTGTGATAAATATGTATATTGTACCTACAGAGTAACTTAATGGTGGCTGACGTATTAAGAACGTGCTAATCGTGGTTCCCTACCCATTTGCATACAATTTTAAGACATAATATAACTTTGGCATAACGAAATTCGGCATTATAATCATTACGCATAATATTATTACGCATTAATATTTTGCCATAATGTTTATAGCCATAAACTAACCTAACGTAACCTAACCGTTGCATTATACGAAAGTATAATTATGCCACTGTACCATTATGCTGATAAAAGTTATGCGAAAACGATTATGCCGAATTAAAAAAGTTAAAAAAAAAATGCGGAAAGAAGGGATCCCGCTAATCGGACTTTAGATTGAATATTATTAAAACCCACTCGCCTACGTTCGACACTGCATACTTCAGATACATTCAAGAAGTATACAGTTAGGTACTCTTGAAAAAAAATAATGGAACCCACTTACCAACTCCATGTGAAAAGTTCTTTTTGTTATTTACAGTGAAATAACAGGAATTACATTTTTTTAAACTCTTGTTATATGAATCATCTTTTTGTCATCTTTATAAAAACATGTAGCTTTTCCGTCATGTTTGTATACGTACTTTTGACATACCTGAGCTTCTCTGTATCGCTATTTTTGGCTATTTCTCGTATTTGCAACGCGCAATAGAAGCGATTCAGTGGCAATACAATCGCGTAGTATCGATTCAGCTTCGCTTCTACATCGACGCAAATGCGCGACTGTATCGATTCAGCATCGCTACTAACGCGCGACTATCAACGTTGACTTGACAGAGTTCATATTGTAACTGTAGCGTCCTGTACCCAAAATACGCGCATTGAGGTGGAGTTGCGGACACCAGCCCGTATTACCTATTACCTAATTGTAGCGTCCACAGCGTGTATCGATACTGCATCGCGTCTGTATGAATTTTGCATCGCGTCTGTATCGATGGTGAATCGCGGCTATATCTCGATAGTAGCGATACAGAATTGTGGTTACGTGGGCGAAGGTATACGTTCAGCGACAGCATCGCGCCTATATCGTAGTCTTTTTGCGATTGTATCGCTACTGAATCGCTGCAAAAACTTGCCGTGGGCGCCCTGCCCTTAACTTCGAAAGTAACGCGTCAAATCAAGCATTTATGTAACCTACGAGTATATTCCAATTCAAATACAGTAGCAACAAGGTATGAAGCCAACCAAGTCTCAAACTAGATCAAAGTAATCACAATGCAAAGATAATCGTAAAAGCCGGAAGGCAATTCTCGCGCATCTCGCATTCGTGATTGTCGTTCGATTCTTACTTTTCCCTCGTAAAATCAAGTTGAGCTATTCTCATTTCTTGCAGGAATGACACGCACCATGCCGTAGTTTACATGTGACATGCAAAAAGTGGTCAGGACCGGTCGACACGTACAAGATGTCAAGTCGACCGTCGGATCAACATGAAACAATTGTTGTGTCATTCATAATTGTGTCAATTGCCAAAAGAAAATAATAAATATTTGTTAACAAAATGTGTTACGTGTTCATAAATATCCCAGAAGACACTGCGATCGCTGTAACAAGGAAAATCACACGAAGGAAACTTCACGCATTCACCAAACTTCTTCACTATCTACTACTTGTGCGGCGTCGGTAGAGGAAATACGTCTGAGATACAGAAGCGGAAGGCACCGCCTTCTAAAACCAGTTAAATAGAAGAGGAGGGCTATACTCTGGTTGTGGGCTAGAAAAGTCGATCGCTTCGCAACCACAACAAACGCGGTAGGTACCACTCCTGCAAGCGAGGACTTTTGAGCTGGAGTGCTTACCATCCTCCTGCATATTTCCCGGTTGGACCCAGAGCCATCGAGAGGGAAGGAGCCAAGGCCAAATCAGTACCGATCGAACGACGTTGCTGAAGCTGTCGCGGATGGAGTCAGCAGTACTTCAAATTGTAAGTCCTACATCCTGCAAAGGGTTATCGTCCTTAACCCAGAATTTTGCCCGGCGGGATTTCCATGTAAATGTTACAGGGAAGCATGACCAAACCCAAGTGTGGTGCGATAATATTTATGTTTTTGTGTGTTAAACTTGGGTTTAAACTGAATGTATGTATGCTAATCAGTGATGTATTTATGTAAAGGGTCCTTTTGTCACCTGAATTATGATATACCTATTATTATCATGTTGCAACAGGGACATCAACATGATGCAGAATTTCAGAAGCATTTCGAACAACAAAGATTTCAAATATGTTTGAATTTTTTCAACATGAAACTTGTATTTAACAAAAAATACTATGCTTATGATACATTATAAGAAGCACTAGTTTACGTAATTAGTCGGCGTCATGAGTGGAGCGCTGCTCAGTAGCCAGCTTAAAAATCGCCAGACCATTACACCTCTTGCCCAAAGTCTTATGAATTTCGACAGACTTTCGTCCAACACCTTTCACCACAAACAAATTTAAATTCATGTTGTGACGAGAATCCTACCGCTTGACCCTCACGGAGGAATTTTGTTTTCACAAGAATTAATATTCTTTTCAGACTTTGTAGAGTAATGTAGCCGCAACACGTAGATACAGCTGCGTCGTTGGAATGCTAGGACGCAGCAGCAATTCTGGGCATCGGTTTACATTTACATCTCTGATTCTGAGAGCCGGTGATTCGGTCCGATCTTTAAGACAATCACGCTTCCTCTTCTCTATCTTGATAAGCCTTGATGTTATTTCGGTAGTCATCAGTTTAATATATCATTGGCAGACATTCTGTTTATAATTGATTGCATAAATAAGTTGGTAACCAATGTAAATAAACAATAAAATATAACTTAAAGACGTGACAAAATCGTTGACATTGACAAATCAGCAGCAGCCATACATTCCGTTGTAGGAAATACTAAAGAAAACTTATTTTAATGTTAATAACAAAATAAAAATGCAGTTACGAAATCAGTAATGATGAGGATATTAATAAATGTTTATGAAATACGTATAAAATGCTGCTCAAAACATGTTTTTGAATTAAAATAGTTTTTAAAGTTGGTCAAAAGTACATTAACGATTGCGTCAAAAAAATAGCATCGTTAAGTGGAATAGATCACTTCATGCGACGCATAATCGCAATATTTTTGTCCCTAGACTCGTGATTTACGATCGACTTGTAGTGAGAATACAATAATCTGGATAATGTCACCATTATAAATGCGACATAGGAGACGAGTGACAATGACGAATGCGACAGCTACGGGTGTAAACGCGAGAATTGCCTTCCTGGACTCGTAAAAATATTAATGGTTGTATTTTTGTGAAACAAATTCAATGATGGATTGCAACGAGCGATGTTCTCACGCCAATATCGAGAAACAAAATTGAGACAGCCTATCTTTCTGGTAAATCTGAAAAGGCTAGATAATCTTGTGTTTAGGTCTTAGAACTAGACGATTTTGTTATTTTACATTGTTATGGTTACATTTTATGATATTGATAACAAAGGACTTTGTATTGAGACATGCTCGCCTTTCATACTCTTCGTGGCTGTTATTTAGGTTTTTTAAAAAATGTAAAACGTATATACTTCCAGGTTTTTTTGGTTTGTTTTATAGACGAACAGTTTTTGCTCGCGGCTTCATCCGCGGGGAGGTGAGAAAATATTCCGCAAAAAAGTACAAAATAAAATGTAAGTAAAAACCTTTTTAAAGACAAGCTTTTAATGAACTCACAAATACTAAATAAACTTTTAACATAGAACTTTATTATTTTCTTAAAAGCTTATATATTTTTTTATGTCTTTCTTTTTGACCGCTGAAGAGATTCCTCGTCTGGTGCCAATCCTGGATGCAGCAGCCACGTAATGATTGACTTTAGGACGGACTATCATAAGAGAATGCTTATTAAAGAATTGTGTCTCTGCTGTTGACTGCTGAGGAGTTTCCTCATCTAGAGCCAACTCTAGGTGCAGCAGCTAGTTCATGATTGGGTTTTGAACGGACTATCATAATAAAATGCATATATACCGTGCACCTAGCTTCTGACGTTTCATAAGTGCCCATGTTGGTTTATGTGAAATAAAATATTTTGATTTTGATTTTGATATACAATTTCTTGTCTGTACTGTTGACTGTTGAGGAGTTCCCTAGACAGCAGCCAGGTCATGGTGGACTTTAGAACGGTCTATCACAATTATATGCGTATTTTAAATTTCGGGTCTGTACCATTGACCGTTAAGAAGTTCCTTCGCCTGGAGCCAATCCCGGGTGTAGAATCAGAACATGCATCATAAAATGCAGTATCTTTGAAACAAAATCAACATGTAAAAGTTCAACTCTGTTTGTACTGTTGACCGTTAAGGAGTTCCTTCGTCTGGAGCTAATCCTAGGTGTAGAATTAGGTCCCGCATCACAAAATGCCTTGTCTTTGAAACAAAATTAAAATGTAAAATTTCAACTCCGTAGGAGACATTTGACCAATACATACTAACTTCATACCCAGATAAGATGTCCACATTGCTACCAGGCACGCTTCTTTAAAGGTGAACGGGGGCTATGGATACACTATGGCAAGGTTTACAAACCTTATAGTTTACCCCTCTGCCCCCCTAGCCACAACTTCAATACCTTCAGAACAGACAATTTCGAAACAATTTCAAATTTAAAAATATCTACACCAGTTTTAAAAAGAGTTCTGTAGGGCGCGAGGCGGTCTGTTGCTCTAAGTTTGACGCAATGTATTTGCCTTGCGACCCAGGAGAATTCTTATAGCGCCTGGGACCCTCCACAGGCGCAGAATGTTTAATCTCTAGGGCTAAAAGAGTTTCTATAGAGTGGGGCGCCACCACATCGTTACTGAACAGTAGCCTGGCTGCTCCCCTGATGTCTGTATACTTACATGATTTTAAAACATACAAAACGCCACTCTTTTTCTGCTCAATTTCTGTATTCACGAGCCCATTAGCTCTGCGATTGCGGGGTTCAATAGGTGGTACAAGTAGCTGCCTTCGGGAATAGAGATTGACTTCATGCAAGCGATTTCTTAAGGTTTGATCGCTTATTAACATCTCTGAAGAACTTTGAAGCCTCTTAACCAACATCATTGCGGTCATTGTACGATTTCGTTGAGCAGTAATTTGTATGTAACGATCTTGTCTGCATGTGGTGATGCGAGCTCGTCCTCCATGTCGCTCTGCCACGCTACCAGTCATGTGGTAACGTATCCAAAGTCGACTTATAACACTCTGCGTAATTCCCAGAGTGACTGCCACAGCACGATACCGTGAACCAACTTCCAACATTCCCACGGGTCTGATCATTTCTTCCCGACTCAAATGACGTCTTCTAATAATCATAATCATTAATTTATCAGAATATGGTACATTATAGGGTCTTAAGATAATCAGTGGTATCATCACATTCTGCCAAGTGTGGCGTGCAAATATTAGGTACTTACTGTAAGTACTGAACTAGTAATTAGCTTTAGGTTATGTAAGGCAGTGTATGAAATGAAAGTTTGAATAATCTTACCAGCATTAATGGAAACTAGAACACTTTATTCAACAGGATATTATTAAAACCAGAAATGTTATATAATATTGAATATAAGGCTTAAAGTACGTTACATGGCTGATTATTTTAAGTAATTTAGAAATATGAACAAACAATAGCACTCAGATATGTAAATATTAAAGACAGACTTAACTGACCTGGCCTTGCTCCAACGGATAGCAATATTTCTACACGAAGTGACACGCTATTCCTTTATGGTCTTTACACTTCGGCGTCGCAGAAACAACTGAGCTGCGCACGGCCCGTTTCAAACCAAGTGGCGCGCGCACAGACACGCGTCGCCCGCCGACCGTTACGTGAATTGAACAAGAAGACAGTAGTTGATAAAATAAAATTCGTTTATCTTAAATATAAAACGCATTTATTACATCTATTAGGTACAATTGTGTAATGAGTTTACTAAAATCCTAACAATATATTTATTACAGGACTTATAATCTCTATTAGGTTAGTATTAACATTATTGATTGCATAATTACGAATTAAAATTACAATTTGAGGTATATCGGTTAAAAATAATATCATAAACGCACAATTTATTTAGGATGTCAAAGTATCAAAGAGTAAGATGTCGAAGTATAAAAGGTTACAATTAGGATGTCAAAGTATCATTCAAATAGTCGTTTAAGTTATAATAACTTTTATTACATAGCAAGTCCTTACGTTTATTTTTAAATCCATTTATGATTGATTTTGGAATTTTGTTATAAACTTCTCTTCATAATAAGGTTCTTTTGCATTGATCCCACTTGGAAGTGTAGTGTATGCGCCTGGGCGGCGCGCGGGTAGTCTGTGGCTAACCGTGAGCGAGAGCGGACGTGCGCTAGACGCATATACTACTTCACCTGCGTGATCTGTCAAAATGTGTTTTATTAACACAAGAGTACATTACAAGTGGCGACGAGGATAAAAGTAAGTACTGAAAACATTTACCAAAAAAAAAAAGGGGGAAGAATGCACGCTAAAAAATAATGCACTTTGAAAGTTGTTTACGATCAATTAAGCGACTATATTTCGATAAGGATCGTTAGTAGTTTGGATACTAAAGTGAAAACAGAACGTAGTCAAGCTGAACCTACCTACCTACACGTAAATAAATCGTTACCAAGGTAGATGGTTACATCTAATGACTGCTTTGTTGCCTCAGTTTCGTATGATTAAGTAACAAAAAATAAGTTCTGCTTCGATTGAGGTAAACAACTGATAAGCGTAAATGTTACAAAGGCCATGCAGTTAATGTTGTTTACAACAAAACAAAGGGCCATGCCTAAATAGTACGCAATTATTTTAAATGTGTTGTAATGCAAACAGTAAATTATTGATAATTATTATTATTGAGTAAGTGCTTTCATTTAAATATCAAGATAATTGAGTTATTTGCACGCTACTTATTTTAAATAAAAATAATAACTAATTATTATCATAAATGTACATAATTGGTTACTTGGACATACTTAACTTTTCTGCTGTAAATAACCTACATACCCACTTATTGTAAATATAAAACAAAATCAGTAGATAGTATTTTAATCAGGTAACTGGTTTTGCTATGATCAATTGTTTGCATTTCGACACAAAAATATCAAGGTCACGCAAACACTATTTGCACATACGACCATGCTTAAATAATAAATGTGAGAAAAGACCGGGAAACGTTAGTGTAAGCATCAATAATGGCTTAATTACTAGCATACCTATTTATTGCTAACCAGTTAGTAAACCTAATTTGTTAATAGATAAAGGTTATTATCAGTCAATTTCCATAATAATAGTAAAGTAACGTTATTGAATAAAGTTATTTAGTATATTTAGTTAGTCATACTTACGCTTACGTCAAAGGTCATGCTGAATCCGAAATGCTCTAATGGGCACGCAAATACTAACAAGTATTCTAAGGCTATGCAGTAGTGTTAATGTTATCTTTATAAAAGATAAAAGGCCACGCATACGAGTCTCAAAATCCTGTTACAGGGCGCCCCAAAAAATGGCTCACGCAACTTCAATGTTGACAACTTTAGATCACTTTGATTGTGAGGGTGACACGACATCGGTTTGTACCCGATGGGAGAAATGGAAACGGGCCCTCGAAATTTATCTTTTAGCTGCTAATATTGATTCCCCTAATAAAAAGCGAGCTACTCTTCTCCATGTTGGTGAATTAGCACTACAGGAGATTTACTATAATTTGCCCGGGGCCCATGCAGAGGAAGGTAAAGATGATGATGGCAAAGACTTAGATGTGTATAAAATTGCACTGGGAAAACTTAACGATTATTTTTCCCCAAAGCAAAGCCATATTTATGAAAGATACCTTTTCCGGCTCATGCAGCAGGAAGAAGGTGAAAAATTCGAAAAGTTTCTATTGAGGTTAAGGAATCAGGCTGGAAAATGTAACTTCACAAATAAAGATGAACATTTGATAGACCAAATCACAGAAAAATGTAGACTTGTTGATTTGAGGAACAATATTTTAGAAATTGGAGATTGGTTTATTTATTGCAATTGTGTTAAAATTTACATAAAATATATCTTACATAATCTACAAATAATATTAATTGGAGATTCAATTACATTAGATAAAATAATTTCTAAGGCAAATGCCTTAGAAGTTGTTACTAGACAACTTGAGCAGTTCGGTAACTCCAACAACCAAACTGACAGCAAAAAAATTGAAATAAATAAAATTGATTCCAAGAAACCCTTCAATAAAAAACCTTAAACTAAATAAAGATCTCGGATGTAGCCGTTGTGGTAGCGTTAATCACCAATCAAATGATGCTAAGTGCCCAGCTAAAGACAAAAGATGTTTAAAATGCGACTTTGTTGGTCACTTCCGAGAATGTTGCCGGACTAGGCGGAAAAGTCGATTTACAAATAATAAGACCACGGATCCAGCAAATAAAAAACAAAGATTAGACTCGACGCGAAACCAAAAATCTGAAATTGACTACATTTTCCATTTAGATGAAGACAGCGTAATTAATTGCAATATAGGCGGAGTAGACTTAGACATGTTGATAGACTCCGGGAGTAAATGCAACGTAATCACAGATAAGACCTGGCAGTTTTTAAAAGAAAGTAAGATTTATGTCACTAACCAAATCCGGAAACCAAACAAAATTTTAGTTCCTTATGGCAACAAGAAGCCTTTAGACGTCATAGGCTCATTCAACGCGATTATATCAGTGGGTGAAAGAAATAAAGAATCCACTGTCTACGTCATCAGAAATGGTTCGCGCGATCTGTTGGGTAAAGCTACCGCTATCGAATTGGGAGTGCTCCAGATAGGCCTCCACATTAACACAGTTGAAAACAAGACTCCAGCAGTCTTTCCCAAGTTCAAAGGGGTAACTGTCCAAATCCCAATCGACAAAACGATAAAGGCCGTAGTTCAACCGTATAGAAGGGTGCCTATTCCTTTAGAAGAAAAGGTTGCCAAGAAGTTAAACGAACTCAAGGAAGCCGACATCATAGAAGAAGTGGACGAGCCATCACCGTGGGTTTCACCCATGGTACCTGTACTAAAAGAAGATGATGAGGTACGTATCTGTATAGACATGCGGAGAGCCAACGAAGCTATTATAAGGGAAAATCATCCACTTCCAACGATGAACCAGATGCTTCCAAATTTTCGACAGGCTAAATGTTTCTCTAGGCTCGATATTAAACAAGCATTCCATCAGCTTGAAATTAATGAGGATTGTAGATACATAACTACTTTTAGTACTAGCAAGGGACTATTCCGTTATAAAAGATTAATGTTTGGTATATCTTGTGCTCCGGAAATGTTCCAAAAAATTCTTGAAAAAATGTTGTTGGGATGTGAAGGTACATTCAATTTTATTGATGATATTATTGTGTATGGGGCAACAGAGAAAGAACACGATGAGCGGTTGAGTAAGGTGCAAAGGGTTTTAAAAGAAAATGATGTTCTTTTAAACGGAAGGAAATGTATATATAAAACAAAGAAAATCGAATTTCTCGGTCACGAACTTACAGAAGATGGAATAAAACCCCTTGCAAAATACTTAACCTCTATTAAAACTAGTAGACGCCCAAACACGATTGAAGAAGTACAAAGTTTTCTCGGTTTAGTCAATTTTGTGGGGAAATGGATTCAAAATTTGGCAACACTTACCGACCCCCTTAGACAGATGTTGAGATTAGGGCTTGGGAAATCGGCAACTGTCGACAAATTTTGGACTTCAAAACAAAATAAAGCTTTTGAAGCCCTAAAACTTAGCTTAACCAATATAAAATGTCTTGGTTACTACAATCCCAGCGACCAAACGCAGGTTATTGTTGACGCATCACCGGTGGGACTGGGTGCTGTCCTTGTCCAAATAGATACGGAAGGTCCTAGAGTTATCGCTTATGGACACAAAGCTCTGACTGATTGTGAAAAAAGGTATTGCCAAACTGAAAAGGAAGCATTGGCATTAGTTTGGGCTGTTGAGCATTTTAAAATATACCTTTTTGGCAAGGATTTTGAGCTCATAAGCGATCACAAACCGTTAGAAACGATTTTTGGACGACATTCCAAACCTTGCGCGAGAATTGAACGGTGGGTACTCAGGCTTCAAGCATACAGATTCAAAGTTATCTACCGCCCTGGTAAGTCAAATATTGCCGACCCCATTTCTAGACTATGTCAAATAGCTCCAACGAAGCCATTTGATAGCGAAAATTATATAAACCAAATTGTGACATATTCTCGACCTGTCGCTGTGTCCCTAAATGAAATAGAGGCATCATCATCAAAAGATGACGAAGTCTCAAAGGTAAAAAGGGGTATTTTCAGTGAAGATTGGCACGAATCCGTAAATTGTTTCAAAATCATAAGAAGCGAGCTTTGTTTTTGCGGAGATATTTTGCTGCGGGGTACTAGGATAGTCATACCAAAAGATCTACGCCAGAGGGTGTTAGAAGCTGCTCACGAAGGGCACCCTGGTATAGTCGCGATGAAAGGTCGCCTAAGGACAAAAGTGTGGTGGCCTAGGATCGATGGGGATGCTGAGCGTGTAGTGAAAGGTTGTCGCGGATGCACTCTTGTATCGGCTCCTAATCCACCACACCCGATGAAAAGGCGATCATTACCTAAAGAGCCATGGGTAGATGTGGCCGTTGACTTTCTAGGGCCACTTCCGAGTCGAGACTACATACTAATTCTTGTTGACTATTATAGCCGGTATAAAGAAATTAAGGTTATGAGAAGTATGACTGCACTTGACACTATTAAAGTCCTAAAAGAAATGTTTTCAAGGCTAGGTTATCCCGCAACTATAACATGTGACAACGGGAATCAATTTACGAGCGATGTGTTCCGCAACTTCTGCAAAGAATGCGGTATCGTTGTCAATAATACTATTCCCTATTGGCCACAAATGAATGGGGAAGTCGAAAGACAAAATCGAGATGTACTAAAGAGACTTAAAATTAGCCAAGCTGAAAATAAGGACTGGAAAGAGGATATTTTAAATTATTTAATGATGTATAATAGTACACCCCACTCTGTTACAGGTACATCGCAATCTGAGTTATTTTTTAAAAGACGCGTCCGAGATAAAGTTCCTCTCGCTCCAGATGTAGAACATAAACTCATAGATTCCGATGTGAGAGATAGGGATATGCTAATGAAAGAAAAAGGGAAAGAATATGGGGATAGAAAACGAAGAGCTACTGATTCTAGTTTAGGAATAGGGGAAAAGGTAATGTTAAAAAATATAACTAAGGATAACAAATTGACACCTAACTATAACCCTACCTCTCACACAGTGACGGGAGTCACCGATGGTGACATTCATGTGCGAAACGACGAAACAGGTAAAGAGTATCGTCGGAATATAGTACATTTAAAGAAAATTAATGATTCTTGGCAAGTTGTGGACAATGATAATAAGATTGAACAATGAGGACTAAATTATTGCAATATACCTTTATGCAATTAAAATGATTATCTGTCTGTCACTTTGTTGATGTTAATCGTATAATGTTGTATGCCTGATTCACTAGTTTATATATTACTAAATCTATTCTGTTCTTTCATTGTTAATATTGTTGTTCAAGTTATTGTAACTTAATTATTTATAAAATAAAGAAGGGATGTAGTGTATGCGCCTGGGCGGCGCGCGGGTAGTCTGTGGCTAACCGTGAGCGAGAGCGGACGTGCGCTAGACGCATATACTACTTCACCTGCGTGATCTGTCAAAGTGTGTTTTATTAACACAAGAGTACATTACAGGAAGTATGGCAGAAATGTTGAAACTCGTTGCGAGATTTTCATCTTTTAACCGAAATTCAAAAACTATTCCCTTTTCTAATGACGAAATTTACTGAAAAGTATCCATAGGAGTTACAAAAAATATCATAAAAAATCCTGATTTTTACTAACTAGCAAAAACGTACTTGATCCTTAAACACTTTTGTTGTGTGTTTATTGTATTCAAGATTTCTTAATAGGCATGTAACTGTAGCTTCAACTGTAAACTGTACTTATTATTAAACTAACTAACAGGGCAAGTTAAGAGGCTTACAACAGCTCAAGCGCGGTCACTGTCGGACTGCATAGAAAAGAAAGAGAAGCGCGATGACACAACGCTGGTAATTTATTGCAAAATACGAAGCAATTATCTGTTTACAAAAAATCTATTGATTGGATTAAAAAATTATAACACTATTACATTAGTATGTTGCTTGTAGAATAATCTGACAAAAATCAGAATGATTTAATGCATAGTAGTATGGTTTTAATCGTTAAAATAAATTTTTAGAGGTATCTTCGTGATTTTTTTCTATCGTATCAAATTAGTTGTATTATGTTTTCAACACACTATCTAATTAGCAAATATCCTGAAGAATAACATATATTTTTCGGATTTTGTTTAGTGCAGTAGATCATATACTTTTAGGATTTTAAAACTTGCGTTTAGGTCCTGTAGTCCCCTTAAATAAAAGCTTGTAAAAAGGAAACCGTGGCTGATTGACAGTCCGTCGACTGATCTATCAACACACAGCTCAAACCAGTGAACGAATTGGGGTGAATTTGGGCACACAGATAGTGATTATAGCGTACGCATCCGCTAAGAAGGGGTTTTTGGTAATTCGATCTTTAAGGGGGTGAAAATGCGGATTTTATGTGTATGAAAAATCTTATTTCTTGAGTAAATTAACTTGAAAGTTGGCACGAATAGATACCTAAGTAAATCACAAAGATTGTTTTTTTTTTGGAATTGGGTAGTGTCAGAGTTTGTATGTTTTGATTATCTCGAAACTCAGTACTTATAGTTAAGACCAAAAATCAAGAATAACGTATATCAGAGTTTTTCTAAAATCGTCACCTGAAGGGCCACTACTGGGGTTATAAAAGTTTTAAGGACCAGATTTTACTGCGTGGCTTGATTAACTCAAAAATTGGTAATAATCTTTAGCTTCAGATGGAAACATCCCAAACGATTTTTCAAAATTCCACCCCTGTCGAGGGGAAAAGAGGAGATATAGTTTATACAAAAATCTTATACATTTGGTTAATAAACTTGAAACTTGGCAATATTTAGCTCAGTAAATAATAAAGATTGGCACATTTACTTTTTAAAACAGCACCTCACAGGGGATTTAGAGCGTGTCAAAGTTAATAAGTAAAGGCGCTGTTGGATTAATTCGAAACTTGGTACTAATATTTTGAAACAAAAATAAAATGTACTTAATTCAGGGTTTTTCAAAAATCAGCTGTTAACGGGGTGGAAGAGGGTTTAAAATTTTGGATTTTACTGCTTGCTTCGATTAACTCGAAAATGAGTATAAATAATATTAATTCATATAACGGAAACCTACCAAACGCTTTTTTTAAAACAAGCCCTGTCGTGGTGAAAAGGGTTTATTTCAAAAATCTTATTCCACTAATCTATTAACTTTAAAAAAAACTCAAATACTTATTTATCTAAATATATATACTAATACGAGCGGCGCCCCGCGGTTTCACCTGCATAAGTCTAAATGCCGTGGGAGCGGTATGAAATGGGATCCCTTCTTTTCGCATAATGTTCTTTGTCCTAATATACTTCGGCATAACGATTTTGGCACAATTTGTTTTGGCATAATAATACTACGGCATAATTTTTTTAGGCATACATTTTATGTTGGCATAATCATCTTAAAGACTAATTTGTTTTGGCATAAATTTGATTCGCATAACGTTAGTAGGCCTAATGACTATTAGCATAATATTGTTGGTTAAAAATTTAATATGCTGTGCAACAAAAGTTAGTGACAGAACCGAATTGCTGCAAAACCGACTCCACGTAGTCTTGTTTGTCCTACCCCTAGAGTGTAACTTAAAATCGCGTAGGCGCGTAGGGGCGAAGCGGCCCGCGGGCTGCGGAGCAGGCGGCTGCGACGATTAACACGCGTGGGGCCGCCGGCGCCGGAGGCCCGCAGCGCCGGAGCCGTGACAGAAACCCTGCCTGCTGCATGCTGCATGCTTGCTTGCATGCTGCATGCTTGCTTGCTTCATGCTTCCTACAGCGAAAAAAAAAAACCCACAAAATTGTTCATAAAAAAGTTATGCTTTAGAACTTTATGCTTAATAAATTTATGCTTTAGACTATTATGCTCAATCATTATTAAGGTTAGAGAAATTATGCTTAAAAAAATTATGCGTAAGCTGTTATGCGTAATTATATAATGCGAAAATATAATTATGCCAAACAAAATTATGTTAAGTTATATTAGGTCTTAAAATTTTATGCAAATGGATAGGGAACCGTATGAAATATACTTTACGACCTATTCTCATACCTACCAAATATACATAAAAGTCGGTCGACCCGGTTTCGGAGGAGTGCGACCACAAACACCGTGACACGAGATTTTTATATATATAGATAATAAAGCTAAAGAGTTTGTTTTATTTTTGTTTGAACGCGCTAATCTCTGGAACTACCAGCCGGATTAGAAAAATTGATAGCCCAATTCTTGAGGAAACGAGCAAAGGGAAAAAAGGCAGAAAGAACGCTAAGCGAAAAGGAATTAATAGCGCGGGCGGGCGATGTGATGCAACGGGGTGAGTCGGGGGCACAAGAAATTTGACGAAGACGAAGTCGCGGGCGGAAGCTAGTAATATTATATAAAATAAATATAGATTCATTCTCATTTTTTAACACCTAAACTCGGGAGCAAAACAACACGAAAAGTTCCTATACGTACATTTTTATTTCTGAGTCAATCCGTTCACGATTTCTTTCCCTACAGTAAGGTTGTGTATGCTGCTGCTTTTATTCCGCTACTCATTACAGTCAAAGGAAAATAGGTTATTGTGCCACTCGCAAGCGTGTCTTGCGCTGTGTACTTACGAGTATTTTATCTTTGAACCAACGTGTATTTGCTACGCGATGCTAACGAACAAATAAGCATACAGCATGAGTATTTTCTAGGTATTGTAAAAGGCAATCTAAGTCTCATTGGAGTGGTCTTTCAAAGGACCATGATGAAAATGGACATTTACGAGGTGATACGACGACGATATTATATACATTTAAATGAGACTATTTCTCCTCCAACTCTGAATACAAAATAACAAATCCTACTGTAACTATGCAACAGACGTACATCAATCGTTACCTCGTCGTAATACACTCGTTGTCCCACCCTTTAGCAATGGTCCTTTCGGACATAAATCAAGTCAGCGAGATTTCCAACGGTCCTGTGATCCGCACGAAATTGAAGACATCACGTCAACAGAGCCTGTGTGAGTCCTCCGAAACAGAAGACAATCAAATGCTACGTGACAATGTTACTAAGGAACAACTTAATTTTTACTTTACGATGACAACTGAATTTTCAGAATCCATTAGAACCATTTGTGATTCAAAATGTGTATCGGCAAAATCCCTTTAGTAAATGACTGCTGCTTATTTTATCAATTATCTTTGTTTTTTTCCCGATTCGAAACGATTTGAATATCGTCTTACCTTTAAACAAAGGCCGAATCTACTTCAGACGTTTTATGTAACGATTTTGTACAAAGCTTTCGTAATTCTATCTGCCTTTCAAATAAATGCCTACATAGTTGGCTTCTTTCATCTTTGAAAAGAACTTGATATTATAATCGCAGCATAATGTAACAGCTATTTATGGAAATCAGAAGATTTGGTTCCAATTATAACAATTTTAAATGATGCCGCGTTTGAATGGAGAATATTAGAAATTTAAAAAAAGAAAAAGCACTTTAATGTATGCGGGGTGTTTGGATATTTTTACATATACCTATCCTTATTACAGGCATTCTTCATTCTTAAATGGTTATTGTGTACAACGTACTAAAGATTGCATGCATAGGTATAAAAAGATTTTGTTGTTTTTAGGTACGAGTACTTATACATTTTAAGACTTAGACTTTTACTGACTAAAACCCACACGTGTTCCTTCAGTTGCCTGTGTGCCAGGGCTTCGGTAACCCTTTCGGACAAAACCCGCGACCCTGGCAGGGGCCCTGCCACCCTGTATTTCCTTTCTCGCACCTCTTTAATTATTTACATAATTTTTCAAAGACTAAAGTACGTAAAGCTAAACCTATAATCTCCTCCCGCGGATCGATGCACATACATAAAGCGAGTACCAGTTCGGCTACTAAGACAGGCGCTATGCGGTCGCGTCCCGACACTCAATATTAGCTGGCGTGGCCCGCATAGTTTAGCCTGAACGTGGGACAAGCCGAACTAGTATTGCATTTTATACTGTAGCTATTGAAATTAAATTAACTTTCCAAACAGAAACAAAATTCTGTAGTCGGATTATTGCTTAATAGATGGCTACTGTAACGATACTACGAGACATACTTACTATAAAAACTCGTTACATAATGATAGGGATAATAAGACTTGAATGACTGTTTAGCAATCTTTTGTACCTATTTTGTAGGAACGTATCGTTTTAATAGGTCTGGTCCTGTTCCTAAGGGTCTCGAATAAAAGGACCAATGTTGAACAGCACAATCCAACGACAGTTTTTGGTCTTAAAAGTCACAAATACTGTAACTGCAACTTTCCATAGCACAGTGTTTTCTATTTACAGGCGGATAGTCCATAACGTAAATAAAAAGGACTTTATTATTTATCTTTTGTTACAAAAGTAAAACAACGCTATTTAAATTTTGTTTTTCATGAGTGGCGTTGAAAGTGAAGCGGGACACAAAACCGTCGATGGTACTCAGATTCCAATCGTTGTATTCTGGTGCAGCGTGAAATTATTAATTTATGAATATTTTTATCTTCTTTGACATTTGATAAATTTATAAACTACTATATTTTAATATAAGAAATTGATGAAACAGTGCGCTCAATTTATCTCTCTCAGAGAGCCATTTCGCTCGCAAGGCTTAAAGTGACTTACAGTGTGAGTACTGTTTAATTAGCAGGTAGGTCTAGCTCCATTAATCATGCTAAATATTGAGAATTTCTAGTTGTATAAGAATTGATTATAGTGTCACCTTGCCATCTAGTCTATGGATAATTATACCAGACACTAGTTTTTTGTGTGTTCGATAGAACAGGAAGGGTCCCTAAGCTTATAAAAGCCACCTGATAAGCCACAAAAATAGTTACATTGACACATCTAGTTGCACTGACTGGACAGGTCCACTCAAATCTGTATGGTTCTTTCCTCAAAAGACCACCTCAGACATTAATCTGCATGGTCCTCTTAATATTATGGCCTGACCAAGATTATGTCTGGACTTTAAAACAGACTGTGACCTCTGAGTTTATTTTGGTCTTTCTTCTCAGACTACTCAGTTAGAAAACACCGACCTCAACTAGTTTTGAACCATAATTATTATTGACGTGTAAAAGTGTGACGTTTTAATCAATTTACAGAAACAAATATAATTTATCATTATATATCATATATTAACGAATAAAACTTCATGTGTATCTTTAATTCGTGCAAACGACACGACATATGTAAAACAAGAAATGCAACGTTCATTCGTAACCTTCTCCTGTTAAACCACTAACATAAATCACTCCAAAATGATTACGTCGCTTAATACCACTTCCCACAAATCCTGGGCAACATAAAATGCAATATAGGCAAACAAATGGAGCCCATATTAAATAGGGCAAGTTTCAGGTGTAGTAACAGCTAGGAACCCGAGTCAGACAAGTGAAGGGCCGCGCTTAAGAGCTCATTCCGCGAAATTAAGCAAGGGAGTACGTCTAAGTCGTACAGCTTAAGGTTTGATATGTGGACCAAGGAGGAAGGTGGGGCGAACTGACTGATAGTGTTTATTCTAATCTACTTACTTACAGAGACGTAATCAGTACTGATTGGTAAAGCTTTAAAAAATTGGTCCTTCTGTTCCTTCCGTTCGGAAAGAGGATTTGATGATTTTGAATTTCTGACTGATGTTAAAATAAAAGAATGCCGCCTCATTTGTGCAAAACTAAAATTATATCAGTAAGAAATAGCGAAGGATAAAATGTTCGTGTTTGTGCGCTAACAAGAACATTAGTACCTATTCCTACCATCAATCACAGAAACGGAAATACGTTTTTCGTTCTGTCTATGCTATCATCTATCACTCATGCACACGCTTCTGCCACTGGTTCACACCACATGTGAAGGCAACAGGACAGAAGCCTTAAATCGCGTTAGTGTCGAGCGAGTGTTTATAATGCCCGCCCCGCGCCCCTTGTTACCGGAATAATCGAGAATAATCGGGATTGAACCGGATTTGGGCAGTTTCGTCTAGTTAGGGACTGAACAAAAACGTTGTTATTACTAGGAGGTAGTTTACGTGTATACATTACCTACATCATAGAAAAGTGATTATTTTCAATGACTTCTATTGTATCCCTTATGACCATTTTCACTAATACTAGGTGACACCTAAATGAATGCCTAGATTTTAATCTGCTGCTGGATTTTAATCGCTCGGGTTAGCGTCGAAAGTTGAATCCTATTTTCATTTCAATTGTTAGTGAAAACGGATAATATCTTCTATATGTACGAGTATGTACCCAGTACCTAGCCAGGGTTAATAAGTCATCTTGTTTATTTCAAGTATTAGCGAACTAAGCAAGTTTACTATAAAACATGGGACCATTAGCAAAGTTAAAGTGTGGCTGATGATTCTTGGTAAGCTAGACGTATCAAGTATCTCTCTTGGACACCACTTTACATAATTCATGAATTTAAGAATCACGTAAGAGGCGTCCTAACTGATAGTAGGCTATTAACCTATTGGTTATCCCAAGGTCAGTACCGAATATCACCTTTTACGATTTCGACGACTTTCTCAGTATCGAAAGGTAAGTATTTTTTAATCCAAGATCAGCGTAATTCTCGTTAATATTTTAATTTTCGTCTCGTATCGACTTTGTCGTTTATTTTTTTCATTGTTTTTATTTAGTCTCGTTTCTTAAGCGCTCTCTAAATATTAGATCGCTTGCCGTGACTTTATTTTTTTTAATCTTCGTAACTTGATCCCCTGGAAATTGCTTTGGAATAATTTATTAACACAAGAATTAAAATGTTTTCGTGTAGAATAATAATTTGTTTTAAAGTTGCAATATTTTTAAGGATTTTAAAAATCACGGTTTTAGCACGCACTAAAAATTATTAAATAATTAAATTGACTTATCTCTTTTATATCCAATGATTAAATTAAAAACCGTGGACCGCTTCCAAGAACAAACTTAACTTTGTAGTTGAGGACATCGATATACATCACGATCAATTCCCCAACTGCAAATGTAAGTTAGTAATCTAAAAAAAAACATTTTTTTTATTTGATAAGTCACAAACTAGGTAGCAATTTTGGGACATTTTCCTTTACTATAAGACGTTGCTTCTTGCCAAATTTCATAATATAGGTCGTAGTTTTGATTTATTTGCGAGTACCAAAATATGTCGCATGATCTTATGTCAAATAAACATATGCATGTGCATATGTCGTAATATGTGTGGGTGAATGTGTGTGTGTATGTGTGTTTGTTTGTCGTATGTGTGTATGTGGCCGTATTTTTTTATTGCGTTGACTTAGAAGCTTGATTTTTAGAGCTCCAAGGGACCAACTGAAATGAAGATAATAATATTCGATTTTATTCTATTACTAGCGCCCCGCCCTGCTTCGCTCGGTTTTTACAACTTGACAAAACATCGTGATTTATTTATTAGTTATATGTAAGTTTGATTATTTTCAAACACATAAACCTTCCGGAATAAATTCTCTAAATGATGGTGAACACCGCATCAAAATCCGTTGTGGAGTTTATACGAACCATATGGTCACACAGACAAACACGAAAAGCAACTTTAACTTATACTATACAAAGATTTAAAAAAATTAAGATCAAATTACAACTTTTTCAATTAAGTCTACACTAGAACCACATTATGCCCAAATATCAGCAGCTACAGCTATCTACAAGAATATACCTGAATTAAAATAAGTAAAATATCAAAACAAAAAGTCTGAAACCAAAAATCTCGGCTGATTAATAAGTGGTGTCCCCTGTGGGGTCGCGGTCATTGCTAATTAAATCGCTTTCAGTATTACCGGCTCATTGATATTGATTGGCGATCGGTTTAATGCCGACATATTTTACACAACACACCAAGGGTTTTTGATAGCCACAGTCGGGATTTGAAATTTACTGTTTTATTTAAATAAATTGATGGGTTTAGCGGTTAATGCAACCGTCACAGGTATCAAATAGTTTATTATTAACACACTATCAATCACAATCTAAATCACTTTGAAGGGTATTGCTAATCCATTGCTTCATATGTTCGAAAAATTTGTCTGCTCCGCAACGTAAATAACGCAATGAATATTGTTGAACTGTCAAAATGAAAGCCATTCTTACTGTTAGTGCGTTACGCAATTACCCAGCTGGTCAATAGATTGAATGGAAGTGAGTTAAAATATATTGATAGAGCAAGTTCAAAAGTTTACGCAGCTTTCGTTTCCTAAAGTTTGTGTGAATTTTAAATTTCTGAGGTTTTAACAGTAAGATGCAGTGATAATAATGGATGACAAATTAAATAGTGAGTACTGAGCAGTTATCAATCAGCAACCAAGTTCTTCAAAAAATAAATAAAGCTGCTGTTACAATACAATCAAATTTTCGTATAACAAAACCAATAAATTTCGTACACAGTCGAACGGTGTAAAATTCATATCATTTCAAGTTAAATAAACATATTTTAGAGTATATTCGCGGACAGGTGCACCCGCTTCAGCGAGCTGTCAGCAAAACGAATGAATTGCCTCATATTTATGTAATTACATTGCACGAACGACACTCAATTATGTAGCATTGCTAGCTAAATTAATTTTAATCACTACATCAATTTAATTGTTCTATGATGATGAGGATCATCAAATCTGTCTACATTTAAGCCGAATTTATACATTAAAGGATAGAGTTTTGCTTTTTCATAAATATTAGGTAGCAATTTTATTAGGATTTCTTTTTTCTCAAGCCGCTTATGCACGACCCCAAAATCAAAATCCGGTCCTTCGGTGAATGTTCGATCCGTATTCATTTTACAGCCAAATCTAATCCGCGAAACAAAATTAATTCCGCCTATAAACCACTAGAACACAAACAGACGATAGAGAAAGTATGGAACTTATTAAATTATATTATTATTGTATTATTATTCTCAGTGCACAAGAACTGAATACTAATTCAGAGGGGACGGCCGCGAGCCGGATCTGATCACGTTGCTCCCTCGTGATTGTAAATCAAGTTAAAATAAATAAATAAATTTTATATTTTTACGCTGATCGAAGAATAGATAGAAATCTGAGGACACGGCTTCAATTTCTTTGTTGTTGCTAGCTTGAAGCGTCAGCAGGAAATAGGTTACCTTTTTTTCTGTTTTCTGTACATTTCATGACTATTGAAATGTGACCCTTTTTAAAACTTAAGCTTAGATAAAGTTAAGGTATTATTTAGGTAAATTTTTGTTCATTATGTTTGAAACTTTCACCGCTGCTTATTAACTGACTTAAAAAAGAGGATTTTATGTATTCGGCGGGTAGTTTTTTTTATCATACATGTACACCGATTTTTCCGTGATTACTGGGCCGATTTACGTGATACATTTTTCATGGTAGATGAAGGTCGCGCTCGCTCGATATAATCGACTTAGTGTAGGTATGTTGATGATGTCGTAAAACTGCCTATCACTGTTGCTAAGCACTGTAGTGGTATACGAATTTGCAACCAAAAAGAAAAAGAAAAACCTTATTTACAAATAAAATGACTGCCAAATAAAACACTACAAAGAGAAAATATAAGTTTAATTTCAGAAGTCAGTGTTAATGTAAAAAAAGGTATTATTTTTCACTTTTTAGTTTTGGTAAGTAGGTACCATAAAGCTTTTTCCATTACAAGCACGGACCTCTATTAAACAAGTCAATGATTACAAGTAACTATTGAATTGTGAAGGAATCGTGAATAGATGAACACAGAATGGTCTATTGTGCTTTATGGTCAACTTTTTGACATTAATACCCAATCTTTCAAAAAACTTTTGTCAATGGCAAATGACGAGTAAAAGAGAAAGTACAAATTAAAAATTATTAAGGAAATATTAACTACGGAGTGAGCTGCAAAGTGTAAGCCATGCATGTGCTGGGGCAATGGATCGCCTTAGTTTGACGATAAAGTTGGTGTCACAGCAAACTGTGCAGTTGCACGATTATTCTATGTATGTCTGCGAAAATGTCACCTAACTTGAAAGATATGAATGCATCTGTGGTAGGTACGAGAAAGTTCTACTATTAACTTAACATAACATTATATCACGCCTGTAATCCCCGAAGGGTAAGGCAGAAATATACTTGTAGTACACGCACATTTCGCCAGTTATGTTACATGTAATAGAAGGAGGAGGGCGAGCTTATAACCGGGTACAATCCGAGACTCCTGGCTACTACTGAGAAATAGTAGATTTGTTACAGTTGTAATGGCAATCATGTCATTTGTTTTAAATAGGCTTTTATTTTATATAGATTCTTCTATATTTTGTGAATGTGAGAACGTTGTAGGCCTAACTTGTAGACTGTAGATTAGTAGACTTTTTTTTTTTTTGATTGCCTGTTACTTGTTGTCAGGCCTACACCGTCCTCCCATTATCAACACTGTAATTTGAAACATTGTAAAAGCCCCTTATTTTTAAAAGAGTACCTAACCGTGGAGTTTCTTGCCGGCTCTTCTCCATAGGAAACAACCAATTGGAACCGTGCACCTAGCTTCTGGCGTTTCATAAGTGCCCATGTTGGTTTATTTGAAATAAAATATTTTGATTTGATTCGAAATTCTTGATGGAAAAACCCACTTTGCCCGTTTTGTGAAATTAACCCAGGACCTCATGGTCTGCATAAAAACTATTGTGTTCAACTAGTATCAACTAAATGAAGCAAAAATATTTGGAAACAGCAATTACTTTGCGCGTAGAAAACCTATCCTTTACATATTGAAATACTTTAACTTGTGTGTGGAAAGTAGGTACACCAGCAAGTAGTGAAGCAGAGCAGCATGGAGCAGTCTTTGTAAGTTTAGATCTATAAAAGACCCGTTTCTCAGCCTTGCTTTAATATTTTTGACATTTTGTAGTTGCCTCTCGATCACACGGGCAGGCTCTTTTAGTCTCTGGGGGGGCCAAACGCCTCCTGCCGGAGGCTCTACGCGGGGGTCGTGCGGTCCATGGCCCTTTACGGGGCACCGGTGTGGGCGCGTTCGTTAAGGCTCCGGCCAGCCCGCCGGTTGAAAGCGTCCCAAAGGGTCATGGCCATCCGGATGGTACGGGGATACCGCACGGTCTCCTGCGAGGCGGCGAGCCTCCTTGCCGGATTGCCGCCGTGGGATCTGGAGGCAAGGGTCCTCGCGCACGTTTGGGAGTGGCGCGAGGAGGCGAAACGCCGGGGCGTAACTCCGCTGCCGCGAGAAATCACGGCACAGCGGACAGAGCTCCGGCGGGATCTCATGGCGGCATGGAGAGTGCGACTGTCGCAACCCAGCGCAGGGCACGCCACAATTGCGGCGGTAAGACCCCTCTTTGAGGAGTGGCTTGAGAGGCGCCACGGCGTCCTCACCTTCCGCCTGACGCAGGTCCTCACCGGACATGGCTGTTTCGGGAGGTTCCTGTTTCGGATAAGGCGGGAGGAAACGCCCGGGTGTTATCATTGTGTGGATCGACCGGAGGACACGGTGGAGCATACGGTGGAGGTCTGCCCGGCTTGGGCGGAGCACCGCCGTGTCCTCGTGGTGGCGATCGGCGGCGGCGACCTCTCGCGTCCGGCCCTGGTTCAGGCCATGGTACGGAGCGAGAGGGAATGGGAAGCCGTCACCTCCTTCTGCGAAGCAGTAATGCTCGCGAAGGAGGAGGCGGAGCGCGAAAGGGAGAGGCATTCTCTGCGCCCTCGCGCCCCTAGCCGCCGCATGAGGAGGAGACACCCTGGGCGTCGGGAGTCGATTGCCGACTCCCGGCCGCCGTAGGCGCGGGCTTGCGGACGGCGGGCAATGGGCAGCTCGCCGTCCGGCAAGGACCAGGCCCGGGTCGACGGCGCGTCGTGTTCCACGCGCGCCTCAAAGAGATGTCAGCACCATTGACGGGGTCCGATAGGACCGATGCCTGCCGGGGCTGCGGATTGTTCGAAAGAGTTACCGTGGCC
Source organism: Dryobotodes eremita (assembly GCA_917490735.1). NCBI lineage: Eukaryota > Metazoa > Arthropoda > Insecta > Lepidoptera > Noctuidae > Dryobotodes > Dryobotodes eremita. The sequence continues at coordinate 3,510,221 of OU823245.1, forward strand.
CTGGCGCACAGGCAACTGAAGGAACACGGGTGGGTTTTAGTCAGTAAGAGTCTGACACGCCCTTCCGCTCCGCCCAGAGCGGGAGACGTCATTTGATGATTTCCCACCCAAAAAAAAAAAAAAAAAAAAATTAAAAAATTAAAAAAAAAATTATAAAGGCTCTTTTAGTCCATTATGAATCGAATTTGATAATAGTTTTTATGATACGGTAATTTTTAAATACCAATTTCCGCATATGTGTCATACAACCTTTTTTCAACACATTTGCGAGAAAACAGTACAATAGGTAATGAAACAAACTTTTTCATTTCTCATACTCGGAAAGTAGTGTTTGTTTGATCCGAGTAGCGGGCGGAAGACGCTACTCCCCATCTTTGGGCGGGAAAGACCTATAGTAATCGTTTCCCTCTCTAGGGCGAGAATGAATAAAAAAAATAGAACTTTTGGTTAGGTAGTCGGCTACGATTTTTTTTTTTACCTAACTAAGAAAAATATCGATTAAATTAAAATAAAACGCTGCGGTCTTGTGATTGTATAAACTGCCAGTGTGAATTAAAAGAAAATACGTATTATGTGGGACGGCCCACGGCGGTGACGCGGTGTGTTTCATATTTAAAATTTAAAAAAGACTATATAATTTGGCGGGATACTAACTCTGTAAGCTGTACTGAAATCCAAAATATCGGTTTTATAGAGTAATATTTGATCAAAAAATTGTCTCATGTTATTATTATCATTAATATTTTAGAAATCTACTATTTTTTACTTTCCTTATATTCGAAATGAAAAGTAGAATGTTTAACATGGGTGAAAGTCATCAATTCCTACTCGGACTCTATAGTCCGAGCGCGTAAATTATTCTAAATACCTCGTATGGGAATTGATTCCTTTCGACCCTTGTATAACAATCTACTATTTCATTAGACTATTTTTAATAGCATATATATCAGAAATTATACAGATAGGTCACTACTCTTGGAATTTAATAGTAAAGAACAATGGCGAATTCTTATTTGAAATAAAATTGAACGTCTAAAAGTGACACTTATACGAAAGAAAATTAATTATTTATCTACGTTTTTTTTAACTATCATTTTATCTAGTTAAGGCCGAATAAAAAAATAATGTTTAATGAAAAGTTATTTGACTACTTCGTTCTAATAGATTAGGAAATTGTTTGCCATTTAATATGCATTTTCCTAAATAGTAGGTATAGCGTAATTGTCGTGGTGTTGTTATCATTTTTGGTTTGTTATTATATTAACATGGAGTAAATGAATAAGTAACACATTTATTTTGTTGTACCTATATTTTTACTCTGTGTTGTTACTTCGATAAGCATATTGCGGTAAAGGGGGAAAAATATCAAATGTTATGGCAATTCTGAACTAAAAATACTAGCACCTATTTAAAGTCTTAGAAAAATATAGCTTAGTTGTTGACATTGACAACCGTTGACAGTTTACAACTCTTGACCAGAAGCTTGCGCTCTGTCCTGTGTTGTTCAAAAGTTCAACACTTGAATATCTATTAATCTCCGCCTTCTATAACAAAAAATATTACACAAACTAGCTCAGAAAATGATGCTGAGTTTAATAATGTATTTTTCATTTAAAGACGTAATAATTTAATTTCAAATAAAACAATGTATGGGAAGCTGCCATTGTTCTTTGAACAATTATTGAAATTCAGTGAAATTTGCTACTTTGGAAGCTTAACTGACTGACTAAGTGACATTATTAATTTCACACGTATTATGTTGAACGGGAGAATGTGGCGTAAACTTCGGCGACGACGCGACGGCGGTGGCAGTGACGGCGGTGGCGGCGGAGCTTGCAGCGGCGGCGTCAGTGGCTGGACGTTTTAGCGTGAGGTAGAAGGGCGCGGTTCCACAGCATTATTTATATTTAAAGAATTTGATATATTGTCGGCTACTTCAATTTTATTATGCACCGAGTCTTCAATATAAACCTCTGCAACATTATTAGAGCGCCATCCTCCGTGGCCTTTCAGTGTAATGATATCGGCTCCGGAATTCGCTAGTAATGTTGCACAGGTTCTTCTAAAGCTGTGACCGGTTATAACTAGCCAGCTTTTCCTATATCAAGAACTTGGCTATTTCTTTTGGTACACTACCAATTTTGACTTGCCGCATGCATTTAGCGTTTTGGTACTTCTGAAAGAATCTGTTATACTCTCTGCGTTAGTAATTCTTAGAGCGTGATACTTCTTGACAATTGCGTAAAACTCACCATGTACGGTGAATGTACGAGGGATTTTGGTTTTTGTGTCAGGTATGTTGACGAGCAATAAGTCCCCATGGTTTTCGATATCGCTCACATTTATGTTGGCTAATTCTTGTCGTCTGCACGCCCCAGATATACCAAAAATTAATATAGCCTGTAATAAAATACAAGTAAATTACTTGTATTTTATTAAGTACAGGCTAAGTATATATTTTTTTGTTATTCTTATTTTTGTTTTTTTGGTATAGAACTACATAAAGCATAATTAAAATTAAAATTTATGTAGTTCTATACAGGTAAATGACCAAATTAACTATCAAGTATAGGTACTTACCTACTAAATTAAGCATTGCCTAATAAACTATTATAGCAAATAAGTATGTGCCTACAAAAAGGTTTAAAGTAAAGAAAACTTTCAAAGACGTACCTTAGTTACTAAATATTTTTCATCTGGCGCATCATTAAGGATTTTTTCTACGTTAGCTGCAGTGAATACTTTTGATCTCTTGCTAGTATAGCCATCTGACTGTCGTTTCAAAAATACATGTAATTTTATGTATTTTGTTAAATCTATGTCATTATTGGTATTTAGGGTGCTTTTTACATACATACATAGATAAACTCACGCCTTGTTATAGTGCTTTTTAACATTTAATAAATTGACCACATTGAGGACGGCTTATACTTCTCACGTAATTCATTAAATGACGCCATCAAAACATTTTCAGAGATGATTGAGTTTTTCTTCGAGTCTTCCATGATATAAAATTATTGTAAATCATTAAACAGCGCTCTCGCGATTTTGGCGGCAAAAGACCCTTTTCTGCAATTTGCGCCACATTCAAGATATCAGATGGAGTAGATTCCATATTAATATCGGATTTCTCGCTTGAACTCATATTATTATTTTGTTTATAAATATCAGTCGAAAAGTCGCAACAATCTATGACGTTTCTAATATGCAAATGTCGCGAATTTGCAAATAGCGCCAAGTACGCGTGGTGAAAATTAGAACTACATCTTTCGTCTCATTTTCTCTTTCATATTAAAGTGAGAAAAACGTATTGGGCTAAAGCGCTTCCAAGGAGGTTCGCTTATTCAGCTTATTTATTCTCGTAACGTGAAACTCCTTGATGGAATTCTTATATATTCTTTATGGAAATAAAAAAAAACCGTAATGGATACGCACGGCGCTATGCAACAGAGTATGCGGTAAAACAGGTACTTAGGTGAGAGTACCTATTTCACCGCACACTCCGTTGTATGGTACGTATTTTTTTACTTTCGAACAACGTATACAACTTCGTTTCGATTTTTTGAACAAATGTGTTCAAAACATTATTTCCCTACCTAACAGGGAAAGGATATCCTCGTGATGTTTGGAAACTTTCTCCCTTGAAACAATGCCTGCCGCCACGTGACAAAAGTTCCTTTCACTACATAAATAACAACATAACAACAAAATACACTAACAGTTCCAAGGACACGAAGGAAATATTAAGTGGGAATTTCTCAAAGAAAAATACATCAACAACTGCGGTGGCATTACAACTTGGTACTTAAAGTGGCACAAACTTATCCCTTTGTTTCTGTCCCCACTTTCACGGACGCTAATTTATTCAATTTTATGTATATTTTGTTTACTGAAATCGTGGTTCAGTTAGGAGTTAGGATGTGTCACTTATCATTTGAGGAGTATTGGAGTAAATGTTACTTTGATTGTTACTAAGTTTGTGTACATTAAGTAGTGTCCATACGATACTAAGTATAAATAAAATATAGTGATGGGAACCGTAATTGTAAAAAATATTTTCTGTCAACTCTAATGATGCTAATCTTTCTAAACTATTATAACTATAACTACACTATTGTATCAGGTAAGCCTGTGGTGATAGTTGTATGTGTTTTTAATAAATTAATTAATTAATTAAAAAATAGGAGACCATGCCAAGAAGCATAAACTTTTGGTGCAGAGAGTTGCAGATTTGATTCTGATATGACACTAGGTGCAATAAGTTAGTAAATGGCTTATGATTTATAAATTAATCATTGTCATGTGAACTCCTTTTTAGCCGACTTCAAAAAGGAGATTATTTGTATATTTGTTACCCGATATCACCGGCAATTGTGGATTGATTTCGTTTTTATTTTTTGATGTGGTATGACCAATGATGGTCCCATACAAATTTTATTAACTTTACTTGGGTAGTTTTGCAATTAGCTTCAATAATACGTATTTTTTCCTCTTAATCAATATACACTATTGATGATGTTATAATAATAACTTCCTGTCACTGTTATTTACATAGCAAGTACTGGTATGCGAATTTGTGTGGGGTAGGTACCACAACTAAAAAGTGAAAAATAAAAACCTTTTTACAAAAAAGAACAGCCGACTTCCAAACAAACACCACAAATTGAAAAATAACTTTAATTTCGGAAATCGGTGTCAAAAAACGAAAATACAAAACCAAAAACACCGACTTCGGAAATTAAAGCTATTTTTCACTTGATAGTGTTTTCTTTTTTGTACATTCACAGTGCTGTAGAAACATATCTGAACAAAACGTGTCCACTTTATTATGTCCCAAGAGCCAGTGCTCTCTATAGATTATAAAGAGCACGTCACAAGTTGTCTCTAAATACAATATTCCCACGAGTGGATCGCGACAGTGCTAGCGGAAGTGAACAACAAGACCGGGGAACCGCAAAAAAAGTTAAATTAATCGAGCGCTCCCCTCTTTATAAAGTTTTAATCAAAATTGGATTTTTGTTCGAGCTGCGAAACATTGCGAGGTGTCAAATGGGTTCCTGTTTGGATGGCTCCGAGATTTTCGGAAAAAACAAGTACTTCTGTGTCTGTCTTATTTAGGAAGTAACTGGTTTTAGTGTAAATTGCTTCTGGGAATAATTTTTGCTAATTGGTTTGTTTCTGAATATCACATGGCGTGTGTATAGAAAAGTAAAAGGGATCTTATCGTGTAATGATTTAATTTGATCAAAATCATTGCAACTTTTTTTTTTGTGTGGGAAATCATCAAATGACCTCTCCCGCTCTGGGCGGAGCGGGAGGGCGTGTCAGACTCTTACTGACTGAAACCCACCCGTGTTCCTTCAGTTGCCTGTGCGCCAGGGCCACGGTAACTCTTTCGAACAATCCGCGACCCCGGTAGGCATCGGCCCTATCGGACCCCGCCAATGGTGCTGACATCTCTTTGAGGCGCGCGTGGAATACGATGCGCCGTCGACCCGGGCCTGGTTCTTACCGGACAGCGAGCTGCCCATTGCTCGCCGTCCGCAAGCCCGTGCCTACGGTGGCCGGGAGTCGGCAATCGACTCGCGACGCCCAGGGTGTCTCCTCCTGCGGTGACTAGGGGCGCCAGGGCGCAGAGATTGCCTCTCCCTTTCGCGCTCCGCCTCCTCCTTCGCGAGCATTACTGCAAATCATTGCATCTAAAGTAATGTAATCTTGATTGTTAAATGCATAAAACCAGAAAAGCTGTATCCACTAAAGTTCAAATCCAACGTGTGTTGCTCTGTTTCCTTAAACAGAAATGTTACCCATTGACCACCAACCACAGTCAATCCAAACAATGTCGTGATTGCCCACTGGTTAAGTAGTCGCCGCTCATGCACAAAGGAAGTTGTGGGTTCAAATCCGGGGATTTCCCCGGATTTGAAAAAGTATAAATGAATTTAAGTCACATTGGCATTTGCCAATGTGACTTAAATTCATTTATACTTTTTGATTTTATCTTTGGACATTACTGACATCGGTGAAGGACAAAACATCTTGAGGAAATGGGGACGGGTTGGCGATTTCAAACTTCTATTAACTATGATTATAGCAAAGTTAGTATGAATTGGATGGCTATTAGACTAGGGGAAGACCAAAGAAACGATGAATGGACTGTGTGAAAAATGATATGACTGGAAAGGGTGGCTACCGAGATGACGACTGATAGAGAAGTGTGGAAGAAACAGACATGTTGCGCCGACCGCGACTATATTGGGATAAGGGAGGAGAGTGATTTTGTAGTTAATATAAGTCTGAAATCTACAACCCGACTTGAGCAAGTGTGGTGGTGATTTGTCGTACTTACTCTGTACGAGAAGAGACCTTTGCCGCAGTGGGACAAAAATAGGCTGTTTTATTTTCCTCTTTTTTATACTTGTAGGTTCATAAACATACTTTCCACTGCTGAAGCAGTGAAAGGTAAAATTATTGTGGATTGTTGTTTATTATCGTTAGACGTACTTGCTTACCTATATTTTAAAGGATAAGGTTCTGTAGTTTGTATTTTGTTAATTAGTATTATCGAAAATAACATACAATGAGTAAAAAAATGTATCTAAAAATAACAAAAAGACCTGAATAACATAAAATCACGCCTGTATTCTCCAAAGGCTTGGGCAGGGGTGCACCTACAGTACTCCAACATTTCGCCAGTAATGTTTACGTCCGATGTAAAAAGGGTAAAGCCTATTGCCATCAACCGGGTTCAGATCCAAACTCCGGTCTGCTACTGAGAAATGCCTGATACAAAAACCCAATAACACTATGCCAGTCCTGGGAATCGAACCCAAGACCTCATGATCAGCAGTACTCAAGACTCGAATACTTCGAATATATTCGATTAGTTGCGCAACACTATTCGTAAAGCTCGAATAGTAACATTGGGTAAAAAGTGCATGCCTTAAATATGGCAAAACAAAAGCATTTACAACATTATGTAAACTGTATCGCAATTTGCAACAATTTGCGTTAATGCCGCCAACTGATGGATATTAATAACGCGCCAAATGAGTGGTATCGAGCTGCCCACCGTGTTAATTGATGCAGTTATACTAAGTGTAATGATGTGGGATACTTCATTATGGTTTTAGGATACTTCATTATGGTATTGGGATACCGAAAAATAAATAAAGTTAAGAGTTACTGACTTTATTTTGGTGGGACATGTTTCTGGCGTGTGTTATAAAAAAAACGCAATGATGAATACGAATATCTATTAGTTTTGTCTTGTTGTTCTAGCGATCACTATTACTTTCAGAGGAAACTTCAAACGCCCAAATCCATCTTTGCAAAATATATTACAAAGAATTCAAAAAAACTACTAGGGCGCCCTTGCATCGAAGACGGAAACAAATGATTTTTTTTTAATGTAGATGTGATCGCAACATACAAATTCTTTTTTCAGATAAATTCTCTCTCAAAAAGGTATGTATGCTTTAAAAAAACCTAACAGCATTCATACAATAGCTGCGCCCAATTTAATTTACCAAGCGCACCCCGAAGCACAATTCCTGTTACATTAAACGTAGACAGCGAATAAAGCGAAGATTTAACATGCTACGAATTACTTCACCCGTAAGCGGTTGAAGCGATGTATTGCTAAAAGCTAATTAGCAATGCTAATTCTATTCATATGTCGTAGAGCGGGAACGGAGCGGAGTTATAGTGATGTGCTCGACAGCGGAATTACTTATAGTGATGTGCTTCCGGCTTGAATTGACGAAGGAATGGAGTCGCTGCGGTTTTATAGCCTCGGCTGCGGTAGGGAGTTAAAGAGGATTTTTTATTCATTGACTAACTTATTTATCCATTTACCCCTGTATTCATTTATTAGATAGTGTAATTTTGCCCCAATGATATAAATAATGATTAGTTTACTAGTTTACGATGATTACAATATAATATAGGTAGCCTTTACCTTCGTGGTAAATATTCTTATTTTGGCATTAGGTACTACCTTGACCTGTTGAAGATCTTCACATCACCGATCTGTTTCTTTAGATTTTGAGTGGCAATCAAGCAGGCGGGCAAGATGGATATTTGTAATACCAGCAGCGTGCAAATAAAATCAAATCAAAATATTTTATTTTACATAGAATAGAATAGAATATTCTTTATTATGTATGTACCCCATAAAAATAAACCACATAAACCTACATGGGCACTTATGAAACGTCAAAAGCTAGGTGCACGGTTCCAATTGGTTGTTTCATATGGAGAAGAGCCGACAAGAAACTCCACGGTTACTCTTTTGAAAATAATTGGCTTTCACAATGTTTTCAAATCACAGTGTTAATAGGTATGGGAGAACTGTGTAGGCCTGTCAACAAGTACCGGGTACTTAACAAAATAGAAAACGGTCAACAAACCTATAGTCCATAAGTTAGGCCTACCAACGTTGTCACATTCACAAAATATAAAAGAGTCTATATAAAAGATAAATAAAATAATAAAAATAAAAGCCTATTTAAACCAAATGACATTATTTCCATTACAACTGTAATAAATCTCAATTAATATCATGTCTACAAAAGCCTTTAATAAAGAATTGAAAGTAGAATTGTAGGTACCTATATAATGTCAAATGATGAGAAGATTATATCAAAGATCTAAACAAAAAACATCGTAATTTCGGAGCAGTTAATAGACATTTACATAGTGATGCCGTTAATGAGGTACCAGGGAAGAATTATTGCCAAACTTCCTTGTACTCAACGTAGTATTTAATCTTATAATATGCTTTTTTGATAATGATACGTTTGATGTGGGTTTTGAACTTTCCATCGCTAAGTTCTGAAACTGACTTTAGCAACTTGTTATAAAAACGGATACTGTTTATAAGAAATAACTTGCTTGTTTTAGTTAATTTAATCTAAATTTGGGTATCACAATTTCATTTTTACTACGCGTATTTATATTATGAAATCGCTTCTTATTTTGAAAAGTCCTAAGTTTTTGCGAACTTAGAAATCAAATCAAATCAAATAAATTTTATTTGTGTAACATACGTAATGAATACAGTTATTAAATTAAAAATAGGTCGCTATGTTATGCCAAGAGGGGTACAAATATATGGTTGCATGCGAAATATAAAAAAAAATATAAATCATGCGAGAGGTAAACACAAATTATTTGGTAGGTATGTCAAAATTAATAGTACTCGTATGATGATAAAAAAAACAAAAATTATAAAATGTCACAATATGAAGTAATTACTACAGTCAATGCTTAAATAAATATTCATATCATACATTACCACTGCTCTCAATATTCTACTAGAAATTGTCTATTGCGTGTATTCTCCAGTCAAAAATAAATAAATAAGTCTACATTAGTTTATCATTCAGAAACTCATCAATCGTATAATAACATTTTTCAATTAACAACAGTTTTAATTTTTTTTTTATTGTGTAACATTCAAATTTTTTATTACTTCTAGCAATTTATTGTAAATGCGCGGTGCCATGCCTAAAACGCTCTTTCTCACTAAGGCCGTCTTACAACGCTGATTGCTTATAGAGTTTGCATATTGGCTACGAATCGCAAAAATACTTTTTATACAAAATACTTTTTAAGATATAAACAGAAGGCAGTGTTATTATATCAATTTCTTTGAATTTTTTTATAAGAGACTCGCGAAGACTCATTTTATAGAAGGCGCGGATTGCCCTCTTTTGTAAAATTAAAATTGAATCTACGTCAGCTGCCGATCCCCACAGCAGAACGCCATAAGACAATACTGTGTAGATAAGCAAAGTATTCTAACCTAGCAGTGGCTATATCAGTCAACTGCCTTATTTTTCTTACTGCATCTGCAGCTGAACTTAATCTACCTGAAAGAGCTCTAATGAGGGCGCCCCATTGCAATTTTGAATTTCAAGTAGAAATACAGTTTCTGTAATAGCATCTAGTTTCTTGCCATCAAGTTTTAAATTTAGACCCACTTGGGGTACATTTGGTAATGAGAACTTAAGACATTTAGTTTTGTTCGCATTAAGTAAAAGATTATTAGCTGCAGAACATTTCGAAAGAATAGCCAGACTATCATTGACATGTAAGACATCCGTATCTTTTCTATATATTTAAAAAATAAGAGCAGTGTCATCAGCTAATAAAATGATATCCAACGTCGTCACCCCGTTAACGTTTACTTTTGCTGCCTGTTTGATAAATAGGAAAGAACAAGATCAGCAGCTTGTCCACGAATTCCTTAGTGATGTATTTTACAGATCTGCAGTGTATTGTGGTCAACGCAGTCAAACGCTTGTGAGAGGTCACAGAAAATGCCAATTGCATCGCGGGACTTCTCCCAGGATTCCAAAATGTGACTGATGAGTTTTACTCTCGCGTCTAAACCAACCAAACTGGCGACTATGTAAAATCCCATTTGAGTTAAAATGTGACATCTGGTCTAACATGATTTTTTCAAAGATTTTACTCAACACAGATATAGGTCTATAATTAGAGGGATCACCCTTACTACCCGATTTGAAAATGAGTACTACTTTACTATGTCTCATTAAATCAGGAAACGTACCGCTGTCTAAACATTGATTAAATATGCCTGTTAGGACAAGAGCAATTGTGTCAATGATATCTATAAGAACTTTAACAGAAATCCCCCATAAATCTTCAGTGCTTTTTATCTTAACACTTTTGAATACTTTTTTAATTGTGACAATAGAAATAGGGTTGAATTCAAAACTTGGAATGTCCTGACTGAAGTTTTCTTTGAGAAGAGATTCAGGTAATATTGATGATGAGGGGAGACATTTCGTAACCTCTATTGGGATGTTGGAAAAGAAAATTTCTAGTGTCTGAGCAACTTTTAACTTATCTGAAATGGTTTCATTATCGATTTTTAGAGACAATTCATTCTGATCTCACTATTTTGTGTTTCCAGTTTCTTTGCTAATTACCTGCCACACAGCTTTTATTTTATAATTATAAGTATACATTTTGTTACATATAATAAATCTAAATTAGATTTAGCTTGAGCGCAAACGGTTTTGAATATCTTAGATTAATTTCTTACATAATCATGAATAGTTTGATCAGAAGTCAATGATTTCTCGTGATACAAATTATATAAAATATATCTGCTTTTTCTAATGCCAGCAGTAGCCCATTCACAAAATTTTGGTTTACTAATGATTGTAACTTTTTTTAGAGGACATGCTTTATTGAATTCCTGGCATACTGTAGATAATAGTGTACCATAGTTTATATTAGGGTCTTATGAAACAAAACTAGCTGTTGAAAGATTGCTAAGAACATTATTATTTAACATTTTCAATTTATTTTTGGTTAGAGGTCTTAATTCAATGGTTTTATCTGAGTCTAACTTTTTATCTAAGTCAAACGATACAAGCTGTCCAGTATGGTCTGACCTGACGCCACTAATTAAGGTCGAGTCTTTTATTTTAAAATTAATAAATACATTGTCTATGCCTGAAGCTGAGGTTGCTGTTATGCTAGTCGCTTCATTAAATATACATTATAAGTTGAATGATTTAAACAATGATATTAGCTTACATTTTTCCGGTGAATTAACTAATAGATCAATATTTTGATCACCACAAACAAAGACTAATTTATTATCTTTATAAACTTTACTTAGTATTTCTTCCATAATGATCAAAAATGATGACAAGTTTAAGGCTGCTGGTCTATAAACACATAAGAGAGTATGACCTTCAACTTCTGCACATGCCACCTCACATAAGCGATCAACAGAGCAAGCAGTGATATCCTTTCTTTCCTTAAGTCTAAAACAATTATTACACAACTAGCTTTTACCCGCGGCTTCGCTCGCGTTAATTTAGAATTTGACAATCAATTCGGGTTGTTCGGGGAATTATAGTTAGGAGGATGAAAAACCGGTCTATCGACACTCTAGACTCGCAAAATGAATTAGGTACTTAAATTTTTTTAAACCGTTACCACACTACTAAAGTTTCTATGTATAATAATATAATTCAATCATGATTCGTAAGACACGTGGCGCCATCTATTATCATAAGAACGTTATTGTTGTTTTCCTCGGAAACAGTACTTTTTTTGTTCGTTTCTGTACACCTGACAACGAATATGCAAAATTTTAGGATGATCGATTCAGTCGTTTAGGCGTGAAAAGGTAACAAACAAATAAACTTACTTCCGCATTTATAATTAGTTAGGAAGTTAGGATATCAAGGTACCACCCCTTATTGAGGACCTGTTGTATATACTGGCAACTGAAACATTATTTACATTTAACAACATCCTATCCGGTTTTATCCAGGTTTCACAAAAACATAAGATATCCATATGATATTTACCTATTAACATTTCCACGTCTAGGATGTTGCCAGAGAAGCGATTTATATTTTGGTGATATAGTAAAATAATCTTATTATGCTTCTCTTTTGTCGACTTTAAAAGTTTAAATTTCATTTCATTTCATTTCAAAGATTCAATTACTTACAGTATTATTAGAAGTACTAGATAATATTTTTTCGTCACTTAACCTAGTCTCATTTAAATTATCAATAACTGCGTGTATATTGTAAGCTAACAAAGTAGCGAATACATGTTGAATTAGCTACATTGCAGCTGCGTTGCAATACCAGAGGCGGAGCGAAAATGTCCATGTGCCTGTAATTACAACGGTACCGGGATTGGTACAGAAGACCGCACGTCGGTGGTCACACTTTGACCTTGAACGTAGTACGGAGTTTTCAATAGAATAAGAGAATAGAATAGAATACTCTCTATTGTATAGACCATAAAAATTACAGATATACTTAAATGTAGAAATCAGGTCATACCGGTTTTGTTACCTCTGGCGTGCAGCCTGCTGTAGCTATACCCTTCAAACCAATACACAGTATTTCTCCGTTATACTTATCTTTCGTCTCTTTTTTTCTCCAAAACATTAAATTAAAATCATCGGTAATCGTATCATCGTTTGAATTTTTTTACGTAATTTAGTGGTTGTTGTACACTAACTATCGTGCTTGTGTGGTGAGCAGTGGTAAATAAAAGATTGTCATTTGCTACTCACGGTTGTATTGTTCATACACAAAACACAGTCACGTTTACAGAAGAAAGGCACATATGAGTTCGACATACACAGGTAGATGAACACGGAGAAGACAGTCTAATAGTTTATAGGTTTACAGTAAGATACTTGTTATAATGATAACGCTAATCCTGAAGGATTATGGCGAATAAAATAGCGATCGGAATAGCACAAAGTTGCGTGGGCTTCGCGTCGCGACAGCGAGATCGGACTAAAGGTCAGCCAAGGTGGACGAACGCGCGCTGTGTAGCACGACCCCACTCATGCGCATCAACTACGTCACCGCGTGACGTAGACGCGGTGCGCGTCCACAGTACGTTATCGTTGTGTACGACGGTGATGAATTTATATAAACAATGTTAAAATTAGTTAGGTGTAAATATGATTTGTAGATATAAGTATATAATTGTATAATGTATATGTTATGTTTATGTATTTGTATATGTATAATTGTTAAGGATCGCCACATCACTCCCCTCCAGAGACCGTCCTACGGGCGATAATAATCCGGGAATCGCACCCTACGACCAGACTTGGTAGTTCTGACAGGAGTATCTGTGGGCTGTTTTTCCTCTTCTTGAACATCTTGGTCGGTTGGTGGCGTGTCAGCTAATATGTAGGCGGGTTTTAGGCGGTCCACGGATACTGTGACCTTTTTACCTTTTACCATGATGGTAAAGGTTTTGTCGCCTTTTTGCACCACTTCATGAGGACCGGTGTATGCTGGCTGCAATGAACCTCGAAGCGCATCGTCCCTGAGGAATATGTGGCTTGAGGTAGAGAGGTCCTTGTGGACAAATATTTTGTCCTTGGAATGACGTGCAGCTGGAGCGGGTTGTAATTTTGCGGCAAACGAGCGTAAACGATTAGTGAACTCCGAGATATCGGTGGTGCCGCTTTCATTAGGATTGAAAAATTCTCCCGGAAGTCGTAAAGGCTCACCATATAGGAGTTCCGCAGAAGAAGCTTGAAGATCCTCTTTAAAAGCGCTCCGGACACCCAGTAAAACCAAGGGCAGAGATTCTGTCCAGTTATGGTCAGCGTGGCACATTATCGCCGTTTTGAGTTGCCTGTGGAATCGTTCCACTAGGCCGTTGCATGCTGGGTGGTAGGCTGTGGTCTTCCTATGTTTGAATCCGACTATTTTGCCTAGATATTGGAACAGTGCGGATTCAAATTGCCGTCCTCGGTCTGTGACAATATCTGTTGGACAACCAAAGCGGGAGATCCAGTTGGTCAGCAATGATGTGATTGGCTTTACGCGTCGCGAGACTAAGCGGACGTGTTTTTCGTATTGATTATAATGCAATAAACAATTACGACAAATAAATATAACTATTGCGTCAGTATAGAGTAAAGTGTGTCGCGTGTGTCTTGTTGGTTTTTACAAACTTTCATGTGCAAGATGAACTAGATATTTTTTATAAACAATAAAGTGTTTCTGGTACAATGTCTAACCCAGGATCGAGCCCGTTTGGTCGTAGCCAATTATTACACCGAAGTCCTCCTCCGACGCCTACCGAACCATTACCCCCGAGCGACCCAAATCTACCAGCACCCGCGGAGAATGAATTGCCTTTAGAAGTCATCAGTACGCCGGAGATTCAGAAATGGATAGGATCTATAGATGCCATTCTGAACGAAGTCTGCACAATTGTCGGTGATGGCAAAATGAACTCGGACCAGAAGCTTCGTGTCTCCACTCTTTGCCGGAAGGTTTCCAGTGGGACTTCACAGATGGCCGTTCTATACCAATCGTTAAAGACGAAAACGATCCAGGCCCATACCACAATCCAGCACCTACAGGTTCACCAGAACGTTGTCGACTCTCTCCAGCAGTTCAAAGAGGTCGTAGAGACTAAGTTGAATCCCACGGAAAGTACTACTTTTGCTAGCATGGTGAAGAAAGGTACCGATAACTTTGTCCGTCCTGCAAATTTGAGATCAGTCGCCATCTATCCCAGCGATAAGACCCAAACAAGTGACGACACCAAGACACTTGTCCAAAAGTTAATCTCCCCCGAACAACTTAAGCTTCATGTCCGTGGCGTCAGAAAAGTGAAAAATGGGGGCGTTATGATCAGCACCGAAAATAACGGCGACATTGAGAAACTTAAAAATTCGGACAAATTAGTTTCATCGGGCCTTACAATAGAAGAACCTTCTAAACGCCGCCCAAGGGTCGCTGTCATTGGTGTCCCCGTTGCCCTTACCGAGAAGGAGGTGTTCGATTGTATTTACGAGCAAAACCTTTCAGACAAGTTGCCGAATATAACTCGGGAGTCCTTCCTTGCGAGCATCAAATTAAGCCATAAATCGGGTAAGAAAGACCTTCCTACCTGTAACTACATCCTGGAACTACCCGCTAGCATGAGGAAAATTATTATAAACCAAAGCCGTATTTTTATTAATTGGACATCATGCCCTGTGAGAGATTTCACGATAGTCACCAGGTGCTTCAATTGCCAGCAGTTCGGACACGCAGCCAAGTTTTGCCGAGAAACTAGTGCTACTTGCAACCACTGTGGAGAGACTGGACACTCCTTCAAGGAATGCAGCAGGAAATCTTCTCCCTCTCAATGTGCGACGTGCAAACGTTTTAAGAGAAAATGCGACCATCCAACTGGCGATGTAAGTTGCCCGGCCCGCAAATATGCAGAGATCAACTACATTAACTCAATTGACTATGAAGGTGCCTAGGAGCGCCACCGAATATTTTTATTAGTAAGCACTTAAACAGGTAGCTTATCCTCTATTTATATATCCACTTAGTTTGTAACTAGCATGACAAATCAGCTAATTTGTGATCTAGATAGTTTTTCTGTGTCTGAATCTAAAATCTGTAATGTTGTGGACTGTAAACACCTTCTTCCTTCTGGTGACAAAACGTTAACCCTACTCACACAGAATATTCGGAGCATAAATCGAAACATGCACGGTTTTGAAGTGTTATTACAGAATCTTGACATAAGCTGTGATTTTATCGTCTTAACAGAATGTTGGTTGTCTAAACTGACAGTAAACTTACCATCTCTTGACGGTTATTATTCATACCAAACAGACAGAAACATAAACCAAAACGATGGATTAGTAGTTTATATCAAAAATAATTTAAGAACAATCAAAGAGGAACCGGTATTCCAAGATAGTAATTGCTTGATTATTAAAATTATTCCCGATACAGTAGTCATGGCTATTTATAGGCCTCCTTCTCAAAATATGGACAGATTTTTAGACTCACTTGACACAAACTTAAAAAACTTAGCATCTTTTAAAAACATAATACTTCTGGGTGATATTAACATTAACATTGCTTCCGGGAAAACCGATACCCATGTACATAATTATCTGAATATTTGCTCATTTCATGGACTTTTACCAGCTCACTATCACCCCACGCATCAGAGCGGCTCATGCTTAGACCATATCATTCTAAAATCAAAAAGTCCATCCAAAACAGTGGTAACTAATTCTTCGCTTACCGATCATCAAGCTGTTTTACTAACATTACAAATAAGTTCACCTAGAAAAAACTGCATGCGTAGCTACACTAAAGTCAATATGACAAATCTTGAAACTGACATACGCGGTATTAATTTTGACCCTGTTTATAATTCAAACGATGCAAATATTTCTTTGAAGTATTTTATAAATTCGCTTCAATATGCAATAAGGAAAAACTCTTTCACTAAGACAACGCCTAGAAAGTATAGTTGTATTAAACCCTGGATCACACCCGGGCTCGTTCGTTGTATAAGACATAGAGACAAACTTCACCTTAAATTGAAACTTGCACCTGATAACGAAATACTTTCTGTTTCATATAAAAGGTATCGAAACTTCTGTAATAATCTTTTGAAAAAACTTAAAAATCAGTATGATAAACATGAATTACAGAAGGCGGGAAAAAATAGTAAACTGGTCTGGAAATTTATAAAAACTAATACTTTTAGATCTAAAAATCCCGAACCTCCGCTAGATTTACTATCAACAGAGACAAACCCAGACGATGCGATGAATAAAGTAAACAATTTTTTTGCTAACGTTGGTAAAAACTTGGCTGAAAAGTCTTTAAATTCTAGTAATTCGTCCCATCAAAACCTGACTACGACATCCTCTAAAATAAATTCTTTTGTTTTATTAGATACCGACGTTAACGAAGTAGTAAGAGTAATAAACGGGTTAAAGGATGTTTGTGCTACTGGGTGGGATGACATACCTAATAATATACTTATAAGATTTAAATACCTACTAGCCCCGCCGCTAACCCACATTTTTCAGCTATGTTTATCTAAAGGTATATTCCCTAAATTGCTTAAAAAAGCTGTGGTCACACCTGTATTCAAGTCTGGAGACAAAAACTGTGTGAATAACTACAGACCTATTTCAGTGTTAACAGGCCTCTCAAAAATTTTAGAAAAAATCATTAACAATAGACTGATAAAATATTTGGAAGATAATGGGCTACTTTCAGATAGTCAATTTGGTTTTAGGCCCTTAAGATCAACTAGCCAAGCAGTACACAAATTAACTAATTATGTTTCTACGAATCTGGATAATGGTATGCACACAATTGGGATTTTTCTAGACCTTGCCAAGGCCTTCGACACTATTTCTTGTACTTTACTTTTGCACAAGCTTGAAACACTTGGGATAAGAGGAGCACAACTTCTACTATTTTCTGATTATCTCAGCGATCGGCATCAATGTGTCAAAATAGGTCAGTATACAAGTTCTGAACTTAAAAATAATTGTTTTGGTATTCCACAAGGTAGCATTTTGGGCCCCACGTTATTTTTAATCTATATAAATGAACTGTGCAGTCTGCCACTCCAAAATGGTATCATAATGTCTTATGCGGATGATACCGCTCTATTGTTCTCAGCTAAATCTAGAGTTGAGGTATATGAACATGCTCAGAAAGGCTTTAACATTGTGTCTGATTGGCTCCATGATAATATCCTAACATTAAATGCAGATAAAACAAAACACATTTTATTTACAATGAGAAATACTAACATACCGCTTACTAATCTAAAAATTTACGCACATAATTGTTGCACGAGCGCTGACACTGCATGTTCGTGTCCCACTTTAGCTAACGCTGACCATCTGAAATATCTAGGTGTCACTATTGACTCCAACCTAAATTTCCGCAAACATATCGATTTACTATGTACTAGAGTGCGCAAATTAATATATGTTTTTAAGAATTTACGGAATATAGCTGATTATAAATTAATTAAACAGGTTTATTTAGCTTTGTGTCAATCCATTCTTACATATTGCATAACTTCTTGGGGTGGTGCTGCAAAAACAATTTTACTCCCCCTAGAGCGCGCTCAAAGAGCAGTTCTAAAGGTTGCTACCTTTCGCCCTTTTAGATTTCCTACGCACCAGCTATACATAGCATGTAATGTGCTAACAGTACGGCAATTATTCATTCTCAGCATAGTTCTACACCAGCACACTGCACTTCCTTTTGACCCAGTACCCTCCGACAAGAGAAGGAAGGACTTGGTTTGCATCAAGCCTCAAATTAAACATGCGTTTGCTAATCGATTTTATGTATTCTTAGGACCTTTTCTGTATAATAGGCTGAACAAGGTACTAAGCCTCTATAGTGTTAGCTATAAAAAATGTAGAACAATCTTATCAGAATATTTAGCGATACTCAATTACACAGACACAGAAAAACTTCTAGAAATTTTGTCATGATTTAATTTATTCCCTCGTATGTAACTAGTAGTACTTTTGTATTATAATTATTTTTACATAGGATAGATTTAGTTTTATTTTTAATAGATTATTTTTATTTTACTTTTACTTTGTCCCAATGTAATTAAAATGTAAAGTGATGGTCTGAAACACAGGTTTGAATAAACCTAGTTCGGGCGGGACGCTAAGCATTCTAATTCCGAATCATCATTACTTGCACCTGTAATTAAAAATATTTTAGCTTTAGTTTATTAGTACGCACTATAATTGTATAGGATATTTATACTACTATTGGCTAAATTTACACCTTTTGTAAACGTTTTTATTAAATAAATATTATTATTATTATTATATAATGCTTTACCGACTGTATCAGCGGTAATGTCTACTATCGGTACTACTTCTGGCCACCTAGTGAAACGGTCCACGGCCGTCAGGCAGTACCGGTACCCCTGTGATGGAGGAAGAGGACCTATTAGGTCAATGTGCACAAAGGCAAACCTGGCACGGGGTAATTCGAATGTGCCCAATGGTGATGACACATGGCGATTTACTTTTGTGCGTTGACAGCTGAGACACGTTCGTGACCATTGTCGACAATCCTTGCGAACTCCAGGCCACACGTATCGCTGCGCAACTAATTTTGCGGATGTATTTGCTCCTGGATGGCTGAGGCTATGAAGGCTCTCAAATATTTGCCGCCGCAAGGGTTTGGTCACGAATGGTCTGGGAGCGGCTGTACTCACATCACAGAGTAACTCGACGGGACTGCTGTCGATTTTAAGCTTCTTTAGTTGAAGAGATGTTTCTGACTGTAGTAGTTGCAACAGTTCCGGGTCGGAAGCTTGGGATTTCGCGAGAACTTCGAAATCGACTGGAGTTTGCAGTTCACAGACGCGGGACAATGTATCGGCGACGATGTTGTCCTTGCCGGATATATGTTTAATGTCCGTTGTGAACTGCGAAATAAAGTCAAGGTGTCTATACTGACGCGGAGCACAGTTGTGCTTTCGCTCATGGAAAGCGTATATCAATGGCTTGTGGTCAGTATAGACGGTGAAGTGTCTCGCTTCCAACATGTGGCGGAAGTATTTTATGCCTTCATAGATCGCAAGTAGTTCACGATCGTATGGCGAGTACTTCTGCTGAGCGGGGCTAAACTTGCGTGAAAAGAAGGCAAGCGGTTGCCACTGGTCGTCCCTGAACTGTTGCAAAACTGCACCCATTGCCAGATCAGACGCATCTGTAACGTGGGCGAGCTTCGCTTGGTAGTCAGGGTGTGCAAGCAATACAGCTTTACAGAGGCTGTCTTTGCACGTATTAAAGGCGGTGAGCGCCTCACCTGTTATTTCCACGGGATGTTGACCTTTTACTGAGCCAGTTAGCAGGGCGTTAAGGGGACCTTGAAATTTTGCGGCTTTGGGTATAAACCGCCTGTAAAAGTTCAACATCCCTAAGAAACGCCTGAGCTCCCTAACAGTTTTAGGCGTAGGGAAGTCCTTGATGGCTTCCACTTTGGACTCCAAGGGTCTGGTTCCGGCTGCAGAGATGCGGTAACCTAAAAATGTGACTTCGTCTGCTCCGAATACGCACTTCGAGGTGTTGATGACAATGCCATATTTCTGCATTCTGGTGAATAGCTGATGCAGGTGGTCCTCGTGCTGGTTCTGGTCTTTCGAGAAGATTAAAAAATCATCTAAATAACAATAGCAGAAGTCAAGCCCGCGCGTCATTTCATCGACGAATCTCTGAAAAGTTTGACCTGCGTTCCTCAGACCAAAGGTCATATAAGGAAACTCGTACAGGCCAAATGGAGTGGTTATCGCCGTCTTCTGGATGTCGTCTTCGCTGACCGGTAACTGGTTATACGCCTTAACCAGATCAATAGTTGAGAAGACCTTGCAACCGGCTATGCTGTGGGTAAGGTCGTGGATATGTTTAATTGGGTACCTGTCAGGTATAGTCCTCGCGTTGAGCAGCCTGTAGTCACCGCAGGGTCGCCAGCTGTTGTCCTTCTTCGGCGCTAAATGAAGGGGTGAAGACCAAGGGCTCTCGGATGGTCTAGCGGTGCCGTTGCTAAGCATGATCTCAAATTCCCGCTTAGCGATCTGCAGTTTGTCTGGAGCGAGCCTGCGAGGGGAACAAGAGATGGGCGGGCCGGGTGTGGTGCGTATGTGATGTACTGTTTGGTGTGTGGTTTTTCGGTGTGTGCCAGCGGGTCGTGTGATCTCGGGGTACTTATTAAGTATCAAGTGATATTTCGAATCTCCAACTGAGACCTTTACTGAACACGTCGCTGAAGCCTTTGCAACGGAAGCTGTTACAAACATTGAGGTGGTTTTGTCCACCAAACGTTGATTTCTGACGTCAACAAGCAGATCGTAAAAGCTTAAAAAATCTACACCAATGATCGGCTTGGTGACATCAGCTACAATAAACCGCCATGGGAAGTTACGGCGCAAACTTAAATCTAAATTAAGTTGTAGATAGCCGTAAGTATCAATTATGGACCCGTTAGCGGCCGTTAATTGATAGTTCGACTTGACACGCTGTTCACGTAGAACATGCCGCGGAAACACACACAAATCACTACCAGTGTCCACTAAAAACTGTGTCTTTGATGTTCGGTCCGTGACGAAGAGGCGACCGGTGGACGTCAGACAGTCGTCAGCCGCCATTACCGACTGCCTTTGGAGTTTCCCGACTTCTCGTAATCGCATGGCTTAACGCATTTGTGAGCGTTGGATCCGAACTTGGAGTGGTAGAAACAGAACGGTTGCTTATGATGGCTGGATTCTGATCGCTGTCTGGATCGATGACGCTGTTGGTTGTTCGAACGCGATTGCGAACGAGGTCTCCTATTCAGCTGCGTCGTCAGGTTCTTCACGGCCTTCTTTAATTCAGCGATCTCGTTTGCCATCTCGTGCATGCTAGGGCCCGACGCCGATGCTGCGGCGACTTGGCATGGGGTCACAATGTCCTGGACCCTGTCCGCCAGGTCTGCTAATCCCTCCAAGGAAGTATGTGGCTGTGAAGCCAGCAGAGTCTGTACGTTGCTCGGTAGACGGCTGCTCCATATTGTCCGGAGAAAGTCTTCTGGGACGCTCGGTCCGGCCAAACTTTGGAGATGGCGCAAGAACTGTGAGGGCTTGCGATCTCCAAGCTCTTCGTGGATGAGAAGCTGCTTCACTCTCTTCTCGTGTGACGCAGTTAGCCTCTTAATGAGCTCGTGTTTCAGCTTGTCATATTTGTTGTGCTCCGGCGGGTTAAGAAAAATATCTCTTACTTGTTTAGAGTACTGATGTTCAAGGTTGCCGATGACGTGGTTGAATTTCGTCGCGTCGCTGGTGATGTTCGCGTTCGCGAACTGAGCTTCTACTTGTGCGAACCAAACCTCTGGGTCATCCGGCCAAAATGGTGGAATTCGTACCGCGATACGGCAAATGTCGGACGGCTCATCAATGGACACGCACGTTGCGCGACGAGGTTTTTGACGAGAACGGGTAGTTCCGAACGATTTTGCGGAGTCACTACTATCACTCATCGTGCTACTGTGATTTTTCTTCACTTGTTGAAATATCGATGGTCCTTTTTAGGGTACACCTGGTTATCGAGCCTTTCAGGCGTATTCTAGGCGGGGTCACCAATTTAGTGGTTGTTGTACACTAACTATCGTGCTTGTGTGGTGAGCAGTGGTAAATAAAAGATTGTCATTTGCTACTCACGGTTGTATTGTTCATACACAAAACACAGTCACGTTCACAGAAGAAAGGCACATATGAGTTCGACATACACAGGTAGATGAACACGGAGAAGACAGTCTAATAGTTTATAGGTTTACAGTAAGATACTTGTTATAATGATAACGCTAATCCTGAAGGATTATGGCGAATAAAATAGCGATCGGAATAGCACAAAGTTGCGTGGGCTTCGCGTCGCGACAGCGAGATCGGACTAAAGGTCAGCCAAGGTGGACGAACGCGCGCTGTGTAGCACGACCCCACTCATGCGCATCAACTACGTCACCGCGTGACGTAGACGCGGTGCGCGTCCACAGTACGTTATCGTTGTGTACGACGGTGATGAATTTATATAAACAATGTTAAAATTAGTTAGGTGTAAATATGATTTGTAGATATAAGTATATAATTGTATAATGTATATGTTATGTTTATGTATTTGTATATTTATAATTGTTAAGGATCGCCACACGTAATAAAATGCAAAAAAAGAATACTTAAAAAGCAAAGGAAAACTGAAACCTTTTTTTAATTCAAATTTAATTAATCTTATAATTTTAAATGGAAAGGGAGAATTTGTATTTTGCTGAACCTTTTCCTTCTATTTTAATAAGTAAGAAATTAATCCCATCGGAAAATCTAATAAGTATTTTTGTAAGATTTTTATTCGATGATTTTTCTTTATAATACGATACCGACAAACGGGAATAAGCGAAGCCTCTTAGTTTTAAATGTCGAAGTTCGGCGCTTTGAATGGGAATATCCATTCCATGAATTTTGACTTTTGTAAGATTTCGTAGCCCCAGAGTTTTATTAATAGGCATTGGAATTTGATTCCTTCCTAGGGAATTATTTCAGCTGTAATTAGACACCTCCTCTAATTTTATACTAACCTGCCACCCACATTCTAGAACACACTGAAAACATGAATGTTACCTGAAGCTAGTGTTTATCAAAAGAAAAAAAGAAAAAGAAAGAAAAATTGTTTATTCAGCACAAACAAAACGCACAATACAAAAAAAAACTATTGTAGACAAAATACATACACTATTAAAAAGTAGCCAAAAGCCTCGTACTCAAAACGTTAAAAGTTTGACAATGTTGTATCACGTGGTAATCCGTATTTTACTCCTTTATATGAAAGTATATCAATGAATATCATCCGTCAATCTTCTTTGAGAAAAGTGTAGCCTCCTTGCTGTTTGTTTATTAAAACCTTGCATGAAAGAGGTCGACAGAAACTAAAACCTACTAGGTAGACAAAAATGAGCACGTATGTTGCCTCGATATATTGCTTGTCCATCACAAAACATAATAGTCCTCAGTCCCATCAAAACCACTCTCACCAAACTTAACCAACTCATTAAAACCTACAAGTGCAATAAACTATTCGCACCTGTGACTAGCAACTAGTTACGGTTAACGAATAAAATATGAAATCGCTTCAGAAAGCGTCGAGCAGCGCAGTTAGCGCTATTTTAAAACTTTATAAATCGAAAATCATTGGCGAACTTTTGCGACCAACTTCCCTGCACAGTTTATTATTTCATTTTGATTTTTATTTATTCGTTCGCGATTTTCTACGGCACCACGACGACTAGTGAATTTCAAATTCATTTGATACAGTTCAAAATATTTCGAATTTTATTTTCTATGTGAAATAAGTTGCTGTTTTTCAGTAGCTTACTTTAAGTTTTGAAATTCTTAAGTTTAATGTGGATTGAATTTTGCGCTTCTGCGTCTGTATTGACGTGTTATTTTCTTATTCTTTGGAAGATTATTTATTATATTCACCAAATTTAGCGGCATTTCGAGTTCTGTCTTTAAGTGCAGTTTAGATGCAAATTATCTTACCACAAGTGCACTTAGTCGGAAGGATTAACGGGAATACTATTTATGTGCAAGCTTATATGCTATTTATCTTAAAAAACTATATATACTTATTACTGAGCATGGCACTAAATCTTCTTGGATTTACAGTATCACACAATTTAATTTTGTACACTAGGAACCACAAATCTAAACAGTATTACAAGAACACAATATTCACAAATTCGAATTTCAAATAAGTCAGATCGAACCGTTACCTCCAATAAGAAAATGTACGTGTTTGCGGATAGCACACATTGTGTCGCAGAGAGGCAACAATGGCGGCCGTCGCTGTAACCGATACGCGAACAATGTGCCTCATAACTTGACTGGTATCGCCTCCTTTGTAATGTTCCTAAAGGTGTATTTGTTCATATAATTTGCAAGCTAACTCCGGATATGTAAGAAAAAATATTTTATGTGAAGTATTTTTCACATTATAGGTACGATGAGCCTGGCATGTAGCACTAGGAGCACAGGACGAGATCCTGATTGGTAAATATATTACTTTAGTTCATTTTATCAATAAAATTATAAAATTTTCATTGGTGAACAAAGTCCCCCTACATTTTTCGCGACGATCTGCAATTTTTTTGCCAGAAAACCCATTGAGATAACCAAAAACAGTCACACAACAGAATTTATTTCGGGCAAATACGTGTCAACAAAAAGACAGGTTCACCATATTGCCGCTCTTTCACACGAATTTGCTCCGCTATAGAAATAATTGAGTCGCCACCCTTTTCTATGGCTTCTTTGTGTTTCATCCAATCGTTACAGACACGTATGACATTGTGTAAAAGGTCAACTCCGTTGTAATTATTACCAACGCCATATTGAGGGTCGGGGCTTTTTCATTTCGGGCCGGGATCGGGCCGGGCACGCCCCGGACCATTCATATCGCAGATTAGATATCTCCGGTATATTGTGTGAATAACTCGTATATTTTTCAGTTTGACCCGTTCAGGCGATGAGAGGATAGCTGATAATCCTGTCTTTACGATGTTTTTTTTTTGGGGTTTATATTGATTTACGGGTCTCTCCGGGTGTAAATGATCTGGGAGTTTATCAAAAGAGCATGGTTTGATAGATCTTTTTTACAAATAATATGCCTCTAAGTATATTTATACCCATGAGATGAGATGTATATTATATTTATAAGAGATTAATTCAATATAAGTATTTAGCATGCTCCTGATTCTAGCAGATTACTACTAGATAAAGAAAATCATGACTAGGTAACTTTAAAATTGTTCTGAGCGATTATTATCACTGTAAAATTATATTTTTCTTTCAGAACTAAACTAAAACACGGCAAGGAACATAAATAAAAGTCAACCACACACGAAACATATCAGTAAAGGCTAAGTACAAACAGTATAAAACGTGGGAATCAAGTCTCGGTAGAGATGCGCTTGATTTATGCGTGCGGTACAGGCGGCAACACATGTGCCTCGCAAGATAGGATTACACGTTATGTGCCTCACTGTGAAGGTAACCGTGTTGCACACTGTGTGCGAGACTGTCCCTGAGAAAATGTTATTAAGAATGATACCGTTAATAAGTATTTATAAGCAGTGGCACAGGCGGCAACACATGAGCCTCGCTAGATAGGATTACACGTTATGTGCCTCACTTTGTAGGTAACCGTGTTGTATGCTGTGTGCAAGACTCTCTAGGAGAAAAAAGTAAAATATTAAATAATAAAAACCTTTTTACAAAAAACAACCGACTTCCAAAAAAAACACTAAAAAGCGTGAATAATAACTTCAATTTTGGAAGTCGTTGGCCAAAAACGAAAATACACAACCAAAGACACCGACTTCCGAAGTTAAAGTTATTTTTCACGTTTTTAGTGTTTTTTTTTTTTTTGTTAGTCTGTTGTTTTTTTGTAAAAAAGTTTTTATTATTTAATATTTTACTTTTCTATTTAGGAATTAAACTTTATATGAGTTTTTTAAGCAACCCATGACTGCCATAAGATAAGAATTAGACTGTAAAGTGTTTATAAACAGTGGTACAGGCAGGAACACAAAAACTGCCGTGCGCGTTAGGATTAGGTACATGTTAACATGTTATATGACTTCTTGATTCTTTGATTTCAAACTAAGTTTCTTTAAATCATTTAAACATCAAAGAACGATTTAAAACTCTTATCTAATTGCAACAACTTTGTGTAATTCCGCTATCAAGAACATAACTAATTATAATATTCCGCAAATCGCAACCTTCCCCGACATTTTGGCAATATTAATTTCAGCATACATTAACAGAATATTACAAGCAAAATATGTGAAACATAGCTGTGAGGAACAAAGGGCGTGCTAATCACCTCTCATTGTGTTGTTCAACAAATAGGCGGCAGTCGTGGATTATCCGTGACTTCGAGTTACTGCTGACTCATGTTACACCGAACAGAGGCGAGAAGAGGCAATGGACTTTTTCCAAGGCTTGATATTCATCATAGCTATCGAGATGTAGCTGTCTTAACACCTGAGAAAAGGATAAAAAGTGCCAATATCGTGCAGAACGGTGTTACACTGCAGTTTAAAATTATTATAAATGCATGCTGAAGGTGTCTACTTCGTCCACACATCGCATCATCCTTAAAGTTTTGGTTTCCTAAGAAAATGGTAAACGGTCACACAATAACGGCTGTCCAAATCCAGAGCATTTTTCGACACCTAAATGCCCATTCTGGTGAAAATTACAGATTTCATGATTTCATGACGGCCGTTATAATATGACGGCCCTGCTTTGTTAAGAAACCAAAGCTTTATTCGCAAATATGTAAGCAAAAGGAATAGTTATTTCACAAAGCACATGATAATGTATGTATTCTTTTTTGGGTTAGTTTAAACTGCCTCACGTCTCAACAGAGGCCCCTTTCTCCACTCCGAAACATGTGGCGAGTCTTCTCATCAGTTCTTCAATAAGTTAATCCTACCATCTTCTCCGCTTTCTTACGTGTTTATTTCAGGTTTCTAAATCTCTTGCAATATACTTTAAAACATTTAACACTTTTACAATTTCAAACCATAATTCGTGCACACCTCTAGTTACGCTCGCTACGGTGTACCACAGCCTCTCATCATGGCCACCCTACTTCGTCTGTGGCGGAAACTGTAAAATGTAACGTGACGCAAATTACTTTGTCTATTTTATAATTTAGCATCGGCGGGGGCCTTTGTTAGCGATTCAGATAACTCATCTCAACCTCCTGTACCCCTCCTGTACCGACGGAGCTTGAACTAATTACTGCCCTAGGAGACTATTTGCATTTTCAAGTACTCTTGGGAGTTGGGAGGTGGTGGGAAAAATAGGTTTTTCGTATATTATTTGTGCTTCTGATTGGCAATTGGTGTAGTTTTCGCAGATAAGCTAATAACTGGTTGGTGGATTTCTTTGATCAGCAGTTTGCAACAGTTGATTACAAAATTGTAACACCTAATGCATTTTGTAGTAATGTGTAGTAAGACACTGACTGCCAACACGTAAGCGCAGTGTTTTTCAAGGTTGAATACTGCAATATATACCTGCATAAATTAATTTGTAATATTCCTCTTTCGTTTAAACCATATTCAACCTGTTTTAAGCTTTACTTGACCGTCAATTTTTTGTTCTAAATTGTAATTTTAATGTAATTTTCTTAATTAATAAAAAATCAAAGATGATAATTTCATCTTTGATTTTTTTTTTAACTAAGGGCCTGTAGTTTAACATGCTCTCTTGCAATGGATGTCGTTCCAGATTTTTTTTAAACCAAATTGTTAGATTTAATTAGAAAAATAAGCCAAAGTTCTTCGAGTGAACTACAATTTATTTTGATTTATTACATTAATCAGCCAGATTGTCCAATGACGTTATTAGTTGTTATGTTGTAAACAGGGTTTTTTTTTTCTTTTGTGGGAAATCATCAAATGACCGCTCCCGCTCTGGGCGGAGCGGAAGGGCGTCTCAGACTCTTACTGACTAAAACCCACCCGTGTTCCTTCAGTTGCCTGTGCGCCAGGGCCACGGTAACTCTTTACTCTAAACTGGGTACGTATCCTTTGTTATTCGTTCCAATTATCGAAAGCTCTGTCTCTTTGTCTCGATAATATATTTTGTCTCTTTGTCATAGGAACGTTCAGTGAACGCTTTTCTTCGAATGCCTTATAGTTATAGGAATCTTACCTTCAACAAAATGGTATGAAAATTTTCTCACTTTCTGTATTATTAAAAATTCTGCTTGTATGACGGACTTTATCCCCTATTATTTGTCATAGGTATTGCCCGTGTTTATCAAGCCGAATTTCGGTCTCACCCTCCGTGCTAAATTTCTAGCCTGTGAGTCATAATGAATTGACCTCTTTACCTACAACGAAACTACAAAAGCTGGTGATCCTGTCGACGGCGCATGACGGGAGGTGGATGTTTCAGATATTTATACTTTTATTATTCTAAACTACACTGTTACAAATTTATTTAGTCATAATAATTTTAATCACGCGTTAGTATTACAAGTAATTTTCTTCTTAATTTAAGGCCGTACCATGACCACGGTTTAACTTAGCGCCGTCTATCAAACAATATATTTCCTAGAAACCTTATATTTAACGTGCGCGTCCTTAGAATACCGATTGCAATAGAGCTCTTTAGGACGTATAGCTAAATCAAAACTAAAAGGTATTAAAGATCATGGGCATCTAAGTTTTTCTCGTGTAATTCATTTTTATATAAGAAAAAAATACCGACAACCCTATGTGTAATTCTTTCTGATTATGATTTGTTTGTTTAAATTTTGATTGTCTTTTTACTTTTTATATATTTGTAAATTTCGGTGGACTTTATTATTTATTTATCAAAATTCAACGTAATACAAGTGGCGGATGTGTTTTCCTCAATCTATTTCGCCACAATACCTACAGAAAATGACTCGCCAAAAGTTCGTTCCGAACCACAATTGACAAGCGGTTTCTGATTCTTCAATATGAAGAATAGATTATACTATCAGACATAAGTGTATCAGCTTTTTAACACAAGATAACTTCCAAACATCATAAATTCTAACCATTTCACAAGGAACAGTGCATCGGATCATGACATACCTCCAAGCGTAGAATCGCAGACAACCTATGAAACTATACTTACAAGAATCTTCATCCCGCACCGAATTCTTCACATTCAGCTGCCGTAAATTTCAGAGAAGACGTTTCAATATCGTGGCGCGCATATTTTGTCATTCCATTGCCGCGCCTGCATAGTGCGCGAGTGTGGGCGACGTGGCGAGCCAGCGATGTATGCTGAGCTATGGGAAGCACTGCGGTATGCGCTTGTGAGGTATGTGCCGTATGGCACAAGTTACTGTTTTTGAACTTCATCATTGTAGTGTATCTGTTTAATAGATATGTTAACACTGTCTCACATAGACAAGTAGTCAGGTAGCTGTCACTACTGCTAGCTGTCAGTCACGTCGAATAGCGGGAAATTGAAGGTGAGGCGTACCTTGGACTAAGACTTACTTAGTGCTGGTGAACCTGTGACTCCTGTGAGTAAATTGTGACAACAGACCTGTTACAGATATTAACGGATACTACAATCATATTTAGTGTATAATCTAATTATAGCCTCTTTTTATTAAAAACGTTTTCCTGCAGTCGGATTTGTACTACATCCTATAAAGTATCCGTCCGGGGCTGCGTCGACTACGCCTGCGTGTGGCGTAGGGCCATGCTTCTCAGAACCTAAATGGTTTCTATGGTCAAGGTTAACGTGATACTGCAATAAAATTGGAAGATGTCAGAAAAAAAAAGAGTCCCAATGATTTTATTTTTTGTTTTCTTTACTGCTCATAGTGCCCTTAAGCGTATACTTCAACTCCTACAACTCCGCCCTTAAGACGACCCACTGACCCATATTCTCCAAGCCACAATACACAGTACAGAAACCAATCACTTACCCAGTATTATTAAGCAGAACGCTCAACATAATTAGGTATCTGAGCGTATTAAAAATACAGGAATATTTAACGTTAATGATGAACCACATCCTTCTGAATTTCTCATCAGAATTTACATTTCTGGTAAACCACTGTTTGTAAAAGCAAGAGCACATTAATTTCCCTCAAAACTCAAATAAAACGGAACGCAATTTCATTCCTTCTCAGAGGTAATTTTAATAAAACCATCACAAAATAATTATCGCCGCAGCCAAATTCGCGTTAATGAGATAAAGACGCGTAATGATTGACGCGATTCGGTTCAATATTTAACTATTAATGAAGCCACGTTTGAATGAGGGTTAAATGGCCGTTGATCAATCAGCGCGTATTGTCCGCGCTGCAGGGGCGACTGGGCGCGATAATCACGCGTAGCGTACGTTGGATTTTGTTGATGTAGCCTTTGTTATGTGGCGATGTTCCGGATATCGATTTTGATTTACATTAAACTGCAAGTTTTAACATATACCTACATATGAAAGAAAAAGAAAAGAAAGAAAATACGTTTATTTGCGGTAAACATGACGCAAAGAAAAAACACACAAACAAAAAAGAACGAGTTGGGGGAAAATATGCGTCACATTTACGCAAAACGGCAATCGCTCAGCATAATGCTACGACCCTATGAGAGACAGAGCCCCAGCGCAGGTTTTCAGCGATGGCCGGCGCTGACGTGATAACGTCAACCAGTGCAGCATACGAAAATTAAAAATAAACAAAAAAATAAGAAGATACTCGTATGCTAATATATTAGCATTCTATTCTAAAACTATCACCGTGAAAATTTTGGTGAAGTGATTCTGAAGTGAGATGTCATTCCACCTGATGCTAGGGACTGACATCTCATTCACCTGTAAGTTTTCACGGTGAGATGTTAACAGAGTACCTACATTGGAGGGTGGCGATTTAGTTACCTACATCTCTCAAGAGGATCATTTGTAGCCATCATACTAAAC
This sequence comes from Dryobotodes eremita, assembly GCA_917490735.1. Taxonomy (NCBI): domain Eukaryota; kingdom Metazoa; phylum Arthropoda; class Insecta; order Lepidoptera; family Noctuidae; genus Dryobotodes; species Dryobotodes eremita. The sequence continues at coordinate 3,541,589 of OU823245.1, forward strand.
ACTCCACAGCAGAATAAGAGGCAGTCACAATAGCATCCCGAAAGCTGTGGCGGCAGACACTTCCTCCACCATAATAAGGCAATTTGTGAGAAGACTTTTACCCTAGTTTCCATTTCTAGTTGTCTAGTTGATGGGTGGTCTTCTCATTATTTCTTCATCAGTGTAAGTTACTAACAATAGTGTTTTAAGTCCAAACCTGTTACTAAAAATTTATGGATCTTTTTATTTGTCCGAAACAAAATGATTTATTATTTATTATATTATACACAACTTTCGCTATGAAACTCATATCAGATTTGTGAAAAAAAAATCAAATGGATCATACAACAGTAGACAGACTATTTTGATGCATAATTTATGAAAACTTTTTTTTTACAAATTGAATATTGAATTTTAGGAAGCGTTGTTCCGTAAAGGCTCGTACACACTGGCGCGACGCGACGCCCGACGCAAAGGCACCGCGTGTCGCGCGACGAGCGGCGCCTTTGTGTAGCGCTGACGCGTCGCGCTTGTCTGTGGGAGCCTTAAGACGGGTTGAATTACCCCCTATAGACGAATGCAGGTGAGTAACTCGCCACTCTGTATACAGACTGGCGATTAGGTTATCACATTAAAGACTGATTTTTCAATCGTAAGATAACTTTTATCTAAGGAATAACTATGGAAGTTTGACAGGTTTTGTATAGAAAATATGCCAAACCGACATAATTCCTATTTAGATAAAAGTTTAATATGACGGTTGAAAAATCGGCCTTAAATAGTACAGCGATTATTACAAGTTGTCTGTTAAAATACAATAAAATAAACAATTTGACTGAAAATAGAAAACTGAATTTATCAAACAAAATAAATAGCGCAAAAATTGGCACGAAATAAACCACCCTTGATAATAAGGCACTAGACACGCGCGTGGCGATGGTATCAACAATTCAACACAAACTTTATGGTATTGTTACCAAATAATCACAAATTAAATTTAATGTTGTTAATTTATACTAGAACGAAAAAAAAGGTCCCACGGCTAGAATGTTAATTGTTATTATTAATCCAATGTTGTGTTGTGTGTGTGTTTGTTTTTGTTTTATTATTGTTCGTTTTGATTTCAATTGTGTACGTTTCAAATACGTAATGTAGAATACGTGGTTTCAATTAATGTAATAACCTAATTATTGCCACACGGTATAAATGTAACTTTTTATATTTTTTATTTCTTTTTTAATAATAAAATAATGTCACAGAAAAGAGAGAGAGACATTTAAGGGGAAGCTATCTACTGGCCACAAAATATTCAGAGCATTACAATTCAAGGGCCAATAAACAGAATTAAAAATAGAAACCTTATGTGTCTAGAGTCTAGACATTCTATTTGAGCAACAGTACCTAAGGCAAATGGAATTTTAATGGTTGCTTATACATAATGGTTTTGACAATAGCAATTCAAACTTTGAGAAGCCCTAGCAGACTTGCATCGGTTATTAACAAAAATTACTTTATACATACTAATATTATAAATTCTAAAGTAACTCTGCCTGTATGTTACCTTTTCACGCCTAAACCACTGAACGGGGAAGGACATAGGCATTTTTTTTGTACCGAAAGTACGTTCCCGTGGGCTAATTGCTGATATACACGCGGGCGAGGCCGCGGTCAGAAGCTAGTTTCTGTTCGTTGGTAAGCGCATCACTTGAGTACGGCGCGGCAGCGGGCGGCGCGCGGCGTCGATTTGGCTGCTTATTGTTTTAAAATATTGGTAAAGGCTCCTTCAAACAGGCGCGACATCGCGATGCGACACAAAGGCACTGCCTGTCGCGCGACTAGCGGTGTCCTTGTGTCGCGTGCGATTCGCGTCGCGTGTTTCGCTTGTTTGTAGGAGCCTTAATAGTCCGAATTAGGTTCTTACAGAAAGAAAATTTTAAAAAACTTCCCAGAATCTTTTTCGGGAACATTTCGGAAGAAACTGAATGTCCTTTTTGTATGAATTATTGAAATTTGGACACAACAACGTCAGTAGGGTCAGCTACTTACTAATAAAACACTCATAAATACAAATCTCTCCGTGCCCTGTCTGTTCCTGTGTGTCGTTTGGGTCATCGTAACTCAAAACAAACCGCCACAACTTACTCGTAAATTATGATTCTGTATTAATCCTCTACAAGTTAAAGGAGGATTTATTTAATTCTCGTTCATGCGGACGCACGCTAATAAATTACGCAAAAGATTAATCTAATGCACTGAGTCCGCCATGATTTATTATGGGGGCAACAGGTGGGCTAATAAGGGTTAATATTGGAAAAATATAACCGTTTAATTTGACATTTATTGTGCAAATATGCCTGTTTGTGGCGCATTTCGATGCAACAACTTTAAAAGGGTTTTATGATATTTAATTTGGTGCATTTTTTTAAGTTATGTGTAGGTGTGTAACTTTTGAGATAAACTGGCAGTCACGGCAGTTCCACAAAAAGTGTTAAAGTAACCCAATTTTTTTAATAAAAAAATAAAAAAAAAATTTTTGGCAGTTGTTCCCATTTCGTGCTTTGGTCACGTGAACATCACAACATACATAGAAATGCAAAACAAAATCATTATCAGCCTACATACTAGCAGTCCACTGGCGGACATTAGGCCTCTCCAATTGCACTCCATTCATCTCGACTATCAGTACAGTATCAGTCAGTCATTCATCACTCCATCTCAAAACAAAATGAAAAGCTATCATCACAAAGAAAAGTCACCCATATTCCCCAAACCCAGAATTCACCTGCATATTCCACTCCTAACATCTATAAACTGAACCAACTCCTAAATTGATCAGCGAAGCAGAACAGTCCCCAGGTATGCTGCGCTCAATATTGTGTCAAGCCGAGCTCTGAATCCACACTACCGTGTCGTGTTATGCATTTAATAAAGCCGTAATACCTATGCTAATATCGTGTCACTTGTGCCACCAAGGAGGCGATGCAGAATATTCAGTTCTAGGGAATCTTGTAAGTTTAAAGGATAATATCTAGTAGGCACCTAGACTCGGTGTGAGTAGTTAGTTTTAGTATTGCAATTAACACCGTATTGTCGCTATGTGAGATTTATGAATAACCCATAAAATAGACTGCAGTTCTAAAGGCTTAATGATGTACCCATATCATTTGTACACTTTTATAAATAAAATAATAATTAATTAATATTTGTTTATTATTATTTTTATTAATAATCCCCTAGTGGGATATAAAGATGTCCGCAGGTGTGTCCGTGCCATCACAGCGGGCCCTATCAGAATACCAGCGCTGCGGTACTTATTTTTTTTTAATATATCGCAGCATTATGCTGGGATAGGAGCCTTTTTAGCCTCGCACAGGTTTTTTACTTGTTTATTGTCATTTTTTTGTTAATTTTGTTAGTTTTAAATGCTCCTTTTTTATTTTTATTCTTTGTATTTCCTGTGCGTGTCCCAAATAAAATATATTTCTTTCTTTCTTTATTTTATTATTATTTTATATTAATAGCTGTGTATGTACTGATTTTAGTGTATCAAATAAATTTAGTATATTCCCACAGCTGACATACTGCACTTCCCCACCACGTGCTCCCCGCGAGCTCGCAATATCCCAACGTGACTATTTGTGTTCACGTGCGCCGGCTCACGTGACCACTTCTTAACACCAACACAACTTTGATTAGCTACAGTTTCACCGAGTGTGCTACGAGCCTACACTCTCAATGTATTGGGTTTCGACCTGCGTCATAGATGGGGATGTATTTCCTGTTCATCTTACCATTCCTATCCAAACATTGACGATAGTAACGTGAACCTTTTTTTAACCAGAACCTCCATTTGGCAAGATGAACCGCAAATAAATCCACACGCAGGTCGAAACCCAATACATATTAGGAAATCTAAGTTAAATTGTACTGGGATCGGCCATTTTAAGGTAATACCTTATTTGAGTACCTACGATCTATGCATATAAATAACTTCACTTTACTGATACAAAGGAATTTAAGTCTCAATTTGTTATTACGTCACCAGTACGAACCGGCTATTTCCCTTAAGCCAATGGCCTTGTCTATTGCTCATTAAGATCAGTTCAAAGGATTCACTGTCAAGTCAACGCCCCAATCTTCATTAAATCCAAGTTCAAAAACATCGATTATTACAAATCACAATAAAACCGTCCACACTCCGCTGATTATTATTTTTCAACACAAAACAACAAAGAGTGAGTGAGCATCGAACATTCCCATAAAACTCAGCTCGGAGCCTGAACACGAAACTTTAACACAATTCTCTAAACAAGAACACCAACTTTCTGTTATTACTCTTCTTTATTTTATTATCACAAATGTTTACGAGTCATTATACGAACTCCCGTCGTTTCGGGGCCTTGATAAAGATAAATTTGCTCAGCAATTGCTCCAATGATTAATGATCATGAACAACAGGTGAGGCTTTTTATATTCCAGCCTCTAATCCTGCCTAGTTACCTACCTACCTGTCCGTATTGTTTTAAAATTCGCTCGGGAACGCGCCGTCACTCAGGATGACGCGTCTGTATACTATGACACTTTTTTAATCTTTTCGGAAGTGAGGTTGATTAAAAAATCGTGTATTGTTACTGTTTTCGGCAGCGGATTGGGAATAAAGGAATATTCGTTGTGTCGGGCGGCTGGTTGGACTGGTTTCCGGGAAATTGTTCTGTTATGACTTGTGGGGGATTTTAGTTAGCGGTGCCAGAGACGTGGCGTACGTCATAGGCGAATGAAAGCTTGGGAATTACATGATGACAGGGGTGCGTTTTGGCGATCTGAAGGCTGCTGTTTTCATCAAAACTTTCTTTATTAATTCTGTCATCTTTTTGGTACCTGTAACTCCGCTTTACTTTGGTTTGTCAATAAACTAAAATATATTAATTAATTTATTAAAAACTGTATTAATTTATTATCCTAACTTCCTAACTAGTCCTAACTAATATTATAAATGCGAAAGTAAGTTTGTTTGTTTGTTTGTTACCTTTTCACGCCTAAACTATTGAACCGATCATCCTGAAATTTTGCATATACGTTGTCAGGTGTACAGAAACGGACATATGGTACCTTTCATCCCGAAAAAAAGTACTGTTCCCGAGGAAAACAACAACAACGTTCTTATGATAATAGATGGCGCCACGTGTCTTCCGATCATGATTGAATTATAACCCGAATTGATAGTCAAAGTCTAAATTAACGCGAGCGAAGCCGCGGGCAAAAACTAGTATAAATATATATTTATAAATTATATTAATATTTGCTTGTAATTAATAACTAAATTTCTCCATTTGCAAATATCACAGCAATTCCCTATAGTCCCATCCACGCAAGCCCCGAAAATATTAACCATAACCTACTGTACTTCTAGTCAAAATCATTATAAAACCCCATACCATGCCCGCGACAGTGCACAGCCAGGAACAGAATGTTAACGCCCGTGTGATGTGCCAATGAATAAACGATTCCGGTCGGTTTATGCGATACCCCTGGTGTTATGGCCCCCATGGCTCTCGCTCGCTTTACAAACATGCACGTTATTTTGTTGTTACGGGTTCTAGAGCAGAATTATGGGGTATTAAGGGGGCCTTTATTGAAATTATTTAGTCTAATGTTATGGGAGATAGGAAAAATTGAATGGCTGTTGAGTTTAATCATAGGTGTGTGATAAGAGCCTGTTGAAAGTTTGTTGTTGATTTAGTTTTAATTTATTGATTAACGCAGAACTAGTCAGAATGTTCTAGCGATGGATAGATTCTATGCGCTATTATAATGGACGCCTCTCACCAAAAAGCCTCGACAAAGTGATATTTTTATCGGCTGTAACGTTAACGGAAAAGTCCAAAATGTATGAGAGTGACATAAGCTACCGAAAAGCTTATGCGGGGTAATTGCGTAACATACTAACAGTAGGAATGGCTTTAATTTTGACAGTTCAACAACATTCATTGCGTTATTTACGTTGTTGAGCAGACAAATTTTTCGAACATATGAAGCAATGGATTAGCAATAGGCTTCAAAATGATTCTGATTGTGACTGATAGTGTGGAACGCAGTTAGGGTGCAGTTGAGAGGTGTAGAAACACGAAATGATTTGAAAGCGATTGCTAAAGGAGCTTAACTAACTAACTTAAGTTAGAGTTTAACAACCAGTGTAAGAATACCACTGTTGGCGAAATGGTTGGTGATCATAGTAACTGCATACATATACAATGAAACACCTTTTCCCCCATGGAGTAAGAAGTCAGCACCTACAGAACACCGCGTGCTACGACCCTCACATACTTGTTTAACTTTAGTGACGTCACTACTACCCATTCTTAAGTCATTCTTTACTACTAAAGTTACACTAGCTTGCAATAGTCATAAGTTTCTATCTCATTTTGATCTAAACAATAGTATTTTGCACAAAGTGAACGTCTAGAGGACGTAAGAGTCTCGCTGAAATAGGTTATGTAAATGCAAAGAATATAAGTTCATATCAACATCGGCGATGCAAGCCGCCAGGTTGTGGAGGAAACATACTGATGCATATTGTGGGCGGAAACGCAGTGGCAACTGAAATTGTGGAAGCCAATTATTTTACGACTGAATTTATCAATTAGACTAGATCTTGTTCTATACGTATAAAGCACTAATAATACTATGTTTTTGTATAGATAGTGCTCAACTCGTAGTTAGGTTCTGGCCAGACGCAACTTAGATTTCGATCGACACACTTAGAAAAAGAGGCACATCATTTTACGAAAAAAGAAAAAGCTCTGTTGCATGTTTTTAGTCATGAGTCAGTCCCTATAAAACGGCCAGTGGCTAACCAAAATACTAAAACAAACATATGTACTAACAAAAACCCCAATTACATGTTACTCTACCTGGGAATCAAACCCAAGTATATTGGTCTGGCGGTAACGAGACGACCTCTATAAAACACGCGTTAAAACATAATTTATATGAAGCTAGTACAAAGGGCTTACCTTGTTGTTCCTACGCATTTGAATAAACCAAGCTCTTTAATTATACGCAGGCAATACCTTTGTGTACGCAAATTAATGAAAAATGTTCTTGTACTGCATTGTTGTGTTAATAACTTTTGTCTGTACACGAATAAATAGCATTGCGATAAAGTTGATTGTTAGAAAACTTAAGTTTATTTTAGACTAGCTATAGCCCGCGGCTTCGAAATTATTCCACGGGAACGTACTACCGAAATAAAAAGTATCATAATTATGTCCTTACCCAGGTCATGGTCTGTCCGTGTGCCATCCATCGGGTAACAGACAGAGAGAGTTAATTCCGCATTTCGCACCTTTAAAGACAAACCAACGAAAAACGAAAATATAAAATTTTACACAGGAACTTAAATAAAAAGAAATACACGGCTTTTTTGCAATAGAATTAGGACTATGGTGCTTTGAGCCATCTTTTGAGATCATAATGATGGGTATTTATTTACATTATAACATAAGTTCTATTGCAAAAAAGTCGTGCTGTTGTTTTATTTAATGGCCTGTGTAAAATTTTATATTTTCGTTTAGTAACGGTTTGTCTTTAAAGGTGCGATTTGTAATAAAAGTATGGAAGGATGGATGAAAACATCGCTTGCTTGCTGTCCACTTGTTCTTTTTTAGAATAAATAAAGTATTCACAAGTCCAGAAAACCTAATCAGGTTTTCCGAAGAAAAAAACATTGTGAAATCTCAAAATGTTTTTATTTTAAACGGAAGATCTTCCTAGACTTTAACCGACGACAAGAAAGAGAGAATGTGCTTACCAAAGACTACTATTGTACGACTGCAAGAGTTCTCATAAGGTTTGACAACACACCCAAAAAAAAAACCTGCCTATCTATGGTCTGTTCTAAGAGGATCTGATGAAAATGTTGACAAATGGATCAGAAAACTTACCTGTGGATGCCAATTTGTAGAGCCACTTACAAATTGTATGCTTGGATTTGTTTATTTGAATACTTAAACCAACCCGAAAATTCCGATATCAAATTACCTTAAAGATGTTTTCCATTTGTCAATTGGTTTTTCATTTGTCAATTGAGGTTAATTATATTACCTCAATGTTCGTAGATGTTTTCTCAATTACGATATAAGAATGTTATTCAAACATTAATTGTTGGAAAAAGTGGTGAGATACAAAGTTGAAACCTTTTAAATACAGATGAATGTGTTTCTGATTCCTTTTAGTGAGTTATTGCGTAAGAGTCTAATCTGAACAGGGTTTGTTTACAATATCATCAGATAGTTTTGGAACGGACATTACGAAGTAGTGCCCGGCACGACTTAGCCCCCGTATATGGCTGTCCTTCAGCTCGGCACTTGTGCCGCGGCGTCTCTTGGCAAAGCACCACTATAGTTCTTCTCAAATTGTGATTTATTCGCGACAAATGTCGAAATAAACCGTCGCCGCCGTTTTATATTGCAGCCCCCGTGTGCGCCTTTTATTTACATCGCACTTATAAAGATTCGAGAGTTTGTAGGCCACCGCGAGGGGTGGAAATATCTACACCTTCTATTACTGTACATGGTGTGGTGTAAGGCATTCAAGTAAAATTCAATAGTGACTGTGTAGCGTAACTAAAACACAATAGAAATATCTGTTAACAGGGATTTCATTTCATACCGATGATACGAAAGTGAATTTTTTTTTTTTTGTTTGTCTGACAAAACGTAATTTATTTTATTTTATTTGTTTCTTGATATGCTGGCCGTTATCTAATACCGGTGTATTTAAAAACAAATCATTAATAATATAGCTTCCGGTTTCCGGTATCGTTTACCTATAGAATTAAATACGAGTTTAAATAATAGGTCTTTACCTATGAAATTGCCGTTTTGTATGAAAAAATTTAAACGAATTTTTTTTCATGAATTTTTTATTTGTATTAATCGAAGTAATCACCCATGCAATCAATGCATCTTTGCCATCGCAGTGGCAGTTTATTGATGCCCTTCTTAAAGAAATCAGCTGGACGGGAGGCAACAAATTCTTCAAAGGCATTTTGTACTGCCTCTCGGGTATTAAATTTTTTTCCCGCCAAGAAGTTATCCAAATTCTGGAAAAAGTAGTAGTCTGTAGGCGCAAGGTCTGGTGAGTAGGGCGGATGACGGAGAGCTTCCAACCCCAGTTCTTGCAACTTGGAGACCGTCTGCTGTGCAGTATGAGGTCGCGCGTTGTCGTGCAGGAGCAGCGGAGACGAGCGATTGACCAATGCTGGTTGGAGATGCGCCAGCTTCTCCATCATTGTGTTCAGTTCTTCACAGTACACATCTGCAGTAATGCTCACCCCGTTTGGTAAGAAGCTGTGATGAATCACACCGGCGCTAGACCACCAAACAGTGACCATCACTTTTCTAGGGGTAAGTTTTCGTTTAGGGCATTGTTTAGGTGCTGAACCAGGATCCAACCAACTTGCTGAACGCTTACGGTTATCAAACAGAATCCATTTTTCATCGCAGGTAACAATGCGGTTCAAAATTCCTTCATTTGTGTGTCTGTTGAGCAGTGCAAGGCACGTCTCGACGCGTACTTCGCGCTGGCGATCATTGAGTTCGTGGGGCACCCATTTGTCAAGCTTTTTTACCTTGCCAATTTGACGCAAATGGACCAATATTGTTTTGACGCTAACGTCGAAAGCTGCTGCTAATTCAGCCGTAGATTGTGTATCATCAGCTTCCACAATCGCCTTTAATTCGTCATTGTCGACCAAAGTCTTCGGACGACCGCGAGGTTCATTTTTCAGGTCGAAATTTCCAGAACGGAAGCGAGCAAACCAATAACAGGTGGTGCGTTGGTTTGTAGAGTTAGCTCCGTAAACGTCGTTGATGTTGCGTGCCGCTTGTGCCGCGTTGCTGCCACGACGGTACTCATATTCCATAATTACTCGAATTTTTAACGTATCCATGATGACGAAAAAGATTGAAATGCGATGAAAATGTAACACTAATCAATAAAGAAATGACTACTTTTAGAAAAAAAAAACCATGTTTTTAAAATAAAATTAATTTGAAATTAGAATTCATAGCCAAACAAAAATTATTTTGATTTGAAATGGCCAGTACTGCAGAACGGCAATTTCATAGGTAAAGACCTAATATTATTTTACAATAGAATTTTAACCTCTTTTAACTGAAGGTACTGTAAAATGTACCAATCCTGCATTTTATTTGCATTGACTTGAATTTTTACGGTCACGACGAACTTAATAAAAAAAATTAAGTACATTTTAATTCTCGTAAATATTGACTTTCGCTGTTCATTATTTCCGAAAAATTAACTTACAAGCCTGATGGGATTTATTGTTATCGTAAATTTTTCAAATATTTCAATCTTTTTTTGAAAACCTTTCCCTGTGCATGCCTCTTTAAGCCTCTGTAAATTCCCCATATTGCAGTCGGTCTTATGGCATCCAAACGATGGCCTCCAATTTGTGTGCATGTGCTACTTCCAACGGCTCTGAACCCTAAATCCTTTTAAATGCATCTTTAAACCCACAATCGTCAAACATGTTTAGTGTTACTAAAAGGTATGCTGAGTAGTCATTCATCCCACTACAAGAAACTCTATTACATAGGAAATATTTAACTGATCCCCTAAATACTTTTTGGGCTTCTAATGATGCGCACTTTTTTAAATAAAAGAGCGTCTTTTTTAGTTACTGGCTTTTTCTACCAGTTGGTTGCCGGTCGTAGGTAGAGGTACCCTAGCTTAGTTAATACTAAGCGAGGGCACCCCGACCAAATGGGTAAGATTAGGTTAGAACTGTGGTACTGCCAACCAACCGAGTTGCTGCTACGTACATGTTGATCGCAGTTAGCTATTTAGTATTTTTAGGACCCCAAAATAGGAATTATTTGATGTTCAAATAAGAGGCTCGTTCATTATATTAGGTGCTCAATTATATTTTTAGAAAAACAAAATGGGAATTATTTGAGGTTCGATTAAATACATGCCTTAATAAGTACGCCTTCTACAAGCACTACCCACTACTCTCTCTGACCTTATCCAGCCCCGAATTACCCCGAATTACCGATAGTATAAACCGTTAATATCACAAACATTGTGCGCCGTAACCTGCCCCAATTATGGGCAGCATCGCTCTCATATATATTTCAGTATTTACTCGCGGGGAAGCAAAGCGGATTTCCCTAGAATAAAGCTAATAATACCGAAGTATCGGGGGGGGAGTGCGCGGGAGGAGCGGGGAGCGGATTCGATTTAATTTCTACATTTAAAAGGTACATGCCATTCTTTATCCGCAAGCTAATTATGTTTTGTAAGTAAACTTATATAATTAACCCAGACATAGGACACATTATAATATTTGAACAAAGTACGTCTATGAATGCCTCAGCCTCAGTGGTATGTTTATATAATTTTTTTCAGGGGCACATCCCAGTAGGTGCGCTTTCTCAAATTATTTGTAGTCAATCATAGTCATAAGTGCATAAGGCACCGCTATAATTATCAAGTTTGATTGACACAAGTTACCTTTTTAATATTGTCTGTCTTATATACAGTTGATAATTAGGAACAACTGATAACGAAGTCACTTTTGGATAAACAAGTTTCTTTTACTTTTGTGTCAACTTACAGATAACAACTTTGAACCACATAAAATAATAGCTTCTGCTGGCTACACAGAGTGTAAGGAAAATCAAAATAATAGCTTCTGCTGGCTACACAGAGTGTAAGGAAAATCAAAATAATAGCTTCTGCTGGCTACACAGAGTGTAAGGAAAATCAAAATAATAGCTTCTGCTGGCTACACAGAGTGTAAGGAAAATCAAAATAATAGCTTCTGCTGGCTACACAGAGTGTAAGGAAAATCAAAATAATAGCTTCTGCTGGCTACACAGAGTGTAAGGAAAATCAAAATAATAGCTTCTGCTGGCTACACAGAGTGTAAGGAAAATCAAAATAATAGCTTCTGCTGGCTACACAGAGTGTAAGGAAAATCAAAATAATAGCTTCTGCTGGCTACACAGAGTGTAAGGAAAATCAAAATAATAGCTTCTGCTGGCTACACAGAGTGTAAGGAAAATCAAAATAATAGCTTCTGCTGGCTACACAGAGTGTAAGGAAAATCAAAATAATAGCTTCTGCTGGCTACACAGAGTGTAAGGAAAATCAAAATAATAGCTTCTGCTGGCTACACAGAGTGTAAGGAAAATCAAAATAATAGCTTCTGCTGGCTACACAGAGTGTAAGGAAAATCAAAATAATAGCTTCTGCTGGCTACACAGAGTGTAAGGAAAATCAAAATAATAGCTTCTGCTGGCTACACAGAGTGTAAGGAAAATCAAAATAATAGCTTCTGCTGGCTACACAGAGTGTAAGGAAAATCAAAATAATAGCTTCTGCTGGCTACACAGAGTGTAAGGAAAATCAAAATAATAGCTTCTGCTGGCTACACAGAGTGTAAGGAAAATCAAAATAATAGCTTCTGCTGGCTACACAGAGTGTAAGGAAAATCAAAATAATAGCTTCTGCTGGCTACACAGAGTGTAAGGAAAATCAAAATAATAGCTTCTGCTGGCTACACAGAGTGTAAGGAAAATCAAAATAATAGCTTCTGCTGGCTACACAGAGTGTAAGGAAAATCAAAATAATAGCTTCTGCTGGCTACACAGAGTGTAAGGAAAATCAAAATAATAGCTTCTGCTGGCTACACAGAGTGTAAGGAAAATCAAAATAATAGCTTCTGCTGGCTACACAGAGTGTAAGGAAAATCAAAATAATAGCTTCTGCTGGCTACACAGAGTGTAAGGAAAATCAAAATAATAGCTTCTGCTGGCTACACAGAGTGTAAGGAAAATCAAAATAATAGCTTCTGCTGGCTACACAGAGTGTAAGGAAAATCAAAATAATAGCTTCTGCTGGCTACACAGAGTGTAAGGAAAATCAAAATAATAGCTTCTGCTGGCTACACAGAGTGTAAGGAAAATCAAAATAATAGCTTCTGCTGGCTACACAGAGTGTAAGGAAAATCAAAATAGTAGCTTCTGCTGGCTACACAGAGTGTAAGGAAAATCAAAATAATAGCTTCTGCTGGCTACACAGAGTGTAAGGAAAATCAAAATAATAGCTGCTGCTGGCCACACAGAGTGTAAGGAAAATCAAAATAATAGCTGCTGCTGGCCACACAGAGTGTAAGGAAAATCAAAATAATAGCTGCTGCTGGCCACACAGAGTGTAAGGAAAATCGATGCGCAAACTGTTACTTACGGTTACGCCAGAATGAGCAGTAAAAAAATCTGCTATTTCATACAAAAGTGCAATACTTACACACATAGTCAAAATGTTTGGACCAGCAGTTTTTTTTAATAACCGACGGAAAATTTAAGCACTTGTGTGTATGGAATCGTGTACTGAATTCATGGTAATATTTTGTGCGTCGATGTCCCGTACACCCTGTATAATACAAGTCTTTGTTCAGGAGTTTCTATTTTCCATGTAACCGTCCCGCTGCCTCCAGTTCCTTGACCCCCGCGGACCTCCCAGTCGTCAATCCCGAGCGCCCGAGGCGAGGACTCGTTGTTAACTATGACAAACACAATTACCCACTACACACAACACAGCTCACCACTACATACAACGCAGCTCACCACTACACACAACACAGCTCACCACTACACATAGAACGCAGGACATCACTACACGAGCTACAAGTGATTACGGTCACTACCAATCACTTGATGAGACCCTGGTTTATAGTTACACCTAATTGGGATGTTGTATACTCTTGTCGGAAATATTTGTAGGTCTTTGAGGGTTATAGGTTAACTTATATTATTGAATTTAGATCTGCGCGCACATGGCAAGGACACAATAATTATCAAGTTTGCGAAATAAGGAAAAATAGAAACCAACGTGGAAGATTTTGGCTTTTACGAACGGCAAATCTAAAATATATGCTAATGTGAGAGTTAAAATAATACCCGAAATCATTGATTACTGACCAAGCACACACATTCAAAAGACATGACATTTTTCCCGTGGGGCATTATAATCAGCTTATAATATTCCCACTGCAGGGACACAGGCCGCCTCTCGGTGGGAGGGTATGGACTTAATCTACCACATAGGCCCAGTGCGGGTTGGTACATGTCTTGGAAATTTTTGGTTCTACGACATGCCAATATGGAGGCACTATGCATCGACGGAATTATTCGCACATGCACTCCAAATCTGCAGCTTGAGAACAAACGAGCCCAAATAAATTGGGATACGAGCAAGAGAATGATGATGAATGATGAATAACATTTAATAAAAAAACTGTCGAATGCATAACCTCCTCCTTTAATGGAGTCTGTAATAAAACAGCCACCGACTGACAACTTCTTCACCTCACATCTACCTACAACCTCACTAATAATATTACCCGAAAACGTTCCATATCACAACTGTATGAGGAGCACCGGTGGAATGCCAAGCAGCCGGAATGATGCGGGAAGAAAATAATGTATACGCCCAATTAGTCTAACGTACGGTTATCTCAGTCCATTCGGTACATAGCAATGAGCTAGCCGTTACTTTATTTGCCAAGTTCTGATGAATATGTTTGGGGAAGATTTGGGGAATTGCAAGGTTGAAGGGGTAATAGAAATCATTGTGTTGTGAAAGTATAAAAATGGTAATACATATTTGATACTAAGGGATGACTCTATTTAAAAAATTGATGCAATGATTCAAAATATATTTTGTAAACTTTAGTACCTCCTGTCATTTGCCCGTCAAAACCATAATTGGCCCTTTTCCTGGCGTTGGGTCTTTTATGTAACGCATCTCCTAAAAATCAACCACCAGATATGTTCGTGACTTTTGCTAGCAAATCAAACAACTAATTGAGCTGACAATTCTTATTGCACCCTGTATTTTTGGGGCCCCAAAAATACTTTGATTCCGACGCAAAAATCCAAACAGACCTAAAGAAGGGCAGCCTTTCCATCAAAACTAAATCCTAAACGAAGCATTAGCGACACAACAAACCCAGCTAGTCAGCAAAACGTCCAAACATACGTAATCCGCTAACCCCCAAATAAATAACGCATAAAGGTGGGATCGTGACGGGCGGCCACATTCCTCATAATCCTGGGTTATCTTTATGAAAACTATCCGCTGTCTGCCATCAGTATGCTGCGGTCGACGCCAACCAATCCGTCAGCGGCGCGGCACGTGATGCGAATCGCTTCGTGGGACAACGGGCTAGGGAGAATGGAAATGCTTCCGTTTCATGTTCTGATGCTATGAGTACATACCCATAAGGACTTCATTGACTAAGCATTCGTCCAGTGCATCCAGGGCAGTCAGCCCCGCAGCTACCAACCCGTTGACTGGCTAATCTTTTTCCTGCAGCCTGAGCTAATATTTTCCTATTGCTTGTATTGAGACATGAGAAAAAGTAGACTTCGATCAATCCGTCTACACTTTACAGTATAAAACGTTACAGAAATGTAAATAAGATAGTAAATTCAATAAATTGATACGCCAAGCAAACATCACTTATGCTTTTATGAGAGAATTTCCTATCTACTGTTGGTGTAGGTTGGCGTCTCAAAGAACCAATTGAAAATAATTGGCCAGGATATCGAGATGATTGGCAATTTACTCCACACACATTTCACAGGCTGTCTTAGGAGTTTGAATAATTTTAAAATATTGTGAAAAAAGTGCTCATATGGCCAAACTCACAGACACGGGACCACTTCCAGTAATGTATTCAGTGTGTACATCTGCGCTGTTATGAAATGTTGCGAACACACAATCGTTATGCTCCGCTATTGACTTAGATTCAATGACGTCATTGGCTGGACATGCCAGCCTTTCGCTACATCTACCAATGTACACTTTATTTGCTTTTAGGGATCCGTAAAAAATAATACGAAAATAGCTTTTTTTGTTAAAACGTTAGTTATTTTAAGTTTCGGCTGACTAGCAGCTGTCGACGAACTTGCGGGTTGCCTCATTTTAAGTTAATGTCACTACCGCTTAAGCAAGTCAGAACATTTTCTGAAGCTTTGCAAAACTTAGCTGTAATTGTAAGAAGTAGTAGATACAGAGCTACAAGGATCTATTGGCGCTCGAATGACATTGACAGGGGGGCGCTGTTAGTAAACATTTTGTGAAATGTATTGAAAAAACAAGATGGCGGCCCTAGTCCAGATTTTGGCCACGCGCCAATAGATTCTCGTACAGGCTACTTGTGACTCTTACCGTACTAGAGTGCGAACCATCGTTCTCTCTACAAATCCACGTACCCACTGATAATAGAAAGAAAAATGCGTTTAATACCTGATATTAAATATTACCTACACGCGATTGACCTTTTATAGTCACGTGTATGTGAAGTTTACTTTAACTTAAGTAATTGATGGTTATTATGCAGGATTACATTTGCTTGACTCGGTTCAACTTAAACATAGGGAGTGCCCTTTGCATGCTCCTGTTAGTTATATATTCATCCTTCGTCTCAGCTGCTCACTTTGATCTATGTGCTGGAGCCAATCTAGGATTAGGTTTTGTTTGTATTGTATCAAGTAGGCAGGGGTCGTTTTGTAGGTATATAAGCAAACAAGCTGATTGCTTAACTTGGAAAGGGGATACCAGCGTATCACGAAACGCCTATAGGATTTCCAATGACCTACAACGGTACAGATTTTTTCAGTTTCTTACATAATCTGATCTACACAAACTTTTACTAGAGTATTCTATGGTTACACGCGAACTCCAGACAAGCAGAACAATCATAGAGGTTTAAAGCTTGCAGAATTGATCCATCTATGCAGTATATCATGGTATAATAATATACTTCACCAGGTGTAGCATTCCGAGACACAGTGGTCACGTGGATGACACAAGCCTACGTCATCACCGCTGTGTTACCAGACGTGTGTAATTATAACTCCCCAACCGCCTTTATTACCTGTGCGAATCCGATAAATCAATGAGGTTTTAACTAACAATTACGTTGGTATAAGTTTAAATTGAATTGTTTCGTTTGATTAGAAAACCGGAATGACAATTTAAATGCTTTATATATATTTTTTAACAGAATGGCGACTGAAAATGTTTCGATACTTCTTGTTTTGTTGCAATAAAGTGGCAACTGGTTAGTGACGTAACCCTGTGTCACTCTCGGAATGCCAGACTTTGTTTTTTAGACCATGCAGTATATATAGTGCAAAATACCTTAACTTATACGAGTTCATATCGGTTTTCAAGTTTCAATTTCTTCTTTATTTACCGTGTCTCATAAACATACCTTAAGAAACATATAAAACTTATTAAAGTCACGAACGATAAGAACAAAACAAAGTGCGTAATATAAACTTGAAGCTTGAAAGATTGAATCTGTTCGGAGAGAAATGGCTCCTTTTATACAACTTACACGCCAAATATGACCCTTAGGAGCACTAGCACATAACCTAGCGTGTTCTGGGGACTAGTCACGACAGATATAACACATGTACACGTATGTATACACGGTATTATGGTACTATTAAGAGTCTCGACGGATTAAGGAAAACATAATTGGCGACAAGAGTTGGAACAGAGCGTTTGAAAAGTTGAATATTTATTATAATTGTCAAGAATGAGACTATCCTTAAATAAAACACCTGTCGTTCTTTAGGTCGATGGAAATGGTGGATGAGTATGTGCAGGGTGAGTATTGAAATCGCAAAATTCATTTAAAAAGCGAGGCCACACGAAGATCCCGAGGGAACAGTCTAGTAAAATACTGTAAATTTACAGTACGTAGGATAGTGACCCCGAGTTTTTCTGTTGCCGTACATCTGCGTAAAGTAAAACTAAAAACAATAGCCGACACAACATCCCTCGCCACCAAACCGCAGATCCATCACAACAAGTGCTTTAGCAATAAAACCCGACTGGAAACATCTATATTTTGAAGACATAAAACTCATATTTGAGCATCTGGCTGCTCCTGCCTCAATATCTCAGCGGCAGGACCGAATACTTGGTGTTTTTCTCCCTTTTTCCAATTTCCCGGGGCGTGCTCGCAGTACCGTATTTATTATTATTTGTTTTCAATTGCAAAGTAATCTGCGGACTGCAGATGGCGTAAGATGAGAGTCGCGTGCTCAGTGCCGGCTGGGGCGGGAATGCGCCGCGCCATTTTGTAATGTCTCTGAATCGCGATCGAGATTTGCGTGAGGTCCCGATAGTGTAAGGAAGCGGTCATGTGCGATGTTGGCGGCGTGTGGTGTTTGTTTAAGGTTACATTATAACAACTGTTAATATCTAGTGGTATTTTCGTCCGTTGACTAGGGCTTGCCAACCAAAAATACCAAAACGTGTAAACAATAAACAAAGGCTGTGCATCTGCTTCATAGCTTTTATTGTGATTCAAAAGAACATCCACTTTATTTATTTATTAAGGATAACAAAATATAGATAGACACTTGTGACAAGACAGTTTATCTGCTAAACCCTAGGTAGTCTGAATAGTCACGAACAATACCTTGGTAGATAAAAACTTGTGTAGACTTTAGGAATTGCTTATTTCCATAAACTCATTATAGTTTCACATTCACGAACAAGTTTCAAAACGCTTTACTAAATTTTATTGTCTCACGTCTCCGTGAACAAATAGCTTATTATGTCAGACGCGATTACAGAACTATTCGGAGCAATTTGAGGAAACTCGCAACTACTTTGTTAGGCGACGTCATTTCATTTGCTTTAAGGTGTAACCAATCCATTCGTTGAGCAAGAAAATTCTGTTTATATGTAGCTTTGAGTCTGGCTTGAAAATTGAGAAACTTATGTCAGTTGATACCTAAGTACCTACCTAAAGTATTGAGCCAGGACCGTTGACTGAGCGTAGGTGACTAATCCATATGAGAAGAAGTCATTATTATCACAATAAAATGAGCTACGTAGAACCTGAAAGTTAGTAACTTAAGGCCTCAAAACTTTCTAGTATGTTCTAACTTTCGGGCTCATATTTCATAACTCATTTTATTGTAAAAATATTGACATTAAGCATTCTGCACGTACGCAAAGTAGGCTGGACACACGGTAACATTTGAATCACAGTTTTGCTAGAACAAACGTTGTTCAGACCATGGTCTACTACCATAGTATAGCATCCAATAAAAAAAGCCACATTGGTTTTCGAAAAAACACAAAAAAGACAAAGTTAAAAAAGTCGGGATTATCGTTACTCCCTATAGCACAGACACTGCGGCACTCGCGTCGCGAAGTAGGTGCTTGCAGTGCGGCTCGTCGCGGCTCACGCACGGGACACACCATTGTTTACAGGGAAATGTACTCTCCATAGACGAAATTTAGTAAGAACTTATTTTTGTACGTCTTACTAGAAAATACCAAAGTTAAAAGTTAACTTCGGTAGGTATTTTATCACTGATAAGTGGCTACTTTAAAACAGATTTTATGGCTTGGCATGGCTTTACATATGATAAACTTTGGTACTTAGGTATTTCCTGGCTATGCACAATTGCATGACGCAGGCGACGCACCGTACCGACGGCGCGGCGAGGTGGCTGTCCTCTAATTTTATATTTTCGTTCTAGATGCGAACTTACGGTAGGTACCTACATCAGACATGATTTTAATTATTTCCTGTAACAAGGTACGGGTACATGTTGTATCTAACGTGACATTATTAGGTATTATTTATTTATTGGGATATTACAGGAACATGACGAAAACAAAACTTACCACGAAACCGGGTTACCTCCGTGTGCACCAAAACAACATTGACTCCAATTTTGGTTGCAGGTACATGCGCCTAGCTTCTGCCAGATTGTCACCTACAATTGAGTAAAAACGCACCATAAGCAACCACTCCACACATGAATAGTTAGAACTCATTTTCACAAAAAACGCGCGATGCGTGCCTGTGACGTAAATACAGCGGATGTATCCGCGTCACACGCTCGAGAGATTTCGGTAGACTGGGTACCGCCTGGGCGGCTCGAGCGGCCCGCTGCATTCAACAAAAGAAATGGGCGGAGCGGTAGTTCGCACGATTGCATCACATTGGCTAATGATTTATTTGCATTTCGCCCCGCATTGGCCTGACATCCTTGTAGTCCACGTGGACTTCTAATAACTTTTATGAATACCATATCGCTACCGCGATGTGTCATGTTAGTGAAAGGGCGCCGTCAGTTGAGACTGGTCATCTCTTAACTGCCACGGCTTATTTTTATTATTAATCTTATATTTTGAATTGTTTCTTTATATATTTTTTTTCATTGTTCTCACATAGAAGCAACAAGAATAATGTACCCAGGATTTTGTAATATCTTGATTTAAAAAGAGTGTCCTTGGAGTTTCTTGCCCGTTCTTCTCCATAGAAATCTACGTTTTGGAATGGGCAACTAGCTTCAACTTTCTGACTAACTGACCGACTCTTTGACAATTCAAAAGTGGCTGTAAATGGTTTAATTGAAATAAATGCTTTGAGTTTGAGTTTGAGTTTGATGTACTTACTTTGATGTTACAGTTAATGTTTGAACACGTTTGAGCAACATAAGATTTGAGAACGCCTAGTTTAGTTTGTTTTAATAACATATTTGATGCTATAGAATAGTAGTAGACCATGGTCTGAACAACGTTTGTTCTAGCAAAACTGTAATTCAAATCTCACCGTGTATATAAGGTTTTAATTTTAAATTGCAATCATTTTAACGGTCTGTCCTTTTGAAATCCTGACCCTACTGAAGTATATTTTGCAGGTACAATGTTTGTACATTCAACTGCACGTCAATGGTAACAATTTATTATTACCAACGCCCTTATTACGTAGCAACCCTTACTGCTACGATTGTAAATGTTACTACTGACTTGCTGTTGACCTTACACTCATATAAACATACCCATTTACCTGTGTGTTGGGAACTGGTATTGTAAACAGTGAAAGAATACAATCTGTTAATTTAAGTAATTCCTTTGATTTTTCAACGAGTCATGTATTTTAAACAATTAAATATTTGCTTTATTCCGAGAATGCTGTAAATCCATATTTAAAACATGGTTCAATGCAATACAACCAATAAATAAATGTTGTCCATTCCATTCGGAAATATAAATTGACAACGTTTTAACGTAACAGCGATTATTTTGCAGATTGTCATATTTGTAACAAGCTATGCGGTTTCTCTTTATTATCTGCAGAATCAAATATTATCGGGCTGACTACTAACAAAATGTATTTTAGTTTACGCTTTTTCCAATAAGTCAGTTTTCCCCGATATAGTAATATTATGTCATTCAATCCTGAAATCTCTGATTGTGATAATCTTCTTACTGTTAGGACTCCCCTGAGAATTCCTGGCAGGTTAAAAATACACTCAAAGAAAAGTGATCATGTCTCATCTTCATAGGTACCTACTACGCTTTGGAATGGGCAACTAGCTTCATCTTTCTGACTGACTGACCCCTTGACTATTGAAAAGTGCCTGTAATTGGTTTATTTGAAATAAATGCTTTGAGTTTGAGTTCTTAAATCTGATATTACATTAGCATATGACAATGATGATTACAAATTATAACTAGAAAATGTTGATTGTTATTAAACACAAAACAACAGTATGTCTTGTTGTTACAATGTTAACGTTTTAAACATGAATTAATTAATGAATGAATGAAATGTACCGACCCCAGCGTGGTTTGACCAGACTCTATTAATGGAATGAACCCCAAGATTTGCACTAGCCCCTAAAACCTCATGTTTCACGGAGCTACAAAGACTATTGCATATCGAGGAGTAGACCTAGGGATGCCATAATGGTCGGGAAGACGTGCCCTTAGGATAGGGAAGGATTTGTGAGCCGTACCGTACCGGATATGAATCCTAGAGTAGGCAATGGACTAGTGGAGCGATGGGTGATATTTATCTATGGGTGGGCATCTTTTAACGTTGTCGCCGCCAGGTTGGTTCAGGTCGAGCTTCACCGGTGAATCTTTTGGCGGGGTTCAACTGCTTTCTTTGCTCTTTTCTATGTCATTGCTCTGCTGTGTTGAATGTTGCTGTTTGCAATGTCTTCGTATGAGGTCTCGCTACTATCCATTTCCGGGTTTTTGTAAATCTCACTAGCAGGTTCTTGATCTTATTTCTGTCTTCCGCAACAACACAATAAACAAACAAACACAAATGATGGAGACGTAGAGCAGGGGAAGGTAAAATTTAAAAATGAATTGTGACACTAGAAGATAGCAAGGTATATTTGTAATTTCATAAGCGTTTACAACTGTTGGTTAGCCTACTTACTTCCCGCCCGCTCCCGCGGCTACCACCCAGCCCGCTACCTATCAGACAGACTCGTTCGAATACGCCAAAATTGAGCCGTCAATAGAAGAAGCGAGAAGCAAGTGATTAAAATGTGCCTCACCGACGAAGCTTTTTATTTGCGGCGCAGCTCGCGGGTCAAACCAAGATAGACTGCTTTCTTGCTTATTCTTGGCATTGTTTGCGAAACAGGGGTTTTAGCAAATAAGCTGACGACGACTTCTTTAAGAATATTTTCATTTAGAAGCAAGAGGTTTGTTTTAGATTTTTTATTGGCTTTGTTGAGTATTAAGATACTATTTGGAAGGGAGGTGAATGATATCTACTTTGTGTTTATAGCTATGAATATTTTGTTAGTGGGACATAGAATTGTGCTCTAGTTTGTACAAGATTTTTAGCAGCGAACGTGGTTGATTACTATCCAGATCGTGTGCCGCCATACAAGCTGTTTTAAAAGTTGTAAGTTTGATGAGACCTAGGGAGTATCACATTAAACACTTCATACATAGTCTTATCTTTCTTATTATAGTATAAACTTTATGTGGATGGCTATAAGAGTAGGGGAAGGCCAAAGAAACGATGGTTAGACTGTGTAAGAGAAGATATGGCTAGAAAGGGGGGACTACCGAGATGACGACTAGTAGGGAAGTAAAGATATGTTGCGCCCAATTTTTTTTTGTAAAGGACAAGAGAATGATGATGAGTTTAAACATTAACACCATCCACGATTCAATACAATCGCTCGATAATATGATCGCCAAGCTAAGTTGGAGTAATATCGCATATAGCATGATGCGTCCATATTTAGCAGAAAACGTTTGGTCCACGGTCACAAATTTACATGATACTCATGGCCCAATAACAAGCGTTGCACTGTTAATTTGACTTAACTCACAACACGCAATACCGGAAAAGATAACGCAGATTACTTCTGTCAGATAATCACTAGGTACATTAATACCAGCAGATTATGCCGAGCAACTTTCGGCGCAGTATCCCCAGAATATTGTCGCCCAACTTGCGTTATTATCTGCACAACTATGCTGAAATTTGCATCAGTGCTGTGAAAATTAGTGTTACACGGGAATTTAAGGTGCCTAGAGTATTGTGTTTCTGCCTAGTTCCTTCCTTTAGGATTTGTAGTTTTGTGTGTCTTTATAATTCAAACATCGATGTGGGCCTTTCTGTGGTAGTTCAGTAGATTGCTTTATATTTTGAAGGCATCTCATTATTACAGAAAGCCGAAGATTCTTTGTCTGGGATGAAATATTAGGATTAAGGATAGGCTGTGAACAGACAGATATTTATGTTCATACCAACACTTACTCACACACTGACACCATCGAATCATGCGCGGTTAAGCATTTGTTTAACACAGTTTACTGTTTAAAAGATAGACGGACGATGTAGCCCAAAGTCAAAGTTATAATATCGTCTCTTTTAGGTTCAGCAGCCTGGGTAGAATACGGTCTAGTTTTACCTGTTCTTCTCAAAAGGTTGTGTGTTCCTTTAATCAACTTTAAAACGGCTGTAACTTTTACCCTATCAATGTTCCACACTCCCACGATAGTACCCACTATGCTTATAGCACGATAGTTTCACGTCTAAACTATGCCAAGCTTACCTACAGCCGCCATGTTTAAAGCTAGTCCATCAAATACGATATGAGTGAGCACGTGGCTCATTGCTCCGCAGTTTTACGGTGAGTCATAAATCGTGGCTGGTGGATGTTGTACAACATCGATCGTGTCGCTGGTACGCTCTATAATGATATATTGGAAACTGGCTTGAGTATAATGTACATAAATGTATAGCAAAATGGGAAATGGTATGGGCATCTTCACAAAGCTAATGGGAAGGTGTACAAGAGACTATTCCACCTGGATAAACAGGGTCAAATTAAAATTAAGTAGTGGGTATCGATATCTAAACATGATCAAACAAACTATAAGATAAGTCAAGAGCCGCAGGTAGTGTAGTTTCGTTAGGTTATTTAATTTGACCTTGTATAGATAGATAGAATCTACGGTAGAACGGTGTTCTTACAAGAGGCTGCCTCGTGTACCTACAAGTACAAAACTACGTTATCACATAGAGAAAATCTGCTTTGGCTTTATCTCTGAGTTGTCTAGCCGTACGTATAGGTCTATTCCAGACAAAGTTATTACCTCGGTTTTAGAAAATTATTCACTTCAATCTACTCTCAAATGTTAAGTCAACTTAAATATACAGGGTGGAAAAAATCAATGGGCTCTGAAGGGAAACTACTTTAAATCCTTAAGATAGATTATTTTACTTAAAGGAAACATTCCTTTATTTTTTTAAATAAACAAAACTGTATTCACAGATTTCTCGACAAGCTTACCGAAACGGGGAATCTAACCAGCTAAAAATTCAAAAAATAATCACTCGCTATTTTATTCTACTAATCGATAGGATTACTGTTCAGGATAAAATCTGTCTAATAAACATAAAAAGAAAAAAAAAAAAACATCATGAAATCTAACATCAATTTTATTTTATGATAATTCTAATACGAAGGACACGTAAACATGAACGAAAATTATTACATAGCATGACATAGTTACTTGAACTATTTAAAATTACAATTTGATACACTTTAATAATTTTACTGATAAGTTGTTCGAAATGAGACTCCTCTTTACGGATACACAAATTTTGTCTCTTTTGAAATTCACTTCGTGTATGCTTCCAACAACATTTTCTACCTCAAACCTTAGCTCTTCTACAGTCTAATAAGACTTTTTGTAAATAACATTTTTTACATGGCCCCATAAAAAATAGTCTAGGGCCGCCAGTCTCTACATTAGATAGCGACAAAAATCTGTCGCTAAGTCGTAGCGATGTCAAATTCCTGTAATAGACTTTCAACTTTATTTCCAAAGAATAAGGTTGAAAATCTATTAAAGAAATTTGACATCGATTAGACTTAACGACCGATTTTTGTCGCTATCTATGTCAAGACTGCCGGCCCAGACGAGTGTAAGACCTAATGTTTCTTGGAGAAATTTTATCTTTAACATTGACTGTATCGACTAGTGAAATAAAATAGCGAGTGTTAATTATTTGAATTTTTAGTTGGTTCGATTCCCGGTTTAGGTAAGCTTGTCGAGAAATCTGTGAATACAGTTTTGTTTCTTTAAAAAAATAAAGGAATGTTTCCTTTAAGTAAAATAATCTATCTAAAGGATTTAAAGTAGTTTCCCTTCAGGGCCCATTGATTTTTTCCAGCCTGTATATATTATGGTGGAATTCTGGTAAATCTGCGAATCAGGCCGAAAAATAAGCAACGAAAGAACGCACTTGTAAGAGTAAGTTTTATGTGCCAGCTGTTTGACTGTTTTGGGGATAAAATTGAGTTTTCATTTTCCAAACCACTGCAACAAAAAAAAAGTTATAACTATCTTTTTCGACCTACAAAAACTGACTTCAAGTAACCTAACCTATTTACCATACTACCTTCACAAAAGCTTTACAGAGTCTCCTCCATACCAAGGCATAAAATACTTTATTCAGCACATCACAGAAATAAACCTGAAATACGTACTTAAGAGAGATATCTCTCGGTACCTACTTACATGATGGAGCGAAAAATAGTGGAAATATAGTAAAGTATTCCCTGCGCTCTATTACAGTGGTTATCATAATGTGTCGGTGCTTCTGAGGCCTTGAGATAAACATCTCGTACGTAACGAGAATCAATTATACGAGGGTAGTACTAAGGTTTCTAGGTGTGGGTACATGCTGGAGGAATCGGGACGAGATTAAGATGTTTAAGATAGATGTGTGTAGCAGGGTTTTGTCGCATTATCGTAAGATTTTTGAACATTTTGTGAGTTGTTTGGCCTTAAATTAGAACAAGTTTTACATATTTAATTCCTGCTGAAGAACCAGTAACAAACGCTTAGTACTTAACTAATTTAGAAAATAAAAAGACGTAGTCGTCCGTTTTAGAAATTAATTAATAAATTCCTGGCTTGTAATTTGTTATGGTATAGGTTTAATAAAATGAACAAGGAAAAAAGTACTATTCTTCTTCACTCAAGGTTTTTGAATGAGAATATACCATTCTTTTACAGATACAATATAGGTAGATAAACATTTTAGCGGCCTTAAGAAGACGGTTGCCCTGTTCATCAATTCTAACGCCAAATGTATGAACCGGGCAAATGCGCGGAGTAAACGTAAAGTAAATCGAACGATTTTAAAATTGAAAATACTTGTACATATGTATCTATAATTTATTATGTTTTAAGGCTTTATTCATATCAATGGGTTGTACTCATTGTACTTGCCGCATACATCGAAACCAAAATGCGTTAGGATGGTTGTATTTTAAACGCTATAAGGTAGTTGTATTTTAAATGCTATAGGGTAGTTGTATTTTGGATAAAAATCGTTCAAATATACGTTACGGTTACTTCGTGTGTTCGTGCAACGGTTTCTGGCCTAACTTTGTACATTCCACACTAAATGAAGATGACTTGTTGATCAGTTCTAGGTAATGCTTGCTCCAGCTAACGCAATATTTAATAGTAACCTTTTGTAAGGCAAAAATACCTGCCTTAATGAGCTACTTGGAAACTGAAGCACTTTGTAGGTTGCTACTCAATTCCCTTAACTATTATCAGTAGCTGAACGCTTCTCTCATGCCTGGGCGCCTCCGATATTGTATTGACCCAACATGAAGATGAAATCGTAAGTCAAAATAAAACTGGCAACGAAACTGTATATTACTGAGATTATTTCATTTTTTTTTATAACACTGAAGCGTACAGTCGTCGGCACATTAGTGGTAACAATTTGATATTGAAAGCGCCTTTTTGTCGCAGAAATAAGGGTGGCTTTCGTAGCGCAAGTGTTACCACTTATGTGCGGTTGACCTAACCTATTTTTCCCATGACATCGTGGATACTTCATCCGTCGGTAGAACAGTAAAACGTCTTGTTTTCTATAAGAATTCGATATAACTAAACATTGAATTACAAAAGACGACAAGCAGCTCCTTCCATTTTCTTTTTTTAGTAATAAGAGTTAAAAAATACACATAAACTGTCGTATCTCAACGCTGGGCATCATGTAATACTCCTGGGCACTGGGCACTTCACACTGGGCCTGGCTACAATATAATCCTGTGTTTTACGCGAAATCAATAGGTCACGTGCGTAAAGATAAGACTGGGCGGCAATATAGCCGGACCCATGTCAGCTACTCGATATTACGGTTACGGTAGATATTACTGGAGCCGGTCGGTCGGTTTTATTCCCGTACCACCGGCTCACGGCGCGTGACGGAGGGATGTGCTTCGCCCTTTTTGGTGGTTGTGGATTGAAGTAGGCTGGCATAAGATATAGAGGAATGTTACGTGGGGTATACGATGGAGTATTGGTTTATTAGCTTTTTGTCCGTTTCTCTGTCGGCAACTTTGAGCGCTTTTTGCCTCAATAACAATTTTATGCAATAGTGTCGCTTCGATAATGTTTTATTATTTTTAAAAGCTTCTTTGTTCTGAAACGTACAAAATGTTTGAGAACCAAACAAAGTACTATTCATTAAGTATATATGTCGGTATTACGTTAAATCAATCGTTTGACTTTGACTAATCGGGATGCTAGCGCCACCAGGTGGCGCTCGACAGAGTCTATAACATAACGCTTGACCAGAGTTAAAGCAGAGCATGGTATAATAATATACTTCGCCAGGTGTAGCATTCCGAGACACAGTGGTCACGTGGGTGACACAAGCCTACGTCATCACCGCTGTGTTACCAGTAGTGTGTCATAATAACTCCCCAACCGCCTTTATTACCTGTGCGAATCCGATAAATCAATGAGATTTTAACTAACAATTACGTCGGTATAAGTTTAACTTGAATTGTTTCGTTTGATTAGAAAAACAAAACGACAACTTAAATGCTTGATTTTTTTTTTTAACAGAATGGTGACTGAAAATATTTCCATACTTCTTGTTTTGTTGCAATAAAGTGGCAACTGGATGTGATGTAAGCTTGTGTCACTCTCGGAGTGCCAGACCTTGTTTTTTTAGACCATGAAGCAGAGTTTGTTGTTGGCGGTTAAGCAGTGAACATGTTTAGAAACTGTCGCGCTTTCTGTATAGTTGTATCGTGTACCTACAGTGTGCGATTCGCTAGTGTGATTAATTTTTTACTTAATTATAATTTGATTTGAACTGCAAACGGTTTTTCTATTGCGCAATAACCAACACTACCCGTAGTACGCCCACAGTAGTTAACATATGGCTGATGATAACGAGAGAGACATACCTTCTCCGTTATATATATATATTACTAAGGTAGGAAAAAAATGCGAAAGTAATCATAAATAGCTTCTGGATTAAATATTACCAAAACTTTTTTGTTCCTGTTCCGAGAAAATCTTAAATACCAGAGCCTACGATAACATCAATTGTGGTGAAAATCCATAATCTGTTTCATTTTTACAAAAAATTTAAATCATCATAAATTGTTGACTTAGCAGGCAAATTTCGTGGCGAACAGTCGAAAAACGTCGTGAAATTCCGCGAACTGACGCCGAGTTCCAGCCAACTGAAGAGGCGCCTAGGGATAGTGTTATAATAAAATTACTGTCCCTCTGAAATTCTCGAGAACTTAGCAGAAACTTCTACCTTAGAATTTTGACGTCAATTCTATATCTTACTTAAACTCTTGAGGTTGATAAATATGTAACAATATGGTTATATCAATTTGATTTAATTTATGATAAAACATTAGTCTTTTGTGACTGATCTTAAACTACTCGTGACTAGTCGGTGGGTCAGGACTTTTCTGAAACTAGTGGTCTGCCCAAAAGAGGTATTCCATGAAGCACACCCAAACGCAGCACACCCAGACGAAGCACACCTAAAGTATTCCACTTAGCACACCCGTAGGTGGGCTTCAAATAAAAAATTAAAATAATTAATTTCCTATTCCACGAAGCACACCTACGAATATCACTCGCATAGTGCGGGGACTAAGAAATAAAATTGTCGATAGGAGAAAATATTTATTATTTAAAAGACTAACTTAAATATCTAACATCTTTCAGTTTCATTAAAATAATGTGATACATTACTTGTCATTTTCATAGTGTTCATATATAAATCCCATAGATAAGACGTATACGTGATGCGCTAATAGTCAACGCGTGCGCCCGCCACTGAATTTCCGAGCCAACCCGAATTTAGCCGAGCGTTTCCGGAACTTGTTTACATGCTTAGTTCTCATTACACTATCGCGACGTCACGGGCTGAGTGTATGCAATTGTGCGCCGGTCTTGTTATTGTTATTTTTTCTGTTTTTCGTGCAATTTATTCAAACAAAAAAAAGGAGCCGATGGCAGGTCCAAGTAGTAGCAATTTTAACCTATCTATTAATAGAGTAAAAATGGGTTATTCAAATCATCAAAAACATGCTGAAATAAAAAATAATATAATAGAAAACACAATAAAAGATTATAAAAATGGCTTAATTTCAGTTGGACATTGTCTAGAGAAATTAAGATTCTGATTAATAATAATTTATTTAATTGATAGGTTTAGATACTAAATTGCCCATTTCTTCAAGATTATTTAAGAATCTTAAAGATTGTGATTTGTGATTTTAAACAGTCTGTGATTTTACATCAAACTAGAGTATTTTTATTATTAGTTAAAAGGTAGCTATAAGAAGACATCAACATAGATCTCTATAGATATGACTTTCTAAAATATATTCCTGAAGCAGATTTATTTTTTGACTCTCGGAGGACAATCGCTTATCATGTGTGTATTTATTTAAATATGAAGAAATAATTGTTGAGCTGTTTAGTCTAAGAAGTGTCATTTTTTTTTTAAATGTAAATTTGTAGAATTAGCATAGATATAAGCGATTTGGTGTAAACTGTTAGCTTATATTTGATGAATAAATGAATTTGAATTTGAATAGAAAACTATATTTACAATGTTTTTGATATTTGTCCAAGTTTTTATTGCATAATTATGAAACAATCTGTGATTTTATTAAGAACACAAAAAAGGAACATAATAGAAAAATAGTTAAAAAATAAAAATAAAAAATTTTTTTTAGAAAGATAATTATGAAACAATCTGTGATTTTAAATAGTAAGATTGCAAAAATAACAAATATTGTGTCACATTATTATAATGAAACTGAATGATGTTAGAAATTTAAGTTAGTCTTTTAAATAATAAATATTTTCTCCTCTCGACATTTTTATTTCTTAGTCCCCGCACTATGCGAGTGATATTCGTAGGTGTGCTTCGTGGAATAGGAAATTAATTATTTTATACTTTTATTTGAAGCCCACCTACGGGTGTGCTAAGTGGAATACTTTAGGTGTGCTTCGTCTGGGTGTGCTTCGTTTGGGTGTGCTTCATGGAATACCTCGCCCAAAATACCAGTTGCCAGTCTTATGGACACGCTACCAGTCGACAGCGATGCGGAGGCGAGGAATGTTTTGATTTCCTGTTTTAGTATATCTACAGGATGGATTTTTGAGAAGGGGCAGCAAGGGTAGCTACCTTATCCGTTGTAGGATATTATAAAGAGGTATTTGTGAGTTTGTATGTAGGTGGTAATCTTCGGAAATACTGAACCGATTCCGAAAATTCTTTTACTCATGGAAATCTACAATATTTCCGAGTGTTATAGGATCACGCGGACGAAGTCGCGGGCGGAAGCTAGTAGTTTTAATTTATTGTTACATTGTATAGGTTTTATTTAAACCGATTATGTAAATAAAAAAACAAACACCAAGGAAATTGTTGGTATAATTTTTTTATGAGTAGGCGCTACCTCCCACAAGGTGACCTTTACGGAGCAGTGGAAAACTTTGGGGAAGAAAAAGAATTAAATACTTATTTTTAACGAGGAAAATTGTAAATATCAGAGTTCGCAGTATGTATAAACGAACACCTATTTGCTTTATCTCTTTGGACAAGAAACACTTTCCCAGTAAGTTGAAACTTCACTTGTGTCGTAGTTATGTAACTGCCACATGGACGAATAGACCTTGTCTTTATATGACGTGCCAGTGACATTGAACTTTAGGGTGATAACGTAATTACGAGGTCGATCATACCTAGTTATTAGCTTAAAAAGTTTTGCGTTGGTTCTTTTAAAATAATCCCTCAGTCCCCTGCCGTACTGGCAGAAAAAGAAAAAGAAGACCCTAAAGATTATGATTTCGGCCAAAAAAACGGACCATTTAGTACCAGGTGCGCATCAGACCTAAGGAGGTACCAGCACGTACCTCTATATACCGCGGTATAGCAAGTACCTCTCCCATTCTCTTTTCATCAATCAATTGCTAAGTATTTATTTAATTTGGGAACACTCCAGCCTAATTCTATTACCAGCCATGATGGATGGCGTCCGTTGTTGGCCGTCGTGTGGTGTTTTATAAACAATACGTAGACGTGACCAGAAATACGCGACGCTTTGTAGTCATGAAATTTTTTTGGCAGTTTACTTGTCGGGCTTGTTCGGTGGCAATTTATCATGTATTTTTGGTGTTTTAGGGAAAATTCAAAGGTTTATATTATGTGTAGCTATGTGCCCTAATGCCGGGGTTACACAAGGCTAGTTTTTGAAGCTAGGATAGCAAGATAGTGCTAGTAACCTAGCAAGGTAGTCACTCTAGCCTCATGCACACTACAATATCCTGATTTTTAGGCTAGTAAGCTAGTGAGAAAGTTAGTGCGATAGTTCAATAGGATGGAGTTCTATTTTTGAGTTAGTAACGCCCACCTCCACTAATTTTACTATCCTGGCTTGTGTACTAGGCTACGTGAGGCTGGCAAAGATTATACCCAATCAAATAATTTTACTCAACGGACCATAATCCTATTAGCTTAAAATTTACTACCATCATATAAACAGCTCTAGCATGTGCCAAGCCAGGATATTTAGTCAGGATATTACTTGCTTGCTATCCTAGCTTAAAAAACTAACCTCGTGTAACCCGGGCATTAGGTACAGTCACCAAAAGTGATAATGACATAATTGATTAATTTAACAGACAACAAAAAGGTCCACACTGACAAAAACACAAACAAAAATACTTAAAAGACGTTCGTAACAATAAATCTTATAACCTACGTTAGTACTTATATCCTAGGATGTTAGTAACAATGCGGCTTACGATCTATGTTCGTACTTATACACTGCGACAGACAGTGTTGTTTTGATGAGATGTCTCATAAAGGGGCTCTCATCAAGCCTGTCAGCTAGCACCTTTAGGAGGCTGTTGCCACTGCCACGCAATCTGGCGAGCAGAGACGCACTTTTCTTCCGTACGATAGCTGAGAAGCTGTCGACTAGGGCTTTTGTGAACATCTCTGACGCACTACAGTAAGGCGGCAACCGCATCAGCGCACTGTGATAAGTAACCAGGGTCGTCGATATAGTTGAAGTTTAGTAAGAAACCGATAAATGTTTTCGAACAAAATTTTATTTAATTAATATAAAACAAACAGGTCATTTATCAAATTCAATTTCATTCGAAAACATCCATCGGTTTCTTAGGTACTAAACTTCAACCATATCCGACAACCCTGGTTATTTATCTCTTCTGTTGACTGTAGATCAGCTGGTTCTAAGGAACCATAAGTACAAGATTTTGTTTTTCACAGGTAGGTACGTATAAATGCGTTTGTAGATCCTAGCCTAACCTACCAACTAAACAATGCAAATTAAAGCCACGACACAATGAACCCTATCTATAGTTACAATAAAAAAAACATAAAAGAACATTGGATTGTAATCAAAAAAGTTCGTGTGAGGGTTTCATTAAACAAAACGAGTTTCACGTTAACGGGAACTGATAACATCTGCCTTTGAAATCACATCAAAATTTTAGTTAATAATTTGATTTCAATCAAACA
Source organism: Dryobotodes eremita (assembly GCA_917490735.1). Lineage (NCBI taxonomy): Eukaryota > Metazoa > Arthropoda > Insecta > Lepidoptera > Noctuidae > Dryobotodes > Dryobotodes eremita. Next base: position 3,574,824 of record OU823245.1, read on the forward strand.
ATTGCAAAACTTTTGCTTCGTTACCGTCGAGTTGTTGTAACTTTTGATTTATTCCCAATTCATTTGTTGAATTTGAATTTTTGATTTATATAAAATACAATCCGTTTATTTTTTAATGAACAAAAAGTTTATTCGTAAATTATGGGGTCATTGTATACTTATTTATTCTTATTATTTAGAAACGCCCATAACAGTAACGTCAGCAGAAAGCATTACAAAATCTAACTCAGGATTCAGTTAATATCAAGAAAGGCCGCAGGCCGCAACGGTTCAGATAAAATCCAATAATAATATTTTAGTATCAAATGTCACACCGAAATAATGATTACTATGCTAATATCAATCTTACATAACCCTTAAACTTCTTTTCTTACAAATCAAAAGCCACAGCAGCAACGAAAACCACAAACAAAAGAAGTAGGTATGGTTGCCGGTGGCGCCCCTAGCGGCAGCGACGAAGAGTATCAAGTTAATTTGCGCGCCGCTGCATCGCAATCAGATTACAGCGCTGTTATTAAATTAACTGAACATTATACCAGCAAGAATCTTTAAAATACCGATAAATTAATTTCCTATTCTTGTGCGGGTTTACTGATAGTAGTGATTTATTGCTCGCCTTTGTAGTGTGTGCGGTTAACGGTATGAAAGATTTAAGGGAGCTGCTTTATTATATTTTATCTTTATTATTTTCTATTGCACTTGCCTAAGCAATATTATGCTAGCTTCAGAAAACAAGAATAATATAATATAGAGTAACTAGTCCAGTTCCTGAAGGCCATCGGCATATGCCGAAAAAGCCCGACCAATTGACCATCACACAAACTCCGATAACATCTATTGGTTGAAAGTGTTATCCCAAGTCATTAAGGAGAAACACAGGCAGATGCCCACCAATGTCATACCATAATATCTGTCAAACTCAATAACCTAGCAGGTAACACGATGGAATTGAACACCGAGTTATTATGGTCACAACCAACCATAACTTTGAAAAAGCATTCCTATTTATTTGTTTGCTATCTTCTTCAGGTAAGCCTAATCTATAGCCGTGAATTTCCTAAGCACGTCGTATGTATAGTCAGGCGTCAGGAGTCATGCTATCGCCTACATCCACTACTATAAATCGTACGGACATTGTTACGCCCCTATAGATAAGGCGCAAAACACAGATAACGCCGCCTGGATTGATCTTCAATGAGTGGAAATTCATTTATCTCGACTAAACCTTAAGTGAAGTGGTTGGTTAAGGAGATTTAGACTTTGTGTGTTCAGGATAAAGTTGAAATTGAATCAAGAGCCGAGTGGCAAGGGAGAGGTTAACGGGACGTTTTCCTAGAACGGATTTTTAGCAGCTCTTAAGAACGATTTTGTCAAATTCGATTTCTGATTTGTTTTCGTAAGTGCAGGCTTTTCTGTTCTTTATTCTTTTATTTTAGCTACTTTGGCTCTTTATTAGATTCTAATTTTCTCAAGGTAATTTATTGAATTTTGTTCACAGGTTGGATTAGTCTCGAACTTTGAAACAATAAGATTCCTTATCACATTCAAACAGAATTTCTATCCCCGACATGGTCGCGTTAAAGGAACCACCCCCTAACCCAAGGAAGCACATAATTTGTGACCGCTATCGACACGAAGATAAAACCGTTCGATTCGGCACGACTTTAATTTCTTTCCCGACGATAAATGCTCTCCTGCGCACCTCTCTCTCACAATACATATGTGAGAGGGAGAGGCAGCACGCTTTGTAGACAAAGAAGTTTAGTTATTGGATCACGGCTAAGAGGTGGAATTGTGTTGTGTTTTTTGGGATAACTGTTGACTGAATCGTGGGGTAGCGGGCATGTTGTGTGTGAGAGGATAACGGAGGAGGAGGAGTTTCCGAGGATTTTCGTCGTTGTTTCGAAATATTCCTGAAGATCATTTAGTTCTTATTTAACGATCGAGTGGACTAAGAAAACTTGTGTTTTAACCGCGACCCTTAACTAAATGAAAGACATGCTATACCTACTATTATCCTAGTCCCTTATTATAGTTAGAGATTTCCTGGACTCTTGTTACTTATTTCAACGAAATGTCCTTGTAGTTCAGCTTCCCACACATCTCTCAAACGGATCTAAAATAGTTTTAAAGTCGAAATTTTCCCGAGAATTAAAGAGAAACATGTAACGCTCGCTTGCTCGTAAATTATAGGTTTAGAGCCGCGGTCGTGGTCGGATACAGAGACTATACAATAGTAATACGTCTTGTATGTTTGGTTTAAAGTTGTTAATGTGGAATTAGGATTTGTACTTTTAAAATAATGGGCTGATTGTCGGATAAAGCGACACAAAAGAGAAAAAAAAATCTTTTGCTGAATAAAGAATCAACTTAAAAATGTAATAAATATGGAAAACGTAACTCCTAGCACTTATCTTCCGAATTTTGTCCGTAGGTGGTGAAACAGGCTATTTATTTTAATAATGATGCCCTGCAAAGTTAAGAAGAACTTATTTGGAACAAAATTAATCCGTAGAAATGTAAAGTTAGTTAAATTATCTTTATTATTCCACTACATTTCACATTACCGTATGCAGATATGCAGTATGCATTTGCTCCAAGGAAGTGAGCAGGAGTAAACAAAGAGGCGCCACTCGGGGGCTGATTAAATCTGAAGTGACGCGGAGGAATGACCGGCCCAGTGCGGAGGAGCACCGGATTTACATGGAGCGCTATCACACCTTACCGTAATGGTGGGAAAATTTAAACTCATGAATTTGCATATACCCACGCTAAGGACCCCACAGAACCCCACTCAAAACTCAAGAATTACTTAAAACTAGTTTAAAGCCATTTGATTAGTTGAAAGTATTTTTTTTATTATTATTAATATTTATTTATTTCAGAGAATCTCCATATAAGTTACATTATTATAATATCTCCAAAAATATAAAATCATAAAATGTGTGAGTGTGGTAGTAACAAAAATTGTCAAGGAGGCTATTCCCCAGATAAACAGTGAAAAGGGCAAGAGGAAGAAGAAGGAAGAAGAAGTGAAAACGGGCAGCAACTGCATTCAGGATGCTGTTACTGCTGCTTCATACACGGTGCAGCAAGGAGTTTGCTTTCTTTGTTTGAAATAATGCTTGAATCTTGAGTGAGGTTCTGTGATACGGGCATAAGACACCTTCAGTATTTTACCAGACAATCTCAAGAAATCTTCTGTGTTCGACTTGGAACTTTTTGAAAAGATAAAAACGGTAAACCAAGGTGAAAGAAACTTTTATAAAAACGTGACCAAAATGCTCGCACGACAGAAAATGATGTCTGCATGTTGCTTCCTAGAAATAGGACATTATATTTCCTGGGTCGTTATGTTCTAAGAAACATAACATTCGTCAACTTAACATTCCTAACAGAAACAAGAAATAGCTTTCTTAAGACAAGCGCACATTACAGCCGCAACGGGCCGCAGCGCAACGCATTTTCATATTAAAAAGTGCGGTGCAACCGCCTGTAATGTGCGTTGGTTCATAGAAAATGTACGAAAGTGTTGATGGAGGATTTTTGCGGCGCCGCCCGCCCTAATCGGTGCTAGCCTTAAAATATCATGTATTCGTACCGTCATTTTATAAATTACAGTCATAATAAGCCTCACTCCGGTGTGATAATATTCCAAGTCCATGTTTAATCTGGGAGCTGGTACCTGCCGGAGTTTAATCTAGGCTACCTGCGGTGTCCAGAGATATGGCCTGCCACGCACCAGACTCCGGCCCGCTTAATGTCATCGTTGAGACTAACCACCAGACGGATGGAGGAGCTACAAATCTATTTGGGACTTAGAACGGCTAGATATGGGACGATTTGTAGTGTGGAAATATTTGGATATTTTAAACATTTATTTGGAGTGTGGAAATATTTGGATATTTAAAAGTAGACAAGAGGGTTGAGCTGACAAGATTAGGAGATTCTATTTTTAAATTAGATTTTAATTACTAATTCATTTGGACAAAACTACAATATGCCAGATACTACAATTGAGATTGAGATGCTCCGTGCTACAAATTTTAGAATCAGTTTCTACATTATATGACTGGGACAAGTAAGACATTCGTTTGTGATGCAAAAGTTTATTGACTAGATTTGTTACTAACATAAATCCCAAACCTCAAAACATTGATACTCAGGAACATCCATAACTACCTATACCCACATCAAAACAAGTACAGGAAAAAAAAAACATCTATCAAAACTTTAGTTCTGAATTCCGAACATGTTGTCTTAACTTCAATAGCGATAGAACTATGTTAAAATATGCAGAGCGCTATGCCGTAAGTTATAATAGTCGACTTAGGATCGCTCGGGAGCCAGGACAGGCGATAAGCTAACGACCCATCATTTCTTGCGCATCTGGAGACCTTTCCGATACCTGCGGAATATAGAACATGCTTGGATACATGTTTCTAGTAGCTTGTGTTTAGGAAAAGCCTTTTTTATCCGACTGCGCGACAGCAAAAACATGTTATGATTTTTCTATATATGTCATTTTTCATCCTCTCGGAGCATCCTACCAGTTAGATGAATTTTAATACATGAGGTGTCAGACTCGTCTAGGTCGTGCGATGGTTATAGGGTTACCTAGCAAATGGCGGATTTTAGACGTCAATAAATAGTCTTCAAAAGTAATAAGTAAATCGAAGCTAAGATTGAATTAAAATAACTGCCACCAACTGCATCAGACTGCTTGAAAAGTGATCTTCTTTGGAACTTATAAGTGTCAGTCAATTTATTTTTTAAGATGTTCGTTTAATAAAGTATCAAGGTTCTTTGAGTAGCTTGATTTTATTGTCTGATTTCTATTTGTTATGTGTTTGTCTCTTTAATCAATATATAAACAGATTGTAAATGACTTCTCTGTAAATAGGCTTTGATAAATCAGCAAGAATAGTGCAATTTTACATTTTCTTATGCATATGAAAAGGTTACTACTTTGCAATTTTGCCACCAACAAAGTGATATTCGTAGTCAGAGTACCGTACAATATCTTCACAGCTTCATTTCCCTACTTACGTAGTTAACAGTTTGCTCATTGACATACAGACGTAAATCTATTCACCGACGCTAAACCAACATCATTTAGTCGCGACGCTTTCAAACTACTCCGGCAACTATCTTCAGCACATCTTCCAGCTAAGTACCACAGATAACGCAACTCTGACAACACAATTACTACTTGGCTGCACCAGAAATGACGTCACCCAACAAGTACTTCCACCATTCTTGGTATCATAAATCTGCGCACCTAAGACTAGGTGTTAGTTTAAATTGTCCTGTTTAAGACGCTTTATATCACTAACTTAAGTACTGTCTATAACACAGACGAAATTAGACTCTACCTGTCGAAATCTAAAGTTGAATTTGCTTTGCAAGATGTTATGACTGGGTAAGTTGGAGTACTTTAATGGATTCCAAATGCATTAGTGTCTGTGCTTGCCTAGACGTACAAACGAAGTGAAAATAATTTATTAATACAACGGAATCATTAATCAGTATAAATGTTGGCAATGGCAATGCAACTGCTTTCCATTCGGAATTTTAATAACTTGTTTAAAATTTATTATTGTTTCCATTCCGATCCGCTGGAAGAAAAATGTGTATACTGGCTGTATTAGCTGTTTAAGATTCAGTGCAGGCTGCTGCAAACAGTAAACTACGTTATTTTGCTGTTTGCGGGACGTTGTGGAAAATCAACAAAAAGAAAGAAAATGGAGAAGAATAACACAAACTATATTGAATATGAAGGAGAATATTTGAGATTAAAAGAAAAAGATAGAATTGCTTTTGTATTGGTTATACGAATTGACACTTGAGCCTACTGACAGGATAAGTTCGATATAAGAATATCCACATATTTATCTAAGTCGTACTATATCACAGCTACTGAAAAAATATATCTAGGTAGGTACTCTGCCGACCTTGGTACTCAACCTACGAAATTACGATTGGAAAAGTAGTAAAAAAAACCTCAAAACATTCCACAACAAACTAGAAGGTTTCACATTCTGAACGTTTTGTTTGATAAGGTAGCGAAGAATTCTAATAGTATAGCTGTTGTAGCACCAGTTATACGTATATCTTCATGTAAGTACGTCATTAGATGTGGGTTCAAGGATTGCGGGCGCCAGTTCCAAGAAGCGGGAACCCTTGTCGGATTCTGCACTCGTCAGTCGTTTGTAAGAAAGAGGGATTTATTTTACCAAAGTACAAAATATCATTAAACTGACGAATAATATTTTAAGAAGAAGGAAATCTTTTTGGGTTGTTGAGGTCTTTCGTGCCCTTTGTTTACTTACATTAATGAGCCTTGAAACTTGAATTAATAAATGATATTTTTATTATATATAAAAAATACGTGTCACGTTGTTTGCCCGCGATGGACTCCTAAACTACTGAACCGATTTTAAATTTGATTTGCACACCGTGTGTAATTTGATCCAACTTGAAATATAGGATAGCTTACATCTGAATTTATTGTCGCAATATTATTTGATTGCAAATTATCTGTCTATTATTTGACAGTCACAATTATCTGTTAGCTCCAGACGATTCTAACAGATGGCGATATCTGTTGACTGGATTGAGTAAGTATTCAATTGATGGCGCTATGTTAAAAATACAAACGTTTTATATAAGTTATATGAAACGAATATAATTATGCATTTCACATTTTCATTTTTTTTTTCATATATTGTAAAGAGAAAAGATATGATTGTTTGTTTGTATTGAATAGGCTCCGAAACTACTGAACCGATTTCAAAAATTCTTTCACTGTTGGGAAGCTACACTATCTCCGGGTGACATAGGCTATATTATACTATGCTTTGCTACCCGGGCGAAGCCGGGGCGGGTCGCTAGTAATATTATAAAATATACAGGGTGGCAAAGACATCGACGCGCAACCTTTTACCATGGATTCAGTACATGATTCTGAAGTCGATGAGTCGATGATACACAAGTCTGAGTGAGTCGGAGTCGATTGCCAACTCCCGGCCACCGTAGGCGCGGGCTTGCGGACGGCGAGCAATGGGCAGCTCGCCGTCCGGTAATGACCAGGCCCGAGTCGACGGCGCGTCGTGTTCCACGCGCGCCTCAAAGAAATGTCAGCAACATTGACGGGGTCCGAAAGGGCCGATGCCTGCCGGGGTCGCGGATTGTTCGAAAGAGTTACCGTGGCCCTGGCGCACAGGCAACTGAAGGAACACGGGTGGGTTTAAGTCAGTAAGAGTCTGACACGCCCTTCTGCTCCACCCAGAGCGGGAGAGGTCATTTGATGATTTCCCACCCAAAAAAAAGGGGGTCTAGAATCATGTTCTGATTTCATGGTTTCAGTTTGCGCGTCGACGTCACTGCCACCCTGTATTATATTAAACTCTCAGTAATAATATTTTAATTAGTGTGTCTTCTGCTAATAGGTTTAGTCCATGTTGATAAAATAGCTTCTACATCATCAATCACCAGTCTTGCAAACGCCTTGTTCAATTGGTCATATTGGTGTTATCTAAACTAATATTAAGACTTAAAATTATTTGTTTGTTTGTAAGAGGTAATCTCTAGAAGATTTACTCTTGGTCCAATTACAAAAAAATTTTAGTGATAGAGCGGCATATAATGTTTTATGATATTATAGTTGACCTCGTGGGCAAAAGCTAATTGATATTAAATACTAAGCTACTTACACTCTTAGCATCATTCCGTACTTAATATTTTAAACCACAATCGAAAATGGTGGGCTTATTTTTCGTCATGAATCATCAGACAATAAAATCACTTTAAATTGAGATACCAACAAGGCTAATACTTCGTTCAAAGAGATCGTCGAACCTTGTGCACGGCTAGTGGCTAGTAGCTACATTAACTATTGTAAGTTAATGTAGCCACTAGCCACTAGCCCTGAAGATGTAACAGAGCCGGGCATTTGTGGCTACAAGCAATCCGAGAGGTGTTTGTTTCAAGAGGTGAACGCTAAGAAACTTTGGGCAGTAAGTCAAGTCACTTTAGTTTCCCGAAAGTTACTGCCTTTATTACACTACTTGTTGAAGAAGTTTCTTGGCGGCTAGATCATAAAAATAAGTTATCAGTAGATGGTGTAATAGTATCTATGAGTACCGTTGCATCGGTCGGGGACAAAGAGTTAATCTGCCTTCTTAGGTGACCGGTAACTTGAAGGAATGGGACTAAAAAGGGGATAGACTGATTTCTAGAAATTCTACTTCCATTGCATAGGATTGCCAGAACACTATATACTTACTATACTTTTTTTAAACGAACATTCGTAATCCCTTGACGCCCAATTTCTCCTGATTCAGTCTGAAACCAAAATTAACAACAAATGCAGCTCAAGGTACGTTTCGAACTCCTAATATTTAACGCAAGAATAATTCACCAATCACAAAAGGTATTCCTAAACACGTAAATTATTTGCTCAAACCATTGAAATTCTGTCGAGTTTATTTCGCACGAACAATTCCTTGTAAAATGTAAACTAGCGTAATTTGTTACTCTGGACTCGAGATCTGGACGCGTTGATTGCGAAACACCAATTTATTTATTGTCGTTGGCTTTAATCCGTGGATATATTGCTTCGGACGAATCAAGTCTTTGGGACAAGATACTCGAACCGTCGATCGGAGACCGACTTAGAGTTATAGGTTTCGTTGGAAATTGCTCATTGTGGCGCGTGCGAGGTTCGTGGTAATCTTCGGACAAATTAATTGTGTGGGATACAGTGTTTCAAATAATACTGTGAATCCATTTTGCAGTGTCGGTATTGACAAAGTTGACTAAGAAATTTTGCTAGCTAAGGCAACAGCTTGTAGGTATTCCTAAAACATGAATTACGAGTAATATTATTTTCCAAGTGTAACTATTATAATATCTGTGCAGTTTTTGTTTAAGAACATTGGCAGGAATAGCTGAGAGTTTAAAACCTAATTAATAACAAGGTAAACGGTTAAACACAAAATAATTTCCTAAAAGATTTTAACCCAAAAAGCTAAAATTATTAATGCCAGAAAATAAAACTCTTGTTAGCACATGTTGACGCAAACCACGATAATTGAAAACATCCAAAGGCCCCAAAGCAATTGAATCCAAACACGAGACCACCTCACAGTTGGGATTTTGTCGGTATCTAAAGAACATAGATTTTTCCAAATGAATGTCACATTTTCAGCGTGGCTGGTTGAAAGAAGACAGATTATTATCAATGGACCATGAACCTAAGCAGCTTACCTATACATTCAAGTTAAGAAGAGTCGCATTTGTAAGTATTTGATTTGTTTCCAGATTGTTACTTACGTACTTCGTTGTACCCCAGATCTTGTTGATCTGAAAGCTAGATCTAAAACCCATTATTCCATATTATCAGGGCTTACGGACAATTCAGATCAAACAAAGCGATCAGTAGCCGTCCTCAGACACATCAAATCAGACACTGATTTTGCAGTACGTACAAACAACCCCGTTAATTAACTAATTCGGCTCCCTCGTCTACAAAACGCCAGTTAACGAATCAAACGACTCCAAACCTTTCAATATACGCCAAAATACCTGACTATTACACGACACAAAAATAAAACGAGTTGGCTTCAATTTAGTCAGATGTCCCGTGCGGCGCCGCGGTGTGCTACAGCAATAAAATAAAAATTTCAAATGAAACGGAGTACGTTTCAGTGTTTCCAACGAAAATGTTTCAATTTGAACGCACTCTCCTATCCTGCATTTAATGCATCCAAACTTCTCGTAGTTTCCAGAGTGATGAATAGCCGCAACAAATTATTAAGTTTGCACGTTGATGCACTGCCTTTCGCTTTGTTTTGAACGCGATTGTTTTATGCTGTGGCATTGTTTTTATTTGGTATCGTATAATTGGATGCGGATACAGTATTTAGTTTTGCTGACTGGTAAGAGTATCTTTGCTGTTTCGTTGTGTTGATACAGGTAGGGTTCGCAGATTACACGGTTTTTCTTTTTAAATTGCAGAGATTGTAAAATGTCCAATGCATCTTCTTAAACTTCATCACATCTTTCCAGTTTATCCATTCTGAAATATTCAACTGTTGAAATAAACAGACCGAAATAGATTTTATACAAGGTGGCATGGACATCGACGCACAACCTGCTACCATGGATTCAGTACATGATTCTGGACCCCACTGCGTTGAAATTTTTCGTAGGTTAATTAAAAAAAAAATCTGCTGCTTCCTACAAAAGTACCTACAGAAAAAAAAAACGTAAAACGAATAAATGTATTTTCTTTCTTTCAACACTCGATCAAAATTTATGGAACAGCAGATTTCTCGTCGGTTATTTTCTTTAAATCTGTTGTTTCATACAAAAGTGCAGAAAAATAAAACGTTAAACGAATAAACGTATTTTCATTCTTCCTTTCGTTCAATACCTTCGCGGTCAAATTGTATGGCACGGCAATTTTTTTTTTTAATAACCAACGAAAAATTTCAACACATGGGGTTCAGAATCATGTACTTACAGAATCCCTGGTACCAGGCTGTGCGTCGATGTCCCTGACAACCTGTGTAAATAGTTCGCACACAGAAATAAGCCCATTCATAATCTAGAAACACATGAAAAGCGTATTATCATGATTGCTCCTTTCGAATTTCGAATACAATTTTAAAATCCATCAACTTTTGAAGTATAACCCTGCTCAGTTCAAATGTAACTGTTATGTACGTGCTCATTTGGTTGAGTGAGCTCCTTAATTTGGCAGTGCTGGAGGGAGAAATCTGTGCTAATGAGTTGGGGCAGTAATTAGTCATTTATTCCGAGTCAGTCAGTTACCTTCGACTCGAGGGTAGGGAATATTTTCCACTGTTTAAGTTATGCCTCCCTCTTTGCATACGATTTTCTCTGGCTGGAATAACAATGTGGAACATAATGGTAGACGTATGTATGAGTAGGTATAAGTAAGGTTTGTTGAACAAAGATCTAGTTTGTTTAACTATGATTTGAATTTAACCTTATTTGAACACATAGTTATTCTGGCGCGCCTCTATGTAGGCAACTATTAACAAATCCTTAGCTTTTGTGTCTATTATCCTTCACAGTCTAGTGTGGTGCTTAGGTCCACTTTTTCGAATACTAACTGAATGAATATAATTAGGAAAATGTTTTTAAGTAAGTAATTACATACGATTTAGATTTTTATAGATTAACGTGTTTCGCTCAGCCAGCTTTGGCACGGACTATGCTTGGAACCTCTCTGAGGGAACGAATCCGGAACAAGGTGATCCGGCAGAGAAACAAAGTTGTCAAGATAGCTCACAGAATAAGCAGGCTGAAGTGGCCATGGGTCGGCCATATTAGCCATAGAACGGATGACCGTTGTGGTAGACGTTGCTTGAGTGGAGGCCGTGAATCGGCAAACGTAAGGTGGGATGCCCTCAGGCTAGGTGGGGCGACGATCTTCGCAGGGTGGCTGGTAGCAGCTAGATGAGAGTTGCTGGCAATGGAGTCTTTGATGTGCTGGAGAGGCATATGTCCAGCAGTGGACTGCTGTAGGCTGATAATAAGATTGAAGTCGTTTATTTTAGTTATTATCGACATGTTTTAAGTCATGTTAATAATATCGTTTACCAATTTTTATAAATCCTAGATATCTATTCTTAAACCGTCTTTAGTCTAGCATATCAACCCTTTACCCAGAAAAGCCAATAATATATACTGCTATTTTTGTACCCAGATAAATACCAAAATAAAACTCTGGAACCTGGTTCTCCCTGGAGCTTTACGTCGAAGGCTACAATAAGATCTGGACGGACTCGTCACGGCACATTGAGTGCAGTGGACTGATCGTCCAGGGTGCCATCTTATCTTCAATGGATGACGGGATACATTTATAGTATTTGTATTGTTTTGCTTTTGGCATTTTTGAAGTTGTACATTGTTGATGTGAGATGACGTTATTCTAAGAATAAAAGTTACAAGAAGTTCTGTTTTTCTGCACATGGTTTTTACTAACTCGCTGATAACTTTTAACTCTGTAAGGTAAGATTCTTTACTGTTCGCGAAGGCTCAATCGCATTTAGCTATACAACGAATAGGTTAGAAATTACAAGAAAAAAAAACACTGCCGTTTACTGTGGCAGCATAATATACCTAGTAGGTAGGTACTGGTATTGTATCAAAACCCTATAATCACGTATCCAAATAACACTGACAACAATTTATTTTAAACTGCATCTAGTTAAGCCGCAAGCCAAGCCACGTGGAAAAGAATAAATAATATTACAGAGAAAATATCTGTAAGGTAGATGTAACAGCCATGAAAATAATGCATATTCTGTCGATCGGAGTGCCGGCGGACCTTTTAACTGGAGCTAAAAGTGCACGCAAAAACTAATCTTCATGCTAGGGCTGTAGCACACAAGTAATGCTCAAGGTTTTCTGTAGTAAAAATAATAATTTTTGTACATTTTTTCCCGCACCGAGCGATCGGAAAACCTGCTTGTATTTCGAGATATTGGTTCTTCGTACTCTTTTTCGTTTATTATAGGCACCACAAAAACATAGAATGACCTAAACCGTGATGAAATATTAACCATGTCATGATTATTTGTACAGTCAGAGGAATTAATTCTCTATCAGATACAATCAATTTAATCTCTGTAGGATTGCCACACTGTGCCACTCAATTTATAAAAGCCATATCATACGCCTGTCACAGAATGACAATTTTTTATTTAATTTACGGACGGTTTAAGTTGATCGTCAACCATTTTTTTCTAACTTTACATGAGTAAATAAATTAAAACAAATAAACAACAATACTGAAGTTGTCAACCCTGCTGCATCTGGTATGCTTTTAAGGACAAGTTGAACGTCTTCGGCAGAAGAATATTCGCGTATGGATTTGTCCTCCGACACATCCCTATAGCCACAGTTATTCATTTTCAAACGTTCCTGAATATTTTAAAGGAAAATTATTTAAAATAAGGGTTTGAAGTAGAGACCCTTTACAGCTTTTCTTATAAGGTTTCTTTCATAGAACTTACTTAATACTTGTCATTTAAGTGCACTAAACGATCACGGAATAACCACTACTCACACTTGGCTGATAAATTGGTGAACACAGATTGTTGGGTTTTAGGAGACAGGAGAACATAACGTACAAAATGTAATAATTATTAGGCACCTTTAAATCATAAGGGTGAACAACCCTTCTTATTTACATGCGCTCATCGTTACATTTTGAAACAGTGGGATTGTCACCAATTATTTTCATAATAGGAGCTTTTCTCGACCCTTTTCAAAACACTAAACTTTCACATGTCGGGCTCCATTCCCAGCCTCACCAGATGCTGCTAAATACCACAGCGACTGTTTTGAGTACTAAATATATAGCCAGCACCGGTAACTTTAGAAAATTAAATAAGCTATACAACTGTAAAGTCACATCCACACGTTCCGGCTGCGATCGTCCGAATGACCGGCCAGCTGTCAAACACAGACACATCACCGTCGAAGAGGCTTTATTAATAATGAATTACCGTCAAACTAAAGGACGGTACTCGACCCAGTTTTCCAAACCACCCACACACAAAACCCTAGCTTGGCTCACAAGTTATAAGGTTGTTTTTCGGTTGTGTGAAAATTATTTTTAACCAATTGTCTTGGCTTGGAAGTTTTACTTGTTCCAGTTGTGCGTGGGCCTGACAGCGGTGTCACGATCTATGAAAGATGACTTGTACCTATTACGGACGTCTTGGGCGGTTTTGTCTAGGAGGTCCCTTAACACTGGACACTAGGACCAAACATTTGAAAGCCCAGGGTAGCCTGACTTGTTTTCCTTCGTGAATTTCGGAATTAGGTATATACGAAAATATCTTGGAGTTGGTAAAAGTATCGTTTTGGTTCCATTGTCGCGGTGTAGGTGCGATAACTGTGGAATAACAAGTAAGTATGATCTTACGACTTCTTAATATAACTGTAGAGATTTTACGGAGTTTTTCCTTTCTGAAATGGAATTATGGAAAGTTTTTAGAATCAGGCGGTAGATAAAAGTTAGTACTAAATTACAAACTAAGTTTTGTACCTACGGAATGGAAAGTGAGCCTATTTCCATGTGTAGGTAGCGGGCGCAATTGCTTCGAATTGCCTCAGAGAAACACATTTTTTTTAGATATTATCAAACATTGAACATTTCTAGCCACGACCAGACAAATAAGACACGACACCATCTTGGATTTAGGCATTAAACTCTAGAATAGAATCTCGTGGATCACGTCTTCCAAACTACAAATTACAAGTCAAAACACTTCAACCGTTATTACCAAGCAATATAAATAATTAAGACAATATTTTTAACTTATAAGTCTATCTCAAAGCGACGGATAAGTACGGTATAATGAGAAAATCGAAATCGTGTTACTTAGCTAAGTACATTAGGCGAGATTAGATTAACTTACCTTTACTTAGATTAGTTTGCTATAGGATAGCTTGAGGGAGACTTTAACAAATTTTCAGAATATCTATTAGTTTTCAGGTTAACATATATTATGTGTAGGTTGATTTCTAAGATCTTCAGACTTAATTTGCTTCAGACCTTTACAAGTTTTTTTTAAAGCGAAATAAAGCGTTGGTAACAACAAATAAATCACGGCCTTTCTTAGTTAATTTGCTAAGGTATCGTACATAGATAAAGTTAATGATGTCAATATTGCTGATATCTGACATTTCGATCATGATAAAAGGACCAAAAAATTAAAGGACCAATAGAAGCGTATCAACTATAGCGTAGTACCTTGGCAACAGTATTACTGAGTACTAAATTCACGCCCTCAATTGCTGGACAGAAGAAAATGACGGAGTACCTACTATGAAAAAGAACAGCGGGCTAGTTACGTAACACACTAACAGTAGGAATAGGTTACATTTTGACAGTTCAACAACATTCATTGCGTTATTTACGTTGTTGAGCAGATTTTTTTTTCGAACATTGAACAACAACTATGAACCAATGAATTAGCAATAGGCTTCAAAATGTCTCGGATTGTGATAGATAGTGTGTTACGTCATTAGGGTGCAAATTGGCAAACTAAATCATATCTGACCTCTGGTTTGCTCTCCGTGTTTCCTAGATAACATTCACCATATGAATAACCACTATACCGTAACGTTACAGCGTAAAGTATTTACGTCTTATATCATATGACTGTATATTCTACTATTTAATAGAATTGACTAGCCTTTGTCTTCGATTTGGTAGACTGAATGCAGTTGAATTTCACAACATGGCTTTTATACTCTTTTCGAAGCTCCAAATATAAACATGTTTACAAAATTAACACATAATAATCAACTTTTATGTTCTGATACAAAGACAATATCAGATAACGTAGCTCAGGGAGGCTCGGGGTGCCTCGGGATGGATCGAGATGGCTCGAGAAGGCTCGTGTTTCTCGTTTTACGTTATAAATACACGTGTCTTGTTTACGTCGACCTTAAATGACGTAATGAGATTACCGTCACTCTTTGAAGGAACATTTACAGGAAAACAAGGACGACTACAGGCAATTTACTAAGTACTTTCTCTGGAAATGCTTTCTAATACACTAATCGGAAAACAAAGAAAAACAGAATCAATTACAGTTACTGTTTTATTATTCATGTTGAAAGTGGCTAGATAACAACATTGTTTTAATTTTATTTTGACCAGCTTTATTTTGTACACCACCTGGCAATAAGGAATTATATTAAATCTATTTATTGACTCCTGCTGTTTATTTTAAAGACAAAGGTTTAAAACATACATGCTATAATAGCATCTAGCAATACAGAATTCAGCCATGGCTTGACACAGAATCCTTTCACAGAGAGCTATTCTACCACAGTCATTAAAATGCGTTAAAAAAGAACTACGTAAAATAATTATCTCCACACCAGTTCACACATACATATTTCAACTAACCCACACGCTGAGAGGATTGTGTTAAAAATTATCATATTTTCACCCCACGAATGAATTTTAAAAGGGGAATTCAGCCAAGACAATTTTAATTAAGTCCCAGAGAGCTCATTATCTTTAGCGTCACCGCGCGGATGGAAGGACCAAGTTTTTTTTTCAACAAAAATCTTTTATGTTAAGATAGCGTTATCTGGCGCAAATGAACCAACTTATATCTACTCGCGTTAAGTTTCTTGAATTCAATTTTACTTTTGTAACAACTTGTAAGTGTTTTCAACTGTGGTGTACGCTGTTCAAATTATTTACTGTTGCGAATTGGGATTACGGGTCGATGGGAATATTGGAATTGTGGACTGCTGGTGTATATTAGTTTATTTTTGGTTCAAGAAGGAAGTAACTTACTTCCGTTCTAGAAATATATCTTCCAGGCTTTTACTGCACAAGTCGAGAGGAGTTGGTTTATTATTATTAGTCTGTCTCAGAATCATTTCAAATATGAGTGACGTCAAACATGACAAAGGGAAAGATAATGGACAGCAACGTCATCCCGTCATCGCCATGAACAAGTTTTAGTAAAACAATACCTCAAGCGGAGTCAAAAAGGCTCTTGATCTGTGGTAGATGTTTACTAATCTAATATTTTGACTAGAAATTATCAGGACAATGTTTAGTACAGTACCTAAGTTCATCGACACATTGATGACGTCATTGTTATATCAGTCATTGAATACAGGCTGATATTGCTTTATACTTAGACAGCTATTCGGGGAATGTAATATCTCTGGTCGTTATTTAATAAACAGCGTTCAAATATTAAGTATTGGCTTTTCGTAGAAAGGCCTGATATTAAAATATTGAATAAAAATATTTACTTTATACACCGTATCTTTTTTGCTTTAACTTCGACATAGTGCTTGGTACACTAACAGAAACTATCCTGCAAATGCGTTTTTGTTAAATTCGAAAGATAAAAAATCTGCTTTTTCATAGAAAATAAATAAATATTGAGTTGATGACCATCATAAAAGGCACTTTTGAGTTAGGCAAAAGTTAGTGTCGACTATGATAGTGTTTGAATTATATCCATGACAGCTCATTAAAAGCAACATCAAACAAACATTATCTTTGACCTTCTTGTCGGAGGATATGTAAGTAAGTAATGTACCTTTTGTTTAAATATGAAATTGCTAGCTTTTGCCTGCGGCTTCGCTCGCCTGGATGTCGGAAATTATCCCACGAGAACGTGCTACCAGAATAAAAAGTATTCTACATGTTAATACAGTTTATAAACTATCTGTGTTCCAAATTCTATCCAAATCCGTTCAGTAGTTTTTGCGTGAAAGAGTAACAAACATCCATCCATCCATCCATCCATTCATCCATCCAGGATTCCTGAAATGATACTTTTTGCAGTCTGATCTCGTACTACAGAAAGATCTACCGGATATCGGATATATTGAACAACTCAAACAAAATTGAACCGAAAAATAAATACTTCATTCGTAACAGTAACAGGCACAAATAATTGATATAACTGAAAAAACTGCAACGGTTCGGCTTATCCCTGGCAGCTTAACCGGGACAAGCGAATTAAGCAGTGATTTATTTTTGTAAATAGAATGCGGATTATTTAAACGTGTATTTTTTAATTAAAAATCCGTTGTCGACGGAGTTATTTTATCCTCCTTGATTAAATTCCGTTAAACCGCGTTTGAGGGGTTAAAAGTATAACGTTTTGAGTTTAAATTTAGGGTTATCACTTTAAAACAGAGTGATTTTGGCTTTTAGTGTAACCTGATTTTTTTATAATATTTTTTTTTGTCATTTTCTGCCTATTTCCGAATTATCTTTGCTTTCTTTAGATATCGTAACATACCTAATTTTATTATCTACATGACATAACACATAATTTCACGCCTGTAATTCCCGAAGCGTTAGGTAGAGGTGTACCCTATAGAACACCCACATTTCGCTAGTTATGTTTAAGTCCCATATAATAGCGGGCGAGCCTATTCATATCAACCGGGCACAAATTCAGACTGCGGGCTGTTACTGGGAATTTTTTGATGGAAAAATCCTTTGCCCGACCCGACAATCGAACCCAAGACCTCATGCTCAACAGTAGCGTTTGCGACCACTAGACCGAGGAAGCAGACTAATATTATCTACTTAACACAAAAGCTATCTACAACGTGCCAACTAATAAAGATTATTTTGATAAATTACATAATAGACACAAAATCACCGGACAAGTGCGAGTTGAATTCGCGTGGAGAGGGTTCCGTACAATAAATATGTTACCCACCAAAGTCTTGGAAAAGTAGGTTGCCAAGACTTATATAACGCTTTCACTGTTAAAAAGTTATCAGATCTAATGTAGAGCCAAGCCCCCAGCTCTCGAAAGCTTAACTTTATAAACCTTACATCTTGCTCAAAATGTACGGCTTGGCCATTTCGCGGCCATCGCAGACACTCCTATGGGCTTATGGTAAGAAATTAAGTCACTGGCATTTAATGTTGTGTCATGCAATAGTTTAATGGAACGGCCAAGCTTTACATTGTGGTCAAAATGTAAGGTTTGTAGAGTTAAGCCTCATCGAGTTAAGGGCTTGGCTCTACATTACAGCTGATAACTTTTTAACAGTGAAAGCGTCATGTAAGTCTTGGCAACCTACTTTACATTAAATGTTTTTGTTGCGATTTCATTTCTTTTTGTAGGTTGCTCTCTTTCTTTTTATTTTAGCAGTGATATTGTACTGATATTTCACGGACATGACTTAAAATCATAACCCTTAGTTCTTGCATAGTCAGGTAAAAAGGTATTTCTTGCACGCCAGCAGTTACTTTCTTCACAACCAACGAAAAAGAGTTTCTTTTATTGCTAATCTAGCTTTCATAACAAATGGAAGTAGGTATACCGATTATCCGTTAGAAATACAGAATTGCACCTCCCTTTAAGGGACATAAAGGGTAAAAGTTACAAATTATTTTTTTTGTGTTATTTGTGTGCAAACCCTAGCCTGCATACCAAATTTCAGCTTTCTAGGACTTCGGAAAGTGCCCTGGTGGTTTTGATGAGCGAATGAGTGAGTCAGTCTGTGAAGAAATCGACGTGTTTTAGCTAACTACATTTTATCCTGATAATTTGAGCTCTCTAGCATTATCCAGGCTGGATCTATGAGGGTATGAAAATACGACGAAACGCTTCGAGAAAAGGTAGGTAGTGCCCTCCTTTTTTTTTAGGCCCGTGATGGCGGGTGTACTACCGTGCCTTATATCCCAAGAAAAAACTTTACATTTTAGTTGTTAAACATGCGTTCTCCCATACATTCCAACTGCAATTGTAAGTTTGTACGCACAATATTGAAAGATTTACCATGTTATTTTAAGGTCCTAGATTTCTTATAGGTTTTTCTGTAATCTATAGCCACTGAACTGTCCGAAATTACAAACTCACCGTTTCAGAATACCCTAAAATGTCCAAACGCACGACAGTCAGTAACTTTTTCAAAATTTTGGGTCAGAAATATTGGAGATAAGAGGGGGGATGGTAAATTTTCATACATTTCCTTAACTTCATAACTTTAAAACCGTTTATTTAAAAATTATACAAAAAATATATTTGAAACCTTCACAATAAGATCTTTCATTTGATATGTCACACCGTACAGTTTGCTAAAAAATAATTTTCTAGTTTTCCCCCAAAAGTGACCCCCATATTCAAAATTCATTTATTTACGTTAGACGCCCCGGTTTGGTTCACAGAAATTCATATGTGTACCAAAGGGGAACGCCCGAAAAATGCCTGAAATGGACAGAAACTACTAATAGTCCATAATTCTATTTAGAATTTATTATGTATAATGAAATAATTCTGAAGTTTGTTTATCTAGGGTAAAAATATAATGATTTTTAAAATATTTAACTTGATATCCGTATAGTTCATTCTTATTTTTTTATTGGAGGTTAGTGTTTATTTGACATGGGTAAGTGACATCCAGGCAAACAGGAATCATCAAGTAATCCTTAACGAACTATTTTATAGAATTAGTGCACAGTTATCTTTAATTTAATATAACTCGACCTATATGTAACCTAAATCTAATTAAAATAATATATACATGTCAATATTAATTAAAAATCAAATTATTTTCAAAATAAAAAGGTAACGTAGGCTGTATGAATAACATGTCTTTTGCCTTACTGACAGTTTGACATTACTGGTTTTAATTTTTTCGTTTGTATAGTTGACACAGAGTACCTTTTATATTACTTGATTCATGTTTTGCGGAATTACGGATTGCTTTTTATGATATTTCACAACGACTGGCTATTTATTAAGGATTTTGATTATACTTCTGCACACGGTACCCATTTATGAACACGGACTTACATTGGATACGCCTAAATGACGACTTGGCTTTTTGACGACGGACCGGAACCTGCTGTAGATACAACGCTGCTGTTGTTTTGGACTTGTGCCCAGTGTACATTTAAACAAATGGATCTATCTTAATTGCTATCTCGATATTGCAAAGATGAGATGTATTCTCTTATCAGTGCAAAATGATGAAGTACGTTATTTAATACAGGCATGGATAACACCACAAGCTGTAAGTATAGAGATTCCTCAAATGAGAAAAAGAAAGAAGTTCCTCAAATGAGATCCATCACCTTGTTACCTAATTATGGAAGAGCAGTCGACATTCGAAAGTCATTGTTTCTATCCAGGACGTAATATGAGAGACAGACATGTAGTACCTCTTTCATTAAAGGTGTGGCTCTTCAAGGACTGTATTATCATTATGTACCAAAGAATTCACAAATATGTAGTCATCATTTAAACGGCGAACCATTGGTATTAACATGGGCCCAGTACTAATCCAATATCTATCCTCCTGCATTTCTTGATGATATTTTTTTAATGATTAATGAATAATTTAAATGCTTTTTTGTTGTGTAATTATTGCATATTAATCCTTGACCTTGACATAACCTATTTTGTACAAAAATGTTTGGAACTGGCTTCTACCTAGTTTTTTGATAATTATTGAAATTGCATTGGATTTCCTACGATTTGTAGTGCAATTTGGCTTTTATTTCATTGTTGTTCATTTTAGGCATTTCTTTGTATGGGTGATGGGCATTGCCCTTTCAACTTAATCAGTCTAGTAGATTTGGAGCAAATTGGCTGTGACAGACGGACAGACAGATAGACACACGATTGATCCTATCCCCGTGAGCGTGGCGGGGCAACATGACCCTACTGCGATAGCAAACTTATTTGTGAAACATTTTAAAGTTGAATCTCCTCTTGGCTCCGCATCGCAGGTGATCGATGCTGAGGATTGTCTGAAGGATATAAATGTCAGGTTCTCAGCAAAAGATGTTGCTATTGTTATTAAAAGTATGGTTAGGGGCAAGTCACCAGGGCATGACTACCTCAGCATCGAACACCTGCAGCATGCAGGAGTTCACCTACCTAGGGTACTGGCCATGTTCTTCTCACTCTGTCTGAGCCACGCTCATCTGCCCAGTGACCTAATGAAAACTGTGGTTGTACCTATTGTGAAGGATAAGACTGGGGACACATCAGATCTCTCGAACTATAGGCCCATATCCCTTGCTACTGTCATTGCCAAGGTGCTGGATGGTTTGCTTGATAGGCATATGGCGACCCGCATCGAACTGCATGATGCGCAGTTTGGGTTCAGACCTGGTCTCTCCACAGAAAGTGCCATACTGTCTCTCAAGCATACTGTCCAGTATTATACGTCTAGGAAAACGCCTGTTAATGCGTGTTTCCTAGACCTTTCCAAAGCGTTTGATCTGGTGTCGTACGAGTTGCTGTGGCAGAAACTATTGACTGATACTTCAGTGGATAGAGAAGTTATATCAATTCTACGGTTTTGGTATAACAATCAGATAAATTTTGTAAGGTGGACAGGCTCGTTATCGGATGTGTATAGGCTGGAGTGCGGGGTGAGTCAGAACGGCCTGACCTCCCCTCGCCTCTTCAGTCTGTACATAAACCGGTTGATCGTCGAGCTCAGCAACACCTATCAGGGTTGTTATGTGGACGGAGTATGCGTCAACAATATTAGTTATGCTGATGATATGGTGTTGCTGAGCCCTTCGATTAACGCAATGATAAGCCTGCTTACGATATGTGAGAGGTACGTGGAGACTCATGGGCTCAGGTACAATGTTAAGAAGAGTGAGGTACTAGTCTTCAAGGCGGGCACTAAAACTTACCCTATTGAACCACCCTTGAAACTTTGTGGAAGCTCCTTAACTCAAGTCACTTCTTTCAAGTATCTGGGCCACTGGGTTTCCGAAGACCTAAAGGACAGTCTGGATATTGAGCGTGAGCGCAGGGCGTTGGCTGTCCGCTGCAATATGTTGGCACGCAGATTTGCAAAATGCACGACTGACGTAAAGGCTACACTATTTACAGCGTACTGTCAGTCCTTCTATACATGCAGTCTGTGGGTCAATTACACGCAGAGGGCATACAGCGCCCTGCGCGTACAATACAATAATGCTTTCAGGGTGTTGGTGGGGTTGCCGCGCTACTGCAGTGCTTCCGGCATGTTCGCAGAGGCGAGAATAGATGGCTTTCACGCCATCATGCGCAAGCGTTGCGCTTCCATAATGCGCAGGGTACGCGCCAGCCCCAACAGCATCCTGAAAACTATAGCTGATAGGTGGGACAGCCCCATACTGGGACATTGGATACGCCTACATGCCACTGTGGCGTATAATTAATGAATAGTTGTGTTGTTTTTCTGGTAGATGTAAGTACTAACACTAGTCTCTAAGTCGTGTGTATACTAACCAAATGGACTATATTTATGGGTCCGAAATAAAAGATTTTATTTGTTATTTATAAGGGTTCCGTTTTTACATTACGACGTACGGAACTCTAAAAACGGCGAATTATGTACCTAGCTACAATTAACTTAATGGTAGCTCAAACTAACTTAAATTCTATTACACAAAAATAGTTTTACATAAATTAGTGCTAATAGACTAGAGAATCTAAACTATTATTTTACTTAGTATGTAAAATTAAAACCTTCGTATAATTCCGGGTCCGTGGGTGTCTAACTCTATCTATTCACGGACGCGAGACATCGACCTTCCACGAACCACCTCTACTATTGGTTTTACAGTTCTCCTGAACTTAAGTTACTGTGTAAGTGTTAATTTGAAGGCAAGCTGAGGGCCTGGACAAGTGGCAATCGCTTTCCAAGTGTTTCGTATTTTCACAACGACTTTCAACGGGATTGACTTAAGATTTTCGGTAGCTTGTGTCAGTCTCATACAAGTTTGACCTTGCTTTCCTCGTTATCGCTTACAGAATATCGCTTTTTCTAGGCCCTCAAGTCTTTATAAAGTGTAGAAATAGCAGAAGATAGTTTCTTGAAGTAGTTCGTTACAGATTAAACTTAATTGTTTGAAAACAATTAAGATTACATTTTTAATTAACAATTAAAACAAAACAACTACAATCCAAATCACAATATATTTTATCCGACTAGTCTTTAGACCAGATTTTGCGTTAGGCTAAGAAAATAGTAGCAATAGTAGCAATAGTAGTAATAGTAGTAGTAGTAGTAGTAGTAGTATATAAGAGTAGGGTAGCTTGAAGCAAAAAAATTGCGTGGTGGTTTCAAAACGTTATTGGCTAAACCGCGTAAACCATGAGGGATCTGTCAGACTCTTACTGACTAAATGCCACCCTGGAGTTCCCTTCATACATTTGGACTGAGCATCATGGGAACTTGTGCGCCAAGTGTCCGTGTATCCGTGTAGTATCCGTGTTGCGTGCCGGCCTACCTTTGCAGGCCACCTCAAGACCGCGGGGGGAGCTAGGTGTAAGACTCCCCCTGTGACGTCCAATAGGGGCGCGTGTGGAATACTACGTTCCGCCACCTCAGGTCCTGCTGGATGGGAGGTGGCGGACGTCCCCGAGTTCGCTGTCCCTCAGTATCTGTTTCCGGGGGATGAAAGGAGCGTTGTCCACCCTCCGCAAACGCCCAGTCCGCCTTCTGCGGGTTGGGAGAGTAGTCTCTATTTCTCTCTCCCTTTCCACAGCCTCCTTCTGCGAAATGACGGTTTGACAGGAGGTGATGACCGGATCCCACGCATCGGCGCTCCCAACCATCGAACGAGCGACGGCCGGCA
This sequence comes from Dryobotodes eremita, assembly GCA_917490735.1. Taxonomy (NCBI): domain Eukaryota; kingdom Metazoa; phylum Arthropoda; class Insecta; order Lepidoptera; family Noctuidae; genus Dryobotodes; species Dryobotodes eremita. The sequence continues at coordinate 3,598,978 of OU823245.1, forward strand.
GCGATACGTTGACTCCAACTTTTGATACGAGGGCACGGCGCAGTTCCTCCCATGCGGCAAACTCTGCTAGTGTATGCCGCGCCGTTTCCTCCCAGCAGTGGCTGCAGTGGTGAAACCGAGCGTTTGGCTCCCTGTTTATACGACACAGGTACTACCCGAAACAGTCATGCTCCGAGAGCACCTGCGTCACTCGAAATTACAGGAAGCTGTGCCTCTTCCCGAACCATTCATCGAGCACTGTTCGGATCACCTCGACAGTAGCGGTGCGCCGGTGGTAGGTATCATTCCGTTACCAGGACTTCGCGGACCTGTGACCAACGAAGCTCGATCTCTCGCTGCACCGGACCACTGCTGCGAGACTGCAGCTGTCGCCAGCAACGCTGCCTCCCTGTGCGTGCTCCTTCGGACCGTGACCAGCGTGTCGTCCATGTAACATGTCAGGTCTAATCCAGGTTGGAGCTCGCCCCTCAGCACCCAGTCTTAACCGATGTTCCAAAGGTGTTAGCCCACAACCGAGCCCTGTGGAACACCGCACGACATCTCGTGCCGGCGCCTGCCATCGCGTCTTCTGTAGGTGACACACCTATCCGCCAAATATGCCCCAACAATGTGACGGAGGTAGGGGGCCACCCTATGGTACTGCAGCGCTTCCCGAATACAACTCCAGGGCGCCATTCAATGCATGGGAGATTTCCATGGACACCACCAGCATCACCCCACCTCGGGGCACTGCTTCCTACGCCAGGACTCTCACCTGCATTATTGCGTCGACAGTGGAGGCCCCATGCCGAAAGCCGAACTGGCTATCGTCCAGATCCGGCCCCTCTCTGTAGAAGTGGCTGACGAAGCGGGCTGCAATTATCCGCTCGAAAAGCTTACCCAACTAGTAGTCTAGCAGTACTATGGGCCGGTATGCGGACGGCGATCCTGCTGGGCGCCCCACCTTCCTGAGCAAGACCAGACGACCTGTTTTCCACTCAGCAGGGAACTGACCCTGCTCAAGGCAAGCTGAGTACAAGAGTCCTCTCAGCTGGGGCTCTAGCTCTTTCTGAGCGAGGACAAGCGTACAGCCGGGAACTCAATTGGGCCCCGGAGCAACGGTTTTGGGTCGGAGCCGCGTTAAGGACGCCAAAACAAATGTATCGAAGACCTGACAACGTCTCCACCTTAACGGCAACTCACCAGTCACGGACACGGCCCGCAATAGCGGAGCTAGCGAACGTCACGTCAACTATAGACCTACCCCGCTACCGCACCCACGTTTAGACTGAGCCCCGATTAAGGACAGTCGGGCCGGTCGTGACCGCCCACTCCTCCAACACCTCGCCCTTAGGATTGGTGACCGAAGATCCCCACGCCGCAGACTTGGCATTGAAATCCCCGAGAACTGCACCGAGCGAGGATGGAACCAGCCCACGACGGCACCCAATTCGACAAGGAACCCCTCGAAGTCAGCGAGACTCTTGTTGGACGAGAAGTATGCCCCAGTCATGACAATTCCCTCCGCGAGGGCGGCCACAGAGCCGTGTCCTTGGGAGGGACTGACAAGAGTCCCGCCAATGATGGCCACTAAATCGTATAGGTTCCCTACCAAGTTATCTATCGCGGGGGGGGGGGACAAAATACGGCATTTTCTCGGCATCTTCTCCTTCCCTGGGTTGGGATTCAGCTGCTAGGTTGCCAGGCTGTAGGAGAGGCACAGGTCCTCCGACAGCCCTAGTCCTCCTGCCATCTTTTTGGGTGCCTTGCAGGCTTTCCCACCAAGTCTGTGCTCCATACGCTTTCCTGCAGCTGCGCAAAGACTGCAGTTTGGAAACAATAACAAAAATCACTGCGATCGACTTGTGCAGTGAATTGTGCCCGGAAATGCCCCTTTTCTAGGTACCTGAAGCACTGCACAGCCCTTGTTGCCAGGAATTTAACCCTGGCAGACACCCATCCCACCAGCAACCGTCTGCCGTCTGCAACCCTGTTTACAGCCGCTACCGGGCACCGCACCCAAACCGTGCTCAGCCCGGCCGCACCGTCGCGGATTTCTTCCACCTGCACGTTCGTGGGCGGACTTTCGCTGTTTTGAGCCATGGCCGCCACTACTTCCTCCGGGGTCACGGAGTCGTCCAACCCATCCATTTTAGTGGGCCTGGACACTCGGACATCCTCGGGTTTGAGGTACATTACGAAGTTTGGCGGCCAGAAAGTCCGCCCTCTCTTGCCTTGCAGCACCTGACACCACAAACACCTTCGCACCCATTGCTGCCGTTCTAAAAACAAAGCCAGCCGGGGTGCCAAATTCACTAAAGTTCAGTTTCTCCTTTATCTCCACCAGGACCGACTTACAGGTCACTCACATGTTTAAGGCATCGCGCTGCAGTGTAAGGCAATGACTACAGCCTCGCAGCGTGGGGTCATGACCTTGAGCGGCCTCGTGGTCTCCTCCAGAGCCGAGCCCTTGGAGGGTGCCGGCAGTACCGCATTCATCTTGCGACCCATTTAACCACCGTCGTCCAGGCCTCCTGGGTGGGAGGCACGATTGCCAGAAGCGCGGTAGGGTGGGAAAGGAGCGCAGACGCACCCGCCGCAGATTTTTTGGGCCCCTACGTGGACTTTTCGGCCCCCTCCACAAGTTTATTGGCCACCTGCACGGACTTCATCCTTGCGGACTTCTCCTTCCCCCCCTCTATCTGCCGCAAGTGGCGGCCAAATGATTTCGGCCGAGGGAAATCGTGTCTCCATGGTCTCCAGTCGGGCATTCACCATGTCCCCACACTGAACGCTGGGGCTGATGAAGGCGGGGCAGGAGGGCCCGTTGGTCGCGAGAGCTGCCTGCCGCTGCCAGTCATTCCTCGGAGCAGCAAACTACTACTTGGGGTCCTGCAGCTCGGAACGGAGACGGCTATTCTCCCTCCACAATTTCTCCGTCTCCTCCAAGGTCGTGTGATCAAGGAGAATCTCCACCGCCTCCCTGATCCCTTCTATCACCTCTTTAAGGGCGCGCGTGAATGGGCCCTTCAAGTTGCCGAACCTGGTAGCAACCTTGAGGACAACATCCACGCCGTCCAAAACCTGGCGGTTAAGAGCCTCTGTCGTTAAGCTCTCTCTTGTAGCCGCCTGGGCAGACCACCGCTCCCGGGCCTGACGGGATATTCAGGCGACCTCGTCAGCCGACACCGCTCTACTCTGAGCACGCTTCGCCAGGTAGCGGTAAGTATTAACAAATAACAACCAACTAAAAATTAAAGATAAGTCACACTTTGCAATCCCCTCATACTTTAAAAACTCACTTTCTGACTTACTACCCCCTGGTAGTTCCCCTAGGGCTCGGTAACTAAGTGGTCCTTTACGCACGAAGTGACACAATTAGGGTCAGTGTTCGTAACTCGGGTCGCGTAATGAGTCCTGTCCCTGATACACGGGGATCACTTGAATTTGTAACTGACCGCGGACGGAAGGACCAGAATAAAGTTCGTGGAACGACATCTGTTGATAAAACACTAAGGGCCTATTAATTGTTAGGTCCTAAGCCAAACTTGATTTTCATGACTAAAATACTATTGTTTTAACTCCAAACATTTTGATACCCTGTCAGAAGCACCTGTCATACAAATGAATAAATAAATTAACTTCTAATAACATTAGATATAGGTTAACGAAAACGTTAAATTCTAAAGTTTCCTGTCTACTACTACTTTGTTGTGCACTAAAGGGTTTATAATGATCTCAATAAATTTTAAGTTACCACCTAAGTACACATGTGTCATGCAATAAATGATTGAGTATTGAGTTTTGACTACCTCTGGTCTATTTATCTCAAACTGATGATTCAATCGCATTACATAAATAGTCATGGCATATTTATAGGAGTCTCTCTCTGTGAAAGTAGCTGTGTAGCTTAAACCTTCAAAGCCTCGAAGCTTGCACACCTTTTAAAAAGCTGCATATTTATAAGAAAATTACAACCGGCCATTAAAAAAAAAGCTGCAATTTTTGAAACTTTCAAATAAAGAACGTCACAGCACTAACCTCTTCACTCGACCTCTTCTGTCCATTGCTGATGACGTAATAACTATCGTGAAGTGCATAAATAAAGGAACCTCGTCTTTACGGCCATCCAGTGTGCAGTCGCCATTATGCCGTCCGGTGGAGATAAATATTCATGTCGCACTTTATAGCCGCCTTTATTAGGTTTCCGTGTTGTTAGGTTTAAGTCCATATATTGTGGTTGTCATTATTGGTGATATTTTACTGTGGCATCTCTCTAAAAACTTGAGGTAAGGTATGATGTAACAAACTGCAAGTCTTTTTAAAGTAAATGAGATACATTTATTGATAAATCTATCCATCTATAGGAAATGTATCGCAAAGCGTTATGCACTTGCTAACCAGGTATTTCAAATAGATTCAGAAAAGGTTCCGATTATAGGTTAAAATACTGGGAAGTTTATGTAACAATGCTCAAAACCTTTAAGCACAATAAATCATTTTTAGTCCAGATTCAGTTACTTTTTACCACGGATATCGAGGGATATGGCTTGGAGGTGTGGCACATGTCGCCTCCATTCGGTCAAACTGACCTTAAATACGCGCGACTGCAGTGAGCACCGTCTAGTCATATGTTTGCATCGGAACGTGTAGTATGATTTCGTATTTTTACGAAATGCCGAATTGTTCCGTCCTTATTTGCAAAAATAGCACAATTACAACAAACCTTAGTACAAGTGGCTTGTCTTACCACCGGTATCTAAAAAATCACTGCATTAATTGTAATATTTAAGTATTTTACAAATTATCTAGTTGTGAAATATTTTTGACATGCGACAGCCTAGTGACTGACGCATGTCAAAACGATGCATTAGTGTTGCGCAACGCTAAGATATGGATATCGATAATTGTTAGTTGGTCTAATAAGAAATTCTATTAAGAATCTTAAACAAGAATTAAAACATTTTATTTCAGTTTCCCGAAAGATCCAGAAATTAAACATAAATGTGTAGATGCAAATGCAGGGAAAATAATTGGTTTCCCTCAAATAAATTTCAAGTGACTTCAAAGTTCATAAAGTCGTTCCTAGTCCCAAAAGCTCTTAGACACTTTGTTGATACAAATATTTTCTCATCAACTGATTTTCACCAGCTTGAGCAAGACCCGATGGATAATAATATTATCCAAGTGACAAAATGTGTGATGGAATAACATATTGATATTTGCTTACATTTTTTGGTTAAGAATGTAACACCTAAATTATGAAAGCGTCAGATAATAATGTTCAATAAGTACCAATTTGAATTGTTGTTTTATGTGCGACTAGCTTTTGCCCGCGGCTTCGCTCGGGTTAATTTAGACTGACTATCAATTCGGGTTATAATTCAATCATGATCGGAAGACTCGTGGCGCCATCTATTATCATAAGAACGTTATTGTTGTTTTCCTCGGGAACAGTACTTTTTTCCGGATGAAAGGTACCCTATGTCCGTTTCTGTACACCTGACAACGTATATGCAAAATTTCAGGATAATCGGTTCAGTGATTTAGGCGTGAAAAGGTAACAAACAAACAAACAAACTTACTTTCGCATTTATAATATTAGTTAGGAAGTTAGGAAGTTAGGATAGTTAGGATAGGATAGGATAGTTAGGAAGTTAGGATAGTTGAACAGTTTTAATTTTAAGTAAGGGAGAAACTGAAGAAACTGATATACTTAAATGTTATTTGCAAACGAAAATATTATATTTTTACTTGATTTGTTGTTATTGGTGTTTTAATATTCCACATCGAAAAGCAGAAAAAATTAACGATACAAAATACGTCCAAAAAACACCTCTTTTTGCAGTCGCTTTTCATCGATATTTTTATCGATCAAATATTTATACCAACCCCTCTTCCCTAGTTGATGCTAGAGTTGCATGTGTGCATTCAGTGACTGTATCTATACTTTCTAGTGCCCGCCCCTTTTGACCATATGTGCAATAAAATAGCACAAAAGTGTTACGCATATTTTCTTGTTTGCGTGCGAAAAAAGCATCATGTGTGCCGTATCTATTTCTTTTGTTTATGTGTGAGTTTCAGGAGTGGGGAAAAGGTGGCGACACTTAAACTTGAGCAAATATAGATTGTAGGCATATCTCTCGGATATCTATGCTTTTTACTAACCCGACAATAGATTTTTAAACACAATGCACCAAGTAAACCCTAAAATCCTATCCTTCCATTTTCAAATTAATCAAAATCCTTTTGTTACCATCAATACTGGTAGGTTTACAACTAAAATCCGTCTGTCAATTAGTCTGAGTGAACTCAAAGAGTATCACAAAAGAGGTTTGTTGAAAACTTTTTTTAAAAAGAAATGTAAAAAGTTCGCTCATTATAACAGGTTTAAGGGCGGCCATTGAAAGGGGGGAACGGCTGTAGTCCGAACTCTTCTGATTTACGAATGTTGAAGACAGATGTTTGTAAAGCCTATAAATATTCGCCCTTTCAAAATAATGGTCACAAGAAAATTTTACAGCTTTTTTTCTTGTTCTAAGAGATTGTAAAAAAGAGTTATTTAAATGAGGTGAAATCATCACATTCCTTTCATTATTTAAAATTGGAAAGTCACGTCATTTACCGACCTGTTCCACCGAACATTTTGTGTTCGTTAGGATTAACTCAAGCGTCACGTTACTGGCGATATGGCTATTGGAAAAGGTAATGAACACATGACTTTCACAAACTTTTGAGCTGGAATAAGAGCTATCGTAACTAAACATAAAATTGTTTTAAAAACGTTCTTGATTTATGAAAATATTGTTTCAAATGCACACAATTATTTCCACTTACTCACACGTATTTGGCGATATTATTCTTCTATTGTTTATTATACCTATGCATATTAATGGATAGGTACCTATACTCATTACACGGAACATTCTTTAATCACACAGGAAAAAGAATAAAAAAGAAAACTATAAAACAGTTGGACCATTAGATCTTGTAAACTAATCCTTAAAATATCTCCAGCCAATAAGTCAAGCTTCCATTGTAAATCTAAACACTTAGCCGGGTAAGTCTTGGGTACTGTCCGCCATGATGCCACCCCGCCAGCCGTCAGGAGCATGCCCACTAATCCCCACTCACTATCTCAGTCTAGAAAAATAAGTTTAATTCCTTGATTAAAGCGACACATTCGTCTGATGTTAGACCAGTGTGCTAGAATGTTTTAACTGCAAATAAAAATTTCAGAATTCCTTATTTTAGCGAAATACGGAACAAGCGACCTTTTGCATTTGCAAGTCTTAATTTTTTTTTACTGTATTAATCGATATTATTATACAAGGTGGCAGGGACATCGACACACAAATTGAAACCATGAATTCAGCACATGATTAGACTAGCGTGGAAAATTATTATCGAATATCAAGAAAAAAAAAAAAATACGCAATCTTACCTACACAATAATATGATAATAATTATCTAATCTAAATCTAAAATCTACTGTTTCATAGAAAAGTGCAATACCTACGCGGTGGTGAAAACGTATGGAACAGCAATTAATTTTTTCAAATATCCGTCCAAAAGTTTCAACGCAGGGGTTTCAAAACATGTACTGAATCCATGTGAACAGGTTGTGCGTCGATGTCCCTGCCACCCTGTATAACGAGGCTTTAAAATTAAGTAAATTTGCGTCTACTTAACCATAATTTTTTTGACGTTTATACGTGTCTTAACTTTAAGCAACGTTTATAAATAAACCCTTAAGTTACCACTGTAATGTTTGTTGTTTTTCGTACTGAAACCACATTAATTGTTCTTATCTGAATTGGATTTTATAACCTCTGTTAATTAAAACAGTATAATGTGAAAATTTATATTGTGTTCTTTAAAATAGCAAAATCCTGTATTCTCGAAATTAGCTATTTTACTTTTCAGATTGCTTATTTTTACTTTTCATGTTAAATTAAACATTTAAACAAAATAATAATTGCTATATAAATCCAATAATGTTTTCTTCATATAATATGTTATATTTTCTTATGCTATCAAAAATAAATTGTTCAAGTACAAGGACCGCACCGCATCCATTCTTTACTTCCATCTGGTCCTTCGGTCCGAGTCAACAGTTAAATACCCGGAGTTTCACATGAAGTTAATATATTTGCTGCTCTCGGTACAGCCCGCTCTGGCTAATAGATTAGTTTGGACTATGAGATCAAACTCGCTAAATTATAAGGACTCGTTAGTGTAAATGCGGACCCAAGCAATGTTCTGTAGCTAGTAAGAGTTAGGCGTATGTGTCTTTGTTGCTATTTGGCAAAATGCTTTGCACCAGGTCCAGTTGTCCTTCACTTACTTCCTTTAAACACCACTCACCACACTTTGGAATCACCACTTTCCCAGAGCAGCTTGACTGTAACTGGAAAATAATTAAATTCAGAAAATAGAAGAAAAAAAAGAAGCGAGTTGGCGTCAAATGTGATATAATCTACTTAATGAAAATCATAAATTCTTTCATTAATCCACTGTCAGAGAACGCACAGCCTAAACTGCTGTGTTAGAAGCATGAAAGGCACAAGAGTTCCTTATATTTATTACAATGAAAGCGACCACTAAGGAAGGGTGTTTAAAAATTCATCTCTTATGGGGGTTAAATAGCCGATGTGAAATCATATCGCGGACATTGCTTGGTTCAGTATAATAAGATAATTTTACCGCTCGTACACTATTTTGTTGACACTAAAAACTGTAAAATAAAATTATTTCACTATTATAGTCCAAAAAGCCTCGTACTCAAATTTATTAATCTATAAAATGTTTAAGATCGTCTTTATGAGAGCATTTAGGTCGTTTCTTATATCCGCCCACCCCTCCCCTAATGATTGAGAGACGAAATATTTTACAAAAAACTTAGCTTGATGACACCGCTGAAATCACATATTCATAATTAGGTGCGCGCGCGCGCGCAATTTCTGGAACTTTTATATCCACCATAATGTAGGGCTCCTAATACTGCAACCTATTAACTGTGAGTGAACATTATTCGTGAGTGGAGTGCAGTGATCTCGTGCCGAAGAAAACACCGACTAATGAAGCCACGTGGAGCCAGCTCGCTAAACAGCCCACACCAGTATTCCAGGTCAGGCCTTACTCCCTTCCTCAGCGGCGAATGCTCTCTTCGAACGCGTCACGTAAGTAGTAATGAACCCGCGCACAATACCTAAAATCATTGCAAACATCATAGCACCAAATAATTAACCCTCCACTATTCAACCACCCAGATCACCTACTCGTGTAGTATAGTGTATAGGTAGATTGGTGGATGTAATAGTAACAAAAACTTGTCAATTACATGGAATGTTAACACTGACCAGGGGGCGTGGCGTACGTGACGTATGCGGTGATTAGCGCCAACTGCGCTGGTCACTGAGATATGGCACTATTCGAAGCTTTTTGTGAGCGCTGTAGCTGATGGTAGGCTACGTGGAGAGGGTGCTTTATTGTAATCATTTACCTACATATTATCTTATTTTCTAGTTTGAGGTGGTGAGGGTGTATTTAAAATATGTAAGCGTTCAAACACGGAATTTAGTGTAAGTAATTGGGTCTCAAATGAAGAAGAGAGTACGGGCGCTAAAGTTTGGTGTCCTGACGTTGAAGTTTTTGGCCAGATTTTGCGGTTTAGTTCTGTTAGTTAAGAATCTAAGTTCAGACTGTGCTCTCCTCCATAAAATACGGAATGAAAATTCGTTCCAAAATTTACACACTCCAATACCAACGAGGGCTATCGCGGTTGAATTCGCCGCTAGAGGCGCTTGTGTAGAGTAAGGTCTAGGCTATCGCTTAAAACCAGCGCTGGGGCTCTGTCTCGCATAGGGTCGTAGCATTATGCTGAGCGATTGCCGTTTTGCGTGAATGTGACGCATATTTTCCCCCAACTCATTCTTTTTTGTGTTTGTGTGTTTTTTCTTTGCGTCATGTTTACCGCAAATAAATGTATTTTCTTTCTTTTCTTTCAAAACTGGTGAGCACAAAAACGATAGCCCCCATTACTCACTGATACCTTTAAAATCCACGGTTTCCAGCAACACTCAAATCCATTTCGCAGTCTGCATACAATAGCAGCCTGCAACCAAATCCGAAACAAAATCTGAAAATACAACAACACACCAGCATATAAAATACTCGCTACACATTTTTACCAGAAATGATCACAGTGTTACATGCAGCACATCCTATACCTACCTACACCTAGGTATGAATGTAGCACTAGCGGTAGGAACAGAACAATTTGGCTTGGAACACCTGGTGAAATAAATTTTCTGGTATGCGCACATACGGGGCATCCTCCCTTATATTTTTGGACGTACCGTGTTACGAACAAAATATAAAATCTATTTGTGTGCACGCTTTAATTACGTGTATTTGATTGAAAACTGTTTGATATGTTTCTGAATGTTTTTAATGAAATCAATTGGACGTGAATTTTTGATCTAGTTCATAAAATATTGTGACATTATGTAATTATGTTTTTTGAAATGAAAACTAAATGCAAACGGCTCTCTCCTGATTTAACATGCGAAGGAGATCATCATTCCCCTACCCTTATCCCTATTTATTGGGGGTCGGCGCAACATATCTTTTTCTTCCACACTTCTCTATTAGTCGTCCTCTTGGTAGACCCCCTTTCTAACCATATCATCATTCACACAGTCCATCCATCGTTCCTTTGGTCTTCCCCTACTCTAATAGCCATCGACATTCATACTCAAAACATGAGAAGGAGATAAAAATTGATAATTTAAGGGACAAAAACACTCCAAAGGGAAAAGTACTTATTTTGTTCAAAAAGATAAAATATCCATCTAATACTTTCCTCCGGTGATTGACCTTTCCCCTTCCTACCTTTCACTACACATCAAAAATATGGAATAGACGGAAAAATAATTTCTTTTACGCATTCCTTATTGACACCCTTTTAGCCCTTTAACGGTCGAACGAACTCCCTGGAGTCGGCTCAAGGACGACTATTGTTATCATAAATGTATGGAAATATTCCTCGGTATTGTTCCTCAGTTCATGGATGACTGGAGACTGTTCAAGATGTATATAGGAATATTATAACAGTGAGGAATATGATACGCTTTGTTGTGATTTCCTAGTATCTACAGTGCTTCCAGGTTAGGTAATACTGGTGTAGGTGTTTTTCTGGTAGCTCAAATAATCGGTGGACATATTAGACAAAATATGACAAAGGATAAATCAACACAAAACATTTCTTACAGATTGTCAAACTCATGTAAACTGCTGTGATTGGCTGACTGAAATAACGAAAGCCTACCAAGACAAACGTTTACTAAATTTTCCAATGATGGTATAAAGGCCTTCCAAAAACCGATTTTAAGGCAAGTCTTAATGAAATGTTGAATGCTTGTGCAGACAAGGAGTAAAAAAGTTTCACCTATATATATTCACAGTATTCACAGACTGACCGAACATATCGATTGACCCACGTGGGTGCCATTAAGCAGGAATTGTTTTTTCATTTCTCATACACGGAAAGTAGTGTTTGTTTGATCCGAGTAGCGGGTGGAAGACGCTGCTCCCCGTCTTAGGGCGGGAAAAACTCATAGTAATTGCTTCCCTCTCTAGGGCGGGAATGAATTTTAAAAATAGAACTAAATTTGTTTAGGTAGTCGACTACGAAAGTTTTTATATAATTAAGTAAAATATCGATTAAAAGAAATGCCGGGGGCTTTAAGAGTGTATAAACAGCCAGTGTGAATTAAAAAAATACCTATTAACGGGGATGCGCTAAGGTAGCCCGCAAAATTCAAATTTTCTTGCGTTTTTTGCAATTTGCAGTGATAAAAACATAACTGACACAGCTGCAATTTGCAAAAAACCAAAGAATATTTGAATTTGGCGGGCTACAACTGTGGATCCACCTTAAGCGGGACGGCCTACGGCGGTGACGCGGTGTGTTCCATATTTAAAATTTAAAAAAGACTATATATTTTGGCGGGATACTAACTGTACACTTTCCTAACTTTGTTTTCTTCGTACTAAAGAAACTAAACGTGACATTGACTGAATGCACAGAGTGCGAAGCCACAAGAAAAAAAAAACTATGCTGTACCGAAATTCAAAATATCAGTTTTAGAGACTAATATTTGATTAAAAATGAGTCTCATGCATTAATTATTAATAGACATTTTAGAAAAACTATATACTGTTTTTACTTTCCTTAAATTCGAAATGAAAAGTAGAGTGTTTAACACGGGTGAAAGTCATCAATTCCTACTCGGACTATAGCCGCCCTCGCTACGCTCGGGCGTCTAAATACCTCGTATGGGAATTGATTCCTTTCGACCCTTGTATAACAATCTACTATTTATGTATTTCACTGCTTACTGTATTAAAGAAAATCGTAATCCTATCGCACATTTTTTACGTGTAAATCATATACCCCGCGTTAAAATTCGATATTTTCGCACGGTGGGTAATGACGCAGAATATTTTTATCTGTTGTGCATTAATAATAGCGCGGCTCACTTGGCGCACAATCACCAAATATATAAGCACAGAAGGTCGGCTCCAAACAACGAGCGACAACGTACGCACACAGACGCGCTTCACGTACAGCGAGAGCAAGCGCACTCGCGAGCCACTGGCATTCGTTTGAGATAGTTTGAGATCGAAGTACGTACCTACATGTCTATTCCAAAAGTATCTGATTACGGTGTAAACGGACCCTGTTCATGTTATTCATACGCAATCACTCATTAAAGGGAATTAGTAACACATCGTCATCATCATACATTTGTATTTAGAAGGTTTCAACTTTATGACCCACCACTTTTTCCAACAATTATTGTTTGGATAACATAAAATTGTAATTGATGAAAATTTATGTTATACAATTTATCTCAATTGTGAAATGAAAAACATCACTAAGGAGAATTAAAATTAGAATTTCGGGTTTAATTATTCACAAGTTACATTTATTATCCACAAGTACGTTTCCTGATCATTTATTATATTTACATTTTTATCAGATACTTTTGCACAGACCATTATAGAAAGAAACAAGAAAGGAAATATTTGAGCATGCGCCTGTTTTCGCTAGTTGTATGTCGACCTCCTGTACTTCTTTGTTTCGTGGCACAATGTTACAATCGTGAGCAGCCAAGATCAAAAGGTTAGCAGAATTGAGCGTAAATAAGTAATTTGTACAGTCAGACACATTGGGCATTACGTGCTCGTCAATTATGGTGACGTGAGGATAAATTGAATGGTAAATCGCGTGAGATGAAGTCTGAAAGTAACTTGAATTCTAAGTCAATTTGGTAACTGAGAAGCTCAATTTGATTAACGAATACTGATTCTAAATATTAAAACGAGTAAGCGATATGGTTATAATATATGCTGAGTCTCATGAGGTTAGAGTAATCACTTAGAGAAATATGGTCGATTCGATTGGGTAGAGTAGGGCACATCATACAACTCATCATCAGACTTATTTTGCACAATCAGTTGGTTCTACTTAAAATTCCCTGTTCAATCAAAAGGTTGTACAGATCCTTCCTTCTTCTTTCAAAGTCCATTTTATAATGAACCTATTACTATGAATTTGTTCCAGCTTAAAAGATTTACATTTCCCTACAATATTTCCCTACATATTCGAGTGTTGTATCTTGTAGTATCTTGTTACTTCCAATAGTAACATTTTCCAGTGAATACGTTCTGAAATCCGCTGAAATACAGTTAAACGGCCCTCTGTGCTCGTCTCATGACACTAAGGCTGTGGACACAACGGTTAATGGTTTTCACAGTAGTTTGTGAATGGGTTTTGATGAGTATGTGGGCTTAATTTCTCGGAACTGTTTGTAGTAGTTGACAGAGGACTGAACGCTTTGAGTAGTGGTTTCTCCTAAACCAGTGGTTCCCAACCAGTGGTCCGTGGACCACCAGTTGTCCGTAAGAGCTAAAATATGTTCCGCGCAAGATTTCAAACAAAATGATAGAAACTATAAGAACGCATTTGAATCTGATTCTTTGGTATAAAAAAGTAATTTCATACACTAAAATTCGTGAAATCGCTTTGCGCTATCTTATGCTTTTCTCCACAACTTATTTATGCGAACAAGGATTTTGTGATTTACTGACAATTAAAAACAAGTCCAGGAATCGATTGAAAGTAAGTGCATGATGATATTAATGTACCTATTTTTTTGCTTTAATTACCCCAAGAATTCAAGAACTTGTACAGAAGATGTAAACTCAAAAATCTCACTGGCGCAAACTGAATTACCTACCAAAAAATTAAGTGTTTGGTTAAGTAATGTTACTTTTAAATTTTACGATTACGTATGCTAAACTTTTCGATTAAACTTAATTTTTAGATTGATACAGTTTATTATTTAACGTTGTGGGCCCTGCTAATAATAATGAAATCAAAGTGGTCCCTGGTCAAAAAAAGGTTGGGAACCACTGTTCTAAACACTTGTAAAGCTTTTGTAAAAAGGATAGTAGGAGGAAGGCTTCTCAAATACCATGATATAATTCTGATAAATATGGTTGCCCAGCAAAGTGACACAAAGCGAACTGAAGTAGAGATTATTTTTGCTATTTGGTTGTTGATTTAAGCCGAACCCTAGACAGCCAACCGCCTTTCTGAGTAAACCCTTAGATAAGTCAATTTTTCTGTCACCTCCTTTTACTTCACTTCTCCTCTAGGTCAAGAAACAAGAGAGCCTTTCTAAACGTATTCTCTTACCCAAAAGAACCTTCCTACCCAAATATAGACGATCCATCTTAACATCCGGTCCAACCACATGTGTACTCGGCCTTAAGCCCGGGTTCGCATGCTTTTAACTGATTGCCGTCGTTTCGGACCGATAGTTTAGTCTGCGCGTACTTAGCTGTCCATGTAACTTTTCAATTTAACCAGTTAAGCAGCATCTTTGAGTTGCTTTACTAACTTGAAATGTTAGCCACCGGGTTGCGGAGATATGTATTTAGCTTTATATCTGGTATACCTTGTAGGTGGACCGAGCAAGTGTATTGAAGTATCCTTTCTTTTAAATCCTAATCCTAACTATATAACATAATAATATAATATAATATAATCCTAATCCTAACTAATATTATTAATGCAAAAGTAAGTTTTTGTTCATACTGAATTTTATTTTTCCGATCATACTGAAATTTAGCATATACGTTGTCAGGTGTACAGATACGGACATAGGGTACCTTTCATCCCGAAAAAAAGTACTGTTCCCGAAGAAAACAACAATAACTTTCTTATGATAATAGATGGCGCCACGTGTCTTTCGAATTATATTATTATAGAAACGAGCGAAACCGCGGGCAAAAGCTAATCCTAACTAATATTAGGTCTTTACCTATGAAATTGCCGTTCTGCAGTACTGGCCATTTCAAATCAAAATAATTTTTGTTTGGCTATGAATTCTAATTTCAAATTAATTTTATTTTAAAAACATGGTTTTTTTTTTCTAAAAGTAGTCATTTCTTTATTGATTAGTGTTACATTTTCATCGCATTTCAATCTTTTTCGTCATCATGGATACGTTAAAAATTCGAGTAATTATGGAATATGAGTACCGTCGTGGCAGCAAGGCGGCACAAGCGGCACGCAACATCAACGACGTTTACGGAGCTAACTCTACAAACCAACGCACCACCTGTTATTGGTTTGCTCGCTTCCGTTCTGGAAATTTCGACCTGAAAAATGAACCTCGCGGTCGTCCGAAGACTTTGGTCGACAATGACGAATTAAAGGCGATTGTGGAAGCTGATGATACACAATCTACGGCTGAATTAGCAGCAGCTTTCGACGTTAGCGTCAAAACAATATTGGTCCATTTGCGTCAAATTGGCAAGGTAAAAAAGCTTGACAAATGGGTGCCCCACGAACTCAATGATCGCCAGCGCGAAGTACGCGTCGAGACGTGCCTTGCACTGCTCAACAGACACACAAATGAAGGAATTTTGAACCGCATTGTTACCTGCGATGAAAAATGGATTCTGTTTGATAACCGTAAGCGCTCAGCAAGTTGGTTGGATCCTGGTTCAGCACCTAAACAATGCCCTAAACGAAAACTTACCCCTAGAAAAGTGATGGTCACTGTTTGGTGGTCTAGCGCCGGTGTGATTCATCACAGCTTCTTACCAAACGGGGTGAGCATTACTGCAGATGTGTACTGTGAAGAACTGAACACAATGATGGAGAAGCTGGCGCATCTCCAACCAGCATTGGTCAATCGCTCGTCTCCGCTGCTCCTGCACGACAACGCGCGACCTCATACTGCACAGCAGACGGTCTCCAAGTTGCAAGAACTGGGGTTGGAAGCTCTCCGTCATCCGCCCTACTCACCAGACCTTGCGCCTACAGACTACTACTTTTTCCAGAATTTGGATAACTTCTTGGCGGGAAAAAAATTTAATACCCGAGAGGCAGTACAAAATGCCTTTGAAGAATTTGTTGCCTCCCGTCCAGCTGATTTCTTTAAGAAGGGCATCAATAAACTGCCACTGCGATGGCAAAGATGCATTGATTGCATGGGTGATTACTTCGATTAATACAAATAAAAAATTCATGAAAAAAATTCGTTTAAATTTTTTCATACAAAACGGCAATTTCATAGGTAAAGACCTATTATTATAAATGCCAAAGTAAGTTTGTTTGTTTGCTTGTTACCTTTTCACGCCTAAACCACTGAACCGATCATCCTAAAATTTTGCATATACGTTGTCAGGGGTACAGAAACGGACATAGGGTACCATTCATCCCGCAAAAAAGTACAGTTCCTGAGGAAAACAACAATAACCTCCGTATGATAATAGATGACGCCACGTGTCTTTCGAATCATGATTGAATTATAACCCGAATTGATAGTCAGTCAAAATTAGAGAGAGAGAGTCAGAGTCTAAATTAACGCGAGCGAAGCCGCGGGCAAAAGCTAGTAATATTATAAAGACAAAAGATTTGATTTTTGTACGCTTGTATGTTTGTTTGTTACGCTTTCACGCTAAAACGGCTAAACAGATTTGGATGAAATTTGGTACATGGGTAGACCATGACCTGGATTAGGACATAGAGTACTTTTTTTAGAGGTCTTTTTTATCTCGATATTCCCACGAGATAAAGACTTATGCGAGTGGAACCGCGGGGCGCAGCTAGTACTATATATACTAACCCCGTTTGGCAATACTAAAGATTGAATTTTGCAAAGCTCTTGTTTATGATCGAGTGATAGAATAATATGGAAATAGGTTATAATTATGGTAATCCCAGAATTAGGCCCTGCCCTATGGTTGAGTCTGCAACGATTAGGCATTTACTCAAAGAGAAGTATTACCTTCAAGTGCAATGGTACTATTTGACAGGCCTACACTGTCCTCCCATACCCATCATCACTGTAATTTGAAACACAACACAAAAGCCCCTTATTTTTAAAAGATTAACCATGGAGTTTCTTGCCAGCTCTTGTACATAGGATACGACCAATTGGAACCGTGCACCTAGCCTCTGACGTTTCAGTGCCCATGTAGGTTTATGTAAAATAAAATATTTTGATTTTGAATGCCATAGATACAAAATCCCAAGTTCACTATGCCCTAAATATACAGTTCGTATCTAACATTTTTGCAAGTAGGAACAGAAATACCCAATGCATATTTCTATCAAATATTTCATGTAGGTACGGTCAATCAAAAAACCTTAACTACCGAACAAAATCCATTAGTATTTGCAACAAACATCAATAATTCCCAGTGCTACGAGATGCTTGTACGTCTGAGCTATCGAGCAGTATCTTAATATCACGTCAAATAATACAATGGTGTCACTCGTCCCACTTGCCTTCCTTTTGACGTCCATTCGACCGAGCAATTCGTTCATTGTTTCTTTTCATTCACTCACTCCCGGCCGTTGAATGAACGAGTCTGTTGAACGGCTCGGCTCAAAGACAACTCTTTTGTCGTTCGAGATGAAAAAGCTACGATTGGAAATGTCATTTTATGTTCTGTCCGTGTTAAAATGGAGTTTCTGCACTTTTTGTGAGTGAAAGAAAAAATGCAATTGGCGTAAGAATGGGACGTTTAAGAAAGTCTTTAAATGCCAGCAAGTTTGTTACAAGAATTTATTTTAATTATGTTACGGAAAATCTGTGTTCATTCTAGGAATCGTGAGGTGGATATTTATTTACGAGATTGCTGAATTACCGCAGTCAGAGTTAGTGTTTTTATGAAGTCATACTGACATTCCCTAATGACCGCTATACAGTGCAAAGTTCCGCATTAGATTTCAAAGTCTGACAGAATTAATACGAACATCTATAGACCATAAGACCATAGCTAATGTATTAGTTAACGTGGGCTGTCACAGTCATACACTAGGTCCGACGAAATGCTTTTAGAACTTGTCTCGCATATCTAAGTATGTATACAACTATAGATTCTGTTATAATTTAACACAGCAAGAAAATAACTGTTTCATACACTTCCTCGAAAACTGGCTCTTAACGCACTACGATTAGGTTCAACATGCAATGTATTTCACACGCGTGCGTTTTTTTCATTTACCAACACGTGTGCGAAAATAATAATTGCCACAGATAACTATACCCAATGATGTTTTATAGGACTAGATCAGCAGTGTACGGCGCCGACGCGTGTTACCACTTCGTATATGTCCGCAGGCATATCCGACTTCAGTTGACAGCTTGACGTCAAGTGAACGACTGCTTAACGATAAAAAATTTCAAAATGGTGAAATGTGCGGTTAAAATTTGTATGTCACGGTCTGAAAAGATTAATAAAGCAAGTGGTGTTACATTTCACAAGTAAGTTTGCTCAATTTTCTTCAGATTATTCAAAAAAACATTACGAGACGTAATAAATTTATCATACATTGTTTTTGCTATCAGTGTTATCAGTAGAAACGAATTTGATTTTGCCAGACTGTTGGGAGTTTAGTGAATAACGAATGTATGATCCTGTAAGTCTAAATTATTATTATAGTCTGTTTGGTTTAAACATACCGTACAGTACCGAAACACTCTCTAAATGGCAAAGTTACACATTCGCGTATATATATCGAAGGTTTTAACTTAATATAGCACTACAAAATTAATTATTAGTAAAGTGGGGTTATGTTTGTAAATGAAAAATTATAGATTGTTTATGATCACATTGTGTTAATCACATTTTGATACAAGTGGAGAAATTTGGTTATTGCATTCGAGGTGGATTACACACACGAGCCGTAGGCGAGGGTGTTATGGAGCCGAGAACTAATGAACTAATGATAACGATAACAAATGTCCACGTGTATCAAACGACGTTTTTCAATACACTTTTGAAGAAATAAAATAAACGAACGAAAAATATTTTTGTCATTAAATAAATAAGACTGGATTTGCTTTTTTCCCGCGCTTTACCTTCGCAGGTTAAAGGAGAGGCAAAGGTATAAAGCCATTAAACAGCCTAATATGAAAAATAGAAAATTCTAATATTTTTGAATTTAGAACACAAATAAATGTTATTTTGTAAACGTATTTTTTTTTTTTGTAATAATCATGGTTTTGGATAATATTCTACATTTATAAACATAATTTAAATATTCAAAAAATAATAACGCCGTAAAGACATATATCTCTTTGCAGAGATTTAAAAGAAAAACGTATAGGTATAGTTATCTGTGGCAACTTTTATTTCCGCACACGTGTTGGTAAATGAAAAAAACGCACGCGTGTGAAATACATTGAAAGAGATACATTGTGAGATACATTGCATCAAAATCTGTTCATTTTCAATTAAAGTAAATTAGTAATCCATTATTAAATCGAATTGTTAAATTACGATCAAATAAAAGTTAGTTCATAAATCCAAGATACCTTTTAGAATGTTAAAGTACCTTTATGAGGTACAGATTGACAAACTTATCTTATTCGGTAGTAAAAAATTAGAACTGTCGTCGTCATTTCTATTAAATGTCGTCCTTTTTATTATTATTAAAATAGATCGAAACAGACTATAGTAATTTATGTTATTTCATCGTAATGTACAATCATCATAAAAACGCAGGTGCAGTACTAGACAGAGTGATCTTGTATTTGTTTTCCAGGGTACCTAAAGATCAGAAGCGCATGAAGGAGTGGATAAAAAATATACGACTTTTACGTAAAGAAACCGACTGGTTACCATCTACAGCAACCGTCATATGCTCGAAACACTTCCAAGATCGAGATAAAATTTCACCTAAATATGATAAAGGTCGAATTCGATTGTCAGACAAAGCGGTTTCAATGGTCATTGTTAGTAGCTATGTAATTATCTACTCAGTTCAGCTTTTATTACTTTGTTTAATAGAGTGGAAGTTGTTGTCTATCCGTCCATCTGTGTTTAACATACGTTAATGTTTGTACTTTTTTTAGGATGAAACCGAATCACTTACAGAAATGGAAGGGGATTTGAATGTAGAAACTGATGAAGAAATGATTGACATATTAGATACTCCCCGAAAACATAAAATGAGAAAAGCTATTAAAAGTTTGAAGTTTGTGTCATCGAAGAGATTGAAATGTATAAAAAAATTAAGACAAAAGAATAAAAGACTTAAAATTGAGAATAAAAAGTTGTTTGACGTAATAAAAGAAATGAAAAATACGCTACATAAGTGAAGAAGAGGAAATGCAATTAAATATCAATAAGGAAATGTGTGTTTTAGTGAACGCTTTTCAAAATTCATTTAAAAAGAAAAGGTCTTTTAAACAATTTCCTGTTGCATTGAGAAAGTTTGCCTTATCACTTAATTTTTACTCACCTGCAGCATATAAATATGTTCGTAAATCCTTAAACAACTGTTTGCCTCACCCAAGAACGTTGCTGAATTGGTATAATATAAGATAAATGGTGAACCAGGTTTCACAGGAGAAGCATTCAATGTATTAAAAATAAAAAGCGATAGTTCAAAGTCAAAAATTGTCTGTAATTTAGTGATGGACGAAATGGCGATTCGGCAACAAAAGATTTTTGACGGCAAGAAACATCACGGATTTGTTGACTATGGATTAGACGAAAAAAACGATTGTCAGAGTTTGGCTTCCTCAGCTTTAGTATTACTACTGGTGTGCTTAAACCAGACATGGAAGTTACCAATAGGATATTTTTTTACTCATGGTCTCACTGGAGCAAAACTTGCAAACTTAATTAATATGGCATTGGAAAAATGCGCTCTAGCAAACGTTGATGTAGCCTCAGTTACATGTGATGGTAGCCAAACCAACATAGCTGCTGTGAGAATTTTGGGCTGCAAACTCGACGATCCTAAAAATTTAAAACCAACTTTTAGACACCTTACTACTGAAAATGACGTAGTATTGATGTTAGATGCATGTCACATGTTGAAATTGGTCAGAAACTCTTTTGAGTCAAGACAATTATTTATTGACAAAAATGGCAATGAAGTAAACTGGAAGTACATAAAACGCCTACAAGAGGTTCAAGACGTCGAAGGATTGCGAACAGGCAACAAACTTACCATCCGTCATATTCATTTTCGCCAGCAGATAATGAAAGTTAAATTGGCCACCCAACTTTTAAGTAATAGTGTCGCACAATCCCTATAAGTTTGCAAAGACTTGTCACCAGAATTTTCCGAAAGTGAACCTACGTCAGATTTCATAAAGATGCATAATGATGTTTTTGACGTTTTGAATTCGAGAGGAAATCATAAAGCATATGGATTCAATAGGGCACTGAACTCTAAGAACAAAGATGAAGTGTTCAAACTGCTTGAAGATTATAAAGACTATATCACTAATTTAAGAGTTAAAATCACAACAAAGAAAATGAAAAAAAAAAGGAGCCTTGCCTATAATTACAATAAAAACAGAGCTTAAACGAGTCCTGGACTGTAAGTTTAAAATAGGATTTTTGGGATTATTGGTTTGCTTAGAAAGCACAAAAATGCTGTTTATGCAATTAGTTCAAACAAACACCCTGAAATACATAGCGACATATAGACTGTCTCAGGACCACCTTGAAATTTTTTTTGGTTGTATAAGGCAAAAAGGGGGATATAACAACAATCCCAATGTCGTACAATTTAAGTCAGCCTACAAAAAAATGTTGAACCATTTAGAACTAAAAACAGCATTTAGAGGTAACTGTGTACCACTTGAAAAAATCAATGTTTTAAATTGTACATCAGAAAATTGTTTAATAGAAATAAATATGTCAACTGCCGGGCACCGCGAAGATGAAGCTAATAAAGAAGAAGAAAATACGAGTAAAGCTGATCTAGAGAGCGAATGGGTCGATCAACAAGATATTGATTTAAGTAACAGCCTCATCACTGGTATTACCAAACAGATTGTTGGGTATATAGCAGGTTACGTTGTTTCAAGATTGGGGAATGAGCTAAAATGTGATTTATGCATCAAAGCATTGTTAGCTACTGAGCTTTTGTGGTTTCATAAATTAATAATTATTAAAGACAAAGGAGGCCTATGCTATCCAACGCAACATGTTTTTGACATTTGCATATCATGTGAAGCCGTGATTAAATTGGCTATTGCCGTATCTGGTGGCAAGTCTTTGCATCCTAGATATAGTCCCATTTACTACGAAAATACTTGAAAAAATTCAAGCCAATTTGTCGATCAGAGAATTTGCAATTCATTCAGCATAACATGTGTCGTCATTACTAACAGATCATTCTCTTTTGTTGATCAATGCGATTATTCACAAATATATCAAAATAAGATTATACCACGAAAGTAAAATGTTCACTTTAAATAACAAACAAAAAAGTAAAAGGCAACTATATAACAAACTCATGTTACACAACAGTGTTTAATATTTTTTCAACACAAATTTGTTTAAAAAAATGCATTTACAAAGCCTGTATACATTGTTCGAAAGTTAAAAATTACGCACCATACAACGGAATGTGCGGTTAAATAGGTACTCTCACCTAAGTACCTGTTTTAACGCATATTCCGTTGCGCCGTGTGTATTCTCTACGGTTTCTTTTTTTAATTCCCTATAAAATATAAAATAATTCCACCAAGGAGTTTCACATTACAAGAATAAATAAGCTGAATAATCGAACCTCCTTGGAAGTGCTTTTTCTCAATACGTTTGTCTCACTTTAATACTAAACAGAAAATGAAACGAAAGATGTAGTGCTAATTTTCACCACGCGCACGTGGCGCCATTTGCAAATTCGCGCCATTTTCATATTAGAAACGTCAAAGATTGTTGCGACTTTTCGACTGATATTTATAAACAAAATAATAATATGAATCCAAGCGAGGAATCCGATATTAATATTGTACTGTTTTCTGGCAAATGTGTTGAAAAACGTTGTATGACCCACGTGCGGAAATTGGTATTTACAAACTCGTGACTATGGTAAGCCCTCGACGTCGTTTCGGGCTTACATTCGTCTACTCGTTTGTAAAAACCAACTTACCGCACTAGTATCATCTATTAATTTTTATTTAGATTATTGAAATTTGAATTCCGCTGGCTAGTGCGTTACATCACCTTAATTAGTTTACAATTGAAATTTATTCTGTATAAATGATTGTACATAGAATTATCAGCATTCCATTTTAAATAAAAGTGTTTGACACGATCTTAATAGTTTTTAAATATAATATTTACGTTTACGCATTTGTTTTTCTTCTTCCTAATATGTTCCTAATCCTTGTCAATTTCTTTATAAATCTTGAATCTATTGAAAGTTTCTACCATACCTTTCCTACCGTACCTTTCATAATAATTGATTCAATAAATACCTTAATTCATTCTGGGGAAATTATGTTGACCATTGGCAACTCTGGCCGTTTTTTCTATAACAATTTCTTGTCTCATTCCAACGTAATTAGTTTGATGGTAGAAGAAATGAGACAAACATAGATTATTTTGACAGATTGACATAATTTATATCTGTTTCAAAGCTACGACTTTAAACTCGTAAGTGGCTACGTTTTTCTGAAATTGTTAGTAGGACGTTGCTCCTCTAGTATTATATAACCTCATTGACTATACCTATACTTAGTCCAAATTGGTTCAATGCCTAAAGTCAGCGGTGATTATATTTTTTAAATCTCGGCAGAGACATGCGTCTTTACGGCGTTATTAATTTTAGAATATTTAAATTATGTTTATAAATAGAATATCATCAAAAAACATGATTATCACAAAAAAAATACATACGTTTATGAACAAATTAACATTTATTTGTGTTCTAAACTCATAAATATTTGAATTTTCAATTTTTCACATTAGGCTATTTAGCGGCTTTATACCTTTGCCTCTCCTTTAACCTGCGAAGGTAAAGCGCGAGAAAAAAAGGAAATTCAGTCTTATTTATTTGATGACAACAAAAATATTTCTCGTTGTTTTATATTATTTCTTCAAAAGTATATTGAAAAACGTCGTTTGATACACGTGGACATTTATTATTGCAGTTTTCGGCACCATAACACCCTCGCCTACGGCTCGTGTGTGTATTCCGCCTCGAATGCAATAACAAAATTTCTCCACTTGTATCAAAATGTACTGTTTCATATTTCTGTAACCGAGTTAAGGCTAGGCTACCTTGTTAAACCTAGTTAAGTATAAAATTCGCTACAAAATCGTAGGGAAGCTTCTGGCTTTTGATTTTCGCCATTTTGGAGGATTAGGTGTCCGCGCAAAGTAAGCGATAGAACCGTTCAGTCAGTACGTGCCGGCGCCCATATCCCACGGCTGTACGTTTTTAAATCTTTTATACTTATCTGGGAGTCGGCGGAAAAATACTCTACTTTTTATTATAGCGTGCCTTTTTTTCAGTGGCGAAATGAAACGGTGTGTGCTAGCTTATAAGTCGGTAAAAAAAAATTGAAAGGTATTAAGTTGCCATTTTGTCATTTTTTGTTTTTCTCCTGAACATCGTGTGCAAGAGCTACTTATCTGTTTACTATGTGATATATCTATTAATCTATATGTCGGCAGATACGTTACATACGGTCAATATTAAGTACTAGGTACGTACTTTGTTACGCGCATGTACGTGGAGTGCGAACAGAGAAACCATGTTATTTTTTACATCTCCCACGAAAACATTTTATGTGAATATTAAATGCCCCTGGGCTATTTTTACTGTTGCTGATAAATGTTGAAAATATTATGGAAAATTATCCTACCGGCACCCATCACTTTCGAAATGGAGGATCAGAGTATTGTAATGACACAGAGTGACAGTTATAGGTTTGATAATACTACCTTTTTCTCGGAACGAGCTCTATCTCAACAAACTCTACTCATAACCTGGGAGTAGCACAGCCTGGTGCATGATTCCATCAGGTATTCTTTTTGTATGTTTTATGCTACTAACGTGAGATAATCTCTTCTTTAACTCACTTTTGAGGTTCTCATACTTATTAGGCGCTGTTGGTGCCGTGATAATGTCTTACACCTCGAATACGTATATTCAAATCAAATCAAATCATTTATTTCCGATAAATATCCATAAGTAAATTTTACACAAGCCGTAGTACAAAATTTAAATTTAAATCAAAAGTTAAATATAAATCAAAATTAATACACTTATTACATTATATAATAATCGCAGGCGCTTGCATGCAGCTGCAGCCAGCTCCGCAGACACGGCGAGTACCACCGCTCGGACAACACACTCAGGAGCCCGTTCGAGCTGCTACGGCAACGGCGCAGAAGCGACGCACTCGTTTTTCTAATTATACTGTGGAAATCATCGGTTCTAGCGTCAGCGAACATCGCTGACGCGCTACAAAACCGTGGCCGCGCCAACAGAATCCTAAACGCGTTGATGTAGTGGACACGTAGAGCATTGTACGCCCGCTGAGTGAAGTTGGACCACCGGCTACACGTGTGGAAGGTCTGGCAGTACGCCTTGAACAGGGCTACCTTCACCTACGAAGAACAACGCGCAAACCTGCGAGCCAACATGTTGCACCGGACCGTATATTGGGTCCAGGCTTCCAATAGCGTGGTGGAATTTCATGGCGTCGCCCGTGGTGTTCGCGAGCACGAACTGGCTCTCTAGCTGCGCAAATCACAACGCTGGTTTTTCTGGATAAAATGGGGGTACCCGCACACTGACGCGATTTACACCGTAGCTCGGAGCGTCCTTACTTTGACCTTTCGTATCGCTTCCTTGTGGATGAGTCATGGTGTTCTTCCGGGGTCACCAATGAAGGAAGTACGTACGGGAGATGAATGAAAGCCTGTGCTCACTAGCCTGGTATATTATCCACATACACATAATTATAAGGTTTAAAGAACAGAAGGTGAAAGTACACAAGGAGAACAGATAAAATCCTTATGTTTACGCGATATAATTATGTAAGTAAACATTTATTTCGTTCACATAAAAACCATGAAAATTGACATAACGACTAGTGACGCTACACTACATCCCAAAGTATTCCAGGTCCTGCAGTCTCGACATAGATAGCGACAAAAATCTGTCGTTAAGTCCAATCGGTGTCAAATTTTTTCGAAAAATCAAAATTTGAAATCGATAGGACTTAACAACCGATTTTTGTCGGTGTCTATGTCGAGACTGCAGGGCCAGCACTAATTAAACCTCAGCTCAAGCCACAAAGAACCACGCAATAAATACCATACATGTATATATTATGAAGAATTCACGAGCATAAGTCAATTTCAATTTGTGAGTACCATAACCAAAATTGCGAGTGCAACACTTTGGCAAAAGTGCAGTTAAACTCCAAATGAATGGCCCCGTTAATTTAATTTAATCGCTTTATTCAATTAATTGCTCACGGTTGCGCAAAAATACAATTTTGCCTTTATTTTTACAGGCACTGGTGAGTCTTGATGACTCATTTACCTGTGGGAATGAGCTCCTAGTGAAGTACATCGACTGTTCAAAGCTATTAGTGTTAATATAATGTCAAAGGATTGGAGCTTTATTGAACGCGTAATGCTTTTAATTAATGGTAATGTCGGGAATGTTTTTAATGCCTGAAACATAACTTTTTGCTGGTACTTTTATGATTGGCCAGAAGTGGACAACGCCAGTGACAGTGTCGGTTTCTTAGTGCTGCTAATCTGGAATTGAGTTGCTTCTGAGCACGGATATCCGCAGTAGAAATAACGGCCCCTTCACAGTGCTAAGGTAGACACTCACCAAGTATGTCTTAGGTACTCGGAAGCCCTCGCAACCTCCATGTAAGAACAAGAACTATTACAGGAAATCATGTTGTTTACTTTACTTCTTTACTTCTGAATCCGGTTATTGTAAACTCAAGTCCTGTGTCGGTACACATACGTTGTTTGTATCAAGACTACACTCCCTCAGGCTTTTATTATATGTATACCGAACCATTAAAATTGCAAGACAATCTTTCAGGAAAGTCTCTAAGCCATTTAATTATGAATAACCTCCTTTTAAGTCACCCCCTCCAGTAGAGGACAGTTCCATACCGGAAGCCTTACGAAGCATCATTATAATTTTCCTTCTTCATATTATAATAACCAAAATAATTCAATAACCTTCATCTTTTCCGTGGAATACCAACACAAACTCATTGGGAATTCCTACAAAATTCTGTATTTCTTAATTATTTCCGCATAGACGAAAAATATGTTGGCGATCTAACCACAGAATAGATAGGTACACTGGTACAGAAAGCCAACTCCAGAGTGTGGGTTAAAACAGGAACAGAGACACATAGACACGTACGTACGGCGAACTCAAACAAATGCCTGTCGCGAGCGCGCCCGCACTCGCTATACGTAGACACATGTCTGCGTGCGTTTTCGTTAGCTGTATGAATCCGGCCTTCTGTTAGTATCCATCTATTCTGTGTTCGGGGCGTTCAGCCCGAGCGGGTGGGGCCATAAAACGGGCCACGACTGACTGATGGCAGCTGCGAAGCTTTACGAGTGCACGAACGGGGCCGATCAAAATACTCGACTCTTGAATTTCAAGTTTGGCCATGAGATGAGCGGCGATTAATAAGGGGTTTTTGCAAATTCAAGAATATTTGCTCTTTGCAAACATTATTGTTTTACGGAATACGTCTGTGCTACGAATATAAATAAGTAGATATAAGGACGAAATGCACAAAACTACAAAATAAAACATGCAAGCCTATTAGAAACTTCCCTTTTATACAATAAATATTGACTTTCTACTTAGATATTTAACTCGCACCTGATAACGAAATACTTTCTGACACTTATAAAAGGTATCGAAACTTCTGTAATAATCTTTTGAAAAAACTAAAAAATCAACATGATAAAAATGAATTACAGAAGGCGGGGAAAAATAGTAAACTTGTGGGGAAATTTATAAAAACTAACACATTTAGATCGAAAAATCCCGAATCACCACTTGATTTACTATCAACAGAAATAAACCCGTCCGAAGCACTGAATAAAGTAAATAACTTTTTTGCTAACGTTGGTAAAAACTTGGCTGAAAAATCTTTAAAATCTTGTAATTTTTCCCGTCAAATCCCGACTACGACAACCTCTACACTAAAATCTTTTGTTTTATTAGATACCGACGTTAACGAAGTAGTAAGACTAATAAACGCGTTAAAGGATTTTTGTGCTACTGGGTAGGATGACATACCTAATAATATACTTAAAAGACTTAAATACCTACTTGCCCCTCCGCTAACCCACATTTTTCAGCTATGTTTATCTAAAGGAATATTCCCTAAATTGCTTAAAAAAGCCGTGGTGACACCTGTATTCAAGTCTGGAGAAAAAAACTGTGTGAATAACTACAAACCCATTTCAGTGTTAACAGGCCTCTCAAATTTTTTTGAAAAAATAGCTGTAGCGCGTACGCTGACAATGCATGTTCTTGCCCCAGTTTAGCTAAAGCTGACAACTTAAAATATTTAGGTGTCACTATTGACTCCAATCAAAATTTCCGTAAACATATCGATTTACTATGTACTAGAGTGCGCAAATTAATATATGTTTTTAAGAATTTACGGAACATAGGCGACTATAAATTAATTAAACAGGTTTATTTAGCTTTGTGTCAATTCATCCTTAATTGCATAACTTCCTGGGGTGCTGCTGCAAAAACAATTTTACTCCCTCTAAAACGTGCTCAAAGAGCAATTCTAAAGGTTGCTACCTTTCGCCCTTTTAGATTTCCTACGCACCAGCTCTACATAGCATGTAATGTACTAACAGTACGGCAATTATTTATTCTAAGCTTAGTACTACACCAGCACACTGCACTTCCTTTTGCCCCAGTACCTCCCGACAAGAGAAGGAAGGACTTGGTTTGCATAAACTCTCAAGCCAGACATGCGTTTGCTAATCGATTTTATGTGTTTTTAGGACCTTTTCTGTATAATAGGCTCAACAAGTTACTTAGCTTCTATAGTGTAAGTTATATAAAATGTAGTAAAATATTATCAGAATATTTAGCGATACTCAATTACACAGACACAGTAAAACTTTTAGAAATTTTGGTATGATGATAATATATTCCCTTGTATTTACTTTTGTATATTTACATAGGCTTAGTTTTAGGTATTAATGTACCATTATGCTTTTTCTCATAGTTGTTAATAGATTATTTTTATCAGTTCAACTTAAATTTTACTGTCCCAATTTAATTGAACTGTAAAGTGATGGCCTAAAACACAGGTTTGAATTAACCTAGATCGGGAGGGTCTCTACATTATATTGTAATTCCGAATTATCATTACTTGCACCTGTAATCAAATTTTAGTTTTAGTTTATTTTAGGCACTATAACTGTATGGAAAATATTACTACTGTTGGCTAAATGTACACTTTTTGTAAATGTTTTATTCAATAAATATTATTATTATATAGATACAGGATAGCAAAAAAAAATAAAGAATATTAGTTTATTCTGCACAAACATAACGCACCTTACAAACGAATGACATTAATTTAATAGACACACACAAAATAGCCAAAAGCCTCGCATTCAAAGTTGGTAGTAATACTAACTGTACAGTACGTACCTACATCGTCACTAGTGAAAACTTTTAAAAAATGCACCCATAAGATTCTTTAAAGCTAATAATCCCGCGCGTTTTAGAGCCCTCCGCTATAACTTACTTACAAAGCTTATAGCAAGGATTTGATTGACGTAACAGCTCACAGGCCACGTGCAGGGCTTGTCAAACGTGTTCTCAAAGAAATACAGCCCCAATCCGACTACTGCGATGGCTTGTAAAGTTTACGTGATTACGATTTTATAGAATCTTTATAGGCCCAATCTCGGGCTTTGAGTGTCCTTTAGTAAGATAGATAGAATGTTCCTTCACTTTAATCCCCTATTTGGTCTCTCGCTCAGCTATATGCACGTTTACACCGTTTAAGGAAAGCAAGGACTATTGAACATGAAACTTTCCACAAGCAATTCAAGGAACACACTTTAACAGTTATCCCTTAGTTACTTTCACCGCGCCGACTGGAAGTGACTTAATCTTAGTCATCTCAAAGTGCAGCAGAATCAATAATAAAGAACCTTATGCATAAAAACAGCCTGCTTGAGGTATCTCGAAGTGTCTAATTCAATGAGCGACAGCCCAGAGGACCCGGCACACTGGGTGTCTTACAAAATTCCATTTCAAATAAAGTCATTACGCACGCCCGAAATCCCTTGGAAAACTGTGAATAATGACTGGGAATTATACTGTGTTTTATGCCCCGCTCCACCGGGCCACAGAGGGAGAGTAGGCGAACAGAGGGGGGCGGGGGGACAGGCAAATTTTAACGAATTACTGGAAAGATTGGAGCTTTTGCCTGAAAGAATTGGTGTGTGAAATTAGATTGTTGGTTTAGGAAGCTCCACATCAGTTTATTATAACAAAGAAACGGTGAGACGCGCCCGTGTCTTTATAGGACAGTCTGGCATACGGAGTACGCACAAGTAGGTTATTAGGTTAAAATCAAATCGACACTTACTTAGGGCGTGAGTAGGTAAAACCTCTCAAATAGTTCTGTTATAAGGTGCATATTTATGCTCAAGCACAACAAAAACTCAAACACTGCGCCTCAGTCATACATTCTCCGTATAATTCCAAAATTCCCATTTGCTTACAAACTTCTCTTAATTAATACAGCACCGTCGGAACCCAAACAAAACACTCAAAAACCATAATCAACAAAATGCTTCACTCAGAAACGACGCAGCATTAAAAAATATATCCTTAATTACTTAATTTTTTCAGCGTGGGTGTACTTGGGTTCAAAGTTATCAGGAGGGCCCAGTTACCATCTGAGGGGGAGCCATGTAATTATCAAATGAGATTTTTATCTCCCTGTTAATATCTTTAATTTAATCACTTTGATATTCATGCTGTCCTGGTAATGGAAGGTTAGCATCAGATGCGTTTTGTATGGTGTACTAGCTTTTGCCCGCAGGTTCGCCCGCGTGAAATATCCCATGGTACTATCGGGATTAAACTACTACACATGTCAATCCAGGTTATAAACTATATGTGTGCCAAATTTCGTCCAAATCCATTCAGCTGTTTTTGCGTCAATCTAGATTTACATCCAGACAAACAGACCAACGAATAAAAATTCTAAAATCTATATTTTTGGCATCAGGCTCGTTACCACCCCTCGCAGCAATTACTTTTTTTCAAAAATATTCAGCGTACAGTTTTAACTTCGTTACTATTTTATTATATGTACAGATATAGATGCAGGGAGCAATTAATGATTCTGGTGTTTGTCAACTTAGTAAACCAACTGTACATAATATTGTGGACTTTTGGACTTATATCTTTACCCGCCAATAGAAAGATTTCCGTAACATCTTCTACGAAACTTGGCTCGTAAGTCTCGTAAGGCTACTACGCAGTAGCCGTCAAATAAACTAATTAGAAATAAACAAAAAACTACAATAGAAAAACTTATTAATAATATCATCATCATCATTATCATTCTCCTGCCCATATCCCAATTTATTTGTGGTCGGCGCAGTATGACTTTTTCTCCCATACTTGTTTATAATCGTCATCTCGGTAGTCACCACCTTTATATCCACATCATCTTTCAAAACTTAGGTATAAATATATCGTAGGCTATCCATCATTGACCTCACCTTTTCCCAACTATGTTGACGTCCGCTTCGAGTCTAACCGGATGCAGCTGAATACCAGTATTTGACATAGTGCGACTGCTTTATATAACAGCTAGTAAATATAGTAATACAAAAATAGAAAACACCGAATCCAAAAGTTATAAATAAAATCAATACCTGCTGATATACAACACGTTACACAAATAGTTGAGTACTCCTGGTAGCAACAAATTCTTTGCAGAATCCAATATACCAGGCGCCGATATATCATGCTAAACATTATACATCACTTGGACTATTTTATCCGTTCCTATTCCGGACATCGTATGCAGAACAGTATTCGAGAAACTTTGCCTTGGAAACGTACGAGATGGTAGAATATTTTTGAAGCAAGACAAGCCTATATATATAATTTTATTTATTTTGTTTTATTTGGGAATCAATTAGATACCAATTCCGTGGGCAGTAGAAATAATTCTTCAGGTGGCCGGTTCTACTTGACGATTTTGCTCACTACTTACTTTTAGATATTTGAAGATAGATTGATAGATTAATATATATTTTTTGTATTTATTTGTATATTCAGTTAGACATTTAATTTAGTACCTAGTGTAAATAATTATTTGCGTTATATATTATATATAATCATTTTAATGTATTTGAAATAAAAAATAAGGTACCTATATAATATATTCTCTTCTTGTTCTGACACACTATTGTCTACATTTCTTTTTCATTTCTGCTTTCGCAGGTCTGCTGGAAGAAATTTCTTAAGAAATAAGCAGTACCTTTGTACTTAATGCTAATATGCCGTATCTGTATCTATTTTACTGTGTGTACATAAATAATAAAATAAATAAATATATATTGAAAGCCAAAACCAATATAAGTTTATGTAGAAATTCAAGCACCAAGGACCTTGTACAAAAAAATCAATCGTCCCGAAAACCTCAGGAGCAATAAGTCCCGTATATTACCTCCTAGCGTACCCTTCTCAACTGCCTGTTATCAGTATATTTTCACCCATGCTACCGTGCAAGTCGCGACCACTGCCTACCACACACTCTTCACCTTACCAAACAAAAACAGCCCCTTTCACAAAGACAAAAGGTTCACGTGAACTGTAGAGATAAGTTGGTAGATGCATAACAACTCGGACCGAGGTTTCCAACAATTTACAGAGTCCATTCGTGGCGATCGCTGGTATTATGTTTGTTAGATATTTGAAAATTTTCACGTTTTTATTGTTGTTTATTGTATGAAGGATTGGATACCTTTGTTAGCTTAGGAAGCGCATAGTTCAGAGGTATATGTTATGTTTGTAAGCTAAAGGAAACGGGAATAAGTACAAGTGAGAGATATTGTACACAACCTTTGAATGTGTTATTATCACTTATCGTTGTTTCAGTTATGTCTTATAACTAACTAAATTATATGATATCCTAAGATATCTAAATGTAACCATTTCGAGTAAAAGCAGAAACGGATGTTGTTAAATAGGATGTGGAATTTTAAACTCATTACCAACCTATCGACAGTTAAAAGCCCAACTTAAACTGCTCTAAACTAAGCATCAATTAAGCGATAATAAAGTTAAAAGTTAACAATTCGTAACACAATTGGCTCAGTTAAAGCTACTAAGTTAATATCCGGTTAAAGTCGTTGCTGGCAGCGGGCCAGGTACACCACGGTAATGATTACTACACTGTGTATTGTTAAGAGTTTCAATAAAAGAATTTGGTCGTAATTTAGTAAGAGTTAGGGAATATAAACGCGTTAAACACTAGGTAACTGTGTCGTTGTTCAAATAAATGTCTATCTAGGCGATCTTCATCACCAACTAACCAATCTAATATTCACACCGTACATCGTATTGATGTTCGTTCTCAAAGTTGTACCACACACTCGAATCTTCGTCTTTCGTTAAATTGATGCTCAAGAAGGGATTCGCAGGGCACACCTTCCTGCAGGTTAATACTACCATTCCCACCCCCATAACACCTTAGTCACCACTAACGATATGCACACTCCACAGAGCAAGACCGTCACCCTCTAACCTCTCCTAAGTCGGCAGTGACTCGGCACCCATCAAGCTTTATAATTATCTTAAACAACACCACCCCCTTCCAACGAGTATTTACCCCTAAAGAGAAACATACACTAATTACTCCATCAGGGCAAAGTAAAACATCTTCCAAATAAAAATTAGCATATGCCGCGTCCTCGACAGTAATTACATCATGGCTTTTAATTACTTCCCAACCGTTTACTGGCTTAGTAATTTAATACAGACAATTTTACGGGAAAATTGTGAGGAATACGAGATCTTGTCGGAATTGTCAGTCAGACGTAGCTTCTAGAAAATTGTGTACAACGTCAGAACTGTAAGGGTACGCTTGTGAAAATTGTTGATGAATTTATTTTTGAAAGCGATTTCGTTTGCGATATGATTTTGCTGCGTGTTGCTGAATAGAAAACTGAAGTCATTTTAACTTGTGACATTGGCAAACCACTGACTTCGTGGAAGAAACCGGAAGTCCCTGTTAAACAGTATTCCAACGTCATTTGACCATGAGTGGTTTATGATGGTCTATAAATCGCGTTAGTTTTTGTCTAGACCATTTATAGTAAAAAGACTGGATCTTTAGATTTTCACGTCAGTGTTACCTTCCTACTTTATCTTAAAAAGTCTATATAGAATATCTTTGGAGGCTAGCAATCAGCAAAAACGATTACATTCCTTCCATTCCCCGTGACGTATCAGTAGAATCAGTGATTATAGTCGCAGTAACAGAACTGGGTGGAGCGTTTACCTCGGGCGAGTATTGTGCGAAGTCGAAGCGACTGACAATGGAAACTTACCCCGCGCCGGACAAGTTGCCGACACCGATGTATGGACACTGGATATACTTGCCATTCATATTTATTTCGGATACTGGTAAACGTTTCATAGACTTTCATGGTTTTAAAGTACACTGTAGTGTCACTTATGAGATATCGTATGTATGCGTAATTTTACTGGTATGTTGGTCTCCCGATATTTTGGAGCTAGCAACGCTGGTGATGCGGTAAAAGTACAGACAAATCTACTCTCATTCTTTGTATTTTTTAAACAAAAAATTCAAGTGACTTTCTGAAGTCACAGTGGTATTTTCAAGCGTAGGTACATAGGTAGATGATAAACAGATCGAAAAACAAGAAGATAATGTCGCGATGAGATTTTGAAAAGGTACCTAGATAAGGCAGAAACTATACAACACTTACCTATTCTTAAAATCGAACCGTAGTGCCAGCATGGCGCTAGATGAGTCCGCAAGTGATACAGATGTGTGATGCCGCGTTTAATGCTTATATCTAAATATTGTCATTTAATAAACTGCTACTTTGCTCTTCTATGATTATATTAAGCGTGTTGCCGTCTACTCGTAGCTATCACTTCAGACTACAATTTTCTTCAGCAAAATGAGATTTTCTATCTGAAAACTCATTACGCGCGATAATGACTTATTACATTAGTGGTGTCGTTGAACGCAGCTCTAGATCGGGGTCAACTAGTTTACAAACTCGCTACTGTCTAGCTGTCTTAATTCAGTTCTGCTGTCGCAGCCGACCGCTGCGGCACCGCTGCGATTTGCCGACGATAAACTTGCGTTAAACTGTTGTTCACTAGAGTAGGACCGTTTAAAACGGAACTTTTTCAATTATTCCTCTTGTAGTTTATTGGATTCGATTCCAAGCTAGCGAGTTATTTGATTTACAAGTTCCTGCAATGTCGTTGAAAACTTGTACAACTAGTTATGAAGAGAGATTGAGGAAAATTTCTACGGATGCCGTGATTGTCTGCTAACAAAGACCTCATAACAAAAGTCAGTGGCTGCTGGAAAAAGTCTTTTGTACTTGAGAGGCGGATACGGACCGAGTCGTGTTCGAAGAAATGTTTGAGATTGATGTGATAACGTTGGAACATTAAGACAAATCGCACACATAGTGTCTAATTACATGTGTAACTGATTTGATCATGAACTAAAATCAACCAAAAAGGAAATGGTATATAGGTATGTTACTGTTAAAGCTCGTATATTGGTAAATCTTAGGTTTAACTAGTAAATTGGAGTTAGTAAATATTAGGATTTTATAAAAAAAAGAGATTTTTCGAGCTATTACCATTAGAGTTTGGCACATGCTAGGTTTTACCAATGACGGTTGGTAAATGTTGTTTTTTTTTAAATAAAACCATGACTTAAGTAACTTAACTTAATCCTTTATGTCTATTACTTATCAGTCAAAACCTTACATATTTTTAATTGTCAATATGATACATTATTAAGTATCAATTTTTTTATTTAGCATATTACAATATAATTACCCATCAGGCAAATCCTTACACAGTTTAAATAAAAAATAAAACTTATTACAACACTCCTAATCCTGCTGACTTGCAAGCGCATTTCTTCGTCAAGAATAGAGTAGAATACTCTTTATTATGTACACCAAAAAAAAATACAGACATAAATCAAGCATTTTTTGAGGCAGTTACAATTTTCGAATCCTTGTCCTCCGGTCAAAGTCAATTTTCCGACAACTTCTCGAAGACTCTATCTCTCTTTTTTTTCAACAACATCTTCTATAATGATCTTTATAAACTCTTCAGAGCTTGAGATAAACTGATTCTGTGTATAAAGCAGCTTTAGTACTCCAATTTTGGTACCCAGCTGATAAAACTCAAGATCGTGTTTTGTAATAAGACTGATTGTCCTTTACATCTATCACAACCGCAATAATACTTTTCGGGTTAGTTTTAGTTCTGTCAATGTCAGGTACTTTCAGTCTTACATTTTGCTCTTCTTTCACATTTTGGATCTTTATCAGCCAAGCCGTGGCTTTCATTTTTTCAGCTTGGTTTTCCAAATTCAATTTTGGTTTATTTCTAAGGTGGATCTCACACTACCACGTGCCACGCTTTGGTGCGCGGGACTGCATTATATAGCGTTGACCGTAGTACTTCAGTTTGTATATAAAACACGCATAGTGCAACACACTGTCAACCCAGCGACTGGCGTGGTTTCAGACCACGCGCTGATCACGCGATCACGCGCGGAATAGCGTGGCGTCCCACAAGGTATAGCATACTGGGATCTGCAGTAACGCGCATATTTTTGCAAATAATGGACGTGTCCACGATGGAGCTCGATGTCGACAGGTTCATTTTGCGGGAATATCGAAATCTGCGGCCCCGCGTAGAGACGCTGATAAAACCGCATGATGGTGCAGATTTGCGCCACCGTCGCCGCGCGCGTGGATGCGTCGCCCCGCGCACCGGACCGTGACACGTCGTAGAGTAAATTCCGCCTTATTGACAGGACAGGACGATGCGCCCAACATGTCTATTTTTTTATAATTACCGTGTCTCTGAAGTAAAACCTAAGATTTACCGAGTGAATTGTGGTAAAAGTTCGAAATGAACAATGATCATAGAACAGTTCGTACTTTTACCGTTAAGAGTTGGTCAATCTTAGATTTTATTGAAAGATCTTAGGGTTTACCTAAGTTCGAGCATTTACAATAACATATATACAGCATATAAACTAGGATTACCTCATTGGGACTAGATATCTACGGGCAGGAGCATCCGCTTTTAGAAACCTTTGTGGCATTTAGCACCTCCGATAGGTGAAGTTTTCTTTTGACCATTTGTACAGAAATAGCAGCTACTTTGCTGACGTATGCAGAATAGCTTAAGTAAATTAAGGATGCAAGAGAGCGAAGCGAACTCGAAACTCAAACTCAAAACTCAAACTCAAAGCATTTATTTCAAATAAACCAATTACAGGCACTTTTGAATTGTCAAGGGGTCGGTCAGTCAAAAAGATGAAGCTAGTTGCCCATTCCGAAGCTTAGTAGGTACCTATTTAGGGACCTATTAAGCTTTTACGCTTTTAAAGGTAACCAAAATAGCAACCAACGTAATTAACGCAAGTAAATAAGTATGTAATAGATATGTTGCTGCGCGGCGGTGATGTGAAACATATTGACTGATCAGTTTTGATGTGCTCATGTGTGCTCCGCACCCACTATTTACCTCTCCTGCGTGCCGGAGCCCCTGTCTACGGGTATCACTTCAGCAGTGGTGTGTGTTGAGCAGCTTTTGCTCATCAAAATAGTTTCAGACAGCGGATACACTGTATTTTCATAAGCATGGGTAGCAAACCCATAATCATTTACCAACTTAGGATTATATTTCGTTCAGCTTTTACTAAAACAATAAACCCGTTTAGTTTTCTTTGGATTCTCATCAATAATGAGGAGGATAATTCGTAAAACGAAACTTGAATACAGTCTAGTTTGTTCAACTTTACCGCAGAACGTCTTGCTGCTTCTAAAAGTGTATGAAACAATATTTTCCGATATTAAAACTGTATTTCGAATCGAGTCTCAACAAAAATTCGATTTAGTAACTTTTGTAAAACGTGCCAAAGTTTAGCAAAGTTCCGAAGTTGTCGTCATATCGTGGGCAGAATACACGCTCGACTCGTTTGCAGATAATTTAAACGTTATTCCGATATGATAAAGGCTATGTTCGTTTGCCATATACGCATACACCCGTTATTATTAAGAAAGATGAACATCAATGTAAATATTTAGTAAGTCGCTTCAGAAGTTCATATTTACGTTTCTGTCGCTTTTAAATTAAATATACACTACCTTTCGCCCGCAACTTCTCTCGCGTGGAAGACATAAGACACCACAATATACTAAAATAACAGCCATATTTTTATAAAACTTTCCTGTATATTATGTTCGTAGTTTTGGTCTCAGCAGCCAATATATGAAAAGAGTCAGGACTGGTGACGCGGGAGCAAGTGACGTACAGTTGCCCGTGTGAGAAGCAAATCGACCTGAGGTCGACACCCGCAGTCTTCAGTACTAAGTTCCTATTACTTGAGAAGTTTTTCGTTCTTAGTAAATTAATGAAGGCCTGCGTACAGTACCTAATGGCACAACCCTGATTTTTTACAGATTATTCCTGATGAACAGCTATCATTAAATAATAGTTTAACAGTAGATTGTAAACACACGGGATTTCTCATTAACAGTCATCTAACTAAAGATATTTATTTTTAATACAACCGGAGATGACAAAAGAGGCCTAAACTTAATGTTTTTGTGTGTACTCGTACGTTCTACGAAAAATCATATAATAATTGTCAATTGTTGGGAATCGAACATATGTTTGCAGGCAGTCGTCGAACTTTTAAGGTATTTGCTTTGTTGTTAGTTGACTAAAATAGCCGTTCTTATACAGGGAGGCAGGGACATCGACGCACAAACAATTACCATGCATTCAGCACAGGATTCTAGACCCCCTAGTGTAGATATTTTCGTCGGCTATCAAAAAAAAAATTAGCTGTTTCATAGAAAAGTGCAATTCGAATTCAATTTAAAAAATCACGAAGGGCTCCATACGTCGCCTGCGAATATTTCGCCCACAAGCTACATGTGTAGAAGGTGGTACAAAATGCTCTAAAGAGCGTCACCTTTACGTGTGCAGTATAACGTCCAAACATACATCTATCATATTTGCACGCAGAGAAAAAGCACTCCGTTCCCTTTCAATGCCAGCATTGTCTTTAAGGACAGTGGTGACCAAATGACCTAGGTATTTAAATTGTTCTACTCGCTCAAGAGGAACACCGTTTACCTGTAAAGGAGGCACATCAAGATGGTATTTTTTGTCATTAAGTACTACTTTTTTTAATGATTATGAAAGCTGAGAGTCTGGCGCATTCTTGAGGCCTACTTAGGATCCATGAAGTCACCTGTTAAGATTCTTAATATAACGTTGAAAATTTAAGTCACAATTTACCGAACGTAAATTTTTCACTTTAGACCAACGTTTTCATAACTTTTATCATAGTAACGAAGCTGATTATTTTATGCATTTTTAGTAGTATTTTTGTACTACTCATGGAGATTCAGTTGAAGAAAGACATGAACATGAGCTTGACGACGTAAATAACGCCATGCTTGAGGTTCATAATTGGTTTACTGTAAATAATTTGGTATTAAATGAGAAGAAAACTAAATGCATAAGATTCGCGTTACCGAATGTTAGAAGTAGTAAATGTCACGTTGTATTGAATAAGGAGAAACTAGAATCCGTCGAAAAAATGGTTTTTCCTACGGATTACTATTATTGTGAAAGACAGGACAGGGGACATAGCAGACAAGGGTAACTATAGGCCTATCTCACTGGCAACTGTTATAGCCAAAGTACTTGACTGTGTGCTTGACGCCCACCTCGGTGGATATACCCAGTTACACGACTCACAGTTTGGTTTTCGTGCCGGGTTGTCTACTGAGAGTGCCATTTTTGCGTTAAAGCATACTGTCAAGTATTATACTGATAGAAAAACACCAGTGTATGCATGTTTCCTGGACCTGTCAAAAGCTTTCGACCTGGTTTCCTATAATGCCCTGTGGGGAAAGCTTCGAGAGGTGGGAGTTCCTGATTCGTTAGTGTCCACGTTATCTATGTGGTATGATAATCAGAGAAACTTTGTAAAGTGGTCAAATGTGCTGTCAGACCCCTACAAACTAGAGTGTGGTGTCAGACAGGGTGGTCTTACCTCCCCAAGACTTTTTAACATTTATGTTAATAAATTACTGGTTGAGCTCAGCAACACACATGTCGGATGCCACATAGATGGAGTTAGTTTAAATAACTTGAGCTACGCAGACGACATGGTGTTGCTGAGCCCATCTATCTGTGGAATTAGAAAGTTGCTTTCAATTTGTGAGGGGTATGCCGAGCAGTTTGGGCTAAAGTACAACCCTAAGAAAAGTGAGCTGTTGGTGTTTAGGGGTAGAAATAAAAGTCCATCATTTATTCCTCCGGTAACGCTGTGCGGTTCACTTTTACAGAGAGTAACCCAGTTTAAATATCTGGGCCACATTGTCACCGAAGACTTGAAAGACGACACAGATATGGAAAGGGAGCGCAGGGCATTGGCTGTGAGGGGAAATATGGTGGCTCGAAGGTTTGCTGGTTGCTCAGTACCAGTAAAAATTACCCTATTCAAGGCTTACTGCCAAACATTTTACACCAGCAGCCTTTGGGCTAATCATACCCAAAAAGCAAACAATGCCCTGCGAATACAATATAATAATACATTTAGGGTGCTGTTGAGGCTTCCACCCTATTGTAGTGCGTCAGGTATGTTCGCCGACGCCCACACTGACGACTATTTTGCAATAATGCGTAAGAAGGTGGCGTCGATGACGCGCAGAGTGGGAGGAAGCACCAACAGTATCTTGAGGGTGTTTGCTGAACGGCTGGATGGCCCTACCATGGGTAGATTTATCAAGCTTCATGTATTGCATGGGGCTTGATGAATACTATTTTGTGTATGATTTAATTTTAACTTTTATTTTGTTTTTGCTTCTACCTTTACTAACATAGTTTGTAAGATAATTTTAGTCACTAACATAATGTGGGCCTATGTAGTCTGTAAATAAAAGATTTTTTTTTTTTATTTTTTTTTATTTTTTTTTTATTATTACGCTTGATTCAAAGCTACAGTGGGGGTCCTCACTTAACATCACTTGCAGGGCGGCTAAGTTCAGCCGCTTATGCTGTTTGGAAAATCCGTCAATTAACAGACGTGGATACCGCGAGACTAGTATATTTTAGTTATTTTCATAGCATCATATCTTACGATATTCTGCTGTGGGAACGGACTGCAGTTATTTATTATATCTTTATTCTGCAAAAGAGGGCTGTCAGAGCCATCTACAACCTCCACAAACGCGAATCTCTAAGGGAACTGTTGAAAACAATTAACATCATGACGGTACCTTGTCAATATATATATGAAAACATAATGTATGTTCGAAAAAATCCACATCTTTTTAGTAAGATAAGTGACAGGCATAATTTCAACACTAGAAATAGGAACAAATTAGATCAACCACGTTTCAGGTTGTCTAAAGTACTTACTTCTTTTATGGGGTACTGTGTAAAATGTTATAATAAAATAACACTCGATATTCTTCAACTAAATGAGAAGAAATTTAAAACATGCATTAAACGCACACTATGTAGACAAGCATACGAGTATTATAAGTTCAATGACTATATCGTCGATAAAAATGCTTGGCTTAATGCTGGTCCTGTTCCACAACCTCTTGGGCGCACTAGTTAAAATTTGAATGTTTGGAAGAGATACTCCTTTCTTATTCCCCCTTTTATTTTTCTGATTCTTTTTTATAAAATATGTTTTATTATTGAATAACTCCAATAGATTCTTTTCTTTTATGTAGTAAAATTTTATTCATCGCTCAAATACATAGCAAACTATAGTTTTGTATAATTTAGAAGCATTTTTTCAATTTTGTTAATGTGAGGACCATGAATTCGTTTATTATATAATTAGGTTGACTTGACAGCATGGCAGTTGAGACTATGTCATGCTCACTAAAATGTGTCACTGTTGGTGGCGCGTGTGTTGGTTCATTCGGTTCCCTACAAAATGATTGAGCTGGATGGTGCTGATCCACGCATCATGTTCGTAAACGGGCGCCGTCAATTGAGACTGGTCATCTCTTAACTGCCACGGCTTATTATTATTATTAATCTTATATTTTGAATTGTTTCTTTATATTTTTTTTTTCATTGTTCTCGCATATAGAAGCAACAAGAATAATGTACCCAGGATTTTGTAATATCTTGATTTAAAAAGAGTGTCCTTGGAGTTTCTTGCCCGTTCTTCTCCATAAAGATCTACGTTTTGGAATGGGCAACTAGCTTCAACTTTCTGACTAACTGACCGACTCTTTGACAATTCAAAAGTGCCTGTAAATGATTTAATTAAAATAAATGCTTTGAGTTTGAGTTTGAAAAAAATTTAGACAGTATTTTTTTTTTTTTAATTGTTGATGTCGAAAATTCTCAAAAAATAAAAATAAAAATTATAACTCGAAAACTGAAAAATCGCGGAACATACATGCGGGTGTTTCGGATACCCCACGATAAGAGGGACCTAAATTTTATTTTTGGACGACAATGTTCCGGCCAGCCTGTGTATTAAAATACGTAACTTACCTTCCTACTTACTAACCTACCCGTCTATTTCTGTTACAGGTGGTCAAGATTTTTGGAATGAATGGCGCTTGTCGTGGAAATAAACTCTTAACATTAAAATCGAAGATATCGAAAAACATTCAGATTTTTTGCTGGTAAATTTTCCAGATACAAAATCATAGAAAGAACGGTAATTTGTAGTCCGTGGAGAATACGAAAGAATTGTCGAAAAGTACCAAGCTACGCCCCTCTAATATAAATACACTGGATCGCAAAAATTCCGGGTCGCTAATAAAAACCGTGATATCTCCATAAATTATATACCTAGATCGCTAGAATAAATAAATGTAGTAAGCAGGTTACTAATGCTTGTTCTAAATCTCTAAAGAGGTTTCATTTGTACAAGTAATACATTTTTAAAAAAACTGCTGTTTAAAAATTTTATTTTAGGAAAAAAAAATATTTTCTGCTTTTGTTTCAAACCGAGCTGTCATTATAAATGGTTCCTTGGATTGGTCAGAGTATGCAGTGCAATATCATATTAACACCTGAAGAATGTACACGGATTATTACCATGGTACAAGAAGGAAGAAGTCAGCGTAGCACTGCTAGAACAGTAGGAGTATCTTTATCAACGGTGCAAAGAGTACTCCAGCGATTTCAAGAGACCGGCATGAACATCAGGAGACCAGGAAATGGAAGACCAAGGAGCACAACTACACGAGAAGACCGATTCATCGTGAGCACTATGTTAAGAAATCGACATCTCACGGCTGTTCAGGTCCGAAACATCTAATTGCCAGGTGACGCTATGCTCGAGACCACATCCGATGGACAGATGAAGATTGGTCCAAGGTTATGTTTTCTGATGAGTCC
Source organism: Dryobotodes eremita (assembly GCA_917490735.1). Taxonomy (NCBI): domain Eukaryota; kingdom Metazoa; phylum Arthropoda; class Insecta; order Lepidoptera; family Noctuidae; genus Dryobotodes; species Dryobotodes eremita. The sequence continues at coordinate 3,643,034 of OU823245.1, forward strand.
AGATTTTGTTTATTTACGCACGACGGGAGACGAAGAGTATTTAGACGACCAGGAGAACGGTATCATAAAGCGTGTTTTGAAGAAAAGGTGCCGTTCGGTGAAGGATCAATAATGGTTTGGGCTGGGATATCTTCAGAGGATCGCACGGAATTAGTGATCATAGAAAACGGTTCTCTGACTGCTGTCAGATACGTAGAAGAGGTTTTAAATGAGCATGCTGGGCCTTTCTTATTGAATATGGCTGCAAATTCCATTTTTATGCACGATAATGCGCGACCACATACTGCTCGTTTGGTCAATATGTATATTCAAGACGTCGGTATTATCTGCATGGAGTGGCCAGCTCGCAGCCCAGACTTAAATGTCATAGAACATGCATGGGACGAGCTCGGGAGATGCGTGAGACCACGCTCTCCTGCTCCCGTTACCTTACACGAGTTAAGGAATTCGCTAGTGGAAGAATGGGCAAATATAGACCAAAATCGTATTAAAAATTAGGTTTACAGCATGCCACATCGTCTTAATGAAGTGATACGGACTCGTGGAGTGAATACAAAATATTAAATTTACAAAAAATATTATATTTTTTAAGATTTACTGCGAAGTGTACTTTTGTTGTCATAAGTTAGAAGCGAAATTTTCTTATTTTTTAGTATTTAATTAAAGTTATATAGTGTACAAAACGTGTTACACATTTTTTATATATATAAAACAGTCATCTACAATATACTATAGTTTCGCAAATTAGTCTTATGTATTTAAAAAAAACTATCACGCCCTTTATTAGCGACCCGGAATTTTTGCGATCCAGTGTACTAACACATATTTAGTAGCTTATAATAATGACAAGTGCACCAGGCAAGTCATTGACAAAAATAAGATCAGCACCATGCCGAAAAAAATTGCGAAACCCTGAAATTGACAAATGCCGAGCTCTACACGGGGCATTGTTTCAGGAGAACAGCGGCTACTCTATTAGCGGATTCAGGAGCAGACATGACCCAGATTAAAAAGACACGATGGATGGAAATCTGATTTAGTAGCGGAGGGCTACATTGAAAATTCTATACAGAATAAGGCGGCAGCTTATTTAATCAGCGCCGCAATGGTGACAACATTAAACTAAAAACACCATCGCTAATTACTGATCCTTAGACACCTTTGTGACCGCAACCATCCACATCAAAACACGATTCATCTAGCTCGCTGCCTCAAGCACCACCTTCATCAACTTTCACGATCCAAAATGGTCCTAAGTAGACCTAAGTTTCTGAAATTTTACTCAACAGCTATACGCAAATAAACTCTACCTCCACTTCAATAAATGTACCGAATAAAAATATAACTTTATCTTGCCACAACTGGTCTAATGTATCAAACATTACCTTTAACTTGTAATTGTTGTAAATAGGTCTCCTAACTGTAATTGTAATTTTAATAAATACTTTGATTCTAATACCTACTATTGCTTTTTATTGTCTCGTAGATGGTTTGAAAAGTAGAGTATCCACTTCGGGGATAAACGTGCCTTCGTCTTGGGCGAGCTTGAATCCCTCGCTGCACTCAGGAGTCTTGTTCTTAACTCCCTCGCTTTGCTCGGGAGTTTTCTCAAAACTCCCACTCTCCCCTCGGTAGTTAGCACTAGAATCCTTCGTTACGCTCCGGATTCAATACAGCGCCCGTCACATAAGACACTGCTGTATTCCTTGGTGCATAATATACTATTAAAACTTATAATTGATGAGAAATTTGTAAGATGACATAGTAACAAATGTACTTACTTCTTACTTACTAAAGTGTGATAAATTATTTCGTAGATCATACATCTACGAGTAAAAGCACCTTCCTATTTTAAAAGGGCAACAAAATTATATTCCAAAGATTCCATGATAAAAAAGCACTTTATATACCTTTTCTCTATATCCAAACCCGCCAGATGTATTTGGAATGCTCTCACATCGGAAGTCGAAGAATAACTCCAAATCAAAACAAAATAGGCTATTCCAGATAACCGTTTAAATCATAAAACAAATAGTAATATCTGGTGAACAGGGCCGTGTATCTGCTAGATTATGGTAACTGGGTCGGCCGGTGTTTGAGATCATGAGCCGACCACTTATAAAACATAGTTCGGCTGCGAGCTCCATTTACCCGCTGGTCACTCTAACCGGATCGAGCCAGTTAAATCCGGTAAGTGGGCCTCCGTGCTCGAATAAATCCCCATATTATTGTTATTGCCGGAGAGAATCCCTCCTTTGTATACGACCGTCTCGTGACGTCATGACCTGCTTTCTGATACTATTTCTTTCAATGTAGGTACGTTAGTTGTTTGTGCTGACTGACTATGAGTACTAAGTAGAATATTAAGATTATTAGCAGAATGGACTTGGACGGTGGACGGAATGTGAACTCATAACCCTTGGCTTTTGTGCCCGGTTGATGGCAATAGGCTCGCCTTCTCGTGTCGATGGTACTCTTCTTCAGTGTTTTGCTCGCCCTCTTTGGGACTCAAACATAATAGGCGAACTGTGGGTTGTACTATTCTCCTCTGCCTAATCTTTTGAGGAGTACAGGTGTGATGTTATGTAATTTTTACGACCGGTTTAGTAACCAGTCTTACCAAGGGTATCGTATTACCTAGTCACTGGGATGTGGAAGTCAAATAGGCAGTCGCTCCCGGTAAAATACTGGTATTCAGCTGCATCCGGTTAGACTGGAAGCCGACCTCGCCGTAGTTCGGAAAAGGCAGGCAGATTGATTTATTACCGGTTTAGAAAACATTGCAACAGTACATCATAATTTTTATAGAAATAATAGGTTTAAAAGTCTAGTGTAAGAAGTAAATTAAGTAGCAAAAGCCGCTTCAGCTTATCAGTTACGGGTTCTGTATTGAAACCAAGACGCGCGGCTTGAAAACTGAAGGCTTTTGATAGGCATTCAAAATGATAAAATCAATTAATTCAAACCCAACAGAGTTACTTGTATTTACATGTGAAAAGAATATTCCTAAAAATAATTTAATATTAATAAAATGCAACTAAATAAGGGAATAATATCGAAATTACAAACTGCACTAATATTACTAGTAGATTGATCGGGCTAGGTTGTTATAGGGGATGATTGTTACAGGGGAACATTGATACAAAGGCCTACTTACGAGAAAACTATTGTTATATAATGTCTCTGGCTTAAAATAAACTTCGAGCCGAATACCTAAGGTACAGGATGAGGTGCATGACACGTGACAAATAATTGCGAACATCCGAATTTATGTTCAATAAAAATAGGTTACATCAGTACGTGAATATTTTGATAACCTTACGATACACTCGAAATACGATAATATCCGTTCTAGGATGCGTCATGAAAGTCATCCTATACTAGAGTGACAATGCGGGATACCGTTGCGGGACATGCTGGACATAACCATTGTTACGTTATTACTATTACTTTCTTTTTGCCTCCTCAGCCAGTTTCTTTTGAAGTGACTCTGGCATCTCTGCAGGAGGAGGACGTGGCATCCTAGTATACACCTTGAAACCGTCGTACACAAACCACTGCATGCCCGTGAGAGTGCCGATCATGAAGATACGCAACACCAGGCCGCTCCAGATGCCCATGAAGCCCACGTCCTTCAGAATGCTGCCTATGGTGGATCCTGGATCTTTGTTCAACTTGGACACGATGGTGTCCGCGGGATGCGACACTAATGCGCATAGCACGCCCGCGATGTATCCCGCTGTGAACGTCATAACTAACTGTTCTTCCTTCGAGCACCGTTCTCTCGGCTTCGGCGACACTGTTGCGTACAACAGCTCAAGAACTCTCTCGAACGAAGCGAACTTCATCATGGTGTATGGGATCTGTCGGCCCCACAGAGGCGTGATTCCTTTGTAGAATGTTCCAAATCCTTCCGTGCTGAGCATGTGGGGCATGGCCCTGCGCATCTTCGGAGTGTAGCCCGGCGTCGTCTGCATGCGCACTTTGACGGCTTCCCACGGCGCGAGAAAGATATCAGCGACAAACTCTGCGGACGCTGCCGCGGCTAAATACAAACCTGTTCTGTACAGGTAAGCAGATTCCTCACTGACCATTTTAGCGTATCTATATTTAAAGTATTCATAACCACTGAACTTGGCACCGCCTTGCAACGTGTACCCAATAAGTGTAGGCGCCCAACCCTTAATAAGGTTCATGTAACCGCCTTCCTTGTAGGACATTTGGAACCCTTTTACGATAGACTTGTACTTGATGGGGTCCACCTGTAGTCGGCACTTGACCAGGTCAATCGGTGTCACGAGCGTGTGCGTGGCGCCGCACGCCAGCATGCCGCCCCCCGCGCACAGAATGAAGAACTTGTGGCTGTGGATCTTGCACGAGAACTCTTCCTTTTCACCTTTCTTAGACATTATGTTTGCTTAGTCGTTGTTTTTGTTATATTTTTTTAAAGACTAGAAGGAAGCCTTCCGTCCGCACTATCTACTGTGGTGTAATTTTTATGCAATTTCAAAAAAACTATGCATATGGATAAATATTGGGATTAGGGTGAGGTATATATGTTCTGTGATTACATGTCAGTGCACAGAGTACATGTTCAAAACTGAGTTTTTCAAGATTGACATTTACATATCTAGTTGTGTCTGTGGATTGATGGAGTGAGTGGTACAGTGCTACAAGGATCTCTTGGCGCCTGAGTGACATTGACAGAGGGCGTTGTTGGTTGAAATTTGTAAAAGTGTCACATAAATTGTATTGACAAAACAAGCGCGGCGTTAGTGTCGATTTTGGCCACGTGCCAAAAGAATATTGTAGCGTTGTACAACCATTGAGATTGAAATCCTCTGTAATATACACGAGTCTATGTGACCCACGAACAATTACGGATGCTTTGTGCCTCGACTATTCCTAGCGGATCTTTCTGGCCAGCTATTGAAGTAGAGAGTGTTTCCGAGAATTGTGGCCAAAGTTCCAAAGATACAGAAGTTCAAGCTTCATGCCTTACTGGAAGAAAGTTGGTAAAATAAGATAAGAAGACAGATTTTTCTAAATAGGATCAGTCTACAGCAGTCCACTGCTACGCGCCCAGCAGAGGACTGTCCTTTTGAACGCCATACTCACATCGGCGTGACCTGTACGCCACGCTAAAATATTTCTAGTTTCCATTTGTATGATAAGCACACAAAAGTAATGATTGAATAACTTTTAATACATATTTTCGTGAATCGTTTATTTGTCCGCTGTTGCCGTCATTGTTGTTTCTTCGGGAAGTTTTTCATTTGTCGGTTATAGGCGAACAGAGGCGTTCAACAGGAAGTCCATTGTGTGGCGTGTCCTTGTCAATATGTGGTATGATCAGAGAGATGAGAAAATCACAATACAAAGAAGTGCACTACTGGAAAAGCCCACGGCTATCCGAAAACCTTGACCAGTTCTTTCGTTTGTCATCCACAATGCTGGTTCAATATCCTATAACTTTCGTATTGTACTAGGTAGGTACTCTCTTGTCACTTTAAGAAAACAAATAATTGAATTAAAAATTTATTAATTTCATTCTGATCCTCTTCGCCTTACAACTAAGTTAAAATAAGTCTAAAAATATTCTTTACTAAAATAACTAAATATTTTATATTAATTTTAATATTTGTATACACATATTTACAAACAAAAATATTGCATTGCTTTTTGTACTTTTTAGAGAACGATTAATAAGTGCCAAAGAATGATAAAAAAAAACAAAAATAATTATAAACAATAATGCGTAGTTTAAAATAATCACTGATTGTTAGAACTTAAAACCTGATATACAAAAATAAATAAGTAATTGATTATTTCAAGTTCTTTTCCTTAGAATTGCTAGGGATGGGCAGTTCATATTTCATTTACTTACATCTATCGATGAAATCATTCGATATAGCAAGCAACACAAACAAAAATCGAAGTAGTTGCCGTAAAGATTGACATGTATTTGAACATATAAATTCAAATACATGTCAATCTTTACGGCAATTACTTCGATTGTTTGACAACAAAGTTATGCATGTGATTATAGAAAAGAAGGAAAAGAGATCTTAAATTAAATTAATTCCCATTCCATAATGAGAATAAACTTATTCACTGGCTTTTCATATCAATGGCAAATTAACTAGTGGTGTATCGTTAATATTATAAAATAATCGATTCTATTTCATAACAAACATCGATATTACGTCGATCAGTATAATCGTCAACTAACTACGTATTATGCATTCAATCTCACACAAATTATGTAATACTGCCGACGAGGCCGGACCGGCCGCTCGGTGCCGAGCCAGCCCGATGGAAACATGCGGCAAATATTTTGTGGGGACGGCCGTATTAGTATATGAATAAATCCTGATCAAAATAATCGCAGTCATTGAATCGATCCTCGCACGAACATTAAAATACAGCAATTCCGTCGGCACATAATATTTAGTCACACATTTAACAGAACCAGTCTATCATTTCAATAACACATCAATTTTAATAGCGTAGTGAGACTTAATCGATACATTCCAATCCGTAATCCTTAGCGATCCAATCGACGAATCGATTTAGAAATGTTTACTTTTATAATTTACATACGAATTGGCAGTCGTTCAATGTTCTGGCAGTGTTATAAATAAGAAATATATTTACAAGTCTCACTACTGGACACTAAGTAAGCAGTTACAGAAAGCGCCTTCTCACCCAAGAATCGGTCAAACGACATTGATAGTTTCCTTTCGTTTGGTGCCTATGTGTGGACGTTATACCTTTAACTGTGTCTACATTTGTTTCATTTCAACGGACCAGACACCGTGACTGTGACAATCGCGCGAGGCAAAAGCGATTCAGCCATCCATTCCTCATGGGATAATAAACAGACATCACGATCCCGTAAGCTATCGCGTAGCTAGTACATCTGCATTGTCACGAAGTATTGTCCGTTGAAATTTGACAAATGTTTACGCAGTTTTTGTGAAGCGCTTTCTATAGCTAATCTTCAGATTGTGCATGGTCAGCGCATGCGCGGCGCCACGCGCACGGACACGTACAGGCGCAGCAGCGCCAGCACTACGGCGTGGCGCCGCGCCCTCCGCCGACGGGGATGGTGCGTGGTCAGCGCATACGCGGCGCCACGCGCACGGACACGTACAAGCGCAGTGGCGCCGGCACGTCAGCGTGGCGCCGCGCGCGCCGCCGCCCGGCCTCAGGCGGCGCCACGAACCGGGCTTCCAGCTCCAACTGCCTTTCCATTACCACCTGTAATGTGAATAAAAACATAAGATAAAATGTGATAGTCAGTTCTTAGCTCAAGTTTTGTATGTGATTACTCGTATAGTATTAGTATATAGAGTAGAGTATTTTATTCTATACACGTAGAAAATAAAAAGAGACCTTAAATGGCCGTTTTCGTCTTCAAACACTACGTTTGCGCCGTGGCCGTTAAGGTAGTGTTTGATGATCGCGAATTATTAGTGATATCGGTATATGCCAACGGATAGTCTTGACAATTTAAAAAAAATTGTGAGTTGTCTCGGCGAGATTATTGCGATTATAGAGACTAGTGGTACTGATACTAGTGGTATGTGACAGGCTGGAACAAACATTGCAAAAGGCATATGAGGAGGCTATGCTTCGGTTTCATGAGTGGGTCGCCCAGGGCAAAAATAGGTCCGGTCAGACTTATGACCAAATTCGAAGCTCACAAAATTCGTTTAAACATTAGCTCAAGTGGTGCAGGGACAACAAAACTCAAATAAAGATGAACATTCTTGCACCAGAGCATGCCACAAAAAACTTTTGCAAGTTTTGGAAGGAGACCAACAAATTGAATCCGAGGCCGAGTGTTCCAGTTAGCGTGGAGGGCGTTAGTGACGCCGACCAAATTGCTAACTTATTCGAGGAACATTTTAAGGTACTTTCTCCACTGGAACCCGCGACGACCACTACAGAGGCGGGAGGTACTAGTCTGGCAAAACACTCAACAAACAACTCAACTCAACTCAATTGCGAAACAAGTCGCCAAGGTTATAAGAGACATGAAGCAAGGAAAATCCCCGGGACATGACTCGCTTGGCATAGAACATTTACAACATGCGGGTGTTCATCTGCCGAGGGTGTTCGCTATGTTGTTTACATTCTGCGTAAGGCATTCATACCTCCCTGAGGCAAGAATTAGAACTATAGTTGTCCCCATAATAAAGAGCAAGACAGGAAATGCCGCTTAATTAAGTAACTACAGGCCTATATCACTCGCGACAGTCATTGCTAAGGTGTTGGTGATATTCAGTTAAGACAACACCTACAGCTTCATGATGTACAGTTTGGCTTTCGCCCTGGTTTGTCAACAGAAATGGCTATGAGCATACCGCATACCGTCCGATACTACACTGACAGAAGCACACCTGTCTATGCCTGCTTCTTAGATTTATCTAGGGTTTTTGATCTTGTTGCATATGACAGGTTGTGGCAAAATTTGTCGGATAATGCGGATTTACCTACTGAGTACATAAGTCTCCTAAAGTGTTGCTATGGCAACCAGAGCAATTTTGTGCGGTGGCAAAATTTTGGTCGGGGTCACTTTCGGTTGAATACGGGTTGGAATGTGGTGTAAGGCAAGGCGGGTTAACCTCGCCGAGTCTCTTCAACTTGTATATTGACCGTCTGATCCGTGAACTCGAGTAGCGCCGGTGTGGGCTGTTCGATTGATGGTGTGCTTGTCAACAACATCAGTTACGCGGACGATATGGTGCTGCTGAGTCCATTGATCAGTGCCGAAAACTGATTTCGATCTGCGAGCGGTATGTGGGGGCCCACGGGCTCAGATATTACGCCATTAAAAGCGAACTCATGGTATTTAAGGAGGGATCTAAAACTTATGACTGAATGGCAGTGTCCTTAAAAGAGTCTCGCAGTTCAAGTATCTGGGCCACTGAGTCACCGAGACGCTTGCAGATGATATTGATATAGATAGGGAGCGCAAGGCTTTGTCTGATATAGCTAATATGCTGGCTCGTAGGTTTGCGCGCTGTACTACGGAAGTAAAAGCTACGTTGTTTAGGACATTTTGGCAATCGTTTTACGCGTGCAGCCTATGGCCCCAATTAAACTCATTTAATAATATTGAATTGCTTGAATTGTTGCTTAGCCCTCTTTCTCTCTACCAATTTTGCTGTGCTCAACAAGGTCCATATTGATCTTTTACTTTGCAAGACCATCTACGTAATACATATGGGATGCAATAAAGAATTGAGTATTGAGTATTGGGTCAAGCATACGAAAAAATCGTACGACACCCTGCGTGTTTTCTACAATAATGCCTTCAGGGCGCTGATGAAGCTGCCTCGCTACTGTAGCGCGTCAGGTATGTTTTCGGGCGTAAATATAGATGGATTTGCGGCGATTATTCGCAAGAGGGTTGTATCCCTGATGCGCCACATACCGAGGCAGTTCCAACAGCTACTTTCAGCTGTTCGCATGGAGGATGGATCTGGATCTGGATTGCCCAATAATGCGGTACTGGACGAGGCTGCATGTTGAGCATTCCGGATCCAAATATAAATTTAGACTAAGATGAAATATATGTTTTCTTTATTTAATGTTTTTTTTATTGTAAAATGGTAATTTATAATGTTTTTAATGATGACTTTTGTAATATTTATCTACTTGTAATCTTTTAATTAATTCTCAATGTATTTAATATTTTTTTAATTTCACATTGTATGTTTATGGATTGGTTCTAAAATAAATGAATTTATTATTATTATTATTTTTGGGAGTATTTTATTTCTCAGCTCTTAGGCTGGTTTTAGCCACATTTACTGGCGAAGGCCAAGTAAATGCAGCGTGTGGTGTGTATTTAAGATGAGGGTATGTTTTCTTTCTTTAATTGCATGAACTTCCTAACTTTTCTGCAGGTGTTTAAGATGGCAGCTTTCTGTAGGTTGGTATAAACGGCTTCTTGTAAATCATAATTCCCATTCCATAATGAGAATAAACTTATTCACTGGCTTTTCATACTAATAGCAAATTAACTAGTGGTGTATTGTTAATATTATAAAATAATTGTTTCTATTTTCGTCGGTAATCACATAATGATCACATATCATTTTAAGTTACCACCTAAGTACACATTGTGGAATGCAAATAAATTATTGAGTATTGAGTAATAATGTATAATGTCACTCAAAGTGATATTATTTAAAACTGTCATGATAATATAGACCATTAAAATAGTAAACTAGTTTAAAATGATCAAAATCTGTCATGTAAAAACTCATTCAAATTATTATAAGCTTTTATCTGCTAGCAAATTAATAAATAACTTTTTTTAACGTTGCATCACTTTACCGCTTTCACCTTTTAGGTAGTTTATTATAAGGTTTTAAAGCCATGAAAGACACTTTTCCGCATAAGTTCCGTTAGTACAAGTCGTTTCCCTACAATTATTTTTGCACACAGTTACTTAGTTTGATGTACAGAATGCGTAGATGACGGCTTCGTGATGGGTTTTTTTACACCCTGTATTAATATTATGTAAGTATCTCAACGTACCTGGCTCTTCAAATGTCTCCTTAACCTGAGCGCCCACGTGCCGTCCCGCTTGGACAGCAAGAAGTCCTTGGCGTGGTCCCCGTAGGCCACGCGGTAGTGCGCGCGCGCGCCGCCCTCGGCCGGCAGCAGGCGCAGCAGCGCCGCGCGGCCCCACGTCTGCTGCGGCGTCGCCGTCACTACGATCAGCTCGGCTTCTGGCTCCAGCAGGGAGCGGCGACCTAGTGGAGAATCAAGGTGGAGTAAGATAGGGGTTATGCTAGGAGAGCTTTCAAAAGATACCAAACGTCTTTAAAAAAATTGTCGAGGACCAAGTTCCTCGCATATTTTTGTTCATCTGCGAACAGCCACACCGCAAAGATCGTTACGCCACCTAGGTTAGTCATGGGTTCCCGTAATTGGGAATACGCATGTTTATTTTTTTGTTCACTCAATCAATAAAAGATAGTGATATAAACCCAAGAAAACTGTTCTCTGCATGCTTGTTTGTGTGTCTTACACTATTAAACTCCAACAATTCGTTCAAGCGTCCTTTACTGTGGGGGCCATAATGTGACGTAATTATTCACGATAATGCACGTTTATATATAAAATGTTTTTGAAGATTTTGACGTTATGTCACTTCACACCAAAAATCATGTGATATAATTAACATTGATAAGTAACTTTGATTGAAATAGAGAGATACTTACGGCGACTACGCCTCTTGCGTTTCCTGACGATCATTGTGCCATTAGCGAACACTATCGCCTCATCCGGCGCTCTTCGTCTTCGACCGTTCACCTGGATAGAATATGATGATAGCATTTATTACAGCTGTAAGTGGTTTGAGGATAGCAAGAGCTGTAACCGACAGCAAATGACTAGCGACTTAGTAACATGATGGGTTACGGCTAGCCTTTTAAGTTCTGAGAATCGTTTTTTACTCAACAACACGCCCTTTAAATTGGCTGTTTAAAATAAAATGAACGCATTAAGGCTCGTACACACTGGCGCGACGCGACGCCCGACACAAAGGCACCGCGTGTCGAGCAACGAGCGGCGGCTTTGTGTAGCGCTGTCGCGTCGCGCTTGTCTGTGGGAGGCAATACACGGCCTTATAAAACCCCACACATCATCAATGGTCAATTCTCGTCGTTTCTTCGGCTTCAATAGACCAAGTGCAAGTAAAAAATTTTGACTTACCTTACAACTGAAGCAACCTTCAGTAGATATCAAGTCTTTATCTCCACCGATCTTGTACTGGTCCCTGACGGGGAAGACGGGAGCGTCTCCGATGTCATCAGGAGGTAAGGCTCCATCTAATGCGGTGAGGCAATGTCCTGCCCCCACGAGTTGGTAGCCGGCAGGGCAGCCGCACTGGTAGGACTCGCCGAAGGAGTTGCAGCCGTACAGACAGCTTGCGGTTGCACAACCACCTGCCAGCTAAGAAACATAGGAACTTTGAAGACAAATCAACAGAAGTTTTGGCCCAAAAAACAATCTTATACGGAAGATGTTATAATAATCAGGTGTATCCTTTGATCCAGGCGATTAAACCATAGGACATGCCTCTTCTTAATGAACGCTTTACCAAGATGTAATTTTTGAACTCGAATCTGAATCGTGTTGACTTATCGATATCCATCACGTCTGTAGAGTTCCGCTAGCTAATATACACATAATGTAGTCCTGTCGTCTCGTCTTCCATCTCTGCACCAAGTTAACCGCTTACCTGAAGACACACAGCATGTCCGGCATCCCAGCCGTAGCCAGACGGACATCCGCAACGGTACGCGCCTCCCACGGCGAAGCACGGCGACGTGCCGCACGGGCTGGCAGAACAGACGTCTTGTGGGACACACACGCCGCTTGAAGAACGAGTTGTACCTAAGAGATGTAAAGTTGTGAGGTTAGGAAAAATTAACCGCGCACAAATCCAGACTCCGGGCTGCCCCTGAGAAATTCCTGATGGAAACACCCAATATCACTTGCCACACTTGCTTGCCACTGACGAAATAATGGTGTAGGTACTATAGGTGTGTACCTATAGTGGCGATGGTGGTGGAGCCTGACCCTTCGGGAGAAACAAGCGTAATGTTAGGTATATTAAGGTAAGTGTTAGGAAAAATTGCCTGTGTTCTGTTTTAGACTACTGATTATGTAACCATCTATTTTATTAGTACATCACCAGCGATCGGACATTCAGAAACATATTCATCTAAAGTTAAGATGTCGTATACCTAAGATGGAATGCGCTTTTGTATCAAATATTGTTTTTTTTTTCACTAAAATCCGAATATCCAATCTCGGTACATCACAGACTTTTCTGGACTTGAAAGTTTGAAAGTTTAGTATTTAGAGTTGTAATGTAAACGCCTATATTTTTTTTTATGTAAAACTACAAAAAATTAATTCAACGCCATCTATTGCGTCACCATTGAATCATGTGTTCGACTCAAACCATTGTGTGTCGCACGACGACCCAAAGCAACCTAGCAGTAACTTCATGAGTTAATACTTAGTTCCAGCTGTCGACATGCCATTGATGTTGCGCTGTTTCTCATATAGTTCCTATCAAGCTTAGATAAACGAAAGTGGTTTATGATGGGCTACTATGGGGACTGTAATGTTGGTAGCATCAAATCTGAGATTGAACTAAAATAACTGCCCCCAATTACTGCTTTAGGCTACTTCAAAAGCGAGCTTATTTTGAACTTTTTAGGTGGAGCCGGCCTTTTTTTTCACTGTTTGTGTTTGTGTATCATAGTTTTGGAATCCTCTCGTTACGCCCTATATCTTGATACTCCACATGATTATGAAACTGACACACGGACGGCACGGTTGGCGCAGTGGTTAAGCGATTGACTGCTGTGCTGCGTGTCGCGGGTTCGATTCCCGCACGGAACAAATATTTGTATGACCTACAAGTAGTTGTTCCGGGTCTGGCTGTTTGTGTATGTGAGTTTTAAATGTTTGTAAACGCACCCACAATACAGGAGAAATGCCTAGTGTGGGGCAACGTTTTTATTAAAAAAAAAAAATTAAAAAAAAATTAAAAAAAAAAAAAAAAAACCTTTATCACTTTACCTATTGACATCTTAAATCCGCCATTTTTATTTTATTAAAACAAAACCTAGACGAATCGATAGACACCTCATGTATTAAAATCCATTCAGCCGTTAGGATGCTTCAAGGGTTTAAAGAATCCCACGTAGGTACATACATACAAAGATACGGGAGAAAAACATTACCCTATCTTTCCGCAATCGGGTAAAAAGAAAGAAACCAGGAGCTCTCATCACAATCAAGTAATCAAACCCCACATACCAGCCGGACAGTCACAGCGATAGCCGCCCGCGTAGTTCCTGCACGGCGACTGGCAGCGGCCGTCGTCGCACTCGTCGCGGTCGAGGCAGCGCGCGCCCGCCACGTCCAGGCGGAAGCCGCGCGGGCACACGCAGCGGAACGAGCCCAGCAGGTTCACGCACTTGCCGGGCGCCGGGCACAGGCCCTCCTCGTGGCACTCGTTCACGTCTGTGGAGAGGGATAATAATAAGAATCAAGTGTCTATGACTCATCATCATCGTCCTCCCGATGCTTGTCCCATGTTATTTAGTTTCGGTGGCAATCAGTAATGAGATCTTGCTCATGATTATCTATTGTTGCATGACAACCGGGAGGCTTACATCAGTCAGTAATTATTTTTAAATGGTGTATTTTTGAATAGGTGTGATCTGCACACCACTTTGTAGGTATGCACTAAATGATCTGTAATTCATTGTATGGCTTTGTAGAATATCAACACAATGGCCCTGAGGGCGTTATTGACGGCTAAACGACTTTGTCACATAACTAAGCAGTACTACAAATGCAAGCAGTTAGGTTAAAATTAAAAAATTAAAAACAAAACTTAGTAAACGAGACTCACCCACACACGCATCACCCCTCTTTTCATACCCATCTTGACACGAACACTCATAAGACCCCTCAGTATTACTGCATATCTGCTGGCAAGTATGCGTGCCTCGTTCACATTCATCCACATCGCGACAGTTGGCTCCATCTTCGTCGACTTCATAGCCAGTCCTGCAGAGGCACTCGTAGGAGCCCTCCGTGTTCTTGCACAGCTGTTCGCAAGGGGGAGGCCGCACGCTGCACTCGTCTACGTCGGCGCATACGTCGCCTGCTGCCTTGTAGCCACGACCGCACACGCAACGGAAACTGAGAAAGAGATGGTGATGATAATGTTAGCTATGCGTAGTGCGAAATTGGATGATAAAGAACCGTATTATATTTAACTAGCGCCACGCCCTGCTTTGTACGGTTTTTACGAATCGATAAAATTCGCTATTTCTTTATTACATGTAGTTTAATACGAATTTATTATGCACATTAAACCTTCCGGAATTAATTCTCTAAATGATGGTGAAAACCGCATCAAAATCCGTTGCGCAGTTTAGAAAAACAACGCGGTCACTCAGACAAATGACTTAAATTTATAAGAATGTATAAATAATGGAATATTACTATATTTCTAGTTAAAGCCAAAACAAAACAAAATTCTATGCCATTCATCCTTATGCCTTTATCGCAATTTATACACATTAGAAATATTTTCAAAACCCCTCTAACTACGAACTAAATTCAAACTCTAAACTAAAAAAAACCCTCTTTCAAACTACGAACTAAATTTTGGGTGAAGAACCAAAGATTTTCAGAACCCCAACACGAGGTAAATAGAAGTCCCATAGAGCTTACACACTCCACACCAAACCAAAAAACCAACTGACCTGCCAATAGTATTAACACATCGGCCAGGCGCGCAGAGCCCCGGCATGGCGGCACACTCGTCCACATCAAACATATCTATTCCATTTCCCACGCCGTGGTTCTCTCCCGTCAGCCCGGGGATGAGCCCCGTACTCCCTGGGCCTCCGATGCCTCCACCACCCAGGTTGATGGGCGAGCACAGTTCCAGCCGTTCAGGAGTACCAGGTTGTGGGCATAGCTCACATTCTGGACCCCATGCAACACCGAGTGTGCAGCAACATTGAGCCCTGGAAATTTGAAATAAATGAGTATCAGTAGTAATCAGTCAGCTGTTTCGCACGATCATGTCTCACGACTTTGTAACAATATTATGTGATTTAAAAGTGTCCATGGAGTTTCTTGTCCATTCTTCTTCATTAGTATCTATGCTTTGGAATAGGCAACTAGCTTCATCTTTCTGATTGACCGTCTCATTGACCATTCAAAAGTGCCTGTTATTGGTTTAATTTAAATAAATCCTTTGGAGTTTGAGTGGAGTAGAGCCTGCATATCTACTAGGTACAGTTTTACAAGAAAAAAAAAAACATCAGAAAGTCGATTATTAGCTGCTCACTTAGTAACATGTGCAGGGGGAATGGGGGTGGAAGCGATGGCTCTTGGCCACGGCTCCGGCATACAGCGACCGGAGACCAGCGACCTGTGGCACATGCCCGTCCGGTGATCTGAAAGATTATAATTGAGAATAATATTAGAAACCAAAAACTATTCAAGATCCCAAGATGGAACATTGTCAATACTATTATTTATCTGTTTTTGGGAAACCATCTCAAATGATCTAGTATGTTATAATCTTATAATAAAGTAATAATTATTTTGTTTTTATCTTCATAATGTTCCGGAACAAATAAATTCAAATTACTAAAGTAACACGTACAAATTTGCAATCTGTCAGATAGTTTTGTCACAGTATAATAAAGGAAGCAGTATTACATCTTCATACAAAACCGCCGAAACGACGCGCTTCGAAATTTCGGCGTACACCATTACTTCAGTCTTGATTGAACAAACAAACGAACAATCCGTAATTTTTTAAAGCCTGACCTTTGTAGCTTTGAAATAAAAAAACAAATCAATTTTATTATTATTAAAACATAAAAAAAGAACTAGGATTACATCAGCAAGATCCATATTTATCAGCAATAGTCATCGTACTCACCAATACAAGCCATGCCATCTTCACTAGGTTCATATCCCGCGTCGCAGTCGCAAGCGAAGCCTCCCTCAGTGTTAATGCAGACACCAGGGGAGCAGCGGTCAGGGTTCTCTGAGCACTCGTCGATGTCCTCACAGGCGTCTGGCGCATCGTGAGCTGATGATGTTCGTCTGTAACCTGCGAGATGAGGACAGGTTTAGGATACTGGAAGAGTTTACTTTGATGGGTTCGATTTGGTGATTGAAATAAGTAGAATGTTTGCAGATAACTGGTAAAACGATAGGTCTGCTGTGGCCAAATGTAAAGTGGCCAATCTCATCTACCATGACATAAAGCAAATGGAAAAAATGTTGTGAGGCTATAGAAAACCTGTGTACAAGTGGAAACTTGGCAAGAGACCTGTTTAAGTATTATAAACTGCCGATTCGTGCTTTAGAAGTATAATTTCATACAGGTTTTCATTACCTACCACAGGCACCAGTGATTCATAACCGTCGTATATTTGTTTATGCCCCAAAATTATTATTATAACAAGATTTTTGTGTTTCAATTTTTTTTGGCTTCGTAAAATCAGACTTTATCAAAAATATCCAGTATGTATTCTCCATCTTCTTACTGCCAAATGAGGATTAAAATTTATTTTTATTTTATTTATTTAGCACAGCATAATCAGCCTATAATGTGCTCACTGCTGGGGCACAGGCATCTTCTCTGTGAGAAGGAGTGGGACGTAATCTACCACGCGGGCCCAGTGCGGGTTGGCGGATCCTGTCCTAGAACCAAAAATTTGAAGACTTGTGACAAGTCTTCAAATTTTTGGTTCTAGGACATGCCGGTTTCCTCACGCAGATTTCCTTCACGGTTTTGAGAGCAGTGGTGATGAACTAATTTACACAAAGTAAAGTGCCTGTCTGGGTACGAACCTACGACCTACAACTCGTAAGTCGCGGCCGTTACAACTTGGCCATCCCTGCTCTTTATTTATTTATTTTATATAAAAGAACTTACCTTCAGGGCACTTGCAGATATAAGAGCCGACGACGTTCTCACACGCATGTGGGCACACTTTGTTATCTTGCGCGCACTCATCGATGTCCTTACAGTGCACGCCGTCGGGGGCGACCGCGTAACCATACGGACACGTGCAACGGAACGAGCCAGCCGTGTTGTGACAACGGAAGGTACACATCGCTCGCCCTTCTGCACACTCGTCAATGTCCACACATGTCTGTAACAAGGGTAATAAGGAGTGATAGATATTTAAAAAACAAACAAGGATGAATGTTTACAAGATATGTACACCTAGGTAATCGATACCGTCAACCATTCTGATCGATCCGAAGCGTTCCTCAATTCAGATCGAGGAACGCATCGGATCGATCAGAATCTCAGGAGCCGAGACTATAGATTATGTTTTGAGGCGACCTACATTGACTGGTCCGCAATTTAGTTGCACCTTTTAAGAAAGTGTGCTTCGCTACTTATATCTACCGATAATCATCATCTTTTGGTCTAAGATTGTATATCGGTAATTTTATTTTTTATTGAATGAGTTTCTCTAGTTTCTGAATGTTGTTTGATTGTGAACTTGAATGTATATGGCTACCACCGGATATGATGTTAATTTGCCTAAGATCTTGCCATGTCTTACCTGCTCAGGTCCTTGAGTAAATCCAAAGTTACATCTACACTCGTAACCTCCGGGGGTGTTGGTGCAGGTTCCATTGCCGCAGATCCTGGGGTCCGCAGCACACTCATCAGCGTCCACACAGACGAGGCCGGTCGGGTTCAGGGTGTAACCGGGAGGACACTCGCAGCGGAAAGACCCGTCCGTGTTGATACAACGGCCTCCCTTACACACATCTGGACGGACCTTGCATTCGTCTAAGTCCTGAGGAAGTAGGGAAATATTTTTGAAATTATAAAGATAGAAAGTAATTTTTTGTTAGCGAGCAAAAGGCTTCGAGAAATGTGACATGAACAGACTAAGAGACGATTTTTAAATTATCAGATGACTTTTATCTGATAAATAAATATGGCGATAAATAAATATTTGACATATTTGACCTATTTTGATTTGAAATATTTTCTATAAAAAAATATTATTCCTCAGATAGAAATTAACTTAAAATAAAAAAAACGGGCTTAATATTTTTTATTGAATATGTAAAACGCAATATTCAACTTACCTGAGTAAGATTCGGTCGGCCCATTCCACCTTGGCAAATTCGAAGGAATTCAGGTGAATCTGGAGCCGGACAACGTTCACAATATCTACCCCAAGCAGCACCTGGTTGAGAAATAATGTTTTTCATTAGAGATTAAGTCTTGCAGAGAGGGTCTCAAAAGAAGATGTAGTGACATTGTTTTTTAAAGAATATGGGTTGATTGATTGTTCATGTTGGGAGGATGAGTGAAAGGCGACTAACAAAAAGTATTTACAAGGCAGATGTGAGTGGAAAGCCGGGAGGGGACGTCCTAGAAGGACATAAAGTAACCTTATTGGTAACTTGTTTCAGAAAGGTCA
Organism: Dryobotodes eremita; assembly: GCA_917490735.1. Classification (NCBI taxonomy): domain Eukaryota; kingdom Metazoa; phylum Arthropoda; class Insecta; order Lepidoptera; family Noctuidae; genus Dryobotodes; species Dryobotodes eremita. Next base: position 3,662,080 of record OU823245.1, read on the forward strand.
GGTGCGTAACACTCGCAACCGTTGTGGGTGTATGACCAGATGTATAAACGTAAACGAAGTAACAGGAGTAGTATGTAAGGATCGTAGCAAGTGGCGTTCTATAGTATATAACTACCCCATGGGAAGAAAGCGTGAGTTTATGTACTTATTTATATGTAAGTCATTATAGATACACATTTAAAATTTGAATGTCCTTCGATTCAGGACTAGTATTTTTAACATGATTGTAATTTCGATACGAGTAACTTAAGGGTCATTTTGAGTCTTGACTATGGTTCTTCAAGCCTTTTAATATTGGTTCAAGTAAACACATACCTTCAGAACAGCAACACTCGGGTCTTCCGAGCTGCAGAGGCCTGGCTCGGTGGCATCGGCCTGAGTCCCACTCGTCGTAACAAAGCTCTTTGCGTTCATCCACACAGATGGCAGCTGCCTTGTCGAACCGCCAGCCGGGAGGACAGTCGCAGACGTATCTAAACAATACAACTTTGTAAGAAAACACCCACAAACATAATCGAAAAAGCAATTCATAAGTACCAACATATAAGACCAATATTTGTACACTTTGTCTGCAACAAACGTTTTGACTTTGAATTTTATTGTTGCAATGTGGAAAGAAAATTGCTGATTCTACTTTCAAATCTTTTGAATACGTCATAAAAATATCAGAATCTATCGTATTTTATTTTTTTCACAAAACATCGTGATGAAACCAGTCTGTCCTAGAATCAAAAATTCGAAGACATGTGACATCTACCAACCCGCACTAGGCCCGCGTGATGGATTTCGGCCCACTCTCTCTCACAAAGAGGAGGCCTGTGTCCCAGCAGTGGGAACTTTATGCTTAAGCTTATATGTTTCACAAATGGCACCATTAAGAGACTTTGATGTGTGGAACGGACAGCTTGCAATAGTGCCCAAAGTCCAAAAGTTTGTTTGTCAAATAGTAAGTAAACAGTACTTATACAACCTAGATAATGATTCCTATCAGTGATCCTAAGTTCTATACAAACTAAGATATTACAACTTACCCTCCATTGAAGTTCCTGCACTCGCCGCCAGCGCACACGTACTGTATCTCCTTGCACTCGTCGCGGTCCACGCAACGTCTGCCTACTAACCGCCATCCAGCACCGCAAGAACATTCGTATCTGGAGGAATAAGTAGGTAATTCAATAGGCTGCAAGTTGAGTTAATATTTTCTCAATATAAAATTTCAAAATTGGCTTTGTAATATTGTAAATGATAAGGGTAAGTAAATCAAAAAACATCATTAACAGACAGTATAACCTGTCATGTAAACCTGTTGTTTTTATTTATTTACCGCAGGCAGTTTGCTTCTTTATTAGTTCTTAGTTTAGAAGTCTAAAGTAAAAATTTGTTATACTAAGAGCACAACACCCTTTATTCTCAGTGTTAGTGTTTTTGAATGAGGAATCCAGACTGACAACATTTTATCCAATGTGACAATACGTTGGTGACTTGCAAAGACCCTGAACTTTCCAAAGCTAGCCTTTCTAAAGATCTTACTCACCCTCCATTCGTATTAGTACAAGACGGTGATCCATCCCGTCCACACGGATGTGGCAGTTCAGAACACTCGTCCACATCCCGACAGTGCCGTGCGTCTGCCGTCAGTGCATAGCCGGGTGCGCACTCGCAGCGGAACGAGCCCACTGCGTTGCGACACCGACCGTTGCGACACACCATGCCGCCTTCACGACACTCGTTTATATCTGTGGACATATAATTCAATAAATGGTTTGTGTGCATATACATCGGTGTCAGTAACCAAACTGTCGCAAACGTTTGGTGGTAATCTTGGTTATCTAGAAACGCAATACTTAAAAGTAGGTCCGGCGCACCCTGGGCAGCCAGCCCCGGTATCACTTAACTGGCTAATAGTTTTACTAATATAAGAACAATTTATTTCTGACTGGCGACCCGCCCCTGCTTCGCACGAATTGTACGACTTGACAAAACATGGAGATTTATTTATTATATGTAGGTTTAATATATATACCCATAAACCTTCTGGAATAAATGTTCTAAATGAAGTTTAGTAGAACAACGCGGTCACACAGACAGACACGAAAAGTAACCGTGAATTATAATTATGTATGGATATAGAATAGATAACGACACGAAAGAAGAACAATTTAACCATTAATAAAACACCTCTCACCAATACAATCATTGTTGGCACCAGGTTTGAACCCTTCATCGCAGTGGCACATGTACGAGCCGGGCAGGTTCTCACAAGTACCGTTACGGCACATGGGTCGCGGTCGCGAGCACTCGTCCACGTCTCGGCACGCATTGTCGCGGAGAGTGTAACCAGGCTTGCAGTCGCATCTAGAGAGAAAGTATTTAATAAATTATGATGGAAAACATCACAATAAAAAGGAAGAACTATTTGCCAAAATTTGCTGAAAATTATCAAATTTCAAACATCAATTTTTATTTAACGGACATAAATAAGCATATTCTCCATTCGTTTAGAGATACCAGTCATCATTTTGAATATCAGCCACTGACTATTGCAAATGACCACTGTCATTAAAGTCTCGCAAGAGTTACTGAACTGGGCCGGTTGATTCATGGTTAATTTATTGATCCTGTTGGTCGTCACTGTGCTTGTTATACTGTAGCTATTTACTGGAGGAAGTTGAATAGCAATTCCACCATAAACAAACGGTCATAGCCAAATCAAATTAACTGATCAAATTAACGGTCAAAATTCAAAGCGTCCCCTTACCTGTACGATCCTATGGTGTTCCTACACTCGCCATGCTCACATAGCCTCTCATCGGCACACTCGTCGACGTCCTCGCACTCATCCAGCGAGGCAGTGAGCCTGTAGCCGGGCGGGCAGCGGCACTCGTAGGCGCCGGGCAGGTTGACGCACTGCGCCAGGCCGCGGCACGGCGTGCGGTGGAGTGCGCACTCGTCGATGTCGCGGCACAAGTGGGACGTGTTGTCGTGTTCGTAACTACACGGATAAAATGAGATATCCAATTAGGTAGAGATAAGTCGTCACATAAGTTACAATACATACAATCGTTAAAGGCTCCCAAACAGGCGCGACGCGACTTTAGGAGAACAATTTCTATGAAAAGTTCATGGACATTGTTCTGCAAGAATCGCGTCGCACTATCGCGTCGCACCTATCTGTCGCAAAAAACCGAATTATTTAAATAATTCTATGTAATAATATCCATAATATTATATTACGGCTCCCTAATATTATGGATATTATTACATAGAAATATTTAAATAATTCGGTTTTTTAGAGTGTCGTCTCTGTCACTCATGTTAGTGTCACGATATTAATACTTACAATTCACAATCAATATGTTAGTACACCACAGAGCGATATTTCACAATATAATTTAGAAATATTGTCAAATTAGTCAAAAGAGCGAAATATTTGACAGCTATTTACAACGTTGCCAACTTTCAGAATCACAATACTCGGCACTAAGGTTGATGACTTTTTTTTGCTCTTACCCATGATCACATCCACACTGGAAGCCAGTCGGCGTATCATGACAAGTACCAGGCTTGCATAACTGCGGCATGATATCACACTCGTTGATCGGCTTGGTCTCATTGGTCATGGGGTTGATGTACTCTCCCGGCTTCTCTCCGCAGAGTGCCATATGTTCGTGTGACCCTTTGTCGGGGCAGGGCTCGCAGGGCGCTCCCCAGGCCTTGCCCACGGAGCAGCAGCACAGGTACTTGGTTTGAGGGACGCCGGCAGCGCCGGTGCAGCGGCCGGTGTCGGGCTCCCAGTCCATGTAGCATTGACGTTGTCGGACGTCCACACACTCCTCTGAAGGCGAGAAAATATTACATGAAATAGTGTGCATAAATTAAAGAAAAAAGGTATAGTTCCGTTTTGCAAAATAACATAACATCACGCCTGTAAGCCCTGAAGTGTTAGGCAGACATGTACCTTATAGTTCACCCACATTTCAACAGTTATGTTTAAGTCCCATGTAATAGGGGCGACTCTATGGTCATCAACCGGGCACAAATCCAGATTCCGGGCTACTACTGACAAATTCCAGATGGGAAAACCCAATAACACTGAGCCCGACCTGGGAATCGAACCCAGGACCTCTTGCTAAGCAGTAGCGCTAGAGACCACTAACCCAACGAGGCAGTCAGTTTTGCAAAATAATAATATCAGAGAAAAAGAGAGATTTAACTGGAACCAAATCAGCTTGATTGGTTGAGGTAACAAATATCTAAACCACCGCCGGTGACACGACACTTAATATTCATGAATCGCAGAACTTAACAACTATTGTCTCAAAAAATATAGCAATAAGGATACACGTAGATAAAAGACAGTATAAAAAAGCTCATACTCACTTCCATTAGGCATAGCCACATAACCCTCGGGACACAGACACACATACGACCCCTGCATATTCCTACATATCCCAGGACCGCAGATATCAGGTCTGGCGCACTCGTCAATGTCCTCGCAACGCTGCTCATCAGCCGTGAGCTGCCAGCCGTCACCGCACGTGCACACGAAGGAGCCGAACGTGTTGGTGCACGTGCCGTGCTCGCAGAGCGCCGGGTGCTGCGCGCACTCGTCGATGTCGGCGAGGGTGACTACGTAAGATGGCTGGAAGGAGTGTGAAAATTGGTAAAAAAACGTTATAAAAGTAAATTATTGTGTCGTAACACGTACGTTATTGTAGGTTTAATTAGATACTTATTGAATGAAAGGTTGCTGTTATTGTTAAAGTTTCTCATATACCTATTTTTTTTTCAGTTATGTTATATAAGATAAAGTTCCTAATATGTAGTTTGAAATAGTTTTTTTTTTTAATTAATAAGAGACCGCTCTGTCGCATTGGGTGATGAACCTGTAATGTCAATTATAAGGGAGAGATAAGTAAATAAATAAATAAAACCTTGAGGGGAATTAAAATGTCATAAATCCGAAATTGCAGTTTCACTTACATTTATAGTGACTTTCAAACTGACCCACCTGAGTGGTTGACAAAGGTCACTTTAATAAATGATTCTTTGGAGATAAAACACTTACAGGTTCAAGAACTGGTTGATATCCGGGACCACCAGGACAGAGTTGCCTATATGCCTCGGAACCAGGCTCCGGACAGAGGTCACAATAGTTGCCCCAAGCAGCACCTGTAATAAACCAAAATATAATTAGCACCAATTATGTTGTAAGCTCTCAAGTTATTCTGCAAACTATTATGTTACTTACCAACAGAACAGCAGCAAGCAGCCATGGTGCCATCTTCAGACAGCTCGTCACTGTCGCGACAGTGTTCGGCTCCAGATTTCAGGTCCACTTTGCCGTAACAGCGGGCTTTTCTCGAATCTAAAACGACATCATTGAAATACTATTACCATGTGTTTTATTAAACATCAGGAATATTAGTGAAAGATACAGGAAAATCAAAAGTCCTTGGCAGAAAACCTTCGGAAGCTGTGTGGTTATATTTCAGAGCTTTAGACTTCTAAAATATTCGTAAGTAAATAACACTTAAATAACGCAAGCCCCTTGATCTTCAAATAGCATTCCATACCTGAAGACCAAATTTTTTTCCGATAGGTATAACAGAAAATAACAGAACAGTCTATGTATGAACATCCTTTGTACCGTGTTTCTTGCCTCTAAATTCTGAGTCTTTGACTTTTTTCTAGTATAATGAAATACACCAATTAATAGTAAAGGAATGGAACTTACCGTAACAAGCAGTGCCGTCAGAGACGAGCTCGTAGTTGGGCGGGCACCTACACATGTAGGAGCCTTGCGTGTTGATGCACTGGCCGTACTGGCAGGACTGCGGTGACTTGCACTCGTCCACGTCCGTGCAGTTAAAGCCGGGCATCACTGTGACAAACAAAGAAAATATTAGATTAGTAGCAGATCGAAGTAGAAAACCCGCATTTGTAGTAACCAGCGGAATAAAGAAATATTGACCATTGTCTGACGAACACACACCACTCGGTTCAAGTACAGGTCACATATTTAATGACCTTTTTGTTTGTTTTTCAGGAATAGCTTTGAAAAATATTATGCTAAGTTTTATTAGTTAACTGGCGCATGAGCCACGGATGCTCATGTACCAGTTAACTAATATAACTTCATTTATATCTTATGCCCTAGCCATAAGTTGTAAATTAGAACAAGAATAAAGGTTATGATGGTCATTAGTACACTTACAATCATCAATGCTGTCAGACTGGTATCCTTTGTCACAGATACACTTGAACATGCCGTACGTGTTCACACAGCGACCGAACACGCATACGTTGTCGAACGTCGCACATTCGTCCATGTCTGCGAAAGAAAGTGTTAAGTTGAATGAGTTTAAAGACAAGAGGAATATCTTTTTTTATACATTGGGCCATTTGAATACCACTTTTTTTTCATTTTTGAACTAAAGCTTTTCAGTTTATTTTTTTTTTCAGTGTTTAAGCTAGCGTCTTTTTACAGGGGCTACATTAAATTCCCTTTTTTTTTCAAATGAAACAGTGGAGTGAACTTCTCATCATTATTATCATCATCATCACCAGCAAAGTAGCTGTCTACTGTTGGACAAAGGCCTCCCCAATTGCATGTGTAGCTCGATCCTCGGCTACTCTCATCTAGCTAATACCAGTCACTAAGGGAACATTGTCGCTCCCCCTAGCCTGAGGGCGCCCAGCGACAGATGTATAAGAATTTTAAAATGAGTGATTCTATCAATGTTTCCTAGAAGACACTTACCAAGACAGGACCTGCCATCAGGCGACTTGGTGAAGCCGACGTCACAGTCACATTCGTACCCGCCGGGCGTGTTCGTGCAGTGACCGTTCTCACACAGTGTGGGGTCGTTCGCGCACTCGTCGATGTCCACACAAGAGTAACTGCACAGGGAAAATAAGTAATTTTACAAGGGAATAAAAAATGTAATATAGAACCTTCTAGGTGGAAAGCTGGCGTCTTGCAACATACAGAAATAGTACAATTATACAAGGTGTCCGCCTGTTAGGGACATCGACGCACAACCTGTTATCGCGGATTCAGTACATGATTCTAGACCCCCCCTGCGTTGAAAATTTTAGTCGGTAATTTAAAAAAAAAATTGCTGTTCCATACATTTTGACCGCGTAGTTATTGCACTTTTGTATGAGACGGTTTTATTTTTAATAACCGTCGAGAAATTTATACTCATTGGGGTCCAGAATCAAGTACTGAATCCATGGTAACAGGTTGTGCGTCGATGTCCCTGCCGGGTGTTTATAGTATTTCTTATCCTGATTCAATCATTCTAACATTTCACCGTTCTTAGAAAGAAAGCTTGGAAAATTGCTGTATCCTGTAATTGATCTCAAAATTATTTATGTAGTCTTTGCGACTGAAGATCAAAGATTTGAGCCAAAAAAACCTATAGTTTTATCTTACTTACCCATCTCCCTTATATCCAGTATCACAGAGACACATGAAAGACCCATCAGTGTTGGTACACGTAGCGCGCGGATGACAGCCACCATTGTTGGTGAGGCACTCGTCAATATCTTCACATTCAGTTCCGTCACCTCGCCATCCGTCGCGGCAGCGGCATTGGAAGGAACCCTGAGACAAAGTAACCCATTATAATACATACTGTATTACGTGTACTAACTTGGCGATAGAATAAAGTATTATTAAAAGTTATGAATTGTAGAGCCAAATCTCGGACCATCACAAAAATAATACTATGGCCTTTTACCACGATATTCAACAGCAAAACAAGGAGTGTAAATGGCCTTTAACGAAGAGTTTTTTTTTTTTATAACACGAAATACACATTAACTCCTTAATAAAAAAATCGTACAAGGAACCCAAAGACCAAATAAAAAATCCTCTGCTGAAAAGACCACTCTACTTACAGGTAAGTTAATACAATCAGAAGCTGGATGACAGTCGCAGGTTCCGAGCTCGCACTCATCATCATCAGTGCAAGCAGGACCTTGCTCCGGCTTCACGCTATAGCCGTCAGGGCACCGGCAGACGAAACTGCCAATCGTGTTGTGACATTCACCAGCACCGCAGAGGTCTGGCACCTGTGGAAAGAAATATGTTTAATGCTGTTGTTATAAATTAAAAGTCTCGGGATAATGTGGTGATATTTCGTGAAGTTGTGGTAATGTTATATTTTCGTTCAAAGGAAACAGCAATTTCGGTTAATAAATACTGAAAGACCAAGAAAGCGGTTTTGTAATTTAATTATTAACCTAAATTTAAAAACCAAGATATTTTAAAATTGCACAGCCATGTGCAATTTTTTTGACATAATGAACGACAACGCACATCATTTAGCAGATTTCTTTTCAAATGCAAGAGACGAAATGTCCACCATACTTACATCAGCGCACTCATCAATATCCTGACACGTTGGTTTGGCCCCATCAGGCGAGGGCAGCAGGCCATCAGCACAGGTACAGACATAAGACCCGGGAGTATTTCGACATTCTCCACCACCGCAGGGACGCGCTCCTTTACCGCACTCGTCGATGTCGCGACACGTACGACCGTCTGCACGGAGGTGCCAGCCGTCTCTGTTGGTCACAGATTGTATTACATTATGCAACTTTCTTAGCAGTGTCCTTGAAGGGTTAGATAGGAGAAGATGTTAATATGTGTAATTTTCTCCATAGTTCGCGTCAATTTTAATTGAGCACAGGAAAAAGACGGATGAGTAGATTTCAATATCTGACAGACAGGTAGGTGCTTACTTGGTCATCCCTATGTTATATTCTGAAATTCAACTTTGTACTACTTCAATAAATAAATCTGACATCAAGTTCCATATGACACCAAAGGAACAGACGACAATCTCAATAAAGCAGTTGGTTATCCAAGAAAGAACCCAAAAGATATTTCTACATTTATATCTGAAATTCTTATTGTGTACATAATAAAGTGTATTGTATTCTATTCTAAAGTTAATAATTAAACTACTAAGTTGGTCCTTGCTCACTCACCTACAAGTACAATGATAAGACCCTGGCGTGTTGACACACTCGTGCTGACACCTGGTGGGGTCCTCCGTACACTCGTCGATGTCTTCGCAGTGAGACTTGACGGTAGACTGCGCGTAACCTTCGTCACATACGCACTGGTATGTGCCCATCAGATTCTCGCAAGCGCCGTTGCTGCAGATGCCTGGAGCAATTGAATTGCCTTATGAACGTAGGGCCCTACAAGCTACGAACACTGAAAAGTAATTCAATATTGGACAGGTTTTCCAGCAGCTGCTTATATATTTGCGGGCCGAAGGACCAACAACAAGAAAATACAAATATTATTATTTCGTTTCGTTATTTTGATACTTATTAGATACATTTTTAAATATTTTAATAAAACATTTTAAAAATAAAATGTGGTCCGCTGGTATCGGGAGCAGGGTCCAAGCTACCGGTGGTTAGGACTCCAGAGACAGGAACCTCCGCACGATGCGAGCCGTATCGAGGAGTACTGCCTTCTGGATCAGGCCCATATTATTATTATTATTATGCAGAACAACTACAATCATCTTACCAGAAGTAATAGAACATTCGTCCACATCCTTGCAGGATAGTCTATCGGGTGACAACTCCATGCCAGGTCCACATTCACAGCGGAACGATCCTGGAGTGTTGAGGCAGCGACCACCGCGGCATAACCCTCGGGTTTCAGAACACTCATCGATATCTGTATTGTATACAAACAAATATTATTAATGATATACTGCAAACAAAAGAATTAAGACATGACAATGGAAGAGGAAAATTATGCATTAATCCCAAGTAACATAAGAAAAGGACATCCAGAAGATAATGTACATAAACAAGTTGAGCAAATATGGTCTTTAGAGTCAACTTACCAACACAGACTTTAGAGAAGTCATCAGCTTTGTGTCCGGGATGACAGTGGCAGGTGAAGCTGCCTTCAGTGTTACGACATTCGCCAGAACCACACACACCGTCTACAATCTCGCACTCGTTCACATCAACGCAGGTGTGGTTCTTAGAGTCCTGGGAAAAAATAAGTGAATAATATAGTTCTAATTTCAACCGGAAAAGTAAACAAAATAAGAAGGACAACAGAAGTGAACATAGAGATCAATGAATCCTCTAAGACTTTTAATGTACGTAAGTACACAAATAAAGATTGCAGATTGAGAATAATATTTAAAACATCATTCCTAAGGCGTATTTTCGGTAAAAAGAAATAATCAAAGCAAAGATAATGCAAACAAACCTTCTCATAACCAGGGAAACAGTCACAAGTGAAGGTTCCGACCAGATTCCTGCACCGTCCATGTCCACACAACCCTGGGAAGGCCGCACACTCATTGACCTCCATCTGTCCGGGTATGACTCCAGGTGCGGGTACTTTATGCCAGTTATCGCCAGTGATGTTCCCCCAGTTATCTTCGCCTCCATGTCCCCAGTCGTAGTCACCGCCAGCGTTATCCCCTCCACCACCGCCGCCAGTACCACCACCGTGACCGTCACCTCCCCAGATGACGGATCCATTTCCTAATGTGTCTCCAGGTCGGTCCCAGATAGTAGGGCCGTGAGGACCAGTGCCTTCCGCGATGCAGAGGTTGCGGTACGAGTCCGTTCCTGCGAAGACATTAAAGTGTTTGCAATAGAAAAAGTAAATACAAACTTTATTACTTACTAGAAGGGTATTTAAGAATGAAGAGAAAAGTCAAAAAAAAATTGAAGAATTTATCAAATTGAACCACTGATTCTCAATTAGTGACTTTAACGAACTTACCCTTCTTAGGACAAGGCTCGCATCTGTGGTCGCCCCAAGCTTTCCCGAGAGAAGAGCAGCAGCAGACGGCCCTCAGGACTTCGATCTGCAGCGGACTGGAGCAACGTCCTCCAATGAAATCCGTGTAGCAGTATTCACGACGAGTGTCCACGCAGCGGTTTCCTGGAAACAATGACAGTTATTGTATACCAGCTTTAACATTTTGCTAAATTACTATAGTCAACAATACAATACCAACAATAGTAGTTAGTGATTAAAACGGCCTAATAATCATGTTCATCTGTCTTTGGGGGCTACTATGCATATGCATGCACTCAATATTTGACAGATGGCAATTCAACATTTGGCATAAAGTGAAGTGTCAAGCAAGATTGAACCATGTGCGGTGCACCAACTATAATTTTCAACGTGAACTGTCTTGCGTTAAAACTGATTATGGCACCTACAAACGATTTTATGTAGTATGTTATGCCATTTCTGCTACCTCCTTACAAACACAAATTTGATAATATTGGAAACACAATACACCAGTACATAAAAATAAATAAAATAGAAATATTTTAATTCAGATATCATGATCCATAGGTGTAAAGGAAGGTACATACCAGTAGTATCAAGAGCAAGTCCTGGTGGACATTCACATCTATAGGAGCCGTCTGTGTTGACACAAGTGCCGCCGATGCACAGCTCAGAGTCCAGCTGGCATTCGTCCACGTCACGACAAGTGGCACCGTCCAACTGTGAACAGATACGTTATGTTGTAAATTTTCATTTGTTTGAGCTGCTTGTTTGATGCTGTAAAGCCTGTCCATGGAAAAAAAAAGATGCAAAACATATTTTTGTGTTGCGTGAAACATGTTTCTAGGCAGCATTGTTAACATTATAAGTGTATAAAATGTTTCCAGTAGTCTTTGGCTTTAGAAAACAAGATATATAGAACTTTCTTCTTTTCTTAATGAAAACTTGGAAAATAATCAAATTTAGCATCGTGTAAACAAAATACTCAATGGATTTAACCAATCATATTCTGGTGTAGACCTTGGCAAATCCTTTGGGACAGGGGCAGTGTTCGATTTCGCAGGGTTCACAGGGTGAGCCCCACGCCAGCCCTACGCTGCAGCAGCACTCCTGTCGAAGCAACGGCCTGAGGGCGGCCGCCTCGCACTGTCCATCCACCACGCGGCGCCAACAAGAACCACGACGATTGTCTGAAAGAAAGCCCTTAGTTATGCCGAGAACGATATAGAATTAGGTGACCCGAATTTTGACTAAAACCTCAAGGCAGACATCAATCCGTAAATGGATAATTTTTATTTCCGTGGAAATTATCATATTGCTGATACTCAAGAAAACGGCGAAAAAATAATTACTGAACATTAAAACGAACCAGAATGACATAAATATAGTTTTTTTATTATTTATAAATGATAGACAGTATATCATTTTCAAACGAGAATATATATCAAAAGAAGTGGAAAGTTGTTTTAAACTGCCGCGGTCTTTTGTTAATCTTACCGATACAATGCTGTGCAGTGGCGTCGAGAACAAATCCGTTTTCACATTCGCATTCGTAGCTGCCGTGCGAGTTGATGCAGCGCCCGTTGTCGCAAGGGTTCGATTGTTCTATAAACCATTTGAAATGTGTAAAAGATATTACAAATGTAATCATAAGAGAGGGCCGAAAAAAGGGTAGTAATAAAAAAAAAATTGCAATATTTCTGTATTTTGGTAAAATAAATACCCTATGGGACAATCCTAACTTTTAAAATCAATCATACCTTTGATAAGTAACGAAAAAGGCGCAGGCATTTTAGAGATGATCGTACATTCCAATAATTCTTTTAAAACCCGTCACAGAATTTTACGATAAATTAAATTACAAATCATTACACGAATTAATAACATGATAAAATTAAGCAGTGCAATGAGATCGAATTGCGTGAAATTAATGTTCGATTATAAATATCAGCATCAATACAACGGATGTTTCTCTCGGATGTTGGTCAAATGATGCTAGTCCAGGGTTAGAATGCCCGATGGATGGAACATTATGATGTGTTGGCTTGTCACACAAAGGTTGGTAACCTGTTCCGATGGGGATCATAGGGGGAATGTCTCCCCGATCGTATTCCTTGACGATGAAAAGAGTCTCACCCTCGCATTCGTCTATGTCTCGGCAGATTTGTTCGTCGGGTTCGTAACGGGTTCCTGGTGGGCATACGCAATTGAAGCTTCCCAGAGTGTTGCGGCACTGACCGCCGGTACAGTACTGGAAAAAGTAACATTACATGTATATCTTTCCAAAGTATTAGCACATTTTTATCGTCGATCACTCTAAAACGCTTCTCATTAAGTAATGCCCTTGTAAAGCTAATTATACTTACAGACTGGTGCATATCACATTCGTCGATATCCCTGCAGATCCCATCATCGTCGGGATGGAACCCAGGGTCACAGATACACTTGTACCCTGGCTCTAAGTTCTCACAGGTGCCGTGAGGACAGATGCCAGGTATCATGGTACACTCGTTGATGTCAGTTCCTCCGTTGTCTTTACTCGCGCCTTCAGGGCAGAGGATGTTGTACTCTTTACTGCCATGTTCGGGACAGGACTTGCAAGCCACACCCCAGCCTAAATGAAGACCTGAAATACAGAACATTGTAAGAAAAACTGGGTCAAAATCAGGTTAGTCAAAATTCACTGTCTACTTTCTCCAAATATTTTCGATTCCGAGCATTATTTACATAACAGCATAAATATAATTACCTTTGCTAGAACTACAGCAGCATTGAGATCTAGTCACTGGATTTTGTCCAGGCAAAGTACAGTGTCCTTCTTCGTATTTCTCGTAGCACAAATCTTGAACCTCATCTGCAAAGAAACAATAATTATGTGCCCAGTTTTATTCCATAATTATATTAACATGCCCACTACTCATAAATAACTAGCCGTCAACTGTAAACCAGCGACGTTTACTTTCTTACCAAGACAAGTCCTTCCATCATTGCTCAGAGAGAACCCAGGCAAGCACTCGCATCTGAACGATCCAGGCGTATTGTGACAGCGTCCGTTCCTGCAGACGCGTTGTTCAGAACACTCGTTGACATCGATACATGCACCGCGGTCAGGGGTTGGACGGTAACCTGCCTCACATACACACTGGAAGGAACCTTCGCTATTTACGCAGCGGCCACCCTGAAATAAAATAATTAAATACTTTAAATAATTGTGGTCCAAATATATTACCTTGTGGAAAACTTACACAGCGATTAAACTTTTATCAAAAAAACTGCGAATAATTTTGTTTCAAGATAATAATTTCACGTGCACGAGTGGTATAGTATTATTCTCTTTTGTTAATCTAATTCCTTCATGAATATTTCTGTAGGAAAACCAGGGAATAACAATATCAAATGATTATCCTAATACTAACCTGGCAAACACTTTTATCAGAACACTCATCGATATCCGTACAGTAACCACCAGCGGTTATTGAAAAGCCTGGTTCGCACTCGCATTCGTAGGATCCTGGCGTGTTGCGACATCGACCGCGGCGACAAACACGTGGGTTGTCGCGACACTCGTCTACATCGCGACACGCATGGCCTGTCTCTGTTGATTCGTAGCCGAGGTTGCAGACGCATTCGTATCTGACGATAAAAAGGACTGACTTTTAGATTTGTGATGTTAAAAATCTTTAATATTTATAACTTTTTATTTATTTTATTATTTATAGTCAAATAGATACAGATACGATATATAAGTATTTAATACAAAGGTACTCAATACTTAGGTTATTATATCTTATTATTTATTGAATTCTAATCTTGTTAACAGTAAAAATTTGGACTTACCCTCCATCACCGTTTCTACAAACTCCGTTCGTGCACATGCCTCCGTGTGTCGATTCACATTCGTTTTTGTCACTACACCTCAATCCACCTTCTATTGGATCGAAACCAGGGGGACACCTGATAAAACGATAATTTTGTGTTAAACTGTATACGTTTAGCTCCGAAAGGATGTAAAAGACGACACAATTTTTTAACAAAAAAATTGTTTTGATGCAATGCAAATACGTAATTTTCTCACCTGCAGTCAAATCCACCGGGTCTGTTGATGCAAGAGCCTCCTTTACAATACTCGAGAGCACATTCATCGATGTCGATACAGGTCGGGTTACCATCCTGCACTACAGATTCAGCGCCGTCCCAACAGTCACATTGGTACCTGGGTCGAGAAAAGTCATTTTGTCAATATTGAAGACCGAAACTGCATGAAATATTATAAATAACTTGGTTAACTGGAAGAACCTCAGTTATTGTTGTATGTAGTGACTCGGCCTTGCGCCCTTGCCCTAGCCTTGTGGGTGCAATAGCCACATGTCAAAACATTGAGATTTATGGACTAAATCGAAATTAAATATAAATGTATTATACAAATAAATTAGAGAATTTATTTGTATAATACATTTATATTTAATTTCGATTTAGTTCATAAATCTGGTGAAACGATGGTGAAAAACGCATCAAAATCCATTGTATTAGTAGATCTAAGCAGCCACACAGACGGCCACGAAAAGCGATTAAATGTCGATAGATGATAAACTTACCCCTTATCTTTGTCCACGCAAGTACCAAGTCCACAGATACCGTTTCTAAGCATGCATTCATTGATCTTCGCTATCGCTGGTGGCTCGTATGAGCCACCTCCTCCCCCCTCTTCGTCTCCGCCGCCACCAGTTACGTTGCGGCGCCAGTTTGGTGGAATTACACCACCACCACAGAGATGAGTCCATTCAGCTGCAGGTAACATTCAATGTTTATATGTAATTTTGTTTTGGATAATACGATGGAGATTTTTTTCACCTAAAATATTGCCGTTCTTGACAACCTACACATTTGGCAGTTCATTTAACATTATCCAGAGTTTCGCTTTTCCGTTACAGATTTTCCGATTAATTTAAAAGCGGAGGTGAATAAGTCAACAACGACTAGTGGCGACAAAATTCTAAAGATTTTTTATTTTTATGTGTTATCAATAGTTATCACTTATTTCTGAGGATGCTGGTTAATCTGTAATTAGCGACTGTGTAAGTTCGAGACTATTGTTACCTGTAGTACTTATGATATATTATATTCAGAAGCTTTTGGTGTACCTTCAGATGACCTATACAAATAAAAATGAAATGCTGTTCGCTGTGCTGCTGCACTTGCCACTGGAATTTAGCAGCAGCATATTTTTTTTTACAAGCACAATATTAATTGGAAAAGTTGCGCGGATAATTGTAAAATCAGGAAAAACTGAAAGCACTTTTTTCTTTGGAATCTTTGTAAGAATTATTGAAATTTGGACAGGACAACGCCTGTCAGATCAGCTAGTAAATAAATAAATAAGTTGTGCGAATTGTTAGTCAATACTTACTAGAACCTCTAGGCGGGCAGGGTGTACACATGTCCCCCCAGGCTCGTCCCATGTTGTATCCGCAGCAACAGTCGCGGTTCGACAGCGACATCGGCAGCCGGTCAGCACACTCCCCAGTCTCGCTCATGTACGTGAAACAACTTCCCACTCGGCCATCTGTATCAGACACACAAAAGATTAATTAAATTTGAATCTTCTCAAAATAAAGTTGAAGACATATTTATTTTGCCTTTATCATATTTATATATGATATAGGTCTTATAAATGAGAAAGTAGCTACATGTTTTGCCGTTTAAGTAAGGCGTACAAAAAAAATTGGCTCAAAACATAAGGTGTACGTAGTTAACAATATTATTCTAGTATTTAACAAGAAGTAAGTTAGTTCTAAACATTGAAATATGAAGAAAAAAATTTTGTAAGTCATGAAAATTACCTATACAGAATTTCTTATCTGGACTCGGAATGAAGTGTGGGTTGCAGAGACAGTAGTAATCGCCTTCTGTGTTTACACATTTGCCGTTCTGTAAACAGAGAAAATATTATTGACAATAAAGGAATTTGTATGGAAGGAATTTTATACTAATCTAACGAATGCCGCTGACACTGGTATTAACGTGGCCACCTATTTGGCTTAATTGTAATCTAAAACGTACCATCGACTCTAAAACATGAAGCAACATTGGTTCAGGCCAATAAGTGTTCTATGGTTTCTTCACCAGTTGGAGTTACCAAAAAATTAACACGATAATTCAAAATATCCATCTAAATCAATTTCCCTGATAAAAAGAACCGTTACTCACAGGACAAATATCAGGATCCTCGCATTCGTCGATATCCTCACAGTTGTTTGTGACTCTGTGTCTCCTCTGACCGGGGGGACACTCGCAGGAGAACGAGCCGATGGAGTTGATGCACCGACCTCCCTCACAGAGGCCAGGCACTGCTGCACATTCGTCGATATCCTGGAGACGGCAAAGTCTTATTTTAAAACAAATTAATAAATAACAAGGATTGCTGGTTGCAGAGTTGGTACAGACTTGATAGTCAAAGAAACTGAAATGGCAA
This sequence comes from Dryobotodes eremita, assembly GCA_917490735.1. Classification (NCBI taxonomy): domain Eukaryota; kingdom Metazoa; phylum Arthropoda; class Insecta; order Lepidoptera; family Noctuidae; genus Dryobotodes; species Dryobotodes eremita. The sequence goes on from OU823245.1 coordinate 3,679,356, forward strand.
CATAAAAGAACAAATTCCTAATGGAAAAGTATTTATTAGGACTCGCACAGGACAGACAGGAAACACAAGCCAAAAAATACACAAAAATATAATATAGGTAGGTATTGACAAAAAATATAACGCGTGTTAATTTTTAGTGTAACTTATTTTTATGCAATTGCAGTTCTCAACTCAACCAGCACCCCAATTGCGGATCACACTATAAATCACAATCCGAAGAATTTTGAATGAAATTCCTAATCCATTGCTTCATAGGTTTGAAAAATTCATCTGATCAACGGCGCAAATCACACAATGAATGTTGTTGAACTGCCTAAATGAAAGGCATTGCTATTGTGTCTGTAATGCTCCCTCTACACGTTGGCCCAACATGCACCAGTGTAAGCCACAGAATGTCTATATTATAACGATAAGTTTACGTAAATGACGGTAGTTCAATGTTCTGTTAATAGTTTAAGTATACTGTGGCGTACATTGACTTACGTTGGCCCAACGTGTAGAGGAGGCTTTCCGCAATAACCCCGCGGCAGTCAAAGATTCAATTCTAAATATTCGTACTCAATCCAACAAAAGCCAAAATCAATATCGTTACCTGGCACTCTTTAGTAGCCAAGTTCCTCAGATGTCCCTGCGGACAGTCGAGGTCCCCGCAGCGCTCGCAGGGATGACCCCAAGCGACGCCGACGGTGGCACAGCACAGCTGTTTCGTGCACACCACGCCTTCCAGAGCCCCCGTGCATAGGGCTCCTCTGGTGTCCGTATAACAAGGTCCTGGCAAAGAGCACCAAAAAATGTAGGAGGAATTTTAGTCCTGCTATTTTGAATATAATTTTAGCTTCTTGAATTTCATCTTAGTTGACATTAATTGACAAAACCACAAAAAAGTCGCGTTTTTGAGAAATTAAAGAGCTTCTATTGTACATAGAACTGGGCAGATGAAACCTCCATCCTAGTTACTTAACTTTTCAGTAGACAACAATATGCGTTTGATTTGAGCAGAATAAAATATTTTTCTTTTATTCTTTGGTTGATTGTTGCCTGTTTGTCTTTTCATTATCTTATTGAAAAGTTCTTTGTTCTTTAACATAATTAAAACTTACCAGTTCGTCTGTCGATCTCACACCTCGTGCCTGACAGTCCGTGGAAACAGACACATCTGTCCGGGGCTATACATCTGCCGCCATGTAAACAAGGTTCCCGACATATTGCTGGAAATAAACAACTTATTTAATTATTTAGACTTCACAAAAAAACCAAGATATAAGAATTTGCCCATCTTTATCTTTTTTCTCAATTATTTAGATTGCTTGGGGTACACGTGTTCTTGAGTGTAAACTGCGAATCGGCAAACGTAAGATAGGACGCCCACAGGCTAGGTGGAGCGACGATACAAGCAGGGTGGCTGGTACCAGCTGGATTAGAGTTGCTGAAAATCGAGCTGAATTTCGTGCAATTGGAGAGGCCTTATCCAGAAGTGGACTGCTGTAGACTGATGATGATGATTTAGATTACATCCAAAGGCACATACCATTTAAATTTTTAATTAATTCTAACCATAATATCTTATTAATGAAGAAAAATTAAGTTATAGTTAATAGCTATCTGACCTCTATTGCTGACTATACCTTGACTAGGTACTGCTGACAAAAGCATTATGTCTATAGTTTGACTTACGTTCTGTACAAAATTCACCACTCCAACCGGGTGCGCAGGAGCAAGTGCCGTTTGAGCAAGTACCACCGTTCATACAGATTCGACGACAACCACCCGGCGTTCGTACTGCAATCGAATAAAACATCACAATTAGCATTCTACCCTCAAATAAATATTTAGGATCATAAAATCTTGGCAATCTGGTTATGAGTACAAAGACGGATTATGTATTTTTATAATTATTTAACATCTTGTGCGTAACATACAAAAATATCTTCACAAAATAACCTAATTTGATTGTTAGCAATGTTATTTTTGTGGCTTTCTTCAGAGATAATAAATTATGAGCTTATTTTTCTTAACGTTCTTACCTGGATACGGGTAAAGACCACCACCGCCGCAAGAGGGCGCCTCGACTCCTGTTGCGCATCGACACATGTTTGGGGCCACGCATGCGCCCGGGGAACCGCAGTCAGGGCGGCATAAAGCTGGAAATTACACATAAAATTAATTATACAACACATAATGTAACACCATCGCGCCTTTATTTCCTGAAGGGGCAGGCAGGTATACCCTTATTTCGGCAGTTATTTTTAAGTCCGTAGTGCGAGCCGTAAGTGCGAGTCAGGCACAAATCTAAACTCACTGGCTGCTACTGAGACATTCAAAACTTTGTTCATTCTGGAAATCGAACCCAGGCCCTCATGCTCAGTAGTTGCTTTCTAATCGTTCCCTCTTGTCAATTCCTCATGTCTCCGGGAAAGTAAATTTAATAATCTTCGGTTTTAATAAAATAGAAAATGAAAATATACTTACGAACTATACAAAGTAATGAATTCGGCCGCGACGTCCATCCGGGACAGCAATGCGTGCTGTTGCGAGATCGGCATACGTGAGGGCTGCAACAAACACAATATTGAAAGCTTATGTTTTGGAAAGCAACCCGGGTATGTATTTCATAGACATTCGTTTGGTAGCTACTTGTAATAATCACGAAATTGAGAAAAGTTGACCTATTTATTCGCAACTACAGTCTAAGAAACCACCTTTGTGCACTTGCAAGCTCTTCAACAAAAAGTACAAAATGCTCGTAGCTCGGAGGCCACCTAGAAGCTCATAAAATGCTACCTTCGGATCAACAATGCAGATTTCAGCTGCTTTTGTATGACAACTAACGAAGCGCTCATTAAACTCAGACAGGTGTTGTTTAAGTCTGATTTATTATCTAAGCCATTGTAAATACGTTGACAGCAAGTTTTTGTAATCCTACTGTTTGAATATAATAGACTTGTTTAGAATTTGTAAGTTCTTCACCGACTTTGTATCCAACGAACAGACCTTTTCTCTACGCTAGATTATCATTTGACAGATTTTTCTATTCACCGGAATAAGAAAAATCATTTAAAAATAGATACCTACCCGCCGACAAGGCCTACCAAAGGACTTGGAATGGTCCTTTGATATGCAACCTGATAATTAAAGCTACAACTAATTATTATTACTACAAACAATAAAAACAATATTTTATAAGAAACAGAAGCTCTACTGAATGTCAAACTCATCGTCATCGGTCAATTAACACTTGCCAACGAAAATGTCTTGGTAACAAATTACGCAACACTAATTGAGGAGCTTATGACTGATCCCAATAACCTTGCTCCATGTACGACCGTATCTAAGTTGTACCGAATAGATTCTCCCCGCTTGGTTAAACTAGACTAATTTGTTCTAGGGTCAGAGAGTATCGCAAGTCCTTACACTGAAAACCTTGTATCGAAATCGAGATTTAGTGCAGTACTGCACATAATTATTTATTATCACTGTTTTGCTAAATATTAGCTTATCATTCAAGAGCATCGCGGTCATTTAAACAATTCATTTTTAATAATAAGTATTGATTTATATTTCAATTAACGTTTATATCTAAGGTAATATTAATAAAGTGTAATAAAATCGTTCTGGACTTAAGCTGCATAACAGTTTTTCTCTTAATAACAATAATGTCATAACTACGCTACGGTCATATCAAACAGAATTCAATTTAAATATTATTTGCGTATTCAACATAGCAAGTGATAGTTACCTCATCGTTATGTCATAATATTATCACAGCAATACTAACATGAGCGGTACTATCCATTGATTAGTATCTCAGCAGTACTCAGCACTGATAATGTTATAGTGCAATGTTTATCCATATTTAACCGCGTTGTAACTAACCTCTGCTAATGTCATTCCCTGTTTCTGTAGCAACATTTCCATAGTTGTCTTTATATACTGTGTTATTATCACTATGTTCTTCAATACTTAAAAACTAGAGTTAATAACTTATTTCATGTAGTATTACACTAGTTATTTTCGTGACTACCATCATTTTGCTTTTCATCTTTTAAACCTGGTGACCACTGTCCAAATTCGTGTCTGTCACTATAATCCTTGCATGTGTTGATTGCATCCACGACCTTGGTATCTAAACCCACTTCGTCACAGCCTGTCCCACTAAACTCGGCGTTGGTTCCGCTATTGCCCTCTGCCCGACTCCCGAAATTATAAGCGTGAAAATCACCTACGCGCCGCCGCCCACAGTATGAGTACTACACATCATGTATTATGTTACTGGGCTCTTTATAGCAAATTGTGGAAGAAAGAGTCTTCTGTTAGTTTTCATTTGCACCATATTTCGTAAGATTGTGACTCATTCCTACATCCGGATCTTTAAGATATTTAATCATTTGAAGTTTGGCTATAACCGTTTGTCAGAAAGTTTGCACTTTTGTGTTTCTTAGTGACCAATAGACCAGAATTTAAAAGGCTGTGGCAATACTACCGTTAGTGAATTTTGATAAAAGATGACTTGGTCGAAAGCTTTACTCAAATCCCTAACAGCTGTGATAATCAAAAGTATATTAAAAAATACATGCTGTTTAAAATAGTCAATGCATCTTGCATTGATGCATATAAGTTAAAGTAACATTTTCGTTGACTCGCAGGAGAAAAGGCAGGACCTCACAGTCAGTCGCCGAGCTTAGAACAACTAACGATAAAGAATAAATGTAAGTAAAACGTGTACCGCTTAAAGATGGGAATACCGCATACGATTATAAAACCGTACAGTGTGAACTACCGAGATTTGTATCAAAGCGACAACCGCATGCGCTTCACGTACGGTTCCAAGGACCGAAGAACGATGCACCTCCGATTAAAATGTATTTACATCACATTCTTTTACTTTGATGGTTAGCGCGATTGATTTTTGCTTTTACAATACTTTATGGTGATTCAGCTGTGTGTGATAATATACTATGGTATTAACAGCGACCACCTGATCATGAAGCTGTTTCAAAATTGGGAATTTGGATTGAAGGATCAAAGTTCCTGATCACCTGATGGTTGTTTTAGAAGGTTACACAGTTTATACATTATGAACCTGCTTTTGTCCTAAACGCTCACATGACCATCTTTATTAACAAAGGTCAGGACATTGTTTCCGAAATTGAAATAATGAGCATGGCTTGTGCCAGGCTTTGCGTGCTTTAACTAGTGTAACTGATGGACTTTCCTCCATCTAATAGTTACCAAAGCTTCCACCATCATTGGCGACATCCGAAGTTGTTTATTTCAAAATGTCACCAGTTCTAAAGGTTATACCAAGTTATGACTTGGTCACTTTATGACTTGTTCCAACTTACCCTACGAACTGGTTAGGCTTGCGCTCTGAGAGAGTGCGTGGCGCACGGGGCCAAAGGCGCGGTGGGCGCGTGGGCTGCGGGGACCGCGCGTCGCCCGCAGCTACGTGTGCGTACGCACACAGCACTACCACTGCTGCCACGAGCTGCCACATTGTCATCTTGGAACCATCACCCTGGAACAACAAAATGGAGGTCTTACTTAATATGCATTTTGAAGAAAAGAACAAAATCATCTTAAAATGATGCGTGGTGTCGACTTCGCTAGTGATCTTTAACCGAATGAAAGTACGATGACCCTTCCTACAAGAGGTTCCTTTACTCAATGAAATATTACTTCGGTATTTAATGACTTTTTTGTTGGATTGCAATAAACATCAGTGTTCTGAAAAGCTTGCAAATATGTTCTGTGTATGTATAATTTAAGCTAAAGTATTTGTGTATGTTCGGATCCTGGGACCTATGATAATTTAACTTTTAAACCATTACATTTTGACGAAACTTTGTACATACATAAGATATGAATTAAAAGAGGTTATGAATGAACAATCCTTATCATAATATAGTTCATGACAAAATAGTAACGAATGACACTACAAAGTTATTCATCGCCACGTAATAAATACCGCACGAGTATAAATATAAGATAACTCCTAACACTGGGTAAGATACCGCCAAAAAATAGTTATTAGTAACATTTAAAAATAAATAATGATTTATCTTATAATAAAATTACTAAAGTGTCAAGCCTTCAATACGGTAACCTTATAAAATCTTAATAAACAAACAGTAATTGGGGCAAAGATTGCGCGGTACATTCTTATCGGCAACTGCATTTATAATTGAGTGTTTACACAATAAAAGCACATTCTGATGTCAGTGCCAAAAACACTTTTAGATACACTTGCGCTATCTGAAAACTTGCGATAAAAATTAGTTAAATTAAATTCGGTGTTTCATGAAGAATAATATACGGTAGGTAAGTCGGAACTGAATATCAATATTTAAAAAAACTGTTGGGAAAGGTAGATACCGAGGTACTCCAAAATTTTAATAAATTTTTGTTTCCAAAACAATTTACGTAACTAATACTATGTAGGTAGTCGAACATGGATCAGTGACAAATTTTCAACGTAACGTAACTTGGATTTCTGAAGAAGGTATTCATGTTATTAGTTATGAGAACATTTAAAAAACAATTTTGATGATGTGGGTTAACTTCGTTATCGGCAAACATGTACTTGAAATAATATATTGGACATTTAGTTAATTTAAACGGATTTTAGCAAATGTGATATCGGTCATTGAATGACTGACACATTCAATTACCTAACTTACTCAGTATGTAAATTAGGTTAGTTTTGATCATTACAAGAACATTTATTATTCATCCAACAAGTCATTTAACCGTTTAAAATTAAACATGTTCCAGCTAACTTAGGTAAGCTACCTATCCTGAGACCATTTGATTTTGTCACATTAAGAGTCAGAACCTAAACACATAACAATATTGTCACATGATCCAATAATAAAACCTGAACAGTCACTACTTATATAGGATATTACATGCATTATAAAAAGTAACTAAATTCGCAACTAAGGAATACTCGTGGAGCCTTGCGTAAGATCCTTTCAATCCCAATTTAGATCAAACGCAATTTCCAAAAAAGAACTGTTGAAACAAGACCAAAAAGATTACAAGTTACAACACTAAAACCTTTTTGGACAGAAAAAGACAGCACACACAACGAAAGAGGAGCAAGCACCGCACACGGCACATAGATGGCGGGAGGAGCGGGCGGGAGGGATCAAGCAATCTGTGCCGAAATGATAACGAGGGCCGTCGACCGCGCACGCATCACAATCACAATCTGTAGCTATAATTAGTAAAAATTCTTCATCGGCTTTGTTCTATAAATGACGTCATTGTTAGTAAAAGCAACAACCTTACGTTAGTTGTGGGCTAAATTGTAATGTTGTACTGTCAATGAATGAATCGGTGGCAAGTTACTCAATATGTACATTGTTCGATGCTCTACATCTATTGACGCTTACAAAAGAACCTCTTGTGGACAAAATGACGCTTTTAAGACTGTTGTTTCTCTATTATCATAATTAGGTTTGACAATTACAAGGCATAGAAGAAACAATTCTTGCAAGAAGAACTTGGTCTTTAGAGACGCAACATAACTTCTTAAAAGATTCTAGAAAGTTGCCAGACATTCTGTCACTTTTCTCCCAAGACTGACTCTTATATGCGTGTAGAAGATAACATCATTCGCTTATTTGGCTTAAACTATTGAATAACACGTGCCTAGAACCTGAATTCTTTACACACATTTTTCGGTTCTTACTCATTCAAAAACAGTGTTGCTTTTAAATTTGCTCTGAATTGGTACGAATGTCGTGAACCTATCGTAGAGGGGTATGTCATGAGTATCGTGATCTCAGTTAGTTTTAGGTGGCATTGTACCGAGTGGACAGGAACGAGTCAAAGTTGGGCGCCCATCAATGGCATGAGTCACGCAGTGTGAATGCCGCCGCCCACGACACCGTCTTCCTTACTTACTACATGGCCATTCGCCGGCCACACACTGGATATCATACTAATCAAATGTGACGAATTTTACGCGGCATCGGACGTTATTTATTAAAGAAATGTCCAATAGAAAAGCATGGGCACGAGTCATTAATAGGCTAATGCGGCTTTTGCATTAACAAAAAAATTGGTCCTTAGTTACGAAAATGTCAGTCCTGTAAAAAAACGTCATGAAATTCTTATTTCTTGAATGATGCTATTTTCCATTGTATCTTTGAATTATTTTATTTTCTTATTCTCCACACATTACCAACATTATTTATAATCAAGATTAGCATCAAGCATTACTTTTATACCATCTAATTATGTACTATTTCAATTAAGCTCACCGTATCAAATTACTCTCCGATTCAAGCGCTCGTGATTTACCGATCCTTGATGAGTACCGTTAGATGCTGACCCACATAAACTCCCGTCAAATCAATCGTATCCTAAGCAAACATGACTCTTTTCAATATATCCTGAATGGACACAAATGAACTTTCACATTACATTTTGATTTAAATAAATAAAACTTGATAAGTACTCGTATGTGGATAGAGAATCTTCCATATCCACACACTTATCGAGTTTTTTTTTAAATTTCGGTTGTAATTAACAGTCCAAGAAAACTAGAAATATTTGTGCTACCTTCTAAATAAATTTAATCAGTTCACACCGATCTCATAAACTTCCAGGGTCTGTTTCATACAGATCATTATCGCAACCATGTTAATTCATACACCTCAACATTCTCAACCCTAGCCCTAGAACAGGTGTGGTCCTTTCTTCTCCTAGACCACACACAGCTTCTTTTGTGCAAATTCAAACTTACATGTTCATACAATTTCTCAGAACTGCGTCCGTTATAATATTATTAGGTTCACTTATTAGTACAGTCGATTTATGCTGATTCCTATCACAATTGGCTGTTAGCACCAATGTATGACAATGCCCAACCACACCTTGATATGCTAAATAGCGTCTAAAGTTATGACCATCATTAATATCAATGGACGCAGAACTAATTCTGACCGATGACCGGGTTAAATACATGTTTTACTACAATTTAATTTATGCAGTGCAGAAGTTTCTGGCCCTTTTGCACATTTGAAATCTTACTTTACCAAATTATTTTGTGGGCGCGGAAGCAAAGACCATCTTATAGATTATATTCATTATAATAAAAGTGGTGGAAGCAGAGATGATAGAAAAGCTAAAGAATATAATACTGGGAGTAATATGGTATCTCCACTAAAACCTTTACTTGTTAACAAAAATGTCAGCACCGAGATAGATCTAGGAATTTCCTCATCCTCCTCATCTTGAATTTCCTTAGTAAAGAATAAAGAAACAATATTATCATTTACGAAATAATCATTCAACTTTACCTTTCTCATCGTTAACCTTCGTCCTTGACCAGGGTGGAATCGAAGCATCACCCAATCAGTGTCAAGTGTCACGCAAATAGTGTGTACGGTCAACAAACGCAATGATCAACGATGATGCGTCTAGCTCGACGCGACGGTCGGGAGGAAACGTCGGCACGCGCTTAGATCAATATAGTGGGGAGGGAGGACCAATGTGTGAGTGACAGCGGTTTTGCTGAAGTACGGTCTACAACGTTACGGTGAACGGTGATGGATGGGATGAATTTTAAATAATGAATGTTGCTGTATTTTTTATGTTTGGATGGTAAATCTGACAATAAATTAAGATCGAAATCCTGACAAATTGTCAGATTTACCTCCATAACATCTGGCCAGCAAGATAAAGATGATTAAGGTGAAGGAAAACACATATTAGCATGCCCGATTTACACCAATTACGAGAAACAAGGAAAATGGATTTTGCAGTCACGAAAAATATTGAAATCAATAGCTTACCCTACCTTACCTTACCTTAACTTAAACGAAATATCAAAACAGATTTCCGAATCTTATGATAAAAACATCACAGAAATGACTTCATAAATAGCTTACGCCTATGCCTTCCAACTGTTCCTTAAAGGCGAGCGAGTGCCCCCAATTGAGGGGTTATTAACGCACGCCACTGGCTGCGTCCGCGCCGACTTCTAACGATCCGATGCAACAAACAAACTCAACTGACGGCGATGCAGTTAGATTGTTTAAGTTAACTTGCTTGTATGAGCTTTAAAGTGTTGCTGGAACAGTTATTGATTTGTTGGCAGTTTACAAAAATAACGATTTTATATGGGTATTTTATATATTGGAAGGATAATAAACAGAGTGGGACCCAATATGGTTCCCTGCGGAACACCTTTTTATTACATTTTATTCCCAGAACAAATGTTTTAAGGTAACGAACGACGGTGAAATACAGTGGCATAATATCAAATGTAGAAAGCTATAGTTACTAGGTCGAAGGTTGCAGTAAACTTTCTGGGCGAAGGAGCAATACGAGGCCTTATGAAGTACCTACACACCTGGCAAAGGGAAATGTAGTTGTCTAATAAATAAGATGCGCAATAAAGAATATCTGCTTAGCTTTAGTTCAGTGTTTGTTCGTTAATTTACCCAATAAAGCATGAAGGACGCTGTACTTAAGCCGTTTATGTCACGTTTTACTGAAGCCTCCGGTAATCCCGACGATTTCTTCGAAAAAGTCGAAGGCATTAATTGAAACAAAATTACTACTTTAAACATGAACAGCAAATATATTTTTTGCGCTCTCTTTAAATATTATTACCAAAAGAAGTGCTTATAATGCTTACTAGAATTTTTTCACTTTTAAATATAAAAATTATAATGTTGTAGCTGTGTCATCTTCAATATTATGTAAAATTATATTATTCAAAAACACTACAAAACTATGTAATAGCTTATTTGTCGGCATTTTTCCGTCAAGCGGGTGGTCCCCGGCCGGTACAGAGCCTGGACATTAATTAAAATACTTAATTATACCAGCTTCGAGAGAACAATAATTAATTATAACCCGTATACTATAATGGTAACTTTAGTTAATTGATTGTACTAAATAATTTATTGGTCGGTTATGGAATGCGGTAATAAACGTTCCTAAGTACCCTTCTATGCTCGATAATAAGTAATTGATAAAAAATAATAATCCATAGATGTTGGACTGAACTTTTATGCTCACGCACACATTGCGGTCCTACGTTCGCACTCCGCGAACTTTAGCGAGCACAGCTGAAGACGATTTAGCGAGCAATCCGAATAGAAAAACACAGATCGCAGAACGCTGACTTCCTTTATTACTTTATCAGCAACCGTAACAGAACGTCATCATAAAACAGATATTAATAACACCATCAGTAATGACGTAACGTGTCCAAAACTATAAATAATTCAGAATGTTCACAATAAAGCGTGATCGTTAGTCTACTAGCCATAAAGTGAGTTCAACGACCTCGCCTGCATGCAGACAGCTAGGCGCCAAAACATTTGACATTGAATGGAGTGATTGATCGATCCATAATCGATGATCAATCGAATCACTCGATGTTACGCACTGCGCAGCTTTGAGTAACTGTTACTGTGCTTAGTTTAAGTAACTGTGATGTAACATGCATTTAGCTTTTAAGCTTATTATTTAAGTACCTAATGCAATAAGTAAACCCCCTCCCTCCCTTCCCTCCCGTCCCTTTATATTAAGTAAAAATCAGTATATACAGGGTGTAAAAAGATCCATCACATAGCCGTCAACTACGAATTCTGTACATCAAACTAAGTAACATTGCACAAAAATAATTGCTGGGAAACGAATTTTATTTGGTATTAAAAATCGCTGTTAACGATAGTGCGTAACGTAACGCACGCAAATGATACCATTAAAAACTCGTTTTCGTAAAAAAAAACGTTACTAAAAGTTGGAATTTTGACCTGCAATATCTCTGTAACCAGAAGGTTCCCAGGTACCATGATCCAGTACAAAAAAATGATTACAATGAGGGGGAGTACAAATGACTCTCAGCTTCATTAAGTGTCTTTTTACACCCGTTATGTAAAAGTCAATTGCCGTGCGTTAGTCTCGCAAAAACTCGAAAATGGCTCGACCGATTGTGATGAAACTTTGGTAAGTTGTTATGTGCGCACCGGAGAAGGGTCCTAACAAAAAAAAAATTAAAATGCATTGTAACGCATGCCGGATATTAGCTAGTCATAAATAAAAATGTATTTAAATACACATCACTATTAAGTTTTTCGTAAAGGTATTTAAATATTTTGAAACGCTGCTTGTTTGAAACAATAATGTAAAATGCTGTTTTACAGTGTTTTATATTTTATTTTTTCTTACAGTGTTTTACGCGCAGTGTCTAACGCCTATGGTGTGTCCCACTGCTGGGCGACGGCCTCCCCCTTTTCCTTCTACACCTCTCTTTTACATTATTATATTAATATTACAATATTGACATAATTATTAATAATTTTCGAACCGTACAGTTCTTTAAAATATTTTGGAAGTGGATTGTATTAATGCAAAAATAAATTGAAATAACTTTCTTATATACAACCATCATGTCTGTTGACAATGACAACTAATGCAAAAAAAGAATGCTAAGAAGTTGGCAGAATCATCCCAGCGCTGATTTGCTGGATTCGTTTTCTCCTCTACCTATCGTTATTTCTCTTGACAAAGTTTATTCTAGAAATATCTATGTATGGATCTATGTATTAATATTGTTTATTTTTCAAGTTATCTATCCCTTATCTTGCACCTGCCATGTTTTGTCTCTGCATCACCCTAAGGTTGACTGGTAGAAAAAGCCTCAGGCATTAAGTCCGCCTCTGTACAGTATTTTTTTTACTTCTGCATAAACTTTTAATAAATAAATAATGCAAACATTAAAAATTATTCAGCCAGTAATAAATCATTAAAAAATTTTAGTCTACCTGTTTGTCATTTCCGTTTTTATTGTACAGTACAATTATCTACCTATAATATTGTGACATTGGTAAAAGATTTCTGTCTGGAAAATATTGGTCCTTAAACCTTACCTTGTTAAAAATAAGACGAATACCTATATTATAGTCTTGAAGGATCATATCCCTTTAACCTAACCTAATGGACAATGTTCAAATGACATGAAGGCTCACTAAAATGATGACTTACACATAAAATTTAAAAAAATCTGCATGTCGTAACCAACCTTAAAGGAAACACTGAAGCACCTCACAAAAACTAACACAAACTCGATAAGATTAACCTCATTATGTTGCAAAATAAAGGTTTAAAGACCACGACGAGTATCAATCACGTTGATTGATCGCTCAGGTAAACAGCGCGAGCGACGGCACAACACTATTGGAACAAGAATGCGTGACACTAATCTTAATTAGAGCGCGTGGACTAATCAGTTTAAGGTGTCTGAATTCCGCCAATGAAGCGGTTTGGAGTTCCATGGGTTTAAGCTTTGACCTGTATAATTATGCAGATGTTTAACTGAACATTAATTAGAAAAAGGTGCTTACAGTAGAGGCCTTACCCCGTATGGTGCTTCCATGCAACCTCTGCGAGTATTTTATAAGTAGATGACATAATACAGATAAACACAATTTTCACATTTAGAAGATAGAAAATAATAGACTCGGCTTGGAGAGCTGACAGAGCACTCATCGTGTACAATGTTATAGATTTATTTGATTGAAATAATTATTCTTAGTATCTTACAAAATACTTCTTTCATTTTCGACCCCGTGACAGTACCTCTACCGAAGACTATACCCAATAGAGTAATATTAATAATGTCTAGGTAATAAATTTTGAATGAATAAGACGAAATCACAACCCTCAATCACACATATCTTTTCATATAACTCAATCAGAACTTCTACTGAATTGCTGTAATTATACTGTAATTATCTCGAATTCGACTTTATCAGTGACACGTAATTATACGACATTTAAAACCGAAAACAATGCACAAAACTGTAAATATTCTATTTTGGGATAGCAAGAGATTTTCATACAAAAAGTTTTTTCTTCTGACCGATATCTAGGAGGTCCCAGGGGTCATGTTCGGATAAGACAACTATCAGCCCCATGTCAGCACCACGAATATGACGAAACTGACCCATTGGAACTAGCTTCGGCGATAAACAATTAGGTCAAGGCCATTTCTTTTTATGATTCATTATAGCATCTACTTGTATGGTCAAGTAGAATTAATTTATTGTAGTGAAGGGGTGTACGTGTAGAATCCCTACAATGAAATTAGTAAAAATGTTGGCCAAAGAAGTGCCCATAGAGCCAGTAGTTAACATCTCGCAAACTGAGCAAAACATTAAATAAACAATAAGGAAAATCGAAACTTATTCTAAAATTAATTTCTGTGAAAAGATAATAACCAATACTGCCCTTATTTTTTCAATTATCTTTTCCAATTAATTTGTTTTCTCATTAATCCTGAAAATCGCTAATATTAACTTCTTACTAGAATAAACTTATCTAACATAACTGTCATGACAACACTGAGCTTAGAAGATAGCCAAAAAAAAACAGGTGCACTTTGATATATAAATTCAGACAAGCATCAAAATAAAAGTAAAAACGCAGAACTGACTTGACGAAAGTGTATCAGTTCTTAGAATAATACCCTGTTGCAACAATAGGAGAAATTCCAAACAAATGCCAATCCCCGAATTTTTTCGTAAAAACACTGAGTCCCAAATTCCGGATCATATTTTATACGTTGTTTAGACATGGCATAGTTTCGGATAAAACTTTTCCTCTTATCACGAACAACAAAAGACTAAATATAAATATTTTGATTTGACCTCAATAACAATGAAATGCGTAGGTAAGTAAATCTGTTTTAATTCACCTGCCACTCCACAAGTACTAGGGCAACATAGAAACATGGAAGTTAAAACTGGCATACAATTAACAGAGATATTGCTCATTCATTATACAATGAAAGTTAAACGGTTTTCAAATCTGAAGTCTTGTCTTAGTTTAGCGATCAAGACAATTCAATGAATAAGCAATCATATTCCATTTCCTTTTGATCCAAAACGATTGGTCTTTTGGTCCTGTTGGAATTTTCAACAAGGTGGCATGGCATGGGCGGATACCTAAAATTCTGTATATAAGGACCAAAAAACTATTGCTTGGCAACAGAAAATAGTAGTATAAGGCGTGAAATAGTCTCACTTAAGTTTTGTAGAGATTAGTTTGTACGGATTCACTTGAGCGGCGTGTACAATATCGATCATGCGATTAGGTTATGGTGCCAATATTTTGTTCTACATTTTGAAGTAGAACGAGACCACAGATTAGGATAAACATACATGTTTTAGGATTACCTACTGTTGAAATAATCTGATTAACACATTTTTGGCATTCCTATGGGGTCAAGAACTGAATCATCGAAATAGGAAAATATCCAAGACGATTAATAAGCCTATTATAATAAGATCATCTTATAACTGCACAAACCATAAGAATAAAGGACAAGATGAGATTTACACGTACATGATAAATGATTTTATTTCTTTAAGTAGGTTTGTACAAACACTTTTACACGTCAATCATATTTTTTAAACTAGTTGAGGTCGGCGTTTCCTATCTGACTACTCTGAGAAGAAAGGCCGAAACAAACTCAGAGGTCAGTCTCTTTTAAAGTCCAGACATAATCTTGATCAGATCATGTGAAGACCATGTAGATTTGTGACTGAAATGGTATTTTGAGGAAAAACCACACAGATTGAGTAGACCTGTCTAGTCACTATACGCCTTTGTCAGTAATCGTGCAGCTCAACTCAGAACTTAATGAGCTCAATGATTGGACGTGCAATACCAAAGAAAGGACATTTGGGTCGGCCGCATAAACTACTTAAACTGCCAGACCATTAAAACTGAAACAATGACCCACATAGTCCTCACATTCACAATTATTAAAATATTATTATACTTTCTACAGTACATATCCATGTTTAAAATATTTAGCAAAATAAAATAAGAAAACAACATTCACTGTGTAAATTTCTTGTAGCAGCTCAATCCCAAGCATTTTTGTCCTCAATATAGTCTTTCACAGTATAATAGGCTTTCTGGTATGGTTTCCGCTTTATAAAAGATTTGAATTTATTAAGGCTTAGATCTTGAATGTGGCTAGGAAGTTTATTATAAAAACGTATACATTGGCATCTAAAGGAGCCACCTAATTTCTTGAGCCTGGTTGTAGGAGAAACAAATTTGTGTTTGTTCCTAGTATTTATATTATGGATATCACCGTATTTTTTAAACAGATTCATATTTGTATGTGCATATAACAGATTTTCATGAATGTATTGAGAAGGCACAGTCATTATATTAATCTTTTTAAATTTGTCTCTCTCCGTGTCTGGGGCTGAATTTATAAATTGAACGAATTGCCTTTTTTTGTAAAACAAAAATTGTCTGAATATCAGTGGCATTTCCCAACAACAGAATACCGTACGACATCACACTATGAAAATAATTAAAGTATACTAAACGGACTGTCTCTAAATCAGTTAAATCACAAATTTTTCTACCGACGTATGATGCAGAGCTAAGTTTTTTTGACAATTTATCTATATGGGAACATAATTAGTAATTATAAAAACCTATAATAGTATTTAAATCACATAACAACGTATGGTGTTCCAATTACTTGACTCATAAAGCGTTTAATAATAAATACGTCTTAGACGATAATAAAACTAGAGATTTAAGTCGTACTTCATAAACAAAATAAATGTACCACTATCTAAACACCATCATCACATTGATTCGAGCTCTCTAACAGCCACGTAACTTGTAAGCAATGGCTCCACATTACAAATCAGCCTATTTCGATCATAAGGAGGCCATTGATGCGTCGACTAGGAAGCGCAGGCGCCCCGGTGTACGTTTCAGGACGATCAAAGAGCCACTTAGTGAGGCACTCGCTAAATGGAGATAGCTCTCCAGAGCTTGTTTGGAAATAAATGTGCTGTTGTGTCAAAATGGTGTTTATATGATGATGTTAGAGGAAAAGCCAACAAATGCCTAGATTGTAAATCAAGCCTGGTTTTTGTATGTAATCGCTACCTGAAGCCAACACAATTTTAAGGAGAAGATAAGCTAGTCTCACGTACAAAAATTAATACACTCTTATATACATCATAAACACTAATAAAGACATTTGTTTCAGCGTATTGACATGTAACAGCGCAAATAGTGCGTGATGACAGATCCTTGGGCACGCCTGCATACATGCAGATACAGTTTGTAATCTAGCGCGCCTAATTGACTCTAAGGGCGAGAGCATACTTGAGAGACCACTTGAGGAAACTTTGGTCTTAAGAGGCGAAGAGCCGGGTCGATTCGGTTTTTCCCATCAACATTCACACGTATTCAATCTAGTTCCTTTGAGGTAAAAAATCGACCAATTATATTAGTGTTTTGACTTTCCTTGATTTAATAATTATCTTGTGAATGTTTAAGAAAGCAAAAGAAAGTAATTTATTTGTAAAGAATCCATAGGTAAAGAAACATTCCGAAATCGAAATTAACCCTTTGTTTTTAAAAAAGAATTGCAAAACTGTAGTGCACACAGAAATAACTTCAGTCAATATGAGTCAATTTATTGTTACATGCAGAACGGATCAATAAATCTAGAAGAGATCCTTGAACAATTGAGTAAAGTAGAACGAAAATATCAAAATCATTTTGAAATAAAATAAAATAGGAACGAATAAATAACTATGCAAACAGACAAAAATATTGTATTTGCTAGTTTTCTACCGAGAAAATATATGCGGATTCATAATAGTAGAATATCTAATCTGAACAAGCATCTTTGATTTCTAAATTCTATTTTGTTATAATGTTGGGCCATGAATCTAAAATAGTCTGCAATACTCGTATCAGAAATTGCAGACTATTTTAGTTTTCTAAATTCTGTTTCCAGAATTATTTTGCAACTTCTCATTTTCCTGATCTAATTTTAAAAGCCAGACTAAAAAAGTAGTTCAAATAATTATTACGATCTCTGATAAGAGATAGCCGAAGTATACGGTTGAAGAATGCCTTAAATAAACGAATCGGCGTGTTGATCTAAGTAGGTATTCATTTGGAACATTAGATAAGTATGTCAAAAAATTTCAAGAAGAAAATGTTTATTTATGTTTTCTAAAATTAGAAGTACAATTTCAATAAATAAGTACTAATTTAAAAAACGTCTCTCTCTTTAAATTGCATTCATTTGCAGTCTTTGGAACTCTCAATTTTATTAGAAGCCAAGTGGGCACTACTTGACAACTTCTAATTTTTTTTAAAGAAACCTCAGCAAGATGACATCATCTCCAACCGTATAAGTTCACAGCGACATTAATCCATATTAGAAAATAACAAATCCGAACATGTGCTTCGAAATCTGACCAACCAATGAACAAATACGCGGCTTATAATGGGAATATTCAAAAAACAAACAAAACCAACGAAGGCATATGTTAAAACTGTGTTAAAGCAAGTTGCAGTGCAGCTGTGCAGACAATTTTCATGATGACACCAATTATTGTGCAAATGTAGGTTACACTTATTAAAAAGGATTAAGACTTCACTTAAATTGTTGACATTACAAAGAAATGTGGAAGGAAATTAAACCTGAAACAAGATCTTATGATATTTATATCCCAAACAAACTTATTAATGCATCGTTATGTCGATTCTATGATACTAATTTGGTGTGATGCAATTTTAACTAACGAATCTAATCGGTTGTATTAATGTTTTGCATTTCATGAAGTTGGAAAATGCTGAAAATCTCAAGTAACAGAAGCTTGTTATCTATTGTACAAAAACAAGAGATCCACAAACCATTGTATCTAATCGTCTCTACAGACGGCACCAACAATATAAAGACATAAATCCAGAATTAACGAATTGATGATGACATAACATAAGTACAGAACTCGTAACGTTTTATCGCTGGCGACAATACCGTTTAAACTGACAGATAAGTACTAGTTGTAATTCATAACGACGGGTTGTAAAATCGCGAACACAATGGGGAATTAGCTGTTAAATGTAGGGCCAATGCCGACCAGTCCTAGGACCCAACAGAGATGCTATGCAAATGACAATCATTACAGCTAAACGCGTCGGATCATACTGTATAATGCAGAATTGAGGTGTAAATTTACATTGAAATTACAACACGTAAAAGGCGTGAAATCCGACATCAGACTGTAGAACGGATAACGTCATTCTATGATTACCGATTTTGCTGGTGTAGCATTGTGAACTAATTAAGATATACCTACCTATGCAAATATATCTTAATATTTCGAACTTCGACTTTCAAAGAGTTTCTAATGTTAGTGCAAGTTTTGGGCTGGTGGCTCTTATCAAATAGTTTTTAGTACAAACAAAACAGCTCAAGATCCAGCAGCTATCTGTCCTGAAGCACATTTAAAGAACTAACAGACCATTGAGAGTAAAGTGGTGGCTGCAAGTTTGTTGTACGAATCCATAAAGAGATACAAAACAGCTTACACAATCTACTTAGCTATTTTGGAGGAATCAACAATTTTGGAAGGATTTTAGTCAGAAATCTTTTACTATCACGTGGTTAAATTTCACATAACAGGCGTGAAGTTGTGCAAAACAGGTAAAGTTATCAAAAGCTGTACTTTGTACAAAACAGAAGCCGTAACAAATAAATATGACAATTAAATGGAGAGCGATATTCCCACACAAGTGAATTTAGCGTCGGACGTGATATGCTCCCGCCGATTGCGCAAATCGGCTAGCCTTCGGCCGGTTCCTACTCTGATAAGGGACTCATCGCTGACCAAAGTTTAACCCTGGCCCTATTAACTGAGGATGTAGGCATCATGCCGATTGTAATGGCAAAATTATGTTGGAACTGCGAAACTCATCGTAACTCACTTAAAAGTTCAACAAAGATTGAAATTGTTCTCGCCGTGTGAAGCGGAGCGAGCTTTTAGATTACTTGGACAAATATTCAAAAGTTTAAGTGGAAAAAATCTGCAAAGTGTATAATCTAATTCATTTCCAATTCGAAAAGTTTTCAAAAGTGCTACGTCATACTAACATTGCATGCTTTAAAATTTTCAGGCCGAACAAAAATGAATTAAATATGATTAAAGACGACATAAAAAATAAAATATTTTTTAATACACATTACGTAATACAATACCAATCTCTAGCTCTATTCAAGAGACAATAGGCGGCAAACACCCAGGATCCGTCCGTAACAAAATTAAATCAACATTATCCTGATGGAATTATTATCACAAATTACCATGCCACTGGATTCCTCTGTGGAGGGCAACCAGAATACTGTTCGATGTTCAAGAGTGGTTCGTGTGTAGATGATGATACGACCGGATGGATGATAAACGCGCACTGTTCCCGCGCCGACCGAAAGGGAGGACCGACTCGATCCACGGCACGCTCCCGACTGACAACTAAAATTGCGAGCTTTATCATCGACCATACAATGCGCGCACGCGCACGTTTACCCAACCACTTAGATCTGTGTGCTTCCGTTACGCTATTAGTGTTGTCTTTACCAAAATGTTTGTTGTTATACTTTGAGTATTCTTAATTTGTGTACTTAATTAATTTCTGCTCCGAGGTATATCGGAACTCGAAACTGGTTCCCTTCAAAGCTCTGTTGTAACTTTCGCGACGCGAATTTTCCGTGGCTTATGGTTGAGGTAAAGATAAAACTGTAATAAATTTAAACTATGTAAATTAAGTATTGAATAATAACTATTGTATTATCACATCACATAATCGTAACAATTAAAAGTTATCCGAGCCACTACTCTCGTAGTAATTAGTGACAATACGTGAAACCCAAAGTGTTTTAATATTTTGGCGATCATTAAGTTTGCTGAATTCAAATATCAGTAAAGGATAATTGTATACATACAATGAAATGATACACTCCTATAATAAATAGCACTAAACCCTTTCCACACACCAAGAGCTCATGTATTTATCTGCAAATCCGCCGAAAGCTTTCTGCGTGGCAATCTTTCGGTAGATTTACAGGTCTATCTTTTTGCTCCTTTTTAGGACTAGTGCAATTGCTAGTGCAGTGCAATTTTTGCGTGTGTACAAAAATCATTTGCGTAGCCTGTACAACCAATAAAAGAGAAAACTTATGTTAGAGGTCAAAGCTGTCTATTCTCTTAAAATCTGGTAACCAGAAATTCCACTACTGTCCAGATAAATTAGGTCATTACTCTAAGTTATAACCCCCCAGTTTTGTTTACCGGCGCCAACTAATCGTACACTCGAGTGCTCCTATGATACCCCACTGTTCATTAAATAGCCTTCATTTACATAAAAGTTTAAATGAATTTGTGCTTAATGGCCGGTGATACGCATTCCCGATTATTTTAATTGTTATGTTGTGTTAGATTATTTTTAATCATAGTGAGTGAGGTAGGTACCTAATTTAATGTCAAATCTAAAAGCCGGTCGATGTGGCGACTCGTTGGGGAGGCCTATGTCCAGCAAATGACGTCTTTCGGCTGAAATGATGATGATGGTGATGACGAAATTTAAGAGCTGGCTGAATATGGAGGTTCTACTTGTTTTGCATAACAACACTTCAAACGATGTCGGATTTCCTACAACAAGTCAATGTTTTTAAATACAAAATGAAACCACAACATAGTCACTATAAACAAATGCTAATCTGTACAATTCTAATAGCTATAATAAAATCCTATGACCATTTACGAATAGATTTCTAGCACACAAATAACGATGACTAACGAAACTGCAAAGAGTTTTAGAAGAAAAAATATCGTTGGTCACAAGCAATGAGTATCATCAAATAGAAGTAATTAGGCTGGTTGCACTTTGGGGACCACCTTAAGTCACCGTGTTTGCTACTAACTGTTAAAAATGTAATTGTTGCGGGTTACAATCTTACCATCTGGGAAAGTCAGAGGGGTATATCAGATTCCTACCGACTGCAAAAAAACACTTAATGATCTTGAGCACATAAGAACCTCCGGTGAGAATTCACTGGTTCTACTGAATTAAATAAGGACAGAAAAATTCATGGGCAGACATTTCCATGATAAAAATAATAAGTCCCGCCACATGCGCAAAGTACACTCTTCAGGCAAGTCCTCAGAAAGCGCTACATACTCCAACCAAAACTTGAACCCGAGAGATGAACACAGAAACCGCACGCATAACCACCGCGCCATTCGAGCCGTCAATTTTAATAGCCCAACAGTCAACAGTAGCCAGTGAGTTGTACGGACATATTCAAACAACTCAACGTCGCCTTGACTCCACAAACATACATTATTATTGTAAGTTGGTTCGACACTTGTTACTTAGTACCAACTTTGCATCTTGTTCGTATGTAAAATACAAAGTATCTCATAAAATGTTTGTGACGTGGGATTTATTCTCGTGTGCACGATAGGATACCAATTGGACCACCTGATCGGTAAATAAAGATGCTACTACATCTATCTTAAGGTTACCAAGAAGCATCCGTCTTAAAAGCACTAATACACTTTAGCATAAGTATAGAGCACGGCATGTGAGGCTATATGATAGACCCTTGGGAGACACCTCAACGTTCACTTATAACCTCTGGGAGAATTAAGGGAGGAGCCTTTTATTTTATTTTATTTATTAAGGGACAATAAGCAGCTACAATATAAAATGTTTACAAATAGCAATAATATATATTTTGGCATTAAATGTATTTAAAAACGATTAGATTAAAATTTACAAGATCTAGATCGTTATAAATTTTCATAATGGGCTTAAAGCTGCCCAAAAAAGCTGCTGCCTTGCATTTATATGTTTGGTCTACTCAAAACTGCGTCCGGCCTAATATTTTGGACAATACTTACTCCTGCTTGTTACATCATTGTGTTGATAGACAACAATTACTCACATTTAACGTGCTATTCATATGTGTTATTAGTTTGACACGAGATTGATCGCTGCCTTTGATTTCCTCGCCGATACAACACCTCCATGTTAGTGGCCAGTTCTGTTTGACCACACTCGATTTGGGCTGCGTAGGCGTCGCTAGTTTGGGATAATGTGAGATGGTAGTTGATATTGTTGCGAAGAGTTGTTAACCAAATATAATACTGGATTTATTTGTAATTTAAAAGCAATCGCAAATAAGTCACTGAATATGGTATTAACATTGTTTTTAAATAAAAACGCATTGATATAAAATAATATTTTGGAATAATTTGCAAGCATTAATATTGCTCTATACTTTACACAATACAAAATATTGCTGCAGAATTGTTCTTCACAATATTGTGATATGTGGTAATGATTAGCTCAGGTTAGGTTTAGGTAAGAGTGTAACTTCACCATTTCGATGTAGTTAATAGGTATTTAGTGCTGCCAATCTCTGTAAATCGTTTAAGTTGTACAAACAAGACAACTTAATTGAGAACAATTTTCATTACAATGTTACAATTTACGTAAAATTATTTCATTGCAGCTTTGCAGGTAACAGTGACATCACAAGGCATTTGCACATCAAGGGTACCGTGTGTACATAATTATAATTCTCCTTGTGTTTAATGACAATTGTCTTATAAGTACTAAACGTGTCTTCAGACAAGTAACGGTTCTTCTAAGCTGTTCTACAGGATCATTATTTTGGAACTAAGCGGCGTTGAACTTTGACTTCGATTACAAAGCTTTTTACTTTATTATCAGCAGCCCTGTTGATTCGTATACAAAGAACGATCGACTGCAACATAACTTTCAAATCCTAATGAGGAGAGAAGCACCACCATTGCTAAAAGACCATGCAGGTAAGCCCTGCTAAGATGTTACCCTGACTGCCTGTTATGCTGCCTACCAACTGGCAGAACTTTCTTGCTCTTTTTTTTTCTTTCTCGTTTATTTTCTTGTCTTTTTCTTGTTCTCAGTTTACTTGCAAAGGTTGAATAGACACATAGTCACACGCCTTTTCCAAAGCTATGCATCTAAATATCTTAGACCATCTCTTCCAATGATAACATCAGCATCCATTTCCTTCACATCCCTTTGAGTATCTTACAAAAATCTTCATCATCTCTTCGTCGTCTATTTTTATTATTCAAAGCAGCACTTGCATTGTCTTACTCATCATGACACGACCTTGAAGTATGGCCAAGTATTCTGGTACCTACTCGAGTGCGTCATGTGTGAACATTGTTTTACTTAAATCTAGCCTTAAAGCTGTCTCACACATTAGCGGCTGCAGGATTATAAAAACTACTCCTTGATGTACTGGGGCTATAAATAAAGTCTTAACTTTGACATAGTTTGTTGTGAACAGAATTTCTATGGACTTATCGCTGATTTTTAGTCATCGGTGCATTTATGAGATTTATGAGCTCTGTTTATGTAATGTAGTCAGGATAAACATATTTGCGGCTATAAAACTTCCATTTAATGAGGTACTTTATGTATATAATGTGTTACTGAACTTTATTGGTAAATATAGATATAAAATTATGTGGAAGCTTCGTCTCCATAGTGTAACGTTGAGTTTACCAATAAATATTGGAACCATGCACCTAGCTTCGACGTCTCATAAGTGTCCATGTAGGTTTATGTAAGATCAAATATTTAGAATTTGAATAGAGTCAACAGGCATTAGATTCTTTCTAAGTTTTCATAACCCTTCATCATTCATCATCATCATTCTCCTCCCTTATCCCAATTTACTTGTCGTCACCGCGACATGTCTTTTTCTTCCATACTTCTCTATCAGTCGTCATCTCGGTAGTCACCCCCCCTCCAGCCATATCATCGTTCACACAGTCCCTCCACCGTTTTTTTGATCTTCCCCTACCCTTAAAGCCATCTACATTCATACTCAAAACTTTCCTCACGACATTTTCCTCATTTCATGCATGCATGCGGCATGACAACCGATGTTCACACCACTTTTCAGTTCACTGGTGCCACTTTTAGACTTCCTCTTATGTAAGTACTCATTTCTTATTCTATCCATTCGCGTAACACCACACATCCCTTTTAGCATTCTCATCTCAGCTGCGTGCAATAACCACCTCATGTCTAACAAAGTCATGCTCACTTAAATGTGTTGCTATTGGTGGCGCGTGTGTTCATTTTTTTCCCTACAAAATGGTTGAGCTGGATGGTGCTGATCGACGCGTCATGTTCGTGAACGGGCGCCGTCAATTGAGACTGGTCATCTCTTAAATGCCACGTCTTATTTTTATTTTTAATCTTATATTTTGAGTTGTTTCTTAATATATTTTTTACATTGTCTCACATATAGAAGCAACAAGAATAATGTACCCAGGATTTTGTAATATCTTGATTTATAAAGAATGTCGTTGGAGTTTCTTGCCCATTGTTATCCATAGAGATACGTTTTGGAATAGGCAACTAGCTTCAACTTTCTGACTAACTGACGACTCTTTGACAATTCAAAAGTGCCTGTAAATGATTTAATTGAAATAAATGCTTTGAGTTTTGAGTTAACCCAATACTACTATTTTCTGGTTGGTCGGTTAGAGGAGGAGTATGTTGTTAACTGTAAATTCGTTTTGTTGACCTCCACGGCCAGTAGCTCCATAAGGTTCACGAATTTAGGATTCACAGAAAATTTCCAAAAACATACGTGTCTATACATTAATTTATTTAAGCACGCATGAGCATCCCAAAAAGGTTATACGCCAATAAGTAGATTAGGAACTGCCTTAAACATTGTATTACGGAGGCGTTAACATCAACTATACGTGTAGGCTCGGCTTTATTGGCAGACAAATTATTTGAGAGCATATGGCAAGAACTAGCTGTGTTTGGATATGTAATTGTCTTTGAACTTGATAACTTGATTGATAGGTAGGAAGTGGATATTTTGACCAGTGGCGCTACAATTTTGATTGGAACACCTTTTTTGGTGCAATATGGGCTGTTACATGTAGGCCATGAATTGCTCTAATGACCTCGCAAAAGTTAAATAAGAAGTTCGTTAACTATAATAAATTGCATGAGCGAATTTCAGAATATTTTCTTCACAGATTTCCATGAAGCACTCGGGCTAAAGAAGATTTAGACATAAAGCCTCAACACAAGGGAAGTTCTCAATAAAGATCTTAAATCTTTATGTCCTGTCTTTTAAAATACAAAAACATAAAAAACCTTTTTTACAAAAAGAACACTACAAAGTGAAAATACGAGTAACTTTAATTTCGGAAGTCAGTGTCTTTAGATCTGTATTTTCTTTTAATTATTTGAGATGGTTTTGCTCTTGACTCTACTCTATATTTTAGTTTTTTTTCACAAGGTGTTTTGTAAAAAAAAAAAAAAAAAAATCTCTTTTTAATGGGTCAGTTATTATTTTATCTAAGTTACAATGCCTAATGTCAAATGCTCATCACCTTTTACAAAATATTGCTTTTTCCGATGCAGGGAAGTGAATTGTTGAGGAGTTCTCCTGGTAAGAACCAGAAGAACTGGAGCTAATGATGAAGCCATCATCAGGTCCATTTCAACATATGCACTGTGACGAGTATAAATTGCAATCATATTAAAGTAATCGAATCGCAACCCGTGAAATACTTATTACTGAGTAGTTCCCGTGGCCACCTCTGGTCTTCATCATCAGTTCCACTTCACCGAATGGTGCTTTCCGAGAGCAAATCCACGAGTTACTATAAAAAATACCCACATCGCTATAGGCGTGCCGACAAAAATTTGAGGATTTCCCTCGATTTTCATGAGATCCCCTCATCAGATTCTGATTTGGTGACAATGGGACCACCTCGAGACCATACCCTTAAACCAAAAAAGAATTTTCAAAATCGGTCTACAATTGACGGAGAAATCGGTGAAAATACATTTTTTTTTTTAAACACGTACAGCCGAACACATAACCTTCTCCTTTTTGGAAGTCGGTTAAAAAGTACATCACGGAAACGTCTATCGAGTTACTAGACTAATTCACAGTGTCCCACAATAAATATTGACTGCTCCTCTCAGGGCCGTCTTTACGATGATACCCATTGTTTTAAGGTTCAAAAAAATCTGCCAGCTAGAGGACGTTCACCTGCCCATAATATCATGTTTATAAGTTACACATTACGCTGTTTTTAGCAAATTTTTCGACTAATTCTTGTTTAATTTTCTTAGTGAAAATTACACACAGTAATCTTGAATTTCGTTTCTTGTTGCCGCACGTACCAACAGACTTTACCGAACAAATAAGTGCCGTATTGTGTGTCCAAAGTCTTGTGTGATTTTTCTTTTAAAAACAATACTGTTAAAATGCATTTAACATTTTTGTGTTTTGTCCTCCATAATGAAGGCCTAACCTCTTCAGAAATAGACGAGCCGGTAGGTATTGGTCCTGCCAACCATGCATTTTATTTGAGCAGTTGACTAATTTATCCACATTACTATGCCAACTGTCAATACGTCTAAGGACCCTTTGAAGGCAGAGAGCTGAATAATTGTTTACAAAAGCTGACAAATTATCTACGAGTATTGTAGGTCTCTTTCAACCTTCAGATTCTTTAATCTTTCCTTCAATCAAAATAATAAGGCTGAAGTTCTTCTTGAG
Source organism: Dryobotodes eremita (assembly GCA_917490735.1). Classification (NCBI taxonomy): domain Eukaryota; kingdom Metazoa; phylum Arthropoda; class Insecta; order Lepidoptera; family Noctuidae; genus Dryobotodes; species Dryobotodes eremita. The sequence goes on from OU823245.1 coordinate 3,706,828, forward strand.
TTTCATCAACAAATGCATTCCACTCTTCACGTTGAATGAAAAGCAACGTCATAGAACGCATGCGCAGCACCCGTGGCAGTACCATATCCGTCTTAATTCGACACCATCAAATGTTTACAATAAGCCACTGCCATAATACAGGAGATATTTGTTTTGAAGCAAGATAAAACATACCAAACTGATACATTTGTTTTCAGGCGCTCATATTTCTGTGATTACGTACTAGACGAGGTATTCGCTCGTCATCATATGGATTAACACGAGAACAGGGAGATAAGATTGCGAAATTACTTGTTGCTATGTAAGATGGTTTAAAAACAAAACTGTTTACCTGTGTCTTCAAGTGGCAACCTTTAGGAAAGTGGTTCCTTTTTAAAACCCCGTCTATCGAAGGTTGTGAAATCTGCTACAGTTTCACACAATAATACTTCATTACATCCAGTCATCAAAGACGATAGGTAAGTTTGAAAGATAAGGATAATCAGTGTTGAAATACATGTTTCCAATTTTTTCTAAGTAAGCCTATATTTTAACTCAATTCATATCCGAGATCTCAGCTTTTTTATTTCTGGTCCATTAAAGAAAACAGGAAAGATGTGTTTATAAGTTAAAATACTGAAACAGTGAGAAACGATCTAAAACAAATGGCATCACCATTTGGTACTTAGAAAAAAGTTTATCTGAAACAAAATAATTACAACATTATCTTGGCAGAAACTATAATTATTATCAAACGTAAGACAAGCAAAGAGCCTCTGTTTGTTTTATGCGCGAATTTGTCCGAATTCCTTTGGTACGTAACTTGGACAGTTTGCGAATCACATTCCAGGCCAAGAATTAAAACATGACTCATCGATTTGATTAGGAATTGTGGAGATTATTCTTGTATCTAATATTTGTTTTTAATTATTACCGTTTGATGACAATCTAGTTCATAGGTTCCCCAAGGGGGTGGTACTGCCCCCTAGTGGGCGCTAGAGCTTTTCGTCGGGGCGGTAGGTAAAGAGAGAAATAATTAATTTTTAGTTTATGATTATTAACAGATAATAGACAGACATATAAAATTTGTATAATTATCTATTATGTAAAAGGGGGCGTTGAAATAGTTTATTCTAGTAAAGGGGGCGGTAGTCTATAAAAGGTTGGGAACCTATGATCTATTTCGTGCTAATTGCGTAACACCACATTTCCCTGCTGGTTCTTCCTGGATCTTCCTCTTCTTCCTACCTAACATTTTGACTGTCTTATTCATCTCTGAAATCAACTACAAACTTCTGTCAATCAACAGACTCAGCCGTTTCCAGTACACCGCTGGACACAGGCCTTTCCCCAGTTCGTTTGCCACCAGGCCTTGTTCTCCTGCCAGTCAGTCTATTCCAGGGGCTTTTTATGGTCGGTGTTACCCCTAGCACAATTTTGTGGCGGTTGCTGAGCAGATAATAATTGCACACACAGTTGCACATTACCTATTTCTGTGTTATGTCAGCAGGTACATGCAATCATAAATAAGGTGATGTCAGTTTTACTGAATCTACTCAGACTCTTGAAATAAGACGCGACTTAAGTGCCACATACATTATTTATAGGATATTTTAATCTAGCTTACCCGACAAACGTTGTCCTGTCCAAATTTCAATCGTTCATACAAAAAGACCATAGAAAAAAGGACGTTCCGTTTTTCCCGAATTTGAAAATTTTCCGGGAAACTTTCCCAATTTTTCTTTCCATATAAACCTAATTCAGACTACATTATTACGATCATTTTACTATAAAAAATAGCCAAATCAGTCACCAGCGAACCGCATTTCACTTTCGTTTATATAGATAGATAGAAGATTAGCCTGCCTAATAAACCTAGTCAACTTTAGACAGATGAAACAAATTCCACATCATTCAATCTCTCCATCTTCGGAAGTATAATCTCCGATCAAGTACGCAGGCTACTTACCCCAGATCGGTTTAATGCATGAGAGCGATCAGTTAGCTAATTATAATTAGTGAGCACGTAACGCAGGTTGGATCTTATCTCGTGTTTGTGAACGCTATCTAATCTCTGTTTGCCGCAGCCTCCTTGCTAAGCTGACCCAATTTCTGGACTTCGAATGTTTTGGTTCGAAGGCGTTGGAGATATTTTCATGTGATAATTTTTCTCCAATCTATTTTTCTGTATAATCTTCGCAGGGTGACTGCTAGCAGCTGATTGGAGAGGCAGCAGTTCAGTGCTGATGATGATTATGATGGTGGGATGCACAACATAAAACATTCTGAAAATAAATATCTAGGTGAAGACAGATAGCTGCCCAGAGACACGACTCGTATGTTATAGATATTCTCCAAAGCAGTCGTCCTCTTAACAGCACGAAATGAATGTGTGATCACCATCTCAACAGTATGTAACTGGTTGCCAGGTGAAGTTCTGCTAGGATTTGTTTTGTCTATTATTAAGACAACTGCCAAAATCCCTCAGTTGATTGATTACCAAAAGCCTGTACAAAATGCCTCAAGCGAAACTTACAATGTTGAAGATCCTGAGAATCCCATAGGCATACAGTATTGCGGAACATCTAAAACGAAACAAAACGGTACAAATTAATAGCGCCAGCCAATTTGCAGTTATCTCGGCAATACATTAACTTATTACGTTATCTGCAACCTTGACTGGTTTTTAACTATTGCTATGAGCGTTATCAAGCGTGTTATAACTATTAGCGGTTCATTTAAGACATTTGCGAAGATCTCTTCAAGAATGTAAGGTGATATCAGCTGTCTTTTAATTGTAATTTAAGGTCTTCAAGTCCAACGTCTTCTTGAGCCTGTCACCCTTTTTTTTTTTTTTTTTTTTTTTTGGGTGGGAAATCATCAAATGACGTCTCCCGCTCTGGGCGGAGCGGAAGGGCGTGTTAGACTCTTACTGACTAAAACCCACCCGTGTTCCTTCAGTTGCCTGTGCGCCAGGACCACGGTAACTCTTTCGAACAATCCGCGACCCCGGCAGGCATCGGTCCTATCGGACCCCGTCAATGGTGCTGACATCTCTTTGAGGCGCGCGTTGAACACGACGCGCCGTCGACCCGGGCCTGGTCCTTACCGGACGGCGAGCTGCCCATTGCTCGCCGTCCGCAAGCCCGCGCCTACGGTGGCCGGGAGTCGGCAATCGACTCCCGACGCCCAGGGTGTCTCCTCCTCCTGCGGCGGCTAGGGGCGCGAGGGCGTAGAGATTGCCTCTCCCTCTCGCGCTCCGCCTCCTCCTTCGCGAGCATTACTGCTTCGCAGAAGGAGGTGACGGCTTCCCATTCCCTCTCGCTCCGTACCATGGCCTGAACCAGGGCCGGACGCGAGAGGTCGCCGCCGCCGATCGCCGCCACGAGGACACGGCGGTGCTCCGCCCAAGCCGGGCAGACCTCCACCGTATGCTCCACCGTGTCCTCCGGTCGATCCACACAATGGTAACACCCGGGCGTTTCCTCCCGCCTTATTCGAAACAGGAACCTCCCGAAACATCCATGTCCGGTGAGGACCTGCGTCAGGCGGAAGGTGAGGACGCCGTGGCGCCTCTCAAGCCACTCCTCAAAGAGGGGTCTTACCGCCGCAATTGTGGCGTGCCCTGCGCTGGGTTGCGACAGTCGCACTCTCCATGCCGCCATGAGATCCCGCCGGAGCTCTGTCCGCTGTGCCGTGATTACTCGCGGCAGCGGAGTTACGCCCCGGCGTTTCGCCTCCTCGCGCCACTCCCAAACGTGCGCGAGGACCTTTGCCTCCAGATCCCACGGCGGCAATCCGGCAATGAGGGTCGCCGCCTCGCAGGAGACCGTGCGGTATCCCCGTACCATCCGGATGGCCATGACCCTTTGGGACGCTTTCAACCGGCGCGCTGGCCGGAGCCTTAGCGAAAGCGCCCACACCGGTGCCCCGTAAAGGGCCATGGACCGCACGACCCCCGCGTAGAGCCTCCGGCAGGAGGCGTTTGGCCCCCCTAGATTGGGCAAGAGCCGCTTCAAAGCAGCCCCGGCCCGCTGCAGTCTGGGAGCCAAACGTCGGAAGTGCTCGACGAAGTTCCACCGGCTGTCGAGGACGAGTCCCAGGTACTTCATCGTCGACTCGACGCCGATGAGAACCCCTCCTACCGTTATTTGGGAACCCGACAGTGGCGCGTTCCGAGGACCATGAAAACACATGGCCTCGGACTTGTGCAAGGCCACCTCGAGTCCCAACTGCCGGATCCTCTCAACGACTGTCGCAACCCCGCGTGTCATTAGTTCGGCCGCCGCCTGGTGCGACCTCCCCTGCGCCAGGACCAGCGTGTCGTCAGCGTAGCACACTACGCTGACGCCGCTAGGGAGGTCGGCGCGCAGCACCCAGTCGTAACCGATGTCCCACAGATGCGGCCCCAGAACCGATCCCTGTGGGACACCGCACGACATCTCTCGCCGGTTCCATTCTCCTTGGTGACCGGGGTAGATCACCGCCCTATCCGTCAAATAGGCCTCGACTACACGACAGAGGTAGGTCGGCATCCGGTGATACCGGAGTGCCTCCCTGATGCAACTCCAGGGCAGGGTATTGAAGGCGTTGGCGATGTCTAGAGACACCGCCAAGACGACCCCACCCCGGGCCACAGCATCCCCCGTCGTGAGGGCTCGCACGCGCATGATGGCGTCCACCGTGGAGCGCCCCCTGCGGAAACCAAACTGGCTCTCCGCCAAATCCGGCCCCACCCGCACCAGCTGCCCGACGAGGCGGTCTGCAATGACTCTTTCAAAGAGCTTGCCCACCTCGTCGAGCAGCACGATAGGCCGGTAAGCGGACGGAGAGTCCGCCGGGCGCCCCGGTTTCTTAATGAGGACCAGTTTCCCCGTCTTCCAACGAAGTGGGAACTGGCCCTCCTCCAAGCATGCGCTTAGGAGCCCTCTTAGTCGAGGCCCGAGAGCCTCCAAGGCCAGGACCCAGGCTTTTCCAGGTAAGCCGTCGGGTCCTGGGGCGGTATTCTTGGCACTCAGCCTACGTACCGCCACTCTCAACTCTACCTCGGTCACCTCAGGAGCAACGTCGTCATCGTCGGGTCTGTGGTCCGCAGTTGGCACCGCAGGAGGCGGAGCCATGGGCGGGGGAGTATGCTCCCCCCGCAAGGGGAACAGAGCGCTCACCACGCCCTCCACGAGCTGGGGCCGGAGACTCTGAGTCAGCGGGGGAGCCCATGGGCGGAGTTTCTCCCGCACCACCTTATATGGGCGCCCCCGCGGGTCCCTGTTCAGAGTCCCCAGCGACTCCTCACGGGCCAGTCCCCTGGCCCGCAGGATCTCCGCTCGGAGGGCGATCTTCGCCACTCTGTAACCCTCGTACAGCTCCGCCTGAATGGCTTCCGTATCCGGAGGGCGGATACGGAGCCTGCGGTGCCTGGTGTACAGGCGCCGCGCGGCAACGCACGCCTCGCGCAGAGACGTTAGTTCCGGCGACCACCAGTACACCTGGCGCCAGGCGCGTCCGGGCTGGACCCGGGGCATTGCCATGTCACACACTTCTGACATGGCCTCCCGGAACCACTCTGCCTCGTCGTTGATGTCAGCAGGCTTGTCCGGTGATGACACCCAGGCCTGCACGATCGAGGCTTCCAGGAGGAGCTCCCGGTCCAGCTTCTTCAGCGCCCACCGCGGACCACTCGGGGCCTGTCGGACCAGCGCGCTCGAGGTCTGGGCGGAGACGTCAAACCGGATGTACCGGTGGTCGGAGTACGTCTCCACCCCCTCCATGACACGCCAGTCAAGGACACGCGGTGACAGAGCGGGGCTGGCGAACGAGATGTCCACCACTGACTCACCCCGCATCCGCACACACGTGGGGACAGAACCCCGGTTTAGGACGACCAGGCCTGTTTCCAGAGCCCAGTCCTCCACCATCCCGCCCCGTGTATCCGTGTACCGGGAACCCCAAGCCGTGTTCTTGGCATTGAAGTCCCCGAGTACGAGCACGGGCAGGGTATGGTACCCGACGACGACGATTCTCAACTCCGCAAGGGAGTTGTGGAACTCGGCGAGAGTTCGGTTCGGGGAGAAGTATACCCCTACCACAACAATCTCCCCGAACCGTGCTGCCACGCAACCCCGTCCTCTCTTGACTGCCTCAAGCGACGGGGTACCGGCGGCGGCCGACGAAATGAGGGTCACTGAGCCGCTCAGGTCCTCCACCCAGTCATCCCTGGGCGGGACAAAGTACGGCTCAGCGACCACGGCGATGTTGATCGACCACTGCGCCATGCTCTGGAGCAACAGATCCTGAGCAGCGGCGCAGTGGTTGATGTTCGCCTGGAGGAGGCGTAATGGGGCCATTATTGGCACTCCATATCAGCCCCCTCCCGAGCCCCCTGTGAGGGCCCTGCCGCAGTGCTTGCGGCGGCTACAACGATGGTGGGGGCGGCAGCGGCGGCGGCAGTGGCGGCGGGTGCGGCGGTGACGGCGGTGGCGGAGGGCTTGCCCCTGCCCCTGGCTTTGGCGGGTGGAGCGCAGGCCTTACTCCCAGCCCGGTGATCGGCCGGCTTGCCAGCTGCCGCACATAAAAAGCAGTGCGGCGTGGCATTGCACGAGCCGGCCTTGTGACCGGGCTGACCGCAGCGGAAGCAGTTATTGCTGCGGTCTACCTCCGAGGTGCATTGCACTCCCACGTGGTTGCCCACCTGGCAGCGGAAGCACCTCAGAGGTCTGGGTTCCAGCAGTTTCACCTGCGCAGAAACCCAGCCCACCAGGAGCCTTCGGCCCTCCCCGGCAACTTTCCTGGCCGCCGACACGGGGCAGCTCACCGTCACGGCTCGCATCCCCGTGTGGTCAGGACGAATGAGGCCCGCTCTCACCTGCTCGGCAGAGCACCCCCCAGTCCTGACGACGGCGGCCACCACCTCAGCCTCCGTCACACAGTCGTCCAGGCCCAGAATGCGCATGTCGATGCACTTGGTGGGCCTGGACACTCGGGCCTCGTCCGCATTTAGGGACGCTCTGAGCCTTTCAGCCAGAGCGTCAGCGGTTGGGCCACTCGCCGCACCGGGCACCTCCAGCATCCGGGCCCCGGTCGCAGTGACCCTCACCCGGATGCCATTGGTGACGCCTAGCTCCTGCAGGTTCACCGCCGCCCTCGCCTTGGTGAGCACGTCGCGGTAGGACACGCCCTTCTTCTCCGCTTCCGGCTGTAGTGTAATCACTACAGCTGCGGACTTCGGGGCGCGGAGCCTAGCCGCGACGCTTCGCTCTTTGCGCCGCTGCCGCCTCTCCTTCCTTTTGGCCGCCCTAGATGTCTTGCCCGCCTTCCTCTTCTCTCCGGCCACTTGCCATTCGGCGTCGGCCGGAGGAGCATTAGGAGGCGGGGGGGGCGGCCGTCTCGCCGCCGGGGCTGGAGCCTTCGCCGCCTGCGAAGCCACTCCACCCTTCTTGGACTTGGGCGGCGCTGACTTCGCTGGGGGCGGTCCCGCGGGTTCTGGCACGGGCCCGCCTTTAGACCGCCCCGCCGGTCCCTGCTTGGCCGCAGCAGCCGTGGCGGCGGCATACGAGACCTGCCGGCTGCTTGTCGCTAGCGGGGGGCGCAGGACAATGGCCTCCAGAGTCGAAAACCGACTCTGGAAGGCAGCCAGCTCCCGCCGCACCAGGGTCAGAACCCGGTCCTCCGCAGGCACCGGCACCGGCCGGCCCTGCCCATGCTGCGCCCCCGCCTGTGGCACTTCCCGGGGGCCGGCTGCCTGGAGGCCGGCCAGGTCCGCTCGGAGCTCCGCGTTCTCCTTTCGGAGAAGCTCCATGGCGGCTGTCAAGCGGGTGATCTCCGCCCGCATCTCGGACATCCCGTCCGTTGGAGGCCCGAATTTAGTGGCCTCCACTGCCTCCATAATGGAAGCCGCGGCAGCGGGTATGGCCTTGTCTTTGGAGGACTGAATCCTCTTCAAGGCCACACCCTTTAGCGCAGCTACCACGGCCGCCTCTAGCTTGGCCAGTCGCTCCGCCTTGGGGCCGCCAGCGGCGTCCGGCTCACCGTCTGACGACTCAGACAGTTCCGCCCCGCGTGGCGCGCCCTCCGTAGTGAGCCTACCGGCTCGCTGGTCCGGCTCGACTGGGCTGGCACAACTCGGCTCGCTAGCCTCCTGAGTAGCAAGCCCTGTACCCTTTTCACGACCTCCACCCCGCCGACAGGTCTTTCCAATTTTTCGGGCAGAGCTTCTCCCGCCATCAGAGGACGACCACTGGCCATCCCCTGGTTTGGGGCGCTTCTGGAAGAGCCTACGGTTCTTCCCAGCATCCCCCGTAATCACGCGCTCCGGGCTCTTGACAGAGCCCCTCGCGCCCGACGCGGCATCGGACTCCGACCCCGCATCGCTCCTCTCCTCTCCACTACTCTTCTCCGTTGTTGTTTTTTTGTTGTTGTTAATTGTTTCCATACTTAATCCCACGAGTATGGGGGATATACAATGTCATTCCCAGGTTCACCCCCTGTCCCTAGGTAAGTGTACATTTGTTTCCCAACCAGAGGGTCCACTGGTACTCTGGCTGGGGGTGCGCTAACGACTGATGCGCCACCTACAACTGGAAAGTTGTAGATGACACTACTCCTCAGCCATTCATACCCTCGCCGCGCACCAGAACTTGATATTAGAGGAATTTTTTATAGAGGTTATCTTCCTCGCGGTCCGGGCGGTTAAGCCAAGACCCTCGACCCCCGTCAAAAGTCAGAGACATGACGTTGACGATCTTCGGGGCTACGAGACTAACGGTGGCAGAAGGAGCAGACTCCTTACTGCCTGCCCGGCGGCAGGGTTAGTGCACACCGAGCCCGCTCTTACTCCGCCGCTGTGCGTCTCTGCTGAACAGAGAGACACACGTTGGAGCGTTCCTCCGACAGGATATTAGCGTACGGGCAACAAGACCCCTTAGGCACAGAGTACCTAATGGAGAGTTATTGCCCGTACCCCAGGGTGCACCGTCCCGGAGACTGGCCTTTCCCCCAGACGCATCCAAGGGAAACTCCAGCCCACGGACACACGGGGAGGTTTCCTGTCCTAGCACCCCGAGCCTGTCACCCTGGTACCTATTTATCGAATCACTGTCGCAACTTTCAGCAACTTCGTAATCAAAATCAACAGTATTTAATTACTGCTGATTCTGCTTTTGCCCCATGCATTAAGGGGCTCGTAAACCAAGGGCTGGGTGACAGAAAACGGTGTTAGAGATAACTGATTCCGAGGGCTACTTATTCGGACCTGAAACGGGTCACTTTAGCATGATTGCACCCTTATTCTTTTTTGTGTGTGTTTAATAGGACTCTAGCTTTCTTACCTGATCATTAACACACAATAATGGACATCCAGCGAGGACTTGTAGAATTTAGAACATAAATCAACTTTAAGACTAGCGCAGTTGAAGTAAACATTATCGTTTGCGAATGTTTTAAGGAGACGAGATCTCTCTTAGTCATTCTGGTTCAATATTGGTTGATATCAAATATAACAGGAGCTTAGCACTTATGTCATCTAAGTTTGCGTGTGTCTACCTAATGCAAATGAAGTAGGTTTATTGACCAGTCGTCATTGAGAGAATAAATCAAATCAATATATTTTATTTCACATAAACCTACATGGGCACTTATGAAACGTCAGAAGCTAGGTGCACGGTTCCAATTGGTCGTTTCCTATGGAGAAGAGACGGCAAAAAACTCCACAAACTATTATTAAATATACTATTATTTTACCATTTCAATGTTTTCAATTAGTTTAGGTATATGGCTATCTACATTTCCTATCGTGTATTTTACTGTGTCCAGCGGGGTAATTACGTAACACACTAACAGTAGGAATGGGTTTCATTTTGACAATTCAACAACATTCATTGCGTTATTTACGTTGTTGAGCAGACAAATTTTACGAACATATGAAGCAATGGAGTAACAATAGCCTTCAAAACGATTCAGATTGTGATAGATAGTGTGTTACGTAATTAGGGTGCTGATCTAATCACCCGACTACGGCAAAGCCAAAATAGAGTTATGTTTTTTTATGTTTAGGTACACCTTTGCCTAACCCGTCGGGGAACACAGGCGGTTTTCCGATTATGCCAACAGCAAACGATTTTTTTTTTAATACTCTATTTTGTCATTCCCCGAGCATAGATAAGTTTGTCGGAATGGACTTCAAGTTTCAGTCCGGTTAGGGCCCCTGAGACAGAAGCCTCAATTCATATTATGCCGTAGGTATCGAAGAAAACTGCCAGCCAGAACAACTGCAGTATTAATTCCCATTTCAGTAGCTTATATCAACTTATCAAGAAACTAGATTGCTCAACGAGTGTAGGTAATAGCAAATCTGCAAACAGTAGGGAATGTTATGTAACGTAAAGTAAAACAGTACAGTCGGCAACCGTAGTTCTGTGAGATAATATTTGTTTTATGTTAAACATGCTTGTACCTTGTCGGTACCTTAGTAGGCATGTTAGAAGAGTACTGCGTGACATCATATTGAAGCAGACAGCTGTTCGTCGCTGGATAAATAAATAAACCGACGAACAAAATTAGTTATCGTTCGGGTACAGAAGCGATTAAAAATAAAATAGTTTCAGAAGTTTCAGGATTTTCTAAAGATTGGGTATTGAACAGTCATACTAGGTACTCTTTTATGTTGACTCGTCTATGATATCTTGGAAAGTCTATTATAAGAGACCTCCAGAATCCTACACCGAATTGAGATTTTCTTCGTCTCTAGTCGAAATACCAGCTATAATAAGTCATACCTTGGTGAGTTAACAAGTGGGACAATTCGGGAGGTTGCAGAGCTGACAAACCAGGGTACGCCAGACGCGCAAACGTTTCGTCATTCATAGAGGTAGTCCTGAAACCGAAATTCTCAAATTTTCATAACAAAACATTCTCCTGAAAATAATGAAAGTGTAATAAATACCTTAGACAAGTCTTGCTTATCAGCTGATGCACACCGCTCGAGATAACTCTGACAATTGGTATGCGACCTCATACTGTGTTTGCCCTGCTATGCACCGAACATTGTGCAAATATTTTCGCATTTTTTGGCCCACATTACGTTTGCAAACACCCCACTATGCAATATCGTGGAGTAACGCTATCTCTGTTTGTTCCTTCTTGTAATTAATTAAGGGGACCGTTTTTGTGACAGATGGTGTGGTGCCTACAACGCTACAAGGTTTATTGGCGCGTGGCCAAACTTGGAACTAACGCTGCCATCTTGTTTTGTCAATACAATTTCTGTCAATGTCATTCAGGCGCCAAAATATTCTTGTTGCACTCTACGTTGGTCTAGCTAGCTACTGCTATGCAGTAAGTAAATAGGTATACATACATCTTGTTAGCTTGGTTTCCATCAAGACCTTGCGAAAATAATCACTAAGCACCGTCAGTCATGTTACATTATGTAGTTCGATGGGTGACCTGAAAAAGGACGTCCTAAAAAATATTGACATTTATTTTTAGGATACCTACCTGCTCGGGTGTGCAAAATGAAATGTTGATAAAAGAGGCAGAATTAATTGAGTCCATATAAGGTGCTTTTCCATAATAAAAAACAATTTTCCCAAAATAGGAAAGAGAATCGCAATCAGCGTGACGTAAACGAAGCAAAAGGATTAAAGGAGTATGATCGTACCAGATGGCGTTCTTTAGTTTTTGCCTACACCATGGAAAAAAGGCGTGAGTTTATGTTTGTAGAAAAGAGAATCTAAGTCAACCAAACACCGTTAATAGTCAAATTTAAACCTGCTCATTATTTCTAATTATCTGCATAACCTGGTCACGTCTAGTTTTGGGGTCAGTTGCGCAACAGTTGGGCCACGCGGCGCCACTATCTGCTACTGATAAATTGACGTTATACTTCATTCAATCTCTGATTATGTTCCAAATCTTCTAGTTTGTTAGCCTTATCGTAGTAACAACCTTAATTGGGGGTAATTGTCTATTTTTCCATAGAAGTGTATTTGCTGCTGAAAATAATGTTTGGAACATCGCATGGCACAGGCTGACGTGTTTGACGAGCATTTAGCAAACATGTCATCACGAAAAAAAAAATTGCCTTAAAATGTTCAATCCACTGCCATTTACCTACCTGAGACTACGCTACACTAAAAATCCTGAAAATCCATGCTACAATGAAACATTACTTAAAATTCACTATAGCATCTAGCCTGAGAATCAGACCCAAACTGTTACGAGTCCGAACTCAATCCTCTCCTCACATTCGAGAAACCTACATAGGTAAAATAAAATTAAAATAAAAAGGCTCTTTATTTCATGCATACTTTCTATACAACATCATTATCATCATTCAGCCGAAAGACGTCCACAGCTGGACATAGGCCTCCCCCAAGCACTGCCACTTCGACCGGTTCTGTGCTTCCCGCATCCAGCGGATTCCTACGGCCTTCACAAAGTCATCGGAGGCATTCCAACGCTACGACTTCCAGTAATCGGTCGCCACTCCAGAACCTTTCGGCTTCATCGGCCATCTGTTCTGCGAGAAATGTGCCCTGCCACTTAAATTTAGCAATTCTTCGGGCTGTGTCGGTTACCTTGGTTCTCCTGCGGATTTCTTAATTCGTGATTCGATCACGTGGAGAAACTCCAAGCATAGCCCTCTCCATTGCCCTTACGTCGCCTTACCTCCCTGCAGAAGGATAGGTTTCAAGGTCTAGTCCTGGAGTCGGACTGACATAGTGGCGTTTTCGCACAGACACTTCAAAACATCGTTGTACCAGTAGTCGATCTTGCACCGTTGGAGAGATAGCAGTACAGCCCATGTCTCGATCGAATCGAAGGCTTTCTTGTAGCCCACAAACGCTAAGCAGAGAGGCAGATTATACTCTTCGGTCTTCTGTATAACCTGCCGCAGCATATGTATGTGGTCTACGGTGCTAAAACCTTTTACGGATTCCGGCTTGTTCGGGAGGCTGGAAGTCGTCAAACCTGCGCGCGAGACGGTTCGTGATGACTTTTATAAAATGCAATGCTTAAAAAAATACGATTACTAATGCTAATTTCATCTATATATATAAAAATGAATCCCTATTTCCCTTGGTCACGCCATAACTTGAGAACGACTTTACCGATTTTATCCATCTTTTTTTTTTTCTAATACTTTGTAGATGATTCTTAAGGGAAAAAAATTAAGAGAGAGTTGTGATGCGATGGGGTGAGTCGGGGGAACAAGAAATTTCACGCGGACGAAGTCGCGGGCAGAAGCTAGTTTAATAATATATTTGCAAGTTTCAAACGGTTCATTTAACATAGTGTCAACAAAGTTCGGGAAAAAGTTTTTCAAATTTTATAGGTACAAAGTTGTAGTAAAATCTCTTTGGCGGTACTATTTGTATCTGGCTGGTTTTGATACCATTCAATGTATGACATTAAAAGAAAAAAGTAAAAACGATTTCCCGCCATTTATCAATTGTTTTTCTGTCCCCTAAAACCTGTGAATGTAACTAAGAAATTTTATACATTTTGAAGTTTTATTACAAAAAATTGAAAAATGCGACACAAGCCGCGAAAATAGTACATTACTGCACCGGCCGGCAACAGAGGCATCGATGGAAGAACGTGAAAATGTGGGCCCAGGCGAAGCCGAGGCACACATACGTGAGTCCATCAATGCCTGCACCCTAATTACGTAACACACGATCTATCACAATCTGACACATTTTGAAGCCTATTGCTAAACCATTGCTTCATATTTTGGAAAAAGTTGTCTGCTCAACAACGTAAATAACACAATGAATGTTGTTGAACTGTCAAAGTGAAACCCATTCCTACTGTTAGTGTGTTACGTAATTACCCCGCTGGTTGCGGCAAAAGCTTTTAAAGTACTTTTCTTAAATAATGCGCGGAAATTCAAAGTAAGTAAATTAATTATAAATTCCAGAATCAATGAAGAACAATGATAACATTTCTCGCGCCAATATGTTCATTTCTTTCTTTTTCACTTTAAACAGCTCTATTTGCTAAGCCAGTTCGAGATTTAAATAAAATCTTTGACAAGTTACCTCCTCGGTTGCCATAGGTCGAAGTAAAACTTCGTTCCATTTTTAAATTACACGACAGATATGAGTTTTCATAGTAATTTATTCGGCCGCTAAACACAACCGTCACATGGATTTTCATATTAATATTGCCGGCCGCTAAACACGACAGATATGGATTTTCATACTAACATTGCCGGCCGCTGCTCGCGTATATTTGACCATTACAGCATTTTCAATTTATCTAGAAGAAGGTTATCAAAATAATGCTCGAATTTCCAAACATGTTTGAGAAAAATATGTGACGTTTATGGACTTAACGCAGTGTCAGTAACAGTAGCACAAAGTTGGATCAAGCGTTTTCGGTCCGGGAATTTAGATGTCAAAAATGCAGCTCGCTCTGGCCGCCCTATTACGGAAAAAGTCGAAGCCATTTTTGAAAAAGTGGAGCAAGGTCAGCATAATAGTAGTTACGACATAGCTGTTTTGTCGTTGACACAAAACAGTTTTGACCCATTTGAAAAATCTGGGTATACAAAAAATCTCGATATTTGGGTGCCACGCGAGCTCTTAGTCTTGAATTTGTATATAAAATACGAACGAACTTTTCCCCCGACCTAATAAAATCGATAATCGATCGAATCGGTCTCTAATGATACAAATAAAATTGATTCAAATTTTTGAATCGGTATTATAAATAAAATTAATTTAAATTATGAAACATAAATATTTCTTCGTTTCGGTACCTACTCAATAATTTAATTCGCGTTCAATGTTATGATTCTATTTTGACATATTATTACAATTTAATTTAGCTATTAAATTAAAACATTCGCAAAAAACAATATTAAAACAATATTTGACCAGTGGTGGCCCATCAGTGATAACGGCCGCCATTTACGAGTTGTAGGTCGTAGATTCGAACCCAGACGGGCGCTTTACTTTGTGTAAATTATTTCATCACCACTGCTCTCTAAACGGTGAAGGAAAACATCGTGAGGAAACCAGCATGACCTAGAACCAAAAATTCGAAGACGTCACATAAATCTACCAAACCGCATTGAGCCCGCGTGGTGGTGGCCCATTCCCTCTCACCGAGACGAGGTCGGTGTCCCAGCAGTGAGAACATTATAGGCTGATTATGCTATATTTTAGTCATTAAATTCATATTACAATAATCAATAAATAATTCCACAAAAATTATAAGTACCAATAAATAATGTGAATTAAATATCTATGTCTATACTATCGTCAGTGGATCTGAAAACGTGTCCAGCCAAATTCCACTTTAGGCTTTGAGCGAAGGAGACAGCGTCGATTAATTTGTCTTTATTCTTATAGCAGCATATTTAATTTTGTCTAATAGTTTTATTTTCACCCACTTCTTTCTAGCGCTCTTTGACAAGAGGTAAGTTTTCTCATGACTACAGAGTCGAAATCCATGTTTGGCAACCGTACGACAGGCAGAGTAGAAGGCAGCAATCCATAGGTTTCCTTTTCCACCCAGATAGGTAGATACCTACGGGGAAAAATTCGCAAGAGCCAGTGGTACGAGTACTCTAATTGCGTAACACACTATCTATCACAATCTGAATCATTTTGAAGCTTTTGCTAATCCATTGCTTCATATGTTCGAAAAATTTGTCTGTTCAACAACGTAAATAACGCAATGAATGTTGTTCAACTGTCAAAATGAAAGCTTTTTCCTATTGTTAGTGTGTTACGCAATTACCCGCTGGTTATCATTTATCCTGCTCCTGATTACCTATTATTGCAACATCATCTCAACCACGTGCACAGTAACTTGACCCATCTCTCGATGACAGCTACAAAAACCGGTCGCTGTAATAATCCCATCACTTGTTAACATTGTATGCAGAGCAATAATGAAGATTGGCTGCCATCACGGACGTGGCGGCACTCGCCCCCGCGGAAACGCTGCTGCACCTGACGACAGAACTAGCGATGACACCCGTCGGCACCTGCGCCATTTAATTTGCTAATGTTAGACTGTACGTATTTCAGACCAAACAACAGTAAGCAATTGGATCGCACACGACAAAATATGTTCCATATTTCTTTCAGATTCAAATATTTTATTTGTAGAACATATGTAGGTACCTAAGCGAAAATACAGATGTTAGTTAAGTACCAAAATTCAAAATTCTAATTCAAATTCATTTATTGGTGTGATTGGTGGTCTCTTAATAAAATGAACTATGTCTTGCCGTCAATGGCGCTTATAGTAGATCTTGGTCGCTTACCTAATTTCTTTATTGTTGTTAAAAACCCAACCACAAATGATGTTATTTGGTGACGATACTTCCTTATTTTTTTTAATTAATAGACGTGCATCAAACCTTGACGATGTAAATAACGCCCTACTGCAGAACCAAAATTGGTTCACTGCTAATAATTTAGTATTCAATGGGAAAAAACTAAGTGCATGAGATTTTTTTTACCAAATCTCAAAAGTAGTAATTGTGAGATAGTATTGAATGAAGAGAAACTAGAATTCGTCGAGAAAACTGTTTTCTTGGGGATCACGCTCCACTCAAGGCTTCCATGGCGGTCTCATTTAACATCCCTTGCAGGACGGCCAAGTTCAGCAGCATAAGCTGTGAGAAAAATCCGTCAATTTACTGAAATAGGTATGTACCGCGAGACTAGTCTATTTTAGATACTTTCATAGTATTATGTCGTACGGTATTTTACCGTAGGGACGGGCTGCAGACATTGAGTCTATATTTATTCTGCAGAAAAAAGCCATCAGAGTCATATACGGCCTTCATAATGACGGTACCTTCTCAATATATCTATGAAAACATCATGTACGTAAGGAAAAATCTACATCTTTTTAGTAAAAGACGTGAAAGACACAATTGTATCACAAAAAATACGGACCAATTAGTTCAACCACGTTTCAGGCTGACTAAAGTGGACTCATCTTTTATGGGGTACCGTTTAAAATGTTACAATAAAATACCTCCCCACATACTTCAACTGAATTAAACGAAAATTAAATCTTTTATAAAACGCACACTATGCAGCCAAGCATATTATAAGTTGGGGGATTACATCGCTGATAAAAATGCTTGGCTCAACGCTGGTCCTGCTCCACAAGGGCGCATAAATTAATTGATTAGCATTTGAAAATACTGTTGGAGCTGCTGAAGACTTTAAAAACTATCTTTGCATTGTATAAATTCAATCGTTTAGTATTGTATAATTTCATAGCACATGTGTGAGTGCTAACATACTTCAAAGCTACCATTTACTGGGTAGGTCTTCCATTGACTTGAATGTGCCCTGGGCGACTGACAATGTCATGCTCACTCTATGTCTCCTCTGCTGCCACGGTTTATTTTAATTCAATTTAATATTTGAATTGTTTTTATCTCTTTATTACGGACGCTTTTAACGTTCTGCATTGTTCTCACATGCATAATTTCAACATTAATGATGTAACCAATATTTTGTAACCATATTTGGATTTAAAAGAGTGTCCGTGGAGTTTCTTGCCCGTTCTTCTCCATAAGTACTTACCACGCTTTGGAATGGGCAACTAGCTTCATCTTTCTGACCGACCGACACCTTGGCAATTCAAAAGTGCCTGTAATTGGTTTATTTGAAATAAATGCTTTGAGTTTGAGTTCAGTTGAGTTGGTATAGGTAAGTATGTCATTCTGTGGCCAAGTGTTCGCCGCCGCCCCAAGAAAATTTCAACAACTGGTTTTGACCAAGAAGCGTCACAGGCATTTTAGCATCCGGGTCTCAATGCTGCAAGTCCGATGTATCATGTGCCTGTAATTAAAGGCACACAGGTATCTTTAAACCGGAACACAGCACGCTATTGGCGGCAAGAACGTGTAAGGTGGACGGTAAAGGGTCCTTCCACAAACAGGCTCCTTTACAAACAATTTTAAATCTGCTACCTAAAACATTATTTCTAAATTGTGATGTCCCTACATTTCTAATTCAGAGAGTCAACCCTGCTGACAACAGACCGTAACTTATCAGCCTGGTGCTCTACTAATTTTACAATTTACCATGCTCTACAATTTGCTATACTTAGGTTACACCTACGTAGAGATAAAAATATGTGATCCTTATGTCATTTATGACTTGATACTGATCGTGGAGGTACTTAATAGTCCTTGAGGTATTTATTGTAATAGCACGTAGCAGTGTGATGGGTGTCGTCATTACGGGAAATACTAAAAATAATAGTTCTGCACTGCAACTGTTGTTTGCCAGAATCCAATAGGAAAAGAGTACCTATAGGTAGATGACTACTTTAGGTAATATTTTCTTGGCTCTTGGAAGTTCAGAGTATAGATACATAAGGAGGTACTAGTCATTACAATGATGGTAATCTGCCGTGGATGTCGCAAGAATCGAAAGTATCTCAATACCTCAGATTAGTAGACGGAGCATTTACCATAACGATTTATCTGATCTTCGATTCGCTGCCCACAATAATTACTCAGGCGCTTGTTCTGAAAACAAAACAATTATTAATATTTTGTTCCACTCTTTATACCATTAGGCTCTATACCTACCTAGGAGTGACATAATCCCTAGTAAGTAGATAGCTATAAATAAACGAAATGGTGATAAACCTGCGGTTTGAGAGGCTTGAATCATGTAACCGCATTACTTAGTTAAAACTAACTTTTTATGTCCTGCTTATGTACCTACCACATAAATGTTTTTAAAACTATATAAATAATACCTACCTTTATTTATTAGAACAATTCATACAAATCGAATTATTCATCGGGCAAAATAATTTACTAATTGCTCAGAAATAAAATCTTAATAATCGATTCATAACTAAGTAGGTATATCCGACTTTATTCACCAGAAAAAGAACATACGACCGAA
The DNA here is from genome assembly GCA_917490735.1 of Dryobotodes eremita. Classification (NCBI taxonomy): domain Eukaryota; kingdom Metazoa; phylum Arthropoda; class Insecta; order Lepidoptera; family Noctuidae; genus Dryobotodes; species Dryobotodes eremita. The sequence goes on from OU823245.1 coordinate 3,725,709, forward strand.
TAACTCTCAAAGAATCTTCACAAATTAAAACTACCTAGTAAATGAAATCATTGAAGAACATAGTCATATCTTCAGACTTGTCTGGCCCAGTTAACGTGCACTTTGCCCATCCTAGACCTCAATAGGTGATACCTGAGTATCCGATCAACACTAATGATGATGGAATACGCCTGCAACTGGGATAATCTCTAGCCGCCCACCAGTTTGTCATAGTTACTAGTTTTATAAATATAAATGTAGGTAAAGGATACCTACTAACCTCCAAATAAAGAGATGTTTATCGAGACTTCAAAACCCAATTCAAGAATGCATTCCTATTCAATCATTGATGAGTCACCCTAAGACTAAAGCACAGAGAAGTACAATCGACACTCGAATGAAATGTAGGCAAAGCCCAGTCATCTATGAACGATCATCATCATCATCATCATTCTGCTCCCCTTATCCTAATATACTCGTGGTCGGCGCAACATGTCTTTTTCTTCCACACTTCTCTATTAGTCGTGATCTCGGTAGTCCCCCCTTTTCTAGCCACATCATCTTTTACACAGTCCATCCATCGTTTCTTTGGTCTTCCCCTATTTTTTAACAGACTTCAAAAAAGGAAGAGGTTCTCAATTCGACTGTTTTTTTTTAATGTGGCGTTAGCTCATAACTTTTTTCTGAGTGAACCGATTTGGATGATTCTTTTTTAATTTGAAAGCTGGTGCGTCACATGTGGTCCCGTTTAAAAAGTTCTGACCAGTTGTTTTTGAATTATCCTTAATACTGCGTATTTTTTCCATTTAGTTTATATTGATGATGTTTTCATAATTTCCTGTCACTGTTATTTACATATCAAGTAGTGGTAAGTATACGAATTTGTGTGGGGTTGGTACCACAACTAAAAAGTGAAAAATATTTTTTTTTACAAACAAACAACCGACTTCCAAAAAAAACACAAAAAAACGTGAACAATAACTTTAATTTCGGAAGTCGGTGGCCAAAAACGAAAATACAAAACCAAAGACACCGACTTCCGAAATTAAAGTTATTTTCCATGTTTTTAGTGTTTTTTTTTTTGGAAGTTGGTTGTTTTTTTTGTAAAAAAGTTTTTTATAGGCACCATCTAGGAACGATATAATATCGAAAACTTGATATCGGCATAGAGCGAGCCGTAGCTACGATCAGGTAGTCAACAGTTACAACAGTTATATTAAATCTGCTAGTTAGGTCCAGAGTGTACCGCGTTCACCCGAATGATCAGACCGAATTTTTTACCTAACACTTACTAGAGAGACAATTATTAAAACGGTATTTATGGCGTCAATATAAATAAAGATGCGACAAGTTGTGTAGGTTGGAAATGTCGTTACGGATATGATATCTTGCGTTAGTTCCTGATGTTTCCTCACAATTTTCCGACCCCATCTTACAGTTAAAGTAAGTTTACCAATCATAATCAAATGATTCTTCGTCGACCTGACGTTTCAAGGTTTCACACCAACACGGCATTCCTTCGTAAATTACGAAGAAGCAAATGCCCCACACGACTTGGTTGCTTGCTAGTATTCCGCAAGTTCTACAAATAACGCAACGGTGTGGGAACGCGCTATCTTGATTGGACCAATCAGCTGCTGATCTCAGATAAATGTATCAATCAGTCCTAACACGCAAAAGATGAGGCTGACGTCATGGTCTTGATACTTTGAAATAATGTTTCATGAAGTTAATTCTGCATCAAATACGCATCGTGTTAAGGCAAACGACCACCCCTTCTCTACCCTTGGGCGTGAAAATATCACTGCACTGTTAGACGGATTATGTCGAAATGGTAGGAAGTAGTGTAATAAGGTTTGCGCTCTGCTACCACATTGTACCGTAGCATTAAGTACCACCTTTTGAATTGCAACAAAAAAAAAAAAAAATTTTAACGTAGCATAATCAGCCTATAATGTTTCCAATGCTAGGACACAGTCACAGGCCTCCTCTCTGCGAGATGAAGTGGGCCGTAATCCACCACGCAGGCCCAGTGTGGTTTGGTGGATGTCATATCTCACATGTCTTCGAATTTTCACCGTTTTGAGAGCAGCAGTACGTAATTTACACGTTTTACGACATACATCTCGTTAGTTGCAGCCGTTTCTAAAGAACCACACTGTGCCATATATATTTTTTCCACGTAAAACGCGAATAGATAAAACATTTAAGCGTTTAAAAAAATGTTTATTCCACACAGTAAATCTACATGATAGCAAACAAATTATTAGTTCGATTGACGCTTAATTGGCTACTCGCCCCAGAAAACTTGTATATTAATTTACGCGTATACTTGAATAAATAAATAGTGACAACAATTATATTGGTAGGCCGAGCCCTCAGAGCCTTTCATATAAACACAACATCAATATCTTCAGAAAGAGAATATGTAACATACATATTTATAATTTTCCAGTATTTTCAGACTGGCCCCCTATTACATGGGACTTTAACATAACTGGTGGAATCTGGGTATACTGTAATCCTCTGCAAACTCCATCGGGGAGAACAGGCATGAGGGTTATATTATGTTTTCAGACCATTTGCGTTTGTGCGATGAGACTATTCGTCATGCGCAAGGGCAACACTTACATCGCGTTTACGCAACGTACACGCAGCGATAACGCGACGTCCAAGCGGCTTATGGAACAATTTTGTTCAAATTTTAGCAACAGTTTAAAAAATAAACGACGTCTTACGAAACAATACTTATTTCTCAACTATATTTTCATGTTTCATGCAGTCTCTTTCTCAATATCAGACAACCTCATTTGACAAACTCCTAGAAAAGATTCAGCCTTTTTAGATAGGACCTTAAATACGGTCCTTAGGCCGCAATATTCCTGTCTTTAGAGCAGGCATATATTATGTACTTTTCAAGACTTTTGTCCTGGACTCAGGCTATCATAGATTCGCCGCCATACTTTTAGATCTAGCTGACAATTTCAGCCTTTTTGGATTTTTCATTCCCGTCTTTTTACTGGAGACGCATGATATGTAAAGCTTTGGCCACACTGATGCGAATCCCGCGCGGAATGCGGGATGCGACTGCGCGGGTAGATTGTTTTGATAATTAAGAAGTCACGTGACTATTCGCGCCAGTTTGAGCACCTCCATACAAATTAGTTGACACAATCGGGTCGATGAAGTTCGTCCATCCCGCGCAAGATTCGCTTGAGTTTGGCTAGAGCTTACATCTGTACAAATTGTACAATGATGTTGTATTTTAATGCTACATGCTATCTTAGCCATTTCTCTACTCGTGATATATTACAAAAGTTTTTTTTTTTAAATAATGGATTTGCATACAACATTACTGTTTATATCACGTTTTGGTTTAAAAACTTACGAGAAAATTATATACATTAAATAAATATATATAATACACTACCACATGACACAGATATAACAAAATATGGAACAAATAGCACACAAATACTCAAGAAAACGCGTTTATTGTGCATTTAATAAAGCGAAGTTTAAAATGACACAGACGGGAACCGAGTTTGTTTCTAGTTCTAAATTCAGACTAATGTAGAATCCAACCCATTTACATAACTTAGTTTCTTCATCAAAATAACTTCCAATCCAACACAGTCCCACAGATTTATCATTATTATAAAATATTATCATAATTACTATCACACACATAATAATGGCAGTGAGCCTTTAGCATCAATATTCATACAAAATGGTCAATCCTACTGAATTACATTCTCATCTTTAGACTCAGTTTAAAAAAAAGTTTATCAATCATAATTATTTACACTGTCTGCCCAAAGGAATAAACACCTCATCATTAATTTTCACTCCTTTATGAAAAAACTTTTGCATTTTAATTTAAGCTTTTTATTAAAAAACTGTCCAGTTACTCTGCTCTTTATTTCCATCATTACTACTGACATTCCAACATCAATATTATCATAGAATCACTCATTATTCACCAGACCTTAATATTATTTTTAACACAAAATTAAAGTTTCACTGAAAATCGAACTCATCTTTAGAAGAAGCACTAATAACTCAAGGTAAAATTACAAAAGAGCTTACTACACAGCTACAGTCTCTTTTCTCGGCTTTATAATAAACTTATTTGTCTTTAGACTGGGCCTTATTAATTTTAATAAAGAAAGTGTTAATCTTACAAGTTAGTAACTTAACCCTAGAATACTAATCTTATTTTATCACCGCTTATGATTAATAATTGCCTGAAAGGCTATTTCACAAATATCGAACACATATATCGAAAATTTAAGCGCGGTGTCACCTCTTAGCGTGTTGCGGGTTACCCTGAGTTAACACGAACGAACAAACCCATGCGTACCCGCAAATTCAAAAAAACGATTGCAGGAGGCCCCCCTCAGGCTATGATTAGTACTCCAGGGTTCAAAATATCTAGGTACATTAGAATAAGATCAGTTATTTTTATTTTGTCAGCGTTCGATGCGCCACGTAGGACCAATAAAAAATTTATCTGGCCAAGATGCTTAGAAAATAGCGCTAATTGGAAGAATGTCAGTTCCAGTTGATAGCACTATGCTATCAACTGGAACTGACATTCTTCCAAGCTAACTTATGTGTCCATACATTTATTAGAAACGGCCGCATCACAGAAAAATTCTACAGATTTTTTTAAATCCATAAGATACTATATGACAATGATATTTACAAATTATTTAATATTAAACTTAATTACTAAATGTGTACGATTGAAATTAACCTAAGCATCGCTTTATCTAGTTCCGTCTAGACTAGGTACTAAATTCTATACAAGAGCTTAATATTCAAAGTACTAACAAGGCTGGCTCCAGTGGCACATCCGAAGTCATGTAGGACATAACTATTTGAGTTAGTTGCCTATAAGGCGTGTTCCATAGATCCTAGGTGGCGGGTCTTAGTCACGAATTAAGATTAAGGTCACGTGAGGCATGACCCTTAGTCTACTGCCCCATACAGCTACGGTGACCAGGGTCTACAGGGTTTTCTTTATCACATCCAAAATTATGGTCCACGGCTTAAAGTTGTGATGGTGATCTGTTAATAGGCCGGCGGCAGACTCGGCGATCGTAACACTGGTACAGTGGGTTTTATAACCCTACCTTCCTACATCAAATGTATACTCTGAGATACATTTTATGTAGATCAGCCTTTACATAGTTTTAAGCTATTCACAGTACCCAGTCAACATTCCTTGTCAGCGGGGGCTCCCATACACAGGGCATTCTGGGCTATAACTTATCTTTCTGCAAGACACGGAGTCGAATTATATGCATATAGGACAGGACCAGGCCGCACAAAATAATAACGGTCAGTCCGCGGATCGATGGGGCCGAAACGACCGAACCACACTTAATATTACAAATGCGAAAGTAACTCTGTCTGTAACCTTTCTACGCCTTAACGGCTGAACGGATCCCGATGAAATCTGGCACGCAGGTAGACCATGACCTGGGTTAGGACATCAGGCGAGATCGGGCACAAACCAGACCAATTTCGCAATTTAAAAAAATATCACTTTTTATCCCAGTAGTACGTTTCCGTGGGATAATTTCCGACCGCCACGCGGGCGAAGCCACAGGCAACAGCTAGTATAAAATATTTAACAAAAATTTACATTTTGCATTCGAAGGTTTACATCGATAATTCATTCCCTTTCAGACTTTGACACATACCTACGGCCAAACAAAAATAAAAGTTATGACTTGTATTGCACAGGCAGGTATTTTATGTGAGTTTATTTGATAACTTCTTCAGCCTGAACCACTGAACCGATTTAAACACAGTGTTTTTGGATTTTGGTGGATCAGAATGTGTAGGCAACGACGTGGCAGCCAGTTCAATATGGCGGAAGCTGGACGTCTTGGTGTGTTATACTTTTGTGTTCGGAAATTCGTAGTCAGTTATTAGTATAATTAAAATGCAATAAAAGATTAAAAATAATTAATAAAATTTCGTTTTAAAGTTTCAGTGGTCGACCCGATCGTCTGCGCATATAATTCGATCATTACAACATGGTGCTTTAAGACGGCCCTCCCCGGTCCGTCTATCGTCAACGCGAACATGATTGAAAAGCTTGTTGTTTCATCCAACGCAATGTTTGAAAAAGAAGCAAGATTTTAAAAAGCCTTACAAGTTTTTTGAAAAAATTATTGCCATTTTGAATCTCCATTACATGTGCGAGGTTCCTATGACGATGTTTTCTTTAGTTTTACAATTAATGAGTACATTATTAACGGCCAAAGTTCAGGTAAAATTTGTGCAAAAAAAGCAGATTTTTAGAGGTTATACTGAATTTGTTTCTCCAAACTTTGATTTTTTGCTTGCATAGAAACCTAGATAAAGTGCACAAGATACCTATTAGTTCAAAAATATCAATGAAAGATGTGTTACAAAGCCATAATCACGTACGAGCGTTTGTATGAAAAGTAAGACAGGTTGGCCGCTCTTAAGCCATCTATTTACCCGCCCCTCGAACCGCGGCTGACGTTCGGACAGACGATTAAAATTGTAAGAATTTAGATGCCTTCGTCATTGAGGCTTTAGCATATTCAGTGCGTTTCCCCGATACGCGTAGGCTTTGAACTCTCCTATCTTTTCCCCATCTTTGTAAAGATACTGTCTGAAACACGTGTCGCAGAAGAAGGCAGGGTTGAAGGGAACCCTACTGCATCCCACCACGATCCATTTGGCGGAGAATTCGGCGCAAGTTGTACAGTATACTGTTTGGTTCTGAGCTATGGCGGTGGAACATGGGTAGTTGTAAAGGCGCAAAGGATCGGTCGGGTTTAGGAGACGTATTTCGGAGAATAGGAATACGTGCTCGCAACTGCCTTGGTGGACGTAGACCTGTGGAGAGAAAACATCATTGTCAGACACCAGACGAAACGGTTCCAGAAAAAAAAAATCGGGAGTATCCTATTAAATAATGCTTAAAAGATTTTAGCTACTATTCTTATAAACATGGGGAAATCGGCACACTATATACCGCTACCTAACCCTTAGAGAAATACAGGTGTGATGTTTGACTTACATCTGGATAGCCCAGCTTCACCACCAGGTCTTCTAATCTGACAGCACACATGTCCTTCTTAGGGAACTCTCCGAGATCCTTTTTTCGCGCCCACTCACGGATGGGTTCGCTGTAGTCCACGCAACCTTCCCGAGTGTCCACGTAGAATACGTTGTTTATAAACAGGAAGCCGGAGGGAAAGATCTCCTGGAATTAAAGAGTTGAAGGGTGATGAAGAATGTAGGTAAAGGAAGGTAAGTAAAGGTCACGAAAGTTTTTTTTATATAATATAACAAAACTTATTTCGAGCCTTATTCCAACTGCTATAAAGTTCTTAATACTAAATTGACAACTTAGATTTGGATTTGCCACAATTGCGGCGGTAAGTCCCCTCTTTGAGGAGTGGCTTGAGAGGCGCCACGGGTCCTCACCTTCCGCCTGACGCAGGTCCTCACCGGACATGGCTGTTTCGGGAGGTTCCTGTTTCGGATAAGGCGGGAGGAAACGCCCGGGTGTTATCATTGTGTGGATCGACCGGAGGACACGGTGGAGCATACGGTGGAGGTCTGCCCGGCTTGGGCGGAGCACCGCCGTGTCCTCGTGGCGGCGATCGGCGGCGGCGACCTCTCGCGTCCGGCCCTGGTTCAGGCCATGGTACGGAGCGAGAGGGAATGGGAAGCCGTCACCTCCTTCTGCGAAGCAGTAATGCTCGCGAAGGAGGAGGCGGAGCGCGAAAGGCAGAGGCAATCTCTGCGCCCTCGCGCCCCTAGCCGCCGCAGGAGGAGACACCCTGGGCGTCGGGAGTCGACTGCCGACTCCCGGCCACCGTAGGCGCGGGCTTGCGGACGGCGAGCAATGGGCAGCTCGCCGTCCAAAGAGAAAAAAAAGAGAAAAAGATGTCAGCACCATTGACGGGGTCCGATAGGTTTCGAGGTTTCGGGTTTTCCGGGGTTCGAAAGAGTTACCGTGGCCCTGGCGCACAGGCAACTGAAGATACACGGGTGGGTTTTAGTCAGTAAGAGTCTGACACGCCCTTCCGCTCCGCCCAGAGCGGGAGAGGTCATTTGATGATTTCCCAACCAAAAAAAAAAAAATCAAGTAAGATTCGGGTTTTAAAAAGGTTTGTATTTAGAACTTAAGTGTTGTCGAAATAAAATTCGAAATTCAAAAATGGCTTGATGGTATAAGCCTGACTCTAAAGATAAATCTTGTTTTTAACCGACTTCAAAAACAGAGGAAGTTCTCAATTCGACTGTTTTTTTAATTTTGCGGGCAAGCTGGAGTTACCCTCTTAACAAAGCTCATCCCCCGGGCAAGCAAGATAAAAGTCACCTAACCTGGGCCGCGGCAAGACACCATAAAGCTCTTTCACTGACCAAGATTTGGCTACAAAGCTCTTTCCTTGGGCAATTGTGATGATGATGACCATCAGTCAGCTATAGTCTGTTCCAAAAGTATCTGATGAAAATGTAAACAAAAGGATCAGAAAACGTATCTGTGGATGACCATTTGTAGTCCAATTTCAAATTGAGTGCTTCGATTTGATTATTTGAATACTTATATGTTCTTCATTTGACAATTGAGTGCAAACACAATTTTTGTCAATGATTTTTCAATTACTATTTAATACTGTTATTCAAACAATAAGTGTTAGAAAAAGGAATGAGATATAAACTTGAAATCTTCTAAATGATAAAGTTAATGCATGCAACCTGTACTACAATCTGAGTATGCAAACTTCTTTGAGTGCAATGTGTGTCACCATAAAAAACATTGTCATATGTAATTTTTTTTTTTTTTTTTGTAAACCTCATTTCTGTCTATTCGATAAATATTAAAAGACACTTCATTTGAGATCGCATTTTATTTTATCGTACTGATAATATTTAAATCGAGACTAAACGAATCGTAATACTAAAGACAGATGAATGTGTTACTAATTCCCTTTAGTGAGTGCTTTCGTAAGAATTTACCCTGACCAAGGTTTGTTTACACTTTCATCAGATACTTTAGGAACAGACCAATATCAGTTGATCTTACTCAGTGTTAAATACAAAATAGTTTGAAGCACACAACCTACCTTAGCCTTAGTATTGGGCAACATATCGGGATGGTTGGACACGTCCACTCGCATGTCGAAGTCGTTGTGACAAACGAAGCGATCTCGAAGATCAGACAGTTTGTTTCGGCCGGTCAGTACTATGTCGCAGCAGAATACGGAGTGACGGGTGCGGGTCTGTAGTGTGACAGATAAGAGTAACATTAAAACCAGAAAATTACGAGTAAAAACCAAAATCAAAGCATTTATTTCATTTAAACCATTTACTTGAGCACTAAGGATGAGATTCTCAGACTGCACTTTCCTTTTATTTTCGTAGGTAAGCATTTCATAAGAATTCATTATATGGAGGTGAACGTTTATTTTATTTATTTATAATATTTATATGAAACATATTCACATGCATAATATAATGTTCATATTCGTATGAAATTCTTACTTTACTAAGAAAATTAAAGTCAAAGTGCGATCTGTAAATCTCGGCCTGAGCATTCCATACCAATAAAACTAAGATAGTTTACCATATTTTTATAATTTGCCATAACAGAGGCCATAGTGACACATATTCTCTAAAAACAGAACTGGCTACCTGTTATTTTAAAAATACAGCCCTGTGAAAGACAGACACACGGACAGATAGATTGCATAGGCTTAGTACTTCATATTCGCATTTCAAACATTCGCAATGACTTTAACAATTTTCTACTTACAAATCTATCCTTGGGCTGGCTGTAAGTATAGGGCCTGTAGACCCTCACTCGGTACAACATATCCTTGCCTGGCTCCAGGTCTACGTCGATGTGAACGTCAGAAGGCTTCAGGGATGTCATTTGATATACCTGCAAGAGGACAAACAGACTGTAACAGCTAGTAATACGAGGGTGACACTGAAAGTTTTTAGAAAATCAAAAACTGAACAAACTAGCAAGTTATTAGTTTTATTATATCTTTTCAAAATAGTGTCCATTTACATCAATACATCGCTGCATCCGATGGAACCACTGAGAAAAGCACTTTGCCCACTCGTTCTTAGGGGTCTCTTCGACGGTATTTTGAAATGCAGCCACTGCTTCCTCGGCGTCCATGAAACGTTTTCCTCGAAGTTTTTCTTTTATTTTCGGAAATAAATAAAAATCGCAAGATGCGAGGTCGGGGCTATAGGGCGGGTGACCCGGTAATTCCACGTCTGACGTCGCCAAGTAATTGATTGTTTGTTTGGCGGTGTGCGACGAGGCGTTGTCGTGGTGAAGGAGGATCTTACTGCGAGGTCGTTTCTTCCGAACTTTTTCCAAGACAAGTGGCAAACAATTGTTAGTGTACCAGTCCGCAGTAACTGTTTTTCGATCCTCTAAAACAATTGTTGCGTAATGACCTGTCTTTCCGAAGAACGACGCCACCATCTTTTTTCCCACGCTTCGACCTCTCTTCACTTTAGTTGGCAACTCCTCGGAAGGAAACACCCAGACAGCAGACTGTCTCTTAGTTTCAGGATCATAACAATAAATCCAGCTTTCGTCACCCGTAAGTATGTCGAACACAGCATTTGAGTCACCTCTGTTAAATCTTTGAACCATTTCACGACACCAATCAACACGACGGAGTTTTTGGGCCTCTGTCAAATTATGAGGTATCCACCGAGTACAAAGCTTCCTGACCGCTAAATGTTCATGGAGGATTTTGTGCACTTGACTCATACCGATGCCTAAGCTTGTCCGAATCTGCTGATAAGTCAGTCTTTTGCCAGTCTCTATCATACGCCGCATAACACTGATGTTATCTTTAGTCGTTGCCGTAGAAGGCCGTCCCTCACGCAGATCATCGGTGAGATTAGTGCGACCACGTTTAAACTCATTAAACCAGTTGTAAACAGTGGCTCGAGATGGGGCTTCATCGTGAAAAGCCAATCGAAGTCTATCATAACTTTCTTGTTGACTTAAATGACATCGAAAGTCATAAAAAAACATTGTACGAAAATTTTCTCGCGTTAAATACATGCTGACGTGACACAGACAATTTTCAATTTGCCGCCAAATCGTAAACAAATGGCAAATGAATACAATACATACACAATAATATTGGCAAAGAGTTCCATTTTCAAAATTTGAACTTATCTTTTTATTATATCTTTTACAAGTGGCCAGTTCTAAAAACTTTCAGTGTCGCCCTCGTATAACATCAGCGATATAATTTCGTTAACATAAAGAATGATTGAAAAAAATACTGAACATGTACTGAACTGAACTGTAATTTTAAATTATAACAAACTAAAAAAAAAGATTGGGTGCTACAATTATAAAATTCAGCAATCATCAGCAACTTCTTCTATTGAAGGCCTACTTGACATCTATATTGCTAACCGCTGAAATAATGCTCCAAGTTTACACCTTACCTCTTGCGTAAATGGAAGACTCCTAACCCCTCTGTACTTAAGCTTTTTAGTAAAAAGACCTTTACAGTCGGTCTCCATCCGCAGCTTGTTCTTTTTGAGGATGCAGAGGTCCGGAGCTTCGCCCTCTTCAGGTGGATCAAGGTCTTCTACTATTTTCCCAGCTATTACTCCCATGACAGGGACATTGGTCTCCATCACTAATTCATGTCCTATTTTTAATTGTTCTGGACTGTAATAATGTATATTAGTAAGCATCAATTGGACCTCTCGTTGTTAAAATAAATGGATTTGTAGTATAGAAACAATTTGCAAAATGGCACCTTTATTTTGAAAATGTAAATGGTTTTAATAGTTCTAGTGTTACTACCAATATGCAGTTGACTGTATTTTTATTAATGAAACAGCTTTACTACTGCTGAACAGCTTTGGTACTTTGTTATAATTGAAATTATGATAAAACATTATGTTAACAGTATAGGTACTTAAGTGTGTTTTAGTAAATATATTTTAAGGTATCAATATTTTACTTACTTAATAATTCTAACTCACCTGCAATAATCTTCCAGCTGTTGAAACTCATGATCAGTCAAGCCACAACCGACAAACTCTCTAATTTTATTTGAAAAGAATTCTTTCAAGTTACTACTGTCCCGAGGCTTCCCGTGTATGGGCAAGTACTCAAACACCTTCGGCAAATTCTTTGTTATTATCGGCGCTGTCACCAAAGAACCCTTCGCCTTGTACAATTGGGGCCCGGTATCTTCAGCAAACAGCTTAACGTTACGTTTCTGGCCAATGGGTGGCATCACACGTTCTTCGAAAATGGTTCTTGTTTGTCTTGGATCACGTGTAACTATATGTTCTGGTAATCCATTTTCTTGAATTGCTTTATCAATTTTTGGATCAGTATTATCAGCTGTATGAATGCTACCTTGTGATTCCATTTGATCATTTGGAAATGTACTTTCATTTACATCCTCCTCCTCCCCTGAAGCAATATCAGGGGCAGGGTCTTCTTCTAACGTAACTTCGTTTTTCACTGCATCAGCATCAGACTCCATGATTTCAACAATAACTTCATGAATAACATATTTATTCTCAGTTTCATCATCTGAAAAGATTTTTAAACAAAATATGACCTTTTTTTTATCCTTTCTTCAAAAACATGTGTTAAGAACGGGAATGAGAAACACAAGTAACTACAGATTTTGATAGGCAAATCAGAAAAAAGAAATGCATAACTGAAAGTGCTAAAACTAACACTTAACAGTCAGAGTCAATGTTTTTAGCCATTTTTAGGATTCCTTAGCCAAATGGCAGAAATGGAACCCTTTTATTTTTATATCTGAACTTTGATGTTTCACATTCTTTATGCTATCTTTTATAATATCTAAGGTTTAAATTTGACTCTTAGCTCAATGACGACAGAAGTCAGCCAGAGCCCAAGTCATGCAGCTACGGATGCGCGTTGACGGTACGAAGATGAAATACCTTGTGCCTCAGACCCCACCTCATCGTTCTCCTCGGGTATTAATATTATACCTGATAACATGGTGTCACTACTCTCCTCGTCCATGTTTTCGCTATACACCGCCGCCGGCAAATCTTCCGCAGACATTTTCTCTTTACAAGTTCACATGCTAGAATATTATTCAGGAAATGGAACTGCTTTTCTTGAATTTAGACTTCGATTTTAGCAACGACAAAAACATAAAACAATCAGGACAAAAATACACAAGTACCTTTGAAAAATGTACTCTGTGCTTTGAAACTTTGACTGACTTTGACATCTGTTTCTGAGTTTGACATCTGACATTTCTGTTTCCAACAACAATTTTGACATAGATCATGGACCACGCTGTGGACCACTGTTTGAACTGGGTTGGACCCATAGATGTGGAAGACCTATTTTATGGGGACTCTATTGTGGAATCTGTACTCGCCCTAAGTGGGTATAATATGTTCCTTGAACCTGTATCCCAAATGTTGACAGGTGTCAGGCGTGGACCACCGTTTGCTCTGAGATTCTTGTGATTTATTTCTTCTTTTAAAGAAATTAAAATAAAAAGACCCGCAGCTCAATTCACAGTCACAAAAAAGCATTGCGCTTACTCCACTAATTTAAATCAATGCGCAAATAATGTTTACTTATTTTTAATGCAGCAGTGGTAGGTTTGGTCCACTCAGGGGACCCGGTCCTGGGAGCCCTGGGTGGGCCACCGTCTACCGAAAAGTACTTTTTAGACAAATCCCAAAACAAAGCCAGTTGTTCACTAAGCAAGAGGCAGTTTGGATTTGGAGTCCCGTTTCGTATGTAAAATAAAAATATACGACGCAAACAACACCTTAGCGAATAACCAATATGGTTTCAGAAATGGAGTTAGTACCGAAGACGCAGTCATGGATTTGTCTAATCACGTGACTAGGATGCTAGATAGAAAATACAAGTGCCCAGATTTTTTTTTTGGTCAGTCAAAGGCATTTGACATCGTTTCTGCCTGAGCCCTATTGAGTAAAATGGAAAGCATTGGAATACGTGGACACCCATTGAAAATCTTCTCAGACTATCTCAGAGATCGTACCCAAATAGTGAAAATCGGCCCACATAAAAGTGATGAGCTTGTAATTACATACGGCGTTCCGCAAGGCAGCATTCTGGGGCCTACACCCTTTCTCATTTATATTAACGAACTCTGCAGACTGCCTCTCGACAGTTGTAAGATATATATGTACGCGGATGACACTGCCCTTGTGGTAGATTGTTATGACTGGTCCCAGACAAACCAAAACGCCGAGGCTGCGCTGTCCTCTGTAAATAAATGTTTGATTGATAATTTACTCACTTTAAAATAAATGTTGATGAAACGCTATATGTTCCCTTTGCCATTCGGTCAAATCTGTGTCCCTCAAATTCCCTTACCCTAAAAGCTCACGCTTGTGGTGCCTTAACGCAGTGTAGCTGCCTCTTCCTCGCCAAATCCACTTGTGTAAGGTATCTAGGAGTACTCATTGATCAGCATCTCACCTGGTACCCCCATATAGTCAAGGTCACGTCCCGCATCCATAAGCTAATATATGTTTTCAAGAAGCTACGAAACTCTGCTGATTATGAAACGCTAAAATTAGTATATTTTGCCCGGTCTGTCCTAACGTACTGCTTGCCCGTTTAGAGTGAAGCCACCCAAAATGTATTTATCCTCCTTGAAAGAGCCCAGAGAGCTGTCTCTTAAGGTAATGCTCTTTCTTCCGCGTAGGTACACCACTGTGTAGCACTATTCCGATTGCAAGGTACTCACAGTCAGGCAACTTTATGTACTCCTGTCGACCTTACGGAAACACTCTGCCCGTCCTCCAAAGGAACCGACTGGCAGACTTAAGCATAATGTTTTCCCCCACGAATGCCATAGAACTGCCTTTGCCAAGCGCAAATTCTAAGTTAGTAGCATTAAAATGTACAACTTTCTATATAAAAAGATCGCGCACTACGCGCGCGCACACTACGCATACTACACTCACTCACTATACACGCACTCAAACCGTACATTTATTCACCTCACCACACAGTTAAACGTTTTTAATTTTTTTGTTTTCTTTTCATAAATTTTATCCTGCTTTCTTTTACACCATTTGCTTATTGTTGAAACTTCCTGATTTAGTATAACATGGCTTTGTTTGGCAGGAAGAATCACGGATTCCTAAGACACAGGCACATACACCTATTTTAAGAGTCAGAGTATTAAAATTATTGTGACCTAGTTATAAAGCCTTATATACTCTTAGTCTTTGGATATTATTGTAATGGGATAACTTTTTTGATGAAATAAACAATTCATTATAATTATATATAAATGGAAAGATTCTCTACCAAACTTACAAATAGGTCAATTAGTTTTATTGCGTTCAGACAGTGTACCACCCCTTAAGTGGCCAGTGGCAAGAATTGTTAATGTCCTTCGTAGTTAGGGAAAAGTAAGAGTTGTAGAGGTAAAAACACCTGATTGTAAAATCCATCAACGCTCAATAACATTTTTTTTTTATATTTCTATCTCACTGTATTTGAATCATTTATGTGTAGGTAAGTATAATATTTAGGTAAGTATCTTAACAATTTTTTTGTCTTTATCACTATAGCAAATATTGTTTTAATTTATACATTTCAAACAGTGTGTCACTTTGGCTCCGGAATTATGTTGGACACATGAACTAGACGAACGACTTATGATTAGCCGTCTCGCTCTAATTTGGTATCTTTCTCTCTCTCTCTCTCTCTCTCTCTCTCTCTCTCTCTCTCTCTCCTAGTAAATAGTGGATCTCACCCCTCACTTTTTACTTCACTCCTGAAAATAAATAAAGTTAACACGAATAATCGGCTCACAAAGTCTTCACTCCGCTCACTTAGGGCGAAGGTGGGCTCGCTCGCTTGTCTTGAGAGTAGTCTTCCTTTACTAGCTTGTCTTGTGGAGAAGGCTCGCTCCGCTTGCTTTCATGGTGTGTAAGCTGACTTGTGGCGTAGGCGGACCTCTTTACGCTCGCTCGATTAAAGAATATGATTGTGTTGCACTCGCTTGTCTTGTGAGGGGCTCGCTTCGCTCACTCTTTGCTTGAATAAGCGCGCTCTGCTCAGTCGTGTTGTCTGTGGGCTCGCTTTGCTCGCTCGTCACGAAACTGCGCTCGAGTAAGAGAATCTCATCGTTAAGTCACCTTTCATTAGTTGGCATAGACCAAGCTTCGCGTGATAGTGGCTGGCAAAGTGCTAGCACGGACTAAGGATTGTTTAGGGAACTCCTCTCCTTAGGTTAGGTCAGGATTACAGTTGTGACCAAACGGTTTCACGAAAACAAACGGCGCGGACTCGAACTGCGCCTACTTTTTTATATTACTTTAAATACCTAAGTACATGAACTGAGAAGACCAAAGGAGCCATGAACAGGGGAACAGGAACAGGAGCAAACGGGAAGTAATTAATGGCCACCGTGAATTTTAATAATTCTATTTATCAGGGACACTACGTCTCGGTGACCGGCCGTCCTAACTTCGGAATAAGCGATCACCCTTAAAATGTTTTTATTCTTCTAGAATACGATGGCAGCAATTGTTTGAGAAGAGGAAGCAAATAGAAGCAATTAGAGGGCATAAATTCAACGTTAAATACGCCTAGTGACCGTTCATCCTGACGGAGACCATGGACTAAATGAGGCCCTCATTTAGTTTTGCTGCCCCAGGCCTTTGAAAAGCTTAGTACGCCACTGTCGCTAAGAACATCATTACAGCAAAACGTGGCAATGCGATGATTAACTACCTAGAAATTAAATTATTAATTGGAACAAAGAATTTCTTATGGATTTTCAATGCATTTCAGTGCCACTTCTAATTAAACTGTATGACGCGTGAGCGTGACCAAAGACGCGTAACAAGTGGGGCCAAATCAGGCTTTTTTTTTTTTTTTTTTTTTTTTTTTTTGATTGGCAACTCGCAGTTTTGACCACTGGGGGTCGTGGCTGCTTAACCGGTCTGTCCTGTGGTTGCCTTTCGGATTTTACTCTAAAAGGCCTCCAGCCAGGAGCGGAAAAATTTAAAACTAAAACTTAAATGATAGATGACCGCACGCTAAGGGCACCCCCTGTGGGGTACGGACCTCGGCTTAGGGCGTCATCGGGAGAGGGCAGCGCGATATTGGGGACGGGCTGGATCAAAGGGTTTATGGTATCATGATTATTAAACGGGGAGTTTAAAGCTACAGGCTCAGCTACGGCGCGGGCTGAGGCCTCATCGGACTGGGGACGGGGGGAACGGATGCGGGGGGGTCGTCGCGTGGGACCTCGTCGGCGAGGTCGGAACGATGGCGGTCTGTGTTTGTGCACTGTACTTGTGGCCCTACTGCTCTCCTGGAGGAGGGTTATGGGGTCATCGGGGTCGACTAGGACATGCCGGGGACGGCGGGTATGACTGATTCGGGAGGGGACATAACTGGCGGCCGCGACAACCAGAGGGTTGCGGTGAGTGGCGGCGGAGTCGAAGAAACGCTTAGATAGGCGTTTCATGAACTGACTGATGGTCGGGATTTTAAGGTCGAGATGGAGACTTTCGTTCCGAACGAACCAAGGGGCACCGGTCGCCCTGCGGAGGAACCGGTTTTGGAGGGTCTGCATCCTATGGATGTGATGGGGCTTCGCTTGTGCGAATACTACGCTCGCATAGGTCATGATGGGGCGAATGCACGCTGTGTAAATGCGCAATTTGCACCTAAGTGACAATTTGCTGCGTGCATTCAGGACGGAGTGGAGCCTACCGAGAGCGAAAGCGGCGCGCGAGCGCGCCTGCTTTATGTGCTCCGAGAAGGAGAGGTGCTGGTCTAGGACGACGCCCAAGTATTTGGCTCGCTTCTCCCAAGGGATAGGCTTGCCGTACATGGTCAGCGGACGGGGAAGGAGGGGTTTGAGTCGCGGTTTCGAAAAGAACACCGCTTGACTCTTATCGGGATTGACTTCGATTCTCCACTTCCTAAACCAGTCACCGAGCTGGTTGACTGAGGTTTGGAGAATGCGAGAGATCGAGTCGTGGCCGAAGCCGGTGTAGTAAATGGCCGTATCGTCTGCGAACAGAGCCAACTGAGCCTTTCTACTTTTGGGGATATCGCTGGTGAATAGCGTGAAAATGAGGGGGGCGAGCACGGAGCCCTGAGGGACTCCGGCGCGGATTGGGCGGGGGGAGGATAGCGCTCCTTCGATGCGATAGCGAAACGTGCGATTCGACAAAAAGTCTCGTAAGATGAGCACGAGACGATCTGGCACTTTAAGTTTGTACAGCTTATATAATAAGCCGTCGTGCCAGACTTTGTCGAACGCTTTCGCTATATCGAAAAACACGGCACCGGTCAAAGAACCGCGTTGGAAACCGACGCTTATGTGTTCGATGATCCGGTGGACCTGTTGCACGCACGAGTGCTGGGTTCGAAAACCGAACTGCTCGTTGGGAATGAGGCCCTTCGTCTCGGCGTAGTCTCTGAGACGCTTATAAATAAGCCTCTCATAGATTTTGCCGAGGACGTTGAGCAGACTGATGGGACGGTAGCTGGAGGGAGCGGACTTGGGCTTGCCTGGCTTGGGAATACCAATGACAGTGGCCTGTTTCCACGATTGGGGGAAGATGTTATTGCTCATGGCACCATTGAAGATGGTGGTCATGAGCATGATCAGATGAGCGGGGAGGAGCTGTATCACCCTATTGGTGATACCGTCCGAACCGGGGGCTTTGCGGGGCTTTAGACCCTTTATGAGATCGTGCACTTCGTCGGGAGTGACGGGAGGCAGAGGAAACTCGGGGTCTTCTACGGGGGGGAGGGAAGCTCTCCTTTCGACTTCGGCTTCCACCTCAGAGAGGTGGGCCTGGTCTACTGGTTGAGTGCTGGGCGAGCATTGGGCCTCTAGACTATCGGCGAGGCATTCGGCCTTGTCGGCATCGTCGAAAGCGACGGTGCCGTCAGGGCGGGTCAGGGGGGGCATGGGGGCTACTTCTCGGGATTTGAGTTTCCTCTGAAGCTCCCAGAATGCCAGGTGGGTGGGCTCGAGTTCGCTCAGCATCTTGTCCCAGCCCGCATTACGTACTTCCGCCACGCGGTTCCTTACAGTTCGCTGCAAGTAGCGCATGTGGGTTCGGTTCGCGGAGCAGGGAAAGTTGCTGTACGCACGGACGGCCGCGTTCTTCTCGGTCAACAGCTCACGTACATCGTCCGGCAATTTCCAGCGATAGTCATCTATCGCTGGAACTTCCCTTGAACAATCGTTCAGGACGGATTGTACGTGTTCTGTGAACGAGCCGATCGCGGCCGTCGTGTCTGCGACTGAGTCGAAGAGGTCGGGGATAGAGTCTAAGTGGGGGGACGTGTTGGCTTTCAGGCGTTCGCTTACTAACCTCCAGTCCGTTACCACTCTCGTGAGGGGGGGTTGGTCGGGGTCGGGGAGACCTATGCGAGGGGCTAGTCTCATTACGACTGGTCGGTGGTCAGAGTCTAGCTCTTGTAGCACTTCTATAGAGGCCAACCGTAGGTTGATATTCTTTAGGAGTGCTACATCTAGCACGTCAGGGGTGTGGTCAACGTTAGCGGGGAAGTGGGTGGGGGTCATCGGGGCGATGACGTCGAAGTTAAGAAGAGGACTGAGGTCGAACAAGTGTCTCCCTCGGGTAGAGATAACGGCACTATTCCATGCGGTGTGCTTGGCATTGAGATCGCCCGCTATGATAACGGAGTCACTCAAGCCGAGCAGGAGGGTCAGGTCGTCAGTCAGTAATTGAAAGTTCTCTGAGGTATTGGTGGGGGGGAGGTAAGCCGACACCAGAGTGATCGGCTGGTGACCCGTCATGCCTAGTCGACATATAGACACTTCTAATCGTGAGAGGGGAGGGGGGTCTATTGGGATGCAATAGAGCGAAGCCCTGTAGTAGATCAGGGTACCGCCCCGGTGACACCGAATCCTGTCGTTGCGGACTACGCGATAGTTTGCGATGGACGGCCTACGGTGATGGGGTTTAAGGAACGTCTCCTGTACGAGGAGGACGTCTATATTGTGATCGCGGAGGAAGGTCGCGATTTCGTCACGCTGACCTATGATGCCATTGGCATTGAAATACCCCAGTCTGAGGGATCGGGGTTTAATACGCGCAATGATTCCTTTATCCATTAATTGATTTTAGGTTGGTTGGAAAAGGTCATCAGGGTTTGCGTTATCTCCGGATACGCATTGTATATTTGCTGGATAGCGAAAAGGTCACAGGAATTTCTTGCTGTGACGATTTCGCTAGCCATCTTTCGGGCGCGAGGGGTGAGGAAGACGAGGAATGTGCTCGAGATCACATTGAACGCGTCGAGAGGGTTAGGCCCGACCACTGGAGGAGTGGGTGCGGGCGGGCGGGGTGCGACCGGCGCGGGGGGAGCGGCTTTAGGAGCCGGGGGTGGGTTAGCGCGAGGGGGCGCGGGCACGGGCGCGGGCGCGGGCGCGGGCGCGGGTGCGTGAGCACGGATGCGGGGGTCCATCAGCGGAGGGATGGGAGGAGGGGGAGGTTGTTGATAGCGCCCCAAGGCCGGGAAGGCCTGTTGGTGGTGCAGGAGATGCCAAGGACTGGGTCTTTGGGGACTCAGTCGCTCGGGAAGTTGAGAGGGGGGGGCTTCCCTTTGCTGACGGGCGTCGGTACGCTTCGTCAGCTTAGGGGCGGTCGATTTGGGGGCTTTGGGACAGCCACGGTAGTTGGCTGGGTGCCCGGAGTTCCCGCAGAGCACGCAGCTGGGTGGCTCCGTGCACAAAGTTCTGTCTTTGGGGCGGGAGCAGTCAGAAGTGCCGTGCTCGCCCAGGCACTTTACGCACCTGGGTGTCGCATGACAATTCCGCTGGGAATGGCCATAGAGTTGGCACCGGTGGCATTGCCCGACGATGCCAGTTTTGCGCGGCTTCTGGATATCGAATCCAGTAAGGCTACAAATCGACTTTATAGTGAAAATCGGGTGGTGTCCCTCGACGGCGGGGCATACAACAAGGATCATATTGTATGCCTCTCCGCTTCGGGCGCGGTGCATGCGGTGCACTTCCGCGACGGGGACGTTTTGCGACAGAAGGTCGTCTTTTATGTCAGAGGTCGCGATCTCTTTAGGGATGCGATTTATGACCACGCGGGTCTGTCGGTCCTCCGGAAGGGAGTAAGTATGAAATGAAACTCCCCTATCTCGGAGGAGTTTCGTGAGAGCCCTATAATCGGAAGAGTTAGGGACTTGGACTTTTATGCCCTGCTCTGTGGCACGGGCACTGGTGAAGCCGATCCGGAGATCGACGCACCATTTGGACACGACGGTCCACTTCCCCTTGTCCTGAATGAACACAGGGGGCGGAGAGGGGGCCTGTTTGGATTGGCCATCGGAAGCCTTAGACAGGGTGGGGGGGGTTGACGCGGCGGCGGAGGGAGCGGGGCGCGCGGTCGGGGCGGGGACAACGGGGGTCGGTGTCACGGGGGCGGCGGGGGAGCCTATCTTGGGGGTTTTCCCTGCCTGGGAAGAAGAGACTACGTTCTTCTTCCTCTTAGCGGCGGAGGTGACAGTTTGGAAGCCGTCATCCTCGGACGAGGAGGCTGAGGAGAATTGGGGCTCCGTACCATAAGGATACGGAGTGACCGGGCGTTTGATGGAGGCTACTTCAGTGTCCATGGGACCTGAGGAATCCTCCGAGTCTATGACGGGCATAGAGCACGGAGGGGAGGGGGGTTCTAGAGCATCGCTAAAGCTAGCGATAGCTGGAGTGTCGGAGGGACAGGGGGTGGGGGGCTGCATAGCAGCGAAACGGGCGCCATATTTGGCGAGAAATTCGGGGTCCTTTAAGAGGACCTCCCTAAGAAATGTCAGAAGGACAGCATCCCCCATGGTTGGGGGTGCGGGAGGGTTGGATTTGGGGGATGGCGGAACAGAAGGTTCCCTCCTATCTTCCCTATGCCTAGCTCCCCGGGTGGAAATGCCCGGGGATGTGTCACACCCTCCCTGTCGGGTATAGACAGGGAGGTTGAGTGCCTATGGGTGAGCCCTAAGCTTGTATACCCGTCGCCAATCTTAATGTGCGAACGGGGCCCTGACAGTCTAGCGCGAAGGGTGTAGACACACCCTAAAGACACTAGGTGAGTAGCTGAGAAAGGAAAACTGTCACCAGAGCCGACTAGGAGATCCCCCAAGGCCGGTTAACTCTGGGACCCGTCCAACTGACTGCCTAGCCCTGAAGGGGTTCGGCGGGTGTGATTGGGTCAACACCCCACTCGGCTTCGTTGGCACCGTAAGGTATCCACCGAGGACCACGAAACTGTGGTTTTGCCCGGAAGGGGCCTAGTGAAGCTACTCACACAAACGCGCACGTTAAAGAAACAGTAGAGCCTGCCTTGAAAAAGGCAATTTTTATAATTGATCAAAAACGATTGATTAATTAAAATTAATTAATTAATCGATCGATGATCGAATACAGCCGGGGCGGCTGCGAGGGCGTTACGTAAACGTAACGAGGAAGAATTAGGCTAGCGCCACTGAGTCATGAACGGGGGAGCGTAAGCACGACCGTTCAGGACGAGTGTCGAGAGCGTAATGCCAAATCAGGCTAAGCACTACTATACTATTATACTCTTTGGTGGCGGCAAACTTCAGAAAGTTGGTCTTAGAAATTGGCTCTAGCTATTTTAAAGTAGGTATGTACAAAGAGCTAGACAGTAGCGTGGAAAATAACTACAAAATGTGTTCTGTGCGTAAATCGGAGTTTAGGTGTACGAGGAGTTGGTGTCAAAAGTGCCTGCTTGTCATGTTAATGTCACTTAGTCACTGATAGGGATGGGTCATTGACGGTTTTTTGGTTAATGTAATTTAACTGTTAATCATTATTTGTCAACAGGTTAAAAAAGCTGTTAAATTATTAACAGGTTTTGTATGTTCAATCGGTAACGTTCGGAAGTATTCGTTTCGCATACTAGTTGATTCTCAGAAATTAATGAAATTATAATGAAATAATCCGTTGAGCCGTTGACGTAAATTAACAGTTTATATTTCCAACTGTTTTTTTTGGAACTGAGTAAAATAATGACTATTGAACTAATGTGGTTTGTGCGTAGACGTAAATTAACAGCTAATATTTTCAACCTGTTATTTCATTGACGATTAACAGTTACCTCGTTGACGAATGAAAAGTCGTTAAAAAAAACAGTTTATTGATTCAACGACCACCTCTAGTCACTGACACTTATTTCAATAGTTGTGTACGACCTGTCACAACAAATACCGATTGTATTTATCTAATTTAATATAATTAGAACATTTTGCAACATGCTTACTTTATGGAATTTGTTTGAGGCATCATTGCTTTGCTTGAACGCAGTCTGCGTCTTGCACGAAGAAAGATTCATGCAAAAGAGTAAGTTGCGAACTTAACCTATTGTCCTAATTAGTTCTAAAACTTAATCCAAACCTTGCTATTTTATTGTGATAATTACTTTGTTATAGTGGGTTGGGGATCCAACAATCAGAACCAAGGATTTGAAGATCAATCAACAGTCAAGTTCCAAATTCTAAACTTAGTCAGATCTATTAGGACAGTCACCAGAAGTAAGTAGTATTATAAAACATTTTGCGAAAATACAGCCTTTTACTCTTGCAAATATACAAAGCAGTTTTAACATATATAACTGATAAAGATAGTTTTTCTTTGGTATTGTTTGTCGATTTGTTGAGCTCCTTAAGTTCCGAGTTGAGTGGCACAATTACTGACAAATGTGTGTACTGACTGGACAGGTCCACTCAATCTGAGTGGATTTTCCTCAAAAGACCATTTCAGACACACATCTACGTGGTCTTCACATGATCTGACCAAGATTATGTCTGAACTTTAAAAGAGACTGTGGTCTCTGTGTTTGTTTTGGCCTTTCTTCTCAGAGTAGTCAGATAAGAAACGCCAACTTCATCTAGTTTTTAAAATATGATTAATGTGTAAAAGTGTTTGTACAAACCTACTTGCAGAAATAAAATCATTTATTATTTATTTATAGGAGTTGTATAAATGTAATGCATCTATTGTACCAAGCATATTTTGGTTTATTTTACACTTAAAACCTTTCCTTGTTTCAGTTCCATTGATCATATTGAATATACTTACGATAATATTTAAATTATTACTGGGATAAAAGAAGAATATTGATATTTAGGTTTATAAGAAGAAAACTATTTACCAGCAATGCAGCACGATACTCGCTATGGAAACTAATTCAGATAATCACGCAAGGTGTCAAGTTAATAAAAGTTGTTTTCACTTTTCTTTGTGTTTCATATTTTTCATTCACTCATTTTAAAATAATAGTTATTATAACCAATTTGTCAAGTTAAAATATAATTTTCTGCATTTCAAACATCTTCAAAACTTGTACAAATTTACAAAATATTGTATTGATTGCAATATAATTTTTGAACCCATTTGGGTTCAAATACAAACTAGTAGCGAAATGCTGAAAATACTTTATTGAATATCCATAAAGTTATTTCAGAATTTTGGAAACTAATACATAAGAAATTTTATAAAGAAATAAAAAGAATTACTTCTGTATGTATTAAAAAAAACACTGTCTTCAAATGGTGGTCCCATTTGAGGACAGTGTTTTTTTGGGCATATGTATGGTAATTTTTCAAAATATCCATTTCGGTGTATTATTTGTTTTGCATCATTATTCGGGATCCATCTTGATTCAACTACCTGTCTTTCAGCCTGTAGTCAGCATCAGAGTATAATAACTTTATAGGAAGTCAGCATTTCCTTTGCCTCCCCGCTGGTGGCGCCCTTTATACTTACCGTTGGTACTAAGTATTTTAAGCGTGCATCGGGTGATGGCAGTGTCGGTTTTCGTAGTATAATTATACTATTTGTACCATATTTGTAGTTTATATTATCGCAATACCAGGACTGTACGCGAAAATACCATAATTTTACTTCCAAATATCTTATCCCAAGTCTCCAGCTTACCCAAAACCCCCAAAACAAAGCAGTTTATTTACGTTAGCGTTAGCAGTATCAAATCAAAACAAAAAAGACAAAGCTCAATGACTGAACCCAACACCTAAAAACAACGATTTCAATAATCTGTGGAAATAATTTTTGCGGCGCTTTGGTTGCCGCCGTAAGCGAAAACATGGCAAAAACTAATCAAGATGTATGAAAAACTACCGCGTTTTGCAGCAGAACTTCAGCGGTAAGCGCCAGGTGTAAAAACAATTGTAACAAAATCGGTTTATAAAGAAAACGTAGTATGTATAATTTTGGGCAAATAGTTTCTTTTTACGTTCCATAAACAATAATTTTCTGAGAGCCCAATTCCAACACTGGGTGCAGGGTTGGCCCGATTTACCGACATGCGTCGTTTTTCGCGCCATATAATTACCGTTGTTTAAACGTCGCAAAAAATTCTAACTATTTATTCAATTTAAAAGTTTGGTAAATCTGTTCCAGTTTTAGTTACGTGATTATTTTCTACCTCTCTGTTGTTCAAAATTCTAATAATAATTTAGTCAGAAAGTGTTAATGACGGCTCATTATCGCGTAAACGGGTTCGTCCTCAGACACCAAGTACAAAAGATAGTGATAGTGGTTCTTCTACGAGTAGTGGACCCAGCTCTGAGCAATGCAGAGCGAGAAGGGACTGCTAAACCGTGAGTTGTGCACAATTTGAGTTCTTATCACAACAAGTGGCCTATTTAACGAACCTTAGATCAAAACATTCCGACGTTGAAAATACGAATTCTAGCGCTAAAAACAATACGTCCGCAAACAAGTTAAACCTACGACGACCTGAAAATATCATATTTCAGATTTTGTCGGAAGTCAGTACAATAGTAAAAGATCCGATTTACCCTAGGGCGAATGAAGCATTTCTTAAAAAATTTGGAACTATAGTGTTTTAAGTGTGATGATTGGTATGTCGTTCGGTGTTCGGATGCACAAAATAAATATTCAGCTACCCCCGGTTTTGTCGAGTTAAATTTTAACGACGAATTAAAGCGTTTTGAAACAGATATGTTAAAAGAAGATTCGCGGTCATATTTATTGGAACGATCTTTTGCTGGATTAACGAATGCTTTACGTTCTCAAAAGGACGAATTGCATAAAACATTACAATAATTGGTGAATAGGTCAAATTAGTCTAGAGATACGTTGACACCCAAAACGCTATTCAAAAAAGTGAAGACATTATTTTCGACAGATTCCGCATACGAGGTCACTGATGGATGACTTGTTACAAAAAGTATGCAGTCGTAGATCCGATTTAATAAATATACATCGAGAGGCTATGTTGCGCCAGATATCCGAAGGCTTTCATCCTGATGTATTAGGTAGGTACATAAAATTTCTCCTAGTAATGACGAGGCAGTTCAAACCTATCTTCAAAAAATTGGGGGGATGGATAAATTAACTTTATCAACAAAATCAGTACCTCAAACTACTTATTCTACAGATAATTTTTAACAAAATCAAAAACCGTCCACTAGTAAGCAAGCTGATGATTGATTTTTTTGTCGAGACAACTTCAATAATAAAACACAAAAACATGGCTCACACGCTTCACAACAATACAAAAACAGAGCAAGCAACCAGCGAGCCAAACCTAGGGGAAAAAAATCGCAATCGTAGACTTTCACTAAAAACAAGCGTCGCGCTCGCGAATGACTGTCGGACATTTCAAGGCGGTTGTCTAAAGCAATTTCAGTATGCTTGGAGCAATCTAAGCGTGCCAGACAAAATATGCATATGGATGTTAAGCGGTGCACGCATACCCTTCATACTGAAACCGCCGCTAATATTTCCGCGTCCCACAGTTCTGAAAAGTTACAGAACCAAAATATCTCCCAATATGACCATACAGATTCAAACCTTGTTAGAGTCAGGTATACTAGAACCTGCAGAACGGATACCCAGCTACCTTTCCACGTTCATTCTGGTACCGAAATCAGATCAGACCTTCCGTCCTATCTTCATTCTGAAGCAACTGAACCAGTTCGTAGTAGCCAAACCATTTTAACTATTCAGTCTCTTCCGTGTTCCAAATTTTTTGCAACAACGAGATTGGATGGCCAAACTAGATCATTGCATAGCCAAGCATATTTTCACGTGGCCATCGCACAGCAGAATCGCAGGTTCCTGAGTTTAAATTATCACCAAGATTCACATCAGCATCAGCTACTTTAGATGACTTATTTGCCGTTTGGCCTTTCATCGGCACCCAGAACGTTTGCGTCGATAACCAATTGGGTGGCGGAGTTCCTGAGGAGTCACAACATCAGATGCGTCGTATACTTGGACGATTTCCTTCCAGCACACCTAGTTGCAAGACGACATCGCATTCACGATAAAGATTCTGCGTTTACTGGGCTGGACAATCAGCTTCGAAAAGTCTGTACTGGCTTCGACACAAGGCCTCAAGTTTCTCGGCATAACATGGGACACAAAACGCAACGCAAAGTCCCTGTCGGAGCCGAAGTGCCTACCGTTACGCAAAACACTTCACCAACAGCTCCAGAGAAGCAAGCGGTCCATCAAACAGTACCAAAATCTAATGGGGAGACTCAACTTTGCAACGTCCGTGACTCCGAGAGGTCGCCTGCACTGTCGCACTCTGCAATACCACAGTCGACTGCTGTCGGTGAAACACCCATACCGGCTGATACCTATCCCTCAACCAGCTCGGTCGGAGATGGAATGGTGGTGTCAAGCTATAGGAAAGTGGTATAGGAGTGGTATGGTATAGTATAGCCTTAAGTTAGAATTAGTGTCAAATGTCATGATTTCATGAAATAGTCATTCAATACAGTAATTTGAACTTGGAGAGATGTATTGCTGATTCTAATGATTATAATTCTGTAAAGCCATATTTGTTACGGCCGCGAATCATATTTTAATCAAAATACAACCTGACATTGACCTTCAAATTGCAAAAAACGTAAGATAATTTGAATTTCGCGGGCTACCCTTGTGCTTCCCCCTTAAAGAAATTGCTCCAAATGGGTACAGTGGGCGTAAATGGGTAGCAAATACATCAACCTAAATTTACTTATTTCGTAATCATTAAACTGCGACTTTTCAAGTCAATGTAGATATTATCCACTTGTGAACTCTGCACAGTGCAATAATAGTATAGTATTGCCTTTAGAACTTAGGCGAAGTCATTTATCTTTATCTTCCGTTTCTAGTGGGCCAGTGAGTTATTCGGTTCTCTATTGTCATGACTTGAATTTAAATAAAAGTAAGATAATATAAAAAGTAAAAACTGAACAGCGTGTATGAACGCAACTTTATGGATTTCCGTTCTATAATGTCTATACCAGAAAGTGTTGCTAGTAAAAAGCTAATTACTGGAAAGGTGGGAATATTGTTTAAGACTGTCAAAAGAATAAAATAAGTGTAGGTCACAATCATTTCTATAAAACGGTTACCCAAACTAAAAGTAACACAAACACATAACCACTGATATTTTACATAACTGTTTAAATGAAACTCCATCAATTGTGCTCAGATCAACAGTAAAAACGAAACTTTCCCTTGGGTTATTTAAATTATATTTAGTACAGGAAATTAATTAATACGCGTCTGAGGAAGCGAACGGGACTTAATAATTTTTGTTTCAGAACATTTATTAAGCAGCAAAAAACGGGTAGTCTGTTTTCACTGGCTGGCAGCCCCAATCGATAAAATTGGCGGCCATATTTTATCAAAGACAAACAAAACGCCGGTCTTTTCTGCTCTGAAGCGTCTGTTGTTTCGACGCGGAAAATTGGTAAATGATGGCAGCAAATAATTATTTTGGGTTTACTCATGGAGGAACCCAATACGGGTAAGTTATATTGCGTATTATTAATAGAATTCATGATGTGGTGAATCTAATGAATGTACTATGAGAGAATTGTGAGTGATGTGCCTTGTGCTCATGTTTGTCCTAATCAAAATGGCGTCTGAAATGTATTGATCGGGGGATTTTGATAGTGAAATGTGATTTTTTGTGTGTAATGTGAACTTTGTGTAATTTTAGTGCGGCAACGGCTAGCGCAGCGTATGGTGGGCAGACAGGGTACGCCGTAGCACCGGCTGCGACAGCGGCTACCTACGGCACCCAGCGTGCGGCCGCTACAGGCTACGACACTGCATATCAGGCGGCAGCGGCCACGCAAGGTGCGTAAAACCCGCCAAATGTTACGAAAATATTGTTCATACACAATTTGTTTACAAAATAAACATCCGTAGGGACATAAATTTCACTTATCTCCATAACGACACCGCTTTCCGTAAAATCGATAACACCGCGACATGATTTGCCTAATTGAATTATGGAAGAATGGCTACTGAAGACGACAAAAAGTCTCGGCAGTGTATTATTGCTTCTAACAAACAGTTTCCTGTCAGTGACCTGTGATTCAGCCACATGTATAACTGTACCTCTCTTTGGTTGGCTGACTAAGCTCAATAGAGATAAAAAAAACAGCTTATATCACAATGATCTAGATTGCTCCATCAGGTGAATTACATTGTTTAGTTGTTATATATTGTGATTTCTGCCAGTAAGCTAGGTACATAAGTAATTACAGAACCTGCAATACATTTTATGCATGTACAACAATAAAACTCGATAATAAAATCTTGCATATAAATGACATGCAAAATTTTAACTTTCAACAACTCTTGATTCAAACAAAATCACTAGATTGTAAACATTCAGTACTGACCATGGGGTCTAATCATCTGCCAAATTACATGATGTATTATTAACTTTATACTATCATACTCATATTATCTTCAATCAACACTGAACTAACATCTAGAATCATTCATCTCAAATCACATCTCTTGCAAATAACAGCTTGCATGTTTTAATATTAATAAAGAGAAAAAGAGCTTTCTGTAATAAGTGCCAACACCAAAATATGAATAACTATAATTACATAAGGCACTGATACTGTGCTCTGGAAAAAAAATACATGAAACAGAAAAATTGCCAGACCTATTCTAAAAAAAACTGTTATTTATTAAAATACTCCACAAACAATATCTATCATGCCCCCATACTGAACAAAGTGACCTAAGAGATCACAGTTTGTCATCTGCCTGCCTTTATTCCAATTAGTTTAGGGTTGGCATACCATGGGTTCATACAACTCTTTTAGCCACCAGTAACCCACTCACTTTCTGGCCATACCTGCTTTCACATGTATCATCAATTGTTTCTTTGGTGTTCCAAAACTTTTCTCGCAACATATCCATTATTCCTTTGCATTACACGCTAGGATTTATACCTGTATCACTTTAGCATGGCA
The DNA here is from genome assembly GCA_917490735.1 of Dryobotodes eremita. NCBI lineage: Eukaryota > Metazoa > Arthropoda > Insecta > Lepidoptera > Noctuidae > Dryobotodes > Dryobotodes eremita. The sequence continues at coordinate 3,756,034 of OU823245.1, forward strand.
ATAGCAGTGTTTGCCCTTTCCCTACTATCTCTGTAGGAACCAAAGCAATAAACTATGTATGGTTTTTCGTTATTGCAACATGTTGAAGATCACAATAGATATTGATACAGGATGTTAACAGACTTTATTTCAGTTTTTTGAAATAAAGAATGCTAGAAAATGTGGGTGGGTCAATGACAGTTATTCTCACACTAAAGCGATTCGGGTATAGATAATTTCCACACAGCTATTCAGCCAATCTCTTGGGGTCATTGGACAATGTTTTTTCTTCCATACTGTCCTATCAACTAGCACATTATTATTCACTCCCTTTTCATTCAAATCATGCTTCACATACCTATCGTTAAGTGTTCCTCTCCCTCTATCCATACCTGCTCACATGCTTTATTTTCTCTTACATACTCATTTCTACTATTGATTCACCCTAACATATTCATCACATCTGCTAATAACCTGTAACTCATGACATGATACTAGTACTGGTAACAGGTGTGGTTTTACCAGCAGCGGCTCACGCGCACGCACACGCGGCTGCAGCGGCAGCGTCTGCTTACGACGCCAGCAAGTCTGCGTACTACCAGCAGGCTGCCGCGGCTTACCCCGCAGCGGCGCCGCCGCAGCCGCAGCCGACTTACGACGCTACGGCCGCCAAACCAGCATACTCTACACCCGCTACTTACGCTCAGGTGAGTTGTCAACTTGATGTGTTGTGAGTGTTGTGTCTACCCTTGTACAGTCAGGAAAATGTATTGCTTAGCTGTTTGAAAAACTGCGTGAATTTGACGTGTTGCAGTATTTGCAGTTGCAGCCTTCTTTACGACTGAAAAAGAGTGGCAATTAAAGTTAATACTCGTATTTACTAAACAATCTGTTTCTCTGACTGTACAGTTATGAGCATAAATACCTTAAGGCTCCCGCAAACAGGCGCGACACAAAGGCACCGCTCGCCGCGCGATGCGCCGCGCCGTGCCTTTGTGTCACGCTATCGCGTTGCGCCAGTGTGCACGACTCTTTACAATTAAGGCCCTCTTGTAGTGCGTCGCGGCAGGCACTGGCCGGTCGGTGCTAGCGCTTAAACTGCTAGGTTTTGTATACATAAAAAAAAATGTTCTCACCATGTCCTAAAAAACAATAAGCCTTATCTTTTAATATAACTTTGTTTTGTGATGGAATCTTTTCAAGGTACATGTTTTAAATAACAATTTAGTGTCATCTTTATTTTTTTTTATTTAGACAATTTTATTATTATAATTAGCGTTTCTGTCTTCACACAGCACTTGACTGGATGTTCAATTATCCTCATTTAAAAAAAAAAAACATAATTTACATTTGGCTATGATTTACAGAGGTTTAAGAAAGTTAAAAAGTACTGCAACCATGCTTTATGCGAATTTCTCCTAAAGTATTGATAGACATTTTATGTTGTTTACGAACAATCTTCTTGAAGCCACACTCTTACGAAATAGGTCTTTTCTCAATCGTTATTTTCACGAGCACATCGCTCTTGAATGTTGCATAGCTGTAAGTTTTTTATGCTCGTGACTGTACATATTTTTTCATGTTTTCTTTTTCATCAGTGCAGACCACCTAACTGATAATTCACAAGTCTGAAATATAATTTATGCCAATTTCGTAGTCTAATCAACTGGGATTAGACAAGCCAGAATCACCGATGGTCTGCAACTGATTGTTGTTGTTCCAAAGCTTGTAGCAGTAGTATTTATTTGTGTACAGTAGAAATGTTTTTTGTGATACTTTTGTGTCTCCCATATTTATCCCTGAAAATCGGTCTCATTTATGTTACTAAAAGCAATCAAAATATTTAGGGTTCTGTAGCTGATATCATTTAACATTTTGTAAAAATGTTCTTAGTTGACTGTGCAAGTAACTGTGTCGCATGTCTTTTATTTTTCGTGAAATACTTATACCGATTATGATGACTACGGAACACTTCTACCTTATGCATGGTATGACACACGCGGCGGTGTATTTTTTTATTTTCAAAGCATGTCCTGTGTCTCGCTGTCAAAGCCTCTGTTCCTTTCAAATATCTGTCATTCTTCTTCTCAATTTGGGAAATTTCTGACCATGTCTGTCCCGAAAACACATCCACACATCCAGATGGTCACGCCACATACGCCGCGTTCGATCACAGCGGAAATACCCTACAGGCGTCCAGTGAGTTACAATCATCATTTTATAATGTGGTTGACTAACCATTAGCCTAGCCTTTTCAAAACTATGTTCGGGTATAAGGCACTTAATAATACCTGAATCGAGCAACCCAGTTACTGAGGGATATTGGCATTATAAGGTTAGACTGATTGTTAGACTTGGGCTTCTTTCTGACTGCCCATATGGTGTTATATGTATGTGTATGGTAATTGGAACTAAAGTAATGAATGGTCTCCCTCCCAACACAAACATAACCTCAAGCTTGCTCTTCTAAAGGACAAATACAACATGGACAAAATATGGCTGTACTAAGCTAGTGTTGATATAAGTGCCAATAGCCTGCCCAAACTATCTACCGAGAACTTTCTTCACTTTTTAATCATTGTAGTAAATTAAGTATAAGCACTAGCTAATTAGAACTTAGCCTCAATAGTTCCAATACAATCATTTAGATCAATCTCTTTTATTAGCTTGTATAATTTGTTCCACAAAAAAAGGAAACAATAAAATTAAGGTCAATGTAGATGGGACTATATAATGCCTGTTATCATTAACATAATAAGCTCATTAAATTAGAAGCTTAGCATTCATTTTTAGACAGTATAATAATATTCACTCGGAAAATTTCTCTTTTTACCTATTCAGTCCAGCAGATTTATTTTATAGTGCAAACTACTGAATTTATTGATCTGGAAGTCATCAATTCTATCTTGAAAAAATTGTGTGTTCATATTGGATGCTCGCCAATATCAACTATCAGATGGGATTTCGTTTCTCTCAATATTTGTGGTTATTTTATATTACAGAATTTTCTAGATTTCATAATAGTATAGTTTTATTTAGATTAACAATTTTTTATTCTTAGAACCATGTCAGGTTTTGTAAATATTTCATATTCTCGTTTTTTATTTCATCTATTCACTCTAAAGCTTTATTTTATATTAAAATACCTCCTATAATAGTCATAGTTTTTCAAATAAACTTGAAGCTGATCTAGGATAATGTTATTGTTACCAGGCCAAGCCATATTAATGTTTGGTCAAAGCAGAAATATGTTTCAACCTTCAAAACACAGTCATGTTGCAAATCAATTATTATTGTCGATTGATATGATGAAGCCATACATCATCAGTCGAGTCTAATTTGTATGTTGTTGTGCCAATGGATAGACAATGGACATATTAAACTTATTAAAGTACCTCTACCTACCTACCGTCTTATTATATGAGAAATTCTCAAGTAAATTATCTCCTTAGTATGTTAGAAATTTTCATCTAAGATTTTGCTACATTACGCCTATTATTCTGCTATAGGCTCGCCCTCAGCAGAATGACTCCCTCTAGGAGTAATAATTATTAATCCCTGCTCTTTTACTTCCTTGTGAAATGAGCATGGGTTTCAAAGAGTACCCAATAGTTTTTCACTCATAGGTACTTTGGTCACCAGCTGTGAGCTGGTAGTCCAATGTCTACAGTTAATATAAGCTTAGGTGATCTCTTTGTAGGTTATTACTCTGAGGGCACTATAGTCTGTTCCAAAGGGATTTGATTAAAGTGTAAACAAATGGATTAGAAGTGTACCTGTGGGATGTCAATTGATAGTGTCGCTTACAAATTGAGTGCTTTGAATTGAATATTTTAAAACTTTAACCCTGAAATTGTAATTTCAAATAACCTAGAAGATATTTTTCTTTTACTATTGATTAAAATTAAAATTTATTAATCTTATTTGAACATTAATAGTTAAAGTGGAAAGAAATATAGTAGAAACCAGATGAATGTGTTACTTGTACTAAATATAGATATATATTCATATTCTTTATTGTGGATCAGATTAATGATCCTAATTCCCTTTAGGCCCACTTGCGCGTTCATGGGTTATTCTAAATAGCTCGGAGTTAACAGCTAACTCAGGGTTTATCAAATAATCCATCTTGCGCCACCAAGAGCATGAGGTAAACCTAGAGTTAGTTATTCTATTCTAAACTTTTAAATATTAAACCCGCCGATGTAGGAGAGTTAAGTCGCTAAACTCGGGTTAGTGTTAGTAATGTCATAATAAATTGACGTCGTGAGGTACCGCTGAAAACTTATTTTGTATTGTATATTGTTCGACCATGTAGTAAGTGAAAATTGGGTACTATGTCAACAGGCAATATATTTATGAAGTCATAAAAATAAATACAAATTATATAAAACTTAAAACATATTTTTCCTTATATGACGTTTCCGTCATTCAATAAACTAAATGTCTATGGAAACCACATAAAATACGATTAAAATGTCCAATTCCCAAAGTGTCCAATCTTTGAGAATGTAGTAAATTTTCAATAATTCAACAAAGCGCTTTGTTAATACTTATGTCAAACAATAAGTACAAAATACTGAAAGAAGCAAAATATGTTTTATTTATAAGGAACAAATTAAGACCAGAAAAAAGATCACACAAACAAAAATAGTGATTTTGATTAAATCACTATTTTTGTCATAAAGAAATAAAAATCATCATCAATAATAATAAAACATGTTTTGATTCTTTTGAGTATTTTGTATTTATTGTTTGTCTTAAGTATTAAAAAAACGCTTTGATGAGTTATTGAACAACTTTACCACATTCTCAAAGATTGGACATTTTGGGAGTTGGTCATTTTGAGAATTAGACATTTTGGGAGTTGGACATTTTGGGAATTGGACATTTTGACACCATTGGACATTTGGAGACTTGGACATTTTGACCCTGAACATTCTATTTTGTGTTTTGTCGATTGAAGTGCAATGTTCCCAACTAAAAAAAAATTGAAATATCTGGTTTACTAACCCGGTGTTACTTTCTAGTGGCGCAACGCGTATTACGAGTTGAAATGATAATTACTTACCTTCAAGTTTACAAACTCTATTTATTAATTTAACCCAACTAAACGTGCAAGTGGGCCTTAGTGAGTGATTGCATAAGAATTTAACCTGAACAAGGTTTATTTACAATTTCATGAGATAGTTGTGGAACATACAGTGCCTCCCTTACCGATCCCACTTTTACACGATCGTTTTGTTTGAAATGTATGTAGTGGTCGCAAGGATCGAATAATGTCTGTTTGAAGTCCACGTCCATGTACCAGGGCGGCGCGCGCGGCGGCGCCAAGGCGGCGTACGGCGGCGTGTACACGGCCAGCTCGGCCGCGCCCGCCTACCCCACGCAGGCCTACAGCGCCGCGCCCGCGCACGCGCCGCTGCCGCACGCGCCGCACGCGCAGCCCGCCAAACGTCAGTATACACACGTCCACATAGGTACCGTGCTCTTTGTGCCGGCGACGCCCGGGGACTGCGGTTCTACTCACTAATTCTACTAGAATCTTACGAAAACATCTAAACATTACTAACAGGAACATGAACAGGAAAAAGGACTAAAACTCCCCTCCTGTCTTTCATTATCTTAACCGCACTCCCTCGCTGTCGCGTACTGTACTTGTTTGTGTATCTTAACCACTGAGCAGTAAACAAATGGAGTGCTAACAAGTATAACACGCAAACACATTGTTCTAATTGACTACTGTCCTGGAAACATACGCAAGTTATTGCAGAAATCGCGCACGTTCACACTTCATTCCATTTGCTTATCACTCTGTGTTCTCGGTGTGGAAAATCCAATTTACCTAACCTATTTTCCTTGTCATCGCCATCGTCATCTTCATACTTCATCCATTTTGTAGTATTCAGTAGTAAATTAGCTGTGTTGTGTGTGTAATGAAGTCTTTAACTTAATTTAGCATAACCTAGAAATATCTAGCCTAAATCTCAATAGCTGGTCTTTATCTGTCTGACACAATGTCAATGATCAAATTAGTCACAAAGTCCGACATTGAAAACATTTTAGTTTGTTAAGCCGGGCCAATCTTCTGATCTATCTTATGACTGTTTTCATTAATCGTAAAACAGTATGTAAAGATTACCAAGAAAGTTGCTAGTAATTTAATTGTTGGTACTTATTCATACTCTTTGGTATAAGCTTGCTGCCTATTTATTTGTAGAAGGCGATAGCGCGTATTTGCGGAATGTAGTATATGAAGATATATCTGTACATACAAAATTAATAAACAGTTTTCTATGCGTGCATTACAGTTTCACTGCGCTCCCACGCTGTCGCCCACTGTACAATATTTTGCAAAACATCTATCGAGTAGGAGAGAGAGCGCATTTTTTTTTTAATATACCTAATATCACATTTTATCATTTTTAAACTTCTAAGAAACCGAACATTAATTGTGTGTATCGCGCGTATCAGAGATTTTGCGAGTATTTAAAATGATAGCGCTCCTTTTCTCCTTACGCCAAGGTACCATAACATTGTAAATTCATACATTACCGTTATTCTAAATTTTTCCAATTTCGGAGCGAATGTCATCTGACCTCTGCTTCCACTACTGGCAGATTACCAGTATAATAGTTTCCAGTTTTGTGTGTTGTATTTTACGTGACTTTTGGGACGGATTTTAAAATCTTATTTTTGTAATCTTGACGATTCCAACAGTTTCGTAAAATGCATCCGCTCTTATGGAGATTCCGTGCTCAGTTCAGATTTAGACTGTCTTTGAGAACTTGCTAGAAGTATCAAATCACATTTGCCATACACACAATAAAACGAAAACGCAAGCAAAAGCCGTGTTTCGATAGCACTAAGGCCCTTATAGACGTTGGTGGCAAGGTTAACAGCTATCTTTGTGCCAAAAGCCTGCTAGACTTCCTTAATATCTTACTTTTTAAATTAATGATTGACTGTAGCTGATATTTGGTTTTCTCTGTTACAATAACATGCCTCTAATGTAGCTCAAGAGGCTAGAATACTGACACAAATGTACATCCTCACAGAGCCGGCTAACAGAGGCAACACTGCATATGACACCGCTCTCTATAACGCAGCTACCATGTACGTGGCTCAGCAGAACAAGACCACTGGCGGGACGTAAGTATACAAAACTACATATTTTTTAAACCTGAAGCTTATACATGTGTCTCCTAAGAAACTACATATTTTACAATGTCATGAAACTTTGTTATGTCTTTCAAGGTCACCATAAACTTATGAGAGGATCGTATATTATATTACGGCTTTCGTGACTTTGGAAGACGAGAGTTGATTGCGCTGGTAACTGTGACCCATTAACCAGTAGAACTGAAAGGCTGCTTAGGACAACCAGATAGTATTGTGTTAACAAATATTTGTGTGTTCGTTGAACAGTAGCAGCTGGAAGAACTACCAGAAGACAGGCATAGGCGCGGGCCAGGCTCGCCGACCTAAGCCTCCGCCCAAAGCGCAGCAACTGCACTACTGCGATGTGTGCCGCATATCCTGCGCGGGCCCGCAGGTAACGAACGCTACACGCCTTCTACAAATCTACACTCCGACTACACGACCATGGCAACAATCTGACATTGATTAAGCCTTTATATATAATCCGTAGTAATTAGACGGTTTTCGTTGTTCAATTGTTACTGCTGATTTGTGGCTGGCAGTATTTTTCTAGATCTTATATAAATCTCGATATCTAAAATGTATGCAACATAAATTAGCACGGTTCTGATTTCCACCACCAAATTTTACGTTTTCATTTGACAATCTCGCAGCAAATTGTGCAATTATTTTCTCAAAGAGCAAATCTGTCGCAGACTTAAATTTTACTCGATAAAGCTTGCTGAAAGCCATTAAAACGAAAGAGTTCTTTGTTCCGTGTCTGCATATGTGAGTGCGGCGATGCAAGCGAAGATCTGTATTCCAACGAAGTTATGTGTTGGCCACAGAAATAGACACATCAGTCAAGGTTGTTGACATTTTATTAATATAAATGTTTGAAGAAACTACATAATAATATGTATTTTTAACTCAAGGACAGCGTTTCGCGAATATTCAGTAATCTTGGTTATTAAATAATATCCAAGCATTTATTTAAATATGTTCATTAAAAACATCATAAAGAAAATAAATCTGTATGTATTTATGTGAGCGAATTATCAAACAAATCAATTTTGAAGGTAAATGTGTTAGCTTTACTAACTAGTTATGTACAGCTAACCTAATCACCATTATACAACCAATCAAATCGATTTCAGGCGTGGTTTTTAGTAGAATTTCTTGGATTTTCTTCAACAAATGAAAAGTACAAAGCAATGAGCAAATGGAAATAATGGACTTAGGTACTAGAAAGATAAGACAAAAATTATGTAATCATCAAACATTCCATATTTTGAAAGGTTTAACTTTTACCAATACATTATTTGAATGTATCAAACTGACGACGGTATTTTTTTTTTCGAGTTTCCCTTTGTTCCCACTGCTGGGCAAGGTCTCCCCCATATTTTTTCCAGTCTTCTTTATGCTGTTTCTTCTCCGTCCAGTTGGTTAGGAACGAGTACAAATCGTCACGCCAGCGTTTCTTAGGCCTAAATACCGAAATAAAATAAAAATACGAAGGAACTGGTTGATATGCGTGTTAATTTCGTTTATAACATCCCGAATTAGACCCTGTCGGCGTGGCCACCAATTAATTATTGTTACTGTTCTATTGGACGCGATAGTCTGAAGCGTGTCGGTTATCTGTCTGATATAACTCGAGTAATTAATGAGATCGTGTCAGTTCGCGTGTCTAAACACTATCAGTAGCAGGAACATGTTCATGATACTGATGATTATTATGTTTCTGCATCTGTACTCATATGTCTATGAATAATTATTTTAGGGTTTTGTCCATGAAAATAATTTAATAAGTTTATGTTAGTTGTTTTGGGGGTTTGTGGCACAATAATAACAGCTGCACAGGTCGATCCTCAAGGTTAAGCAACGCTTGCCTAGGTCGATCCTGGCTGGCATTTGTAGATTTTTGACAGTCGTTAAGGGGTAGTCAGAAGCCTGACTACCAGTCTAAGCGAGGGTATCGTTATACCCAGCAATTGGGTTGTGGAGGTCAGATAGGCAGTCGCTCCATGTAAAATACTGGTATTCAGCTGCATCCGGTGAGACTGGAAGCCGACCTCAACTAAGTTCGGAAACGGCTGGGCAGATGATGATTTTATGAGTAATTGATGGGTTTTTTTTTTAAGTTTCGGTTTTTCTAAAACTTATTTGTGTTAATACTTAGCACGCACTACGTGCGATTCAAATGCAAGGGGATATGAACCTCTGAGGAATTTAATGTAATGTCTTTGAATATAAGCGCACGCATTCGTGATTTTTCTCAGAGATAGTTTTTAAAAACGCAGTGCTACGTACCTACATATTAGTTAGCCCATCGATTATATTTGAGGCGATGCAATATAACTGATCGCGAAAATAAGTATTAGAGTGCGTGATCTTGAGCATTTTAACGTTATTAGCTAGTTGCTTTTAATTATGCCCCCTGTTGTTAACGGAAGTGCCTGTGCTAAGCTTAAGGCATAACGTATTGAGTCGTTTATTTTTATTAGCGGTGGATGTATGATTCAGGCCCATTTTCATCACAAATAGCTAAATATATTTACTGTTTAACATATTTAAATCATCGCTTGGTTTTTGTCAATTGTTTTAAGATGACAGAGATAGAATTACGTTTTAAACATGTTTAGCGTTAAACGTATTTTGTAATTTGTGATGCAAGCGGGCCTCGGGCACCTGTTGCACCGTCAGCGATTAGCCAGAAGCGAGTAGAGTTAATAACTAAAAACGAGTTGTTCGTTTAACAGTGTTCTCGCTGTCTAACATCGTCTCGTTCAGCGATCGACTATTAATATTATGTATGTCTTTTACTGACACGGGACGTAGTTAGAACGTTTTTTGAGCGAGAACCTAGTCGATAGCTAGTCGCTTCCTCGCCGGCGATGGGCCGGTGCGTCAAGCTGCGGTTTGGTCGCAGACGTACAAGGAGCACCTGGAGGGCCAGAAGCACAAGAAGAAGGAGGCGGCCGTGAAGCTGGCGGCGGCGGGCGCGCAGGCGCTGGCGGGGCGCGGCGCGGGCGGCGGCGCGCTGCGCTGCGAGCTGTGCGACGTCACGTGCACCGGCGCCGACGCCTACGCCGCGCACGTGCGCGGCATCAAGCACCAGAAGGTCGTCAAGCTGCACACCATGCTGGGCAAGCCCATCCCCTCCACCGAGCCCACCAAGATCGGACAAGGTACACTTGCACGCCGAAGCCCTCACCGAAACGGTCGCCGCGTTCGTTTGCTCGCCGAATCCGAACGGGCGGTCGCCTCGACAGAGGGCGCTTTCCTGTTGTCCAAACAAAAAGTGACCATGAACGATCGCTTTTCGTTAAGACGCGGGGTAATACTCATTCGTGAACACGTTAGCAAATGTAGAACAAAGTTATACAAGGATTTTTTTAGCGGGTGACCAAATTCAGAACTCACGCCGCCTTCCTGGTATTTCAATGCAATTTCAACAATTTCACAAATGTGTACCAACAATGCCTCCTCAATGTCATTCAGGTGGCCATAAAATCCTTGTAGTACTTTAATAGAACACGTTGTTCAGTAACATGGTGACATCCTCAACCAACTTGCAACACAATCAACTTAAACTTTCTTCTTTTACCAACTAACACTGAATGACAACTTTATTATGAAAATCAACTTATGCAAGAAATAGCCATATAATTGTTGTGTCGCAAAGTAAGTTCTCAATTAAAAAAAAAATATTTTATTAATATTTTAACAAACTATTTCTTAAAAAGAATTTCTACTTTTCCACTCTGCTCCATGTTGAGCATTTCACGGTTGTCCCTTGTTAGATGCTGGCTTTCCATTTTATTTTTTTAAGTAATACCTTCCCTTCCTGCTTTCTCAAATTATTATTTCTATTAAAACCAGTAAAATATTTCCACTCACTAATAATGTTTGAGTTTCCTTATTTTCGCTATAAAGTTAAAAAAGACATTTTAAATAACGAATCTGACTTCTTAACTTGTGTATGTAATTCATTCCAAATTGTATGTATATACCTACTTAGTTATGTTTGAGTGTAAAATACTTATTAAATTAAACAGAATTATTTGCATCATTATTATATACATTTCCCAGTACAAGTATATGAAATCTTTTCTCCCTATTTTATTATAATAATCAACTGTCAGTCAGTTGAAGTTGTCTCAGCTGTTGTAGAAACGTGTTGAATGTTGTATACCAGATATGCTCTCCAAGTACTTCGTCAGTCGTACGGAGAACATATTTGCCGATGCCCCGCATCTGTGCTGACACCCGCATCGCCACAACGCCATATCTGTATAAAAGCGCGCGTCTAGTTGGCAGTTAGTATTGCAAATAGTCAAATTTTCTCAGCGTTAATCATTTCGGCACCCAGTACAGATATGTGGAGTGTGTTATATGGGCCTTTTTTATAACAGTACACAGTATATCGAACAAAACAATAAGACAAAACCAAAAATAGAATGATAAGTAAAAATACATGTAGAAAAGGCCCAAAAAGATCCTTGTCAAAACAAATCAACAATCAAAACTCTTGGCCATCGAGTAACAAGAGAAAATTTGACTTTTCCGATCTATCAGCCAAAAAGACGGTGGCGGGGACGCCGAAGATCGCATTCGTAGCGTCCGGCGGGCTCAGTACCGTCGCGGGTACATCGACCAAAGACCCAAATCCTGCCCAAGGAGAGAAAGACAAGGACGGCGAGGACAAGGACGAGGACGGCGACAATGAGCCTGAGGTGCAGCCCGTGGGACAGGACTACATCGAAGAGATTCGCGGCGACGACGGCAAGGCGCTCAGCTTCAACTGCAAGCTGTGCGACTGCAAGTTCAACGACCCCAATGCCAAGGAAATGCACATGAAGGGCCGCCGCCACCGCCTGCAGTACAAGAAGAAGGTACGTCACTTCTAGCAATCGTGTAGCTTAGCTTTGTCCCGAGATCCGCGTCAAACTTTGCGTAAATATGAAACTGCCTGCGTAAGTAATAACAGCACACACACCATACCAGCATCCACATTTGTTCACAATCCATAGCTTCAAGTTTCGTTTTCAAAATTACGCCGAGTCGCTAGCTAACATAACGGGTCAGCTAATACGATGCGCTCTTCAGTAAGGTCAGATCTTATGTTATATATTTTTGATATCCAATGATTACTTAGTAAAAGGTTTGAGGTGCGCGTGAGCCTGGCGGTCGCTCGCGATCGCCAAGAGATCCGCGCGTCAAATGATTACAACTTTCTAATGAGGATATATTACCTTTACTACCACCATAACAAGCATCAAATATTCAGTGCAGTAACAGCAACCCATCGTTGTCGCGCAGGTACAACCGGACCTAGAGGTGAAGGTGAAGCCGTCGATGCACCAACGCAAGCTGGCTGAAGCCAAGGCGCAGCGTATGATGGTACGTGACGAGATGTGGGCGCGACGACGCATGCATGACGTACGTATATATACGTTGATGTGCTTATACACTGCTACTAGGATCTTTAGGCGCGCGGTCAAAATCAGAACTGACGCCGTAATCTTGTTTTTTTTTCTTTACAATTTCACAAAATAAGACAATGTTAACCAACAGCGCCCCTGTTAATGTTATTCATTCGCCAAACGATCCTTGTAGCACTGTACTTATTATACGTCTATTGGCTTGCGCTTGAAGATCTACAGTTCTTATCGAATACAATACAACTGAACTGTACTTCGTTCGCGAAAACCTACTTAAAGTATCCGACCGTAAAGTGTAGACATCGAGCTTTAGACAGTGAGTGTTATTCGGGTATGAGTGACACGACGTTGTACAAAGCAGAACCTTTTGTAAAGCGCGATGTGTCACATTTAGGGCTGGGTACCATGCTTAGCTTTGTCTTGAAACATGATGTGGTGGGTACACATAATTATGTGATAGGTAACATGTTAAAATAAACATGCCATTTAAATATAAGCAATGCCACATGAAATGTAACACAACAACTAGGCGAATTTGTTTCACGGTTTGTCATGTTGCATTGCATACATGTAGACTGCATGTTCATTTCAATATAATATGTTACACCTCACGTTTTCAAATATGTGTACCAACCATTAGCTTTATGTAGTGACTGCAATGGGTGTGTTGTGATATCGCATGTTCACTGGTTTTTAAATACACTACACGCCTCGGTATCACGTAAGTGTTGCTTGAGATTCTGTAGAGAAGTAGTTGAGTTAGAAGTAACCAGTGTATTATTGTTGGTCCGCAGGGCATGGAAGAGGAGGAGCGCATGTACTGGGAGGGCGGCATGGAGCCGTGGTGGGGCCGCGGGCCCGTGCCGCCGCCCATGCACCACCACCACCACGTCAGTACACTGCGCCCGCCTGCTGCACGCCTAGCATGACCATTATAGAAACGTCATGCTACGCCTGCTGGGCAGGCTGCCTCGCACTTTGTGATTTTATCACAGCATAGTTCCATTATTCTCACATATAGCTGAAGTTCAGCGGAAGTTCATAATAGATAGAAAATCGTACTAGATAATTGATTGTTTTGAAATAAATTTCTATACAGGGTCAAATTAAATTAACTGACGAATCTTCACGCGCTTATTGTTACTCAAACCTATGGATATAATTCTTGAATCCGAAATAATATATTTGATTTGAATTTGATATTGATATATAATAACAATAAAAGAAAAAATAGTTTGTAAACTCGTAATTTATGAGTTAGTAAAATTTTTTTGTTTGTTTTATCATCAATTTAATTGAACCCTGTATAGTAAGTATAGAAGTATGAGCTGTTATTCCTGTGTGCAGGGTATGGGCATGCCGTACGGGCCGGTGGGGCGGCGGCCGGAGACGTCGGACGACCGGCACGTGCTGGCCAAGCACGCGGAGATCTACCCGCCCGACGCGCAGCTGCAGGAGATCCAGCGCGCCGTGTCGCACACCGAGCGCGCGCTCAAGTCGTTGTCCGACGCGCTCGCCGACCAGGCCAAGCCTAAGGTATGCACTAAATAACGTGGCAGTGATAAAAATTACCTACGAAACTACCATAAAAGTACTTATGGAGCTATACGGAACTACCTTATGGAAGGGGCAACTAGAATCCCTTGAATCTTCTTGTAATTATTGACGTTCAAAAGTGTCTTTCAATGGCCTACTTGAAATAAATGTTTTGACTTTATGGTAGGACGGAAGCTACGCTTGACAGTACTGATTCCATTACTTTAGAAAATACTCGTTCGTTAATATGACACATTGAGATTATGAAGCATGAGACTGCCTAATACTTACGGCCTGCGCACGGCCGCGGCGCGCGCCGCGATTTGCCATTTTAACAGCTAGATATTCTGTACGACAGAACTAATGTAGAGAAATACCTACTTATTTGTAATAATTGACGTTTAAGAATGCGGTAATGTTTTTATGCTCAAATTTACAGTTACATTAATTCTAATTCTTAAAATCGTGACGTAACTTGTTTATGCTTTTATGTAATTCACAAATTAATCGAAAGTATTACTCTCGATTAATTTACCTTACAATATACTTTAGCAAACTTTTATAATCTCTTCAACAGGGAGCAGGCAAAGCTGCGAAAGCTGATGACCAGAAAGGCGACAAACCCGAAGGAAAGGAGGATGGTCGTGATAATCAATTGTGAGTAAATGTTGTTCCTTTTACCTTTTGGTCATGTATTTTGCTCTTCTTCTTATTTTAGTTAAATTGCACCAGCTATCAGTTCACAATTGGCACATTTTTTGTTTTCACTCTGGTTATGTTTGCGCACACTTTTGTACAGTTGTAATCGGAGGTTGAATAGAAATCAAATACAGGATGAACCAATGGAGGTTGACCAGGATATTTTGTGAGTTACTAGATGCATCACAACTGACGTAGAGTCGTATACAATCGAAATTAGTTTAATGTAGTTTGTGTAGCTAGACTGCAGTCAAACGTGCAATATAAGGTAAGCTTACAGTAAGTACGTTTGACTTTTAGGTTGGGATATTATTAATTGCACATCAAATAAATAATCACCTATGAATTTATTTCCATCATTTAAATACTGACTGCACAGCAAATCAACCAGACCGTACATACATAATACTCACATTCATAGCGTGTGAGTATTATGTATTTGTCTCCGATCAGCCGTTAATCGTAAAAATGCTCTATTCCCATACAATACCTAAATGTTCCCGAAAATACTAACCCTAGATGTTCGACGTCAGTGGCATCCCGAGGTTCGGTTGGTTAGGTTCCTTTAAACCCTTTAGACAGAAATAGGAGCCCCGCGTCGACCAGCTTATTAACCCTAACCCTATATTTAGATTACCCTAGATTTCGGTAAAACGCAATTTAAATAAAACTTTGTGTAGCTGAGTGTACAAAAAGTCAAGCTTTGGTATTCCTTAGTAATAGTTTTTTTATTTAAAAAAATGTGGTACTCGTTGGGAATAGAAAATAAATGATGAAAAAGCTTGGCTTTAGGAAAAATCGCTGTACGCTGCGAAAATAAATTGTAGTGTGTTTAGTGATATTTTGAGTTGAATATTTTGCTGTGCAATCAGTAATTTTGATGGGAATTCGGAATCTTATTGCATAGAAAAAGGATATTTTTTGATTTGTGTTTAAATACTACCCTTTTAGTTTTAGTTGTTATATGTTGTAGTATGAATAGCAAAGTAGTTTCTGAGTTTTAAAGTTGTATGTTATCATTTTCTGGTTTTATTTTCTACCAATCTTTGTCAAAATGTGTTTATTATACAAGGTGAAATTAAATTTGCTAGAGAAACTCCGCAGACGTGATTTTTCATATAAAAATGACTCATACATCTCTGATCATATTTCTATGATTGTCTAAATAGGCACAAAAGGATTTTTTTTTTAAGTTGAAGTATGGTACAGAGAAGTAATATCTCCCGGTAGAACCTTATTGTATCAGCGTGACGTATCAGATATTACTACAAATAGTTACCAAAGAGTTGAATTTAATAATAATAATAATAAGCCCCCTAAAATCCTACCTTACGTCCAAGCTGAACACCTAGCTACGTGGGGGGCGGACACGCGTACTGTAAACTGTACAAAAAACTTTCGCGGCTAACAAGGAAAGGTAACCCTTTATGGAGATGAGCAATAAGAGAGTATATAATTTACGGCTGCTTCCCGGGGAGCGTCGGGGCGCATCTGGAGCCGATGCCAGGTACCACAGCATCCGAACCATCGGCGGCGAGGAGTTGAGCAAGCGGGCTCCCACCGACAAAATTGCTACAGCTGGTCGTAGTGTGTTGAACAGGCGGGCTCACTACGTAGAAATCACAGCCGATTCCACGGGCGATGATACTATTTCATTATTCTCATCCATCCCTTCAACTCGCCCCTCCTACATGACAAGAAGAACAGCTAGCTTGTCCACCACCAGCACGCTTGATAGTGTTGTGCAGGAAGTCAACCTTGACGCAGAGCTTGCACCCACTACAAGCGCCCCAAGTACGCGCAGACGATGGACACCTGAAATGAATAAGTTCATACTGCGCACTTATCTTCAGTTGACCGCACTAGATACAGACAGAAAAACTTATCTTGAACCACTCCACCTAAAATTTATAGAAAAATACCCGAACATGCAGGTTAGTCGACAGAGAATAGGAGACCAACGTAGAGCCATAATAAACAATAAATTACTACCACAAAAAGCTATAGAGGAGATAAGAAACGACGTAAAAGAAGAGTTAGGTCGTCTACAATTTAATCATTCCACCCAACAGTCACAAAACGCTATTGACCACGTACAACAAATACTTACACCCACGCAATCTACCCAAATGCAACCTAGAACCCCAGAAACACATAGTGCTAAAACTATAACCCAGACTCGAATGAGATGGACCAGTGAACAAAATGAAGCTATAATGCGGTCTTATTATCGAGTTACAGATTTAGGTAGAAACGAAACAATATATAGAAGACGCATGTATGAAGATTTTATCAACAGCTTCCCTGCACTTGCTCATCTTACCGAACAACGAATAGCTGATCAGAGGAGAGCAATTATAAACAATAAGTACGTCACTAGTGACAGATTAAATTCATTACAACTAGAAGTATCTGAAGAATTACGACTAGATAATCTTAGATCTAGATAGACTTTACCAACTTCACGAGCGAAACGACGCTACTAAACCCAAACCACAACAGTAATTCTGAAACTCAATTTATAAACAGCATCGACATTAACTCAACACAAGAATCTTCACTTACTTTATATCATACTGAAATCAACATTGCAGAAGAAATTCTACCTAACCAACAAGTGACCCTAGATAGGGACCCACTAATAGATGAGACGTTCCAACAAGTATTCCACTATCATAAAGAAACTAACCCTACAAATAGAATTTTTATCCCCAAACAAAAACCTTCTAAAAAACTTGCCCGTATAGTTAGCTACCTAAACAAAATAATTCTACCTGCAAACGTTAATAAAGAAACTGACTTCTATACTTTACAGACTACTATATATTGTGCCGCATGGACCGTAGCAAAAGTTAACGGGGAGCAAAGATAACCCTTCAACCAAGAGATGTCACCCAAAGGGTAAAAAAGAATATAAACCTAACTGGGAGACACGACTAGAACCAAAATTAAATGATTTACGATCAAAGATAGCTAAAATGACCCAATTCGTCAATGGCAATAGAAGTAGGAAAATAATTAAACACGTTAACAAGATAATAGAACAATATAGAATCCACACTGTTCATGAAGAACCAAATACACAAGCAACTCACACATTAGACACACTTAAACAAAAACTGTCAGTTGTATAAGGCCGACTACAACGATACAAAGCATGTACCCAAAGAAAACTACAAAACAGTCAATTCACCCACAATTAAAAAAGTTTCTACCGTAATATTAGACAGGCAACATCTAACGTTCAGGATAACAACCCAAATGATGATGATCATAACAACCCTGCCTCAGAGATGTTACAAAACGTCTGGGCAGGAATTTGGGAACAACCAATCTAGCATAACGCCCAAGCAGATTGGATACAAACAGAACTGACAAAGAGCAACACAAATTTTCAAGCAATGACATTTGATCACATATCCCTAGAAATTTTCCATAAAGTACTTTCTCGTTTACATAACTGGAAAGCGCCCGGTTCAGATAACATTCATAGTTATTGGTACAAAAAATTTACATCTATCCATAGTTTTCTGTATAATCACATAAATACATTCATCCAGGACCCTAAAACAATACCATCCTACGGAACTTCAGGTACAACTTTTATGATACCTAAAGATAGTAATGATCTCTCAAATCCAGCAAAATATCGACCTATAACATGCTTGCAGACCTTGTACAAAATTATCACATCTTGTTTATCTGAACTAATATATCAACACATTGACACTAATAATATCTTAGCTGAACAGCAAAAAGGATGTCGGAAATTCAGCCAAGGCTGTAAGGAACAATTAATCATAGACTCAGTAATTCTTAAAAAAGTTAAAAAAACTAAAACCGATCTATTTAGCATGTACATTGACTACAAAAAGCTTACGACTCTGTTCCCCATTCGTGCCTTGTAAAATTTTTAGAGATATACAAAATACATCCAACTATAGTAACATTCTTAAAGGTCATGATGACAACCTGGACCACTGTACTAAGACTAACTTCCCCTACTAAAACAGTAGATACCAGCCCAATAAAAATTCAGAGAGGGATCTTTCAGGGTGATGCTTTAAGCCCACTATGGTTTTGTCTTGCTCTAAATCCCCTATCGAATATATTAAACGCAACTACTTTAGGAATCCCATTAAAAAATACAACTACCGAAGGGCGTACTGAGGTTCAAAAAATAAAATTAAATCATCTGTTGTACATGGATGATATTAAACTATACTCCAAAAGTGAGACTCAACTATATGAATTAGCAAACTTGACAAAACAATTCTCAAACGATATTAAAATTAAATTCGGCATAGATAAATGCAAAATAAATTCAATTAGAGCAGGACAGAATTACCAACACCAAAACACTTTAGGTACAGGAGAACAGATAGAACCATTAGTGGAACAAGATAGTTATAAATATTTTTAGGCTACACACAATCACGACAGATACACTATAAAGAAACTAAATAAAAATTAACAGTACAATTTCATCACAGATTAAACACAATTCTGAAAACGCAACTATATTCTCGAAATACTATCAAAGCGATTAACACCTTTGCTATACCGGTTCTCACATATTCTTTTGGGATAATCAATTGGACTAAAACCGACCTAAAAAACCTTCAAAGAAAAATTAATACCACAATGACCAAATTCCGCAAACACCACCCACGATCCTGTCTGCAGAGATTAACACTGCCGCGAAAAGAAGGAGGTAGAGGACTAATTGACATCCTAAACCTACATAATAGACAGATAAAAGCACTTAGACAATTCTTTTTTTCAAAAACGGAAACTTCTATTCTTCACAAAATTATAACACACAACGACCAAAACTTAACACCTCTAAATTTAAAAGATACATCTGAACAGAGAAACGAGAAAGTAATCGACGACAAAATTAAGCTTATGGAATGGACCCAGAAATCTACACGGAAGACATCGCCATGACTTATGCCACATAAATGTCGACAAAGAGACGTCGAACGCGTGGTTAAATCGAGGTGAACTCTTCCCGGAGACTGAAGGGGTCATGCTTGCTATACAAGATCAGGTAATTGAAACCAAAAATTACAGAAAGTTTATCATAAAGGATTCAAATAACGACACATGTAGGAAAAGCAATAGTTCTCCAGAAACGATTCAGCATATCAGGCGCGTGCAAGTCAATTGCCCAAACAGACTACAAACACAGACACGATCAAGTACCATCATACACCAAAAATTAGCACACCAGCACAAACTTACAGATTCCATTATACCATACTACAAATACAATCCAGAAACTATTAGAAAACCCCTCAACAAAACTATATTTTGACCGCGCCATTCTCACTGATCGAACAATCCATTTCAATAGACCAGATATTACACTTATAAATAAGATAAACAAAACCGGATATTTAATAGATATTGCTATACCAAATACACATAACATGCAGACAACAATAGCAGAAAAACTGAGCAAATACTCTGAATTAAAAGACGAAGTAGCCCGTACCAATCTGGGGGCACGGAAGTGCCCCCGCCAAGACGAGCCAAGCGAAGCGCAAGGGCACTACCTACTTTTTCTCGAAGTGTTTCGTCGTTTTTTTTGAACCCTCATAGAGTTGGTTTTCGATGTACCAGATAGTTCTTATTCTCAGGATATGATGTCAATAATAGACTAATTAAACATACAAAGTCTCAATTGAATAGCTCTAATACTTTAGATTTTATTGATATCTAAAATACACCGATTTCGTCACTGACACACTCACTGATACACTGATGATCATCAAAATGTTTGGCTACTTCCTGAAGTGCTAGTAATCTAAGTTTAGTATACAACCAACAAAAAAATTCATTAACTTATAACTTTCGCCCCCCATCCCCTAAAATGGGGGGTGGAAGTTTGTATGAGACTTCAAAATGTTAGGGTACTTCGTGAAGTGCTAGAAAGCCGAAATTTGGTATGTAAACAAAGTTCAGTATACAAAAAAACACTACCGTTATAACTTTCGGCCCCCATCCCCTAAAATTGGGGGGGGGGGGGTGGAAATTTGAATGAGACATTCACCAATTTTATGAATTAGGACATGAAAGACCTATTAATAAGTACTTACAAGAACCTCCGCCTTAATCAAGAGTCTCATGGTAGGCCTCAGTTATTTACGCCCTTTGACGACAAGGTGAGCAAATCGACTGTAAGTACTTAATTAATACCATAAGATATAATACTAAAGTTAGGTATATCATTAAAATAATTTTATTAACCGGCACTGCTGATGTGCAAGAAATACACCCCAAAAAAAGAAGAAAAAAATAAATACTAAAAAGACTGCCTAGCAACTTACAAAAAGAATTGAATATCAGTAAAAATGTATGACTTCGCCGTTTCGCTACCGTCGTGGACGTGATGCGAATATTTAGTTTCTGAAGTAAGTAACGAAACAGCCAAGCCATAAATTTTTACTGATATATAGAATTTGTGAAGTTAGGGTCGGTAGAGTTAGGCCGTGTAGATTCAGAAGCTTGGCTCTACATGAGGTCTGATATCTTTTTCATAGGGCAAACCTTATGTGGTCGTCTTGGCAACATTTTACATGAAATGTTTTTGGTGGGTAGTATTGTCTACGACAGAAGTAATACCGAACCAACTTCACCAGTCCCTTAATTCCCTTAACTAACCTCCAAATACATACCATCTGCTGCAGAAGGCAGCCATACTAAACACATGTAGACTCGTGAGAAAGTTTCTGCAATGTGAATCAGAAAACCCACATCAAAACACAAATACGCAACCTTCTTCTGTGCAATCTTCTGCACGTGACCGCACTTAAACCAATTGATAATCACTTGGCTTAGGCCCGTGTTATCAGCTCTTTCCGGCTAGCCGAGAAAATAAAATAAATTTCAAAATAATAACAATAAAACTTGAACTGAAACTTGACTTGAACTTGACTGGAATTTGTCTAGATGATACGTTATTTTGTATCCTGTTTGTTATAACATGACTATGGTTACGATAACGAAGAAAGAATTCAAGAACACTACGACTTGGTTATAATTAAAGTTATCTGATATGTCTTGAAATTCTAAAATTTTGTTTAGGTAAAGCAAAAATCTTGAGATGTATGGGACATTATTTGAATGAAAAAAATA
This sequence comes from Dryobotodes eremita, assembly GCA_917490735.1. Classification (NCBI taxonomy): domain Eukaryota; kingdom Metazoa; phylum Arthropoda; class Insecta; order Lepidoptera; family Noctuidae; genus Dryobotodes; species Dryobotodes eremita. The sequence goes on from OU823245.1 coordinate 3,777,978, forward strand.
TTTCAATTATACCACTAGAAAGAGCAGAACATTCTGAAAAGAACTGTATTTTTAAGTTATTTTGAGCAAAATGTCCCTTACGTCAATTCTTATTATTTACAGATATCGATTTGATGTTTATTTTTGGGTCGACGCCCGGTATTATAGCCAGTCAGTTATTTGAAGTATGAGTTGAGAAAATCTGTTTTTTTTTTGTGTTATCGTATTTAAATAACGATACCCATCACGTCTGCGGAGTTTCGCTAGGTAATTAATTTGATCCTGTATTGAAAATGAGCTCGATGCAATAGCGAGCTAGCGTTGCGCAGTTAATAATGACTGTCAGCAATGGTCGCTCGAGCTAGCCAGCGCTCCGTCACTGACACGCTTCCCGGCGGGCGCAGGTTCTCGTTCGCGGCGGAGGGCGAGGGCGCGGAGGGCGGTGCGCGCGCGCTGAAGGGCGTGATGCGCGTGGGGCTGCTGGCCAAGGGCCTGCTGCTGCGCGGCGACCGCGCCGTGCGCCTCGTGGTGCTGTGCCACGACCGCCCCACCGTCACGCTGCTCAAGCGCGTGGCCAGCGACCTGCCCGCGCACCTGCAGCGCCTCAAGGTGAGCCCGTCTAACATCTGATGCGCGTGGGGCTGCTGGCCAAGGGCCTGCTGCTGCGCGGCGACCGCGCCGTGCGCCTCGTGGTGCTGTGCCACGACCGCCCCACCGTCACGCTGCTCAAGCGCGTGGCCAGCGACCTGCCCGCGCACCTGCAGCGCCTCAAGGTGAGCCCGTCTAACATCTGATGCGCGTGGGGCTGCTGGCCAAGGGCCTGCTGCTGCGCGGCGACCGCGCCGTGCGCCTCGTGGTGCTGTGCCACGACCGCCCCACCGTCACGCTGCTCAAGCGCGTGGCCAGCGACCTGCCCGCGCACCTGCAGCGCCTCAAGGTGAGCCCGTCTAACATCTGATGCGCGTGGGGCTGCTGGCCAAGGGCCTGCTGCTGCGCGGCGACCGCGCCGTGCGCCTCGTGGTGCTGTGCCACGACCGCCCCACCGTCACGCTGCTCAAGCGCGTGGCCAGCGACCTGCCCGCGCACCTGCAGCGCCTCAAGGTGAGCCCGTCTAACATCTGATGCGCGTGGGGCTGCTGGCCAAGGGCCTGCTGCTGCGCGGCGACCGCGCCGTGCGCCTCGTGGTGCTGTGCCACGACCGCCCCACCGTCACGCTGCTCAAGCGCGTGGCCAGCGACCTGCCCGCGCACCTGCAGCGCCTCAAGGTGAGCCCGTCTAACATCTGATGCGTCCCTTTTATTAGCACCTCACAATATTGACAATGACAGCCCTTGAACGCGATTTGAATGTGTTAATCGCATTCAATTTCATTCATGGAATTCACAGTACAGTAACGCTAGCTTTATACAGAGTTTCCCGGGAAACCTGTACCAGCCATGGTCTGTGGCCAGAGGACACTAATACCCATCGATTGAACCCCCATGTATGTTCCGCGATATTTTGTAGTTTTCGAAAAATGATTACCTTAGTTAAATTTTCAGATTTTTTAAATTGTAAACTTTTTTAGTTCTAACTTTTTCTGAGTGGTGTTTCTTTGAGATTTATTTTATGTCTTTATTATGGCTAAAATATGTGTTAATCTGTATTAAAACACAAAACACCCAAATTCTAACTACTACAATCTGTTATTTTTAACAAACGATTACCGAAAATGTTGACTGCGTTTCTTTTGATCCACGTAATCAACGTAAAGTCCGTTCCACACAAACGCTGTAGTTACATGTACATTCAGTTGAGTCATCGACTACCTGCGCCTCTCACGTGTTTTAGTGAGCGAACCAGACGATATTGTTTGTGCATGAGTCTTGGCGGACATGTCTCCTGTAGTTAAGCGTACTAAGCGCCCTTTGCAATCTACAGAAAAACAAATGATATGCAATTTGTTTAAATCATTTGAAGAGTCTGATTATATTGTTATTTATTTATGAAAATATATTACGGGAACAGAAAATTTTGTTACAAATATACTAAGTATGCAAATTTAAATCATAAGATAATAATTTAATTTTCTCTACAGTAAATTTTAGAAGTATTCAATATGAACGGACCTTAACACGTTAACTGCCATAGTAAAATTATGATGACGTCTTTTTTTTATTTTTATTTTTTGGTTGTATATTCAAGTAAATCACATTATATGACTATTTTAATTTGTTTCCGGTGACTATAATGTAAAATAAAGCAAAAAAATAAAATGTCTGGCATATGTGCCTGACGAGGCCCAAACGAAACAAAACATAGCTATGGGGCCATGTCAAGCACTTTGTCAGGCACCGTCCGCAGGTCGCCAATTTATTTGCGCGGGAAATCACTCGGTACGGCGCTCGGCTGTTTGAACAAAAGTACCTACGCGTGTCATAGTTCATTCCTTGCAGGTTGCAACCTGTCCGGCGCGTGCCATGCGATGTACCTACAGTATTTATTTAGTCGCTTTGAATTAGCTGCGGAAGTAAGTGCGCGCACCCATTGCTCTAGTTTTTTTGTGTTTTTGGAGATTTTATGTGACGATAGCTATTGTAATCATGTCCATTACTGATAATACGTGTGATTTTGAATTATCGTTGGTAGATCTAAAGATGTTATAAACGGAAAGATAAAAAAAGGAGAGTTTAGAGCTAAAGAAAATGAAGATGGTATGATATGTATGAAATGGAAGGATAAAAGGGATGTTTATTTACTGTCTACGAAACATTCTATTGGATTTACAAGGACTTACAAAAGAGACAAAGAAATAATAAAACCAAAAATTGTAGTCGATTATAACAACGCAAAATCTTCTGTAGACCTATCTGATCAGATGATCGCATACTCAACACCTCTTAGAAAAACTGTAAAATGGTACAGAAAACTTGCTGTTGAACTGTTGTTGAACACTGCATTACTCAATTCTTACATAATTTATAAAGATACCACGAAGTCTAAAATAGGGATAGTAGAATATAGGAAAAAGTTGTGCAAATATCTAACAGAATCGGGCAAAGAAATCAGTAATCCTGGCATGCCATTGACAAGAAATGGGAGGCAAAAGCATGAGCTAAAAAAGAAAGAAGGACCTGTAAAAAAATCTAGAAAGTACTGTTCACGGTATTATAAAGTAAATGTTCAAACAATAGACAGAAATTATGCTAGAAAGAAGACTAAGCAAGTGAATACTTACTGCCCACAATGCCCTAATGAACCACATTTTTGCCTATCTTGTTTCAACGAGGAACATAAAAAAATTTAACTTTTCCTTGGCCTCTCTGACTGATTATTGCATTTCATTACTCTAAATTGCATTTTTTTATAATTTTCTAAGCTGTATAAGCCCAAAATATGATAATTTCGAACAATAAAAAGTTTTTATAGTTTCATTGTGTCGCATTTAATTTTTCCCAATAAAACCTAAATAAATCCAGTTCTAAATATAAGAACGTTAGGCCAAGTTGAACATAGTTTTTGCAGGGCCTTGTCAGTCAATTTTAATAGATAATAACGAGCTAAACGTGCCGGACAGCTCCCTAGGATCATCTAAATTATATACTGTGGCGTCAGTCACCCGGGACTGACATGGCCTTAACAGGTGCCATGTCTGTCAGGCACCGGTGCCTGACATGGCAGTTAACGTGTTAACAATATCAAAACAAGAACAAAGGATAGAACTAACACCTGACTGGAATGATTTGTAAATAATTTTCAAAACTATGGGTTCCTTAGCTCGCAAAATAACATAAAAAAATTGATTATTTTATACGATATTTTTACGCGAAAACGGAGTTCAAAGTTGGATACAGTCAAAAATAGTGAAATTTATTTAATGCATTTGAAATAACTTTTCTCACATTTTTGAAATTGATATGTAGAATAATATGTATGTTTGGTGAAATCATGTGTAATTTTTTCTCAAACATATTGTAATCTTTTGATCTAATTCTGAGCTACTAGTAGTTAAAATTTGGGTGGTTTGTGTTTAAAAAAAAGTTAACACACATTCTAGCCACAATACTGACAAAAAAAGAATCTCAGAGAAACACTCAGAAAAAATTACAACTGTCACCGCCTTCAATAAAAAAATAAAAAATAAAAAACTGAAAATAATCCTTTCTCGATAACTACAAACTATCGCGGAACATACGTGGGGGTTCAATCGATGGGTATTAGTGTCTCCTAACCACAGACCTTCGCTGGTATAGGTTTTCGAGGACACCTGTATAAATAGCAAAAACGGGTGCATGCTCAAAGACCCAGCGATCTCAAAACTACGTTAATTGAATGTCAGTCGTGAGTGTGATTCCCGCACGGAACAAATATTTGTATGACTTACAAGTAGTTGTTCCGGGTCTGGCTGTTTGTGTGTGAGTTTAAATGTTTGTAAACGCACCCACAATGAAGGAAAAATTCCTAGTGTGGAGGAAAGTTAAAAAAAAAGAAAATGGAAACTGCGCCATAGAAAAAACTTGTCCGTCAACGAGTTTCCATAGTGATCTATAATACAACACTGACGACCGTGCCTACACACGGCGAATAAATCATATTTTTTTACGGCAATTGCAACGTGTGTATTAAGGACCTTATTGTCCAGATATTGCGCGGTTTGTTGTTGCGCCGACCCCAAGTAAATTGGGATAAGGTCAGGAGAACGGCGATGATGCTCCCAAGTTAGAATGCAGACGTGTAACCGTTGTCCGCTCCGCAGGGCGGCGAGGAGGCCAAGTACAAGGTGGAGCTGCTGGCGGCCGAGGGCGGCGTGAGCGTGTCTGACGGCGGCGTGAGCGTGCTGGTGAGCCTGACGTCGGCCGTCATGCGCGAGCCCGCAGGTCAGTGTCGCGCGCGTGCCCACGGCGATGTTCGACGCCGCCAATTTCACACACACACCTCTGTACTATCACTTCTGATCGCTCCTGGCTCTTTACATGTTCTAGACAAAACTTAGCGCGCTGACGATACTAAGACGGACGAGTGGAAATTGGTAGTCGAAATCGTCACTTTATACTCCACCGAACGGAGGACCGATCAGCTCAGAACAAACTATCTAGAAATCTAGATTATGGTATCATATATTTTATATTCTTTGTATATGTATTTTACTAAGTATTTTTGTTTTACATCTCTGTGTGATGAAAAAAGATAATTTGTTCAAAGTTTACCGCCCGGCGCCTGTCGCGTCGGGCACTGTGTTGAATGCTTATTTTTAGGTGTGAGTAGGTAAGATGCGGCGAGAAGAAAGGATTTTTGATCATCTTTTTCGATATATCCCGTGCGTTGACTCCGCACTGGTATATCACTCTACTGAAACGGAGCAAACATTTCCTTGTATTATCTATTCTTATATATTTATTATTTTCTTTATTTACGATTCTATATCACACTCTATTAATTTATTAGGCCTTAATAATCTTGTGAAGCTCGTCCTTTGCGAATTAAAATACCTTGACACGTTTTGTACGATCCGTAGATTCTCCGTACTGTCTGTTACGATTATTTACCGATCTGCGCACGACGCATGTCTGTATGTTCGCCGCTACGTCGGGATGCGACTCGCTGTCGCGTAAGTTCTCACCCCGTGCGTAGCGCGCGTGGTCCCGATACTGTACTGTTAGGGCTACTCATGTTTGCCCCGTTTTTGTCGATGTTTTGATGGTCAAACACCCTTTGTGTTGTTGTCGCTAGACGGTGGCGACATAAAGCGAGACGACAAGGATGTGCTACCGCGGCAGAAGTGTTTGGACGCGTTGGCCGCCCTTCGGCACGCCAAGTGGTTCCAGGTACATCGCCAGACATTATAAACGTGTGCGCACTCCACCCTACACATACTGTAGTCTAGACCCGATCTACTGACTCGGAACTATCTTTGCTCCTCACTCCCGAGTCACTATTTAATCGAGCTTTATATTTTTATAGTTTTCAATGCGGGAGTGCGCACGTATTTTTTAGTCACATGTTTATTTATTTTTACCATCTCAAGTAGTAGTCTTTTATGTTAAATTCGAGTCAATGTGAACTCCCATGAACATGTGGCTACAAGTGCTCGTTATGTGTGCCCAAGCTGCGTTTCCCCGCACTCTGTAGCCAACATCGGGAGGGTACACGTGATCAGGAAACGCAGTTTCTGCGAAGTGTGTCAGTCGCGCTCACTCGTCCCCCCCGCAGGCTAGGGCGGCCACGCTCACGTCGTGCGTCATCATCATCCGCGTCATGCGCGACCTGTGCCGCCGCATCCCCAACTGGACGCCGCTCAACCCTTACGTGAGTACCCTTACCTCATTCTCTTGTTGTACACACGCCACTGCGAGTAGCCCAATGGTACCGGTTTCCAGCTTCCTAAAGTTATTAAATTACAATATTTTACAATTATGTATGTAGTTTAGAATTTGGTAATAATTGCACTTTTGAAAGTCTTTGAAATTGAAAAGAAAACTTACTTGCACACATTCGTACCATAACAATTATGGTAATACTGTAACAGCAATATAACAGAGTAAAACCCGTACATTGCCTCAGAAAAAAATACTTTTTGGATATGATGAGACTTGATGACGAGTCGTAAAGAGCTCAAAATGTGCGGTGAGCTAGCGCCAGTGTTGAGTTATTCGACGCTCCGCCAAATTCACCGCCGGTTGAGCACTTCATGACGATACGGCACTCTGATCCTAATACGAATCATCAAAAATGTCAAGTAGGTGATAAACGCCCCAGCGTAGTCGCGTACTTTTGGCTCGATGAAATTTATTGCCTTAGCAAGAGTCCACGTTCAAACTAACAAACCATGCGTGCGACATTCGTGTGTTGTACTTGTACGTGAACTATCACTTGAGGCGCGATGCGGCTCGGCGATCTTTATCTATATTACAACGGATGTAAAAAGTGCATTTATACTCCTCGTCATTGTGATCTTTTGTTGGCTCTGGACCATACCTGGGAACCATGTGGCGGAGATCATAAAAGTCAAGTTCAAACTTTTTACTTTACTCTACAAATAAATAATAAGTCAGGAAATGTAACTGCGTTAAAAAATGACCCAACAAAAGTCGTGTCCAAATAGGCGGGGCTTATAAAGTCGTGTCCAGCGCGTCATCAGTCGGACATTGTCTTGCAAGCGAGCACCGTACGTCAAATCTTTGCGTACGTTTTATTTTTTATCATTGTGAACTACAGCTGTGAATCATTATGCCAGCATGAGTTGTGAAGTGGTGCAAGAACCACACAAGATTAAAATGTCCAGAGATCATTTTTCACTTGTAAGTAGTAGCAAAATTGTAATTATATTCAAAGATAATCAAATACGTTATCAAACCGAGATGGTCAATACTATGCAAAATGAATTTAGTAATTTTTTAATCCAATTTAGAAGGTATTTATTTTTCTTCGTGTTGAAATATTGATATGTAAATCGATAAAATTTAGATATTTTTATAACAGTAATGTAATTTGCTTATTTTGTTTTCTTTTAGTTTCCCTGTCAATATACAATTCGGCAAAATAATTGGATAGCTGCGGTTAAAATCGGGCAGGAACCAAAATTTGCTTATCTTCAATTAGATTTTTCATGAAATTGATAAGATTAATTTTTGGTTTTATTACAAGAACAAGCTTTAAGCACTTACGACGTCTTTAGTTCTTGGAAGAAGTCATCTTCCGTCCCACATTGCGGGAACATCAAGCATTTTTTTTTTTTCACAAATCAGTCGCTGTCGCTCTGTTGAGACGAGAGGACTGCACTTGGAATTTTCGGCTGCTCTGGGATGTAATTTATTTGCGTAAATAATATTTTCATAATTTATCATATTGCAGGAAAGAGACTGAAATAAAAAACCACTAAAACCACTTCCGTAACGATTATTAAAACCGTTAAGAATTGATAAACTAAATAAATACCGAGACTAAACTATAAAATAAAAATATTATAATAATAATTCAATATTGATATTCGAAAACTCAAGATGACACACATTTATTTGACAGATTTTCACTGGTATTGTACAACTAGCGCCATTGCATTTCGGTCAATTTTCTTGCGGAAAAAAAAAATTACAACAAGAGTTCGTGCTGGAGAGGGATTGTCGGCTTGCTGTTCAAAGCTAAAGTTTCAACAGTTATAAAAGAGGAACCTAATATACTTCCGACTTTCTTTGGCACGCATTTATATAGATGCCAGTTTAAAGCCGACTAATCTACTGTTTGTTCCAAAATTGGCCTGTTTTTTCACAAATGTTTTCGGCAAGGACTTTTTCTACTAGTGCTCTGGTCAGTATAGGTTTTCATGACACATGCCGTTTGACTTTGCACAATACAGTGCAAAATCCACCATACCAATATTATTTTTTACTTGGTAACACTGTTGCTAATTGATTCTGCACGATCGATCCTGCAAAGCAATATCCACGATATAGCATTATATTTTTACTTGGTTAAGCCTGTTTTCCACGAAGACGCCGTGAGGTCCAACTTATACAAGGCCCTAAATAAAATTTGGTTACATTGGAATTTGAACTTTGTCACGTCAGCATTGAGTTTCCAAAACATGAATGATCTAAGATTCTGAATTCAAGCTTAGCGTATAGTATAGGCAAAATAAACAGATGTTTTTCTTACTGAAGGATTTCACTGAAAATAAAGGGACTAGACAATGATTATAATATCGTATAAATATTGTAATTGAAAAACCATTCGAGGAAGAGGGTTGCTGATCACAGCGGTCCAACAAATTTTCTTAGATTATTGCTATTTTTAACCGACTTCAAAAAAAGGAGGAGGTTCTCAGTTTGACTGTATTTTTTTTTATGTGTAAGCTCAGAAGTTTCCTGGGTGAACCGATTTGGATGATTCTTTTTTTATTTGAAAGCTGGTGCTTCACATGTAGTCCCATTTATTTTTGATCCAGTTCTGACCAGTAAGCAGTTTTTGAGTTATCCTTAATACTACGTATTTTTTCCGCTCGTTTATATTGATGATGTTTTAATAATTTCCTGTCACGGTTATTTACATAACAAGTAGTGGTATAGGAATGTGTGTGGGGTAGGTACCACAACTAAAAAGTGAAAAATAGAAACTTTTTACAAAATATCAACCGACTTCCAAAAAAGCACTAAAAACGTGAAAAATAACTATAATTTCGGAAGTCGGTGACAAAAAACGGAAATACATAACCAAAGACACCGACTTCCGAAATTTGTTATTTTTCACGTTGTTCAGTATTTTTTTTTTATGTGTGTTGTTTTTTTGTAAAATTGATTTCATTTTCTCAAAGTAAAAAAACGAAAGGTAAGTGATGCGATTACAATTATTCGCTTTCATATTGTTAATTAAAAAAGCAAGTTTATCGAGTTTGTTTTCATCATCATGTAGGTAGTATCATGAGCACGTAGTATAGGACTGATGGAAGTGCTTTGCTTTTAAGGGTTCCGTATCACAAAAAGAAAAATCGAAAACTTACATATAGGATCACTTTGTTATCCATCTGTCTGATCCCTTTTCTCAGGAATGCGTGAGGGGTATCAAGTTGAAATTGGTATCAAATTCTTAGAACTGCCTTACTTTAGAGCTGCAAAAAACTCGAGCCTCTAAGGGGTTGTCTTAGAATCTTGGCATAAATTGCCATTCATTTCGCATATTTTGACACTCGTAATTAAATTAAAACCCATAGGATACATCCAGTTGACCTAGAATTATGAAATTTGACAAGAAGCAAGGTCTCGCAGTACAAAAAGGTACAGGAAAATAATCTGAAAATCGTTCATTTCATAATGTAGGGTATAATATTTTCGAATATTTTTAGGCCATATCTTGAAGTAACATTTAGTCTTTATTTAATTCAAGTTAGTCAAGTCTTTTCACGGACATACAATAATATTGAATAATATACCTACTTGTACACAGCAATCATATACATTGAATAGAGCGGTTTCATCTGATTATTTTGCGTATACAAATTACACACAAGATTCAAAATCAAATGCCTAGATATATACGCCGGGTGAAAAGTTTCTGCTGGCGGGAAGGGATCGTGTTTTGTTTTCGTCGTGTTTGGTGAGAGGGGTAGGCAAAGAGGCGCGGGTGAAACTTGTTTTTTTTTTGTGTCTCGCTGCGCCCTCTTAAGCTAGAAAGAGAAGAGTATGACTGGATGCCAGTGAAAACCAGTAGAGTATGCTCCGTTCATTTCGACATTTTCATTTCATTTCATCAGCCACTATTAAGACATAATAAAAACAAAATTATAACGGAAAATCAGTTACTTACTCGAGGGAGTAATCTGTCAGTAATACCAACACAGTGTTTTTCTAAAATAATTGATAATGAAGATATTCTGCGCCCACTAAAAAAGAGTCACCAGACAAATAACGACCATTACATATTTTTGATAAAATATAAATCGTTGAATTTCTCAGAATCCGTCTTCACTACATTGCGAAGAAAGATTCTCTTTTAATGTCTTCTAGACAAAAACTTAATAATTGAATCCTATTTCGCGGCACATGAGTTCATTCCATTGAAAACTTAATAAAAAAAAAAAAACCTACAAAAATATTGTTTTATTATTGACTTGGCCCGTCCACATATTTCAAAACATCGTCCACGCCGCTAGGACTCAGCTGTCATAGCAGACATTGCAGAACGCGTGCGAACCAATCGCTGCGTTCGTTCTGAATTTAAACTAATCACTAAGCATGTCTATTTGTAACCTCTTGAAGTCGTTTTGGTTTTAACTTTTAAGTAGGGCTACACTGTGTGTGGTGGAATTTGTTCATGACTTCCTGACTTATTATTTATTCGTAGTTTTTACCCCTTTTTTTTTTTCATATAAATAAGTTTTAAATGTTATAAATTAATTTAATACTTATCACATCTCCTGTACCTTTGTATGCGCCTATAAGTACAGTGTTTTGTACGCGTTATATTGCGCGCTGCCATAAACAGCAATTATTCACATTAAAAATAGAAGCTGTTACCAAAACCAATAATTTTTGCTTAATGTTACTTAGTTTGACGTACAGAATGTGTGGCTATGTGATCGGTATTTTACATTCTGTATGAATGTTATGTGTTTCACTCGTGCGCTATGTAGAGTTTGTATGCGCCCAGGCCATGGAGCTGCTGGTGTCGGGCGTCATGCAGTCGGCGGGCGCGGCGCTGTCGCCGGGCGAGGCGCTGCGCCGCGTCATGGAGGCGGCGGCGGGCGGCCTGCTGCTGGAGCACGGGCCCGGCCTGCGCGACCCCTGCGAGAAGGAGCTCGGCGTACGTACTCACTGTAGCACTAGGGAGACGCTGCGCCGCGTCATGGAGGCGGCGGCGGGCGGCCTGCTGCTGGAGCACGGGCCCGGCCTGCGCGACCCCTGCGAGAAGGAGCTCGGCGTACGTACTCACTGTAGCACTAGGGAGGCGCTGCGCCGCGTCATGGAGGCGGCGGCGGGCGGCCTGCTGCTGGAGCACGGGCCCGGCCTGCGCGACCCCTGCGAGAAGGAGCTCGGCGTACGTACTCACTGTAGCACTAGGGAGGCGCTGCGCCGCGTCATGGAGGCGGCGGCGGGCGGCCTGCTGCTGGAGCACGGGCCCGGCCTGCGCGACCCCTGCGAGAAGGAGCTCGGCGTACGTACTCACTGTAGCACTAGGGAGGCGCTGCGCCGCGTCATGGAGGCGGCGGCGGGCGGCCTGCTGCTGGAGCACGGGCCCGGCCTGCGCGACCCCTGCGAGAAGGAGCTCGGCGTACGTACTCACTGTAGCACTAGGGAGGCGCTGCGCCGCGTCATGGAGGCGGCGGCGGGCGGCCTGCTGCTGGAGCACGGGCCCGGCCTGCGCGACCCCTGCGAGAAGGAGCTCGGCGTACGTACTCACTGTAGCACTAGGGAGGCGCTGCGCCGCGTCATGGAGGCGGCGGCGGGCGGCCTGCTGCTGGAGCACGGGCCCGGCCTGCGCGACCCCTGCGAGAAGGAGCTCGGCGTACGTACTCACTGTAGCACTAGGGAGGCGCTGCGCCGCGTCATGGAGGCGGCGGCGGGCGGCCTGCTGCTGGAGCACGGGCCCGGCCTGCGCGACCCCTGCGAGAAGGAGCTCGGCGTACGTACTCACTGTAGCACTAGGGAGGCGCTGCGCCGCGTCATGGAGGCGGCGGCGGGCGGCCTGCTGCTGGAGCACGGGCCCGGCCTGCGCGACCCCTGCGAGAAGGAGCTCGGCGTACGTACTCACTGTAGCACTAGGGAGGCGCTGCGCCGCGTCATGGAGGCGGCGGCGGGCGGCCTGCTGCTGGAGCACGGGCCCGGCCTGCGCGACCCCTGCGAGAAGGAGCTCGGCGTACGTACTCACTGTAGCACTAGGGAGGCGCTGCGCCGCGTCATGGAGGCGGCGGCGGGCGGCCTGCTGCTGGAGCACGGGCCCGGCCTGCGCGACCCCTGCGAGAAGGAGCTCGGCGTACGTACTCACTGTAGCACTAGGGAGGCGCTGCGCCGCGTCATGGAGGCGGCGGCGGGCGGCCTGCTGCTGGAGCACGGGCCCGGCCTGCGCGACCCCTGCGAGAAGGAGCTCGGCGTACGTACTCACTGTAGCACTAGGGAGGCGCTGCGCCGCGTCATGGAGGCGGCGGCGGGCGGCCTGCTGCTGGAGCACGGGCCCGGCCTGCGCGACCCCTGCGAGAAGGAGCTCGGCGTACGTACTCACTGTAGCACTAGGGAGGCGCTGCGCCGCGTCATGGAGGCGGCGGCGGGCGGCCTGCTGCTGGAGCACGGGCCCGGCCTGCGCGACCCCTGCGAGAAGGAGCTCGGCGTACGTACTCACTGTAGCACTAGGGAGGCGCTGCGCCGCGTCATGGAGGCGGCGGCGGGCGGCCTGCTGCTGGAGCACGGGCCCGGCCTGCGCGACCCCTGCGAGAAGGAGCTCGGCGTACGTACTCACTGTAGCACTAGGGAGGCGCTGCGCCGCGTCATGGAGGCGGCGGCGGGCGGCCTGCTGCTGGAGCACGGGCCCGGCCTGCGCGACCCCTGCGAGAAGGAGCTCGGCGTACGTACTCACTGTAGCACTAGGGAGGCGCTGCGCCGCGTCATGGAGGCGGCGGCGGGCGGCCTGCTGCTGGAGCACGGGCCCGGCCTGCGCGACCCCTGCGAGAAGGAGCTCGGCGTACGTACTCACTGTAGCACTAGGGAGGCGCTGCGCCGCGTCATGGAGGCGGCGGCGGGCGGCCTGCTGCTGGAGCACGGGCCCGGCCTGCGCGACCCCTGCGAGAAGGAGCTCGGCGTACGTACTCACTGTAGCACTAGGGAGGCGCTGCGCCGCGTCATGGAGGCGGCGGCGGGCGGCCTGCTGCTGGAGCACGGGCCCGGCCTGCGCGACCCCTGCGAGAAGGAGCTCGGCGTACGTACTCACTGTAGCACTAGGGAGGCGCTGCGCCGCGTCATGGAGGCGGCGGCGGGCGGCCTGCTGCTGGAGCACGGGCCCGGCCTGCGCGACCCCTGCGAGAAGGAGCTCGGCGTACGTACTGTAGCACTAGGGAGGCGCTGCGGCACGTGTGCGACCGCTTACTTAATAAAAATGAATTTAAGATTTTTAAGCTATTGCATAGCTTTTATCGCGGGCTTTGAGCGCGGCGACCGAATCAAGAAATTCCTTAACGAAAATAAAACCTAACACCCCCACTCCGCCTACCATGTAGCTCGGCCGAGCGTTCGCTTAACGAGTATGTATATGGTACGACTGTACTTGAATTAATATCAAAGGAAAAAAAAATACTGCATAAATAAATAATTATAATTGCATAAGTTGATAAAAAATGCTATGCAATAGCTTTACCGCGGCAGTCCCCCGAGTGCCACACGTGTTTTTTTCATTCACTCACTTCATTCACTGACAGACCACGCACAACCGCTCGGTCTAAAAGCATGAAATTTCAAAATAGTTCCTTTTGTAACAAAATCAAAATATTTTATTTCACATAAACCTACATGGGCACTTATGAAACGTCGGAAGCTAGGTGCACGGTTCCACTTGGTTGTTTCCTATGGAGAAGAGCCCGCAAGAAACTCCACGGTTACTCTTTTAAAAATAAGGGGCTTTTCTGTTGTGTTTCAAATTACAGTGTTGATAGGTATGGGAGGACAGTGTAGGCCTGTCAACAAGTAAGTCAGCAAGTAACGAAGGTGAGCACTAAGGAAGGCTTTTTGAACATTCATCCACTTCAGTGGTTATGTGTTGAAAGTTTGTATGGAAGTTCGACATTTTGCCGATGGGAAACCTCAATAAAACTGCACAGGAGCATCTTGCACACGGTTAATCTCTTCACTGTGTCATAAAACCGCGGCTAAGTCAAAAAGCTTATCACAGACAAGGATACACACAGTACACAACACACGTGTTTATACAGTAAAATTGTCGTTAGATTGCATCAAAAGACACATTTATTATAAAAACTGTATTTGGACATGATGAGACCTGATGACGAGTCGTAAAGAGCTCAAAGTGCGCAGTGAGCTAGCGACAGTGTTGAGTTATTCGACGCTCCGCAAAGTTTGCCGCCGGTTGAGTACTTCATGACGATATGGCACTCTGATCCATGCAACATCCATAAACATACTTATATTAGGTCTTTACCTATGAAATTGCCGTTCTGCAGTACTGGCCATTTCAAATCAAAATAATTTTTGTTTGGCTATGAATTCTAATTTCAAATTAATTTTATTTTAAAAACATGGATTTTTTTTTCTAAAAGTAGTCATTTCTTTATTGATTAGTGTTACATTTTCATCGCATTTCAATCTTTTTCGTCATCATGGATACGTTAAAAATTCAAGTAATTATGGAATATGAGTACCGTCGTGGCAGCAACGCGGCACAAGCGGCACGCAACATCAACGACGTTTACGGAGCTAACTCTACAAACCAACGCACCACCTGTTATTGGTTTGCTCGCTTCCGTTCTGGAAATTTCGACCTGAAAAATGAACCTCGCGGTCGTCCGAAGACTTTGGTCGACAATGACGAATTAAAGGCGATTGTGGAAGCTGATGATACACAATCTACGGCTGAATTAGCAGCAGCTTTCGACGTTAGCGTCAAAACAATATTGGTCCATTTGCGTCAAATTGGCAAGGTAAAAAAGCTTGACAAATGGGTGCCCCACGAACTCAATGATCGCCAGCGCGAAGTACGCGTCGAGACGTGCCTTGCACTGCTCAACAGACACACAAATGAAGGAATTTTGAACCGCATTGTTACCTGCGATGAAAAATGGATTCTGTTTGATAACCGTAAGCGCTCAGCAAGTTGGTTGGATCCTGGTTCAGCACCTAAACAATGCCCTAAACGAAAACTTACCCCTAGAAAAGTGATGGTCACTGTTTGGTGGTCTAGCGCCGGTGTGATTCATCACAGCTTCTTACCAAACGGGGTGAGCATTACTGCAGATGTGTACTGTGAAGAACTGAACACAATGATGGAGAAGCTGGCGCATCTCCAACCAGCATTGGTCAATCGCTCGTCTCCGCTGCTCCTGCACGACAACGCGCGACCTCATACTGCACAGCAGACGGTCTCCAAGTTGCAAGAACTGGGGTTGGAAGCTCTCCGTCATCCGCCCTACTCACCAGACCTTGCGCCTACAGACTACTACTTTTTCCAGAATTTGGATAACTTCTTGGCGGGAAAAAAATTTAATACCCGAGAGGCAGTACAAAATGCCTTTGAAGAATTTGTTGCCTCCCGTCCAGCTGATTTCTTTAAGAAGGGCATCAATAAACTGCCACTGCGATGGCAAAGATGCATTGATTGCATGGGTGATTACTTCGATTAATACAAATAAAAAATTCATGAAAAAAATTCGTTTAAATTTTTTCATACAAAACGGCAATTTCATAGGTAAAGACCTATTATAAACCAGTGCTAAGTAAAAATTTGTCCACATTATAGACGAGGGCTATTTCTTTAAATTTTTGAAAATACGTTGTTCTACTTTTAATAATGATATTGATTAATTTTCAGGATGCTCTGGGTAACCTGCCACCCCAGAAACGTGAAGATCTGACTGCCTCTGCACAACAATTCCTAAGACAAATTGCGTTTAGGCAGATACATAAGGTAAGATTACTAATCTTTTATAATAGTTCGTAGGTTTGTCTTAATTATGTCCACTTGAACTATTGAAAGATATGTTCAATACAGTAAAAAAAAAAAATATGGTTTGTCAATTTACTGATTTTTCAAAGCCTGCTTTTTACATTGATTCTTGGTTATCCATCCTGCTCTTATCCCAGTTTATTTTGTTTCGCGAATCATTTGTTTCTCTTCTATACACCTTTATCTTAGATATCTTATTTTTTTCCGACTTCGCCGACTTTAGGATTCTTTATACCCTCGAAACATCGTAAAGCTGGATGGATTTGAATACATGATACATCTATCGACTCGCCTGGTTCGCGCGATAGTTGTTAGAGTCTAGATTTTTTTTTTTTTATAAAATCAAAATGGCGGATTTTAGACGTCAACTAGTCGAATGCAGTTGGTAGCAGTTATTTTAGTTCAATCTCAGACTTGATACCGCCAACTGCATCAGACTGCTTGAAAAGTGAGCTTACCCGTAGTTCCGTACCCAAAGGGTGCCAGCGGCACCCTGTTTAATAAGGCTCCGTCTATCACAGCGCTGTATATTTTGAACCGTAATAGGTAGTCACTTGAAATTTTCACAGTGTACTGCTATGGCCGCTATAACAACAAATAATAAAAATAAAAAGGGGCCTCTTGTTTTTTTTTTTTACCGAAATATTTAAAAAATATGTAGTGTTAAATATTGCACGGTGGTACGGAACCCCCGGACTCGCACTTGGTCGCTTTTTATTTACATTTTTGTTGCTGTTGGGTTGTTGAGTTTTTTTTTTCCCAAAAGATTCATAATTTTGTTTTTGCTAATCTATTACATTGCGTTACATAGGTACTGGATATGGAGCCGCTTCCCAAGCTGAAGCACACGACGGGCGCGTGGAAGTTCCCGCGTAAGCGCAGGCGGTCCAACACAGACACGGAGACCGATACGCCCAACGGTACGTACACACACGAGTTCAGCCCTGCAGTCTCGACATTAGATAGCGACAAAAATCTGTCGCTAAGTCGTAACGTTGTCAAATTCCTTTAATAGATTTTCAACTTTATTTCTAAAGAATAAGGTTGAAAATCTATTAAAGAAATTTGACATCGATACGACTTAGCGACAGATTTTTGTCGCTATTCATGTCGAGACTGCAGGGCCAGGAAACGACTAGCTATCGACTATTTATTTTCGTTTAAGAAGTGTAAAAAGATGCAAGGCCTGTGCTAGTAGTAAAAAAGATTTATATACTAATACTTGATTGCTGACTGTTCACATTGTCGGCGAGATTTCTCTTTTCACTAGTTTGTCGCGACAAAAGCTATCAAAGAAAAACCTCGTTCAGTAACGCTCGCTTGGCGGGCAGAATGTTCCTTGCTCTCGCCAACTTGTTCTTTGTTGCTAGTTTAACTAATTTTTCGCTAAATCATGTATTCGTTTTATTTATATTTATGTCGCGCCGTAAAGTATCCGAGCCTAAAAGTGGCACATCTCGATTTAGGCCGGTTCAGTCGTCACTTGTGAGGTCGAACACGTACGAACTTTGCGACAGCGAAACAGAATACATTTCAATAGAATGAGAGTACGACTTATACTAGCTTTATTACTACTGACGTGCGGCGTACTGTGCTACGGTTTCTTAGCGCGGTGCACGATCCGATACTAAACCGACTCGGAATTGACCACTCGGCTCTGAGCGGCTATACACTGTGAGCCGACGCCGACGATCAGCGCGAGTACACCAGCCTAACACATAGACCAGTATATGGACATGATGAGACTTGATGACGAGTCGTAAGGTACTCAAAGTGCGCGGTGAGCTAGCGACAGTGTTGAGTTATTCGACGCTCCGCAAAGTTCACCGCCGGTTGAGCGCTTCATGACGATATGGCACTCTGATCCTTTTATAAATAGGTTCATCAAACAGGAAATAAATTCGACATAAGCGAGCATATAAAAATAAAATCTTTTAAAACAGTTGCATTCAAATGGACAAGATTGAAGTTTTAAATTTCTGTTTCAGGCGAAGGCAAGGTGGTTAAGACGGAAGAAAAAATGGATGCGTCGGAGAACCAAGCTAAGAAGTAACGCTCGAGCTCGCCGTGTGGCTTGCCGCGGCCGCCTCCTCGCTCGCAGCCGCCCAAAGCGCCCCTCTGCCCTTCCCTACTGCCGCCCCCGACAAGTCCCCAGCAACCTATTACTCCGACCTGCTTCCTGGCATCTTCCAGTCGATGCTACTCGGTCGATCAGCCTGTTCAACCCGAAATGGCTCTCCGAGTTACCCCTTTGCTTTTCGGAGCCGATATTCCTCACGGGCGCGGTCCCGACCCCTGGCCGGTCCCGCCCCCTGCCCGGTCACGCCTTCTGCCCGGTCCCGCCCCCTACCCGGTCCCGCCCCCTGGCCGCGGGAGCGTGTGCGCTGCCCGCGAGCTGCGTGTTGCCCATCTTACCGTGCGTGGTAGGATACTGCACCAGATAAAACAAAACCATTCTTAACAGAGCTGCGAGCGAGGAGCGGCGTCACAGTCCCCGAAACGTCTAAACTAGAGCGAGGCGCGTCACCCTTATTCTACATTAGTTCTTACGTGCAAATTTATCCGATATTTTGTATTATGTATCTGTGTATGAGTTACACAACGTTTATTTTTTGGTCACACGAACTTGTGGTCATGATCTGTCCAAAATATTCTAGTACACAAAAAATGCCGCGGTTTACAGTAGTGTTTAATATAGTTAGATTTAGACTATTCTACATAATGTAAGTAGTGTTAGCGTACGCGAAGAGACAGGGATAGTCGGATTGACAAGATACTGATCGCTGTGAAGGAATTGTCATAGAGATGATTGCGATTAGAGTAAATAGCTCTGCCGCGGACTTGCGATACTCAGGGATAATATAATTAGTAACATAACATGTTGGGGCTTCGTCTTCCTAACGTTAGCGACGAAGCTGTCGCCAGTCCGCAGGCAGTCAGACGACTGTAGGGTTACAGTATTTGACGTTATTTATATTTAGTTCCTCACCAGTCCAGCCTTGCTGGCACGGGTACGTTCTCCTGCAACGATGCAGTTTATTTTTAATATACGATTACCCTATATTTATTAGTTTAGTAAGGTGTATATTTTTCGTGTATGTATTTTTGTGCTGTCTCTAAAGACGGCAATATCTAAAAGTATACATAGTATTGTACCCAAGAATTGGTGTAAAAATCTGCTTTAGTCCTGTCTTCATCGGAATCAGTAATAATGTTGGGATATGTGGCAGTAGTGTTTTACCAAGTGGTACTTCGTTTTACTTGTACGTCAGGTAGGAAACAAAGTAGTCTCTGGAGTAGGCGTTAAGGACAGTTATATTGTAAGCTAATGCATCTGACGTTACATGTGATTTATACATTTTGTAAACATCGTTCACTTTGCAATAACTAATGCCTTATTTACGCAAGAACTATATTATATACGATTACAGTCTGTTGCTATTCCAATACTAATGTTAGTTAGCAATGATACACGAATCTGTGTTTTGGTAAGGCACACAAAAGCAACATTTTACATACTTACAATAATTGATGTCTAAATCTCATAGCACCCATGTTATAATAAGATTTAAAATTCGGTGTGATGTACCTAATATATTGTTTATTTATAATAGGGTTATATGTTGTGACCCATTAAAATTTAGATAGATTTTAATAAATAATCCATTTCGGACTAGATTCTGTGAAACCTTTTTATTTTTTTCTTAAAACTGTACTTTGGGAGATTAATGTCAATAAAGATAATAATGAAAGTTAATTCTTGGTTTTTTTTTTCTTTCGTTTTTCCGCAGCTCTCTGCGGTATTTCGATTCACATGCTATTAATCTGAAACTCGCACGGGTGCACGCTTACGGTTCAGTATTGAAAAATAGTATGAGCAGCTCGTCGCAACCCAACCCCCACACGGGTCTACACTAGACTAGTCCAAAATGTATACGTTTATTCACACGGATCGTGTGCCAGGTTACCGCCTGCGCCACACCACGACCGCTGTCTGTACATGGGGGTCGGGGGGGTGGTGTGGGTTTTTATCTTAAACGCGGCCTGACTGCTCGTACTTGGTCCACCCCAATTGAGCCTAGATACGACAATATATCGAACAAACGTGGATTACCCTTACACTAAACGGAAACAAAATTGCTATTGGCACAGCGTATCGTCCTCCACGTTTCGGCTTTGATCTCTTTTTCGACGCCATAACCGACTCGATTACTTCCTTGGTAAAATGTGATCACTGCGTGCTGCTCGGCGATTTCAATGTTAACTTACTGAATTCGAACGCGCAAAGTAAGAAAGTCTGTGAGTTTTTGAATAGCCTGAGCGTAAAACAACTAGTTCGTTCACCCACCCATTTCACAGACCATAGCGAAACATTGATCGACCTTGTCTGTACGAATCTCAGCCACAAAAGAATATCTGTTGAGCCCTATGGCTCAATAAATGGTCACTCACTTGTTGTGTGCGAATTTAATATTAAGCGTAGTAAATATAAACCCCATACAGTTACGTACAGACCCATCAAGCAAATAAATAGAGAAGTACTAGACCGTGACTTGTCGCATATACACTGGGACAACATTTGTGGTCTACCTAATGTGAATGACATGGGGTGCAGGAGTTAAATAGAAACATTTTAAAAATATATGATGCGCATGCTCCGGTCAAGAAATGTTTAATTAAGGAACTGCCTTATCCCTGGATAACTGAGACAATTAAATTAATGATGCACTTACGAAGCGACGCCCTGACCAAGTGCCGTAAAAAGGATACGAAATCCGAGTCCAAAAAGGCATACTACAAGCAGCTGAAATCGCTGGTAACAAGTTCCCTATTTAGGGAAAAAGTGGCATACTTCAAATTCAACATTAATAAGAAAATCAAAGATCCTAGGATACTATGGAAAAATCTAAAAAGCACGGTATTACCAAAGAAACAAATTGATGACCTTGCTACTCACTTCCGAGATCCAAACGTAATTAATAATCACTTTTTGAATGTTCCTGGTGACCCCGTCTGCAATACATCAGTACGCCATTTCTTTCAGTCGCATCGTTATGGCGGTGAAAGTTACGCATTCGCATTACAACCCGTAAGTAAAAAATTCTGCAAAACTTCCGCCAGCTTAAATCTAACGCTGAAGGCTGTGATGAGATGACCCTGAACATGATTTTGCTTACACTCCCACATGGGTAGATTTTCAAAATAGCATTTTTTTGCTGTTCTTCCACAATAAGGCTTAAATATCCATTAAGCATTGCGTAAAATTTACTTCAGTTTATAATTTGTATTTTTTTTTGTAACTAGTAATAAATAAAATCATAATATAAGTATGATAAAATATTTAAACTTACAAAAAACTATCCTGGAAATCATTTACCTCTCCGTTATTTTCTACACTACATTTATTGATCTCATGAATACTCAAAGTTCTTGCCTAAATTTTGTTTAATTTCACCCCATATGTAAAAATTATAGTGTATACTGAACAATTACTATATTAGTTACATCGGAATTTACCCCTTATGTTATTATTTAACCATTTAAAATTTTGTCACAAAGATTTCATCATTAACTTCCGCGATTTTTGTTTGATAAATTTTGTCGATCAAAAGAACTAAATTCAAGTATCCGAACGCATTCCGGGGGCCTTACCCCGCGCGGCCCCTCAGTCGTCGTTGATTTGTCCACCAAGCTGCACGTGTCGACTGTGAAATTACGTTTTAAAGAGATTTTATATAAGTTTGTCAGAAAATTTCATCATTAAACGACTGGACATATTTCTGGTAAGTTATTTTTCTTGATTTAGAAAATGAGTGATCATAGATACTAAGTATTGTGTACTGACTGAAGAGTATAATAATTGTCTAGGTCTTCGTCTAATTCGTCACGTTGTAACTTGTTTTGTAACGTTTCGTCATTTATCGTAACATCATTCACTGTGTAATTCTTGATGAGGTGAATGATTATTTTTGAGGAAAATGACATTTTTGTTGTGTTGAATGATGTATTGTCGAGATTAATGATTTAGAAGCAACAAATTGGATAATTTTAAATCAATATTATTTATAATCCACAATTTAATTGTATATAATTAAATTGTGGATTACTGACTAAAAAGTTATTAAGTACCAGCCAGCGGCTTCGCCCGAGCTCTTTTTTTTGAAATCCCGTTTTTTCCCGTTCCCGTGGGAATTTCGGGAAACCCTTTCTTAGTGAAACTAATTTCAGCTCTCTACGACCAGTAGTTTCGGTTATGCGTTCTCTGTGAGTCAGTCAATCAGTCAGTCAGTCAGTTACCCAGTAACGGAGAGTTTTATATAATATAGATTAATTTACGTTTTAAAACTTATTAATTCGTTTATAATTTATTTTATTATACAGGTATGGCTAAAACGAAAGCAGAGCGTTTGGCCCTTCAAAGGCTGTGCAAAAGACGCAAGTACTTAGAAATAAAAAACGACCCAGAATTATATGCCTTAGAAAAAGAAAAACAGCGTGCTAAGTACAGAAAACGAAAAGAAGAAAAGAAACAAATTCCCATCACAGAGAAAAGTCCACGTGAACAGAGAAAATTGCGTAAACAATGGAAGGAAAATTCGAAGAAATATAGACAGCGTAAGCTTGAACAGGTATCTTCAAGAATTCCAAACGTAATTCATGTTGAAGCTGATAAAATTTCTGAAAATATCGCCCAACCCACAGACGATCCCATTGGCTTATTCACAAAAGAAGACATAGAAAAAGCAAAAAGGATGGTACGATATCAAGAATTGAAGAAAAGAATACGATTGACAACCATTATAAAAAATCTACAGAAAATTAATAAGAACCAAAGAATGAAAATATTAAGACTGAAAGCAATGTTCAACGAGAGTCACTTATCTGATAATAAGACTGAAGGTAACGGTCAAAACTTAGCTCAACAGAAAAAACGCATAAATACTAATGCTATTTCAAATTTGCGGTCTAGAAAAGATGCGAAATTTCGCTTACTTCGAAAACAAGTGATAGAATCAATTGAAATTTTTTACAATGATGACGCTGTTAGTACTCTCTGTGCTGGTAAGAAAGAATTTATCACTAGAAACAAAACGCGTAAGCAAAAAAGATATCTTACAGCTCCACTGAAAGTTTTACACAAAAAATTTATAGCTGAAACAAATGTTAGTAAAGTAAGTTACTCGTTTTTTACAAAACACCGACCATTTTGGGTACTTTATCCCAAACCTACAGCAAGAGAGACATGTTTGTGTACTCAACACACCAATATAGAGTTATTAATTAAAGCTTTAAGTAATGCGAATATTATAGGAGAAAAAAACTCACATGACTTAGTCTCAGATTTATGTTGTGAACCCAGGAACCCAGCGTGTTTACTAAGAGAGTGTCCTTCTTGTAAAAATAAAAATATTAACTACAAAGAGTTTTCGAATGACTCTGATTTGACTTATTTTAAGTGGAGAAAAGCAACCAAAGAGGTAGTAACAAAAAAGGGGCTTAAACAGAAAAGAGTACTAACAGTTAAAGATCGAATAACAACAAATCCATTAGAAGCTATCAAAGAATTAGAATCTGTTATAAAACCTTTTCTCTTACATATCCATAACATTGAAGCTCAATATAAAACAATAAAACATTTAAAAGAAAATTTGACAGTATCAGAAGCCATTATTCACGTAGATTTCTCCGAAAATTACTCCCTTAAATATGCTGAAGAAGTCCAGTCATTTCATTTTGGAGGAAGCAGACAACAAGTTTCTTTGCATACCTCAGTAATTTACACTCACGATTTTTCTTTAGGAGCAGTTCGACCAATATCGGTATGCACTATCAGTAAATGTGTTCGTCACGATGTGGCAGCTATTTGGGCACATTTAATTCCATTGATAAAACAAGCTATGGAAAGCAATCCATTTATCACGACGCTACATTTCTTGTCAGACTCACCCGTGTCACAGTATCGAAACAAATACATGTTTTATGTAATATCACAGATTCGAACTGATTTTGAATATGTTTCCAGAATTACTTGGAATTATACAGAGGCGGGGCATGGAAAGGGTGCCCCTGATGGTGTAGGAGCGGTTTTAAAAAGAACTGCAGATAAAATAATAAACTACGGACGAGATATTGGTGATTTCGAAACATTTTATAAAGTAATAAAAGAGAACGTAGAAAACATAATTATTATAAATGTAACGGAAAATGCTATTAAAGAAAAAGAAAATTTAATTCCAAAGAATCTTAAGCCATTTAGAGGCACCCTTTCTGTGCACCAGGTACTTTGGGATTTGTTCTCCACAAAAATTACTCTTAGAAAAGTAAGTTGTTTCTTTTGCAATATTGATGAGCGTTGCGTACACGGCAAACACCTAGGATTTTACGAAATTTTACAAAATGTTAAAAATGATGATTATAGTTCAGAAAATGTAGTGACGTTAGCCGGAACTGCACCTAAAAGAAATAAGAGCAACAAGAAAATTGTCGTATTAGAAGATATAACTTACAAAAATCAAAATGAATTGAACTTGCATTATATGAACCGACCTTCTACATCTAAATCATGTCAAAATGTCTATAAATAATTTTAATCGAAAATATTTACTAATGTGAAGAATATTTTGTAAGTAATTGATTTATTTTGTTTTTTTTGTTAAAATCAACACAGATTGTTTTATTAAACTTTAAGTTAAAAAAGGAAAAATATTTAAATAATAGTCTAATAAAGACCGATAATTTTTTAAGTAAATTATTGCGGAGAGGCTTTTTGTTTCAATGATCACAGTTTTTAGTAGACTGATTGTAATTACATTATTCTTAGCAGGATTCTTGTTTAAATGATCAAAGATTGTTTTAAGTTAAAAAAATATTGTTATTAGAAGTTCATTCGTATAATATAGGTAGTTTAGTTTGTTAATAAACATCGAAGTTTTTCGTGATTTATACTTCGAGTTAAACAATTTCAAAGTCTGAGACTGATTATTTTATAGAGACTGTTTATTTTTCTTTGTTCTAAAATCTTTTTTTTTTTCGATTCATATTTTTTATGTTTATCTTGTGATTCATCATCAATAAAAGCTGATTTTACTTAGTATGTTTTATTTGCATCATTAGCTTCAACACTTTGTCATTGAGTTCAACGTATTGTGTCATTTACTGCTACACATTATCATTCACTTCAACATAATATTTCTATTTATCGATTTTTCTCGTGAATGGGGTATTAAAATCACAATTTACATATACAATAACCTTTGTTTTTTAAAGAAGATCGTAATTTAGTAGCTTATTTTCAATTTTTGATGGAAAATAAAATTTCTCACAAAAATTGTCAAAATAAATCATAAAATGAAAATCTACCCACATGCACTTGAAGCCTTCCCTGACATCTGGAAAATCGCAATCGTTAGGCTCTTACCTAAAAAACCGAATCCGACTGATTTAAAAGACCTTAGGCCCATTAGTGTTCTGCCTTGCCTATCCAAAATTGCGGAAAAGGCTGTATATCAGCAGCTGTCAAAATACCTTGAGGACAAACAGATTAACGAAGATATTGACAGGATAGCATGTTGGGCTGAAAACAACGTTTTGGTACTTAACCCCACAAAAACTAAGTATATCCTGTTTGGAAGTAAGTGCCAAATCACTGCAGTGCCGGCAACACTCAACGTTACCCTACTGGGTGAGTCGGTCAGTCGAGTCAGTGAAGCACGTAACGTGGGTTTGACCATGGACGAAGGGCTGAGATACGAAGCGCACGTGGCAGTCAGTGCGCACTTGTTTCTACCGGCTTAAGGTCCTTTATAAAATAAGGCCCTATCTGTCAGAAGACCTTCGGATCCAGCTGGTTGAGTCACTCGTGCTGTCCAACGTAAACTATGCGGATACAGTTATCGGTCCTCGACTTCTGGCAAAAACTGATCGACTGATCCAGAGGTTGCAAAACGCCTGCGTCCGGTTCTGCTTTGCTATTCTGTAGCCATCTCACCGTGAAAACATAGGTGAAGTGAGCGTGGAGTGAGCTGTCAGTGTCATCCCACTGATGCTAGGGATTGACCAAGCTTAACATCTACAATCATAATCGAGATTTTAATAATATTATTTATGCTAATTCTATTGATAATTTTATATTAAGTAGGTAGTTATTTCAAAGCTAGTATTTAAGTGTCTAAACATTACTATTTTGGGGGTTTTTAAAACAAAAAAGTAAAACAAATTCGGTTAGAAACTCAATGTTGTTTTTTAATTTTTTTGCCTAGATTAAGTATAGCCTGAGGCGCGAGCGCGGCACGCACGTACAATAAATTAAATTAAACAAACGTTTAAGACATCTACTAAAGAAAATGCGCATCGACATTGTTTATTATTTTACTATGAACCCATTGTTAAATGATTATGTAAACGCAATCCCGGCCATGACTCAATCGCGATATGGTTTGAAGAAGCCAATGTGGATCGAGTCGAGTAAAGCCTGTGCGAAGTTGTTTAGCATTGTTGTTAGACCAAATCTATTAAATTCAAGAGTTCAACTGACATTCGCGCATCGCGCTCACTTCATCTAGTCGAAGTATGGCTACGACACTTTGGAGTTATTTTTTTACATTAAATATGGAACTATATTGTCCGCCGATGACTTAAATGCAATCCGACACCTAGCGTGATAAGATGCGCTACTACCTACTTACTACGAAAATATTCAACGGTTCAACTTTATTGCACTTTGCGCAGCGCATCGCGCCGAAGTGGTGTTGCTATGGATACCGCCGCGTGATTTTGGTACTTAACAGGAATCGGATGAAGTGAAGTGAGCACGCGACTGCGTAGAAGGCGCTGTCAATCGCATCACATTGAGTTTTTTTTTTTATTGTTTGTGAATGTACCTAATTACCAAATCATTTAAATAAAAAAAGATGTGCGTGATGTATACTTAACTAGTCGTTGCCAACTATACAAGAATATTCATCAAATCATCATCATCAATACCTACCTACTACGACAATATTCAACGGTTCAACTTTATTGCACTTTGCGCAGCGCATCGCGCCGAAGTGGTGTTGCTATGGATACCGCCGCGTGATTTTGGTACTTGACAGGAATCGGGTGAAGTGAACACGCGACTGCGCAAAAGGCGCTGTCATTCGCATCACATTGAGTTTTTTTCCGATTTTCAGCCTTTGAAAGTCATCTCTACAAGCATTGACGTATTCGGGTTTAGTGGCAAATAAGTATGTACTTACCTATTTATTTCCATGCTTTTAGGTATTTTTATGTCATTTCAAACCATTTTTATACATGTAGAATGTCAGTTTAGTACCTACATTTAGTTTTCAACAAAATGTATTATATTACTTGCGAGGTGAGATTGAGCAACTTCATAAAATTGTGCTAAGCAATTATTCAGTGATTGGTGTATTGTTCGGTTACATAATACGTAAAAAGCACATAGGTTTTTTTTTAATACCCCGTCATCTAGATAAACGACAGCACAAGATACAATCCTTATAGGGTAACAACACACCTCTTATCTCTTGCTACCAAGAAATTTAAATTATTCTATTTATTCATGTATTTGTTTCTATATTAGGTCTGTATTATTATTATTGTATGCATGGGTATTTTAGCCAATAAAATAATGTAAGTATGTGTAGGTTGCTAATGCTCTAATTTAAGTTTTCCTGTTTTACACAACTTGTCTACGTTTCGCATCCAACTCTACTGTCGCAGGTCTGCTGGAAGAAATTTCTAATGATACAAGCAGCCGTTCCTTTTTTCTATTAAATCTTTATGAATTTTACTTTATTCAGTGTTTAGTGTGTACATAAATAAATAAATAATATTTATTCATTTGTATCACATCAAAAAAGTTGGCTGCTTCTCGGGGTTCAACTTCTTGATGCCTCGAGGCTCGGAGGGTCGTCTGATGTGTCGGCTGCATTAGCTGAAAACCATGGTAATTATTTATTACTAAGTATTTGATTTACTTCATTCCTACACTCATTCTAGTATATTTTTTAAAATCAATTGAACCACCTAGTTTAAAATTGTCATTATCATCAGAATAGTACCTGCGGCAAATTTTGTACTTTTAATAAGTATAGCGGTATGATTTATTCTTAATACAATAAAAGATCAGCGTCTGATTCAATAAAATCAATCACATGGGCCATTATTATTCTTATATTTATAATGCAATGAGTTGCTACATTTTTTTATTCCAAGCTCCATGCCTGTCCATGTCCCAACTTATTTGCTCACTATTATGTTCATCAAAAATAGTGTGTGAAATATGAATACAATACCTCAGATGGCCACGATTGACAGACAGCCATGAGTGATGAGATCAAATCAAGTAGAGGTGGTGTTCCTTTATTGTCTTCAGTTTCTACTGGCAATACCTTGGCAACTGCAGGGTTGTATAGGTTCATCTGCTGAGAGGTAGAATAATTTATCAGATTAATAAAATTTACTTGCATTTTTTTTTTAGTTACCTATGTTGTCCCACTGCTGGGCAAAGGCCTCCCCATAATTTTCCTTATGTTGTGCCTTCTTCGGCCCATCGGTCAGGAACGAGACCAAATTGTTATGGCAGTAGCAAATAGTAAATCTTAAATTTTTTGTACGGCTTCTTGCCAAAAACGTTGGTATGGTGAACCTGTTGTACAGGATGCGCGTAAGGGTTTCTCTCTTGACGTCTTACTATTTAAACTAGCACCATTCATTGAATCAAACACATAGTAAAAAAATTATACTGTTTCAGTCTGTGTATTTTCGTTGAGATTGGAGCTAACTCCTCTCCCATCAGCATGTTGAGCTGGAAGAAACGGCACTCAAATTAAACTTGGTGTAGGTACTATGGATAGTTAATTGAAAAAAAAAATGGAATTGGTTAAAGAGTTAAAAGTTCGAGTTTCAGAATATATAAGTTTAAAATTATAATGATGAGATAAATTTATCTAGTAAAAATGAATAACAACAAAAATTACTTGATTTATTTAAATTATTTTGACATGTCCAAATGCTAGCAAATGACAATTTTGTCATTTCTATTTTAAGTGAACAGGGAAGTAAGATTGGAAGGAGGTTAGATAAAAATATTATTATACCTACTACTTATATCACACAAATACCTATAAAACTGATATGAATAAGAGTCAGGAAAGGCTGCAAACCACATTTTTTTTTTCTGAAACTCGAGTTCATTTTTCTCATATAAAAGGCACTGCCAGTCAGGTATCTGAAAAACAATTTTAGTTTTTAAATAATTAAAAAAAAAATCCTTTTAAGGCAAAATCAACAAAATGTGTTTACTTTTATTTTATAATAATAGTCAGCAGGTTATAATCACATGAATATTAAACAGACTGTGAATACTTCATTAAAATATCAGTCTTACCAGGCTCACAGGCATAATTATGATCATCATGTTTCACTTTCCAAGGATAGTATGATCACAATTCTTCTATACCTACATGTGAAAAAAGAAATTTACACATTAGTATTCTATAAACAATGTTAAAAGGCTCGTTTTACATAAATATGGGGTGATGGAGCGGTGATCAATAACGATTGAGAATGGTTTTGAAGGTTACAGACAGCCTAATTAAATTTGCCAATAACTCATACTTACCTAGCATAGTTGGACAGCCTCTTAGAAGCTCAAATAAAAAGCAATGTTGGCAAGGAAAACTTGAGTGGATAGGAATGAAATATACTTATTTTACAAGATTAGCAGGTGGTTATTGATAACGTACGAACCTTTGTACAGTTTTGCGAATATTCTTATGGTAATTTCTTGGGCCGAAAACAATTAAGGTAATGACCAACTTTGAGCCAATACTTCTCATTGATTTATCTTTTTCAAAGTGTGTCTTGCACACACATAGCTTGTGAGTATCTTCAGCGCTTAATCACTATTAATGCTCAGGAGCCACTTTTTGCGTCCGATCTCACTAATTGGAAACGTCTGCATTTTCATCCTTTCATAAGACCACAATGATCGATAAAACACTTGTTGTAGGTACCTACATCTTGCACTACCAATGCAAAATAATACACTTTAAAATCACTGAGCAGATAAGACCGGAAATGAATACACGGAAACTTTACTCGACAAACAACAAAACCACAAAACAAAACTTTATTATAGGGAAACTGAAAAGTCACAAACTTCGAAAACCGCCTAAATTTGACAGTAACATTCTTAAGTAGTCTACGGTTTTACAACCATAGAGTACACGGTTGCTCGTTTTAATTCCATAGAAGTTGCGTTCCATGTGGAAACAAAAAAAGAACTGGGTCCAAAGGCTGACGCATTAAATATAACGGAAAAATTCTGTACATTATAATATTTACAGCCGTAGAAAATTTTGAAACTATGTACAAAATCATGTATTTTTTTTAGTGGAACGTTCCATTGGCACACATTTCCACCAAAGATCGTGAAGTTTTGCAATCTTTATCTATGGATGATTTGAATATAATTAGGTACCTTAAATGTCACTGACAAACTTATTCAAAGTACAAACATTCAATAATAAGTTTAGAGTTAGAGTTTTAAAATAACTGAAAACTAAACAAACTCTAACTCTAAACTTATTATTGAATGTTTGTACTTTGAATAAGTTTGTCAGTGACATTTAAAGTACCTAATTATATTCAAATCATCCATAGATAAAGATTGCAAAACTTCACGATCTTTGGTGGAAATGTGTGCCAATGGAACGTTCCACAAAAAAAAATACATGATTTTATAAAATAAGTATAGTAGTAATAAGTATAATAATAGTGAGCAAATAAGTTGGGACATGGACAGGCATGGAGCTTGGAATAAAAAAATTTAGCAACTCATTGCATTCAAAATATAGGAATAATAATGGCCCATGTGATTGATTTTATTGAATCAGACGCTGATCTTTTATTGTATTAAGAATAAATCATACCGCTATACTTATTAAAAGTACAAAATTTGCCGCAGGTACTATTCTGATGATAATGACAATTTTAAACTAGGTGGTTCAATTGATTTTAAAAAATATACTAGAATGAGTGTAGGAATGAAGTAAATCAAATACTTAGTAATAAATAATTACCATGGTTTTCAGCTAATGCAGCCGACACATCAGACGACCCTCCGAGCCTCGAGGCATCAAGAAGTTGAACCCCGAGAAGCAGCCAACTTTTTTGATGTGATACAAATGAATAAATATTATTTATTTATTTATGTACACACTAAACACTGAATAAAGTAAAATTCATAAAGATTTAATAGAAAAAAGGAACGGCTGCTTGTATCATTAGAAATTTCTTCTAGCAGACCTGCGACAGTAGAGTTGGATGCGAAACGTAGACAAGTTGTGTAAAACAGGAAAACTTAAATTAGAGCATTAGCAACCTACACATACTTACATTATTTTATTGGCTAAAATACCCATGCATACAATAATAATAATACAGACCTAATATAGAAACAAATACATGAATAAATAGAATAATTTAAATTTCTTGGTAGCAAGAGATAAGAGGTGTGTTGTTACCCTATAAGGATTGTATCTTGTGCTGTCGTTTATCTAGATGACGGGGTATTAAAAAAAAACCTATGTGCTTTTTACGTATTATGTAACCGAACAATACACCAATCACTGAATAATTGCTTAGCACAATTTTATGAAGTTGCTCAATCTCACCTCGCAAGTAATATAATACATTTTGTTGAAAACTAAATGTAGGTACTAAACTGACATTCTACATGTATAAAAATGGTTTGAAATGACATAAAAATACCTAAAAGCATGGAAATGAATAGGTAAGTACATACTTATTTGCCACTAAACCCGAATACGTCAATGCTTGTAGAGATGACTTTCAAAGGCTGAAAATCGGAAAAAAACTCAATGTGATGCGAATGACAGCGCCTTTTGCGCAGTCGCGTGTTCACTTCACCCGATTCCTGTCAAGTACCAAAATCACGCGGCGGTATCCATAGCAACACCACTTCGGCGCGATGCGCTGCGCAAAGTGCAATAAAGTTGAACCGTTGAATATTGTCGTAGTAGGTAGGTATTGATGATGATGATTTGATGAATATTCTTGTATAGTTGGCAACGACTAGTTAAGTACACATCACGCATATCTTTTTAAATGATTTGGTAATTAGGTACCTTCACAAACAATAAAGAAAAAACTCAATGTGATGAGAATGACAGCGCCTTCTACGCAGTCGCATGTTTTCACCAGATTCCTGAAATCACGCGGCGGTATCCACTTCGGCGCGATGCGCTGCGCAAAGTGCAATAAAGTTGAACCCTTGAATATTGTCATAGTATGTAGGCAGGTATTGATGCTGATCATTTGATTAATATTCTTGTATTATCGACTAGTTAAGTAAACACCACGCACATCTTTTTGTATTTAAATTAATTGGTATTTAGGTACCTACACAAACAATAAAAAAAAAAACTCAATGTGATGCGAATGACAGCGCCTTCTGCGCAGTCGCGTGTTCACTTCACTTCATCCGATTCCTGTTAAGTACCAAAATCACGCGGCGGTATCCATAGCAACACCACTTCGGCGCGATGCGCTGCGCAAAGTGCAAGTGAATATTTTCATAGTAAGTAGGTAGTAGCGCATCTCATCACGCTAGGTGTCGGATTGCATTTAAGTCATCGGCGGACAATATATTTCCATCTTTAATGTAAAAAAAAAACTCCAGTGATAATGACAGTGCCTAACGCGCAAGCGCGGCGTGATCTTATCAGTTCACCCGGTTGTCGTAGCCATACTTCGACTAGATGAAGTGAGCGCGATGCGCGAATGTCAGTTGAACTCTTGAATTTAATAGATTTGGGCTAACAACAACGCTAAACAACGTCGCACAGGCTTTACTCGACTCGATCCACATTGGCTTCTTCAAACCATATCGCGATTGAGTCATGGCCGGGATTGCGTTTACATAATCATTTAACAATGGGTTCATAGTAAAATAGTAAACAATGTCGATGCGCATTTTCTTTAGTAGATGCCTTAAACGTTTGTTTAATTTAATTTATTGTACGTGCGTGCCGCGCTTGCGCCTCAGGCTATACTTAATCTAGGCAAAAAAATTAAAAAACAACATTGAGTTTCTAACCGAATTTGTTTTACTTTTTTGTTTTAAAAACCCCCAAAATAGTAATATTTAGACACTTAAATACTAGCTTTGAAATAAGTACCTACTTAATATAAAATTATCAATAGAATTAGCATTAAAAATATTATTAAAGTCTCGATTATGATTGTTGATGTTGTGCTTGATCAATCTCTAGCATCAGTGGAATGACACTGACAGCTCACTCCACGCGGGTCTTCACGGTGAGATTTTTTTACAGAATCGACCAGCTGTTTCTCAATCCCACCAAGATGTCATGTAACTCCATTTTTAAATAAGCACTCCATCCTCAAGATGAAGTCACGTCGTAAGTTACACTTAGCATGCCTACTTTTTGGAGTTGTAAAGTACAAGCAACCGTCCTACCTATACAGTAAACTGAGCTGGGTCGCTAGTAAAAGAGAAATCGCAAGTAGACAGTGCTCCCAGCAACTATCCACTCAATCGCACAAGACGGCTGCCTTCAGGGGAAGTTTCAGATATGCCGCATCCAAAAGCTGGAACAATATTCCCCCGCCGATAAGGAATCTTAAATCTCTTGGCCTCTTCAGAATAAGACTGCAGCTGTTTCTTATCGCTTTGCAGATAAAACTAGGCATGACGATTTCAATTACGTCCATAATATAACTAGCTGTCGTGTTCTTTCCAATTCTTCCCGTTTTCTGAGCGCATCTTTGTCACATAACTGCATACTAATTATTGAATAATTTGTGCATCTATTGTGAGATAGATTGTTGGCTAGGTAGTAGTTATAATACACATACCTATTTTTATTTATTGCAAACATATTTCAGTCTTATAGTATTATCGAATAAACAATCATCATCGTACAAAAACGCTTCTAAATGCTAAACTTTACTGTAGAATACTTTGTATGAATATTACGGGTGCTTACATAATATCACTCCGCACAATCCGCTTTTCTCAACACCAATAGTCAATGATGTTTTATAACCTCATTGCCAATAGTAATTATTCGCGTATTGATCTCATCTGCTCGACGTCCGTAGGTCACTACAGGGATCCAGTACCTAGAATACCAGCGTCAGGTATGACACATGCTGAGCTGGAGTCCCATTTGGTGCCACTTTGAGACGCACACCGCACTTTTGTATTCCACCGCACGTTATTTTCATTTATATTTTAATTTGTGACACAAAGTGTCATCGTCACTATTTTATGTCTTCCTTTCTCTTGTTGTATATTGGCACTTTGTACCTACTTAGCTAAATTGTAATCACGTTAAATTATTATTTAATCGTGCTTTGTATGTTGTGTTATGTCTCCTGTGTTCACCAAATAAACGTTTTATCTATCTATCTGTTCAGGGTCAAAATGTCTAACGGTGTATCCGTCAGAATCGCGGGCGTATGGCTTCCAAATAGATCAAAACTGTACTAGGGTAATCTAACCAAACGTTGGCACCCTACCAATTTATTAGCACCTTACACTAAAGATTAAAAGTATACAAACCATATTTTTTCAAATAGGCAATATTTGGTAGTTTTATACTCTATAGCACTGGCAACACAGAGACAGATGTTTTTCCAATATGGCGCCTCGATTAGAACATATTTGATGTGTCTGAACAATGGTGGGAAAAAAAATCAAAATAGTTTTTTTGCCAAGGTAAGACTCATTTTAATTTTTGTATACCTAGTTGATCTTTTGAATTTTGACAACATATCTTTTTTAATGGGATTTAAGAGTGCTTAATCTTATTTCATCCGTTCATTATTTATAGCTTTAATGGCGATTTTTATATTATTTTACCCATGCTAACATTTGGTATCAAAAATATGCCGTTAACCATTTTATTGGCCACCATCAGGGATTTTAATTTTGATAACAAATAATTAGGGCCACATTTATATCTGAAAAACGAAGGCATTTTTGAGACATAAATGTGGCCCTGCTGGGGACTCTCCAGATCGGCCACCAAAAAACCCTTATATCTTTCGAACCAGTGACCGACAAATTTATTTGGCGACAAACGACAAATTTTTTGTTATCAAAATTAAAATCCCTGATGGTGGCAAGAGTCAGTGACACTGATTTCACGCCGATTTTTTTGCATAAATTGTGTCTAATAATAACGTATGGCCCAGAACAAATTCGGATGGTAATAAAAAAATATCAGGCTGTAATAAAACACAGTAATTTGGCAGTTGTATATATTTAACTATTACAGAATATTTCTTTGTACAATATGGAGATAAAAATCTGCTTGTGTTCAATAAAAATAAAATGCAACACAAGACTAAAGTTGTCAAAAACGTGACAAAATATATATCTTTACAAAAAAAGAGGCCGTTTAGAGGCAAAAATATATTACATGGTCACACTATACAGATAATTACAGTAGTATACAATTTAATACAATGTCGATACATATTAGTAAACTAATCATGATTAAACCAATAGTAAAACGAAGCTCAATATAGAAACGGGGGACGAACAATTTGCATTTTATTCCTTTGAACTACAAATAACAAGAGGGGAAATTAAGTACGTATAAGATATAGGTACAGTAACTTAATTTAAACTGATTTTATATACTAGAGGGGCAAAGCGAAAATTTGGATTGAAAATACTGCCAAGGAGATCAAATACCATCTTAAAACTGAAAATGTCTAATAAATATACAAGAAAATGCCAATCCTTACAAAAATAGGACGTTAAATGGCAGTGATGGTTTTATAACAACGTTCCAGATATAGCCCGTAAGTATAACAATATTGTGTGTTTTGTGACAGCGTGGCTGGGAATCAAACATTAGCCACGCCGCCGCGCCGCCGCATTGTGAATCGAAAATCGCCGTTAGAAGACACAGAGCTTTTAAGTTTTAAATGTCGTTTTTTGTGCTTGAAATGGTTTCCATTCAGTATTACTATGATCAAATATGTAAAACAACAACAAACACTAAAATGTCTTAAATTGTTTTAAGACATTTCAAGGCTTCCACAGACAGGCGCGACACAAAGGCACCGCTCGTCGCGCGACGAGCGGTGCCTTTCTGTCGCGCGCAAATCGCGTCGCGTGTCGCGTCTGTTTTTGGAGCCTTTAGTGTTTGTTGTTGTTTGGTAATGGCATCAAATGACTTGTGTCATTTGATGCCATTACCAAACTTTGCACACAGTTAAACTACTTTTTAAGACATATTTTGGTGTTAAACAGTTTTCTTGATAAATATCTGGCTCAATCATAGCTGGCGAAGTTTAGGTGTACTATACACCCTACTCGTTCGAGGATACAGGCATGATACTATGTTATATTACGTGTTGTTAAAAATCTGTGTTTCTTAACTTAGACACTAAAAGGAACCATTCAATTTTTAACAATAAATAAATGATTTAAAAAAAAGTAACCATTATATGGAGTATGTCAAAAAAACAAATAATTTGTTCTACAACCATCTATAACGATATTATAGTTTTCCTTGCAGTTTCAGAGATAATCGGATTTTTCAACAAGTCCTAAGTTTTTAAGCCAAATTACTTCTTGTCACATATTTGACCATAGTAATTAATACGTAATAGAAACCATTTCAAGCACAAAAAACGACAATTCAAACTTAGCAGCTCTGTGTCTTCTAGATGCGATTTTCGATCCACAGTGCGCCGGGAGAAATGTTTCAACCTGTGAGGCCGCCTAATGTTTATTGCCTAGTGAAGTTATTGAAACCTACGCGGTGTGGTACGTAACAAGTAGTTGGCTTCCTTCATGTTTCGTCTGATTTTCATCGGACAACAACGCTGGTTTCAATTAATCTCGATGTTTTGTTGGTACATAAATCCAATATAACTCAAGGTAGAATGACGAAGTTACAAGTTAGTCTTACAGAGTTTTAAGGGGGATATACTATCATACATCTGTATAATACACATTTGAATCATTCGTGAGGTGCATATTTAAAACTTATTTAAGATATGATCTTAGTTAAATGACAGTGTAATATCCCCCTATGAGACGCGTAAATATGTCGTAAAATGTTTTTTTATTTAGTTCTGCTAAAACGACTTACACAAGAGTAGCTTGGCGTTAAAGGAACTCTTGCGCTGACGTACTGAAATTATGCGAAGTTTTCATCATTTGTATTTACACATTACACGAGATTCATTGACCAAAAAACACTTTTTTTTTATAAATGATTATTTGTTATTTTATCATGGGTTTGGTTATAAACAACACAACATTAGATTTTTTATGGATAAATATTATACATAAACATTGAATTAACCATCTGTTTAAAAAACAGTTTATTAGGAGGCATATGGAAGCCAACTAAAACATGCGATAAAATTTGAAATCGTCAAATAAAAAGAATTTTTTCTCTGAATTTTACATTTTTTTTTGTATTTTTTTTATAATTTTTTCATCTTTTTTGTTTTTTTTTGTTTTTATGGTTTTATTTTTTTGGAAGTTCAATTTTATATATTTTTTTGTTTTTTCAATTGAGTGTCGAATTTTTTTATAACTTTTCAAAAAATCAAACTGTTTTGAGAGACACTTTTATTTATAAGTCTAATCAGTTTTCTTACATATGTAACTTGTTTTTAAAAATTATTTATTGTACTATAATTATTCAGCGCGGCCAAGTGCCTCTTATGTAAAATCTTTATAAAACTTATACATAACGCGATATAAAATGCCAGGCGTTTTAATATTACATCAAATAGTGTCAGTGCTTCGGGCTATGAGGGACAACGTCCAGATGGTGAAACTTTACAAATAAAATTACAAAACAAAACTTAACAATTTCTAGTCTAGATTTAATTCTAGTGGCTAGCTATTCGAAACAATAATTGCCAGGCATCGATAAAAACATATCGGTAGATGCCGACTCTTAAACCAGAACAATAAACTACATTATGTGATTGATCTAACAACTAATTTAATGCACAAAAAATTATTTTCCAAAAAATCTGTAGAAATATATGAACTTTGATAAACAACAGAATTTCGATTCGAGTTCATGCGTAAAAAGCTTTAAAACTGTGGCGTAGTAAAAAAAGTTAATTTCATATTGTCAGTTCATGATGACGTGTCCGAATATTTGTGACGTCATAGTTCACGTCATAGGTACAGAATTCCTCGCTCGTGTAACTCATATAATACAATCTTTGTATTAATTTAAAGATATGCATTGTTAGTATCCTCACATATTAATAATAGGAATTCTGCTATTCACATACGACGCAGGAGCACAAGAACGCACCAAAATGTAACTTTACACACTTCTACTCATTTTACGCGCGAAAAATGACTATAGCAAAATGGTCAAATTAATTCTGACGCATCTTGTCGTAACACAAGATATTTGCTCAATTTTATTATTAATTAATAGCACAACATATCAATTTAAGCTTTTCTCAATTTGAGAAAACTGATAAATTAACATGTCAATTAACATGTAAAATATTTAATAGGATTATCTAGCGAGGAAAGATTATAGAAGGCGTATAGTATTAATTTGACAAGACTTTGAAATATTCGTTGGACGTATGTGTATTTTCAGTCAAACAATGTTGAAATTTGACATTCCCTTACATTTACAGTTGAAGAAAACAATGTGTAAATATATTTATAAAACATTTGTGTGTCCTTATACGGAAGCCTTCAATAATCTTATGGTATCTAGCAACTGTTACATTACATCGTATATAAAGCGTAGCCCAGCGCCAAATATAAGGCAACACAATCATTTAGCACCATTATTTAAGTTTTACGCATTCATCTTACTAGCAAACGAATCGATCTTCTTACGCGTGTCTATCGTACCTCGACTGGTGACTCGAACAATGTCCATGAGAGCGCTCGGAAACTTACAACTAATATCCGCTATGGAGTGGAGAAATATTTGACCCGACAAACTATCTCACGAGCATCATTCGAGTCGCGGTCGTGTGTGAGTGCGTCAACGGTTAGTAGATCTCAAGCGTAAGTAACGTTGTGGTAATTGAGCTGCAACCATTGCATCGGAGCGTAACAACTAATTGTAGCACCTTTAAACAATTACTTCAACATCCAACACTGTACACGTACACAATATAATTTTCTTTCATATTTTATCACAGGGAATTTCTCATCTCCCATCGTACGCTCCCCCACATATAACGTCGCGCGGCGGGACCTGGCTCCCTCCGCGCTAAGCATGCATATCATTATATTACATCATTTTATATAATATATATTTTTTTGTCATTTACCCTTTCCGCATCACAAAAATACTATTTACATAAAAACCATACACGACCCTAAAATGAATATTTATGTATTTTTTTATTTCTTACTATTTACACGTATTAAATAACTTATAAATAAACAATAATAAATATTTAAAAACGAATAGGACCTTTTGTCGAGGCAGTGTAACGACTTTTTGCGATGGTCGCTTCAGTCACAGAAATGAAACAGACTTTATCGACTAGTGAACATCGACTCTACACGTGACTACGAGTCTTGGTTCAGTCTTGTTGACAATCATGTGCTAGAACATGCCTGGAGGCTACAGCTAATTTAGGAACAGCGCTCTACCAACATACACGATTGACTCCTGACACATTAAATTAAGGCCGGGGAGCCATTT
The DNA here is from genome assembly GCA_917490735.1 of Dryobotodes eremita. NCBI lineage: Eukaryota > Metazoa > Arthropoda > Insecta > Lepidoptera > Noctuidae > Dryobotodes > Dryobotodes eremita. The sequence goes on from OU823245.1 coordinate 3,817,823, forward strand.
TGAGTACAGCCTACAACAACGAACCATTATTAAAAATGATTAGCTGTATGTGATGAAGTCAAAGTGGAACACTTTTTTAGCTGCCGACTGTACACGATACTACGTCAGGTAATTTACAATGTCGTCTGTTATTTACGCAATTCGTTGGTTGCAGATGTTTATCAATTACAAATACCTTGATATTGTTCGCAATCGAGTATGTTGAACGCATGTGTTTCTTTCAAACATTAGTTTTGAGGTATAATTTTTATTGTGACAACAGGAGCATGTGGTGAGCGAGTAAGTATATATTTTCACTTAACTTTGGTCCGAATTGAGCACTGGGTTTATAATAGAAGGCTATTATAAAGGTGGCTAAAGAAATAATAACACTGGGTTTGTAAAATTATTGAACTAGCTTTCCACTTTAAAATAATAAAACAGAACTTTAAATTAAGTATTTGAGATCTACACATAGGCAAAAGGAAATGACAAAAGCTGCATGCTCGCTTTTGTACATTTCCTATTGAAATGATTGCCCGTAACTTTGGTATATCAGTGCCCGACTTTTGCCAGAATGTAGCACTCAGTGCCTCATCTGGCAAAACGTCACTTCAACTTACGCAGTAACTGAGTGTTCGTTTCAATAAAAATTCCACCTCAAAACGAAGCGAAACAACTAATAAATACAACATGGCACTATGGAATGTAAACATATAATTTTCATAGTGGCACATTTAAAGTTTTTCTATAATATTAATACTCAACTGTTGTTAAATTTTCATATCATCATTAACATGGATACCATAAATGTGCGAAGGTAGACGTGGCGGGTCCGTGTCGCGGCGGAGCGGTCCGTGCGCGTGCGGGTCCGTGCGCGTGCGCCTCACCGCGCGGGCGGGTCCGTGCGCGTGCGCCTCACCGCGCGGGCGGGTCCGTGCGCGCCTCACCGCGCGGGCCAGGCGTCGGCCAGGCGGCGCGACGCGGCCAGGCGCGCGTGCGCGGCGCGGAACGTGCTCACGATCTTGTCGAAGGAGTCGCGGTCGTACACCGAGCGCGCCGTGTTGGTGAGGTCGAACGGCTCCTCCACGCACAGCAGCTTCCACTGGTGCGGGTCGTTCTTGTGCGCGCGCGCCGCGCGACACACGCCCACCGGCACGCGCGCGCCTGCGCGGACCGAGATCGCCATCTTGTCGTAGCTGTAAACGTACAATATTAATATAAACCAGCCCACTAGTGTCCCACTGGTGCCCACTAGTGCCTTTGGACTGCCCGAAGGCCTCTTATAGTTCACGAGCATTGAAAACCAAGCTTGCTCTAGACGGGTAAGCGAATTCAGATTTATATTAACGATTAGTCCAGGCTTCCTTGCGATGTTTTTCGTTCACCAACGAGAGTAATGTCCAGGATAAACTCAGAAATTACATATGAATTAAAAAGGTCATATTGGTACTTGCCGGGGTTTGAACCCACAATCTCGTACGATACGTACATCAAATCAAAAAAGTTGCTAATAAATAGCTGATCTTTAAATGTGTTCAAAGCCACATAATTGTTGGGTAACACCCTCCAGGGAAGTACTACCTGCTGCTGGCGCCAAGCTTTGCTGTGTTCCATTGAACCAAACTACGATCATTCATTAGTAACGATCGTTTATATCGAATAGCCAACGTCAATCGACTGCAGTCGTGTCCACACAGCACAGCACTTACAATAGGTAGCGGTATCCACCTAGGATTAGGTTCGTTAACGTTATGAATGCACGTGTATACTAACGGGAACTCCGCGTAGTAGCGCAGCATGTGCAGGAACAGCTCGGCCAGCGTGCTGCGGTTGTGTGCGCGACGCGCCTCGCCGCACGCCTCGCTCGCGCGCGGCAGGATGGCCGGGCACGTGCCGCCTGGAGGAGCGTACAGTACTCAATTATTCAGCGTATTGTGGAAGTTTCAATTTGGTCTAGGAGGAGCATGGAATAAGGAGGGATGAAACGTGAGTCGAGTTATAACATTTCGACAGGAGAGGACGACTAGAGAGAAATATGGATTGTGTAAGGGAAAAGGGAGGGAATGATAGCATGGTCCTTGACAGAGGAGAATGGAAGAGTACTACATTTTGCGCCAACCCCAAGTAACAAAGAATAAGGGCAGGAAATTAAGAAATGAATAAATATGGCAAATGTATCAGATGGACCAGAAAGTCTGACACTCAGTGTCGCAGTTGGATAGGACAATGTCTATTTATACTCACACTGTAGGAAGTGTATGACCATGAGTGTGAGCGAGTAGGACGAGAGCGTGCGATGTCGCGCGTCGTTGATGTCGTGCGCCTGCGCCCACAGCTTGGTCAGCGCCACCAGCGGGCGGACGCGCCAATCCACTGGGAAAATTATGACCGTTTCAAAAGTTGTCTCTTTGTTAGAAAAGTAACACATTTATTTTTTTGTTGTTTAACGTCTTTGATGTTTCGGTAATTAATTTAAAAAAATCTGTTTATACTTGGTAAAAAAAAGCCTGTATAAACGTATTCATAAAAGGATCAGAGTGCCATATCGTCCTGAAGTGCTCAACCGGCGGCGAACTTTGCGGAGCGTCGAATAACTCAACACTGGCGCTAGCTCACCGCACACTTTGAGCTCTTTACGACTCGTCATCAAGTCTCATCATGTCCAAATACTTGTAAAAAAAAGAGCGTCTAGCGACTGGATTTGGGAGAAACTATGTATATGACGGCGCGTGATTATTTAGTCAATTTATTGTAACACTTTTTAAAAGTTGTAATCGATTATTTTTACTCTGTGGTTTAGAATTTATTTCTTTAGTGGTATTTTTAACTTAGAGCGGGTAACACCGAATGGGGTTGTGAGTGTCATGGCGGCGATGGCGAGCACTTTGTGATGCGATCGTCACGCGGTGCACACGCACAAATCCATTGGCTCTAAATGCAAGTTTAACAATTGTTGTGATTAGACTTAATCAGTGATAATCATTGAAATCATTAAATTTTATAGTTAAGTCTTGTTGCGATATTTGAAAGTAAATTAACTGGGTTATTTTGCGAGTATTATTTTCCAAACACCTGCAACGTACACGCCCATGATGAAGGACCAGCAGATGACGGATCAACAATGACACGTGGTGTCTCAGCCGCTCGAACATCCCGTCATATATAATATATATATAAAAAAAAAGGAAGTTTTGGAACAATGAGACAATTATTTGTTTTTCTTTTTGATCACTCTCTCTGTTTCTTATTCCCCTGATCTTGAAACTAATATAGAAGTAAAATATGAACTAGGAAGAAGTGAGAATAATTCAACTAAATTATAATTAGAGTTAGGGGAAATACCAGCTGATATTTAAGTGTTTTTCCCCGCATTAAATATAAGTATTGATAGATGTTTAGACAAGTATTATTAATTGAATACCAACAGGAGAAAGTTACAAGTACCGGCGATATGAAAAGAAGGGCATTCAGAGTCAAAAATATGTGGACTAATTAACAAAATTCTACTCTAACTCAATGACACATTAAGAATACATACTTTTAAGAACGTTTGCATTTTAACCTGTCTCAATATTACAAATATACTTCTAATATGACAGTAAATTTTGATGAATTTTTTGTCAAGTTGAATTTTACGGGAATTGGCCTTCTGAATGATCCAAAAGTACTCACGTCTTGAATAACAATGTAGAAGGTTTGTGTTTCTGATGCCGACGACGTTGTTACAGTTGAGATCGACCTGCAGGCCGTTGCGCGAGTCACGGAACTTGAGGATGGGCACCTTCGCCTGGATCAGCTCCGCGTCTTGATACAGAACAGTGGGCGGAATAAGCAAGTTATTATTAGAATTCAGAGTTACTTGATAGTATTGGTGAAGCAAAACACACGGTCAAATTAAATTAGTTAGCGAAAATACGCAGATGGGTATCGGGTATGTATGGTAATGGGTATCATATCTAATGACGATGAAACAAGATTTTTTAAACTCTATTTTCAATATGACCTTGTAGAGAGAGAGAAAGGAGAGGGGCTAAATATAGGGGACCCATGCCCAACACCAATAAGAACCATATTTTATACGTCATTGGAAAGCTCTTTTCAAAACTAATAATTGATTCTATAGCAGTGTATCTCGGATTGCAGTCGTTCGGCGAATTTGAGACTAACTGCCATATGAACAAAACAAATGTTTACCCAGCAGGCGTAGCATGACGGTTTCTGTTTCTTGGAAGACAAGACATAGCTATTTCCATACAAAGTGACATTTCGTTTCTCTATTTTTGACATCGCACCGTAAAAATCCTTCTAAAATCCGTCATTTTGTCTTTCGTTTTACCGATCGTTGTCTAGGTCTTTTTATATGTAGACTATTTCAGAAGAAAGTTTTCTATCCCAAACGTCAAAATCACACTGACAACTGTCAGTTGTCTAAGGTAGTGAAGACAATTTGACTTTGTAATCGCCATGCTAAAGACAGTAGAAAACTTTTTTACCCGACGGCCGCAAAGTATAAAAATGGAATGGAAAAATGGAATGGAAAAATGGAATTTTTCAGTTTTTGAATGGAAAATGTGAAAAAGTATTACCTACATGTTTGGTTTTAGGAGTTTACAGGGTTTATAAAGGGGGTCGCAATTTTAATTATTTTTGCGATAGGACACACCATTTTCGAGATATAAGCAAAATAAAAGAAAAACGTGAACAAACTACTGAATTTCGTAAAAAGTGCAGTTGACTCTTTCTACTTTGCTGCCGTCGTACTGTCTTCACGGAACGTCATTTTTGTCGATTCGTCCGTCGACAATACCCGTTTCTATAATGGTCATGCTACGCGTGCAGGTGCCTTTAAGACAGTCCCGAAGATCTTAAAATCTATCTAGATTTCTGTCATACGAATTTCTTTGTTCATTGCCAGTTCAACCCTTGATTCATTGACCGTTTGATTCAAAACAACAGTAACATCATAATGAACGTTGCGAAATAAAGCACCAACATAAAATGGGATGGATGACTGCATATGACATCTTCCTTATTAGATTTAAATAATTATTAACACAAATATTAATGGTAAACTGCTGCACACCAGAAATCTGAGGGGCAATACTCGTATTTTTAAGAACTTTCGCATTATAATCTCCTCAATCTGACAAAATATCTTTAATTTACTTACATTTTTGACATTGATGGCTGCTGACAAGACATTGAGATTAGATTTTTAACGTTTTTAAAAACGGGAATTGCCCTTTTGGTAGAGTCAAACTCAAACCATTTATACCAATTAAACCATTCACAGGAACTTTTGAATTGTCAAAGAGTCTGTCAGTTAGTCAGAAAGTTGAAGCTAGTTGCCCATTCCAAAACGTAGATCTCGAGTTTGACGGAAACCTAACAATGTATGTAATATTGACAACTTATCTACTGTGTTCTCACTCATATTTTGACAACTTATATACTGTGTTCTCACTCATATTCTTGCAAATAAATAATAATTAATGTTATTTCCTTTAAAAACAACGTCGCTTTTTATTAACAAAACTGTTTGTCGGACTGACTATAATACTCACTAGGGTCGAAGCTCCGAATGTAGCTCAGTATGTAGTTGAGGTGCAACAAGGCATGCGCGCGAGGGTCGAGTTCGTCTACCGGCCGCACGTACAGACACAGGTCCATGTCTGACGAGTCCAGTCCGAAGCCCGACATTGTGGACCCCACCACGTACAGGCCGTAGCGAGGGAATATTGTCTGCGGCAACAAAAGAGAACTATAAGATTGACATATTCTCGAAAGGCGCGTAGGGCCTAAGAAAAATTATGAACGAATGTGATTTGTCTTTATTATTTTAGAATAAGATTCAAGAGGTGTCTTTTCACATTTAGAGGCAACGATTCGTTTGTCATATGAGGCAGTTAAATTAATATTATTCAAATTATTTATTGCGATATTATGATAATATGTTCATGGATGAGACCATACGCCATTTTTATGGAGTGCAATGATGTTTTTGGGGAACAGCCTATAAACGTGCTTGGCAAGAATTACTTATTGCACAACGATGTCACCAAATTAGAAGTGATGAGCTTACTGATCACATTAATAAATTACCTTAACCCTAGAATTACAAGGTTTCATTATGTTAATATATTTCAGAAACAAACCTTTATTGTGATGAAAAGATATCTCCAAAGGTTCATTTTCTTTCTAAAAGTCTCTTCTGTTTGCTGTGACTTTATGAACTTGTCCCAAATCTCTTGAGACAATGTGTCCCATTTTGAACCTAGAAAGGTTTATAGTATTACAAATGTGTGCCTTCTGTACCTACGTTTATTGCAGTATATGAGAGTATGTAAGGATGGTTGTTGTTGTGGCAGGGACTTTATGATCAAGGCTGTTGAAGTAGGTGTTAAATTGGACAAAAGGCCAAAACATAATAGGGTGGGACCCTTAAAATTAGTACTGCTACTTCGCAAACTGACGATACTGTCTCTTTTTGAGGTTTAGCATATTTTAATGGCGTCTAAAAAAGAAATTGACTACCCTATACAGTATGTTAACTAACAGAGGGCGTTCCCGTTAACCCGCAATAGTATTGCATCCATACATGCTAAAAAAAATATTACCATTCGAAAACAAAATGTTTTTATTTTTTTTAATATTAAAATATTCACTAAAAATGTTAAATTGATACGTAAAAGAAACACTCTGTACACGCGTACTTGAAGGACGGCAACTTCGCAATTTACCTATTTATGAATGACGGGCCGCGCCAGCGGCGATCTATTTGATGTGCGTAGCCCCGCCCCCTGCCCCCGGATGTCCACCTAATTTTAGTCGGAACTAATATCACGCGCTAAGCGGATGTGCATTATTTTCGCATTGAAACATCTTGCGTCATTCTTGTGTGAAAAATGCCGCGTTATCAGTTCAGTGCTCAGGAGTATGCGAACATGGTGCTCATTTATGCTGAGTGTAATTATGATGGTGCACGTGCTCTGAGGATGTATGCTGAGAGGTACCCCAATGCACATCAACCGCGGAATTCTCGTGTTATTGTGAGTGCCCTGGTGCGTATTCGTAACAATGAACCGGTAGTGCCGCGTCGTTCTGGTGGCCCCCGACCCGTGATCTCTGTGCGGCAGGAAGAGAACGTGCTAAGGCATTTTGAGGAGGAGCCCGGTTCAAGCACTACAAGAGCCGGCCGCCTGTTAAACATGAGTCACGTCGCAGTCTTTAAAATTTTAAAGAAAAACAAGCAGCATGCGTACTCACTTCAAAAAGTACAAGGTCTGCTTAGTCCAGCTGACTTCGAGCGCCGGTTAACTTATTGCCAGTGGGCACTGCAGCGATGCGCGGAGGACACCCACTTCATCGAAAACGTCATATGGTCAGATGAAAGCCTATTTACGCGCAATGGCATGTGGAATCGACGTGTATGCCATCACTGGGCAGAAAGAGGCCATAATCCGCGTGCCACTCGGCCGTTAGCACATCAAATACGGTGGTCACTGAATGTGTGGGCTGGGATAAACGGAAATAAAATAATAGGACCTGTCTTCATCCCAGGGACTCTAAACCGTGTGAGGTATCTGGCTCTTCTTAACGACACCGTCGCGCGCTACCTCGACAGATTGCCGCTAGCCGAGCTCCGAAATGTGTGGTTTCAACACGATGGAGCACCCCCTCACATTTCAACAGAAGTGCGGTCGCGGTTAAACGAGTTGTTTGATAGCCGCTGGATCGGGAGGTACGGTCCCGAGGCGTGGCCACCACGGTCACCTGACTTAACGCCACTTGACTTCTTTTTTTGGGGTTGGGTCAAACAACTCGTTTATAAAAAAGAAAGCCACTCGCGGGAGGAGATGGAAATGCGAATCCGCACAGCATTCCGTGTTATCAGGAACCGCATACGCGAGGACCCGCTTTTAATGCGACGAGTGCACCAAAATAACCGTCGGCGATTGCAACAATGTGTAGACAGAGGAGGTCAACATATTGAGCAGTTCAAAATCTAGGTAAGTTTTTAACATTATTTAAATGTATCATAATAGCTAAAACATTTCGAAAACATTAAAATAAAAAATAACACTAAACGACTGTGCTACAAAATTAATAAGTTCAGAAGGCCCACTCTTTCCTAAAACTGCTTTTATACTCAGGGAGTACCCCGTTCAACGAACGTGTTACTACTACTGTGACGTTACACGATTGCTATGAATAAACGCAAGTATTACGAAGGCAACTGCCTAAAGTAAAAGTTTTTAAATTTCTGTATTGGAGAAAAAATTCACTTGCTAATGTGTAATACCGTCATTATCATTTAAATCCTAGCTAAACTGTGGTTTAAATAAATGAAACTTTCTCCAAACTTAACCGCACACTATTTATTAGCGGTACATTATTTTTTAGATAAAATTAATTTTTAAAAGCTTTTTTCAAATTAACACTGTAAGCCTGTCGTACCACCGGTCTGAGTGGCTAGGTAAAACAAATTTGTGTACTTGTTCCGTGAGTGGACCTTCTGTACTCGTATCTGTTTACTTTGTGGCCACGAGCCCGCGACGATGCGCGACGTGTCGGCAGAAGCGCTGCTACCACCCCGCGTTCATTATGCGGCCGCTGCGTGCAGAATAACTGTCTAATCTCTGTATTTTAATTTTATTGTTATTGAAACGTGGCTTAGATAGGTAGATACATGAATTTATGTTTTTTTTATTTACCTACTAGGTCCTTCCAAATCCAAGGTGCCTCAGTGACGCATTCCTTTGTCAGCTGGGCATTTGAGACGGGTTGTTAAATGTTATTGCTAAACCTACACATACTTACATAAATGTTTAATTTTACTGATAACAACCCGATGACGACGTGTCTTTCTAATTCATTATACCGCTAAAGTGCCCGTGGGAACTCTAGTTCCCAGACGTTTTATGCCGCCATTATAAAAGTCGCCGCTCGCCACTCAGCGCGGCGCGGCGCGCGGCGGCCGGTTCGCTCTGCTTCGTGAGTATTCGTAAGACGCTCGGCATCGTGCGTATTGCAACGTTGCCGGTTTGTGCAATGCTACTACGCTAGGTACTATTCCGCACTACTATTTTGATTTTAAACAGGTGGTTTCGAATTTATTGCAAATTATTAATTTTTTTTAATTCGGATTATTTTATGCTTATTTTTCTATGCTGATATTTTTATTTTAATCTATTAATAATATAGATTAACGAGTTTAGGGGAACGCCCTCTGTTGTTTAACATACTGTATATGGTTTTAATTAATGAAATTGTTTAAAACAGCCTTGAACCCAAACTGTTGAAAAACTTATAACCTTAATTACACACCATAATATATGAACACATTATTGCTATTTTTGTAATCTTCCTTTACATTCGACTATATTATTTTCACAAATCATATCGGAAACATTTGTACAAATAGTGCTTATTTGTTAAAAACGAAAGTGAAAAAAGAAGATAATAGTATGCAAACACTTTTATTTGAATCACAATGTCTGTTTTTTTTATTTTGTAAAATAATACTGCTATTTTCAAAATTATAATCATTCGAACGACTCTAACCAATCACTCCCTTCAAGTTTCTGAAACTCACGAAACATTCGTTCATTCAGACACTCGTCAAGTGCCAAACACTTACGACACTCTCGTCAAGTGTCAGACACTCACGTCACTCTTCCGACCAAGTGTCAGACAAATACATCACTCTTCCGACCAAGTGTCAGACAAATACATGACTACCCCGCCAAGTGTCAGTCAAATACATCACTATCCCGCCAAGTGTCAGACAAATACATCACTATCCCGCCAAGTGTCAGACAAATACATCACTATCCCGTCAAGTGTCACACAATCACATTGCTCTTCCGCGAAATGCCACACTCACGCTACTCTTTCGCCGAGTGTCAGACAATCACGTCACTCTACTGCCAAGCGTCAGTCTCCTGCTGTAAAAATACATATAATTCACTTACCGTTTAACAAGTCGTCGGGCGTGAACTTGACCTGGAACGGGTAGGCTCCATTCAGGTACCTCTCGGGCGCGATGCGTCGTTGCGGGCGCGCGTCCCGGCCGCGGCGGCCACGCCATTCCCGCACCTGACCGTATCCGCCCGTGTAGTGGCCGTTCGATGTACGTTCCGTATTGCGGGATGACTCTTCACCTGTGAAAGGTTAATACATCATTAAATGATTTGAGAATCGCCAACATGAAAAATCAATAAACGTGTTTAAATTAGGATGACAGTCTGCACTTTTTGAATGTCAAAAGGTACAAAAGACAACTACGGAAACGCTTGCACTTCACCATTTCCTAGCTGAGAAGTAGTGTAACAAACTCCTTATCGACACGTCCTTCTCAATGCAATAGACAAGTCCCCTGAATGATGTCAGGCAATTGCCATGCAGTGGGCAGCTTGTACAATTTGCGAATTACAATATTGGACTTCTCAACCCTTGCAACTTTTGCACAAATTATGTCGCAGCATCGCAGGTTAGGTACATGAATAAAATATAGCGTAACATTATAATATCGTGGAACAAGTTGTTCTTTTGAAAAAATGAGGTCTATAAAGTTAAGCAGACAACAGGTTACCATGAGTCAACGCATAATTGAATTATAAGAAATAGGATAACCTAATTACGGGGTGACTGGCACGGTCTGGTTAAACCCTGATTATGAATTGCTTTGCGAATTACCGTAAGTAGTTGAGACATGCAAATGTTCTGGGAGACTACTGCTGGCAGTTTTAGTCACTTTCAACGCACCTGGCATGTTTGTCGACTATTGTTTATGGATCCTTCCAGTTATTTTTTAAGCTGCTTAATTGATGTCTTTATCAGATACTTTTATCAGGATCTCTTCATATGATAATGCAGCAAAGGCAGCCGAATTATGCATCGATCCGTTCAAGTGAAATACTATTGAGTAATGAGTTGTAAGTACTTACACTCATGCAAATGAGTAAGTCGATAAAATAACATCAAAAATACGCGCAATGCACTATCTTGATGATGATGCATTATCTTGGTATGACATCAAACGTTTTTCATAGCAATATTAGCAATGAAATAGTCAATAGATTTCACTCTTTCTCGACAAGTTTCTACTTGTATACAAATAATATTTTAAAAGAAAAACTAGACAGTAGGAATGAGTGCTTTTCGTGGTAGGGGACTTCTGAACGGCGGGGTCCCCCTGTTTCGGAAACCCGAACACATAATGTCGCATATTTCCTACAGGAATTACAGAATGATTTGGATTACTCACAGTACCCATGGCAACCAACATGCCGCAATGGTACGAGTTCAAAATCCCCTATTAAGATAAAATGATACTGAAGTGCTGTTCCTGTATTATAACTGGGTACTAAATTTATATAGGACAGATTACTAAACTTCCACTCAGCCAAATATTAGGGCATACGACAGCTCCCATTAAAAAAATAAAACACTACGACGAGCAATGCCCTGCGAAACGTATACAGGGTGTTTGGCAGAACGTTGAACATACGAAAATGGTGGATAGGTGGGGTCATTTGCTACTTACTCAGCCCTAATTTATTTGGACCCGGGTTTATTTTTTAAATGCAAGTTGAAATTAAGATTTAAGGTATTTTTTACATCTTTCTGTAAGTTTGAGGACTCATAACTTTTTTTTCTAGCTAACATCTGAATAAAGCAATAATTTTATAAGAATCTGCCAACATTAAAGATTAAAAAAAAAATATTGCCTGTTTCACCCATTTTTAATAAAAATTACACTTTAAAGTTAAGAAAGTGGTGAAACTAGAAGAAAGCAAAAAAAAAAATTTTTTTAAATATCCTGTGGGCCAGGGCTAAATAAATTAGGGCTGAGTAAGTAGCAGATGACCCACCTATCCACCATTTTCGTATGTTCAACGTTCCGCCAAACACCCTGTATATGAAGTTAATGAGCTGGTGCTAATATTTTTAATGAGCTAGCGCTCGATAAAAAAATGGCTTAGCAACGGCAATAAATGAATATTAACATTAGTTAAGTGGCGATAATTCTATTTGTTACGGAATTTTCAACAGGTGTTAAGTTTCTAGCGAGAGCGGTACCGTCATTATAATAATATAAATTAAACTTCAATATTAAGATTCGTTATGCGCAAACCGATTAGATTTGTCAAGGACTCTTTTTGCAAGGAAAAAAGTTATGAAGTATATACCTTCTTAAAACAAGCAAGTATGGTATATTAAAATATGCATTTTACTACTAGTAAAGGAACGAGTTCGTAGCCGACTGCAAGCAGCAGCAACAGACGACGTGTCGCTGCGACACTACTGGTTTCTATGTATTTCTATGAAAACGACGTGTCGCTAGCTACGAAAGGTGTTTCATAGAAATCAGTAGTGTCGCAGCAACACGTCGTCTGCTGCTGCTGCATGCAGTCGGCTACGAACTCGTACCGTAACAAAGCCATGTCACAGCTCGGTTATCAGTAAGGTATCGCATTATGGGAATGATTGAATGCCTCTCGCCGCACCATGCTACATGTATAGTCGGTATTTCAACATAATACCATGAGTTTTGCTTACCTCTTAAGGGCTATAATATCCCCATTTTTGCACAAGATTTCTGAGCAACTACGCACGACAGATAACCACTGCAAATAACTTCAATTAATTTTGATTCAAATTTTAGCGTTCGAGATATTTCCTCATGTGATATGCACAACCGCTTCATGCAAGTGCTAAATATGTGGACTTCTCACGACATTGCACCATAGCCCGCTTACTGCATCTGTGCAGTGCGGTCCTCATTCACACATTTTATAATGCGCACAATTCGAGAATATTCGCCATTACATCATTATTTCACTACTTGCGTAATTTCTGTGTCATACCAGGTACTGCATCCTGGGAGTAATCGTTTTAAAATAGTCTTACACTATTTAAATACGTAATTTTATGATGCCTATTTTTAGAGAGAAGATTCAAGCTGCCATGTGTGCATTATGTTAAGAGTTAGAACCGTGAAAAAGGTATATTGAGTTGATTGTCTGTCGATTTGGTACTAGTCAAGCATAGCTAATGAGACACAATTGATTATTATCTATTGTAATGGCCCTCTCGTGGGCCACTTCGGGCCTGACTAACCTTGACCGAAAGTTTTTTTGGGTCAATGCCTTTTCGGGATATTATGCGTGTGTCCGCCCAATTGTAAAGACTCTTCACAACGAAAGCTCAACTCCGAATAGCTTTCAACAGAAAGTATTAAAAGTTGTTCAAAGTAAAACTTATGGATCTGACATTACTTTCCGTTTTTGGACTGAATTTGGGGACCGCTGGTGAAAATTAGTGTACTTTCAAGAGGAGTAAGTAATATTGGGCTTCGAAATAAGGATTTCGACTTTCGAAAAAAACAGGATCACAAGGGGAATTCTGTTTTTTTATTTAAGTACTGTAATAAAAGTCGATAGATATATAGCTGTTGCGGGCGCCCACTGTACCATCTGAAGAGTCCTATTCTTAGTCGCGAATCACATGGCGTAACGAACGACTCTTTAGATTTTTATGCTAATTTGGAAATTCAACGGGCGATCTGTTGTCTGAAAGCGGATACATTGCCGCTGTTATTTGGGTCGTCTAGCTAAGTAATGATGTTTTCTCGTTCTATTTACTAACGAGATCTGCAAAACTCTAGCCGTAGGAGCGTTAAAACGCGTCTAACACTTTTTACGTTTCACGATCTTACGTAAAATTTTATTGCCTCTGTAACACGCAGTTGGATTCCGGCAACAGTTAATAATTATTTTTCTATTAAAATAACTTGTGTTTTCAAAATAAAACGTGTGTTTTAGTATAGCATTTTAAATAATACAAATTGTACATAATAGGACTTGTAGTGTTTCTGTGTGCTTGTTAAGAATGCACGTCATAGGAATTAAAATGTGTTTTGCTAAACTTCGTGCGTCCTCAGAATGTGCGCGTCATTGCGACAGTCGGTCATGAAGTCATGAGGGCAAATGGGGCGGTATACACTGACAGTGCGCAATTATTTTTTCTATTTTCTTCGCCTCATGTACCTAAGTGTAAACACGCCTCACGAGAGAATCATACCGATCTATTTACTTATCTCTGGCGTTCTCAAGGCTAAATCATTTAGATATTATTTACAATGTTATCTAATATTCAAAGTTAACGTCACGTTAAACATACGACGCATTCCATTGTCACCTTTATGTTGATGCAATAAAGCATAAAATGATAGCGTCGAGTTAAAGTATTCCAAGCATCTAAATATATCTCAGCAGAAAATGTGTCTACAACGGGATTTTATTCTGGGGCTACTAATGTATAGGATAACACGTGTGGCTCTGTAAACAGGAGCGCCAAACAATTACGACATAGTTCCATAAAAAGTAATTTGGGCATCAATAAACTTGTTTACATATTTGTGTCCCTTCATCTATGTGTGAACATACTAATTGGGTGTTGTCATGTCGCACAGTTTGGGTGAGGCCAATGCGATACGCGAAGCTGTTTATTTAAACGTGCAAAAGGAATCTGTGAGCGTTATCACATCACGTTTTTACTAACAAAACTACGCATTTAGTGAGGCGCCAGGAAATTGAGAATTAAGATTTAAAATAAAATGTTAGACACGTGAGAAGTCGCATGTTGCGACTAATTAGGATACTTGGCCCACTTTTGTGACAGTAGGTTTGTTAGTGAATGTACTGTAACAACAGGTTCACACTGCACTTTATCATTATGATCAGCTTGTTCCATCATAGACCTCATCCATCGCTTTCCATTAGGCATGATCAAGGTCAAGAGCAGCATTCAGCAATAAAAAAAATCAATAAAAATATTGGTGATTTGATATTCCAATGAAATGGTTATTAAGCAAGCTCAAAAGTAGGTACCTACTGTTTTAGTTTTTTTAAGTACTACCTCCATATTTTCACAACACGGATCATTATTTGAAGGGTCAAAAGTTACAAACTAAATAGTTAGTTGCCTGTTCATTTATAAAGATTAAATATCTATAATCCCACGGACATTGCACACTATAGAGATGGTTAAAAAAAATATATCATCAAATGAATCATGATATCACTCAATAATATACATATAAACAACATGCAACTGAAGTAGAATAAATGTAACATTGACATGTGAGATATAAAATGATCAATGTTTCTAGTTGCTACACTGTGAATCTTCTTAATAATATTCTAATATATAGTAGTATTGAACTACATCTACCCCCAATCAATTAAAAAACAATACTGGTATATTTTACATCCCAGTTGCCGTGGCGATATGGGTTTAAACAATTAAAGTAATTGTTTACAGTATTTAGAAACACAAATCAAGTAAGCAGGATATTTTCAAATGTATCATTTACCTTTTTACTCAAAAGATTGTTGAAAATTATTGTTTAAACTCACGGTATAGTTTATTTGTGGCTACTTTTACCTTGAGCAACTACTTGTACTTTCTACATTTCAAATATTTATCATTCTTTCGACAATTTTCATCATACATTAGTACTGTATATTATAGATTAACACAATTTCATTCATGTGAAGGTGGCATAAAAATATTAGAAAACTGTCATTGTGAAACTGGTAATATAAAATGAGATGCATGATTTTGGTAGGAAATAATCAAAAAATTTCATACTGACAAATAAGCACCACTTAATAAAGCATACTGATAACATAAACTTGAGGGATTTTTACCTTTTTCTCCCGACTTGTTGGAGCCGGAAGCGTTACTTGAGAGGCTGGAGTCATCAGAGTCGTAATCGAAGGCTGTGTTGTCTCCCGCAGCCTTGGCGTTGGGATGGCGCTCGCGGCGCGGCTGCCAGCGGCGCGGAGTGGCGTGGGCGGCCGGCGACCCCGCCAGGCTCGGCAGCCCGTCCAGCGGGTAGGGCCGTGCCGTGCGCTCCTGACCACTCATCATGAACATCTGCCCCGGCCCTCCGAAGGCCCCGCTCCCGTGATACATCATCGGCGCGCCTTCGCTCATGCTCGCCTCTTTACCCTGCCGGCGGTTCAAACTATAACTATGAGCGAGGTACACGTTCACCGGCGAATTTTTAGACAAATTTTTAGCATACCGACCTGTATTTCGACCGTTAAATCCGATGGCGTCCGGTGTGGCGGACGACTATTGCGTCATAGTAGGCGTAGTAAATTAATTAGAGTATGGTGCGACGTCGAAATCTAGATTCTATTTATCTTGAGTACGCCGAAATTCGAGACGATCGTCAAGTGGGACGTTCTTTCCGATATGATGGCTTCCGGCCTTCAATTGTGTCGATTGAAACGTGTCGCTGGACTCCCACTGTGTGAAAAAAACTGGCTACAATTATTTCGACGCCGGTAATAATAAATCTACCCACGAATTATGGCAAATCTGTAAAATCTAATGAGGAAGATCCGCCATGACTTTAGGGAGCAACACTAGCGACATCTGACGGAAATGAGTGAAGTAGTACACGTGATTTTACTTTTTTCTACTTCAAATTCCGAAGTTCCAATTTATGCCAGTGATAAAAATATAATAATTTATCCTACAATCTTTGCAATGCTATAAATAAATCACTGTTTCTATTAGAAAATAATAGAGTGTTCCTATAAACACTGCTAATAATTGAAATTCTAAATCACATGACATGATATTTATTTGAGTTTATTTTTTTCCCCTTGCAATATTTGGGTGGCAGTGACATTTCCGTAAACGTTCCACTACAAAAAGCATATTTTGAGCATTTTAAGTTGAGTCTTTGTTTTGCGAACGGGTATTGTATTATGCTACCCTTGTCTAACAAAATAAATGTACAAAACATTTAGGGATGGGTCATTGACGGTTTTTTGGTTAATGTAATTTAACTGTTAATCATTATTTGTCAACAGGTTAAAAAAGCTGTTAAATTATTAACAGGTTTTGTATGTTCAATCGGTAACGTTCGGAAGTATTCGTTTCGCATACTAGTTGATTCTCAGAAATTAATGAAATTATAATGAAATAATCCGTTGAGCCGTTGACGTAAATTAACAGTTTATATTTCCAACTGTTTTTTTTGGAACTGAGTAAAATAATGACTATTGAACTAATGTGGTTTGTGCGTAGACGTAAATTAACAGCTAATATTTTCAACCTGTTATTTCATTGACGATTAACAGTTACCTCGTTGACGAATGAAAAGTCGTTAAAAAAAACAGTTTATTGATTCAACGACCACCTCTAAAAACATTTATTTTTTCATGCTGCTGTTTGACATGACATTAAGATTTGCCAGACACACGTAAAAATAATAAAATTACGTACAAAAATAATCTAATTTCCCGTTAAAAATTGTTAACAGTGATAATGGAAAACATCTTGGAGTCTGTGTTATTATTAATCCAATTATAAAATCTATTTAGCGAGTGATGACGTTGAATGGGGACTATGTAACCTTAATAGTGTTAAAAGAAACAAACTTTGCTTTCTCATTGTTTGATTATCATCGTTATCTCGGTGGCACAGTGCGTTGATATGTCACATTTCGGAGATTTTATGGACGGTGTACCCGTTAAAATATCGGAGAAGTATAAGCGACCGCTAAGGTTCGATTTACCTTATACTGTTAACGAATGTCCATTAAGAGCGCAGAATGCCGTCGACAACGCTTATTATTCGTGTACGTTTGAGAAGAACGTCCTTGCGAAACTCAAGGAGCTTAGGAATGCGAAAGAGACGAAGAAGAATGAGAGGCGGCACCGTCTGCAGTTGCTACAAGAGGTGGAACAGAAGAGACTCGACGCGATAGCCGCCGCCGAGGACGAGGAGCGATTAAAGCAGCTCAGCGTGTCGGAGGTGTCGTATCCCAGCACCGACGACATCAGCCCCCTGTCTGCCGACGAGAGAGCTGAAAAAAACTGTGATAACACTGCTAAAGTAGATAGAACTTCCAACCATGCTGATGTCCCCACACACATTAGCTACCCTACCACTAGTATTGCTGCCGAGTCTCAACTTAACATACTGCAGCCCACACTAGTGAAGGCATATCAACAGGAGAATAGCTTGCTTGATGACCCTGATCCACTGCAGAATTTGAAGTTAAATACAAAGATATCTAGAATAGCACACAACCGTAACATAGATACACTAACATTTAGAGATTTTGAGAATGATACATCAAGTCCATTTGATAATGTGGAGCTAAAGACTATAAATGATATGGAGCTGCTGGCCCAAGTGCTGCAAGATCAAAATGAATCAACTACTAGTTGTCACCCTCAGTCACACTATGCTCCAGAGCACGCATACACCATGCCTAATTGTGCATCTCAACCACATGTTGATGGAGTCACATATTTACCAGCAACGTACTTAGAACAACCCATGCAAAATACAAATATGATGTACGGCTCTCCACAGCATTACCCTATCTCAAATGGGTACTATATCCCAGCAGATAATGATACTGCCAATATGTATATGCAAAATTATCAATATTATGTTCCCCCTAATCCATACCATGCTGTAGAACAATATTACAGTAACCAGTTACCAACAACATCAGGAGAGATAGGTCATGTGCCAAATGGTTCTACATACATTCCACAGCCTTACTACTTCCAGTACCCTCATGTTCCTGTGACGTATCAGCCTGCAAATGTGCCAGAGCCTTACCAAATGGTTGCACGGAATGAAAATACAGATCAAAATCAAGCAGCTGCAGGACCACAGACTACAGTGAAGTCTAGATCACGGAGTGTGCCAGACATTGTTAGGGAATTAAATGAAGAATTGGCTAAACTGCGGATGAGTGAGAGATCTTATAACGTTAGTCCGGCTCCTAAGACGCAGGCTCCTCAGGTAGCAATCCCTGCTACAAGTGATAGAAAAGAGGAGAAGAGGAGTAGGAGGAAATCAGAGCATCTGCCGAATCCATTTGAGAAATTATCTCCAAAATTGCAGGATATGTGTCGGAAGATTCATGGAATGGGTTTTCCTCTTGACAGGGTAGCGAGGGTGTGTACGCTTGTAGGTGATAATGATAAGAAGGTGAGTGTCTTCTAGAAGAACCTTATAGTTTGTTTACAGTGGGAGTTTTGAGGCAATATAGAAACTGTATGTTTGGCCAAAAGTGTCTTGATTAGGACATGTAGTTGTTTCATCAGAGAATTTTACACTCTTATCCGCTGTAATAGCCTATCCTAGCACAATTTAATTACTTGGGCAGTAGTATGCCTTATGTTTAATACAGAATAAAACAAAAATTTAATAAATTATACATAATCATGTACTGAATCCATGGTATCAAGATGTGCGTCGATGTCCCTGCCACCCTGTATATTGTTGTAAATATATACATATATATAGAGTAGTATTATACAAATATCTTACTGAGTGGTACCTTTAATTCAATGCCAATTCTATTATAGAGGTCATATTTCTTAGCAATTAATTTGACCTGTTTTGGTACCTGTAGAAATATTTTTTATCTGTAAATGTTTTAAGGTTTAGTTTGTTGGAAATGTGGCCACTGAAGCCATAATGCACATTTTTTGTATTGTGAATCAAGTTGTGGTTAATGAGAATTGCTGCTTTAAAAAATCTTTTACTTTAGCTTCAATAACTGCAATTAAAACTTAATCATGTTACCCTGCAATTTTAAACCCTGTGTCAAGAATATAAGGACTTCTTTTGTGTAGCCAGTATTACCCGCTTTTTGGGGCTTCCAGTGTGTATTTTAATTCGACTCCAATAGTTCGTTATATAGTAACCTAATTATGTAGCTTATTTGGAGCCAGATAACAGCGTTTACTTAAACACGTTAGTGGCTGGTGACGTTGGTAGTCAAATAATATCGAAACTACCCATGTTGATTATTATGACAAAGAAATAAAGTTGTTTATTGCATGTACCTTCAACATAACTCCCGACTTAGTAGCGAATTCTTTTGTGGATGCAGTGCGATCAGAAATTCGCCACTTCTTGGACGAAGGCATAATAGACTGGCGCTGAATTGATTAGGTTGGACATTTCGCCATTTTGTTCATTATGAATTCGAAGGTTCTCAATTAGTTTACTATTACAATAATCTCCATCATCTCATTGTTAAAATTGGGCCTATGGGCCTCTTCTTCTATTCTTCAGTCATATAAATTAAACAATTCCGTTTTCAAATTCCAGGTGATCGAAAGTCTATTAATACTGGGTGACCTCATGGACCTTGGCTTCCCAGAAGGCAGGGTATCCGCAGCGTTAGCCAAGCACGAATTTAACAGGGACAAGGCTTTGGACGAGCTTGTACCGTAACGGAGTAAGATAACCCCGAAATTATTCTACGTAAGAGGACTCGAAAAGTCGTAAGGAAAATGATTTTTGTAGGTGGAAAGGAAAAAGGAAAATACTCCTTGATAGTCAGGTTGTGGCTGACAGAAAATGGCGTCTAAGCAAAGTCTTGGGACTGGCAAATATCTTACAATTGATAGTACATAGATGTATAGTCGAGGAACGAAAAGGTTTAGTACTTATAGGGGCCATTTTTACTTGGACAGAGCATTATACTTTTTCCGACCAAGTACTGCCAATATTATGAATACAAACAATAGTCTGAAAGGTGACACGTGCCCGCTATGCGATAAAATAATGTATTTGAAATATGCTTAACCTTTTCGCTCTGGCACTGTACGCTGGTTACAAATGTAAGTTAATCTATCTGGTTCGCAAGCAAAGTGTATACGCAAGGTGTTTTAGGGAATGGTGTAGGGAATATCAGTTTAAAGTGTTGCGCCGTGATTTTATAAATGCATTTGAATATTTGGTAGTTTGGAAGATAATAATATAGAATCTGTAGATACTGGTGTAAGCGTTAGTCGATGTCTACTAGCATGCGAACTTGCCGTTAAAATTATGTTAGTTTATTTCGTTATTTGCTTCGATGTTTTGAAATGGCATAATTTTTTTAATTCTTTAGGGACTATCACACTGGTGTTATTTTTTCAACGCGCGTATTCGCTCTGTAAACGCAACTATATAGCGTTTATTTTTTAAGGCAGAAAACGCGCCGTCGACGTGCGTAAAGCCGCGGTCCCACGGCGTGCCAAGCGGTGCTAAGCCTGTCGAGGCCAGTCGTGGCCCGTGCCGAGCATTCCCACGGCCCTTTAACTGACAGGCCGCATCAGGCGTTGCTACGCTTGTCGAGTCCTATTGCGGCCCGTGCCGAGCATTCGCACGGCGTGTTTCGGCCTGGTGCGGTCTATTGACCGCTATTCCAACATATCAAGTGATACCGACTCTGGACGGACAGCACGACACCGCAGGCCTGGCGCAATCTGGCCTGTGAGAAAGCGGGCCGTGGGACCGCAGCATTACAAGGAGCGCGCGTCTCAAATACGCCGTATGCATAGGCCCTAAGGTTTAGCGATTATGTCTGACGTTTATCTGGTTTTATAAGCTGAAGAATTTATACATTTATCACTGGACTCACAATTTGAGTTCTCATTCAAAATGTCTTTTATCTTAACCATAAAAACATAACCGACCTTTTGGGGCAGTTGGCTAAAAAGGGATAATACTATATTGCCCTCTCACTCTATTAATAAGACAATGATCGAAGGCAAGGGTAAATAGCAAATTATAAAGCGTTGAAAAATGCCAAGCTTTTAAGAATAACCCCTTATTCTTAAAAGCTTGGCATCTGTCAATAGACATTTATTTCTGAGGTAAGCACTGATGCGATATCTATGATTATATGAGCGCTTAGTGATCTACGAATTTATAGAAACCTAAAAATTTATGAACAGTATGTTGCTGGCAAAGTATTTTCCTATGCACTCTCTACACGTTATTTTCATAAACTCTATACTGATGTTCACTGATCGCGCATTTGTAAAACAGTTCAGGCTGAAGAGAAACCTTAAGAACATAGATTCCAGGCAAATCCTTATTTCCGCTTAAACAAATATCAACTTTACGTGAGTGTAAATTAAGTTGATTTCAGAATGACTAGTACTATTTAAAAAGTGATAAGTGTTTGAAGTTGTAACGCAGACAGAACTTTATGTGTAGAGATAAAAATATTTTTTCAGAAATACATCTTTGTTTACATGTTTGGAAACTAAATTGCAAATACAGGATATATTGTTCACTTTCCTGGATTAGTTCTGTGCTGATGTTAGAGACGATATGTAAACGGTATGTAAAAATCTATAACACTTCTGCTTTACCTTGGTTTCCTCAAGCAGTAAGTTGTTGTATGCAGCTTCCGGGTATTTGATCAGATGGGCTTAGCACTTCTAAGTGATCGAGATTGGATATGGCCGCTTTGTGAATGTTAGGCTTGAGCCGCATGACCGTTTTTTAAAGGTAGAAAAAGCGATGAAAGGGGATCGAACTTTTTTGTATAGAGATTGGCCTCGACCCGGTCCGCCATTTTGATTATTTTTCAAAATGGCGTCGCACGATAATACCTATATATATGGATAGGGGGCATATAGACAAACAAAAAATGTCCTGTGATATAATGTACTAAACTGTCACATTACCTAGATAATTAAAGTTAAAAATGGGCATGATGAGCGCAAATATTTTCGTTTCAATCATATCAAAAGCGGACAATTTAAGCTACAAAGCGCTTTTTCTGTTGAAAATGTTATGTGATGTGATTATCTTAATGAAAAGTAATTTAAAATCAATGTTAAGTGCATTCGATTTTTACCTCTTTAAGTAGAAAGCTTAACTGATTCAAAGTGCTTGGTTAGAACGCATAATCGTTTGTCGTACAGTTGTCTCAGATGGTCATATTTATTACAAGTTTAAGTTTGTATTTTTCTAAGAAATGCCATTCGCAAACAAAGCAACCAAATAGTAGGTAGGGATGATATACAATTATCTGACTCACACTTATCTGACGAGTCTATTGCTTTCTTTATCTATCATCGGCTGATATTTAACAACAGACTTCATTATTCTTTTTCGGGTAGCGCTACAATTGTAGTAAGTTTTAAATTATGATTCCACAACTCTCAGTCAAACAAAAAGTCATCATATCGTACGCTTTATGAAGTAGTCAAAAATGAAGGTGTTACAAAGGCAAAGTCAAAATGTTTTTATTCCATAGATTCTCCCTTTCTAAGTCCGAACACCTTAAATAGGTACTGAATAATAATATTTCAATGTGATTACATAACTGAAGTAATAATCATAATTGTAACACATTATTTATCATCTCAGGAAGCCGTATTCAGCGTTAATTAATATTTTTTATAATTGAGATGAAAATATTTGGACTCATTAAAGCTATATTTAACTTTATTTATCTCGGTAATGTGACACTTTAAGATATTATGTTATCGAAATTGTTTGTTCCTCTAAATATCCTCTATCTAAATATATAGGTACCAACGTGCGACGCCATTTTGAAAAAAAATCTAAATGGCGGACTGGTTTAAAGCCCTTTAGAAATGTCAACTAATTTTGTTCTTGTTGCTGTTTCATACATTTGTGTTCACATAAATCGACAAAATGTGTGAGCTGATTTTATTTTCGTGATTTTAGGGTTGGTCCCATAGTAAAAGCTGTTCATAATAGTGAGTAGAAAGACCCCTTTTCAGGTTTATTACAAACAAAAACAGGTATTTTCTGTACTTACCCATTTCGTAACAGAACGCGTCTGAAAAATTGTTCATGCGGATCGGGTCTTATAGGCAGTTTAGTAAATCTAAGAGGCTTTATAATTTTAATTATTATAAATATTTAAAATACAAATTATATAAATTAAAATGTATTGATTGGTGATTGCCAAATGTGATACGGTCTTTCTAACTTTGATAGTAAATTCATTGCAATTCTGTAGGTTATTCGTAATTTCGAGATTATTGCAAAAATATGTTGTGCAATTTTGATTGAACATTTAAAGGAAATGAATCAATTATGTTATTATTTGTGTCTAGGTTATTAACAAATTGCTGGCAATTAATTGTTTTAAGGCCTTTCTCTCAATGTCTATTGCAAAAAACAGTATGTTGCATTGGGAACTTTATTTCGAGAACTTACGAGTCATATTTAAAACTCGTATGTTATTCAAAATAAATCAATTGGCGCTGAGAGCAAGGACTCGATTGGAAGAGGTTAAATTTACACGTGACATTTAAGGCTGCGTTTACATTATAGCGGGGCGTGCAGCGTGTTTAGTAATCTTGTATATAAAAAATGCATGCAAGTTCAACTTGTTCGCTGGTATTGAGTAAACGCAGCCTTACTCAAGTAAATACAAATTATATCATGCACTATTTTAGAAGGTCGATTACTATCGAAGTTGATTGATAGATTGAGACACCTACCCGTTATTCAAAGATACCTTTTGTGTCTTTTACGCAGGAAAAGGAATTATGAGACATTATTTTGAAGAGTATGTAGTTTATATTTAGCATTTTGCCAGGTGCTTATGCTAGGTTTTTGTCAGGTTCGAAGGAACCTGACGAAAACCTAGCATAAGTACCGGAACTATATGTAAAGCAAAAAGAAGGAAGTTCTTTTTGCGATAGTACATACAGTTCCTCGTCATCTCCGACCTTTTAGCGGCATTGGCTTAATATTTTTAAAATTTTCCCGATTTCTAAACATATTATTATTAGACCCCTAGCACGGATCTATTTACAAGGATATCTAGCTATCTAATTCTTAATACAACTTTTGATAGTTCCAGAAACTTTTTTCCTGTTGCCCGAACTTTGCCTTTTAAAACCACTTAGTTTTTATAGTCTTGTACGGAAGTACTTACAGGTACACTAAAAACATTTATCACTATAGTTTTAAATCACCTTATCGAATCTTTGAAACCAATCGGTTCTGATGACCAAAATAACGGAAATGTTCGATTTGTTTTGTTCCAAGTACAATTAAGATAGTTGATCTTGTTTTGTTTAATTGGTAATAACGATTTTCTATCGAAACATTTTTTGTACTTACAATACACTTAGATTTTTTGATCTGTATCTGTTTATCTATCAATTTCGATGGTAATCTACTTTGGTTGGGCGATAAGGGGGCGCTCAAGAAATTGCAAAAGTGAGGAATTTATTAAGTATAACAATGAATTATGATACCCAGAAATACTCTATTAACAGCTATTTCAATCTCCCACACAATTGCCATGGTCTCGAAAAGCTGAAATCTGTAATAATAGGTAATAATTCACCTGTGATCAAATTATTTGTCAACCATAAAAATTTTAACTGTACGCCACATCCTTGTTTGCCCTTATCTGAACAGAGTTGTACCATTAGAAAACAAGCATTTATGATTACGAGAGATACAATGTATGATAAATAATTGTTATATGCCTAACGACCTTTTGCTTGTTAACACGGTTTCTAGATTTGTACGCATCGGGCGTTTGAACCGCAACAAAGTAATGACAAAAAACGCGGCGTTTCAAACGCTCGTATGTACAAACCCTATCACTTTCCAAATTAATAGAGAAAGTATTAAAAATAAGTTGAAAGCTTGTAATATTTTAATGACGTTTAAATGCGAGTGACCGCCATTTCCAGGCCCTTATTTGAGAAAGCACTGAAAGCACTAAGAGTTGTATTTTTAATTATTAATGTTAATATTGTAAATATCACGACGTGCTAATTTTGTTATATTTTGTATATTTATTTCTTCACCGCAACCACGACTTAATTGCATGGAAGTTTTAGTAATACTTTTGTGATTGACAGTGGGTTAGTACTAAATTTTTTTCGGCGAAAGTGAGCTACAAAGGTAAAGAATTATTTATCTTATTTCTTGAAAGAAATGTCCTATATTGCCCCTTGAGAAAATTTTAAAATCAAAATCGATGTTGAAAAATTCAGTACATCTTCCGAAATCCGAGGAATTTATTAGGTCACACAGGGAAATAAGAGTTTAAGCATAATCCCTGTTAAATCTGTTATTCTGTCAGTCGATCGATACTGTTACTGAAAATGTGTAGTTTTACTGTTCAGATCTAATTAAATGACTTAAGTAGACCTTATAATATAATTTTTGTTTCTCACTCGGCACGCGTTGCTAATATATTAGTTGCGTTTTCATACAAAATTCCTCCATAATGCTCTTTTATTTCTAGACTTTCGAAGTTACAAGTGTAATAAAGGATTTTTAAATGATTGTGATTTTGTTACTTACGAAGAATTTTGTATGAAAATGTAACTCGCGGATCACAATAAAGCTTATAATATATTATTTTTGTATGTAGATAATAAAAATACTCTAGTGTAAAATAAATTGAGTGAATATACCTTATGGGTGAATGCATTGAGATTGACCGGAACGAAGGTCACAGAAAAGACCAAAAACAGGACTGGCAATATTTAGTCGCACGCTTGGTCCTTTTTGTGACCCACTCTTCGCCTCAATGAGTTTCCTATGGAGCAGTTTGTTTCAAACGAGGTTTTTATTTATTTGTAGTATAAAGAACGTTACTAGTAGTAAATTGTAAGTGAAGGCTTCGGTAGAGTGGATGGAGATTTTATACATTACAGCTTCACAAACGAAATGTATAAATAAAAATTGTTATTTTCACTTTCTGGTTTTATTTGCTTAATTTTATCCAGTTTGTTCCATTTTTTTTTTATGAGAATGCCCACTACTTTGGTGCTGCGCCCGCTCGTCTTATGGGTTTTCAGAAAATATATGAGCTGTGATTTACCTCGAGGTATTCAAATCACACTTCTGACAAGATTTGGGTTCATCCCACCTCAACCTTTTTATCAAGAATCAAGAAAAGTTGCATTATCCTTAATCGTCAACGGCGTTACAAAATTCGCGTGCGGGAGACTACTCTCCACAACTCCATGGTACGCTTCCAAATTTGTTGGAAAACGTAGAACTGTTTTATTGTTCACTACTTAGTCAGTACCCGGGATTCAGAGCATCTTCCGTTTTTATTATGTAAAATCGACGTAAAATAAACCTTTATTTTACGTCGAGTATCGAGTAAAAAAAATGATGTCTTTGAGAAGTCCCTGAAACAAAATCATAGCCTCATCTTCGTAATCATTATGGACTGGTTGGCTTTCTGTATTTCAGGTAGGTACCTAATTATTCCGATGTGAAAATAGAGCCTGGTATTCAAGTCACAGAAGTCGGATACTCCGCGCGGCATCAATTGACAATTAGGTCTTCAATCATCAAACAGATAGTTAAAATACTTTATGCGCATAGCGAAATTAGAATAGAGAAGCCGGCACCGCCAAATGCGACAAGTCAATGACCATTGTTCTTTGTTAAAACATGACCCGAATAAACTACTGTTTGTCTCCCAACAACCGCTTTATTAATTAACATAGTCCCCGACTTACAGACTTCTTGCTACCGAACGAGAAAAAACACAGGAAGGGTTTTTATACAAACTGCAGTGCCGACAGACAGAACCCACACCATGCAAATTATCTCCAACAAGTCAACACCACATCTGGTTTTAATTTTCTTACAATCTTCCATCATTTTGATACTCCAAAATCATCCTTTGCGCCTTGTGATAAGAGTGTGTTAACAATGTGGGTTTTTGGTTATATTGTTCCATTTTGCGTAATAGGTCAATGCCAAGATTGTGATTAATGAATGCGTGCACGCATGCGGTTGTTTAAACACCGGCTGCCTGTTTGTATACCGTGGAGGTTAAGTTTGATGTGCTAGATAAGTAACTCGCCGGGGCGCCGGAATTTTTGTAGAAGAATTTGCCAATATCTGGGTATCAATGGGATAATCCAGTGGTCGAAGTTAAGAACATAAATATGGACCAACCAACACCTTTTTCTGGCTGAATCATTCACTTTGGAATCGAAATTTGCAACTCTCGCTTGAAAGTTGCAAGAGCGTATGAATTTCGACAGGTCTCCGTGAAGTGAATTTGTTACAGTATACTCAAGTAAAGGAACTTAGCTTCCTGCGGTCTCGCGTAGTTCCCGGACTTTCGCAAATAGGTCATAAAATGTAGTTTCCGCGAGCCGGTGACCCACCAGACAATGGGCGACCACCGCATTGTCTATTGTCATCACCGGCCAGACATGCCGCGATGAATGGGGCAAGTTCATTCCGATCCGGCCCACATTAGCCGTCCGAGGGAGACGCAGGTACAGCGATTCCTCGAGCGCGATAGAGAGGCAAGCAAGAATACGGTCTGCGCGGACACTCGGAATTACCGCTGCTTGCTTGAGTTTTGTTTTGGAACGGTCCAGTTGCTTGGCGGGCGGCGCACGAGTCGAACTGTTCCCACGCGCGATACGATTAGCTCGACGCGGTGTAACGTAACATGAACGGGTCGCATTTCTATACGCGCCGCGCCTCGCCGCGCTCGCACCGCCGATAACATCTGCGAAACCAATATTTAGGCCGGCGATATCGTGATAGGGTTCGAATTCGTGCGCGACATTTCGCCGGCATCGCGCGGCCATGTGATCGCTCCCCAACCGATGGGAGCGAAAATCGAACAAAAAAGCCGCCTGCTAATGTCTACCCCTCCCGGGCGCTACAAAAAAGGGATAAAAAGGTTATTCCTGGAATGCACACATGTGGACGCCGGGTAAAAGTTGGTGCTCGTATTGAATTCTTAGTGTTACCACGATGCCTCGGAGGAGCAGGTGGATACATCTGGCGGCGGGCATCGCGCTCGGTGTCACTTTCGGGATATTTCTCAAGTTGTGTTTAAGGACTTCATCCAGGACGACTATGGAAGCTTGTCCGGAATCGGCCAAGTTGTTAGTCGATCCGGACCCTATCGCACTGATAGGCTTGATGCCGAACGAGACTGTTCACAACTCGAACAGGACATTAGTGTTCGTGGGTGTTATGACAGCTGAACAATACTTAGGGTCGCGCGCGAAAGCAGTGTACGAAACATGGAGCCAGGACCTGCCTGGTCGGATCGCATTTTTCAGTTCGGAAGTGTCGCGTGCGCCGGGTTTACCTTTGATTCCTTTGCGTAATGTGGACGACAGTTATCCTCCACAGAAGAAGTCGTTCTTGATGTTGCTGTACATGTATGAGAAGTACGGGGATAAGTTCGAGTGGTTCATGCGTGCGGACGACGACGTGTATGTGCGAGGTGATAAGTTGGAGGAGTTCTTGCGTTCGGTGGACAGCGGGAAGCCTCAGTTCATTGGGCAGGCGGGTCGAGGGACGAGTGACGAGCGGGATGCCCTGTCTCTGGACTACAATGAGAACTTTTGCAT
The DNA here is from genome assembly GCA_917490735.1 of Dryobotodes eremita. Lineage (NCBI taxonomy): Eukaryota > Metazoa > Arthropoda > Insecta > Lepidoptera > Noctuidae > Dryobotodes > Dryobotodes eremita. The sequence goes on from OU823245.1 coordinate 3,847,009, forward strand.
GGGTGGTCCGGGCGTGTTGTTCTCTCGGGAGACGTTGAAGAGGGTGGCGCCTCATGTGAAATACTGCCTGAAGCACCTGTACACCACGCACGAGGACGTGGAGCTGGGCCGCTGTGTCGCCAAGTTCGCCGGGGTCTCTTGCACGTGGAGTTACGACGTGAGTAAAACATTGTTGTATTGTAATTTAAGCCAACTTTAGTAAACAAGTGACAAATGGCATTACTTACGATTTCTGTTGCGAAAGATAATATTTTTGGAACATAATATAAATACCGTGAATTATCATGCGAGTTTCGACATGAGTTACCTATATCGTTATCGTACGATTCTCATTGATATGTGGATGTGTAATGAAGTTATAACAAGCAACGCTTGCATTATGTGCATGCTCGTTCATGTCAGCATTTTGGCTATTATCGATGTTTTTATAGCCGGTTTACTTATCCAATACCGCCTAATTGAATATTGGAATTATAATATTTGAACTGTCAAAACGATCTTATACGTCCGCAAATCGATATCGGGTTTTTAAGTTTTTTTTTTGTGAGATAGGTACGTACTTATTTTAATGTATAAAAATAAATTAAAGGATGGTGGATAAAAAATATCAACCACATAAGATAAGTTTTTATGTTAATTCATAAGTCACGCTTGTGGTGGCCATGGTAAATCGTAGACTTGTAGTTGAATTAAATGTATTTTATTTAACTTTACGACATGACTTAACACTGAAAGAAATAGCACCGGCCGATCCTTTAGACGCTTTTAAACACGAAATGGTCAGTTTCCTTATTGAACAGGAACTTGGAGGGGATGATTAGTAGGTACCAGTTTTATTGCCAAGAGTAAGGAAATAATTCGATTTAGTTGGCTTATAAGTAATTATTCGGCGATTCATTGAGCGTAAACTATTCTTAGTGGCCAGTGTTTTTCAGTTATATTAGGATCACTGACCGTGGCTACCTAGGCAGTTGGTCAGTTGACTTTACGGTATTTTATAAAGACATAAAAAAAAAATCGGTTGTCATTTACTTTTCTATTTTTATCTGCTCTGCTAGTCTTGGCCTATTGTGTGTCGAGTGACGTAATAGTACAACCTACCTATTACGTTAATAATTATAACTGTAGTAAAACGTATGCAATAAATTATACTAACTAAGTAGGTATATAAATGTACATACCTACAAGGTAACATAAGGCTTAACACATACCATTTATTTTTTTCAGTGTTGTCGAACTGTCGAGTTGTAGGTACCTATTGTTCTAAATAGATAGGTATAGGTAGGTAGGTACCTACATAAGTCATCGGTATGAAATTCATGTTGATTAGACGGTAACTACCTAGAAACAGTCTAGACCTGTAGAATATGATTATAAGAAACTATTTTAGCAAAAGCACAAATTCCTCCTCTCTAAAATTAAATAAGTAAATAGTATCTAATGACCTGGAAAATAACTTCTGACGACACTGATTATAATAATAATAATAAAATGAAATAATAAATGTAATGAATAAGTAGTCAAATAAATAAACGAAATAATAATACCGTAGGTAGTGTAGGTAGGTACCGACTTACCTTTTATTTTACGGAAAAACCGAAAACTGCACTTAGAAATTGTGAGATTGATTAAATCAATTAATATTAATTAACTTTTCGTCCGGTTATATATCAACCCGATTGATATCGTTTTAACAGCAATTATTGATAAAGTTACCAATACAATTTTTTTTAGGACAGAACATTTTTTACGTAATATTTTAACATTTTTATTTATGTACCCGCCTATTTATAATTGGACAGATTAGCGATTGAAACAATTTCAGAAATGGCGATAAAATTGATTGCCTTCGTTTCCTGTAAAAAATGGTAGTGTACTATTTTTTACTTTATTGCATAAATTCAAAACGTGCCAATTGCCTTATACGTATTTCTGTAGTTGTCGTTTCGCCCACAAATAAAATAACTTCGTGCGAATCGCCTACAGAAAATAATATATTATTTAAAAGTGCCGATTCGCTCGTTTCAGGCGAGTGAATTCGTGCGAATCAAACTCAAACCATTTATTTCAAATAAACCAATTACAGGCACTTCTGAACTGTCAAGGGGACGGTCAGTCAGAAAAATGAAGCTAGTTGCTCATTCCAAAGCGTAGTAGGTAGGTACCTATGGAGAAGAACGGGCAAGAAACTCCATGGACACTCTTTTAAATCAACATAAAGTTACAAAAAAAAATTTGATTACATCATTCATGTTGAAATTATACATGTGAGAACGATGTAAAAAGACGTGCACGTTAAAAGCGTCCGTAATAAAAACGATAAAAATCGAATCGATTAATAAGCCAAAATTGGGACTAACCAGCTAGGTAGATATATCGTGGCACTCGCATTGCATGCAGAATATACCTACATAGCAGATCTATTTATTAGCTATTATCAGAAAACCGGAGTTTACCGGACTGCCTACTGACTGAGAAGAGTAGAGAAGTACTGCTGAAATTAGAATGTAAAAGTAATTGATCTCTATTGAGATTATGTGCCAAATTAATACAGCTCTTTTTATCCCACCAATGTTTGGCTCAATAATTAGTTAAATGAGTCCCACGTGAACTTAAATGAGTCTTCTAGTTTCAACCAAGCTTTAACCCAAACCAAATAGGTATGGTATCAAATATTTTGGCATATAATAAGTATTTGGGATTTCAGAACACACTAGCAGAATGTCAAGTAGCTAAAGAGAGGCTTGATGAAGCTTTCAGAAACGAAGAGAAAGACGTACATAATAATAAATGTGCTGTATTAAGAGCCTACTTATCATGAAAAACATGCGTATAATACAATAATATGAACCGTTACATTTGCTCTTGTTTCCACGGCTCGCGTTAATTCGTGCGGTTGCATTGCAGAACGAAAGTGTTACAATTACTTAGGTAATGGTTGCATGGCTCTTCAAATGTTTGTTTATGTAAGGATTTCTTTTTATTGGTATCTCATCTCCTGTATGTAAATGTATTTTTAGATGTGGCTTCTTTATCATCGTCATCATTAGCAACCACAGCCTTCGTTACCCCTCTACAGTGAGTAAACGAAACTGTGGCCTCCTTTCTGTATTATAGTTGCTCATTTCACGCAATTCTTGTCCAGAGGGCCTAGACAAGTGGTAATCGCTTTCAAAGCGTATCGTATTTTTACAACGACTTTCAACAGGATCGACATAAGCTTTTCGGTAGCTTTATGTCAGTCCATACATTTTTGAATTCTCCATCATCATTATCGGTATTAAAATGCCACTTTGTCTAGGTCCTCTGGTCATTTCGACTTTTAATATGTCGTCAGTTTTGCTGCGCTTCCTTCTTTGACTTTGTAGTCTCTTTCATCTGCATTAAGCCGGATCTGCGGAGTCCGGTCCTTTGATCCTTGATCATTGAGTTTCTGCACGTACAGCTCATCTCGGCTGACTTATCGCTGGATCCGGTCAGGAGATGCTCCATCTAATTACGAATAATGTTGCTTGTTTTCTGAAGTGTTCATAATTCTTTCGTAGTCTTGTGTTACAACTAAAGTTTTTTATATTTACGGTTGAAACCTACATATGGATTTAAAGGTAGCCTTCCTGTAGTGAGATCTGCCTAAGACTTCGTAGCCGATTTTTTTATCGTCCGACAGACATTCACAAACACCAGAAATACGAAATGTATTTTCTTTCTTTTTGTTTGTGTATCTACTAAGTTTTTCCTCTCAAGCCGAACAGTTGCAAGAGGCGCCGGCGCTCATAAAGGCTCTTTCAAACAGGCGCGACACACGACGCTAATCGCACGCGACACAAAGGCACCGCCTTTCGCGCGACGAGCGGTGTCTTTGTGTCGCGTGCGATTAGCGTCGCGTGTCGCGCCTGTTTGTAGGAGCCTTAAAGCGATGTTACGTGTGAACTGCAAAAACGTTGACATAAACGTATAAACAATATTATCTGCACCGTTTAAACACACGTGTAACATATTCAAGTCTTTAAACAACATGCTGTAAACGTTTTAGTATATAAACATATAGGCCTTTCTATAGCCATGTGTGAAGAACCAGAAGTTATGTGGTTTATTTCTTTTAGCCGTGTTAGTAAAGGAATTTGTGATCGCAGTCCTGTCTTAGATTATGGTTTCTGCGTTTACTGGAGTTGTTGTTATCCCAATGGATAAGGACTAATCTATTCATTTTTAAAGGTGAGCTAACCTATCCATTATTTGGGTTATCATGGTATCAGTCATAAATTATACTTGGTGTAGTATTCTCCGGCATTACAACAATTATTAAGAAAATCATAGTGTTAGTACCTACCTACTGAGTAGTAAACACTACGATTTTCTTTGCCTGTTACTACAGAATACGAAGTGTGCTATGTAGGTTCATTCTTGTGATATTTTACTATTACTACCTACATACTACTTATAGCGTAGGTACAATAATGTAGGCACAGTAACTATGACGTGTTACGAGTATGTGCAATCAATTATCAAGTACCTACGCAAAGTTGTGAATGAGTTCAAGAATATCCTTCAAAAGTTCAATCATGAACAATCTATAGACATACTCGTATCACATACCTCTACTTGAAATGACGATCTTCTCGATAATTTTGTGTTTAATTGAACATTTTAATCCACTCTTACAAAATTTTCGAAAACAAGGTTCCAACAATTAATCAGTGATTGGCAAAAAAGTTCGTTTACAATTTAGACTCAACTTCCACGTTACTTTTAAACTAAGAATAAGTCTGCGGCCGTAAAGTTCAAGGTAAACCGTTGTTTATTTTAACGCGAGTTTCCGTAATACAGGTTTGCACAAGGCCTTAGAAAAAATAATCGCTTGAGGATGATGGAGTTTGATTTATGGACGATCGATTCGAACTTCATAAATTCCAGACTAGTTTTTAGGTGAAGTGGTTGAATCTAAATGTGTTTTGAAATTGAAAGTGGGTTATAGATTTTATGTTGCGTAAAAATTATGGCACAATTTTTTGTTGTGGTGCCGCTTTTGTATCTGGCTTATCAAATCTCTCTATAGCTTTTATCATCATTCTCATGCCCGTATATCAATTTATTTGCAGTCGGCATAATATTTGCCTTCTTCTTTCTTCTTCTTCGTCGTCTTAGTAGTCAGCCTCTTTTTAGTCAAATCATCTTCCTCACAGTCCATCCATCATCAGTATTGTTTGTAACGTTGTTAAGACCATCAGAATGAAAAACCCTGAGTTAATAATCCTTAATTATTTTTAAGAATATATTCGAAAAAGTCTAAGCAATTTTTGTGAGACTCCTGCGAACTAGAATAAATTTCTTGCCAGTATCATGTCTAGAATCATGAACATTGTTAATCCACAGTTAGACTACATTAGTATGATAATGACAAAGAGTCATGAATGTGTCTCCATTAAATTAAGTGGTCGCATTACACGCTACGGTAAAATAGTAAATGCAAAGAACGGTTCACACTAATCTGCATAATATGTTTTTCTCGTTACGGACACGGCATAAAAATAGGTTTAAGGACTTGCTTATCTTCACTGGTATTTCGGATTAGCAATTAGAGATAATTTTGCACTGTAACTAATGAAAAGGTAACTCTTACAATATCGTGTGCTACTGCTTTGGTATCTTCATCAGCGCTGTTTAAAATTGTGTCCACATTTTGCTTTTCCATAAAACCATCATGCCAATGCCCTTGAGTTTGACCAATCCTGAACATTACAACAATAGTGTGGTTTGTATGTATTTTAGTATATGCAACTCTTAAAAGCAAACTCAGTTTTGGCTCAGAATCAGATAAAGGTGCATTCACCTCTAACACCTTGTGTGTAATAGTGTAATATCAACATTATTACTTTGCAAATCGTCCTGCACTATCTTGTTGAACAATACAATGAAGCCATTGTATAAAAACTTCAACCCAATCATTAGCTGAAAACACTATGACGACTATGAGAAATGATGATGAGTGACGATGAGCATTTCAAAAGATGAACTATTTGTATGAACACAGATAAGACAGATCAAGCAAAACAGGTAGGCAGCTAGGATATTGTAAAAGATGACACAGCTAAGAAGGAAGTTGAACACTGAGATTGCAGATGATAGAGATAATATGACAAAGATTGCGTGGATTCTAAATATTGTTATACGACAATCAAGTAATTAACAAAGTTACCTTCAAAAGCAATCCCTCCTACAGTGATATCCTTCAAACAATTCTAATTTAGTTTTGGCATATATGTAGTTCGATGTACCCAGCGTTTGCATTGGTCGTTGTTTTAAATTAATTTGTATTCAAAACATTGTTACACGCGTTACACTGTATGCATGTCTTTAAACTAATGCAGTTCGGTATTGGGATTTAGACGACTGCTTACATTTTGAAGGAGGTTATTTAAAAATGTATCATAATTTAGATAATTTTTCAGATTTCTATCAGTTGTTTTATCTAGTCATCATCATTCCTTTGAGGACTATTTAATGCTTCATTAATGGAATCTTCACAATCCTTCTCAGGACCATATTTTTTCTCCTTCACTTCAGTGTTTCGATTTTCTCACCCAGTTATTTTCACACTTTTCTTGATTGTTTGCCTATAATTTACTTACCTGCTCGTTAACTATTTCTAGACTTCAGACACGACGCTCTATTTCAATTACCATTTTTAACTATCTCCATAGAACCAAGAAACAATTGCAAGGGAATAACAGCACCATTTACTTCGATACATATTAAAGTTAACACAGAACCGACTCAAGTTGTATTTGTAATGGCATATTAAAGTATTAAAGCAACACTCGGTGGTGCAATGGCGACCGGTTTTTGTAACCGCGAGTAGTTTTTGCGACCACGTGATGTTCAGAGATACGGCTGGTCATAGATTAGCATCATAAGTGACGTAGAAGAGACACTATTGTGGGTGTTGTTCCTAAGATACAGTGATAATCGGCAGGATTTGCAAATACTAGAGCGCACTTACCCACTGAACTGTCCCGGTACCGACGTGACCCGTGCGAGGATTGTCCCGGAACATTTTTTGTAGGCGCGCCGTGGGGCGCCTCGACACTTATACACGACTTGTAAATACAAGATTTCTATGAACCGATAGTAAACAAATGACTGTTTCCTTTTATGGACAGACCAGGCCTAATTATAATTATGCAACATGTTTTAGAACAATAGATACTTTAATTTTTTGAACTTTTAATTATGATAAATAAACTCGTTTTATTACCGTTTATTACACTATTTTATTTTTTACATAATTATGTCTGCCACGATGACAAGTTTTGTTACAGAGTTAGATATTATGTTCATGGCATGCTGATTCTTGACTACTAGACCGACAGTCATTTCAGAGAAAATCTTGTACTTTTACAATGAATGTTAAATGTCTGAACCTTTTTGAAGGACAAGGTCCGAAATGTTGCTAGCTGTAGGCCCTTTCATCCTGCTACAGTTTAATTCATTTTTTGGCGATGCTTCTAGATCATTGCTTCATTTTAAACTGTCTTGAAACTATGTATTACTGCAGTAATTTAGCAAATGATGCAGTAGCTTCCTACAACATTGATTTAGCTAACCAAACATGTCACGGCCTGTAGGCTAGATAAGATAGCCTGGATCTCTGCAACAGTGCAACAGGCCTTATCACACGATCAATCTCTTTAATAACTGGGCGTGAAAGTGAGAGTTGGGGCTTGGGCGCTTATCAAGCGATTTAGATACAAGGCCTTATTAGAAATGGGTTAGGCATGTGATTGATATGTCTTTATGGCTGAAGATACTCTTTGCTTATATGTGTTTTTACTTTATTGGGTTCCCACGACTATACTCTGATAAGGTTCCCCGCTTGTATGTACCAATTCTATCATCCACGAAGATTTTCCGGAAAGTCCTCATAATTATAGTACAGCGTTTTCATGATTAGTGTTCATTCACCTGTTACTGTTCATTGCCGTCTTCTAATCTTGGTAACGATACTATAAAATACCTCCAAAGTTTGAAAGGGATTCTGTTCTTCCCCATAGAGAAAAAAAAAACCGTAATGAAAATATGATAGATCGCTACATCGTTTAACATTAATCATTACAGCTGTTATGAATCCAGCCGTGTTTCGAGAATTTGTAACATTCTCGCAATAGTATGCTTTAACGAAACAGATGCTACTCATAATAATTTTGCGAACTAATTAGCAGGCACGTGGTACTACTACTATGCCTAATTGTTTACAGATTCTGCCTAATTGCTTCTTCAGCCGTCTTGAAACTTATCAAATCTGTACTAAAATTATTTTGATATGAGCTATGATATCTTATCTCTGGGTGACGTTGTTAAGGCCATCTGCGAGCTGCTAATGAAAAATTATAAATGTGATGATGCGTGTGAGTGGATGATATATACAATGCCGCAGCCATGTGGTTAAATTAAATGCCGGCATCCAATTGGATGCCTGGATGCCTAGGCCGATAGTAGTTAATTGAACTAGAATTATTCAACGTTTAACAACTTGGCGTATTGAAAGTCAGCCCTTTGAAGATGACTGACCAAGACTCAGCCAAGCGATTCAAATTAACCTAACTAACCAAACATAAAATTTTATCAATATCCAAGTTAACTAAATGACTACACGACATTCAGCCAACTGGTTAAACGTTGTGCTCAATGACTTGGCTAGTTGTCCTTCAGCTATTTAATTGGATTTAAAGCGTTTAATGAACAGCCTAAGCGTCCAATTAGCTGGCTAATTTAACCAGTTGGCTGCGGCATATTTAGATACACGATTGAGGTATCTTCTTGATTATCTGGGAATCAGTTTATTTGTAATACCTATAATATTTTTATATCCGTTACAGATTCTTGCGATGCGTTCGACGAATAAGAAACAGGTGGTAGTCATAGATGCTGTGTTGCGCAATGTTACTTAAAGAAAACTGTAATAATCAAATGCATTATTACTTATATAATTGATAGTTGCGTTGAAATCATAGTAGTTCAAGCATGAACTACTTATGAATTTAATATAAACACATACACTTCCACTGTTTATATTTTATATTCTTTGCCGTTCCATTCAGAGGCAAATTATGCAAGTTACACACGAAATGAGAAGAAATAATATCCTGTCGAATAAAAACTTGAATATACGAACACATTTTTGGTTTTTGTAATATCTTTATCGATTTTCTCGCCTAAATATAATGTGCTTGATAAAATTTATCATATTTATGTAAGAAGGTTAAGCGCTATTTTGATATGCGAACGGTTTTCAACAGAGCCAGCAATAAAAATGATAATAAATGACCTGAAGGTACGAATGTATTCAAACTTCGTGCTTTGAATAATGTAATGAATATTAAAAAAATTTATTGAAAAATTACCGATTAAATATCTACAGAGAATATGAGAAAGTAAAAAGATATAAAATTTAAGTAAAAACCTTTTTAAAACAAGCTTTTAATTAACTCAAAATTACAGAATAAAATTTACGTAAACATTGCACTTGAATATTTTCTTAAAAGCTAGAGGCTAATCTTAATGTGTAAGAAAACGTTCACGCCTCAACCTTTTAAGAAAATATTAAAGTTCTATGTTTACGTAAGTTTTATTTTGTGATTTTTAGCGTTACAATTTGTTTAAATATCTGTTCTATCCATCAGATTCCCTTGAAAGGTACTTGTAAAGACAAATCCAACGAACCTAAATACACCTTTACACAAAACATGGTGGAAAGCCAACCGAGTTGCACTATCCGAGTTATGCCATACTTTAGAACCTATCAATTGAATGCATTTACTAAATTTCATGCCTGTGCTGTTGAGCGCTGAGGAGATGTCTCGTATGGGGCCATTCCTTGGTTAACAGATAGGTCATGGTGTATGACTGCGTAGATGAAATGTTGTGTCTGTGCGGTTGACTGTTTAGTAGTTCCCTCGTTTGGAGCTCATGGGGGTACAATCAGATCCTGCATCATGCAAAATTGCATTGTCTTTGAAACAGAATCAACATGTGAAATTTCACCTCCGTAGGATAAGAGGAAGTGGTTTTAATTTAGCTTGCAAGATTTGATCAATACATACTAAATAACAAGGCAAGTTAAAAGCTTGTAAAAATAAAACAGAACAGTTACTATACTGCTGTTTGCTTTTGTAAGTACTTAAATGTAATATTTGCACAAGATAATACTTAGTACAAACGCATTAAAGTACTAAGAGTTACTGCAAGTTTCATTGAACTGGCAAACTTGGGAAATGCAAACTTGCATCCACTCAATTCGTTTTTTGGCCAGCAAAACATTGCCACAAAACCGCATTTTTTTTTTGAAAAGTGGAACTTTTCTTCTGAAGCCACCTTGCTTCGGTATCTTAAAATATTGTTACGATTTCAAAACCATATGCTACCGATATCCATACTCCAAACAGCATGCATTTTGATCGCACAATTCCGATCTTATGTCACCATATCTCTCTCTCGATACATTTGGAGGCGATCCTCTAACAGGTTTCATAATCTGATTTGGCATACAAAACACATTGCCCCTTCCATAATGAGCCCCATGTCCAGCAGTGGGAACATTTGAACTGATATGAAGATGGTGCAGAAATTCACGGAGAATCTTAAGGGCCCAGTTGTTACGATATCAGTGGGTGTACGCAGCTCTTATCTCGAGGTTCCCCGACTATCTCGTTAAGGGTTACGAAAACTTCCGGGAGATTGTTGTGGTAGGGGTATACTTCTCCCCGAACCGAACTCTCGCCGAGTTCTACAGTTCTCCCTTGCGGAGTTGAGAGTCGTCGTCGTCGGGTACCATACCCCGCCCGTGCTCGTACTCGGGGACTTCAATGCCAAGAACACGGCTTGGGGTTCCCGGTACACGGACACACGGGGCAGGATGGTGGAGGACTGGGCTCTGGAGTCAGGCCTGGTCGTTCTAAACCAGGGTTCTGTCCCCACGTGTGTGCGGATGCGGGGTGAGTCAGTGGTGGACATCTCGTTCGCCAGCCCCGCTCTGTCACCGCGTGTCATTGACTGGCGTGTCATGGAGGGGGTGGAGCCGTACTCCGACCACCGGCACATCCGGTTTGACGTCTCCGCCCAGACCTCGACCGCGCTGGTCCGACAGGCACCGAGTGGTCCGCGGTGGGCGCTAAAGAAGCTGGACCGGGAGCTCCTCCTGGAAGCCTCGATCATGCAGGCCTGGGTGTTATCACCGGACAGGCCTCCTGACATCAACGACGAGGCAGAGTGGTTCCGGGAGGCCATGTCCGAAGTCCGACTTACCTATGTCGTGTAGTCGAGGCCTATCTGACGGATAGGACGGTTATTTACCCCGGTTCATAGGGAGAATGGAACCGGCGAGAGATGTCGTGCGGTGTCCCACAGGGATCGGTCCTGGGGTCGCATCTGTGGGACATCGGGTACGACTGGGTGCTGCGCGGCGACCTCTCTAGCGGCGTCAGCGTGGTGTGCTACGCTGACGACACGCTAGTCCTGGCGCAGGCGAGGGCGCACCAGGCGGCGGCCGAATTGATGACACGCGGCCTTGCGACAGTCGTCGAGAGGATCCGGCAATTGGGACTCGAGGTGGCCTTGCACAAGTCCGAGGCCATGTGTTTTCATGGTCCTCGGAACGCGCCACTGTCGGGTTCCGAAATAATGGTAGGAGGGGTTCACATCGGCGTCGAGTCGACGATGAAGTACCTGGGACTCGTCCTCGACAGCCGGTGGAACTTCGTGGAGCATTTCCGACGTTTGGCTCCTAGACTGTAGCGGGCCGGGGCTGCCTTGAAGCGGCTCGTGCCCAATCTGGGGGGGCCAAACACCTCCTGCCGGAGGCTCTACGCGGGGCTCGTGCGGGCCATGGCCCTTTACGGGGCACCGGTGTGGGCGCGTTCATTGAGGCTCCGGTCAGCCCGCCAGTTGAAAGCGTCCCAAAGGGTCATGGCCATCCGGATGGTCCGGGGATACCCCACGGTCTCCTGCGAGCCTCCTTGCCGGATTTCCGCCGTAGGATCTGGAGGCAAAAGTCCTCACGCACGTTTGGGAGTGGCGCGAGGAGGCGAAACGCCGGGGCGTAACTCCGCTGCCGTGAGAAATCGCGGCACAGCGGACAGAGCTCCGGCGTGTCCTCATGGCGGCGATCGGCGGCGGCGACCTCTCGCGTCCGGCCCTGGTTCAGGCCATGGTACGGAGCGAGAGGGAATGGGAAGCTGTCACCTCCTTCTGCGAAGCGGTAATGCTCGCGAAGGAGGAGGCGGAGCGCGAAAGGGAGAGGCAATCTCGGCGCCCTCGCGCCCCTAGCCGCCGCAGGAGGAGGAGACAGCTTGGGCGTCGGGAGTCGATTGCCGACTCCCGGCCACCTTTAGGCGCGGGCTTGCGGACGGCGAGCAATGGGCAGCTCGCCGTCCGGTAAGGACCAGGCCCGGGTCGATGGCGCGTCGTGTTCTACGCGCGCCTCAAAGAGATGTCAGCACCATTGACGGGGTCCGATAGGACCGATGCCTGCCGTGGTCGCGGATTGTTCGAAAGAATTACCGTGGCCCTGGCGCACAGGCAACTGAAAGAACACGGGTGGGTTTTAGTCAGTAAGAGTCTGACACGCCCTTCCGCTCCGCCCAGAGCGGGAGAGGTCAGTTGATGATTCCCAAACCAAAAAAAAAAAAAAAAAAAACAAAGGGTTACGAGAACTTGCGAAATATATAGGTTACATAAGATAATGGTTACTGCTTGTGACAAAATAAAATTATCTGAAGCAATTTTAGCCATTTTCTGCTTTAAAGTCTGTATGGTAGAAATCAGGAAGTCTGATAATAGAGACCTCATCCTTGAAACTGTTCCGAGCGTTATAACTTTTCGCTATCGTAATTTCGTTATTTTTATTTTTCCTCTGCAGGTAACTGAATATGCTTATTAGCTAATGGTGGTGTAGCAGTGTCCATTCCTATATTTTTCTTCAGTATTTCTTTATGATTGCGTTTTTATCTTTCTCTTTTCTTATTTGTCTGTACTTACCAGAAAGTGTCTCAATGTTGCCTTATTCAACAGTCCCAACATCTTTTAAATATTCAGACATTTTCAGAACTACGACAGACCTGGGTATAGGTTTGCCTATATATATGTTGATATGAGTATAATGTTTAGTTGTATATACTCCTGCGTGTATTAACAATATCTATCGTTCTTGTTTATAAAGACAGTGTTCTAGTAAGCTGCCAAGGACGGGCTAATGTCCTCTATCGAAAGCGTATTGTATTTATGATGTCATTGACTTATTGTTGATCGTTTACGTTAGTGGTATCTCAATTTTGATCTTTTAACGTTTGACTCTTAGTTAAGCAAAATAAATAGTTAAAAGGAAACGCTAGAGACTGTAGTAGTAGTAAACTATGTCTAAGGTTGTAATTTAGATCACAAGATAAGGCAAATTAATCAAGATTATATAAGTAGTTAAGAAACTAAAACTCCTACCGTCTTCATGACAAATATTTAATAATCCGACTAATTATTTCCATAGTTATTACGATTACTTACTAGCTTTGTGAATTTCTATGTTGTCTCAATATTCAAGCTGGGCTATATCAAACATCTCAATGTCGAAGAATCAAATAAAGCTCCCGAAAATGCCCCCAGTAATACATTTCTGTAGTACCATTTCGTAAAAATCTCACTGTAGAGCATGAAGTGAGTTGTCAATAATGTCGATCACTCGCATCAGGTGAACTGACAGTTCACTTCAAACTCGCTTTACCTACGTTTTTCCAGTAAGATTTTTACAGAATAGACCCCGGGTTTCAACTTGTAGCACTAACAACACGCGAAGTGATAAACAATTGACATCAAATAAACATTAGCAGTATCAAAAGACCGTCGTACACTACGTATCCTGTGACGTCACATATATCACGAACATGCATGACGCGAATAGTGAACACGTCTAGCGAGTCATGTTGAATAAACATAGAACATACTCGTATTGTGACAAAAAAGTGATAAATGTTCATTTTATTTGTGACATTGCTAGTGCAATGTATAGATATTAGATATGTGTAGATATTTTAGATAGAGAGAGATCATAGGTGCCTTCCGTATTTGACTGTGAAACTGTAAACTATTGTTTTTTAAGTACTGATTGGGTTGAATAAGATACTAAAATAGGATTAAGGTCATTTTGTAACAATTAAACGCAATAATAGCTCCAAACTTTGGAAAGTTAGCCTTAGGAGTTAGGGGCGCCAGATTTGTCTCGTCTTTGGGAGTTTCCTTTCATTATCTTCGGTCTGCGTTTCAATTTCGGAGGAACGGCACTTGACGGCTTAGGTAGTCTTCGAATTTTCATTTTCAAGGTCATCAAAAAGTTCATAATTTTGTAAAACCGTTTTGTTTCACAATGCAATTACAATTTTATCTGCAACCTCACTATGACATGGTTATCAGTTCTGTAGGTAAACAGCTGAGCACACACAGACAGACGCGTGAGTCACAGATTGATCGTGAAGTAATATCTCAGGACAGTGAACTGACCGACACAGCGGATTATAGTATGAATTATTTTGATAAATTAACGTAAATAATAGTTCTGTGTCCATTTTTAAATAGGTCGTTTTGTCTGATGAATAGATTGGAGGTATTCCTCATCCCTAGAAAAAGTAATTTCGTTGCTTTTGCGTAATTTCTGTTTAAGCGGACAGGCTTTTTTAAATGAGATGGGGTTGCGTTTGACCACTGTCTCAACTTTTGATAATCCATGATGTCGACGATTCTGGTGCACGCTTGTCTGGAAATAATCTAACCACTCTCGACTTGAAGACTTCCAGCTAGTCCCATGTTTGACCTATCGGGAAACAGAAGTTTTGTGCGTTTGGGTGAAACTTCCACCGCACGTCGGTGGTAACAGGGCTCGTGGCTAAATAATAACAGCAGCATGGGTGGTTCGAAGGTTAAACTGCTCTTGCCGAGGTCGTTCAGTGGATGGGTGACCATCCATTACATATAGAGACACGGCAGGATCCGTGTCTTGGAAAGCACGTTAAACCGTTGGTCCAGGCTGCCCTTCGTAAATCTTTGACAGTTGTTACGAGTAGTCAGAAACCCGAGTCTAACAACCAGTCTGACTAAGGGGTGTTGTATTATATTATCCAGTAACTGGGTTGTGGAGGTCAGATAGGCAGTCGTTCCGTGTATAATACTGATATTCAGCTATACCCGGTTAGACTGGAAGCTGACCCTACCTTGTTGGGAAAAGGCAGGCAGATGATGACGTCGGGGGTAACACTGTGACCTTGAGCTGGTCTAGCGTACAGAGTTTCAATCAAATGAGAGGCCAGTTTATAAACACTGTTTATGTAGCCACTGACCTGCGGCTTTCCGTCGTTCGTTGAGCTCCTTAAGTTTTGAGTTGAGCTGCACACTGACAAATGCGTGCACTGACTGGACAGGTCCACTAATTCTGTATGGGTTTTCATCAAAAGACCATTTTAGACATATCTACTACTGGTCTTCACATGATCTGACCAAGATTATGTCTGGACTTTAAAAGAGACTGTGACCTCTGAGTTTGTTTCGGCCTTTCTTCTCAGAGTAGTCAGATAGGAAACGCCGACCTCATCTAGTTTTAAAATATGATTGATGTGTAAAAGTGTTTGTACAAAACTACTTACAGAAATAAAATCATTTATCATTTATCATTTTATCCGTACGTTTGGTCGTCCGATTATGGAAAGGGCTTAAAGGGGAAGCGCCAAGGTAGCCAGCGAAATTTAAATTTTCTTATGACTTTTTCATGAAATAGTGATTCAATGGGGTTATATGAACTTAGAGGGTTATATTGATGATTTTAATTATTATAATTCTGTAAATACATACTTGTTACGGCTGTATGGTCGCGAATCATATTTTGTTCAACATTCAACCTGATACTGACAAAAAACTTAACAAATTTGAATTCGGCGGGCTACCCTGGCGCTTCCCCCTTAAATAATTAATATGCAATTTGAATGCTCACGAAACGACAATTAGATTTAATTATGAGGTAGGATAATGTTTAGTCATCGTCAGATCGGCCTTCTCTTCGGCTACTATTATGGACGGTCGTGAGCGAATATCCATTACTATTATTATCACGATTGGTAAACGCTGTTATGATAGCAATATCCATAAACGGACATTATCTCTTAGCTGTTGCCCTTCAAGAAAACGAACGATTGAATGAGAATTGTCTATTTTTGCCGAGAAGATTAGGATATACACATTTTTTTTTGTTTTGGCAAGTCTATCTATCCTCTAATTGACTCGTCCGATATGCAGTATTTTTATGAGCTCTGCAAATCGTAAAAATATGCACTTTGTGATACCTGTATAATGGAACAGTGTCCAATAAAATATGGAATGTGAAGTTGCTTCATAAACATTGCTGGCATTCCCAGTGGTTTACAGCAGTGTTGCCAGTATTTGGACCAAAATGATGGAGTTCCACGTGACTGTCTTGGCGGTAAGTGGGCTTTTCTCGGTTGAAACACTATTAAGTCTTAATTGGAAAAGTAGACCAAATTAAGGCTTCAATATCTTAAACCTGCTAATCTTTGGCAGTATTACATTCATGACTGTCTATGCAACTCAGTGTTTGATATCACTCAAAAAATATCTCTATGCTGTTTATTTCTTAAATCAATCAAGAAATGTATTTTAAACGCAAGAGTTAAACACCCACGTGGGTATTTCAAATACTTTTTTTTATAAAAAATTATTTATATTTCGTGACCTTCACCTAGAGAAAAGATTAAATAAATTCGGTAAGCGTATATGATCAAGATAATTTTTATTGATTAATATAGTTTGATAAAGGATCTTTAGGCGCATATTTTCCAGTTTTTATTTTTGGGGTATCACCTCTGGTTACCGTGTTATTAATTTTTATTGAGTTTTATTATGTTTTTTTTTCTCTCCCAAAAACTCAAAAGTGCGGCTTGTGACCAGCACTGTAAGATTGCTCTTAATTAGGTCTATCATTGATAAAAAAGTCACGTTGCACTATTGCGGCGTTTATGAGTTATAGAATTTCAAATATATTGTTAGGGTTGTCACTTAACTTGACCTTTCATTTTAGTGAAACTTAATCTAATTTTTTCTCTTAATTACAAAACTGTATATTATTTACACATAAATATATCTTATACATAGATTCTTTCCCATATATATATACCTCTAGGTACATACTTAAAAAAAATAGGTGGTGCCTTATTTCGGAGATCTGAATCTCAAGTCGTTTGTTAATTTTTTTTAATTGTTTATTAGTTTTTTATCGATGAAGGTTTACATGTAGCTTAGGAAGGGGTCTACCTTCGCCAGGCTTATGCTGAAACCCCATGCTCATACATGTGAACTAGAGAAACGGCGGCGAGGCACTATGGAGCCGTTACAGACTCAAAGTGCCACTTTGCCTCAGCAGGGGCTTACCCAACCTGCTGAGGGATGTCCATCTGGGCCCCGACCGGAAGACTTACTGCAAGGGAGGCATGAGGGCGCCAACCCTCATGTTGGTACACGAGTGGCGAACGATGTTGTGGACCGCGCCACAGCCGGTACTTCTCAAACTCCGGAAGTAACCGCAAATATGCAAGGAGGTTGTACGCGATTTCATATTTTTGAGTGCTTTTACGCAAAAGGTAAAAAAATGCAGAAAGAACGGGTCACCTGATGATCTAACACCATCTGACTTGACGACGACGATCAGAGAAATGGGTCAACAACTCAAAGATCTCTCGTCTAGCGAACAGGATAGACTTATAGACGAAGTTGTTTACCCATTTCTTGGAAAAGCCATGACTTTTTATAAAATTTAAGAGTTTATAATGTTTAAGAAGCCTGTAAAATTGGGTTACACTTGTCCACATACATATATGCTTGAAATGAAACATAAAGATTGAAACTGAAAGATTGCTCTTAATTAGGCCTAAACGCCGCGATAGTGATATTGATAAAAAAGTCACGTTGCACTATCGCGACGTTTAGGCCTAATTAAGAGCAATCTTTCAGTGCCGGTCACAAGTCGCACTTTTGAGTTTTTTTGGTGAAAAAAGATAAAAACAAAAAATTAATAACACAGCAACCAAAGGGGATACTAGCTGGAAAATATGCGCATAAAGGTCCTTTATTAAACTATATTAATCAATAACAAAAATACGCTTGATCAGATACGCTTCCAGAATTTATTTAATCTTTTTTCTAGGTGAAGGTCCCGAAATATAAATTATTTTTTATTAAAAAAAGTATTTGAAATACACACGTGGGTGTCCTACTTTTGAGTTTAAAATTCATTTCGTGATTGATTTATGCAATAAACAGCATAGGGAAATTTTTTGATTGAAATCAATCACAGTGCGACTGTTCCAAATAATAATAATAATTTATTTATTTCAGACATAATTCTAGGCCATAGTTTTACACAAACTATTTTAAATTCTAACAGATAAAAACCTAAAATAAAGTTGTGACTAATTAAATTTAAAATGATAAAAAAAGAAAAAATATTGTCATAAAATTATAAAAACATCAGATACGTATAAAAAAAATGACAAATATAAAATTGACAAATAATCTCTAGAACAAAAAGTTTTGGAAGATTATGATTTTCGGAGTGCAGAGCCCGATGATCGAAACGCCGCCAGGTTTTCTCACGACCCTCGCAATTTTACCGAAACTATAATATTATTTTTCGTACCTACTGATATGGTCAAATAATCTACAAGACAGTTTGTAGATTTTACAGTAACGTGGGTAAATAAAGTAGCCGGACAAAGATCACCAATGCATGACTTACATAATGTTTGTGAAGTAAATTAAAAGTGACAACTCAAACGTCACGACTTTACCAGTAATGTTACATTTAAAGTAATTGTTACTTTGAGTGCTAGGGAAAACTGCTTCGACTATTATATACCAAATGGCTTCAACAAACATGCGGGAAGCTGAGAAATATTATCTCATTTGCAATAATTGTCACAGTTATTTTTAGAATACGGTAGAGACTAGATAGTTGATAACGCAGGTTTAACATTGACTACAGGAAATGCTTCTGGTAAGCAAAAAGCAAGTCTGAGTTCCTTTGAACACATCGGAGGTGATGCTGTTTAACAAAAGTTGATGGTCAACGCTAATTTTGACATTTCCGTTGCACAGCTCATACCATCGGAAGGGAAATCTGAATTGCTCTTTGTAAAAGAGATTCATTAAACCTAAACCTTTGGGTTGTTCTGATCCTCACTGACGAAAGTTCATTAAACCTTTAAAGAATGTGACCATAAAATACGAAGTAGGTACCCTAAGGCGACCCTCTTGTCAAGGTTACAACATGTTGTAAAAATTGCCTGCACAAAAAATAATTAAATGATTAATATGCGAATAACAGGTTCCGTTTTTAAAATAAATTGGACATTGCTTATGATTTTATACGCACGTTAAAAAGGCACATTACGCTGTTGAGCGTGCCCTTTGAGTTTTGACGTGCCGCAGAATGTTTTTCTCTCTCGTGGAACTGGTCTCATAATATTGTTATCATGTTAATTTTTATTAGGTTTAATAATAACTTTATAACCTAACCTAACTAAAACTATTAAAAAACTAAAATATGGCGTTGAAAAATTCTTCCGCATCGCTGTCGAGTGGTAATGGACCCAGGAGACTGGCAGCAATGCTATGTTGAATGGCAATGCTTATAATAGCCTCCAGCCGAGGTAAAAGCCAGCCAATCTCATAATTAGATAAGTATTGAAGATATTCGCTCCGATAATCTGACAAGAAAATATTAACATGAATGTTCGCCATAAATCTACTTAATTGCTTATACCAGTACCTGTAATAAAAGTTCAGAAAATCTAATCACAAGTTCTAACCACAATAAACTGCCCTCGCCCTGCATTCTGCCAGATTTGCCGATAAACCAGCAGTGGACCTATTATTATGAATCATTTTATTCCAGAATAATTTTACATTCCAATTGTTAGTAAATAATACTTATAACTATGTTAGTAAAAAAATAGTACGAAAATATAAAAACTAATACTAGTGCCAATCATGTAAACAAGTGAATAAGCTTTAATAAAGCCATTATTTACAGACCTGTTAAATTTTTTTATAGAAATAACTTACTATAGACACGGAGTAGTAAGCAAAGAGAAACATTACGTACTATCGGCCAAACTTCTGCATGCTCACCTCTAAGGCGATAATCGCATAGCACGGCTCACGACTCGATCGCACAATGCACGAGTTTTGACCAATAGGATGTACAAAGCGTATTTTAGTGGTGTTCGTATTAGTATAATCATGTATAGAATGTGTGACACTCACACTAGGAGAGTACTATGCTCACTTGTTTCTGCTAAGAGACGAGTTTTTAATGGGCACGGCCAGCGCGGCGCGGCGGCGGCGTGAGCTCTTTGTTATTGAATTGAATTGTTTTTTTATTATGGACAAGAATTAATTTTAGTACTCATATCTTCTGTTTGTTTGGTTTAGAAAATGTATTATTGATATTGCAGTATTTACAAAAATAATTTGTAATAACTAATAAACTACAATTTATATGTATTAATCCACTTTAATATTTTCCTCTCTCTATCGGGTCTATAGATATAGGTTATTTATGAACACTTTCACTGCCTCTCCAATTTTCACCATATCCTATGTGATGCCGCATGCCGCAGCAACCGCACCATATTCCCTTCACAATAAGATGAGACATTGAAACGAACCGTTTTATTACAGTCCGTTCCACCGATTTTGACTTCTATTCCGTAGGCTTATGGATGGCATTAAAGGCAAAAAAGTGGTTACAATACCAACTGTTTACTGCAGCTGCCATTTGTCATGCCACCAACACAATAGCATTCAAAATCGATTGAACGGACATTTATGGTTTGTTTACCTTTTATCTCACGGCTCCCTGAATACGTTAGGTATAGGTGCGTTGACCGGCACTGCATGAAGGTATCAAATGTTTATATTGAAATTTTTTGTGTTTAATCGACTTTATTAAAAGTAAATAACTATCTAAATTTCTATGTGTTTGTTTATACTTGGGCAATTTGGGAATACTTGAAAATTACAGTAATATTTGAACCAATACTCTGCGCAGTTCATACAATGTTATCAGAGCTTTTTGTTTGTAGCTAACGCAAGGCCGCAAGCCGCACAACTCTTGCAACTGAAATAAAAATAAGTTCATTATCTAAGACCCATTGTTATTTAGTGGGAATGTCTGGAAATTCGGTTAAACAATAGAGGACGGCTTAATACAAGGGCCATACGTTTTTTTATTACCTTAGGATTATCTCAAATGTTTTGCAGTTGTTCCTTGTATTGGCACTGCCGCGCTCTAGCTAATGTTTGTTATTTTATGTTACTCGCTCATTACTCACACAAATGCATATTGTCTCTAATTGGGGGAAACTAGGAAGGGGTGTGGTTTGTCACTAGCTGCGCTCTCGCAGGAATATTTTCTTAAGTGAGCATGCTTAACTTGGGCCGATAGTACGTATAGTGATCGATGTGATGATAGGATAATATAGAAACAGTGCTGACTTGGTGAGTAATTGACAGCGTCTCTTGTAGTTTCTCAAAAAGGACAACTCTTTCGGACTTACCTATTGGTTTCCCACATGGCGACTAAAAATGACACCAAGAATGTGCACCGCAGTGTCCTCCCGTCTTTTTAATTGAATTAGGTATGAAAAAGAATCCTTTACAAGAATCCTCTCCGGATGCTTGTAGAGGATTCTTTACTTTCCCGTAAGTTGTGGTGAGAAATAAATATATTCTAGAGTCTGACGGTTCATTGGCAGGATAGTGTTAAATCGAGAATACGCTGTCTGACGCAACACCAGTGCCGAGTGACAACGTCAGTACACTTTTCTTTACTAGCCTTACAAATTGAATGAGTGGGATTCTTAGATCTTAGGTGTTGCTCCATTTACTCATAAATCCGTAACAATTAATGAAAACCCGTAGCACATTGGACAGCCTTTGAAGCTTTTAAATGATCCTAAAATAATTTTATAACTCCATAATGTTATGCAAATAACTTGCTCACGTTGAAAATTACTTTACTTTTCTAGGCCAATGGCGTATGTGTAAATGATTTTTATCGGATTTAATACGTTGAGTTGTTAACTTATGTTCTGTTGGCTGCTTTTTACATATACGATTTTTTATTGTAAACGACTTTCCCTTTTTAATTTTACATTCAGTCTGTTGAGCTAATATCGTCGTCAGCATCAGCAGTCATACAGGGTGTAAAAAGACTCATCACATAGCCGTCAACTACGCATTCTGTACATCGAACTAAGTAACATTGCACAAAAATAATTTCTGGGAAACGACTTTTATTTTTGCTGTGAAAATTTGCTGTTTGCGCTAGTGCGCAATGTAACACGCAAAACATTGTGCTTATGGGTGCATGCAACGGTACGGGGATCGTGGGGGTATTTAAAGTTGTGTTATACATTAAAAACTTGTTTTCGTAAAAAAACGTCGGTAAAAGTTGGAATTTTGACCTTCAATATCTCCGTATACCAGAGGGTTCGGTACAAAAAAATTATTACAATAACGGGGAGTACAAATGACTCTTGGCTTCGTTAAGTGTCTTTTTACACGCGTTATATCTAATATTTTTACTTATATTGTTAACAATGAAAGCTAGGTAGGAAGTCTCGACAAATATAACGACAAAAATCGGTCGCTAAGTCTAATCGATGTCAAATTTCTTTAATACATTTTCAACATTATGCTTTGGAAATAAAGTTGCAAATCTATTAAAGGAATTTGACAACGATACGACTTAGCGACAGATTTTTGTCGCTATTCATGTCGAGACTGCAGGGCCTGGGCAGAGACCTCTCCAATCTGCTAACCAGTCATTGTTGGTTTTACTCACCCACTCATTGCTATACTGCAATTAGCCACCATGCGAAAACCGTCGCTTCACATAGCCTTAATGCATCCCAATACGTTTTCTTCACAGCCATCACAGATCACTCTCTTCACATTACTTCTGCAGCTAATAGGGGCATCCCTTCCTACGGCGTTAAGTTTTAACTCTTAGTAATAATCCATCCTATCATTATCACCTGCCTAGACTTTTCCTAACCATGTTGGGGTCAGCTTCCAGTCTAACCGGATGCAGCTGAATACCAGCATTTTACATGGAGCGACTGCCTATCTGACCATCACAACCCAGGTCCTGGGTAATACGATACCCATTGGTAAGACTGCTTGTAAGAGTTACAGCCTTCTCATTCTGACGACCCGTAATGACTGTTAAAGATAATCTATACTAATACATATATTGTAAATGTGAAAGTATTCTGTCTGTCGTTTGTCTGTTACCTTTTCACGCCTTAACGGTTGTATGGATTTCAATGAAATTTGGGACACAGGTAGACCGTGACCTGGGTTAGGACATAGCACATGTTATTCCGTTGATACGTTCCCGTTAAATAATTTCCAACCTCCACGCGGGCGATGCCGCAAGCAGAAGCTATAGTCTTCAAAATTACTGCAATTATGACATGCATGCTGTAAACTCATTGTTAGAACACGTTACTCTATACACCAGCCGATCTATTCTGTAAAATTCTCACCGTGAAAACATAGGTGAAGTGAGCTGTCATTCCGACTGATGCAAGGGCTTGTCACTATTGACAACTCACTCCACGCTCACTTCGCCTAAGTTATCACGGTGAGATTTTTACAGAATAGATCTGCAGCTGATCGGTCATTGTCCAGTGGCTACGCTTTATTAAAACGTTCGCTCTTTGTATTGCTACCTCCAGTAATTATGGAAATGTTGCCAGTTAATAAAACGTATACAGCAGACATAACTTTTATATTCAGTAAAAGAGGGTTAAAGATAGTATCAGTAAAAGATCTCATTAAAATGAAACAACCAGTTCTTGAAAGCGGATAAGCTGAATACAATGCTAAAAGTTTTGTTTTTCGAAACTTTGCGATATTTAATGCAGTATTGGTAGTGTCTTTCTGAAATTCGATAAAGAATATTAAGAGAAAAAAAAACAGATCCGTAATGAAAATGAAAGTTATGTAGCTTTCTTTTATCTCCACCTATATTAATGATAATTATGTTTTATGAAAAAAGTTTAGGGTACTGTGTAGTAATAAATTTGTATCTTTAAAATCTGTTAACGAGTTAAAAGTTATTTTTCCAGTAAACGATCTCCCACAAAGCAAAAACTATTAATGATCACGCTACGCTGATCTCCTGCGCATAGCCTTGAGCAAAAAACACAAAATGCATGTTTTAAGCACAAGTATTGTTCAGTGAATTATTTAAAATTACAGAGACCGTAACGTACTCTGCACAAATTAATATTTCATAAATCAGCTGGTATACTGTGAGCGAAATTTATTAACATATTAACTATACTAGTCACCTTTAGTTAACTATCGTGATTTGCGTGTTAATAGATATAAAGTGGGTAGTACTAAGAGTGCAACATAGGGAATTTGTCTTCGAAAAAGACGATATTGCATAGCTCTTTAATATTGTATTTTATTCGATAACTTTAAAAATATTGTAAGGCAAAAGAAAACAAACTAATCAACTGAATATTTCATGAGCAGAAGATGGATGTAGATAGGCATGGCTTGGTCGAAGTCCTAGAGTACTAACTTGCCCAAGATGACGCTTGCATTACACACATTTTCTGCATTTCTTTGGACATAAGTCATTCTGTTTATCTTCATTCCCACGCAATTGTTTCTCTTCTGAATCATATATCAGGCGTGTATCACTATCTTCAGTCTCAGTATCAGTGCGAATTAACTCTTTAAAATAGTATGATCCACGAGACCATGACCTCAGATTTGGTCCTCCGGTGGTTCTGCCCCACCGCGCTCTGCCCCAAAGTGGGTGCACTCAAACTCAAACAATTGCGTATTAAGATGTTGAACGTGATTTATGCTTCCTATGTCTAGATTGAATGGCTTAGAGTGTGGTTCCACTGCCCCAGCTTGAGAAAAATGTGAATTGAAGACTGCTTCACCGAAAATGTTGAGAAATATGGTGACATTTTGTAGTTGTCTGAATATAAGTGTCAAACTTTGATACATTATTAAATGACACTTACTCCATCGATGATGCTTCTTCTATCTCAGGTTTCTCAGTTTGTTAAACAGTTGACGCACTTAGGTACACTGTTATTTAGTATTTATTTATTTATTTTGTTACACTGCCCCTTTACAGTCTCCCCAGGGTTGTGCTTTACAGGCGTTGCACAGGGGGGGTTCCGAAATTGGTATTTTAAGAGGAACCGGGACCCCACTATGTGCTGATGGTGATCACCGGGGTGGTTTTAGTGAGGTAAAAATCCCACACTCCCCGACCTCCATCCTCAGAGGTCGGGTGCCTTTTGAAGGTATCCCCCCGAAAACAAAAAAAAAAAAATAAACAAAATAAGGTACACTGTTATTGTTTGCATGGTAAATACTACGGGGATCGCCCATTTTATTATTACAACTTATTTTACATAAGTGCCTACAATAATGCAACAAACTATACTATTTGTTAAAATCCCTTTTAAAGTTTCCTCTCGATTCAACCCTGCATCCCTATTTACCCCGTTTGACGGTTCTTAATGAACTGACAGGCTGAAAATCTATTTACGAAAATATACCAATATATCGTACAATTCCCATTTTCTTTAGCGGTGGAACGACACCTTTAGATGCTTATTTTGGCGATGACCTTGGTGACGCTGGCTCGCTATTACTATGCACACCTTTTTGTAGACTGCTTGCCGACTTGTTGCTGTAAATGTTAATGAATTCGCTCATTAGCAAGAACAAGCAAGGATTAGCGTGACAACTCATTGTTCTTCAATTGGGCGATCATAACGGATGTCCTGTCTTGTCTTGTAAAGTTTATCCGGAACTTTGTCATGATTACCACGCATTGTAAATGCATTAAAATTATGTATATTGTTTATTCAACGGGTGCTGGATAGCAGCAGTTTATAAAAACAAAAAGATACAATTCGCCATCACATTGGTGATACCAGCACCCTAATTACGTAACACACTATCTATTACAATCTGAATCATTTTGAAGCCTATTGCTAATCCATTGCTTCATATGTTCGAAAAATTTGTCTGCTCAACAACGTAAATAACGCAATGAATGTTGTTGAACTGTCAAAATGAAACCCTTTCCTACTGTTACTGTGTTACGTAATTACCCTGCAGGATACTGTTACAATCTTTAGCATAATATCCTACCAGTATTGGATCATTAAGTTCCCTTCAAAATGGTTGAGCTGAATGGTGCTGAATGGTGCTGGTCAGCTCTTAGCTGCCACGGCTTATTTTAATTTGTGAAGTGTTTTTTTTTGTTTTTATCTTTATATTACGGACGCTTTTAACGTGCACGTTTTTCTAAATCGTTCTCATATGTATAATTTCATCACGAATGATGTTTTTTTTTTTTGGAACTATATGTCGATTTAAAAGAGTGTCCGTGGAGTTTCCTGCCCGTTCTTCTCCATAGGTAACTACTACGCTTTGGAATGGGCAACTAGCTTCATTTTTCAGACTGACCGACCCCTTGAAAATTCAAAAGTGCCTGTAATTGGTTTATTTTAAATAAATGCTTTGAGTTTGGGTATTTTCTTATAGCCGTAAGTATATTAGGCGTAACTATTTAAAAAAAAAATTGAATCAGATTTATTATTAATTAGTATTAGTTAAACAATTATATTGCTGCCTGCCTCTACATCGAACACACACTTTCCAATCCATCGCAACAATTTCATAATCGTTAGTTACATTGTTATGCACTTCGTTAACGATATTTCCGATCCAATTACAATTGAAATCGACCTTTATTGTTATGTATCCTTAAAATGTTTTTTAGCTATTTAATGAATTTATACTCATCTTACGAGTTGTAGGTCGTGGGTTCGAACCCAGGCAGGCGCTTTACTTTGTTTAAATAAATTAATCATCATTGCTCTCAAAACGGTGAAGGAAAGCATCGTGAGGAAACCGACATGTCCTAGAACCACAAATTCGAAGACATGTGATATAGCAACCAGCACTGGGCCCGCGTGGTGGATTATAGCCCACTCCCTCTGGCTTGTGTCGCAGCAGAACATTATAGGCTAATTATATATACTTGTTTAACGGTTAATCAATGTGTGAAATCCTAATTCAATAGTAGACCACCAAATGTTAATTTAATGTTTTTGGGTCAATATGCTCAGGTGAAATGAAATGAAATTGTTTATTTTGTAAATATGATATTGGAATTACTTTTGCATGTCATGTTAAAAAATGTTAAGCTAGATAGAGTCGATATTACCTATCTGACCACTGAGAAAAACAGCCGAAACATACTCAGGGGTCCAAGTCTCTTTTAAAGTCCAGACATAATCTTGGTCAGATCATGTGAGGACCATGTACAGTCACCAAAAGAGATAAGTAACCAGGGTGGTTGGATATAGTTGAAGTTTAGTAAGAAACCGATGGATGTTTTCGAATGAAGATTAGTTTGATAAATTAACTGTTTGTTTTCTATTAATTAAATTAAATTTCATTCGAAAACATCCATTGGTTACTTACTAAACTTCAACTATATTCGACGACCCTGATTACTTATCACTTTTGGTGACCGTACATTAATGTCTAAAATAGTATTTTATGGAAAGAACCACACAGACTTGAGTGGCCGTATCCAGCAAGCATTTGTCAGTAAAATACTACAGCTTCATGTACCTGAAAATATTCAAAGCTATTAATCTCTTATTATAGTCTTCAAAGGACACGTTCCAATGTTAATTGCTAGCAGAACATCCTGTTAGCATTCCCTTCATATCCTCGCGATTGTTCAGAGCTATCTGTTGATCTCTGTAGGATAACCAGCACAATGGGCCAATGACCTCAAATGTAAGATTCCACTGGGAAATTGAATAATGATATTCTTTATGGCCGTAACCGTGACGTCTCCATTTATCGTAATGCTGGTTAAGTACGTCAC
This sequence comes from Dryobotodes eremita, assembly GCA_917490735.1. Classification (NCBI taxonomy): domain Eukaryota; kingdom Metazoa; phylum Arthropoda; class Insecta; order Lepidoptera; family Noctuidae; genus Dryobotodes; species Dryobotodes eremita. The sequence continues at coordinate 3,875,072 of OU823245.1, forward strand.
AACACTTACAACACACAACTAGTGATTCTTCTGACATGGCTTTACGAGTAAGTTTTCAATGTCAACAATCTCATCATCAAGCAATTATATTTTCTTCACTTCTTCTGTGTCATCAAGGTCTGTTCATATCATACAACTCAGTAGTACGAACTTGTCAACTATGACAAGTCGAAGTTTAGCAAAATGGCAGATGTATTTGTTAGTTCTCGATACTCTTTCAATGTACAAAAAGTTCTATTCAAAAATATTTATCTAATATATAAAATTCTCGTGTCACAGTTTTCGTTGCCATACTCCTCCGAAACGGCTTAACCGATTTTGATGAATTATTTTGTGCTTATCCGGTATCTATGAGAATCGGCCAACATCTATTTTTTTTTTTTTTTTTTTTGGTAGGTAGGGTAGGGAGTTAGGGAGGTAGGTAGGTAGGTAGGGTAGGTAGGTAGGTAGGGTAGGTAGGTAGGTAGGGTAGGTAGGTAGGGTAGGTAGGTAGGGTGGGTAGGTAGGGTAGGTAGGTGGGTAGGTAGGTAGGGTAGGTAGGTAGGTAGGGTAGGTAGGGTAGGTAGGTAGGGTAGGTAGGTAGGGTACGCCGTAGATAAGTACCGCAACCCGTGCGAAGCCGGGGCGGGCAGCTAGTTCTACTATAGATTTATAAAAAATTGTGTTAAGTTTTCCTCATTTTGAGTCAATTCGCTGTTCTACCATAGCCAATTTTATAATGACTGTCCCGATTTCCTAGGAGTCATAACCGCCGCTAGTATAATATGTGGTGAACATGAGATTAGTTGGCAGGCTGACCGCAATAGATCAACGTCCTTAGCCAGTTGAGTCTGTGTCGTAACGCAATGTAGCGTTATCTTACCTACGGACACCAGGATACAATCAAGTCTAATTGGTAGGTTTGGAAAACTTGCGAAGGGAAGATTAGGTCATCCAACTTCCCCAACGTCAACTTTATCCGCAGATGAGGTTTAATTTGCAAAGCAAAAGGCCGTATACTTGACATTATTAACTGAGGCATGAGGGTATCTCAAAAAGTTAATCCAGTGAAGATATTAAGGTACGACAAGTTAGCCTATCTAAGCCAGGACATGAGTTATTCGTGTAAAGCTCACACAGATCAAGCTTGTGCCAATTATAGAAGAAGAAATCAAAAACCAAGGCTGCTACTTCTCCAAGCCTACCAAGTAATGGCAAGATGAACATCAAACATGCATATTCAAATTTTCCAAGAAAAGAACTTTGACGTCATCAGAACGCCTGTTCTGTGACTGTGGTCAGTAGCCTGCTTTTCAAACAATTCCAAGTCCAGGAATCAACTAAGATAGACTGTCCACAGAGTAGCGCCTTTTTGTGATTCATAGTCGTAATTTCGCCAGTACAAATAGATCAACGGCCTCAAATAGTCTAGGCTGTGTCGAAACGCCGCGGTGGCGCGATTGAGGTGTTATCTTACAAACACGGGTATGCAATCGAGTCGAATCGGCGTGTTTGTAACACACTTATTTGTTGACTGATGGCGTTTGCGGAGTAAACAGATGTGTTTGTAGGTGGTAAGAATTTTAATGGATTGTGGATATATTTAGTAGTGTAGTTTTTTTGTGACATATATGTATTTGGAGTAAATGATCGAATTTATACAGATTGGTTATTGGTAGTTAAGAAAAAAAATAAGATGAAATCGTTTTAGATGGAGATGTGAAAGAAACATCTGTTGATAGTTAAAAGATGATGCATTTTACATAGGTTGGTATCAAGATGCAACATTTGAAAGACAAAATGTAAACCAAATAATGAGTACGTTCTCAAGCAGTCTTAAAAAACTGTAGCCAATAAAATTTAATTACCATAGGCATACAAATCACAAAGAACTACAAAAGCCACAGTTACGAATGTGTCTAAACAAGATCACAGCTTCATTCTTCAGACAATTCTCACGTTCTATTGTCGTCGTCTGCAGTTCACAACTGGTCGCCAAGTGACAATAGTGTGAACACATGGACTTAACTGACTTTGTTTGAAACTACCGCCTTTTAAAGCTTTGTGGGGCAACACCTGATAATTTACAAATTAAACTGGTAGATATTTTTGGGATATTCGACCGGACTGGACTGTAATCAGAATTTATTTCGATGCTCTTTGTATAATTTATATATCTGAGAGTATATAGAGGTATGAGGAACAGGGTGTAAAGTTCGCTCATACTCTATAGAAAAGGGAGAATCCTCCGACCAGACGGGTGTCGTGTCTGGTGGGCAACTGCCCGACGATTGATGTCGGGATGTTGTATATATGCTAGTTGCGCGGTAAACTCTGCTTGCGCGATGCAGGATTTTGCGTGACGGCAGTATGACGCGTAGCTCGCATGTGGCGATTGTAGATGCCGCTACAAGTACAAAGGATCGCGAGAAGGACCTGGATGGATGAGACAAGCACAGCTCAGGGCGAAATGTCACAAAAGTGAGGAATATACTCAGCAATGGGTGAAAAAAGTCGATATTAATGATGACGATGGTCACGATAATGATATCTAAGAATTAGAAGATAGTACTTCCAATTACCTAAATAATTAGTTTATAGAATTCAGTTCACTATACTGTCAAAGATGATGGTCTTTGAGAATTAGAAGATAGTGTTCTAAATTACATAGTTTATATACATAGAATTACTTACTACTATGTATATGAACACTATTAAAGTTTAAATTAGGTAATGCACTTCATTTCATTAATTAATATAGAAACCAACGAGAAACAGACTCACTCGAAACATTTTGTTGATTGTAATGATATCCGAGCTGATTTTATCAATAAAATTGTTAGTGATGATTCATTTACTAGTCTGACGGCGCAAATAATCGCAAATAACGATATCGATACTATTAAATGGCTGTGTATCTACATTATAATTTGATGTCTACATTAAAATCTTAAACGAAATGAGGAGGAAGCAGAGGTTAGAAATCGAATACGGGTAATGCCATTATGATAGCACATTAAGATACGTAAAGATCAGGCGTCTCTATAGCGTATTGCTTTTCGCTAAATAAGGACAAAGATCCAATAGAGGTTTGGAATTCCTTGGAGGTTACCATATACCCATACTGTTATAATATGTATGTCATAATTATTGTATTGTTCCCTAATGTTGTTTTACTAATTTCTTAGCCAATTCTTTTGTCTCTTCTAATGCGTCATAATCAACACGCTATCATAATTCTTTAAAACTTCGCATTGTTTTTAGAAACGCAAGTCCATAGTTAATTATTATTTATCTGCCTTGTATTAAATAAGGTATATGGAACAATTTGAATACAAGAAAATTTCCGTCAAATTAGTATTTTCAATCATATTTCAAAACTATTAGTGCAAAGTCTTTTATTAATAAAACAGCGTCATATTCGTGCTTACGTACATCACATGTGGAGAAAAAAAAATGTAAGCACAAATATGAAGCCAAAATGGTTTTGAAGCCAACCAGCCGTGACAAAATTGAAATAAGCCTTAACTATCATAAACATCGCTAATTTTACAACAAAAGAGGCAATAACACCTAGAAATCATTACATAATTTTGAATACTCAAACTTCTCCCATAGTCAGCACATTGCATCATATAGCAGACGACATTCATGCTCTATTGTTCGTCGATTCCTTGCGTCATTGGTAATGAATTGGCTATAACTCCTTATACTAATGTTATTTGAGGCGTTTACGAGTTGACAGCTCAAGTTATGATGGAGAAACTAAGAAGATCAGGAATGTCCAATGAAAATTGAGCTTTAGTTTGAAGATAAAAGGTGTGGAAGAAACATGATTTGTAATAAGTGTTTAGGCTTAGCTATAGGAATGCCTGAATCAACGGTACTGAGGTGAGGCTAACAGATTGCTTAAAAGTACAACAGACAATACGCTTGAAGGCAACATTAACATGTTTCAATCACATCTTCGTGGGTCTGTTGGTTCATTAATTCTTCAATGCAGGTGAACAGATATTTAATTGAAACCTAGGATGCTTCTTTAGATGACCGTACGATCTGATCCAGCCTGTCCCTTGCCACCCTCCTCCAGCGACGCCCTAAGCCGAGGTCCGTACCCAAAAGGGGGAGCCCTTAGCATGTAGTCGCTTCATCATCATTATCATTTCAGCTGAAAGACTTCCACTGCTGGACATAGGCCTCCTCCAACACCTCCTCCTTCGATCGGTTCTATGCTTCCAGCGGATTCCTGCGGCCTTCACAAGGTCTTCGGTCCACCTTGTGAGAAGCCTTCCAACGCGACATCTTCCGGTATGCGGTCACCACTCCAGAACCTTTTGGCCCCATCGACCATCTGTTCTACGAGCAATGTACCCTGCCCACTGCCACGTAGGAAAACTCAAAGCATAGTCATTTCCATTGCCCGTTGAGTGGGTTTTAGTCTTCTAATAAGGCCCATTGTAAGCGACCGCGTTTCAGTGCCAAAGGTCAACACTGGCAACACGCACTGGTCAAAGACTTTCGTCTTGAGACACTGCGGTATGTGGTATGAGACGATATGTCGTTGCTTCCCGAACGCTGCCCAGACAGGTCGGATTCGACGATTGACCTCTTTTTCAAAGTTGGGCCTACCTAACTGGATGGTTTGTCCTAGGTAAACATACTCGTCCACAACTTCGAGGGTAGCGTCTCCGATCTTCATGAGAGTGGATGTTACATGGGCATTTGACATGACCTTTGTCTTGTCCACGTTTATTTTAAGACCCACTCGTTCGGAGGCTCTACTGAGGTCATCGAGCATTATTATTTATTACTTATTTATATATACTTTATTGTACATCAGAAAATACGTAAAAAAAAAAAACTTTTAACTCTACAAAATATACAATACACACGGCCTTATCGCTTTTTCTGCGATCTCTTCCAGGCAACCTTGGAATGGACTGTGACTGCGTGGACATAAAAATAGGGTGGTCATTGGTGCAACATAATAAGCACATATATAGATACAATACACTATAATAGATATATAGATATACATATATAAATGCCATATAATAGACACATAAATACATACATATCTAAGCAGCGAAATTAAATGACGACTACAGATTATTACAGCTATGAGAACAAGATCACAACAACAAGTAAATTTCCTTGACGAGTCTCTTAAATACAACTCAGTGGACTCAGCGATCATTGTACCGATAGTCGTTACAGCCAATGGACTAATAGCCAAGAGCCTCGACCAACACCTGAGGAGGCTCTCGTTGGGTAGCTGGATCAAGGGCTTGATTCAGAAGGCGGTACTTTTGGACACGGCCCGCATTGTTAGGAGGTTTCTCTCTCTGGAGCCCTGACCGCCGGTAGCTTGGACCCTGTTCCCGATACCGGTGGGCCACTATTTTTTATATTTTTAAATGTTTTTATATTTTTATATTCTAATATTTAAAAATATAATTTATATGTATATATATGAAATAAAGGAAAATAATACAGGTAACGACGATTGAGCGCGTTTTATTTGAACTGGCAAATGCATTCCACAAACGAACGGCCTGGACAGAAAAGGATTTGTCGAAGAAGGTTGTGGAATGCATTGGAATTTTAACCTTCAGCATTGTACTGAGGTCCTCCATAGTGTCAGCCATGACTCCTATATTGTCGGCAAACCAAAGGTGTGTGATGTACTTGCCATTGATGTTGGTGCCAACCCATTTCCAGTCCAAAACTTTGAAGACATCCTCCAGTGCAGCGGTGAACAGTTTCCGAGAGATAACGTCTTCCTGTCTCACACCTCGCTGCAGAAAGATAACTTTCGAGGTCTGTTCCTGGAATCGGACTGACATAGTGGCGTTTTTGTACATATACTTCAGCACCTCGATGTACCGATAGTCGATCTGGCACCGTTGAAGAGACTGCAGTACAGGCTATGTCTCCATCGAATCGGAGGCTTTCTCATAGTCCACAAACGCTAAGCAGAGAGACAGGTTATACTCTTTGGTCTTCCGTTTAACCTGACGCAGCGTATGTATGTGGTCTACGGTGCTAAAGCCTTTACGGAATCCAGTTTGTTCGGGAGGCTGGAAATCGTCAAACATGCGCGCGAGACGGTTCGTGATGACTCTTGAAAACAGGTTGTAGACATGGCTCAGAAGTGAGATGTGCCTATAATTTTTAAGAAGGGCATGGTCGTCCTTCTTAAAGAAAAGTTTCACCAAACCTCTCTTTCATGCCTGCAGCGTTTTGCCCTCGAGTATGACGGAATCAAACATCTTCTGGAGTGCCTTAAGAACGGATTTTCCGTCGGCATTTAGGAGTTCCGCCTTAATTCTGTCATCACCTGCCTTGTTATTTTAGAGCTACTTCAGAGCCATCCTAATCTCGTACTAGTTGACGTATGGGATGTCTTCGGTATAGTGTCGGGTCAATCTAGCTCTTGGGTCGTTTGCCAGATTCGTAACAGGGTTACTTGTTGACGTGTATATTGTATAACTGTCCATGGAACCTCTCGATCTCTTTCAACAGCTCAGGTTTGGCGGATATGATCCTGCTATCATCGGTTTTCAGTTTTGGAAGCTGGCTCTGCCCAATAGACAGATCTCTAGCAAAGACCTTGGAGCTTTTATTCCGCTCTATCGCGTCGATTTTCAAGGACTTAAATATCCGTCTAATGAGCCGCCGGTACTTGAGCGTATCGTCTGAAGAGTGTAAGCTGATTTTGCGCCTCTCCTCCATGAGCAGTGAAGTAGGATCAGAGAACTTCTTGTTTGTATTTGTACGACGGGTCTTGAAGATCTTAGACCCTACCGTATGGACAGTTTCCACGGACCCATCGTTAAAATCGTCCACGGAGCTCCCTAGGCAAATGAACTCGAAAATTGTCGCCTAGTTTAGTATACATAGTCGCTTAGTTTAGTATAGTCGCTTAGTTTATAAGTTGTATGCCCTGGCTGGCCTTAATTTATTAAGGCATCCACAGGATAGCCCGGTTAAGTAGCCGCCTACCTCCTAGCTCGACATGCAAGAAGCCAAAAAAAAATGTGATGACCGTAAAAAGAGAACTGCCATATTGTAGTTTATTGCATCCGCATATTGCATATTATGCTCTTGAAGACGGTTTCTGATTTTAAATATCAAATCTCAGTATTTCCAACAACCATTATCAAAATGAATCACAAATAAACCTGTTGGAACAATAACCCTTAATAATAACGATGCTTTTATTAATTTTATACCCGAAGGTCTTATTAATAATTGGCCAATATAAACACTAAATAAATAGTAATAATGCGGTTCGATGATTGTCCCTAATAAGATACCACATGCTGATACATTTGCAACATTGCACATTGGCCAGTATAACTTGAGATTTCAAGATGGCGCTGATTCTTATTTCAAATGATTTCAAAGGTCAATGATATGTGTCAAATTCGGTGCATTATGAATTTAGTTCTGTTTTCCGCCGAACACCTAGTTAAGCTGGGCGCTGCATACGTGTTTTTGAACATTTGTCATCATTGTTCTTGCGCTTCTCACGGTGAACTGGGAGTTGGAGACTTTAGATTCATATTATGTTAGTGATTTGTTATAATAATTATACATTAGATTTCTTTTTCATTTGTACTGTTTTTGTAGCCATATACCTACATCAAGAAGCATGATTCAAATTCCTTAAACTATTTAAGAGCACTAAGATAGATGAATAGCCAAATAGAATACCTCCTCTTAAAAAAAAAAAAACAGGTTTAAATGTAGAAAGTTTACATAGGGCATCCGATTACTTTTAACGGGTACTACAAGAAGGCAGTGGTATTCAATGTGTAGCAGAATCGATATGCTGATCATTCAAATAATCTTAATTAGATACGTGAGGGCCAAAATGCTTGAATAACAGTCACTGCTATGCCTTAAAATATACACCTAGTGACATCTGGCGTTGCTAAGAACTATTTTTCTTTTGTTAAGACAATCACAAGCCTGATTTGTTTATGTACCAGATACCACTTTTATTCTTTGAAATGAAGTTCATTAAACAGTCTAAATTGACCGTGCAAAGGTCAATTTGATATCATACTCATAAAAAATGAAATTGACCCTCACAGGACCAGGATGGTAAAGGACCATAAAATTTCAATTACTGCCCACCTTCCTGCTTAAAACATAAAGGATGATGGACAGAGTATTTCATCAAACTAATGACTTGCTGTGAACGCACTGGGCAAGAAAGTCGCGGCTGACTATATATATAGAAGCGGTGAAGGGTGCTTGATTTTTTGGGGTGTTGCCTGAACTTTGTTTATTAATAAATTGATAAAGTATTTTGACTTTTGTCGTCGTTTATGGCTCATTTAAAGGTTCTGTCTTAATGATAGCTATCTGCACTAACGACGGCTCTGCTATATTCACATGCGTCTCGCGCGGAAAGCGGAAAAGTAGAAGAAGAAAATTCGTGAAAGTTCGTCGTCCTGCCGTAACTAAAATTCCCAGTGCGTTTGTGTGATTATTTTTAAGATGGCGTGCAATGTCCTGATCGCGTGCACCCAGAAAAACACAGTGTTTATGTCCATTCTTGGTCGTAATAAGTAAGTTACGGTTTGCTAAGCAAAAAGTTAATAATATGCTCTTTATAATAATTCTGGTGTCCAGCTGCCATGGGCGCCAAAAAAGTTTACCTAAGTACTTAGTGCTCCTTGCCTCGTCATGAGAACTAATTGCAGAGTTCAGTGAACCGATGATTTATGATATTTTATTTAAAAAGATTAAATTTAATGGTTTCTGTAGACAATTGGCCGTTTAGTATTTAGGTACTACGCAATTGTTTTAGCGTTTGTTGATTCTTCTGATTTGGACTCCTTCGAATGTGAATATTTGTTCAGTTATCCTAGAATGTCCTAAGTCCTAGCAAGCGCCTGCGAAGGCCTAGTCTAGGACACAGGTTTCCTTTGGAATTGGCAACTTGAGCTTGGTCAACAGCTCAAGTAGGTACTGCCTACAAATTCCTATTAACTACACTTTTGACAATTCAGTCGTAACTAGGTATTTTTAAGGTGTTGTTGAGTAAATGTACTGATTTATATTGTTGCAAATAAAGCTTCTCTTTTATTAGATGAGGTAGCACTAATCAAGTCTATTAATAAGTACCATAAAAATGCTGCGTCTGCGCGCTAAATGTCACACGAGTTGGTTGATGATAGTCTGTTGTGTCAGATTACTTAGATATTTATCGAGACTAACAAATAAAGGAGTGGTTTTGACTTTATTTCTGCTCTGAGAAACACTCAAAAACTAAGGAATTGAATTGAATTGAGTTGAATTGGCTTTGCAAAAGTATATCAATTTTACTTGTTCGCAATTGGGATGCCCCAGACATGGATACCTTTAATACCTCCCAAACGCTAAACGAAATTCGGAATTATTAAATACCTTATTTTATCTCCTGTAGATCTTACCGGGGAGTTAGAACAGGTGGCTCAGAGGTGGTTCACCCATTATAATAACGTTGTTCCAGCATCGGCCATTAAATTAGCAAGACTATGTAATTTTGCCCTAACCGACCATAGCCTTCACGTAAGTGGCAATAATGAAGGGATTCCAGGAAAAGTGATAAGGTACGGTCATAGAGACATAACTTTGTTTTCCTTTGAGTGTTTTTATTTAACGTCTGTGGTCATAATGATCCCACCAAAAACATTTCATGTAAAGTAGACAGTAGTAGTGTTACATAACGCTTTCACTGTTGAAAAGTTATCAGATCTATTGTAGAGCCAAGCCGCTAACTCTACAAAACCTTTTTTTTTTTTGGTTGGGCTATCATCAAATGATCTCTCCCGCTCTGGGCGCAGCGGGAGGCTGTGTCAGACTCTTAATGAATAAAACCCATCCGTGTTCCTTCAGTTGCCTGTGCGCCAGGGCCACGGTAACTCTTTTGAACAATCCGCGACCCCGGCAGGCATCGGCCCTATCGGACCCCGTCAATTATGCTGACATCTCTTTGAGGCGCGCGAGGAACACGACGCGCTGTCGACCCGGGCCTGGTCCTTACCGGACGGCGAGCTGCCCATTGCTCGCCGTCCGCAAGCCCGCGCCTATGGTGGCCGGGAGTCGGCTATCGACTCCCGACGCCCAGGGTGTCTCCTCCTGCGGCGGCTAGGGGCGTGAGGGCGCAACGATTGCCTTTTCCTCACGCGCTCCGCCTCCTCCTTCGCGAGCATTACTGCTTCGCATAAGGAGGTGACGGCTTCCCATTCCCTCTCGCTCCGTACCATGTCCTGGACTAGGGCTGGACCGCCACGAACTCTACAAGGCCTAACTTTACAAACCTTACATCTTAGTCTTGGTCTTGGTCATGTTGGTTGGTGTGTGAGTTCAATAGACAAAAATTATGTCAAACTGAATGAGATTGATGTTATTTAAATGATTGTGTCTAAAGATCATTGTATTGGGGACTGGATTCATTTTAGGTTACTAACCAGTTGTCTGGGATCATCTAGTGATCGAGTCATTTAATTTAAATGGTCAACCAAACAAATGCGCGACGAAAACCGCAATGCGGTCAATTCTATTAGAATATTCTATAGAATTCATAGTACGTATGCCCTGCCCAAAACTTATTTGCCACAATTGTGAATTTTATTTGTTTTAATTAACCGTACAACACATTTGGAACAAAGCCCTTTCATTTGATTTTCGGATAATTTGGGACTCTAAACACAAACATATATTAGGGACCTTGTATCAGATTGGTATTACTTCAGTAGTAGTCACTGGTTTGCCACATATTTCCATGTGATGCAATAATCATCCGTGTTGAACAGGATAGCACTTCGTACAGACCGGTCAATGTATCTTGACGTAAGGAAAAGCAATTCCGACTAATAATGCCGAGCCACCGGCATCAGCCGTCACCGGGCAATGACCGCTGCCAATCAAGTTTGGCAAACTCACTGCCAGATTGCTTGCTACTTGCGCGGTTTGAAAATCGAAAGTGACGTAGACATTTTTTTAATGTGGCCAGTTAGTTTTATTTATTTATTTCGGATTTAAAAAATAGCGATGACTATTCGCATTAATGCTTTTTGGTTTATTATAAATTTTAATTTGATTAGTTTTATTAGGTATACCGTCAACCTTGCATTAGTTCGGTAGTTCATTAAAAGCGATGAGGAAAATCTATGGCTGATTTTTATTTTATCGCTTTGTGCCATATTACGATTTAATGACGTTTTACTGCATGTTATTATGCTTAATAAATCATACATTCCTACGTAAGTAGCTCTTAGTACCTATTGGTTAAATGATTCTATTTCTGTAAGTAGGTTTGAACAAACACTTTTACACGTCAATCATATTTCAAAAACTAGATGAGGTCGGCGTTTCCTATCTGACTACTCTGAGAAGAAAGGCGAAACAAAGTCAGAGGTCACAGTCTCTTTTAAAGTCCAGACATAATCTTGGTCGGATCATGTGAATACCATGTAGATTTGTGTCTGAAATGGTCTTTTGAGGAAAAACCACACAGATTGAGTGGACCTGTACAGTCAGTGTAGGCATTTGTCAGTAATCATGCAGCCCAACTCAAAACTTACTATTGATGAGAGCAAAAATACCCCATTCGAATGCTGAATGCGGTACTCCTTAAGTGTGTACCTACCGATGAGGTGAGTATAAGGTACTAAAAAACATCAACATAATCTTCCAACTGAAAGACGCCCACTGCTCGGCAAACTTAGACCTCCTCTTGAATCTAGAGGATTCACGCGATCAAAAAAAAAATCTTCGAAAATTAATATAGCCGTAATAAGGCTCCTGCAGAGAGGCGCGATGCGACGATGCGACGTTGCGACTCGATTCTGGTAGAATAATTTTCAAAAAGTATTCATAGAAATTGTTTTACTAGAGTCGCGTCGCGTCTGCCTACGGGACCATATATTCTAAAAGCTTGCGACTCAAATCCAACCTTATACCTAGTCAATCAACTATATAAACGAGTTCGGTTATAAAAGCAGGAATTGCAAGTACTTATTACACACTTCCTTTCATACCAACCGAGTGACTTTAGCATAAATAATATATAAATACATATTTTAGATAGTATAAGTCAAGATTTTCAAGCCTTGAAAACTTGAGTGGATCTGCCTTAAAGGTTTTCATATGACGTCCAAATCCTGTAGTGCAAAGAGCTAGATTTTAGTCCCCATGAACATGGTAATATTGACTAACGCTCTAAATTAATAATGTATCTCAATCCCAATCTTTATCTCAGCGTTTGATTACTGCTTGTGATTGGCCCTCCCAAAGATTCAAGATGTTTAATAATTTCACAAGGCGAATGAAAGGGTGAGTGCTGGCATATGAGACATTTCAGCGTTTTGTCTGAGATGGCTATACATTTGCGATGCCTCTAGTATTGCCAGATGTTCTTAGACCACTTAATACCAGGTGAACCGACTGCTTATTTTCCAAACAAAAATAGGACAGATATGGTTAAATATGCAAATGGTTTGAAGATGTAGAATCAAGCATAGACTTCAACAGGTAGCTAACTTTAGATAAACTTGTTTCCGTGTTTTGTACACGAGGAAGACTGCACTGCGAAAGGCATTCTACGTGAAATAAGTCTATCAGGCGCGCTATAAACAGCTACTTATATCAAAATGATTGTATAATAAAATAAGTTAAAACAGTCCATCGAAACGAGTTGTCTTAAATATTTTAGGACAATAAAGCTTTTCATAAGGCCATTAACCGCAAATTGAAAAGAAAAAGACCACAATAATTTTGATGAGTATCTTGTACCACAAAATGACCAATTACTGGAGGGTAGCAATTTGGAAGGACCAGGAGAACATAAAAAACCGGAGCCATGTTTGTCGGTACGAATTCCGAGAATTAGAGACTGGAGACTTTCATCAATGTGCATGTGTTATGGATCATATGTTCAACATACATTTGTGCGACGCTGACGCACATTGCTGGGTATCGATAAAGGATTCTGGGTTTTTTCGATTCGAAGTGGAAGAGTTTCGGTTTTACCTTCTTTGCAGTATTTTGGATGGATATATGGATGTTGTGGTTTTGTTGCTGTGCGGAGGAAGATGTTTTTTTTTTATCTTGACGTTATTCAGGACATCCACTTTGGGTTTTTTTGCTAGCGCACTTCTCTCGATCCAATTATGTTCCATATTACCCCAAACTGTTCGCAAATTTTATTTATCATGGAATTAACAGTTATGGGATTAAAAGTTCCATAGCTATCAACCATTCGGCTCAACCATAAATAGCCATGCGTAATGAGCAAAGTTCGGCAAAAAAGTGACATATTTTTTGCACCAACAACACCAACACAACAACTTTTTTAATCCATCCTATAATTCATCTTAAAACTACTGTAATGTTAACTTAATTACCATACTTAAACACATTCATAGCTCCTTACTTGGTTTGTAGTGTTGCAGCTAGCAAAAATGCCAACAAGTTTACCGTTAGCAGTCCTCTTTACCGGCTGGTACACAGGCTAAATATTACGGCAAATATAACTTGGCTTGGGGATATTTAGCTGTACTATGGCTGTACCTCACATATTTACGGGCAATAGTTCAATGTGGTCACCAATATTGTTCATATGAGCTGTAGGTTTGTCCAATATTGGTCGTCATAGTATTCATGTAGATTCCTCCTATAACAACATTGATCGGTTGCCAAAACATCGATGACATTACACGAAACCAAATTTGCCATGGTTACACCAATATCGGATAATTTCATGAAATTCATATAAAATTTGTGCTAGCTTAAAACTTCGATGGAAGCCTGCAGTGTATAGAGGTACAAAAAATACTCCTTATTTCAAAAGCATCTGCATTGAGAAGCAAGGTGTCGTCGACGCCTAAGTACCTACTTAGCATCAGACGCGTGGACGAGTCAATGAGCTCCAAATAATAATTAATTCACGATGTGATCAGACGGTTTTTTCTGCAGTACAAAAAAGTGTCGATAAAAACCCGGTAGTACTGTTGACAGTGTGTTTGCATTCGCTTTAACAGTACCTTATTCAATATCCGTTTCTGTGCAAAGAGTTTTGGAATTCGTTTTACCGTGATGGATCTGCAGAGGATAAAAAAACAATCATAAGAAGAGACATACTTAATAAAACAACAAAAACACAATTAATTCGGCAAAAAATAGCACCTGTGTCTATTTACCTACTTGCCTGCTACTGGAGATATTTATTGAACCCATAATAAAGCTGCCACTGTGCTTAATTGAAATTCATATTTTTTTGATGCGGATGACGTATTTCACACCTTCATTTTGTTGACAAGACTACTCCGGTCGGCATCGGCTCAGCTGTGTTAGTTTTGGGAATGCTGCGTTGTTTGAACAGGCATGCTTTAAAATGTTTGATTAGTCAGAATAATCACTATGTAATTATTTTTTGACCGGAAATATCCTAACACAGATTGAGTCACAAAATTTTTGCAAGCACTCACAGCATAGTTAGGAGACATGCAAATCTTACTTTAGTTAGAGTTATCGCTCACTCCTAGTCATCTGATTGTATGCGCCGCACCTCAAGGCACAAACAGGTTCCATTTCTGAAGGAGTTTCTGTACAAATACGCCCACGGTAAGCAAAGTATCTTTGGACATGGCGATCAGGTGTCTGAGCTTTGAGTAGGCGATAATGGCGATAACTCTAGTCTTGCAGAATATTTGAATATATTGAGACTCCTTAAGATCAGTCTGTGTTGACAAATTACCACAAGATTATACTTATCTGCTTAGCGACAGTACATGAAAAAAACATGAGTACATAATGTCTGTTCCAAAAGTATCTGATGAAAGTATAAACAAACCATGTTTAGGTAAAATTCTAACACACTCATTTATGTTCAAAAGGTTTCAACATTATATCTCACCAATTTTTCCAACAATTGGTATTTGAATAAAGTACATTAATACATTTTGATTGAAAAATCATCGACGAAAATTGGGTATACGAGTATATAAAACTAAACCTCAAAAGTTTTGGTTATTTAAAATTAGAATTTCGGGTTTAAGTATTCAAATAATCAAATCAAAGCATTCAATTTGCGAGCAGCACCACAAATTGGCATTCACAGGTACGATTGGTTTTTTGATCCATTTGTTTACATTTTCATTAGATACTTTTTGCACAAACCATACCTAATTAATCATCTGATTCGTACAAATGAGTCAACTGCGAAGATAAGCCGGGAGAGCAAAGTCCGTAGTTAATTGATTTAACTTTATCGATAATGGCCGAGCAATTTGCTAGAAAAGTCACTGATGTCTGGAGCAAATGACTTGTGTTTAATAGAAAACAAATCAATATTGGATTATTTTGTACAGCGTACAGCGGGCGAAGAATGTCAAACATTTTGCACTCAATTGCTGGAGCGCCAGGATTTTCCTGTAGGCTTGCACTTGTGAAATTATCTTTGATTATTTTGCGGGTGTATTCAGTAGTTATTCAAATGTTATGATATAACTAAATACTCGTAGTAAACTACAGGTGCATTACACCTCAGACCAAATAAAAAATCGCTATTTTATTTGGTCTGAGGCATTACACTGAATAATCTAATTACCCATGTTGTGATAAGCCCTCAGAATAATATCTACGTAATATCCAATATCGCAAATCGGTGGATCGTAGCAGGCTGCGTTTTGTAGTTTCTGTCTACCCCCATGGGAAGAAGGCGCGAGTTTATGTATGTATGTATGTAGTTAAGTAAATATAATTATTATTGTTTTTGACTTTATCTTATAATCTTAATAATTTTCATTAAGGCATATTTAATTTCTACGATGTACGTCTATTATCTTAATAAATGGTTGTAAATAGATATCTATTTACAATAAAATGTTATTTTGATGTACCGGAACTAATATGAAAAAGGTAACATTATTTTGAAATTATGTTTCTATCGTCTAATAATGTGCCTATCCTACTATATATAATATATATATATTATATATTATATATATATATATATATATCCCGCAAACAATTGGCCGTCCACTGAAGGCGAAAGTGCATTTAAACTGGCGTCCACCTGCTTTTGGCGTCCGCATACCGGACGCTACTTTGTTAGCCGGTGGCACTTAGGTCCTATTGATCCTAGCTAGCCGTAGTACAAAAATCGACGGAAGCTAAAAGTCGCTTTAAATGGTTGTAATAAAATATTGAAAAGTTCCCGAAGAAATCACCGCGCAGGTGAGGCGCTGCTGCAGCGCGTATATCCACACTGTATATCTAGGGGAATTCCCGACTACGGATTCGCGTATTTGGCGTCCACAATTGCGACGTTGCCATCTCGCTCAGTAAATCTGTTACACAATCTACTAACTACTTACCGCAATCAAAACAATATATATCGTCTTCGGTCACGTACGCGTTGCATAATATTCGGCGCTTGATTATTGTTTGTTTACATCAGTGTGTGCAAATAAACTCACGTGCAGTTATTGGAACTTATTGAATGTTGCTTGAAGATGAATTCAAAAGGATTTCGTGGTAGAAAAATTTTAAAATTAGTCGAAGAGAATACTTTGGCTACAGGCTTCACTACAGGTAAGTTTTATTTTCTGTATCTAAGTTTGAGGATCGGTATATGTATGACCCCTTATTTATAAACATTTGATTAGTTAAATTGTCACTTTCTCACACCAAATGTTTCGCAAATGTCAAAATGAGACAAAACACTATTTAACTAATCAAGCGTTTAAATATTTTTATGAGTGGAGACTAGTGTTTTTCTATTAATCGTCTTACAGAACGTCAGTTCGATCTATGCTGTTCTTGTGTCTGTATCTACTCACACCTTAAACAATACAATTTTCTTACAACGTACCTACCTAATTAAATTATTAGATTTCTCTTACAAAATGGTCATCTTTGCTGATATAGACAGATTTTTGAACAAAAATTACTTAAAATATATTTTAAAAAAGGAATTAAAGTGGCCGTGGCCTTCGACTCATTTCATACTGCGGAATAAGTGTTTAATTTGTGGAGTGTATTCAAGTTCTTTTGGGAAACCTAAACATATAATTGTCGACATGAACAACAAATTAAACATCATTTGGTGGCTAGAGAATAGTGTCTCTTTCTGTCATATTTGTAACTATTTATTGTACGATCACTACCCAACTGATGAGTGTATAATATGTGCTGAATTAAATAATTAAATTAAGAAAGGTTTGTACCTACTACATTAATATTTTCAAAGTACATTTAAGTGTAATAGGTGCCTACATATAAAGATATCATCTGCGTGGAAATCGGTTAAGATTGCTGTTCACTTACATACGTCGGGATAAAAATAGTCTACCTCGTTATCAGCCCATATATGCCCCCAACCGAGGGGCTCGAGCCTACCCTGAACTAGGGTGAATAGGCCATAGTCGACCACGCTGGCCCAGTGCGGGTTGGTCAACTTCACACACAAACTTTGAATTTCTTCGCAGTGGTATGCAGGTTTTCTCACGATGTTTTCCTTCACCGTAAGAGCGTCGAATAAACGTACATATGAATTCGAAAATCGAAAACACATTGGTACGTGGTGGGGCTCGAACCGGCGCCTCCCGGATGAGAGACAACCGCCCTAGCCACTGAGCCACCGACGCTCTTGTACCTAGTCTACCTATTTGTATGTTAATCAAAGGAGTAAACGACTGCCATACAACACTTCACACCTATTCGTTTAGCTTATGCTGAGGTAAATTGTAAAAAACATAAAGACACAAATCCTAAGACTACTCTTCGAACACATTATTAATTTTGTAATAATAATGCGAATAAATATGCTACTCTACCTATATTAAGATGGTATTTCGCAGATTTATGCGTTAATTCGGCGTCTGTATATATTATATACATCCTACAATATTTTTGGCGTCATGCACGTGGTGCATCATTACGACGTCCCCCAGTTCCCCTCACTTTATTTAACATGTCTTAATGAATATCGAAGGCAGTGAAGAACAAAGAGATAAAGACTTTTTGTAAAAAAAAAAATTTTTTGTTTTACTTTTTTTTGTTTATTGGAAAACCAACAGCTTCTTCTTATCGTGTGATGGAACGAACCATCTAGTGTCAGAATTATTTGAGCCGCCTTTTAAGGCCTCTAACATGGCTCGAGTTTCAGGCACTGAGATATGCGAACACACCCCGAGCACCCCGGTTTCCTCACGATGTTTTCCTTCACGGTTAGCGAGCTGCAACAAACCAATAGCTAACTCAGCATAACATATAATGGATACATAAATTATACGTTCTCTCCCATAGGTAACAATAAAATATTTTTAACTGTTTAATCTAAAGCACTTATCTACGCATTAACAGTTGTAAGAGTGAATCATTTATTAAGTAGGTATCATCAACATCATAGTTCAAATTTAGAATTTTTATTTTATCTAGGATTTTTCATTGAAAATAGTTTTCCGCACAAAAAATCATATGATACTTGACTAAATCATTAATAATTTGCATTATTTCGCTGCTGAGAAGGATGAGAGATAGTCACAACAGCATTCTGAAAACAGTATAGTAGAACTAAAACTCACCGGTTTAGAAAAACTTTGTCCGCACGTTAATGTTTACTAACACTAGTGTGTATAAGTTTTTTTGTTACTTACACTACTATGGATTAATTTTGGTCTGAATTAAAAATATTATCATTTTTATTATTTTGCAGATCAAAAAAGAGGAAACGGTACCAGAAAAACAAATAGAGGACGCAAAAAGAAAACAAGTAGAGTTGATGCAAACCCTGTTCAAGCAATCGATCAAGATATAAGTGACAAAAATAATACTTTGTTAACATCTGTCCCAGTCAGTGCTCACGTGGACGAGCCTCCAAGTTCCACTCATTGCTCTTTCATTCTTCCAAATGTTACCAATATCTCGGACTTTAATGCGTCTATTTTAAATCAGAAGATAGAAAACACTGTTGATCCTTCCATATCTTCAAATGTTACTCATATATCAGATTCCTACGCGTCTCTTTCTACTCAGAATCAAGAAAGTGTTCCCTTTAGTGAAGCAGGTCATAATAGTTCTTTTGATGTGTCTTTCAGTGACATACCTGATTCTCAGATGCATAGTTTTTGCAAATCATCTGATATATTATCTGAATCCTTTGTGAATAATTTCCTTCTGGATTATGGAAATAAAATCTCAGATAACCCTGCTTACGTCTCAAGTGCAGTTGTTTCTGATGTGGCTCCGCCAGTAGCAGTTGATCTTCCTGCTATCTCAAACCACACTAGCTTCCCTGAGTCTGAAACTGTAGAGGAAAATTCCACCTGCCTTTTAAGTAGTGATAATGTCGAGCCTCCGTCAATAACAGTTGATCCTCCTACTATCTTGAACTACGCTAGACCCCTTGATCCTAAAAATATAGAGAAAAATTACACCTGCCTGTTAAGTACTGATAATATCGAACCTCCTCTAAAAGCAATTGAATCGTCTATCTTAAGCCCTATAAGACAGCTTGATCTTGCTGATAATACAATTTTAAATAAACCTACTTACGTCTCAGATGTAGACGATATCGAAAAACCTCCGGTAGAAATCCCATGCGTAATATCAGATGACCGAAATCAAGACCAGTCGGTACCATGCTTTGACAATGAGTCTGACTTTTCTGAATCTTCAAATGATATGAATTATGAACCATCATCTTATGAATCCACGTCAGAATCTGATCAAGAAATATTAATGGAAACCGAATGTTTAGATGGATCACATAAGGTCAGTAGAAAATTGGTACACATACCTACAAAGTTGGCAAAGACATTTATGATCATTAAGAGAAATAACACTGTTTTAATTTTAATGCTATAATTTTCATTAAACAGTTTATATGGTGTGACAGCGATTTTATTTGTTTGTTTGTTACTTTCATGCTTTGACTACAAAACTGATCATTATAGAATTTTGCATACACGCTGTCGGTAATACATTAGCTCGTAAGCTCTTTATACGATAAACTTATATTATTTCAGGCTGCTTCAAGCCATTGCGATGATATAAATCCAACAGAAAAAGAAAAAGTTTCGTCGAAAGAAGATTGCTTAGGGGAAGATTCGGAAAATAATCACGAAACAAACAAAGAAAATATAGATACAGAAGTGCCGAATAATCAAAAAACATCAGAGAGTAATTTGAAAGGTAAACGCATTAGAGAAAGAGATTTTTGTTACTACTGTGAAGATTTCATTTTGAATTTTTCACGACATATGGTTCGAAACCACTCAGCTGAACCTGAAGTACAATCAGCATTAGCACATCCCAAAAATAGTCTTAAACGTAAACAAGTTTTTAGCGCTTTAAGAAAAAAGGGTAATTATGTGAGTAATTCGCAAACTGCATTCAAACCTGTGAAGAAGTGTAGGTTTTCTGAAAAGACTGACTATTTACCTTGCTCTAAATGTCTTGGTTTTTATTCAAGGAAACAACTGTGGAGACATGTAAAAAAATGTGATAATGCTGCTTCTACAAACAAAGCACAAGCTGATGCACAAAATTTTCTTGTACGTTACGTTAAAGTCGACAACAATCTAATGAAAAACGTGTTTCCTCGTATGAAACCAGACAAAATATCATTAGTAGCTAAAAAAGATAAATTGATTTGTATGTTTGGAGCACAGTATTTGAGAACACATCGCGAGGAACATTTTGCAACTGTGGTCTCACGTAAGATGAGGGAGTTAGCGAAATTGCTTGTGGAAGTAACTAAACTGAACCCGGATATTAATAGTCTTGAACAAGTATTAAAACCACAATACTATGACACTTTAGTACAGGCAACCAAAATCGTAGCCCGGTATAATGACGCATCACAAACATTTGATGCACCGACATATGCCATGAACATTGCTACATCAATAAAACAATGTTGTAGTATAGCTTTATTGCAAAGTTGTAAAAGAGAAGCCTCTGTTCAAACGGCTTCTGTTCAAGCAGATTTAAAAACACTATCAAAATTAATTGAGGAGAATTGGAAGTTTGATATTTCTAGCCAAGCTGCTGATGACCTTAATGTGAAGAAGTGGAATAAAACCACTATAGTGCCACTTGCTGCTGATTTAAAATTATTCAAAGATTATCTTTGTGGCATGTCAAAACAGTCATCCGATAGTTTAACACAATCCGAAGGAAAAACGAACGTTGAAGCTTTCAATAACTTGGTGGAATCTACATATTGTCGCGTTCTTCTATTGAATAGGCGTCGGCCCGGCGAATTACAACGATTAAAATTAAGTGATTACAATGATCATGGCAACGACAGCAATAAATATGAAGAATTTGACAAAGTTCTTACTTCGACTGAAAAAATATTAATAAGTAAATTAAAAAGAATAGTGATCCGTGGTAAAAGAGGGAGAGGGGTGCCAGTACTGTTTAGTACTGAAGTACAAGAAGATTTAAAAAAAATATTATCAGACAGACACATGTATGTTGCAGATGACAATAATTTGTTATTTGTAAAGGCAGGTGGATCAACTGTTTGTGGGTACAAAATTTTAGAAAAATATGCAAAAGCAAGCGGTGCTAAAAATTATAAGGCTTTAACATCCACGCGTCTGAGAAAACATTTAGCAACAATGACCCAGTTATTTTCAATGACTGAATCAGAGCTCGAACAACTAGCTACTTTTATGGGTCACACCCTGAGTGTACATAGAAATAATTACAGGCTACCTAGTGACGTATATCAGACTGCTAAAATTTCTAAACTATTACTATTGATGGAAGACGGGAAAGCGGATGAATATCAAGGAAAAGCTTTAGATGAGATTGAATTAAACTTAGATGAAGAAATCACAGGAAACGAGATAGATAATCAGGAAGTTGTTGATTTTGAATTGGAAGAAGCAGGTCCATCGCAACATATTAGTTTGAGTAGAGACGAGCCAGTTGCTGCCCCTTCCCAAGAAATAAGCCACAAGACATCTGCAAAAAAAAAGAGAACACTTGTTCCTTGGACAACTGAACAAAAAAATGTCGTAACAAAATATTTTAAAGACCACATTAAGTATAAAAAACCCCCCAAACGAGCTGAATGTGACGAATTAAAAAATAAATATCCTACACTTTTTCATAACAAAGACTGGCTTAAAATTAAAGTATATATACAAAATATTTATTCAAAAAGTTGAAGTGACGATTGGAGACTTTTTAAGGAAAATGTTTGATTATGATACTTTCATTGATATACCGAGTTATTTTTAAAACACTAATAACCTCACAGGAGTAGATTACTAACATTATTAACAACAACTTTTGTTCTACGACTCAATACATTATCTAAATATTATTTTTTTAACTTTTATTGCACTCACCTACACTTTATAAGTCTTTATGGCAAAGCGCGCGAAGGCGGGCGCAAGACGGCGAGCGGGCGAACGGTGCGCGAATAGATACGAACATTCGAGTAGTGACTGAAAATATATTTTTTTGTTGTATGAATTCAAAATCTAACAATTTCTCAAAAGTCGTAGAACAAATTTTACTGTTTATAACGTTAGTAATCTACTCCTGCGAGGTTATAAGTGTTTCAAAAATAACCCTGTAATGACTCAACTTTGATTCTGCAGTAAATAACTGTCCGGAATAATTTCGGTTAGCTTATACCATAAAAGATTTCTTTTTTAAAATTTAAACTTTTTTCTTTGTTGAATACGTAGGTAATTAATTTGAGTGGTTAAGAAAGAGTACAGCTGGTGCCAATATGTGACCGGAGATTGAAGATTGCAGTACCGGCTTGCCAATATACCAATCAGTGGCCTGTCTGATTGGTCTATTGGCAAGCTGCTTACATCGATCTTTTCAATCTTCAGTCAAACGTTGGCGCCAGCTGTTGTTAGTGGAAATACTGAAGACAGGCGCAGCCAGTGATAATTTAAAAAAAGTTATCGTGACGACGGATCAAACCACTCAACCTAAGTACGAAGCGACTGTTCTTAAGTATTTATCTAGTGTTTAAGTAAGTTATGTAGGTAGGTACCTACATAAATAGATAAGGGTAGTAAAAGAAGGACTGTATGTCTGTAAGACATTATAAAGAAAAACATTTAATAAACTTACGTATGTAGGTTAGCAACGCGTGTTACTACACCACCTGATGCGAAGTTTTTATACTAGGTTATAAGCGTTTCTTTTTTAAGTACCTACTTATATGAAAAGTTCAAAGATTGGTTTCTAATATTTAAATTAAATTTATTAAGAAAGTATTAATAACTAGGTAAGTACGTACTCAAATATATCTTGCCTAACATTGTATGTAAATATTTTGATCAATAATTTTATTAATCAATACTATAACATTCATAATATATAGTAATTGCTAACATATATAGTAATTGCTAAAGCACGCCAAAGTCTGAGCTGTTCTTGTATTATAAGCAAAGTTTAAGGAACTAAGTTCCAAAGTTATACAACTTGTTTTTTTGATATCCCACGACTAAGGTTTTGATCAGACCATGTAAAAGATTCATGTGGCATATTCATATTTGTCAAATCAAAAGTTTTTATTTTATTTTTCTTAACAAATTCATTCGACAAAACTACGTTTTGACATGGAAAAGAAAAAAAAGTAACTTTTGATTTGACAAATAATTTATATGCAATTTGATATAAAAAAAAACACGTTGTATAAAGTTTTTTTATTAGGTATCTATCATAATTTTTGTGATGTTAGATCAGCAACTAAAGTCTGGGATGATCTCGTAATAACGTTATTATGTTATTAATTATAGTAGCTTAGCTAATGTCAGATATTTTAGTATTAATACCAAAATTTCTTGTGCCATAGGAGTAATTTTACTGTTGTGTTATTGATTGTACTACTAAAAAGAACTACTTCTAAAAATAAGCAATGTCAAACTATCTCGTCTGTGTGCCAGTCATCTAAGGTGATTTTATTGAAGGTAATTATGATGTTGATTAGTTAGAGTAGATTATACCCATTGTGAAACTATTTTTTGTTAAAAATGTATAACGAAGTTGGCAAAGTCAAATTTTTAACGAAAGTTTGTTGAAAGTTTAAGAAGTTTTTAAATTATGGTAACCTATTTAAGTACTTTGTATGGTTGAGAACTATGAAAATAAAAGTGATTACATTTACATGTCTTTGTTTTTGTTTGCTTACCTAGAATAGTTACCCTATATCAGTAAAATATAGATTGATAAATACTAACATAGAGCTACAGGAAATAAGTTATTTTATTTAAATAATTTATTCATAAATAGATAATAATTAATACTAATAATACAAAGTATGTCCGTCTGTCTGTTATCTTTTCACGCTTAAACTGCTGAACCGATTTAGATTCAATTTAGTATGGAGATAGTATCAGACCCGGAGAAGAACAGAGGATACTTTTGTCCCCAAATCATCTCTTAAAGGGATAAAAAAGGAGAGTAGAAGTTTGTATAGGGAATCTATATCCGCTAAACCGATTTAAATTAAATTTGGTATGAAGATAGTATGACAAAGGATAGTTTTCATCCACGAAATCATTCTCTAAGGGGGTAAAAAGGGGTGGAAGTTTCTACAACGTCTATATCAATCGTGATGATATATAGGTATCTGTACTGTTAAGTCTTCTGTTATCTGTGATCGGTAGTTTTTATTATTTGGTGTTAACAAACCGGCGTCAAGCTTTGTACTTTGTAAAGACGCCAAATAGCCATATACGGATGCCCAATAGCTGTACACGGACGCCCAATAGCCGATCGATGGTGATCTTGAGGCATACGGTACTATTTGAGGTGGTACTATGTGGCTGCAAGCTACCAACTGTAAGATGAAAGCACTGTTCCCAGTTAATTCATTTTATTATAAATACTATCATTTTATTAATGTAAATATGAAATTTGGTAGGTAGATTTTTTATGACATACAGGAAAAAAACACAGGAGATGACAAATACAACAACAAAGTAATATAATAGAGAGGACATAATTATTCCGGCGAAGTTTTATGGGCAGCCCTTTGAGCTAAGAGCGAAAATGAGAGACACGATTATATTTGCGCAAACCAAATATGAATCTAATATAGAAATTTTGAATCCGCTCAAGTTTTTCGCTGATCCTCCGTGAGAAAGCTTTGTATTTACACATTATAACATATTGGGCATCCGTATATGTATAAACCTTGCGAATATTGGAACAAAATAAACGTTGAAACTGTTTAGTACAGAAAAGCGATAGGAAAAGAAAGAGACAATAAACCCAAAGCTGGCAACGTCGCACTCCCAAATACAGTCCATCCTGTGAGGACGCTAAATAATCGATGCCATAGGTAAATTATGATCAATATATCTAGGATGGCTAAAATGTATCACCATGGTTGGGGGTTCAAAAATGTTTGGGCATGACTGAAAGACGAATATCGCAATTTTTTTTTTTATCGGGAACCGACGTATCCCAAAGGGCTTGAAATCAAAAAACTAAGCAATATTCATTAAGACATGTTAAATAAAGTGAAGGGAACTGGGGGACGTCGTAATGATGCACCACGTGCATGACGCCAAAAAGGTTGCAGGATGTATATATATATATATATATATATATTATATATATATATATATATATATATATATATATATATATATATATATATATATATATATATATATATATAATATTATAAATGTGAAAGTGTGGATGTTTGTTACTCAATCACGCTAAAACGGCTGATCGGTTTTGGATAAAATTTGGCACATGGGTAGACTATGACCTGGATTAGGACATAGGATACTTTTTATCCCGATATTCCCACGGGATCGAGATTTCTGTGGGTGAAACCGCGGGGCGCAGCTAGTATTCTATATTCATACGTCAAAATGTTGATTCTGTAATGTGATAAATAAGTCAACGTAAAATGTATTAAGTGTCGCAACTACCTACACTTTGTAGTAAAAACAAAAGTTATAGTTAGGTATCTACATCGCGCGTTAAGGGCTTTCGCACACATTTTCAGGTGTACTCGAAGTTTGATTTTATTCTTTAATATCCTTAGTCCTCAATTCGTTTTGTAAGTACCAACCAGATGAGGACTTCTACTCACGAATTACTCTTCAAGTTTTAATCATCACAACCAATAGCAGCCTATTGCTGGACATAGGTTATTTCCGATACCAAGACTTGAATTGGAAATGGGGTTTTATCTTTATTAGGAACTAGCTATTGCCCGCGACTCCGTTTACGATCCAGGATGAAAAGTAACCTATATCCTTACCCAGGCCATAGTCTATCTGTATGCCAAATTTCATCCTAATCCGTTTAGCCGTTTTGGCGTGAAAGCGTAACAAACAAACAAACTTACTTTCGCATTTATACCTAACTGCAGAAAGGTGTGTTATATACCTCTAAATAAAAATAAAAATCTTGAAATTCTTCTAAGAAGTGAGAAGTGATCTTGGGCAACACTTTATCTTACTTTAAGTACTTTTTTTTGCTTAGCCTTTCCTGTCTCGCTGCTAGGCAAAGGCCTCCCAAAGTCCTTCCAAGAACTCTTATTCCACTTTACATTTACTTTTAAATATCTAAATTCTTAAAGAATCAAACTAAAATTATTTTGTGTGCTTAAGCCCTACGTGGTAAGAGCTAAATGTGGTAAACGAGCTACTCAAGAGTGTTAATGGTTGATGATTCAGCGGCTTCCCATTACTTGGGTAATTTTAGCTCAAATGGCTCGACAGGGCTCCATAGAACACACCACGGAAGCTTGTGTGGTTATCTTACGACCACTGCCAACCCTACCATCGCCTTGTATTTCATTCTAGTTAAAAATAAATAGGAGGCGATGGTACTTGGTAGATACTAAAAAAGCAGTTGCTTTTAGAAAAGATACATTTATCTTCTTGATCATAATGTGTTCATTGATATTTACAGCAACACTCAAAAATCCATGAAACATTGACGTTAATCGATGTCTGTAAGTGATAGGATTAGTCTTCTTTTGTTTTCTACTTTTATTTATTTGTTCACGGGTGTTTAAAACTTGATTAGTGATCAATTAGTACACTACAAGTGTAACAAGTGCTTGAGTGAAGCACTCAGCGCCACTTACAGCAGTCATTAGCTTAAAAGGCACTTGAACATTAAATAATGTATGTATGTATTTTCTTCATTTAAGATATACGGGCTGTTTCACTATCAACCAGATTAATTACAAATAAGAATTTTACGAAATGGCCTCGGAGTTTATCAGTAGCTTGTGACCCAATAAGCCATTGATGCTCCAAATCTTCTTTGGAAGAGCTTCTAGCACATAGTTCATTATGATTAAGGTAGGCTGTACAAAGATCACAAAATTTTGTAAACATCTTTATTTCGTGTATCTACTTTCTAAGCAAATAAACGATTATGATTGTGATGGACCTCGAAAGTTAATTAGCTCCTTTCTTGATCTCTCAACCAGACGCGCGATTCCTCAAACTATGTCAAGAGAACTATTCCGCCCAAGGACTGTAATCGGGAAGTAAAGACAGTCAGGTCTGTCTGTTCTCCTAAGATTGACATATCCTCGCGTGCGATCCTCAATTACACTGCAGGGGTC
This sequence comes from Dryobotodes eremita, assembly GCA_917490735.1. NCBI lineage: Eukaryota > Metazoa > Arthropoda > Insecta > Lepidoptera > Noctuidae > Dryobotodes > Dryobotodes eremita. Next base: position 3,902,649 of record OU823245.1, read on the forward strand.
CAAATGGGTGCTTCCTTTGTCGTTGTTCTTTCATTGTCGTCAAATTGGCGCCGACAGCTTAAGTAGAGATCTTGACGTGACCGTCATTTGACATGCAGATTTTTGATGAGGTCATAAATATTTACTGAATGAAATAGCCACCACCAGAGGCGATATTCAAATGTTACGTCCGGCACACCTGAAGGCCTAGACAAAGTGACATTGTATCAGCGAAAACGATGATGGAAAAGTAAATATGTATGGGACTGTCTATCAAAAAGCTTGAAACTCGTTGTAGAAATACGAAACGCTTTGAAAACGTCTTGTCTAGCGACTTGTCTAGGCCCTCTGGTCAGCCTGCACCCTAATTGCGTAACACACTATCAATCACAATCTGAATAATTTTGAAGGATATTGCTAATCAATTACTTCATATGTTCGAAGTCTGCTTAACAACGCAAATAACGGAATGAATGTCGTTGAACAGTCAAAATAAAAGACATTCCTACTGTTAGTGTGTTACGCAATTACCCTATGCGCTTACTGACTTGCTAGCATTTTAATCGGGAGATGAATTATTTCTTATATAGTTCGTGCCGATACGGGAGAACCCAAAATTGTCCTCGATTTTCAAGTAACTGCAATGATGAAAATGTCATTGACTTTTCAATGGTTGGTGTGGTGTCATCATCAATCCCAAATGTACATTTCTTTGTCATCTCTGCCTTATGAAGTGCTTAGTATATTTAACTTTGTGAGATGAATAAGTTATTATTGAATACCTCATAACTTTTTGCAGTTCTGTTTGGTTGGTTTATTTCAGGTTATCTGGTATCTCATACTTTCACATTATCAAGTCTGGCCCTGTTAATATGTTCTTGCTTGCAGTTTGCATTTACGATAATATCTTGTGCAAATAAGGTGTGCCGTAAGTACTTACCTCCTTAGTACTTAGCAGGTCTGAGTTACATCAGATAGTAATGATTACAAATATTTGACGTTTGCTGTATACTTTTATCATACTCTTCATTATTTCAGCCAAAAGATGTCCACTGCTGGACAAAGGCTTCCCCCAAGCATCGTCACATCAACCGGTCCTGCCCTGTTCGCACCCAGTGGTATCCCAGTTTTCAGCGAATTCTGCACCTAATGGCGTTATGATATATATTTTTTAGGTAACTCTGTCTGCCTTGGATGTCATGTCGTGATCTCCCTTAGTAAAAATCACAACAAATACTTTTACCCTTGTTAAAATCTTTATACGCCCGCTGCAGTATCAATCGATCACGGTTTTAGCATTAGGTAAACTTCAGTAATAATTCACTGGTTTTATTACAAGATGTCCAAGAAATCCTCCATTTTGTGAGACATTTGTATTCCATTGATAGCTTGATACGAAACATTTCACACGGAAATTCTTTTCTCAATCGTGTTTGACTCAACTATATGGTGCACTTGGTATGCTGTGTGGTCCACTTAGGAATCTGTATGTTAAGTGACCACACTAAACGTACAAGGTCCTGGTGGTTATGAAAATGTTTTCTCACGACCTTGCATTTTAGTAGTCTAGAAAAGTCTGTGATCGGCATGTTGGTTAGAAAAGCATGGTGATGCAGAGTCAACTGTTTTTGTCAAATGTGCTTTATGAGTGGTCCAAATTAATACTGCATCGGAAGCACTGGAAGTCATAGAGAGAGTCAGCAGTGGGGTGATACAGACTAACAGTAACAGTGTTTTAAGACCGTTCATCCCGCTCGGGCTGGCAACGTCGCATTTTTAGTGGTTTTTCTTGATTAGTTTATTAAATTTAAATAAAAATACAATTTTTTTCAACCGAACACTAGATCGTTGGTAATTTATAAGTTTGTATGTAATTTTTTTACAGTTATTTTGGTATTCACACATAAAAATTGACATTTTGTCAATTATTTCTATTTTCAGAGTACTGCAATTAGAAAATAATTGACAAATATTAATAATAATAATATTTAATCGTAATTAGTAAATTACGATTAAATATTTTTATTTACGAGTAAATATTAAAAATAATTATAAATACCAACGATCTAGTGCTTGGCTGAAAAAAATTGTACTTTAATTTAAATTTAATAAAATAATAAAGATAATCCACAAAAAATGCGACGTTGCCAGCCTGAGCAGGATGAACGCTCTTAAGAACGTTGTTTGGTAACTTAATGATTTTAATCTAACAAAGATCTAACAACTAATTGATTATCACAATTAACAAGTATTGTTATTGTTATTAGAGGACAGGAGGACGGTGCATAAATCACAATATAATTTATTGTACTTAGCTTATATAATTTGCCATAACGAAAGTTACTACGTCATAAGCAGCACCTTAATTAAGTAACACACTATCTATTACAATCTGAAAAGCCTATTGCTAATCCATTGCTTCATATGTTCGAAACATTTGTCTGTTCAACAACGTAAATAAGGCAATGAATGTTGTTGAACTGTCAAAATAAAACCCATTCCTGCTGTTAGTGTGTTACGTAATTACCCCGCAGTTTGTAAAACTTACAATGAAGTTTTTATCGTGACCCTCTCGTCACCTATTCGTGTTTAAGATAGTATTAATCAAGTAGTAGGTACACATAGAAAGAGTACTACGATTTGCATTAGTACCGCATTCTGCACATGTGAACTTATCAATAGATAAGATACTGGCAGTCAAGAATGCGACTGATTTTCGGTCGACGGTAACGGGCTGATCGAAAATGAAAGGTGGTAGATAACTGTTCATAGGCGTGTTGGTTATTGTTAAATTCTCATGTTTTTTTTAATATGATTGACGACTGTTTAATGTTGTTCTTTATTTATCCATTACTTAAACTCAACACTTATTTATATATAGCCCCACAAAATGGTGTCAAATCAGACCTGCTTCAAGAAGTGAGGGTATGGATTGAACATGATTTACTTAATAGGTACAGTAGTAAATATTTAAAGGTGCTTTAAAGTGAGAAATATAATATAATTCTGCCTCCTACTATGGAATATAAACCATCAATGGTATAACGCTTTCATTTGATCCTTTTCCAGTAGGACATCATATATTTATTATTGCGAAGACTGTAAGCTAATGGAAACAGATTTAGTTGAAACTTAGCTGACGAATGACGATCAAGCGCAAATCACAGATGCTTTTATTTCAGACATTTTGAAGTAATTAATGGTAGCCCATGAATCAGCTGTCATCACCCTCTAACTCGATGATGACAGCTGTTTGGGACCAGCACTGCACGTGCAGACCGCAAAAGGAGAACGTGCCCGATTAAAGAATCTAACAGATCCTTTGCGATTAGTTCCTAACACTGATTCATATCTCTTTCTAACAAAATTACTTGATACTTATTAATTGATACCATCACGCCAAAAATAATGCGACGAATATAAAATCGAAGCCATAAGGAAAAGCATTGATATCAAAGAAGTAATAAGAAGAAATTAAAATCAATTAAGCAATTAAAATGATGGTATAATATTAGTACGGATAAAATAAAAAAAATGATAAATGAAGAAAATACGTTTATTTGCGGTAAAACATGACGGAAAGAAAAACACAAAAAATAACAAGTTGAGGAAAATATGCGTCACATCATCCACGCAAAACTGAGATTAAACCTAGAAACGTCTTATCGGTTTATCTTATAGATACTCGTATTCTAGATTATTTCCATAGTATTTGGCATTAGATAACGTAAAGTCGGGCACAGCTGTCAGTAACATCACTTCGGAGATAAAGAACTGTTACCATCTACAAATAGGAAGCGATTGTCCTAAGAGTGACGTAGGTAGGACTGATAAGAGTAACGTACATTCGTACTAGTGTACAGGAGTGGATGAACTCAACACAGGCTAAAAACGGAGAAACCGATTGTCCAGAGAGGTAAATGATAAATGATTTTGTTTATGTAAGAAGGTTTGCGCAAACAATTTTATATATTATGTCCGATCATATTGTAAATAATCTCTATAAAAAAAACTTTTTAGGTAACCACGTTTTTCTTCTGAACTACAAAGTAGAAAATCTTTTTTCTGACACTCAAAAACTCATGACATGCAGCTGCTGCATCAAGGATATGTAAAACTAAAAACGTAGGGGCGCATTTTATAACCCATCCTCAAGGAATTTTTACTGTCCCTCAGAGTATTAAATTAATAACAACAAAGTGAGATTAACGCAGATTAAAGCAAGGTGTGAAGGGTAAATCGGAACTGTTCGCCAAACTGAGTGAACTTTCCTTAGAGCAAACTCTAGTGACAAAAAGCTCTTCATTAATACTTTCTGTAAACTTTTGGTGTCACTGATGTCATGGCGACCAAAAGCAGGGTGTAGTCGTCATTCATTTTTCTGAACTGTTAGTGTGTATTAATTAAATGCGCCCTCACGTTTTTAGTTTTACATATCCTTGATGCAGCAGCTGCATGTCATGAGTTTTTGAGTGTCAGAAAAAATATTTTTTACCTTGTAGTTCAGTAGAAAAACGTGGTTACCTAAAAAGTATTTTTTATAGAGATTATTTTCGACTTTTTAGTTTTATATAAATCTTGTAATTAAAGAACATCGGTCAAACACGACCTGACTAAAATATGAAACGACCACAAGAACCGCAAGAAGCGATGAAATATTGATTTGTCATCTAGAACTAAGCTTCTCTAAAAAATTTAGCCTGCTAGCTAGTCGGGAAGTGATTGAATTTTTATTTGCAAGAATCTCAGAAAACTTGGACAGACAAACAGACAAACAAACAAACAGACTAACACCACGTGGAAATAAGAAAAGCAGAGTAAATAAAAAACTAGATGAGGTCGACATGTCCGTTTCGAATACTCTGAGAAGAAAGGCCGCAGAGGTCACAGTCTCTTTTAAAGTCCAGACATAATCACGTGATGACTATAAAAACACTTGTTTTATTGATTGCGTGACAAAAACTACTTGCTGTCAACTTTTGCACAAAATGCTGTTGACATTTTAATTTTTACATTCGTTGAAATATTTGCAGTTGACATATTGGCAGCTGAGGTTCTATCATTAGCTATCTCGTCCTTTAAGGCTGTACAGACTATTTCCAAAAACTGACTTGCTAATCCAAAGAAAATTACTCTTTCCTAGTGAAGATAAGTTTATCTACTGAGCCAGGGTAAGTTTAAGGGGGGCTGAGGCCGCTTTGCACGTGCCGGACGTACCTACTCATGTATATAAGTATCATCGGTCATGCAAGTTCTTTCAATACACCCCTATGGAAACTGGTACTCTATATTGTGTTCATACAACTCAATTTCTTTTATACAAATCCCCCATCATTTGGCGAGACGAAATGATTCTCAAATAAGGTCACAGGAGGACAATGCTCGTAATTTCACAGTCTCAAATCAGGTCGCATCTGTTTGCAGAATCGCGTCATTGAGCAAATGATTTTATTGGATATAAAACAGTTTTTATTAAGTAAATTGATGGATAGTGTACCGTTTCTTTAGTTTAAGAGGTCGTTTAACTGTTCCGACAATTGTTAAATGTTCACCGATAGGATTCGATTGTGGTTATATGTATTCGGTTTTGGCAATGTCTTTATCGGTTTTTAACTGATCTGGCAATGGATATATTTGATTTATGTTGGGCATTGACACTTTTAATTGCAGTGTTGATTTTATTGTCACTTTCTGCACACGTGTAGGCACCCACCATAGGTTCGAATCCAAGTTGAATGTCGTGTATAGCTTTTGATACTGAATAATTGATTATTCCTAAGCTTATGTCGCTCGATATTTCCTTCTCATACCATATCAAATGTCCATTCACTTCGTCCTTCGCATTCTCGTTATAAAGTCATATCTTAGGTCTCAACTTCAACATGTAAGTCTAAAATATAGGGCGCCAGGACCGGTTGTCGGCCGTCTCGAGAAAGTACGCCAACTTCACTCGTTTTTATCACTAAAAGATTCTATAAGCAAGTGCATTAAGCTCGAGTTGACGGAGACGGGAAGTTTCTAATAATATTGATGTATAGTTCCTAATGTATTTAAAATGGTGTCGCGGTAAGACGGTTAAGAAATTCTGAACATGATCGTTTTGTCAAAACTTGTGTCAAAAGCTGACTTGGAAACCTATCCAGTTTTGAGTAGGTGATTTGGTCAACGTGTTAAGTTCAGTCAGGCCTATTGGATTCAGGCTATAATAATCTTATATAGGTTCAAAAATCAATTTCCCTAGTTTCACCATTTTAAGTCTTGATTTATCTACCTACCCTTCTTCCCATTTCATATTCAGCTTAGGTATTCCAAATGCTTTCGAACAAGAGTTACCGTGGCCCTGGCGCACAGGCAACTGAAGGAACACGGGTGGGTTTTAGTCAGTAAGACACGCCCTTCCGTTCCGCCCAGAGCGGGAGAGGTCAAGAGGTATTCCAAATGCTTATCTTCCTTGTCTGGTCGCCGATGTTCATCAAAGCTCATACATTACGATTTAACCCGCTACACACTAATTATTTAGTTAAGATAAAGGAAGTCGTTGATCTCGTGTCATCGCAATCAAGGGTTCATTGTGGTAATTCAGAGAACCTCACAACACAATTAATAGGTCAACTGGATTACTCGACATTATTCTGCATCTAACGTGCCGAGTCTCCGAGAGTTTACTTAGCAATTGTTTTCGTTCACATAGTTAATTTACTGATTGTATGACGTCACGTGTTTCAACAAGCAAGATAACTCTTATTGGTTGAAATACATGACGTCATGCAATCAGTAAATTAACTACTCTTTTTGTGGATGTAGTAAAAACTTTTTTCCAAATAAAACAACTGACTTCCAAAAAAAATCACAAAAAAACGTGAAAAATAACTTTTGGAAGTCTGTTGTTTTTTTTTTTGTAAAAACGTTTTTATTTTTCTTATTTTAGTTGTGGTACCTACCCCCCCACACATTCATATACTACTACTTGATATGTAAATAACCGTGACAGGAAATTATTATAATATCACTAGCTGCGCTCCGCGGTTTCACCCGCAGAAATCTCGATCCCGTGGGAATATCGGGATAAAAAGTATCCTATGTCCTAATCCAGGTGCTATCCATGTGCCAAATTTTATCCGAATCCGTTCAGCCGTTTTAGCGTGATTGAGTAATAAACATCCAAACATCCACACATTCACATTTATAATATTAGTAGGATCAATATAAACTAAGTGGAAAAAATACGCATTATTAAGGATAACTCAAAAACTACTGGTCAGTATTTGATCAAATTTAAATGGAACCACATGTGAAGTACCAGCTTTCAAATAAAAAAAGAATCATCCAAATCGGTTCACACAGAAAAAAGTTATGAGCTAACACACATAAAAATAAATACAGTCGAATTGAGAACCTCCTCCTTTTTTTGAAGTCGGTTAAAAATCTAAAAGAGGATGGACCACAGTAGTGCTAGTGTAGATTTGGCAGTGCTAAGATCCTTCTTATTAGGATCCTTCCAAATATACTTCTGCTTATGCTATCACCAATATTGCTACTAAGAGTGGTGATTACTACATCTCCAGTTCCCTGTCAACTTTATTGTAGCCGCCAAGATGCCGGGGCAAAGTGACATTCTAACAGCGATAAAGATGATGGAAAAGTAAAAAAAATATTGTATTGACATGAGCCACCGAAAGGCGTAAGTATGACAATCCTGTTGAAAGTCGTTGTAGAAGTATGAAACGCTTTGACAGCGATTGCCACTTTTATAGGCCTTCTGGAGTATGAAGTCTCCACAAATGACTGTGTGGCTAATCTTATAACCACAGCATCAGCTACTGCAGCTGTAATCGACACATGTGAAGAAGAAGCAGCATTTTACAAACCCAAAGACACAAATCAAAATCTAGACAATAAAACAGTTATTCCCAAAGAAAGTGGGTGCCGTGACTAAGGCCGACAAAGACTGATGTGCATATTTACACACAATGCCTTTACAAAAACTGGTCGCGACGAACGAGCTCGTCCGTTTGCTTGAGAATTAAATTTTTGCTAAATTATGTTTTGATTCCTTTGCGATGTTGTTCCATCTTCGTCAGTTTTGTGACAAAAACGTCTAGTTGGTTTTGTGCGGGCTTAGGATAAAAATAGATGGTTATTTATGGCAGGCGATTGGGGTTTTCAATCAGGTAGAATTTAATGTTACAAACTTAATTGACTACTTAAACTGGCTGTTAGATCTTGAAAATGATTGCGATTATCTCTCAGGATATTTCAGAGGTCCCATCATTGTTTTTGTAACTTAATGTAAAACAGTGCTCAAAAAAGACCTCTCCCATGTATTGGATCGGTGAGTGGCGCCGAATTTTCTCATTTGAGTCTTACTCAATCCTAAGATTTTCTCTTGGCGTCTTTTTAAGTCTTTCATTTAAACTTAATATTATAAAGAGAAAAGATTAGATTTATTGTATATTTGTTTGTTACGGTTTCACGCTAAAACGTCTGAATGGATTAGGATGAAATTTGGTACATTGGTAGACCATGACCTGGATTAGGATAAAGTGTACTTTTCATATTCCATATTCCGACGGCATCGGGACTTATGCGGGTGAAACCACGGGGGCGCAGCTAGTGAGTTATAATTCTGACCTACCTACATCAGGCACTTACACATCACGTATTTACACAGGCCTAGATAATTTAAAATTGGTTTCCTTAATGAGGAAACCAATTTAATATAAATAATAATAATAATTAATGATATATTAATAATTATAAATTATTATTTATACATTTTTAATTATTATAAATTATTATTATTATTTTATTTTTATTATTTTGCATGATGCTGACTAATGGTCAGCATCATTCAAAACAAACAAAACCATATTTGAATGAAACCGTCGTCACCTGCTATACACACAAACTCTGTTATAAACACAATTTCAACCCGAGCCGGTATAAAATCGAGAATGTACCGCATTAATACGTTTAATTCAATTATTATAACAGTTAGATTGTTGTTCACAGCGCACTTTCGCTCGGCTCTGTCAGCAATTTGTTCCAGTAGGTACGAGTATATTGCGTTGGTTGACGACACTTTCCTCCTAATTTTAACGAGTACCTACTGCCGTTGAGTGGAGATATGTTTACTATCGTATGGCCTTATTATTGAAGTGAATAAATAGTTACCCTATGTAGTTTATTTTCCAAGTTCCTTAATTTAACATTTTAGTCCCATTGTATAGAGATGTGACCGAAATGTTCTCGTATTTAGCCAAATCAACACAATTTTCTGTTTAGTTTTTTCTAAATCCTTAGTTAGTATTTTGACTAGTTTTAAGCTGACAGACTAAACTAGCTCTTTGCATGCATGTGGCATAGATCTGGTGTTAGACACCTAAGAATTTTTAGGCGATGATGAGTACAAATTTAATTTTGCCTTCCTTCTGCTGGTTCGAGTCAACATAAGTTTCAGCTTTCGATTGCAATTGTACGTAGACATGCAAATAATTATTATATCTAAGGATTTCTTCTAAAATTGGTACTCGGAACTTCTTACTCATACGTTCATTAATCGATCCTGTATAATGCTTTAATCGAATCTTGCGCACCCTGCGGGATGTGACTTACAAGATTTTGCATACGTGACCAAAACTATGTACCAAGGCTCGGTTCTTATATAAGGAAACGTGTCGTTAAACATACCAAGCCAAGAGTACTTGCTTGTCAAACTTCATTTTAAAATTCAGTGCTGTTTACTAAACTAAGAGTCTCAGTAAGAAATAAGAAACGGACATTCTTAAACACAAATAACAGCTGTTACGTAACGTGCAGAAAAGTGTATTAAATACTGTTTAGATTTACTTGAGTTCTATTCACAACCCTCGCACCAATGGTTCCAAGTTGTCAGCACCTAGTGAATCAAATACTAGCGTTGGCGTCGTGATTTACTCACATACCACGAGATATAGGTCATATTATTACCTAGACATGAAACAGACGCCTTTACTATCACATTGTTTGCACGAAAAACACGAAAAACTATTTAGTTTTCAAGGAATCGATATTTTTTTCGAAGCGGAAAGTAACTGACGCAATATAACGGATCAAGGATTTCTAGAACATTCATGTTAGTAAATATTTTGAGTGGTTTCGTACATTTACGTTATTTATTTTTTGAGCTGGCAATGAGACATATGCAGTGTTTAGAATGCAGTGTAGATTTCTGCAAATGTTTGGAATATTTACTCAGGGAAGTGGTTTGTCTGGATTTGTTATGCTACGCATTGATGTTTTGGAGATTTGTGTTTTCGCTTTGCAACTGATTATGTGCTCTGCCGTAATTGCATCATCACTCAGTTACATAACTATGAAGTTAAAAAAAAATCCGGGTTTTACAAAATATCTTGGAATCTATAGATTTGTCGCTTTAAGAAAAAATAAAACATCTGTTGTCTCTTGAAGATTTGATTTAAGTGAAACACCAAGTCAGATTCCAACACGAAGGCAGAGTCGACCGCGAACCTTTCTACCATTTTAGTTTACGCTTATACCTAATACCAAAGGATTATATTAGGATTTAAAACATACATTACAAGCTGTCGCCCGATGGGTTCCCATCGGCAATAATGAGGAACTTCCGTACAAACTTTCTTCCTCTATTTATCCCTTCAAAAATTCTCCCTTTGTGGCACCTTCGTTATACAGGATGGCAGGGTTTATTTTTATTAATAACTTACGAAAAATTTCAACGCAGGGTTCAGAATCATGTACTGAATCCATAGAACAGGTTGCGCGTCGATGTCTCTGCCACCATTTTTTTTTTTTTTTTTTTTTGTTTGGGAATTCGTCAAATGACCTCTCCCCCTCTGGGCGGAGCGAAAGGGCGTGTCAGACTCTTACTGACTAAAACCCACCCGTGTTCCGTCAGTTGCCTGAGCGCCAGGGCCACGGTAACTCTTTCGAACAATCCGCAGCCCCGGCAGGTCTCTGCCACCCTGTATACGGAACTCTTGCGCAAAAATTTTAAGCTTTTAGACCTGGCGGTTTAGGCTGTGCGTTTTCTGTCAGTGAATGAATGAATCTGAGATTTTTATTAAGTAAATAATATATAGATACTAGAATGCGCAAATATATTTCATCACTAACTGAAGTACAACATACCCGACTTTTACTACATAAGGATCCTGACTGTCAAGTAGTATAACGGTTAACATTTCTGTCTGATATCTGCCTGCGGGTAGTCGTGAGGTTGAATTACTGCTGCGTATCAATTCCTGGGTCGTCTAGAGTCTAGACGATTTATGTCGATGTTTATACGGCTTTGGTATCTTGGGATACCGGTAATGGGATACAGTTAGCCTACGATAGTGCCCTAGGTAGCTAGTCTTTCGCATTTGTTAAATAGAAATTACTTTTCACGGTTCGCCACAAATTATAAGAGAATATAATGTTGTTGTACTGGGTATGTGTTGTACTGGGTATGTGTTGTACTGGGTATGTGTTGTACTGGGTATGTGTTGTACTTACTGGGTATGTGTTGTACTGGGTATGTGTTGTACTGGGTATGTGTTGTACTGGGTATGTGTTGTACTTACTGGGTATGTGTTGTACTGGGTATGTGTTGTACTTACTGGGTATGTGTTGTACTGGGTATGTGTTGTACTTACTGGGTATGTGTTGTACTGGGTATGTGTTGTACTGGGTATGTGTTGTACTGGGTATGTGTTGTACTGGGTATGTGTTGTACTGGGTTTGTGTTGTACTTACTGGGTATGTGTTGTACTGGGTATGTGTTGTACTTACTGGGTATGTGTTGTACTTACTGGGTATGTGTTGTACTGCGTATGTCCCCAGTTATTATTGTGTTAGCAAAGTTGACTGCCCAGGGTGCGCCAAATGTTCTAATATTTAAGTATCGAAAGTTGAGGTCATTTCTAGTGCTTTTATTAGTTAAAGACACATAAGATCACACCTGTCATTGTAGAAGGGTTAGGCAGAGCTGTACATAGTAGCATTAGTTTTAGTTAGTTGTTCCATATTAACTTTAAGGAAAGGTTTTTGTTCTAACAACCCAATTTCAATAATTTCTTTACCCATTACCGGTATGTTATTCGTATGATCATGGGTCTAAATATAATCAAACAAACAATCCTGACGTGTATTGAAAATAGAGCTGTACGTTATCACTACTGATAATTCTATATTAGTTTTAATTAATTCCTATACAACACGACCATCGTGTGTTATCGATATTGCTGCAGTCCTCTCTCTGGGCGAGAGCAATTTATATTAGTAGGTGAAGTGTTATCGCTCACAAACTACGTGACTATGCGTTGATTAGGAATTTTGGCTGCCATTTTTTAGGCTCTGATTTTTGTAATTATGATTAATTGTTCTTTTTTTGTACATTTTGTTAAATTTTTGTAATTGAAAACGAAATATTATGTTTATTTCTGAAGGTACGTATACATTTTTTTATTGTTACATTCATTAAATTTACTGTCATCACGTCATTATCATAAGCCTAAACAAGTCCACGTGGCGCTAGGCATAACTAAACAAGTCCAAGTGGCGCTAGACATAACTAAACAAGTCCACGTGGCGCTAGACATAACGAAACAAGTCCACGTGGCGCTAGACATAACTAAACAAGTCCACGTGGTGCTAAACATAACTAAACAAGTCCACGTGGCGCTGGACATAACTCTGCCTCTAAAATGATGCGCCATTTAACTTGGTACTACCATTCCCGGAAAACTGTATTTCTGAGAAAAAAGGGACTCTAAACTTTTGAATCAATACAGCGCCTAGGGGCTAGCAAAGTACATAATTATATAGTCATGTATTTATAAGTGAGACTAGAGCTGCTGTTTTTGAAACATAAGGTGAGGTGGTAACGTGAGGTTTGCCTCACCAGCTAAGTATATTGATGAAAGGCTTCAGAGCATCACCTATTATGGTATTACCCATGCATGCAAGCTGTTACGCTGCAGTCCCATGGCCCGTTAACTGACAGGCCGCGCCAGACGTTGTCACGCCTGTCGAGTCCTGTCGCGGTCCGTGCCGGGCGTTCCCAAGGCGTGTGTCGGCTTGGTGCGGCCTGTTGGCCGCTATTACTACATGTCAAGTGATACGGAGCGTATGGCTGCGTGTGCAGCAGCTGTAGTTTTATTCAGTGGTCATCATTTGAAAAAGAAAGCAGAAGAAACGCGCCTGTACACGTCTTTGAACTTACCGACTTCTGACGGATCGGTTGGGTGACGACAAGCCATGGGAGGCTGCATTGGATGCGACGGTTGTCACGGCTTGACGGCCTGGCCTGTGAGAAAGCGGGCCGTGGGACCGCAGCTTTATAGGTACCTACTTATTATTTTCTCGGTGAACCTTCATGAGTACGGTCTGATTGAACTGCGACAAGTTATTAAAAGATAATCGACATCATTATAAAGCTAGAGCGCATTTAATTAGATCGCAAGTTATCAAGGGGCATGGTCTTTAACCCATTACCGCTTGACGTGCCTTTGATAGAAGCCGATACGTAGTATTTAACTGTTTGGTTTTCCGGACCATTTTGTAATCATAAGAGAATAATAAAATAAAATAAATATATTAATTTGATACTTAAAACTTACAAGCCAGTCATAATAAAATAGCACACGAATGTATTGCCACAAATCTGATCCTAACCCCCAAACTAGGCCCGGACCTGTATTTTAGGGGTCAGCGTTCAGCCATAAGAGAGCTTCCTAAGCAGTATTAATTAAATTTAAAGCTAAGCTGAATGCTGCTGTAAAGTTAAAGTTAGATTATTTATAATAAATAGTATGAAAATACGCTGACAAATGAACGTTAGTGCAGTCAACCATAAAAGTCGATGAATACTTCAGTTTTTTAAATATAAACTGAGGTAAATATTTAATTAAAATAGGAATAGAAGTACAATTCAAAGAATATTAACTCTTAACTATGAAATGCTGAAATACAATGTATCGACTTTTTTGTGTCAATTTAGATGTGTAAAAGTAGCAGTCTGAATCGACTCATGACGTCACCAATGACTCAATTTAAAAGCAAGTCCTATTCTTATTTCCATCGCATGGTAATTTTTCCTCTGGATTTTATCGCTTTTCCGCTGTCTACAGCAACTGGAACCATCTCTGCGTGTTTCTTAATATTAGCTATTACTCAGAACTTGATGTTTCCTCCAAAACAAGAATCTCCACAGAGGACGTAACTATTAGTGATTTGTTTTTGTTCCACGAATTGCTTGATTTGTTATTCAATAAGATTCATAATAAGATGGTTCGCAGAGTAATGTGCGCGACGCCTTTTGAAGCTTGTTCGGATTCATAATATGTACGTAGAGTTTTAGGAAGAAGAAAAGCAATATATATATATAGTACTATATTTTGAATGTGAGAGCGTTGTAGGCCTTTTTTTTTTTGGGTGGGAAATCATCAAATGACCTCACCCGCTCTGGGCGGAGCGGAAGGGCGTGTCAGACTCTTACTGACTAAAACCCACCCGTGTTCCTTCAGTTGCCTGTGCGCCAGGGCCAGGGTAACTTTTTCGAACAATCCGCGACCCCGGCAGGCATCGGTCCTATCGGACCCCGTCAATGGTGCTGACATCTCATTGAGGCGCGCGTGGAACACGACGCGCCGTCGACCCGGGCCTGGCCCTTACCGGACGGCGAGCTGCCCATTGCTCGCCGTCCGCAAGCCCGCGCCTACGGTGGCCGGGAGTCGGCAATCGACTCCCGACGCCCAGGGTGTCTCCTCCTGCGGCGACTAGGGGCGCGGGGGCGCAGTGATTGCCTCTCCCTCTCGCGCTCGGCCTCCTCCTTCGCGAGCATTACAGCTTCGCAGAAGGAGGTGACGGCTTCCCATTCCCTCTCGCTCCGTACCATGGCCTGAACCAGGGCCGGACGCGAGAGGTTGTACGTTGTAGGCCTAACTTGTAGACTGTAGATTTGTAGACCTTTTTCTATTTTGTTAAGTACATGTTACTTGTTGACAGATCTCCACTGTCCTCTAATACCTATTAACACTATAATTTGAAAACATTGTAAAAGCTATTCATTTTTAAAAGAGTCATCGTGGAGTTTCTTGCCGGCTCTTCTCCATAGGAAACAACCAATTAGAACCGTGCACCTAGCTTCTAACGTTTCATAAGTGCCCATGTAGGTTTATGTGAAATAAAATATTATGATTTTAATTTTTGATTTTGAATAATAAATAATATCAACTCCAGCCTATTACTGTCCCACTGCAGGACAAAGGCATCTCATAAAGAGAAGGTATGAGCATTGATCACCACGCTTGCTCAAGATCGGTTGGCGATTTCAGACTTATATTGACTATAATTCCAGGTCTTCTCACGATGTTTGCCTTCACCGATGTCAGTAATGTCCATGATAAAGTTAGAAAGTTCATATGAATTGTAAAACTCACATCGGTACTTGCCCGGATTGTATCCACTACCTCGTGTATGAGAGGTGACGCCTAAACCACAGGGCCAAGAAGAAAAGTATGAAGTTGTTATGTGTTAGACTCAAAGGCAGAAAACGCTCAGTGGGCAAAAAAAAATTCACAACCCGTTGTAGTCTTTTCCAATACGGGAAATCGCTTCATGTCACTTGAAAACGTAAATAAACGCAAAAAGCTCACAAAGCGTAATTCGTGTCGTGGGTTTCATGATAACTCAATTTTAACTACAACGCTCTGCGTAATTACTAAAACCCATGACGTAAATGAACCTCTGGCAGTTTGAGTAATTTATGCAGCAAATATTTTTTATTTGGTATTGTTCATCGAATCGTTGAGCTCCTTTAGTTCTGAGTTGAGCTGCACGATTACTGATAAATATGTGCACTGACTGGACAGGTCCACTCAATCTGTCTGGTTTTCCTCAAAATACCATTTCAGACACCAATCTACATGGTCTTCACATCATCTGACCAAGATTACGTCTGGACATTAAAATAGACTGTGACCAGTTTGTTTCGGCCTTTCTTCTCAGAGTAGTCAGATAGGAAACGCCGACCTCATCTAGTTTTTAAAACACGATTGACGTGCAAAAATGTTTGTACAAATCTACTTACAGAAATAAAATCATTTATCATTTAACTACGAAATGAAGATTGAGTTTCAAGATAGTTACTTTTAAGCGGATATACCTACAGATATATTTTCACAATAATACTCACGTTTGTAAACAGTAAGTCGGACAGTTTTCTCAACAGATTATCCCGCCAACACAAGGCTGCTTAGCGCTTACTTATGCCTAAGACATTCAACGATCTCAAGGCCCGCGTAAAGAATTGATCGTAAAAATTTAGAAGACTTGTTTGCGGTTGATTTATGTTAATTGCGAAAATTTCAAATATTTTTACTTTGTCTTTTCATTCGTCCGTCTGGTAGGAAGACCTTCCTATTGGCCCTTAGTGACGTCAAAATCCAACTATGCATATTATTTTCAACTTCAGTTATTAACATGAATTTCCTTGCATTTTCCAGATGCAAACCATCCTGCACCACAATGGAAGCGGGAACCTGGCATACACCGGCAGACTGAAGAACAGAGAGGTTCACCGAGCCATCACCCTCCATCCTGTGAAGGACCACCGACAGATGTACAGGATACACTCCTATTTTAAGGTGAGCCTTATAAGCCAATAAGCTTATAGAGGTATGAGGAGCAGGGTGTAAAGTTCACTCATACTCTATGGAAAAGGGAGGATCCTCCGACCAGATGGGTGTCGTGTCTGGTGGGCAACTGCCCGACGATTGATGTCGGGATGTTGTATATTTGCTAGTTGCGCGGTAAACTCTGCTTGCGCGATGTAGGATTTTGCGTGACGTCAGTGTGACGTGTAGCTCGCATTTGGCGTTTGTGGATGCCGCTACAAGCTAATAAGATAGAAAAAATACGTCTACAACAAATTTTATCGAGATAAATTGACTGGTACCTACAAGGTGCGTCCTAGAAACAATAGCAGTCCGAGGGTGATGATGGGACCATCATTTAACCCGCCATCTAAAGTACTCAATGTAGATAAGAACAGGACACGATACTGTCAGAACAGTTTAAGCAGTCGCAGTTTCTTTAAAAGGACCGATCAGTATTTTACATATGGCGTCGGTAACAATAATCTCACATTTTAATGCTTTATGACTTCGTGAGAAGATACATTAAACATAAAAATGGCTTGAACAATAAAACTTATCCTAATTTCATGTACGGTGATTTGATCATAAAATATTTGAGCAGTCAACTTCAGCCACTTGGGATTTAAAAATAGGGTAACCCATGGTCTAAAAAAACAAGGTCTGGCATTCCGGGAGTGACACATGCTTACGTCACTATCCAGTTTACACTTTATTGCAATAAAACAAGAATTATGGAAACATTTTCAGTCACCATTCTGTTAAAAAATATATTTAAAGCATTTAAATTGTCGTTTCGTATTTGTAATCAAACGAAACAATTCAATATAAACCTATACCAACGTAATTGTTAGTTAAAACCTCATTGTTTTATCCGATTCGCACAGGTAATAAAGGCGGTTGGGGAGTTATTATTACACACTTCTGGTAACACAGCGGTGATGACGTAGGCTTGTGTCATCCACGTGACCACTGTGTCTCGGAATTCTATACCTGGCGAAGTATATTATTATACCATGGGGTAACCCAGAACTTATTAGCTTGACAAGCAGGAGCTATTACTCCAAGATTTATTATTAACATATGGGCTGCGACTTTAACAGCCAGTCCTGAATGTATGAGTAGTTTCAGATTTAGTACAATGTGTTTAAAAACAATTCGTTTCCTGAAGTTTGACGTTCCCGGACATTGTATCCACATGTTTAGTTATTATTGTTTTAGTTTATTTTAAATGCTTTCCCAGTAATTGTTTGAAGATGATTTAGTTGTTCCGTTATTGTTTTGAACTGGTTCGTTCTCCAATTTCTTGCTCAATATTCAATTACTCTTTGTTATTTGTTATTTATACTTCTGCTCTCGTTCATTTTGCTACAAACTAAGAACTGTATTTATTTACTTCTTTGTTTCTTCGATTTTCTTTTCTTATGAATCAAATATATTGCGGATTCAAGCCTTCAAGATGGGCCAAGCCAGTTCTTTTGAACATGTCATGATAAACATTATTATTTGAATTTCCATTACATATCCATCTGGATTTTATATTTCAAATGGCTAAGTAATAACAGCCGCAAGAGTTGATCGATCAGTTTAAGCTACGCTCGCCGCGGTTGGTCCGTGGATGGACGTCCATCTTTACATACCAAGACCCTCCGTGCGTCGGAAAGCACGTTAAGCCGTTGGTCTCGGCTGTCATTCGTGGATTTTCGACAGTCGTTTCGTGTCGTCAGAAGTCCGAAAATCTGACAATCAGTCTTACCAAGGGGTGTCGTATTACCCGGTAACTGGGTTGTGGAGGTCAGATAGGCAGTCGCTCCATGTAAAATACAGGTATTCAGCTGCATCCGGTTAGACTGGGAGCCGACCCCAGCATAGTTGGGAAAAGGCAGGCAGAAGAAGGAACTTATCTCATCAAAATCGTGGGCAATAATCCTAATCCTTGTCGTAATCCTTGTCCTAATCCTTTTCGTAATTCCTGTCCTAATCCGTGTCCTAATTCTTGTCCTAATCCTTGTCCTAACCCATTTCCTAATCCTTGTCGTAATCCTTGTCCTAATCCTTGGCCCTTTTATCTGAATGGCTTTGATCTTTTGACATTAATGTCGTTTCGTCACAAATCACAACACCTCAGCCAGCTTCGCACTTTGATACCAAGATGAGGGATTGTAAATAACAGTAACTAGTTATGATGTCAGCCGGTGTCAAGTGTGTCTGGTTTTTTGACCATGAATGTAGTAAATTCGGCGTACCTAATTAGGAAGTACGATAAGTAGCATAAAGATAATTTACGTATTTATTTAAGAACATTGTTTTGAATATGTACTTATCAGGGTCAAATTAAGGGTCAGGTTATTTCTATTTTCAAGCGTGAATTGATTATTATATGAAAAATATTATGGTCCTTGCAGATACTTCATTCAATTGCGTTGAACGTCTGTTTTGAGAACTTATGGAAAACGGGGGATTTTCCTTGAGTTAATTTTAATATGGTCTGCAAGAGTAGAAAACACGTGTAAGTCTATATAAATGTAGGCAATAGGTACTATATTTTGAATGAGGTAAATACATATAAAACAATACTACAAAATAACATGAACAATCATATTGAATGTCTCAAAATTGATTGATTGCTGACTTCCTCCCTTTAATAAAGAAATAACCGTTTGGTAGAAGGTATTTGTTATAACTTCATAGGACCAAGAAACCAGATCTATGTGGAAGCTATAAATATGCGCATGCACACCAAGCAACCTGCCTTTGATCTTTAACGTTCATCTAAACTTTAGAGTATAAATGATACCAGCCTTAGTTTAGACGGAATGTACCTATTTAAGTCACTTAATACATTTTTGCTTACTGATAATGGACGCCTTTGTACTATAGATCACATAGAGTGCCTAGAGAGTCTACTATTAAATAAATAACTTATGCAATGGAGATAGCATAAAGACTGATAACAGGCATAAAGCGTGATTTCCATGGTGCAATTTAATTATCAGTGGCATGCAATTAATTAGTTGATTAAGCAACAATAAAAGTTGCCTGCTACAAACGGTTGTCTAAAAACTTTCTACAAACAGTGTTAAGACGGTGCGAGTCAGTCTGTGCTTCAATAGGGATGATGACATTTTATTTTATTTTATACTCTATGAAATATTGTTTGCAAATATTGCCAACAATATTAAAAAAGTGTAAAATCTTAAAAAATACCAAGTTATAGGTTTTAAATAACTCTTAGACAAAGCCGGGTCTACATAAAAGTGACGTCACTACTGTGTAACATCATACTAGCGCCATACATCGTCCGTACCGCGCGACAAGGACGGGAATAATCCCTTCCAAAAACTTTTAGAGCGTGTAGCTTCTCCATATTTCCATCGATATTACAGATTTTCTCGATTATCTCATTTTACTATGCCTTCTTTGAAATTACATAATTTGGGCAAACATTTCTAATATTAGTCATTATCCCTATTTAATTTTAAGCCACAGACAAGAAAGTTTCATCGTGTAAATGGGATTAAAAAGAATGAAATAAATAGCATAGGTCTATTGACAAAATAATTATGTAGATCCGTTTTACATGAGGCTCAAAACTTAACTATGACTAAGTTCGACTTCGGATAAGCTTGTATACGTGAGACTGTTTGCGGATACATATTCCAAAGATAGTGCGCCATATGGGTACACACCCATAGCACTGTCCTTGGAGTCCGTATAGTTTGCTAAATTCATACTTCCAAACGAAGGGATATCCAGAGATGATTTATTTTTAGAGGTAGCCACTTCGTTATTGTTTATGAGACTTTGATTACACAGATGAGTTGTACGCCAATTTTTTTTCTTTATACTTTGGTTCAGCCGTAAACTGTGAGTTTAATGGTCCGGAATTTAGTACAGGATGGAGGTTTTATTGTGATTATTTCTTAGAATCTTGATGCAGCTGGGATGCTGGTCAGGTGGGGGTGTCTATAACTTACTATCTCATTGAATGAGTCTGGCTTAGCATCTGGTTTGTTTAGCCAATGATCACGCTGCATTTGCGGTGTGTGATGAGGAATGTTAAATGTCTATTACCGACTTAGACCATTTATTAAAACCGGCCAATTGCGTGACGGACCACGCACAATGTAAAGTTCCGTAGTTGAGATGAATTTATCCCAAGAACAAACTTAATATTGTAGTTGAAAAACATGTTCTCCCATATATTCCAACTGCAAGTATAAGTTAATCGACTATTACTCTTTAATTTGTAAAGCTCTGGGCGGGACTTGACTCCAACAAATATTAAATCAAAATGAAATGTAATTTATTTAAACTTGGCTGACAATCAGCAGTTTTTGAACGTCGAAATTACATGAGACAGTCCCCCAAAACGCCTGCCCTTCACCTCTTCATAGTGATTTAGCTAGGAAGAAGAAGTGGCGCAACAAACTCCCCAGTAGCACAGCAGTCTGTTCAGTTAGAACTTGATTCTCTCCAATATTAAGTACACATTATGAAACCCAAAACATTAAATCGAATAATTTGCCATATGTCAGTTACTAGCACACGCCAATATACCAACAAAAACATTGAAAACTATACTCAAGCAGAAATAAATAATTAAAACGTAAACAGAACTTAATATCTAAATAAAAGTCTCCAGGCATACAAGGCGTGCCTTACATATGCAATGCTGCATTATAGCTGTAACTAGAAGTCACAAATGAGAAACTACCACCTTCGAACTAAAACAGTTAATCACTAATAACAATAACAAAACCATGGTCAGCAAGATGACCTATCACCAAAAGCAGCACCCTTTCACGAGCATAACGCAAAGATCAGCCACTACCCCTCTCGACATTTTTGAGGGAAGGAGGCAGCCCGACCCCTGACGCTACCGCAAGCAGTGGCATCTAAGAGAGCATGACGCCTTTAAAGCTTAATATTTCGCAAACGATTTCCTGGATTGAATTTTTTTTTTCGTACACCCGCAATATTTTTTAACGGCCTATCCAACGTCATCCCACACCATGGGATCATCATCTGCCACAGCCCGACTGTACCCACTGTTGGGCATAGGTTTATTTTTTCTTGTGCCAATCCCCATGGAGAAACGAAGAAAAAAAACATACTACAAAAACATACTAAAAACAACATACTAAAAAAACATACTAAAAACATACTACTACCCTACTTTACGTGTCGGGGGCATAGTCCAAAGATTTTTATTTCAAGATTTTGTTTTGCCACTTTGTTGTCGTAATTAATATTTATCCAAATTACAGCTTTCTAGTGCTAAGAGTCTCTGAGCTAAGCCGCGGGCAGACAGATAGACGGACGGACATGGCGAAACTATAAGGGTTCCTTGTTGACTACGGAACCCTAAAAACAAGTGAATTATTATATTCTTATGATTAAAATGTGCACGAATCCCTTCTTCTAAGTACCTAGTTCTTGTTGAAAGCTTAAAAGCTCCTTGAAACAAGCGCGACACGCGACGTGACACAAAGGTACCTACCGCCTGTTGCGCGACGAGCGGTGCCTTTGTTTCGCGTGCGATTCGCGTCGCGTGTCGCGCCTTTTAGCAGGATCCTTATCTCAATAATACGTGGGTTGTTTTTACGAAACCGACCCTTTATTAGTTGTAGTCATATATTGCCAAACATAAAGGGGTTTATTTATAAGCGTTGCTAAAAGTTAAGTAACCATACGAGTACATTTTTAATCGACTAAAGTTAAACGTCTCTTAACTTTAAGCAACGTTTATAAATAATGGGGTAAATGTAAAATGAATGAATGTAGATAATACCTTGTCAATGTATTTTTTACCGTTTTTTGTCATCAGGAGGAGGTACCTGCTTCACATCTTCTATGTATCTATTTGTTCCTTTTATTTCTTTTACCACAATAAATATACCTATATATAGATATACAAATGAATGTGCCCTGGCGGCTGAGAGTATGTCATGCTCACTCAAATGTCTCGCTGGTGATGGCTTTTGTGTTGGATCATTAACTTCCTTTCAAAATGGTTGAGCTGAATGGTGCTGATCCATGCGTCATATTCGTGAACGGGCGCCGTCAGTAGGGACTGGTCATCTCTTAGCTGCCACGGCTTATTTTAATTTAATTTAATATTTGAATTATTTCTGTCTTTTTATTACGGACGCTTTTAACGTTCTGCATCGTTCTCACATGCATAATTTCAACATGAATGATGTAACCAATATTTTGTAATCATGTTTTGTTTTAAAAGAGTGTCCGTAGAGTTTTGTGCCCGTTCTTCTCCATAGGTAACCTACTACGCTTTGGAATGGGTAACTAGCTTCATCTTTCTGACTGACCGACCCCTTAACAATTCAAAAGTGCCTGTAATTGGTTTATTTGAAATAAATGCTTTGAGTTTGAGTTTTGAGTTTGACAAAAGAATGGAAAATCAAGCATGTTGTTTTCTAAAAATAATAGGAAAATAAAGTTTTAAATCGGTAACTACTTACGTTATGTTTTTGTAGGAATAATCGTTTCTCAATGAAGCACATGGCAAATTGATATAAAATTATAAATATTTAGTGCAATATATATATTTATTATAAATATTTATTCGCACGTAGGATAACGGATGTAAACAAGATAATGCGGGTGCAATAAACGCATTTACATTGAATGACTTATTATCAAAATTGTTATCACAAGGAGAATTTTAGTAAATCTGAGGTCTCTGTTAGTGATCCCATTTTTTTTTTAAATCAGTCATTAAGGTCAGCAAAATAAACTCTCTGTATAAGTAGGCAATTATTAGTCTGAAACAGACATACAACTTTATTTGCCAAAATTATTAATATACGTGAAAAAAATTTACTCTACCAGAGATAATGCTGTACCTACCTACTACGCAGAATGCTACGATATTAAATTATTGTCAAAGGTTATCGAAATCCACCTTTAACTAGTTATCGCCGAATTAAGAGTAATTAATTCCTTATTTAGATCCTAAGAAAACATACTTATTGAAATGTAGGAAATTGGTGTTCGTTTTCGATATCCGGCTTGTAAGAGTTTTAGTCAGGCTAGTTCTCATTAAAACTGATTTCAAAGGATAGTAATATTAAGGCTCCTTCAAACAGGCGTGACATGTGACGCGAATCGCACGTGACACAAAGGCGCCGCATGTCGCGTCGCGTCACGTGTCGCGCCTGTTAGAAGGAGCCTTTAGGAAAGATTAATTACTTTAAATATCATCATCAGCTTATAGCAGTCCTTTGCTAACCACAGGTCTACAATTGTTACCAATCTACAACCAACATTAATTTTGACTAAAACTAAATGTCTTCCCAATCTCAGTCTTACTTTCTCTGCTTCCAGAACCTTCGTATCCAAGAGCTTCGAGAACGTTCTCTAGACCTGCACCGAGACATCGCATCAGCCATGCGAGAGCTGGATGTTCCTGAAGACCTGGTCGCTAACTACAAACTGCAGGAAGACGTGCCGCTGTTTCCAGCCAAGATCGGGGAGCCAGACTACTTGGGGAATAATAAAATATTAGGTGAGGATTCTCATATATTGCACGTTCCTTCTCCGAATGTGAAAATGCTTCTGTCTTGGACTAGAACAAACTCGCCACCCCCCGTTCAGCAGCCGTTATTCTGACCCTTACAATAATATCTAATTACTGCGGATTTGCATAAAATTCTGTCTGGTAGGGGTGAAGGAAGACTGCATTAGGTTTGCTGTCTCTGTTTCCCTCAAATAAATAAAAAACTACTACCAACTTTTACTCTAACTCTCCCGACTTTCATAAAATTGATTATATTTATTGTAAAGTTTGTAAAGGCTTATCTGAATATCCTACAATTTTCTTCATGTTCTTGTGCTTCTCATTCCAGGTGCTCCAATAGACATGAACCGCTACAAACCTAACACAGTTGAAGAGATAGTTCCATTCGACTTCATCAGCAAGTCCTTGTACTCAGCCAGTCACTCCAATCCTAAGAGGCGGATCGAAGGACCACTTCGAGAGGCCCTCGATGATGTTATTAGAGAGGTGAGTTTAACAAAAAGTATTAAGTAGGGGCTGACATTATTGTTGGACCAACACCTCTACCACCGTCTTAACAAGGAGTATCGTCTTACCTAGTAACTGGGTTGTTGGTCAGATAGGCAGGCGGCTGGTTATCTGATCCCAACATAGCATAGATACTCTTTATTATGTACACCATAATGATTATAAATATAAATTTAGAAATTTTACAAGGGGTGACACAATGGGCGGTCTTACCGCTAAAGCGATATGTTAAAGACGACCTATGGATGGATTAAAGGAGAAGGAGAGAATAGAGCAGGTAGTCTGTGGTGTAGCATTTACATAATAATACAATACATATGCAATGTACATACATAAAACAAATACTTATCCATATAAATATATTACAATAATAATCGTGAACATAAAATGATGTTTAAAGAGAGATGATGTGTACCATAACTCTATTTATTTTTTGCGGTGATTGTAAAGATGATATAACTACAAGATGGTTGGTTCTTGTGAATCAACTCCGTGGTTAATTATGTTCTGCTCAGTAGGTACAGTTTTAAAGAGAGTTCACAGGGTTAAATAAGATTCCCTTTCCTGTTCGTTGTGAACAGTTTCGTTTTTGTAACGCTTTCCCTGTTCCACGAATCACAAATGGATCATAGCTATTGTTAAACAATTTTGTCTTCTTCGATTAAACGTATTCTATTTTCTTTTGTTTTAAGTACTGAGTAGGTATTCGAGCAGAACTTGTATTTTTATATATGTACGTGTTTCTATGACGAAATAATAATTTTTCTTTGTTTCTTTTCTTCTAAAGTAACGTTTATATTTCCAGGTGATGGAGATAATCAACGCGCCATCTCGTCAGCGCGGCCGAGTCATAGACTTCAACGAGCTGCTGTACGGCTACACGCGACTGCAGCCGCTGCACGGCGCTGACCACGTGCTAGACTTGCTGCTGAAGTACAGGAGGTACAGGGGGCGGAAGATGACGGCCGCTGTGAGGCGGCATGCCTATCTGCAGCAGAGTTTTACTAGTGAGTGAATAGTGTAAATAATTATTAAGATTTTAAGACAAATGAAATAACTAAAATGAGATCCGACAGTAAAGCAGTTAACGCTTCAAATCCCCAAGGGAGTGTGTGTGGCTGCCTTTTGTTTCTTATCTACATAAATGACCTTCCTAAAATTATAAACGGACCATGTGTTCTATTTGCGGACGATATATCTCTGCTCACCTCGTGCCTGAACGATGACAATATAAACGCCAAATTAAACTCCCTTCTTTCTACAGCTTTAAACTGGATGGATAATCATAATTTAGAAATTAATTTTACCAAAACAAAATTAATTACTTTTCATCCCCATCAAAACTCCCAATTAAAACTAAATTTCATTTCTAATAATGCAAAACTGGTACAAGTAAATGAATTTACTCTCCTCGGTTTGTCTATAGATACCCACATAAATTGAAAATCCCACATACAGAAAGTAAGAGCAAAACTATCCAAATTTTCTTATGCCCTACGCGAAATTTAAAAAACGACCAACCTGCAAACTGCACTTGTCACTTACTAAACATATGCCCAGGCATGTCTCAGCTATGGGGTCATGCTGTGGGGTATAAGTACAGATTCACAAACCATATTTATTTTACAAAAGAAGTTAATTCGAATAATAACCAACATAGACCAGACAGATAGCTGGAAACCACACTTCCTAAAACACAAAATACTCACACTTCTCTGTTTATATATCTTAGAATTATGTAAATTTGTCAGAAAACACCCAGATTTTTACACCACTTGCGAAGAAACACAAACAAGATACACCTTTCGACACAACAAAAACAAAATAAACATACCTCAATCTCGACTCAAAATGCACTCAACTAGCCCTTTAGTTATGTCCATAAAAATGTATAACAAATTACCAAATGACATTAGAGAAGTAAACAAAACGAATATAATTCGCCTCTTTAGAAGAGCAATGTGACATCTCATAAAAACGTTTTTTTTATTTCATTTTGAACTGAATTATTTTTTGCTTATTTTCAGAAAGCACATTAATTACCGCAACAATTTAACTGTTATCGACGGTAAAATTATCAATATTTTAGAATTTATCAACGCTTAAATATTTAAAATTGCTCTCCTGTAAAGTTGTCGTTTAAAAAATATCACGTTGTTCTTGTAAAGAGGAGAATTATTTATGAATAAATTGAAACAATTTCTGGAATCCAAGTCATACTACTCAGTAAAGGAGTTTTTAGATGACAAATCAAAGCAAATTAAAATTATTCCCTCTTTTATACAGCAAACATTATGAAATATATATAATATAATATAATATGAATATAGAAAATGAAATATAAATATAAAAATGAATACATAAATAATAGCATAATTTAATAATAATAAAAATACTTCTAAGAATTTCATAATAATTACCTAAATTATTCTTGTGCAGTACATAAAATAAAAATAACTAATATACTATACATAAACCTGATAATATATATAATATATATAATATATATACATATACATAATTATACACCCAATTAAACTCATCCAATAAATTTAAATAATATTTAATTGCTTGAATTGCTGCTTAGCCCTCTCCCTCTCTCCTAATTTTGCTGTGCCCGACAGGGTCCATATTGATCTTTTACCTTGTTAGACCATCTATGTAATACATATGGAATGCAATAAAGAATTGAGTATTGAGTATTGTTAGGATGTCATGGCTACAGGCTACTTGATCGAGGGATGGGAATTTTTTTATTGGACAGTATTAAAAGTTATCAGAAAAAAACAGAGGGTGTGCTAAAAGGCGTAGGCGGTGTCATTGCTAAAAGCAAACTGACACAAAACTGTTGGTGGTTATAATCTATTGATATTAACAGGTTGCTTGTGCATATGCTTATTTGTCATACCTGTATTAATACACATTTTATTTATGTTTAGGTATGGAGATCAGAGAACTGCCAATGGGAGACCCACCTCCTTTCGAAGATCCAGAAGTATTAGACAAGTCTGATGTTAACATGAACCCAGTCGACTACGAAGACTTTGATGAGTCTCGACAGCAACAAGACGGGTTCCTTGATAAGTTAAATGTTAGAGAAGCACTCGAGAATGGGCTGATGAAGTTACAGAACCTACCTAATGTATTGAAATGGGGTGATGACAATTCCGAGGAATATCCAGTATACGATAGGCGAATACATTTCATACTACCCCTGTCCGGTAGACAAGAAACCTTTGGAAGATTCATGCGAAATTATGAAGACATCGTACTGAAGACCAATGAGGCTGTGTCACTGATAGTCGTAGTATACCTAGATACTAATAGTCCTCTAGACTATAAGAACACTGAGAACTTAGTCAACTACTACGTCGATATGTACGGTAAAGACATTAAAGTCGTGACGATGGGCACGGACACTTTCTCAAGAGGTGCTGCATTAACGGAGGGACTGAAACTTTGCTCCGACGACGATCTAATTTTCTTCATAGATGTAGATATGATGTTCAATTTCAATACTCTTAGGAGAATAAGGATACACACTATCAAATATCACCAAGTATATTTCCCAGTAGTGTTTAGTGAATACAATAATGAAGTGGTAAATAGTGATGATTATAACAAAATTTTAGGTGATACAATGGTAGACGAACCTAATCCAGAAGAAATGGAAGATGAGGAGCCAGAAGAAGAAGAAATTAAAACCGAAAAGGAATTGATAAACTTAAAGTACAGTAAAGGAATACGTAATGAATTCGGTTACTTTAGACAATACGGTTTTGGTATTCTTGCTATGTATAAATGCGATTTTGAACGAGTCGGAGGATTCGATTTGAAAATCAAAGGGTGGGGAATGGAAGACGTTCAGATGTTTGAAACATTAATCAAATCGAATTTATCCGTATTTAGGGCTGCTGACGATAGTCTCATACATATTTTCCATTCTGTTACATGTGATAAAACTTTGGAAAGACCTCAATTTTTGATGTGTCTCGGAACAAAAGCCTCTACATACGGTAGCGAAAAGCAGATGATTTATTATATGATGAATCATCCTGAGGTGTTATGGCCCGAAGAGAATGCGGAAGAAGAAGCCAAGAAGACAGAAGAAGAGAAAAAAGCTGATGAAGCAAAGAAAGCGGAGGAGCAGAAGAAGATTGAAGCTGACAAAAAGGAGGAAGCCGAGAAAAAAGCTAAGGCAGAAGCTGACAAAAAAGCCTCGGCGGAAAAGAAAGCCGAAGCGGATAAAAAAGCCTCGGCGGAAAAGACGGCTGAGGCGGAAAAGAAAGCGGAGGCAGAGAAAAAGGCTGAGGCGGAAAAGAAAGCCGCAGCTGACAAACTAGCTGAGGCAGAGAAAAAGGCTTCAGCTGAGAAAATATCAGGCGAAGAGAAAAAAGGTGCCAGATAGTACAGGGTTTAAAATACGGACTAGAAATTCGGTGCAAGTGAACTAAGTAATTAATTTGTATAAATATGAGTACGAATTCTAGTATTTTATAATGTTTTTGTTGTCCTTTTCTGTACATATTTAGTTAGAAAAGGAAGTCCTGTTTGAAGTAAGATATAAATTATAAGAGATTTTATAATTTTTATCTTAAATTAGGAGTTTTAGGTGAGAATGAAAGAATGACGCAAAATAAAATAAAAAATTCGATTTCGAACGATAGAATTACTTCTTTGCTATTAAATGTGATTTAGTATTAAGAAATAATTCTTGTAAAATTAGTTTTTCCCTTGAAGCTAAATATTTTTATCTTGCGTCAAATTACCCTTGTATATTTTATCCTGATGATTCCATATCTGTAATGATGCATTTAATTCTATTTTTACCAAACTAAGTAATCTTTTTATTTATTTATAATAATTATTCTTCGTCTTAGTAGACTTTATTGGAATCTAATGTGTTATTCCCTATTGTTACCTATTCTTCAGTAAAAAATATTACAGCGGTAAAAAAATAAAAAATAAAATGAAGGTATACATTTTACGAAAGTCTATAAAAGGTAAGCATTTATACAAATTATTAGCCTCGTTGTCCATTGCTACGTATGGTTATTCTTTTATCTTTAAATGCAGTTAAAATAGTAAAGTTGTTTTCCTACGATAAACATCTATTTTTAAATATAGGTACGAGATTAATTTTGTAATTTTAGGATTTTTACGTAAAATGGAAATGATAAAACAAAATCCAATGCCAGTTTTTATAATCATGCGTATACATACTTCATTTGTTTTGTACAAAATGACGATACGTTTTCGTGGGCAAAGGGCTATAGATTATTTAAAAGTAAAATAATAATTTTGTTCCTATTACAACAAATTAAAATATAATTATTATTAAGTTTATAATATAATATTTACCTACACTTTTAACATACAAAAATAACTTTCTCTATGACCTATTTATATTTTATATTGGTGTATGAAAAACGGATGTTAGCTCATTAAATGTATTGTACTTTTATTGTATACATTTCTTAATGTAGATACGTATTTTTATATTGAAAGACGTAACTGTTTACCTTTAATGTTAGCAGCAAGGCTTGTTCTTCAAACTAGCCCTGCCTTGGCTTTAAACTCTTTTTTAGTCTTCCTGACCACCGGTTTCTAAAAGCCTAATACTATTATTTTTTAAAAAATCTCTGTAGGTTTACCTACTCTGGTCGCACGTTGACATATCTCACTTAAAAGTTTTGAACGGTTTTTTGGAATTGCAAAGAGTTGTTAATCTCTAATTTTGTAATCATGGAACAACAAGATAGGTTGTAATAACAACTTCCATTGTTGTAACAACTCTGTATTAGATCTTATCATCGCGCGTTCGTATTTCCGAAGATAGACGATGATTGTCGAAGCGCAATCTTTTGCTGGGAAAGCCGTATAAGCTCATGTCAAGAGATATGATGGGCTGCCATTTCTGTTAACCAGCTTTTCAGGAACCGGGTGAAAGTTTGGCAATAAAAAGCATAATACTTTTATAAACTTTAATCTATACCGACTTTAACGAAAATAAATCACTGCTAAGTTTTTATCGAGTTCTAAGCCAAGGCTTCAAGTTAAATCTAAGTTATCAAGCTTTTAAAGTTAATATCTTTTGTATAATATTTTCTTTTGAACATCTACTGTCCATGTCATGCAGAATACTCGTAACTTTGGTTGTGATAAAGCTTATTTATCAAAAACTATTGAATAAGCTCAGGTTTGGAATAGGCGATACCACTTAAAGGCAATATTACTTACTTTACTATTATTAAGGAGGATATTGTGGACGATGCCAGGTTTTTGAGTACAATTTAGTAACTTGTAGTTATTTAAAATTAAAATTGTTTAAAAACAATTTCGTATGCACTAGGTAGATTGAGATGGAAATGACAGTTCGGTAAGTAATTATCGATTTTCCTAAACTGACGTAAAAAACAAAAAAAATTGCAATAAATCAAAATGTAATACTAATTTAAAAAAAGTTGAACCAAAGACTTCAAATATTTTTTCCAAATAAGACCAAGAAACATGTTTCGTCCTTACTAAACGTCCAAAATATTACATAGTTCGCACATAACGCATTGAAAAGACAGAAATAGTCTTATTTACCGGCAAAGGTCTGGCTTTAATGCGTTGTCTGCACGAGAACCTGGCATCATCATACCAAATAGTGCCCTGTCTTCATCCCCAACCCAGTGCTCTATCATAATACGTAAAACTAAGTATTCTTTTTTAAATAAATGTAAATAATCATGTACATTGTTATAATTGTGCTCACTAAGTGCCAATCCCTAGTATTTTAAGTAGAACAATGAAGAAGCAAAACGTATGTATAATTATTATTGAAATTATTTTGTGTTGATATTAAAATATAAACAAAATTTAAATTGCATTGTGATTTGCAAGTGATGAAATTAATTAAAATGGTACCTATTTGGAAAATAAATATATTTTGTGATGAATTATTATTGGAGCTTTTTTATCGACCCTCAAACTTGTAGCCTGTTTACCCATTCGATTCATAGCTAAGTTCCACCTTTCATAAAGTTTTCTGGTCATGATCGATGTAAAAATATTATAAACCCATTTGAAAAGTTTTCACAAACATGGACATGGACATGAACATGGTAGATGCACATTTTCACAAATGAACGTGGTAGTACTTTTAAGGATGATTTCTACTAAACGGCTCGCATCGCATCGGATCGGAACGGATTTTACAATCTATAAACGATGTTCAATCGGGTACATAATATTTAAAGTCTATATTACCAAGCCGCGCACAGCAGCTTGATCGCGGACGTCTTCCGCGACACGTGATCGTAGCCGAAAGTATTCTGCGACGCGCCATCGGCTCCGTTCGCCTGTCGTCGTATCGTCGTATCGTCAACACGGTAGAAATGAAACTATTTGACTAGGCGCAGAAACGGATACGTGCGCAAGCGACGGTACGGAGCCGATCGTATGCGTCGACATCCTGCCGGACGCGATCGGCTGTCGCCACATTCGTTCGTATCCTTTCGGATCCGATGCGATGCGAGCCGTTTGTTGGTAATCATCCTTTATCCGCTGTCCAGACAAGACGAGACGCTCTTGTGCGTTTATAAGGATTAACCTAAGAAACCTTAAATGGGCATTTAAAATAAGTTAATAGTTAAAACACGATTATATTTATTTTGGTGAAGAAATCATAATTGAAGTTGTTGAATGCTTGTCGAAGCAGTGGTTTGTAAATTTTCTTAACATACATGTTGAAGTTTCTCTCAAGCTCTGGTCTAGTGGCACTTGAAAATACGTAGTTTCTACGTATAGGCACGCTTAAATAAAAGCAAGACTTTAGAAAGTTCAATGATTTTTGTATGTCACTCTTATTTTATCAAAACATTTAGGACAAGCAAAAGAACGAGAGATG
Source organism: Dryobotodes eremita (assembly GCA_917490735.1). Lineage (NCBI taxonomy): Eukaryota > Metazoa > Arthropoda > Insecta > Lepidoptera > Noctuidae > Dryobotodes > Dryobotodes eremita. Next base: position 3,935,224 of record OU823245.1, read on the forward strand.
TATTGGAATTACTACATTATTAAAATTAACCAGAAACTGTGTGCAAATGATCCTTTAATCATGTAGAATTGCAAAATAGCAGGCGGCCCACTTATGGCCGATTCCTATAATTTACGCACCGTTATTGGTTACAATTAAGACTTGTATCTTTACCAATAATGAAGCAAAGACCTCATAGCTTTGCATAGTAGACCCTCCTATAAGGAAGTAGCTATCACAGGTAAAATTTGCTTACGAATCTGTTTATATGCCCAGTTTGGCAATAAAAAATGCTACCATTGGAAAGCTAAACGATTCGTTTTTGTTTATAGGAACCGAGCATTAACGGTCAGTGGTTACTACCGTCTGTCTGCAGTACCAGAGATACAAGCAGAAATTTATAATTTATAAAAATTTTGCTCTCTTGTCTATATCACAATTCTACATCACCGTCAATGACCTGGGCCGGTAGTCTCGATATTAGATAGCGACAAATATCTGTCGCTAAGTCGTATCGTAGTCAAATTCCTTTAATATATTTTCAACTTTATTTTCAAAGTATAAGGTTGAAAATCTATTAGAGAAAATTGACATCGATTGGACTTAATGACCGATTTTTGTCGGTATCTATGTCGAGACTGCAGGCCCTGTCATTGCAAGCAATCGTATAAGTTGGTTTTAGTTTTCTCAAACTCACGTGCTCGAGTCTTTTATCCCACCATTTTTCACCACGTCCAATTTACTATTATAAACTTTCAAAACAAAAAATAATTAGTAACAACGACCGGCATAAAGATATCGTTATGTCCAAAGCTAGCATTAAGTCATTAATCACTTCATCTATAAATAAAATGATCATGTACACAACACCCATTACCTGTCTCGTTGTGCCACACTTACGATACAAATCTTTAAAGAACCCTGTTATCAACGTGACACATCATTTACCCTACATAGCGTACAGCCTGCATAAAAAGATAATCACACGCCATGATTGATAACTGTCCCACAGACACTCTTCATTGTGTAAGTTTGTGATAGATCGTGTAATGTATGGAAGATGACCATCTTACATAATACACTCTCAATTAATTCTATAGGCAAATAAAGAATCGATTTCTCTTTAAGTATAATCCCGTGGTTTGTTTGCTTAAAATTCTATTTCTGTTACTTTTGCTTCGGCTTGTTATTTTGCTGTGTTGTGTGTCAATGTTACAACTAGCGGTCTGTTACTGATTTACTGCGGGTTTGATTTGTGGGAATGTGTTATTGCTAAAGTTACAATTATTGCATCTAAAAGTCAAGTGTAGTGCGTCTTTGTATCACTAAGGTTAATCGAACGCTGGTCAACTAGAAATAAATATGTTGAAGGCAATACTTATATCATGTCAATCGAAATATCTATGTGGTCCTTCGATTCTTCGTTAATCTATATACTTTAGCAATAATACCTACTAAGTACTTAAATATCGCTTACTGGTTGCATCACAATCAAACACTTCGTTTACCCATCTTTCGCGTTAGTCTCCATTCCTGTGTGGTCCTTAGCAACGGCTAATTGCGTTTTAGAAGTTTAATGGAAATATTATGTTAAGATATTTACTTAGTCAATTAATATCTGCAGAATAAGTATGTTTCGTCGAATCTCTTATGCAATAGCGTTATTCAGCGTAAAATTATTTGTTTTGCCGAATTCCTCACTTTCGCATTGATCAGGTATATAATGAGTCAATCAAGAATTTTTATTATCAGCGTTGATTCGAATTTCTTTTTACCTATAGTATCACCGAAGGAAGTGGCCACAGTGACCTTTTCTTTTAGGGAAACGAATCCCTCTCAACTCACCCGTTATTGGAAAAGCCGCACATTTGTTTTATATTTGGAAATCATCAAATGACTTCTCCCGCTCTGGGCGGAGCGGAAGGGCGTCTCAGACTCTTACTGACTAAAACCCACCCGTGTTCCTTCAGTTACCTGTGTGCCAGGGCCACGGCCGCCTGAGAAATCAATACTGGAGAGTAGCGTTTTTGCTATTCGTTTCCCACGCTTCAGCATAGCATTATACTAGTTCATGAAATAACTGATAAAAACCAGTTCACTGCTTAACCTTTTAGTTACTGTCACTTAGTTGTCATTACGAAGACCGTAGAATTCCCATCGAAACAAGATCAAAATAATCTCCACATCCAAATCTTCTGGTAATCCAACGAAGTATGTCACCATAGCATCAGTAATTAGCAATTAAATAAACAATGGCTGCACGCAACAGCCCAGAGGCAGAATCTTGCCATCAACGTGCTGTTGCAAAAGGAATGCGATTACATTGCGTATGAGTTGCTTAGAAATGTGCAGGCGCAGATTGTGTACCATCTTTGTAGCTATGTAATGTATTGTGAGAATTACATTTGATCTCTGAAGAAGGTTACTGACCTAGTAAGTCAGCTTTTTACAGAAATATCAGAGATTTTGGCCCTTCGAGTATTAAGGCAGTTCTACTCGAAGGACCAATAAATCTGATTTGTCTGTACAAACGCTTGCATATGTTGAGAGTACGCATGCCCAGAGGAGATTAAGGATTAATTGTGTTTACTAAAATATTCCGATATTCAAGTTGAGCATTCTCTTGATGATGGTACTTGAGGGTATTACTATTTGTTAAAGGACAGTTTTTTAACTGGCTTTAAATAACTCTTAACTTTTAATTTCTACATTTACAACAGTAATTCATAATCATAATTATGGTATACACAATAAAGAGTATTCTATTCTATTCTACTGGGTCAAATTATATTAGGTAGCGAAACTCCGCAGACGTGATGGGTATCGATATCGAAACACGATAAAGGTTTTTTTAAGGGTCAACGACCGCTGTTATTGTTGTTACATGAAGTATGAGTTGAAAAATATGTTTTATCGTGTTTAGATATCGATACCAATCACGTCTGTGAAGTTCACAAAAAAAAAAACGGTTTTTTTAAACTGATATTTCAAGACCACACAAAAAATCATCAAATTAATTTCTTTTCATGTTTAAATAAATATCGATACCCATAACGTCTGCGGAGTTTCGCTAGCTAATTTAATTTGACCCTGTGGGTGTTCTTAGTGGGGCCAAGTTTATATCAAAAGTTTTGCTGAGTTATTTAGCTATAGCCTAAGTATAGCTTTTTCTACAAACTACGAAAATCGCTTTATTTTTTAAGCAAAGAATGTTAAATTATATAATAAGTTCTAAGTTAACTAGGGATCACTTAGTATTCTAGGTGTCAATTTGTAAGACTGTCTGTTGACATCACCTATCATCACTTCTGAGAAGTTTACTACTTTGGCATGTTTAGAATATGTTATTTCATTACAATATTCTCTTTAGTTAGTCATGAACTCATGATTAATGCATTGTATAGTTTTAGATAAGTTTGTTATTTTTTTTTGCACGACTTCCTTCTTTCCTAAGTCATCAAATCTAACCTACGCATTTTGGTGACTTGGCAAATTTTTCAAAAGTTTTAGCGGATTGAATGGCCAGAGGCGCATGGCCATTCGCCGCCGACATTCTGCATGTCGCGTCGTACACGTAGAACAAATGAAAAAACTCACTCAATCTTGATTATTTACCGCTGGGCCCATAAACTATTGGTGAGTATGAGGTGCTGTAGATGTAAGTTAAACGACACTTGGGCAGAATATACTTTTATTGTTTTATCAATAATAGTTTATATAAAAATCAGACGAGTCACAAAAATGCATAGGTTAGAGTTGATGACATAAGAAGGAAGGAAGGAAGTCTTACCAACACTTATAATATTTAACATCATTTTTGATAATAAGAATATTGCCAGATTTGGAGTGTACCTAATTACTTCAACACGAACACCCAAATTGCATCGCACACTTTCGATCACAAACCGAAGAATTTTAAAGAAAATTGCATTAGCAATTTATGGATTACCATCGTTTCATTTGTTTGAAACATTCGTCTGCTCGACAACGTAAATAACGCAATGAATTTTTTTGAACTGTCGAAATGAAAGACATTTTCATTGTCTACCTAGCAGTCTATTGAAGCAGAAAGCAAGCAGTATGCTAAGGATCGATCATGGAACAGGGAAAACAATATGAGACTTACAATGTTACAGCAGTGAATTCAAAAGAGTTGTCTTTAAACGTCGGTCACATGAATAACAACGAAAATAATAGAGTGAAAGTAATAAAGTTAATCCAGAAACGGACACTGCTGAGTACATAAAGAGTAATAATTAATTACTAATAGGATAAATATGATACATATTATGAGAGCAGCTTCCATTTTTTTTTGTTTGGGACAGAAACCCGTTACCTAAACTTTAAATAGTAACAAAGGTATTTTATTTCGTTATCTTGACATAATACATAACAAAAAAAGGCTGGGTGCTAGAATGTATGAAGCAAACTAATTACTTCGTCATAGAGACGGTGCACCGTCTTTCAGGAAGCTTAGAATTTTCAATGACCCGAATGACACCGCGCGTTAGTTTCACAACATCATCATACATGTCTGGCCGCAGTCACCAGCGGGCGATGACCATTGTCTTCTAAATCGCGTTGGATGACGTAATTTTATGTAACGTGCATTACGCCCGCAATTTTAGTGAGATTAGGCGTGGGATCGCAGTGTTTCTCAACTATTGGTGGTACTTGGCCGATTGGGATCATGTTTGCTACAAGAACAAAGTTTCCATTGAGATGTCATCACTAATGACTTTATGTTTCTCTGGTGTATTCAATGTGGCTATGGAATGTTTCCAAATATTATAATCTACTACATAATGTGTTTTATTTACCTTTCGTGTTGATTCTATTGTTATTTCATAGAATAAATGCTACGTCATTCTTGTCAGAATTAAAAAAAGAAATATAAACTTCAACATTTTGGGAATTGAAATGTAATCTAGATTTTCGGCGACTGATATTGAATTAAGATGTTAGTTGCCACACCCAATGTTCTATTAACGACCATTTCATTGTTTATTTGTTTGTTAGCAGGACCACCAGAACCAGTTTCTGCATTTGTGTTAAGTTTCTAATTTAGTACAGTCGTTTGACCTGTCTAACCTCTTCGCCCATCCATTAACTTGGGTGTGTTGAAAACCCAGTATTGAACAGGTGTTTATTATCACATAATTCAAACATTAAGAAACGTATTATAAAGTATCCATTATGTAGCGTTAAGTACCCTTCACTATGGCAATCTTCACGGTAAATAACCCATGAAATATTTCGACAGGTTCAACTCTCAGAGTGTTAGATGCACTGCACCCTGTAATAGTTTTGATGCTATTTCTTTTTAGTGACCCAACCAGACGCTGCCCGTTCCTTTTAGCTGAATCTCTATACAATTTCACGTCATCGTCAGCTTGGTCTCGACCAGGGCTTCCTACTTTCTTCTTGGCAGATTTTACTATCAAATCAATATTGAGTATTTGTTTTGATACCTTGTGTTTTAATATATGTGTGGAGAAACTTTGTGGGTTTCTCTTAATTGCTTAGTTTGTTAGCGCTATCCTCTGACCTTGATTGATCTCAATAGATACCTTTCTCATAAACTTTAACTATCATTGCGATTATGCAGTTACATTCTAAACAATTTTGGAAAGGCGCCTTATGATGCCATCTCAAGACCAGTGGTCATCTTGTGATGAAACACGATATTGCCAAGCAATGAACATTTTCCTTTGATTTTGTAAATTGAACTATCACGATTCATATAAGATGGCACGATGGAACATTAATGGTTTTGTAATGTTATTTTAGTGCTTACTCATTTTATGCATCGCTTTATTTGTTGCGGTTAATTTGCAAGTAGTGTTGGTGATGTTCAAATGCATTTGTGTATGTTTTTGCAAGAATTTCCTTCGGTATATTGCCTAAGGATATTATATATTATCTTGCGATGTTGTGATCTTTTCTATGGCAATTTTTGCTATTGGAGTACTTGGGTGTTAGCTTTTATAACCCAGACAGGTTGAGGTTAAGGTGAAGTTCATTCAAATTCAGTTTACGGTGTCAAAATGTATTTATTTTCTCTTTTTTGTAAAATAAAAACATAAACTTAATAATACAATAAGCTAACCTTACGATAAACTTTATACAAGATGTGATCCGAGCCCAGCGGCTAGCCACTTCACGCTTTGTAGCGCGACTTGTCAGCTGTCACTTTGTCAGTTTGACAGATATGACAGATGTCAAAATCGGCCACCAGTGACTGGTTAGCCGCTAGGACATGTTCACCCGTGTGCGTGCACAGTCGCAAGCGTTGGCCAGAGGCGGTGACAAGGGCCAGGGCCGACATCACCTACATTGTACGTGATCGCCGACCGATTCGAATACACATTCGAGTGGCTCGGAGATGTTGCGAGCGCGCTCGAATAACGTCGACCATCCGAACTTTATGTGATTACGGCATTTAGACGTCCTTCTTCTCCATTTTAAATCTTTGATGTTGTTGCTCGTCTAAATGTTCTTGATAAGTTCGGATAAATTAGATGATTTAGTAAGGAGAGCCGTAGCTGCCGGAGGGAACAGCCGCGGGGTAGCCGCCGCCGCCGCCGCCGCTAGATGACTGCTGTTCGTATTGGGCGACCTGGATGGCCTGACGAACTCCTTCAAGCACGACTCCGACAACGCGGGCAGATGGGACGCCGTAGCTGGTGGATGGGGCTCCGTAGGAGGATGAGGGTGCGCCGTAGGATGAGGAGGGAGCTCCACCGTGTCCACCGTGACCACCGCCGCCGCCGCCGCCGGAGTTAGCTTCTTCCTTGAGGAGGATGCCGCGGATTTGTTCGAGGAGTTGAGGGTCGACGTTCTGTCCTTCGGAGGTCTGGTAGCCGGTGGAGACGGCCTGGTATCCGCCGCCGCCGCCTCCGCTGCCACCGTGGAAGCCGCCACCGCCGCCGCCGCCGGAGGGACGGTTGTAGTTGTAGCCTCCCGGGGCTTCAGCGTTGGCACACGCCACCAACGCGAGGGCTATGCACTGTGGAAAATAAACTCTATTAGTTTTCGTCCAAAGTTCAAATTCGGCTAAAAAAGTGAACTGAAAATAGTGACAGGTGCGTGTAAAACTGTGATTCATCTGATAACTATGGCGGCAACAAATATTGTTTTAGCGTAAAGTGGTTATACTCGTATGTAGGTCATTTTGTTTTAGGTTTATCTTGTCCTAAATTATGATTATCTAAACGAGAACATTTGCTAACAAAGAGGATCTCTAGGATTAGCCAAGAAATAAAAGTAAAGTTTCAGTCGTGCACTTAATATTTCTTTTATCTCCCTCAACCTAGTCACGCGTTTCCTATCTAGGGTATTAGGAACGGTTACGAACATTTACGTGACATTATTGTTGCCATCTGTTTGTATTCTCATTTGCGCGTGAGCATCAAGAGGTGTGCAAATAATGATATGATGCGTAAACATGACATAAGGCACTCACAGCTATTGTTCTTCAGTTAATTGGATGTGAAGTGGTTTTGAAATGACACTTATGTTTTTATTCAAACCCCCATTTTGCCATTTTTGGGCAGTGGCATTTTATTCAAGTAGGTAAATTTATTTTTAGAACTGTTTTTTTTATATCGTATAGTTCTGATAGGCAACAGGAACGTGTTTAGTATCTACAAGCAGGCGTTAGAACTATCAGCAGATTTATTTTGGACTCGAAAGACCACAAAAAATATTGGTCCTTATGTAGTTTGAAGCAAGTGTAGATGTGTCACCAAGACAGTGTAGTAAACAGAGAGGACAGACAGAGGAGGAGGTGAGGCAGCTAGTATTCTATTCTATTCTATAAACATAACTACCTATACAGAAATCAAAATTAAATTACCAACATGGCAACAACCACAAAAAAAAAACATTGATGATAATCTTTTTGTTGTGAACTAGGAACAATAGTTCGGGAGAGAAAGTGAGGTCAAATGAGAAGCAAAGGTACCGTTGCATCACAAGCTACGCTATACTCTGGCGATTTATGTGAGAACATGAACTTTGACTTGCGAACAGGAAGACGATGCGATGCTTCGATTTATGCGTTTCGTGTTTACCTTTCGCTAAGGATTAGAGGTTTTGATCTAACTACTTTAGGTTATGGTTGCGTAAGGTATTGCATCTGCAAAGCTTGGAGCGTGAGAATCAATCATTGGATATTGAATCCATTTATTCGAACCTCCTATGTAGTTTTTAATTGATTATCTTTATCATGCTTTTAGTGTGACATAACCCTAATCCAGTATTTATTAACGAATTGAAATTCATTGCAAGAAATAAACACCACATTTACAAGGAATAGGAAACTATCATTGAGCAATATGACGTTTGTGTGCGCAAGAGTGGATTTCTTTACAAAAGCCGTTCCGTGAGCTTAGACCGCGGAAGATGCGCGGGTCATGTCATAATGACCATCTCATATTTTCTCGGTATGCTTTCTAATAGTAGATTGTAATGTGCATAAATTCTTGGCAGTTTTACATAAAATAGCTCCTAAATTTTCGATTTTGAATGCACTAGCATGGTTGAGTGACTTAGGCATCTTTCACATTGATTTGTTTATGTCGAATATGAAATGACGACAGTCATTTGTTTTTTTTTAATCAATTAGATCAATGTGATGTGATCAATTTGACGTCTGTCATAAAAATGGGAGTAAATTCTCATCTTCGTTCTAAGGTCATTATACTTATGCTGATTTCTCTAGCTGATATTGTCAATTGCACTATGATATGCGCCATGACTTACGTCACTAGATGGCGCTTCCGCCGGAAGGCACGGAGGCGCCATTAACGAAAGCTTTCGACTCTGATCACAATCGTGCTTACTTACATAATGACTTCATATTTTATGGACAAAAATTATGGGGCTCATATTACATAGACGATGGGTTAACTTGTCACTGTAGAATGTAGTCGATGTTGTGGACATTACCATATTATGTATTTCATCGTCAAGCTTGAATTATAAGAAATATTTGTCAAAGCAGATAGATTCATCGATAATAATTGAAAAATATTATGGTGACGTGGCTCGTAATTTTAAGTCACAATAAGTATTGAGCTTCTATGTCTTACCTAGTTACTGTAACGGATAGTTTTTTTACAATTGGTAAAGTTATTTTCACTATGAATGGAAAGTTATTGTAAGTCTTTTTTCTAGGATTTAAAATACCTAATCATCTGTAACAGTCGATATCTACTAGAAATCCGCCATATTGTCAATGAAAGTCAACTGTCAATTCAAACTGACCACTAAAGAATTCTATAGCTAAGCTCATAAAGACCACAAAGTAATAATACGGTGTTATTGTGAATAGCATTTATGAATTTAACACATTATCATCGAAATGGCCATAGTTGGAACTCCTTTCATATCCACAAAGTAATGACCGTAAAATTAAATGGAGTTTTAGACAACAGTAAAAGTTTTTGCGCATAATCCAAGATGGCTGTCGTTGATTTCTTTATTGAAGTAGGTAATGGAGTGATTCAAATGTATACCGTAATTAATAACTAAGTTTGTCTACATAGTGTTGAGTATTTATGCAAATGATAAGCGACTGGTAAAAGAATTTGTGATAAGCAGTAACTACCTATTCGGGACAGCAAAATGTTTTGGCTTTCTCTATAAAAATGCATTTGGTCAGCAGGTGGCAACTTATTTACAATTGGAGGACGCATTCTGTTATTTACAATGATTTATTTTATGACTATCAGTTAGATTTGACGACTTTTATGTAAGTTTTAAAGACAAAAGGTTTATTTTTTCGATTGGATTTTTCTGCAGCGATCAAGCAAAGTGAGGCGAAAATGTGTCTGTGAAATTAGTATTCTATTTTTTCTTCGTATTTTGAAAACTGATGAAGATGCAACTGGTCTTTTGAGTCCAAAATGTTACCTCCTTTCTTAAAAACAAGGAAATAGAACTGTCAAATTTGGAAATCGAACCACGTTTGGGTGTACATCTCGGACACATGCTGCGATCCTGCTTAGAATTAAATCAGTTACGCCATGGTGTTTGTATTAGAATATTGAATTAGATTCGACCGTATTAGTGTCAAACCTATATGGGCAAAGAACAGGTGGTGATGAGCCAACTTTACATTAATTTAAGGCCAGTTACCGTTAATGCTTATCGCAATTGAGCTTTTATGGGCGATCGCGTTGGCTGAGAATTTTAATCGTGTGAAAAACTGTAGTTTTACGTGGCATAAATGGTATTTTATATTTTTATAACCATGTAACCACTGAAATTAACATTATACTATGTTTTTACACTGTTCATATCATTAAATTAAAATATTATACTTTTTATTTTTAATCTTTGTGGCCAAGTGAAACCCATAAACAATAATGATGTTGATGATCTTTTTGACATAGAAATATGAGGGTTAATTACCAGTAATTCATGACGACGTCGCAAACAACATAACTAATACACGCTTGAATCAATTAAAGTCAAAATAATTTACTACAACGTTTAGAAAGTTTACAACCAAAATTTTAGCAAAATAACTTTAACGTCATTTAGGTATACATACATACTATGCAAATGACTTTTTGAAGTAATTTTAGAATTTCTATCTGATCCATAGATTGTAGAGAAATTTGAAGTTTTGTTAGGTAAGTATGAATTTCTAGCTCGACGTAAATTGTTTTGAATAATGCAGATTTAAAGTGCAATGATAGAAGACTTGGAAGACGTATCAAGCTAAGCTTTTGAAGGAAACACTTGAGACATTGCTGGTCAATATTATTTTGCATCTAGCAGTGTCTTGGGTTCTTGAAGATGGAGTTCAGTCTTTCAGTTGAACTATAAAAACGCTATAGCCAAAGAAACAAACTTAATAACGCCAAAACTAAGTAAAGGTATATGTAGGTATTATTATGTTTTAAAAATAAACAATCTACATTTAAAAGCTCATAAACAAGGTCGTAAATCGCTTGATTACGTTACAGCTGAGTATCAGTAGCAGTTTGACATTTGACCCGCGCTCGACTCCTTGCGTAAGGTACTGTAATGTGCTCGCGTAAAATATTACAATTCTACATGTCTATTACAATTTATGTGGCCTTAGTAACTGTGCAACGATATATGCGTGGCTATATGGGAGTTGAGTAATTGTATAGTAATTATTTTGGTGAATTGTGGGAATGTTTCTGCGGTTAGTGATTTGCTGAGCGTTGGAGGCTTCATCTCCATCCTTTTCTTTTATAGGATTTTCTGTTTTCAAGTCTTGAATAAGGAGTTTGGTCTGATGGTCGAAAATATAAACCATTGGAAGGGTTACGCGTTAAAAAAATCAGGGTTATTTAGAACTTTTTGGAAAAAATTGTGCGGTTAATGCAACAGTTAAGTCAATAAACCCAGTTATGATTATTTACGGGAACATTCTATTCTTATATCACCGCAAAGAAACGAAACTCCGGTATTCTAATGAGAATGACAAAAGTGATGTGACAAAAACCGTAAATTCAAACACAATGGGCGGCAAACGTGTGAAATCATTTAAAATGTATGCGTTTTGACATTTGAATGGCGCTTCGTGTGCTTCAAGATTTATTATATCGATTTTTATATAATTGTTTGGGATAATAGTGATGCGACTTTCACTGTTTCTTTAGGATCCATGTGGAAAGTTTTGACAGAAAAGGTTGTTTCAAGATAATCTGTCGGTTATTATAATATTGTTGTTAGAAAAACTAATGAGGTTGTTTATTTTTAACTGGCCGCGATCTTTCGTGGCTATAATCTGACTGAAGAAAGTAAAGCGTAATTTGCAATTCAAATTAACGATAGATATGCAGAATATATTTAGTGGCTCTCAATGTCAGGATTTTGTGGTAACTTGAGATTCCAAAAATAATTTGTTAGATAGCTACTTTCGTTTGTTATGCATATTTTAGGGTCGTAAAATCGCGATCCTTATCCATAATCATTATTCTTGATTGATATGGGCTAAAGTTAAAGTTAAAAAACCCAGCGAGATCAGATTACGATCGTGTTTTGAATATAAAGAACATGCACGTTTCTGCGAAGGCTGCGAAAGATCCTAAGTATCAGACTAGACATTGCAATCTGGACTCTGCCAGAATGCAATAAAGTTGCAATCTTTTTATAGCTGTTTATACGTAATAATGTTTTGCAAAGTGCAGCACTTAACGGTCTATTAACGACCCAAAGATAAATACCACTGTTTTGATTAATCATGATGTCTTTTTTAATTGATGCGATAAAATTATAAATTTAAAACCACGATCGTATTCCAAATTCGAATCAACGGTAAAGTTCAGAAATCAACATGAGTGCATTAGGCAGAATCACATTCCAAAAAAAGAAGAGAACGAACACCCACGATTCCCGATGCACTATTTTGATTTCGGAACGACACGGCACTTGTCACTTTGTTTTTTTTTCTTTTCACTAGAACAGGCACTGCACTGGACTTACCGCTACGAAGGCTTTCATGATGTTTAGGTGTGGGTCACTTCGGAACGTAGCGAAGTAATGTGATGATGTTGGATGGTGCCTGGTGATATATAGCAAACTACGGCCGCGGTGGGGCGGAGAAAGGATAGCTTAGGTTGTGTAAGCACGGGAGATGCTACCATCCGAATAGGAAGTTTCGGTTAATTGGAGGGCGTCATGCGATTTTTTTAAAGTTTTTTTTGTCTATGATTGACCGGCGAGGTCAAGGGTTTTGAGAGTCTTTTTGAGGTTAAAGTTTGAATTTTAAGACTGCTGTAGATATCTGCGATGTTTTGATAAAATCACTTGACCTTAGACACAGATTTGTGGTTTCTCAGTACCTAACAATACTTTGCTTCGTCTATGTGTAGTTTAATTTGGCATATTTCAATATGTTCCGCTTGATTTATTAACAAAATTCAAGTTTCAGGAAAGATGATGGACACTTTGACATTGAAAGAACAGTACCTAAGTAGGTATTATTTAGCTAAGTACCTTAGCTCTATGGTATTATTTGAATGTCAATCGATGTCCACCAATCTACCAGACAATAGATACCAAAGGAAATTATTCACCTAGATACCTAAGTACCAATCGAACATTTGGTAATAAGTTTCTGGTCCTTTAAATAAACCGAAGGACCAGTGAACGTTATTAGGAGGTAGAAAACAGGACATTGTAATGCTTCCATCCTGGGAAAGTGCTTTACGAATGATTACAGAAACAATAAGGACCGGTGAAACATAGGAACCGTGCAACTCTAACTTAGCTAAAATATGAGAACAATCCCAGTTGCCAGCTGCGACTAAGAAACCATTGTAAATCATAAGTAAACAAACATAGTCTTAAAGTAAACAGGTAAAAGCTATTTCCATTTTCACATGAGTCAGCAACGGGTATTGTTTACTAAGCAGGTGATGTAATCCTAGTGTTAATTGTTAGACAAAGATATAAAACTTGGTACGACATCGTAAATCATACGATGTGAGATATTTTTAGCATCGTGATGCATTGGGTTGGACTTTTTAGCCTAGCTGCGTCTCGCGTTTTCACCCGTATTAAGTCTCGATCTCGTGGGAATAACGGGATAAAAAGTATCCTATGTTCTAATTCAAGTCATGTGCCAAATTTTATCCAAATCCGTTCAGCCGTTTTAGCGTGAAAGCGTAACATACAAACATACAACAAATCAAATCTTTTCTTTTTATAATATTATTAGCTGTTGCTCGCGACTTCGTCTGCGATCCAGGATGAAAAGTAGCCTATATCTTTATTTAGGTCCATGGTCTATCTGTGTGCCAAATTTCATCCAAATCCATTAAGCCGTTTTAGCGAAAATGCGTAACAATCAAACAAACTTACTTTCGCATTTATTATATTAGTTAGGATTAGGATATTGTATGTTATTAAGTTTAGATTATGTTTACATACTAACGACCCGTCCCTGCTTCGTACGGGTGCAATATTCCGATGTGGTGACATGTGAAAACATCGACATTTCTGTGCTTTATCTAAGAATAAATGCTCTAAATCAGGGATTTCCAAACTATTTTGGGCAAGAGACCCCTTTTCCAAAATAAAATGTTACTTCAGACCCCCATAGCAAATTACTTTAAAAATCCTATCTCTAGTTTTTTCCTATTGATACAAAATACTTACCAATTTAAAAACTTTGCGGTTGGTTAAGTGCGTAACTTGACTTCAGATTCTCATCAAAATTTTACAAAATAATAAGACATAAAATTCAATAAATATCAAGTGTAATTAATAATTATTAATACAAATTACGTAAAAATACTTAAGTAGGTAATTATTTTTAAAAAAACATCAAAATCGCAAAGTAAAGATAAAAAAAAAAAAAAATCTGTGTTATGGATGTAACACGTAACACAACTTATACAGTATCTTGAAAGTTTTAAATAAGAACTTGTGTTAATTAATAGGTTTCGATTTTTACACCTCGTTGACTCCCAAATCAGTTTTCATTTATGTCGACCCCTTGAAAACCGATATCGACCACTTTGGGAATCCGTGTTCTAAATGATGGTGAGAACTGCATCAAAATCCGTTCCGTCTTTTAGAAGAACAACGCGGTCACACAGACGACACGAAAATCGACTTTAATTTATAATATGTATACCGCGGGGTAATTACGTAACACACTAACAGTAGGAATGGGTTTCATTTTGACAGTTCAACAACATTCATTGCGTTATTTACGTTCTTGAGCAGACAATTTTTTCGAACTTATGAAGCAAAGGATTAGCAATAGGCTTCAAAATGATTCAGATTGTGATAGATAGAGTGTTACGTAATTAGGGTGCTGGTTGGTAGGGACATCGACGCACAACCTATTACCAGATCCAGTACATGATTCTGAACACCCCTGTGTTGCAATTTGTCGTCGGTTATTAAAAAAATAATTGCTGTTCCATACATTTTGATCGCGTACGTATTACACTATTGTAGGCAAGAGCAGTTTTTTATTTTTAAACTTTCAAGAAATTTCAACGCAAGGGGGTTTAGAATCATGGACTGAATCCACGCTAACAGCCGGGTAATTACGTAACACACTAACAGTAGGAATGGGATTCATTTTGACAGTTCTACAACATTCATTGCGTTATTTACGTTGTTGAACGGACAAATTTTTGCAACATACGAAGCAATGGATTAGCAATAGGCTTCAAAATGATTCAGATTGTGATAGATAGTGTGTTACGTAATTAGGGTGCTGGTTGTGCGTCGATATTCCTGCCTCCCTGTATATACTATGTTTAGATAATATGTTAATTGCTTTGCTTATAGGTCGATAATGAGCACTGCTGATGACCTTGCTTTACCATATAAGTTTAAATGTATCTAAGACTTAAGAATCTTCATTCATTCGTCAAGGTGTAATAAATGTGATGGTTGGATCTGATTTGGTTAGGCTAAGGTTGATTGCTGGGTATTTCAATACCCCTTTTCATCTTCAATTTATGTAGTTACTTAATAAAATAGTAAGTACATAAGGACTTTTTTTTTTGGGTGGGTATTCATCAAATGACCTCTCCCGCTCTGGGCGGAGCGGAAAGGCGTGTCAGACTCTTACTGACTAAAACCTACCCGTGTTCCTTCAGTTGCCTGTGCGCCATGGCCACGGTAACTCTTTCGAACAATCCGCGACCCCGGCAGGAAGTACTTAAAGTCTTGGGTTCGATTCCCGAGTGGGGCAAAGTGTTATTGGGACCGTGCACCTAGCTTCTGACGTTTCATAATTGCCCATGTATGTTTTTATGAAGTAAAAGATTTTGAATTTTGAGTCTAATCGACCCAAAATTCAAAATCTTTTTCAACATCTTCAAAATTGACACAAAATTGTTCGATACACTATATTTCAGCACTTCATATAATCCGAATCCCGATTTTAATTACGTAAAAAAGCAAAAAAAAAGCTCAGTAAGCTCAATAATATATATTTTTTTAAACTGGAGTGTTAATCAACTTTTGTCTCTGACTGTACAATATTAGGTTTGTTGTGTAGTTAGTTACAATGTCAAAATGTAAATTCAAAATACCGAAAACAGCTAAATGTATGCAAAAAACACGCATTATGTTAATTATGTAGAGCAAAAAATTACAAAGAATTTTTGTGAATAAGTTATTTTTAATTTTTAATTTCAAAATTAATTAAAATTTTCATTTTTAATTTCTAAACGTAACATGTCAACAAAAAATATGGAAGATAAGACTTCCGTGCAGCTGACTATGTTTTTTTGTGTTGAAGATGATCCCAAAAATCGTCCCATAAGGTTTTGGCGCGGTATGAAATAACTTTTTTTATGACTATGACATGCTCTAACTTTGGACTCCCCCAATAGTGGAGCAGCCTGATGCTAAGATTTCTTAAGTACTAAAAACAATTTTTGTTATGATTTTCAGTCGCTATGAAATTATTTGTTCAATCTAACGCTACTGCCCGTACCAGTAGGTAGGTAAGTACTTGGGATTTGAAACGTAACAAAATATATCGCCTGTTTATGTAAAGTAGGTATGTGCCCGCAGGCATTTAAATGAAAATTATAAGCCTTTCCTTTTTTTCCATAATTAAAACTCTACAACTATTTTCAATACGCGACATTGAAAAGTGATTAATTCATATGTTTTTGTACCTTTATTGATTCTGACAACACTCATGCAAATGACTAAATTAGTAATTATACAAAATAACTTATTGCAAAATAGTGCCGACGACCTTTTTAAGAAAACGTAGTACCAATCCGTACCTTGACCTCGGGTACAGTATAATGTGACGGGTGCTATAAGTTATTTGCATATGTAGAACATAACATGCCATGGAAATCTGAATACATGAGTAGAAGGAGTAGCTGGGAGTGTACCATCAATACCGTGTCAACTTAAATTAGCTAGAGAAACTCCGCAGACGTGATGGGTATCGTTATTTACACACGATAAAATCCCTGTATAAGAGAAGCATTTCATTAAATTTAAAAAAAAAACAGTCAAGAGTTTGCAAAGCCCAATGAGACCGAAACCAGTTTAAGTGAAGACGGCTTGCTTTTAGTAGACCACTGCCTAATCAGTTGAAGCCTTTAAAGCTATGGGTGACAAGTTGATAACATAACATCACGCCAGCATTCCCAGAAGGACTAGGCAGAGGGAACAGTTCACTCAAATTTCACACAGTTATGTAGCTAAGCGCCTTGTAAAAAAGGGTGATTCCAATAGTCATAAACCGGGCACAAATCCAGACACCAGAATCCTAATTGAAGGTATCGTGAAAGGCAAATGGGGGTGTGTCAAGAGAAAGGGTTCGCTGGACATTGAAGCCCTTTTGTATATTTAAACAAGAATTGACAATCAATCACACTGCACAGCCTTTTTTCCCACATATAATGAGTTCAACTTCCAGTCTCACCGGATGCAGCTTAATACCAGTTCTTTTTTATGAAGCGACTGCCTATCTGACCTCCACAACTCAGTTAGTAACACGATACCCCAAGGTAAGACTGGTTGTCGGACATTTGGGCTTCTCACAACCCGTAACGACTGTCAAAGATCTACCAATGACAGCCGAGACCAACGGCATAAACTAGAATTTTACACAAATATTGTATATTTGTGTAAAAGTCGCGATTACAGCAGTAATACATAAGCGATCATTCTTGCTGTGAATTGAAGATGATCATTTTCTTCAGTCCAACATGTTTTAAAAATTTGATCGTGAAATTATAATTATAAAGTCTTATCTGGTACAGCAAAAATAAATGCTCTCCAATGTATCCTTTTACTTTGACATTGATACCTAAGAATTGAGTAGAATGTGAAATCCTAGATTCCAAAGTATAATATTAATATTTAAATGAATTTAAGATTTATATTTATGTAGTAATAATACAAAGATGATACTGTAGTTACAGTTACCAGCACGTAAGTTGGCCAAAGATTTTGTAGTGGGGGAAGTTCGCGCACGCACAAGTTCATACATTTTTACATGCGCGAACTTACTCCACTACGAAAATCTTTGGCCAACTTACGTGACGGTAACTATACATTTACGTAACAAAAAGGACTTTTGGTCAGACCCTAAAGCGATTGTCGCGCGAGCAAGCGATCGACGCGATTGTTTGTATGAATTTTGACGTACAAACGCGACTTGATTGATCGCGCGACTCGCAACTATGTCATATTCATAAAGCACGAACGCATGACGTAAATGTAAAGTAAGTTCGATCAATTTTTGAATTGATAATATAACTATACTAGAGTCTACTACCCGGCTACAACACACAACATTGTTTTATTATAACAATAATAAAACAATGCATTATGCACATGCGGTCTATTCATGAAGATTTTTTTTCCATTGTTTTAGTGGTCTAAAACTTCGCATTTTTGCCTTTCTAATGAAACCGGTTTGGGGCACATCGGTTGGATGGTTTCAAAGTCTACAATGGATATAGATAGAAACATTTTTTGAGTTTTATAAATATTGATTGATTGGTTTAATTTTTTGCGACAAGCATAATGCCGGTGTATGCCCTGAGTATTCACATAATATTAAACCTAATGGATTGTGCATAAACCGTGTCGCGAAGTTTAAATACCTGATGACGATATGGATGGGCCTTGATGACGATATTGACATTGAGAGGGAGCGCAGGGCTTTAGCCGTCAGAGGTAACATGCTGGTACGCAGATTTTCCCGCTGCTCTGAACAAGTGAAAATAACGTTGTTTAAAGCATATTGTCAAAGCTTTTAAACGGGAAATCTGTGGGTCAAGCACACCAAAAGATCGCTGGATGTCCTGCGCGTCCAGTATAACAACATCTTCAGGATGATGTTGGGGCTGCCTCGCTTCTGTAGTGCATCGGGGATGTTCGCGCTGTACCGAACTGATGGTTTTCATGCCGTCATTCGCAAGAAAACTGTCTCCCTGATCTACAGAATGCGTGGCAGCTGCAACGGAATTCTGAAGACTGTAGCTGATAGGATCTCGTCTCCGATTTGGGTCTCTTTTATCAGGCCGGTAATTTGATTGTTTAAATGTTCACTATTTTAATTTTAATTTGAATGTTTGTTGTTGTTTTTTTTATCTTTAAATTTTGAATTGATTTTATATTATTTTATTTTAAATTGTAACTTATTTTAATTTTGAATGTTTTAATTTAAATTTATTTTTTATCTCATCGGTTTGAATTGTTTTAATGGCTTTATTTAATTTTAATTTTCGGAAGTTTTAATTGTATTATTATGGATTATGTTATCTGAAATAAATGAATTTAATTTAATTTTTATTTTCTATTTTTATAATAAGTATCAATCACCCATAGATATGAATAAAGTCTTAAAACTAAGTTAATATTATGTGCGAAACGAAAACGAGTATTTAAATTTTATAATCGTTCGTATTTTCGTTACGTTTAGCTGGCGCGTTCGTGCTCGGGCCGCTTTAGGCTAATTCACGTAACTAAAGAAGTTTGTCGCAGTGAATTGCGGTTGTTTCGATTAAAACAACGCTTTTCTTATTCTCTATGGCTTTGTGATTGGACTTGGTCCGAGGCTCTCAAGCTTAAAATCAGAACAACGATCATGGCAACTTCTTTGAAAATGAATTCTGATTTACTTACATTGTACAGTAACGTTCCTTCCTAGTGCTTTCTAGTGCCACCAGCCGCCTTCGACAGACATGTGGCGCAGCTCGAAGAATAGCTCGAAAGAACATAAGGCGGCATATTCTTAAGATGAGTGAAGGCCGAAGAACAGTCCATATCTTCGAGAGAGAGACCAACTATCCCAAGGTGGCGGGCGTCGAGTTCCGGGTAAGCAAATCCTCAATTTAGTGATAACGCTATAGAACTCTTCAGTGTCTTGAAAAGAGTATATAACGTACCTTGTAATAGAGCAAACCAAGAGGCATATAGCCTTAAGATCCTGCAGGTATTCTAAGACGAAGACTCGGCAGTTTAAGATAAGGAAGAGGAAGTATTGTACAAAGACATCTCGGAGGCCTTGTATTCTGAGATTTCCTACAATTCAATGTTCTCATGCGGATTTTGAGGCTAAAGTCGTACAGAATGGCAGGTTTTAGGTAATTGGTAGCATGATAAGGGTTTGTAATTGTATATAAACAGGGTCAGTTACTGCATATATGGCATGTGTCTGGTGTTGTGCAGTCTGGACCTCTGTAACATTATAGGTCCTCTTTACCCCATCCTTTTGCTTGTTTGTTTTGGAAACCCAGAATTGAACACGATTTTTTTTCACATGGTTATTGTCACTTGTTATAGTATAGTCTAGTATAGTGGACCTTGTAGTTGTTTTATCACTTGATAACGATTCCCAATAAATTGAAACTTCATTAAGGTTGAAACTGTCACATAGACAAATAGACCCGAGGACCTAGACAAAATAACATTCGATCAGCGATGACGCTAGTAGAAAAGCCTACAAATGTATGGGGTTGACATAAGCTATCGAAATGTCACGTGATTATAGGTCAACGAATAGAAATTAGCTAGACAATGTTAACATCATTCGATTCTATGAAACGAATCGACAGCGTCGAACGATTACTTCCTTAAAGATGCGTAGCTAAGTGGCTTTTTTGACAAGCGTTATCGCTAGTTTTCGATTCGTATGATGGAAACATTTGCGAAAGCGACAGCGATTGTAGAAATATAATCGCTCCGAAATGAATGCCATTTGTTTAAGCCGTCAGGGCCCCAATTCTGTATTTTAATTGTTATTCCCCGCGTAATCTTACCACGTGAAAACCACGTCAATATTGTGTCTTGTAGAAACGGTTTCGTTCATTGTATCATAGAGAATACGTTATTAGCAGATGTCGTGGTTAGATAAGGAATTGACGTGGTTTCGAAGTAAGGAATCGTTAATTTGCCATAGTGAATTAGGGCCCTTGTTGTTTTATGACGTGCGAGTGACATTCAATTTAACCTTAGGGTGGTAAATCTATTACGAGATTTATTATACATATATGAATACAATATTTAATTAACTGTCGTCCATTTTCAAACTAGCTTTGGTAATGTTTTGTTTTTGCATGCCTGTATGTTATGTAGTTTTAAACATTTTAGATATTGGTTGTCTTGTGTTTGATTTCTTGTGATTTACTCTTCGGAATTTTTTGCAGATATAGTAGACTAGCTTTTGTCCGCGGCTTCGCTCGCGTTAATTTAGACTTTGACCATAAATTCGGTTTATAATTCAATCATGATTCGAAAGAGACGTGGCGCCATCTATTACCATAAGAACGTTATTGTTGTTTTCCTCGGGAACAGTACTTTTTTGCGGGATGAAAGGTACCCTAGGTCCGTTTCTGTGCGCCATTACAACGTATATGCAAAATTTCAGGATGATCGGTTCAGTGGTTTAGGCGTGAAAAGGTAAAAAACAAACAAACAAACTTACTTTCGCATTTATAATATTAGTTAGGATATTTGCGTTTATGTTCCTTATAGGTCAGTCATTTAAAACATCGTAGGTTGCAAAAAATTGCACTATATCGTTTTTTCGGGATGTTGTTTGGAAAGATACTAATAGGGCAAAACATAAAAGACCTGTGCTAACTGTTTTGCGTCTACGGTTACTGGCGTATTATTATTAGTTTTAGGGTTAAGTAAAAAATAAGTTCACGGTGAAAATACATTTATTTTCTCCTTTTTAAATAAATAACACAGAAACTTAACAATGAAATAAGTTAGTAATAAGTTACTGTTAAATAAACAATTAATTAAATAATGTATTTAGGAGAACCGCAGCAGTGTTAGGGGATAGACGAGACTATCCCGGGGGAGACAGCGCGGAATGAGCCAAGTACAGATGTTGTCTGGTTGTACTGAGCGATCTGCATAGACTGATCGATTCCTTCGAGCTCAACTCCAACAACGCGTCCGGATCCGCAACCGCCGGAGCCGGGGGATGAGGGTGTACTGAAGCCGGTGGATGGGGCTCCGTACGAGGATGACGGCGCGCTGAATGACGAAGGAGAAGGCGATGCTCCTAGAATAGAGTGGATTTGTTCAAGGAGTAGGGGGTCGATGTTTAGTCCTTCGGAAGTCTGCGAGCCAATGGGGACGTTCTGGTACCCGCCGAGGCCGCAGCCACCTTGGTTGCTGAAACCACCGGCACCTCTGCTGCCACCCCGGTTGTTGCTGCTAACGGGCCCTCTACTGTAGCCTTGGAAGCCACCTGCGTTTCCGATGGAGCCTGGAAGGCTGCTGCCACCGCCCACGTTTCCATCTTGGTTGCTGACGCTACCAGCGCCAGCACTCCAGCCTTGGAAACTGCTGCCACTAACACCTCTGTTGCCGCCTTGATTACTGAAGCTACCAGCGTCAGCACCCCAGCCTTGGACGTTGCCGGCACCCGCGCCTCTATTGCCACCTTGGCTGCTAACGCCATTAACCATTGGGGTCCAGCCTTGGAAACTGCTGCCACCAGCACCTCCGTTGCCAACAGAGCCTCCGCTGGCACCTTGGTTGCTGACGCTACCAGCGCCAGCGCCCTAGCCTTGCAAGTTGCCGGCACCCGCGCCTCCATTACCACCTTGGTTGCTAACGCCATTAACCATTGGGGAAGCCTTGGAAGTTGCTGCCACCTATGGCTCCACTGCCCCCTTGGTTGCTAAGGCCACCAGCGCGGACGCCCCAGCCTAGGAAGTTGCTGCTGCTACCGCCGCCGCTACCACCTTGGTTGCTGATGCCACCAGCTCCAGCGCCCCAACCTTGTAAGTTCCTTCCGTCATTGCCTCCGCTGCTGTCTTGGTTGCTTGAACCACTAGAGCCTCCGATAGGTCCTGGTTTGCTGAAGGCACTAGCGCTTAAGCCGCCGCCTCCCCGGCCAACTTGGTTGCCTCCGCTGCTGGCTGGCAGGTAGAAACCACCAGTGGCTCCGTTGCCGCCACCTACGGCTGTGCTGCGAAGCAATCGCCCGCCACTCCCGACGTCGGAGAAACAAAAGTCGTCGTCGATGTAGCTCTTGAACTGGCCACGGGTGCACGCCACCAACGCGAGGGATAAACACTGCGGAAAATAGACTGTATCAGTTTACGCTGATATTAGTGTCAAAAAATAAAAGAAAATTTACATAAATATTGTTTTTGGATGTAGATTATATTACGAGTATCTAGATAGGATTTGTTTATTTTATTTAAGAAAACTCTTAGGTCCGCTTGCGCCACAAATTACTAATTGCGTTTATTTCTAAATAAATTAAAACATCGCTTTGACTCTGTCATCTTCAAACGGTTTTCAGAAACCGAAAGATGGTTTAAATGCGTTTTAACATTAAACGCATTTAGTGACATGTGTCGCAATGGGGCCCAAGTATTGACATAACCTTAAACACACCTCTTAAATTACTTAAAGTCTTTTTTAATGACTATTTGGATTAAAAATAATTTATTGTAATTAATTAGAATCGTATTTAGGTACAACAACGAAAATATAATATCAAAATAACTATAATATAATTACAAACAAATATAATAAGCGACTGTCTTTCCGATCTTTATATTTTAATGATTGTAGAATCGTATAATTTACAACAACGAAAACATAATTTCGAAATAATTATAATGCAGCAACAATATGTATAATAATATAATTTAAATAAGTGATTGTCTTTCCGTTCTTTATATTTTAAGAATTAAAGTTTGTTATAATAATATAATTAAAAGACTGCACACAGTGACCTTTCCTGTCTGAAATTGATAAAAAAACACGTGTGGCACTCGGGGACTGCCGCGGTAAAGCTATTGCATAGCATTTTTTATCAAGTTATGCAATTATAATTATTTATTTATTTTTTATTTATGCAGTATTTTTTTTTCTTCGATATTAATTTAAGTACAGTCGTACCATATACATACACATTAAGCGAACGCTCGGCCGAGCTACAGACGTAGGTGGAGTGGGGGGTGTTAGGTTTTATTTTCGTTACGGAATTTCTTGATTCGGTCGCCGCGCTCAAAGCCCGCGATAAAACCTATGCAATAGCTTAAAAGAAAAAACATTAATTCATTCATTCCATTAAAATAGTATACTATCTCAGCACAATATACGTTAATATTTGAAATAAGTACATGTAAGTCGGTTGATTACAAGCAACTGAGTAATAGTAGCACTTGACATTACGCTCGCGCTCGACTCATTGCATAATGCTGAGGTACGCTGTAATGTGCACATTACAAAAATGTTACCGGCGCACACATGGGTAATGTATGTGCGTATGTAAATGTCGGGGCTGTCCAACCTCAATAGTGACAACGACGACTCGCTGTATAGAAAATTGACATGACAGATAGGACACAAGAAGAGACAAGAGAATATTGACGGAAGAAAGAACTAATTATATAAAATTACAATCTAATAATCGGCTTCCTTTTTAATACCTGAAGACAAGACCGTTCAGTAACTGTGCAGAGGTATATGCTGGTCTAAAGTGTGCTTAGAAATGAAAAATTTTGTAGTAATTATTAATCTAATCTGTCCAAGAGCAAAACATGCTTGGTGATCCTTATTTCAATATATTTTTATTTGTCAAACCACTAGCCACATGATTTGAAGAGGTGACGCTACTTAGCCCTGTCTTACACCCCTAGAGATGCAAAATCTGTTCCTGTATTCCCCACAGTATACTAATACAAACAGACAGTGGAATCCCTTTTGCACTGTCTGTTTGTATACACTGAAATCCCTTTACAGGGGTAAAGGGATTTCAGTGTAGTATCAACCACAGATATCAGAATCATACAGACATACCACAGAATCATCATTTCAGCTGAAAGAGGTCCACTGCATGGGCATAAGTCTCCCTCAAGAGTTGCCACAGCAACAAGTTTTGTGCCTTTATCAGGTCGTTGGTCCATTTTATGGGGTCTACGCAAGCTACGCCTTCCACCATTCGCACTTCCAATCAATTTCCAATGTGGCTGAATCACATTCCCAATAGGAAGAGCTAAAATACATTATAGCCTCGATGCACAATTTGATGTGGAAAGGATACGGCACTTAAATTGTCACTTGCGTTTTATTTCGTTTCACTAGAATAGGCAATATACTGCACTTACCATGACAATAATCTTCATGATGCTTAGTGATGGACCGAAGCGAAGTATTGTGAAGTTCTTGGGTTGTGTCTTTTGATATATAGTAAAATGGTATAATAAGCATCACCTTTGTACGTATTTTTCTGTTCCTTTCTTGTCTGTTTATACATGTGTGTACATAAATGATTAAATAAATAAAATAAAATGGCCATTTAGAAAGTGAATCTTCAAAAATATGAGTTTTCAAAAAAAAAAATCCGATATCATTTTTAGCCAGTATGATAAATTATTATGCAAATGACGTTATGGGCTTTGATATAATTTTGCATTTCCATGTGATGTAATCACTAGAATGCATCGGAATTGAAAGTGTTATGTTTTAATTTCGAGTAAAGCGTAACTGTGTTGTATAATGAAGATTTGATTAATATTTATTTACATAACACTACATACCATAAGGTACAAGCTACAGACCGCAACGGCTCAGCTTCGAAAGTGGCTGGAGGTTCAACACACGGCCATTGCCTTGATCCAGGAGCCGTGGATTAGGGCGGGCCGCATACAAGGACTCTCCAATCTTGGCGGTAAGCTCCTGGTCACCACAGATCACGATCACCCCAGATCGTGCATCTATACCACAGGTAACCTTAAAGCACAGCTTTTAACTGACTTCTGTTGCAGAGATGTCTCTGCAGCAAAGCTGACAATACAGCGCGACGGTGCCAGGGAAATGGTGATCGTTTTCGCCTCGGCCTACATGCCCGAGGCAGAGGCGCCGCCTCCCCACGATCTCGCCCGCCTCGTGAGTCATTGCGAGAGGTGCGGGTTTGAGGTCGTCGTCGGGGCCGATGCCAATGCTCACCACCAGCTGTGGGGTATGGACTCGCAAAACGAGAGGGGTAAGGTATTGGTTGACTACTTATTCTCAACTAACCTATCCCTACTAAACACTGGCTCTGAACCAACGTTCGTAACCAGGCGAAGCCGCACAATCATAGACTTTACTCTGGCAACAGAGGGCGCGGCGGAAAGTACCACTGGGTGGGAGGTATCCCGGGAGGCCTCCTGTTCTGATCACAGATGGATCCGCTTCGACATCCAGGTCTGTGTTCCGCCAACACCACCACGGCGTAGTCCGTGTAACACGGATCGTGCCACCTACACACGCAGCCTTGAGGCCAAGCTTGCGACACTAAGCGATCCGACGACATTTGCGGACACGACACAGATTGAGGTACAAGTAAGCCAAATTACTAAATCAATGATAGACAGCTACCAAACTGCCTGCCCAGAGACCACCCCGCGTAACACTCCGGGTAAACAAACGTGGTGGGGCGCTGATCTGGAGCGCAAGCGCAGTAAGGTAAGGAAAGCTCTGAATAGAGCCATGAACTCTTGTGCGGATGAGGACTGGGACAATTATTACGCAGCCAAATCCAACTACAAAAAATGCATCAGATTCAGGGGATCCACGGGATGGCGCAAATTCTGTGGTAGCATTGAATCCTGTCAACAAGCAAACAGGGTAAGGAAAGTACTGGCGCAGCAGCATACACCTAGGTCCGCCACCCTCCGCAAACCTGACAATACACTAACTTCCTCGCCAGAAGAAGCGAAACGCATCCTAATCGAAACTCACTTCCCCGGATGTATCTTCACGCAGGTAATCGACTGGCAAGATGTAATTCAAACACCATCAGACAATGATTGGCTGTATGCACGCAGGGTGATCACGTTGGAGAAACTTCAATGGTCCATCCGGAGTTTCCACCCTTTTAAGGCAGCTGGGCCAGATGGAGTCTTCCCCGCCTTACTACAGTGGGGCGGTACATCTGTTGCAATAAGACTGGTGCCCTTGATGAGAGCATGTCTGGCCTTCAGATACGTTCCTAAAGGATGGAGGGAAGTGAAAGTAATATTCATCCCTAAGCCAGGTAAGGGTGACTACACAAACGCCAAATCCCATCGACCAATCAGCCTGACCTCCTTTTTATTAAAGACTCTAGAAAGGCTGTGTGATAGAGAGCTGAGGGATGGCGCTCTGAAAAACACCGCTACACGGTAATCAACATGCATACAGCTCGGGTAAGTCGACCGAATCCGCTCTACATCTGGTAGTCAGCCAGATAGAGGAGGCGATTCATCAGAAAGGTACCTGCCTGGGCACTTTCATAGACATCGAAGGAGCCTTCGACAAAACCAACTTCTCCAGCATCAGCAGTGCCCTCTCCAGACACGGAGTAGAACAGGTACTAACAGACTGGATAACAAACATGTTAAGCAAACGAGTGGTTCGCCTTGAGGATGAGCAGCAATTGGCCATGATAGCCAGAGGTTGCCCCCAGGGAGGGGTGCTGTCCCCCCTTCTATGGAATCTGGTGATTAATGACCTCATCACCAAACTCAACGACAACCGCTATTACACAATAGGCTATGCAGACGACCTCGCCATCCTTGTTTCGGGGAAGGTGACGGGTACGATTTGCAACCTCACTCAGCAAGCGCTACGTATCGTAGAGAGATGGTGCAGGGACTTTGACCTTTCAGTGAATCCCACCAAAACTGAACTAGTCATGTTTACCCAAAAAAGAGCATTAGGCCCTTTCAGCCTACCTAAACTATTCAATACAGAACTCCAGTTGGCCAACGAAGTCAAGTACCTCGGGGTCACTCTAGACAGTAAGTTAAACTGGAGTAGTCATTTAGACAACAAACTAAACAGGGCCTGCATAACCTTCTGGCAGTGCAGGAGAATGATAGGTAAGAAGTGGGGTCTGTCCCCTAAAATTATACTATGGCTGTACACCACTGTAATCCGCCCCATGATCACCTACGGGGCCGTGGTGTGGTGGCCCCGCACCAAGCTGGTTACAGCCTCCAACAAACTACAACGCATGCAAAGACTAGCCTGCATGGCCACCACGGGTTGCATGAGGACTACCCCGACTGCAGCAATCGAAGCCATGCTGGCACTACCACCGCTCCACCTGTTCATACAGCAGGAAGCGACGATGGCGGCGGCACGTCTAAATGCAATAGATCTCTGGGGTAAGAGTGACATACCACACACCGCGCTGCTAGAGGGACTCAATAAGGAGTTCCCCATTACGAAAGCCATTAATGACCGGGTACCCAAACAATTTATCTTTGATAAAAAATACAAAATCCAACTGTACGAGGATCGCCGTTGCGAGGGCTTGTACCCTGCAGAGCTGCGCATCTTCACGGATGGATCTAAAACAGGTAGTGGTACAGGTGCTGGGATCTTCTCGGAGGACTTCAATATGCACTTAGCCACACCATTGGGGGTCCATAACACAGTGTTCCAGGCCGAGTGCATGGGTATTTCTCTAGCCGCTTCGGCCATCATGACCAGGGAAGTTAAGGACCACTCCATCCGCATACTCTCAGACAGCATGGCTGTTCTACAAGCGCTAAACAGTCACACAGTTGATTCTGGGCTAATATACGAGTGCCACCAGCGCCTCAACCAGGTGGGTAGCCTCAATAATCGTCAATCATCGCAGTGCGATGCGCGTTCGAACACGGACGTGTTTCCACTGTGCACGGCACGAATTTTATTCGCGTGTTGCGCGGCCGTAGCCGCTGCCCGAAATCACAATGAGTTCAAAAAAACTTATAGTGAATGAATTGCTGGCATTCCTAGTCCATGCCATCGACTACATGGACGAGGTGAGCATCCTGCAGATATGCAGGTCCAACTTCAAGGAGGACGACATTAGCAGCGGAAAGCTGTTACTGTTCCAGTCTCTTGGAAAATTGGACCAGATGCCCTCTCGGCGCAGAGATGGAACCGAGAAGAGTCTTCAGGATATCCTCGATATGTTGAAGAAGACTGACCCGGACGACGTGCCAGATTTCGTGGCGAAGGAGCTAAGTAAACTGCCTCCCGTCACTTTCGATCACGTCGACGTTACACGGCTGCTAAAGGACATCACTACCTTGAAAGCGGAGATGACCAAGATGCAGTCCAGAATGGAGATATCAGAAAAGACCAATACCGAACTACGTGCAGAAATAGCGTTATTGCGCGACGTTGGTTCGGTATTTGGGTCACCTGAGGCCTCAAAGGTGAATACACGTCGAGGGGCGCAAAATGCAACCATCGGCAGTTTTGAATCGGCGAACACAAGTGTGTCATCAGCTGCCGATAACGCTGAGCAAGCGCCGCCCGCCGCCGTCGTCACCCGCGCCGCAACACCGGCTGCGGATACGTCACGCGTAGGTACGTCGACCCCAAAACGTGCCTATGCTGCTATCGTCACCAGCGGAAAATCTGATGCGTCGCAGCCTAAGCGACAAACCAGAAAAGGGGAAATACGGAAAGAGGGTGGTCAACCTGCCCTGACTGCGGTCCTTAGCTCCGTGCCAAAAACGACACAAGTTGATGAGGAGGGCTTCACTAAAGTAGAAAGGAAGAAGAAGAAGCCCTGTTCTCGTAACTTGTGCGGTACCGCACCGAGTGGACCCAACATGCTGCTGCGTCCTGCTGTGCCTACGACGCAGCTGTACATTTCACGTCTGCATCACTCCACTACAACTGAAGAAGTGGTGCAGTATTTGAAAGTGAAGACCAACTGGACTCTGAGGGTCGAAAGGTTGGAATCGCGCCATAACATCAACTTTAAATCTTTTGTGGTACGAGTTCCAACCCAACATCTGCAGACCTGCATGAAGGAGGACTTTTGGCCGAAGGGTGTCGTATATCGACGTTTCCGAGGACGGTTACGCGACACCTCGCAGCGAAACACGACGCCGACAACATTACGTGTATAGTTTTAGTTTTAAATGGTTTTAAATTATGTATTAGTTTATTGTTATTTGATGTTATTTTGTGTATTTTATCTATGGGCCTTAGTAGCCTGATAATAAAATTATTATTATTATTATTATTAATAACATAACCATTCAATGGATCAAGGGACACAGCGGTTCGCTAGGTAATGACGCAGCTGACGAACTTGCCAGAAGGGGGTCGAGCGTGGCACCAGTGGGACCTGAACCCATCGTGCCACTCCCCTTCGGGTACTTACGCACTCTGGTAAGGAAACGCACCAGGGACCAACATTACAAACTGTGGGTGGACCAAGGTGAGTGCAGGCAGGCTAAGGAAGCCCTCCCTACAATTGATGGCCGCCTTGCGAAACAGGTTCTCCGACTAACTAAACAACAGTTGCGTACAGTTACAGCAGCTTTAACTGGCCACGGGTCATTTAATAAACACCTCTTTGTCATAGGAGTCACAGACAGTCCGCTGTGCAGGGCCTGCATGGAGGACGACGAAACAGCAGCTCATGTGCTTCTAAACTGCCCGGTGGTCGCCACGTACAGGGCAAAGTACTTCGGTAACCCAGGTACCCTACGTGAGATTGTCAGCAACACCAAGGCGTTGCTGGCCTTCTTCGAGGAGCTGGGGTGGGTCGAATGATCGATTTTCCCACCCGTACGCAAAATACGCGCATTGACGTGGAGTCGCGGACACCAGCCCGTATTACCTATTACCTATTACCTATTTAAGGTACAGGCTATTTGAAAGAGATTAGCTTCTAGAACAGATATGATAAAAGCACAGTAAATATCAGACTTTTCGGGTGGTAAGTTTGTGCGCGTTGGTAACTGTGCAATTATAATATAATTGCACAGTTACCAATTATAATATAATTGCACAGTTATCAACGCACACAAACTAGGAATCATGTGCAACGATAATATTTACCGTGTTGCGCTGTAATGTGCACATTACAGCATACTACCATTACTCGATATTATGCTAAGAGTTGAATATGTTGGAGGTCCAAAAGTTGCTTTAATAATTTCAGTATTTGAGAGTAGACATGGATGGATACGATTGGATATTTATTTTCATAGATGTCATAGGATGTAATGTCGTATAACATTATGTAGAACTGATTCTTCCGATTTCTACGGTGCAAGAAACATTATTTTCAAAAAAAGTGGAGTTTCTATTGTATACCTCTGAGGTACAGTTTTCACTTTTACTTTCATTTTTCATTATAGTTTGGTGATTATGAAACATATCACATAACATAGCATCACGCCTCTATTCTTTGTAGAGGTAGGCAGCGTGTTATGTTTAAGTCCCATCTTATTACCCGTTCGTCCCTTTTAAGAGCGAGACTATTGCCATCAACGTGGCACAAAACCAACCTCCCGACTGCTAATAAAAAATGGGTAGTATTTAAAAGCAAATAAAAAAGAAAGTTTTTGTATCCAAAAATTATCCGAATTCCAATCAAAATTACTGATTGCACAGCAAAATAATCAACTCTAAATATAACTAAATAAGCAACAATTTATGTTCGTAGCACACCGCTCTAGGCGAGGCCTCCTATTTCTGAATGGCAATAATAATAAGGCGTAGTCGGCGGAGCCTCTCTCGGCGGGGCTCCTACTTCTGAGTGGTTTAAAAAAAAATAACCACGAAGGGGATGGCGGGGTATTCCAGACCCCGCCATCCCCTTCTAATTTACCCTGTTCTAGTCGGGGTGCTCCAAGTCCCGAGCTCGCTTCGCTCGCTCTTGCATCCTAAATTCTCCTAGTACAGTAATATTGCATTCTGTACCGATCCCTTCAACATAATTTTTACGACAAACGGCTGATCGGAGACAAATACATAATACTCACACGCTATGAGTGTGAGTACTATGTATGCACGCTCTGGTTTATTTGCTGTGCAGTCAGTATTTAAATGATGCAAATAAATTGATAGGTGATTATTTATTTGATGTGCAATTAGTAATATCCCATAAAAAATCATTTGAAAAGAAACACCCAATTACGCTGGCCAGTCCGAGGATGAAATCGAACACAAGCGCCACGGTTTAATGATTTTTCAGGTAATTAATAGTTGAACACTTAAACATAACATCATGCCTGTAATGTTAGGCAGAGGTGTACCTAGGGCATACCCACATTTCGCCAGTTCAAAGTCAAAGTCAAAGTCAAAGTGAAAAGTCAAATCATTTATTTCAAATAGGCACATAAAAGCCACTTTTGAACGTCAAAATTTACAAGAAAATAGAATTGATTCTAGTTGCCCCTTCCAAAAGGTAGTTTCGTATGGAGAAGAATGGGCAAGAAACTTCACCGTTACTCTTTTAAAATGTTTTATAATATTATATAGGTTACATTAATTGTATAATTATACGTGAAGACGATGCACCTAGAATAAAATTACCATACCACAATAGGTAAAAAGAATTAAATATAATGCAATGACAGGTAAGTTGTGATAGATAGATGGTGCTCACATATTTACAAATATTGAAAAGTACATGATTTTTCCAAAATTTTAACAAGTAATAATTTAGTGTGCGAGTTAAAGTAGTTAAGTACATAATGTAAAAATCAAAGTTCATAAAAATTATAAATAATACAATTAAATTAGCAACCAGTTTGATTTTGTCTACACTCTAGATTGACCTACGGAGCAGGACCAGCATGTTTCCAAGCATTCTTAAATAGGATATAATCCTCTAATTTGTAATATGCTTGTATACAAAGTGTACTTTTTATATGAGTTTTAAATTTTCTTTCATTTAATTGCAATATATCACAAGGTATTTTGTTGTAACATTTAACACAGTACCCCATAAAAGATGTCTAGTACTTTAAATAATCTAAAAAATGGTTGATCTATTTTATCTTTATTTCTGAAATTAAAATTATGTCTATCAGTTATTTTATTAACATTTAGTTATAGTTAAGTCCTGTGTAGGTACTATTACCTAAACAGGACTTAACTATAACTAAATGTTCTGGATTTGTATCCGGTTGATGGCAATAGGCTCGCCTCCTATGAGGCGAGCCTATTGCCATCAACCGGATACAAATCCAGACTCCGGACTGCTAATCGAAGAAACCAATAATACTTTGCCCGACTTGGGACCGAACCCAGGACCTCATGCATGCATACTAGACCAACGAGACAGACAACCACGTGCATGAAATATGTGATTTATGTGTATATTAAAATGTTGAAAAAAACAGTTAGAAAATGATGCTGTAGTGCTCATGTTCACAGATTACCTTGATCGAAGAGCATTCGTGAGACTGATTATTTGTAAATGGTCTGTGAGGCTTCAAAGGCAAGTATTTTAGACTAACTTCTGCCCGCGACTTCGTTCGCAAGAAATTTCTTGTTCCCCGACCCACCCCACCGCATCGCATCACCTGCCCGCGTTATTACTTCTTTCTTTTAGACTTTTTTTCTCTTTGACCGGCTCCTAATGGTTCTAGCGTGATATTGAGTAGCCTATAGCGTTCCTCAAGAATTGGGCTATCAAATGCAAAAAGGTTTTTTGAATTCGACTTTTAGTTTTAGAGATTAGCGCGTTTAAACAATAATAATAATATTGTTTCCGGTGGTTTTTGTCTTGCTAACGGTAAGTACTTGCACAGGCACAATCTAGTGGCTAGGATTATTCACCAGCAACTTGCCTTGCAGTATAACCTTGTGAAGTCCGAAGTACCATACTACAGGTATGTGCACGACCCAGTTCTCGAAAATGGTCATGCTACATTGTACTGGGATCCATCTATCATCACTGACAGGACTATTGTAGCCAATGAGCCTGATATTGTGGTGATAGATCGACGAGAGCGCCGTGCAATGATTGTTGATATCGCTCCCTCATGACGAGAATCTCGTGAAAGCTGATAAAGATTAAAAAATCAAGTATCTTGACTTAGCGCACGACTCAGCATGCAAATTCGAAAATAAAAAAGTATTTAAGTAACATTTTGTGTCAAAGACCTGTTTCGGACTATAAAAGTTATTTTAGCTTAGCCATGGACTCAATTTCCGCTTAAAGCAGGATCCGTATTTAACAATTTAAAATCACCAGGCAATTTATTATAAATCGGTACACACATGGCTAAGCAGCTTTTGTTATATTTTGCAAGCCTAGGAGCATTGCTTGGTACGAGCCTATAAGGGTCTCGTCGGTTTCGAGGGCATGTACTTACCATTCGCTGTTTTACAACATACGCCGTTTTTTCGTTTGCAAACAAACTCTTTAGCTTTATTATTAATGTAGATATACATGTGAGCATTCATTAATAATAATTTTTGGATGGGAGCATTTTATTGCTCAAATCTAATTTACCTTTAGAGTCACTGCTTAAACATAAAATGTAAGTTTTCTGTTAATTTCGATACCAGATAAAATGTTTCAGATAGATATCTTGGTACTTAGTGGAGTGAAAAGACTATTTTTCATACAGAGCTGGTTACACTAAGGATCAGCTGTTTAGTTTAAGGCTCAAGACTCAAGCAATACATAAAACTACATAACATAACATCACGCTTTGTTCCCCCGGAGGGTTGGGCAGGGCACCCTGATTTCGCCAGTTATTTTAATGGCGTTAAACTAGTTTTGAGTAATGCTTGAGTCTTGAGTAAGGTTCTGTAATACGGGCTTAAGTAGGTAAGGTTGACCAGACAGAAGGTACCGCATTAACTAATTGGTGCACGTCTACACGTACTCCTTAAGAGAAAACGCGGTACAGACGAAGAAGATTCAATGCATCTTGCACAATATGGGGAGTACGTTCTCTTAGACGCAGCAATTACTAATTAGTACCAATCGACCACCTGGACATAAATATGCGATGTGAGGTGTGCGCCGCGCACATCTGATGTGCGACGAGGTCGGGGCGTCTGGCTCGAATTAAATAAGTCGTGACTTAGATAAAGAGGTGTTTCCTTGGACGATGAACGGACAAAAACATTTCAGAATGTATTTTCTATTTAGGACTATTAAGAGTATGAATCTAATTCAATTCCTACGAAAAGGGCGAAGGAAAAACAAGCATTAAGAAACTAGAGTGTGCTAGAACAAAACATCCTAAGACGTGTAACGTCCCCTAACCGTAATTCAGGATTTAGTTCGCGTGGTGGATAAGGAAGCTTGTGCCCCAACAGTGAGAACATTATGGCTGATTATGCTTACGCTAAACTTAGCAGTTTTCAGTGTCGTATCTTTGCTAAATCCGTAAAACAGTTTCCTTAGCTTGGCAGTGGTGATTACATTAAAGATCATTAATCTTAAACACCACTGGCATGTTACTTCTAAAAGTTCCAATTGGTTTGTTTTGCACCTATTTGGGGCACTGGGCATTGAAGACATATCCCTTGTTACAACTGAAGACAATACGTTTTCTTAAATAAACAATCAACTAAATAGAACAATCCGTCTATAGTTCACGATTCCGGTCATGCACAGACCGCATTCAGTCTAGCACGGATTCTATCTCCTTATAAGTCTATAATACAACTTTTACTAAGAAATGAGGACCACTTAGAGAGGTATTCATTTAAAGTTGCATTTGGGAAGTTGAAGAACCTGTTAAACATCTCGTAGCAATAATATATCAAATCTTTAAAGCTGTATTTTATGTTTTTAAATCGAGTCGGATCATTATTAGGTTCGGTTGTGGACGTTGACGGTTGAGGCATCCGTATTATTAGATTGTAGTAAATATAAAGTCAAATATCAAAGATTTGGCTAAAGTACACAGTAATGTGCGATTTATATCATTACATTTGTGTGAATCTGTAAATCTTACGTAATTATTAACTTACTTCGTTTTTCGTAGAATTTTGTACGTGTTTATTCAGTCAAAATGTGGAATATTTGAGATCCTATTAGCTACTATGGAATGTGGGAACTTTCTTAGAATTAGGTATGTGTTTATGTGGATTTCTTATTAACTCAAATGAGATGTTGGCATGTAGTGGACCATCTTAATGGATATAATTAAAATGACAACGATTTCGTCGCTAATCAACTAATGCAACCAATCATTCAGCATTCTTGGACACAGGTATTGCCCAAATTGCAACACAGCAAAATAAATTGGTCCTTCTGCTTCCGCCGCAGATCTAGATCGATGTTCTTTACAATCTAATGACTACATACCCCCTTACTGATGGGTGACTACAGAGGTACCATGTACGCTAGCTGGTACCTACATCAATTGACAGCCATCTACGAGCGACAATCATACACATTTGGCGCACCATGGGTACCCAGTCTAGTGACAGGGAATCGTTTGTGTTGGCTTGTGATGAGGAGGGATAAAATGCATGTTTAGCGGTATCTACATCGCCACATGCGAGCTACGCGTCACACTGACGTTACGCAAAATCCTGCATCGCGCAAGCAGAGTTTACCGCGCAACTAGCATATATACAACGTCCCGACATCAAACGTCGAGCAGTTGTCCACCAGACAGGACTCCCGTCTGATCCGAGGATCCTCCCTTTTCCATAGAGTAGGAGTGAGCTTTACACCCTGTTCCTCATACCTCTATACATGTAAGTATAAAAGTAATAATATGAAAATAGATGTTAATGGATGGAGAGAGAGAGGAAGAAAAAAGATGATATGGATAGATAGTGTGTGTGGGATGATATTAAAGAAAAAGGAGTGAATGATAGAGTGATAGCTAACAGGGGAGAACGAAAGAAAAAAACTTGTTGTGACCTCGATAGGGGTCGGCACAACAAGTTTAACAATGGGAGGAAGTTGATGATGAGTGCCTAGTCAGCTCCACAACCATGCGGAATCTTTTTACCACGGTATAAGTTATCCTGTGGAGCTCAACGTCCCGAAAGAAAAAGATAATAAAGATAGCATTCACTTCTACTGCTACAAATGATAAATGATTTTATGTTTGTAAGTAGGTTTGTGCAAACAATTTTACATGTCAATCATACTTTTTTAATTAGATGAGGTCGGCGTTTTCTATCTGACTACTCTGAGAAGAAAGGCCGAATCAAACTCAGAGGTCACAGTCTCTTTTAAAGTCCAGACATAATCTTGGTCAGATCATGTGAAGACCATCTAGAGTAGTGTCTGAAATGGTCTTTTGAGGAAAAAACCACACAGATTGAGTGGACCTATCCAGTCAGTGCATGCATTTATCAGTAATCGTGCAGCTCAACTCGGACCTTAAGGAGTTCAACGATTCGACGAACAATACCAAAAAAAGGACATTTGGGTAGGCCGCATAAATTACTCAAACTGCCAGATCATGTTTAAAACTAACTGAGAAAAAAACAAAAAGCAATGACCCGCATAGTCCTCCCATCCGCAGTAATTAAAATAATTTAATAAGTTTTTACAGTAAATACTCATGTCTAAAATAAAATAAAATAAAAAATCAACATTCGTTGCGTAAATTTATTGGAGCAGCTCAATCCCAAGCATTTTTGTCCTCAATATAGTTTTTTATAGTATAATAGGCTTTATGGCATAAATTCCGGTTTATAAAATGTTTGAATTTATTAAGGCTTGGCTAGGAAGTTTATTATAAAAACGTATATATTGGCATCTAAACGATCCCCCTATGTTCTTGAGCCTGGTTGTAGGAACAACAAATTTGTGTTTGTTCCTAGTATTTATGTTATGGATATCAAAGTATTTTTTAATCTGTTTAATATTTTTATGTGCATACAAAAGATTTTCATAAATATACTGAGATGGCACAGTCATTATATTAATCTCTTTAAATTTATCTCTGAGGGAGTGTCTTAATTTATAAATTGAACGAATTGTCCTTTTCATAAAAATAAAAATTGTCTGAATATTTGCGGCATTTCCCCGCAACAGAATACCGTACGACATCACACTATGAAAATAACTAAAGTACATATATATAGTAAACGGGCTGTCTTTAAATCAGTTAAATCACGAATTTTTCTAACAGCGTAGCTAAGCTTTTTTGACAATTTGTCTATATGGATCCCACTGAAGCTTGATCCAGTTATGCTTAAGAACACTGTGGTATTTTCGGGTTTCAACTCTTCACTCTTTATGAGAACTCTAGTTTCTATTCGTCGAAAATGAGGTATCGTAAACTTAATACATTTAGTTTTTTTTCTCGTTAAGAAGTAGGTTATTAACATTGCAACTTGCAATGGCTCTCTAGTCAAACTAATTTACCTTTTGACGGTCAACATTACTTATTTCACAAAACGTACCAAAGGACCAAAGAGTCGATACACAAGGAGCTATTTATAATCCTTACGTGTTCGTACATTGACCTAGTCTAGATCAAGGTCGAAGCGTCGAAAAGTCGACTATCTGCATAATTTATGCCAAGTTCAGTATAGCCGATATGTCAAAAGTGAATCTGCAATTGTTGCCATTGTATTGTTTATGCTAAACAGGTTGGGAAAAAATTAGACGACCTCTTTTTATGCCCATGACATGCAGTAGGTAGACACATGAGGCTAGTTTTCGAGCTAGGATAGCAGGCAGGTAATAATATCATGGCTTACTATCCTGGCTTGGCACATACAAAAATGAGGAAAGTTTTGTAAGAATGCCAGACGTACTAGCTTGCTTGCTTACTAGTACTATATTGCTATCCTAGCTTCGGGTATCCCGGGCATTAAATATACATCTTAATTTGTTGGCGGCTGTATTCATTCAGTCACTTTATAAGGCTGAGTTGAGCTGCACGGTTACTGACAAATCCGTGCACTGACTGGACAGGTCCACTTAATCTGTGTGGTTCTTTCCTCAAAATACTATTTTAGACACTAATCTACATGGTCCTCAAAGATTATGTCCGAATTTTTATATACACATTGACATTGATGAAGTTTATATATACAATGACATGAGTATTAACTTTGTAAAGTATTATATTATATTGATTATTGTGAATGTGAAGACTATGTGGGTCATTGCTTTTTTTTTTCTATTTCGCAATTAGTTTTAATCATGATCTGGCAGTTTGAGTAATTTATGCGGCCTGCCCAAATGTCCTTTCTTTGGTATTGTTCGTCGAATCGTTGAGTTCTTTAAGTTCCGAGTTGAGTTGCACGATTACTGACAAATGCGTGCACTGACTGGACAGGTCCACTCAATCTGTGTGGTTCTTTCTTCAAAAGACCATTTCAGACACTAATCTATATGGTCTTCACATGATCCGACTAAGATTATGTCTGGACTTCAAAAGAGACTGTGACCTCTGAGTTTGTTTCGGCCTTTCTTCTCAGAGCAGTCAGATAGGAAACGCCGACCTCATCTAGTTTAAAAAATATGATTGACGTGTAAGAGTGTTTGTACAAACCTACTTACAGAAATAAAATCATTTATCATGTAAGGATACTCTAAATCATCGTCATCCACAGCCCGACTTTACACACTGCGGTCATAGGCATCACTTTACTTGCGACAATTTTTATGTCACGCATCAGTTGTACATAAGATAATGGCTCATGCAGTAATCACTACAAAGAATATCCAGTAAAGTAAAGTAAAATTTATTTGCATGGATTGTTACAAAAGCTAAAGCATGGAAGTGGTGAAGGGCGGCCGTTTTGGGGGACTATCTTATGTAATTTTGAAGTTCGAAGAGTGCTGGTTCTCAGCCTAGTTTGAATAATTTACTTTTGATTTTGCTTTTATGAGTTGTTCACGAAAAAAACTGCTCTTTCATAGAAAAGTGCGGTACCAATGCGGTTAAAATGTAATGGAACAGCTATTTTTATTTTAAATAACCGACGAAAGATTTCAACGCTGGGGCGTTCAGAAATATGTACTGAATCCATGGTAACTGGTTGCGCGTCGAAGTCCCTGCTACACTGTATACATAACATCACGCCTGTAATCCCCGTAGGTTTAGGCAGAGGTGTACCTAAAGCACACCCACATTTCGCCAGATATAGTTAAGTCCCATGTAGGTAATAGAAGGCGAGCCTTTTGCCATCAACCGGATACAAATCCAGACTCCGGACTGCTAATCGAAGAATTACACCTTGCAAGTATTATTAGATATTAGGTATAAGTACTAGCTTCTGCCCGCGACTTCATTCGCGTCGAAGTCGTAAGACACCAAAATATACTAAAATAACAACTACATTTTTATAAAACTTTCCTCTATACAACGTTTGTAGTATTGGTCTCAGCAGCCAAAATATGAAGTGAGTCAGGACTGGTGACATGAGAGCAAGTGACGTACAGTTGTCCGTGTGAGAAGCAGCTCGACCTGAGGCCGAACCCGCAGCTTTCAGTAGTAATTTCCCATTACTTGCGAAGTTTTTCGGTTTTAGTAAATTAATGAACGCCTGCGTTCCTGTACTACCTAATGGCAAAACACTGATACACTGACTGATGCATTCTTATAGATTTCTGGGATTCCTGACGAAAAGCTATTACTAAAATAATATTATAACGGTGGATTGTAAACACACGGGATTTCTCATTAACAGACACCTAACCTAATTTTTATTATGACCAAAGATGACAGAAGAGGCCTAAACTTATGTTTTTCTGTGTACGTTCTAGGAACTATCATATAATAATATAACAAAATGTGAAAAACGGAAGCATAAAAAATATCAATACACAATCTCACACAGCAGCCTTGGAAACACGCGCCGTGTGGACCGGGGCGTTGTCGTGAAGAAGCAACACGCGGTGGTCAGTTTATCCCGTCTTTTTTTTTTTTAATTGCTTCCCGTAAATTTCGTAAAGTGGATGCGTACGATGCTGCGTTTATGGTTTCACCTTTTTTTGTGTACTCAATCAGCAACATTCCCTTTGTGTCCCAAAACACTATGACCGTGATTTTTCCGGCAAATGGAACAACTTTGAATTTCTTAGGAGGCACAGTACCCTTCTTGTGCCACTGGATGGACTCCTGCTTACATTCAGGGTTGATGAACCCACGTTTCAATTCCAGTAACAATTCGATCGAAAATATTTGATGGAACTTCACCACAGATTTCTAAAAACTCTCTACAGCACTCGATTCGCACTTATTTTTGAGGCGCCGCCGCCGCCGTGACCATTCACGGCACCCATCTTGCACTGACTTTTATAAGGTACCTAAAGAAGGTCATGAAGAATAGTGTTCATGGTACCAACCGACAGGTGGTTCATCTCTGCTATTATTTTCATCTTCATTCGGGCATCCTCCTATACTGGAGGATGCCCGAAGTTTCTCAACTTTTTTCACGTTTTCTTCCGTAGAGGCAGTAACCGGGCCGCCCGAGCGAGTGCCGTTTTCAATACTCTCTCTGCCCCTTTTAAATTCACTTGACTACTTTTGAAGCGTAGGTAATAAGGGATAAGAATCGTGGTAAACAGCCACCATCTCTTCGTGAATAGTTTTTAGACCTTTACTTTGTTAGGTAAGGCATTTAATAACAGCGCGGTGCTCGATTTTCTTCAACATTGTCACGTTAGCCATTCCAGTTGTAGTTGACTAAGGATAACTAGCAAAGTAATGACCACAACTATATGGAATTTTACCTTTATACCTTTAGATTGCCTCGTTGGTCCAGTGGTCGCTAGCGCTACTGCTGAGCATGAGGTCCTGGGTTCGATTCCCGGGTCGGGCAAAGTGTTATTAGGTTTTCCATCTGGAATTTCTCAGTAGCAGCCCGGAATTTGGATTTGTGTCCGGTTGATGACAATAGGCTCGTCCACTGTTACATGGGACTTAAACATAACTGGCGAAATGTGGGTGTACTATAAGTACACCTCTGCCTAACCCTTCAAGGAACACAGGCGTGATGTTATGTGTTATGTTACCCTTAGATAATGTCATTAATTAACTGATTAGTCAAATTACCCACATCATTAGTAAATCACCCTCATACCGAGCATACATTGAACTCCTCTCGTAATACGTTAAATCTCTAACTATCTGCTACACTCGTTCCCTATTCAGCGCAGTGAAGTAATGGAATAATTCGACTATTGTCATACACTGGTTTATAGTGTTCCCTCTCATCTCAGTCTCATTTTCTACGAAATTTATGGGAAGTTTTCAAACAGTAGTCAAACATCAGTTGATCCGGTAGAGTTTTTGATTTTCATAAGAAATGGTATAAAAAGGGATAAATTGGCACCAACATTTTATTTTGTGGAAATTGCTGTTTCTTGCTGACTGTATTTTTTTTTCTAAATCTGATCAAAATGATCAAAAAGTTACGAACAGTTTTCTAAGACCGTTTTCTTACAGTGACAATGATTAAGGTACTTGCCCCTTATTGCCCCAACTCAAAAATCGACCCTGTGTATGTCATGATTGACCATAAATGATATATCGATAAATGATAAATGATTTTATTTCTGCAAGTACGTTTGTACAAACACTTTTACACGTCCATCATATTTTTTAAACTATATGAGGTCTGCGTTTCCCATCGGTCTACTCTGAGAAGAATGGCCGAAACGAACTCCAGAGGTCACT
Organism: Dryobotodes eremita; assembly: GCA_917490735.1. Lineage (NCBI taxonomy): Eukaryota > Metazoa > Arthropoda > Insecta > Lepidoptera > Noctuidae > Dryobotodes > Dryobotodes eremita. Next base: position 3,977,529 of record OU823245.1, read on the forward strand.
GTCTCTTTTAAAGTCCAAACATAATTTTAATCAGATCATGTGAAGACCATGTAGATTAGTGTCTGAAACGGTCTTTTGAAGAAAGAACCCCACAGATTGAGTGGACCTGTCCAGTCAGTGCACGCATTTGTCAGTAATCGTGCAGCATAAAGATATATCGTGATGATAATCATTTGAAAGGTTAAAACTAATATCGTAATCATAATTATCCGCAACATTTTGGTAGTAAACTATAGAAAAATACGAACAAATTGCAATATTGCTCATCTCCCATAGCAAATAGCGTAATAATTTATAGCCGACAGACTGACCAGACTTATAGGGAATATCTATGCAAAACTTGAATAAAATCCATCTGGTAGTTTTTGCGTGGTGTGCTGGAACATAGATTCAGACAAACAGACAAAAATAAAAAAATGTCGGCATACGAATCGTTCCCAGACCTCGCAAAAACTACTTAAAAAAAAACCAATGTACAGTTTTGACTTCGCTAGGATTTTATTATATATGTATAGATTAGCATTAGTAAGACGGACCGGTGTCCGCAACTCCACGTAAATTTAAAAAAATCAATTTTTCGATCCACCCCATCATTTCAAGGAAGCTCAGCAAAGAAAGAAAGAAAATACCTACGTTTTCTTGCGCTAAACATGACGCAAAGAAAAAACAAACACAAAAAATAACGAGTTGGGGGAAAATATGCGTTACATTCACGCAAAACGGCAATCGCTCAACATAATGCTACGACCCTATGCGAGACAGCGCCCCAGGGCTGGTTTTCAGCGATAGCCGGCGCTGACGTGATGATGTCAACCAGGGCCGGCAGTCTCGACATTAAATAGCGACAAAATCTGTCGCTAAGTCGTATCGATATCAAATTTATTTAATCGATTTTGAACTTTATTTCCAACCCATAAGGTTGAAAATCTATTAAAGGAATTTGACATTGTTACGACTTACCGACAGGTTTTTGTCGCTATCTAATGTCGAGACTGCAGGGCCAGTGCAGCATACGCAACGCAACGCTAAGTCTTGGTGTTACTGAAAATCTCACGGAGGGTACCTGGGTTTCCGAAGTACTTTGCCCTGTAGGTATGATGGTCAGATATGAACCGTCGGATTAAATTGCACGGTCAGACACAAGTTGAAATACCTATATTGAAATTAGCCTCTCGTTAGTTATTTTAAAGTCAATTAGTTTCTTTAAGGTCAAAGTGAGGATGAGAAAGCTTGCATTATTTCTGACATTTCATCATTTTTAAGTTTATTTGTGGTTCAAGTCAAAAGCAATTGGAATACATACTCTATTTTGTGAACCAACTTTTAATTTTATGAGTAGGTTACTCAATAGTTTTTGTAGGTACTTCTTTTTAGACCAAATTCTTATATTATGTAATACAAAGTTTGAAATCAAATAAAAGATAAGAACAAAGCAATATTTAAAACTATGTGTTTATGGTTACACTTTTTAACTTACAGTAATTTACACTAAATTAAAATCATAATAATGAAAAAAGATATGATTAATTACCTATTTTACCTTCAAGTTTTTACATCAACAAAAGAAACATAAGATTACATCACGCCTGTATGCCCCGAAGGGACTGACAGAGGTGTACCGTAGACCTACATTTCGCCATTTATCTTTAAGTCCCATGTAATAGGGCGAGCCCATTGCCATCAACCGGGCACAAATCCAGACTCCGGTCTGCTATTAAAAATTCTAAATGGAAAAACCCAATAACATTTCGCCCAAACTGAGAATCGAACCCAGGAACTCATACTCAGATGTAGCACTTACAACCACTAGACCAAAGAGGCAGTAAAAAGCATACAAGTGTTTTTAGATGATCAATGAAGGAACCACAACATAATTATGATGAATAAGCGAAAAACTAAATTGTTGACAAGCCTATGAACGTTAAGTGAAAGGAGGAAAAAATAACAACTTTAGTGTATGTCAGTTCATCTGTACGTTGCATATTCGTCATCGTTTGCTACTGTTATTTGTGCCGATCATAAATTATTTGTGGGCGGAATTCAATAAATTAATGTATGTTTTGCCGTACTTAATCTTATTCAGTTCAATTAAATTGCGGATAAGATCTATCTCTACAGTTAATGGCCGACTGATAAAGATTTCATCGACAAGATAGATTAAAAGTTGACTTTATGAGGATATTAACTTGAAGCTATTAGTTAATAGCAATTTTTTTTTGTAAATGTGCTTTTTTTCGTAACGCTAATCTTTTAAATTTACACCACAGACCAACGTACACCACCTAACACTTATTTTGCACTCACATTACAAAATGTGGGCTAAGTTTCATAGATTAGGTGCGATTAACTTTTCTTTTTACACTGTTTGACGTTTGCACCGTTATACACTGGTCAAGCGCGAGCCGTCAACTCGAAGGCCATGTCTTATTGGAATTAAATTCAAGTTACTTAGAGTTAATGTAACATGTCTGTACTTCTGCACCATGGTCCAAAAAAACAAGGTCTGGCATTCCGGGAGTGACACATGCTTACGTCACTATCCAGTTGCCACTTTATTGCAACAAAACACGAATTATGGAAACATTTTCAGTCACTATTCTGTTAAAAAATCTATATACTATAGCATTTAAATTGTCATTTCGTTTTTCTAATGATACGAAATAATTCAATTTAAACACGTACCAACGTAATTGTTAGTTAAAACCTCATTGTGTTATCGGATTCGCACAGGTAATAAAGGCGGTTGGGGAGTTATTATTACACACTACTGGTAACACAGCGGTGATGACGTAGGCTTGTGTCTCCCACATGACCACTGTGTCTCGGAATGCTATACCTGGCGAAGTATATTATTATACCATGTTCTGCACTAGTAGATAATATATTTAGCTGCAAGACTTCTAATCAGCTATCTGGAATAGATGTTGTTGTTTGATCGTCAATAAGTCCTATTAAAATTCGTAACGCGAAGCTCTAGTGTATTCTATATTTATTTGACCATTACATATTAAAAAAGTTGATAGGTGTATCACGTAAAGATTTGCGAACACTGCGTTTATGACACGGGGCTCAGAGGGCCCCAGACTGCAGTCCGGCCGTCGAGACAATGCGTTCCTGACACATCAGTGCGACAATTCTAGTAACTAATAAAGATCAAATTCGCAAAACACGTATTTGTTTGTATGAAACTGACAGGTGTCAAAAACGCATTCTCTCGTTAACCGGACTGTAGTGGCAAGCGCTTTTAAAGTGTTTCGTATTTCTACGACAATTTTCAACAGGATTGACGCAAGCTTTTCGGTAGCTTGTGTTAGTCCCGTACATTTTTGACCTTTCCATCATCGTTTTCGGTGATAGAATGACACTTTGTCTAAGCCCTGAGGTCACAAGTGTAATCAGACCACCAAATAGACAGAACATCTCGAAAAAAAAAACGCAATCCCCTACCAATTTGCGTGCTCAATTAGATGCAAATATCCACGTCTGCAATACAGTAAAACTAACGCTATCAGAATATTTATAGCCCAAACAGTTATTTTTTTCTCCAAGTCGCATATTGAATACGAATTTATTGCAAAATGACCTTCAGCTGTTCAGGGCCGGTCGTTTTTAGAAACGCCTGATGCATATTACGCGCGGCGGCATCTCTATTGTGCCGTAACATGGTCACTAATGAATTTGTAATTATTTCAATGTGACCTTTGTGCTGTTAGATTTAGAACTTTAGATGTACTAGATTTTTACTGACGTGTGGTAAATGGTAATGTAGATGTGTGGTCTGTTGAACCGGATGCTGCTGTCAATTTAGACGATAAAGCTGAGAGTGTAGACTTTTACAAGAATCGGGGACAATAAAGTTTGATTTACGCGGAGAGATTCAAATGCCTGTTGTATAACACAAGTGGATGCAATAATACAATTTGCACCGACAAAACAGTGTTGTGACGATGCAATTCATTTGTTGTTTCAATTTTATTGTATGCCACAGGCCAAATAAATGATACTACGATGCAACTTTCTTAAAGTTGAATCGTAGTATCATTTATTTGGCTATAGCAGGTTGCCTAGATACCTGCCTGCTGCCCGTTGCCTGGTTGGTTATTAAGTGTCAGAGTTTGGAAGAACATTTTACGGGAAAATTGGAGGTGTTTCTGCAACTGATCAATAGTGCCGTTAACTCATCATAGTTGGTACGCTTCCTACATCCCCAGCTAACAAAGTTAAGGTAACAAAAAGACCAAGAGACGCCAGCAGAATGATAATAGAATAGAATAGGTATTCATTTATTTACTCAGAATGTAGTTATTTACAATAATGTGGTTGCAATTATTTTAAAGAATCCTTGTACATTCTACCATTTTGACATGCACACAGTGATGCACTTCATTATCAAAAATATAAACATTGATACACAACTAAAACTTATCAGCTAGAAAATCCGATAAGGACTAGTAACATTTATTTAATAGAAGAATATAAGCTTCAACTTCCTTTAGATCATACCATTACCTTTTGTCTGTTAATTTTAACGTTAGGGCCGTGTCGGCTAGGACACTTAATTTTTTCAACAACAAAATGTCTTTCCTCTATCCTCGATGTTCTGAAAGCTTAAAGGGCCTATTACACTACGCGGTATTAAACCTGTCTAAATAAGATTGGCTGTTAACTAGCGCAGTGTAATAAATTATTCTGTTTTAGTTAACCGTTAGACTGGACACGCCGCGCTTACTGTTTAACTGTCTGAATATCGCGTGGTGTAAGAAGAGTAAGACCATATTAAAATATATTATTAAATATATTAGTAACGCTGATGGTAGCAGCGCTTAGTCGTAAGTTAAAAAGCTAAGAAAAAAAACATTAATTCTTTCGTGTGGCAACTTTAAACTTAACTTTAATGTCTACATTTACCTATATCTGTATTTTTTATGGTGTACATAATAAAGAGTATTCTATTCTATTCTTTGTTTACATGTCATTACGTTTAAAGCAAGGTTTATGAACAACCCTTATTATTGGGATTATACTTAGTAAGTATAAGTTGGAGGGCGTTTTGGAACTGCCGTCTCGGACAAGGAGCTTCGTATAATTAAGATAGAACTTCACTTAAGGTAAGTCCGTTTAATCTTAATTATAAACTTTCTCCTTGTCCGAGACGGTTTTACGAGTAGATGTTCAAAGTTGGATTGTGAATAATATATAATAATATTAATATTATTGTTCCATATTGTGACAAATAAATTATTATGATTATGATTATTGTAATGCCTGTAGATGCTTGTAAATGCCAATACTCCTTGACCCATATTTTTCCTCAATTTAGTCGAACAAATAATCGCGGTAAGAGCTACGGGATGTTTCTGGAGCTTCAAAAGCTTTGCCAAAAACCGTCAACGAGTACGCCTTGCGAATGAGTTAGCATGCGGTGTTCAGCGCGGTGTACTAGGTACTAGCGAGCTTGTCTAGAAGACTCTAAGACAAGTCTTAGCGAGACGGACTTGATACCGCGTGGTGTAATAGGCCCTTTAAGGTAAGTAAGAAAGGCCCTCGGTAATCTTTAAACTGGTTTTCTCTCTATTTTGGATGGCATCATACATTTTGAATGTAAATTGTGTAAGTACCTCTGATAACATACCTATACAAACTGTGACATTTTATTATATTTCAGGTGTTAATACCGATATCAACCACTTTGGGAATCCGTGCTCTAAATGATGGTGAGAACTGCATCAAATCCGTTCCGTCTTTTAGAAGAAAAACGCGGTCACACAGACGACACGAAAATCGACTTTAATTTATAATATGTATACCGCGGGGTAATTACGTAACACACTAACAGTAGGAATAGGTTTCATTTTGATAGTTCAACAACATTCATTGCGTTATTTACGTTGTTGAGCAGACAAATTTTTTGAACAAATGAAGCAGTGGATTAGCAATAGGGTTCAAAATGATTCAAATTGTGATAGATAGTGTGTTACGTAATTAGGGTGTAGGTATTTGAACATAGTACATTTAATTGAATGGTGAAATATATTTTTCCTTGACTTTTGCAGTGGTGGCCCAGTGGAAATGGCCGCGACTTACGAGTTGTAGGTCGTAGGTTCGAACCCTGACAGGTGCTTTACTTGATCTATTCCCATCCAATACCAAGAGCTAATACCATTTGGTATTAGTTTATTTCCGAATTTATTTTCTATTCCCAACGAGTACCACATTTTTTTAATAAAAAATCTATTACTAACGAATACCAAAGCGTGACTTTTTGTACACTCAGCTACACAAAGTTTTATTTAAATTGCGTTTTACCGAAATCTAGGGTAATCTAAATATAGGGTTAGGGTTAATAAGCTGATCGACGGAGCCCCGCTTCGCGGGGCTCCTATTTCTGTCTAAAGGGTTTAAAGGAACCTAACCAACCGAACCTCGGGATGCCACTGACGTCGACCGTCTAGGGTTAGGATTTTCGGGAACATTTATTATGTTTTCGGAAACTTAGTTCGTCACTCAAAGCATTTTAATTTTACTGAACCTGACTGTATCTAATTTCTTCAAACTTGTTTTGGTATTGGTTTTAAAATGTGGTACTCGTTGGGAATAGAAAATAAATTCAGAAATAAACTAATACCAAACGGTATTAGCTCTTGGTATTGGATGGGAATAGAGCCTTTACTTTGTGTAAATTATTTCATCACCACTGCTCTCAAAAAGGTGAAAGAAAATATCGTGACGAAACTGGCACGTCGTAGAACCCAACATTCGAAGACAATTGACATCCAACAGCCCGCACTGTGCCCGTGTGGTGGTTTACGGGCCACTCCCTCTCACAGAGAGGAGGCCTGTGTCCCAGCAGTGGGAACGTTATAGGCTGATTATGCTTCTTATGCTTGACTTTTAAGTAATTAAGTTTTGAAAGTATCAGTTGTTTTATTTATTGAAGGAGGTATGTTTCATCACATAAGATTTTACAAAGCTGTGGTACATAAGTACGGTCGGTGCTCCGCATTACCTGACCCCTCTTACAAAGAAGAAAAGGGGAAGAAGAGGGGAAGAAGAGGGGAAGAAGGCTCGAGTTATGCAGAGCACTGACTGTACCTAGCAATAATTATTGTAGAATGGGAAAAGAGTTTAGTATGGGATTATAATAGGATTTTAAAGCTAAGGCTAACACATATATAAATATTTATAAGAACGTTAAGTTTTGGTCCTGAGGCGGACCAAAGGACCACTACTTACCAAGTTCAAATAATCCGCAGTCTATTGGAACTAGTGATGTAAATTGAGTAAGTGTAATACACGAACTAATCATTGAGTATTCAATTAGCCTCCTTTTCAACAACGCAAAAAATTGCTGCAATAATAATATAATTTAATAATTCAATAGATACTATTAACATAAAGTGCATTTTAAAGGTCGCATTAACACACTTTTCAATACATATTCGTAACCAGCCTCTGCCCGCGACTTCGTTCGCGTGGAAGTCGTAATATACACAATATGTATTTTAAAATAACAGCCACATTTTTATTAAACTCCTCTGCCCTCACCGCGTCGTATCGCATCGCCCGCCCTCGGTATTACTTTGTTTTCGCTTAGCGTTCTTTCGTTTTTTTTTTGTCGTCTCCCAATGGTTTTGATGTTAAGGGGCTGCCAAACGTAGGACACCGTAAAACGTTCAGTTTTTTATTGCACAGTTAGGCGTATTAGTAATACTACAAGCCAGAAAAAAATATTGTGTATTGTCAATGTTCAAAAAAAGACTTATTCAAAAATATTTCATACAAATAAAATAGTACCTATCATGATAAAATAAAACAGAGCCCAAAAATATTTTTCGTCGCATAATTCTTAAAGTTTTGAGTGTAAACTATCATATTTTATGTAATGATAATAAAGGGAATTCAATCTAAAGAAATAACTAAAAATTATTCCACCAAGCGATGCATTTGTTTTATAATTTAATTAATACTGTAAAATTACTTTTACTTTGGTGGTCATTCGATTCAAGTAACATCAAAAGCATCGTTGTTTTGAAGGAACCTTATTTGTTGCCACGAAGCGCTTTTGTCAATTACCTAAAAATTGCTTCTTACCGCGCCTTTTTTTTTTTAATTTCTTTTTTTTTTTTTTTGGGTGGGAAATCATCAAATGACGTCTCCCGCTCTGGGTGGAGCGGAAGGGCGTGTCAGACTCTTACTGACTAAAACCCACCCGTGTTCCTTCAGTTGCCTGTGCGCCAGGGCCACGGTAACTCTTTCGAACAATCCGCAGCCCCGGCAGGCATCGGTCCTATCGGAACCTACCTAATAGCCTTTCTCAAGAACTGCACCCTAATTACGTAACACACTATCTATCACAATCTGAATCATTTTGAAGCCTATTGCTAATCCATTGCTTCATGTGTTCGAAAAATTGATCTGCTCAACAACGTAAATAACGCAATGAATGTTGTTTAACTGTCAAAATGAAACCCATTCCTACTGATAGTGTGTTTCGTAATTACCCCGCAGGGCTATCAAATGTTACAAGATATTTTCAAATCCGACCGGCACGGCAGTTCCAGAGATTAGCGCGTTCAAACAAACAAACACGCTCTTCAGCTTATTATATCAGTATAGATAATGTCGTAAGTGTAAAATAAACGATAATGTTATAGCTTACTGCTTCTATTACAATAGAGTTGGGTAACAGCAAGAATCTGTTACGAAATTTTTTATTGTTTTTTTTAGAGAACCATAATGGTGCTGTTCAGAAGAAGATATTTTTTTAAATCGTTACAACATCAGCCAGGCAACTAGTGGGTAGGAACCTCCATTGTGGGGAATTGTTGTGCTTAGCTTGAATACAGAGTTGTAAATTTAGATAATTTATAATAATTATTAATATTTTATTTACAATTCCGATAGGGCCGATACCTGCCGGGGTCGCGGATTGTTCGAAAGAGTTACCGTGGCCCTGGCGCACAGGCAACTGAAGGAACACGGGTGGATTTTAGTCAGTAAGAGTCTGACACGCCCTTCCGCTCCGCCCAGAGCGGGAGAGGTCATTTGATGATTTCCCACCCAAAAAAGACGGTATTTTCGCTTCGCAAAAACTTTAGTTAGATCAGTAAAATTTACCCTTCGCCTTTCTTTAACACCATCATCGTCATCAACCTTCATCAGTCCACTGTTGGACATAAGCTCTCCAATTGCACGTCACTCAATTCGTTTCTCGGCAACTCTCATCCAGCTGCTACCAGCCACCCTGCGAAGACCACCTTACGTTTGCTGAGTCGCGGTCGCCACTTAAGAACATGTCTACCCCAACTGTTATTGGAGCTTCAGCTAATATGGCCGGCCTATTGCCACTTGAACTTACTCTTTAACATCATTAGGCGGGTACAGTCACGAGCACTAATATGTCAACACTTGGCAACTTTCAATAGCGATTTTTACGTGAAATAACGAATGCAACCTTGAAATGCGACATATTACATAAACCTATGGGTTTGAAAACACTATGTTCGTAACAACATAAAATTTAATACAAACATTAAGGAAAAAATCGCTTTTGAATTTAGCCAAGTGTTTACATATTTATGCTCGTGACTGTACTTACAACTTAATTTGAACAAAGCTATTGTTGCAACACATTGGTAGTTTTCAACAACTTAACTTATCCTAACTTGACTGCAAGCCTTAGATTGTCCCCCTGAAAAAGCATTTTTTTTTAGGTCCTTAACAATCACCGATGACCACTCGGTAGGGCCATTTTCATATTCTCCAGAAAGAATTGACACCCCTGGCAACAACTTAAGGAAATCCCATATCGGGTGCAAGTATGCAACTCAAGTAATGACAGGTCGAGCATCCCATATCGTAACATAACGCCTCTAAATGTTTTTGTAACTAAATATCAGCGCGCGCGCATTTCCGTGATGACGTCACACAGATTACACGTCGTTCTAAATGGCTACTGCGCGGTTCAGTTGATGTGAGGGGTTAAGTGACGTTGCCACAATCGATCTGATGGGTTACTTGATGCTTGGCTACTGGTCCTTCGGATCTAAGAGTAAATTGTAGATATTATTGGAGAGCCTGCTCCCAAATATAGTACTTAGTTAATTTGAGTTCTTCTGACAAAAAACATAGTTTGAAATTTCCTTTAGAAAGCGCTAATGTAATTATTATACTGTCTCTGTTATACAATGATTGCCATTTTAGATGACTTTTTTTTCTATTTGTGTTCTTTGTAAGAATTAATTTTATTTTTTTCTTATTTTTACTTCCATCTACCACTACAGGTTAACCCCAATGCGATAAATTGTTGAACAGAATCCGAGATGACGTCGACGTGACCGTCAGGCAACAGAAAAATCGATCCTGTCATTTCGAAGACTGGCGTGGCAACATAAAGATAATACTGAGACTCAGACCTCAGCATAGTCGGAGAAAGGATAGGAATACTAGAGTAAACCACTAGTAGTAGGTATACAGGGTTGCAGATTAATCGACGCGCGAACTGTAACAATGAATTTTAGCACATGATTCTAAACACCCCAGCGTAGAAAATGTTCGTCTGTTATTAAAAAAAAAAAACACTTTTCTAAATTGGAATACCTACGAGATCAAAATGTATGGAACAGCAAATATTTTTTCATTTTTCATACTCGGAAAGAAGTGTTTGTTTGATCCGAGTAGCGGGTGAAAGACACTGCTCCCCATCTTTAGGCGGGATAGACTAGTAGTGATTGCTTCCCTCTCTAGGGCGAGAACGAATTTAAAAAATAGAAATAAATTTGGTTAGGTAGTCGGCTACGAAAATTCATACATAATTATGAAAAATATCGATTCAAATAAAAATAAAAATGCTGCGGTCTTGTGAGAGTATAAACAGACAGTGTGAATAAAAAAAAACCTATTAAGCAGGACGGCCCGCAGTGGTGACGCGGTGTGTTCTATGTTTAAAGTTTAATAAAGACTATATAATTTAGCGGGATACTAATTCTGTAAGCTGCGAAGCCACAAGAAAAAAATAAATAAATTGTAAGCGGTACTGAAATTCAAAATATCGGGTTTATAGACTAATATTCGATTAAAAATGAGTCTCATATTATTATTATCAATAAATATTTTAGAAAAACTACTATTTTTTACTTTCCTTGTATTCTAAATGAAAAGTGGAGTGAAGTAGTAAGTATTTAACATGGGTGAAAGTCATCAATTCCTATTCCGATTATAGCCGCCCTCGGGCGTTTAAATGCCTCGTATGTGAATTGATTCCTTTTATAACTGACGAAAATTTCAACGCTAGTATGTTTAGAATCATGTGCTGAATCCATGGTAACAGGTCGCGCGTCGATGTCCCTGCCTATGCCACCCTGTATACCAAATTTTCACAAAGACCTGTGAAGTGGCATCACCATACCGCAAAGTGCAAGTGCACTGTCGATGTCGTAAACTAAACTTTACGAAAGGCATTCTTCTAATACATATTGCAAACACAGTAACTGTCACATTTAGGTATATATATTTTGCAAATGTTTTGAAATTATTCTTCAAGTACGAATCGATACTTATTGCAATTTGTAAGCAACACTTTCAAAGTTAAGGAAAAAATATTGGTGTCTTAAATTATCGACTTAATGTAATATTGTAATGTAAGTAAGAAGGCGTTTTGTGTATGACCTTTCTTTATTTTTGTGGTTTTAGTATCTAACATTTCCAGAATGTCAGATTAATCTGAATAGGCTTCGTCATAACTTGCCCAAAGTTTATATAATTTGGTAATGAGGGCTATCGTGCTTGAGTTCGCCGCTAGAGGCGCTAGTGTAGAGTAAGGTCTCTAGATGTAAAAATATGTACTGAACGTTCACGGTTTGCGGGATTTTTTATCACGGATTTTAACGAAAGATTCATAATAGCTGTAATGGTTGTGCCATTATTGATGAATTATTACTTAAGAATTTAAGTAAAAAATTAGGATCTTATTTGGTAGCACTTCAAGGAAGAATAAGATTTGTCTGCTTCAAGTTTGCCAATTTTAGGAACATTATAATCTAAATATTCATTTGAATTTTTTAAATGTAATAAAATAAACATAATATAAATATAAGGGTACTTAAACATATCCAAAACATCAAATAAAAGTACTGCAACAGGACCTTACTCGACAGTGGCGCCAACTGGTGAGCACAAAAACGATAGCCCCGATTGTATGATCTTGGGTTGTGTTGTTATATTGAATGTACATGCGGCAACCAGATTAGGACGCAAACCCTCGGGGCACCCAGATCCTACACAGATGCTCTCAGCAGACCAGGAGACATTATCAACTTCTGGAGGGAGGTGGGCTGGTTGGAATAACCATCGACGGCCGCCATGGCCCACGCACAATGGTCCACGTGAAGGACTAACTGCGGAAACCAAAACCCCTAAAGAAGAAGAAGATTGTATGATCTTCTGGGTTGCGTAATACATTACTAAAGGTCGTGTCCCTGAAAGGCTTTCGTGGGTTTATATATGATGTTCTTCCACTTCGTTCGGTTCTCGTCTTCTCTCAGGGCAGTCGTAACAGACAGACAAGTAAGAGCGGTTACTTGACTTAGGCTCACTTGCACTGCCAATTACTAAACACGTTTAGCGATAAACGAGTTTAAAACATAATTCTGATTCTGTCAAATGTTTGAAGATGACAGAGACAGAAATGATGTTTTAAACTCGTTTAGCGCTAAACGTGTTTAGTGATTGGCGGTGCAAGTGGGTCTTACTTGATCTGACCAGCGGATAGGTGAACGACTGCGAGGAATGGAAGAAATTATATGATTTGATATTTCTTCTTCTTTGTAGCGTATCGATGGTAATCTAAATTGAGTCAGCCTAGAATTTGGCTACGAGTTTAGTGCCTCTATCGCGTCTATCAGTTCATGTAACGTGCAGACAACATAACACGCAGGATAGGATATTAGATATGTAATAATACTAGCTTCTGCCCGCGGCTTCGCCCGCGTGGTTGTCGAAAATTATTCTACGGGAACTTGCTACCGGAATAAATAGTATCCTATAATCGAAATCCATTCAGTCGTTAAAGAGTGAAAAGTTAATAGACAGCTGGCTTTCTGTTACCTTTTCACGCAAAAAAGATTATTTGCATATATTATACAGATAATAAATGCAAATAATGTTTTTTATTTTTATTGAACAGGTTTTTATGATATAAAGTAAAAAGCATAAATTTTGATTTTCATATCCCTAACTTAAGAAATGCCATATCACCCCCTATTAGGATTATTTTTGAGACAAAAAGTAGCCTATGTCCTTCCTCAGGATGCCATCTATGTCCTTGCCAAATTTTATCGAAATCCGTTCAGTGGTTCCGTTCAGAGGTGGTGGTGGCGTGAAAGGTAACTTATAGACAGACAGAGTTACTTTCGAACTTATAATGTTTTAATTCACAATTTATTAATTATGAAATCTACAAATAATATTAATAGTCTGTAAAACTAAATAACAATAAATAAAAATAAAAAAAATAAAGAAGGAAAAGAATCATAGGGCATCAAAAAATTCGTCCGCAGCGCTGTCGACAGGAAAAGTGCCCAAAAGGTTGGCAGGATTGCCACGTTGTATAGCGATACTGATTCTTTGGGCACAAAATAGGCCAGCCCTCTGGTCACGTGAAGAGTCGACCAACCGCTTAGCGATGTCTCCAAAAACCAAATGGGCACTCGGACCCCACGGCCCTAGTGTTTCAACCCCAAACGGCTCGAACATATAACTCCCAATAAGATTCGAATATTTTCGCCGTTTGAGGTTTTACGCACCTGCAGCAGCCGCTCCAGCACAGCCCGCCGTGCTAGGAAGATAGGATGGCGCAAGGGTGTCGACATACGTTGCATCCCACACCTAACCTAAAGGCCTGCCTAACTTCCAGGGCATTATGGTAATTCCGTCTGGTCTCTTCCCATCGTCGCGTGCCAAGCCGTTGGGTTCTAAAACAGCTGGCACTCCGGCGGTGGCAAGAGCATGGCGGATTATGTCATTTATAATGTTAACATAGTACGGATAACAAAAAAAAAAAAACTGATTCACCTTTGCCCTAATTAACAGAGATGGATAAAGTACGTAATTTACAATCAAATTTGTGTGAAGCACACCAACTTTTAAAGACTTGGTCCTTTTTGGAAGTAGGTAACTAGGTCTCAATAAGAAGTTTATCTGCTCGGCGCCTGTGTATATTTCAGGATCAAAGATCACACTCCTGCATAATTTTAAACAGGTTGCTACTAGCCCTACTCGAAAACCAGACGATAAAGGCGAAAGAGTATTGATAAGTACCGATCCAGAGTGATAGTGTAGGACCAAAATTAACACTGATCAACATTTTTAGCGCACACACGATTAGTCGATCAAAAAATCACTATACACATAAGTGAAAGACACCCCTAGGAAGACATATAGTGACCTTATTGGTGATGTTCTTCAGAAAGGTCAGGTGCGTAGTACTCGCAACCGGCGTGCGTGTATGACCAGATGTATGAACGTAAACGAGGCAAAAGGAGTATATAAGGATCGTAGCAGGTGCCGTTCTGTATATTCTGCCTACCCTCATGGGAAAAAAGCGTGAGTTTATGTATGTGTGTGTGTATGTGTAGGTACATAAGTGGATTCATTGTAGAAAACTGAACTAGGTATCTTCGTAAACATTAATTTTGTACGTAATACTTAACTAAACAGGCGCGACGCGACAGCACGCTCCACCGCTCGTCCCGCGACACGCGGTGCCTTTGTGTCGCGCTGTCACGTCGCACCAGTGTGCACGATCCTTTATGCCCAGCAGCGGAATGTGTTTGAGCTTAGCAGGCATTATTAAAATCGTGTGTTGCTAGGTTTAGATTTCTACCTAACTATATTACATAATAATAGACCCCGATCATGTTTAAAAGATGTAAATTAATTAATTAATTGTTATTTTATTAACGTTCACGTCTATTATCATTTATTTTTGTTTCTTTTTAAATTTAATTTATGCATCAAAGGAGACTGGAAAAAAGTGGCATAACTATGGACTAGTAGCGTTACGGTTTTAATATTTGTGTAGGGATACTTCATCTTTATCCTTGAGCTAAGAGGCATTAAAATCTGACCCTGAAATTTTGTTAAAAATGCACTTTTATAATATTATAAACAGGATGAGTATTCAGACGGGTAACATAACCGTTGTAGCTACAAGAAAACATTCTTTGGAGACTATCCTTAACTTTTTAAACATGTTACCTTGCATTTACAGATTTTGAAAAAAGTACATTCATTAAGAACATGGGTAATTTACACAATAACTTTTTTTGATGCTATTCAATTTAGTTTTTACTCATAAGGATCAAAAATCTCTATTGGACCAACCGAATTTAGAGTACAGGAAATGTCACAAATGGCAAAAAAGCTTTGTCAAAAATATTTCGTAGTGATTAATCATCTTAACCACGGTCTTTTATAACATAACGTCTTTATTAACTATTCCATATGAAAAACTAAAGTCACGTTATTGTGAAAAAAAAAATGTTTTTATTTTTTCAATCATCTTTTTAGGGGGCAGTAAAGAATCAAGGGTTTTAAGATTGCGTCTATGTGGTGGTCATAGCGGTCAGTATATTTTGAGTAACAAAAATGGCTATTCAAACTAGCAAGGTAAGTTTTGAATCTCTACCTACGATCATTTCCTACGAAATTTATATGTCACCGTATGATTGTGAACACCGTTAGTTTATAATCTATCTCGTGAGGTTATAAATTGTCGATACATTGGGAACTGTACCATACTGCTTACAATATAACGTATTAATTTTCGATAGTTTATAATCTATCCATGTCAAACCGTCAAATTGTGAACGAACCTGCACTTACCGACAGGGTACACAATCTGTCAGATTTTATCACCCGTAAAATTGTGAACCGTCCCTGATTTCCTCTCTCCTAATTTTGCTATGCCTGACAGGGTCCATATTGATCTTTTACATTATTACACCATCTATGTAATACATATGGAATGCAATAAAGAATTGAGTATCGAGTATTTGTCGGTCTTGGCGGTAGTCGAATTGGTCGCAGTAACTAAGTTAGGGCACACCGACATAATGGGTTAGGTTAGGTTAGAACTGTGGAGGAGGTAGTCGCAGCCCTCTTCCCGGTAAGAGCTGAGCATACTTCGCCGCCGATGGCTTTGCCCACAGCCGCAGAGTCTACAGGGGAGAACGCCATTAGCGTCCCAGAGGTGACACAGGCAGAGATGAGGGCGGCCGTGATGCGGTTCCGGGCCAAGAATGTGGCTCCGGGGCCCGACGGGATCTACGGCCGAGCTTTAGCCCTCGCTCTGAAGGAGCTAGAGCCCCAGCTGAGACGACTCTACACAGCGTGCCTCGAGCAGAGCGGCAGGGAGCCGGACGCCCGGTGTCACCACTGCGTCGACTGCTGGGAGGACACGGAGCGGCATACGCTGGCAGAGTGTGCCGCTTGGGAGGAGCCGCACCGTGCCCTCATATCAGGAGTAGGCAGTGACCTCTCGCTGCCGGCCGTTGTGAATGCGATGGTCCTGGGACGCGGTGGTATCGCCTTCTGCGAAACAGTCATTTCGCAGAAGGAGGCTGCGGAAAGGGAGCGAGAGATCTCATCCTCTCACCCGGCCCGCAGCAGACGCACTGGGCGTCGGCGGAGGGCGGACAACGCCCTCTTCCAGCTCCCCTAAATGGGTCCAGGGGCGACGGACTCGGGGACGTCCGTCGCCCCCCATACATCAGGACCCGAGGTGGCGGCGCGTAGTGTTCCACGCGCGTCCCTCTTAGACGTCGCGGGGGGATTCAAACACCTCACTCCCTCCGCTCGACCGGACGGGGCCCGCAAAGGCGGGCCGGCACCGGCCGGGGGTTGCGGAAGATTTGTACGTTCCCACGACCCCCGCGGCGTAGTTATGAGACGGAACACCGGGGTGGTTTTTAGTCAGTAAGAGTCTGACAGACCCCTCCGCCCTCCCAGGGCGGAGGACATCCATGAGGATTTTCCAAGCCGGAACAAAAAAAAAAAGTTAGAACTGTGACCAACCGCGCACGAGGCGAGCGAGCGAAGCGAGCGGTGCTACGAAAGCGGCCGGCGGCGCGGCGGCGAGCGCTACTTCTTTGTTGGTTGCACTTACTTGGCTATTTATTATTAGCGCAAGGTGCGGTCCGTCGCACGCAATTTTTTTGATACCAGTTCACAATTTGTTGGTTTGCCATGGACAGATTATAAACTATCGAAAAATAATGCGTTAAAATGTAAATGATTTGTTCCATCTCAAAATTTTTCGATAATTTATAATCTCGCGAGATAGATTATAAACTGATGTTGTTCATAATTACACGGTGACATATATGGAGAAGGAATATTTTTTTGGGACATTTCTAGTATTCAAACCTCAGTTGGTCTCTGAGTCTTTTTATAAAATCTGTGAATGCAGGTATCAATTACTCAACAAGTTAAAGACGTTTCCCTGTAGCTAGAACGGTTAAAGTATCTGGCCTTGAAAATATTGTAAATTATAATCGTATATTTTTCTCAAAATTGCTAGTTCGATGCCTCTTTACCAAAGGGGCAAATAGATGAGGTACTCGTATCCCTACACAATGTAAAAACCGTATCGCTATTGGTCCTAAGACCACTTCCCATACAAAATTGCCCAGTCTCCTTTTATAGAAACTTGTTTGCTTGTTTATTTATTTTTTAAGATAGTCACCAACATCTGCAGAATCCTAAGAAACAGGATCAAAGGGCCACAGAATCGCCCATTTAGCATTATATGTTCCTAGAATACCTACTGAAAAGACTCAAACACCGAATTTTCGAGAAGATTCATATCTTTATTTGCATTTCATAATGTTAATAAGATGATTCCGCTGTCCTGCAAGTGCCAAAGACGGTTATCAAATTATGAAGAGGCCAAATTCACAAATAGGGCTCGAAAATTTAAGTAGTTCCGATGTCTTAAATAGATCGGTTGCTTCAAGGCTAACTTGCAATCGTGTGCAGTAATTATTTTCGGTTGGAAGTATCAGGACCAGACTGGATGAGGAGAGCCGAAGACTGGGCTCAGTGGCGTTCACTAGGAGAGGCCTACGTCCAGCAGTGGAAGAATATAGGCTGATGGTGATGATGAGAAGCATCAGGAGAGATATTGCACTTTTCTTTATTATTCCCGATACTAATCTTTTTGTATGCACGTGTTTCTGTGACAAATTAACCTTTCTAGCTTTTGCAGTCAAACGCGAGCCTATCCGAATTAAAAATATCTCTTTCTAAGCGTAACCCAACCCAGCTCTTTTGCATAAAACCCGTAAAACTTCATTGTTTACATAACAGTAAGATTCGTATTAGTGTGAGATTTTAATTATTTTTGTTTCAACACGTTGTTGCGAGTTCTGTTACAAGATTACAAAAGTTTGTGATACGGTAAATTACCGATGTTTAGCGTCATAGATATGCTATTATTGTGGGACGTTACTGTTACTGTCAGCCCGTATCGTCCCAGTGCTGGGCAAAGGCCTTTCCCCATGACTTCCAGTGCTTGCCATCCATAGCGAATGTGGACCACTGGCCGTTTGTTTTGCCCGGCTCGTCCCGCCATCTTCTATGGAGTCTGTTGTTGTGTTGAATGTATCTAATTATCAGAAATAAACATAACATCAGACCTGTCCTGGAGAGAACAGAAGAAGAACAGGAGAACGGATGGTCATATGAGGTGTAAAAGCGTAGGTGTACCTACTGTACTTCGGATGAGAATTTTAGGCACTATATGGTTAATTTTTACATGCACCTTATGTTAATGAGGGCTAGAGGCGCTAGTGTAGAGTAAGGTCTCTAGATGTCAAAATATGTACTGAACGTTCACTGTTTGTGGGATTTTTATCACGGATTTTAACGAATGATTCATAATATTTGTAATGTTTGTGCCATTCTTGATTAATTATGGCTTAAGACTTTAAGTAAAAAGTTCGGATCTAATTTGGTCGCACTCGAAGGAAGAATAAGATTTGAATACTTCATGCTTGCCAATTTTAGGAACATTATAATCTAAATATCATTTGAAGTTTTAAAATGTAATAAAATGAACATAATATGAATTTATGGGTACTTAAACATATCCAAAACATCAAATAAAAGTACTGCAACAGGACCTTACTCGCCAGTGGCGCCAACTGGTGAGCACAAAAACGATAGTCCCCATTCCATTAACTCCGACTACGTATTGCCAATATTTTGAATGAAAATGACAGTTCGAAATGGTGACATGCGCTCGCTATGTGGGAAAGGAAATTGTTTGAAAATTATTACTACGTATTATTTAAAAAAGCCAAAGCACTCCTTTGACACTTAAGTGCACATTACATAAGAATATATTTGTTTTTAAAGAGATTTACTGTTCCCGTTCTTTTCGTAATAAAGATTAAAAAAAAAAAAACATAATTCGGGACCATGGGGTCACGGTACTTTGGAAGGCGTACGAGGGGCCGTAGCTAACTCGCAGATGCCACTTAGACAATTTTAATGAATTGCAGCACCAACCGACGGTTATGCACTGTGCAAGAGAACCCAAGGACAAACTTCGGTTGGTGTATGACTATTACAGGATATGGAAAAAAAGATATTGGACTATGGGTTTGGGTGGCTATATCCTGGATAAGAATGCTTGGAAACATGCTGATCCTCCTCCATAGGACCATCTAGAGTCTAGACAAAATCAAACTGCTTGCTAATTTAATTGTATAATTTATAATTTTTATGACATTGATTTTTACATTATGTAACTACTTTAACTCACACACTAAATTATTACTTGTTAAAATTTTGGAAAAATCATATAATTTTCAATATTTGTAAATATGTGTGCACCATGTATCTATCACATACCTAATTAATTTACCTGTCATTGCATTATATTTAATTCTTTTTATCTATTGTGGTATAGTAATTTTATTCTAGGTGAATCGTCTTCACATATAATTAATGTATACCTATATAATATTACACAACATTAAAAAAAAGTAACAGTGGAGTTTCTTGCCCATTCTTCTCTATACGAAACTACCTTTTGGAAGGGGCAACTGGAATGAATTCTATTTTCTTGTAAATTTTGACGTTCAAAAGTGACTTTTATGTGCCTATTTGAAATAAATGATTTGACTTTGATTTTGACTTTATAAAGTGGACTGGTTATCAAGAACTATGGAATGACTATGGCCCCTGCTTGATCAATGTTTTATGTATACACAGATAAAATGGCAGGGGGTTACTAGCACACTCAATAATGAGCCCTCGTAAACTGTCGCTAGCACATACTGACGTAGCGACAAGGGGGCAACACGTCCTGAGCATTTCAGTGTGGGGTACAAAATTTTCCGGGAGCCTATTCCATGGTGTTACAACTCGGTTAGACAAGAATTGCTTCAAAGGCTTTTTCTTTGAAGAATTTTCCCTTAACTTTAGGAAATGCCCACGCAAATGTTTATTGGCATTCATAGTGAAGGTCTTAAAGGCTGGGCACTTCGTAGTGTTCTGTAAGTGCTTTGCACGTCTCAATGAGCCTACCCTTTGCCTACGCCAGGGATTCCCAAACTATTTTGGGCAAGCGAACCCTTTTCCAAAATGAACTGATACCTCAGACCCCATAGACACATTACTTTAAAAATCCTATCTCAATTTTTTTTCCTATTCATACAAAATACTTACCAATTTAATAAACTTTGCGGTTGTTAAGTGAGTAAACTTGACATCATTTTCTCATTAAAATTCAACAAAATAAATAGATATAAAATTCAGTAAATATCAAGTGTAATTAATAATTATTAATACAAATTACGTAAAAATACATTAAAATAGTAAAAGTAATTTATTAAAAAAAAACCTTAAAATCACAAAGTAAAGATAAAAAATATAAAATTCTGTGTGATGGATGTAACACGTAACACAACTTATACAGTATCTTGAAAGTTTTAAATAAGAACTTGCGTTAATTAATAGGGGTCGATTAATAGACCTCGTTGACTCCTAAAATCAGTTTTTGTTTATAATAATAGTAATAATAATAATAATAATATATGTATTTAATTTGACAACATTGGTCCATTGGTTAGTAAGAAACTTATCAACTAAGAGTTAGTATTTATTAACACAATATATTACTCATCACTGCCGCCGCTCGTGCAACCGGACAAAGCTTTTTAATATTGGTGCATCATGTTGTTCGGCTGGGGTTTTCAAATACTGTTGCTGCTAGCCCTCATTCTGCTTATTAAGGATGCGGTCTTTATGAGTGTTTATTCGGTTATGAGTTTACGCCCCTGAGAAAGCGATATCGACCCTAAGGGATCGATAGCGACCACTTTGGGAATCCCTGGTCTACGCTGTTTCAGTGTGATAAGGCTAAGGTATTTGAGGCGCTGGCGCTGTTCGTAAGGTAGATTACGCATAGTGTGACCCATCTTGTTTCACATTTTCGCTCCTCGACTGTTCTTAGGTATTTACAGCCATATTCTGACACAGGGCGATTCTATTTCTATTTCTGGAATCACAAGTACCTAAATAAAACATTTTATTATTGGTAAAAGTCGTAATAATAAGTGTTAATTACATTTAAATACATAATGTGACATCCAATACATTTAATGATTGTCACATTATGTATTTAAATGTAATTCATTTTTCCTTTTTTTTTTTTTATTATTATTTATGTTACTTTGTATTCATTAATACAAAGATTTATAATTTAATTCAATGGAACACAAAGCACTATTGTAACTGCTTGTGCTGTTGAAATTATAAAAAAGCGGCCTAGGGCGAGTTGGTCTCGCACACGTAGGATTCCGTACCACCGTACAATATTTAACACTACATATTTTATTAGAAAGACGTTAGTTGGTGCTAAAATCGTCGAAAAATACACGTTTCTTGTATGGAAACCTTCTTTAGTTTAAAACTTTATTTTATTTTTATTATTTGTTGTTATAGCGGTCATAGTATTATATATTCTATGTAAATTTTAAGTGTCTACATATAACGTTTCAAAAGCCTTGTGACAGACGGACGGACAGCGGAGCTTTAGTAATAGGGTCCCGTTGGTATCCTTTGTGAACGGAACACAAAAAAACTGATAAACACTACAAAAATATAAATAAATGCAGACATCACTTTATTTTTATAAGAGCCGATTGATTGGTTGATGGCAGTCAATGTCGTAATGTGGCTTGTTAAGTAAACGTTTAATTTACCCTTGTAACTGATTTACCTTGGATTGCTCTCAAAACTTAGGTATCTATCTACCTACTTGGGAAGATTAGAATGTTATACATACTCTATCTCTTTCTATTTAGTATAGAAAATAGTAAAAATTTAACAACAGAGGGAGAAAGTTAAAGATCTTGAAAAAAAAAAATTTTGTTTCAAACTATCTCTACTCCCACGTGAAGGTCAACATTTAATGCAATTCCTATTATAAAGTTGGTATTAACATAAATTAATAAAATGGCAATAATAATAAAGTCAAATCATTTATTTCAAATAGATACATAAATGTTACTTTTGAACGTCAAAATTTACAAAAAAATTGAATTGATTCCAGTTGCCCCTTCCAAAAGGTAGTTTCGTATGGAGAAGAATGGGCAGGAAACTCCACTGCTACTCTTTTAAAATGTTTTACAGTATTTTGTATACATTAACTGTATAATTATATGCGAAGAGGCGTGTAAAGAATAAAATTACTATACCACAATAGGTAAAAATAATTAAATATAAAATAATGACAGGTAAATTAAGTATGTGATTTTTTGTGTGTGTTTTGATTATGTGTTACAAATAATGTAAAAGTAGATGATTTTACAAAAAAATTAACAAGTAATGGTTTAGTGTGTGAGTTAAAGTAATTACAGAATGTAAAATCAAAGACATAAAAATTATAAATTATACAATTAAATTAGCAACCAGTTTGATTTTGACCAGACTCTAGATTGTCCTATGGAGCAGGACCAGCATGTTTCCAAGCATTCTTATCTAGGATATAATTTTCTAAATTGTAACATGCTTGTTTACAAAGTGTCCTTTTATTAGGAGTTTAACATTTTCTGTCATTTACTTAATTGAATTAAATCACAAGGTATTTTGTTGTAACATTTAACACAGGTCCCCATAAAAGATGTATGTATTTTAGATAATCTGAAAAATGGTTGATCTATTTTATCTTTATTTCTTGTGATAAAATTATATCTATCACTTATTTTATTAAAAACATGTAGATTTTGTCTTACATACATAATATTTTCATAAATTAATTGGCAAGGTACAGTCATAATATTTTCTCCAAATCCAATGCCGTCGAGTATTGAAACATAATGTTGAAGATCGCGGCTACTTAACCGGGCTAGGCTTTAATTAATTAAGGCATCCACATGCCTTAATACATGAAGGCATCCACATGCCTTAATAAATGAAGGCATCCACAGGCCTTAATAAATGGAAGCATCCACATGCCTTAATAAATTAAGGCATCCATATGCCTTAATAAATTAAGGCCTCCAGCCAGGGCATAACACTTATAAGCTAAGCCAAGCCATTGTCAACTCAACCAAGTAGTTAATATAGGGGCGAATTCCACCAATGAATACTGAACGCGATTAGCTCATATAAACCAGGTTCAAACCAGTTAGTCAATATTCCCGAACAATGGTGACACTGACAGCTCTTGAACTCGGTTTAGATGTGCTTATCGTGTTCAGTCTCATTGACGAAAGCCCTAAGTAAGTTAACCAAAGCCTCACCTGAAATTGATATAATTTTAATAGGTTAACGAAAATTAAACAAACAAATTTATTTAATATTGTAAAACTGTACAAAAACAACAGTACTTTAATTGCTTTATAATTATGTAAACAACAACATTACCGTTGAAAACGACCTCGCCCTTAAAACCTTCTCAATTAATCTTGACATCCTCACAGGATTCTTGATCTTGTTACACATTTTACCTCATTAAACTTTACCATAAAAGTACAAAATTACTTTTTTATCATTATGCGTCATCTAAACAGCCATAATGGCTTCACACGGCATTACTGTCATAGTATTAAAAATGGAACGCAACCTTAAGTTTTAAGTTTTTGCCGCTAGAGGCGCCACTTCCTGCAAACCGCTCATAAAATTATAAGACAATTTCCACAAAATATTCTAAAATATTCCACGAAAATACTTCTTTCGTTGAGAACTGGACTTTTTTCAGTATTATGCTGGGTGTAGGTATGGCCGTGTAGTGCGGTTTCTATGATTCGTACGGCAATAGAATTAGAATGTAAAAGTAACTCCCGCTCTGAAATAATTCTAAATGCCTATTAAAGGTACAGTTTTGTGGCCAAAGTCAACACGAATAAAATATGCAGTTTGTAACATCAAATTCACATCATTTATAATAATAGTAGAAATATCTAAGGGGCCATCTATAAATTACGTCACGTTTAGGGGGACGGAGGGGGTCAACAGAGTGTGACATCGTGTGACTTTAAAATGATACCAGCTCTATGAATATTATTAACAGATTTTATTTTAAATTGCAAAATATGTGACGTCACACAAGTATGACTATCTGTGACAAGGACGTAGGGGGCTCTAAAATCATGAAATTCGTGTGGATGACCTTATAAATCATCATCATCCTCCCTTATCTCAATTTATTTTGGGTCGAAGCAGCCCGTCTTTATCTTACAATTTTTATATTCATTTATATCATCCGTCATTAGACCTTTAAAGCCTGGTATTGTGGTCATTGTACTTCTACTTATCAGAATTATCTGTCCCTTGGTATTATTAAGAAGAATATCCACTGTTGCTACTTGATGCATCTTCAGACTTAACATTGAACAACGGGAACTGGTGGCTTTGTCGACTGCTCCTAATCTTCTTTAACAATTTTAGTACTCCCATTTGGAAATCCAGAGTTTCATTGTCGTCAAAATTATCTAGTGACGGTAAAATTCCTTTGAAAAATAGGAGATGTCGGTTGGATGCTGAAGGGCCCTGATTTGCTACAGGGTCCATATAAACCATATTCGCATCTGCAGTATGTACTTCTACAGTTTCATTCATCTCCTGGTTTTCTGATTTAACATGTTCAATGATGACATTGCTTCCTGCGTCTTTAGGTGGCATTATTTTCTGCAGAAACATTAATTTCTTGCTGTATAAGTAAGGCTTTGGTATTTTGGAGCCTGACCCCTTTTGACTATGGATCTTTTTGTAAGATCGATAATAATTGTCTCTTATATGAGTCCACCTCTGCATAATCATCTTAACTGTAAAAAAAGAAATAGCGTGGATAAATTAATAAGCTTGAAATTAGGGCAATTAAGCAAAGATATATCATCCACCAATTCCCCATATAACATTAAGGATAAATGGGGGAACTGGTGGATGAAAGTAATTTTTGTTGATTTGTCTCTAAAATAAATATTTGTGGAAAAAGTTTGTTAAGGTATGCGCATGTGTTGTAGAGGAATGAGCAAAATATCGTGAGGAAAGCTTTAGAGTATAAATGTGGATGGCTTTAAGAGTAGGGGAATACCAAAGAAACGATGTTTTTATATTAATACATTTTTATGTACTGTCACCAAACGTGATAATTGATAAGTAACCAGGGTCGCTGGATATAGTTGAAGTTTAGTAAGAAACCGATGGATGTTTTCGAATGAAATTTAATTTGATAAATGAACTGTTTGTTTTCTATTAAGTAAATTAAATTTCATTCGAAAACATTCATCGGTTTCTTACTAAACTTCAACTATATCGACGACCTTGGATACTTATATCTTTTGGTGACTCTACGTCTGTCTCATGGCAAAACGAATATTTCGTACAAAACATATTTCGTACTAGCTGCTGCCCGCGGCTTCGCCCGCGTGGATGTCGGAAATTATCCAACGAGCCCGTGCTGCCGATACAAAAAGTAACCTATGCTTATAACATCAGCTATATGCCAGTGAAAGTCCCGTCAAAATTGGTCCAGCCGTTTCGGAGATTACCCGGAACAAACAGACAGACAGACAGACAGATAAAAATTATTTATATTGTTATAAATCCAGTATATACTTTCAGATGCATTTAGTAAAAAGCTGTTATTTTGACATTACAAACAGACACTTCAATTTTATTTATTCGTATAAATGTATAGATTTCATTTTGGGTAAAGTTTATGTAAAATGTATAAAAAACATACCGTAACTTTGTCTTGTTATCTCTTTCCATGCTTTGAAATCTGGATTTAAAGCCATCATTATTTGTTGCCAAGCATCTTGAGTTGCAGCGCGATTCTTATAAAGTTCCATAGTTTTGTCCCACAAAACGGGCTTCTTTTCTACCAAAGAAATCAGTAACCCGTTGTCTATGGAAGACGCGTCGGCCATTTTGTTATAAAAACAAATCTGCGTGTACTCCTCCCAACAGACGTTTCAACACTGGATGCCTAGCCTTGAATAAATGAGTAGCTTCGTGCCGTGAGAAACATATCACCATCCCTTTCACACGGCGCGATGTTACACGTTTTTTATCGCATGGCGACCGAACACGTTACGTGAGGTCGTTCACACGTCATTGTATAACATTGATAAGCGCAGTCGTTCGAGTTCATTCCATTTGATTCACAAGTCCACACAGTATTTGATAAATTAGTGGTTATTTGTATAATAGAGTTTGTAACGGAAAGAGTAGCTATTGTACCTATTAATTACAGAATGAAACAAAACGTAAACAAAAACACAACATAAACCTCAATAGGTATTTTTAAATTCAAATTGGTAATGACTTGAATAATTGTTCTTTTCGTTCGTAGGATTCTAAAAGCTAAAACTCGAATTTAATACCTAATAATTGTTATTAATTTGTCTACAGTTGTATGTACTGTTTGACTGACTAACCTCCATTAAGGTTGAACATACGGTCTGCTCATGGCCATTTTCCCGCTAGATGGCGCTGAAGTCAACATTTTTTTTGTTTTAAGTGTAATTTGAACATTAATAAGTCGTAAGAGTGGTAATCGCGGTAATCGGACATTACATTTTGTTGAATTTGGTCATAAATTTGCCTCAAAATCCACCCAATTCGACACATTACCCTAAAATAAAATCTATAGGTACTAATTAAAAATCTGTAAATCAAAGTAGGAAATTATATGTCTTAACATGAGGGTATTATATGGGTATGTGGTGGGTATGGGGTTGGGTATGGGTGGGTTATGGGGTATTAGGTGGGGATATTTTGTAAAAACTTAATTGTGAGGTAATTAGTATTTTTTTATTATTAATCCCCTAGTGGGATTTATAGGTGTCCGTAGGTGTTAGGTGTGTCCGTGGCTCCGAGGCATCACAGCGGGCTCCAGCGCTGGGGTACTTATTTTTTTATATATCGCAGCCTTTTTGGCCCCGCCAGGATTTTTATTTATAACTTGTTTGTATTGTTAATTTTGTTACTTTTAAATGTTACTTGTTTATTAAAATTTTATTCTTTGTATTTCGGTTTAAAGAAACTTTATTCCCAATAAAGACATACGAGTAAGTCACTTACTTGAGAACAATACTAAAGATATAGATTACAATATTATGTTCGTCATCAGTATTACAATTTAATAGTTACCCATCCAATACATTCATTTCTCCAGAAGTGATCGATCCGCAATTATGTGCTGGCTAAGATGAGTTTTGAATGCATTGTAAGAGTGTACATTTCTTGTACAGGACGGTAATTTGTTATAAAGCTGTGCTCCTTCAAAAGTTAGCATTTTTTTGCCATAGTTAGTTCTTGTTTTTGGTAAAACTAGCAAGCTTGCTCGCCGTGTACTGCGTTGACTAACTTGTTTATATTGAGTGAGTGTTATGTTTGAGTGAATGCTTTTGTTGAGAACATTTCTGATGAAAATGCATGTGTTGTAAATATAGAGTTGTTTTATGTTCATTATTTTTGTGTCTTGATAAATTTTGTCCTGTGCGTATCCCATATATAAGACTTTTCTTTCTTTCTTTAAATAAAAACATTTCACATAAAGTAGGTTGCCAATACTCACATAACACTTTTACATTTACTTTTGTATTTTGACAAAGATGTAAGTTTTGTAGAGTTAGACCTTATAGAGCTGGGGGCTTGGCTCTACATTAGATCTGATAACTTTTTAACAGTGAAAGCGTTATGTAAGTCTTGAAATGTTATTAGTGGGACTTCATTTCTTTTTGTAGGGTGCCCTATTTCTTTTTATTTTAGCGGTGATTGTACCTACTGATATTACACATACATGTTAAAATCATAACCCTTACTTCTAGCATAGTCGGGTAAAACATTTATTTTTTGCTCGCCACCAGTTTCAAACGCGCCAACGAAAAATAATTTCTTCTTTGTTGTTTATGTACATGCTAATTTAGCATTCATAACAAATGGAAGTAGGTATACCGATTATCCGAAAGAAATTCAGACTTGTACCTCCCTTTAAGGGGGTTGGAGGTTGAACGTTACAAATTTCTTATCTTGTTGGTGTGGAAATTCTAGCCAGCATACAAAATTTCAGCTTTCTAGGACTTCGGGAAGTGCCCTAGTGAGTCAGTCAGTAACCAAAATTTCCGCATTTTAAGTATTAATAAAATCCAAGGTATTCAAGTTAGACACATGAAACTTAGTGAGTTTTATAAGTCAACTAACTACATTTCATCCTGAGAATTTGAGCTCTCTAGCGTTATCCAAGCCGGATCTATGAGGGTATGAAAATATAACGAAACGCTTCGAGAAAAGGTAGGTAGTGCCCCTGCTTTTTGCTTTTGGCTCATCTTGGCGGGGGTACTCCAGTGCCCGCAGATCCTAAGAACAAACTTGACATTGTATTTAAAAAACATGTTCTCCCTTACATTCCAACTGCAATTGTAAGTTTGTACGCACAATATTGAAAGATTTTACCATGTTATTTTAAGACCATAGACTTCTCATAAGTTTTTCTGTAATCTGTAAGTAAATAACTAATTACTGTATTTTATTTATTAAAAATTTTAGGCTCAGTAGTTTTGGAGCTAAGAGGGTGACTGGTCAATTTTCATATATTTTCTTAAAAAACTACAAAACCGTTCATTTTAAAATTATACAAAAAGTATATTTAAGACTCTCACAACAAGCTCTTTCATTTGATACAGTTACAGTCACACGGTACAGTTTGCAAAATTTTTGTTTTTAATTTTCTAGTTTGTCCCAAAACTGACCCCATATTAAAAATCATTTATTTATGCTACACGTCCCTGTTTGTGTCATAGAAATTCATATTTGTACCAAATTTCAACTTAATCAGTCCAGTAGATTCGGAGCAAATTGGCTGTGACAGACGGACAGACAGACACACGAGTGATCCTATAAGGGTTCCGTTTTTTCATTAGGACGTATGGAACCCTACTAACGACTAAGTAATAAAGTACAAAACCGGTGATGCGGCGTCTCCGGCGACGCGGGGACGGCGCGGGTCAGGCAGCCTGTCGATGCAAATTAACTGGAATATATTTTAAACAGAATGATGCAGTTTCAAAGAGAATCAAAGTATTGTTGGTTTGTATATATTTATATCTAGCTGACCCGACAGACATTGTCCAGTCCAAAGGTCTTGAGTTATACCAAAAGCCCATCGAAAAAAGGACGTTCACTTTTACTAGAATTTGAAAATTTGTCGGAAAACTTTTAAATTTTTCTGTCCATGAAAACCTGATACCGAGCCTAAAAATACGTTGGTAAATAAAACTGGAATATTTCCAATGTTTTATTTACGGAAAAGTCAGTTGTTTTGTTTTAGCCTCCATGTTTTCAAATAATTGTGTGTGTGTGTGTGTGTTTGTATAATATGGAATCATATCAAATGAACACGTGCGTTCATTTACGCAGTCGGGAGTTTTTGATTTTTTAAATTTATTATTTATTTAAGTACGTAGATAGAAGATAATTATTACTGTCTGTTATTTGTTATTTTATTTATATTCGATAGTTTACATCGCCATATAATAGTAAAAACATATTCAACGCCAAAAAAGCAATAGGAAGTACCAAAAAAGTAAAAAATAACCAACCGACACGGGCACTTCAAACGCCCTCTATTTTGGCGCGCTTGGCGTAACGTCATAGTCTATGACATTGACAACGGACTGAATCGCAAACACTCCTGTACAACACATTGACATTTATTGCTGTCTTAGACTTCTACGTCAGATTCGCTCTGACCAATGGCGTCGGTTTTCAAATACTTGAATTTCCCACAAGTTCATTGCACTTAAAAAAAATTTGCTCAAACGGAAATTATAATCTAAATATTGATGGAGGCATAATTCTGAATAACTGTGAGAGTAACTGTGTGTTCTTAATTGTGGGAATTTATATATTTATATTATATAAGTGTATTTACTTTAGCATTATGTATTTATTTAAGTATATGATTTTTTTTTTGCATTATATGTAAGTATATTTAATATAGTTTAAGACGTCACAAAATCAAATTCTTCTCTTCTTGTTCTTACACACTATTGTTTACATTTCTTTTTCATTTCTCCTTTCGCAGGTCTGTTGGAAGATTTTTTTAAGAAATAAGCACTACCTTTGTATTCAATATTAATATGCCGTATCTGTATCTATTTCATTGTGTGTACATAAATAATAATAATAATAAAAATGACCGTTATTTGAATTACATGCATATTGACCTTCTTGACACACGCTTGCTCGTGCAATATTGCCTGACCCTTACCAGTACAAGGCTGTGGCCAGAGAAGCGCTGAGCATTCCCACTCACTTTTCAACTTCTAACGTTAATACTTAAATGATTAAAATATGCATAGAGGTTAAGTTTTTAATAACTATTACAGTAATTTGTGCTGTTATATTGAGCGTGATGTTGGGTAATGATCATCTGCTGAATGTGGGTGGAATGTTTTCTGAGAGACTCTTAGGAATGCTCGGGCAAAGTCTTAATGGGTTTTCCCATTATTTCTCAGTAGCAGCCCGGAGTTGTGCGCGGTTGATGGCAATAGGCTCGCCCCCTATTACATGGGGCTTAAACATAACTGACGAAATATGGGAGTACTATAGGTAGGTACACCTCTGCCTAACCCTTCGGGGAGTACAGGCGTAATGTTATGTGTCTTAGCAATGCAGGTTCATCCGTTTGCAGTATAGTTGAAGAGTTAGCTGTTATTGGACAGATGATAAAAATAAAATTAATGATAAAGTAATAAAAGTACACACAAAACACACTTAACATTGTCAGACCTTCCTCGGCATATTTGGAGAAGAATTACTCCTTCTCTTAAATACCAAGACATTGTGTCAAAGGGAATCCCTGTGAAGTGTTAAATCTTCCTTTGGTTTTAAGGCGCTGCCCAAACCTAGGATACCGTAAAACACTTAGTTGTTTGTCGCAAAATTCGTCGTGTTGTTACTTATTACAAGCCAGATTCTTTTTTTGTGAATTTTAAAATTTTCAAAGAAAAGACTTATTCAAAAAATATTTCATAAAATTAAAGTAGTATCATGATAAAAAAATCGCCAAATACAGAGATCAAAAAAATATTTTACGTAGCATAATTCTCAAATTTTGAGCGTAAACTATATTTTTTTATGTAACGAAAATAAAGAAAATTCGATCAAGTAAAGAAATACCAAAAAAATATTCCACTAAGTCGTGAATTAATTTTCTAATTTAATTAAAACTGGAAAATTTGGTGGTCATTCGATTCAACTAACATCAATCACATTGCTGTTTTGAAACTTATTTGTTGCCGCGATGCATAATTATTGTCAATTACCTAAAAAATTGCTTCCTAACGGGCAGAGCTCTTTATCACGATATTATATCTAGCAGTTGGGGACGAAGATACACTGTGCCTCGGCAGGGCACGAATCGAAAAGGTCAGTTTGTCATTGATTCCCTAAATGTCCAAAAAATCTGTTATAGAAAAGAAGGTAAGTATAAAAATATAAAAATATGCCTAATTAATATCATGTAGGTTAGGTATGGTATACTTGGCTCATCTTCCTGCACCTGAGAAACGGTACATAATGACCTAATGGATATTACTTACGTAATACTCTCTCACCAATGTAGGTAGGTACTCTTGATAAACTTTGAACCCTATATGCCATCGCACGTAATATACACTTTTGGTATAGTTCTGAGTTTTACTTAGACGTTCGTAACGGTAGAATTTTGTCTAAAATTTATATTTTTCAGAAGAATTATTAATTTTCAGCTTTATCTTTAACTGGAGAGTCTTTACTTTTTGCTGTGAACACGATACAAACGGTATACCAAATCAGGTAATGGTGCACTTGCATAGTCCGAACAGGGGTATGATCGTCGGTTGGTGCTTCAATTAATTAAAAACGTCTAACGGGCCTCTGCGAGTTGGCTTCGGCCCCTCGTACACCCAAAGGTCCGGGATCCCAGGGTCCCGAGAAATGTCAAAAGGAGTAAAAATAATAATAATTTATTATAATACGACACAATAACCTATTTTTTGGGGTAGCTCCACTGCGCTTCAAATTTTATTACCTATATTATTTCAAAAACTATAAGTACCAAAATGTTTCCACAGCGCTCCAAAATAAAATAAGTTGTCCATAGGTTGTTTGTTATACATAAATAGAAATATTGGTAGTATTACGAGTATATAAGGAAAACAATTTTTTTTTTCGTATCAATTATTTTATTATAGAGTATTACTTACGTTGGTATTTTTGTTGTAGTTTTAAGCAAACTTTCTAATCTGAAGCTGTGAAGTTAAAATATTGAAATATTTTATTGCAAAAAATTCTTGGAGCGTAGTGGAATCAATGTATGGACGTTAAAATTATGAGAACAATGGATTTTGGAGCGCAGTGTAACTACCCTATTTTTGTTGGTATACTTAAAAAAATATCACTTAGGTACATAATTTAATAGTTGTGTTTCTATCACCTTTTGTCCAATTTTTAGTTGTAGTATGTTGATTTGTGTCTGTAACCTACTAACATTAGAAGTTAAGTAAAATTGTTACTAACCCTATGGACTCATGTCCGAAATAAAAGTATTCTATTCTATTTCAGTATGTCGGTTTACCCATTAGCAGTAAGATATGTATTTTCAAATAATTAATTATTAGTTATTATTAATTATGTTAATTTTCCATTCTTTAGTCATCGTCCCTGATTAAGTCGGAATGTTATAGAAAACTGTTCGACATTAGGTAATATGTTTATAAAATCAATGCCAATAACAAATATGTTGAGTAATTAAATAATTTAAGGTAACGATACAGAATAGAGGTTGCTGGTCAAGGTTTTGACCTCTTTGCATCACTTTAACTGGGACCTAAAGCGTTTAATTATCTTAGCTAATAATAGTTTGTAGTGATTCAGCAATTGATTCGACCCAGTTGTACCTTGCTGCCGTCCTCCAGCGACGCCCTAAGCCCAGGTCCGTACCGCACACGGGGTGCCCTTAGCGGGTAGACACTTAGTTTACAAGTTTTACGCCCTGGCTGGACGCCTTCATTTACTAAGGTATCCGCAGGATAGCCCGGTTAAGCAGCCGACAACCTCCTGCGGGAGGCCATGCAAAAAAAAGCAAATACGCAATGCACTGGCAACTGTAACTATACGTTAGCCAAATATTATTAGATTTTTAGTAAACATTTGACCTTTGTTGTAAACCTGGTTATAATAATAATAATAATTTATTTATTAGAATAGAATACTCTTACGCAAACAAAGTCTATAATTGTTACTCACAAAAAATATCTTACAAACTAAGTTAGTACAGACATATTACAAAAAGGTTGATACATAGAAGGTGTGCAGT
The DNA here is from genome assembly GCA_917490735.1 of Dryobotodes eremita. Classification (NCBI taxonomy): domain Eukaryota; kingdom Metazoa; phylum Arthropoda; class Insecta; order Lepidoptera; family Noctuidae; genus Dryobotodes; species Dryobotodes eremita. The sequence goes on from OU823245.1 coordinate 4,011,409, forward strand.
CATGAAACCGCTCGCTCGAGTTCAGGATAGACTGCCACGCTATCTGACCAGAACCCGAACGAAAGCCTTCATGACTGCCGAGACATACTTCTCCGCAATTACTTGAAGGATATGTGCTAAAGGAAAATCTCGGACACTTATGTTTAAAACTGAAATTAGGTGGTTAAATTGTGTAGTATAACACGTTATTGTACGTCGCATTTAAATTGTGTTGGTTTCTGAGAAGCATTATGGGTAGGTAAGTGTGGTTAGGCACCTCTTGCTTAATATTATAATGAAGCGGTTTGCATATGCTTTGGACTATCATTTTAATTATAATTAAGTATCAATGTATGTATTTATTTCATTTTATAGTAAAGCAATCATTCTTTGGAATTGAAACTTACAATGTTTGGTGAGTCCAGGGTCTTAGTACAAGTTACAATGCGACATCTTTGTCAAAACTGACATAATTGTGACATTTTCATGATAGGAGTTAGTACCCACTATAAAGCTACCATTTACTAGGTTTGTCTTTCATTGACTTGAATGTGCCCTGGCGGCTGAGAGTATGCCATGCTCACTCTCAAACATCCGTTTGAAATTTCCAGCTGACTAACGCTTCACGTGACCAGAGGGCTGGCTCGTTCTTTGGCCAAAGAATTAGCATTGTCATTCAACGTGGAAATGCTGCCAGTCTGCTGGGCACGTTTCCGGATGACAACGATGCGGACAAGTACTTCGAGGCCTAAGTGACAAAAATAAACAAAGGCCATTTTTGTATTTATTAGTATATTTGATGGCTTAAATTGTATTGTTTATTTAACTTGCTTTTCGTGTTTTTATTTTCAGAAATTGAAATTATAAGTACATAAATAACAAATTAATATTTGATTAGTTAGTCGTTTAATTCAGTACTTATTGAAATAGTTAGTTGAGAATAAATACCTACCAAAAACCTAAAAAAAAGCACAATAGATATGTGGTGCTAGTTTACTGTAATGGCTACACTGATTCGCACTAGTGATCCTGATTAATATTTTCAAAATTATTTCACTGAAATATTTATTGACAGTAAGACTATGTACACAAACGCCCAAAAGTTTGATAGCAAGGAGTACCTGGGGGGGAGGGGACTAACCAGTCCTACCAAGGGGTATCGTGTTACGCAGTAACTCGGTTATGGAGGTCAGATAGGCAGCTGCTTCATGTAAAATATTGATATCTAACTAATGCATCCGGTTAGACTGGAAGCCAACTCCAACGTAGTTGGGAAAACGCTGAACGGATTGAATTTTGAATAAACAAGCTGATTTTACCATCTACTACCAAATTTCGGTTAAAAATGACACTGCACATTTTAGGCATTCACAAAAGTGATGTCCTATAATATTTTGACCAGCATGTTCACGTAATATTACCGTAAGACTTGGTTTCAAGTTCCGGATCGTGTGTGTTCTCACTGACTGCCAGGTCTTAGGTCAGCATAAGCACACTAAGTACGTTTACTGGTGTATTTTATTTGTTGCATCATTTTTGTTGATAGGTTTTCCTGTAGACGTAACTCTGATGAACCTAGTTAGAAATATGAGCGTGATGTTACGTGTGGATGTAGTAGGTAGCAATTAAAATTAAAATGTTTATGGATACAATTTTTTTTTTTGGGTATTAACTCTTCAAATGATCTCTCCCGCTCTGGGCGAAGCGGGAGGGCGTGTCAGACTCTTACTGACTAAAACCCACCCGTGTTCCTTCAGTTGCCTGTGCGCCAAGGCCACGGTAACTCTTTCGAACAATCCGCGACCCCGGCAGGCATCGGCCCTTTCAGACCCCGTTAATGATGCTGACATCTCTTTGAGGCGCGCGTGGAACACAACGCGCCGTCGAGCCGGGCCTGGTCCTTACCTGACGGCAAGCTGCCCATTGCTCGCCGTCCGCAAGCCCGGGCCTACGATAGCCGGGAGTCGGAAGATGCTTCATTGATAAATCTGTAAGTTGGTACACTACATAAATACACCACCATAAGTATACTTTACTTACTTTTCATGCTCTCTTATCTAAATAGGAAAACATACTTATTATGATAAAGGAGTGCGCTTTTTGGGGCTGTCTATTGTGACTAAGGCTTGTATCTATAAGCGTTATGTACTCGTAGCACGTTCTTTGACGTCTATCAATTTACGTCACTATCTTGCACTTGTAGTTTTACAGTTGTACGTACGATTAAGAAAGAGAAAGAAAGAAAGAAAGAAAGACTAATATTTTATTTGGGACACGCACAGGAAATACAAAGAATAAAAATAAAAAAGGAGCATTTAAAACGAACAAAATTAATAATAAAAAATTAAAAACAAACAAGTAAAAAACCTGTGCGTGGTCAAAAAGGCTCCTATCTCAGCATAATGCTACGATATTTAAAAAATTAATACCGCAGCGCTGGTATTCTGATAGGGCCCCAGATTAGTGACAGGAATGTGTTATTCCTGTCACTAATTGTACGTTAGCCAAAGTAGGCACGTGCTAAGTCACGTTTATAGTTCTCGGCTTAAGACTGGACGTTCAAAAATTTTTCATTCACAAACAGAGCCAATACCATTTGAGTAGCCCTATCCAAGGATTAATGACTCTATAATACACGTATAAATCTATATGTTCATATGTTAATACAAACATGAAATGTTGAAATCTATCATTCGATATATGCGTGGAATGATTGATTTTGATTCGCATTCTATTTTATTTTTTTGTTTACATTGCAATGTTGAAAGTCTACGTTTTCTGTATATTTACAGTAATAGAGCAATAATAAAAAGATCTAACTTACTTAAGAAATACCGTTGACTAGCAAAACAGCAAAGCAAAAGGAGTATAAGTATTATAATCATAGCAGGAGGCGTTCTGTAGTGTCTGCCAGTCCCATGGGAAAAAGCGTGAATATATGTAGTATGAAAAGAATTTTAAGAAACTTTAAGGCCTGCATGTAACACAAATCACTAAATACCTTAAGCCTCGAATTATAAACATATCTAATTATTATTCTGCCAATAGTTTGAAAGATGACAGAATGGAATAAACCGCATGTAATTATTTGGGCCTAAGAATAGGATTTGTGTCTAAACATTTTAATGACTTCACTCACAGCCAGTCTCTTACACGGACAGTGACGAGGTCATCATTGATGATTATCAACTCCATCAAGCCATCGCCCCAGGCCTAAAAGAAACTCTTAGTTTCACATCTAAATTGCTCAAATTAGTTTGACCTGAGGCAAATAGGTACAGTGATAATGTTCGTATCATCACGCTGTCTCTAAATATGTAGAGGACTGCGAAAGAGTACTTTCTCAAGACACACAGTGTTATATTGAGACTAGCTTTTGCCCGCGACTTAGTCCGCGTGAAATTTCTTGTTCAATACTCAATCATTTATTTGCATTCCACAATGTGAACTTAGGTGGTAACTTAAAATTATATGTTGTCATTATGGACCCCGTCGGGCACAGCAAAAATAGTAGGAGAGAGGAACTTTTCAAAAACTTTGCTTATCACTTAAAGTAGTTAACAGTTTTCAGAACTAAATATAATAATATAAACATATTGTAGTTAACTGTACTTAACTTATTTAGCTATGTTAGCACTTATATTTTGTCGTTTATATAAAATGGTTTATGCAATATTAGGATTTTCTTCTTATTAAAAATTGTTTTAGTTTTTTTATAAATATAATATATTAATTTTGTCTTCTTTTTTATTAGTTCTGGTAGTTTGTTATATATTTTTATGGACTTGACATAGAGACTTGTAGAGTTTACTTTTGGCCGAGAAGTTGGAATGTTTAATCTTGATTTATGTCGAAGTGTGTAACGTGACTGTATGTCTTCGCGTTTTGTATAAAATTCTTGATACTTACGAACAAATTTGCAGGTCTCTAATATGTATATACCTACTGGGGAGGGTTAAAATATTATACTTAACCCACCGCGTCGCACCGCATCACCTGCCCGCGCTATTAAGTACTTCATTTCGCTTACCGTTCTTTCTGACTTTTCTCTTTTTGCTTAGCTTCTAAGGGTGTTAGCGTGATCTTAATAGCCTATAATCTTAATACAGGGATTGGGCTAACAAATACAAAAATATTTTTTTAAATCCACTGGTAGTTCCAAAGATTAGCGCGTTCAAACAAAAAACAAATTGTTCAGCTTTAATATATTAGTATAGATTCCCATCTTGTTTTGTAGTGCTATATTGTAAAAATCTCACTGTGAATGTGAAGTGAGTTCGTAGTGAGGTAGCAAATTATAGCGTCAGGTGGGGTGAGAGTCTCAAAAAGATGTCAGCATAATTGACGGGGTCCGATAGGGTCGATGCCTGCCGGGGTCGCGGATTGTTCGAAAGAGTTACCGTGGCCTTGGCGCACGGGCAACTGAAGGAAAACGGGTTGGTTTTAGTCAGTAAGAGTCTGACACGCCCTTCCGCTCCGCCCAGAGCGGGAGAGGTCATTTGATGATTTCCCAACCAAAAATAAAAAAAATCTGGGGTGACAGTTCACTTGAAGCTCACTCTTGAAGTGAGGTAGCAATCTCTAGCATCAGGTGGGATGACAGTCCACTTGAAGCTCACTTCACCTAAGTTCTTACGGTGAGATATTTAGAGAATAGCTCGGCTGGTTTACTGGCATCAATCGTTACCGAGTTCTTTTTGCGATACAAATGTTCAATGGCAATTAAGTCTCAGGCGTATGCGAGAAAATTCTTTTGACTAAAATAAGTTCATGGTTAAAAAGTTTTAATCATTGCAAAATGTAAAATTATTCATAATTACTATATAGGTACATATGCTACACACGTAATGATTTTGACAGACAGGAGTTCGTAACATTATAATCGCTTGTCATTAAAAGCTGAAATAATCTCATATACCTACAAATTAAAATTAATTATTTTAATTACAACATTTAAGTCGTGATAGTTCCCTATCGGACTTTCAATCACGACTTTATGAATAGTTTATAATATAAATTCATAAACAAACTGTCATAAAAACTAAGTTCGCCAATTTGCTATTAATTAAAACTTATGGGTATGCTATCGGTACTGTGTTGCGAAATGCGAAAGAAACGTTTTAGATCGTACGACACGAAACCGATACGACTGAATATTATTGCAACGAAAATAAAGATCATTGTGATTTTGACAGACTCGACAATGGCAGCAACCCAATAACAACCTTTTTGCCAAGAAAATAAACATCAGTGTGATTTTGACAGTGATGTCGATCACGACTAGCCGTTTTAAAGTGTTTGCTCTTTTAAATTTCGAATTTGTTGTGTAATGCTCCCTGAGACAAAAGACGATTAACGGTAGCAGGTCAATGTACAGGTTTCATTGTCAATGTCAAATAATTTATTTCAAGTAGGTCATTCAAAGCAGCTTTGGATCATCAAAGTTTACAAGAAAATAGAACTGATTCTAGGCTTGTTGTTTGAAAAGGCTATAGGAATTTCCAAATAGATGGCTACAAATAATGGTTGGTGAATATTAACACCATCATTGATTATGACTTACCAAAAGGTATACAGCATCGCAGTTCAAGGATGTTAAAGATGCTGTTTTCAGAAAGCTAATGTCGATAAAAATGTTCGTTTTTATTTCACTTATGAATGAAAACTCGAACTTTTCACATCTCAATAAGAATTATATTTCATTTGGCTGATTTTTTTGAGCTAACAGTCAAGTCAGTTACTAATAATTACAGCTAATTAATTCATGTTATTTGGATTTTAAATAAAATTAAAATCAAGTATCGAACAATATAAAAGTCTTACAGAAATGTTAAGAGATGCAGTACTGTGCGTGATTGCCGTTTTAAGTCACTCACAAGTAAACACGTCTACGGGCCTATCGAGTATTCTGTTTTGGTTCAAGTGACTAACTTGTGGAGATTTAACATGACGCACTACGCTCATGAATAAAATTTAAAATTAGCTTATTATGTTTGTCTACCGAGAATCGCTACATTTTTCTTTGGATACTTACCTATAGGTATTTTTTTAAGAGATCCGTAGGAGAATCAAGGTAAGGGCATAGCCCAAAAAATTGCCAAACTTAAGTGGCAGTGGGAAATATTGCTCGCTGTACAGATGGCCAATGGTGCTGAAAGGTTCTGGAGTGGCGAGCGCGTACCGGAATGCACAGCGTTGGAAGGCGTCCCACAAGGTGGACTGATGACTTTGCAAACGCCGCAGGAATCATCTGAATGCGACCGGTCGATGTGGCGACGCTTGGGAGGCCTATGTCGAGCAGTGGACGTCTTTCAGCTGAAATGATGATAAACCTTCAGTTTGGAACTTGGTTCCCGTGCATGGCAGAAATTCATTAGTTGAACTTTTTCTACCGCTCATCGCTTTTAACTTCCGCGGTCGTGAGAAGTAAAGATTGTGATATATGATGCGGCCTTCCACTGGAATACCTTTCATTTTTACAATAACAAGTAAAAGGCTATAAAAGCATACATAAACTTGGAAACGATTTGCATTCGGACGCAGTTGGCACAGGTGGAATATTTAGAGAAGTTACATCATTTTGTTGTTATTTTAGAAATTACCATTAAATTGCATCTTTAATGAAAGCACACTCTTACATTAGATCATGTAAATTATGTTTTTACGGATTTGTTGTTTTAGTTTTTGTAGCTATAATTTTTAATTGCTCTCTTTTGAGGTGACAAGTGTCCTCCCGATCTACCGACTAGTTTTTGTTCTTGATAACTTGAAACTGGAAATCTATTAGGGCTATGTCAAGCTTTCTAGAATAGGAGTGGAACACAAAGACCGATCACGTTAAGCGGAAAACATAGACTGGTCACGTCAAGAGGAACACATAGACCGGTCACGTCAAGGGGAATACATAGACCGATCACGTCAAGGGGAACACACAGACCGGTCACGTCAAATGAAACACATAGACCGGTCACGTCAAGGGGAATACACAGACCGGTCACGTCAAGGGGAATACATAGACCGGTCACGTTAAGAGGAATACATAGACCGGTCGGCGGTCATGGCAAGGGCATAGCCGGTAACATCCTCCTGTACGCTAATAGGACATTAGTAATTACTAAGCCACCTATACTTATAATCATGCACGTCTAAGAGTGGTGATTATGAACATAATTGAGGAATTGTACGAAGATTTTTAAAGTGATTAATAGAAAACTGTAGCCGGCGATGTGTGCAAAAGGTTCTCTATTCAAGTCTAACCATTGCGACTAGACCATTATCTCAATCAACACAATCATTATCATCAATTCAACATCTCAAATCTTACAGACGTAGGTACACAGACCTCACTACAATTTACTTTTAGGTATCCGGATTCATCTTTCTCAGTCGGGTAAAAAATAAATTCACGTTGTGGTAACCAACACTTAACCAATTTAAATAATTCACGTGCAAAAGTTAAATTTTTGAACTCTTGAGAGCCATCACGCTATGTCGAAAAGGGGTCAAGCTAGTTCGAAGTAATCTTAGCAATTTTAAACATTGAAAGCGTATCTGGTGAATTGCATGTAATGATAGTTTGAATTCATGCTTTTGGACACAATGAAATATGGATATTTTTGTGTATGAATAAGTATGGCATCATTAATCATTTTTACTTTTTATAGTGGGTACAATGTGGAGAACAGTATCATAACGATCCAGATAGAATTCTCTTACATAATTATTTTAATACCTCTAAGTTCAGTGCCTCTATGAATGAATTATTGCCTGGCTGTAGACGACATTGTTGCCATCCGAGGTAAAACTTGGATGATGTTCGCACGGGAGCGTGGGGATTGGCACAAGCAAAGCGAGGCCCATGCGCAGCAGTGGGGGAAGTGGGGCTATGGATTATGATAACGAATAGACATAAATCTTCTATAATAAAAGTTCAATGAAAAGGTAGCTTCTGTAAAGTTAAATATTATTTAAATGTACCTAGTCAGTTTTGTCATAATGCAGAGTGACCAGTTAGTGACATATCGTAAATTTTACGTAGGTATGGATAATTTTGGTAGAAGTAACAAAAGAAAGTATTATGACACAAAATTCGCTCTTAAGCTTTGTACAAATACAGCCTTATGAGCAATTTTTTGTGTCGTTGTCAAGTAGTCATTCACATATCGGGGTGCCGAAGACCATTTTAACTTGGTCGTTCAGAGAAGCGCTGCTTACAAAAACAAATAAACACAATGTGACGGATTTAGAACATTTGAAAGTAGTTCTATAAGTCCCCGCGCGTCAATGTAGACTGGGCGTTCTGTAGCTGCTTCAAGTGCCAAAGCACTAGGCACGGTGGTTGACATTTAAAGTAAGTATCTGCCAATTTCTAAAACTACAACTTTTTGACGAATCTTGTATTTGACCTTATAGTCAGTAGGTATATGAAAACTTTTCTCAATGCTTAAAAAGAAAATGTGAAACTCAAGTGACTTCATTCGCCAAAGAAACAAACCACATGCACACTAAGAAATTAGGAATAGTTTAATCATTTTTTTTTTCTACGTAAATATCATTGACAGTTTTGGAAATCTAAATTAAAAAAAGAAAACCTACTAGTTTCATAGCGTCAGGTTCGGGAACTCTTTAAACACAACTCAACTAAAACAGAATTACTTTTTTCAAAAAGCCAACGACACGCGGTATTCCCAGGCGGTCACCCATCCAAGTACTAACTGCGCCCGATGTTGCTTAACTTCGGTGATCGGAACGAGAACCGGTGTTTTCAACATGGTATGGTCGTTGGCGATAGTGCAACTGAAATTACTCTTCACTATCAGTGCAGTTGGCAACTTGCCATCTACGATTTATTTATGTATCTTAAATTGAGTATTCATTAATGTGTCAGAACCCATATCTACTGCTATATTAGCAATTGGTTGTGCCCATGACTTCGCCAAGAAACGTCATCCAGACTACGAAGTGACTGTTGCCCCCACGAAGTAAATATAATACAGATGAAATGAACTGTGCAATAACCATGATTATGACTTGACTTTCGAGTCGTGAACACTCTAAAACCAAAATAAGAAGAAATTCGACAAATTTTGAAAGTTCCGCCAGTTACAGAAAAGTTTAAAGGGAAGCGTTTGTCTTGGTATATGATGAGAAGGGATGAAATGTGAAAAAGAGTTATGAATATAAATGTTATTGGAGGGAGAAGGAGAGGAAGACCAAGAAAATATGGATATTAATGAAAAAGGAGTGAATGATATAATAACAGCTGACAGGGGAGAATGGAATTAAAAAAACGAGTTGCGCTGACCCCAAGACATGGGATGAAGGCAGAGAGATAAGAAGATGATGACTAAAACCAAAATAAAGCTCACAGTGACAGTAATTTTAATGTCGCCTATATTGTTCAATAATGATTCACCAAATCTTTTGAACCGAGCTAAAGAGTGCTTGCATAACTTCCATACAACAGAATTTAGAGATATTTTTGTGCAGAAAAATTAAGATGACGTAATGAATTTCTAGATTTGAATCTGTTGAAAGTCATGTTTTCTAATAGTTTTAGAGGGCTTTTGTTAAGATGGACAAAAGATAGAGCTTGTAGATTATCTTGCAGATTCATCTAACGTTAGTACTGATATAATCTTGGGAATATGGGTTATCATCCACTTTCGTAGGATTTACATTCACACTACGTATAGATTTTATAAGTTGTAACAGTATTTTTTCGTTACTTTGCGTGGATAGTTTTAGAGTGACTGAAAGATGACTTTACAATCTAACATGCATTGTGTACGTACCTACATGCATTGTGTACCTACCTACGGAAGGCCAAAGAGACCGCTTTCAGTAATGACCAAGTGGAGGTCGTAGAAATCGGCTGGATGCGGGCAGCACAGGACACCGTTGTGGCAATTCTTGCATTCTTAAGTGAGGTCTGCATCCAGCAGTTGATGGAAATGAGGTTCATGGTATAAGTAACAGTACTTAAGGTAGGTAACAGCAATTATTAAGCTAGTAATCATGATTCTATGGTTCTGTTCAGAGCATTCAGCTGCACCCAGTAAGACGAGGAGCTGACCCCAAAATGGTTGAGAAAGGCTAGGCAGATCATGATGATAAATCTGTTCAGAGGTCTAGAAAGTATTTATTATTCACATCATTTACTTTTTTATTTACTTTGAAAGCAAACGTATAGGAATGCGAGCTCTACGTTAATGACACTATGTGGACATAAGATGCCTCCTCCAATTGTAATTGTGCCAAATACCAGCAACAGTACTAGACCACTATTGTTTGATATTGTCACACAGTTTACATTATGTGTTGTAACTAAGTCAGTAGCATCATTTGTTACTGTTACGTTACCTAAAGCCTTACGTGTATGCAATGTCTAATTCAAGTCGTTTGATAGGTTTTTCTTTACATCTGCAGCCCACAAAATTTTGCTTCCCACTGCTGAATGTAGGCCTTAATATTACACCACCTTTTGTGATTTTTATAGGGGAAACCTTTGACCAGCATTTGAGTCTTGACTGTCCAAATCAAGCAGGTATTCCGTGTATTGCTGCCACGATGCTAGTGCTGTCCGTCAAACGTTAGATATATATTTTTAAGCTGACCCATTTGATAGAAATCCTGCTTTCTACTAATCGTTAAGATAACAAGCTGTGGGTTTGGGTGCTGTTTATTCCTGTGCGGGTCAATTAAAACCTTACAATAAAAAAAATACTGCAAATCTTTATCCAAAATTCTCATCAAAGAAAGTTTATTTCCTATTTGTATACAATCAAGTATCGATGATCGAAGTAGCGATGAATATTCAGCTCTTCACATTCCGTAATGTTATGTGGTGTCGATAAGTTGCGCCTGCGCAGTACTGACGCCATAACCTTTGCCTCTTACTTTCCAATGACCTGCGTAGATCGGTAGGGATGGGCGTCGTAGAATATGATATCGATGTTTTGATGGTGAATTGGTGAGTTATCGACAAATTTGACTGATTTTATTTGTCTAGTATCTACGGTCAGACATGAAGTGAAAGTAAACAGTATCAAAGTGTAGTCAAATGTTATTTATTTAGTGTTAGAGTACCATGCCTTTATATAGGAGTTATGATGTAGATTGCAATAAAGTAGATATAGAAACAATAGTAACTAAGTAAGTAATAATATATTTGCCAAAAGACTAAGCCTAGGTAACATCAGTGTTATTTCAATAAGGGCATGGGTAATGGCTATTACGGCTGAGCAACACCCCTGCCCTTCAAACTAGGAAAGTCCAGTATCTTGAAGGACAGTGTACTTTAGCGGGATTGACACGTTTTACAAAATATTTATAATTGCGTAATAATTCTGATGTTAACATACATATTTATTGAATGGGCTTAAAAGTTAATTGTGAGGAAAGTTTGCGTGTTGCGGTGGAGTTATACTGGTCCGTTGGGGTTTGTGTGTGAGTGTGGTGTACTTAGAAAATATCTGTCAATGAAATTAAAAGTTTGGTATTTTAGTCGTTAATTCATAGAATAAATGAGTTCCTCTGTATTGCAATAATTTAAATTTAAGTTTAAATTATTTATAGTTACACAATCAACCTAAACCGTAGGTAGCCGATGGGACTGTTGACCGGTAAAGCCCAGAATTAGATAATTTATCTCTGAAAATCAAAAAGGAACTGTTCGGAATCGACGCCAACACCTTACGCGTGGTCTGCATGAGCAGGCGGCGTAATCAACGCGTCACCGGCAAGGTGAGGTGCGACGCGGCTGCGACACGACTCGGCCCGACGACCACTCGATTCCTTGGACTCCACCGCGACGGACGAAACTCCTCTCTTAAACTATATCATTAATTGTTTGTCTGAATACATTTGTAACAAAGACGGCACTAAACCATTGCCTATTCACACAGTCCACTTCTTTCATTGCTCCCCGCGCTAACAGGAACCTTATCCTCAATTGTCTGATTGATTCTGACCAGCCGTCAAATACGATCACCAGGCCCTGCAGTCTCGACATTAGAGAGCTACAAAAATCGGTCGCTAAGTCTCGAATCGTTGTCAAATTCCTTTTATAGATTTTCAACTTTATTTCGAAAGCATAAGGTTGAAAATCTATTATAGAAATTTGACATCGATTAGACTTAACGACCGATTTTTGTCGCTATGTCGAGACTGCCGGCCCAGCACTACTGCCACCTGGTGAACCACCTCCGATGTCCACACATGAGTTTACGTGCATTCATAAAAACTATGTTAACTGTAATTGTTACCCAATGGAACACAATAAATGTGTAACATATCTCGGAGTAAAAGTTGACGAGAACTGTTTGTGGTCAAACCACATTGAGTACTTGTGTAATAAACTTAGAATATTACTTGGTAAATTCTACCATCTAAGCTTTAAAGTACCAAGTAATACCCTTAAGTGCCTTTATCTACAATTAGTTGACCCAATATTAAGTTAGGCCCTCGACTGCTATGGACTCACATTCAAAAGTAACTTAGAAAAATTAGAAGACCAACAAATTAGATTTTTGAATCTTTTAGTAGGTAAGAAAACTAAAACCAAATGATTATTTTATGTTATTTAATATCTGCAAAATTCTTCCTATCAGCTTGAAACAGAAATACCTCAAGCTCAAAGCATTTATTTCAACTAAACCATTTACAGGCACTTTTGAATTGTCAAAGAGTCGGTCAGTTAGTCAGAAAGTTGAAGCTAGTTGCCCATTCCAAAACGTAGATTTCTATGGAGAAGAACGGTTACCTACTTCTGGTTATCAGTCATGGCAGCTGGGAGCGTCACTCGCTAGTTACCCATAACCACGCAACTAGGATAGTATCAGCAGGTAAATCTGATGTACCTAGAATAAGGAATTATTTTGGTTACTGAACGCTTCACAAAAGAGCAACCAATTGCCTACTGATATAAGAAGTCAGAAAATAAAAGGTAAATTGCCCAAATTACTTAAGCAGTTCTTTTTCAGGAGTTTGTAAACGATGTTTTTAGGAAAGTGTGCGAACCAATTTCCTAAGAATAAAGTTTACAAACTCCTTGAGGTTGAGGGACAGCAAATAAGTCATTACTTAAGTAGTTTTATAAGACATAAGTTATATATTTCCTTTGTTCACTTTCCATACGTTTAAGATAAGTTATTAGCATTAGTTACTTTAAGTACAATAAGTGAAAATTAAGTGTCCGCACTAATATACTTATTTGTAATATTGTTTGTTCTGTTCCAACAGAAAAATCGTGAAAACGGTTTTGCGGGGCATAGTTCTTAAGTTAAGATTTTTATAAACTTTATTTTTTGATAAATAAATAAATAATAATAACCGCAATATATATTCTGAGTAATTTAGTTTTATCGACAGTATGACATCACTAGCAGTTAACCCATGATTGTTATTATGTCACCACGCACATAGCAGAGAACTCAAATAATTGTACGGCTGACCTGTGGGTAGGTTATGTTGCACGGTTTGGGGAACAAAATAACTATCTGATTGTAACAGAGTAACTATTTCACAAGTGAAGCGTTTTTATACTGCGTCAAGGAATTGGTGCTAGTGATGATACCACTACGTTATCGAATTTCGAGAAACAATAAATAAGCCATGATTCACTTTTGTAATTAAGTACTATTGTATATGGTAAAAAAGTATGTGAAGCCAATTTGTTATGCTTCTTTCAGTTATTTTGCGGTCTGCTTCCTTTCTATGATTGTATAATTGTACTTACTTGGAGCACAGTTCATAGTATGAAAACTACAGCTTCACAAATTCATATTCAAGATATTTTATTTCACATAAACCTACATGGGCATGTATGAAATGTCAGAAGCTAGGTGCACGGTTCCAATTGGTTGTTTCCTATGAAGAAGAGCCGGCAAGAAACTACACGGTTACTTTTTAAAAATAATTGGCTTTTACAATGTTTTTAAATCACACTGTCTTGTGCGATCTCTGACCATGTTGGCCCTGGAACGTTATCAGAATTATTAATACAATTTACTTATTATTCTATATTTAGTACAGCAAAGTAGCCATAAATACTAAATAATGAAGTTTTGTAAATGTAAGATTTATAAATGACTAGCTGTGCCCCGCGGTTTCACTCGCATAAGTCTCGATCCCTAAGAAATATCGGGATAAAAAGTATTCTATGTCCTAATCCTGATCATGGTCTGCCCATGTGCCAAATTTCATCTAAATTAGTTCAGCCGTTTTAGCGTGAAAGCGTAACAAACAAACAAACTCGCTTTCGCATTTATAATACATACTAGCTTTTGCTCGCGGCTTCGCTCGCGTTAATTTAGACTTTGACTATCAATTCGGGTTATAATTCAATCATGATTCATATGACCCGTGGCGCCATCTATTATCATAAGGACGTTATTGTTGTTTTCCTCGGGAACAGTACTTTTTTGCGCGATGAAAGGTATGTCCCTATGTCCGTTTCTGTACCCCTGACAACGTATATGCAAAATTTCAGGATGATCGGTTCAGTGGTTTAGGCGTGAAAAGGTAACAAACAAACAAACAAACTTACTTTCGCATTATTATATTATTATTAAATATTATTAAATTATTAATTATTAATTATTATTATTATATTATTATTATATTATATTATATAATTATATATTATATATATTATAATCATAATATTATAATACATATATTAGTTAGGATTATATTTATTATAAATGATAGCTTATGATAGCAAACTGCCTCAGTTGTTTAGTGGTTGCAAGCGCTACTATTGATCATGAGGTCCTGGGTTCGATTTCCGGGTCAGACAAAGTGTTATTTGGTTTTCCTACAGGAATTTCTCAGTAGCAGCCCGGATTCTGGATTTGTGCCCGGTTATTGCAGTAGACTCGCCGCCTACTACATGGGACTTAAACATAACTGGCGAAATGTGGATGTACTATAGGTAAAACTCTGTCTAACCCTTCGGGGAATATAGGCGTGATGATAGGCTAGGTTAAAAAAGAAACGGTATAATTTATCGACAACAAACCCACCGCACTATACAAAAATAATTCAAACAGCAACACTAGTGCATCTTAAATGAGTCGTGCTTATGAGCAATTCATTTAAATGTGTGTGCAACAGTAGCTGTAGGCTAAGATCGTACTCTCTTTACATGTTATGTCACTATCTCGTCTCACTCTCCTGAGTACTGGCACGTACGAACGAGGCATGTAACCGTGTTGTCTATTCTAGGCAGGGAACTAGCTTAGATTTCTTCATTTTCTTTAGGGAGTAAAGTAATGGAGTCATTAGGATGGTGATGATACTGCTCGTATTTCATGTGTTCCTGGTACGAAATGCGTTGACTCACCCACTGAAGATGTCTTTAAAGATGGTGATGAGCAGGATTAGTTGTAGCCCATCCTTAAAATTTTCTGTAAACTTATGAAACTAGCTTTTTTTCCCTACAACATGAGGTTGATTGGCCTTACTTATAGGCCAAAACTTAAAATAAAACGTTAGGGCACAGGGCCTGACGTTTTACTTTAAGTTTTTGAGACTCACAGTTATCAGCAGCTAAAGTGACCAGTAGCAGTGAATTCGTTGTTTATATATAAGTGACCGGCCGGCAGTCTCGACATAGATAGCAACAAAAATCGGTCGTTAAGTCTAATCGATGTCAAATTTCTTTAATAGATTTTCAACCTTATATTTTCGAAATAAAGTTGAATATTTATTAAAGGAATTTGACAACGATACGACATAGCGACCGATTTTTGTCGCTGTCTAATGTCGAGACTGCAGGGGCAGCTGCGGTGCATTCGTTGTTTATGTTTAAAGTGACCAGCCGCGGTGCATTCTTGTTTATGTTTAAAGTGACCAGCCGCGGTGCATTTGTTAAATGATAAATACCTCATAATGGATAAACATGATATAGTGTTGTTTGCAGACGACACTTCACTTTTATTTAAACTCAAAGTCAAAGTCAAAGTCAAAGTCAAAGTTAAAGTTTTTTATTAATGCGATTTTTGGTGATATAACAGGATCTTATAAATATTTTATAGTAGCTCAAAAATCTACTCTATTAAGGCATGCATTGTTAAATTACAATATTAGAAATTAAGTTAAACATTACATTAACCATAATGAAAAAAAATCATATCTATAGAACTTGAAATAAAAGATATAATTAAATATTACATTAAAACATAAATTCATAAAATGGTCAGTCACATGAAATTTTGTCAACTAGGAATTCGTCAATGGTATAGTAGCATTTGTCTATTAAAAATTTATTTAGTTTACGTTTAAATTGTGTCAAGTGTAAATCTTTTATGTCATTTGGTAGCTTATTAAAAATTTTTGGAGCCATGCAAAGAATGCTCTTGTGCATAAGGGCGGTATTTGAACGTCTTAGGACTAATTCGTGTCGATATTTTGGTCTTATGGATCGATAGCTTTGTTCTGAACCTTTTTTAAACAAATCATCGTTTTTCTTTACGAACAAAGCGGTCTCGTATATGTAAAGACAAGGTAACGTTAGTAGTTTTAAGGAAATAAAATGCGGTTTGCAACTTTCTGTTGATTTAAGATTGCATATGGACCTAATGCACCTCTTTTGCGCTTTAAAAATTTCAAGTTTTTCACAGGAATTTGCCCAGAAAATGACTCCGTAACGTAATATGGAATCTACGTAACCATAATACGCGGTTATGACAGCCGCCTGATTTACTTTTTTGCTGAGTTTATAAAGAGCAAAGGCAAACCTGGTCAATTTTGTAATTAGGATCGATGCATGTTCTTTCCACGTCAGTTTAGAGTCTATTGTCAATCCTAAAAATTTTATATGTCCTACTTCTTCAATTATATTATTATTAACAGATAGATTGATGTCAGGAGTGGTAATTCTTTGTCGAAACTGCATGATTTTAGTTTTATTTAAATTAAGAATTAAATTATTTTGTTCAAGCCAAGCAATAGACTGTTGTAGTGCATTTTTTATGTTACTTTCATAGTTTCTATTTAAATCATCATGCCTAATAATTAAAGTGCTGTCATCGGCAAAAAGAACCATAGGAAAAGTGACGTGTTTTGGAAAGTCATTTATATACACTAAAAACAATGGTGGGCCCAATACGCTGCCTTGTGGCACGCCAAATGTGACTTTACGTTTTGCTGAAATGTATTTGTATTCTTTTTTATCTTTTTTGCAAATTCGTCTAACTTCCGTACACTGTGTTCTATTGTCAAGGTAGGATTTTATAAGAGAAAGTGCGTTTCCCCTTATTCCGTAAGCACTTAGTTTTCCTAACAAAATATTATGATCGACTAGATCAAAGGCTTTCGTCATGTCCATAAATATAGCGCTAGTGGGAATTCTTTGGTCGATATCTGGCATTATAATATTAAGGAAATCATATATGGCCAAGTTTATGGATTTGTTTTTTCTAAAACCTTTCTGCTCCTTTACTAAGATGTTGTGTTTGGTGAAGAAGGAATACATACAGTTATAAATAATTTTCTCAAATATTTTTGATATTACCGGTATAAGCGCAATTGGTCGGTAGTTATTAATGTCAATCTTATCACCTTTCTTAAATAGAGGCTTAATTATCGTGGGCTTTAATCTATCAGGATAGATTCCAGAGCAAATACTTAAATTAATTATGTGAAAAATGGGACCTGATATCACTTGGGAAACGAATTTTAATACTTTTGTTGAGATGTCATCATAACCTACGCTAACTTTATTTTTCAGATCTTGTATTATCCGATACACTTCATTAGGCGTAGTCGGAGCCAAGAATATTGAACTGTTGCATATATTTGGACTCTTACAATTAACAAATTTTGAGGCTTTTGAAAGTAATTCTGCTTGCTCTACGAAGTGATTGTTAAATGCGTTCGCTATATCATTGGGGTTTGTTAATGTAGTACCATTACTACGTATTTCTGTTATATATTCACGTGGAGGACAATATCTGTTTTCATTTATAATTTTCCATGTGTCCTTCGATTTATTAGTTGATGTCATTATCTTGTGATTATTTTTTGCCTTTTGTGTCAATCTTATTATTTTCTTAAGTCTTTGTGAATAATTTTTAAGTTTTGTCAGGTTATTACTATTTGGTTTTGCTCTCAAACGTCAGCAGCTGGTTACTGACAATGTAAATAGCGCTCTCGCAATAGTAGTTAACTGGTTTAATGTTAATAACCTACTTCTTAACGGGAAGAAAACTAAATGTATTAAGTTTACGATACCTCATATTAGACAAGTAGAAACTAGTGTTCTCATAAAGGGTGAAGTGTTGAAACCCGAAGATAGCACAGTATTCTTAGGCATAACTTTGGATGCTAAGCTTCAATGGGGCCCCCATATATACAAATTGTCGAAAAAGCTTAGCTCTGCAGCATACGCCGTTAGAAAAATTCGTGATTTAACTGATTTAGAGACTGCCCGTTTAGTATACTTTAGTTATTTTCATAGTGTGATGTCGTACGGTATTCTGTTGTGGGGAAATGCCGCCGATATTCAGACAATTTTTGTTTTACAAAAAAGGGCAATTCGTTCAATTTATAAATTAAGTCCCAGACACTCCCTCAGAGATAAATTTAAAGAGATTAATATTATTACTGCGCCTTCTCAGTATATTTATGAAAATCTTTTGTATGCACATAAAAATATTAATCTGTTTAAAAAATACAGTGATATCCACAATATAAATACTAGGAACAAACACAAATTTCTAGTTCCTACAACCAGGCTCAAGAAAATAGGTGGCTCCTTTAGATGCCAATGTATACGTTTTTATAATAAACTTCCTAGCTACATTCAAGATCTAAGCTTTAATAAATTCAAATCTTTTATAAAGCGGAAACTATGCCAGAAAGCCTATTATACTGTGAAAGACTATATTGAGGACAAAAAGGCTTGGGATTGAGCTGCTCCAATAAATTAACACAGTGAATGTTGATTTTAGTTTGCTAACTCTTTTAGACATGAATATTTACTATAAAAGTATTATATTATTTTAATTTTTGTGAATAATAATAATAATAATAAATTTATTCAAGTATAAAATAAAATTATGATTTACATTAATTACAATCGAGGAAAATTTTAATTCTAACTGTAATGTAGACCTGCCTGATCTAGGTTTATAAAACCTGTGTTTCAGGCCATCAATTTATATCAAGCATTTAAAAAGATGACAACAATAAATTTATTAAAAGCTTAATTGAAAGTAGACATAATATTTTCAATGACTTAAAGATTAACTAATTGATTATATTATTATAAAACTAGATTATGTAAGATATATTTATGTTTAAATAAATTAGCAAATAATATTAAAGTAGATAAAACGGAGACTATTATAAATTAGGTAAAAGAAGAGACTTATATTTGCGTAGGTAGATAGAAATTTTATTTTAAAATCTCTAGTAGTTTTTCCGTGTCTGCATAATTAAGTTTTGCCAAATATTCCTGTACTAGAAAATTACACCTATTATAAGTTAAACTATAAATCTTTAGCACTCTGTTAAACTGGTTATACAAGTAGGGTCCTAAAAATAAATAAAATCGACTAGCAAAAGAATGAATGAATGTGAAGACTATGTGGATAATTGCTTTCTTTTTTTTTCTAATTTAATTTTAATTATGATCTGGCAGTTTGAGTAATTTATGCGGCCTACCCAAATGTCCTTTCTTTGGTATTGTTCGTCGAATCGTTGAGCTCCTTAAGTCCTGACTTCCTCAGTCGAGCTGCACGATTACTGACAAATGTGTGCACTGACTGGACAGGTTCACTCAATCTGTGTGGTTCTTTCCTCAAAAGACCATTTCAGATTCCAATCTGCATGGTCTTCGCATGACCTGACCAAGATTATGTCTGGAATTTAAAAGAGACTGTGTCCTCTGAGTTTGTTTCGGCCTTTCTTCTCAGAGTAGTCAGATAGGAAACGCCGACCTCATCTAGTTTAAAAAAAAACATGATTGACGTGTAAAAGTGTTTGTACAAACCTACTTACAGAAATAAAATCATTTATCATTTATCAAATGGTTAAATAAATAAATTAAATAATAATATTTTCAAAACAAATTAACTTTGAACAGGTATCAGTTTACAGCAAAACCACAGTCAAATAAACTAACCACTCACTTAGCAGTTTCCCCTATCAATTTCAACTCAATATGTTAAACTGCCGTTAACAAACCGACAGGCGTTTAAAACTGACAAGAAAGGTGGGTATTTATGTCACAGAACTATCCATCACAATTCAATAGAACGTCTGTGGACGTCATCATCTTTATTTATGACGTGGTCGACCGCAGGCGGTTAGTGTGGGAAAGGGCATGTCGTGTTTGGAGTTGGACCTATTGAGAAGGATGATGACGTAATTGAATGATAAGGCAACCGGGATGTAATTCATAGATGTGCAGACAACAAAAGAGATAGAAACAGGCTGCGATTTTGTGCGGTGGTTGTACGCGTATTCTCATTAACACAACATTCTCAGTAGTAACAGAGGGGATAGGGGATAAGTTAGTGCAAAACTGAAATGCTACTGACATAGCTAGAAGTCTCTTTAATTAAAACTAGTTTGTTTAAACTTTGCATGTGTAAGCTTGTAGCCTGAATTACTTCCTTATAATAAGAATAATATTCGTAGAGGTAGTAAATTGACGGCACGGTTGGCGCAGTGGTTAAACGATTGACTGCTGCGCTGCGTGTCGCGGGTTCGATTCCCGCATGGAACAAATATTTGTATGACCTACAAGTAGTTGTTCCGGGTCTGGCTGTTTGTGTGTGTGAGTTTGAATGTTTGTAAACGTACCCACACACAATACAGGAGAAATTCTTAGAGGGGGCCACGTTTAAAAAAAAAATGATTTTGCTGTGGAAACGTTTATCCAAGAATGTTCTACTACTACGCCCTCAAGAAGCGTTGCTATATTTTTTGCTGGAGGGTACGGGTCCAGTAATATTACAAACATATTAGAATTTTTAAATTTATTCTACGGCCAACACTGCATCGGCATTCCATGACCGCAATTTCCAATTGGGTGGTCTTTTTGTCAATCAGTTCGTTGAGTTTCCAGTTTTATACAATTGCCTGTATAGGTAACACGCCTCATATTGCAAACTCAAACTCAAAGCATTTATTTCAAATAAACTTATTTCAGACACTTTTGAATTATCAAGGGGTCGGTCAGCCAGAAAGATGAAGCTGGTTGCCCATTCCAAAGCGTAGTAGGTAGGTATCTCTGGAGAAGAACGGGCAAGAAACTCCACGGACACTCTTTTGATTAAAAACCTCAAAACAAATCAATCAATTGCCACATGATCTACCAAAGGGTTGCGCAGGTCCGTAACTACTCATTC
This sequence comes from Dryobotodes eremita, assembly GCA_917490735.1. NCBI lineage: Eukaryota > Metazoa > Arthropoda > Insecta > Lepidoptera > Noctuidae > Dryobotodes > Dryobotodes eremita. Next base: position 4,032,750 of record OU823245.1, read on the forward strand.
CGGTAAAACCGGAAGTCGGTAGGATCACAGTGATGAATGAACTAATCGTATGCATTGTAATTAGCATGCTTACAGTTTGAAAAGCAAAATAACTGACAACTCAAATAATCAAAAAAAAAATGTTGAATATGAATCTTTTATACAGAGCGATTGTTACCTTCACTAGCCGACTAGTGGGGATACCTATCAGTCTCTCAGGATATGTAGCCGTGGGATGCAGTCACTGCGGGGTTTCTAGATATCTGGCAGCAAAGACGCCTTAGAGGGTAGACAAAACTATTCATCCTACTGCAAACGTCATTTACATAGTTTTTCCAGGAGGAAAATTTATCTAAAGATATCCCCAGTATTCAACTGAGTCAGTGTCTGTCAGGACGATTGCTTTATATGCTAAATTTAAGTTCAATGGTTCTGTTGGGTTTGTATGAAATTGAATATTTGGTTGTACTAACATTGACCTTTAAATTGTTAGCTTCTATATAGCTACTCTATAGATGTTTGGAAAGCTGTTTTTATTTCCTGCTCGTAGGCATTTTTATCGTTGCTGTTCAATATAATAGTAGTATCGTCCGCAAATGGTACACATTTATGATTCAAAATGTTTGAAAAGTCGTTTATGTAGAGCAAGAACAGCGGTGGTCCTAAGATACTGCTTTGTGGCATGCCATAACTATTTAACAAAAAGGAAGACGGACATAACTCTCGCATTTTGGAGTTATCATTATAATTTGATATTTCCACTGCCTTTACTCGATCAGATAGATATGACTCCAGCCAGTCGTATGCTTTTCCTCTGACTCCGTATCTGAAAACTTTATCTAATAAGCGTTCATGACTGCCATGATCAAACGCCTTACTTATGTCCATAAAGATCACTGAAATAGGAATTTTGTTATCAATAGAACCTGTTATTGATTTGATCATTTGAAAGGCTGCTAAAGATGTGCTTCTATTTTTGAAAAAACCATTTTGTTCATCATTTATAATTTCGAGTTTTTCTCCAATTATGTTCTTCTACGTGGACACTCACGATACGGCTGATCCATACATTCATGCTCTCTCAGCGAGCTATAGAACGACCTATGCTTGGAGTCTCTCTGAGGGATAGAATCCGGAATGAGGTGATCCGTCAGAGAACTAAAGTTGTCGACATAGCTCACAGAATAAGCAAACTGAAGTGGCAGTGGGCCGGCCATATTAGCCGTAGAACCGATATCCGTTGGGGTAAACGTTTTCTTGAGTGGAGACCGCGAATCGGCAAACGTAACGTAAGACGCCCTCAGGCTAGGTGGAGCGACGATCTTCGCAGGGCGGCTGGTAGCAGCTGAATGAGAGTTGTCGAGAATCGAGCTAAATGGCTTGCAATTGGAGAGGCCTATGTCCAGCAGTGGACTGCTGTAGACTGATGATGATGATGACGATGTCCTTCTAAGGCATCCCCTCCCGCCGATGCCACTCACATCTGCTTTGTAAATACCTTACTAGACTAGTTTTAGACTATTCATCAAAGTTTCATAGAGTAATCGCTGCTTGCCAGCAAGTTCCTCTTCAAACCCCGATATTTTAACTTAACAGTACTGATCATGATATGATTATCTCAATGACTTCCATAATAGGAACCTTCTCATAATAATAACGATCCTTAGTATCCTCCATCGCCTTTCATGACACCTACAAAAAATTGTCTAATGCCACGTCCGGAGTTACGCAAAATAAAATTGAATGGCAGATGTTTTAGATAATTACCCTCATGAAGAGCTATTGTCCTCAACAATAGGTCCAAACGAACAGCAGTACGTGAAGAAATCCACAGCACATCGGTCATCGTCCTCTACAGAAACAAATTAGTTTTTTGCGAGAACCATGCGAGTACATTCACTCTTCAGTAATGGTCGATGGTACAGTTTCGTTGAAATGGCCCCATTTGCACGTCTGTAGTGCCGTGTAATTATATGAAATTATAGCTATACATAGAGAGCTACTGGATTTGAGTGGTTGGTTGAAAGTAATGCAGTGAGACACAAGTGAAGGTTTGCTTTCAGCTCCAAAATGCAGTTTCCGTGTGTAATAATATTAGAGATGATTAGTCTCGCAAACTGCGTCGTTGTTCAAATATTCTAGTGCAAACTCACTAGTAGTGAGCATGAGGCCCCGGGTTCGATTCCCGCGTCCGGAAAAATGTTATTGGGTTTTTCCATCTGGAATTTCTCTGGAGTAGCCCGGATTCTGGATTTGTGCCTAGTTGATGGCAATAGCTTGGGAAGGGACTTATCACTGGCGAAATGTGGGTGAACTGAAGGTACTTCTCTGGCTACCCCTTTGGGGACTACAGGCGTGCTGCTTTGTTCCGTTATGTAGTCCCGTGGTTCTCGAACTAACCGATGCATAAGGCATCTGCAGGGATGGACCTGTTTGATTCGCCAACCTAGAGGCATCGTTAAAAAGACTGGTATTCACCAGCGCCCATATTGTATTACTGTTTAACAGTAACACAGCAAGACAATAAAAAGCATGAAATTGCAAGCACAGTAAATTGCATATGGAAATGGGTGACATAACTGACTTCAAATTCATCGAATCTATATAAATAAAAATGAATCGCCGAAATGTATGTGCGCACACAACTTCCGAACGACTGCACTAAATTGGGTAGATCTTTTTTTTCTGTTCGTTTTTGTCAGGATAAGGTTTGTATAAAAGAAAAAAAAAGGTAGTGAATGAGACAGAAGAGGTAGGTAGGCAGGTAGGGTAGGTACGTAGGGTAGGTACGTAGGGTAGGTAGGTAGGGTAGGTAGGTAGGGTAGGTAGGTAGGGTAGGTCTTAGATACTTACCCTGTGCGAAGCCGGGCCGGGTAAAGCTAGTTTGGTATAAAGAATAGTAGGCAAGTGTCAGGTCTGACTGGGTGGAGACGTGACGTAGGTACCGTATTTTTAACCAAAGTCATCATTCTCAAATTGCTTAATATGTATGCCAAACATATCTCTTAAATAACTTAGACATCTTACGGTTATAACGTCGAGGACTTTATTATACAAAAAAGTATTTCTCAACAGTCTGAAGTCTGACCATTATGGCAGATACGCGGCACAAATATAAACGCAGACATTTTGAAATGATGCACTAGTTTTGGAATGAGGAAGCGTACTTATGTTGCAGATTTAGGAATACAAAAGAACGGCTGATTCACGGATATTCTTGCTTTGCAAATGCCTTATTCATTAAAGTTTGCTGTTAATATAACTTTTTACTTTTAGCTAGGTTGTTGATTGGTGAATTAGTTTGGTATTGCACTTGATTTTTTTTTGTATCATTTTTGGCTTACCCAATGTCGAGTTAAAGAAAAATACGGCGTTACCTATAGTCATACGGAACCACTTTCTTTTATGTTAACTCTTACTTACTTGTAAATCGTTTTCGTGCCGCCTGCTGATGATCGACGAGCTGTAAATTCTTCCACCTTCACTTTTCTGAAGCGGATTTTTTGTCTGACAAGGTTGTGGTATGGCTTTTGTCCTGCAGTGGGACATCACAGTCTTTTAATAATTTAATAATAAGGTTTCATAGTTAGGATAGGTCCAGAAAGGATCTACACGGGACCAGGACTTATCAAATCTTACAGTGAAATAAAGTTTCGCTATTCAGCATAATTCCAGAATACGAGCCCTAGTTACTAGTATTTAAATTAGCAGTATTTGGAGCTCTATTGTATGTAACAATAGAGCTAATCCCACCCAACAATCTCAGGGCACGCACAGCTGTCATAACACGGCGTGTGTATAGAAACTGTTTGTAGTAAATATTTGTGATGCGTCGCGATGCTTTTACGGGGAAAACACTTTCCTCTTCACCTCAGAATCCTTCTGGGGTAGCGGTGTAAGTTACAGGCGAATGTTGCAGCTGCTGGTCAGTTTTGTATGGTTATCGTATTATGAGGAACAAGGTGGAAAGTTCTTGATTCTCCATAGCAAAGGGAGGATCTTCCGACGAGACGGGTGTTGTGTCTGGTGGGCTACTGCCCGACGATTGATGTCGGGGCGTTGTACATACATGTCGCATCATGGGTGGCCGAGTTGCGAAACATCGGGTATTCTTCACGATCCGACATAGTTTAGATAGGTGTGGGCACTGCAGTGGGAACTCTAACGAAAAGATAATTTGAATAAAGTAACTTTAATAAAGTAGCGAGTAACAAACGAAACAAACACGTGCGTTGGTAATGAGTGTTTGCCAAGGCTGTACGAGCTCGACTGTCGTAATACTCGGTCTCTCCGCCAGTCCGAGCTGCATCCCCTCTACCGACGATCGTGTCAAAGCAACACAATACCCGTCTGGTAGGAGAATCTCCCTTTTCTATGGAGGATGAGTGAAGTTTACACCCTGTTCCTCATATCTCTATATAATATAAGGTAGTGGTGGAAAAAGGAAAAAAAAAATGTCTCCATTAACACGATTTTTTAATCCTTTGACACGATAAGGCAAAGTTAATCTCGCGCCCGCCCATTACTCGCACCACCGCCACTTTTGCGTAATTCACACGGAAGCTAGGAGAGTGTGGCTGACATAATGAGTAGCGCATTACATTGCCAAACACTATGCATTGAAATTTGAACCTTTGCAATCGATCTGTACTGCACGGCTTTGTATATATTTACCAGTTTGTTATTTATTTATTTATTTATTTATTTAGGTTAGCCAACAATTGTTTACACAATACATTTAAGTACAATAATTTCCATAATAGTAGATACATTTATAAGTGCAACAATCACTTACAGGCTAACACAACATGCACCATTTATGGTTTTACATAATAATACAAAGCCAAAAAGGATATTTACAATTAAAGTTATTCAATTATTTTGGTGATTCGCGCGTGACAATAATAATAACAAAAATTTCATTCAAAATGATATAACAAAAAGATTAAAAGATTAACATTTAACAAATCAAAATGATAAATAGCCGACCGTTCCGACCGTTGACTGTTTCTTGACAACAACAGGAGGGGCGGGGGCGGTAGATCAACAGGGTTACCCCTTCGTGACTATTGACAATTGCATTTTTCGGAATGAAGTTCCTTATCGCACGTTATACTCTGCATACTTGGCGAATGAGAGCTAGATCGAAAAAAGTGTAACATTTTGAACGTAAGGACTCTTTTGTAAAAAAAAAAAAACAGTAACACTTTTTTCGGTCTAGTTCTCATTCGCCAAGTGTACAAAAGCGACAAGTGTGCGTAACACACTTTCAATCACTATCTGAATGACTTTGAAGGATATTGCTAATCCATTGCTAACTACACTATTGTATTAGGTAATCCTGTGATGATAGTTGTATGTGCTTTAAATAAATAAATATGTTCGAAAATAAAATCTGCTCAACAACGTTAATAACGCAATGAATGTTGTTGAACTATCAAAATTAAAGCTATTCCTGCTGTTAGAGTGTTACGCAAATACCCCGCTGTTCCTAGTGCATTTGTGAATCATTTGAACGATCTAGATTCTAGATCATCAAGAGCTTCTGGATGATTAGTTCAGTGTTTAATTCCAGTTATATACGGTTTATATCTACTCTCCATATCAATGTCGTAGATCTAAGATCTACAATATTAATATGCAGAGTAGGAACGAGATTGGTATTGGATGCGGCTGTTTTCAGACATGTTTATACATAAATTATATGTGTGATATTAATGTGAATAGCAAATATTCATATGCCGCTTTTAGTGGCGGATGTGTCCTGAACATACCTCTACCTACCAGTTTTATACTATATCCTACGAACAAATATATTTGTCTTTGAAGTTTGACGTCCGCCTATAATTTTATTATAGCTGTACTGTAACTCGGTTACCTCAAAGTGCGTACATTGCATTTATCTATAACATCAGAAGGTTATTACGCAACTTATTTCATAGTAACTGTGACAGCAATTGGCAACCTTGGCAGAGCCTAACAGACATGACTTATTTGAATATTTAACAAGGCAACATTAAAAACATAACGGTAGGCTTTTATTATAGCTTTAATTAATGGCTCAGACGTATAAAATAACTTGTAAAATTGTGAAATTACTCCTTATTGTTGGGAAAATACAAAGATAAAATAATATGAGCATGAAACTAGAAATGCAAGTGTTATTGTAACTAATTTAACAACACCTTCCTTCAATAGAGAGCTTCCCAATCTTCTTGATTTGTAATTCTCACAAGTCGTTTCGACTCCTCCCACACATTTCTTGTCAACACTGTATCATTCGCGTACCAAGAACTGTAGAACTCATGACAGTCCCTATAATGTTTACCACTTTCACTTTCAAACTTTGGGTCCACCGCTAAAAACACTGCCATAGTCGCTACTCTGGGTAGAGGTCTGCCAAACTTCAACAAAGCAGCATTGAACACATTCTTAATGAAAGGATTGTCAAAATTCCTGAAGAATTCCGACTTACCAAGTCCAGGATCCATGCTGTATACACTGACACCACTTCCTCTGATTCTCTTCTCCGTTTCCACTGTGAAGAGTATGTTAGCTAATTTCGAGTTGCAGTAGTATCCGAAATTGGAGTATCTACCAACATCGTTCCAGTGGTCCAGGTCTACCGTCCCTAAGATCAAACCTAGTGACGAAACGTTGACAACCCTGCTTGGAGCTGAGGCTCTTAGTACCGGGAACAAGAGGAATGTGAGGAGAAACGATCCGAAGTAGTTGACTTGCATCATCAGCTGTAGATTATCTTGGGTCAATTTGTCTTCTAATCCAATGGCTCCAATATTGTTGATCAAGATGTCCAGTCTTGGTTCTGTTCTTAGTGTGGTATCGGCAAAGTTTCTGACTGAGGATAGGGACTCAAAATCCATCTGTCTGGTGACAACATTTTGGTTACCAGAAGCCTCTATGATGGTATTCTTCGCGTCAGCCAGTTTGGACGGATTTCGGCTTGCAATGATGACTTTAGCGCCTCTTCTGGCTAAGTTTTTGGCAATTTCAAGGCCGGTTCCGGATGTCGCGCCGGTGACAAGCGCCACTTTCTCATCGAGTCGAACATTGGTCTCGCAATCCGTAAAATCGTCCCTTACAGACATTATGTGTCTACTTAGTTCCGAAGTTTTGTTACTACTGAGCGATACAGGTTAGAGAAGCCAAGGCAGGAAACTAGCAAGGTCTTAATAAGTGAGGTAAACGAATGTTATATTAGAAAATTGTATTAGATGCAGAGTGTCCAAAAGTGGATGAATATTTTTAATAGCACGTCCATTCAAAACCTCTTTACTTAAGGTGTCTGATGCATAAGCATGTTTTAATTGCATTGATATTTTATTGTATTCTAATGTATTATGTACTTAACAATATTGTGAAATTTATTTTAATTTTATTGGATCTAATATGGGTTTTACCTGAATTAAATTTCAGTTTTTTAAATATAAGTTTCAAGTTTTCTGGTTCAACAATAGCTTAACGAGCTACCTTATTAATTAAATTATCACCGTCTATAATTATATGTTTTCTATCATCACTTTAATTGGACTTTATGATAGTTTTGCTCAACGCAGCACTTAGCTAGTTACCTCATTGTTTGCATTCCACTAAGTGCACCTATCTCCTAAGTTTCCCAATGTCCTGGGTAACAAAAGCGTGGTCACAATGGATGCGAAGCAAGCCGTGAGATGCGTGCGGGCAAACACACGGCACGTAACTAGTTTACGTAAGTGTGCATGTTATTAGGGTACCGTAGTTCTTCGCTTGATTTATTTTCACACATGAATAAAACTTCTAGAATATTGCATTTGGTATTATTGGGAGTTTTTGGTCCCAACACTATTTTATAAGAAGCCATGATTTATATTTGACCTTTGATATAAGAACTATTCTTAGATTTATTATAGTCATGGGCATTTCCACAACTGTATTCGAGTTGGTTTATGTTATCTATACAAGCTAATTATGTGCATATGATAACAATTTTTGCAAGTAATTTGATGGTTTTGACCTTAAGTTTCAGATCAAGGTAACATGCGTACTAGTTGTTGCTTCTGGTTGTTAATTGTGAAATAGACAAGACGATTAATATCTAGTTACAAAATAATCTACAATTTATTGATTTACACTTTTGTTAGACGCTACAAACATCCTGAAACGTCAACCTTGTATCATCGCTTAACGTCAGAAGCGCCAGGGGTTAATTGCCAACTCAGCTTGTTGCAGTCCACTGCTGGACATAGGCCTCTCCCAGGTTGTGCCACAACCCTCTGTCCTCTACCATCCAGTATCCAGTCTGTCCCACCCACCTTTTGAAGGTCGTCGCTCCATCTAGTTGGGGAGCGTCCCACACTACGCTTGCCGATACGCGGTCTCTACTCCAGAACTCGTCTGCTCCACTGGCCATCGGACCTTCGACAAACAATCCAGTGCCACTAGCTTGCTTACTCTGCAGGAACGTTGGTAAGTATGATTCTTTCCTGGATAATGTCATTTCTGATTTAATACTTCAATGAAACTCCGAGCATAGCCTGCTAGGAGTTTGTGGTTAAATACCAGCCTTTCAAAATATCTACTTCCAGAGTTCATCATCACTTTATCACAGGCCTTAGAGACGGCTCCCATCGTGTCAAAGCACCTGTTGATCGTCATTTTCATATACAAAACCTTAATTTATTGTTTTGTTCAGTAAAATACAGTTCCATAACCTGTTGCTAGATTATTCGTCCATCATTTTGTTATATCGCGTAATATTGGAATTTAAAATATAATTTTTTAACGAAGTCTTAATTTTGTGTATTTTATACATTTGCTTGACAACAAGGACAGCTATTTGTTGGTTGATGGTCGTAGCTATTTTATTTTATTGGCTGTTCGAACAAGAATTTCAAATCCACCCAGATCACCGACCCCGGATTCTGGAAGGCTGATCAGTTTATTATATCCGCTTTCAAATCTCGTGTTACTTTTCGTGAAAGATTTGTCAAAATGACTTCAACCTGTATTAGACATTAGAATTAACAACAGCCGATGATCTTTTCTATAGAAATCCAACCGTGAAAACTTAAGTGAAATGAGCTATCTTTCCACCTGATGCTAGGGATTGACACTATTGACAGCTCACTTCAGCTCATTTACAGAGTTGAACGGGTCGATTATATTAGTAATCAACTCGTTGGAAGACCAAGCAAGCCAAAGAAAGAAAGAAAATGTATTTATTGGGACTCACACAGGATTATCACAAACTAAACTAAACACACTCATAAAAAAAAAACAAAAGTAAAAAGAAGAACAAGATGATTGTGACGATACAAGAAAGCGAATGAATTTGTAAAGACGGTGTAAAACATATATACTAAATAATACATAGTGATTAATTAGCATCCGTAAAAAAAAAAACGGAAATAATAACAAGGAATCTAAATATAACATATCGCATACATAAAAAAAAACAAATTAGGTACTTTAACTGACCTTACTGTTAAAAAAAGAAGTCACTGTATTTCCGGCAATATCATTGATATTCCGTTTGCGATGAGCACCTTATAAATATTTAGATCTGCCTTTTTTGTAATCATTCTCGGAATGACAACAAGTATAATGCAGTTATCGTTGTCTTATCAATATGGTTCGGGGGTGGATCATTGTTCTTAATGTATGCTGAACATTGACCATGCAATCATTTTTTAGCTGCGTTAAAATCACCATCAACATGAATATTATTTGTGTTTTCATCGAGAAACTTCCTTTTTTTAAGTATGGCAATGCTTTACGTTTAATTCAGTCTAATATTTAAATTATTTACAAACTATACACCTTTTTTGAAGTTGATATAAAAACAGACCAATTTATCCGTCATTAAGCTCAAAAGGGGAGTCTTTTAAAGCTGAATATCGTTCGTCAAAAGTGCAAAAAAAGCGAAGAGGAAATAATTTAATTGATTTGGTTTAAAAATAGATCTCTTCATGTTTCTACATTGACTAGATAAAAGATTTCAAATGCTTGATTAAATTGACGAAAGTTAATACATTAGGTTTAACAGTCAAAATATCAACAGGAATTAACATTGAAAATTTCCCTTGTAATCTGCGTAGTACACGTATGAGCAATTAAATGCAAAACCGGAAATGAGTGCTATTTCTGTAAATTCTATGATTATGTACCTACGTACTCGTCATGATAATAAACGAAATTATTCCTCCCACCACTGCTGTATTTGGACTGCTGACGCAGACGCATTGTTGATCGAAGACACGTCATCTGACTGTTGGAAAAAGGCTAAGTAGATGATGGACTAGCTTTTTCTCCTGTCTAACCGGATGCAGCCGAATACCAGTATTGTACATTGAGCGACTGCCTGCCTGACCTCCACAGCCCAGTTACTGTTAACACGATACCCCTTAGTGAGACTGGTTGTCACACTTTCGGGCTTCTGACGCTAACGGTGTATACGTTGCTGACCATCTTCTTAATTTGATCCTTCAGTCAACTTTTATAATACCCACGGGTAGCCTAGACAATTCTTCACTTCGGGGCCCACACGAAAGCGATTGTTAATACCATATTATTAAAACAATTTCCTCATCTGTAGGCAATGAAGGCGTCATAATGATGTAAACAAGGTTATTTACTTGGCTTAGACGAAGTAATTATTGATCGTTCACGACAGAAGCAGTAGTAATTGAACGGTAGAGCAACAACAAAAGGCTATGTGAACAAAGTCAGTGTCGAGGCCACTAATAAAGATGAAGAAGATATTACTTTATAAATAAAAGACGGTTTATTTTATAGTCGTATTGTTCAAAGGGCTAAAGTCATGGGTATTCCTATAGTACGGGAGATACACTTCGATTTTTGCGATCAATTTTATACCGTATAAATCATATTGCTAATAGTTGTTTATTATACCATAATCATGAGAATGAGAGTCAGTCGCCGCACCCAAGGGAGACCATTTACCCATTTTGAAGTAAAATAAAACTAAATTTTTTGTTAATTGAAAAAGTTTCTGCCTATGATCCAGGAATCAAATCCGTTCCTTTTTGTGTTTGAGGTGGGTCTGCAAGCAAGGTGAAATCCGAATCTATAGGTAATAGAGCAAAGTGTTTAAACGAACCATGATCTCGGTTTTAACAGAAAAAAGAACCACATTGTTTCATTTTTGAAAAGCTTCTGCTTTAGCTGGGAATCGAACCCAATCCCTTCTGTTAAAAACCTCCTGTATTTATTCGGGTTCAAGATGATCCCAAAAATCGCTCTATATGGTTTGGTGCGGTATGAAATGACTTTTATTTTAAGTATTTTTTACAATTTTGACATGCTGGGACTTTAGAATTCCCCACTACTGGAGCAACTGACGCTGAAATCTCTTATGCACTAAGAGAAAACTATTATTGTTATGATTTTCAGCAGGTATGAAATAACTTGTTCGAACTATTAGTCATTACAACCTATAAAATTGCCTGCTTAGTGATGTCATTTAACAGTTCCTTATTAATAAGTGTGACTTATCTATAATTATAATCATTGCAAGTTTTTAATAATCATATGAACTACATATATTTAAGTAAATTGTAATTAATTAATAGTAAATAATTGTTACTAAATAGATGGAATAAATGGTGACTACAATGTCTACTAACTTAGTAACTTACATATTGTTGATACAATCTAAGTTGAAATCGTCTCATACAACATGATTTATTTCCCAGTCTTCTTTCACAGTTATTTTCACAGCTTTCTTTGATTCTTCCCACAGCCGTTTGGTCAGTAATCGATCATGCACCAGCCAATGATTTTTGAATTCATGACAAAACTTGTAAAGTTTTCCACTAACACCTTCCATCTCTGGAGCTGCTGCCAGATATGCTATCTGCTTTCCAACATCTTCCTTCCTCTGTCCAACTATATTAATAAATAATTGGGAAACATTCTGTAAAACCCCTGGTAGATTAGATAGTATGTTAGTATCTTTAACCATATACGGATCAAAACTGTTTGTAGTCACTCCAGTATTTTTCAATCTTCTGTCCAGTTCTGCACTGAACAGATCAACCGCTAACTTAGAACTGCCTAATGCTGTTATTGGGTTATATCGTCCAAGGTCGTTCCAATGATCAAAATTGATTTCACCAACATACATTGTCGCTGCCACACCATTTACGATTCTGCTCGGGGTTGATGCTATTAACTTAGGTAGCAATAGATACGTAAGTAAGAAAGCTCCGAAGTAATTCACTTGCATTGTAAGATTCAAGTCATCTGATGTCAATCTATCTGGGAGGCCTACAGCTCCTGCATTGTTAACCAGCACATTAATTTGATCTTCCATGTTTAGTTCATTTGCCAAATTCCTTACTGAACTTAGGGATCCTAGATCAACAGTTTTGTATGCTACATTTTGATTGCCAGTCGCTGCTATAATCTGGTCTCGAGCTGCCTTCAGTTTTGTTTCAGTTCTGCTCGCAATAATTACTCTAGCTCCTTTATTGGCCAGATTCTTTGCAGCTTCGAAGCCCATTCCTGAACTTCCACCAGTCACTACCACCACTTTGCCGTTCAACTTAACTTTAGTATCACACGTCATGATCAGGACAACGCACACTGGAGTCGGTCAACAAACTAAAGTATAAGAGGAAAAATATAATCCTTACGTACGTCAGACTACATTACGTTTTATATTATTTTTAATTCAAGACAGTAAGGGTCCTTACTGAGTAACAATGAGATCTCATTTGATTTCCGCATCGACTAGAACTTTGGTCTTGTAGAAAAACTTAGTCTTACTAGGTTTATACGGAAACTTAAGATTCGCAAAGCATAATGCATAAATATATGTGTTTAAATCAGTAGGCAATTTTTCTTTAATATTGTTATCGAAAAGTTTACTTGAAAGGAGTTCCGTGCGAGTTCTTTTAGTTCCTAAGAAAACCAGATCATTTCCAAGTAGTTCCATATAGAGTGGAATTTTACTGATTGTTATTTATAGAGTATTATTTTTTATTAAAAAGGTGACTTTGCTGAGAGCGTGGGTTTATTAACATAAATGTGGTTTGTTAACTTTTGAAGGAGCCAAAGTCATAGTACGCTTAATGATTTTACTGAGCCATTTATTTGCATTTTTTATTCCTATTTTGGGTACTAAGATAGCAATATTTATAGTTCAGTTAAGTTTGTATACCACAGGATCTTGTTGGTTGTTTTAATTTGTTATTCATATTTATTGTTCTACAGTACCTACTTCAATAATTCGGCGTGCTGCTATAAGTAATTTCCAAATCAATACCTTAAAATTGCTGATTTGAGAATGTATGTACTATATGCGTTGTCAACCCACAAATTCTATCCGATTAACATTTTTTCTTAATAATTGTAATTTTGATGTGCAAGTATAAATAAATTCAGTGAAGCAGAAACAAAAGTGTCTTTATTAAAAAGGACCCACGGAACGCCATCCTAACAAATTGGTGTCAGAAGTGGGATCCCAGGCAAAATCGTTGAGTATTGGTGTAGGCGTCGCGAATTCGTTTCCACTCGTCTGCACCATAATATTTGTTGGCTCCGTGGCTTAGTAGTCCTTTCGGTAAGTGGTCGACGACAAGCCTTGGGTTCCTTAAAAGCCTAAGCCCGCGCTACTGCGTTCCACGTGATCGGCGATCGGCCTGCGCTATTGAGCGTGAGCCCGCATCACCCCGTAACACCTCCTGCTACCCTGTGGTCGACGGTCAGTCTCCACATCCAAGTGCGAGCCCGCATCACAAGAGGACCTTCCGTCGAGGCCTAGCTGACTACCTCCAACTGCACATCATCCGTCATCAGCTACGTGGTCGCACTGTGTGCAAGCAAAACGCAACGTGTCGTATCGACGACCTGTAATACGACTTGCTGATCGGCAAGTCGCCACGTCGTGTCTCGCCGCACTACGTGTGTGTGACGTCATCTTTCCAGAATGTTCGCGTGCGCTGCTGCCATATCACTATTAGGTACTGTGAGTTTTCCTATCTATTTGTCTTAAGAAAGTTATCCCAAATTTTCAAGATAACGTAATTTTTGTAGAACTCTTTTAAAATTAGATTTTTCCTATTTTTACACCTTTTAAGTTCAAGTTTTTGTACACAATTTTATTTACATATGTTTCTGTGTGTCTAACGTTCGGTAGTGCTTCATTGCGATAATTATATCATTATCATTTAATGCCTCTAAAAAAAAAGAATTCCGAAGAAATCGCATCTTCATCTAATAGGTACAGATTCTTCAGAGGACAGTCCATCACCAAAACTAAAATTTAAAATGGCTGGCAAAATTACCCTTTCTGTCCTCACAAAATTCATTAAACCCTATAATGGGGACCGTGAGTCGTTGCCCGCATTTTTTAAAAACTGCGAAAATGCGTTTGCCCTAGCAACTACAGAAAAACAGAAGTTTTATGTATGAATGCACCTTTATGGGTGGTCCCGAAAAAACTAGATGCTTCCGATAAAGAAACATCCGTTGTTGAACTAGACGCGGAGGGCTTCGTGTGATGCACACGTGTACCTCGCTCACAGACTGTACGTGTAGGAGACGTGCAGTAGCCCTAAAGAGCGTTACCTTCACCTCCCTCGAACAGCGCGCAAACCTGCGTGCGAGCATGCGAGCTTTAACATATAAATAAATTGTCAAAAAATCTAAGCTCCGCAGCATATGCTGTTAGAAAAATTCGTAAGTTAACCGACATAGAGACAGCCCGTTTAGTGTACTTTAGTTATTTTCATAGTGTTATGTCGTACGGTATTCTGTTGTGGGGAAATGCCGCCGACATTCAGACTATCTTTGTTTTGCAGAAAAGAGCTGTTCGATCAATTTATAAATCTCTAATAAAGTCCGAGACAATCTCTCAGAGAGAAATTTAAGGAGATTAATGTAATGACTGTGCCTTCTCAATATATTTTTGAAAATCTTTTATATGCCCATAACATTATAAAATTGTTTAAAAAATACAGTGATCCATAACATAAATACAAGGAACAAACACAAATTTGTTGTACCTACAGCAAGGCTCAAGAAAATAGGTGGCTCATTCAGATGTCAATGTATACGCTTTTATAATAAACTTCCAAGCCACGTTCAAGATCTAAGCCTTAATAAATTCAAATCATTCATTAAACGTAAGTTGTGCCAGAAAGCCTTTTATACCGTTAAAGATTATATTGAGGACAAAAAGGCTTGGGATTGAGTTGCTCCAATTTTTTTGCATACTGAATGATTTTTATTATTTTTATTTTTGTTATTTTTTTATTTGTATTTTACATAAACTTTGACATTTGATTGTTATTACATATAGAATGACATGACAATTTACTTTCTGAAGTATAACATTATTATTTAATTATTGTGAATGTGAGGACTATGTGTGTCAGGTTGTTTTTTTTTTTATTCTCACTTTCTCAGGTAGTTTCAATGATGATCTGGCAGTTTGAGTGCTTTATGCGGCCTACCCAAATGCCATTTCTTAGGTATTGTTCGTCTAATGGTTGAACTCCTTAAGTTCAGAGTTGAGCTTCACGATTACTGACAAATGCGTGCACTGACTGGACAGGTCCACTCAAATCTGTATGGTTCTTTCCTCAAAAGACCATTTCAGACACCAATCTTACATGGTCCTCAAATAATCTGACCAAGATTATTTCAGGATTTTTATATACGTATTGACATTGATGAATTTTTATAAATACATTGACATGAATATTTACTTTGTAAAATAGTATATTGATTTAATTATTGTGAATGTAAAGACTATGTAGACCATTGTTTTTTCTTTTTTCTTTCTTAATTAGTTTTAATCATAGTCTGGTAGTAATTTATGCGGCCTACCCAAATGTCCTTTCTTTGGTATTGTTCGTCGAATCGTTGAGCTCCTTAAGTTTGAGTTGAGCTGCACGATTACTGACAAATGCGTGCACTGACTGGACAGGTCCACTCATTCTGTGTGGTTTTTCCTCAAAAGACTATTTCAGACTCTAATTTACATGGTCTTCACATGATCTGATCAAGATTATGTCTGGACTTTAAAAGAGACTGTGACTTCTGAGTTTGTTTCGGCCTTTCTTCTCTGAGTAGTCAGATAGGAAAAGCCGACCTCATCTAGTTTTAAAATATGATTGACGTGTAAAAGTGTTTGTACAAACCTACTTACAGAAATAAAATCATTTATCATTTATCATTTATGGTCGCCCGCACCTCACATAAAGTGAAGGCTATTTCTCAATTTCCATAAAATGTAAAATCTTTTCTTGGCTTAACGGGTTATTATCGTTGTTTCATTGAGAATTTCTCTCACATAACAAAGCCTCTGACATCTTTATTAAAATAGATATTAACTTCCACTGGTCTCATGAACAAGAGCAAGCTTTCAACAAGCTTAAACAAAAGCTCATCTCCAGTCCCTTGTTGCAGTATCCAGATTTTTCACAGCCTTTTATAGTTTCCTCCATTCGGACGGATTCCTCCAATATTATGCCGTCGGAGCAGTTTTATCCCAAGGCGAGATTGGCAAAGACAAGCCCATTTCATAAGCATCTCGGACTATAAATAAACAAGAAGAGAACTATTCAACTACTGAAAAAGAGCTCCTTGCTATTCTTTTCGCTGTTAACACATTCCGGCCCTATTTCTACGGTTTGTTTAAAACCGTAACAGATCATCGACCTTGGACATGGTTATTTAATGCGAAAGATCCAGGTGGACGTTTACGAAGATGGCGACAAAATTTTGAAGAATACGACTACGAGATTGTTTACCAGCCTGGTAAATTATATTTTAGTATTTGTGAAAATCCAAATATTCGTATATATAAATACTAGCACTTTGTCCGTGTGGATTTCGTACTTTCCTCTAAAAATGTTAACACCCCGTCCACCCTTCTTGAAAGGTAGTTTAGAAATGTATGTTTACGATCTTTATCATTTATTTAGACAATTAAGTATTCGGGCGAATTTTTAAGTTTATAGATCAAAGGAATAAAATTTTTCAAATAAATTGTGTCCTTCCTTTTCAAAACGACACGGCTTTTTTTACCGTTCCGTACGTTTCCGTTGTATTGTACTGAAAGATTACTTATCTCCATTTTTAAGTTTTTTTTTTTTTTATGTTGCCCCACACTAGGAATTTCTCCTGTATTGTGGGTGCGTTTACAAACATTTAAACTCCTCACATACACAAACAACCAGAACCGGAACAACTACTTGTAGGTCATACAAATATTTGCTCCGTGCGGGAATCGAACCCGCGACACGCAGCGTAGCAGTCAATCGCTTAACCACTGCGCCAACCGTGCCGTAATGGAAGCAAGCAGTAAAATCCACCCTCTAAACTTTATTACCCTTTTCCACCCCGTTAGGAGGATCAATACCTTTAGTTCAAAAATAAAATAATGAAGAAAATGGTCTCCTCAATGTAACAACCGGTGGATGTCAATCCCTCTTCGTACACATGGCAAAGAGTAGTGGCAACACAACGCTGGAAGGCACTTAGTTCCGTATACAACTTATCCAGCTTTGGCGTTGAACCTCAAAATATCACACAGAAGCGATACTGCATGTGCATGTCAAATCTCTAGAGATTAATGTAAAAGGGTAATGTCAACCCGACTTAAGTAAGTCCATCTCCCACATACTATTATGCATATGGAAGATCAAGTCATGCTGAAACCCATTAATTAAAGTTTGTTGAGAAGATCAATTGTGTGTACTTGTTTCAGTCTAAACCTCATGCGAATTAATCCTATTTAGTCTCAAGCAAACAGCTACCGTGTTAGTCGGTGAGTAGTGAGAAATCATCCCTACAAAATGTCAATGTATAAAAATATTCTAAGATTATCTAAAAGGAGGAAATTGATAGTATGAAATACAGAATTGAATATAAAAAAATAGTGAAAGGTAATTAAAGGGAGTGTAAGGTATGAGTGGAATGTGTGTCCTGCGATTTCACATCTGAAAACAGTCCCTTTCAATATATAAATAAACTAATGATGTGGTTACGATGAAACGAAATACCACAGGGGTACCTACCTATGTATGTGCCGGAAGACTAGGTGTTTTTCAAAAGTGTATGTTAAACGTTTATAGACAACAGGCATCGAAACTGGCCTCTTGTAAATCACAGACTGTGTAAGAATGTATATCTTTCGTAACAATTCTTACAATTGTTCGCAATTATTTCAGATCGCCGAGCCAGTTGCACTTTCTGTTATCTGGTTGCTGTCTAAGCTGTTTGTGGCTGTCTAAGTTTTATAAATTTATTATATACAAAACAATAAAAGCGACCTTTCATCATGGTACATTATCTGCGAAAGAAAAAGTTTATGTTGCTATTATAATTTTGAAAGGCGCTAGGTGTTAATAAAAATAGATTGCTTGGAAAATAATTCAAATCGTAAAAAATCACTGTTTTCAGAATTTTTTGCTTTGTGAACACATAATTACCTATCTAGTCGCCAAATTTTAACTTTCTAGGTCATCTGGAATTGGGTTACGTTTTTGATTATGTCAGTCAGTGATAAAAATGATGATTTATAGACGTTAATATCTCAATAACCATTTGAGGTGTATTCATGAAAGGAGACGGAAACGATTACCTATAGTCTTGGGCCTAAATGAAATGAGATGAAAATGATGTGAATATAATAAAATCAAATTTACCAGTACCTTGCTGAAAATTTTGTAAATTTTGATTAGAGTTATTATACTTACTAAAAGTAAGTTTAGTTACAATCTTTAACTAACAACTGATTCCTAAAGTGCAAAAGATGTTCTTTAAACACTAAATATTTATTATGTTTAGTGGAGAATGTTTGAAAACTCATAAGAATGAACGTCAGTGAATTCGAAGTCATACGTAGGAACATGAGACCTGTAATAGGTAAGGAGTTATGGAAAGGACGTCTAGAATAAAAAAATCGTTAGCCTAGTGTATTGCAGTGACTAGTTGCTATCCCATAATTCAGACAGCGATCCATAGTTTCAACAATACCCATCATACCAAACCATAATTTCAAGCCCAAATATTCCAAGACCCAGGTCCAGAGTCCAGAACTTCAGAACAGCATCTACGAAACTACTTTATTTCCGACACATTGTCAGAAATAAAATAGTTTCATAGAAGTTGCTTCGTACAAAAAAAAACTATATTTCAGAAACTTAGTCATCTTGGAAGTCGTGACGACTCCGTAAGGGGACGTGACTGCAGCGGATTTTCTGCGGTGAGATGTAAAGACAACCCTCTCATTGTGTTTGCTGAATAATGGCATAAGGTAGTATTGGAGCACACGATTAGCTACGCGCGCCCATGTGAGTGATTGCTATTTGTTTTCTGTAGGCGCACCGCGACACTGATTCACAGTGCCGCTTTCTTCTAGACACCCCGGCGGTCTGTTCCCGCCAGATGAGACCCCGAGTTACCTCGGGCGGCCTGGCGAGAGACGACCAGTGACAGGCGTGCTGACTCGACGGTCCTACAGATAGGGTGTTTAGCTCCCGCCCGTCCCGCTTCCAGAGCTAGCCGGGCACGGTCCGGGCTAAGAAACAGTCGTAAGTGTGTGAGCGGTATTGTACTTTGTAAAACCGCTCAGTGTCAACGTGAATCGTGAGCCCGCGCCGAACATTCATGTATGAGTTAAGGCACCTGTGTAGAGCTGAGTGATTAACGTGCCTATATTAACTAGAACACGCTACGCAATGCATGCATGTTGTTTGTAGAGTTCAGTGTTTCGAGTAAGCCGCGTGTAACCAGTGTGCAGATTACTCGGGCGTCAGTCCGGTGCGATGGGGTCGTTGTCCGCTAACAGGTCGTGGGGTAGCTTAGGGGTCTCGCGTCAGGGGGGGCGCGTGCCAAGGTGCTATGTGCTTGACATGATGCCAAGCAGATGCGTCAGCACGTGCTAAAATTCCTTTCGCGAGGCGCCGCACATACTTATTCAGGCTCTCAATCCCGAGATCCCTCTGGATGACATCGTTCCTCACGAAGGGAGGGGCGTCAACAGTGGTCCGCAGCGCATGGTTTGGTTGCGCGCGTCAGCTCGACTGGCTCGTGAGGGCGAACCATAATGGGGCGGCGTAAGTCAAGATTGGGCGCACGTGCAACTTGTACACGCCAAGCTTGACGCACGCCGGGATGCAGGACGAGAGCACTGGTTTAAGGAGGTTGCGAGTGACCCTATTCTGTGCAGCGACTTTACGGACATGTGGCCCCATCGTAAGGCGTCAGTCGAGTCATTGTTTTTGTCTCGGGGCAATCACTCGATGTCGGCTCCCTGTAGTTTTAAGGAGAGGCGCGATCTCAGTACCATAGCCTGCGTCTTACCCACGTTCAGTGGCAGTCGCCACTTCGATAGCCACTCGGGAAGGAGATCGAGGGCGCGCTGCATCTTGACCGCAGCGTACTTAGCGCTAAGCGAGGTAGTGATTTACGCGACGTCATCTGCATACAGCGGGAGCGTCGCGTCTGGAGTAGTGGAGATGTCGTCATTGTAACACTCGGCTTAGGATTGAAGTGCCCCGTTTTCTTCCAAAAACTGCTAAAATCTTTATCCATGTATTTTGCCGCCAGGACGTCCATTTTTATTTGCTCAATATTATTCTGGCACCATTTCAATTTCTTCTTAAACTCTTTCCATGTTTCACACATACTCAAATACTGGGGCCCCGCGCGCGGCTTCCCCTGAAAAACCCAGTTACTAAAACAAAGCCGAGCCCTCCTATTCGATTCTCCTACGTACTTGTTCCACCTTACAAAAGACGTCTTTTTATTTATTTTACTACCAATTCGGGTTTTCTACGAGGCACCTCTCAAGATAGACTTAATGTTAGCGTACATTGTGTTATTTATATGTCTATGATCTACATTGTCACATATATAGTCACATCAGTCCCGCAATTCCACTGAAAAGTCTATATCACGTAGTGCCCCGTTGCTTAGCTCCGTGTATTTACAAATTTGTTCCTTATTTCTTACCCCCCATAGTATTCTGTTACCTATTTCTCTGTTTGTTGCAGGTTTTTTGGGATGTTGTTATGATAGATACCATATCAATACAAAACAAAGATTCCAGCTTCAAAAGACCTGTGCTAACTGCGATTTTTGTGTCTACGGTGCCTGGCGTTTTATTGTTAGGTTTAAGGTTAAGTTAAAAATAAGTTCACAGTGAAAATATATTTATTTTCAGCTTTTTAAATAAATAAAACAAAAACTTAATAATGAAATAAGTTACTGTTAAATAAAGAATTACTAAAATAAAGTACTTAGGAGATCCGTAACTGTGGGACGGGATAGCCGAGGCCATCCCGGATGAGCAGAATTCCGATGTTGTCTGGTGGCAATGACCGATCTGGATAGATTGATCGATTCCTTCAAGTACAACTTCGAAGTCGCGTCCGAAGCTACCATCGCCGAAGCCGGCGGACGACGGTGCGCTGAATGATGAGGAGGCTTGTTCTTGGAGTAGAACAAAGCGGTCTTGTTCAAGGAGTTGGGGGTCGACGTTACTGAAGTCTGCGAGCCAATGGGGACGTTCTGGTACCCGCCGGGGCCACTGTCGCCTTGGTTGCTGAAGCCACCGGCACCTCTGTTTCCACCTTGGTTGTTGCTGGTAACAGGACATCTACTGTCACCTTGGCAGTCACCTGTGTTTTTAGTGGAGCCTGGAAGGCTGCTGCCACCGACCCCGCTTCCACCTGGGTTGTTTATGCCACCAGCGCCGTTGCCCCTGCCTTGGTTGTTGCTAGCACCCGCGCCTCCATCACCTCGTTGGTTTCTGACGTGACCAGCGTTTGCACTGTAGCCTTGGAAACTGCTGCCACTAACACCTCCGTTGCCATCAGCGCCTCCGCTGCCACCATTGCCTCCGCTGCCGCCTTGCGCGCCAGCGCCCCAGCCTTGGAAGTTGCTGGCACCAGTAACTCCGTTACCACCAGCGCCTTCGTTTCCACCTTGGTTATATAAGCCACCAGCGCCATTGCCCCAGCCTTGGAAGTTGCTGGTACCCGCGCCTCCATTGCCACCTTGGTTGCTGACGGTACCAGCGTTTGGGCTGTAACCTTGGAAACTGCCACCACCAACACCTCCATTGCCATCAGCGCCTTCGTTTCCACCTTGGTTGATTACGCCTCCAGCGCCGTTACCCCAGCCTTGGAAGTTGCTGGCACCGGCGCCTCCATTGCCACCTTGGTTGCTGACGCTACCAGCGTTTCCAATGGGGCCCGGAAAGCTGCTGCCACCACTTGCGCTCCCACCTTGGTTGCTTACGCCACCAGCGCCGTTGCCCCAGCCATGGATGTTGTTAGGACCCGCGCCTTCATTGTCACGTTGGTTTCTGACGCTACCAGCGTTTGCTCTGTAGCCTTGGAAACTGCCACCACCACCACTTCCGTTGCCATCAGCGACTCCGCTGCCGCCAGTGCCTCCGGTGCCACCTGGGTTGTTGACGCTACCAGTGGCAGCACCAGCGCCCCAGCCTTGGAAGTTGCTCGCTCCCACGCCTCCATTGCCACCTTGGTTGCTGACGCTACCAGCGTTTCCAATGGGACCTGGAAAGTTGCTGCCACCACCTCCACTTCCACCTTGGTTGCTTACGCCACCAGCGCCGTTACCCCAACCTTGGAAGTTGCTGGCACCAGCGCCTCCATTGCCACCTTGGTTGCTGACGCTACCAGCGTTTCCAATGAGACCTGGAAAGTTGCTGCCACCACCTCCACTTCCACCTTGGTTGCTTACGCCACCAGCGCCATTGCCCCAGCCTTGGAAGTTGCTCGCTCCCGCGCCTCCATTGCCACCTTGGTTGCTGACGCTACCAGCATTTCCATTGGGAACTGGAAAGTTGCTGCCACCACCTCCACTTCCACCTTGGTAGCTTACGCCACCAGCGCCATTGCCCCAGCCTTGGAAGTTGCTGGCACCACCACCTCCACTTCCACCTTGGTTGCTTACGCCACCAGCGCCATTGCCCCAGCCTTGGAAGTTGCTCGCTCCCACGCCTCCATTGCCACCTTGGTTGCTGACGCTACCAGCGTTTCCATTGGGAACTGGAAAGTTGCTGCCACCACCTCCACTTCCACCTTGGTAGCTTACGCCACCAGCGCCATTGCCCCAGCCTTGGAAGTTGCTGGCACCAGCGCCTCCATTGCCACCTTGGTTGCTGACAATACCAGAGTTTCCAATGGGGCCTGGAAGGCTGCTGCCACTACCTCCACTTCCACCTTGGTTGCTTACGCCACCAGCGCCGTTGCCCCAGCCTTGGAAGTAGCTGGCACCCGCGCCTCCATTATCACGTTGGTTTCTGACGCTACCAGCGTTTGCACTGTAGCCTTGAAAACTGCCGCCACCAACACCTCTGTAGCCATCAGCGCCTTCGCTGCCGCCTGGGTTACTGATGCTACCAGCGTTTGCGCTATGGCCTTGGAAGCTGCCGCCACTAATACTTCCGTTGCCATCAGCGCCTCTGCTTCCATCTTGGTTGTTAGCGCCACTAGCGCCGTTGCCCCAGCCTTGGAAGTTGCTGGTACTCGCGCCTCCATTGGCACCTTGGTTACTGACGCTACCAGCGTTTGGGCTGTAGCCTTGGAAACTACCGCCACCAAAATCTCCATTGCCACCAGCGCCTCCATGACCACCTTGGTAACTGACACCACCAGCACCTCCACTGCCGTCAGTGACTCCGGTGCCACCTGGGCTGTTGATGCTACCAGCGGCAGTACCAGCGCCCCAGCCTTGGAAGTTACTCGCTCCCGCGCCTCCATTGCCGCCTTGGTTGCTGACGCTACCAGCGTTTCCAATAGGGCCTGCAAAGCTGCTGCCACCACTTCCACTCCCACCTTGGTTGCTTACGCCACCAGCGCCGTTGTCCCAGCCTTGGAAGTTGCTGCCACCACCGTGTCTCTGGCCAGCATGGTTGCTTAGACCACCAGTGCCAGCGCCGAAGTCTTGGAAATTGCTACCGCCACCTCCCCGGCCAGCTTGGTTGCTAAAGCCACCAGTGCCAGCGCCAAAGTCTCGAAAGTTGCTGCCGCCGCCACCTCCCTGGCCAGCTTGATTGCTAAGGCCACCACTGCCAGCAGTCATGTCTTGGAAGTTGCTGCCGCTGCCGCCTCCTTGGCCAGATTGGTTGCTAAGGCCACTAGTGCCAGCGCTCATGTCTTGGAAGTTGCTGCCGCCGCCGTCTCCCCTGCCAGCTTGGTTGCTAAAGGCACCAGCGGCAGCGCCCAAGTCTTGGAAGTTGCTGCCGCCGCCACCTCCCTGGCCAGCTTGATAGCTAAGGCCACCAGTGCCAGCGCTCATGTCTTGGAAGTTACTGCCGCTGCCGCCTCCCCTGCCAGCTTGGTTGCTAAAAGCACCAGTGCCAGCGCCCAAGTCTTGGAAGTTGGTGATTCCGCCGCCTCTCTGGCCAGCTTGGTTGCTTAGGCCACCAGTGCCAGCACCCAAATCTCGGAAGTTGCTACCGCCGCCACCTCCCCTGCCAGCTTGGTTGCTAAGGCTACCAGTGACTGCGCCAAAATCTTGGAAGTTGCTGCCGCCGCCGCCTCCCCCGCCAGCTTGGTTGCTAATGGCACCAGTGCCAGCGATCATGTCTTGGAAGTTACTGCCACCGCCGCCTCCCCTGCCAGCTTGGTTGCTAAGGCCACCAGTGCCAGCACCCAACTCTCGGAAGTTGCTGCCGCTGCCACCTCCCTGGCCAGCTTGGTTGCTAAGGCTACCAGTGCCAGCATTCATGTCTTGGAAGTTGCTACCGCCGCCGCCTCCCCTGCCAGCTTGGTTGCTAAGGCCACCGGTGCCAGCACCCAACTCTCGGAAGTTGCTGCCGCCACTACCTACATAGCCAGCTTGGTTGCTAAGGCCACCAGTGCCAGCGCTCATGTCTTGGAAGTTGCTACCACCGCCACCTCCCCTGCTAGCTTGGTTGTTAAAGGCACCAGTGCCAGTGCCCAAGTCTTGGAAGTTGCTGCTTCCGCCGCCTCCCTGGCTAGCTTGGTTGCTAAGGCCACCACTGCCAGCGCTCATGTCTTGGAAGTTGCTACCACCGCTACCTCCCCTGCTAGCTTGGTTGTTAAAGGCACCAGTGCCAGTGCCCAAGTCTTGGAAGTTGCTGCTTCCGCCGCCTCCCTGACTAGCTTGGTTGCTAAAGCCACCACTGCCAGCACTCATGTCTTGGAAGTTGCTGCCCCCACCACCTCCCTGGCTAGCTTGATTGCTAAGGCCACCAGTGCCAGTGTCCAAGTCTTGGAAATCGCTACCGCTACGGCGTCCCCTGCCAGCTTGATTGCTAAGGCCACCACTGCCAGCGGTCATGTCTTGGAAGTTACTGCCGCTGCCGCCTCCTAGGCCAGCTTGGTTGCTAAGGCCACCAGTGCCAGCGCTCATGTCTTGGAAGTTGCTTTCACCGCTGCCTCCCCTGCTAGCTTGGTTGCTAAGGCCATCAGTGCCAGCACCCAACTCTCGGAAATTGCTGCCGGCGCTACCTGCTTGGCCAGCTTGTTTGCTAAGGCCACTAGTGCCAGCACTCATGTCTTGGAACTTGTTGCCGCCGCCGCCTCCCTGGCCAGCTTGGTTGCTAACGTCACCAGTTCCAGCGGCCAAGTCTTCGAAGTTGTTGCCGCCGCCGCTTTCTCGGCCAGCTTGGTGGCTTCCGTTGCTGGCTGGAGAGTAGAAACCACCAGTGACTCCGTTGCCGTCACCTACGGCTGCATTCCGAAGCCATCGCCTGCCACTCTTGATGCTGACGTGACGAAAGTAGTTGTCGATGTAGCTTTTGATCTGGCCGCGGGTGCACGCTACCAGCGCGAGGGATATACACTGCAGAAAATAGACTGAATTAGTTTACGCTGACATTAGTCTCGAGAAAATAAAATAAAATTGACACATATATTGTTTTTGGATGTTGATTATATTACGAGTATCTAGGTAACATACGTTTATGTTTATTTAAGAAAACCACCACCAATTTTGCACCAGAAATCACTAAATGCGTTTATCGCTTAACATAATTAAATCCATCACTCTGATTCTGTCATCTTCAAACAGTTTTCAGAAACCTAGAGACGGTTTAATTGCGTTTTACCATTAAGTAAATGCATTTCGTGACATGAGGTGCAAAGGTGCCCTAGTTTTGGCATAACTTGAAGGCACCACTTGAATCACTTAATGTCTTCTTTTTATGACTATTTAGATTAAAAATAACTGATTCTAATTAATTAGAATCATATTTACAGCATCGAAAATATAGTATCACTAGTAAACATAACTTAAACAGAATAAACAGATATAATTACGGATATCTATGGTCTCGCCGATCTTTATATTTTAAGGATTATAGAATCGTTTAATTTGCAACAACGAAAACATAATATTGAAATGACTATAATGCAGAAACAATAAATGTAATAAATGATCTTTTTTTTCTCGTTTTTTAATTCTAGTGTTTATCATTGGAAACTTGTAAAGGGCCTTCAATTGTATATTGCTTAAGAATACTGTATAAGTTAGCTGTATCCCGAATAGAATAAAATAATGTAATCATTAAAAAAAATATACCTAATAAGCGATTGGCTTTCCGTTCTCTATATTTTAAGGATTTAACTTTGCTTTAATATAATTAAAAGACTGCACACACTTATCTTTCCTGTCTGAAATTGATACGTTATTGATTCCAAACTATCTCAGAACAATATACGTTAATTTTAGAAATAAGTACATGTAAGTCGGTTTATTACAAGCAACTGAGTAGTGAGTAGCACTTGACATTACGCTCGCGCTCGACTCATTGTTCACTCAAAATAAAAATATAAAAATCACTTAAACCTACATGGGCACTTATGGAACGTCAGAAGCTTGGTGCACGGTTCCAATTGGTCTTTTCCTATGGAGAAGAGCCGGCAAGAAACTCCATGGTTACTGTTTTAAAAATAATTGGCTTGTACAATGTTTTCAAATTACAGTGTTAATAGGTATAAGAGTACTGTGAACGCCTGTCAACCAGTACCAGGTACTCAATAAAATAGAAAAACGTTCTCACGTTCACAAAATATAAGAGAATCTACATAGTAAATAAAAGATAAATAAAATAATAAAAATAAAAACCTATTTGAACCTAATGACATGATTGCCACTACAACTGTAACAAGTCTGAATTAATATCCTGTCCATAAAAGCCGCTATTAAAGAGTTGAAATTAGAATTGTGGTTATATAATGTCAAATAATGAGAAGATTACGTCGAAGAAGTACTTAAACAAAAAAAAAAATATGCTTAAGTACACTGTAATGTGCACATTACAAAAATGTTACCGGCGCACACCTTTTTTTTTTGGGTGGGTGATTGTCAAATAACTTTTCACGCTTTGGGCGGAGCGGGAGGGCGTGTCAGACTTTTACTGACTAAAACCCGCCCGTGTTCCTTCAGTTGCCTGTGCACCAGGGCCACGGTAACTCTTTCGAACGATCCGCGACCCCGGCAGGTATCCGCCCTATCGGACCCCGTCAATTATTACTGATATCTCTTTGAGGCGCGCGTGGAACACAACGCGCTGTCGACCCGGGCCTGGTCCTTACCGGACGGCGAGCTACCCATTGCTGGCCGTCCGCAAGCCAGCGCCTGCGGTGGCCGGGAGTCGGCTATCGACTCCCGATGCACAGGGTATGCGTGCTTGCGGCGACTCGGGGTGTGATGGCGCAACGATTGCCTCACCCTCACGCGCTCCGCCTCCTCCTTCGCGAGCATTACTGCTTCGCAGAAGGAGGAGACGGCGTCCCATGCTCTCTCGCTCTGTACCATGGCTTGGACCAAGGAAGGACGCGAGAGGTCGCCGCCGCCGATTGCCGCCACGAGGACACGACGGTGCTCCGCCCAAGCCGGACGATAATGAATGTGCGTATGTAACGGTGCAGCGGTATATGCCGGTGTAAACTGTGCTTGGAAATGAAAAACTGAGTATTAACTATAATATTAACCCAATTTGTGCAATAAGAAATTCTTGCTTTGTGATCCTTAATTTAGTATTTTTTTATTTGTCAAATAACTATCCACATAATTTGAAGAGCTATGGTGACGCTGTCCTGGTTTACACCCCTTGAAATGTAATATCAGTTCCTGTATTCCCCACAGTATACTAACAAACAAACAGTGGAATCCCTGTAGAGTGATTTCAGTGTAGTATCAATCACAGATGTACACTCGGCAGCTCATCGTCATCATCATTTCAGCTGAAGGAAGTCCACTGCATGGGCATACGCCTCCAACAAGCGTTAACACAGTAACAAGTTTTGCGCTGCCTGCATCTAGTAGATTCCTGAGACTTTAATCGGGTCGTTGGTCCAGGTTATGGGGTCGACCCAAGCTACGCCTTTCACCCTTCGCACTTCCAATCAATTTTCAATTACGCAGAATCACATTCCCAATAGGAAGAGCTAAAACACACTATAGCCTCGATTCACAATTGGATGTCGGAAGGACACGGCACTTGGTTTTTGTTTCATTTCACTAGAATAGGCACTATACTACACTCACCACAACAATGATCTTCATGATGCTTAGTGACGGACCGAAGCGAAGTATTGTGTTGTTCTTGGATTTTGTCTGGTGATATATAGTAAAATGGCCATTTAGAAAGTGAATCTTCCAAAACCTGATTTAAATAAAAAAATACATCCGATATCATATAAGTCAGCATAATAAATTAAAATGCAAATGACGTAAACAACAATGATCTTCATGATGCTTAGTGATGAACTGAAGCGAAGCATTGTGATGTTCTTGGATTGTGTTTGGTGATACACGGCGTGCCGCTACAATGGCGACATTAATTAAAAACACATACAGTTTCTCGTTTTCATTTTATGACGAGATTTTAATTTAATTAAACGTTATTAATGTTTGATGTATTTTAATTTTTCTAAAATACTGTCTTGGAACAACCTGTACTTAAAACACTGTAGCGCAGAGGTCATTTTCCGGAGTCCCGGGAGAACCCTTTTTCGGCGAGCAGCGCAGGCGGCGCGCGCTATCCCTTCAACCCGCCACGTGCTGTGAATGAATCTGTACACAAAGTGATACCAATTTTGGTTACTTTTTTATTATTTAATTTGGCTGAAAATTAAAAATATTCAATTTACGAATTATTTTATATTATTATATTTTTTATTGTTACTGGCCACTAGCATTACCCGTGTGTTAAATTAATGTCGCCACTATAGCGGCACGTTGTATAGTAAAATGGCCATTTAGAAAGTGAATCTTCTAAAACCCGATTTTCAAAAAAAAAAACATTGGTTATCAATAATAAATTAAAATGCAAATGAAGTTAAGCGCTTTGATATTTTTTTTTTCATTTCCATGTTATATAATGAATCTTCCCTCAAATAAGATATTGAAGAAATCAGTAACCTGTTCGCTACATACTTTCAGTCAACGTTTCAAGAGCCAGACATAGATGACCAGGATCAAGTCGCAACACCATCCACGACCACTGCGAGCATCAGCTCCATAGAGGTATCCCACGAAAAAGTACTAAAGTGTTCGATCTCTCTAAATCAGATGACCCGGATTTAATACCACCTATATTTATTGTCAACTGTGCAAAAGTCTAGCCAAACCTATCTGTATCATATTTAAGCGGTTTTTAACAGAAGGCACTGTTCCTAAAATTTGGAAATCAGCATTCATTACGCCATTTAAAAAAAGAGGTGTGTTAAGTCACTCGTTAATAATTATCGCTCTATTTCGAAACTATGCCTATTCTCCAAAGTCCTTGAGCGCGTTGTTTACTCTCCAGTTTATTTATTCTTAAAATGTGACTTTGGTGATGAGCAGCATGGTTTTCTTCGTAAGTAATCCAATACCACTAACCTTATTCTTTGCAACGAATTTATCTGTGAAGGTATGGAGCAACGTGCACAAGTTGATGTAATTTACACGGATTACAGTAAATGTTTTGACCGCATTAACCACACGGTACTTTTACGTAAACTTTCTTTAGCTGGAATTCACGACGACCTATATTGATGGTTTTCTTCCTACTTTGAAAACAGATCAGAAGCAGTAGTATTAAAGGGTTTTACTTCCAGTTTAGAGTCTGATACCACCTGGAGTTACTCAGGGATCTATTTTTAGGCCTCTTTATTTATTTATAGCAGATATTAAGATTTTTTTTATTAACTCGTACATTATATTATACGCCAATGACATAAAAATTCTTAAAACAGTACGTAGTTCAGCTGACAGATCGCTACTCCAAGAGGATCTTAATACGTTTGTAGATTACTGTAGACTAAACAAACTTAAACTAAATGTATCAAAATGCTTACACATGACTTATACACGGCAAAAGAAGACTATTGGTTCAGGGTACACTTTGAAAAACCAAACAATCACTAAAGCGAACAGTACTAGGGACTTGGGCGATATCAAGGACAGTAAATTCGTATTTGAAATGCATATTGATGAAATCGTTATGAAAGCATCTAAGTCCCTAGGTTTCATAATAAGGTCATCTTCTTGCTTTAGCTCTCTAAAAGCACTCAAAGTTCTATGCAGCCTCTTAGAATACGTATCTGAAGTATGGAACAGAATAGAAAATATATAGTTTTTTTTTAAAGATATGTAGATTATAAGACTAGGCAATGCTCAACGGATTACACTCATCTTTGCAAAAGATAACATTTCCTACCGCTGGAAAACAGACGCCATGTTAATGATATTATTTTCCTGTTAAGTATCGCCAATAGCTCCATCGATTGCTCTCAACTCCTCTCAAATTGGTCACTCTGAACCCATCACTCCGGTTTCAGGCAGCGGCCACTTCTTCACGTTCCATTCGCGTCAACAAACTACAGACGGAATGCCTAATTCTCACGTAGTGCAGCTTGCTTCAATAATCTTCCCTCTCACTTGGATGTTGATTTATTCAGAACAAGTCCAAGCACATTAAGACAAAGTATAAATAAGGAATTCTTTGCTATAGACCACAATAGCATTACTCCTAGCACAATTTTGTTTTATTTCTTTAAGAAGATTTTTCATTTCATTAATCTTTTTTTGTGTTTCTTTTTATTTCTTTTAACTTTAGGTAAGTACATAGTTTTTAATTTGGTGAAGTTTGTACATGGCAACTGTAAGCGCTAATTGTACATTACTTACCTGACTATAAGCTTTCTAAAGAATATTATATTATTCTTCTTCATTTTTTTTTTTTTTTTTTAATTCTTTATTTAATTAGGGACTTTTATAACGTCAATGCGTATGCCAGTCCCATCGTACCCTATTCTTCTTCATTGTTTCAGAAAACTTACCTTATGAGGTAAGTTTTCTGTTAATATCGATACCGGATAAAATGTTTCAGACAGATAGGTTGGGACCTAGTGGAATAAAAGGACTACTTTTCATACAGAGCTAGTTACACTAAGGATCAGCTGTTTAGTCTAAGGCCCGTGTTTTAGAACCTCACTCAAGGCTCAAGCATTACTTAAAACTACATAACATAACATCACGCCTTGTTTCCCCGGAGGGTTGAGCAGGGGACCCACATTTAGCCAATTATGTTACTGACTTGCAACCAGTTTTAAGTACTCCTTGAGTCTTGAGTAAGGTTCTGTAATACGGGCTTAAGTAGGTAAGGTTGACCAGACAGAGGGTACTGCATTAACTAATTGGTGCACGTCTACATGTACTCCTTAAGAGAAAACGCAGTACAGACGAAGAAGATTCAATGCATCTTGCACAATATGGAGAGTACGTTCTCTTAGACGCAGCAATTATTACTAATTAGTACCATTCGCCCACCTTTTTTTTATTTTTTGGGTGGGTTATCATCAAATAAGTTTTCCCGCTTTAGGCGGAGCGGGACTGTGTTGGGTGTCAGACTTTTACTTTTACTCGTGCTTCTTCAGTTGTCTATGCGCCAGGGCCACGGTAACTCTTTCTCACGATCCGCGACCCCGGCACGCATCGGCCCTATCGAACCCCGTCAATTATTACTGACATCTCTTTGAGACGCGCGTGGAATACAACGCGCCGTCGACCCCGCCCGGTCCTTACCGGACGGCGAGCTACCCATTGCTCGCCGTGCGCAAGCCCGTGCCTGCGGTGGCCGGGAGTCGGCTATCGACTCCCGACGCCCAGGGTGTGCGTGCCTGCGGCGTCGATGGGCGTGAGGGCGCAACGATTGCCTCACCCTCAAGCGCTTCGCCCCCTCCTTCGCGAGAATTACTGGTTCGCAGTAGGAGGTGACGTCTTCCCATGCCCTCTCGCTCAGGGACCATGGCCTGGACCAGGGCCGGACGCGAGAGATCGCCACCGCCAATCGCCGCCACGAGGACACGGCGCGGGCGGTGCTCCACCCAAGCCGGACAGACCTCCACCGTATGCTCCACCGTGTCTTTGTGTCGTGTAATTATAATAATCTATAGACCACTAACGTTACTTCTAAAAATTACTTCGTTACGTTACAAAACGTAAACGTTACTTCTAAAACCCTTGTAACAAACACAAGACAATCCGTTTTCTTAAACAATCGGTCTACAATCCACGATTCCGGTCATGCACAGACCGCATTCGTCGAGCACGGATTTTATGTCCTTATATGTCAATACTACAACTTGAACTGACAAACGAGGACCACTTAGAGCGGTATTTTTTAGAGTTGCATTTGGGAAGTTGAAGAACCTGTTAAACATCTCGTAGCAATAATATATCAAATCCTTAAAGCTGTATTTTAAGTTTTTAAATCGAGTTTGATCATTATTAGGTTCGGTTGTAGTCGTTGACGGTTGATGCACCGTATTATTAGATTCTGTCAAATATAAAGTCAAATAACAAAGATTTGGCTAAAGCACTCAGTAATGTGCGATTTCTATCATTACATTACAGTTTGAATTTTTTAATCTTACTTTAACTAACTTCGTTTTTCGTAGAATTTTGTACGTGTTTTGTCAGTCAAACTGTAGACTATTTGAGATCCTATTAGCTTCTTTGGAATATAGGAACTTTCTTACAATTAAGTATTTATGTGGATTTCCTATTAACTCAAATGAGATGTTGGCATGTAGTGGACCATCTGAATGGATACAATTAAAATGACAACGAAATCGTTGTCATTTTAACTATATCCATTAAGATGAAATCATCGCTAATTAACCAATGCTATCAATCTTGCATCATTCTTGGACACAGGTATTGAGCAAATTGCAACACAGCAAAATGTATTGCTCCTTCTGCTTTCGCCGCAGATCTAGATCGATGTTCTTTACAATCTAATTATTACATACCCTCTTACTGACTATAGAGGGAGCAGCTGCTGCTGTATGTAAGGTTTGTAGAGTTAAGCCTTCTAGAGCTAGGGGCTTGGCTGTCCATTAGATGTGATAACTTTTTAACAGTGAAAGCGTTATGTAAGTCTTGGTAACTATTTTCCATGAAATGTTTTAGGCGGAATTTCATTTCTTTTTATTTTAATGGTGATATTGTACCGATATTACACAGTAAAATCGTAACCCTTAGTTCTATCTTTAGTTCTTCTTGCACGCCAGCAGTTACTTTCTTCATAGCCAACGAAAAAGAGTTTATTTTTGTTGTTTATATACATGCTAATCTAGCTTTCATAACAAATGGAAGTAGGTATACCGATTATCCGTAAGAAATACAAAATTGTACCTCCCTTTAGGGGACTTTGAGGGTGAAAATTACATAAATTTTTTTGTTTGTGTGCAAATCCTAGCCATCTTACAAAATTTCAGCTTTTTAGGACTTCGGGAAGTGCCCTAGAGTGAGTCAGTCAGTGACCAAATTTACGCATTTTAGGTATTAGTAAAATCCAAGGTATTAAAGCTAGACACATGAGGTTTTATGAGCAAGTGAGTGAGTCAGTCAGTGACGAAATCGACGTATTTTAGGTATTAATATAATCCAAAGCTAGATACATGAAACTTAGTGTTTTATAAGTTTTTTTCTTTCTTTTCTTTTTGGGTGAAATTTTGAGGAATTTTTTGGGGAAATCATCAAATAACTTCTCCCGCTCTGGGCGGAGCAGGAGGGCGTGTCAGACTTTTACTGACTAAAACCTACTCGTGTTCCTTCAGTTGCCTGTGCGCCAAGCCCACGGTAACTCTTTCGAACACTCCGCGACCCCGTCAAATGTTTTATAAGCTTGCTAGCTACATTTCATCCAGAGAATTTGAGCTTTCTAGCATTATCCAGGCCGAAGCTATGAGGGTATGAAAATAGGATGAAACGCTTCGAGAAAAGGTAGGTAATGCCCCTGCTTTTTGTTTTTGGCCCGTTTTGGCGGGTGTACTACCGTGCCCCCAGATCCCAAGAACAAACTTGACATTGTTATTGTAAAACATGATTTCTACATTCCAACTGCAATTGTAAGTTTGTACGCACAATATTGAAAGATTTATCATGTTATTTTTAGACCCTAGACTTTTTATAGGTTTTCCTGTAATCTGGAAGTAAAGAACTATTTTCTGAATTTTTTCCACAATTTTAGGCTCCGTTTTGGAGATAAGGAGGGGAATGGTCGATTTTTATATATTTTTTTAAATAACTTCAAAACTGTTTATTTTAAAATTAGGTATTAAACAAAAATATTGAGATCCTCACAATAAGCCCTTTCATTTGTTATGTCACACGGTACAGTTAGTAAAACTTTTGTTTTTAATTTTCTAGTTTGCCCCCAAAAGTGACCCCCATATTCAAAATTAATTCATTTACGTTACGCGTCCGTATTTGGGTCACAAAAATTCATATGTGTACCAAATTTCAACGTAATTAGTCTTGTACATTCGGAGCAAATTGGCTGTGACAGACGGACATATAGTCCTATTAGGATTCCGTTTTTTAATTACGACGTACGGAACCCTAAAAATGAGTGATGGCTAACAGGGGAGAATGAAAGAAAAAAACAAGTTTAACAAGGGCAGAAAGATGATGATGGGTGCCTAGTCAGCCCCACTACCATCCTGATTTTTTTTACCACGCCATAAGTTATCAAGTTATCTCAACGTCCTGAAACAAAAGGATACTAAAACAACATTCGCTTCTACTGCTACTACCTTTTGAACGCCATGTGCAATGGCTCTTTGGCCAAACCAATTTACCTTTTGAAGGTCAACATTAAGTACATAATTTACAAAACGTACCAATCAATAATTCGATACACAAGGAGCTATTTATAATTCTAACGTATTCGTACATTAACCTACTCTAGATCAAGGTCGAAGCATCGAAAAGTTGGCTAACTGCATAATTATTTCAAGTTCAGTATAACCAATATGGCAAAAGCGAATTTGCGATTGTTGACACTGTATTGTTTATGAAAAATAGGTTGGGCTAAAAATAGACGACCAATTTTTATGCCCATGACATAAATTATAAACACATAAGGGTAGTTTTCAAGTTAGGCTGGCTTGGCACATACAAATGAGGAAAGTTTTTTACAAAAGCTAGACGAACCTACTAGCTTGCTACCTTATTAGTACTATGTTGCTATCCTAGCTTCGGGTGACCCAGGCATTTAATATACATCTTACTTTGTTGGAGGCTGTATTCATTCAGTCACTTTATAAGGATAATCTAAATCATCGTCACCCCAGCCCGACTTTACACACTGCTGTCATAGCCATCACTTTACTTGAGACAATTCTTATGTCATACATAAGAAAATAGTTTATGCAGTAATTACTACAAAGAGTAAGTAAAGTAGTAAAGGTAAAGAAAAATTTATTTGCATAAAATCAAAATCTAAATATTTTATTTCACATAAACCAACATGGGCACTTATGAAACGTCAGAAGCTAGGTGCAAAGTTCCAATTGGTTGCTTCCTATAGAGAAGAGCTGGTAAGAAACTCCACGGTTACTCTTTTAAAAATAAGGGGCTTTTACAATGTTTCAAAGTACAGTGTTGATAGGTATGGGAGGACAGTGTAGGCCTGTCAACAAGTAACAGGCACTCAACAAAATATAAAAAAATATAAAAATGTCTACAAATCTACAGTCTACAAGTTAGGGCTACAACGTTCTCACATTCACAAAATATAGAAGAATCTATATAAAAAATAAAAGCCTATTTAAACCAAATGACATGATTGCCATTACAACTGTAACAAATCTGAATTAAAATCCTGTTTACAAAAGTCATAAGTAAAGAGTTGAAGTAAGAATTGGAGGTATATAATGTCAAATAATGAAAAGATTATGTCAAAGAAGAAAGTAAAAGACATTTTTTATTTTTATATACTTCGCAATTTGGGAGTAAATTGGGAAAACCCGGGCTACCTTAAGTGATCGATCTTGCGGGCATGGTAGGTCGTATTCGAGAACATTAATGGATAATATTTTATTTAAATAGGTAATGAAAAAGTAAGTATAATTGGTAGCTGGGAGGAGTGTCCAGGATCCACCGGATAAGTTGCCTCTTGTTGAGCTTCTTATGATACACCTTGACGACTAAATACAACAACGTTAAGTAGCACCAACAATGCGGTCAAGAATAGATTATTCATATCAAGTGATTCATTGAAACAAAATACCAGAATTAAGGTTAATATAAAAATTAATTAAGCTATTAATATTAAAATTCTCTGACGACTAAATTAAAAAAGTAGTGAAGATAATGATGACATATCGATATAGCGTTCAAGTTCTGAGGTTAGGTAACATCTAAGTTGGCTAACAAGATTCAAGATTTTAAACATGCATAGCCACCTGCATAGCTGTTGCCGATTGTAAATCAATCTTAAGAATGCTGTTGATTTATTTTTGTAACGTTGTCTACACTTGTGAAGACAATTCGGTTTTTGGTTTCTTTGTTAATGTGATGTAAATGTACGAGTACACCCTTGTTTTCTTTACTATTATCAGACGGATTAACTTGCTACTGTCTCTTATGTCAACCGCTTTTCATGATTAAGGTTAAGTCAGAGAAATTCATTGTTCGGCCGGGGGTTGCGGAAGATTTGTACGTTCCCGCGACCCCCGGCGTAGGTGTGAGACGGAACACCGGGGTGGTTTTTAGTCAGTAAGAGTCTGACAGACCCCTCCGCCCCCCCAGGGCGGGGGACATCCATGAGGATTTTCCACCCCGGAACAAAAAAAAAACAAAAAAAAAAAAAAAAAAAAAAAAAAAGAGAAATTCATTGTTAAGCTAATTGACTTCCAACTTATTTTCTCCGTAAATTCCAACCAAAACTTTCTTTGTCAGTTGTATGAAATGGCTTTAATAAGGAAAATTGGCGTAGGTTACTTAACAATTGGCGTAGGGTGCTTAACAATT
Organism: Dryobotodes eremita; assembly: GCA_917490735.1. Lineage (NCBI taxonomy): Eukaryota > Metazoa > Arthropoda > Insecta > Lepidoptera > Noctuidae > Dryobotodes > Dryobotodes eremita. The sequence goes on from OU823245.1 coordinate 4,070,022, forward strand.
GGCGTAGTGTGCTTAACAATTGGCGTAGGGTGCTTAACAATTGGTGTAGGTGGCTTAACAATTGGCGTAGGTGGCTTAACAATTGGTGTAGGTTGCGTAACAATTAATTTGACTGACTGTACACCAGACTCAAACCTGTGCTAAGTTCCACATTCTACAAGACCTAAAGTAAAAAAAAAAACTTAAAAAGATACCTATACAGTTCAAAAGATGAACTAATTGCTAATATAATAGTATTTTACTGGCTATTAACAGAATAAGTGAGCGTGTGACCATCCCACGCAGTTATTATCAATTGCTACAGAAGTACAGACGCGAGACGATTGCAGACAAACGCCTCATCGGAATTATACGTGACTGGCGTATTATTATAAGGTTTAAGGTTAAGTAAAAAATAAGTTCACGATGAAAATACATTTATTTTCTCCTTTTTAAATAAATACGACTAAAACATAAACTTAATAACAATGAAATAAGTTTGCAATAACTTACTCGCTCCGTAGTCGAATGAGGGCACAACGAATCTAGTGGATGTGGCCCCATATGCGGATGAAGGTGCGCTGAATAAATAATAATAATAATAATAATAACCCCACCACCGTATCTTTACGTTGACGTCGTGTTGGGGCTTGGCGCTCCGAACTCTAGGTCTATACCGGTAGAGTTTACTTTGCTGGAACAGGACTAGGGTGAGAAGCCAGACCAAGAGAGATACAGAAACCCGTAAGGCAGCATGTGGCGAGCTGTTGGGCTGTAATGACGCCACGGACCGGGACCCGAGAGCCGACTCCCGGGAGAAGTCTTTTTCCTTACCTCTTTCATGCCTTTATTGGCCGGCTTGAGTGGAGATTCGTAAACCTAAACGTGCTCAGAGGAAGGAAGTATTCCAGTAAGTGCTTGTAGGGATCTTGACCATCTTTCGGGCTCTGGGATTGTTCTGATAGCCGTGGAATACCTCTTCACTCCTCAAGCATCTCAGGATATGTTGCCTTCTTGTCGCTACGTCACTATGTGCTAGCGACAGTTCCCGGGAACCCATTATTGAGTGTGCAAGATACCCCCTGCCATTTAATCCGTGTATACAGGGTGCTCGGAAATTCGACATATTCCTTGAAAGGTGTTATACTAGACAGATAAGAAAATTAATTTCGTTTATTTACTTATCATTGTCAATCATCAAAAATAGAGTAAAACTATTACAGATCTTGTTCAAATTGCCTGCCTCGATTTCTTATGCAAGTACGCAGCCTCTGGCGTACTTTCATCGCTGTCACACGCGTCGAAATTGTGTTTTTAATGTGCTGGGCGGCTGTTAAAATTCTTTCTCTCAGCTCTTCACAGTATGCAACTGGAGTAGAGTAAACCAAGTCTTTCATGTGACCCTAAATGTAGAAATCGCAAGGCGTTAATTCAGGACCCCTTGCCGGCCAGGGAGTTGGCCCGCCGCGACCTCCATCCATCCACCTCAATCCATTTAACAAATTTTAACTGTGCAAATGAAATAAATTATCCTGAACCACATTACTTTCGTATTAGATAGTTTATTCAGAATATGAATTATCAGACTCATTGGAATGATATCATTGGAAACGCTTTAACTTATCCCTCGCCAAGACATTTTGATAAAGTCGACCACGGCTACGTGTACACGCACTGATCATGAGGCAGGACCTTTACAATTGTATATGGCCCGTCAAAACGCGGCATTAGTTTACCACTGCGTAAACCCTTATAAATGATTTTTCTTTCGGCAAGAACTAGATCACCTATCGTAAAGGAGCTTCATAACGCCGTTTTCGATCATACTTGTCCTATGCCTGCTGAGCCAATTAAGTTTATCGCGTGACAGCGACTTCTCTTAACTTGTTTAAATTGGGTGACCTATCGGGCACAACTATGTCGCCTACGAGTTTAGGTCGAAACCCATAAAGAAGTTCCAATGGAGTCTTTCCCGTACTATTATTTACGTTAGAGTTTAAGCCTAACTATACCTTAGGCAAGTATTTCTCCCAGTCATTTTGGCCATTTCCAACGTATATGCTACAAGGGCGCCAAGTATAGTCCTATTAAAACGTTCTAACTGCCTATTCGCCTTTGGGCTAGCGACTGCCGTCATGACATACATACTTTATTTGCCTTTGAGTGCAATACTCTTTGAAATCTGTGAAGCTGGAAGCTTTGCCACGGTCGCTTATTATACGACTTGGAACACCAAAAGTTTTAATTAATTGGTCAAGCGGCTGCAACACCTATTATTTATAACAGACGTCTCGAACAGCTTCGATCCATATAAACCTCGTGAAGGCATCTATTATTGCTAGGATGTGCATTTTGCCTGATGGGCTTTTACAGAACGGGCCAAGATGGTTAAATGTTTTAACACAACTTTAAATACCTGCACGACCCCTGAACCGTTGCATGCACCCTTAAGCACAATGTTTTGCATGCGTTACGTGGCGCGCTACCGTAAACAGCGATTCTTCACACCAAAAATAAAATTAGTTTCCCAGTGATTATTTTGTGCAATGTTACTTAGTTGAATGCGTAGTTAACGCCTATGTGATGGGTATTTTTACACCCTGTATGTAGTACAACAAAATATTAGGTTAATGTTAAGGCGTCGGTGTCCGGGAGACAAGAGAACAAAATCCTCGGTGCAATATGACAGCTACGTGCGCCGCCCGCTCGTTGCTATCTTCGCAGTTGTCAGCTTACTGGCTGTTCTCGAATGCCATCTATTGCCTTACAACTTTAACACAGTTAGTAAATTCTCTGTAAATTGATAGTAGTTTGAATGACGAGGAAGACGGTAATACTCCACCTCCTGATGCGGAGGAGGCTTCTTCTTGGATTAGAATAGAGAGGACTTGTTTAAGGAGTTGGAAGTCGATGTTTCAGAAGTCTATGAGCCAATGGGGACGTTATGGTTCCCGCCCAGGCCGCTGCCGCCTTGGTTGCTAAAGCCACCGGCACCTCTGGTACCATCACGGTTATTGTTGCTAACGGGACCTCTACTGTAGCCTTGGAAGCCACCTGCGTTTCCTATGGGTCCTGGAACGCTGTTGCTGCCGCCCCCGCTTCTACCTTGGTTACTGACGCTACCAGCGCCAGCGCCCCAACCTTGGAAGTTGCTGTATTGTTTGTATTTGTTAATAAAACAGTTAATGGTTACAATATAGGTTATTTTAATAATTATCAATGATCTTACACATGAAAGTTCGGTTACAAGCAAATCTTAAGTCATCCGACATTGTCACAATGACAGCTGACAAAAGGTCTGGTAACGTTCCATTATTACAGAAGCTGGCACCAGCGCCTCCACTGCTACCAGTGCCTGCGCTGTTGCCAGCGCCTCCACTTCCACCTTGGTTACTTACGCTACCAGCACCGTTGCCCCTGTCCTGGAAGTTCCTGGCACCCGCGCCTCCATTGCCACCTTGGTTGCTATCGCTACCAACGTTTGCGCTGCCTTGAAAACTACCGCCATCTGCTTTTCCAATGGAGCCCGGAAGACTGCTGCCACCACATCTACATGCACCTTGGTTGCTTACGCCATCAGCGCCGTTGCCCCGGCCTAGGAAGTTGCTGGAACCCGTGCCTCCATTGCCACCTTGGTTGCTACCGCTACCGGCATTTGTGTTGTAGCCTTGGGTACTGCTGCCACCAGCATCTCCACTGCCACCAGCGCCCCCACTGCCACCAGCGCCTCCGCTACCGTCTTGGTTGCTGTCGCTACCAGCATTTGCGCTATAGCCTTGGAAACTACCGCCACCTGCGTTTCCAATGAGGCCTGGAAGGCTGCTGCCACCACTTCCATTTCCACCTTGGTTGCTTACTCCACTAGCGCCACTGCTCCAGCCCTGGGAGTTCCTGGCACCAGCACCCCGATTGTCGCCTTGGTTGCTGAAACTACCAGCATTTGCGCTGTAACCTTGGAAACTGCTGCCACTAACACCTCCACTGCCGCCTTCGTTGCTGACACTAACAGCACCAGCACCCCAGCCTTGGAAGTTGTTGCTGCTACCACCTCCATTGCAACCTTGATTACTGACGCCACCAGCACCATCGCCCCAGCCTTGGAAGTTGTTTTTACCCACGGCTCCATTGACAGCTTGGTTATGAAGGCTACCAGCGCCAGCACCCAAGCCTTGGAAGTTGCTGCCGCCACCACCTCCCCAGTCAGCTTGGTTGCTAAGGCCATTAGTGCCAGCGCCCAAGTCTTGGAAGTTGCTTCCACCGCTACCACCCCGGCCAGCTTGGTTGCTAAGGCCAACAGTGCCAGCATCCAAGTTTTGGAAGTTGCTGTCACCACTACCTCCCTTGCCAGCTTGGTTGCTAAGGTCACCAGTGACAGTGCCTAAGTCTTGGAAGTTGCTGCGACCACTGCTTCCCCGGCCAGCTTGGTTGCTAAGGCCACCGGTGCCGGTGCCCAATTCTCGGAAGTTGCTGATGCTACCATCTCCCCGGGCAGCTTGGTTACTAAGGCCACCAGTGCCTGCGCCGAAATCTTGGAAGTTGCTGCCACCGCCATCTCTCCGGTTAGCTTGGTTGCTAAGGCCACCAGTGCCAGCGCCGAAGTCTTGGAAGTTGCTGCTACCGCTGCCGCCCCAGTCAGCTTGGTAGCTAAGGCCACCAGTGCCAGCGCCCGAGACTCGGAAGTTGCTGCTACCGCTGCCTTCCCAGCCAGCTTGGTTGCTAAAGCCACCAGTGCTGGTGCCCAAGTCTTGGAAGTTGCTGCCACCAGTGCATCCCTGGCCAGCTTGGTTGCTAAGGCCACCAGTGCTGGTGCCCAAGTCTTGGAAATTGCTGCCACCGCGACCTCCCCTGCCAACTTGGTTGTTAAGGCCACCAGTGCCAGTGTCCAAGTCTTGGAAGTTTCTGCCTCCTGCACCTCCCCGGCCAGCTTGATTGCTAAAGCCACCAGTGCCAGCGCCCAAGTCTTGGAAGTTGCTGTTGCTGCCACCTTCTCGGCCAGCTTGGTTGCTAAGGCCACCAGTGCCGGTGCGCAAGTCTCGGAAGTCGCTGCCACCGCGACCTCCCCTGCCGACTTGGTTGTTAAGGCCACCAGTGCCAGTGCCCAAGTCTTGGAAGTTGTTGCCGCCGCTGCTTCCCCGGCCACCTTGTTTGCTAAAGCCACCAGTGCTGGTGCCCAAGTCTTGGAAGTTGCTGCCACCAGTGCATCCCTGGCCAGCTTGGTTGCTAAGGCCACCAGTGCTGGTGCCCAAGTCTTGGAAATTGCTGCCACCGCGACCTCCCCTGCCAACTTGGTTGTTAAGGCCACCAGTGCCAGTGTCCAAGTCTTGGAAGTTTCTGCCTCTTGCACCTCCCCGGCCAGCTTGATTGCTGAAGCCACCAGTGCCAGCGCCCAAGTCTTGGAAGTTGCTGTTGCTGCCACCTTCTCGGCCAGCTTGGTTGCTAAGGCCACCAGTGCCGGTGCGCAAGTCTCGGAAGTCGCTGCCGCCACGGCCTACCCGGCCAGCTTGGTTAGTAAGACCACCATTGCCAGCGCCCAAGTCTTGGAAGATGCTGTCGCCACCATCTCCCCGGCCAGCTTGGTTGCTAAGGCCACCAGTGCCAGCGCCCAGGTCTTTGAAGTTGCTGCCGCCGTCGCCTCTCCGGCCAGCTTGGTTACTAAGGCCACCTGTGGCAGTACCCAAGTCTTCGATATTGCTGCCACCACCGCCTCTCTGGCCATCTTGGTTGCTAAGGCTGGTGCCTAAGTCTTGGAAGTTGCTGCCGCCACTGCCTCCCCGGCCAGCTTGTTTGTTAAGGCCACCAGTGCCAGAGCCCAAATCTCGGAAATTGCTGCCACCGCCGCCTACCCGGCCAGCTTGGTTGCTGAGGCTACCAGTGCCAGCGCCCAATTCTTGAAAGTTGCTGCCGCCACCACCTCGCCGGCCAGCTTGGTTGCTAAAAGCACCAGTGCCGGTGCCCAAGTCTTGGAAGTTGCTGCCGCTGCTGCTTCCCCAGCCACCTTTGTTGCTAAGACCACCAGTGCCAGTGTCCAAGCCTTGGAAGTTGCTGACGCCAAAACCTCCTGGGCCAGCTTGGTTGCTCAGGTCACCTGTGGCAGTGCCCAAGTCTTCAAAGTTGCTGCCACCGCGGCCTCGCTGGCCAGCTTGATTGCCAAGGCCACCTGTGCCAGTGTCCAAGTCTTGGAAGTTGCTGCCGCCGTTGCCCCCCCAGCCTGCTTGGTTGCTAAGGCTACCTGTGGCAGTGCCTAAGTTTTCGAAGTTGCTGCCACCACTGCTTTCCTGGCCAGCTTGGTTGTTAAGGCCACCAGTGCCAGTGCCCAAGTTTTGGAAGTTGTTGCCGCCGCTGCTTCCCCGGCCACCTTGGTTGCTAAGACCACCAGTGCGAGTACCCAAGCCTTGGAAGTTGCTGATGCCACCAGCTCCCGGGCCAGCTTGGTTTCTTAGGCCACCTGTGGCAGCGCCCAAGTCTTCTAAGTTGCTGCCTCTCTGGCCATCTGGGTTGCTAAGGCCACCAGTGCCGGTGCCCAAGTCTTGGAATTTGCTGCCGCCACTGCCTCCCCGGCCAGCCTGTTTCCTAAGGCCACCAGTGCCAGAGCCCAAGTCTCGGAAATTGCTGCCACCGCCGCCTACCTGGCCAGCTTGGTTGCTGAGGCTACCAGTGCCAGCGCCTAATTCTTGAAAGTTGCTGCCGCCGCTGCTTCCCCAGCCACCTTGGTTGCTAAGACCACCAGTGCCAGTGTCCAAGCCTTGGAAGTTGCTGACGCCAAAACCTCCCGGGCCAGCTTGGTTACTCAGGCCACCTGTAGCAGCGCCCAAGTCTTCGAATTTGCTGCCACCAGCGCCTCTTTGGCCAGCTTGGTTGCTAAGGCCACCAGTGCCAGTGCCCAAATCTTGGAAGTTGCTGCCGCCGTTGCCCCCCCAGCCTGCTTGGTTGCTAAGGCCACCTGTGGCAGCGCCCAAGTTTTCAAAGTTGCTGCCACCACCGCTTTCCTGGCCAGCTTGGTTGTTAAGACCACCAGTGCCAGTACCCAAGCCTTGGAAGTTGCTGCCACTGCTGCCTCCCTGGCCAGCTTGTTTGCCAAGGCCACCTGTGCCAGTGCCCAAGTCTTGGAATCTGCTGCCGCCGCTGCCTCCCCGGCCTGCTTGGTTGCTAAGGCCACCTGTGGCAGTGCCCAAATTTTGGAAGTTGCTGCCACCACCGCTTCCCTGGCCAGCTTGTTTGCTAAGGCCACCAATGCCAGTGTCCAAACCTTGGAAGTTGCTGACGCCACCACCTCCCGGGCCAGCTTGGTTGCTAAGGCCACCTGTGGCAGCGCCCAAGTCTTCGAATTTGCTGCCACCAGCGCCTCCTTGGCCAGCTTGGTTGCTAAGGCCACCAGTGCCAGTGCCCAAGTCTTGGAAGTTGCTTCCGCCACCGCCTTCCTTGCCAGCTTGGTTGCCTTCGTTGCTGGCTGGGGGATAGAAACCACCAGTGACTCCGTCGCCGCCATCTCTGGCTACACTGCGAGGACATCGCCCGTCACTCCCGACACCGATGAGACGAAAGTAGTTGTCGTCGATGTACCTCTTGGTCTGGCCACGGGTGCACGCTGCCAGCGCGAGGGATATATACTGCGCAAAAAATAGACTGTATCAGTTTACGCTGACATTAGTGTCAAGAAATAAAAGAAAATTGACACAAATATTGATTTTGGAAGTTGAATAAATTACGAGTATCTAAATAAGATACGTTTCTTTTTTATTTATGAAAACTCATAGGCCCGCTTACACCACAAATCACTGATTGCGTTTACCGTTAAACATAATTAAATCATCTCACTGACTCTGTCATCTTCAAATGGTTTTCAGAAGCCGAAAGATGGTTTAAATGAGTTTTACTACTTAACGCATTTAGTGACATGTGGTGCAAGGGAGCCCTAGTTTTGACATAAATTTAACCACATTATCTGTATCACTTAAAGTAATTTTTTTATAACGATTTATATTAAAAATAACTGATTTTAGTTCATTAGGATCATATTTACAACAACGAAAATATTATATCAAATTAACTACAGACTACAAAATGTCTGAGTATAGGGATCAAGCATGTTTTTGCTAGTTACTAAAAATCTGTTTTTTTAAAGATTTTTCATTACTGCTATTGATACTTTAAAGTAAATTTCGTCATTTGAAAAGAGGATAATTTATGATTTTCGGTCAAAATTTGGTTGAAAATCTTCTGTAAAGTCGTATTCCTATATAATCCTGAAACGGTTTTAGGTCAAATCTATAAAATTTCTGCCATACTTCTGAGTGGAATCAGTACAAAAGAACGATTATATGGAGAACAGATGTCATTTGAGCCGAGAAGTAATGATCAGAGCCGTGGGAATGTTAGAAGCTGGTTCTCGGCAAAGTGCTGTGGCAATCGCTCTGGGCACTACGCAGAGTGTTCTAAGCCGTCTTTGGACACGTTACCGCATCACTGGCAGCGTGACAGGGGTACATGTAGGACGAGCTCGTATCACCACACGCAGACAATATCGTTACATACAAATTGCTGCTCGACGAAATCTTACAATGACCGCGATGTTGTTGGTTACGAGGCTTCATAGCTAGTCAGGGATATTAATAAGCGTTTAAACCATAAGTAATCGCTTGCATGAAGTCAATCTTCATTCCTGACGGCCGCTACGTGTACCACCTATTGAGCCTCGCAATCCTAGAGCCCGTTTACAATGGCTCGTGAACACAAGAATTCGGCAAAAGAAGATTGGTGTTTTGTATGTTTTTCTGACGAATCTCGCTTTGGTATAAGGCCAGATACTAGACTTACATGGTATTGGAGAACTCTTGGACTCCAGAAACGTTTAAAATCATGCCAGGAAATCCATGCATACAGTGGTCGAACAATCATGATATGGGTGGGTTTTTGGATCGGCAGAAGAACCGAATTGATTTCGATCAGAGTCAATCTCAATGCACAGATTAACACTGAAATGATTGTATCAGATGGTGCCGTTCCTTTGCGGCCCAATTTGGCGCTTCATTTCTGCTTATGCATGATAATGCACGTCCACGCACTGCCAGAGTCGTTGCTAACAAACTTGCCGTATCTAATGTCAACGTTCTACCATGGCCTGCTCAATCGCCGGACTTGAATTCCATTGAGCACGCATGGAATACGAGGTGCATTCAATAAGTACCTAGCCTCATCGCCAGAGGGCGCTGTAGTTTCAAAAGAGTTTTACCACAGTGTAGCACATTCTTTTTTAATTCTTTTTTCAAATTTTCATTCCAATCCCTTCATTTGTTTTAATTTGACAACTTATGGAAGCGAACGTGTCGATCGGTTTTACAAAAATGGAAAAAGAGCAATATCGTTCGGTGATTCGATTCCTATTTTTGGAAGGGAAAACGCGCATCGAAATCAAAGAGCGCTTGGATGCTGTGTACGGTGACTCTTCTCCATCGATGGCCACCGTCAAGAATTGGTTCAACGAGTTTGCACGTGGCCGTACGTCGGTTTTTGATGAACCACGTCCAGGTGCACCGAAAACAGCTGCTACGGAGGAAAACATTAAAAAAATCCATGATCTCGTATTGGCAGATCGCCGATTGAAGGTTCGGGAGCTAGCTGAGACTGTAGGCATTTCAGAAGGAACAGTGCATCATATTCTTCACGAGGAACTCGGCATGAGAAAGCTGTCGGCGCGATGGGTGCCGCGTTTACTCACACCAGAAAACAAGCGCAACCGTGAGACCACATCGGAGACGTGTTTGGCGCTGTTTAAGATGAATCCAGCGGAGTTTTTGCGTCGTTTTGTGACCGTCGATGAAACCTGGATCCACTGGTACACACCAGAGACCAAGGAGCAATCAAAACAATGGATCCAGACCGGGGAACGTGCTCCAAAGAAGGCGAAAACTGTAAAATCGGCCGGAAAAGTTATGGCCACCGTTTTCTGGGATTCACAAGGTGTGATCTACATCGATTACCTCGAGAAGGGTAAAACAATTACAGGGCTTTACTATGCCGATTTATTAGGCCGATTCGACGCCGAATTAAAGAAAAAACGACCCCATCTGGCGAAGAAAAAAGTGCTGTTTCACCACGACAACGCACCGGTTCACACGTCTGCCGTTGCCATGGCCAAATTGGTCGAATTACGCTACGAATTGCTGCCCCATCCACCGTATTCTCCAGATTTGGCCCCTTGTGACTTCTTTCTGTTTCCTAATCTGAAAAAATCACTCGCCGGGAATAGATATGGATCGAATGAGGAGGTCATCGCCGCCACGGAGGCCTATTTTGCAGAGTTTGACAAAAACTATTTTTCGGACGGGTTAAAAAAGTTGGAGCATCGCTGAGCTAAGTGTATCGAACTAAAAGGAGACTATGTTGAAAAATAAATTGCCACTTTTCCAAAATTTTCGTTTACTTTTTGTAGGCTAAGTATTTATTGAATGACCCTCGTATGTTTCAAAGAAGACTTCTGCCAAATATGGATGCCGTACACACACCAGAAAATCTTTTTCACCTGTTAAAACAGACGTGGATGGCAATTCCGCAACGTGATTTGAATGAACTCATATTGAGTATCACTGCAATTGTGTTATACGCGTTAATGGTGCAAATACAGACTACTAATTGATTATTTTAAGCAATAAAAACCTTTACAAACATCTATTTTTATCTTTTTATCACATTTTAATGACAGGATTAACTAAGGTGAAAAATCCATCATACGTTAAAATCACGAAAAGTGTTTATTAATGCAAAATCAGAGAGTACATCGGTCTACACATTATCATCAGTCTACAGCAGTCCACTGCTGGACATAGGCCTCTCCAATTGCAGGCCATTTACCTCGATTCCCGGCAACCCTCATCCAGGTGCTAACAGCCACCCTGTGAAGATCGTCAGTCCACCTAGCCTGCGAGCGCCCTACCTTACGTTTGCCGATTCGCGGTGTCCACTCAAGAACACGTCTACTCCAACGGTCATCGGTTCTACGGCTAATATGCCCGGCCCAATGCCACTTCACCTTGCTTATTCTGTGAGCTATGTCAACAACTTTGGTTCTCTGCCGGATCACTGCATTCCGGATTCCATCACTCAGCGAGACTCCAAGCATAGCTCGATTTATAGCTCGCTGAGCGACCTTGAATTTATGGACCAGGCGTATATTGAGTGTCCACCTTTCGGCTCCGAAAGTCATAACAGGCAGGACGCACTGATTGGGGACTTTAGTTTTTAGGCTCTGCGGAATACGTGACTAGAAGACTCGACGAAGATTCCGAAACGCTGCCCAGCCCAGCTGAATTCTTCTGTTAGCCTCCTTTTCAAAGTTTTTCTTACCAAACTGCAGAGTTTGCCTGAGGTAAACGTATTCTTGACCAACTTTGAGAGCACCGCCGTTGACAGCAATCAGTCCCGGAGTGAAGTGTTCGTTGAACATAACCTGGGTTTTGTCCAAGTTCATCCGTAGACCACTGCGAGCAGAAGAATCAACTAGGCCGCCCAGCATCTGCTGCAAGTCATGCAGCAATTCAGCCAGTATGACGATATCATCTGCAAATCTCAAGTGTGAGATGTACTCGCCGTTGATATTAATGGCGCGTCCTTCCCAGTTCAGCGTCTTAAATACATCCTCCAATGCGTTAGAGAACAATTTCGGGGAAAAAACGTCCCCTTGTCTCACCCCTCGACGCAGGAGGATATGTTCGATAGGGGTCGATTATACTCTTCAGACTTCCGTATTATTTGCCGCAATGTGTGGATGTAGTCTATGGTGTTGTATCCTCCTCGAAATCCGGCCTGCTCTGGTGGCTCAAACTCGTCGAGTCTTCGCGGTAGACGATTCGTGACGACTCATGAAAACAACTTATATACGTGGCTTAGGAGCGAAATAGGTCTGCAATTCTTTAGACCTATATCAACAATTCTTTAGATATCACCCTTTTTAAAGAAAATAATGACTACGCTCCTTCGCCACGCTTCTGGAGTTCTCCCAGAGAACAGGAAGAGTTGAAGAGCTCCCGAAGCTCTTTCAGTATAGAATTTTGCTCCCGCTTTTAGGAGCTCGGTCGTAATCCCATCCATACCAGGGGCTTTTCCATTTTTAAGCTATTTAAGAGCCGCCCCGATTTCGTCTTGGCTGACTTCTGGTAGGTCTTCCGTGAAATGACGGGTCAAGGTGGCTTTAGAAACCTCATTTTCGGGATCAGAACGAGATGCATGCGATGCGTATAATCGGCTGCAGAAGTTTTCGACTTCCGAAAGGATCTCCGGCTTCGAAACGACGATATCCCCACTAGATTTGGTCAACTTCGTCAGGTGGCTCCTTCCAAGGGATTGGACGAACACTTTCGACCCCCGATTTTGCTCATTCGCTTCCTCTATAGAGCGTGTATTGGAGCGTTGGAGGTCGCGTCGTACCAATAATATTCTAATATTTTTGTTGAGTGCCCGTTGTTCTGACGAAGTGATAGGTGGGTTTTCACGTCGTTCCGTCATAAGCTCTAGAGTCTCTTCCCAAAGTTTGGACTCCTTGCCCGTACGCCGCATTTTGCAAAATTGCGCACCTTCCTCCCTGAAGATTTCCACCATTTGGTCGAGCACCTGGTCGACGTCATTTGTGGTTTCCACAGCAGCGAATCGGTTCTCCAGGTCTGACTGGAACGCTTCAGATCCTATCATAACTTGGAGCATATTTGTACGGAGCCTAAACTTCATCAAACGAGTTCGCTTAACCTTGAAGTTGATATTCAGAGAGCTTTAACAAGTCTGTGATCACTGCCGGTATTGAACCTGTTGATCACCGAGACATCCTTGAATATATGCTTTTTATCCGTTATGATGAAGTCTATCTCATTTTTCGTCATAGTGCCGCGACTTCGCCACGTCCACTTCCTTTGAGGCTGTTTCTTAAAGAAGGAATTCATCAAAAGAATCCCCTCCTTTTCAAGGAAGTTGACTAGCATTTACCCCCTATGATTTCTGCTGCCGAACTCGTAGGATCCTACTACCGATTCGTTGCAATCCTGTACTCCAACTTAAGCAATAAAATCCCCCGTGAGGACGTTGTAGTGGCCCTAAGTAGTGGAATGCAAGGCCTTGGAGATCTCTTCGAACATTTCCTCCACTTCGTCATCCGTGTATGCCGAAGTCGGTGCGTAAACCTGAACAACCTTGAAGTTATACCTCTCGGTTAGCTTCACTTTCAGGTACGCTACCCTGTTTGAGACACTGGAGACTTCCACAACGTTGTCACAAAGGGATTTGTTTATCAGGAACCCGACTCCGCCTTGGAATAGCTGGCTAGCTATATCAGACTCGTATATCTAATTACGATCCTATGTAGAGCATCCGAGATATATTTATTTTTTGTTTATTTATTTATTTAATAAGCGATTGTCTTTCCGATCTTTACATTTTATGGATTTAACTTTGTTATCTCTATTTAGTATTATAAAGAGGAAAGATTTGATTTTTTGTATGTTAGTTGGCTACGCTTTTTTGATGTTTGTTGGTTATTTGTCAAATAACTATCCACATCATTTGAAGAGCTATGGAGACATTGCCCTGTTTCACACCCCTTTTTTTTTTTTTGGTGTTGGGAAATCATCAAATGACCTCTCCCGCTCTGGGCGGAGCGGAAGGGCGTGTCAGACTCTTACTGACTAAAACCCACCCGTGTTCCTTCAGTTGCCTGTGCGCCAGGGCCACGGTAACTCTTTCGAACAATCCGCAGCCCCGGCAGGCATCGGTCCTATGGGACCCCGTCAATTTTGCTGACATCTCTTTGAGGCGCGCGTGGAACACGACGCGCCGTCGACCCGGGCCTGGTCCTTACCGGACGGCGAGCTGCCCATTGCTCGCCGTCCGCAAGCCCGCGCCTACGGTGGCCGGGAGTCGGCAATCGACTCCCGACGCCCAGGGTGTCTCCTCCTCCTGCGGCGGCTAGGGGCGCGAGGGCGCAGTGATTGCCTCTCCCTCTCGCGCTCCGCCTCCTCCTTCGCGAGCATTACTGCCTCGCAGAAGGAGGTGACGGCTTCCCATTCCCTCTCGCTCCATACCATGGCCTGAACCAGGGCCGGACGCGAGAGGTCGCCGCCGCCGATTGCCGCCACGAGGACACGGCGGTGCTCCGCCCAAGCCGGGCAGACCTCCACCGTATGCTCCACCGTGTCCTCCGGTCGATCCACGCAATGATAACACCCGGGCGTTTCCTCCCGCCTTATACGAAACAGGAACCTCCCGAAACGGCCATGTCCGGTGAGGACCTGCGTCAGGCGGAAGGTGAGGACGCCGTGGCGCCTCTCAAGCCACTCCTCAAAGAGGGGTCTTACCGCCGCAATTGTGGCGTGCCCTGTTTCACACCCCTTGAGATGCAATGTCAGTTCCTGTATTCCCCCCAATATACTAACAAACAAACAGTGGAATCCCTGTAAAGTGATTTCAGTGTAGTTCCAACCACTGATGTACACTCCGCGTCTCATCGTCATCATCATTTCAGTTGAAGGAAGTCCACTGCATGGGCATAAGCCTCCTCAAAGGTAGTCACAGTAACAAGTTTTGCGCTGCCTGCATCAAGCGGATTCTTGAGACCTTAATCAGGGCGTGGGTCCAACTTATGGGGATAAGATAGACGATACGCTATATACGCTACGCCTTTCACCCTTCCCACTTCGAATTAATTTCCAATTAAGCTGAATCACATTCCGAATAGAAAGAGCTAAAACACACTATAGTTTCGATGCACAATTTGATGTCGGAAGGACACGGCATTTAAACTGTCACTTGGTTTTAGTTTCGTTTTACTAGAATAGGCAATATACTGCACTCACCATGACAATAATCTTCATGATGCTTAGTGATGGACCGAAGCGAAGTATTGTGAAGTTCTTCGATTGTGTCTGGTGATATATAGTAAAATGGCAATTTAGAAAGTGAATCTTCCAAAACCAGATTTTTTAAAAAACCTCCGATATTTTGAAGCCTTTTTAAGTAATTTGAATAAATTAAAATGTAAATGACGACATGCGCTTTGACATAATTTTTCATTTCCATATGATGTAATCACTAAAACTGAAAGTGTTGTATATTAGTTTTGAGTAAGGGTTTCTGTTATGCAGATTTGATTAATATTTATTTACTTAACACTACATACCATAAGATACACGCTATCCGAAAGCGATTAGGTTCTAGAACATATATGATAAAAGAACAGTAAATATGAGACTTTTAGGGTGTTATTATACTACGTTACTGAAGAAATAAGTTCTGTAACATACATAAAATCAAAATCAAATTATTTTATTTCACATAAACCTACTTTAGCACGTATGAAACATCAGAAGCTAGATACACGTTTCCAATTGGTTGTTGGTTATGGAGAAGAGCTGGCAAGAAACTCCACGGTTACTCTTTTAAATATATGCTATGTTATTACTATTTTTTTCGGTTATGCTTTTACTATCTTTTTAAGTTACAGTTTTTTTTTTCTTTTTAAAGCGTTGCCCCATTAACAGATATGGGAGGACAGTGTATGCCAGTCTAAAGTAGGTACCACAGGACTACATATACATAACGTACTGCATCCAGCAGACTCTTATGTTCTCCAAGATGGTCAGTCTTTGTATATCGAAAACTGCTTTCGGTCTTGAATTTGAATCGAAACAAATTTAACATACTTACCTACTTAAGATTTTCTTCTAAGTCTAATGACTTGAAGATTTTTTTAAATCGTTATTAATAATGCAATTCAATTATCGCTTATTCACAATAATGAACACGAAGTGATGGTGGGACCTCAGCTGACACCTGTGACAGAAATACACAACACAATATTAAAATTAGTATTTGTTGTAATACATTACAATGAAAGGGTAGGTATTGTAGCAAAATAAAAAAAGGAATTCACCACATAAGCACGTATAATTTGTAATAAATAAGAAATACATCGGAATTTCACAAAAATTAAAAAATTAATTTAAGAATCAAATAAAATCATGTAGAAAAGGTTGTCGACCTTGCTTCTTATATAGAGTGCAATTGAAGTCATGGGCAATATTTTAAACTAAGACACTACTCATGATACTATTTGCATTAGGGCTACTATTACGCAAATTAAAAATATTATTAATGCAAGTATGGAAAACCTTTAAAATGTACTAAGTCTTATAAAGTATCAAAGTCGCGCATCGCGATACTAGCGAATGCTGCTGTAGGTAGACTACGCCGCGCGCCGCCGCACGGGTGGTAGGTACGTGTCATTGCGCGTGAACTCCTTGACCCCGCCCGACTCACGTGACATAGGTAAGTTGCTAACGAGTAGATTCCTAATTAATTCCAACTTACCTTCATACTTTGCCGGCTTAGGACGGTCAAAACTACGATAACTAACACACATTAAAATAAAATTAATGTGTAGGTTAATTAATTTCCTGTAGTTTTGGCGTATTTACAAAGTTGGCATCACAGTATTTACAATAATTATTCAGGAATCACTGAGTGTATTTACAATAATTTTAACTAAATTACTAATTAGCACTTACCTACACATATTTCAAAAGATGTTCAAAATGTCCACCGCCTTTTTCAATACACAACTGAGCCCGACGTCTGTGATTGTCTTTCACTCTGGTCAACAAAAATTCCTGTGATTTCACTATTTCGAATGCAGTAATAATTTTGTTTTTTTAAATCGTCTCTCGACTCACTTTCCCGCTCAAACACAATTCTTTTAATTTTACCCCATAAGTAAAAGTCTAGGGGTGTTCATCCGGCGACCTCGCTGGCCAAGGCACGGGCCCGTCGCGCCCTATCCAATATCCATCGCTCGCCAAAAGTTTCAGTAAGATAGGCACGAACATCGCGTCGCGTCGTGCTAATAGTACAGATTAGGTACTTCCTCCAGTTCATGCTCTGCCACAACTTCCCTCAACAACTGTAAGTAAGTAGTTTGTCCCAGTTAGGCTTCCTTCAATGAAGTACGGTCCGATTATCATTTCGTTTAAAATGCCTGCCCAGACATTCACAGAAAATCGATGTTGAAAACCGTCACGGCGTGTTACATGGGGGTTGCGTCCACGTCCACTCCGCCAATGTTCGTTACGACTGTTGAATAGTCCGATTCTGGTGAAAGTGGCTTCATCAGTCGACAAAATATTATTATTTAAATTTTGGAAATGCCAGTTACAAAACTCTCGCTGGGGTGTGTAATCCGCCAATGTTAATTCTTGCACCTTTTGAAAGTGGAATGGGTGCCGGCCAGAACTGTTTAACAGTCCAAACATAATAGTGGCTAACACCAAAGCGTCGCGCCGCTGGTCAGGTGCTAGCTTATGGATTGTTTTGAAAAAAACCTTCGTATTTGTCGGTAAAGCGAAATAGGATAAACGGACGCTCTTCCACGCGCTTGTGCATGTGCTGGCACGTGAAAGATGAATAATCCAAGAGGTTCTGCGTCGTTCTTAAAATGAGACCCCGAGAAGGAATAGGGGCGTTCGGGTAGCGGCGACGGAACATTTCACGAGCTCATAATAAACTTGTGCCATTGTAAAGTAAAATCATTTGTAGGTATTGTTGGTTTGTGTACCTAGCCTGCACATTACGCGGTCGTGGCAACGTGTTCACAGTCCACTAACACTTAATGCACTGCAATCCAAGGGTAACAAGAGTGAGGCGCATGCGGTGATTACGTCCAGATCAATCGTAAATCAATAACATGAGCCATTTTTTTTTTGTATTGGCAACTCGTTGTTGTGACCTCTGCAATATGACTTACTACATTTTAAGGTTTTCCATATTTGCATTAATAATATTATTGATTTGCGTAATAGTAGCTCTAATGAAAATAGTATCATGAGTAGTGTCTTAGTTTATAATATTGCCCATGACTTCAATTGCATCCTGTATAAAAAGGAATTACACGAGAAAAATTTAGACGCACAAGATCGAAAATACCTTTTAGTCTTGTATTCGATATACGTCCTAAAGAGTCTGATTGCAATCGGTATTCTAGGACGCGCACGTTACACTTAAGATTAAAGTGGGTCTTAGTCCTACTTGCGCGTTTAATAAATGTAATTGTTTGTAAACTCGGAGTTAAGTAATCAAAATTTTAACTCTTATTACGCGTTGCGCCACTGACAATTAGCACCGGGTTAGTTAACTAGACATTAGTGTTTTTTGAGTTGGGAACATTACAGTTCTATCGACGAAACATAAAATAGAGTTACAATGTATTTGCTCTGATATGTAATCCGACCAAAAATGAATGGAAATTCTATACCCATCTCTTTTACACTACATTACGATACGTAATACTTTCTTGTCTTTGAATTTTATAACAAGACATTTAATTTTAATCGTATTGTATGTGGTTTCCATGGACATTTAGTTTATTGATTGACGGAAACGTCATATAAGGAAAAATATGGTTTAAGTTTTATTTTTTATAATTGGTATTTATTTTTATAATGAGTTCATGAATATATTGCCCGCTGATATAGTACCGAATGATCACTTATTACAACGTCGAACAATATTAAATAGAAAATAAGTTATCAGCGGTACCTCATAACGTCAATTTATTTTGACGTTACTAACACTAACCCAGGGTTTAGCGACTTAACTCTCCCACATCGGTGGGTTTATATTTAAAACTTTAATTCTAGGTTTACCTCTAACTCTTGGTGGCGCAAGATTAATTATTTGATTAACCCTGAGTTAGCTGTTAACTCTGATTCTTAACTCTGATCTTATTTAGGACAACTCATGAACGCGCAAGTAGGCCTTAGGCGCCTTCATAAGTTACTGAGTTGATGTAGTTTATCTTTTCATATTTCCGCGCTGGGCAACAGTAACTTACATTACCAGTTGGATGGTCACATTTCCTCTTGAAGCGTTTTCCCGTCGCACGTTGAGGGGGAGAAGATTTGCTGCTGCATTCCTTGAAGGATTGTCCAGTCACTCCACAGTAGTTGAAAGTTGGACTAGTTTCTCGGTACAACTTGGCTGCGTGTCCGAACTGCTGGCAATTGAAGCACCTGGTGACTATCGTGAAATCTGTCACAGGGCACGATGTCCAATTAATAAAAAATCTGCTTAAATTTATGATACAGTTTCTTATGCTAGCGGGTTGTAACGGCTTGGGCTTTGCAGGTAGACTGCGCCGGACGCTAACTAACAGTTAGTTTAAAGAAACACAAGTAATGTACATATAGATTATATTTGACAAGGAGTTAGGCTAGGTCACTGTTCAACTGCACTGAGCACTAACACACTATTTTTAGGAGGGGTACCGTCCTTGGATACTGGGCAGCGAGCAAGCCCGTCCGCACAGGCTCCACAAGAGGCCGATATGGCCTTCGAAAGGCCGCAGGTAGTGGGTGTCGGTAGCAGGCCGTAGACGCCGGTAGCACGCCACACATCAGCGCGCAGGTTGGTTAGCGGGCGTCGGTAGCAGCCGTAGGACGCCAGTAGCACGCTACGCGGCAGCGCGCAGATTGGAGCAGCGTGTCGGTTGGAGTTGCCCTGTCCTCAGCCAGGACGTAGAACCCCTAGGTCGGAGCACAAGGAATCCTGAGGGTCAGGGAATAGCTCTGCTAGCTAAAACAGCGCAAGATCAAAATGCACGAGTGTTCTCAGTAAGTTGGGGTTTACAATAATTATAATAATCTTAAAGACCACTAACGTTAATTCTAAAAATTCTAATTGGTTATTTTGAGGAATTGGGCATGGAAGACATATCCCTTGTAACAACTCAAGGCAATCCGTTTTCTTAAACAACCAACTAAATAGAACAATAGGTCTACAGTACACGCTTCCGGTCTTCAGTCTAGCACGGATTCTATGTCCTTAACGTCTATAACCCAACTTTTACTGAGAAATGAGGACTATTTAGAGCGGTATTCATTTAAATCTTTATTTTGTTTTTAAATTGAGTCTGATCATGATTATTGGCTTTAGTTATAGACACTGTCGGTTGAGGCATCCGTATTATTAGACACTGCCAAATATAAAGTCAAATAACAAAGATTTGGCTAAAGCACACAGTAAAGTGCGATTATTATCGTTACAATTTTTTGGATCTGTAAATCTTACGTAGTTAATAATTTGGTTCGTTTTTCGTAGAATTTTGTAGGTGTTTATTCAGTCAAATTGAGGAATATTTGAGATCCTATTAGCTTCTTTGGAATATGGGAACTTTCTTACAATTAAGTATTTATGTGGATTTCTTATTACTTCAAATGAGATGTTGGCATGTAGTGGACCATCATAATAGATATAATTAAAATGACAACGATTTAGTCGCTAATCAACCAATGCAATCAACCATTCATCATTCTTAGACACAGGTATTGAGCAAATTGCAACACAGCAAAATAAATTGGTCCTTCTGCTTGCGCCGGAGATCTAGATCGATGTTTTTTTTACAATCTAATGACTACATATCCTCTTACTGATGGACGACTACAGAGGTACCATGTACGCTAGCTGGTACCTACATCAATTAACAGCCATCTACGAGCGATAATTATACACATTTGGCGTACCATGGGTACCCAGTCTAGTGACAGGGAATCGTTTGTGTTGGTATGGGCTTGTGATGAGAAGGGATGAAATTCATGCAAGTATAAGAGTTATAATATTAATATAGATGTTAATGAATGGAGAGGGAGAGGAAGAACAAAGAAAAGATGGAAGGGTGGTGTGTGTGTGGGATGATTTGAAAGAAAAAGGAGTGAATGATAGAGTGACGGGTAACAGGAGAAAATGAAAGAAAAAAACTTGTTGTATCCACCACAAGTGGGGCCGCCACAATAAGTTTAACCATGGCAGGAAGATGATGATGGGTGCCTAGTCAGCCCCACTACCATGCGGAATCTTTTTACCACGCCATAAGCTATCCCGTAAAGCTCAACGTCCCGAAAGAAAAGGATAATAAAATGCTTTCGCTTCTACTGCTACAAGCTTTTGAACGCCATGTGTAATGGCTCTGGCTAAACCAATTTACCTTATGAAAGTCAAGATTACATAATTTACAAAACGGACCAAAGAGCCAATAAATCGATACACAGGCAGCTATTTATAGTCCTAACGTGTTCGTACATTGAGCCAGTCTAGATCAAGGTCGAAGCATCGAAAAGTCGGCTATCTGCATAATGTATTCCAAGTTTAGTATAACCAATATGCCAAAAGTGAATCTGCGGTTGTTGACATTGTATTGTTTATGCTAAATAGGTCGGGCAAAAACTAGACGACCAGTTTTTATGCCCATGATATAATTATTTTAGACACGTGAGGCTAGTTTTCGAGCTAGGATAGCAGGCAAGTAATATCATGGCTTACTATCCTGGCTTGGCACATACGAAAATAAGGAAAGTTTTGTAAGAAAACCAGACGTAGCTACTAGCTTGCAACCTTACAGCACTGATGCTATCCTAGCTTCGAGTGTCGCATGCATTAAATATACATCTTACTTCGTTGGAGGCTGTATTAATTTAGTTACTTTATAAGTATACTTTAAAGCATCGTCATCTACAGCCCGACTTTACACACTGCTGTCATAGGCATCACTTTTCTTGCGACAATTCTTATTTTTTATTTATTTATTTGTTCAGTAGTACACATACATTTTATATATTTAAGTTGGTGCCAACATAAACTCATTAGAGCTTTACCGTGCACCAAAGTCATCGACTACATAATTTAGAGCATCAAAACCACTTAAGAAGGTACTTAGTACAAAAAGAAACAAAAACAAAACAAACAAATAATATTATAACGGTTATTTAAGCAAAACATTATATTATACCAACGAGCGAACATTGACGAATCTGACTGTCCATCCTTACAATAAAAGTGGTGGAGGAATGTTTTCGAATTAATACAGGTTGTTCCTAAAAGTATGTTTTTAGTAACATGAAGCAAATTTTTTTCTTTTTGTATTCTTATATTATTGTTCGGTATTATGTTTGCTTTATTGTGTGTGTTTTAAACTATTTAACTACAAACAGTAAAAAAAAAATGTGTTCAATCAAAACCTAGGATTGCTTATTATATATTTTTTTGAAAATATGAATCACACCATTACATTATGTCATCCATCAGTTGTACATAAGAATATAGGTCATGCAATAATCACAAAAAAGAGTAGTCAGTAAAGTAAAGAATGGCAGGTCAGCTTTGGAGTGGGCAACTAGCTTCATCTTTCTGACTGACCGACCCCTTGACAATTCAAAAGTGCCTCTAATTGGTTTATTTGAAATAAATGCTTTGAGTTTGAGTTTAAAGTATAATTTATTTGAATATATTGTTACAGTAAATTGGGTGATCCGTATTTACCTTAAGTGTATGTGATCGATAAATAGCAGGCATGGTAAGGTCGCAGTCAAACACATTAATGGATAATGTTTTATTTAAATAGGTAATGAAAGAGTTGATAGCTGGAGCGAAGTAGGTAGCTGGGTGGAGTGTCCAGGGTCCACCGTTCTCGTCGAGCTTCTTACGATACTCCTTGACGACTAAATACAACAATGTTAAGTAGCAGTAGTAGAACTAGCACCTCCGCTACCACCAGCCCCTCCGCTTCCCCTTAGGTCGCTAATGCCACCAGCGCCGTTTCCCCAGCCTTGGAAGTTGCTGGAACCTGTGCCTCCATTGCCACCTTGGTTACTGACGCTACCAGCGTTTGCGCTAAAGCCTTGGAAACTGCCGCCACCAACAGCTCCGTAGACACCAGTGCCTCCGCTGCTGCCTTGGTTGCTGACTTAACCAGTGCCAGTGACCCAGCATTGGTAGTTGCTGGCACCACGAGTCCATTACCACCTTGGTTACTGTCGCCACCAGCTTTTGCGTTGAAGTCTTGGAAACTATCGCTACCAACACCCCCGTTGGCACCAGCGTTTCTGCTGCCATCAGTTCCTCCGCTACTGCCAGCATCGGCAATCCAGCCTTGGAAGTTATTGCTGCCCGCGGCTTCATTGACAATTTGGTTGTTAAGGCTACCTGCGCCAGAGCTCAAGCCTTGGAAGTTCCTTCCGCCATTTTCTCCACTGCCACCTTGGTTGCTTGAATCATTAGGACTGCCGCTATTGGCCCGCGGCTTGAAGGTTCCAGCACTTGCGCTGCTGACTGGAAGACTGGAACCACTAGCACCTCCAATAGGTCCTGGTTGGTTGAAGGCACTAGCGTTTACATCGCCACCTTGCAGATTGCTGTCGCCGTTGCCTCCCCTGACAGCTCGGTTGCTAGGAACACCAGTACCAGTGCCTAAGTCTTGGAAGTTGCTGCCGCCGCTGCCTCCTCTGACAGCTCGGTTGCTAAGGTCACCAGTGCCAGTGCCCAAGTCTTGGAAGTTGATGCCACCAGTGCTTCCCCGGCCAGCTTGGTTGGTGACGCCACCAGTGCCAGCGTCCATGTCTTGGAAGTTGCTGCCGCCGCCGCCTCCGTGGCCCGCTTGGTTGTTAAAGCCACCAGTGCCAACGCCCAAGTCTTGAAAGTTGCTGGCGCCGCCGCCTCCCCGGCCAGCTTGGTTGTTAAGGCCACCAGTGCCAGCGCCCAAGTCTTGGAAGTTGCTGGCGCCGCCGTCTCCCCAGCCAGCTTGGTTGTTAAGGCCACCAGTGCCAGCGCCCAAGTCTTGGAAGTTGCTGCCACCGCTGCCTCCCCGGCCAGCTTGGTTGTTAAGGCCACCAGTGCCAGCGCCCAAGTCATTGAAGTTGCTGCTGCCGCCACCTCCCCGGCCAGCTTGGTTGTTAAGGCCACCATTGCCAGCGCCCAACTCTTGGAAGTTGCTGCCGCCACTGCCTCCTCGGCCAGCTTGGTTGTTAAGGCCACCAGTGCCAGTGCTCAACTCTTGAAAGTTGCTGGCGCCGCCGCCTCCCCGGCCAGCTTGGTTGTTAAGGCCACCAGTGCCAGCGCCCAAGTCTTGGAAGTTGCTGCCGCCGCTGCCTCCCCGGCCAGCTTGGTTGTTAAGGCCACCAGTGCCAGCGCCCAAGTCATTGAAGTTGCTGCTGCCACCAACTCCCCGGCCAGCTTGGTTGTTAAGGCCACTTTTGCCAGCGCCCAACTCTTGGAAGTTGCTGCCGCCACTGCCTCCCCGGCCAGCTTGGTTGTTAAGGCCACCATTGCCAGCGCCCAAGTCATTGAAGTTGCTGCTGCTGCCACCTCCCCGGCCAGCTTGGTTGCTAAAGCCACCAGTGCCAGCGCCCAACTCTTGGAAGTTGCTGCCGCCACTGCCTCCCCGGCCAGCTTGGTCGTTAAGGCCACCATTGCCATTGCCCAAGCCATTGAAGTTGCTGCTGCTGCCTCCTCCCCGGCCAGCTTGGTTGTTAAGGCCACCAGTGCCAGCGCCCAAGTCTTGGAAGTTGCTGCCGCCGCTGCCTCTCCGGCCAGCTTGGTTGTTAAGGCCACCAGTGCCAGCGCCCAAGTCGTTGAAGTTGCTGCTGCCGCCACCTCCCCGGCCAGCTTGGTTGTTAAGGCCACCATTGCCAGCGCCCAACTCTTGGAAGTTGCTGCCACCACTGCCTCCCCGGCCAGCTTGGTTGCTAAAGCCACCAGTGCCAGCGCCCAACTCTTGGAAGTTGCTGCCGCCACTGCCTCCACGGCCAGCTTGATTGTTAAGGCCGCCATTGCCAGCGCCCAAGTCATTGAAGTTGCTGCTGCTGCTGCCACCTCCCCGGCCAGCTTGGTTGCTAAGGCCACCAGTGCCAGAGCCCAAGTCTTGTAAATTGCTGCCACCACCGCTTACCCGGCTACCTTGGTTGCTGAGGCTACCAGTACCAGTGCCCAAGTCATTGAAGTTGCTGCTGCTGCCACCTCTCCGGCCAGCTTGGTTGCTAAAGCCACCAGTGCCAGCGCCCAAGTCTTGGAAGTTGCTGCCGCCACTGCCTCCCCGGCCAGCTTGGTTGTTAAGGCCACCAGTGCCAGCGCCCAAGTCATTGAAGTTACTGCTGCCGCCACCTACCCGGCCAGCTTGGTTGCTAAGGCCACCAGTGCCAGAGCCCAAGTCTTGGAAATTGCTCTCACCGCCACCTACGCGGCTGCCTTGGTTGCTGAGGCTACCAGAGCCAGCGCCAAAGTCTTGAAAGTTGCTGCCGCCACTGCCTCGCCGGCCAACTTGGTTACTAAGGCCACGAGTGCTAGCGCCCAAGTCTTGGAAATTGCTCTCACCGCCACCTACGCGGCTGCCTTGGTTGCTGAGGCTACCAGTGCCAGCGCCAAAGTCTTGAAAGTTGCTGCCGCCACTGCCTCGCCGGCCAACTTGGTTACTAAGGCCACGAGTGCTAGCGCCCAAGTCTTGGAAGTTGCTGCCGCCGCCACCTCCCCGGCCAGATTGGTTTTTATAACCACCAGTGCCGGCGCCCAATTCTTGGAAGTTGCTGCCGCCGTCGCCTCCCCGGCCAGCTTGGTTGTTAAAGCCACCAGTGCTAGCGCCCATGTTTTGAAAGTTGCTGCCACCACCGCCTACCCAGCCAGCTTGGTTGTTTAAGCCACCAGTGCCAGTGCCCAAGTCTTGGAAGTTGCTGCCGCCGCCGCCTTTTCGGTCAGCTTGGTTGCTAAGGCCACCAGTACCAGCGCTCAACTCTTGGAAGTTGTTGCCACCACCGCCTATCCGGCCAGCTTGGTTACTAAGGCCACCAGTGCTAGCGCCCGAGTCTTGGAAGTTACTGCCGCTACCGTCTCCCCGACCAGCTTGGTTGCTGAAACCACCAGTGCCAGTGGCCCGTTCTTGGAAGTTGCTGCCGCCGCGGCCTCCCCGGTCACCTTGGTTGCATCCGTTGCCTCCTCGGCTAGCTTGGTTGCCTCCGCTGCTGGCTACACTGCGAAGACATCGCCCGTCACTCCCGTCACCGAAGAGACGATAGTAGTTATCGCTGTAGCTTTTATTCTGGCCACGGGAGCACGCCATGACCGCGAGGGATATACACTGCGGAGAATAAACTGGATTAGTGTACGCTGACATTAGTGTCAAAAAAATTAAAGAAAATTGATACAAGTATTGTTTTTGGATGTTGATTACATTACGCGTATCGCGTTACGAAAATATAATATCAAAATAACTATAATATAATGTTGTGACCTATTGCGTTCAACGCTGATACCTTTTTAGTAGTAACTATATAAAGGTCAATGAGGTATATTTAATACGCGAACTGCCTATTCCAACAAAATATATATAGTTGCTCAATATAAATTGTAGAAAAACCCACGGCTTCTCTTATTAAAATCCTATACAAAGCAAAGTGAACTTATTGTATCTACATATGGTCGTATTTGAGCCGAACGCAGCAACTACGGAGCGGAGCGGTAAATATTTTGCCGCTTGAACAAAAGAACCGCTTTCCAGAGCGATAAGGATTCGTAGAAAAAAAATAGCGCTCATTAGGGCGCGGTGTTGTTACTATTCATTAGGATAGTGTTATGAATATGTTTCTAACTAAGTAATTAGCGCTACTACAGAAGATTACCAACTTTTACAAACAATTTGATTGAAGATTTGTTTAAAGTGCATTATAGTGGAACAATAATGAGTAATACGAAAGAACAACAGCAATATCTTGCTGTCTTGGAAGATGGTGCTAATTTACTACAAAATATGCAAACAAATTTTGAAAAAGCGTCAAAAGGGAAGACTGACAAAAGGTTATGTAGAAGCACGTGTGAAAAATATTTATGAGTATTGGATGTTATTCAAGAACGCACATGACGGGCTGATAAAGTTAATACCCAAAGAACAAAAAAGAATTTTGCTATACTTTGCTGTTAGGAGTCAAGGAATATGCACAAATTATACAGCCAGATTTCATAAAAGGTCCACCAAGCACTCCAACTGCACAAAAAACAAACCTGGGTTGGATTATTTTCGGAGATGTCTATGAAAAACCACAAAACCACACCTACCTTGTGATGCATCACCAAGTGAACGAAAACGACTTATTGAAATTGATATGGAAAATAGAGATTGACAAAGACGGACATTCAATAAAAGAAGATAAGATTTGTGAAGATATATACGAGAAAACAACAACTAGAAATGAGGAAGGAAGGTACATAGTTAAATTAACATTAAAAACTTACAGTCCACAACTAAATGAAATGCGCACGAGTACAAAGTTACAAACACATGAAGGAAACACAAAGGAGAAGCCAAACTAAGATTCTTACAACTCGAGCGGAAGTTTAAGAAGTCATCAGACCTGAAAAATTAACACACAAAAGTCATAGATGATTACTTAGAACAAGGACATATGGAGAAGATACCTGAAAGAGAAAAATAAACAATATCAGTTTACTTACCTCACCACGCTGTAGTATGTACTGAAAAGAAGACCTCTCCAACACGCTTTGTCTTCGATGCTTCCTGCAAAGGCACAAACAACAATTCAATATATGAGGAATTATTGGTAGGATCGCAGCTGCAAGATGATTCCAGGAACCTTCTAATGAAATGGAGGATGAAGCGTGTCTGCTTCATGGCCGATATCAAACAAATGTGTTGCCAAATATTGGTTACTCGTGAAGACGCAAACTTCCAGCGAGTTATCTGAAAACTCGATGAAAGTGATGATTTCCACGAATACCGATTGCTGAGGGTCACATTCGGTACAGCATCTGTACTATATTTAGATGTTAGGACATTCCACCAAATAGCTGATGTTGAAGGAAGGGATCAACCACTCGCTGTGCAATCCATCAAGGGTATTTTTTACATGGATGACTGGCTTGAAGGAGCTGATGAAACTGAAACTGCTGTTTCTCTAGCCAAAACTGTCACAAACATACTAAAAAAGGTGGTTTACAATTCACGAAATGGTCATCATACGATATTAATTTTATGATGTCTATAGACGAGCAAATAGAAACGAGCAACCAACGCACATATGTTCATGAATCTTGATGGAACAATAAAGGCATTAGGCATTGTGTGGAACCTGAAAACAGACACATTTCAATACAACCTGACTTTACCAACATCTGAAAGTACTTAGTACTTATGTAACAAAACAAAGTATTTTTATCCGACATACAAAGGCTTTTTGATCCACTTAGTTGGATTGCACCCAGTGCAGTGATGGCAAAAATACTATTACAGAAACTATGGCTCGAAAAAGTGAATTGGGATCAGAACGTAAGTGAAACGTTACGTGAAGAATGGAATCAGATAAGGTCAGATTTAGCTAAGGTGAACGATGTACAAGTGAACAGATGACTTGGTCCAACGGAAACAAACAAAACAAATATACAAATACATGGATTCAATGACGCTTCGATACGCACTTACGCTGCAGCAGAATACATAAGACCTGAAACAAATGACAACCACTGACCCTGAAACACCAATGACCCTGACAAGGTTAAAATAAAACTCATTGCTGCTAAAAATAAGAACAGCGCCCCTAAAAACAATATCCTTATCAAGACTAGAGTTACGTGGTGCATTTCTTCTCTCGCAGCTTATGAAACAAATTGGGCTAGCAATGAAAATTCCAACTTTAAATATGTATGCATGGACGAATTTCTCTATAGTTATAGCGTGGCTATGTGGTGATCCCAACTTCGAAATCGATGATGAGATCGACGACGTCGAAATTGTAGAGAGCCTAAATAATAAGCGCTGATATCATGTACTGTCCAGTGATAATCTCGCAGACTTAGCTTCTCGAGAAATGTTGCAGTACGAACTGAAGAAATGTGACTTGTGGAGGAGAGGCCCAGGTTGGTTATCTGAAAAAGAAATAAAGATTAGTAAACGGGAAGTTATGACAACAGGCATGAAAATTAAGACAAAGAAAGTTATTACTCACCTCAGCACAGAAGAACAAGAGAAATCTATAACCACACAATTTGAATTTTTTTACAACTTACCAGAATTACTCAAGGTTATTCCTTACTGCAAATTACTGCAAAAGATCTTGAACTACAAAGTCAATGTGAATATAAATAAATAAACGAATACGTACACAAGAATTAGAAGATGCACTGTCGATTTGTATAAAAAGGGTTCAAGAAGGTACACAGAAGAAATAGAAAGATTGAAGATAAATAAACGAGTGAAAAGGTGAAGTCCGTTGCGATCCCTCAACCCTTATCTTGATGATAAACATATCCTCAGGGTGGATGGTCGCCTCAGACACGCAAACTTACCTGATGTAATAAAATATCCAATTATTCTCGAAAATAAAAACACATTCATGCCTTTGATTATAGCCGACGCATACTTTAAGATATTTCATGGAGGAATTCAGCTGGTATTATGTTATCTACGTTCAAAATACTGGATTTTAAAGGCAAAATCAAGGGCTTAAAGGGAAATTATGGGAGATTTACAGGCCATTCTTGAATAGTGGTGTAGACTTTGCGGGGGCCTTTTAGATTTTGTTATCTAAAGGCCCAGGAAACAGGACAACAAAGTCCTAAGTTTTTATATTCATCTGTATGTGCACGAAGGCAATCCATATTGAGGTTCTATGTGTTGAGTGATCTTACTTCAAAAGCGAGTATCGGCGCTTTTAGACGTTTTGTTACCAGGAGAGGCAAATGTTATCACCCGTGGAGCGGTCAAGGACGTAACTTTGTGGGAGCTGACAAAGAGCTCCGAGATGCCTGGAACAGTAACTTACAATTTACTGAAGAAATTGCAGAAACACTAGCCACAGAGGGTACTCTATGGCATTTCATTCCCACTTACAGTCCCCTCTTTCGGTGGATTATGGAAGGCAGGTGTTAAATCTATAAAATACCACCTGAAAAGAATAATAACAACTCACCTGACATATGAAGAGATGACGACGATACTCTGCCAAGTGGAAACCCTGCTTGAATTCCCGTCCGTTATGATGACCCATGAACGACACTGATCCAGACAACACGAACCCACTCACGCCAGGACATTTCTTAATTGGAGAGGTACCTATTGTTGTCCCATCACCCGATATGAAAGACAAGGCTATTCAGCTTATTTTGCTGGCAACACAAGCAGAAACTTGTTTACGACTTCTGGCTGCGATGGCAGGATGAGATTATGCCAGTTGATTAATAAATAAATAAATGAGTATTTATCCAGATTGCAACAGTGTCTTAAGTGGCAAACATAAAAATAAGAAATATTTAAGATCGGAGATGTCGTCTTGATAAAAACTGATAACTTGCCATCTGGAAAATGGTCCTTGTGACGAATCATAGAGAAGCACCCCGGTCAAGACGGTCTAACGAGGGTGTATAGTGTCAAAAATGGCGAATCCGTAACAAAAAGAACTGTAACAAAATTATGTCCATTGCCTCTCAATGGCACCTAGTGTATTATTTAATGTTTAAAAAAGAGTAACATTATTGTTTCTTGATTCACACTGTTTAGGATATGCTTTTTAGAAATGCAGTATTCTTTTTTATTGGTAATTGTTTTATGCATGTTAAATATTAATATCACAGACCCCCCCCCCCCCCCCCCCGCCTACAGATTTATATAACGTTGTTTAGTGGTAATCTCATAAAAATGTAACATTTTTATATCATTGTTTCTTATAAGACCTACAGAGCTTTTGGTGGGCGGTATGTTGTGACGTATTGCAGTCCCGCTCATACTCGTACCTACTTAGTAATAGCTATATATATAGGTAGTAGGCTTTCGTCAAACAAAAACTAGTTGCTTAATACAACACACGTCTTTTCTTATTAAAATCCTATACTAAGCTATGTGGACCTTATTACATCAACATAATAATATAATTTAAACAAATAATATATGATTTATTTATTTTTATTCATTTATTTAATAAGCGACTATCTTTTCGAGCGACTTTCATTTTAAGGATTTAATTTTATTGTCTAAGCCTAATATTATAAAAAGAAGAGATTTTAATTTTTGTGTTTATATGTTTTTTTGTTACGCTTTCACGCTAAAACGGCTAAACGAATTTGGACGATATTGGCACATGGGTAAATCATGACCTGGATTAGGACATAAAATACTATTATCCCGATATTCCTACCGGACCGAGATACAGGTGAAACCGCAGGGCGCAGTTAGAAATAATATAATTAATAGACTGCATACAGTGATATTTCTTGTCTGCAATTGATTAGTTATTGATTCCATTAAAATAGTGTACCATCTCAGCACAATATACGTTTATATTGGAAATGAGTATATGTAAGTCGATTGATTACAAGCAACTGAGTAGTGAGTAGCACTTGACATTACGCTCGCGCTCGACTCATTGCATAATGCTGAGGTACGCTGTAATGTACACATTACAAATTTTTTTACCGGTGTACACATGGGTAACGTATGTGCATAGTTAACTGTGCAGTGGTATATGCTGGTCTAAAGTATGCTTGGAAGTGAAGAATTGAGTAGTAATTATTAAGACAATTTGTGCAAAAAAAAACTTGCTTTGTGATCCTTATTCAGTATTTTTTATTTGTCAAACAACTATCCACATGATTTGAAGTGTCACGGTGGCACTACCTACCCACAGATTTTGCATCTCAAGGTGTGTAAGTCAGATCGTACACCCCTTGAGATGCAAAATCTGTTCCTGTATTCCCCACAGTTTACTAACACAAACAGACAGTGGAATCCCTGTAAAGTGATTTCAGTGTAGTATCAACCACAGACGTACACTCGGCAGCTCATCGTCTTCATCATTTCAGCTGAAAGAAGTCCACTGCATGGCAATAAGCCTCCTCAAAGGTTGCCACAGTAACAAGTTTTGCGCTGCCTGCATCAAGCGGTTTCCTGAGACCTTAATCAGGTCGTCAGTCCAACTGATGGGGATAAGATAGACGATAAGCTATATACGCTACGCCTTTCACCCTTTGCACTTCGAATTAATTTCCAATTAGGCTGAATCACATTCCCAATGGGGGCTATAGTTTTTGTGCTCACCAGTTGGCGCTACTGTCGTGTTAGGTCCTGTTGCAGTACTTTTATTTGATGTTTTGGATATGTTTAAGTACCCTTATATTCATAGTATGTTTATTTTATTACATTTTAAAACTTCGAATGAATATTTAGATTAAAATGTTCCTAAAATTGGCAAGTATGAAGCAGACAAATCTTATTCTTCCTTCAAGTGCTACCAAATTAGATCCTAACTTTTTACATAAAACCTTAAGCCATAGGTAATTAATCAAGAATAGCACAACCATTACAGTTATTATGAATAATTCGTTAAAATCCGTGATAAAAAATCCCGCAAACAGTGAACGTTCAGTACATATTTTGACATCTAGAGACCTTACTCTACACTAGCGCCTGTAGCGGCGAACTCAAGCGCGTTAGCCCTCATTGGAAGAGCTAAAACACACTATAGATTCGATGCACAATTTATGTCGGAAGGACACGGCACTGAAAATGTCGCTTGGTTTTATATGATTAGGCACTATATTACACTCACCATGACAATAATCTTCATGATGCTTAGTGATGGACTGACGCGAAGTATTGTGAAGTTCTTCGATTGTGTCTGGTGATATATAGTAAAATGGCCATTTAGAAAGTGCATCTTCCAAAACCTGATTTAAAAAAAAATACACCCGACATCATTAAGCTAGTATAATAAATTAAAATGCAAATGAAGTTATACGATTTGACATAATTTTTCATTTCCATGTGATATAATCAATGGAATTGAAAGTGTTATATATTAATTTCGTGTAAGGTGTAGCCTGTGTTAGGTATACAGGGTGGTAGACAGAACCCGACGTCGAAAAAAAAATTGATACCTCATATCCCGTATCCGAAAATTTTCCATGTTCCGCGATTCTTAATAGTTTTCGAGTTACAATAAAAAGAAATTCTCTTGAAAATGTAGCTTATCGGAACCGCGTTCGATTTTTTTATTTTTGTTTTTTTGTGAGGCCATCTAAACATGGCTTTTTCACATACTCGTATTTCTTTTGCAATTTTCATAGTTATGGAATATTCTGTCAGACATAAAATAATCAACTTACTGTCATTAATTTAAGATACAAACATTTTGATCAAATTTGGTTGAGAGGAATGTTTAGATACCTACATCAATTATCTTAATAAACTTAAAAATAAAAAGTTGTTGTTGATAAAAACAAATGTCTTAATCTGGCAATGCCCATCCCAGGTAACTCATCATAACATAACTGGTTTTTCGACACTGTTTCATTCGAAGGTAAATTTCTCCTTTTCAATCAAAATGGATTATTTTATGTCTGAAAGAATAACAACACATCCCATTACATTACCATGGAATAAAAAAAAAATCGTAAAATATCAAGAATTGCGGAACATACCTACATGGGGTATTTTCTGACACCCCTGGGAATGAGGAATCATTTTTTTTTATGACGCTACTATTTGGACCAACCTGTATAATGCAGATTTGATTAATATTTATTTACTTAACACTACATACCATAAGGTAAAGGCTATCCGAAAGCGATTAGGTTCTAGAACAGATATCATAAAAGTACAGCAAATACGAGTATCAGACTTTTCGGGTGCTGTAAGGTACGTTACTAAAGAAATAAGTTCTGTATACATAAAATCAAAATCAAATTATTTTATTTCACATGAACCTGCTTTCACATTTAACTACCTCAGAAGTTAGATACACGTTTCCAACTGGTCGTTTCCTATGAAGAAAAGCTGGCAAGGAACTCCACGGTTACTCTTTTAAATGTTATTGCCATTTAAAATGTTTTAAAATTACAGCATTAATAGATATGGGAGGACAGTGTAGGCCAGTCTACAAGTAGGTACCAGGTACAGGACTATATCAGCTTGACGTCCGGTAAGGACCAGCACCCTGATTACGTAACAAATTTTGTTTTTTAATGCGATTCCGAAATTAAGCAAACTCCGATCGGAATCGGTTCCTATATTTGGAATTGCGTAAGAAAAACCATTCAGATTCTGCTTAATTTGTTAGAGCTGGGAAAAATGCTTGCCCGCTTTTGGCGAACCTATACGTTTTATTTCATCATAAAAGAATTATTCGCTTCCGAATAATTTTGCTATAATATAATTTTGTTCTATTCACAACTGATGGTCTACTACTGCTTATAAATAGAAATGTACAATGATTGCCTAAAAATGAAAAACCAATTTATAAAACACTTTCTACCAAAAGCTACCATAATTGAAATACGTAATAAAACGTTTTTATTTTCACCTTTTTGTTATCTGTGGCTAATGAAAAAGTCGTAGAAAAGCAGTGTTGTCAACTTAGTGGAATTTCCACTAAACCTAGGGGTTTGGACCCCTCCGGGCAGACAAAATTTTGCATTTAGTGGCAGGTAGTTTGGTCCAGTGGTTAGTCTAATTCAATTTGTAGAAAATACTACCATCAACTTCTAAAATTGTGACTCGAAAAAAAAAATAACACGATAGTGGCATGTTTTATTGTTTGTCTAGAATATGTGTCAGTAATTTTACGATTGATTTACTTATTTCAAATGCCGAAACCACTCCGGATTCGAACGCTGAATTTTTAAGACCGTTCAGCATGACCAATAATATTATAAGTAGTGAAGTTACACAGAGGCTGCGCCCATGTGGAGATCGAAAAACAATGTCATTTCGAAAAAATATTCGACGGGAACATACTTCTGGGATAAAAAATTCCACCGTTAGGCCATTATTGTGTATTTAGCAAACATCCAAACATCTTCACAAATTTTTCAAGTATCTACATAATTATTTTGTGATACACGGTACACCGCTAGTAGTGGACTCGGGGAAAAAAAGTTGGTAACACTTGGGTAAATGTTATTATGAATGTTTTTGTTTACATTTAGTTATTTTATATTTTGCAACATACAAACTCAAGACGATCAACTGACCAAAATTATATTTACTATTCCCATACTGATGCAGAAACATGGGACTATGTTGCAGTTTTGGAACATTTTTCTTGTGGCTTGCTGAAGACGTCTGGCAATAGTGAAACTACAAGTAAGTAAGCCAATATATATAGGAATTACATGTGTAGGAGTATACCTTCGTATCTCATTATATTATTGTGGCTGTAGGTACATTATTGGTCAGTCTACATACGGACTATCATTCCTTTTTATTTGTGTAGACTCTCAAACAACTTACGTGAGGTTAGATGTTTATTGCAGCTAAAATAATGATTGTAGTTAGTATATGTCTGTCAAGCTCACCTTCTAACAACTGAAATTGTTAATTAATATTTTTGTTGGTACCTATGTAGACGCTGAAACAGACTAACTACACCTAATAACTACCTACTAATGAAATAACAACTAACTACAAAACATTAATCATAATATTTTCGCAGATGGTGATAGAGCTGAATGGAACAATACCCTACCAACATCAATCTAGTTGACATAGGGGGATTTGCTGTGGCAATGTTGGGCATTGGAAACCAATCTTCTGTATTAATTATTGAAGGTAAACTTTTGACACATAGTTAAGAATCAAGCAGCAACTCACATAATTATGAATATATTCCTTGAGTGAACTTTCTACCTACATAGTCACATACATAATAATTTTATGTACACTTAACTAATGTTTACCATTCTAATTTAGTGTTATGTTAGATAAAAATATCTGGAGATTGAAAAATCAGCCCTAAATAAAGAAGAAATTAAACTACCTGCAGCAATGAGTAGGATGATGGCTTTTGTCCAGCCATGGGCTGATGAAGGTCTAGTTGATATGCCTAGTTTGCTGCATAAAGTATGTAAGTAAGTATGTATTTATGTACTTTATTTGAGCAGAAAATAATTTTGATTTTCTTTTCAAATTGTAGCTGAGTTCCCGGGGCATTTCACCTACGAAGACATGAAGGCAGCATGAATGATGTTGCTCCATTGCTGTTCACTTCTGCCACTGCTGCTATTTACTTATGACATTACATTGCTACTGCGGCTCTGCAACTACTTCACTTTTCAAGCTTCTCAAGTACAAAAGTAGAAACTGAAGATTGTTCATAAAAGCTAATGCATTTTATTTTAGGAAACTGTTGATTATAGTCTTGTATAACAGCAATGTAAACATATGTACCTATTGTGTTAATTGATAACTGTGTAAACTTTAATATAGAGTGCTTTAATTATGAACTAAAGGTACAAATAAAAATAACTTGGTATGAAATATTTAAAAATTCAATACTTAGTAAGCTTTTTTTAATATTGAGAAGTGTTTACTATTATAGTGATACTAATTAGAAAATAGTGGTGTTTAGCTAAATTAACTGTTGTTGTGACGTATTGCGTTCAATGCTCACACCTACTTAGTAATAAGTATATATAGGTCATTAACATATATTTAATAGGCATTTCTTCAAACAAAACTAGTAGCTCAATACACTTGTAGTACAACACACGTCTTTTCTTATTAAAATCCTATACAAAGCAAAGTGAACCTTATCCCAAGCAACATATGGTCGTATTCGAGCCGAACGCAACAACTACGGAGCGGTAAACATCTGGCCGCTTGAACAAAAGAACCGCATTCCACAGCGATAAGGATTCGTAGAAAAAACACCTCGCGGTAATAGATACTTATGAATATGTTTGCAAATAAGTAATTAGCGCTACTACGAAAGATTACCAAGTTTTACGAACAATTTTATTGAAGATTTGTTTAAAGGAAATATAGTGAAACAAAATGAATACTACGAAAGAACAACAACAATATCTCGCAGTCTTGGAAGATGGTGCTAACTTACTTCAAAAAACGCAAACAAACTTGAAAAAGTGTCCAAAGGGAAGACTGACAAAAGGTTATATAGAAGCACGTGTGAAAATTATTGATGAGTATTGGATGTCATTCAAGAACGCACATGACGGGTTAGTAAAGATAACACCCAAAGAACAAAAAGGAATTTTGCCATACTTTTTGAACGAAGAATTCTTTATTTATGAAGAATTATACAGCTCATTACAAGGTGATTTGAAAGATATGCTTACGTCGTTAGCAGAATCGACATCGATGGATTCGAGAAATTCTAGTATGAACGTAACACATGCAGCGCAAAACATAGTGCATTTACCAAAAATAGAATTACCTAAGTTTAAAGGAGATTATGAAGGATGGCCGACTTTCAAAGATTTGTTTATTTCTTTGGTGCACGAAAATAATAACCTCAGTGATGTACAGAGATTACATTATTTAAAAACAAGTGTGAGTGGAGAAGCTGAAGCGTTATTGACCCATATACAAGTGACATCCAGTAATTACGCAACTGCATGGGATGTTTTGAATAAAAGGTATGGTAACAGACGCATAATATTAAATTGCATCATGAAAAGATTATTTTACCAGAGGAAGATGACTTCGCAATCAGCCGTCCAATTAAAAGGCTTGTTAGATACAACTACAGAATGCCTAAATAACATGGAAAATTTAAAAATAACTACGGGCTCTTGGGATCATGTAATAATATTTCTGCTTGTTCAGAAGTTTGACCCAGAGACACATAAAGGCTGGGAAGAGTATGCCTATAAGAAAGACAGCGAAGCATTGCCTACTTGGAGTGAATTAAAGAATTTCATGGAGTCCAAGTTCCGCACGTTGGAATTAGTTACAGGCTTTACAGCTAACAATAATACAAGAGAGAAGCAAGTAAAAGAACGCTCTTATCATGTTGCCACACCAAGTACAGAGAAGACATGCATCATGTGCAAAGAAAACCACACGTTGTGTCACTGCAAGAAATTTATTGATATGAAACTAGATGAGCGAACCGAATATGTCAAGAACAAACATTTATGTTTTAACTGTCTAGCACTTGGACACTCTGTAAAGAGATGTAAACTACCAGTGTCCTGTCAGAAATGTCACCGACGTCATCATTCTTTACTACATGCGACTAAGAGCACAGAACCAGCGGCTACATCGAGCACCTCACAACCGTTGGCTTCACAGCATGTAGCTGAAGAGAAGGATGCAGTTCAAGTGAACACAGTGATCGCGTCGCATCATACAACTAGACATGGATTAGCACTGTTAGCGACTGCTGTAGTGGAAGCAACAAATACAGAGGGTCAAATCATTTCACTACGCGCGCTGATAGACCAGGGTTCTCAAGCTACATTTATAAGTGAGAAAGCTACTCAACTATTGAAACTCAAACGACAGCCATTCAAGGGAAGTGTTGTAGGAGTGGGATCTTCTAGAACAGAGATCAAACACGTGGTACAGCTTAATATAAAATCACAGTGGGACCATAACTATAGTTTACCGATCCAAGCCTACGTGATGTCGAAACAACTGACCACTAAGATACCCACCAAAACAATTGTCAATCAATCATGGCCTCACATCGACGGGCTAAACTTGGCTGATCCGAGTTACTTAACACCTGGTTCTGTAGATCTGCTATTAGGAGTCAAGGAATACGCACAGA
The DNA here is from genome assembly GCA_917490735.1 of Dryobotodes eremita. Lineage (NCBI taxonomy): Eukaryota > Metazoa > Arthropoda > Insecta > Lepidoptera > Noctuidae > Dryobotodes > Dryobotodes eremita. Next base: position 4,108,358 of record OU823245.1, read on the forward strand.
TTATACAGCCAGATTTAATAAAAGGTCCACCAGGCACTCCAATCGCACAAAAAACAAACCTGGGTTGGATTATTTTCGGAGATATCTATGAAAAACCACAAAACCAAACCTACCTTGTGATGCATCACCAAGTTGATGTAGACGAAATATTGAAATCGATATGGGAAATAGAGATGGACAAGGACAGACATTTAACAAGAGAAGATAAGATTTGTGAAGATATCTACGAGAAAACAACAAAAAGAAATGAGGAAGGAAGGTACATAGTCAAATTACCTTTCAAAACATACAGTCCACAACTAAATGAAATGAGCACGAGTACAAAGTTACAAACACCTGAAGGAAACACAAAGGAGATAGCCAAACAAAGATTCTTGCAACTCGAGCGGAAGTTTAAGAAGTCTTCAGACCTGAAAAAGGAATACACAAAAGTCATAGATGATTACATAGAACAAGGACATATGGAGAAGATACCTGAAAGAGAAAAAGAAACAATATCAGTTTACTTACCTCACCACGCTGTAGTTCGTTCTGACAAGGAGACCTCTCGTACACGCGTTGTCTTCGATGCTTCCTGCAAAGGCACAAACAACATTTCACTAAATGAAGAATTATTGGTAGGTCCGCAGCTGCAAGATGATTTGAGGAACCATCTAATGAAATGGAGAATGAAACGTGTCTGCTTCATGGCCGATATCAAACAAATGTATCGCCAAATATTAGTGACTCGTGAAGACGCAGACTTCCAGCGAGTTATCTGGAGATCCGACGAGGGTGATGATTTCCACGAATACCGACTGCTGAGGGTCACATTCGGTACAGCATCTGCACCGTATTTAGCTGTTAGAACACTCCACCAAACAGCTAATGATGAAGGAAGGGATCAACCACTCGCTGTGCAATCCATCAAGAATAATTTTTACGTGGATGACTGGCTTGATGGAGCTGATGAAACTGAAACTGCTATTTCTCTAGCCAAATCTGTCACAAACATACTACAAAAGGGCGGGTTTCAACTCACAAAATGGTCATCAAACGATATTAATTTTATGAAGTCTATAGATGAAGAAAACATGAACATGAACATGTAGACATGAATCTTGATGGAACAATAAAGGCATTGGGCATTGTGTGGAACATGAAAACTGACTCATTTCAATACAACATAACTTTACCAAAATCTGAAAATACTAATGTAACAAAACGCAGTATTTTATCTGATATACAAAAGCTTTTCGATCCACTTGGTTGGCTTGCACCGAGTACAGTGATGGCAAAAATACTGTTACAGAAACTATGGCTTGAAAAGGTGAATTGGGATCAGAACGTAAGTGAAACGTTATGTGAAGAATGGAAACAGATAAGATCGGATTTTGCTAGGGTAAACGATGTACAAGTGAAGAGATGGCTTGGTACAACGGAAACAAACAAAACAAATATACAAATACACGGATTCAGTGACGCTTCGATACGGGCTTACGCTGCAGCAGTATACATAAGAACTGAAACAAATAACAAGGTTGAAATAAAACTCATTGCTGCTAAAACAAGAGTAGCACCCCTGAAAACAATATCCTTACCAAGACTAGAGTTGTGTGGTGCATTACTTCTCTCCAAGCTTATGAAACGAATTGGACTAGCAATGAAAATTCCAACTTCAGATATGTATGCATGGACAGATTCCTCTATAGTTATAGCGTGGGTATGTGGTGATCCCAATCGATGGAAAACGTTTGTTGCCAACCGCGTCGTCGAAATTGTAGAAAACATAAATAACAAGCGCTGGTATCACGTACAGTCGAGTGATAATCCTGCAGACTTAGCTTCTCGAGGAATGTTGCTGTCCGAACTGAAGAAATGTGACTTGTGGTGGAGTGGCCCAGGTTGGTTATCTGAAAAAGAAATAAAGATTAATAAACAGGAAGTTATGACAACAGACATGGAAATTAAAACAAAGAAAGTTATTACTCACCTCAGCACAGAAGAACAAGAGAAATCAATAACTACACAATTTGAAAATTTTAACAACTTACCAGAATTACTCAAGGTCGTTTGTTACTGCAAAAGATTCTTGAACTACAAGGTCAATGTGAACATAAATAAACAAATAACTACACAAGAATTAGAAGATGCACTGACAATTTGTATAAAAAGAGTTCAAGAAGAAGAATACACGGAAGAAATAGAAAGATTGAAGATAAATAAACAAGTGAAAAGGAGAAGTCCGTTGCGATCCCTCAACCCTTATCTTGATGATAAACATATCCTCAGGGTGGGCGGCCGCCTCAGACACGCAAACTTACCCGATGAAAGAAAACATCCAATTATTCTCGGAAATAAAAACACATTGACACCTCTGATTATAGCCGACGCACACTATAAGACACTTCACGGAGGAATTCAACTAATGTTATGTTTTATACGTTCAAAATACTGGATTTTAAAGGCAAAATCAATGGCTAAGAAACATGTTCATAAATGCCTCATTTGCGCTAGACTTAGTGCTACTACTAGAGCTCAAATTATGGGAGATTTACCCAATGAGAGAGTGACTCCATCTAGGCCATTCTTGAAAAGTGGTGTAGACTTCGCGGGGCCCTTTCAAATTTTGTTATCTAAAGGCCGAGGAAACAGGACAACAAAGGCCTACGTTTCAATATTCATCTGTATGTCCACAAAGGCAATCCATATAGAGCTTGTAAGTGATCTTACTTCAGAAGCGTTTATCGGCGCTTTTAGACGTTTTGTTGCCAGGAGAGGCAAATGTAATCACCTGTGGAGCGATCAAGGACGAAACTTCGTGGGAGCTGAAAAAGAGCTCCGAGATGCCTGGAACGATACAAGCTTAAAGTTTACTGGAGAAATTGTAGAAACACTAGCCACAGAGGGTACTCAATGGCATTTCATTCCCGCTTACAGTCCCTCTTTCGGTGGATTATGGGAGGCCGGTGTTAAATCTATAAAATACCACTTGAAAAGAATTATAACAACTCACCTGACATATGAAGAGATGACGACGATACTCTGCCAAGTAGAAGCCTGCTTGAATTCCCGTCCGTTATGTCCTATTAACGACACTGATCCAGACAACACGAATCCACTGACGCCAGGACATTTCTTAATTGGAGAGGTACCTATTGTTGTCCCATCACCCGATATGAAAGACATAAGGCTGTCCAGCTTGTCTCGCTGGCAACATTCACAGAAACTTGTTCACGACTTCTGGCGGCGATGGCAGGATGAGTATTTATCCAGATTGCAACAGCGTCCTAAGTGGCATAAAAGGGAAGATGAATTTAAGATCGGAGATGTTATCTTGATAAAAACTGACAATTTGCCACCTGGAAAATGGTCCTTGGGACGAATCGTCGAGAAGCACCCTGGTCCGGACGGTCTGACGAGGGTGTATAGTGTCAAAAGTGGTAGTTCCGTAATAAAAAGAACTGTTACAAAATTATGTCCATTGCCTCTCAATGGAACCTAGTGTATTATTTAATGATTTAAAGAAAAGTAAATTTATTGATTGTTGATTCACACTGTTTAAAATATGCTCTTTAGAAATGCAGTACCTATTAACTTTGTTGTTATGTATGTTAAATATTAATATTACAGACCCCCACCTACAGATTTATATAACGTTTAGTGGTAATCTTATAAATATGTATCATTTTGCAATCATTGTTTCTTAAAAGACCTACAGGCCTTTTGGTGGGCGGTATGTTGTGACGTATTGCGTTCAATGCTCACACCTACTTAGTAATAAGTATATATAGGTCATTAACATATATTTAATAGGCATTTCTTCAAACAAAACTAGTAGCTCAATACACTTGTAGTACAACACACGTCTTTTCTTATTAAAATCCTATACAAAGCAAAGTGAACCTTATCCCAAGCAACAACTGTCATTCATTAGGTACAAGTAAATAGAAACATAAATTATGGTAAACAAAGAAAAACTGTTTTATTTATATCATATACAATCTTAACTGACAATAGCATTTATTCACATTTAACATGAAATATTTGGACATGGGGTAAAATTAAATGGAACAAATATATTGTATGGATTGGTAGAATTTGGCATTCAATGTCTTCCCAACATCATGGATAATTTATATACCTACCTACTGCTTGCTGTGAGCGCATGAGAGAAAGTTTAAATATTTCCTGAATAATGTAGTTGAGCCTGACACCGGAAACCCAAACCCTAATCTATTTACTTCATAGAACAGCAATATTCTGCTGTAGATAACAATTAGGTGCATACAATTCTAATGATAGATGGGTTGCTAAGCTTGTGGCTTATAATAAGTTTGTTACATACGGTACGAGGTACGAATTTGTCTTTCATTCAAATGCCAACAAAATATCTCGATTCTGTAATAACATAAAATGAAGATATCTTTAGTTTAGGTTGTAAGCACTTGTAAGTTGTAACAGATGATGATTTTTACAATTATTTTAAGAAATTCACCACCCTGCCTCGATTTTTAAAATATCATTAATATTGATTTATCATTGAGGTTTTACACAAAAATGCAATCACAATTTATCAGGAAGACTACCACTCACATTTTTTCGAAATAATTATGGAGATTATACGTATAAATCCTAAATTAAGTGGAACAGAAAACCATTGCGAGCAGAAGGTTGCCTTCGGTTTCAATGCGACTAGCCGTTGGTTTCATGTCAACGATTCAAGCAAATTCTCGCTTGTCATTTGAGTTACGTAATTCGAAAAATAGACGTATGCCCAATTTTTCCTGGCAATTTTGGCATATCGTTCACTCTTTAGCGTCTCAAACAGACTGCAGTTGGTTTCGCACGATAGTGGAGTTACGCAATACGAAAGTCGTCAAATTAAGCAAACTGCGATAGAAACGAAGCAAACTAGTCGTAATCGTTTGCCGAAAATGTGTTACGTAATTAGGGTGCAGGCCCGGGTCGACGGCGCGTTGTGTTCCACGCGCGCCTCAAAGAGATGTCAGCACACATTAACGGGGTCCGTTAGGGCCGATGCCTGCCGGGGTCACGGGTATGTCCGAAATGGTTACCGTGGCCCTGCCACACAGGCAATTGAAGGAACACGGGCGGGTTTTGGTCAGTAAAAGTCTGACATGCCCTCCCGCTCTGGGCAGAGCAGAGCTTTTATTTGATGATATCCCACCCAAAAAAAAAGTACAGGACTACATACACATAAAGTATTGCATCCAGCAGACTCTTATTCCTTTACGCTGAGTGCGTAATAACTCAAATTGTAGAAAATATATAGATAATAGATATGAGAATACTTATATAAATTATATATATTGTGTATACTTTAATAATATACTGGGTAAGTTATACGTAGGATGCACCTTTTAGAAGATATAAGTCAAAAAGTGAAAGAAATCTGAAAATTTCGAGGGTTTTCGAGCACCACGCAGTTAGCATAGGTATTTCGAAGCTGCAAACTTCGTTTTACACTGTTGGTATCTATCCTAACAACATCCCAAAAAATCAGTGCAGTGCAATTTTTTGCGATCTAAAGACGATGTTTGTGTCTATGGTGACTGACCTATTATTATAAGAAGTATTATATTGTGATTCCTTATAGGACTATTTTTAAAAGTCAAAGATAACAAACGAGAACAATTACAAATGAGTTTCAGTAGCAGTTTCAGTACCATTTCACCCGCGCTCAACTCCTTGCATAATATCGAGTAACGGTAGTATTAACCGAGGTACGCTGTAATGTGCACATTACAGCGCAACACGGTAAATATTACCGTTGCAAATAATTACTACAGTTTGTATGCATTGGTAACTGCGCAATTAAATACGCGGGAGGTCCAATAGTAGAATCGAATTCGACAAAATTTATACGATAAAAATTATGAAATTAAACAAAAAATAAAAGGAAAAGAAGAAACATTGTGTGTACTTATTTTTTTTTCTACCTGTAATGCTTTTGACGTGCCTCGGATTGCACGACCCGTTGGTCACAGCTGTCATTCGTAGATCTTTGACAGTCGTTACGGGTATTTACAAGCCCAAAAGTCTGACAACCAGTTTTACCCAGGGGTATTATATTACCCAGTGACTGGGTTGTGGAGGTCAGATAGGCAGTCGGTCCATGTAAAATATTGGTATTCAGTTAGACTGAAAGCCGACCCTAAAATAGGAAAGGGCTATGCAGATTGATTGAATGATTCTGACGACTTTTATGCAACTGTATGAATTAGTAATTGTACAAACTAACTTATTTCTAAATAGTGATGGCGATACTATGTTCAAGAAAATGAAGTGTTTTTCACTTTGTTTCCTGATATCCTGTTTAATATAAATTGTTTCCGAAAACGGGGATAATTCTGTTTATTTTAAAAACCAACAGACTAACGAGCGGATTGAATATCGATTAAGGCAAATTAAGAATAAGAATAATTAACTGGTTACAAAATTTTCATAAATAATAATATTGTATGCTTACTGTAACTAGATTTAACATTTAACATTTGAACAGTGGTCCCCACACTACGCAGCCTGTATCTTGCGGGCCTGATTTACGTTATCTTAAATTTAAAATTCGAGAAATGTTTACGTTGGGTGATGCCCGATCGCCCCAAGTTCCATGTTCCCCAAAATGATTTTTCATACATTCATTCCTAACGTCCCCAAAGTGTAAAATTGATTTATTTGTAAAGTTCACACTTGATCATTCTTCGTACTGACGTCTCCAAAAGTGTTAGAATGAAATAAAATCAGTACCTAGTTAAAATTAACCTTATTTTGGAAGATATATTTTCTCTATGCATAATTTGTACTATGTGTTTTGAGATATATCCAGGGTGTGTTAGGGATGAATCCCGGTTTTTCTGGGGAAAAATGTAGTGTAAGGGAACAATTTCGGTTATGTTGGAGGCATCCAGCAAGCAATTCTTTAGCATAGGAAAATTGTAAGTAAACACATCATGTAGACCATAGGTTCTCAACGGGGGCGGTGCCGCCCCCTAGTGGGCGCATTTATTTATTTGTAAGAATGTAGTTTTACATAGTATGGTGTTAATATTTTTTTAGGTTCTATACATTCTACCACAACATATAGTGTACAAATATTCGAATGTCATCTTAAATAACTAAGTACAATTAATTTTATACACATAATAGACTATCTAGTTTTAACAAACACAGCTTTTTTTATTCATGTTTCATAAAAACTTCTTTGATAATTTTAAATTAAGTTTATACAATAAAATGAAATCCAAACACTACTTACGCTTATTCTTGTTTATAATCCGCTTATTATCATACTGCTTGCTTATTTTATTGTAAATATGAGTGTGTGTTTAAGAGGGGCACCGTGTGGCCAAATACTGTTTGCATTAGAAAGAAGGACATGTAAGATACGTTTTGAGAGCAGGCTTATACTCAGACCTGTTTTTAATAGATTTGTGTGCATGCAGTTCGGCACTAAGTATATATAGTTGGCGTACTCGAAGAACAGGAAATTCGTTGTATAGCAGATCTGTCGAAAACCTAAAGGGCTTTCGACGCATCACTTTGATCACGACTCTTTTGGCTCTTTCTATTTGAATAAATGTGCTTTTCCTGGCTCCGCCCCAGACGAAGATTCCATACTGGAGTACTGATTGACAGAGACCTAGGTACATTTTTCGGAGAATTTTAATAGGTCTTGTAGTTTTTTCATAACGTAAATTAGTTTTCTGACGTGACCAGTTAAGTCTATGTAAAGTTTAAATGATAAGTTTCGTCTATTGTAATACTTAGACATCTAAGGGAGGAGACGCGGTCTATAGGAGTACATATGTATAGTTTGTGAGTGGTGGGTTGGATCGTTACAGCATGTGTGGAATTCGAGTGTTAGTTGGCGAGGAGGACTGCTGAGCTATGGTTTTGAAGAAAGTGATGAGCTTAGTTTTTTTACGATAAGTGTGTAGCGGTTATATCACGGTATAGTTTATAAGTAATAATAATTTTGTTAATTTAAACTACCTGAAAACACTACACAAACACAAGCGCATTACATAACCTCATCACACATTTGCTATTCATAAATGTCACTGTCACTGTCACTTCATTCGTCATAGACTACATACGACCCTCATCACATTATCTATGACGACTAATAATAACTAACAAAAACATCCATAAAGTTATCTAAATATTTATTTATTACATTTCACAATACACACAATATTTTTAATCATATATAAACAACACTAACAATTATTTACACTTAACACAATATATATTAACTTAAGTACTATGTGGGGAAACCGAACGCGCATTGAGACGTGGAGGAAAATGCGTGGAGGGCTCCGCACAATGACTGGCAAGATAAGGTTCAACGACCTTAGTGTTCGCCCTTGTCTCAAGCCGAATACGCGCTCGGTTCCAACACAAAATCTAGTCCGCTTATTTTAGTAAATTAGCTGCATTTTGTTCATTGTTATACCTGTTAGTGTCCGCGTTAAATTGTCCTCCGTATTGTTATTGTTTTGTATTATAATACTAGAAAGGAAGTGCCGAGGTAGGCAGAAATACAAGTTCGTTATAAAAATCACTTTTATTTAGCTTTACCCCGTAACACTTCAAGTGTAAGTAAATTTCTACTAAGAGTTTTGGAAATTGTTAGCAAACCATTTTCAACAAAATGATACAGCTGTTCCCAAGTTTTGGCATGATTGCCGTATCGTCTGCATAAGAAATTATGATAACGTTTTGAATCAGTGCCTTAAGGATATCGTTCATATAGAAGACGAAAGGAGTTGGACCAAGAGTACTAGCCTTGAGGAATTCCAAAGTTCATGGGCAGTAATCCACTAGAGTAGTCACCTACTTTTACTAGTGGCCGGCGATTTGTTAAATAGCTTCGAAACCAGTATAGCGCATTTTTTCGTATTCCTATATTCTATTGTAGTTAGGACAGAATTAGATAGATTTATCGATATTGTGTCAAACGCCTTGGCTAGGTCAAGAAAAACTACCATGACGTGTGCGTACACTTCATGGCAGTTTTTCAATACAAGAAGCTATGTAGTTGGTCAATAATATAACGGCGTCCTCGGTCGACTTGCCTTTTCTAAAGCCAAACTGTATTTCAGATATTTGATTGTTAAAAAGTTAAAAAGTATAAAAATTAAAAAGTTTACTAGTCGCTTATTTACATATTTTTCGAGAGGTTTTGATAGAATGCACATGTTCAATAATGTTCTTTAAAACTGCTTTTATGAACGGGTCGGACACAGGCAACCTTCCAGCAGTTTGGGAAAATATTTTTTTCAAATTTAAGTTATAAATGTGAGTGAGTGGTTTTAACAGTGTTATTTTAAGTAGTAAAATTAGTCTCACACTAATTTCTTCCAGTCCGTCGATGCTGTCTAATTGAAGTGGATCATTAAGTTTTTCTATTTCGTCCTCATTCGTTGGGTGGAAGAAGAAAGAGCGTGCTGGAGTTTCACGTGGTGTATATTTGCCCGCAAGGGATGCTTGGGACTCGGACAGTCGCGTCAGTATGAGATCAGATTTTTTTTGCCTAGGGAAGCATTAAGCATTACAACAATTAAAACAACAACCAACTTCAAAAAAAGACACTACATAGTGAAAAATAACTTTAATATCTGAAGTCAGTGTCCTTGGATCTGTATTTTAGTTTATTGCCACCGACTTCCGAAATTAAAGTTATTTTTCTCTATGTAGTGTCTTTTTTTGAAGTTGGTTGTTTTTTTTTGTAAAAAAGTTTTTTATTTTTCACTTTTTAGTGATTCAGTTATTAATTTATCTAAGTTACAATAGCCTAATGTCAACTGCTCATCACTTTTTACAAAAGGCTTGTGTTTAAATGCCTACCAGAAAAGTACCTATTTTACAAAAAAAAATCAAAATACTCACCAAATTGTGTTCAACAGAATGGATAAATGCTCACCCTTTTTTTCACTATTTTCCTTTTTTTATTTATAAGGCGTACTCGACGGAGCCCCGCTAGGCGGGGCTCCTTCTTCTAACCTAACCTGTCCGAGTCGGGGTGCCCCAAGTCGCGAGCTCGCTTCGCTCGCTCTTGCATCCTATCCCACCCTTACAAGCAAACTTATACTATTTTGAAGCAAACTTATTTTTGGTGAGCAACTTAAACAAGATTTGGTGAGCATTCATCAACGTCAAGCATTGATGAAATACCGCCGCGGTCAAATCATGATGTAGAAGTGGAAGATGATAGGGTTGCTTCAGTAAGTAGCCAGTGCAACGCCCGATTGAGGAGCGCACTGGAGGATGCATTTCGTGAGTACAGATCCACTCCGACCGAACTTAGACCTCGATTACCACGCCTACCTATGCACAAAATAAAATAGGGCGCTGGTGTGTGCCTTGGACTCGCAGTTTAAGAATTTGTTCGAGAGCAGCGAGGATCTCGTTGATACACATTCGATCCTGTATTGCGCGGCTGTTGCGGCATGTCGTTTAGCTAACGTCAAGTTTCCAAATTCTGACGGGGCTACTCGACCAAAACCAACCGTACCAGCCTGGCTGTGCAGGATCGAACGTCGTATAGATGGGGCCAGGGTACTCATCGGCAAACTATACTGCTTCAGGGAGGGCAATACATGACCACGAGTGATGCGCTTTGTAAGGCGGGCATTCTCGGGGACTGGAATCAGCCCTCGAGATTACATGTCCCGTGTTACAGAGCGCATCGACTTCCTGAAGCAGAAAGTTTGTGCATGGGCGAGCCGTATTCGGCGGTACAAGCGGCGGGTTGATCGGTACACACAGAATCGCATGTTCCAGAGCGATGAGAGATGGGTGTATAGAGCTTGGGAGCGACCTGAACAAAATGTGACGGACGAGTGCCGCCCGGATGATGCCGCCACGAGTACATTCTGGCGCAACATCTGGTCAGTGCCCGTCTGTCACGCTGAGGCTGGCTGGATGCGGGATGTCGGGCGAGCGTGTGAAATTGTACCAGAAATGGAAGCAGTCCTAATTACGCCGCTAGACGTCGCCAGAGCAGTCCGTCCGTTACCGAATTGGAAGTCACCGGGACCGGACGGATTGCACAACTTTTGGTTGAAATGGCTAATTAGTTCACACGCCCGCCTGGCATCTCAGTTCCAGTCATCTTTAGAGTCTGGATCGCTTCCGCGGTTTCTAACAACAGGCGTTACCCACCTGCTCCACAAGTCAGGTAGTCCCACGGATCCCAAGAATTATAGACCGATCACGTGTTTATCGACGGTCTATAAACTTCTTACATCCATTTTGAGAGCGAAAATTAATACGCACATTGAAAGTAACTCGATTATGTCAGCCTCTCAAAATCGATGTAGGAACGGGTCCCGCGGTACTAAGGAGCTACTCCTCATCGATATGGCCATAAGCCAACAGGTTCGTCGATCCCGCAAGGATCTGTCGACATGCTGGATAGATTATAAGAAGGCCTACGATTCGGTGCCACATTCATGGCTCATGAGGGTGCTGGAGTTGTACAAGATAGATACAACTCTACGCACCTTCCTTAGGTCGTGTATGGGGCAATGGAGAACGGTTCTTCGCTATCCAGGGTGTCGACGGATCCAGGGGAGCGATGAGCCTGTATGGATTAAACGGGGAATATTTCAGGGCGACAGTTTGAGTCCACTTTGGTTCTGCTTAGCCCTGAATTCTTTAAGCACACTACTTGAGGATTCAGGTCTAGGCTATCGGTTGAGGGGAGGTGGTCAGGTCATATCTCATCTCCTCTACATGGATGACTTGAAACTCTTTGCCCCCAACAAATTGCAACTGATGGAGCTACTGAAGGTAACTGAAACTGTCAGTAACGCCATCAGGATGGAATTTGGTGTGGACAAATGTGCAGTCATGCATGTAAAGCGAGGTGAGATTATGGAATCCGAGGGAATTCAACTTTCGGATTCCTTACACCTTAGATCCCTCTCCTCATCCGAAAGCTATAAGTATTTGGGTATGTCGGAAGCGTTAGGCATCAACGTTGCTGACATGAAGCAATCGTTGAAGGAGCGCTTCTTTGGTCGCTTGAAGAAAGTATTAATTAGTCTTCTTTCAGGCGGAAACAAGGTGCGGGCTTTCAACGGTTGGGTCATGCCGGTTTTGATGTACTCTTTCGGTATACTCAAATGGACTCAGACTGAACTCGACGCCCTAGACAGGAGGGTCCGTACACTGCTGACCGCAAACCGGATGCATCACCCACGATCATCGGTGATGAGACTGTACATACCGCGGAAGTGCGGGAGTCGAGGCTTTTTAAATGCAAAGACCCTCCACAACCGCGAAATGTGCAGTCTCAGGGATAATTAAAAAAAAAAAAACCGAGGTGGGTATGCACCGTGATGTGGTAGCAGTGGACAAGGGACTCACCCCGCTCCCCAAGGCTAAAGAGAATTGGCGCAAACCTGTAGTACTTACTACCAATGACCGCAAGGAGGTATGGCAAAGCAAGGAGCTTCACGGACGCTTCTATCGGGCTCTTCATGAGCCCTGTGTAGATTTCTTAGCGTCCGTATCCTGGCTACGTTTTGGTGACCTTTTCGGGGAAACTGAAGGTTTCGTCTGTGCAATTATGGACGAAGTTATCTTGACGAATAACTACCGGAGACATATTATGAAAGATGGGACGGTTGACATGTGTCGGGCATGCCATCGTCCGGGTGAGACCATCAGACATATTATCTCTGGTTGTTCTCGTCTAGCTAACGGCGAGTACTTGCACAGGCATAACCAAGTAGCCAGGATTATTCATCAGCAACTTGCTTTGAAATATAAACTAGTGGATTCTGAGGTACCGTACTAAAAGTATGTGCCCGACCCAGTTCTCGAAAATGACCATATCACGTTGTATTGGGATCGGTCTATCATTACTGACAGGACAATTGTCGCCAATAAGCCTGATATAGTGGTGATAGATCGATTAGCGCGCCGCACAATGATTGTCGATATTACCATTCCGCATGACGAGAACCTCGTGAAAGCTGAGAAAGAGAAACAAATTAAATATCTCGACTTAGCACATGAGGTTGTTGACATGTGGAATGTGAGCTCGGCTATCATTGTGCCGATTGTCGTATCGGCCAATGGCCTGATGGCCGAAAGCCTCGACCAGCATCTCTCGAGGCTCTCGTTAGGCAGTTGGATCAAGGGCCTGATTCAGAAGGCAGTACTCCTCGATACGGCTCGCATTGTGAGGAGGGTCCTATCTCTGGAGTCCTAACCACCGGTAGCTTGGACCCTGCTCCCGATACCGGCGGACCACTATTTTTTATATTTTTAAATGTTTTTTTTAAATGTTTTTATAAAAATATTTAAAAATGTATTTAATAAGGATGTAAATAAATAAATGAATAATAATATATTATTTAATATAATTAATTATGTTATCTTTTTAATATTTTTTATTATTATTAACGCCTGTTAAGCAAAGCACCTGCCATCTTATCTCTACATCACCCTTGGTTGACTTGTTGAGAATGCCTAAGGCATTAAGTCTGCCTTTGTATGTTATTGAGTGCGAGAAGTTTAAATAAATAAATAATAAAAAGGTATCTTCTGGCAATATAACTCTTAATAATAAAACACCAAAGCGAGTGTAACATACTTTAAAATCATTTAATCAAAATATCCGAGGTTGCGCTTCCAAATTACTGGAAATATAATTGTTTTTGGAAAATACTAAGTTGGATGTTATTTGTTTAACAGAACATTGGTTAAAAGATCATCAAGTAATATCAATTAATTATGAAAATTATTGTATAGTTAGCCATTTCAGCCGAAAAGTATTGTAAATGGCGGGTCGTTAATATTAGTTAAAAATTCAATTAAATCGTAAGAATGAAAAGATATCATGGGTCTGTCTTTTGAATACACCATTGAATTATCCTGTTTTGAACTTGATAAGCGTGTTCCAAGTATGCGTATACAGACCTCCAAGTTATCAGAATCTATCTGTGTTTGATTCTGTAATGGAAGATGCGTTATAAAAACTTAGTACTAGCAGTAAGTCAATAATCGTGTGTGGAGATATTAATATTAGTTTATTAAAAAATAACTCGGATACTCTCAGTTTATTAAGTATTTTTGGGTCATTTGATTTGCCTAATGTTTTTATTGAACCAACCCGAGCGACAGCTTCTTTTGCCACTTGTATAGATAATATTTTTTGTAATTGTGATTATTTACACTAACAAATTGTAAATAAGTTGCCATTTGATCACACTGGACCTACAATACTATTTTACTCCTACATGCCTTTCCAAAAAATCAAATAAGGTTTAGGCTAGTTACATATAAAACATTAGAGAATTCATCAAGAGCCGTATTCCTAACAGCTCTTGACTTATTAAGATCATATCTGAAAGATAGAAAGGTAAAGTAAAGTAAAGTTCAAGTAAACGGCATAAATTTATTAGGGTCTGAAATAACAATGGGCGTTCCACAAGGTTTAATATTGGCCACATTCCTCTTTTTGGTTTACATTAATGATTTACCCCAACTACTTCAGAATCAACCGAAAACGGTGTTAATTGCAGATGACACATCATTGATCTTTAAAATAGACCGACGGTCACAAAATCTTGACGATGTGAATAACTCTATTATTCAGGTCCAAGATTGGTTTACAGTACATAATTTGGTACTAAATGAAAAATAACCAAATGCATTAAATTTAAATTACGGTCATACATCATGCAAAAATGCATTGTCTTCGAAATAGAACCAATATATAAAATTTCAACTCCGTAGGATAAGAGAAAGTGGTTTTAATTTAGTTTGCAAGATTTGACCAATACATACTGTTCTAACTAAGGCAAGTTAAATAAAAGCTTGTAATAATAATAAATTACCCTCAATTTTCAAATGAAAAACATCTTTCAGTTGATTTAAAATTAGAATTTCGGGTTTAGGTATTCAAACAATAAAATCATAGAACTCAATTTGCAACTCGCACTACAAATTGGCATCCACAGATACGTTTTCAGTCCCGTTTGTTTAAATTTTCATCAGATACATTTCAAACAGATGAAACAAGGACAGAAGTGCCAGCGCACCAGCGCATGTCAGTACTGTTGTCTCGCATGGTCACAGAACTATGTTGAGCGATGGCCGTTTTGCGTGGATGTGACGTATATTCTCCCAACTTTATAATTTTTGTTTGTTTTTGCATTGCGTCATATCTTACCGCAAATAAACATTCTTGTTTCTTTCTTTACTCGTAAGCGTTAAAATGAAATACAAAAATACGGTTCTTGAAGCAATCTATTTCACTACATAGTACTGAAAATGATAGTACTTTCTATTATTATCTCTTCTGTTTTGGTAACTATGAAGTAGAACTTGCTTGCTACCTTGGAGGGAACATTCAAATTTACTAAGTTACTGATTCTAAGTGGAAAGTTCTTGGGTGGAAATTCCATGTTAATAAGTCCATATTGACCCTGGGAACAAAATGACATGCCAAGTTATTTACCATATGATAATTGGGATCAGGGAATAGGGAAAACGGGGATCTAAGGGTTAGTGAACAAATTTTCAGGTAAAAGCCAGTTTCCAAGAGTTACAGGACATCTTAAAAACTTAACAGATTGGGCAAGACTGTTATAAGCATGTTTTGTCCAAACATGGCCATATTAACTTTTAAAATTTACCGGCTTGAAAGGACATTGATCGTCGAGATGCGCATAAGTTTTAAGATACTCGAACAGCCAATCAATGTTTCGCACGTCACACAGTTTTGTCTTCACCAGTTCCATTGATATCCCGCCAACTAAGACTACCTTCATCTGAAAAATTAACAACATATGTTTTTATCAGCGATATAATCCCGCAACTTATAATACATAGCCTGCCTGCATAGCATTCGTTTTATACAATATTAAAAATTTCGTCTCATTAAGTTGAAGTACTATGTGGCGAGATATTTTATTGTAATTTGAAAGAAAGATAAGTCTACTGAAGCCATTCTGAAACCTGGTTGAACTAATAGGTACCTACTTCTATTAAGATACATGATAAAAAAAACAACAATACGTATTCTTTTAGAAATCTGAGTTTTAGAGTCGTCAGATTTAGCGAAGGTCCACAATTTGCTCGTTAGATCTACCTTTAAATTACATTATGCATCAACTTCCATATGATGACACTGGCTTCTGTCCGCGGCTTCGCCCGCGTGGAGGCCGGAAATCACCCCACGGGGACGTGCTACTGGGATAAAAAGTACCCTGTCCTAACCCAGGTCATGGACTATCCGTAGCCTTCCTATCATCCAAATCCAGCCGTTAATGCGTGAAAAAGTAACAGACAGACAGGCAGATAATAAACCCTATCTAAATATTACCTTAAGATACGGACTCTGACTAAATTTCAATTCCTTAAATCCACATCATCATTCATTCATTCTTCAATCTCATTCATTATTTAGCCACGAGCTCCTCATCGATTTTTATATCCCTAACATAAGTTTCCCATACAAACTTTTATCCCCTGTATCACCCTTTTTAGGATTATTTTTGAGACAAAAAGCCCATGTCCTTCCCCAGGATGCCATCTATCTCCATGCCTATCGAAATCCGTTCAGTGGTTTTGGCGTAAAAAGGTAACATACAGACAGGCAGACGGTTACTTTCCAATTTATATAATAATTATATAGCTTCTGCCCGCGGCTTCGCCCGTATCGCCTACGGGAAACAAATGTTTTTTTTTTTTTTCAGAAGCATTCGTTGTAGGCACTCTCACTATCTCAATTGAATATTTTACAAACTGACAATATCAAACAAAGCAATAAGGACGAAGTTCTCCGTAAAACTAAACTAATCTCTGGGATGAGAGTAATATGTTTTTATCAGAATTCAAAGCGTGTGTGAAAAGATCTTCTCTCTGTGATGTCTTGTTTATACCTTTTTAGTTAACTTTTGTCGAAGATGGATTTTGGTTTTTATATCTCCTATTTTTTTATTATAAAGTTGAATAGGTAATAAAGAATATGTAGTTAGTGTAAGCATTTAATTTTATTTAATACAGAAACAAACGCGTTTTTTTATAATAACTTAAGTACTTCAAAATATCAATCTGCCTAGCCTTTTTCCCAACTATATATATATGTATGTATGCAACTGAATATCAGTATTTTACATGAAACCTTACCTATCTGACCTCCACAACCCAGTAACTGGTTAATACGATACCCCTTGGTAAGACTGGTTGTCAGACTTTCAGGCTTCTGATGACCCGTAAAGACTCAAAGATCCACGAATGACAGCCGGGACCAACGGCTTAGCGTGCTTTACAAGGCACGGAGGAGTTTCGGTATGTAAAGATGGTCACCCATCCACAGGCCAACCCTGGCAAGTGTAACTTAACCTGATGGATCGACCTGTGCAGCTGTTATATATTACTTAGCCACTAGTTCCTCACATGTACTTACTTATAACATAACATATCATAACATCACGCCTTGTTTCCCCAAAGGGTTGGGCAAAGGTGTACCTGTAGTACACCCACATTTCGCCAGTTATGTTTAAAGTCTCGTGTAATAGTCGGCGAGCCTATTGCCATCAACCGAGCACAATTCCAGACTCCGGGCTGCTACTGTGAAATTACTGTTGGAAAAACCCAATAATACTTTGCCCGACCTGGGAATCAAACACAGGACCTCATGCTCAGCAGTAGCGCTTCCTAGTCTTGCGACCGCTACTTACAAATGGAAATATTAGTTTATAGTAATATCAGTTACATATTTGATACATCTTGATACCTTGGTTAAGATTGGACGCCAGTGACGACAATAGTTCATTAAATCTATTTATAGACATGAGTATACTGGCATTATCAAAGTCGCATAACACGAGCCAACGTGAAAATCGGGATGTCACATTTTACTGATACACCTCTACCTCAGAAAAATCCAATTTGACTCTGTTGGGGGATGATTTTGGAAAAACTGTGATACACGTATCTCACAATTTTAATTGAAGAGTATGTGTACAAATTTTCGAGTCAATAAAAACTTTCACAGAAAATTCAACCTCCCATTTCACCCTCTTAGGGGTGGAATTACAGAAAACCCTTTCTTAGTGGATACTTACTCTTTATAAAGAAGCAGCTGGACCGGGAGCTCCTCCTGGAAGCCTCGATCGTGCAGGCCTGGGTGTCACCACCGGACAAGCCTGCAGACATCAACGACGAGGCGGAGTGGTTCCGAGAGGCCATGTCCGAAATATGTGACGTGGCAATGCCCCGGGTCCAGCCTGGACGCACCTGGCACCAGGTGTCCTGGTGGTCGCCGGAGCTAACGTCTCTGCGCGAGGCGTGCGTTCCTGCGCGACGCCTGTACACCGCACCGCACCGGCACCGCAGGCTCCGTATCCACCCGTCGGATACGGAAGCCATTCAGGCGAAGCTGTACGAGGGTTACAGAGCGGCGATGACCGCCCTCCAAGCGGAGATCCTGCGGGCCAGAGGACTGGCTCGCGAGGGGTCGCTGGGGACTCTGAACAGGGACCCGTCGGGACGCCCATATAAGGTGGTGCAGGAGAAACTCCGCCAATGGGCTACCCCGCTGACGCAGAGTCTCTGGCCCCAGCTCGTGGAGAGCATGGTGAGCGCTCTGTTCCCTTCGCGAGGGGAGCATACTCCCTCGCCCATGGCTCCGCCTCCTGCGGTGCCAACTGTGGACCACACGACCGACGATGACGACGTTGCTCCTGAGGTGACTGAGGTAGAGTTGAGAGCGGCGGTACGTAGGCTGAGTGCCAAAAATACTGCCCTAGGACCCGACGGCTTACCTGGAAAAGCCTGGGTCCTGGCCTTGGAGGCTCTCGGGCTTCGACTAAGAGGGCTCCTAAGCACATGCTTGGAGGGAGGCCAGTTCCCACTTCGTTGGAAAACGGGGAAACTGGTCCTCATTAAGAAGCCGGGGTGCCCTGCGGACTCTTCGTCCGCTTACCGGCCCATAGTGCTGCTCGACGAGGTGGGCAAGCTCTTTGAAAGAGTCATTGCAGACCGCCTCGTCGGGCGGTTGGTGCGGGTGGGGCCGGATTTGGCGGAGAGCCAGTTTGGTTTCCGCAGGGGGCTCTCCACGGTGGACGCCATCATGCGCGTGCGAGCCCTCACGACGGGGGATGCTGTGGCCCAGGGTGGGGTCGTTTTGGCGGTGTCTCTAGACATCGCCAACGCCTAGACATCGCCAACGCCTACAATACCCTTCCCTGGAGTTGCATCAGGGAGGCACTCCGATATCACCAGATGCCGCTCTGTCAAGTGGTCGAGGCCTATCTGACGGACAGGGCCGTCATCTACCCCGGTCACCAGGGAGAGTGGAACCGGCGGGAGATGTCCTGCGGTGTCCCACAGGGATCGATCTTGGGGCCGCATCTGTGGGAAATCGGATACGACTGGGTGCTGTGCGCCGACCTCCCTAGCGGCATCAGCGTGGTGTACTACGCTGACGACAAGCTGGTCCTGGCGCAGGGGAGGTCGCACCAGGCGGCGGCCGAATTAATGACACGTGGGGTTGCGACAGTCGTTGAGAGGATCCAGCAATTGGGACTCGAGGTGGCCTTGCACAAGTCCAAGGCCATGTGTTTTTATGGTTCTCGGAACGCGCCCCTGTCGGGTTCCCAAATAACGGTAGGAGGGGTTTACATTGGCGTCGAGTCGACGATGAAGTACCTAGGACTCGTCCTCGACAGCCGGTGGAACTTCGTGGAGCATTTCCGACGTTTGGCTCCCAAGTTGGATCAGGCCGGGGCTGCCTTGAAGCGGCTTCTGCCAAATCTAGGGGGTCCAAACGCCTCCTGCCGGAGGCTCTACGTGGGGTTCGTGCGGTCCATGGCCCTTTACTTTACGGGGCACCGGTGTGGGCGCGTTCATTGAGGCTCCGACCAGCCCGCTGGTTGAACGCGTCCCAAAGGGTCATGGCCATCCGGCTGGTCCGAGGATACCGCACGGTCTCCTGCGAGGCGGCGAGCCTCCTTGCCAGATTGCCGCCATGGGATCTGGAGGCAAAAGTCCTCGCGCACATTTTATCGCGGCACAGCGGACAGAGCTCCAGCGGGATCTCATGGCGGCATGGATAGTGCGACTGTCGCAACCCAGAGTAGGGCACGCCACAATTGCGGCGGTAAGTCACCTCTTTCAGGAGTGGCTTGAGAGGCGCCACGGCGTCCTCACCTTCCGCCTGACGCAGGTCCTCACCGGACATGGCTGTTTCGGGAGGTTCCTGTTTAGAATAAGGTGGGAGGAAACGCCCGGGTGTTACCATTGTGTGGATCGACCAGAGGACACGGTGGAGCATACGGTGGAGGTCTGCCCGGCTTGGGCGGAGCACCGCCGTGTCTTCGTGGTGGCGATTGGCGGCGGCGACCTTTCGCGTCCGGCCCTGGTTCAGGCCATGGTACGGAGCGAGAGGGAATGGGAAGCCGTCACCTCCTTTTGCGAAGCAGTAATGCTCGCGAAGGAGGAGGCGGAGCGTGTGAGGAAGAGGCAATCGCTTCGCCCTCGCGCCCCTAGTCACCGCAGGAGGAGACACCATGGGCGTCGGGAGTCGATTGCCGACTCCCGGCCACCGTAGGCGCAGGCTTGCAGACGGCGAGCAATGAGCGCGCCTCAAAGAGATGTCAGCACCATTGACGGGGTCCGATAGGGCCGATGCCTGCCGGGGTCGCGGATTGTTCGAAAGAGTTACCGTGGCCCTGGCGCACAGGCAACTGAAGGAACACGGGTGGGTTTTAGTCAGTAAGAGTCTGACACGCCCTTCCGCTCCGCCCAGAGCGGGAGAGGTCATTTGAAGATTTCCCAAACAAAAAAAAATAATGGTGTGGAATTTCTACTATGGCCCTGGCGCACAGGCAACTGAAGGAACACGGGTGGGTTTTGAATCCCCATCCAAAAAAAAAAAAGCGGTAGAATTTCGGAAAACCCTTTCTTAATGGATATTTACTCTTCATAAAGAACACACTCCCCAAATTTCATGTCTCTAGGACCAGCGATTTAGGCTGTGTGTTGATATATCAGTCAGGACTTTGATTTTTTTTTAAATACGTAGACACTTGAATATCGATGGCATTGAGCATCACATTTTTTCGTCTTTTTTGGAAATCTGAAAGCCCCTGATTTGCAATTTTGTGATCTCTTAAATTAATCCTCATGTATACAGCTATCATTTTTCGTCCTGATTATAATTTTAAAAAGCTCTGAGAGCTACCAGTTATTTTTAAGGTTAAGTACAACGGTTCTCTTATCTCTAAACCTCAGACTGTCTGTACCTTTAGACAAGAAGCCAAAATATCGTCGGATACATACCGTAACATTATTGCCCCATGTGTATCTAGTGGTCATCGTTAAGTTAGTCTTATAAGGCTCCCCTCTTCTGCTGCGCCGGGTTATTCCATAACATTCCGTTACATATTTAGTATTGCAATATTTTATCGTTGCACCCTCCTGCTTTATCTGTGACTAAAACAAAAAGAAGTAATCTTACAGTTTAAAACAAGATCACTTTTCAAGTCAATCAATCAACTCAGCCTATCGCAGTCCACTGCTGGACATAGGCCTCTCCCAGGGTACGCCACAACACCCTGTATGCCGCCTTCCCAGTCTGTCCCAGCCACCTTTTGAAGGTCATCGGTCCATCTAGCTTGGGCGCATCCCAAACTACGTTTGCAGATAAGCGGTCTAAACTCCAGGACTCGTCTGCTCCACCGGCCATCGGTCATTCGACAAATATGCACTTCAGTTTGCTTACTCTGCGTGCAAGCTATCTTTGTAACTCCGGTTCTTTTCCGGATAACTTAATTTCAGACTTTATCCTTCAAAGACTTTCTTCCTTTTTGAGTAAGTAATCTGATTAGACGGATGCAGTTGGTGGCATAAAATCTGAGATTGAATTAAAATGACTTCTACCAACTGCTGCAAAACCGTTCATGTTTTAAACTTTTAGTTATTGTTTTGCAGGTTTTGCTTCATTGCACGATATACTTTAAACACTTGACGAATGGGAGCTACCGTAACGACACTTTTGCTATAGTATGTGTGTTTTCAAGCGTACGTTTGTGCATGGGTATATTACAGTCGTATAGTCGTATAGTCAGCTGAATTTTTTTCATTTAGTAATTCTCAGACGTTGTTATGCTAAAAATGGCCACAAAAAGACCTACAAATAGACGTATTTCTTGAAAAAACTTGCTATAGATCTGATCACCCCTCTAATGGAAGAACGATTTACATGGCCCTCTTTGCCCATGAATATTCAAGTTTTGATTATTTTATTGTATTGTGAAATTTTATTTTATTATTTATAACAATAAATAATAATTGTAATTACATTTTTTTTTATTTTATAAGTATGAATTTATATATATTGGGGTCCTTAAAACCCCTGGGTAATAATAGTGTTTCTCCTGGAATGGGTAGGATTTAAGGGTTAATTGTATCATAAAATACAGCGAAAGGAATGTCGTTCCAACCGGGTGTCTCACGACAACCCCCGACTTTTTTACTATTCAATTTCTTGTTCCCCCGAGCCACCGCGTCGCACGCATCGCATCGCACGCTCGCGCTATTACTTCGGTTTCACTGAGCGTTATTTCTGAGGTTCCCTGAGGTCGTAGCGTGATATTAAATACTTTCCTCAAGAATCGGGCTATCAAATGCAAAATTGTACCGCGACTTCGTTCGCGTGAAATTTCATGGTCCCCCGACCCACCCCATCACATCGTATCGCCTCTCCGCGCTATTATTTCGTTTTCACTTAGTGTTCTTTCTGCCTTTATTCTTTTTGATCAGCTCCTACAGGTCCTAGCATGATTTTAAACAGCCAAAGACGGTTTAAAAACATTGGGCTATTAAATGCAAAAAGTTTTTTTTGTAATCCGATTGGTAGTTCTAGAGATTAGCGCGTTCAAACAAACGAACAGAAAAACTCTTCAGCTTTATTATTAGTATAGATAATTAAATATTGGTACTTACGGCAAAACATTTAACAAGCATAAATATAACAATAAATAAACAGAGAGCCCTCATGCTTGCCCCGACACTGTCGAAATAACTTTGAAAGACACAATCATTTTGAATGTTAGTTTAATAACTCGGAACAGACTTCAATTAATTTAATATCTTCCTGTAAATAATTGCTTATAGTAGATTATCAATTTTTTATGCACATATAAAAATAAGGTCACGCCTTCTTGCCATGGGGGTAAGCAGAAACAACAGGACGCAACCTGCTACAATCTTTACATACAGGTAAAATACTTTAAAAAATGTTTGAATGCTGCTTTGAAAAAATCGTCCCCTCTAGTGCCCCCTCTTCAACTTTCCACCCTATAAAGATTAGAATTCCAAAATTCCTTAACAGTTCACTGACTTATACAGGCTGACTTTTAATTTAACATATTCCTTCCAGTATGTAATAGTGTGACCCATTTGCATTAGAGTTGAGATTAAAGAAGGGGGCACTAGAGGGAACGTTTTTTTCTATAGAAAAAGGGGAGAATCATGTGCTGAATTCATGGTACAGTTTGCGCGTCGACGTCCCTGCTACCCTGTATATTAAGGTATTAGTAGTAGTGTTTTGTTATTAATTTTTATAAATTTGTGTGATTTACAAGAACCCCAGGCTGGGTGAAGGCCTTCCTTCTGCGAAGCAGTAATGCTCGCGAAGGAGAAGGCGGAGCGCGTGAGGGAGAGGCAATCGTTGCGCCCTCATGCCCCTAGTCGCCGCAGGAGGAAAAACCCGTCGGGAGTCGATTGCCGACTCCCAGCCACCGTAGGCGCGGGCTTGCGGACGGTGAATCATTCGTGTAGTATTTTGTTTAAGGTATCGCTCATAGTTCTGAAAAAAAGGTGGAAGATTATTAAAGATACGTGGGCCCACACAAAAGATGCTTACAAAAAAGATTTGGTTTACTGGCTACGGTGCGCAGCTTGTCTTTGTGTCCGGCCATAGTGCAAAATTCAAATAAGTTTGAATTTGATTTTATGAACATTGCAGTTTCATAATAATATTATATTATTATGCCACATACATGACCCATTAGGGTGCTGGAGACGCAACTCTACGCACCTTCTTGATGTCGTGTATGGGGCAGTGGAGGACGATCCTTCTCTATCCGAGATGTCAACAGATCCGGAAGACCGATGAACCTATCAGGATTGAGCGAGGAATGTTCCAGGGCGATAGTTTGAGTCCACTATGGTTTTGCTTAGCCTTGAATCCTCCAAGCACACTACTGGAGGATTCAGGCCTAGGCTATCGGTTACGAAGAGGTGGTCAGGTGATATCACACTTCCTTTACATGGATGATTTGAAACTCTTTGCCCACAACAATTTGCGACTGATGGACCTACTGAAGGTAATGGAAACGTTCAGTAGTGCCATCAGGATGAAATTTGGTGTGGACAAATGTGCAGTCATGCATGTAAAGCGAGGGGGGTTATGGAATCCATGCGAACCCAACTTTCGGATTCTATACATCTTAGATCCCTCTTGTCAACTGAAACCTACAAGTATTTGGGTATGTCGGAAGCATTAGGCATGAATTGACATCAATTGGCATCATCGTTGAGGGAACGCTTCTTTGGCCGCCTGAATAAAGTGTTAAATTGTCTTTTGTCAGGCGGAAACAAGGTGCGTGCCAAAATGGTTGATTCATGCCGGTTTTGATGCATACTTTCGGCATACTCAAATGGACTCAGACGGAACTTGACGCTCTGGATAGAAAGGTCCGTACATTGCTGACGGCATATCGGTTGCATCACCCACGGTCATCAGTGATGAGACTGTACATCCCGCGGGAGTGTGGGTGTCGTGGTTTCTTAAATGCTAAAACCCTCCACAACCGCGAGATTTGCATGGCAAAAGAGAAATGGTGCAAACCTGCAGTACTAGATACTAACGATCGTAAGGAAGTATGTCAAGGCAAAGAGCTTCACGGACGCTTTTTCCGGGCCCTCCATGGACCTGGTGTAGACTCTGGCGTTTGTATCCTTGTTTTGGGGACCTCTTTGGGAAAACCGAACGTTTTGTCTGTGCGATTATAGATGAAGTTATCATGACGAATAATTATCGGAAATAAATTGTTAAGGATGGTACGGTTGACATCTGTCGGGCATGGCATCGTCCCGGTGAATCAATCCGACATATAGTTTCCGGTTGTTCTTATCTTGCTAACGGCGAGTACTTGCACAGACACAATCTAGTGGCTAGGATTATACTCAACCAACTTGCCTTGCAGTAAAACCTCGTGGAGTCCGAAGTACCATACTACAGGTAAGTGCCCGACCCAGTTCTCGAAAATGGTCATACCACATTGTACTGGGATCGATCTATCATCACTGATAGGACTATTGTAGCCAATAAGCCTGATATTGTGATGATAGATCGACGAGAGCGCCGTGCAATGATTGTTGATATTGTAGCGGCATCTACAATCGCCACATGCGAGCTACGCGTCATACTGACGTCACGCAAAATCCTGCATCGCGCAAGCAGAGTTTACCGCGCAACTAGCATATATACAACATCCCGACATCAACCGTTGGGCAGTTGCCCACCAGACACAAGACCCGTCTGGTCGGATGATCCTCCCTTTTCAATAGAGTATGAGTGAACTTTACACCCTGTTCCTCATACCTCTATACTGGTGACCCCGAACATGAACGTCAGCGCAGCCTTCGTGCAACTACTTCAGCGTGACGTCATCATCATCACTTCCGCAAGCTTTAGAGCGGCGAGTCACACAGCCAGCCAGTACCCACGGCTTCCACGGGTATCCTGACCACCAGCATGCAGCGACCGCGCATACCTGGTCATCACCCTCAGCCTCATCAAGCAACCTTGGCACAGCACACTGCACTTTCGGCCGGTCAACAAGAAGAGCTCTTAATCCCTCTCCTGGTCGACGCCAGCAGTCAGCCTCAACCCGGCGCTGTACCACACCCGACGCACTGGAGCATAACGCAGCGCCACCCCGACTCACTGGGGAATCTTCGCAGACAGTTCCGACTCACCGCGAACTATGCGACAACCGGTTCCGACTCACTGGAACCTCACCTGGCCCTGGCAAGCATCGCAAGATACACAACTCAGCCCACTATCGACCTCCGGTCTCCGGGGGGGAGTGATGTAGCGGCATCTACAATCGCCACATGCGAGCTACGCGTCATACTGACGTCACGCAAAATCCTGCATCGCGCAAGCAGAGTTTACCGCGCAACTAGCATATATACAACATCCCGACATCAATCGTCGGGCAGTTGCCCACCAGACACGACACCCGTCTGGTCGGAGGATCCTCCATTTTCCATAGAGTATGAGTGAACTTTACACCCTGTTCCTCATACCTCTATAATATCGCTGTCCCTCATGACGAGAATCTCGTGAAAGCTGAGAAAGATAAAAAAATCAAGTATCTTGACTTAGCACACGAGGTTGTCGACATGTGGGACGTGGACTCTGCAATCATTATACCGATAATCGTTACAGTAAATGGCCTAATAGCGGAGAGCCTCGACCAACACCTCAGGAAGCTCTCATTGCACAGCTGAGTCAAGGCCTTGATTCAGAGAGCAGTACTCCTGGACACGCCACGCATAGTGAGGAGGTTCCTCTCTCTAGAGCCCTGGCCACCGGCAGCTTGAACAATGTTTCTGATGCCGATAGGTCCCTATTTTTTTATTTTTAAATGTTTTGTATGTTTTTTTGTAAAAAAATATGTAATAAGATGAATAAACGAAATAATATATGTATACACTAGGGGAGTTAGTAGAGGTAGTTGCTGAAAATCAGCGCTGTTGACGATAGGTTCGTCCGAAGTCACAGCATTTTGCTGAGCAACGACCTGTTCTTGCACAGATGCGACGCACTGCTTAATTGTTCTTATTATTATTTGTTTGTTACAAAAGTAGTCATTTTTCCGAACTGCAATCGGCATTTTGTTTTTGTTTTGATCGTGTGTTTGTTGTCATTTGCCAGTGTCGCAACACAGAGCAATGTGTATTGTCTTTGGTCCCTGGCATCAAGGAATAGACAAAATTATGAAACTTTTGTAACATGAATACGAGGCTTTTGGCTATTTTGTATGTCTCAAAATTAATGTCGTTCATTTGTTAGGTGCGTTTTGTTTGTGCAGAATAAACTATTTTTCTTTCTTTTTCTTTCTTTTTCTAGTTAAAATTTTTAAATTTGTAAAATGTGGTCTGCATGAATCTGCTTGCCTGAACAGTTAGTCTTTAGATAAATAGCTATTGAATCAGTCTATGCATAGTGGATAAATTAGGAAACTCTAGCGCATGCATTCTCTCTCTCTGAATAAAAACCCGGCTCATTCCAATTCTTTATTTAATTTCATTTTTCTTTTTTTTATTATTGTGGTGTGTATTTGAATCTTCGGTTACTAACATAATTTTTAGTACACTATGTGTGAAACAAATAAATGATTATTTTTACGTCTCTGACATTTCTCGGTCTCGGTCCCCGGACCTTTTTATTATTATTAGTGTTTTCCTTTCTTCCGCGCTCTTCTAGCATTTTGATCAAAATGCAGCAAAGTGTCGACCTCGAGGATCAACTCCTTGGAAGCGGTGACGAAGAGCTCGAACTTGATGAAGTAGTCACCGTCGGCTATGGGGATGGGAATGTTCTTCGGCGGAAGCTCCATGTTGATGTATGTGTATCTAGCCTAAGGGAATTAAAAGGGAAGTAAAGTATTGGTTCTATTGACTAAAAACATAGGAATAATGCGTTTCTAAAAGAAAATAAATAAAAACGACAGAAAAAAAAAAAAACTATAT
Source organism: Dryobotodes eremita (assembly GCA_917490735.1). NCBI lineage: Eukaryota > Metazoa > Arthropoda > Insecta > Lepidoptera > Noctuidae > Dryobotodes > Dryobotodes eremita. The sequence goes on from OU823245.1 coordinate 4,136,159, forward strand.
TGATGGCTATAATGGAAGAAAAGGTTAGAAACAAAGATATTGACGTTGACCTTCCAAGTAAACGTTCTTAAATAACTGGCTACATAGTATTACTAACGTTTCGTTCTAAGGTGCGCTTTAAGACAAAGTTGAAAAAGATGTTGACCATGAAATGTTTGTAGCGGCATCTACTGACTGATAGTATAACTGACTTCTTAAACGATAAATTTTGTCTTTTGAAATTTGTGACAATTTCATTGGTACAATTTAATATTTTATCATTTTAATGACTAGGTATTTGAAAACCTGTAAGATTTGTACACCTTTATGGTGTAGCATGTAGCACGTATTTGTATTTAACACCATTGCATGCATTCATTTGTATTATAATCTACTCATGTTAAAAAAATAAATTGATCTTTATCTTCTTTATTTTTGTCTTTACTCAATCTGCAGTTAGGTGTGCCAATTACTGTTCCTGCCCAGGCGTAATAAACGTCTGGTTAGCTTGCCATCAAAGGATGACATAGCTTCCCTGGACTGCCTGCAGCCCGGTGTCGAGGTCCACCAGCTCTACGCTTTACGCTTGTGTGTCGGTGAATTCCTGTAGGCACCTGCATATCTGGTTGAAGAGGATTGGTACGATAGGTTCGAGTCCACAGACTGACGCGCTCGACGCTCTTCTAGCCAGTTCGTCAGCTGCATCATTATCTAGTGATCCGCTGTGAGGTTTTATACGTTGCAGTGTCACTGTGTTGCGGTTAGTTACGGTTACTCGTTCTAGTGCATTGTAACCACTTACCCTCTGACTGGTTTCGTTCTTATACGGAATGATCGGATTGATATAGGAGGGGGTAGTGAGAACATATACCTTCGCAATAACTATATAACTTTGGATATATATATACACGATTATACACGATGGATGACTAGAGGTACACAGAAGGCAATGCAACGTAGGGACCGCGCGTTCCGTAAATTTTAAAGTGATCAGTGATTTGACAGATGATACGCAATTCTAAACGCCGCCACATTCTTGATAGTATCAATTCTTCCTCTTCTGCCGATATTTGAAAATTTCTTTGAATTCTTGGTATCGGCAAATCGCAATATTTAAATCTTCTGAGTTCAATTGACTTAGACAATTTCAACTGGCATTTCTCCACTGTTTCTACCATGGTTCGTCGAACCAAGCAACAAACTCTGTCTCTAATTTCTAGTCTAACGCGTCCTCATATACATCCTTTCAGTTTCATTCAAGTTGAACCGAGAGATATTAGAAAGATCATTCCCTCCATGAAATCAAAAGCGGTGGGATGCGACAATATCACCCGTGGTATTATCATCACTATTCATGATCATCTCCTACCCGCGATTACCCACAATTTTTCCTTGTACAGCAGAGTATTTCCTTCCCTGTGGCGCAAAGCCTATGTTCGTCCACTAAGGTAGCTAAGGTTACTAATCCCTCTATTCCTACCAACTTCCGTCCAATTTATATCCTTCCCTTCCTATCCAAAGTGATCGAGGCCTGAGTACACAAACAATTCTCTAACTTTGTTCATCGTAACTCAATCTTTAGTCCTATTCAATCTGTGTTTAAGCTTGTGCACAGCACTCGCGAAATAGCGTTAAAGTGACTTGCGATATATTATATATGTTACGGGCAATTTGATAAGTCCGGGCACTATTAATAATGGCCGGTCTGTATTCATAATGTCCGACTCAATTGGGCAATGTGATTAAAACAGCATGATTAATCACTTTTCCGGCCATTATGAATAACGCCCACCCTATCTTGGGCAAAGTAATAAAATAAGTGAACTGTAGTGTTATTGTTTATTAAATGAAATTAAACTTACAAAATTTTCATGAAAAGTTAACAAAAAATAAACTATTGAACATAGTAGTTAAAAATAAACAGTTAAAAATGTAATAACATCATTAGTTACCTACTTTTATTTTGATAAAAATATTACTTAAGAACAATAGTTAAAAAATTAGTAAACTGAGAAAAATCAACAGAAATATCTAATAATTAAGGACTGTGCAAGAAAGTTATTACGTTTAGAATTATTTATTCTTGCAAGATGAGCTTTTGTGACATTTGGAATTGCAAAGAATGTTTGATTTCTTGCATTTACAACGTTTTGAATTGCAGTCACCACTACAGTTACAATGCTGGAAGCCTTGTCCATCAAAATGAGAGTCTCTTCGAGCACATTCTCGAAGAGTAATATCAACTTTTGGAACATCGTCGATCGAAATGAACTTTTCTTTACAAACAGTAAACTCATTTCTGGAGTACAGTTGGTTTAAAATACCGTGTTTAGTTCCAAGTTTGTAAAGTTTTTCTTTTTCGACAGATATAATAATAGCAATTATATTACGACTATCCGTCTTGGCTCGATCTACATCTGGTATCCTTACTCGAACGCTTTGGCCTATTTCTGCAATAGGAAATTTTGCATTTGAACGCGCTAATATTTTTTCGGCTTGCTTATCAAGTGATACTTTAGCTGCGTTACGAGCCTTCCGAATTTCGTTTGATTTTGCGTTGAGTAAAGATGCAGCCTTTTCATTATCAGAATTTTCCTTTTCATTGCTCATATCGGCAGAAGGCTGTTGATCGACTGCTCGCGGGTTTCCATTTATTATGTCCACACTCACAGTGGGTTGCTGATTTTCTGGTAGACTATCGGCAGAATATTGTTCCAGTTCAGAAGAAGGCTGTTGATCGTTTGGTCGAGGGTTTACATTTATTATGTCGACAGTAGATTGCTGATTTCCTAGTTGAATATCGGCAGATTGTTGTTCCAGTTTGGAACGGGGTTCAGGTTCAATCGTAACAGAAATAGAACCAGTAACAGCGGCTGAGTTTTCATCTATGTTATCGCTGTCTTCGTTTACGGTATCATCCACTCTGTCCACAATTACGTTTTGACCTTCACCGGAATCACCATCTTTTAACATTGCCTCAAGGTCATCTTCATTTACTATCTCCGTTAACCCGTCAAATGATGGCAAGACTGATTTTAAACCTACTTTGGGTTTGCAGCCAAACATAGCTTCGTAAGGACTGCGATCGATGCCGGAGTGGTAAGCTCTATTTTTCATGAACTGTACGAATCTTAACCCTTCCGACCATTTTGTGGTTTCATTTGTCTCCAACCATGTAAATACCATCTTTTCTATATCCTGATTTGCTCTTTCTACTGACCCTTGAGATTGGCTATGACGGGGTTTGCCGTGTACAATTTTGACTTCTTCCCACATTTGGCATAGTTCCACAATAACTTTATTTACGAATTCCCTGCCATTATCACTGTGCAAAATGCATGGAGCTCCAAATATTGTGAAGATATCCAGCAAATGATATGCGACTTCTTCGGCTCGTTTTGTTTTTAATGGTCTAAGAATCACAAACTTGGTGAGGTGGTCTTGATACACCATGATGAACTTAAAATCATTGTCTGCTTGTGTTTGCATGTCGATTAAGTCGACTTGGCATCGTGAGTTAAATTCACTACTTTTTATAGGCTTAACCACTAGCCCTTTTTTTGGAACACTTATTTTTTTTTGACATGGTTCACACAAAGCCAAATACAACGCCACAAACTCTTTAGTAATATTTTTGTACTTCGGTTTGAGCTCTTTCATCATCCTATTTCTACCTCCATGCCCGATAGAAATGTGAGTTTCGTGAATAATATCAAATGTTTCTTCCAAATAACAGTAATATTGAATTGGTTCTCTGTCATTTTTCACTGGTACGATTAATTTTTGAACTGTTCCGATCTTCACTATGTCATACCTCGACAAGCGCTGATATTCCTCTGGAGTTTTGCCTGCAATCTTGTCTTTTGTCACTTGCACTTTGGTTAAAAATGAATAATACTCATCGCGAGAAAATAACTGAGTGTTTTTCCCCTTCGTTAATTTTAATTTATGAATTTCTTCGTTAAAACGTCTTTTCATATCCATCATATCCATGGATGTCGCCATTTTGTGAGATAAACGTACTCAATGCACTCACGTGTTCTCGTTCCGAAGTATTACTGTGAACTAATACGTCGCTGCGTGCGCGCGCGGCCCTCCCAATGCACTCACGTGTTCTCGTTCCGAAGTATTACTGCGAACTAACACGTCGCTGCGTGCGCGCGCGGCTCTCCCCCCGCACGTACGCGCCCCTCGCATGTTGCAAGGCACGGCCGCGGTCCAATTTATCACATTGCCCGGCTACAAGTAGGGAATTATTCATACTGCCCGGTCCAAGTGATAAATTCAAGCTATCTCAAACACTGACTTATTACATGGACCACGGGCCGTCGGGCATTATTAATAATGGCCGGTCAAAGTGATAAATTAATCACTTTGCCCATCGCTCTTGGGCATTATTAATAATGGCCGGTTCTTATTAATAATGCCCAGTTAATCATGTTGCCCGTAACATATATACACACATTGCAGTATAAAACTGATTTACATCCGTCACCTCATACTTCAGGTCTAGTTGAAAACAAGCGTCAGGCACTAGTTGTCTGGCATTTTTGCTGAACTGGGCCTATTTGACGCAGCTGCGAAGCACACTTTCCTGGTAATTTCTCAAAACGCACTTTACACTTTTTATTTGTTTTCTTTTTTATATTTCTTGTTTACTTGTATAATTGTTGTTTTGTGTGCCTTGTAGTCTGTACTAAATTAATGTATTTTCTTTCTTTCTTTTTATAAGGGCAGGACTGGAACACACCAAAGCTACTAGTCTAGTGTTGGTTGATTTCTCTAATAACTTTAATACCGACTACCACGACATCAGCACTGGAATGGTCCTCCTCTTACCTTCAGAAACATCAGCAGTCCATTCATGTTGAGGATTCTACCCCTTGCTGGTGTGATTTGGAAACTGGCGTTCCTCAAGGCGGTATACTTTCTCCTCTTCTGTTTCCTATTTTTATTAATCTTATAAATTCCGAACTTCAGTGTGCGTATCATCTGTATGCAGATGAGTTGCAGTTGTACTGTCAATGGAAGGTTGATGAATTACCTGGCGCTATCGTTAATTAAATAGGGACTTGATATCCTTAAAAACCTGGGATGATAGTTTTGGTGTAGCTGTAAATCCTATGAAGTGTCAGGCGATCAGCATTGGCAGTCTTCGTAGTATTACCAAGGTGGATGGTACAACCTTGCCACCAGTCCTATTCCATAGTACGATTATTCCTTTTAGCACTGACGTGAAGGACTTACACATTGATAGTATCCTGAACTGGCGTACTCAAGGCGCTAGGGTAAGCCAGAAGGTTACCGGAACGCTGCGGGCTCTGTACCGATTGAAAATTTTATTACCATCGAGTACGAAGACAATGCTTTTACTGTCCTTAATTTTCCTCCCTATCATCGATTATGGTGATACGTGCTACTATGTCCTCAACGCAGAAGTCCTCGACAAACTTGACCCTCTTTTTCAACAACTGCATTAGATTCGTTTTCAATCTGCGTAAATATGATCATGTCTCTGCGCATCGGGCGCTTCTAAAGTGGTTGCCCATATGCCAGCGCAAAGAAAAAAAGGCGCTGACCACCTTGTTTTCATTTCTTGATTCTCCCTCTTCCTCTTATCAAGCCCCCCACTTTCAGTACATTTGCGCCAACCACAATAGAAATCTACGTTCATCACACAATCGTGTCCTTCAATTTCCAACTCACTGCACAGACTTCATCTACTCTTCCTTCTTCGTCCAGTCTATCTCTCTGTGGAATGCGCTCCCCCAGGAAATCAGGATGGTAACTATCCGATTATCCTTAAAAGTTAAAGTTTGTGAGCACATTCGCAAGAAGGTACCGATATCATCACAGCGGTAATGTTTTCTCATTGTTTGTCTTATTTGTTTTTAGTATATTCGTGTATTTATGTGTATTTGTTTGTGCTGATATTTATATATAATCAGGTATATATTTTATATTTATAGTTTTAACAGGTTTATGGGTATTTAAAAGTATTTATTCCTCAATTTTCAGTACAAATTTCACTTGCCACTGTTTGTCTCTGCATCACTCAAAGTTTGACTGGCAGAAAATGCCTATGGCGTTAAGTCCACCTCAGTACATTTGTGTGCTTAAAGTAATAAATAAAGATATTGTTACTTACAGGCGGAAAGGGACACGTAGAAAGGGTCAAGTTAGTGAAGGAGCTCATGAACTCGTTCATCCACTTCGACTTGATCGTGTCGCACACTTTAGCCACGATTCGGAAGTCTCCACCAGAAGTCAATGTCAAAGTGGTCGCGAACTAAAATAATGATAGTTTTATTTGGTTACATCCATTGATATTATTCTTCCATATCTTAAATAACTAAATAATGCCTAAACCTACGTAGTGTGGGACGCCCCCCAGCTAGATGGACCGATGACCTTAAAAAGGTGGCTGGGACAGACTGGATGCGGAAGGTGGAGGACAGAGTGTTGTGGCGCAGCCTGGGAGTAGCCTATGTCCAGCAGTGGACTGCGATAGGGTGAGTTGAAGATATCGAAGAGGGGAGTCGCCTAACACAGGCTTATTTGCATAAAAGGAGGCCCCAATCGCTAGTTGTTAAGATATACACTTGTTAAAATAATAAACAATTTTTTATTTTTATATGTAAAAGAGGTAGACAGATATGCACGCCGCAAGTGGCACGTCAAAACTTGGCTGGTAAGCCATAGCTACATATCGTCTTTCTCTTTCTCGCACCAGATAATAACAACATGCTGTCCTACTTCCACGTGTCATCTAATATAATATTGTGACATATTGAAGATCCAATCCCGTTTTTGAAGATCGAACGTTGGTTAGGTAATGTATCTACCTCTTTTTATTTATAACTAACTACCCGACAGACATTGTTCTGTCCAAACATTAGTTCATAAAAAAATCCGATGGAAAAATTGAATTTCTGAATTTTCCTTTTTCCAGTTTTTCTTTCCCTAAAAAGTTTACGACTGTTACATACGTTTTAAAACAAAAATGGCCAAATCGGTCCAGTCGTTCTCAAGTGATGCGCTTACCAACGAACAGCATTTCATTTTTATTTATGTAAAATACGTTCATTACTAGACATTATTTATTAATTTAGTATTTAACTACATTTCAATTTCAATTGCAGTGTCGTTCACATCATCATTGACATTAGTGTCATGTCATGCGGAACCACGTTCCGCTTGACGACGGAATAGTTTGCGATAGGCCGACAGTCACGTCATGAACCATTGACATAAAAATCAAATAAATGATTATTATTATTATTATTACACCTAACAAGGTAATTTGTCGAGCTAGTACCCTTTACAATAATTCGAATATCACTATACAAAATGATTTAATTTAATAAATGACTCTTGTCTGGAAATGGTCTGGTGGGTTAAATTACTATCTAACAACTGTTGCGCAATTTTGAAGCTTATCTTGATAGGACAACTATAAAATCTATTTGTAATGTACCTATATATTAGGTCGGGGAAAAAGTTCTTTAGTATTTTATATACAAATTCAAAACTAAGAGCTCCTCTGGCACCCAAATATCAAACTTTTTTAAATACCCAGTTTTTACAAATGGGTCAAAACTGTTTTGTGGTAAACGATTTTTTTCTTTTTGTTAGGAAATCATCAAATGATTTCTCCCGCTCTGAGCGGAGCGGGAGAGCGTGTCAGACTCTTACTGACTAAAAGCCACCCGTGTTCCTTCAGTTGCCTGTGCGCCAGAGCCACGGTAACTCTTTCGAACAATTCGCGACCCCCGCAGGCATCGGCCCTATCGGACCCCGCCAACGTTGCTGACATCTCTTTGAGGCGCGCGTGGAACACGACGCGCCGTCGGCCCGGGCCTGGTCCTTACCGGACGGCGAGCTGCCCTTTGCTCGCCGTCTGCAAGCCCGCGCCTGCAGTGGCCGGAAGTCGGCTATTGACTTCCGGCGCTCAGGGTGTCTCCTCCTGCGGCGGCTAGGGGCGTGAGGGCGCAACGATTGCCTCCGCCTCACGCGCTCCGCCTCCTCCTTCGCGAGCATTACTGCTTCGTAGAAGGAGGTGACGGCTTCCCATTCCCTCTCGCTCCGTACCATGGCCTGGACGCCGCCGCCGATCGCCGCCACGAGGACACGGCGGTGCTCCGCCCATTTGTGGGCAACCCCTAACTCTTCAGCTATGTAATGGTTTCGACTTTATCCGTCACAGGGCGACCAGACCGAGCTGCGTCTTTGACATCCAAATTCACGGACTGAAACGCTTGAACTAACTTTGTGCTACTCATACTAACACTGGGTAAGTCCATAAACGTCACATATTTTTTTCGCGACTTATGTCATATGTTGTCTTTTTTGTAATAAAACTTCAAAATGTATAAAATTTCTTCGTTAGATTCACTCATTTTGGCGGACAGAAAAACTATTGAAAAATGGCCGGGAAATCGTTTTTACTTTTTATTTTTAATTTTTGAAATGTCATCTATTTAATGGTATCAAAACCAGCAAAATACAAACAGTACAGCCAAAGAGTTTACTACAAGTTTATACCTATAAAATAAGAAAAAAACTTTTACCCCGACCTATTACTTGAACAGTGTTGCTACCCTGCAACAAGGATGGCTATGCAGGTGCCAACCTGCTTATCCATGGATGTTTCTCGAGACAACTGTTTTAAGTCTATGTCGACGATAATGGCCTTAATATTTATCCAATAATTAAAATAGGTAACCCGTTTGTATCTTCAATAATATATGCCATGTTCTTCAAAAACACTTTCTCTCTTAAAAAGCGTAAACGGGGTTTGAACATCAGCCTTGCTTAGAAGACCTATGATATTTTTTCATGCATGATTTTTTTCTTTTATATACAGGTTGTAAAAGACCTATCACATACCCGTTATCTACGCATTCTGTACAAAAAACTAACTAACATTGAGCAATATTGGTGGAAAACAACTTTTATTTTTGGTGCTATCATTGTTCACAAATCATTGTTCTTAAAGGTGCAAGCAACTGCGCGGCGCAGGAATTGTCGGAGTATTAAGTTAACTATAAACCACTATTTTTCATGCAAACCAAAAATGAATGTAAAAAATTCAAATTTTAACATTCATTTTTGGTTTTCATAAAAAAAAGTTGAATCTTTGACCTTCAATATCTCCGTGACCAGAAGGTTCCCAAGTATGGTCCAGTACATACAATAAAATGATCACAATGACGGGGAGTTTATAAGGTAATGAGTATCAGCTTCATTAAGCGACTTCTTACACCCGTTATAGTTACCTAGCTGACTTAAACTTATGAAAACAATATATTACAAAAGGATATTGAAATCACTTACGCTAACATTATTGCCATAAGGCATGAGTATGGTGCCAGTCATGTTGGTTAAGTAAGGGTCGTGGCGACTCTTCCTGCCAGTGAATACAGTCACATCTCTGATGTACTTCGGGTTCGCAACCTTTAGCTTAGCTCGTTCTTGTCGGAAAGCGTCCTAAAAACCAAAAATATATAAACGTTACTAGCTACTACTATAGCGTAACAGAATTCTTGTGTGAAAAAAAAATTTTGACTGTTTATAATGTTTCGTTTTTGTGAATTTTATTATTGTTTATTTTTTGTGTAGTTAGTTTTTCGTTTTTGTTCTGTTCGTTATAGTTTAGTGGATTAGTAATTTTGTAACTTTTGCATGCCTACTGGTAAAATATGGCTGAACCTATTCCCTTTAACACCATGTACTGTACACATATTTGCAAAATAAAATATCTTTATCTTTAACTTTATCTCAATTATAATTTTTAGAATACTTTTAGCTAGGCGTGTACGTTAGTGCATTTGTTAATAACACGAATATGACCAATTTCAAGGTAAACAAATAATAATGAGTTAAACGGCTAGTAGACAGTGTTAAATATAAAGAAGTCATCGAAGAACCCTTCATGAGAAACACTCCTTTCCAGATTCCTAATAATGAACAGCATTGATTTTTTACAGTTTGTGAGCGCGGGCAAGAATAATAATTACTGTGGTGGTTCCAACATGAATGATGTAACCAATATTTTGTAACCATTTTCTGATTTAAAAGAGTGTCCATGGAGTTTCTTGCCCGTTCTTCTCCATAGGTTCCTACTACGCTTTGAAATGGGCAACTAGCTTCATCTTTCTGACTGACCGACCCCTTAACAATTCAAAAGTGTCTGTAATTGGTTTATTTGAAATAAATGCTTTGAGTTTGAGTTTGAGTTAGTTTAATTGTAGCTGAATTTGGTGTTATTGTGTGTTTTTATATTTTGTCTAAGGGAGACGAGATAAGCTAAATGCAATGACATTAAAGACATACTGGTTGAAATCGATCTACAATATACGGAAATGTTTTTGGGCAACTGCCAAACGGGCGAACCTGGAACTGAGTCTCGTAGATGACTATAATTATGGAACTTAGCAAGAAGGAGGAACAAGGAAATTAGAAGGAATATGCAGTAATATAATAGAATATTACCTACCGACAAAAAAAAAACAAAAATTAAAAACAACAAAATACTTACGGACGCCCAATAGCCAAAAACTAACATCAAAATAATGTACGCAATTAAATAGATGCGGTACATTTCTTCCTGAACCAATAAAATATATTACAGCCTTTAAAATATGAGTATTTCAAGTACACAGGCTGTTAACCTTCCATTTATGCCATTAAAACGAATGTTATATGATACAAATTGATGTTAGATTTATACGTGATTACGTACGTCCACCGTGAGAGTGATTTAGACATCAATGTCAGCCATTAACCGCTTGTTTGCTCTCTTTATGCCTTTATAATTGAAGTACGAAGTTCTCTTTGGAACATCTATGATAATAATCAGCTGAAATGTTTCGATGGATTTTAGCCTGGTTTTGGAAATTCTGGAAAGTTCATTCCATTCACACGCTGAATTATTGAGGTAGGTACTGCAGAACAAAGGATATGAATAGCAAATTAAAACAATCAAAAAGGTCCTGTGGAATACAAACTTATATATACTTATATGTCTATCTTAGTACTCAAAATAGGAACAAAAAATGCAAATAAATGGCTCGGTAAAATCATTAAGATAATAATCATTAATTAATTAAAATCATTAATTAAAATCATTAATCATTAATCATCATTAATCATCATTAATCATCATTAAAATCATCATCATCATTAAAATCATCAAATCGTAATATGACAATTAGCTCCTACAAAAGTTAGCAAATCACATTAATGTAAATAAACCCACGCTCTCAGCAAAGCCACCGTTTTTGAATAAAAATGATACGCTATAAATAAAAATCAGTAAAATTCCACTCTACATGACCACTTTACTGGGAAATGATGATGACCAATTTCTGAGAAACTAAAGGAACTCGCACGGAACTCCTTTCAAGTAAACTTTTCGATAACAATATTAAAGGACAAATTGCCTACAGATTGAAACGCATACACTATTTATGCATCTCCTCTGCGAATCTTGAGTTTCCGTATTTACTGACTAAGTTTTTATACAAGACCAAAGTTTAAGCGTAGTTTTTGGGGCACTAGTCAAATCGGAAATCAAATGAGATCTCTTTATAACTCAGTAAGGACCCTTATTGGTTTCAATTAAAAATACTCGTATTATAAAACGTAATGTAGTCTGACGTACGTAAGAATTATATTTTCCCTCTTATTGGTGGAGTTTGTTGACCGACTCCAGTATGTGTTTTCCTGATCATGACGTGTGATACTAAGGCTAAGCTGAACGGGAAAATGGTGTTAGTGACTGGTGGAAGTTTAGGAATGAGCTTCAAAAATGCAAGGAATCTGGCCAATCAAAGAGCTAGAGTAATTATCACGAGTAGAATCGAAACAAAACTGAAGGCAGCTTGAGACCTGATCATAGCAGCGACTGTAAATCAAAATGTTGCAAGCAAAACTGGTTATCTAGGATCCCTTTTTTTTTTTTTTTTTGGTTGGGAAATCATCAAATGACGTCTCCCGCTCTAGGCGGAGCGGAAGGGCGTGTCAGACTCTTACTGACTAAAAGCCACCCGTGTTCCTTCAGTTGCCTGTGCGCCAGGGCCACGGTAACTCTTTCGAACAATCCGCAGCCCCGGCAGGCATCGGTCCTATCGGACCCCGTCAATTTTGCTGACATCTCTTTGAGGCGCGCGTGGAACACGACGCGCCGTCGACCCGGGCCTGGTCCTTACCGGACGGCGAGCTGCCCATTGCCCGCCGTCCGCAAGCCCGCGCCTACGGTGGCCGGGAGTCGGCAATCGACTCCCGACGCCCAGGGTGTCTCCTCCTTCTGCGGCGACTAGGGGCGCGAGGGCGCAGTGATTGCTTCTCCCTCTCGCGCTCCGCCTCCTCCTTCGCGAGCATTACTGCTTCGCAGAAGGAGGTGACGGCTTCCCATTCCCTCTCGCTCCGTACCATGGCCTGAACCAGGGCCGGACGCGAGAGGTCGCCGCCGCCGATCGCCGCCGCCGATCGCCGCCACGAGGACACGGCGGTGCTCCGCCCAAGCCGGGCAAACCTCCACTGATCTAGGATCCCTAAGTTCAATAACGAATTTGGCAAATTAACTAAACACGGAAGATAAAATTACCGTGCTGATTAACAGTGCAGGAGCTATAGGCCTCCTAGATAAATTCACAGCAGATGACTTGAATCTTACAACGCAAGTGAATCACTTCGGAGCTTTTTTACTTGTGTATCTATTGCTACCTAAGTTAACAGCGTTGGCACCGAGCAGAATTGTAAATGGCATGGTAGCGATAATGTGTGTTGATGAAATCAGTTTCGATCATTGGAACGACCCTGGCAGGTACGACCAAGTTACAGCATTAGGAAGTTTTCAAGTTAGCGGTTGATTTGTTCAGTGCAAAACTGAAAAGAAGATTGAAAAATACTGGAGTGACTACAAACAGTTTCGATCCGTATTTGGAGAAAGATACTAATTTACCGTCTAATCTACCAGGGCTTTGTCAGAATGTATCCCAATTATTAAATAATATGGTTGGACAGAGGTAGGAAGATGTTAGAAAGTAGATAGCATATCTGGCAGCAGCTACAGAGATGGAAGGTGTTAGTGGAAAACTTTACAAGTTTTGCAATGAGTTCGATATATAATCATTGGCTGGTGCATAATCGACTATTGACCAAACAGCTGTAGGAAAAATTGAAGAAAGCTGTGAAAACAATTGAGAAAGAAGACTGGGAAATAAATAATGTTGTTTAAAATTATTTCAACTTAGATTGTATCAACAATATACAGGGTGATTGGAAGATGGGTGCAAAGCTTTAAGACGAAGATAGTACAGACAATTTAGAACCATTTAAGCCATGGTTGTCTTAGACGAAGTCTTACCAAATTTTTTTAACCAAATTTTTAAGTTTTTTTTCGGAAATTCTCAAAATTTTATGTAAACTGCATAATTATGGCCAAATTGAACGATACATGAATTAATGTTTTATTTATTTAATTAAAGTAATGTGTAAGCAATCAAGCAAAACATGTTTTAGGCTTCTGTGTCATTAGACATTTTTTTTACAGACATTTAAAGCTCAGAAAAAATAAAAAATTTGTACAATACGTCTTTTAAACCTTATTAAAAAAAAAAACGGAGGGTGCTTTTTTTGTTCAAACCTTTTTGAAGACAAGCTTGATAAATGCTCTTTCTTTTGAGGTATCATTTATGCGGATATCTTACAAATTATTGAAATTAGGGCCTACAAACCAATTTGAGGGAGACATTTTTTATTTTAGTCAGACTAATTAAAACAACATTTGAATTAAAATTATTTATTTTTCATGTTCAAAATGACGGCCGTGATTCCTAATACAAGCACGGCCCCGTCTTCTAACTTCTGTAGTCGTTATTTTCAACATCATCTCCTGCTTCATTGTCTCAAACGCTGAATTTATTCTTTGTATCAATTCTTCTCTAGTGTTTATTTCTATGTTGTTATACACCAGTTCCTTGGCCCGGCCCCACACGAAAAAGTCCAACGGGGTCAGATCTGGGGAGCGAGCGGGCCAAGGGATGGGTCCATCCCTGCCGATCCAGCTATCAGGAAAGCAATTGTTGAGGTGTTCCCTTACATTTAAAGTCCAATGCGCTGGACAGCCGTCTTGCTGAAAGATGACTGTTCGGTCTCTTTCTAAGATCGGGACACCTGATTCCTCTACCAACAGTGGTAAATCAATTTGCAGAAATTGCAAATAATTTTCGCCATTCAATGGATCAGGCAAAAAGTGGGGCCCAATCAATGTTCTGCCAATTATTCCAGCCCATACATTCACAGAGAATTTCATCTGAAATGACACCTGCTTCTTAAAATGTGGATTGTTGTCTGCGTCGGCCCATTCATGGATGTTGTGAAAGTTTGTAATACCTTCCCTTGAAAATTTACTTTCATCCGTCCACAAGATTGATTTCAGAAACCACGCATCTTCGATGTCTCTGTTGAGGAGGAAACGGCAGAACTGAATTCTTCTTTGAGGATCTTGCTCTACTAGACCTTGCACACTCCTGCCATGGAACGGATACTTATCATTTTGGTGCATTGTATGCCACACCTTCCATTGAGAAATGTTTAAATTTCGAGCTACTGCTCTAGTACTGGTAGTAGGATCCGCTTGAAATGCTGCTAAAATGTCTTCGTCGACGGCAGTTTCGTGTCTGCCCGGGTTGACTCCAGGTTCCACGCGGTGAAACCCATCTTGGGCAAGACGACGAAACGTGTTGTAAAACACTCAGACATTCGGTATCCTGCGATTCGGATAGCGCTCTTGATACATCCGTCGCGCCAAAGATCCATTGCCGTCTGCTCTACCGTACATAAATACGATATCCGCATATTCTTGATTGGAAAAAGTAGCCATAGTCACTTAACAATTAAGAAAAATGGCGTAGGAGCGCACTAAATGTCAACTCAACACAATTAAGTCAAAAATCAACACGTGCAGGAGCGCGAGGCTACGACTGGACACGGTGAAACAAAAAAGTTCAAAACTAACGCAAACAACACGTGCAGGAACGCAAAGGGCTACAACTGAACACGGTAAATTGTGAATCAACACGACAACGTCCACTCACAAGGGCAGTAGTTTGACTAATAAGTAAAAGATGTAACGGCTTCATCACAGACCGACTGACCCTGACTAAAGAAAAACGACTTTGTTGCCTCAGTAACTAAGACCATTTTGCTGTAAAAACCAACTCTTATCGCTTTTTGCTATTCATTGGGCGTTCTACCTGGAAATGCCGTCGCACCGCGCTCGGTGGCCATTGTTTAGAGAATCCCCTCAATGGGTTCCCCTCAATTGGTTCCTGCATGTGCCAAAAATTCTTAGAATTGAACAATGTTATCATTTCGAGCACATGAAGTATTCTTTTAAGCAAAAATTTTGTGTTTTGTTAGACTGCCTAAAATTTAAAATTTCTCCCTCGAATTGGTTTGTAGGTCCTAATTTCAATAATTTGTAAGATATCCGCATAAATGATACCTCAAAAGAAAGAGCGATTATCAAGCATGTCTTCAAAAAGGTTTGAACAAAAAAAGCACCCTCCGTTTTTTTTTAAAATAAGGTTTAAAAGACGTATTGTACAAATTTTTTATTTTTTCTGAGCTTTAAATATCTGTAAAAAAAATGTCTAATGACACAGAAGCCTAAAACATGTTTTGCTTGGTTGCTTACACATTACTTTAATTAAATAAATAAAAAATTAATTCATTTATCATTCAATTTGGCCATAATTATGCAGTTTACATTAAATTTTGAGAATTTCCGAAAAAAAACTTAAAAATTTGGTTAAAAAAATTTGGTAAGACTTCGTCTAAGACAACCATGGCTTAAATGGTTCTAAATTGTCTATACTATCTTCACCTTAAAGCTTTGCACCTATCTTCCAATCACCCTGTATAAGTTACTAAGCTAGAAGACATTGGTGCCTATGCTCTTGTCACAAAATTCTCATAAATAGACTAAAATCACCAACATTTCGTTTATTCCTGTCAAACGACGTTTCGCATACTGAAATTTACTTCAACTTAACTATAATATAGCTTGACAACACTAATGTCATTTGGTTATTCAATTTAGTGAAAATGGCAATTTAGCTGTTCTGAATTTGCCGGGTTTGACCAAAAATTTTATTTGTCAAACTAAATCAGACTGTTATTAATCGCGATTAAAAAGGTGTGGAAATAATTAGTCGTCATGGACTAAAATTTGCACAGCACATTGCTCTACTAGTTCTTGAAAATTTGGATGCTTGTGAGTTTGGATATAATTATGGACGCTTATGTGATAGCAGCTGTTGTTGATTCACAACATAACAAACACAGACTCAGACAAATCCAAGATGTCCTTGATAGAGCTTTCCTACGGCGACGAGAATACCGGAGATTTTCAACTTACTGAACGAAAAATCGGATTATCTTTTCTCGAGATCACATTTTTAGTAGTAAACCAGCTTTTGCCCGCGCCTAGGCCCGCGTTGAGGTCGAAAAAATCCTGTATATCCTTCTCCATTAAAATACATATACATATAATTACCAATGTGCCAACTTTCATCTTTCCATCAATGTCAAGTGACAGGTCGAAGTCATTTTAACAAATCTTTCACGAAAAGTAACACGAGAGTTGAAAGCGGATATAATAAACTGACCAGTCTTCCAGGATCCAGGGTCCATGATCTGACTGCATTTGAAATTCTTATCAAACAGTCAATAAAATAAAATGGCAACGACCAACAATCAAGAAGTAGCTGTTCTTGTTACCAAACAAGTAGATGTCCTTGTTTCCAAGCAAATGTATAAAATACACAAAATTAAGATTTCCTTAAAAAATTATAGTATAAATTATAATATTACACGACACAACAAAGTGATGGACGAATAATTTAGCAACAGGTTATGGAACTGTCTTCTACTGAACAAAACAATAAATTAAGGTTCTGTACATGAATATGACGACGAACATGTACTTTGACACTATAGTCGTAGAAGCCGTCTCACCTCTTAAAGGGCGATATGGAGGATATGGTGATGATGAACTCTGTAAGTAGATATTTAGAAAGGCTGGTATTTAACCACAAATTCAAGCACGGCATTCAAACATGGCTTCTTATAAAATAGTCGTGAAACCAAAAACTCCCAATTCTACCAAATGCAATATTCTAGAAGTTTTATTCATGTGTGAAAATAAATCAAGCGAAGAACTACGGTACCCTAATAACATGAGCTCTTACGTAAACTAGTTACGCGCCGAGTGTTTGCCCGCATGCATTCACGGCTTGCTTCGCATCCATTGTGACCACGCTTTTGTTACCCAGGACATTGGGAAACTCAGGAGATAGCTGCACTTAGTGGAATGCAAAAAATAAGGTAAGTGCTGCGTTGAGCAAAACTATCATAAAGTCCTATTAAAGTGATGATAGAGAACAGATAATGATAGACGGTGATAATTAAATTAAAAAGGTAGCTCATTAAGCTACTGTTGAACCAGAAAACTTGAAACAGGTATGTAAAAGCACAGGCATTGAATTCAGTTAAAACCCATATTACATCCAACAAAATTAAAATTAAATTAAATTTCACAATATTGTTAAGTAGGTAAAGAATAGATTATAACACAATAAAATGTCAATTAAATTAAAACATGCTTATGCAACAGACACCTCAAGTAAACAAGTTTTGAATGTCCTTGGTATTGAAAATATTCATTCACTTTTGGGCACTCTGCATCTAATACAATTTTCTTATATAACATTCGTTAACCTCACTTATTAAGACTTTGTTAGTTTCCTGCCTTGGCTTCTATAACTTGTGTCGCTCAGTAGTAACAAAATTTAGGAACTAAGTAGACACATAATGTCTGTAAGGGACGATTTTACGGATTGCGAGACCAATATCCGGCTCGACGGGAAAGTGGCGCTTGTTACCGGCGCGACATCCGGAACCGGCCTTGAAATTGCCAAAACCTTAGCCAGAAGAGGCGCTAAAGTCATCATTACAAGCCGAAATCCGATTAAATTGGCTGACGCCAAGAATACCATCATACAGGCTTTTGGAAACGAAACTGTTTTCACCAGACAGATTGGTTTTGAGTCCCTATCCTCAGTCAGAAACTTTGCCGATACAACACTAAGGACAGTACCAAGGTTGGACATCTTGATCAACAATATTGGAGCCATTGGATTAGAAGACAAACTGATCCAAGATAATCTACAGCTGATGATGCAAGTCAACTAGTTCGGATCGTTTCTCCTCACATTCCTCTTGTTCCCGGTACTAAGAGCCTCAGCACCAAACAGGGTCGTAACCGTTTCGTCACTAGGTTTAATCTTAGGGACGGTAGACCTGGACCACTGGAACGATGTTGATAGATATTCAAATTTCGGATACTATTGCAACTCGAAATTAGCTAACATACTCTCTACAGTGGAAATGGAGAAGAGAATCAAAGGAAGTGGTGTCAGTGTATACAGCATGGATCCTGGACTAGGTAAGTCGGAATTCTTCAGGAATTTTGACAATCCTTTCATTAAGAATGTGTTCAATGCTGCTGTGTTGAAGTTTGGCAGACCTCTACCCAGAGTAGCGACAATGGCAGTGTTTTTAGCGGTGGACCCAAAGTTTGAAAGTGAAAGTGGTAAACATTATAGGGACTGTCATGAGTTCTACAGTTCTTGGTACGCGAATGATACAGTGTTGACAAGAAATGTGTGGGAGGAGTCGAAACGACTTGTGAGAATAACAAATCAAGAAGATTGGGAAGCTCTCTATTGAAGGAAGGTATTGTTAATTTAGCTCCAATGACATTTGCATTTCTAGTTTTATGCTTATATTATTTTATACACGGATATCTATGATTTTATATCTGTATTTCCCCAAAAATAAGCAGTAATTTCACCATTTTATCAAGTTATTTTATATGTCTGAGCCATTAATTAAATATGGAATATAACCTACCATAATGTTTTTAATGTTGCCTTTTTAAATGTTCAATTAAGTAAGGTCTGTAAGGTTCTGCCAAGGTCATTGCTGTCACAACGTCTACGAAATACGTTGCGTAATAATCATCTGATGCTATAGATAAGGGTAATGTGTACCAAACGCACTTTGAGGTCAAAGTCAAAGTCAAATCATTTATTTCAAATAGGCACATAAAAGGCACTTTTGAACGTCAAAATTTACAAAAAAAGTAGAATTGATTCTAGTTGCCGCTTCCAAAAGGTAGTTTCGTATGGAGAAGAATGGGCAAGAAACTCCACCGTTACTCTTTTAAAATGTTTTGCAATATTATGTAAGTTCACATTAATTATGTAATCATATGTGAAGACGATGCACCTACAATAAAATTACTATACCACAATAGGTAAAAAGAATTAAATATAATGCAAAGGCAGGTAAATTAATTATGTGATAGATACATGGTGCTCACATATTTACAAATATTGAAAAGTAGATGATGTTTCCAAAATTCTAACAAGTATTAATTTAGTGTGTGAGTTAAAGTAGTTAAGTACATAATGTAACAATCAATGTCATAAAAATTCTAAATTATACAATTAAATTAGCAACCAGTTTGATTTTGTCTACATTCTAGATTGTCCTATGGAGCAGGACCAGCATGTTTCCGAGCATTCTTATCTAGGATATAATCCTCTAATTTGTAATATGCTTGTTTACAAAGTGTACTTTTTATATGAGTTTTAAATTTTGTTTCATTTAATTGCAATATATCACAAGGTATTTTGTTGGAACATTTAACACAGTACCCCATAAAAGATGTATGTACTTTTTAGATAATCTAAAAAATGGTTGATCTATTTTATCTTTATTTCTATTATTAGGAGGTAACCGAGTTACAGCTATACAAATAGAATGGACGTCAAAGACAAAGATTTTTATACGTAGGGTATGTTACAAGGACCAAGGTTGGTAGGTAGAGGTATGTTCAGGACTCATCTGCCACTAAAAGCAGCTGTCGAATATTTACTATTCACATTAATATCATACATATGTTTAAACATGTCTGAAATTAACCGCATTCATAACCCATCTCGTTCCTAGATCTTCGATCTACAACATTAGTATGCAGAGTAGGTTTAAACCGTATATAACCGGTATTAAACACTGAACTAATCGTCAAACAGCTCTTGATGATCTAAAATCTAGATCATTCAAAAGATACACAAATGTACTAGGAACAGGTCTATTATAAAATATTATATTCAATATTTTAATATTCACGTGCTGCCGCGCATAGCGAGGCTCAGGGGAGGCCCCTTTACAGTCTCCTCAAGGATGTGCTTTACAGGAGTTGCACAGGGGGGGTTCGGGAATTGGTATTTTAAGAGGAAGCGGGACCTCCTCTATGTGCTGTTGGTGATCACCGGCGTGGTTTTAGTGAGGTAAAAATCCCACACTCCCCGACCTCCCTGCCCAGAGGTCGGGTGCCTTTTGAAGGTTTCCCCCAGAAAACAAAACAAAAAGGTCTATTATAAAATTTTAAACAAAAAAAATCGTCAACTGCCTTTCAGACAGCTTTGGCCCTTTCTATTATTAATCTAAACAAGCACTTTTACTTATTGTGTCCAAAAGACCATTTTGTGAGTGCAATAAAATAGCCTCTCTCATTTGAGTACGCGGGATGGGTCTACACTACAACAAACACACGAGAATGACTGGCTTTAAAGACAGTCTGTATAATTAGGCAATAAAACAGACTAAACATTAATGCTAAACAAATCAAATCAAAAACAAAAATATTTATTTTCTAGAATATGGTACAAAAATATTACAATAAATTTAGTTTCAGCATATCCTGCCATGATATGGCGTGCAAATAAATTTCATGTCAATTACAAAGCCATTATGATTATTATAGGTTTCATTGACTATCTTCTAAATATTCCTTAATGGTGTAATATTTTTTATGCAGTAAAAGTTTAAACAGAATTGTTTTGAACAATATCAATGGTATATCTTGAAGGGAATTTGGTAAATGGTTATATGTTACTAGCTGCGCCCTGTGGTGCAACTGCAGTGGTATGAAATATACTTTACGACTTATTCTCAGACCTACAAAATATACACAAGGAAAATCATAAAAATTGGTCAAGCCGTTTCGGAGGAGTTCGATAACAAACACTGTGACACGAGATTTTTACATATTAGATAATAGACTTTTTTTTTTTTTTGTAGGAAATCATCAAATGACCTCTCCCGCGCTGGGCGGAGCGGAAGGGCGTGTCAGACTCTTACTGACTAAAACCCACCCGTGTTCCTTCAGTTGCCTGTATGCCAGAGCCACGGTAACTCTTTCGAACAATTCGCGACCCCCGCAGGCATCGGCCCTATCGGACCCCGCCAACGTTGCTGACACATGGTAATGGTAATATTTTAAGTTTTTGAAACAGTGGCTTACAACTACCTAAAAAGTGAGCTGCACTAATTGCTCGGACACATTTTTTTTGTGCTGTGAATACTCTGTCAAGTTCCACTGAGTTGCCTCAAATTATAATACCCTATCTAAGTACAGAAGATACGTTAGCATGGTAAGCAACCACCGCAGTATCAAGGTTACCAGTTTGCCTGATTTTTTTCAGAACATAATTATAGTTAAGTTTCCTTGCTTCATAATGACTGCGTCTGTCTGCTTTAATTCATTTACAGCTCTTTCAAAATCGTCGAAACATAAGGACAATTCTGCATAATTTTTCAATTTTACATTTTCAAGGTTACATCGACACGCAGTTTGCAAGGCCGTCGACTTTTTCAGGTACATTTCATCAAATGTTTTGATAATCAGATAAGCTAAATCTAAATCACTTATGTAGTCTAACAGTTTATTTGTTATGGCGCTGTACATATAATTCGTCGCCTGAATATCACGATCGTCCTATTTGTCATCGTTGGCTTTTGTTTTAGCTTGCATTACCACATCTTTAAATCTTTTGTATTATAAGAATTTCAGTATATGTGTATTTTCTCGTATGTATTTACTCGAATCATATTTTAAAAATAAATGTTTTCTCTCTAAATAAACATGAAAGACAAGCTAAATAAAGGTTTTATTCTATAATTATAACATGGTAGCAGAGCGTGGTTTGAAGAAAGAAAAGTTACAACAATAATTTGTGCTTGGAAATTACCGACAGTGCGGGGTGAGACAGGGTGGACTGACTTTACCGAAGCTCTTCATCTTGTACATTAACCAACTTGTTTGTGAACTCAGCAGTGCCAGTGTCGGGTGCTAAATAGACGGCGTTTGTCTCAACAATATAAGTTACGCAGATGATATGGTACTGCTGAGTCTATCGATCGGGGGTTTGCGTAAGTTGGTACGGATTTGTGAGTCCTATGCAAGATGCTGCTTAGATACAACGCTAAGAAAAGTGAACTCGTAGTATTTAAGGGGCGGGGCAAAAATTACGTGACTGTACCTTCAGTCACCTTAGCTGGTACCCCCTTAAATAGAGCCGCTCAGTTCAAGTATCTGGGCCACTGGGTTTCTGAGGACCTAAAGGATAACGCGGATGTGGAAAAGGCACGTAGGGCCGTTGACTGTCCGGTGTAATATGTTGGCCTGCAGGTTCCCGCGTAGCAGTAATCAAGTGAAAGTGACTCTTTTTAAGTCTTACTGCCAAACACTTTACACGTGCAGCCTGTGGGTTAACTACACACTTGGGTCATACAAAGCCCTACGTGTTCAATACAACAACGCGTTTAGAATGCTGCTGGGCCTGTCACGTTTCTGCAGTGTTTCGACTATGTTCACAGAAACGCACACTGATGATTTTCATGCTCTTATAAGGAAACAGTGTGCGTCGCTGCTGAATCGTGTTAAGTCCAGTAGCAACAGTTTAATAAGCGTGTTCGCGGACACGTGGGACTCTCCACTGCTGCGCCACTGGATACGTTTTCGAGAACTAGGTCGGGCACATACCTGTAGTACGGCACTTCCGATTCTACAAGGCTGTATTTCAGAGTAAGTTGCTGATGGATAATACTGGCTACAAGGTTGGGTCTATGCAAGTACTCTTCGTTAGCTAGACTTAAACATCCGGAGATAATGTGTCTGATTGATTCACGCGGACAGTGGCATGCCCGCCAGATGCCAACCATGCTGTCTTTCACAATAAATCTCCGGTAATTGTTTGTATTCATAACTTCGTCCATAATTGCACAGACAAAACCTTCGGTTTCTCCAAAGAGGTCACCAAAACGCAGCCAGGCTACGGACACTACTTGATCTATATCAGGTCCATGTATTGCCCGAAAAAAGCGTCCGTGAAGCTCCTTACTCTGCCATACTTCCATGCAATCATTAGTGTCAAGCACTACTGGCTTGCGCCAGTTCTCTTTAGCCAAAGAGAGCGGAGTGAGGCCCTTGTCCACTGTGACCACATCTCGATGCATCCCCACGTCGGCTTCTAAGAAATATTCTCTGAGACTGCATATCTCGCGATTGTGGAGGGTTTTAGCATTTAAAAAACCTCAACCTCTACAATGTCGTGGGAAATACAGCCTCATTACCGATGACCGTGGGTGAATAAACAATTTTTCTTTCTTTCTTTTTCTTTTTTTCTTTATGCATTCGATTTGCAGTGAGCAGCGTACGGACTCTCCTATCCAGGGCCGGCAGTCTCGGCATAGATAGCGATGCTGTCGCAAAGTACCGATCGCTAAATATTAATGTGCATCCTCAGTTGTAGCCCGCCAAATGAAAATTTTCTTTCAATTTGATGATTGATATGAAATTAATGAATATTGTTCGATAAATATATAATTCCCACAGTCGAAAATTGCATTTTGATCAACATACGACTTAAAACAACGCTGCAATTTGCAAAAAACTAAAGAAAATTTTAATTTTGCGGGCTACACCTGAGGATTCACCTTAATATTTAGCGATCGGTAGTTTGCGATAGCGTCGCTATCTAGTCGAGACTGTCGGCCCTGGACGTCGAATTCGGTCTGTGTCCATTTGAGTATGCCGAAACAGTATATCAAAACCGGCATGACCCAACCGTTAAACGCGCGTACCTTGTTTCCGCCTGATGAAGACTATTAAATACATTTTTTCAGGCGGCCAAAGAAGCCTTCCTTTAACGATTGCTTCATGTCAGTACCATTGATACCCAACGCTTCCGCCATACCCAAATACTTATAAGTTTCGGATGTGGCGAGGGCTCTTAGGTTTATGGAATCTGAGAGTTGAGTTCCCACGGATTCCACAATCTCCCCTCGCTTTACACGCATGACCGCACATTTGTCCACACCAAATTCCATCCTGATGGCGTTTGTGACGGAAAAGGTTTACGTGGTCTGTATGTAATGAAACCACATACCCTTGTAAACAAAAAAGTTTTTTTTTTTTATAATGATAAAAGGGGTAGGTAAGTTTATGGTCATAATATTCCTAATTTCCCTTGGGAGTAGCACAGTACTCTCCTGGCTCAGCCTGGTGTGATGCAGTCCGGAGCGGTGTGGCACGCTGCAGACGCCAGGGAAGGTGGCAGTCGGCAGATGGTCTTGCCGGACCCTCGGAGCGAGTTCGACGCGGCCACGTGGGTAAAATAGGTACCCGGCGTTGAGCCCGTCCTGCGAGGGTTTGCCGGAAAGTGGTGGCCCGACGCTTCGCGCCCAGATGCTTCGGATGAATCCGGATGTACTTTGGCAGGTGGTAGCCGGAACTATGAACGATGATAAGCTGGAACTTTGGACCCTGGAATTAACGTCCAGCGTGTCCATGATAGCCAATAGGTCATAGGGTCATAGGGTCATAAGGCATAAGCAAGGCGAGATGTACTATGCGCTAATGAAGGTGATGTGTTGTTGTCACAATCAGTACGGAGTTTACAAAATGTAAGTGAGAAGACGTGATGACTTGCACATTTTTAAAGTGTGGAACATTCCATAATATTAACAGCGATAATGGCAAAAATAGGTTGCTAAGCAAATATTGAAGCGGAAGGCATACTAATTTATAACAAAAGAGGTTGTGAACAAAAGGCACACGCCATATGATGACCTAGATAAGTAGGTACACAAAATATAAAAAAGCGACATTGTTCAACACTTACCCAATATGGGATTTAAACTGTGTTTAATAGACTCATAATTGTATTTGAAAAAACAAACGGCGACCACCGTGGCTTTTCGGAGGGCACACATATGAAGGTCGCGCCGCCGCTGAAAATGAGCGACGCGAACGCGTGCCCCCGAAGCCAGCATATGACAGTGTGAGCAGTTATCCGAACAAGATCTGTGGCGACCCCAAGGTCACGCGCATTGCGTTGAATATAAACGTTGGCAATTTGGTTTTATAAAAAAGTGAACATAATGCTTAAAAGATGCCTATTTTAATGTTTTAATCGTTAATCTATGTCATTTATAATTAATTAAAAGAAACGGAACGTTACAACGTTACACGCTACTGAAAGTTTCAGTTACTTACAGTAGCTCCATCAGTTGCAAATTGTTGGGCAATGAGTTTAAGGTCATCCATGTGGAGGAGGTGAGATATAACCTTACTACTTTTCCTCAGCCGATAGCCTAGACCTGAATCTTCCAGCAGTGTGCTTAGAAGATGCAAGGCAAAGCAGAACCAAAGCGGACTCAAACTATCACCCTGAGATATGATTCGCTCGATCCTTATCGGTTCGCTATTCCTCTGGACGTTTCAGCATCCTGGTTAGCGAAGGACCGTTCTCCATTGCCCCATACATGACATCAGGAAGGTGCACAGAGTTGCATCTACTTTATACAACTCCAGCACCCTCATAAGCCATGTATGTGGCACTGAGTCATAGGCCTTCTTGTAATCTATCCAACATCTCGACAGATCCTTTCGGGAACGACGAACCTGTTGACTAATGGCCATATCAATGAGGAGTAGCTCCTTAGTACCGCGGGACCCTTTCCTACATCCATTTTGAGAAGGAGACATATTATTATTATTATTATAAAAGGTTCACACATCTGCAGTCAGAAATTGGTAATAAAGGAGTTCTCTCATACGCCTGTGACTTAATTGCTATTAAAAATTTGTATCGCAACAAGAATTCGGTAACGATCGTATATCCAGGGGGCCTATTTACAGCTCGCTGCATGCCGTCCGGTAAGGACCAAGCCCAGGTCGACGGCACGTTGTGTTTCACGCGCACCTCAAATAGATGTCAGCACACATTGACGGGGTCCGTTAGGGCCGATGCCTGCATGGGTCGCGGGTTTGTCCGAAAGGGTTACCGCGGCCCTGAAACACAGGCACCTGAAGGAACACGGGTGGGTTTTATTCAGTAAAAGTCTGACACCCTCTGGGCAGAGCGGGAAAAGTTATTTGATGATTTCCCATCCAAAAAAAAGATATTTGATAAAACCGACAGGCGACAGGTGACAGGCGATCATCTGGCAATCCGACCATTTTACATGTTTCTTTTATACATTTTATACAATAACATACAGCACGTATGGTGAAAATGTCATAATTATGTAAGTATTTGACAAAGATGTCATTGTCATTTGTAATAAGACCCTGCGTAGCAAACTACGAGGGAGCGTTTTTATGTTCGCGGAATGGGGGTTAAGGGGTGGA
This sequence comes from Dryobotodes eremita, assembly GCA_917490735.1. Lineage (NCBI taxonomy): Eukaryota > Metazoa > Arthropoda > Insecta > Lepidoptera > Noctuidae > Dryobotodes > Dryobotodes eremita. The sequence goes on from OU823245.1 coordinate 4,162,755, forward strand.
AATAAAAAAATGTGATTATTTTTCCTTTTCAATATATTCACCTGCAAGACGGATACATTTTTCAGATCTTTCAATTAGTTTATTTATACCCTCATAAAAAAAAAAAATCTCTTTGTCTTCAAAATACGCCGAAACTGCCTCCTTGACTTCATCATCGGTGGTAAATTTTTTACCCCGCAGCTCTTTTTTCATTTTTGGAAACAGGTAATAATCACTCGGGGCCAGGTCTGGGCTGTAGGGTGGGTGATTCAAAATATCGAAGCCCACTTTATGCAGGGCAGCCAACGCAACGCGGCTCTTGTGGACGGGCGCGTTGTCGTGCAAAAGCAGCACACCTTTCGTCAATTTTCCCCGTCTTTTCTCTTTAATGGCTTCTTTACGTCGCTCTAATATTGAAGCGTAGTATTCTCCGATTATAGAAACACCCTTATCTTTGTAATCGATCAATAATAATCCTTCCGAGTCCCAAAAGACCGTTGCCATGAGTTTCCCAGCTGACTATGACACCTTAAACTTTTTGGGAGGTGCTGAGCCCTTTTTATGCCACTGCATGGAGTCTTGTTTCGACTCAGGTTCATAATGATGAACCCAAGTTTCATCTCCAGTAACAATTCGACTCAATACAGCATCCTTATCTTCATTACAGAGGTTCAAAAATGCACGTGAACACTCTACGCGCTGTTGTTTTTGCGGCGGCGTGAGCATTCTCGGCACCCATCTTGCGCTGACCTTAGTCATGCCAAGATGATCGTGCAAGATTTTAAAAATGGTTGTATCGGATACTCCAACCATTTCTGCGAGTTGTTTCTTCTTTAGTCGAGCATCGTCGAGTACAATTTTTTCAACTTTTTGGATAAGTTCTGGCGTGGTCACCTCGATGATCCTGCCCGGCCTCGGGTCGTCTTCAAGGGGTTCCCTTCCTTGTTCAAATAAACTGTGCTACTTGTAAACCATGGTTTTTCATGGACAAGAGTCACCGTAATCCAATGACATCTCATTCATTATAGTCGCAACTGATTTTCCTTGCTTGGTAAGGAACTTTATAACAGCACGATATTATTTTTTTTCCATATTTAACTTTTCACTCCCGATTATGTTGCTTGGTTGACGATAACTCAAAGACTAATAGTCTAATTACAATGAAACCTCGTGTTTATGCTACTTATGAGTCACTGAACACGTTACGATCCTAATGAACCTAATCCCCCCCCTACAACCCACTCATTCCGCGAACTTAAAAACGCACCCTCGTAACAGTAGGAATAGCTTTCATTTTGACAATTCAACAACATTCATTGCGTTATTTATGTTGTGGAGCAGACAATTTTTTTGAACATATGAAGCGATGGATGATCAATATCCTTCAAAATGATTAAGATTATGATTGATAGTGTGTTACGTAATTAGGGTGCCGGAGTTACTAAACATTGTAAGTTTCTATTTAAGGGAAGGATTGCTTTGGTATAAAATTAAATAAATGCATACATACCTAATAATAATTAATATAATAGTCCAAAGCACATGCAAATCGCTTTATTAGAATATTAAGCAAGAGGCGCCTAACCACACCTATTTACAGTATTTCTCAGAAACTACTTATCACAATTGAAATGCAACGCACAATAACGTGTTAATATACTACACAATGTAACTACCTAAGTTCAGTTTTGAGCATAAGTATCCTAGATTTTCCTTTAGCACATAACTAGGTTTATAACAAAGATCAAATGCTTACTAACACCATAATATTTAAGCATCTATAATTTTTTGGCTAACGTATATTTCCAGTGCGCTGCGTATTTGATTTTTTCTGTATGGCATCTCGCAGGAGGTTGTCGGCTGCTTAACCGGCCCATCCTGCGGATACCTTAGTAAATAAAGGCCTCCAGCCAGGGCACAAAACTTGTAAACTAAGCATCTAACCGCTAAGGGCACCCCCTGTGTGGTACAGACCTGGGCTTAAGACGTCGCTGGAGGATGGCAGCAAGGTACAGCTGGGTCGGATCAATTGCTGAATCACTACAAACTACATATTATTAGCCAGGATAATTAAACGCTTTAGGTCCCAATTAAACTGATGACCTCTATTCTGTATCGTTACTTTAAATGGTTAAATTACTCAACCTACAAATTTGTTATTGGCATTGATTTAATACACATATTACCTAATGTCGAATGTCGAACAATATATACATATATTATAATAAAATCGTAGCAAGGTCAAAACTGTACATTGTTTTTTTTAAAGTAATTTTGCGAGGTCGATGAACGATTCTAATGCCGAAAATGTATTTTTTTGTTTCATTGTGTATCTGAATGTAGGTATGTTCCAGCATCACGCAAAAACTACCGGATTGATTTTGTTCAAATTTTGCATAGATATTGCCTATAAATCTGGTCAGTCTGCAGGCTGATGATACTATGGGTTATGATATATGATACTATGGGTGATGAGCAATATTGTAATTTGTTCGTGTTCTTCTATATTTTACCGCAAATTGTAAAAGGACGAGCTACAATATTGCAGATAATTACAAATTTAACCTTTTAAATGATTATCATCACGCTATACATTTATGGAGCTAAGCAGTCGATCATGACATAGTATAAGAACGGCTATTTTAGGCAACTTTCAACAAAGCAAATAGCTTAGCGGTTCGACGACTGCTTTGCAAACCTATGTTTGATTCCCAACAATTGATATATTTGTGCTTCCTTTTTAAAAATGTTAACTATTATATTTTGATAGTTCGTAAAACGTTCACAAAAAAACAAAGTGTAAGCCTCTTCTGTCATCTTTGGTTTTAATAAAAATAAATATCTATAGTTAGGTGACCGTTAATGAGAAATCCCGTGTGTTTACAATCAATAGCTTAACGGTTTAAAGACTGCTTTGTAAACCCGTGGTTGTAAGTTCGGTTCCCAACTGAAGTTAAGGCCTGTTTTGTCATCTATATTATGAATTATGAGTTATGATAAAAAATATATCTAGGGTTAGTGACGTGTGTTTACAATCTAATGTTATGTTATTTTAGTGAAAACCGTTAGTCAGAAATAATATGTAAGAATACATTAGTGGTGTGCCATAAGGTACAAGAAGAAGAAAGAAGAAGAAGAAGAAGATATGCAAGAAGGAACACAGACGTTCATTAATTCACTAAAAACGAAAAACTTAGCAAGCACTGGGAAATTGCTACTTTAGGCTGCTGGTGGAGAACTGTACGTCGCTTGCTCCCGCGTCACCAGTTCTAACAGTCTGTATACTTTGGCTGCTGAGACCAAAATTACAAACGCAGTAGACAGGAGATTTTTATAAAATGTAGCTGTTATTTTAGTATTTTGAGGTGTCTTACGAATTCCACACGAACGAGGACGCGGGCAGAAGCTACTTTTCTATAAAAACATTCCGATTTAATCAAGGTCGATGACTAAATAATAGAAAATTAACATAATTATCTGATAATTAATTATTTGCAGATACATAATATCTTACAGCTAATGGGTTAACGAACCGAGAAACAGAAATGTCGGATATAAAGAGATAGAAATGCAAATATAAAAGTGTGTAAGTGATTTACCTGATTTGGTATGCTCTATGTATCGTGTTCACAGCAAAAACGATAAACTTCCCAGTTAAAACAAGAGGAAGAAAGTTGATAATTATCACGCCTTTAATTCCCGAAGGGTAAGGCAGCGGTATGCCAGTTGTATTTTAAGTCCCATTTAATAAGGAGCCAGCCTATTATCAACCGGGCACAAACTCAGACTCCGGGCTGCTACTGAGAAACTGATTGAAAAATCCAATAACTTTTGGCCCGACCTGGGAATCGAGCCATGGACTTCATGCTCAACAGTATGACTTGCGACCACTAAACCGATTAAAAAAGAATGAATTTGAGAATGATTGTGGAAGGTATAGTTTGTAGACTTAAAAATCGGAATTTTATCAAAATTCTACCGTAACGAACGCCTAAGCAAAGCTACCAAAAGTGTATATTACGTTATTACATGTAATGACATATAGGGTTCAAAGTTTATTACGAGTACATAGGTGAGATATTATTACATAACTTATATTCATTAGGTAACTATGTACCGTTTCTCAGATGCAGGAAGATGCGCTAAGTATACCCAAACTCAACTCAAACTCAAAGCATTTATTTCAATTAAACCATTTACGGGCACTTTTGAACTGTCAAAGAGTCGGTCAGTTAGTCAGAAAGTTGAAGCTAGTTGCCCATTCCAAAACGTAGATCTCCATACCTAACCTACATGATATGAACGAGGCTTCCATACTTATACTACATATATTTTAATGTATACTATATCATTTTTGAGACGGGGCAGTAAGGGTAGGTTCCTTAATGGTTGTAGCATAACTTTTTGAGAAATTTATATCGTTATTCAGAGATTTTGTTTATTTTTTAGTCAGCAAGAAAATGGGCGATTCTCACAAAAACATTTTTATTGAAAGAAAAAGAAAAGAAACAAAAATTGTTTATTCTGTACAAACAACACGCATAATACAAAAAAGCTAGACAAAATACATATACTAATAAAAAGTAGTCAAAAGCCTCGTACTTAAAACGTTAAAAGTTTGACAATGTTGTTTATTTCTTGATGTCCAAAAACCAAAGACAATAATAGACATTGCGTAATGCGTTGCGACACTGGCAAACGCCAACAAAAAACAAACAAAAAATGGAATGACTACTTTTCTTTTTCTTTTTTCAATTTTTTTTCTTTATCTATTCTTGTCTTTATTTTTCTTTTTTCTATTTATTTTTCTTTATTTATTCTTGTCTTTATTTTTCTTTTCTTACTTTTTTATTGCCATTTAATCCTGTTTTTTATACGGATCAAAAAACTCTATCCGTCTTATTACAAAACATGATCTTAGTTTAGCCCGAGCCTAAACCTTTGAGCCAGCTTTTTTGTATTTCGAACTTTAGCCGACTTGGATAAAGTTCTTAATGCAAAATTGACAACCAAAGACCAGGCTAAGTTATCAGTTTTGTAAAAGGAACTGTATTTCGATTCCTGTTATGTTCTTTTTTCAAAAACAGACTCGATGTTTTAAACCATGTCTAAAGAAAAACCTTGTTTTGTAATAAGACCGTATGGTACCAACTGAGGTTTGAGTACTAGAAAAGTCAGAAATCGCAAATAAATTTTCCCATACATTTCGTAGGAAATGAGACTCGCAACTTACTTTTTTAATATTTATTTAAATGGTTAAGTTTAATGAGGTAAAATGTGTAACAAGATCAAAGATTCTGTGAGGATGAGTCATAATTCATTGAGGTGGTTTTAAGGGTGAGGTCGTTTTCAAATATAATGTTGTTGTTTACATACATCTAGCAATTAAAGTAGTGCTGTTCTTGTACAGATTTACAATACTAAATAAATAGGGTCTATTATAATTATATCGATATCAAGTGAGGTTTTGGTTAACCTACTAAGAGCTTATTTCACCAACGACTCTGAACGCGATAAGCACATCTAAGAGCCCGTTGTTTGAAAAAAAAAAATCAAATCAAATCATTTATTCGCATAGAATGTAAGTAGTGTACTCGTACAATCAAGTTGTTTGAAAAAACATAGTGAGCCGGTTACATTCTGCTTGAGTTTTGGCATGCAAGATTTAATAAATAATGTCAACATCAATAAGCTCATGAGCAAAATAGTTAATAGATTAATAAATTATTTTAATAAGTCCAGGTTCATGCAAAAAAGTGTATCAAATAATGTCAATAATATTAAATTGTTGAGATGTCATACATAGGGTCATTAAAAAAATCACTTAACGAATAATAACATTTCTGTATCAAAAAAGCCTTGACTTTATTTTTAAATTGTTGAAGGGTGTCACCCTTTATGCTGTCCGGTAGTTTATTAAATATTATTGGACCCATGCAGACAACACTTTTCCTAAGTAGTGCTGTTTTATAGCCACCGATAATTAAGAGGTTTTTGTATTGACTTCTCACGGGACCTTTCTTTGTGTCCGAGACCTTAGCGAACAAATGTTTATTCCTTTTTACAAAAATTGCCATTTCCAAAATATAACACACACATACTTAGACACAAACAAACACACACATACATACACAGTTAAACATGACTATTAATCAATTTAACAATTAGTCACTTGACAGTAGTCAATAGCTGTCAAAGTTTAACTACTCTGTCTGCGCATGGTTAACTTTTATAGCAAATTGTAATTTTTTTTTAACTTTAGTTACGTTAACCATTTGTCAAATAATTCTGTCATTTTTAACAAATTGTTAGTTTGGCTAACGCATTTTAACTATTAGTATGTTTGACTACTGATCAAACAACGGGCCCCAGTCGAGTTATGCCCTGGCTGGTAGCCTTAATTTATTAAGGCATCCTCAGAATAGCCGGGTTAAGTACCCTACCACCTCCTAGATTGACATGCGAGAAGCAATTCACAAAAAAAAAATTGACATAGCTTTTAAACGGTAGTGGGTTATAGTAAGAGTTTTGCCGAAACATTCCGCGCTCGCTTCCGCTTATAACATTTCCATATCTTCAATATTTGGTTTTAATGCTCGACAGGTGGCCGTCAAATTGGGATTGGAGAATTTTTTATTAGATATTGTAATATTTTATGTTAAAACTGACTTTATAAAATGAATCGTATTTAACTTTGACCTTATCGTGGGCGTGAATAATCGGAGATAGTTTGAAGCTGTCGTTAGATTTTTTTAAACTTACTTTCTCTGAAGATTATTCTTTTTTCCCTCCCTCTGATGCAATTTTTTTTTCATGTTGTTGTAGACTAGTTTCAATAAGCATAAGCATGATCAGCCTATAATGTTCCCACTGCTGGGACACAGGGCTCCTCTCTGTGAGAGCGGATGGGCCATAATCCACCACGCGGACCCAGAGGGGATTGGCGGATGTCACATGTCTTCGAATTCTTGGTTCTAGGATATCCCGGTTTCCTCACGATATTTTCCTTCACCGTTTAAATTACTAGACTAATTTCTATGCTAAATAGAAAGAGACAGAGTATGTGTAACGTTCTAATCTTCTCACGTAGGTAACTACCCAAGTTTTGAGAGCAATCCACGGTAAATCAGTTACAAGGGTAATTTAAACGTTTAGTTTACAAGCCACATTGCGACATTGACTGCCATCAACCAATCAATCAGCTCTTAAAAAAATTAAGTGATGACTGCATGTATTTTTGGCTTTCATAGTATAACAGAGAGAGTAAATAATTACTCAAGAGCTTTCTAAAGGAAAATTCAAACTATGTTCTTTGTCCGAAGAAGTCGAATTAATTATGTACTATATTTGGGAGCTCTCCCATAATACAGTTTACTCTTAGATCCAAAGGACCAGTTGCGGAGCATCAGTCAAAAGGTAAACCATCCGATCTATTATGGCAATGTCACATAACCCCTCACATCAACTGACCCGCGCAGTAGAAATTTAGAACGACGTGTAATGTGTATGACGTCATCATGGAAATGCGCGCTGATACATAGTTACAAGAACATTTAGAGGTTTTATGTTACGATATGGGATGCTCGACCTGTCATTTTTTGAGTTGCATACTTGCACCCGATATGTGATTGCCTTATGTTGTTGGCAGGAGTGTCACTTCACATAGTGTTAAGTTTACTTACCATTACTTCCTGGAGAATATGGAAACGGCCCTATCGAGTGGTCATCGGTGGTGATAAAAGAATGCTTTTTCACGGGGACAATCCAAGGCTTGCAGTCATTAGATAAGTTAAGTTACTGAAAACTACCGACATGTTGCAACAATAGCTTTGTCCATTCTTCAAATTAAGTAATAAGTACCTAATGGTGTCAAAGAGCAAGCTGAAGTGGCAATCGGCCGGCCAAATTAGCCGTAGAACCGATGACAGTTGGGGTAAACGTGTTCTAGAGTGGAGACCACGAATTGGCAAACGTCAGTAAGGAGGCCCTCGGGCTAGGTGGAGTGACGATCTTCGTAGGGTGCCTCGTAGCAGCGGGATGAGAGTTGCCGAGAAATTGGTTGAATGGCGTGCAATTGGAGAGGCCTATGTCCAGCAGTAGACTGCTGTGGGTTAATGATGATGATGGTGTTAATGAAACGCGGAGGATGAATTTTACTGATCTAACTAAAGTTTTTGAGAAGCGAAAACCGTCTAAATTCACAACCCTGTATTCAAGCTAAGCACATCAATTCCCCACAATGGAGGTTCCTACGCATTAGTTGCCTGGCTGATGCTGTAAAGATTTTTACAAAATCTTCCCTGAAAACCACCATTATGGTTCTCTAAAAAAACTATAAAGAATTCCGTAATAACTGTTACCCAAGTCTATTGTAATAGAAGCAGTAAGCAGCATAACATTATTATTAAAATTAATTCTAATTTATTTTACACTAACGACATTAGCTATACCTACTGATATATTAAAGCTGAAGAGTTTGTTTGCTTGTTTGAACGCGCTAATCTCTGGAACTACCAGACGGATTTGAAAAAATCTTTCTACATTTCATAGCCCAATTTCTGAGAAAGGTTATTTAATATCAAGACCATTAGGAGCCGAGTAAAAACAAAGACAAAAAGAATGCTAAGCGAAAACGAAGTAATACCGAGGGCGGCGATGCGATGCAACGCGGTGGGTCGGGGGCCGAGGGAATTTTATAAAAACGTGGCTGTTATTTTAGTAAATATGTATCTTACGACTTCCACGTGAACGAAGTCGCGGGCAGAAGCTGGTTACGAATATGTATTGACAAGTGTGTTAATGCGACCTTTAAAATGCACTTTATGTTAATAGTATCTATTGAATTATTAAATTGTATTAATTATTGCAGCTATTTTTAGCGTTGTTCAAAAGGAGGCTAATAGAATACCTACTCGATGATTAGTTCGTGTTTTACAATGACTCCATTTACATCACAAGTTCCAATAGCCTACGTCATCACCGCTGTGTTACCAGTAGTGTGTAATAATAAATCCCCAAACGCCTTTATTACCTGTGCGAATCCGATAAAACAATGAAGTTTCAACTAACAATTACGTTGGTATAATATTTAAATTGAATTGTTTTGTTTGATTCGAAAAACGAAACGAAAGTTTAAATGCTTTTTAAAAGCTTTTATTTAACTTGACTTGTATGTATGTGAAGGTGGATTCTTGCAATTTAAATTTGGCCCACTTCCCGGTGTCCGATTGAGCTGAAATTTTACATACTAGTCCAGTCCCATTGACAATGCATGTTTATGATAAGCATGACGTGATGCTGCTGCCACGATTGGCTCCAGACGAGGGAACTCCTCAACGGATAACAGTAGGGACATGAAATTTTGCATTTTACATACTGTTCAGTCCCAATGACAATGCATGTTTATGATAAGCATAACGTGATGCTGCTGCCAGGATTGGGTCCAGACGAGGGAACTCCTCAACGCTTAACAGTAGGGACATGAAATTTTTTACACCCATTGGGATGACAGTTAGTGGGTCCACCATGTAATTGCTGCCACCTTTAGAGTTGGTTCCAAACCAGGGAACTCCTTAACGGTCGGCAGTAGGGACTTGAAATTGCATAGCCGTTCGGATATGATAGACGGTTGGTGGGTCCACCATGAAATTGATGCCACATCCAGGGTTGGCTCCAAACCAGGGAACTCCTCAATGGTCAACAGTAGTAACAGGCATAAGAGGTATACCATGACTTGTGTAACTTGGTGAGATGGGCGTCAATAGCATTGGTTTGCAACCTGTCTAGGAGACGGAAAACTCCAAAATCAAACCCGGAACGGAGTTTCGTCTGGCACGAGTAAGTTTTAAGCTGAAACAAATGGCGCATATATTACCAAATTACTACCCAAATCAAGGTGAGGCCGTGCCGAGGACTGAGTGGCATCAGGGTATAAAATGATGTCGTGAACGTACCGCCTCAGGGCACCTGGGCGAACACTGTTGTATATTAGCTCTTACCCTTCTAAACGAAGCTCTGGAAGGGTTGACGGATATTTCGTCGGTACTCGTGGGAACACTATGGGAAATAAAGAAACAACAACACAAAGAAAAAGAAGGTTAGAGAAAAAGAAGTTAAAACGGCAAGAAAAACTTGCCAATGAGAGCGCTGACATGAAACGCCAAATCAACAAGTTTTAAATCATAACAAAACCGTGCTAGAACATTTTCGTGCCCGTGGTAGAACAATCAATAAAATAATTGCACAAGATAGTCTAATAGATTGTACTCGAAAAAATTATACTATAGATTTAAATAATATTATACCATCTGATATAAACAAGACTGGGGGTTGCCAAAAGAGTTAGAAATAGTTGTGGGGGCCAAGGTGATGTTGCAATACAATGTCGATGTGTCTAAGGATCTAGTGAATGATGCCATCGGTCGTATTACAGAAATTATATGGCCCTGTTTCCGGTGAGCACAAATGTACGATACGGACATTCCATTCGTCCGTATCGACTTCGGCAAAGACGGGATTCACCTGATTCAACCGAAGTCTGTGTAATTTCCAGCGAAATACAGCCATGACACCGCTGAACGCAGAATGTTGCCAATAGTACTATGCTGGGCTTGCACAGTGCATAAAATGCAAGGTAGTACGGTTGACCACGCCGTTGTGTATTTGGGCCCAAAGTTGTTCGCTGCTGGCCAAGCGTACGTGGCCTTAAGTAGGGTCACATCGATAGAAGGCCTCCTCATAGAAGAATTAGACTGCTCGAAATTAACTGGCACCCGCCAATGTAACAATGACGCACTTAATGAAATGAATATTAAGATTTACCTGTGTAGATCAACTAGTAAATTAAGAAACTTGATCTGATTGATTTTCATTTAAAAAAAAAAAACTAAGTAATAAGAGTGCTTAAATCTCGAAGATCTACCTGTGTAGATCAACTAGTAAGTTAAGTAACTTGATCTGATAGATTTTAATTTAAAAAAAGCTAAGTTTAAACTAAGTAATACGAGTGCTTAAATCTCGCGACAAGCTTTTTTTTCAAATTGTGTATTGACGTTATAAGTTGATAGTAAAAATTTTAAAGGAAAAGATTATTTAAATTTACATCGTGCAGCACTGAGGCTAAATTTTATTATTTAATTAGTTTTAAATCTTATTATTTACAGTAAAATTTTGTAAAGTAATTGGAAAATTAATAGGTTTAATGTTATTTAAATCTTATTTAATCTTATTTTCTTTATATCTTATCTTTTTAGGGCGCAAATAAAAGCTTTGTTTTAAAAGATTTTTTTAATATTAATTTATTATATTTTTTTTTAACAGAATGGTGACTGAAAATGTTTCCATAATTCGTGTTTTGTTGCAATAAAGTGGCAACTGGAAAGTGACGTAAGCATGTGTTACTCCCGGAATGCCAGACCTTGTTTTCTTAGACCATGGTATATACGTGTTACCCTCAGCTTTAAAATCCTATCATAATTCCATACTAAAGGCTTTTCCCATTCTACAATAATTATTGTTAGGTACTTATGTATCACAGCTTAGTAAAATATTATGTGATGAAACATGCCTACTTTAATAAATAAAACAACTGATACTTTCATTTTTTACTTCAAAACCTTAAACTTAATTACATAAAAGATAAGGAAGAATATAATTTAAAATTCAATGAAATGCAAGATGTTCAAATACCTGTTATATAATAAAATGTCAATTTGTGGAGGTATGTCATTAGAGGTACTTACACAATTTACATTGAAAATGTATGATGCCATCCAAAATAGAGAGTAAACCAATATAAGATTACTAAGGGCCTTTTTTACTTACCTTAAAGGGTCTATACACCACGCGGTATCAAGTCCATCTCGCTAAGACTTGTCTTAGAGTCTACTAGACAAGCTCGCTAGTAACGAGTACACCGCGCTGAACACCTCACGCTAACTCATTCGCAAGGCGTACTCTATGACGGTTGTCATGGCATTCGAAGCTCCAGAAACTTCCCAAAGCTCTTACCGCGATTGTTTGTTCGACTAAATTGAAGAAAAATATAGAGAAATACGGGTCAAGGAGTATTTGTTTTTACGGGAAAAATGATCAAATACACAAATACTGAGTGCTTTTGCACTGACTCAATAGTCTTATAGAGGTATGAGGAACAGGGTGTAAAGTTCACTCAAACCTCCATAGAAAAGGGAGGATCCGACCAGATGGGTGTTGTGTTCTGGTGGGCAACTGCCCAACTGTTGATGTCGGGACGTTGTATATATGCTAGTTAGGCGCTAAACTCTGCTTGCGCGATGCAGGATTTTGCGTGACGTCAGTGTAGCGTGTAGCTTGCATGTTGCGTTTGTAGATGCCGCTACAGTCTTACTCTTATTACACCACGCGATATTCAGACAGTTATAGGTGCATATACCTCACTACAATGTACTTTTAGGTACCCTGCGTCCACGTGGGAGTGCAATGCACCTTGGAGGTGGACCGCAGCGATCATTGCTTCCGCTGCGGTCAGCCCGGTCACAAGGCCGGCTCGTGCAACGCCACGCCGCACTGCTTTTTATGTGCGGCAGCTGGCCAGCCGGCCGATCACCGGGCTGGGAGTAAGGCCTGCGCTCCACCCGCCAAAGCCAGGGGCAGGGGCAAGCCCTCCGCCACCGCCGTCACCGCCGCACCCGCCGCCACTGCCGCCGCCGCTGCCGCCCCTACTGTCGTAGCTGCCGCAACCACCGTGGCAGTGCCCTCACAGGGGGCTCGGGAGGGGGCTGATATGGAGTGCCAATAATGGCCCCATTACGCCTCCTCCAGGCGAACATCAACCACTGCGCCGCTGCTCAGGATCTGTTGCTCCAGAGCATGGCGCAGTGGTCGATCAACATCGCCGTGGTCGCTGAGCCGTACTTTGTCCCGCCCAGGGATGACTGGGTGGAGGACCTGAGCGGCTCAGTGACCCTCATTTCGTCGGCCGCCGCCGGTACCCCGTCGCTTGAGGCAGTCAAGAGGGGACGGGGTTGCGTGGCAGCACGGTTCGGGGAGATTGTCGTGGTAGGGGTATACTTCTGGGGTGCATGTTGAAGAGCCTCCTCGTGGCGCACCCTGGGCAACGTCAGCTCCAATTGCCCACCTGCTTTTGATGGTGGACAATTGGGGCTGGCGGCTAATCTTCAACAAACGGGGAAGGGTCATGGTTCCAATCACCTATCATTCTAGATGGTCGGTGAAGGGAACCGGGCTAGGGGCGGGACGGCTAGTCCGTCATAGGGGTAGGCCTGGTGGCCAACTTACGTCTACACCCCCTCTGATTGCAGAGGGTTGGTGGTAGGCGTATAGTGGGAGGGGGAGAGGAAGACAACCTCTTTAAAAAATTACCTCAATCCTAAGATCAAGCGTGCCGAGGGGATGAATGGCGGAGAGGATCCGGTCGCTAGCGCTGGGGGGGTTAATAGGGGAGATTAGGGACCTCACCCTTCAAAGGAAAAATGAAAAATGAACAAGACAGAGGGAAACAAACTACCCCAGGGCGGTACCGGCTGCTCAGCAGCCGGAGAATCCGCCACGTTCCCTTCGGGAACGTCAAGCCCCCAATCGTATTCTGGGGGGGGCAACCAATGTCCACCGTTTGCCGATGGCAACAAGAGCCGAGGAGGCTCACTACACACCGCCGACACCACTGACCAGCGAGAAAAGGAGCTTCAGAAGAATCTGAAGCCCCTGCGCGTCTTGGTGACACCGCTTGCCGGCACTGACGGCAACAAGAGTCGAGGAGGCTCAAGTCCCGACAGGGACCAATCGTCCGATCAGGAAGGATCTCGGAGGAAGCGGAGTCTTTCTGCGAGTGACGAGAACCCGTCGGCCGCGAAGGTGCCAACGGCACAGAGAGGGCGAGGTCGTATCGTGGCGGGTGGATCCTCCGCTCGGCTGCCGGAGCGCGATGGGCGGGGTCGCTTCACGCCGATACGCCGGACCAACACGCCAGCTCCAGTGGAGCGCGTGGAGAGTGCCGAGAGCGACCTCGAGCCCATGGAGGCGGACCTAAGCGGGGGCTCCACTGTGTCCCTGCTAGGGTCAAACAGAGCGGAGGCGAGCGCTGCAAAGCGGGCGCAGCGAAAGGCTGTCGCGGCTGACGAAGTCAGCGAGTTGGCCCGACAGGCCCGTGAGCGGCGCTCAGCTCGGATGGCTGCCGGGGGGAGCATCACAGCGGTGGCACTCAGCCGCCAAGTTCTGGACGGCGTGGATGTCGTCCTGAAGGTTGCCACCAAATCGGGCAACCTGAAGGGCACATTCACCCGTGCTTTGAAGGAGGCGGCTGACGGCATAAAGGAGGCGGCTGAGGTCCTCCTTAATCGCACTAGCACAGAGGAGACGGCGAAGCTATGGGAGGAGAACGGCCGTCTCCGATCCGAGTTGGAGGACCTCAAGCGGCAGTTCGCCGCCCACAGAGCAGCTCCCGCAGCTACCGGCTCCTCTTCCGTCGCGGCTCCAATGTCGACTTCATCGCCGGTCCCGTCTTTGACCCCTGCAATTGCAGATGCGGAGGTCGAAAAGATCGCCCGCATCTGCATGATGCAGTGTGGGAAGATGGTGGGTGCCCGCATGGAGGCCATTGAGGCAAGGCTCCTGCCGGCTGAAACACTCCGCCCACCGCTCGCTGCGGACAAGCGGAGAAAGGAGGGGCCCGCTAAGCAGGGGCCACTAATAGCTGCGGCGGCAGGGACCAGCCGCTCCGGGAGTGGGACCAAAAAATCCGCCAAGGGTACGTCCGTGCCCACTTCCCGGGCTGCTGCGCCACCGGCGACTGCGCCACCGGCGGCTGCGCCACATCCGGCCGCACCCGGGCCTTCCACGGAGGCCTGGACGACGGTCGTCAAGAGGGGCCGCCGTAAGGGGCGGAAGACGGCACCACTGGCACCGGCTGGAACACCGACACCGGCACCTAAGAAGGCCCACAGACCGCCTAGGGTCAGAGCCCCACGCTCCGCGGCTGTAGTGATTACGCTGCAGCCCGGAGCCGTCGAAAGGGGCATTACCTATAAGGCGGTCCTAACGCAGGCAAAAGCCAAAGTCGCGTTCCCCGACTTAGGCACACCGTCCGGCTTCAGAATGAAGCCGGCGCTAACGGGGGCGCGGCTGCTCGAGGTGTCAGGTGCCTCTAGCGGCGAAAAGGCGGACATTCTGGCCGCCAAGCTCAGGGAGGTCCTCAACCCGGAAGACGTCCGGGTGTCCAGGCCGATGAAGACTGCTGAGCTGCGTGTCGGTGGCCTGGATGACTCGTCGACCCCGGCTGAGGTCGTGGCGGCCGTCACCCGAGTCGGTGGATGTCCGCCCGACGATGTGCGGACGGGCGACATTCGCGCCGACGCTTCCGGGCTCGGCACGATTTGGGTGCGGTGCCCGGTGGCGGCGGCAAACAAGGTCGCTGACGGTGGGCGTTTGTTGGTGGGATGGGTTGCGGCGAGGGTGAAACTGCTGCAGCCCAGGGCTATGCGGTGCTACCGGTGCCTTGACATTGGGCATGTTAGGGTACGGTGCACCGCCGAAGTGGACCGCAGCGAGCAGTGCTATTGCTGCGGCCAGCCCGGCCACAAGGCGGCCCAGTGCTCCGCGGCGCCAAACTGCAGCCTCTGTACAGCTGCAGGAAGGCCCGCCGGGCACAGAGCGGGTGGAAAGGCATGTGGCGCGCCCGCCAGCAAGAAGAGAGGGGGTGCCAAGGCTGCGGGGGGCTCTTTACCCCCCCCTCAGCCTGGCTGCCCTTCGGCCGACTCCCGGCCTAGGAATGGTGCGGAGGGGATGGATTGCGCCTAATGGCGCTCTACCATTTCCTCCAGGGCAACATCAACCACTGTGCCAGAGCTCAGGATCTCTTGCTCCAGAGCATGGCGGAGTGGTCGATTTGCGTGGCCGTGGTCGCCGAGCCGTACTTTGTCCCCCCCCGGGATAACTGGGTGGGAGACCTTGACGGCTTGGTGGCCATCATCGGCGGGACTCTCGCCAACCCGTCCCGAGGACACGGCTGGGTGGCCGCCCTCGCGGACGGCATTGGCGTGGTTGGGGCGTATTTTTCGCCCAACAAGAGTCTCGCCGACTTCGAAAGCTTCCTTGTCGAGTTGGGTGCGGTCGTGGGCCGACTCCACCCTCGCCCCGTGCTGTTGCTAGGGGATCTCAACGCCAAGTCTGCGGCGTGGGGATCTCCGGTGACCGATGCTAGGGGTGAGGCGCTGGAGGAGTGGGCGGTCGCGACCGGCCTGGTCGTCCTGAACGTGGGCTCGGTCCACACGTGCGTTCGGCAGCGGGGCGGGTCTATAGTGGACGTATCGTTCGCTAGCCCTGCTGTCGCGAGCCGTGTTCGTGACTGGCGTGTCGCCGTGGAGGTGGAGACGTTGTCGGATCACCGATACATCCGTTTCGACGTCTCCGCCCAGACCGCCGGCGGCCGCAGTTCATCGGGCCCGCGAACGGACGGCCCGCGCTGGTCGCTCAAGCGCATCGACAGGGAGCTTCTCGAGGAGGCCGCCATTGTCCAGGCCTGGGGCCGGGAGTCGGCAGTGAGCGGACCCGTCGACGTCGAACAGGAGGCGCTGTGGTTCTGCGGGGCGATGACGCAAATTTGCGACGCGTCCATGCCCCGAGTCCACGCACAGTCAGCAAGGCGCCAGGTGTACTGGTGGTCCGCCGCGATCGCGCAGTTACGCGTCGCGTGCGTGGCGGTGAGACGCCAGTACACCCGATACCGGAGGAGACGTCGTCGGGTCCCTGACGAAGAAGCCGCGCTGTATGAGGTGTACCGCGCGGCTAAAGAGACTCTGTGGCTGGCCATCGGCGAGGCGAAGACGCGAGCCAGGGAGGAGATGCTGGAGACTCTAGACGGGAATCCGTGGGGGCGCCCTTATCGAGCGGTTCGAGGGAAACTTCGAGCCGCGGCGCCTCCACTTACGGAGAGTCTTCAGCCAGAGCTGCTGGAGGAGGTAGTCGCAGCCCTCTTCCCGGCAAGAGCGGAGCATACTCCGCCGCCGATGGCTTTGCCCACAGCCGCAGAGTCTACAGAGGAGAACGCCATTAGCGTCCCAGAGGTGACACAGGCAGAGATGAGGGCGGCCGTGATGCGGCTCCGGGCCAAGAACGTGGCTCCGGGGCCCGACGGGATCCACGGCCGAGCATTAGCCCTCGCTCTGAAGGAGCTGGAGCCCCAGCTGAGAGGACTCTACACAGCGTGCCTCGAGCAGGGCCAGTTTCCCACTTTGTGGAAAACCGGTCGTCTGGTCCTGCTCAGGAAGGCGGGGCGCCCTGCGGACTCGCCGTCCGCGTACCGGCCCATAGTGCTGCTAGACGAGGTGGGTAAGCTGCTGGAGCGGATACTCGCAGCCCGCCTCGTCAGCCACTTGTGCAGAGAAGGGCCGGACCTGGACGAGAGCCAGTTCGGTTTCAGGCATGGGCGCTCCACCATACACGCTATATCGCGGGTGAGAGTCCTGGCGGAGGAAACGGTGTCCCGGGGTGGGCTGGTGGTGGCGGTGTCCTTGGACATCTCCAACGCCTTCAACACCCTGCCCTGGAGTTGTATTCGAGAGGCACTGCGTTATCATCGGGTGCCTCTCTACCTCCGCCGTATCGTTGGGGCTTATTTGGCGGAGAGGTGTGTCACCTTCGTGGGACGCGATGGCGTCAACCAGCGCCACATGTCGTGCGGTGTTCCACAGGGCTCGGTCCTGGGCCCACTATTGTGGAACATCGGGTACGACTGGGTGCTGAGGGGCGAACTCCAACCGGGCGTCGACCTGACGTGTTACGCGGACGACACGCTGGTCACGGCCCGGGGGAGTTCGTACAGGGAGGCAGCGGTGCTGACGACGGCTGCGGTCTCACAGACGGTGAGCCGCATACGGCGCCTCGGCCTGGAGGTGGCCCTCGACAAGTCAGAGGCCATGGTGTTTCATGGTCCCCGGCGGGCGCCACCATCCGGATCCCACATTGTGGTGGGGGGGGGGGGTTCGAATCGCTGTCGAGCCCACCATGAAGTACCTTGGGTTGGTGCTCGACAGCCGGTGGGATTTCGGCCCCCACTTCCGGCAGCTGGCGCCCAAGTTGTTGGGCGCGGCCGGGGCGCTGTCAACGCTGCTTCCCAATCTGGGGGGCCCGAGCGCCGCTTGTAGGCGGCTCTACGTGGGGATCGTGCGGTCGATGGCCCTTTACGGGGCCCCGATCTGGGCGGCTGACCTGACGGCCGGCAGCATTGCTGTATTGCGAAAGCCGCAGAGAGCAATGGCCGTCAGAGTCATAAGGGGATACCGCACGATCTCCTACGAGGCGGCTTGTGCACTGGCCGGATCCCCGCCCTGGGACCTGGAGGCGAAGGTGCTCGCGTCACTGTACCGGTGGCGCGAGGAAGCGCGGGCGCAGGGCGAGCGACCGATGCAGCGACAAATGGAGCAGCGTCGGTCGCAGCTCCGCGAGGTCCTGGTGGCGGAATGGCGGGACAGGCTCTCACGCCCTACCGCCGGCCTCGTCACCATCGAGGCGGTCCGGCCGGTGCTCGACCACTGGCTCGGGAGGAGGCACGGCTCCCTGTCGTTTCGGGTGACGCAGGTGCTCTCGGGGCACGGGTGCTTCGGGAAGTACCTGTGTCGCATAAACAGGGAGCCGGACGCCCGGTGTCACCACTGCGTCGACTGCCGGGAGGACACGGCGCGGCATACGCTGGCAGAGTGTGCCGCTTGGGAGGAGCCGCGCCGTGCCCTCATCTCAGGAGTAGGCAGTGACCTCTCGCTGCCGGCCGTTGTGAATGCGATGGTCGGTGGCGAGGAGTCCTGGGACGCGGTGGTATCCTTCTGCGAATCAGTCATCTCGCAGAAGGAGGCTGCGGAAAGGGAGCGAGAGATCTCATCCTCTCACCCGGCCCGCAGCAGGCGCACCGGGCGTCGGCGGAGGGCGGACAACGCCCTCTTCCAGCCCCCCTAAATGGGTCCAGGGGCGACGGACTCGGGGACGTCCGTCGCCCCCCATACATCAGGACCCGAGGTGGCGGCGCGTAGTGTTCCACGCGCGCCCCTCTTAGACGTCGCGGGGGGAGTCAAACACCTCACTCCCCCCGCTGGACCGGACGGGGCCCGCAGAGGCGGGCCGGCACCGGCTGGGGGTTGCGGAAGATTTGTACGTTCCCGCGACCCCCGGCGTAGGTGTGAGACGGAACACCGGGGTGGTTTTTAGTCAGTAAGAGTCTGACAGACCCCTCCGCCTCCCCAGGGCGGGGGACATCCATGAGGATTTTCCACCCCGGAACAAAAAAAAAAATAAAAATAAAAAAAAGGGGTATACTTCTCCCCGAACCGAACTCTCGCCGAGTTCCACAACTTCCTTGCGGAGTTGAGAGTCGTCGTTGTCGGGTACCATACCCTGCCCGTGCTCGTACTCGGGGACTTCAATGCCAAGAACACGGCTTGGGGTTCCCGGTACACGGACACACGGGGCAGGATGGTGGAGGACTGGGCTCTGGAGACAGGCCTGGTCGTCCTAAACCGGGGTTCTGTCCCCACGTGTGTGCGGATGCGGGGCGAGTCAGTGATGGACATCTCGTTCGCCAGCCCCGCTCTGTCACCGCGTGTTATTGACTGTCGCGTCATGGAGGGGGTGGAGACTTATTCCGACCACCGGTACATCCGGTTTGAAGTCTCCGCCCAGACCTCGAGCGCGCTGGTCCGACAGGCCCCGAGTGGTCCACGGTGGGCGCTGAAGAAGCTGGACCGGGAGCTCCTCCTGGAAGCCTCGATCGTGCAGGCCTGGGTGTCACCACCGGACAGGCCTGCAGACATCAATGACGAGGCGGAGTGGTTCCGGGAGGCCATGTCCGAGATTTGTGACGTGGCAATGCCCCGGGTCCAGCCCGGACGAGCCTGGCGCCAGGTGTACTGGTGGTCGCCGGAGTTAACGTCTCTGCGCGAGGCGTGCGTTGCCGCGAGACGCCTGTACACCAGGCACCGCAGGCTCCGTATCCGCCCTTCGGATACGGAAGCCATTCAGGCAGAGCTGTACGAGGGTTACAGAGCGGCGAAGACCGCCCTCCGAGCGGAGATCCTGCGGGCCAGGGAACTGGCCCGTGAGGAGTCGCTGGGGACTCTGAACAGGGATCCGTGGGGACGCCCATATAAGGTGGTGCGGGAGAAACTCCGCCCATGGGCTCCCCCGCTGACGCAGAGTCTCCGGCCCCAGCTCGTGGAGGGCGTGGTGAGCGCTTTGTTCCCTTCGCGGGGGGAGCATACTCCCCCACCCATGGCTCCGCCTCCTGCAGTGCCAACTGTGGACCACACAACCGACGACGACGATACTCCAGAGGTGACCGAGGTAGAACTGAGAGTGGCGGTACGTAGGCTGAGTGCCAAGAATACCGCCCCAGGACCCGACGGCTTACCTGGAAAAGCCTGGGTCCTGGCCTCGGAGGCTCTCGGGCCTCGACTAAGAGGGCTCCTAAGCGCATGCTTGGAGGAGGGCCAGTTCCCACTTCCTTGGAAGACGGGGAAACTGGTCCTCATTAAGAAACCGGGGCGCCCGGCGGACTCTCCGTCCGCTTACCAGCCCATCGTGCTGCTCGACGAGGTGGGCAAGCTCTTTGAAAGAGTCATTGCAGACCGCCTCGTCGGGAAGCTGGTGCGGGTGGGGCCGGATTTGGCGGAGAGCCAGTTTGGTTTCCGCAGGGGGCGCTCCACGGTGGACGCCATCATGCGCGTGCGAGCCCTCACGACGGGGGATGCTGTGGCCCGGGGTGGGGTCGTCTTGGCGGTGTCTCTAGACATCGCCAACGCCTTCAATACCCTGCCCTGGAGTTGCATCAGGGAGGCACTCCGGTATCACCGGATGCCGACCTACCTCTGTCGTTTAGTCGAGGCCTATTTGACGGATAGGGCGGTAATCTACCCCGGTCACCAGGGAGAATGGAACCGGCGAGAGATGTCGTGCGGTGTCCCACAGGGATCGGTCCTGGGGCCGCATCTGTGAGACATCGGTTACGACTGGGTGCTGCGCGCCGACCTCCCTAGCGGCGTCAGCGTAGTGTGCTACGCTGACGACACGCTGGTCCTGGCGCAGGGGAGGTCGCACCAGGCGGCGGCCGAACTCATGACACGCGGGGTTGCGACAGTCGTTGAGAGGATCCGGCAATTGGGACTCGAAGTGGCCTTGCACAAGTCCGAGGCCATGTGTTTTCATGGTCCTCGGAACGCGCCACTGTCGGGCTCCCAAATAACGGTAAGAGGGGTTCACATCGGCGTCGAGTCGACGATGAAGTACCTGGGACTCGTCCTCGACAGCCGGTGGAACTTCGTCGAGCACTTCCGACGTTTGGCTCCCAGACTGCAGCGGGCCGGGGCTGCTTTGAAGCGGCTCTTGCCCAATCTGGGGGGGCCAAACGCCTCCTGCCGGAGGCTCTACGCGGGGGTCGTGCGGTCCATGGCCCTTTACGGGGCTCGGTGTGGGCGCGTTCGTTGAGGCTCCGGCCAGCCCGCCGGTTGAACGCGTCCCAAAGGGTCATGGCCATCCGGATGGTACGGGGATACCGCACGGTCTCCTGCGAGGCGGCGAGCCTCCTTGCCGGATTACCGCCGTGGGATCTGGAGGCAAAGGTCCTCGCGCACGTTTGGGAGTGGCGCGAGGAGGCGAAACGCCGGGGCGTAACTCCGCTGCCGCGAGTAATCGCGGCACAGCGGACAGAGCTCCGGCGGGATCTCATGGCGGCATGGAGAGTGCGACTGTCGCAACCCAGCGCAGGGCACGCCACAATTGCGGCGGTAAGACCCCTCTTTGAGGAGTGGCTTGAGAGGCGCCACGGCGTCCTCACCTTCCGCCTGACGCAGGTTCTCACCGGACATGGCTGTTTCGGGAGGTTCCTGTTTCGGATAAGGCGGGAGGAAACGCCCGGGTGTTACCATTGTGTGGATCGACCGGAGGACACGGTGGAGCATACGGTGGAGGTCTGCCCGGCTTGGGCGGAGCACCGCCGTGTCCTCGTGGCGGCGATCGGCGGCGGCGACCTCTCGCGTCCGGCCCTGGTTCAGGCCATGGTACGGAACGAGAGGGAATGGGAAGCCGTCACTTCCTTCTGCGAAGCAGTAATGCTCGCGAAGGAGGAGGCGGAGCGCGAAAGGGAGAGGCAATATTTGCGCCCTCGCGCCCCTAGCCGCCGCAGGAGGAGAAGACACCCTGGGCGTCGGGAGTCGATTGCCGACTTCCGGCCACCGTAGGCGCGGGCTTGCGGACGGTGAGCAATGGGCAGCTCGCCGTCCGGTAAGGACCAGGCCCGGGTCGACGGCGCGTCGTGTTCCACGCGCGCCTCAAAGAGATGCCAGCAAAATAGACGGGGTCCGATAGGACCGATGCCTGCCGGGGCTGCGGATTGTTCGAAAGAGTTACCGTGGCCCTGGCGCACAGGCAACTGAAGGAACACGGGTGGGTTTTAGTCAGTAAGAGTCTGACACGCCCTTCCGCTCCGCCCAGAGCGGGAGACGTCATTTGATGATTTCCCACCCAAAAAAAAAAAAAAAAAAAAAGGTACCCTGCGTCCATCTTCCTTAGTCAGATAAAAAATTAATTCATATATTGGTGTAACCAACCAATTTAAATAATTCACGTGCAAAAGCGAGGTTTAGATTTTTATTTTATTTATTTATGTGGGTAAAGGTACCTACTTATTGTGTGTTTTCAGTAAAATAACAATTTGCGAATGAAGGGAAATGGTTTATTGTAAACCACTATATTTTATACTAAATTCTTTTAGCTAAATCATTCCTATTGACGTTTATCCGTTTGACGTTTATGTGGCATCGAGGTTGTCGTCATTGAGTTTAACCTCAGGCAGCGCTGGTCCGCCTATTGCGCAGGTCTGGCATGCGCTCGTTGAATGACATGTCCCACAGTAACCCCCTTAAAAAAACGTACATTTCTTGTAGGTTTAACTGTCCTTCCGGAGCGAATAATGTATGGAACTTCTTCCATCTTATCATCTGTGGCTTCTGGTAGTATGGGAGCAGACTTCAAGTGTTCCAATAAGAATAAGAATAAATTTATGATACTACTGCATCTCAGTTGGGTAATCCCATCTTAAAATGTTGGCATATTTCTCTATAACTTCATACGAGCCCTCGTACGGGCGGTGTGACTTCCGCACGCGATCTACACGCATAAGAACATGCGTGCATGTAGGTGTTGACCGCGTGGTGTATAATTGATGCACCTGTGGCGAGGTGGTCATTAAGCGACTCCATTAATTCCCTTAAATTATCTCTTCTGTCTCGGGGTCTTCTTATCTTATACTGTCTATGACAAATACAATATTCATCAAAAGGCTTGTAGTTTTAGAAATTGGTAGATAATTTGAATGTCAACCATGCACCGTGTCAAGTGCTTTGGCACTTGATGCAGCTGATCACTTTAGAACGCCCAGTCTACATTGAAACGCGATGACATTAAGAACTAATTTCAATTGTTCTTTTGACACATAGTGTTCATTTGTTTTTGCAAGCAGCGCTCCTATGAACGACCAAGTTATGCTGGTCTTCAGCACCATGACGTGTGAATGACTACGTGACAATGACACAACAGATTGCTCATGCTTAGAAGCCTTTATTTATATACAAAACTGATGAGGAAAGCTTGGGTGAGCATGTTTTGTTTTGTATTTTCACTATTTCCCAAAATTCTACATAGGAATTCATGACATGAACTAACTGGTCCCTCTGCATTATGACAAAAGTAATTAGGTGCATTTAAGTAATATTTAACTTCACAAAAGCTAAATTTTCTTTGAACTTTTCTTATAGGAGATTCGTGTCTATTATCATCATACATAGCCCCACTACCCCTACTGCTGCGCATGGGCCTGTCTTTACTTGTGCCAATCCTCACGCTCCTGTGCGAACCTCATCCAAGTTATACTTCCAACCGACGGCAACAATGTTGTCTACTAAAGCCAGGCAATAATTCATTCTTATAGGCACACACCTTAGAGGTATTCATAAATATTGAGGAAAGACTTCTATCTAGATCATTATGATATTCTTCTTCACATTGTAGTCATCATAAAAGCTTCTGGAGGCGAGTGTTCCTACTGCATTAGTGTCTACATCATCTTTTTGGTATGACAAGCAGAGGAACTTCGTCAAATGGTCTAATGCGTTATCTGACCCATACAATCTCGAGTGCGGCGTTAGGCAGGGAGGTCTAACTACCCCGAGGCTTTTTAATATTTATGTTAATAAACTGCTTGTTGAGCTTAGCATCACTCATGCCGGATGCCATATAAATGGAGTATGTTTAAATAACTTATATTATGCAGACGACATGGTGCTACTGAGCCCTACTATCAGTGGAATTAGAACGTTACTCTCCATCTGTGAAGGATATGCCAAACAGCACGGGCTCAAATATAATCCTACAAAAAGCGAGCTGTTGGTGTTTCGAGGTAGGAATAAAAATCCAACATTTGTCCCTCCTGTAAAACTAAATGGTTCACTTTGGCAGAGAGTTGCCCACTTTAAATATTTGGGCCACATTGTTACCGAGGAATTAATATACGACTTGGATATGGAAAGGGAGCGCAGGGCACTGGCTGTGAGGGGAAATATGATATGCAGAAGGTTTCATGGTTGTTCAGTTCCCGTGATACTAACTCTTTTTAAGGCCTGCTGCCAAATATTGTACACCTATGCCTTTGGGATTAACCATACCCTAAAAGCAGACAATGCCCTGCGCATTCAGTACAACAATGCCTTCAGGGCGCTGTTGAGGCTTCCACCATACTGTAGTGCGTCAAGTATGTTCGCTGATGCGCACACTGACCACTACTTTGCGATAATGCGGAAGAAAGTTGCCTCAGTAATATCCCGAGTGAGGGGAAGCAGCAACAGCATTCTGAGGGTGTTTGCAGAGAGGCTGGATGGGCCTACAATGGGGAGGATTACCAACCTACATGTTGGCAACAAAGCTTGTTAAACTTTTCTGTGATTTAACTTTCTTTTTCTTTCTTTTTAGTGTTTCTGCATGTTACTTATACAGTTTTTAAGTAAGATGTAACACTAACACCCTATGGGCCTTGATGCCTGACATTAAATATTTTCTTTTTCTTTTTTATAAAAAGTCATCTACCTAGCCTTTTCCAACTATGTTGGTGTCAGCTCACAATAAGCCATTCAGTTGAGGTGTCACGTTATGTGTTTTATTAGTAGAAGAAATTCTTGAGAGTCCTTTTCATTATGGTGTGATCAAATCTTGCGGTAATCGTAGGGACACAATGCCGTTTCAATCGGGAATGTGTGACACTTCCTGTGCCTACTACTTTTGATGTCAGTTCATTGACGTGAGTTAATTTTCTCGTCTGATAGCTTTCACTATGTCTAGAAATCTCTGCTCTGAACAATGATAAATGATGCCATAATTATTCATACACAAAAAAAACATATTTCATTGTGTCCAAAACCATGAATTCGAACAATCATTGCAAGCAATTCACCACATATGTTTTGAATGGTCAAAATTGCTCGAACTAGCTTAACCCCTTTCAAAACAGAGTGACGGCTCTCAATTTTTTTTTACAATAATAAGTAAAAGGCTATAAAAGCATATGTAAACATGGAAACAATTTGCATTCGGGCGCGGTTCGCACAGGTGGAATATTTCGACATGTTATGAAATTTTGTTTTGATTTATCTCTTAAATTAAATCTTTAGTAGGAAAGAAAGCACACACTAACAATAAATCGATGTAAATTATATTTTTATGAATTTAATATTTTAGTTTTTGTGACATAACTGCGATGTGGTATAACTTTTGAATAATCTCCTTTAAAATAAAAGTATTTGTGGGTGACAAGTGTCCTCCCAACCTATCGACTATTTTTTGTTCTTTATAACTTGAAGCTAGAAATGTATTGATGTCATGTCAAGCCTTCTTAAATAGGAGCGGAACACATAGACCACGTCACGTGGTCACGTCAAGGGGATAGCCGGTAGCATCCTCCTGTACGCTAATCGGACATCAGTAATTTCTAACCCACCTATGCTTAGAATCACGCACACATAAGAGTGATGATTATAAACATAATTGAGGAGTTGTAAGAAGATTTTAAAGCGACTAATAGAAAACAAATGGCGATGTGTGCAAAAAGCTCTCTATATAAGTCTAACCATTGCGACTAGACCATAAACTAAACATAAACACGAACTTACCTCAATCAACACAATCATTATCATCAATTCAACATCTCAAATGTTACATTGTTGTTGTTTTATCTGACCAAGATTATGTCTGGACTTTAAAAGAGACTGTGACCTCTGAGTTTTTTTCGGCCTTTCTTCTCAGAGTAGTCAGATAGAAAACGCCGACCTCATCTAGTTTTAAAATATGATTGACGTGTAAAAGTGTTTGTACAAACCTACTTACAGAAATAAAATCATTTATCATTTACAGATGTAGGTACATTACATAGACCTCACTACAATGTACTTTAAGGTATCCTGCGTCCATCTTCCTTAGTCAGGTAAAAAATAAATTCATGTTCTGGTAACCAACACTTAACCAATTTAAATAATTCACGTGCGAAAGATTTTTTTTTGAAATGTTGAGAGCCATCACGCTATTTTGAAAGAGGGTTAAGTAAGTTCGAAGTACCTAATCTTAGCAATTTTGATCATTGGAAGCATGTCTGATGAATTGCTTGCAATGATTCTTAGAATTTGTGGTTTTGGACACTTTGAAAAATGTTGTTTTTTTATGAATAATTATGGCATCATTAATCACTGTAACTTTTTATATTGAGTAATAGTAATAGATTGGCAGTCGCTCTATGTAAAAAATAGGTATTTCGCTGCATCCGGTTAGACTGGATGTCGACCCCAACATAGGAAAAGGCAACGCAGCTGACTTTAAATGATGAGTACAATGTAAAGAACATCGCGGTCGCGGATTGTTCGAAAGAATTACCGTTGCCCTGGCGCACAGGCTACTGAAGGAACATGGGTGGGTTTTAGTCAGACAAAGACAAATAAATTAAGAGTCTGACATGCCCTCCCGCGCCGCCCAGAGCAGGAGAAGTCGTTTGATGATATCCCACCCAAAACAAAAAAAAATATGAAGAACAATATCATAATGATCTAGATAGAAGTCTTTTCTCAACATTTATGAATCCCTCTAAGTTCTGTGCCTCTAAGAATGAATTATTGCCTGGCTTTAGACGACATTGTTGCTATCGAAGGTAAAGTTTGGATGATGTTCGCACAGGAGCGTGGGGATCGGCACAAGCAAAGCGAGGCCCATGCGCAGCAGTGGGGGAAGTGGGGCTATGCATGATGATAATGAATAGACACAAATCTTCTATAAGAAAAGTTCCAAGAAAAGGTAGCTTCTGTGAAGTTAAATATTACTTAAATGTTCTTAATCAGTTTTGTCATAATGACCAGTCAGTTCATATCGTGAATTTTCCTTATATGTTGAATTTTCATATCGTCAAAACAAAACATGCTCACCCAAGCTTTCTTCATCAGTTTCGTATATAAATAAAGGCTTCTAAGCATGAGCAATTTGTTGTGTCATTGTTACTCATTCACACGTCATGGTGCTGAAGACCAGCATAACTTGGTTGTTCATAGAAGCGCTTCTTGCAAAAACAAATGAACACTATGTCGGATTTAGAACCTTTGAAAATAGTTCTATAAGTCACCGCGTGTTAATGTAGACTGGGCGTTCTTTAGTAGCGGTGGTTGAAATTCAAAGTAGGCATCAGCTAATTTCTAGAACTACAAGCGTTTTGACGAAAGTTTTCTCAATGTTTAAAAAGAATATGTGAAACTCAAGATAATTCATTCGCCAAAGAAACACACTACATTCAGCACTAAAAATTAGGAACAGTTTAATCATTTATTCATATTTCTACGGAAATATTGACAGCTTAGAAAATTTAATTTAAAAATTGAACCTACTAGTATATTTAGCAATCAACTAAAACAGAACTACTTTTTCAAAAAGCCAACGACACGCGGTATTCCCAGGCGGTCACCCATCCAAGTACTAACTGCGCCCGATGTTGCTTAACTTCGGTGATCGGAACGAGAACCGGTGTTTTCAACATGGTATGGACGTTGGCGATAGTGCAACTGAAATTACTCTTCACTATCAGTGCAGTTGGCAACTTGCCATCTACGATTTATTTCTGTATCTTAAATTGAGTAGTCATTGAAGTGTCGGAACCAATACCTACTGCTATATTAGCAACTAGTTGTACCCATGACTTCGTCAAGAAACTTCATCCTGGCTCCGAAGTGACTGTTGCACTCACGAAGTAAATTCAGGGTGGCAAAGACATCGACGCGCAAAGTGAAACCATGAATTCAGCACATGATTTTAGACCCCCTAGCGAAGAACGTTTTCGTCGGTTATTAAAAAAAAAGGCGGTTTCATAGCATATGCTTACCGACGACCTGAAAGACAAAGTGGACATTGAGAGGGAGCGCAGGGCTTTGGCGGTCCGCGGTAATATGTTGGCTCGTAGATTCGCTCGCTGCACGGACCAGGTAAAAATAACGCTTTTCAAAGCGTATTGCCAGGGTCTGTACACGGGTGGTCTGTGGATCAACTACACCAAAAGGTCGCTAGGTGTCCTGCGCGTCCAATACAACAATGTTTTTAGAATGCTCTTGAGACTGCCCCGGTTCTGTAGTGCGTCAGAGATGTTTACGCAGAACCGTACTGACGGCTTCCATGCAATTGTGCGGAAGGAAATAGCGTTGGTGGCAGCTACAACCCGGGCCAGTGGCAACAGCATTCTGGAAACAGTGAGTGAGAATGTGTTTTCCCCTTTTAGGAGGCATTTTGTGGAGAGGATGACCGGTTGAGAAACAAAGTGACTCATACCCAAAATGTATTTTAATTTATGTATATACTAACACTAGGTATAAGGTACTTTACTAACACTACGGATCTCTGTTATCTGAGTTTTTGAAAATAAATTAAATTAAATTAAATATAGAAAAGTGTAATTAATACCTACGCGGTCAAAATGTATGGAACACCGTTTTTTTTTTTAAATTGCTACTGAGTAAAAATTTTTAACGCAAGCTTAATACCAAGTACATTCAAAATTTCTTGACTGGAAGTATCCGTTGCACGTTTTAATTGCATTGATATTTGATTGTATTCTAATCTATTTTGTACTTAACAATATAGTGAAATTTTATTAAATTTTATTTTTATTGGTTTTACCTGAATGAAATGCCTGTGCCTTTATATATTTATTTCAAGTCTTCTGGTTCAACAATGGCTTAATGAGCTGCCTTTTTATTTCAGTTATCACCGTCTATCATTATCTGTTCTCTATCATCACTTTAATTGGATATATTTATTTATAGTTTTGCTCAACGCAGCACTTAGCTTGTTACCTTATTGTTTGCATTCCACTAAGTGCAGCTATCTCCTGAGTTTCTCAATTTCCTGGGTCACAAAAGCGTGGTCACAATGGATGCGAAGCAAGCCATGAGATCCGTGCGGGCAAACACAGGGCGCATAACTAGTTTACGTAAGAGCTCATGTTATTATGGTACCGTAGTTAT
Organism: Dryobotodes eremita; assembly: GCA_917490735.1. Classification (NCBI taxonomy): domain Eukaryota; kingdom Metazoa; phylum Arthropoda; class Insecta; order Lepidoptera; family Noctuidae; genus Dryobotodes; species Dryobotodes eremita. The sequence continues at coordinate 4,192,304 of OU823245.1, forward strand.
TCGCTTGATATATTTTCACACATGAATAAATCTCTGAGAATATTGCATTTGGTAGAATTGGGAGTTTTGGTTCCACGACTATTTTATTTGAAGCCATGTTTTATATTAGAGTCTTGATTTAAGAATTATTCTTAGATTTATTATAGTCGTGGGCATCTCCACAATTGTATTCGAGTTAGTTTATGTTCTCTTTACAAGCTAATTATGCGCATATGATAACGATCTTTGCAAATAATTTGATGTTTTTGACCTTAACTTTCGGATCGAGTCAACATGCGTACTAGTTGTTGCTTCTGATTGTTAATTGTGAAATAGACAAGATGACTAATTGACACCATTATTGCCTAGTTACAAAAAAAATAAACTACATGATAATCTACAATTGATCTACGCTTTTGGTAGACGCTACAAACATCCTGACACGCCAAGCTTGTATCATCGCTCAATGTCAAAAGAGCCAGGGGTTACACATCAACTCAGCCTATTGCAGTCCACTGCTGGACATAGGCCTCTTCCAGGCTGTGCCACAACACCCTGTCCTCCGCCTTCCGCATCCAATCTGTCTCAACCACCTTTTGAAGGTCATCGCTCCATCTAGCTAGAGGGCGTCCCACATTACGCTTGCTGATACGCGGTCTCCACTCCGGGACTCGTCTGCTCGACTAGCCATCGGTTCTTCGACAAACAACCAACTGCCACTAGCTTCCTAACTCTGCAAGCTACGTCGGTAACGCCGGTTCTTTTCTGGATAATGTAATTTCTGATTTAATACTTCAAGGAAACTCCTAGCATGACCTGCTCCATATCACGTTGAGCATCCTTGAATTTGTGGTTCTACTTACAGAGTTCATCACCACCATATCCTCCATATCGCCTTTTAAGTGGTGAGACGGCTCCCATAGTGTCAAAGCACCTGTTCATCGTCATATTCATACAGAGAACTTTAATTTATTGTTTTGTTCAGTAGAAGACAGTTCCAAAACCTGTTACTAAATTATTCGTCCATCACTTTGTTATGTAGCGTAATATTGGAATTTATAATATTATCTTCTTAATATGTATTTTATACATTTCATTGACAACAAGGACAGCTACTTGTTGATTGATAGTCGTTGCCATTTTATTTTATTGGCTGTTCGAACAAGAATTTCAAATGCAGTCAGATCACTGACCCTAGATTCTGGAATGCTGATCAGTTTAGTATATCCTTTTTCAAATCTCGTGTTACTTTTCGTGAAAGATTTGTGAAAATGACTTCAACCTGTACTAGACATTAGAATTAACAACAGCTAATGATATTTTCTGTTGAAATCCAACCGTGAAAACTTAAGTGAAATGAACTGTCATTCCACCTGATACTAGGGATTGACACTATTGACAGCTCACTTTAAGCTCACCTCACCTCATTTTTACAGAATGAAACGGGTCGATTATATTAGTAATCAACTCTTTCAAAGACAAAGCTAGCAAAGAAGATGTTTGTGACGAAAGATGAAAGCGAATGAATGTGTAAAGGTGTGACATATGAGGAGGTCAGGAACGAAAAGTGACATTTACGCATCCGGTTCGATTGTTTTTTTTTTTATTCGGTCTCTATAACTTGAATTTTATAAATTTCTGAACACATTTGGTTTAATTAGCGACTTATTTCACGAGAAAATGACATTTAAAAAGAGTATTTGGTACAAAAGGCAACATTTAATATGCTATCGTGCATACCCGTATTAAATTATCTCGTTTCCTGAGAAAAAAGAAAAAGTGTAAATATCACTTTTTGTTTCTAACCTTTTCATATAATACCAAATAATACATGGTGATTAAGTAGCATCTGTAAGAAAAAATACGGAAACAAAAACAAGGAATCTAAATATGCGCATACTATACATAAAAAAAACAAATTAGGTACTTAAACTGACCTTACTGTTAAAAAAGAGGTCTTTTTACAATTTCCGGCAATATCATTGCGATTCCGTTTGTAGGTTATAAATATGTAGTTCTGCCCTGATTTTGTATCTGATCTGATTTGTAATAATTGATGGAATGGCAACATGTATATGCAGTGATCGTTGTCTTATCAATATGGTTCGTTGATGCTATCATTGTTCTTAATGTATGCTGAACGCTTAACGCAATCTTTTGTTTTAGCTGCATTCAAATCACCACCTGCATTAATATATTCTTTTTATGTTTTCATTAAGAAACTTCCTATTTTTTCTCTAATAACATAACAATACTTTACGTTTAATTATTTAAAAAAAGTTAAATTATTTACAAACTATACAGAGTTTTTGAAGTTGATATACAATCAAATCAATTTATTCGTCACTAAGCACAAAAGGAGACTAACATTTTAAAGCTGAATATTGTTTGTCATAAGTAAAAAAAAACGGAGACAAAATAATTTTATTGATTTGATTTAAAAATAGAAATTGACGAAAGTTAATTGTAATATATATCAGTCAAAATATCGATAGGAATTAACATTGACAATTCTCCTTTTAATCTGCGTAGTAAACGTATGAGTAATTATGTGCCAAACAGGAAATGAGTGCTATTTCGGTGAATTCAATGAAGGTTATGTACGTAATCGCCGTGATATGAAACGAAATTATTCCTTCCACCCTTACTTTATTTGGACTGCTGACGCAGACGCATTGTTGATCGAAGTCACGTCATATTCTGACAGTTGGAAAAAAGCTAAGTAGATGATGGACTAGCTTTTTCTCCTGTCCAACCGGATGCAGCCGAATACCTGACCTCCACAGCCCAGTTACTGTTAACACGATACCCCTTAGTGAGACTGGTTGTCACACTTTCGGGCTTCTGAAGCTGACGCTGTATGCGCTGCTGACCATCTTCTTAGTGTCATCCTTCAATCAACTTTTTTGACACACACGGGTAGCCTAGACAATTCTTCACTTTAGGGACCCCACGAATGCAATATGTTAACATCATATGATTAGAAAATGAAGTTATCATAATGATGTAAACAAGTTATTTACTTGGCTTAGATGAAGTAATTATTGATCGTTTACAACAGAAGCAGTAGTAATTGAACGGTAGAGCAACAACAAAAGGCTATGTGAACAATGATGTAACCAATATTTTGTAACCATATTTTGATTTAAAGGCTGGAGTTTATTGCCCGTTCTTATCCATAGGTACCTACTGCGCTTTGGAATGGGCAACTAGCTTTGTCTTTCTGACTTACCGACCCCTTGACAATTCAAAAGTGCCTGTAATCGGTTTATTTGAAATAAACGCTTTGAGTTTGAGTTTGAATGACAGTGTCCAGGCCACTAATAAAGATGAAGACAATATTACGTTATATACAAAAGACGGTTTATTTTGTAGCCGTATTTTTCAAAGAGCTAAAGTCAAGGGAATTCCTTATAGTACGGGAGGTACAGTTTGATTTTTGGGATGAATTTTATAGTGCTAGTAGTTATTTATCATATCATAATCATGAGATTGAGAGTCAGTTGCTGCATTCAAGAGGGAGTCAAATTTTAAGATTATATTTTTTTTTTTTTGTTTGTTAATTCCGAAAGTTTCTGCCTATGACCCAGGTGTATTGAACCAGCGGGGTAATTACGTAACACACTAACAGTAGGAATGGGTTTAGTTTTGACAGTTCAACAACATTCATTGCGTTATTTACGTTTTTGAGCAGACCAATTTTTCGAACACATGAAGCAATGGATTAGCAATAGGCTTCAAAATGATTCAGATTATGATAGATAGTGTGTTACGTACTTAGGGTGTCGATTCCTTTTGTGTTGATGTGTGAGATGGGCCTCCAAGCAAAGCGAAATCCAAATCTTTGGTTGGCAGAGCATAGTGGTCAAAGAAACCATGATTTCGATTTTGGAAGAAAAATTAAAACGGCATTGTTTAATTTTTGAAAAGCTTCCGTCTTAGCTGGGAATCGAACCCAATCCCTTTTGTAAAAAAACATCCGGTATTTTTTCGGTTGAAGATGATTTCAAAAACCGTTTGATATGGTTTTAGTGCGGTATGAAATTACTTTTCTTTGGCATGTATTTAACACGGAGACAAATTAATCTGAATTTGGGATTAAAAAATTATTAAAGCCGGTAGCAAAAATAGTAGGTTAGCAGCTACAGCCAAGGATAATTTTAAGTAGCAGCTGAATAATCAGTTGTTAACTTTGTTTTAATTTAAACCGGCATCGAGGTTTTGTTTTTGTGAAGCCTCTTATTTCTGAATGGCAATAATGCACCAACTTCTATGTGGTTTAAAAAAAATAACCACGAAAGGGATGGCGGGGTCTTCCAAACCCCGCCATCCCCTTCTAACCTAACTTGTCCGAGTCGGGGTGCCCCAAGTCCCGAACTCACTTCGCTCGCTCTTGCATCCTATCCTACTGTTAATATTAGTCGCCATGTCATTATTTATAGTACCTCGCCTATTTTTTTATATGGCAAATATAGTCACCCTTTTAAGTTTTTAGTCGCCTGGAAAATAATTAGCTCTTTTCTTTTAAGTATTTTTTTTTAGTTATTTTGACATGCTGGAACTTTAGAATCCCCCCACTACTGGAGCAACTGACGCTTAAATCTCTTACGCAATAAGAGAAAACTACTATTGTTACGATTTTCAGCAGGTATGAAATAACTTTTTGAAACTATTAGTCATTACAACCTATAAAAAATTGTCTGCTTAGTGATGACATTTATCAGTTCTTTATTAATCAGTGTGACCAATCTATCACCATAATCATTGCGAGTTTTTAATAATCATATTACCCACTTTTAATTATATTGTAATTAATTAACAGTACATGATTATTACTAAATATTTTGAATAATAGATTGAATAAATGGTGACTACAATGTCTACTAACTTAGTAACTTACATATTGTTGATACAATCTAAGTTGAAATCGTTTCATACAACATGATTTATTTCCCAGTCTTCTTTCACAGTTATTTTCACAGCTTTCTTCGATTCTTCCCACAGCCGTTTGGTCAGTAGTCGATTATGCACCAGCCAATGATTTTTGAACTCATGACAAAACTTGTAAAGTTTTCCACTAACACCTTCCATCTCTGGAGCTGCTGCCAGATATGCTATCTGCTTTCCAACATTTTCCTTCCTCTGTCCAACTATATTAATAAAGAATTGGGACACATTCTGAAAAACCCCTGGTAGATTAGATAGTATGTTAGTATCTTTAACCACATACGGATCAAAACTGTTTGTAGTCACTCCTGTATTTTTCAATCTTCTATCCAGTTCTGCACTGAACAAATCAACCGCTAACTTAGAACTTCCTAATGCTGTTATTGGGTTATATCGTCCAAGGTCGTTCCAATGATCAAAATTGATTTCACCAACATACATTGTCGCTGCCACACCATTTACGATTCTGCTGGGGGTTGATGCTATTAACTTAGGTAGCAATAGATACGTAAGTAAGAAAGCTCCGAAGTAATTCACTTGCATTGTAAGATTCAAGTCATCTGCTGTCAATCTATCTGGGAGGCCTACAGCTCCTGCATTGTTAACCAGCACGTTAACCTGATTTTCCATGTTTAGTTCATTTGCCAAATTTCTTACTGAACTTAGGGATCCTAGATCAACAGTTTTGTATGCCACATTTTGGTTGCCAGTCGCTGCTATGATCTGGTCTCGAGCTGCCTTCAGTTTTGTTTCTGTTCTACTCGCAATGATTACTCTAGCTCCTTGATTGGCCAGATTCTTTGCAGCTTCGAAGCCCGTCCCTGAACTTCCACCAGTCACTACCACCACTTTGCCGTTCAACTTAACTTTAGTATCACACGTCATGATCAGGACAACACACACTGGAGTCGGTCAACAAACTAAAGTACAAGAGGAATAATATAATCCTTAAGTATGTCAGACTACAATTACGTCTTGTGTTATTTTTAATTCAAGGCGATAAGGGTCTTTACTGAGTAACTATGAGATATCATATGATTTCCGCATCGATTATTTCCACCAAAAACTACGCTTAAACTTTGGTCTTGTTTAAAAAAATTGTAAGTAAATACGGAAACTCAAGATTCGCAAAGGATGATGGTTAAATAAATGCGTTGGAATCTGTAGGCAATTTGTCCTTTAATATTGTTATCGAAAAGTTTACTTGAAAGGAGTTCCGTGCGAGTTCATTCAATTCCTCAGAAACCAGATCATTTCCCAGTAAAGTGATCATGTAGAGTGGAATTTTACTGATTTTTATTTATAGCGTATAATTTTAATTAGGAAACGGTAGCTTTTCTGAGAGCGTGGGTTTATTGAAATAATTGTGTTTTGTTAACTTTTATAGGAACTAAATGTCATATACGCTTAATGTCAATGTACCCTTAATGATTTTATTGAGCCATTTATTTGCATTTCCTGTTCCTATTTTGAGTACTAAGATAGTAATATTTATAGTTCCGTTAAGTTTGTATTCTACAGAATCTTCGTGGTTGTTTTAATTTGCTATTTATATTCCTTATTCTGCAGTACCTACCTCAATAATTCAGCTTGCGTATGGAATGAACTTTCTAGTATTTCCAAAATCAGTCTAAAATCCATCGAAACATTTCAGATAATTATTATCATAGATGTTCCAAAGAGAACTTCGTACTTCAATTATAAAGGCATAACGAGAGCCAACAAGTGGTTAATGGCTGACATTGATGTCTAAATCACTCTCACGGTGGACGTACGTAATCACGTACAAATCTAACATCAATTTTGTAAAATATAACATTATTTTTAATGCCTTATATGGAAGTTTAGCAGCCTGTGTACTTGAAATGTCCTGGGGTCTAGCCGGGCATTAATATTGTACTTAATTGTGTTATGACCCGCTGGTCATTAATGTGATTTGAATTTGGAACATTGAAACCTGAAGTAAAAATCGCATACAAACATTTTCATAGTACATATTAATCCCATGCATTCGCCATTGAGAGCTGCACTAAACAAATAAATTGTTCGGAAATCGAACTGGCCACATAGAGTAGAATCCAAATAAAAAAAATAGAACACAAATAAAAAAGGTGCGAATACTGAAAATCGCTTTGCTGTTAAACAACAAATTAAACTACAATTTCTCACGAAAATGTCGAGTGATGATAGTAATTTGACTCCGGAGTACATTCAATCCGAAGCCATGTGCGTTGCCAACAATCTACTCCCGGAAAAGTCCAAAGAATCGTACATGAAAACCTACGATGATTTTTACAAATGGAAAACTATAAAAGGCGTCAAGTTTGTATCTGAATCGGTGCTTTTAGTCTACTTCCAGCATTTATCATGTACAAAGAAGTCAAGTAGCCTATGGTGCATCTATTCGATTCTGAGTTCAACAATAAGCATTAAAAATAATATTTAAATGAATACATGTATACACCAAATTACTGGCATTTTTTAAAAGGAAATTTTGACAAAACCATGTTTGATAGCATCAATATGGCCCTCGACATACACAGCATACATTTGACTCCACGCAGGTGGATCACCAATAATGCTCAAATTGAGAGCTGTAGAAGTCACAGTGAATACACACACGAGTCACTGTGGCGAAGGGCTGCCCGCAAGAGGGCGTCCTCTCACCACTTTTCACCTCGTCCTCTCACCACAGACAGCCTCAACAAAACATTAAATGACAAAGGCTACTTCACCGTAGGCTACACCGATGACATAACTATAATAATAAATGACACCCACGAAAATACCCTATGCAACATCATGCACCAAGCCCTGAAAATAGTAAAGGACTGGTGCAATAAACACCAGCTATCAGTGAACCCTAGTAAAACCGAACTAATTCTCTTTAAAAAAAAGAGGAAACTGACGACACTTCAACTAGCACGTTTCTTTGGAACTACCCTAAGCCTGTCGACCGATACCAAATACCTGGGCATCTATTTGGACAAACAGCTGAACTGGGTAAAACACACTAACTACATCACTACAAAAGCCAGCATATCCCTGTGGCAGTGCAAGCGAATGCGAATTACGGGATTAGCCCCAAGGTCACTTACTGCCTATATACTACAGTCATCCGACCAATTATCAGATATGGCTTACCAGTCTGGTGGCCCAGGACAGATCTGAGCACAACCCAGAGAAACCTCGAAAAACTACAACAGTTCGCTTGTGTAGCAATCACTAGCTGCATGTGAACTATACCTACTGCTGCCCTGCAGAAAATGCTTGGACTGCTACCTCTACATCTTATCGTGCAAGAGGAGGCCACCCTGGCTGCCTTTAGGCTCTATATATCAGAGATCCTAAGCAAAGACTCTATAGTCAAGCACATGCGCATAAAGAAAGATGCGATCAAACGACAACAAATGATTGCATCAACCTGCGACAAAGCCCCGAAACTACACTACTTTCAGAGGCATTACAACATAATACTCACAGAAGAACGTTGTGACTACTCAGGCCCGAAAAAGTTAAGAATATACACCGACGGATCAAAGACCGACTCCGGCACCGGAGTCAGAGTTTTCTTAAATCACCTTAACATAAACATATCCAGCCCGCTGGGAATGTTCAATACCGTCTACCAGGCGGAGTGTGTGGACATCATATAAGCGGTGTACGCCATAGAGGCCAGGAGAGTTACGGACACCCATATACGTATACTCTCCGATAGCGCCTCAGTCCTCCAATCCTTGGGGAGATATTACATTACCTCGAGTACAACACCAGAATGTCATAATGCTCTAAAACGAGTAGCGGTATATAACCGCAACACAGTGACATTGCAATGGATAAAGGGACACAGTGGACCACTGGGTAACGATGCAGCTGACGAACTGACTAGAACACAACACAAGGCCATAGACTGACGCACTGGATGCTCCAGCGCGTCAGTCTGTGGACCTGAACCCATCGTGCCCATCCACTTCAACCAGCTACACAGGTGGCTACAGGAGTTTACCCACACACAAGTGGAGAGCTGGTAAACCTCGACACCGGGCTACAGCCCGGTGTCGAGGTTTACCAGCTCTCCACTACTCCGCTTCCCTGGACTGCCTACAGGCAGTCCAGGGAAGCTATGCTACCCTTAGATGGCAAGCTAACCAGACGTTTATTACGCCTGGACAAGAATGGCCTGCGCCTGGTGACCATCACGGGACACTGCTCGCTAAACAAACACTTCCACACAATAGGCATAACGGACAGTCCTCTATACAGGGCCTGCATGGAGGCTGAAGAAACCTCTGTGCTCTTTGAATGCACAGGCGTCACCCAGATTAAGACACAAACCCTCGGTGCACCCAGATTCTACACAGATGCTCTCAGCAGACCAGGAGACATTATCAACTTCTGGAGGGAAGTGGGCTGGTTGGAATAACCATCGACGACCGCCATGGCCCACTCACAATGGTCCACTTGAAGGACTAAGTGCGGAAACCAAAACCCCTAAAGAAGAAGAAAAAGAACCGTTCGCCTACAAAGTAGTCCATTAAATAAAAAAACTCTAGTGGAAATATGGACCGGTCTGAAACCAAACATACAAAATATGTGAGTATTTGGTTGTCGTGCAATGATGCACATACCAAAAGAGCGGCGATTAAAATGGGATTGTAAAGCCAAAGAATTGATATTTGTAGGATATTGCCCAGAGTCCAAAGGTTATCAATAAGCTTCTTGAGTGGCTGTTGACAGCATCATATATTTTGCTTCAGCGGTAGACAAGGAAACAGTTTGTTGACTCCTTGAATTCCAGGAAATCGCAGCACCCTGAAAGATGAAAGTGTATCCGGTACAAGATCTCCTTTCAACAGTACAGGAGGCCCAATCAGAGTCACAATATCAAACCATTTCTTGATCAATACCACTCTTGGAGAATAATCTAAAGGTTTTTGTGCCCTTTAAATATCGCCCTTTAATTACTCCATTGCTAGTATCAGGGCGTTTGGTTTTGACCAATTTTTTAAATGGGTCGGTCTTGCTCCACTTTCTAAAAGATGGCATCGACTTTGTGCACGACACCATAAGGTAGCGGCTTGTGACAGTGCCCTATGTGCTCGTAATAACACTATGTACAATATTTTAACTTAAATGCTTAGTCATCAGTGATTTATGTGTGATTTATGTGTGTAAATACTAGATTTATAATGTAAACTTAACGTCTCTGTGATGATACCAACTTATAGCAATTAGAGGCACTCGTAGACTAAGAAAACCTAGGTTGTCAATTAAATTATGTGATAATTAGGTAAAATAGGATTCCTAGTTTGCAAACAAAGTCTTAATTTATGTTTTACTTCTTCCGTCTGATGGCACCACTTACGCGTAAAGCAAATAAGCCGAAGTATCGCGAAACTTTACCGTAAGGGGAGCCGTTTTAGATTTTTATTTATTTAAGGGTTTAAATTGAAGAATAATGCCTAGATTTTTTTGTATATAACTAGAGTAAGTTCATATCTATGTAATAAGATAAGAATTATTGTAATCGGAGATATGTAAATGCCATAAAAAGGTCTGAATAGAAACCCCATACAAAAGTAAACATTAGGACCGTGTGCAAACCCCGCGAGCTCTGATTGGCCGAGGGAAAAATGATAGTGCCGTGTGCAAATTTGCTGGGCTGTGATTGGGCACAGCTCTCTATAAAAATGGGGCCTTTTTTGGCGTAGACACACTCCGAATCCAGCGCTGTGAAGAGAACAACGAATAAATAAGAAGCCGTGAAACAGTGTTTTATTAAGAAGAATTGCGCCTGCATGCACTCGCCCGCTTCCAGTCCCGCTAAACAAGTCTCAGCCCACTAACAACTTCTTCGCTTACGCTTTGCGCCTCGATCTATACTACGTGTCATCACCTAGGCTCCACTGAGCGGTCCTGCACATTATTGGTCCTTCGAAACCGGATCGTCAGCCAGCATCAAGAAGATGGTTTTAACACGAAGTCAAGACGGGGAACGAACGAAACGTCGGCAGGAAGAGCTGAAGACACCCACGACTGTAGAAGAAACGGCGTCAGGGAATTCCTCGGTCAGTGGCACATCGAACACCGCTACCGACGCGTCGGGTACTAGCAGCGGAACTACTGGTTCGACCGCCACGGAGGAAACCACCACTACAACGGGAACAGAAGACACGAGCACCGCGTCCCGTAAAGAAAAGGACAAAGCATCGCAGCGCACGTTAAAACCTAAGGACGCCCGGTCACGTTGCTCCACAGCTTCACGCAAGAAACAACTGGCGGAATGGAAAGCAAAAGAAAGACTGGCTGAACTAAAGCTGGAACAAACAAAAGCCGAAATGGAGTTACAACGAGTGCGGGTCCAGCGACTTCAAGCAGAAGAAGACACCTCAGAAGATGAAGAAGAAATGGAAGATGACCTAGCTTCAGTCCGTATAAGCACATGGTTAAAAGAACCTGAAGCAAGTCAACCACAGTCATCACAAGAGGTAAAGAAGAAGCAAGAAGACCCCGTTGAAGTAACACCAAGACAAGAAGATACACGTCAACCATTAATAGACGTGACAACCCTCGCCGCCGCCCTCTCTCAAGCGGTACGAAGCACAAGGGAACCACCGAAGTACATTCAAGAATTACCACTGTTTAATGGAAACTGTGCAGACTGGCTCGGTTTCAAGGCAGCTTATGAAGAAACATTGAAGTACTTTACAAGAACAGAAAACTTGGCGCGTATACGTCGAAGCTTACGCGGAACAGCAAAAGAAGCGGTCGGCTGTCTAATAGTGAGCCAACCAGACCCAGAAGTCGTCATCGACGCCTTGCAAAGAAGATTCGGAAGACCAGAAGCACTCATCCACGTCGAGATAGAGAAGCTCAAGTCACTAAACCGGGTCACAGATAACCCCAGAGAATTATGTATCTTCGCCGGTCGAGTGACAAACATAGTGGGCACCATCGAAGCACTGAAGAAGACACAATACCTACACAGTCCTGAGATGGCGCGAATAGTGAATGAGAAGCTCACCCCTATATTGAAAAGTAAATGGTACGACTATGCCGCGACGAAGAAAGAAGATACACCCGAGTTAAAGAGGATCTCCATGTTTTTAAATGAAGAAGCAGACAAGTGCGGCGCCTACGCTCTACCAGAGATGACCAACGACGACTCTGCGGGAAAAGAACGAAGGAACAAAAGAACAGAACGCACCTTCGCTACGGAGAGAAGAACAACATCGGACGACAACTGCCCGCAGTGTAAACAAAACCACAAACTTCCCGACTGCCAACAGTTCGTCGCTCTCGATACAAACTCAAGATGGGAAATAGCAAAGAAAAACAACATGTGCTACCGCTGTCTCCGAAGCAAACATCGTCGAATCCAATGCAAAGCTCCGCCGTGTGGGAAACATGGGTGCTCCATGAGGCATCACAAATTACTACATCATGAGAAGAATCAAGACACATCAAGCGACTCTGCAAAGAAGGAGACGGCAGCACCAGCAGTAGAGGTCACATCAACAGTCAAACCATGCGACCGTCGACGTGCATACCTAAAGATTGCTCCCGTCATACTAAAGGGACCGCACACCAGCATTGAAACATATGCACTATTGGATGAAGGAAGCACAGTCACACTGGTGGACGCATCGATAGCTGACGTCATCGGAGCCGACGGACCCACCAACACTATGTGGATCCAAGGAATCGGAAACGAAATGAAGCATGACAGCAGCAAGGTCATTAACTTCAGCATAAGAGGAAAATACGCGCAAGAAGAATATAAAATTGAAGCCGCGCGCACTCTGGAAAGATTGAACTTCACACCAGAGACAGTGTACGACCGTCATCTAGAAGACTGCGAACACCTGATCGACATCAAAGATCAGATCGCATACGAACGCGCCTCGCCCAAGTTGTTGATTGGTCAAGATAATTGGCACCTCATAGTGTCAAGGAAACTACGCACCGGACGTCGCAACCAGCCAGTCGCCTCCCTCACACAACTCGGCTGGGTACTTCACGGCTGTCACAGCTCACTCTCAGCCACCGTAGCATTCTGTGGAAAACTTATAGAACAAGAAGAGGAACCGTCAATGGAAGAAACGATCAAGGATTACTTTAAACTCGAATCATTGTGCATCGAACCAAAGAAACAAAAAGAAGATCCTGAACAACGAGCCATACAGATATTAGAAGAAACCAGTAAGAGGCTGTCTGACGGAAGATTCGAAACCGGCCTGCTATGGAAAGAAAAAGACTTCCAGATACCAAACAACTACAACGAAGCCGAGCGACGCCTGCGTTCCCTAGAAAAGAAACTAGACAAAGATGAAGATCTGAAATCAAAATATGAAGAAAGAATAGACAATCTATTCAAATCCGGTTACGCAGAACAGGCACCAGTCCCAGCCCCAGAAGGAAAGACCTGGTACCTGCCTCACTTCCCGGTCATTAACCCAGCGAAGCCACACAAACCGCCTCGGCTGGTTCATGACGCGTCAGCAAAGGCCGCCGGCATGTGTCTAAACGACATGCTACATTCAGGACCAGACCTGCTACAATCCCTCCCTGGTGTAATTATGCGATTCAGACAACACGCATACGCTATCAGTGGAGACATAAAAGAAATGTTCATGCAGGTGAAGATAAGACAAGAAGACAGAGACGCCCTCCGATTCTTGTGGAGAGGCAAACGGCGGGAGGGCAAACCGGAGGAATATCGCATGACGTCAGTCATATTTGGGTCTACGTCATCACCGTGCACCGCTCTATACATCAAGAATAAAAATGCGAGCGAGTTTGCAACTACGTACCCAGAAGCAGCAGCGGCGATACGAAAAAACCACTATATGGACGACTACTTGCAAAGCTTCCCCACCATTAAGGAAGCAAAAGAAACTACAAAAGCAGTCGACCTCATTCACAAGAAAGCGGGGTTCGTGCTGGATGGGTGGACATCAAACGACGTCAGAACCATCGAAGAGTTCAACCCACCAGAACAAGACAAGTCAGCCACTGTAAGTCTGGGTGGCACAGAAACAGAAAAGACGCTAGGACTACTTTGGTACGTGAAAGAAGATCACATCGGATTCAACACGAACACGATCAAGATACCAGCAGAAGTGAAAGAAAACAATCGTTCTCCGACAAAGCGAGAAGCCCTGAGTATCATAATGGCACTCTTCGACCCACTGGGGTTAATATCACCAATCACCACCCCAGCCAAGAGGATATTCCAGGACACCTGGAGCTACAAAACCGATTGGGACGACACAATACCCACGGAACTAGAAGACAGGTGGAAGAAATGGATGACGTCACTCAGCGTGATCAAACAGCTGAAAATACCGCGATGTTATGACGTCGAACCTAGTATCTCACGACAGCTGCACACCTTTGTCGACGCAAGCGAACAAGCCTACGCCGCAGCAGTATACTGGAGAACAGAACGAGCCGACGGCAGCGTGCACGTAGCCCTAGCGGCTGCCAAGAGCCGTGTGACACCACTAAAACCTGTATCCATGCCCAGGCTCGAGCTACAGGCCGCCTTACTGGGTGCACGCCTCGCACAGACAGTGAAAAGAGAGCACGAGTACGAGACAGCGAGCCAGACCTACTGGAGTGATTCACGCACAGCACTAGTGTGGATCAGGTCGGAGCCACGCACCTACAAGTCATTCGTAGCTCATCGCCTCGCTGAAATAGAAGAAACCACAAAGAAAAACGAGTGGCGGTGGCTATCTTCAAAAGACAACGTAGCCGACGATGCAACAAGAGATACGCCAGACAACTTCACTGCTACTCACAGATGGTTTCAGGGGCCTTCATTCCTAAGAAACCCGGAATCCCAATGGCCACAAGAAGAAAAGGCTGTGAAATATGACACCGGGGAAGAAAGAGAAAAATGCAACATACATCAGCTGGAGAGCGGACACGGTCAAAGCCCTCTCCCTCTCATAGAAAAATTCTCAAAGTGGACTCGACTCATAAGGACGACAGCAAGAGTGTTACAATTCATCGAACTGTGCCGACCCAGTAAAGATACAGTCGCAGCCACCCGAAAACGCACCTTAAAAACAAAGGTCGATGACCCCGACTGGCGTATTACGAAGAAAGCGCCACCCCCAGCACAAGCGAGAAGGGACTCGCCCCGACACGTCAATCGCTACCACGAGATACCCGCCTCGTACCTAATAAGGGCGGAACAACTCTGGATTAAAGCGAGCCAGAAAGAGAGCTTCACAGCTGAGATTGACCGCATAATAAAAGGTCACTCACCCAGCAACAACGATCGACTAAGCCAGCTCAGTGTGTACATTGATGAAGAAGGTATCGTACGCCTGAAAGGAAGAGTGACCGCAGCCCGAGACATACAAGAAGACACCTCCAATCCCCCAATATTGGAAGGTAAACAAACATACACACGCTTGTACATAGCCTATGTACATGAAAAGTTGCATCACGGCGGTGTGGAAATGGTCGTAAATGAATTAAGACAACGACTATGGATTTTAAAAATACGCCCAGCAGTAAGAAACATAGTGAAAAGCTGCCTGCCGTGTCGCATCAGAAGAGCGAAGCCAGCGATCCCCCTCACGGGCGACCTGCCAGCAGCGCGCCTAGCACATCATGCGCGGCCATTCACCTTTACCGGACTCGACTATTTCGGGCCAATCGAGGTCACGGTCGCACGTCACCGTGAGAAAAGGTACGGCGCACTCTTCACCTGTATGACGTCCAGAGCGATCCACATAGAAGTCGCACACTCGCTGAGCGCGGACTCTGCGATATCAGCCTTAAGAAGATTCATGGCCAGAAGAGGATGCCCCAAAGAGATGTGGAGCGATAATGCCACCTGCTTCAAAGCAGCTGAAAAGGAACTCTGCGAGGCCGCACTCGAAGCCATGCACAACGAGTCTACGTGCCATCACATCAAGTGGAAGTATATTCCCCCCTCAGCACCATTTATGGGGGGAACATGGGAAAGAATGGTACGATCAGTGAAAGAAGCATTGCGCGTCACACTGAACGAGCGATGCCCGAGCGACGAGACACTGACAACACTATTGGTCGAGGTCGAAAACACAGTGAACTCACGCCCCTTAACCCACGTCTCTGTCGACCCCCTGGAACCAGAGGCTCTGACACCGAATCACATACTCATCGGGCCAAATCCCCATGTCCCGGTACCTGGCCACTTCGAAGAAAAAGACATGACAGCTCGTCAGCAGTGGAGGCGAGCCCAGGTACTGGCAGATGTATTCTGGAGAAGATGGGTCAAGGAGTACTTGCCACTACTACAGCACCGGCGGGAGCCCAACAGCGCAGGTACCCAACCCAAAGTGGGCGACCTAGTCGTTATCTGCGACAGTAACCTGCCACGCAACGTCTGGCCACGAGGACGCATCAGCCAGCTGTATCCGGGAGCCGACGGAGAGGTACGAGTAGTGGACGTCACCACCAGCAGCGGCCACGTTCTACGCCGTCCCACCAGGAAGATCGTCGTGCTACCAACAGAGTCGCGGCCTCGCGACGGCGGGAGAATGTGCACGACACCATAAGGTAGCGGCTTGTGACAGTGCCCTATGTGCTCGTAATAACACTATGTACAATATTTTAACTTAAATGCTTAGTCATCAGTGATTTATGTGTGATTTATGTGTGTAAATACTAGATTTATAATGTAAACTTAACGTCTCTGTGATGATACCAACTTATAGCAATTAGAGGCACTCGTAGACTAAGAAAACCTAGGTTGTCAATTAAATTATGTGATAATTAGGTAAAATAGGATTCCTAGTTTGCAAACAAAGTCTTAATTTATGTTTTACTTCTTCCGTCTGATGGCACCACTTACGCGTAAAGCAAATAAGCCGAAGTATCGCGAAACTTTACCGTAAGGGGAGCCGTTTTAGATTTTTATTTATTTAAGGGTTTAAATTGAAGAATAATGCCTAGATTTTTTTGTATATAACTAGAGTAAGTTCATATCTATGTAATAAGATAAGAATTATTGTAATCGGAGATATGTAAATGCCATAAAAAGGTCTGAATAGAAACCCCATACAAAAGTAAACATTAGGACCGTGTGCAAACCCCGCGAGCTCTGATTGGCCGAGGGAAAAATGATAGTGCCGTGTGCAAATTTGCTGGGCTGTGATTGGGCACAGCTCTCTATAAAAATGGGGCCTTTTTTGGCGTAGACACACTCCGAATCCAGCGCTGTGAAGAGAACAACGAATAAATAAGAAGCCGTGAAACAGTGTTTTATTAAGAAGAATTGCGCCTGCATGCACTCGCCCGCTTCCAGTCCCGCTAAACAAGTCTCAGCCCACTAACAACTTCTTCGCTTACGCTTTGCGCCTCGATCTATACTACGTGTCATCACCTAGGCTCCACTGAGCGGTCCTGCACAGACTTTATCCGTAACAGGGCGACCAGAGCGAGCTGCATCTTTGACATCAATATTCCCGGACTGAAAACGCTTGAACCAAATTTGTGCTACTCTTCTGACACAGTGTAAAGTCCATAAACGTCACATAGTATTCCCTGTTTTGTAATAAAACTTCAAAATGTATCGAATCTCGGGACTTGGGGCACCCTGACTCGAACAGGTTAGGTTAGAAGGGGATGGCGGGGTTTTTGGAGACGCCGCCTTCGTGGTTATTTTTTTTTAAACCACCCAGAAGTAGCAGCCCCGCTGCGCGGGGCTGCGTCGGTTACGCCTTATTATTGTTACCATTCAGATGGAGGAGGCCTCGCCTAGTACCTAGACACCGGTGCGCCACGAATATAATTGTTGCTAATTTCGTTAAATTTTGAGTTGAGTATTTTGCTGTGTAATCAGTAATTTTGATTGGAATTCGGATTATTTTTGGATAATAAAGTAATTTTCTTGATTTGCGTTTGCTACCCGATGTTATCTATTTAATTTAAGTAATTATTCAAAGGAAATCATTAAATATAGACTGCGGGGTATCAGACTGAGTATTCGAAATTATTGACTGTTTCAAAATTATTTCGTCAGTGTCGGCACAAACATGCGGTCTTTCTGTTTATCCGTTGTTTTGCTAATACTAGGGAAATGTTTTGCCGTAAGTAACACTTTAAATAATTAATACGGAACGGGATTAGGTACTTGAACAGGGTGGACGGCCAACATAGCTAATCACAACGATTCGATATGCTTCCGTGCTGAATCGAACATCAATCAATCTTAACGAAGGAGTCCTCATAACGCTGTTCACAAATCCAGAATCTGAAAATTTCGACAGCTTACAACAAATAGACGACCCTAATTACAGCCTGTCGTATGGTTGTGAATAGCTATGCTGGGGAGGGAAAGAAACTTGAATATAGACCCGGAGAGCTGGATTAAAAAAAAATGGAACATCAATTAAAATAAAAGAGAAGTCGTTAAGAAAAAAAAGCCTGTTTTTGTTTTAGTCAGAACTAAAGCAGGAGGCTGCAACGGTAACCAACTGCAATTATAAATATATGATGGGATGTTCTGCTATAACCCGGCGCCTCAGAAGAGGGGAGCCTTACAAGACTAATATTACTGCTGTCACTAGATATCTCGCAGGAAACAATGTCACGGTATGTATCCAACAATTGAATTAATTATTATAATTAGCCTTTTACCGGAAAAACATAAAGTGTACCTAGTCGTCAGCCTCGTATTTGGCGTTTGTTTATGTTTTGTATCTGTCCGTTTGCCAGTCGGCAAAGACCTCCCTAACCTTCTCCATTCCTGTTTCTCTCTGGCCACTCAGCCTCATGTTGTGCCAGCAACCTCTCTGATGTCATCATCCCCCTTTTTCTGTGGTCTACCTCTCTTTCTTTGGCCATTTCTTGAGTACCACTGGGTAACTAGTTTGCTTCATTTGTCCTTTCCTTTAATCATGTGTCCAGACCCTTCCCACTTTAGTCTTCTGATTTTTAGGGTTTCGTCCTCGAACTTTGTTTTTTTTTAGTTTTTACATAAACTCAAACTCAAAGCATTTATTTCAAATAAACCAATTACAGGCACTTTTGAATTATCAAGGGGTCGGTCAGTCAGAAAGATGAAGCTAGATGCCCATTTCAAAGCGTAGTAGATACCAATGGAGAAGAACGGGCAAGAAACTCCATGGACACTCTTTTAAATCAAAATATAGTTACAAAAATTGATTACATGTTACATGTTGAGTACATGTTGAAATTATTCATGTGAGAACGATGTAGAACGACGTATACGTTAAAAGCGTCCGTAATAAAAAAGATAGAAACAAAAAAAACAATTCAGGAATTAAAATAAGCCGTGGCAGCTAAGAGATGACCAGTCCCTACTGACGGCGCCCGTTCACGAACATGACGTATGGATCAGCACCATTCAGCTCAACCATTTTGAAGGGAACTTAACGATCCAACACACGCCACCACCAGCGAGACATTTGAGTGAACATGACATACTCTCAGCCACCAGGGCACATTCAAGACAATGAAAGACGAACCCAGTTAATGGTACATACCTATTCGGTTTAGATCCCACACTCGGATAGCTGTGTCGGTATGAATAGTTACTCATACAAACGTTAAATAACACGAGCGAGAGCGAGCTCTGTTTTTTATTAGTGTGCGTATGTCGCACCAATAGGCAATAACTATAATACCAATATATAGTAATCAATAATTTATGTAATTAAATCAGTTATAATATTTCGCACTTGTTCATTGTAAAAGGTTTGGCACAGTGGCTAACGTCTCTGGTTAGTGCACAGAAGTCGTAAGTTCAAATCTCGGGCGCCACAACATTCTTTTCATTTTGATTTTCCTAAAACATTCATTACCCAGACTATTATAGTCCATTCTATTCTAACTAGTTGAATTCCTAACGATTCAATCCCCTTCATAGATGAGTAAATTACAACGTTTGAGACACGAGCACGCGGAATTCTCAGCCAATTTATTTTGACCGTTTAGGATATAACCCACAATTTGTTTATGTTTTGTTTTACCTTTCACCTTAAGTTATAAAAACTTTTTTACAAAAAAACAACCGACTTAATAATTTCGGAAGTGGGTGGCCAAAAACGAAAATACAAAACCAAAGACACCGACTTCCGACATTAAAGTTATTTTTCACGTTACTGTTTTTGGAAGTTTTTAGAAGTCGGTTGTTTTTTTGTAAAAACGTTTTTATTTTTCACTTTTTAGTTGTGGTACCTACCCCACAAAAATTCGTATACCACTACTTGATATGTAAATAACAGTGACAGGAAATTTTTAAAACATCATCAATATAAACTAAGTGGAAAAAATACGCAGTATTAAAGATAACTCAAAAACTGCTAGTCAGAACTTGATCAAATTTAAATGAGACTACATTTGAATAACTAGCTACCAAATAAGAAAAGAACCATCCAAATCGGTTTACCCAGAAAAAAGTTCTGAGCTAACAAATATTTAAAAAAAAAAAAACTATCGAATTGACAACCTCCTCTTCTTTTTGAAGTCGGTTAAAAAATGAGCGTTCTTAGTTGTCAGTCTACGAGTATAATTTGTACTACTAAGTATATTGATTACTACTCATATTCCTGTGCGTTCTTTGTTCCGGATCCCAATTGTGCTTAAACTTGATACAATCATGCAGCATTATTTTAACAATGTTTAAAGAGGCGGAAATCGTTGTTTTGCATGAGCAAAACGTTTCTATTAGTGAAATTGTAAGGCGCTTATTAATATCGGTGAGTAACAGCTACTTGTAACATAATTATTTTCATTACGTTAGTAATATTTCAACTCATCACACCTTTCAATGTTTACCTGTGACTAATGTCAACTGAACTGTCCAAACGCACGAAACTCACCACCAAAAATTATCAGCTGACCGTGCGTTCCTACCTCTTAGTTTTTTATTTTTTTAGAATTTTAAACGTGGACCCACACCTAGCGTTCCAGGTTTTTTTGAAAGGTGTATAAATGTAGCATATTTTTGCCATAATTCGTGCGTGTGTATCGGAATTAAGAAATAAGTTATCTGTGGTTGAAAATCAGTTTCTGAGCTGCGGTCGTGCGTTCTGTCAATTAATACTTTAAATTCTTTATATTTCCTGGAAAAACCCTGTTAAATATTATGATTTCATTGTTTAACTAATGAGTGGGACTTCATTTAAGATAAAAAACGGTTTGTTTAATTTCTTAATTGTTTTTTTTTTTCGTTTCTATCTTTTTTATTATGGACGCTTTTAACGTGCAAGTATTTCTACATCATTCTCACATGTATAATTTCAACATGAATGATGTAACCAATTTTTGTAACAATATTTTGATTAAAAAAAGTGTCCGTTGAGTTTCTTGGCCGTTCTTCTCCATTGCCGCCTCCATGGCCGTTCTACTACGCTTTAGAATGGGCATCTAGCTTCATCTTTCTGACTGACCGACCCCTTGAAAAATCAAAGTGCCTGTAATTGGTTTATTTGAAACAAATGCTTTGAGTTTGATTTTATGTAAAAACTAAAAAATAAAATAAACGTAGTAATTTGGGAAAAGTTAATAGAAATTTACATAGTAATGCCGTTAATGAGGTACCAGGGAAGCCACTTGTACAGAAGGAATTATTGCCAAACTTCCTTGTCTTCAACGTAGTCTTCAATCTTTTAATATGTTTTTTGATAAGGACACTTTGATGTGAGTTTTGAACTTTTCATCGCTAAGTTCTGTAACCGACTTTGGCAACTTTTAATAAACGCGGATACTGTTTATAAGAAATAACTTGCTTGTTTTTGTTAATCTAAATTCGGGTACCACAATTTCATTTTTACTACGTGTATATTAAAGAAATCGCTTCTTATTTTGAAAAAATCTAAGTTTTTGCGAACATACAAAATGATTTCTAAGATATAAAGAGAAGGCAGAGTTATGATATCAATTTCTTTGAATTTGTTTCTAAGAGACTCACGAAGGCTGATTTTATAGATCGCGCGGATTACCCTCTTTTTAACACTCCTTTATGTCAAATAAAAATTGAATCTACGGCAGCCACCGATCCCCACAGCAGAACGCCATAAGACATAATACTGTGAAAATAAGCAAAGTATATTAACTTAGCTGTGTTTATATCAGTCAACTGCCTTATTTTTCTTACTGCCTAAGGAGTTGAACTTAATCTACCTGAAATCCCGGTGGTAAATTCCTGTGGTATAATTTCTGACCCCCAAGCGGGCGAAGCTGCGGGCAAAAGGTAGTAAGTAGACAACTACGTTAGTACTCAATCACGTCTGTGAAGGTATGCCGTTTTCTTTTATTTGAATCTGTATTTTTAGGAGAGCCACATAGATTATAGGGGATTACAACAGTACCTACCGAGCCGTAAATTAACAAATCAACATCGAGCTTTAGAAAAAGACGGCATCGCAATTTAATTTGTTATTGTTAAATTGAGCGGTACAACACGCCCGATGAATCATGGCCGGTCTGAACATAGGCTCTCCGAACTTTCGCGCACGTTGTCTCTCTCAGACTCACTCACTCATTTGATTAAAAAAATGTTATTGCGCAGCCTTCTGCGCAAAGTTCGGAACAGCCACGATTCATCGGCCATATCGTATCTAATGTTACCAGATAGGTAAATAAGAAGACTGTATTTTAAATGTGGTTTATTTTTAGCTGAGGGTGGTAATGAATACCGGGATACCAATTGAAGTGGTGAAATCAAAGCTGTGTGAATGTTCAAAGATAAAATGGTTATGGGAATATGTTCTAACTTATTCAAATATCGACGGTGACTGTCCTTATAAGCCGGTAAGACTGTTTTAAATACCTATAATGTAATTAGATAGAAAAAAATTACGGCCCACCTGATGGCAAGGGCGCACCGTTACCGGTAGACATTTACAATATTAGATGCAGCGCAGATGCATTGGCAACCTTGAGATAAAACTAAAATATCTTATGTGTGTGTCTCATTTACATGGAAAAGAACGAACCTATGGCCCGTGGAGTTTTGATAAAAAGTTTGACTTTGCAGAGCTTCGCGTCTGACACTCATACCCGTGTGAATCTCTTTCCCAGCTATTGCATACCTTAGATATTCATGCCCGAATAATGTAACATTTTGTTCTCAGGGGTCATACGAATTTTATAATTTGAAGTTCCCACCCAAGAACATGCCACAGACGATCCTGAATCTACTTAAGGGGAAGTTTCATGCTAAGTTTATGTTTTTGGTTACCAAAACAGAAGAGATAATAGCAGACTATTCTTTAACGTTCTACGGTTCAGTTTAGTAAAACAGATTGCTTGTAGAACCAAACTTTTGTATTTTATTTTATGGCTTCTGTCGATGAAGTGTTTGCCATGAAGCCTAAAGGGTACCTACGCTCATTCAACAGACTATATCAGCCTAAATCAAGCAATCGAAGAGTTTTTGAGTTGATTATGATTTTCTGAATAAAACCTGGGAAGGATTCCGCTTGGAAAACATATTTGTATTTCATAGTACGTAATCTCAAAGAAATTGTGAAAAACAAAGTTATTTAATATAATATCCCATAAATCAAAAACTGCACGACGTATCATCTTGAAAACAATTTTAATTGAAGTCACCAACAATTGAACAAAGTCCCTTTTTGTTTCTGTCTGTGCGATCGCGTTGTTCTTCTAAACTACGCACCGAATTTCGTTGCGGTTTTCAAAGCATTATAAAATTTGTTCCGGAAGGTTTATAATTAGCGTTGAAAATTCCGAAAGATACATTTTGTTTTTTTCAAAACTATAAAATACATGTAATTTAAGAAAAAAAACAAATTTCGTGTTCGTCTGAAAAATAGAAACATACACGTATAATAAATACTTACTTGTTAAATACTGTGTATTTTTCATCTTTAACATTCAAAGAGAAAAAATCTTGCCGAATTAAAAATAAATAAAATAATAATTTAATTAAATAAAAAAGAAATAATAATAATTCATTAAATATTAATTGAAAATAATAATAATGGAATGGAATGTGAGCTCGACTATAGTTGTGCCGATTGTCGTATCGGCCAATGGCCTGATGGCCAAAAGCCTCGATCAACATCTCTCGAGGCTCTCGTTAGGCTGTTGGATCAAGAGCCTGATCCAGAAGGCAGTACTCCTCGATACGGCTCACATCGTGAGGAGGTTTCTGTCTCTGAATTCCTAACCACCGGTAGCTTGGACCTTGCTCCTGATACCGGCGGACCACTATTTTTTATATTTTTAAATGTTTTCTTTAATGTTTTTATAAAAATATTTGAAAATATATTTCATAGGTATGTAAATAAATAAATGACATAAATAAATAATAATAATGAATTAAATATTAATTGAAAATAATAATAATAATAAATAAATAATAATAATTAATATTACTTAATAATAATTAATTAAATATTAATTGAACACTAATGTAATGCAATTAAATGGTACAAGTTTTATGTAATATACTCAACATCATTATACATTTACCATCAAAATACCATCTTATTATAATATGTTATTGCGAAAAATATACCGTAAAATACATGTAAAAAACTTAAACTTGCGAAAGATTAAACCGGAGACCCGCAAGGAAAGTTTCTGCATTCTATTAAAAAATACAGGGGTATTTGAAAGATACATGTACTTCACATGTTATTTTCAACGCTATTTATAACACGCTAACTTATGGCCGCGACCGTCCGCGTGAAATTTCTTGTTCCCTTGACCCACCCCGTCGCATCGCATCGCCCGCCCGCACTATTACTAGTTTTTGTTTAGCGTTATTTTTGCCTTTTTTCCCCTTTCTTGGCGCTTTATGGTTATAGCGTGATTTTAAATAGCCTATAACTTTCGTCAAGAATTGGACTATCAAATGCAAAAAGAATCATTCAAATCCGACTAGTAGTTCCATGAGATTAGCCTGTTCAAACAAAAGCAAAAAAAATACTCTTTAGCTTTATTATAGTTACGGGAAAAAGTTCGAAAGTATTTTGTATACAAATTCAATACAAAGAACGCGCATGGCACCCAAATATCGAGCTTTTTTGTATACCTAGACTTTTTTCAAATGGGTCAAAACTATTTTGTGGTCAACTCCTAACTTTCCAGCTATGTCGTAACTACTAACATGCCAGCTTAATCCGCCTTTGGTCATAGGAATTAACCCCTTAGCGGTACACCGCTAAGGGGGCTTAGGGTACACCCTTCAAAGGAGGAGGCGGAGTGCGTGAGGGAGAGGCAATCGTTGCACCCTCACGCCCCAAGTCACCGCAGGAGGAGACACTCTGGGCGTCGGGAGTCGATTGCCGACTCCCGGCCACCGTAGGCGCAGGCTTGCGGACGACGAGCAATAGGCAGCTCGCCGTCCGGTAAGGACCAGGCCCGGGTCGATGGCGCGTCGTGTTCCACGCACGCCTCAAAGAGATTTCAGCATAATTGACGGGGTCCGATAGGGCCGATGCCAGCTGGGGCAACGGATTGTTCGAAAGAGTTACCGTGACCCTGGCGCACAGGCAACTGAAGGAACAGGGGTGGGTTTTAGTCAGTAACAGTCTGACACGCCCTTCCGCTCCGCCCAGAACGCCAGAGGCCATTTGACGACTACCTAATCAAAAACAAAAATGCAGTTTACCCTTCGTGGTAATTGGTGATTGTTTAAAAAGACCAGTGGCAGGTATTTCGTCAACACAATAACCAAAAGGATGAGCAATTTGCGAATATATAATTATACATTTTTTAAACTTTACCGTATATGTAAAAAAACTGTGCTGACGTAACGTCACGTGACATCTAAACGAGGTATTTTATCAAAATTAGATGTAATCTACTTCATTTCAGCAATTATTTACAGGAAATCATTAAATGCAGACTGCGAGGTATCAGACTGAGTATTCAAAATTATTGTCTGTTTCAAAATTATTTCATCAGTGTCGGCACAAACATGCGGTTTTGCTGTTTATCCGTTGTTTTGCTAATACTAGGGAAATGTTTTGCCGTAAGTAACACTTTAAATTTTGAATACGGAACGGGATTAGGTACTTGAACAGGGTGGACGGCCAACATAGCTAATCACAACGATTCGATATGCTTCCGTGCTGAATCGAACATCAATCAATCTTATCGATGGAGTCCTCATAACGCTGTTCACACATCCAGAATCTGAAAATTTCGACAGCTTAAAACAAATAGACGACCCTAATTACAGCCTATCGCATGGTTGTGAATAGCTATGCTGGAAAGGGAAAGAAACTTGGGTATAGACCCAGAGAGCTGGATTTAAAAAAAAATGAAACGTTAATTAAAATAAAAGAGAAGTCATTAAGAGAAAAAGCCTGTTTTTGTTTTAGTCAGAGCTAAAGCAGCAGGGTGCATCGGTAAACAAATGCAATTATAAATATATGACGGAATGTTCTGCTATAACCCGGCGCCTCAAAATAGGGGAGCCTTACAAGTCTAACTTTACTGCTGTCCATAGATACACCGTGGGAAACAATGTCACGGTATGTATCCAACATTTAATTCATTATTATAATTAGCCTTTTAGTCAGAAAAACATAAAGTGTACCTAGTCGTCAGCTTCGAATTTGGCGTTTGATTATGTTTTGTATTTGTCCGTTTGCCAGTCGGCAAACGCCTCCCTAACCCCCTCTCTCCCTCATGGGCTAGCAACCTGTCTGATATCATCATAACCCCTTTTATTTATTTATTAATTAATTATTTATTTATGTATAAAAAACTCCTAACAACTATCATTACAGGTGTACGAGTATACCTAATGCGATAGCGCGGTCTTAAAATTAACTTGAAATTTAAAACTATGAAAAACGTAAAAAAACACAATATCTAAAATATAAAAAACAACAGCATAAAGCCTACTCTAATGTAAACTATAACATAAAATAAACAACAGTATTTTTGCGAATTCGCTCTAATGGCATGTAAACACATCGATCTTCATGTGAAGGTCGTTAATAACCCGAATTGCGCGGGTCAATGGTGTTTTGGCGAGAAAGTTGGTCCTGGCAACCGGCACGGCCAGCAGCGGCGGGCGGCGCCACCTCCACACATAGCGGTCTGGTACACATACACTCAGGCGTTGCAGTACTCCTGTGTTATGCTCAATGCCACGAAGTAACCTAACCAGACATGCGACAAGCGTGAATTCTCGTCGTTCCCTCTGTTGGTTGTACCCGACCATACCGAGCATAAACAGAGTGAGGTACATCAACGGGTAAAACGGATATACCCCACATAGTTCAGGTAGTTTAGTTTTCTGTGGTCTACCTCTCTTTATTTGGCTGTTTCTTGAGTACCACTTCCTCTAATCATGTGTCCAGACCATTTCCACTTTAGTCATCTGATTTTTAGAGTTTTGTCCTCGACCTCGGTCTAGACCAAGGTTCAAGACCAATTTAATCCATATTATTATTATAAATGCAAAAGTAGGTAACTTTGTCAGTTACCTTTTCACGCCTTAACGGCTGCACGGATTTGGATGACACATGGACAGACTATGACCTTGATAAAGACAGGGTAATTTCTATCAAAATCAAAATATTTTATTTCACATAAACCTACATGGACACTTATGAAACGTCAGAAGCTAGGTGCACGGTTCCAATTGTCGTTTCCTATGGAGAAGAGCCGGCAAGAAACTCCACCGTTACTCTTTTAATGATAATTGACTTTTACAATGTTTTCAAATTACAGTATTAAGAGGTATTGGAGAACAGTGTAGGCCTGTCAAATAGTACCAGGCACTTAATAAAATAGAAAATGTTCTACAAATCTACAGTCTACAAGGCCTACAATGTTCTCACATTCACAAAATAAGAAAGAATCCAAATAAAAGATAAATAAAATATAAAAAGGTATAAAGGTAAATAAATATAAGGTAGGTATTTACAAGGCAGATGTGAGTGGTAACGCCGCCACCGGGAGGGGACGCCCTAGGAAGACATATATGCCCTGTGACCTTATTGGTGACATTCTACAGAAAGGTCCGGTGCGTAGTACTCGCAACCGGTGTGCGTGTATGACCAGATGTATGAACGTTAACGAGGCAAAAGGAGTATATAAGGATCGTAGCAGGTGGCGTTCTGTAGTTTCTGCGTAATCCCATGGGAAGAAGGCGTGAGTTTATGTACGTATGTATGCATGTATAAAATATAAAAACGTATTTCAAACAAATGACATGATAGCCATTATAACCACTAATAGAGTTTAAATTAGAATTATAGGTATGTCATGTCAAATAATGAGAAGATTATGGCAAAAAAGTATGTAAAAAATAAAAATAAAATAAACGCCTTAATTTGGGGGCAGTTAATAGAAGTTTACATAGAAATGCCGTTAATGAGGTACCAGGGAAGCCATTTGTGCAGAAGGAATTATTGCCAAACTTCCTTGTCTTCAACGTAGTTTTTTATCTTATAATTAAATATGCTTCTTTGATAAGGACACGTTCGATGTGGGTTTTGAACTTTTCATCGCTATGTTCTGTTACCGACTTTGGCAACAAGTTCATTCATTTCATTTCTACTACGCGTATATTATGGAAATCACTTCTTATTTTGAAAAGTTCTAAGTTTTTACGAACATACAAAATATTTTCTAAGATATAAAGAGAAGGCAGAGTTAAGATATCAATTTCTTTGAATTTGTTTCTAAGAGACTCGCGAGGACTCATTTCATAGATGGCGCGGATTACCCTCTTTTTAACACGCCTTTATGTCAAATAAAAATTTAATCTACGTCAGCTACCGATTCCCACAGCAGAACGCCATAAGACATAATACTGTGGAAATAAGCAAAGTATACTAACCTAGCTGTGTTTATATCAGTCAACTGCCTTATTTTTCTTACTGCCAAAGGATTTGAACTTAATCTACCTGAAATCCTGGTGGTAATTTCCTGTGGTATAATTTCTGACCCCCAAGCGGGCGAAGCTGCGGGCAAAAGGTAGTAAGTAGACAACTGCGTTAGTACTCAATCACGTCTGTGAAGTTATGCCGTTTCTTTTATTTGAATCTGTGTTTTTAGGAGAGCCACATAGATTATAGGGGATTACAACAGTACCTACCGAGCCGTAAATCAACAAACCAACTTCGAGCTTTAGAAAAAGACGGCTTTGCAATTTAATTTGTTATTGTTAAATTGAGCGGTACAATACGGCCGATGAATCATGGCCGGTCTGAACATAGGCTCTCCAAACTTTCGCGCACGTTGTCTCTCTCAGACTCACTCACTCATTTGATTTCGAAAAAATGTTATTGCGCAGCCTTCTGCGCAAAGTTCGGAACGGCCACGATTCATCGGCCGTATTGTATCTAATGTTACCAGATAGGTAAATAATAAGATTGTATTTTAAGTGTGGTTTATTTTTAGCTGAGGGTGGTATTGAATAGCGAGATACCAGTTGAACTGGTAAAATCAAAGCTGTGTGAATGTTCAAAGATAAAATGGTTATGGGACTATGCTCTAATTTATTCAAATATCGACGGCAACTGTCCTTATAAGCCGGTAAGACTTTTTAAATACCTATAATGTAATTAGATAGAAATAAATTGACCGCCCACCTGATGGCAAGCAGTCACCGTCGCCTGTAGACATTTACAATACTAGAGGCACTGCAGATGCATTGGCAACCTTGAGATATAACTAAAATATCTTATGTGTGTGTCTCATTTACATGGAAAAGAACGAACCCATGGCCCGTGGAGTTTTAATAAAAAGTTTGACTTTGCAGAGCTTCGCGTCTGACACTCATACCCGTGTGAATCTCTTTACCAACTATTGCATACCTTTGACATTCACGCCCGAATACTGTATGTAACATTTTGTTCTCAGGGGTCATACGGATTTTATAATTTGAATTTCCCACCCAAGAACATGCCACAGACGATCCTGAATCTACTTAAGGGGAAGTTTCACGCCAAGTTTATATTTTTAGTTACCAAAACAGAAGAGATAATGATAGAATATTCTTTAACGTTCTACGGTTCAGTTTAGTAAAACAAATTGCTTGTAGAACCAAACTTTTGTATTTTATTTTATGGCTTCTGTCGATGAACTGTTTGCTATGAAGCCTAAAGGGTACCTACGCTCATTCAACAGACTACGTCAGCCCAAATCAAGAAAATCGAAGTGTTTTTGAGTTGATTTAAGATTTTCTGAATAAAACCCGGCAGTGGGGAGGATTCCGCTTGAAAAACAAGTCTGTATTTCATAGTAGGTATACTCAAAGAAATTGTGGAAAAGAAAGTTATTTCTGCGGCAGCTTGAATATATCCCGTAACTCAAAAACTGCACGACGTATCATCTTGAAAACAATTTTAATTGAAGTCACCAACAATTGAACAAAGTCCCTTTTTGTTTCTGTCTGTGCGATCGCGTTGTTCTTTTAAACTACGCAACGAATTTCATTGCGGTTTTCAAAGCATTTATAAAATTTGTTCCGGAACGTTTATAATTAGCGTTGAAAATTCCGAAAGATACATTTTGTTTTTATTCGAAACTTTGTATCTTTCCTATAAAATACATGTAATTTGAGAAAAAAACAAATTTCATGTTTGTCTGAAAAATAGAAACATACACGTATAATAAATACTTACTTATTAAATACTGTGTATTTTTCATATTTAATATTCAAAGAGAAAAAATCTTGCCGAATTAAACATAAATAAAATAATAATTTAATTTAATAAAAAATAAATAATAATAATTCATTAAATATTAATTGAAAATAATAATAATGGAATGGAATGTGAGCTCGACTATAGTTGTGCCGATTGTCGTATCGGCCAATGGCCTGATGGCCAAAAGCCTCGATCAACATCTCTCGAGGCTCTCGTTAGGCTGTTGGATCAAGAACCTGATCCAGAAGGCAGTACTCCTCGATACGGCTCACATCGTGAGGAGGTTTCTGTCTCTGAATTCCAAACCACTGGTAGCTTGGACCTTGCTCCTGATACCGGCGGACCACTATTTTTTGTATTTTTAAATGTTTTCTTTAATGTTTTATAAAAATATTTATAAATATATTTAATAAGTATGTAAATAAATAAATGACATAAATAAATAATAATAATTAATTAAATATTAATTGAAAATAATAATAATAATAAATAAATAATAATAATTAATATTATTTAATAATAATAATTAATTAAATATTAATTGAACACTAATGTAATGTAATTAAATGGTACAAGTTTTATGTAATATACTCAACATCATTATACATTTACCATCAAAATACCATCTTATTATAATATGTTAATGCGAAAAATATACCGTAAAATACATGTAAAAAACTTAAACTTGCGAAAGATTAAACCGGAGATCCGCAAGGAAAGTTTCTGCATTCTATTAAAAAATACAGGGGTATTTGAAAGATACATGTACTTCACATGTTATTTTCAACGCTATTTATAACACGCTAACTTATGGCCGCGACCGTCCGCGTGAAATTTCTTGTTCCCTCGACCCACCCCGTCGCATCGCATCGCCCGCCCGCACTATTACTAGTTTTTGTTTAGCGTTATTTTTGCCTTTTTTCCCCTTTCTTGGCGCTTTATGGTTATAGCGTGATTTTAAATAGCCTATAACTTTCGTCAAGAATTGGACTATCAAATGCAAAAAGAATCGTTCAAATCCGACTAGTAGTTCCATGAGATTAGCCTGTTCAAACAAAAGCAAAAAAAAAAACTCTTTAGCTTTATTATAGTTGCGGGAAAAAGTTCGAAAGTATTTTGTATACAAATTCAATACAAATAGCGCGCGTGGCACCCAAATATCGAGCTTTTTTGTATACCTAGACTTTTTTCAAATGGGTCAAAACTATTTTGTGTTCAACTCCTAACTTTCCAGCTATGTCGTAACTACTAACATGCCAGCTTAATCCGCCTTTGGTCATAGGAATTAACCCCTTAGCGGTACACCGCTAAGGGGGCTTAGGGTACACCCTTCAAAGGAGGAGGCGGAGCGCGTGAGGGAGAGGCAATCGTTGCACCCTCACGCCCCAAGTCACCGCAGGAGGAGACACTCTGGGCGTCGGGAGTCGATTGCCGACTCCCGGCCACCGTAGGCGCGGGCTTGCGGACGACGAGCAATAGGCAGCTCGCCGTCCGGTAAGGACCAGGCCCGGGTCGAAGGCGCGTCGTGTTCCACGCACGCCTCAAAGAGATTTCAGCATAATTGACCGATAGGGCCGATGCCAGCCGAGGTCACAGATTGTTCGAAAGAGTTACCGTGACCTTGGCGCACAGGCAACTGAAGAGACAGGGGTGGGTTTTAGTCAGTAACAGTCTGACACGCCCTTCCGCTCCGCCCAGAACGCCAGAGGTCATTTGACGACTACCTAATCAAAAAAAAAAAAGCAGTTTACCCTTCGTGGTAATTGGTGATTGTTTACAAAGACCAGTGGCAGGTATTTCGTCAACACAACAACCAAAAGGATGAGCAATTTGCGAATATATAATTATAAATTTTTCAAACTTTACCGTATATGTAAAAAAACTGTGCTGACGTAACGTCACGTGACATCTAAACGAGGTATTTTATCAAAATTAGATGTAATCTACTTCATTGAAGCAATTATTTACAGGAAATCATTAAATGCAGACTGCGGGGTATCAGACCGAGTATTCAAAATTATTGTCTGTTTCAAAATTATTTCATCAGTGTCGGCACAAACATGCGGTTTTGCTGTTTATCCGTTGTTTTGCTAATACTAGGGAAATGTTTTGCCGTAAGTAACACTTTAAATTTTGAATACGGAACGGGATTAGGTACTTGAACAGGGTGGACGGCCAACATAGCTAATCACAACGATTCGATATGCTTCCGTGCTGAATTGAACATCAATCAATCTTATCGATGGAGTCCTCATAACGCTGTTCACACATCCAGAATCTGAAAATTTCGACAGCTTAAAACAAATAGACGACCCTAATTACAGCCTGTCGCATGGTTGTGAATAGCTATGCTGGAAAGGGAAAGAAACTTGGGTATAGACCCAGAGAGCTGGATTTAAAAAAAAATGGAACGTTAATTAAAATAAAAGAGAAGTCATTAAGAGAAAAAGCCTGTTTTTGTTTTAGTCAGAGCTAAAGCAGCAGGGTGCATCGGTAAACAAATGCAATTATAAATATATGACGGAATGTTCTGCTATAACCCGGCGCCTCAAAAGAGGGGAGCCTTACAAGTCTAACTTTACTGGTGTCAATAGATACACCGTGGGAAACAATGTCACGGTATGTATCCAACATTTAATTCATTATTATAATTAGCCTTTTAGTCAGAAAAACATAAAGTGTACCTAGTCGTCAGCTTCGAATTTGGCGTTTGTTTATGTTTTGTATTTGTCCGTTTGCCAGTCGGCAAACGCCTCCCTAACCCCCTCTCTCCCTCATGGGCTAGCAACCTGTCTGATGTCATCATAACCCCTTTTATTTATTTATTAATTAATTATTTATTTATGTATTAAAAACTCCTAACAACTATCATTACAGGTGTACGAGTATACCTAATGCGATAGCGCGGTCTTAAAATTAACTTGCAATTTAAAACTATGAAAAACGTAAAAAAACACAATATCTAAAATATAAAAAAACAACAGCATAAAGCCTACTCTAATGTAAATTATAACATAAAATAAACAACAGTATTTTTGCGAATTCGCTCCAATCGCATGTAAATACATCGATCTTCATGTGAAGATCGTTAATAATCCGAATTGCGCGGGTCAATGGTGTTTTGGTGAGAAAGTTGGTCCTGGCAACCGGCACGGCCAGCAGCGGCGGGCGGTGCCGCCTCCACACATAGCGGTCTGGTACACATACACTCAGGCGCTGCAGTACTCCTGGGTTATGCTCAATGCCACGAAGTAACCTAACCAGATACGCGACAAGCGTGAATTCTCGTCGTGCCCTCTGTTGGTTGTACCCGACCATACCGAGCATAAACAGTGTGAGGTACATAAACGGGTAAAACGGATAAACCCCATATAGTGCAGGTAGTTTAGTTTTCTGTGGTCTACCTCTCTTTTTTGGCTGTTTCTTGAGTACCACTTCCTCTAATCATGTGTCCAGACCATTTCCACTTTAGTCTTTTGATTTTTTAAGTTTTGTTCTCGACCTCGATCTAGACCAAGGTTCAAGACCAATTTAATCCATACTAATATTATAAATGCAAAAGTAGGTAACTCTGTCTATTAGCTTTTCACGCCTTAACGGCTGCACGGATTTGGATGACACATGGACAGACTATGACCTTGATTAAGACAGTATAATTTCTATCAAAATAAAAATATTTTATTTCACATAAACCTAAATGGACACTTATGAAACGTCAGAAACTAGGTGCACGGTTCCAATTGTCGTTTCCTATGGAGAAGAGCCGGCAAGAAACTCCACGGTTACTCTTTTAATGATAATTGACTTTTACAATGTTTTCAAATTACAGTATTAATAGGTATTGGCGAACAGTGTAGGCCTGTCAAATAGTACCAGGCACTTAATAAAATAGAAAATGTTCTACAAGGCCTACAATGTTCTCACATTCACAAAAAAAGAAAGAATCCAAATAAAATATAAAAAGTTATAAAGGTAAATATAAGGTAGGTATTTACAAGGTAGATGTGAGTGGTAACGCCACCGCCGGGAGGGGACGCCCTAGGAAGACATATATGCCCTGTGACCTTATTGGTGACATTCTTCAGAAAGGTCCGGTGCGTAGTACTCGCAATCGGTGTGCGTGTATGACCAGATGTATGAACGTTAACGAGGCAAAAGGAGTATGTAAGGATCCGTAGCAGGTGGCGTTCTGTAGTTTCTTCGTAATCCCATGGGAAGAAGGCGTGAGTTAATGTACGTATGTATGCATGTATAAAATATAAAAACGTATTTCAACCAAATGACATGATTGCCATTATAACCACTAATAGAGTTTAAATTAGAATTATAGGTATGTCATGTCAAATAATGAGAAGATTATGGCAAAGAAGTATGTAAAAAATAAAAATAAAATAAACGTCTTAATTTGGGGGCAGTTAACAGAAGTTTACATAGAAATGCCGTTAATGAGGTACCAGGGAAGGCACTTGTGCAGAAGGAATTATTGACAAACTTCCTTGTCTTCAACCATGGTCTAAAAAAACAAGGTCTGGCACTCCGAGGGTGACACAAGCTTACGTCACTATCCAGTTGCCACTTTATTGCAACAAAACAAGAAGTATGGAAACATTTTCAGTCACCATTCTGTTAAAAAATATAAATCAAGAATTTAAATTGTCGTTTTGTTTTTCTAATCAAACGAAACAATTTAATTTAAACTTATACCGACGTAATTGTTAGTTAAAACTTCATTGATTTATCGGATTCGCACAGGCAATAAAGGCGGTTGGGGAGTTATTATGACACACTACTGGTAACACAACGGTGATGACGTAGGCTTGTATCACCCACGTGACCACTGTGACTCGGAGTGCTATACCTGGCGAAGTATATTATTATACCATGTCTTCAACGTAGTCTTTAATCTTCTAATTAAATATGCTTCTTTGATAAGGACACGATTGATGTGGGTTTTGAACTTTTCATCGCTATGTTCTGTAACCGACTTTGGCAACAAGTTCATTCATTTGATTTCTACTACGCGTATATTATGGAAATCACTTCTTATTTTGAAAAGTTCTAAGTTTTTACGAACATACAAAATATTTTCTACGATATAAAGAGAAGGCAGAGTTAAGATATCAATTTCTTTGAATTTGTTTCTAAGAGACTCGCGAGGACTCATTTTATAGATCGCGCGGATTACCCTCTTTTTAACACGCCTTTATGTCAAATAAAAATTTAATCTACGTCAGCTACCGATCCCCACAGCAGAACGCCATAAGACATAATACTGTGGAAATAAGCAAAGTATACTAATCTAGCTGTGTTTATATCAGTCAACTGCCTTATTTTTCTTACTGCCAAAGGAGTTGAACTTAATCTATGGTAATTTCCTGTGGTATAATTTCTGACCCCCAAGCGGGCGAAGCTGCGGGCAAAAGGTAGTAAGTAGACAACTGCGTTAGTACTCAATCACGTCTGTGAAGTTATGCCGTTTCTTTTATTTGAATCTGTGTTTTTAGGAGAGCCACATAGATTATAGGGGATTACAACAGTACCTACCGAGCCGTAAATCAACAAATCAACTTCGAGCTTTAGAAAAAGACGGCTTTGCAATTTAATTTGTTATTGTTAAATTGAGCGGTACAATACGGCCGATGAATCATGGCCGGTCTGAACATAGGCTCTCCGAACTTTCGCGCACGTTGTCTCTCTCAGACTCACTCACTCATTTGATTTCGAAAAAATGTTATTGCGCAGCCTTCTGCGCAAAGTTCGGAACAGCCACGATTCATCGGCCGTATTGTATCTAATGTTACCAGATAGGTAAATAATAAGATTGTATTTTAAGTGTGGTTTATTTTTAGCTGAGGGTGTTATTGAATAGCGAGATACCAGTTGAACTGGTAAAATCAAAGCTGTGTGAATGTTCAAAGATAAAATGGTTATGGGACTATGCTCTAATTTATTCAAATATCGACGGCAACTGTCCTTATAAGCCGGTAAGACTTTTTAAATACCTATAATGTACATAATTAGATAGAAAAAAATTGACCGCCCACCTGATGGCAAGCAGTCACCGTCGCCTGTAGACATTTACAATATTAGAGGCACTGCAGATGCATTGGCAACCTTGAGATATAACTAAAATATCTTATGTGTGTGTCTCATTTACATGGAAAAGAACGAACCCATGGCCCGTGGAGTTTTAATAAAAAGTTTGACTTTGCAGAGCTTCGCGTCTGACACTCATACCCGTGTGAATCTCTTTACCAACTATTGCATACCTTTGACATTCACGCCCGAATACTGTATGTAACATTTTGTTCTCAGGGGTCATACGGATTTTATAATTTGAATTTCCCACCCAAGAACATGCCACAGACGATCCTGAATCTACTTAAGGGGAAGTTTCACGTCAAGTTTATATTTTTAGTTACCAAAACAGAAGAGATAATGATAGAATATTCTTTAACGTTCTACGGTTCAGTTTAGTAAAACAGATTGCTTGTAGAACCAAACGTTTGTATTTTATTTTATGGCTTCTGTCGATGAACTGTTTGCCATGAAGCCTAAAGGGTACCTACGCTCATTCAACAGACTACGTCAGCCCAAATCAAGAAAATCGAAGTGTTTTTGAGTTGATTTAAGATTTTCTGAATAAAACCCGGCAGTGGGGAGGATTCCGCTTGAAAAACAAGTCTGTATTTCATAGTAGGTATACTCAAAGAAATTGTGGAAAAGAAAGTTATTTCTGCGGCAGCTTGAATATATCCCGTAACTCAAAAACTGCACGACGTATCATCTTGAAAACAATTTGAATTGAAATCACCAACTATTGAACAAAGTCCCTTTTTGTTTCTTTCTTTGTGATCACGTTGTTCTTCTAAACTACACAACGAATTCTGATGCGGTGTTCGGGAAGGTTTATAGTAAACTACCTTCTGCCCGCGACCGTTCGCGAGAAATTTCTTGATCCCCGACCCACCTCGTCGCATCGCATCGCCCGCCCGCACTATTAATTCGTTTTTGCTTAGCGTTGTTTCTGCCTTTTTCACCTTTGCTCGGCTCCTAAGGGTTCTAGTGTGATGTTAAATAGCCCATAACTTTCGTCAAGAATTGGGCTAAAAATAAAATAAAAATATTTTATTTCAGATATCATGACCCATAGTTATAAAAACATTATAATATTAAGATTGAGCAATAATAAAAATGGAAATTAACATTAAAATGAATATTATAATTAAAATTAAAATGGAAATTAAAATCAAAATTAAATTACTGATTTCACATAGGACCTCCAAAGCGGTGATGAGATCCTATCAGCCACAGTATTCAAGATTTCATTGCGGCTGCCACGCATTCTGCAGTTTAGGGATACCGTCTTTTTGCGAATGATGGCATGTAAGCCATCAGTGCGAAACAGCGCAACATCTCCAATGCACTACAGAATCGTGGCAGCCCCAACATCATCCTGAAAATATTATTATACTGTATGCGCAGGGCATCCAGCGACCTTTTGGTGTGACAGACCCACAGACTTCCAGTGTAAAGGCTCTGACAATATGCCCTAAAAAGCGTAATCTTCACTTGTTCAGAGCAACGGGAGAATCTGCGGCCAGCATATTACCTCTGACCGCGAGAGCCCTACGCTCCCTCTCAATGTCTACATCGTCCTTAAGGCCGTCGGTAAGTTAATGTCCCAGATATTTAAACTTCGCGCCACTTTATGCTCAAGCCATTTAGGGTAATATTTTGAGAATGATCGAGACATCCACCAGCGGCCCTAAAGACCATGTATTCACTCTTCTCAAATCAAAATCAAATCCTTTATTTTTGCTGAATACACTGTTACAATGGTGTTATAAGAATTACATGTTTCAAGTGATTCTACCGTAAGGCATGCAAAAAAATTATACAGTCATAGTTATTCATCAATTAATCAAAATAAACATTGGAATAAATAAAATTAGATGACACAAGCACGATATAGTTATAATAAGTTAAAGTCATTCTGTACATTGTATAAAAGGCCATGTACATCTGCATAGGCCTCACACACTTTTAATAGCTCTCTGAGACCCCCACCGTCGCGGTCGGGCTCAGCAGCACCATATCGTCCGCGTAGCTTATGTTGTTGATACTAACGCCATCTATCGAGCAACCGATGCACTTTCTACTGAGCTCGACGATGAGGTCATTTACATACAGGTTGAAGAGCTTGGGAGATGTCAGTCCTCCCTGTCTCACCCCGCTCTCCAACCTGTAAGCTTCAGATGCTGTAGTAGCCCACTTCACAAAATTGGTTTGGTTTCCATACCAATATTTCCACCACCACCGTTACACCCCTGTTCCTCAACTTTCTCCAAAGCACATCGTACGACACGAGATCTAGTTAGCTATCAAACGCAAAAGTAATTGTTAAAATCCGACTGGTAGTTCCTGAGATTAGCCCATTCAAACAAAAACAAAAAAAAGTTTCTAGAATAGAATAGAAGCAAAAATAGTTTTATTATACGGTCGCGGAAAGTTCGAGAGTATTTTGTATACAAATTCAAGACTAAGAGCTCGTATGGCACCCAAATATCGAGTATTTTTGTATAGCAACCTTTTACAAATGGGTCAAAATTGTTTTGTGTTCAACTCCTAACTCTTCAGCTATGTCGTAAACTCAAACTCAAAGCATTTATTTCAAATAAACCAATTACAGGCACTTTTGAATTGTCAAGGGGTCGGTCAGTCAGAAAGATGAAGCTAGTTGCCCATTCCAAAGCGTAGTAGGTACCTATGGAGAAGAACGGGCAAGAAACTCCACGGACTCTCTTTTAAATCAAAATATGGTTACAAAATATTGGTTACATCATTCATGTTGAAATTATGCATGTGAGAACGATGCAGAACGTTAAAAGCGTCCGTAATAAAGAGACAAAAACAATTCAAATATTAAATTAAATTAAAATAAGCCGTGGCAGCTAAGAGATGACCAGTCCCTACTGACGGCGCCCATTCACGAACATGACGTATGGATCAGCACCATTTAGCTCAACCATTTTGAAGGGAACTTAATGATCCAACACACACGCCACCACCAGCGAAACATTTGAGTAAGCATGACATACCCTCAGCCGCCAGGGCACATTCAAGTCAATGAAAGTAACTACTAACATGCCGATCCTGCTCCACTTTTTCAAAAATGGCATCTACTTTATCCGTCACAGGGCGACCAGAGCAAGCTGCGTCTTTAACATCAAAATTTCCGGACTGAAAACGCTTGAACCAAGTTTGTGCTACTCTTACTGACGCTGCGGTTAGTCCATAAACGTCAATTATTTTTTTCACGGCTTGTGTCGCAATTTTCCCTTTTTTATAACAAAACTTCAAAATGTATCATTCACTCATTTTGGCGGACTGAAAAACAGTTGAAAAATGGCGGGAAATCGTTTTTACTTTTTATTTTTATATTTTTAAATGTCATCTATTTAATGGTATCAAAACCAGCCAGATACAATTAGTCCAGCCATAGAGATTTTACTGCAACCTATAAAATACAAAAAAATCTTTTTTCCCGGCTTATTATTATAGTATAGATTTAGATAAATAAGTATTCGGGCCAATTTTTAAGTTAATAGATCAGTGGAATAAGATTTTTGATTTTTCAAATAAACCGTACCGTCCCTTTTCGCCACGACTAGGCTTGCTTTAAAAAAGGGTTTGGTCCGTTTCCATTGTATAATTTAACATTATCTAATCATAAGTTTTTAGAGGATCAGTTAAATATTTCCCTTAGAAATTAAATAATACTCGCTAGACACACGTGTACAAAGTTATTTATTACAGCCATATCGTATAAGATCGGCCGCTCGCTCCGCCATCGCGATTATGACCGAGTTGGGGAACAGAGAGACGGGTGAGGGCAGGACGCTGGCATCCACGACCCGTAGTCCTGAAACTGACTTTACTCTGAAAAAGGTCAAAACAAAAGGTGGTCAACTAATTATTGTTAATTTGTTGTAAAAGTGGTTAATTTAGATCTTCGCGAGGAACTGTGGTTGTCTGGGTGGCGTTCTAAGAGGTAAGTCAACAACCAGTTGAGAAGCTAGTCGAGACTGTAGGTAGGTACCAGACCTAACATAAGTAGATACGTTTGAGGTTCTCATTATATTAGTGATTCGATTTAAAAATGTTTAAAAACCAGAGCTCAAAATATATTATGTCCTTAGTTCTATTTTAAATGTATAGAATCGTGTCTAGCCAAGGAAGGACCCTTTCAAATGTAATCTTCCTTATTATGTGAGATACAAAAAAAAAAGGGGTTTTTCCATTTATCCCCTCTCCCCCAAAGGGTTTTCGCTGGTTGTCATGACTTCAAAAAGGCTTTAGACTTCAATCTGACTATCCTTTTCCCTACTATGCTGGGGTCGGCTTCCAGTCCAACCGTGTGACGAAAGAGGTTTACGTGGTGGATTGAAATAAGACCACGTACCTTGTCAACTTAAAAAGTATATTGAAAAAATAAAGAGAAAAGGGGCTAGGTAGGTTTATGGTCACAAGTTTCCACAATTTCCCTTAGGAGTAGCAGTACTCTGCTGGCTCAGCCTGGTGTTATGAAGCCCGCAGCCGTGTAGCACGCTGCAGACGCCAGGAAAGATGACGGTCGGCGGATGGTCTTGCAAGGCCCTTGAAGCGAGCTCGACGCGGCTACGCGGATAAAATATGTAACCGGCGCGGAGCTCGTTCTAGCGCAGGTTTGCCGGAAGGTGGTGGCCTGGCGCTTAGCGCGCGGATGCCTTCAATGATTTCGGATGACTTTGGAAGGTTTTAAGCCGGAACTTTGGAAGATAGTGAGCCGGAACTTTGGACCCCAATACGGGGTTCAAACTGAGTTTAATAGACTCATATTTGTATTTTTTAAAAAAACGGTGACCACCGGTGGCTGTTCCATAGGTACACGTATGAAGGTCGCGCCGTTGAGAATGAACGACGCGAATGCGTGCCCCCGAAGTCAGTTTAAGACGGTCTTACGACTCAGCGCGAACAATCCACGGCCGGGCCTGCAAGGTCTGCCACGGGCGGTGACAGGGGAGAGGGAACAACTGATCGCTATCCAAACGAGATCTCCTGTGGCGACCCCAAGATCACGCATCACACGCATTACGTGGAATAAAGAAATTGGCAATTTGGTTTTATAAAAGTAAAGAAAATGCTTAAAAGAACACTAATTTGAACGTTTTAATCGTTAATGTAAGTAATTTATAATTTATTTAAATATAAAAAAATATAAAAAAGGGGACGTTACAACCGGATGCAGCTGAATACCATTATTTTAGCTGGAGCGGCGACCTATCTGACCTCCACAACCCAGTTACAACACGATACCCGTTGGTAAAACTGGTTGTCAGACTTTCGGGCTTCTGACTACCCGTAACGACTCTCAAAGATTTGCGAATGACAGCTAGGACCGAGGCTTTAGACTTTTAAAAGACTTTAGACTTCAGGAACCTGTTAATCGAAGAACATATTATCTTACCGTAACTCCTGATCAACGACCTTCCCGCCAGCACACGTGCCTGCCGCATGGTGTCCCGTCACCGCCACTTCTCTGATGATGCACTCCAGGTATGCATCTGGAGGACTTGGGGGCGGCTTCGGCTTTAGAGCCTTGGGTTCTTTTGTCTTTGACTGTTTCTTGCCACTGAAATAACATGAGTAGGTATGGTATAGTGATTGATCATCTGCATTTCCATAATGATCTTCTCAATTTTGGCTTCATGCCTTGGCCGTCGGCCTATTATAGAAGGTAGGTAGGTGACTTTATACGAAAAAGTAAATAAATCAAAACTTGAGTTTAAAAAAAACGAAATCAACAAATCCAAGACGCAAAATAAATGTTACGGGATGTGTGTTATTTCTGATAATGCTAAAGGCTGAAAGCCTGATCGCAAAAAAGCACCTGAAACTCTATACTAGTTTGTACTCGTAACTAAAAACAATGTCAAAAAATCATACAGTGACATCGACCCGCAAACTGTAATGGTAATAACATGTTTGTATGAAATAGCTGTCTTTATTAATAACCGACGTGACCTTTCTACGCTGGGGCTTCTAGAATCATAATTATACTGGACTTGTAGTAAAACTTTGCGCGTTTATGTGCTCACAACTTCCTCCTCCTTATGACTGGTCCTCTCTGTTCCTCCTTGCTGTACCTCCACAATGAGAGACATCGTTCAGGTCGGGGCCAGTGTATCCTGGCTCTAATGTCTTGGAACGGCTTCGATGATACCAACTGCTCGGCTCTTCGGATTGCTGTGTAATATTAACATGAATTTTGTCAAAGTCCAAAGGAAAATTATTTATTTGAAATAAGCTCATAAAAGGCACTTTTGAACGTCAAAATTAATAAGAAAATAGAATTGATTCTAGTTGCCTCTTCCAAAAGGTAGTTTCGTATGGAGAAGAACGGGCAAGAAACTCAACCGTTATCTACTCTTTTCAAATGTATTACAATAATTTGCATACATTAATAATAATCATGAAATGCGAAGATGATGCAACTACAATAAAATTGCTATAAGTACCACAATAGGTAAAACGAATGAAAAATGAAGCAATCACAGATAAATTAATCTGTGATAGATATGTTACGGGTAACGCTAGAAGATTGAGTTAACCAAAGTTTACTCGGGTTTACTTAGAATCACCCAAGTTTTTGGGTAAAATCCGAATAATAATTGAAGTAAATTTTAATTCAGGATTTACCCGTACACACCTAGGTCTACCCAACACTGGCTAGTTAATGTATAATAATATAATATAAAATATATGTATATTATGTCGGAAATACGTTAAATCAATCGTTACACTTTGACCAATCGGGACGCCAGCGCCACCAGGTGGCGCTCGACACAGTCTATAACATAACGCTTGCCCGGAGTAAAAGCAGAGTTTGTTGTTGGCGGCTAAGCAGTGAACAAGTTTAGAATCTGTCGCGCGTTCTGTATAATTGTGTCGTGTACCTACAGTGTGTGATTCGCTAGTGGGATAAATTTGATCGTAAATTATAATTTGATTTGAACTGAAAACGGTTTTTTCTATTGCGCAATTACCAACAGTTCCCATAGTACGCCCACAGTAGTTAAAATATGGCTGATAATAACGAGAGAGACGTACCTTCTCCGTCATATAATATGTCGGAGGAAGTAAACGCAGAGTTGATTGTTGGTTGCATACGATTAATTTATAAGATTGATTGTTAATTAAAAATAACTTTAATTTAAACTTAAATTTAATTTGATTTGATTTAAGTATTACATTTTAATATTGTGTTAATCTAACAAATTTATTTAAAAGTCACTGCATTGTATAACGTCCAATCAGAGCCGAGGATATATCTAGAGTGGGACGAGGCGCCATTTTAACTTTGGTGGGGCGGAGTGAGGATTCATTAGAGTAACGGTGGTTGATCGAGGTGGATCGCCAGTGATAAAGTTAAATTAGTGTCGCAAACCTACTGCTCGAATAAAATTATTTAAGCAAATTAGTTATTGGGAGATATTGATCCCTTCAGTGATTATCAACGTTGTAAAAACTGCCATTAAAATGTATGAAACAGTGAATACTTTGTTTTGTGCTCGCATTTCGCCCTAGTGACGCCCACTAAACTCGTGACCACTAATGACGATGTCAAGGAGAATGCTGTTTCTCCGACATATATACATATATATATATATATAATATGTAGTAATATATATAATATGTAATAACTAAGATATAGTACAGAAATGTCGATGTTTTGACATTCCAGTATATTGTCAGAAGATTGCACCCATGGAAAGCGAGGCAGGATTTTAAGCAAAAAATAATTAATAACCCTACCTTTTACCATACACTGGACATCATGATACTGCTCCAAATAGTTTGGATCCACGACAGGTGGCATGGAGGTGGTGGAATCAACTAGCGTGACGGTTCCTCTGCTCCTGGGCTGCACGCAGGTGCACAGGAACATGAAGCCTTCCTTGTTGGTGTTGTTGTAGAAGGGGAACGTGTCACGGAAAACCTGGGGATAGAAGACTGTCAACCTGTGGACAACCCACTTGAACGTCGTCATAAGCCTTTTACAGTCCATTTCTGGACACAGCAGCTAGACGAGAGTAGGCGAGGATCAAGTTAAATATAGCTTGCGATTGAAAAACCCTGTCCGATGAGGGAGACCACTGTTGAAAATTTGTACATTTTTAATTAAATTGAGGTAGGTAATGTTGGTACTTAAATCGAAATTTTAATAGCAACAACTTTATATGCAGTACCTATGTACCCATTTCGGATTCGGTTCTTTTACATT
Source organism: Dryobotodes eremita (assembly GCA_917490735.1). Taxonomy (NCBI): domain Eukaryota; kingdom Metazoa; phylum Arthropoda; class Insecta; order Lepidoptera; family Noctuidae; genus Dryobotodes; species Dryobotodes eremita. The sequence goes on from OU823245.1 coordinate 4,237,178, forward strand.
ATGTATGTCCAGCAGTGGACTGCTATAGGTAGATTATGATGATGATGTGCAAGGTAAATACCAAGAAGTTCGTACTTTAAACCTTACCTGTGGTTTATAGTTCGATAGATCTCTCAACAGTCTCTCACTGGCTGTCCCCATTGAGAACAGCATTACACCAGACGTGTTCTGATACTCCACGCCTGATAGAGGTGGAAATGATAATAGACCTGAAAATATTGAAAATGTTTAGTAAACTATTTGCGTTTAAGTTGATTCTGTGAAATTGAGAGGCCGTGGTGGTATGGGGAGATTAAGAAAGAAGAAAGAGGAGCAGCATACAGCACATACTGGTTTCTATGTCCGCTGTTGTGATGGTGATATTTACCGCTACAGCAATTCGTCTCAGTTCAGTTGGTGATATAACAATGGATTTAGTGTTAAATACTGATTGATCTGCTAAGTCTGCTGACTCCTTTTGGGTGCATTAAAAGCGAATCTGCACAAGTGGCGGTACTGAACGTGAGTCGAGTGTACGTTGGGCAATCAGCCCTACTACAGAGCTGTTGCCTAGTTAATCATTATGGCACAGCATTCTCGTATTTAACTTGAGCTGACACGAGACAAGGCAGTATCCGGAAAACTTCTACGTTAGAAAATAATTATTCTCACCAGTATTCCTCCAGAAATACTCCAAGATAGTGCTGAGCGTGAAGACCTTAGACAAAGTGATGCTGATCGGTCTCTGGATACTGACGTAGATCGGCATGTTCATGTGATCGTGGAAGTTTCGGCCTACTTCAGAATTGACTGATATCTGTTTTATTTTTAACCTGGAAAATATTGATGATGGTGATCGTATCAACTGTATTGAAATGATTTTGGATGTTGACAGTCAAAAGGAGTTTGATTTGGATTGTTGACACTCTAAATAACAAAAAGTGCTTCAGAAATTTTCAATGTTTTTCGATCTTCACCGTGTGAAAACTATAATTACAATTTTTTTTCTGTCTACAACAGTCAGCAGCCGCATCTAGACGTAAATGCAGCGGTAGCTTCAAGTTAGCAGTAACAGCTCGCGTGTTCACCTAGGTCGTCTAGCATTGAGTCAAGTTACGGATGCACTCAACTTAAACCAAAACGGTCAGCGGGGCCGGACGGAATTCCAGCTTTTGTTATTAGGGATTGCCGCGCTGTATTAGCGAAGTCACTCTTACACCTTTATAATCCGTGCATAGACTCCTCATATTTTCCTGAGTGTTAGAAAATCACGCGCGTGATTCCAATACCTAAGGGAGGGATGGAGTCAGACGTGAGTGGCTATAGGCCAGTGGAAATTTTGTCAACTCCAGCAAAAGTTTTTGAGTCAACCATACAAAGGTGCATTATTAGACCAAGTGTCTAGTTTGCTATCGGACGCTAAACATGGATTTCGTTCGGCGTTTAATACACCAAGCAATTGACTAAACTTTATGACGTACGTGGTTCCAAATATTGATGCGACGCTGCCTACTTTGCTTTCAAAAAGGCTTTCTGTTTGATTGATAATTACATATTATTAGAAAAGCTCGCGGCTGTTCGATGTACTCCTAAATTACTTCAGTTCTTTGCTATCTACATGAAAGATCGACGGCAGTTTTTAGAATATCCTGGTTGTAAATCTGGGCTTTATTATACAAGATTAGGAATTAGCCAGGGCAGTAACTTGGGTCCCCTGAGCTTTATTATTATGATAAATGACCTTCCTGAGGCTGTCAGGTTTGCCATTTGTCTATTAATCACAGATGGTCATAAGTTGCTCATGGCCATTAAAAATAAAAGTGACTGTGCACGATTGCAGCAAGATATAGACTATGTAGGTGAGTGGAGTAGGAAAAATAAACTGCAGTTTAACGTAAAAAAAATGCTCAGTCATAACTTTTTGCAGAATGGTAGAACCACAACATTCCGAGTACAAGCTTGAAGGTACATCAATTGAGCGGGTAGAAAAGGTACGCGACCTGGGTGTGCGCCCGAACTCTGAGTTAACATTTCGTGACCGTATTGTAAATATTTGTAAGAAATCATACAGAAGTCTGGGTTTCCTTCTTCGACGGGCATCGGATTATACAAATATAAAAGCAGTTGCAGCAATGTATAATGCGCTTATAAGAACTCAGTTTGAGTATAATGCTGTCATATGGGCTCCACGTGAGACCGAATATAGTCTCATGTTGGAGCGCATACAAAAGAAATACACCAGATTTTTGTACATGAAACTATACGCAGTCTATCCCTTCTATCCGTTGATGTACCCAACCTTATTCGTTATCAGTATGGTCGGGTATAACAAACTCGAGACAAGGAGGGACTTAGCTATAACCACATTATGTATTCAAACTATTACGTGGTAAGACCTATAATTTCGGTCTTTTGAAGGAGATTTTTCTGAATGTGCCTGACAATTACGTATCGTGGCGCCGGAAGCCACGGTTACTAACAGTGCCACACGCACGAACCAACTTTCTCAACAAAGCACCACTGACGCGCGCCTTGCACGCACTGAATGACACGGCTGACAGGATCGATTTATTTTCCTGCTCTCTGAATTAATTCACAAAACTAATATTGTATGTGTTAGGTTTTTTTTCAACGTATGTAGCGAACCAAAGCTACCTACTACAGTAGGTACCTTTATTTAGAAAGAATGAAAGTATGTTTACACTACCTTTGTAACAACTCCGGAGGTCCGATCCCTGATAGCATCAGCAACTGAGGAGTTTTGACAGTCCCAGCTGACACAATGATCTCTTTGTTCACGAATATGTTATCTAGCTCGCGGTGGTTCTGCAGAATGTACAGCGAAGACGCTGTGCGGTTCTCGAAACGAATCTGTAGGCAAATTATAAAAAGACATTGGAAGGCTATGAAAATCTTGTCTAAAATTTGACTGTGGAGATCGTTGAAGCCTGAATCTGTTACCCTTATAATCATATCTGCCTTTTGTGGATTATCTATTAACCCAATCATGTCCCAACAGAGCTACTTAAAAGCATCTTCTCTTTCAGAGAAAGAACTAGCATTGATTAGCACGCTTGCTCACTTCAGTTGGAAATTTCAGCACATTGTTTATTTATTGATTATGGTCCAAGAGTTTCAAGAATACCTATTCATTAATATTAAGGCACATAATTATGACTTTTTCATAGCCTTGTGTTAGAGGAACTGATTAAAATTACTTATTATAATTCACCACTTACTGAAACTGCCTGTGTTCTAAGCAAAATATGTAGATTCTTCCTCCTTAAGGCTGGTCTCAAATACGCGTCTAAAGTAGAATGTCGGGCGCCATCTTTTATCGTCGCTGTGGGTCTTCTGAAGATTGTGTGTTTCTTCGTTGAAGATAAAGATGCTTCTCTGAATGTATTCATTAGTTCGTTTTCGTCGTCAATGAGTCTTAGTTGTATTGGTACCTGAGGACCCAGTTATGAAAAAATAAATCTGCAGCCGTTTATGGGTCAAACAGAATATATCAATACTATTGGTAGGTGATGTAGTACATTAGAGTATAAAAGTTCTCCTTCTTTTTGACACCTGATTTATCATGGCAAAATGAAAGGAGATGGGAGTCTACTCCGTAAGCACGAAGTATATATTTTCGACCGAAGTTACGGGCGCTTCCTACACCGTATCACTTACGGACATAAGATTAGTTCAGTTTCCAAACTAAGAATGAATGACAACACGATTTGACAGCTGTCTCTTTGCCCGATGTGTTTATGCCAGTCCGAAAATTTTTATTTGGCACTTGTTTTGACAGTTCATCTACTTTCGGACGGGCCCGTATGTTAGTTGACGAACTTAGAGAGTAGACTCCCAGGTATTGCAAATAAAAGATTCCTGTTGAGCAAGTTCGTCTTTCACGTTACTTAGCGGTAGCTGCTTTGCTCACAAAAATGTGGGGGTAAGTAAGACGAAGCTTCTAGACAAAATCAAACTGGTTGCTAATTTAATTGTATAATTTATAATTTTTTTGACATTGATGGTTACATTACGTACTTAACTACTTTAACTCACACACTAAATGAATACTTGTTAAAATTTTGAAAACATCATCTACTTTTCAATATTTGTAAATATGTGAGCACCATGTATCTATCACATAATTAATTTACCTGTCTTTGCATTATATTTAATTCTTTTTACCTATTGTGGTATAGTAATTTTAATCTAGGTGCATCGTCTTCACATATGATTACTTACATAATTAATGTGAACTTACATAATATTGTAAAACATTTTAAAAGAGTAACGGGGTGTTTCTTGAAATCGGCAAAAAAATGTGTTATTCTTATATAAAAAATTGTCTTTAGTGATATATCTAGGATACAGGCAGAAATAAGTTTTACATTGTCATTTCGAAACTGGGCAAATCTTGTAATACGATCTTCAGTGATTTCATTCATATTTAAATTTTAAAAAATCTAGAAATCGTCATTGCCCACAACGTTCACATGAAAGATATACTTATAAGATATTTTTTTTTTTTAGAACCGTTCACGAATAATCATGTTCTCGTATTTACACATAATTATAGTAATATTTGTTACTATTTTAGACATAAATAATTGCATATTTAAAAATCATAATGTATTATTCAACGATTTAAACATTTGTCACTACTTTTGGGTCATCACCCGCAACAGGGCAAAAATTTATTAAAAAATAGGAACATTTTTAAACTCCCGACCATGCGCGGCGCCCCCCGCCTCTCTTCCCGTGTATTCAGTCGTGTTTTAGTATACGTACGATGTGCACGCGTTCTTTTGGAATAAAATTCTGTGATTTAAGTGTTTCTCCGAAGTCTTCGTTGGCAAAAACATCATTACCCTAATTTCGGATTACTCGGTAAGTCATAAATGCTTACATTTTCCATTTCTTTTATTGTTTCACATTAATATATTGTACAAAATTTCCACTGTAACATGAATTCCTTATAAAGGTTTTAAACAAGTTATGACATGTTTTGTTCAAATTCGTCATAGCCAGTAACGTCATTGCCGGGATATTTCGGGTTGCGGGTAATGACGAACGTTTGAAGGTAATGACAAACTTGCTGAGTGTAATGACAGATTGTTGCGTGTGATGACATTTCATACTACAATATATATATTCGTAATGTAACTAAGCAAGGTATTAAGTGATTTGGATAAGTATTTATGTGTGTATGTTCAATATTCTCTAAAATCGAATTTAGTTCATATAAAGTTGTCAGTCAATTGTATTTATTATTAGAAGCGTATCAATCGTCCCAGGGGAATACTTAATAATAATAATATTAGTGCAAGGGGGTGGCACGGCACAGCAAACCTAAACTTGTTCATTACTTTAACACCGTGGTCGGATTTTTGATTCTAATTTTAAGTATGTCCTTTTTAATTTATTTTCAGATATGGCCAAAGTAAAAAAGGGGAAAGAGGACCGCCTTGCTCAGCAGACGCTTTGCAAAAGACGTCGTTATTTAGAAATTAAAAATGACCCTAGATTATATGCTATCGAAAAAGAAAAACAAAGAGCACGTTATTTGAAAAGAAAGGCTGAAAAAAGATTACTTCAATTAAAGAAAAAAGCAAAGCAAAACAAAAACTACAAAGACAGAAATGGAAAGAAAATTCAAAACGTTATAGAAACAACAAGAAAGGAGAAAGTAATAAACTACCAGATCCCGAAAAAATAGATATTATTGAAAAGAGAGAAGGTTTTGTTCAAGAAAATTTAAGAGATCCATTAAAAGGCATTGGAGGACGGGTATATTCAACTAAAGAAGTTTCATTGATTGTAAGAAGAGTACGTTACAAGGAACAGAAAAAACAGGAATATTTAAGGGAAGTGATAAAGATATTAAAACGACAAAATGCGATGTATAGTATAAAACTGAATATAAAACTGAAAAATAAAAATGAACAAAGAAGAACAAGAAATAGGAAGAACCTTAAAATTAAAAAAAAAAGAACAAGAATAAATAAAAATGAACAAAGAAGAAGACAAAAAAGTAAAAAAAACTAACAAAAATTATTTATATTACAATCAAGAATCAACCGAATAAGAAGAAGATTACTGATAAGGGAACATTGAGAGAATAAAGACTTGATTAATTTATTACTGATAACAATATTTAATTAAAAGATTGCTTTCGAAGTGGATGTTTGTTTGTGTTGATTTCTCGAAAAAAATTATTTACATCATGTTAATAATACTTTTATTGTTTGTTTCATACAATTTGTTTATACTTTAAATTATATAAATACTTAGTGAAAGTATCACAATATTGAAAATAAAAAAACAATTTTCTAAACAATTTTCTTGTTTTATGTCATTCCCGGAAACAAAAGATCATTTCCAGTAACACAAATTTCATTACCAGTAACATAATGTCATTACCATCGCAAAAAAAAAAAACCAAACCTGTTTTTTTCAATCGGTGCTGCAGAAATTTGAATGCCTTATTCACATATCCTCATAACATCTATTGTAGATTGATATCCTAACATACTGGTTGAAAATTGAGACCAAATTATGAAATTACAAAAAAAGTATTAAAAAAAATAAAAATTTGAAGAAACACCCAACGGTGGAGTTTCTTGCCCATTCTTCTCCATACGAAACTACCTTTTGAAAGGGGCAACTAGAATCAATTCTAATTTTTTGGAAATTTTGACGTTCAAAAGTGCCTTTTATGTGCCTATTTGAAATAAATGATTTGACTTAGACTTTGACTTTGACTTCTGGGATCACGATCGTAACAAATCCGAAAACATCTATCAGTCAGGCTTTGTGTAGATAGGAGTGGAAAATGTAACAACCTACCAAAAGCTATCTCCAGAAACTATAAAATGTCCTTTCTTACCTTGGCTCCAGGACAGTCCCCATTCACCGTACAATGTCCTGAATCGAACTCACTCCTCACAGTTCCAAAAGCTTTTATCAAATATGGCCTCAAGTCCGCAGTAGTCCATCCTTCGAAGCCGAGTTGAGTCCACCTTTCGTAGTCCTCGGGAAGACCAAACCCGTGGAGCAGGAAGTTTATTTGGCCTGATCCACCGAGGCCTTTGCCTCTTGGTAAGAATTGGGACTAAAAACAAACTCAGTAACTTTATTGGATGCTAGTATGTAGTACGTACGGCTCGATTTTTGCGACCACTTTTATACCGAATAAATTTCATTTCTAGTACCTAGTTGTATAACACTCATGAATCATAAATGTGAGAGTCAGTCGCCGTACCCAAGAGGGAATCCAAAGTTTAGAGCATGTCAAAGTTGTAAAAAAATCATGTAAAAAAAGTAATTTCATACCGTGCCAAAACCATACGCGGCCCACCCAGATGTCTTTTCTTTGGTATTGTTCGTCGATTTCTTGAGCTCCTTAAGCATTGAGCTACACGATTAATGACAAATGCGTGCACTGACTGGACAGGTCCACTCAAATCTGTATGGTTCTTTCCTCAAAAGACCATTTCAGACACATCTACATGGTCCTAAAAATATCATGATTATTTTCGGATTTTTATATTATATACACATTGACATTGATGAATTTTATATACACTACAATGACATGAATATTGACTCTGTAAAGTATTACTTACATTAATTATTGTGAATGTGAAGACTATGTGAGTTATTGTTTTTTTTTTTTTACTCAGTTAATTTTATTCATGGTCTAGCAGTTTGAGCAATTTATGCGGCCTATCCAAATGTCCTTTATTTGGTATTATTTGTCGAATCGTTGAGCTCCTTAAGTTCTGAGTTGAGCTGCACGATTACGGACAAATGCTTGCACTGACTGGACAGGTTCACTCAATCCAAGTGGTTCTTTACTCAAAATACAAATTTACTCAAAATCATTTCAGTCACCAATCTACATGGTCTTCCTCTGATCCGACCAAGATTATGTCTGGACTTTAAAAGAGGCTGTGACCTCTGAGTTTGTTTCGGCCTTTCTTCTCAAAGTAGTCAAATAGGAACGGCCGACGCGAATTTACATGACATTTTTAAAATATGATTGACGTGTAAAAGTGTTTGTAGAGCCCTACTTACAGAAATAAAATCATTTATCATTTAAGTAGTGCTGCTTAAATGATAAAAGCCGTCCCGTAAGTGATTGTAGGACGGTTTTAAAGATCATCTTCAACCCAAAAAAAGATATCAGCTGCATGGACGTGGCGGGAATACATGTCAGCCGCGTAATTTAACATGATTGTTGCGATCAATGGCACATCAGGCTAAATTCGAAACTATGGCTAATAGGGCAAAGTGGTCATAGGAACCATGATCTCAATTTTGAAGGAAAATAAAACTGATTCTTTTGTTTTTTTAAAAAGCTTCTGCCTGAGCCAGGAATCGAATCCGTTTTTTTACAAAAACAGCAACCTGTTTTATTGCACTAAACGATAATGTAGGGATGGGGATGGGGATGGGGGTATGGATCAAATGCTGTAAACAAAATAATATGACAAATCAATGGAAATGGTAATTTTTAAACATTTTCGTAATACGTATAAAACACAAAAATGGCAAAATCTAGCATTTCCTTTGATCTTATACAAAGGAGGTACCCTATTGCTTTGCAGTATTTGATCCTTATCAGTAACAGTACCATACAGTATAAAAAAATACAGGATGCTTTTATAAGAGGAAACGATTCCCGGTTCAGCACAAGCCTATTTTGAAAAAACTAGAAATGCAGTTTTAAATTTCTTCAAAATTCAGTTCATGGTTCCTTTGACCAGTTTGCTTTGTTTTTTTTTTTTTGTAGTTTCGAATTGGGCCCTGATGAACCAACGCAACAACCATTCTTATTTAAGCGGCTGACATATTAATAGATATATTCCCCCACTTCCATGCCGCTGACAAATTTTTTGGGTTGAAGACCATCCCAAAAACGTTCCATACGGTTTTGACGCGTTATGAAATGTCTTTTTTTATAGGTAAGTAGGTACATTACAACTGTGACATGATCTAACTTTAGACTCCGCCACTATTGGACCAGGTGACGTCCAGTCTCATAAGCACAAAGGAAATACTATTTTTGGTATGATTTTCAACCGGTATAAAATTACTTTTTAAAACTAACGCCACCGCCCGTACTATATCTACCTACATATAGTACGGGCCGGACGGTGGCGTTAGTTCGAAAATGTAATTTTCTCGTCACAGCTGTTTCCTAATTAACTATTTACTTAACTATGAATTAGTTGTAATTAGAAAATTACTTTTTACAGTTGTAGTGTTATGTATACATATTTATGTACACAGTACTACTACTGTGTATATATTTACTTAACTATGAAATAAATGAACTGGCCTACGAAGCGAGAAATAATTCACGAAAAAATGGTTCCCACTGTTATTTCACTGTTGATTTTTGACTAAAGGCTCCTTCAAACAGGCGCGACACGCGACTCGACTCAAAGACACTGCCTGTCGCGCGACGAGCGGTGCCTTTGCGTCGCGTGTCGCGCCTGTTTGAAGGAGCCGTAAATCAAAAAGAGTGGCAGAGAACAGAAATATATTAATTAGATCACTAGGTAGGTACAATACACAGTTACACTACATACTACAATAAAAAGTTTTCAATTTGAATTCGGCTTTGAAGGATTTGGTCCCTAAATAAAGACTAAAGATGAATGAACTCCAAGTGAAAAAGGCGCGAATAGCACCCGCGCCCTGAGTGTTCCGTCTCAAAGCTGTGCCCGGCTTCTTGTGGCTTCACTCAAGTGCTACAGCCGATAAACTTCCAATTCCGGACTGAAAGACAACTTAACGTAGTTTAAAACATGTTTTCCCATACACTCCAACTTCAGATGTAAGTTTGTAGGTACGCACAATATTGAGAGATTTAACCTTGTTATTTTAAGACTATAGACTTCATATACATTTTCCACTAGTCTATACCTAAGTAAAGAACTATTTGCTATATTTTTTCCAAAATTTAAGGCTCCTTAGTTTTAGACATAAGGGGGAATGGTAAATTTTCAACTAGGTATATTAATTTCTTTAAAAAACATATTTGAGACCCTAACAAGCCCTTTCATTTGACACACGGTAAAGTTTGCAATATTTTTTTGAAATTTTCTAAGTCCTCAAATGTGACCCCCGTATTCAAAATTCGGCTAAGTTTTACTTTATCACCTATGGAGTTAGGTATACATATTTTTTTACAGAAAGATCATATTATTAGAAGCTTCCACATAAAGTTTGAAGTTGCGGAGATAAATGGTATACAAGAAGAAAAAAAAAACTAGAAATTTTGCAATAAATATTTGTCACTTTTGACATTTTGTCTCGCCATTGAACGTTTCGTTTTACGGAAGGTCCTTAGGTACGTCATGATGAAATAAATACGTATAATTACCGATATAAATACTTTTTATGTTTCATTATATTACATATATTTTGCTGAGTTAAATTAGTTCTCTTAAATAAACACTTAGGTATAATAATTTACCCGACTATTGCCGATATGTGAAACTAAACGTAAAACGACGACATTTTGTGTTCTCACTTGTCGTTGTCATTATTAATATTATTTCACATAATTATGTAGTCTTTCAGTCATCGTTTGTGTCCCGGCAGTTGAGGAGTATTTTTTTTAATTCTATAAAATCCTTTAACGGATTCTTGGGGGGGGGGGGGGGGGGATCGGGGCTGTTACTTCCCTCTTCATTTTATTCGTCACCCCTCCGCTACCTCTTCCGACCTATAAACCGATGTCAATACAAGAAAAATCGATTAGGATAGAATATTAAAGGATGTTAAAATAACGTCTTAAGGCTCCTACAAACAGACGCGAGACGCGTCTCGAATCGCGGGCGACACAAAGGCACCACTCATAGCGCGACGAGCGGCGCCTTTGTGTCGCGCTGAAGCGCCGTCCCTGTTTGCGGGAGCCTGTGAAAATCCATTTTACGTAGGTCACAGAAATTCATATGTGTACCGAATTTCAACTTAATCGGTGTCCGTAGGTTCGGAGCAAATTGGCTGTGACAGTCGGACTGTGTCTTTTGCACAGACAGACAGACACACGAGTGATCCTTCAAGGGTTCCATTTTCATTCGGACGTACCTACGGAACCCTATAAAATGGTCATATTAGATTGATTGTCAATTGAACACAGGTTATCTTACCTGCCCCCAAAGTCCAAATGAAGAATACTTCTGCGACTTAGTCCTCACAGCCCAATCATTAGGTCCTTGCTGAGCTGCTGTAGGAGTCAGCGGTATCTTGGTGAAGTAGCCCATGTGGTCTCCAGCTTCTACCAGCAGCACTTTGGTCTTTTCGTCTTCGGTGAGACGAGATGCGAGGACGCATCCTGCTGTGCCTGCACCGACTATCGAGAGTATAACATTTGGCGCGTAAGACACTTCATAAAGAGCATATTCCTCCTACCTATTGCTAGTGAAGTTTGGGCATTTTAAGAAAATGTTGTAGAAACTTGCCATCCAGGGCCGGCAGTCTCGACATTAGATAGCGACAAAAATCTGTCGCTAAGTCGTATCGATGTCAAATTCCTTTAATAGATTTTCAACTTTATTTCCAAAGGATAAGGTTGAAAATATATTAAGGAAATTTGACATCGATTGGACTTAACGACCGATTTTTGTCGCTATCTATGTCGAGACTGCCGGCCCAGGGCCTCGCGAAAAATCCGTCGCTAAGTCGTATCGATGTCAAATTTCTGTAATAGATTTTCAACCTTATACTTTCGAAATAAAGTTGAAAATCTATTAAAGGAATTTGACATCGATACGACTTAGCGACAGATTTTTGTCGCTATCTAATGTCGAGACTGCCGGCCCAGGGCCTCGCGAAAAATCCGCCGCTAAGTCGTATCGATGTCAAATTTCTGTAATAGATTTTCAACCTTATACTTTCGAAATAAAGTTGAAAATCTATTAAAGGAATTTGACATCGATACGACTTAGCGACAGATTTTTGTCGCTATCTAATGTCGAGACTGCCGGCCCAGTACCAATTGACACTGCATGTCGTTTATGTTTTAAACCTTAGATACCTAAATCAGTTGTGTCAGTTAAAAGCAATATCTTTGGTCATGCTTATATTTTAATTAATAAATCGCTCACAGTATATATTGAAACAAACATTGACAGCCAACGCCCTACCTATTTTAATAATTTAAATAATTTGCTTATTCATTTCTTGTAGGAGCTCCAAATTTGAACAAGACTTACCAATAATATAATCATATCGCTTCTGCGGCTTAATAATTATACTCGTATACACATTCACATATCTTTGATACGCCACATAAGACACACATGCCATAAATAGTCCGAATAAGTACGAAAATAATGCCATTATTATCCACCGAACGCCTTATAATAGTTTACTAGCAATCAATTGCTACGAAGACATTTAAATCAGTGAGTGTTTTAGCAGGTTTTACAGGTTTTGCTGATGCGCAAATGGCAAACACTTGAAGGACTACACTAGGAAGGAATAGATTGCCAAGCAGAAAGTCTGATAAACCAGTAGTCTATAATGTTATTTAATTCTTACGTTACCACTAACTGAATTAGGGAGGGGTCGTAAACATTTAGCTTACGACAACATTTTTCAAAAATTACTGTTTGATAGAATGCTCTATCACACTTAATGTAGGTACAGTGTTAACTATGTATATTATTTTTAAATTGATTACGTAAGTTGTTTTCGTTTCTATCTCATTCATCATTCTCCTGCCCTTCCCAATTTATTTGGGACTACTTCTCTATTAATCTCGGTAGTGACCCCCTTTCTAGCTATATCATCTTTCACACAGTAATATAACACTAATTACAGTAATATAACAATTTCACACTAATATAACACATAACATCACGCCTTGTTTCTTCAAAGGGTAGAGCAGAGGTGTAGGTACCTATAATACACCCACATTTCACCGTTTATGTTTGTGTCCCATGTGTAGCGAGCCTAATGCCATTATTTTTTTTTATTTTTTTTTAAACTTTGTGCAGCAGAAGGACATCACTCATGCATCATCATGTTGAAAGTAGTGGCGGTGGGCCTCCTGGCCATTGCGACCGTCAACAGCCAGTGTTTCTACAAAGATGACTCCTCAAAGAAGTTAGACCCTGAATCTCGCACCTCATTGTACCGAGGACAGCTGAAGTTCACTCTCAACTTGTTCAGTGCCATCAACAAGGCAGTCCCTGACGACAACATCTTCTTTTCTCCGTTTTACGCGTACCACGCGTTGGTGCTAGCTTATTTCTCCGCAGGTGAACCAACTGAATACTCATTGAAGGAATCAATGTATGATCCATCGTATCTTTGTTATTCCCTACTCTAATAGCCATCCACAGTCGTGGGTAAGTACCTACTTGGAACTTTCCTCATTCCTTCGCATCACATGCCCATACCGTGACATCTGATTTCCACAATACTTTTCAGTCACTAATGCCACTTTCAGACTTCCTACAAAGTACTAATTCCTTATTCTATCCATTCGCGTAACACCACACATCCCTCATCATTCTCATCTTAGGTGCATGTAATTGCTTTTCATTCATTCCTTGTTGTCCAACATTCATAAAAGACTGTGTTTTAAACTTAATCAGTTTTCGTTTCTTCTAGAATAGCTAGATCAGTAACCTTAGAAAGCTAAAAAGCTAAGCTGATCTTGTTAACACTAAGCTTGAAACAATAACTTATTTGTTGTGTAATGTTCAAAAGAACGTTGTCATTTTGTAAGAAATTCTAACTTCAATTTCTTTACAAAATGTTTGTGTCACCTGCCCGCTAAGAGGATTAGTCTGCGATAGTACAATGGGGCGAGAAATCAATACTTCTTTTATATTACGACATGCAATATGTCATGTCATGTCATGTATTAGGTAAGTTGCGTTGTATCTTCATTTAGTCGTGGCGATGACTTCAGGGGGCCTACTCTCTAAGTCTAGCTAGCCGACCTCGTCTAGTTTTTAAATATGATTGACGTGTAAAAGTGTTTGTACAGACGGCTATATATCAAGCTATACAATTCCAGTATAAGCTGACCTCTCATTGTACGGAAATCCTATACAATGCGAGATCAGCTTATACTGGAAAATTATAGCTTGATATGTAGCCGTGTGTACAAACCTACTTCCAGAAATAAAATCATTTAAAGTCCGTCAACAAATACGGCGGGCCCGTCGGAAAGTAGTTCGATACTTAGAAATACATTCGGATGGGCAAAAACACATCCGGAGTAAGGACAACAACTGTCATATGGTTTTGTCATACATTTTTAGTTCGGGCCCCGGACTAATGTTATGTCCGAAAGTGATATGGAGTAGAAAACATCTGTAACTTCGGCCGAAACAGCGGACTTCGTGCTTAGGGATAGTAGGCCATAGCATTACCTAGAACATGAATATTTCTTGATTGTAAGGAATACTTAAAATGTTTCGTTTCATTGTGCCATGGTACAGACAATACAGAATCGGCGTGTTTACAATTGGTCTAATTAAGAACCTGTCGATTCTAAGAACTACCTTGGATTTTAATTTTTTTTTCAATTATTTCCCTAATTTAACTGAATAGCATAATCAGCCTCTAACGTTCCAACTGCTGGGACACAGGGCTCCTCTCGGTGAGAGTGGGCCATAATCTACCACGCGGGCCCAGTGCGGGTTGGTAGATATCACGTTTTCAAATTTTTGGTTCTAGGACATGCCGGTTTCCTCACGATGTTATTCTTTACAGTTTTGAGAGCAGCCGTGCTGAAATTATTTAAGTACAAAAATATAGCGAATGTCTGGGTTCGAACCTACGACTTACAACTCGATAGTCGGGGCCGTTATCAATGGGCCACCACTGCTCTAACTGAATAATCTATTTTTAAATAATGCCATTGATTCAGCAGGCTAATTACAAAAATAAAAGATTCAGTTCACTATAAATAAATTTAATTACACTGTAATAATCTGTTCAAAAATGACAAATATTGTTACAGAATAATTTTTTATAATTGCGTAAGAAACTGGCTTCTCTTTTTGTGATTAAGATGGGTCACTTACATAGATTTGGAACTTAAATGTATCTTAGATAAAACATGATTTATGAGACCAAAACACAAAATAGTTCAGAATATTGTGGTTACTGTGTTTGAAAAATGCATTAATTAGTATGGTCCTTAGTCTACAAATATTATGGTGCTGAAGGCTCAATTAATATTTGAAAGTTCCAATGAAAACTCAAAATCACAGTTTTCGAAATAAATCAACACTTAAAAATAATCCACTGTTTATAATTCAATATCTCCGCCATCTTCAATCATCTCGCCAGTAGCAGGCACCATAACGGGTGCCTCAATGACTTTCTTGCGGCCCTTAGCGTCAACAACCTCAATGGTTTCAGGTTCAATGTCCATCTCTGTCTCTTCCTCCAACTGTCTTTGTTTAAGACCAGCTGCCGGTGATCTGAAAATAAGAGAATAAAGAGTGACAAAATAATCTTTTTTTTAATTGCAGAAAGAGCCTGCTCTTGCCCTCAATCTCGCCTGGTGGAAAGCGACGCATGAAGTTTACAATGGAACGAGCAAGCCCAAAAGATTCCTGTTCACTCTTGCTTGGGTTATACAAGAAATGGAACGCAAACACCAACAAAGAGTTCCACACGTTAGCCGTGGGCATAATAAGTGTGGAGGAGAAGCGCTGAGTACGACTAGTTGATATATCGCATTATATCAGTGCAGTAGTGAAAGGGAGATGGTGGGATCAGGTTATTGCTCCTATTCTACCCTTTCCAAAGTACTGTCAGTAGATGACCAATAGGCATAATATTATTTTTCAGCTGCATCCGGTGTAACTGAAGGACCCCAACATAGTTCAGAAAAGGCTAAGCTGATGATACAATTTTTATGACAAGTAAAATTAAATTCATGGTTATTAGTCTAGTTACACTGTTAAATTCAAAATAATAAATATGTTATTAAAACTGCAAACAACCCTACATATTTAGTTGTTGATGGATAATGGAACTTATTACTACACAACAATAATAAAGATTTGGAAAACATCCAAACCCTGTTGTCAAACAGACCTGTAGGACAGGAATTTAGATGTGAGCATTAGGTTTTAAATAAGTAGTCAAGAACAGGACAACAAAACACTCTTAACACACAAAACATACTCAGTCCCACAGTCTGAACATTCATAACACTGTCAGGGAAATAATGATTGCCTTCCACTGTCAAGAGCAATGCAAGTCTCAGGTGATGAATTAGCAAACAAACGATTAAATCATCACTCTATCCATTTACTAATCTCTCGATGGGCTAGTATTTGACTACTTTATACATTTTAAAAGTCAAAATGCACTCAAAAACTTACTTGATCAATGAGATATCCCGCTGTACTTCCCTGACATCTCTCTGCCATTCTACTTCTCTACCCTTCCTCAATCTCTGCATTATATGGTTATTACTTCTTCTCTGTCTTATTTCTTCAACCTTCTTCATGGCTTCAATGGTCTTAGTCCATAATTCTCTGCTGTATTTGACTGGAGCATTGCGACGCTTTTCGAATTCAAATGACGGGTCAATAGCCAAGTCTTTGCCAGCGGTTTTACGGTACGCTTTGGTCCATTTGGTTTTACGCGGGTTCTTCTTCTTTTTGAACGCTGCATGGCATTTTGATCGGCAAAATCTGAAAATCTGATGACGAATAGGTTAGTGGCGTAATATTGTGGCACACTGAATGGTTGATAGGATAAATGTGTTGATTAGTTACCTTGCAGTCATTTCTGACGAATTGGATCCCGTGTCCAGGATATACCCTGGACGAACAGAAATAACAAGTTTCTATACGCATTTTTTACACGTGCTGTTTTGTTTGGTAGCACGTCAAGAAGGAACAATATGGCCGAATTGACTGACGTTTTGTAGTTGAGTGTTGTCAGTGTTATTACTCTATTCGTTATATTATTTAATTTTATGTGATGTGAAGACAGTTTACAGATTAAATTAAATAATTTGGTGGTATATAAATATTAATTTTCAAAATGCTCATTAAAAATGACACGTGATTTTTTGTGATATCTGAAATTTTTATTGAGAACAAGTAATTTTACTTCTGCTACTCCACAATAGAGGTCGTTACACCTGCATAACTGTTTTGTTACTACTTACCGTTAGATGTCACTACATTATATGTAAAATGCATTGCAAGTTTGTGTTTTAACTCCAGTTAAAATAACCTAAAGTGGTTACTTTTCAATCACCCTGCCCATTTATAGTCTTCCTAAAATATACGGTCGTGTTTACACCCAGGGATGGATGGTTAGCTTCTAAATTACCTAATCGTTCAATGTAGACAGATGATTATGAATGCATTTCCTCGGTTAAGCGAGCACAGATAGAATTACCTACTTCGTTATTTATGGCTTTTGAATATTCAGTATCATATTTTGATTGACTTGTACATTGAATTTGGCTCAGTTGTAGCTTGTTAGTGTCAAATACAACAGTTAAAAAAGTTTGGTAGAAGGAAACTGTAGGTCGCTTTTATTATTTTGTTGTTAAAGTCAAAGTCAAAATAAAAAATATAGAATTGATTCTAGTTGCCCCTTCCAAAAGTTAGTTTCGTATGGAGAAGAATGGGCAAGAAACTCCACCGTTACTCTTTTAAAATGTTTTACAATATTATATAGGTATACATTAATTATATAATTATATGTGAAGACGATGCACCTAGAATAAAATTACTATACCACAATAGGTAAAAATAGTTAATATGATGCAATGACAAGTAAATTAATTATGAGATTGATACATGGTGCTCACATATTTACAAATATTGAAAAGCAGATCATTTTTCCAAAATTTTAACAAGTAATAATTTAGTGTGTGAGTTAAAGTAGTTAAGTACATAATGTAAAAATCAATGTCATAAAAATTATAAATTATACAATTAAATTAGCAACCAGTTTGATTTTGTCTAGACTCTAGATTGTCCTATGGAGCAGGACCAGCATGTTTCCAAGCATTCTTATCTAGGATACAATCCTCTAATTTGTAACATGCTTGTTTACAAAGTGTAGGTACTTTTATATGAGTTTTAAATTGTCTTTCATTTAATTGCAATATATCACAATGTATTTTGTTGTAACATTTTTAACACAGCAGTTAGCTACATTATTACTATTTATAAAATTATTATTAATTATTATTTTATTTATTTTTCAATTTATCTGGTGTTTGTTTGCAATCCACTATTCTATTGGGGTCATCCTGTAAAGATAGTGTGTGTAAGTTTAATAATAAATAATAATATTAAATAAATAAGAATAAAATTACCATTTCGAAATTACAACATGTCATTTCCTTCTTCCATGCTAATTAATGGTAATTATGTAAGTAATTAAATAAATATATGGCTAGAGAGTTGGGTTAATGATTCTTTTGTTTCTTAGCTGTTATTGCAGTCTTAAACTTAGAGACGTTAAGATGCGCTTATCAAGTTTCTGTTTTACGTTTTGTTTTTGTTCTTACTCTGTAGGTACCTAAACGAATCAACTGCATCAGTGGCCAGGTAGTATCATCAGGTATCTACCTAAACTATTGACTGTAACCAAATTGGATAGGTAGAATAATACTTACCGTGATTCATCCACATAAGAAACAATACCCTGACTGTATCATGTATGACCTGCCATACAACATACAATTCAGACTTTATTAAAACAGATTGTGATGGTAATGTGGGCCGCCGGTGGTCCATTCATGCCGGCCACGTCTGCTAATGAGATGAGCGTCGTGCAAAGATTCACCATCGGCTCATTACCTCCCTCGGACACCATTACCAAATCGCCAGTCACTTTATGCACACGTTCAGAATTTTTATCGCGCAAATTAGACGAATCACGAAATAGTTTTGTTAAATTCTAACGTGTGACGCGTCATTATGTTTTATGGGTATTTAATTTAATTTTTATAGCTTACGTGACCTGTGTCTGATGTTTTTTGAAGTCATTGGAGAAGGATATTCTGGGTGGTAGCACGTCAGTCTGTAGCATTTTTTTTTTTGCGAATAATTACCGACGTATTTTAGAGGTTTTATGTGGGGAAATTTACATTTAAAAGTTTTTTTAGAGCCCACCTGGGTTCATTTTAAACATAAGGAATTGAAAATGAACCGATGCAAGTATGATCTGGATAAAGATTAAAACTTTTCCGTGCATTACCTACGGGAATTTCAGACTTAATAATCTAAGTACTTACTAAGTAATTAAGTGGTAGCTGGGTTGGTATGTGGCTGGAAGAATGACACTATTCTGATAATAATAAAGAAAAGATTGGCTGCTCTACCTACATGTGTTTAAATATCTTTCAAACTGCAAAAAGAAAAAAAAAGCATAAATAAGCAATTACTATACTCTCTCTAAAAGGAGTCTTTCATCGACATTCTTACTCCCCGAAGGCAAACGCGAGCAGTTGGACATTTTTCAAAGCCCTCCGGAATGCGTCGCGGCCATTCATCCAATTCCCACAAGTGCAGCTAAAAGTTACAGCTTCATTAAAATTCGGTGCACATCGCATGCAAACACTGTGGACGTGCGATTTTTTTCACCAACAGTGTTCGTGCCTGTCGCGGGTTAGGGACGCCATGGTTTAGGGAGAGACAGACATAAAAAAAGAAAAAAAAAAGCCTCTTTATTTCATGCATGCATTTTTTTTAAATATATATTTACCCTGCAGAGATTTTAAAGTTAAGATTATGCTAATTACATGCATTAGGATAAGGAACATAGTGTTATGAAAATGGAACGTTTAAAACGCTGCATTTAACCTTTTGGACGCCATTGTCGCATACAAATTTAAGTGACAAACGAACCCTTACTCTGACCGCCATTATTATCACAAATAAGTATTTGACAAAAAATACGGTGCACCATGACACGAAATAAACATTTAAGTAAACCATTACTTTTGTGTGTGTTTCTTTATATACCTTAATAATTTAAGCTCGTGTCCGTCCGTATTTAATTACTTGAAATGAATGAAATTATATCATGAATATTGAGTTTGATGACAAAAAAGGCGAAATTAAATGCTTAAAAAGGAGAGTTGTCACACGCCTTATTCTTTTAATATGTGACCGCTAGTGTTGTAACCTATTATGATGGATAATATCCTTAAAACCTTACGAGGATTAGTGTGAAACTTTCATCTGGTAAAGGTAAGTACATTATTTTTGTATCAGTTACTATCAGAATAAAAAAACGTTTTTTTTTAAACTCACTTTTATAAAATCACACCAGCAGCTACACAATCAAAAATAAAATCTAGTCAGGTCTAATTTCGATATTCGCTAATCTAATCTTCCGCGCATCCCTACCCTAGCGCAACACCGAATTATCAGTCCCTTGTACGCCATAATCATAGCAAGACGTCAAAACGGTGACGTCATAAGCGCAGGTGATCAATTTTTTCTTTGGTGAATTCCTTTTTATTTTTTCTTTTAAGATTTTCGATAATGAGTGGCAGCGTAATGACTACCGAAAAACTTCTTTGCATAATAGAAGCAGTTGCAAACGAAGAGTATTCGGAAACGGAATCTGGAGCAAAATGACTATTAGGTAATTACTTTTTGTTGCAGATTTGTGATATTATGATTCGAGACTGATTGGTAATAATGATCACTATGTATAACTGTTGATTTTTAATTTGTTTCTGTTTATTTTATTACTTCTTATACAAACTGATAAGAATAACAATTATTAGAAGACTGATTTCGGGAATGTATTTTTGGAACGAAGTTCCTTAAAACGCGGCTTGCGGTAGGAGTTGACTGGTAGAAATCGTCACGTAAGGAAAAAGCGCTATGTGACTTTCTCTCTCTCTCTCTTTCTCTGTCTTTTTTTATTATAGGTACTTATACGAGTGTGTGTATGCGTGCGAGTCTCGAGATTCAAGCAGACGAGCATTGTGCGCGGTTAATTTAGTTAGGTACTCTCACGCGTTTTCAATTTATTTCATTGTGCCTGTTATTTATTATATAATATAAAGCGAATGGAACTTCGTCCAACCGGGTGTCACACAACACCTCTCGTATTTTTTATTACAAAATAAAATTCCTCGCGCTAAATTACGAATAGTTCATCTAAAGCATATTGGATAGAATCGATAAGCGGCATGCTGTACTGCTACATCCCTAATTCAGATGGATCGAGGAAGTCATAATAATGGCTGGCCGGCCACGCCATTGTCGTAATATCAAGTCAGCAGGGCCGGCAGTCTCGACATTAGATAGCGACAAAAATCTGTCGCTAAAGGCTCGTACACACTGGCGCAACGCGACGCCCGACACAAAGGCTCCGCCTGTCGCGCGACGAGCGGCGCCTTTGTGTAGCCCTGTCGCGTCGCGCCAGTCTTCGGGAGCCTTAAGTCGTATCGATGTCAAATTCCTTTAATAGATTTTCAACTTTATTTCCAAAGTATAAGGTTGAAAATCTATTAAAGAAATTTGACAACGATTGGACTTAACGACCGATTTTTGTTGGTATCTATGTCGAGACTGCCGCCGGCCCAAGGCCTGCAGTCTCGACATTAGATAGCGACAAAAATCTGTCGCTAAGTCGTATCGATGTCAAATTCCTTCAATAAATTTTCAACTTTATGTCCAAAGCATAAGGTTGAAAATGTATTAAAGAAATTTGACAACGATTGGACTTAACGACCGATTTTTGTTGGTATCTATGTCGAGACTGCCGGCCCAGATCGAGAATAGTGCTGTACCTACACTCCATTACATCCTTGATAAACGCATCCAGTATTAAATTTTCTTCTGCTCAGGATTGCACCTAGTAACGAGTTTGTCAGGGTCCAGGGCCAACAGCAACCTTCTGGCTATAACGATTTTTCATTAATGGGCAAGTAAAAGCACCGTTGCGCAGGTAGCATAAATACAAGGTATTAGTGGATAGTTCTTCACAGCTTCTCACTAGTAACCTACGCCTCACGGACCTCATCTTTGAACTTCGCACGTTGTCGTTTACAGCAAAACGTGTCAAAAATGTCGTGTGGTAGAAGCTTTTATCGGCATCTACTAAATAATTGATATCTTTAACATATAAACGTCAAAACCTGTACAATTGCTTAAATGGCGCCACTGCGCTGTCTGAATGAAGTCCAGGAAAAGAAATAGCTAATCATTAACATTTTAAAATGGCTTTAAAGCAACTCCCATAATGTGAGTATATTTTTTATGACATTAATAAGTACTTACCTACCTAAAATATAAAGTGATAAAAATGGAGCTACTTACAATAATAAAGGCTCCGCAGACAGGCGCGACGCGACAGCGCTACACAAAGGCGCCGCTCGTCGCTCGAGACGCAGTGCTTTTGTGGCGGGCGTCGCGTCGCGCCAGTGTGTACGAGCCTTAAAACAAACAATTAAATAAATTTTCCCGAAATTCCTTTGCGAAAAACAATTTCTTTATGAGTCATTTCTTTCTTATTTCTGTGGACAATTCCAAATAACTTCAGACCCAGATAGGACATGTCCGAAAAGTGCCAAACTTGTGGGGTTATTAAGTGCATGCAAAAAAGTGCACGTTTGTGTTCTTAGTGATAAATGAGGTGACATGGAGAAACCGTCACGAGGAGCATCGTGAATATGTGTTTCTGATTTATAAGGAGAACGTCGCTGGAGGTGGTAATTTTGTGCTTCTTTTGGTACTTTCACACTCTTTTAGGGTTCCGTACCACAAAAGGAAAGAACGGAGCCCTTACAGAATCACTTCGTTGTCCGTGCGTCCGTCTGTCCGTCTGTTTGTCTGTCTAGACCCTTTTTCTCAGGAACGCGTGGAGGTATCAAGTTGAAATTTATATCAAATACGTAGGGCAGCCTATTTAATATTAGGTCTTTACCTATGAAATTGCCGTTCTGCAGTACTGGCCATTTCAAATCAAAATAATTTTTGTTTGGCTATGAATTCTAATTTCAAATTAATTTTATTTTAAAAACATGGATTTTTTTTTCTAAAAGTAGTCATTTCTTTATTGATTAGTGTTACATTTTCATCGCATTTCAATCTTTTTCGTCATCATGGATACGTTAAAAATTCGAGTAATTATGGAATATGAGTACCGTCGTGGCAGCAACGCGGCACAAGCGGCACGCAACATCAACGACGTTTACGGAGCTAACTCTACAAACCAACGCACCACCTGTTATTGGTTTGCTCGCTTCCGTTCTGGAAATTTCGACCTGAAAAATGAACCTCGCGGTCGTCCGAAGACTTTGGTCGACAATGACGAATTAAAGGCGATTGTGGAAGCTGATGATACACAATCTACGGCTGAATTAGCAGCAGCTTTCGATGTTAGCGTCAAAACAATATTGGTCCATTTGCGTCAAATTGGCAAGGTAAAAAAGCTTGACAAATGGGTGCCCCACGAACTCAATGATCGCCAGCGCGAAGTACGCGTCGAGACGTGCCTTGCACTGCTCAACAGACACACAAATGAAGGAATTTTGAACCGCATTGTTACCTGCGATGAAAAATGGATTCTGTTTGATAACCGTAAGCGCTCAGCAAGTTGGTTGGATCCTGGTTCAGCACCTAAACAATGCCCTAAACGAAAACTTACCCCTAGAAAAGTGATGGTCACTGTTTGGTGGTCTAGCGC
Source organism: Dryobotodes eremita (assembly GCA_917490735.1). Classification (NCBI taxonomy): domain Eukaryota; kingdom Metazoa; phylum Arthropoda; class Insecta; order Lepidoptera; family Noctuidae; genus Dryobotodes; species Dryobotodes eremita. Next base: position 4,260,836 of record OU823245.1, read on the forward strand.
CGGTGTGATTCATCACAGCTTCTTACCAAACGGGGTGAGCATTACTGCAGATGTGTACTGTGAAGAACTGAACACAATGATGGAGAAGCTGGCGCATCTCCAACCAGCATTGGTCAATCGCTCGTCTCCGCTGCTCCTGCACGACAACGCGCGACCTCATACTGCACAGCAGACGGTCTCCAAGTTGCAAGAACTGGGGTTGGAAGCTCTCCGTCATCCGCCCTACTCACCAGACCTTGCGCCTACAGACTACTACTTTTTCCAGAATTTGGATAACTTCTTGGCGGGAAAAAAATGTAATACCCGAGAGGCAGTACAAAATGCCTTTGAAGAATTTGTTGCCTCCCGTCCAGCTGATTTCTTTAAGAAGGGCATCAATAAACTGCCACTGCGATGGCAAAGATGCATTGATTGCATGGGTGATTACTTCGATTAATACAAATAAAAAATTCATGAAAAAAATTCGTTTAAATTTTTTCATACAAAACGGCAATTTCATAGGTAAAGACCTATTATTTACTAATTTCAACTTTGGGGGTTGCCAAATTTTTAACCGACTTCAAAAAAAGAAGGAGGTTCTCAATACGACTGTATTTTTTTTTTTGATTATTCTATTTTTATTTGAAAGCTGGTGCTTTACATGTGGTCCCATTTAAATTTTATCAAGTTCTGACCAGTAGCTTTTGAGTTATTCTTAATACTGCGTATTTTTCCACTTAGTTTATATTGATGATGTTATAATAATTTCCTGTCACTACCTGTCACACTATATCTATTTTCAGAGAGGTTAAGTAAAGAGCACAGATTAAAAAAAGAGTAACATTTAATCAATTTAAAAAAGAATTGCGCTTTTTGCGGTACCTAAATAACAATTATAAAATAATTATCGTAAGACTTCAAACATTCTAAGTTAATCAGGAGCTAATTTTTAATAAATTTTAATGAAACCCTGTTCCTCTCTTCTCGCCATTTCACATTCATGACCGAAAAGACTCGGGGAATGCTGAAGTGGCGAGAACTGAGAGTACGTTTATATAATAGCATTTTTATTCAAATAAGCATATAACATAGGGCAGTTTTTTTTCAATAAACTGCAATTTTTCTTGTAGTACTTTTTTGGATAAAATCGGTATTGTTTAATAATTCGCCCTAAATTCTTTTAAAATTATAAATTCATAACATAAGCCGTACATGTGTAGGTACCTATATTTAGTTTTTGTAAATTGAGTTTTACTTCATATTCACAATCTGTGTTATTATGTCCTTCATCCAATTTAAAAGTTTTCCAGACAAAAATCAGTCAATAACACAATTTTCACAGTGGAAAGTATAGAAAAACCGCAGAAAAACGAAATCACTTTCCTCGCGCCAAAACAAATTTTACATCATCTAACACCATTTCCAACAGACAGCTTGTCACATTGAAATTATATTTTGACCATGGTCTAAAAAAACAAGGTCTGGCACTCCGGGAGTGACACATGCTTACGTCACTATCCAGTTGCCACTTTATTGCAACGAAACACGAATTATGGAAACATTTTCAGTCACCATCTGTTAAAAAAAATATTTAAACCATTTAAATAGTTGTTTCGTTTTTCTAATAAAACGAAACAATTCAATTTAAACATATACCAACGTAACTGTTAGTTAAAACCTCATTGTTTTATCGGATTCGCACAGGTAATATACGCGGTTGGGGAGTTATTATTACACACTACTGGTAACACAGCGGTGATGACGTAGGCTTGTGTCACCCACGTGACCACTGTGTCTCGGAACGCTATACCTGGCGAAGTATATTATTATACCATGATTTTGACGTGACTGATTGTGGCTGCGTTCAGAAACGCCTGAGTTTTATGGCTTTGGGTACCAGTTTATTAAGTTCAGTAAGCAGAAAGTCTTTTTTGTGTTGTGGGCATGGCTTTCATCAGTGAATATTATGCCAAAAAAGTCAGTTTATGTAAAAAGAGTATTTTAGCGTACTCTTAATATTAGTGTTATAGATTATAAAAGATTATAAAGTACACCTACATGGAAAAGAGTACGGTACTCCATTTTAGAGTACGGTTGGCAACCCTAGCCTACTGTCCGTTGGAGCTCTAATAAAAATCAAACTTTTAAGTCAACGCAATATAAAAGTAAGGCCATTTATGCGACATCTTTTGATACTCGCCAATAAATCAAAACCTATAGGATACTTCCCGTTTACCTAAAATCATGAAATTTGGCAAGAAGCAAGGTCTTACAGCGCAAGTAAAGAAAAAAGGTCCGAAAATCGTTTTACAAATTAACGATTTTCGGACTTTTTTCTTTCTATGTTTTGTATGTCTATAAAAAAAATATTTTTCGATTACAAACCAACATATTTTGCAGTTGGAGAAGAGATAATGACGTATAACCACCAACCACCGCAGACCAGAGCTAATTATCTTTTTTGCATGCACGTGTTTCTGTGACAAATAAACCTATTTTTCTTTCTTTCTTTTCTTTATATACTCCGATATAAAGAAAAGTAAGAAAGAAAAATAGGTTTTTTTCAGTTACGAAGTTAAGTTTGTTCTTGAGATAAATTCATCTCAAGTACGGAACCCTTTATTGTGCGGGGTCTGACTCGGACTTGGCCAGCTTTTGACGAAATTTAAATTTAAATTTTGGTTTGGTTTTGGTTGGTTTGATTTTTAATTTTCAATTTTGGTTTTTAAATCCTGTTCGTGATTCATTCATTCATTAGTACATACCTACTACGGTATTGTCCGAATCGTTAGCTATCTCCTGAATGAATTACAAATTACCTCCTTTAATTACTTAATTCTATGAGTCTGGGTTTGTGCCTGCACCCTAATTACGTAACACACTATCTGTCGCAATCTGAATCATTTTGAAGCCTATTGCTAATCCATTGCTTCATATGTTCGAAAAGTTTGTCTTCTCAACAACGTAAATAACGCAATGAATGTTGTTGAACTGTCAAAATGAAACCCATTCCTACTGTTAGTGTGTTACGTAATTACGCCACTGGTTGATGGCAATAGGGTCGCCCCTATACACTACTAACATAATTTCTAAAGTATCGGAAAACACAAGCGTGATTATATGTTTAATAATTATTAAAATGTGCCCATCTTTTCAATACCGGGCCCCTTTACCCGATAATACCAGCACCCTAATTGCATAACACACTTTCAAGCACAATCTGAATCATTTGAAGGATATTGCTAATCCATTGCTTCATATGTTCGAAAAATTTGTCTGCTCAACAACGTAAATAACGCAATTAATGTTGTTGAACTGTCAAAATGAAAGTCATTCCTACTGTTAGTGTGGTACGCAATTACTCCGCTGATTGGAAAACTCTTCTTCACATTTACACAAATTTGAGGGCAAAAGTGCATTCAACATGTTTTACGAAAATTATTTTCGCTACAAGGCTTTATCTAAACTTATGATAGAATAAAATCAAGACAAACTTATTTTATATTTTTCCTTCACTAACCAGAACCCAGAAGCTTTATCACCTTTTTGTCAACTACAGAATAAATGGCAAATTCTAACAACAGTATTTAACCATCAAAGAAACCATTGGAACATAGACATCGACGTATAAATCATAAATGTAATGTCCTGAAAACAGACAGCGCCACCTGCCGGAGGAATGAGTTACTGATGTAACGTCTGCATTTCGCCGGTATATCAGGCGCGACGCCACACACTGGTCCCGAATGATAAAAAAGTGGACATTAAGAAATTTTTGACAGAAGGTCAACGGATTCGGCTGATTTTTTTTTTGTAGACAGCTGATGCAATTACAAATCACTTTTATAGATTGAGTTTTTGCCAAATAAGCCGTATTTTCAGAGAAAAAAAATATTGAAATATTTTTTGTATGAAAGAAATCCTAATTTTGTCTTTATCTTCCAAGATTCAAACGTATTCAAAATAAAACTTAGCGCAGCTTGTAGAGGGGCTAATTTCTCACTACTTTGTCATAGACACTCAACTGCGATTTTGTGCTCCTTTTGAGTTACATGCACTTTAAATATTTTTTGTATGAAAAAATCCTAATTTTGTCTTTATCTTCCAAGATTCAAACGTATTCAAAATAAAACTTAGCGCAGCTTGTAGAGGGGCTAATTTCTCACTACTTTGTCATAGACACTCAACTGCGATTTTGTGCTCCTTTTGAGTTACATGCACTTTAAATATTTTTTGTATGAAAAAATCCTAATTTTGTCTTTATCTTCCAAGATTCAAACGTATTCAAAATAAAACTTAGCGCAGCTTGTAGAGGGGCTAATTTCAAAAGTTAATTTTTTGTTAATTGTTAATTGTTAATAAATAATAATAAATTAAAAAAAAGTTAATTGTTAATTGCTTAACGCAGTTAACAATTAACCCCTCTACAAGCTGCGCTAAGTTTTATTTTGAATACGTTTGAATCTTGGAAGATAAAGACAAAATTAGGATTTTTTCATACAAAAAATATTTAAAGTGCATGTAACTCAAAAGGAGCACAAAATCGCAGTTGAGTGTCTATGACAAAGTAGTGAGAAATTAGCCCCTCTACAAGCTGCGCTAAGTTTTATTTTGAATACGTTTGAATCTTGGAAGATAAAGACAAAATTAGGATTTTTTCATACAAAAAATATTTAAAGTGCATGTAACTCAAAAGGAGCACAAAATCGCAGTTGAGTGTCTATGACAAAGTAGTGAGAAATTAGCCCCTCTACAAGCTGCGCTAAGTTTTATTTTGAATACGTTTGAATCTTGGAAGATAAAGACAAAATTAGGATTTTTTCATACAAAAAATATTTAAAGTGCATGTAACTCAAAAGGAGCACAAAATCGCAGTTGAGTGTCTATGACAAAGTAGTGAGAAATTAGCCCCTCTACAAGCTGCGCTAAGTTTTATTTTGAATACGTTTGAATCTTGGAAGATAAAGACAAAATTAGGATTTTTTCATACAAAAAATATTTAAAGTGCATGTAACTCAAAAGGAGCACAAAATCGCAGTTGAGTGTCTATGACAAAGTAGTGAGAAATTAGCCCCTCTACAAGCTGCGCTAAGTTTTATTTTGAATACGTTTGAATCTTGGAAGCTAAAGACAAAATTAGGATTTTTTCATACAAAAAATATTTAAAGTGCATGTAACTCAAAAGGAGCACAAAATCGCAGAAGAGTGTCTATGACAAAGTAGTGAGCAATTAGCATCTCTACAAGCTGCTTTAAGTTTTATTTTGAATACGTTTGAATCTTGGAAGATAAAGACAAAATTAGGATTTCTTTCATACAAAAAATATTTCAATATTTTTTTTCTCTGAAAATACGGCTTATTTGGCAAAAACTCAATCTATAAAAGTGATTTGTAATTGCATCAGCTGTCTACAAAAAAAAAATCAGCCGAATCCGTTGACCTTCTGTCAAAAATTTCTTAATGTCCACTTTTTTATCATTCGGGACCAGTGTGCGCCAGCGCGACAGGAGCATGACGTTACACGATGATCAACAGCGTTTCAGGGGTTATGTATCAACTTTATCATATTGTTATTGTAGTAGATTCTTGAGCTGATAAATACCTACATGTGACCGAATGAATGAAGTGTTTGAGAGTATTTACGGCTTCACTCTTCATTTTAATGGGCATGCTCGACTAATTTCGTGTTCAACCGTAGCTCACAATCATGAGCGGAATCGAAATAAAGTTTGGTTATCTCTCAATTTAATGTTTAGATCAAGATTTTAGATTAATCAATTAGTTAACAATACCTAGAATCACTATTTAATAGTTTAATTTAGATAAATATACGAGATCTATTATTGTACGACAAAGACTGTGGGTTAATGCTATGATGTACTTAGTAATAAGGCTTTAAAAAAAAAACACTTGTGGCACTCGGTGACTGCCGCGGTAAAGCTATTGCATAGCATTTTTTATCAACTTATGCGAATATTATATTATATATTGCATAGTATTTTTTTTCTTTGATATTAATTCAAGTACAGTCGTACCATATAAATACACGTTAAGCTCGAACGCTCGGCCGAGGTACATGGTAGGCGGAGTTGGGGGTGTTAGGTTTTATTTTCGTTTCGGAATTTCTTGATTCGGTCGCCGCGCTCAAAGCCCGCGATAAAAGCTATGCAATAGCTTAAAAACATATGTTTTACGACGAACCAGAAAGAATCGCCTTGAATCACAACATGATTCATATCTTTTCTGGTCTGTGATTCTGATCACACATTATACGTAGGTACCTACTTAAGGCTCCGTGCACGAAAACAGCCCATTTTTGACAATTTTTTATCTAATTGTTAGAAAGCTGGAAATAATTGAAACATTAAGTCTGTATGATTATAAAAAGACTGTTTTCATGGCGCTAAACCATTCGTGTCAGTGACAGCATCAGTTAATAGTTTCATCACGTTAGCGCTCTCGAAAATATAGTTTATTTAGCCATTGATTTACTTAATGAAGATATTGTATTATCATAAGGTAATATTTTGACTTTACTTCAAAGATAGCTGAAGACTATATAATGTGTGATTTTTAAATTTCTTGACGTGGTTTGCTAAGTAATAGGAAAAAATAAATTAACGACACGGTTTTAAAAAAAATATAGACTTTTTCAACTTTTTTTTTTCTGCTGTTTTGTTTTGTATGAAAATTAAAAAAAGTGGTCCAGCCAGGTGCAAGTAGACCATATAGTAATATTGATGATATTTTTTAATGTTCAAAATCAAAAGTAGTTTCTTGTAAAAAGATGATCGAACATCAGTCTCGCGTAATATTTCGGAAAACTTGCTGCGAATATTAGTGAGTTTCCATGATTACTTAACTTATTTGAAAAATCCCTTTTAGCCACATGCAAAACAAAGAAGTCGACTTTTCAAATCACAAATAATTTTGTTTAAATTATTTTTCCCTTTCTCTCAAACGATGAACAAAATTTATCAAAATCAGTCGATTTCGTGCATGGCCCCTTAAGTTAACTCTATTTCGCCAGTCAATTTCATATCTAAGCTCAGGCAGTCACAACCCGCTTACCCAGATCCCAGCATATAAATCAACATGTTTATGAAAAACTGTCAGCCTCTTATCTAGCCATTTTGTGGCCCGACCAACAGTAACTGCAGCCAGTCAGCGTGAAATCTGACAATAAACTGAACATTTTATTTAGCCTTACTCTTTGATGTGCCGATACCGTGCGTATGCGCTTATAGCGAAACACTGGCTCTGGGTTCTAAATGATGAATGTACCCTAAGAAGATAATAAGATAGATTGTAATGAGAGTATGTCATGCTCACTCAAATGTCTCGCTGGTGGTGGCGTGTGTGTTGGATCATTCATTCCCTTCAAAATGGTTGAGCTGAATGGTGCTGATCCATACGTCATGTTCGTGAATGAGCGCCGTCAGTAGGGACTGGTCATCTTTTAGCTGCCACGGCTTATTTTAATTTCTGAATTATTATTTTTGGTTTGTATCTTCTTTTATTACGGACGTTTTTAACGTGCACGTATTCCTACATCGTTCTCACATGTATAATTTCAATATGAATGATGTAACCAATTTTTTTGTAACAATATTTTGATTTAAAAGAGTGTCCGTGAAGGTTCTTACCCGTTCTTTTCCATAGGTACCTACTACGCTTTGGAATGGGCAACTAGCTTTATCTTTGTGACTGACCGAACCCTTGACAATTCAATAGTGGCTGAAATTGGTTTATTTAAAATAAATGCTTTGAGTTTGAGTTTGAATGAGTTTAATATTGGTGGTCAATTGTAACTTAGTAAATAAAAGTCTAACCCCCGTCCTAACCAAAGCGACAGTCACACGATACGCGATCGTCGCGATTCTTTATTTATAAATATGACGTAATTAAGGACACGTGTGATCAATCAATTTGTCGTTATAATTTATATAAGCAATCGCGTATTCGCGCGACAATCGCTTTCAATTAGGACACAGGGTAAGTCTAGTCCCACTTTCCATAAGTTATGAATGTTAGGGTACATAGCCGGCATGATATGGTTATGCAAAAGGCTTTTGGTGTTTTGTTTAATTGTTCTTAACGTATTAAGAGAAGATAAGATATTTATTTAAAACTAGCTGCGCCCAGCGGTTTCACTCGCATAAATCTCGCAACTTTCTTATTATTTTTTTTCGTAAGAACCTTCTACAAAGTATTAGAAAACTAGAAAAGAAAGGTGGATGTAATCGGTCAAGTCGTTCTCAAGTTATGGCGTGACCAAGGAAAATAGGGATTCATTTATATATATATATATAGATAAGCGTATCTTAAATAAAAATCAATGTTTGTTTGTTCGTATTTTATGCGCTGCCATACCGTTAAACCGATTGCGATAAAACTCTGTCAACTTATTGCTTGCATAGTACAATCGACATTCACGCGAAGCGGCGGGCAAAATATACTACTTAATAATAAAATATAATGTGTCTGTCTCTGGATATCCTTTATCATAAAAATCCAATGCATTGTACGTATTAATTTATAATTAGGTGACAAGTTAAAACGAAACTCATGTCGTACATGAAGACATTATCTCGCAAGATTGCACATTAGCATTTAGTTTGCGCTGGCGCACCGCAGATATTCAACTGGAAAATATCATTATTCAGTGCACATGTCCTAGAAGGTTCACTCCGAGTGGTTCTTATGGGAATAGAAATAATATAGCTACAGTTCCCGCTTTTATCCTCAAGGTGACATAAAGACAAATTATTGATGCAATTGAACTTTAAAAAATCTAGTCATACCCTACCATTAGTGGTTCTGTTGCTCAACGCAGCTCTGCGTTAAATTATCCTTTCATAGAAGGATAAATTGTAATGCGCGATGAAAGATGATAATTTACAGCACCAAAATCTATCCAGCACCCTAATTACGTAACACACTATCTATCACAATCTGAATCATTTTGAAGCCTATTGCTAATCCATTGCTTCATATGTTGGAAAATTTTGTCTGCTCAACAACGTAAGTAAAGCAATGCATGTTGTCGAACTGTCAAAATGAAACCCATTCCTACTGTTAGTGTGTTACGTAATTACCCCACAGGTGGTTGTAGAAACATTCTGCGGTCATGAAATTTTTAGTGACGCGTCTTATCGATCTTTGATGTCTTACTGTAGGAAGTCCATGTTCACACTGTCTTCCCATACCTATTAACAATGTGATTTAAAAACACTGTAAAAGCCACTTATTTTTAAAAGAGTAAGTAACCGTGGAGTTTCGTGCCGGCTCTTCTCCATAGTAAACGACCAATTGGAACCGTGCACCTAGCTTCTGACGTTTCATAAGTGCCCATGTATGTTTATGTGAAATAAAATATTTTGATTTTATTCAGCACTGGATCTTTACAGGCCTTGTAGTGGTAATTGGTGGTATCTTTGGTTACCAAAGCTAGAATTTTTGAGCATGCAGCTTACTATGTTGATTTTCTGTAAGATCCTGTATTGTGATAACGTGGAGACATCGACACCTCATGTTTAATAACTTTATCATATCTGCGATGCTCGAAGGTCGCAGACTCCGAGTATAAATACCACGTTATGAAAGGACGTTTTATTCGTTTTTTATTCATAGATAATTTTCCTAGTTATCGCGCGTTTACGGCCATGTCTCATTATAAGATATCATGTTGCAAAGCTCTTGCGTTAGAAAACTGCATTCAAAACATTAAATAAAACTTACTTATCTCAATAAAAGTTCAAGTATTTTTATTGGTAGAAAGAACATTGGTACACAAAAGTACAGTGATGTTAATATACTTAATTAGTAAACTTTCTCAGAGTGGCTGGTAAAAGCGGGGATAAAAGTTGCCGAGAATCTTATGTCCAGCTGTGGACTGCTGTAGGCTGATCATCATGATGATAATAGTGAACTTTGACGACCCTCGCTTTTGAAAACATTGGTACGTTTGGTCTAGAAAAAAACTCAAGCAACAGTGTGGCAGGAGCAAAGGACCGTTCGGCGGGCGTATGGGCAGTCGGCTAGTTTTATATTCAATAGATAACATAAAAAAGCCCGGGAAAAGTGGGCAATAAAAAGCGAGGCAAATGCCGGTTATTCAGCAAAGTGATAAGATTACAGAAACAACAATAGTTTCCTTACTTGATTTGCTGCATGCTGCAGGGAATGAATCAATACCATCAAGCAACGAAATTCGACATTTGACTGATGAGGAAATTAGGCGAATAAGCAAAAAGCTAATTAAAATTTCTCTCCCATACGATGGCTAAGCATTAGGTATTTATTACTTTTTACCGTTTCGCTATATACCTATGTCGATGAGGTCAAACTAAACCAAATTGTAAGCTAAATATTAACAACTGCTATAATTATGTCCGCGTTGGGCTCACGACGGCCGTGTTCGGTCTGCTGCCCAAAATTGTAATGCTGTAAGTAATAAGCAAACTGCAGTAACGATATCCCAATTAAAATTGGCAATTACAAGAGAAACGTGATTAGTAGTTTGCCACTGCACAGAATAAGTAATTTTCTTTTTTTTTACTTTGCATGTGTGAAGCCGCAAGCGCAGCATCGCAACACTTCGGAAGTGCCACACCACTTTGACGTCTGATTAGATGCCGATCTGATGTGTGTGCGATGACATTAATCAGGTAGGCATTGTATAAAAAAATAAACTGCAGCATCTTTAAACAAACGATGTACTATCACCGTCTCCAGATGCATATTCCTAGAATACCATAATCTAATTAATAATAATAATAAATTTTATTGAAACGAATAACTCAGTTTACAGAATTCCCTGACCAGAATAAACATCACCAAGCAAAATGATTAGAATAGAATAGAATAGAATACTTTTTATTATGTACACCATAAAAATTACTGATATAAATGTAGAAATTTTACATAGTGTGACACAATGGGCGGTCTTATCGCTAAAAGCGATCTTTTACAGACAACCTTTGGATGGATTCAAGGGAGAAGGAGCGACAATAATGCAGGTAGTCATTTGTTGAACCATTTACATATACAATAAATACATACATACATAAAACATATACTTATCTACATATACTACCATCATACCATAGATTACCATTTACTTACCTCTAAACTATTAAGTTTGTAACCTATTTTTAACCCGATTGAATATTAAAAGTTAACCCTGTGACAGTGAAGTGGTGTCAGACAGACGGGACATTTTTACAACCACAAGTGAGGTACGGCGTCTAGACGATACGACGTGACCACAATCACATTATAATGTTGTGTGTGGTCAGTGACATTAGTGCTGCTGTAACCCAATATTTTTGTTGAAAATTGTTTTATTGATCATCATGGTAAAGACTGGCCTGTTTATATCTTCGGATGAATTCCCTTATAATTATCTGGCTGGTATTTTTTCTTATTCTTTTCCATAGACCCAACGGAGATCAAATTGAAATAATTATGAAGATCTTACAAATTAGAGGTTTTTTTTTCTATTCTAAAATAAGGAAAATGCAATAATTTGAAACAGCGTCGGTAAATATTTTAAAGATAGGAAAAAGACAGCATATGTTGTAAGCTAATAAACAATAAAAATTACTAAACAATTAATGTTATTCAACAATTAGGGCTTCTCATCGCTTTCAGTTAAAGCCAGGAATAAAAAGCGTTGCAATAATCTTCCAAGTATACCTGCCATTGGTTTAATATTTACTAATCCATGTATCATGAAGGACCAATAAATTCTCTTTGACGGTAATCCTAAATTGCTGCTTATCTAGAGCATAGGTATGGAGTCACGAAACTTTTAAGGAATTACGTAACTCACGAATGTGCGAGCTTAGGAAAGCTTACCGACGTGCAAAGCGACGAGTAGGCTTTGATCCGAAGCTATGTGTTCTAGAAATCTTAGATACATATCAACTAGGCGGTCCAATGCAATAATCTCATACATAAATCTCTCAAAATTGGAATGTCAAATAAGTCCGAAGAATATTATGTGGTACAGTTTTCAATCTATATTTCTTCTATATTATTCTCTTGTAATTGGCACTCTGCTTAGGCCTTTAATTCGCCACAAATAATGATTACCTATTCTTTCTTCAACATTTTCTTCACAATTATTACGATTAATGGATTGGTTTTGCTATCCAGTCTCTTGATTACTACATTTATTGATTATCTGCAAACTTTCTTAAATCAAGTTTGAACCAGGAGACATTTCTTACCTTTGAGGTTAATCCCTATTACCCGAATCGTGACTCCTAAACCGATAAACTGTCTCCATTCTGAAACTAAATGGACATGGTCTTTGCCCCTCAATTTTGCCAAGAGACATTTATTTATCAGTAAATTAAAGGTTTGATTTAAAAGGTTTAATTGGCCGTTAAATTATCCATAAATAATAAATAGGAACATATAGAACCTTTAAGTACCCATCTCGTTGAGAGTTCCGCTTGCTTCAAACCTTTGTGATTACTCCAATTACTAGGCTAGCATAATGTACTAGGAAGCTTACAATATGCGTTTAGTGATTCAAGTGTGACCGTTTCTACCTCGCATGCGTACTTTCTAGTTGGTAATATAGTTCGTAATGACCTAATACGGTGTTATGTTACCCTGGTAGGCAACAATGCTTAATGTAATGAGGCAGGAAGGTTACAAGATGTTGATTGAATGGTGCAATGGACGTTAGGACATTATTCACGGCTGTAAAGAGGTGGACGTATTTGGGTCGTTGTTTATGATTGTGTAAAATACATTGGTTACTCTCAAATATCCTGCTAGCGTTTCGTCAGGGACAGGGATATCTTAAAAGCTGACTAAGAGTCAGGCTCCAATTCGATTTTCTAAATCAATTGATTATAACAATTCTGCATTGCTTGCAGTTTGTAGTTTATAAACGGGATATTATACTTCAATGGTCCCCACGACCACTGCGGACCATAATGATTATGATGAAAGTTCTGCGAAGTCCTAAAAGATGATTGCAAGAAACCTGATACTGCGGTCTTCTTTATCATGTCTAGCTCTAATTTGTCTGGGGCCATTCTGATTAAAGATAATGAAATGTATTATGATAGAGCATGCCATGGGTTAGCAAACTCATAATTTCTAATGCAAAGTTTTGGTCTTTGACCCAGGAAGTTATATGGAAATTTGACACTGGGAGATTTGAATACTACCGAGGTAATTATTTAAGTAGATACGCTACTTAAAACTCGGCATGTGTCCTTTTGACTAGGGGGCTAGTTCAACCATTGACAATGGACCCAAGAGGAAACGCGGTTTCGTTGGTCGGCGTTCATTCCATAGTAACGTATTGTGGTTGAACTCCTTTAAGTTTTGAGTTGAGTCGCACGATTACTGACAAATGCGTGCACTGACTGGACAGGGCCACTCATTCTGTATGGTTTTTCCTCAAAAGACCATTTCAGACACAAATGTACATGGTCTTCACATGATCTGACCAAGATTATGTCTGGACTTTAAAAGAAACTGTGACCTTTGAGTTTGTTTCGGCCTTTCTTCTCAGAGTAGTCAGATAGGAAACGCCGACCTCATCTAGTTTTAAAACATGATTGACGTGTAAAAGTGTTTGTACAAACGTACTTACAGAAATAAAATCATTTATCATTCATCATTTATCATTCCTGTGTTTTCTCCCTGGTTAGTTATTATCCTAGTCCAAATATTTATTTTACAATATAATGTATATCTACTACTGCTATGTCCCTTTTTTTTTGCGTAATTATATTAATTTGTTATAATTACGCCACAAAACATAACAGTGTCATCGTGCTATCTATTTAGTTAATTCAGTAGCCGCTCAATATAATAATATAGATAATAATATATATAGATATTATGGCGCTAGAGTTCACAATTATGTTCAACAGTAGGTAGATGCCTTTATTGTTTCTAACGTTTGGAAGATCTCTTCATATCTTTTTATAGCAATTTTACTCGACATACTTTATAATAGCCTTGTTATTAAAACTGAGAGTATGTTTTGTTCTTCTTAAAATAACTTCTTGTTTCCCATGACATCAGCGAGGAACATCGAGGAGGTTTGTTTTGATAATATTTTTAATGGCGTGTTCGAAAACGTCATTGTTATGAACTTCCATTGTTGTAGTTACGATGTTATTGAAGTGGGGTGATAATGTTCTGTATATTTTATCTTCAAGGATGTAGAATAAGATCAATCAGTCGTATTTGGGTACTAATTATGATGGTTTTCTCTTTTTTTACGGCCCTTTTGGTTTGTATTTTCGACGGTATTTGACTCTCATAACACATAGTCTGACTCTCAAAACACAACATGACATAGTCGACTCTTTCAGAAGGAGATTTAAAATAAAGAACCAATGTAGGTAGTTATTTGGTTAAACATACTTTAATAAATGTTCGAATGCCACAGTTTGGTTCTTTCAATCATTAATTTTATTTTCAACTAGAGCACTATGGGATTAGAAATACAGCTCTTGGTTTGCTTGGATCATACCTGAAAGATAGAAAGGTTAAATTTCTAGTAAACGGCGTTCCTCAAGGTTTGATATTGGGTTCACTTCTCTTTGTAGTTACACTAGCTGTTGCCCGCGACTTTGTCTGCGATCCAGGATGAAAAGTAGCCTTTTCAAGGGCATGGTCTACCCATGTGCAAAATTTCTTTCTAATCCGTTCAGCCGTTTTAGTGTGAAAGTGTAACAAACATACATACAAAAAATCAAATATTTTCTGTTTATAATATTAGTTTAGACTAACTAAAAATACTTATTATTTAGGTAACATGAACACTAAATTGACATCTTAATTTACACTTCACTCTATTCGTCCTAATCCAAGACTATCACATTACAGCATTAAGCGTCCTCGAAACAATTAATAGCAATTGTCAAATTGCATGTGTTAATGTTTTGTGTGTTTATTGTCAATCGCTTCAATTGCATTTTGTAGACGATCAATTTGCGCATCAATGTGTATCAATCACGTAAAAATTGACAATTGCAATTGATCGTTTCGGAGACCCTTTACTACTAAACAGTTAAAAACTAATTACAATTGCCAACTACTATCCTACATTAAGATACGACATTTTACGCTGCGCTCGCCCTAATAATAACTTACGATTGTTTACGCTGCATTAAAGGTATTGAGGCTACTTACCCAGTCCGGGCCTGTAGTTATTAGGTTACTACTAAATTAAATGTTATTTTATTTATTGGTCAGATTTCCGTTATTTAGATATTAGAATGCGTATCAAGTTGTTCTTGTTTACACCTGTTATTCTAGAAGGGCTTGGCAGAAGTCCTTGGAACAGCCTCTAAGGTGGATGACTGATGTTCGCTTTTAGCGATAAGAACGCCCATTGTGGCACCCTATGTAAAATTTCTACATTTATATCAGTAATATGTATGTGTACATAATAAAGAGTACTTATTCTATTCTATTCTACAGAAAGTTTGTTGATTTTTTAATTAAATTAATTGTGCTGACCAGATCTTTACTGAATAGGTTCTGACTGGTGATCGAAAATGACTGTCGGACAATTTTCCGAATTTCAGTTTTCGTAGGAGGATCTTCCCTTGATATTATGGAATAGAATCAGATTATGGTTCAGGGGTTTTCGTTTTTATCAACTATTTTAAAAGAGTAACGGTGAAGTTTCTGGTCCATTCTTCTCCATACGAAACTACCTTTTGGAAGGAGCAACTAGAATCAATTTTATTTTTTTGTAATTTTTTACCTTCAAAAGTGGCTTGTATGTGCCTATTTGGAATAAATGATTTGATTTTGAATTTGACATAAAAGAACTAACACTAAGTGTGCTTGGCATTAAGCTACAAGCATAACGATTATGGAAAAGGGACAATATAATACAGTTACAAGTTTGTTACTATTTTCAAGATAAATCCCCTGACCAGCATAATGAAGAACCCATTCGATGTCCGAAATTATGACAGCCATGACAGATGGCCCAATCATTTAGAGCCAAACAAGGGACTGTTATTCTCACGGACGCATCAAGGAGGTAAGTTAATACTTTTTCACACCACCTGCTCGACAATGTCAAATTATAGGTCATGCAAACCTAACCCAAAGTACGTCATTCATTAAAGCCCAGGGGTAGACAGCCGGGCATTAATATTGTACTGAATTTAATTATGACCCGCTGCCGCTGGTCATTAATGTGATTTGAATTTGGAACATTGGAACCTCAAGTAAAAATC
The DNA here is from genome assembly GCA_917490735.1 of Dryobotodes eremita. Taxonomy (NCBI): domain Eukaryota; kingdom Metazoa; phylum Arthropoda; class Insecta; order Lepidoptera; family Noctuidae; genus Dryobotodes; species Dryobotodes eremita. Next base: position 4,277,056 of record OU823245.1, read on the forward strand.
GCATACAAACATTTTTCATAGTACATACTAAACCCATGCATTTACAATTGAGACCTGCACTAAAAAATAAAGACTCCCACAGACAGGCGCGACGCGACAGCGCTACACAAAGGCGCCGCTCATCGCGCCACGCGCGATGCCATTGTGTCAGGCGTCGCTTCGCGCCAGTGTGTACGAGCCTTAAATTATTCGGAAATCGAACTGGCCACCGAGAATACAAATAAAAAAAATAGAACACAAATAAAAAAGGCGGAAATACTGCAAATCGCTTTGCTGTTAAACAAAAAAGTAAACTACAAATTCTCACAACAATGTCGAGTGACGATAGTGATTTGACTCTGGAGTACATTAAATCCGAAACCATTGGCATTGCCAACAATCTACTTGCAGGAAATTCCAAGGAATCGTAAATGAAATACGATGATTTTTACAAATAGAAAATTATAAAAGGCGTCAAATCTGTATCTGAATCAGTGCTTTTGTTTTTTTTTTGTCTACTTTCAGCATTTATCATGTACAAAGAAGTTTAGTAGCCTATGGTGCATCTATTTGATGCTCAGGTCAACAATGAGCATTAAACATAATATTCAAATTAATACATACACCAAATTACGGGCATTTTTAAAGAGGAAATTGGTAGGCCACAAAAGTAAGTAGCTACCTAATGATTGAAGTTTCATTAATTAAAATGGCTACATACTTACTTATACTTACTAGCGACCCGCGCATGTATCAATCGCTTGTGTGCGATCTAACTGCAGCGTTACGTAATGTTTCGATAAGTCAAAATGTCGAGATTTCTGCGCTCTATCCAAGTTAAATATTATTTTAAACCTTCGTTAGGTTTATGTGTGTATTGTTACAATTACATATATGTGTCAATCAAAGAAAAAAAAGTGTAATACATAAGAATTAATAATTATATTAAAGTACGTAACTTACCTTCCTACTTACTAACCTAACTTTGATTTTTTTTTACAGGTGGCATTTATTTTTGGAGTGAATGGTGCTTGCCGTGGATGTGAACTCTTAAACATTAAAATCGAAGATATCGAAAACATTCAGATTTATTGCTGGTAAAGCCAGATACAAAAATAAAGAACGGTAATTCATAGTCCGTGGAGAATACATAAGAACTGTCGAAAAGTACCAAGCTCTACGGCCCTCTTATATAAAAACTAAAAGATTTTTCGTAGCTAATAGTAATGGCAAATGCACCAGGCAAGTCATTGGTAAAAATAAAATCAGCACCATGATGAAAGCAATTGCGAAATACCTGAAATTGACAAATGCCGAGCATTACACGGGGCATTGTTTCAGGAGAACATCGGCTACTGTATTGGCGGATTCAGGACTCTGATTAAAAGACAAGGTGGATGGAAATCTCATGTGGTAGCGGAGGGCTAAATTGAAAATTATATACAGATTAAGGATAAAATAGACAGCTGCATTGGTGACAACACCAGACTAAAAACACCGTCGATAACATCAGTTGTCCAAGGATCACCTTGGACACCTTTGTTTCCACAACCATCCAGATCGAAACGCTATTCATCTAGCCCGCTGCCTCAAGCACCACTATCACCAACTTTCATGATCCAAAATGATCCTCAGGAGACCCAAGTTTCTGAAACTTTACTCAACAGAAATATGCAAATAAACTCTACCTCCACTTCAATAAATGTACCGAATAAAAATTAAAAATTGTCTTCCCGCAACTGTGAGGTAATTACGTAACACACTAACAGTAGGAATGGGTTTCATTTTGACAGTTCAACAACATTCATTGCGTTATTTATGTTGTTGAGCAGACAATTTTTTCGAACATATGACGCAATGGATTAGCAATAGCCTTCAAAATGATTCAGATTGTGATAGATAGTGTGTTACGTAATTAGGGTGCTGGTCTTATGTATCAAACATTACCTTTAACTTTCAATTGTTTTATATTGGTCTAATAACTGTAATTGTAATTTTAATAAATACTTCGATTCTAGTACCTAATATTGCTTTTTATTATCTAGTCGATAGTGTGAAAAGTAGAGTATCCTCCTCGGGGATAAACGTGCCTTCGTCTTGGGCGAGCTTGAATCCCTCGCTGCACTCAGGACTCTTGTCCTTCGTTACGCTCGGGATTCAATACTGCGCCCGCGACATAAGACACTTCTTTATCCCCTAGGTGCATAATCTACTATTAAGATCAATATTTTCTCACATCGAAGTTCCAAGAACAGTTAAATTTCTAATGTGTCGGAACCTAATACTTGTATAAACTGTCAGAATATCAAACGTTTTACGATATTGTCGTATATCTCAAGTACCATTCGATACCAATAACTTTATGTTCTTATCCTGATAGTCGAGTTAACCGAACTATAAAACACTTTCTCTCTATTAGGGATATAATAACATCTCGACAAGAGATGCCGACTATATAAATTTATTACAGGATGCGTTAGAAAACTCGAAAACTAACAATTTGTAGTGATATAAGGTTTGGATGACATTGATACTATCGATTATTAAATTGGAGTAGGAATCGCGGGGTGGTATAGGAAATAAAGTGTAGGGTAAGCCTTACCAGGTACTACTGGCGTACTACAGGTAATTGCGGTGTTTTGGCAAGAAGGCTGGATGAAATGCAATTTATTTATTTGATTAGGTTATCCAACAATTGTTTAACACAAAACATTTACTATAAATTCCTTAATATTACGTATGAAAGTGCGACAATTACTTACAGGCTAACACTACATGCACCATTTTTGGTTTTACATCCAAACATACTACATACTAAAAATAAATTAAAATTAAATTGAAGTGTCTGTTTATTATGTCAAAATAACAACTTTTTCCTAAATGCATATGAAAGTAGATATGGTACATATAACAAAAAACTTTTTTTTTACTGTCTGTTTGTTCCAGCTTATCTCCAAAACGGCTGGACTGATTTTTACGGGACTTTCAGTGGCAGATAGCTGATGTTATAAGAAGTAACTTTAAAAAAAGAATTCGGATACCGCGCAAAAAAAAATGAACTTAAAAAGAGAAAAGAGATTCTTCCTTTTCAATGAAGGAGTGGTACCTACAACTTCTATAGGCGACACATTATTGATACCCGACATCCACGCGAACGAAGTCGCGGGCACAGCTAGTATTATTATAAAGCTAAAAAGGATATCTTGTTACAATTAAAATTCTTTAATAATATTTGGTAATTCGTATGTGAAAATAATAACAAAAATGTCAATCTTCATAATTCAAATAACAGATTGATAACAGAAACATTAATAAATTGAATTAATAAATACCTCATAATTTAATTCAAATATATAAATCTTAAAATTAACATTCAATGGTGCCGATTCTCTTGTCACAAAATTCTCTAAACTAGACCAAAAATCACAAAAATTTAGTTTATTCCTGTGAAACGACGATTTCCCATTCTGAAATAGACTAAAGTGACACAACTTAAGTATATATTAGAGTGACAGCACTCAGATGGCACTGAGTTAGTAATTTAATGAAAATGGCAATTTTTCTATTCTGAATTTGACGTTTTTCACCTAAAATTTTGGTTGTCTAACTAAATCAGACTATTTTTTATCGCGATTAAAAAGGCGTGGAATAAAATTAGTTGTCATGAACTAAAATTCACCACAACACCTCGACTTCGGTGCCAAAATAGTACTGTATCTTTTTTTCTTTTTTTTATGTCTCGAAAATGGTGTGTCCTATCGCAAAAATAATTAAAATTTCGACCCTCTTTATGAAACCCTTAAACCCCTAAAACTCTACATGTAGGTAATATTTTTTTATATTTTCAATACAAAAAGTGAAAAATTCCATATAAAACACGTCGTTTATCCCGCCTTGCGCGACCCCGGCGCTAAAAAAAATTCACAGGGTAGGACAAACAAATACCACGTGGAGTCGCGATTGACAAATTCAATTTTAGTTGCGTCAAAATTATTTTTAATATTAGAGATATTCTTTTGCAGAATAGCTTTACGATTCTCATAGCCAAAAGTAAGGAATTTTAGTGATAGTTTAGTTAGTTTAGTTCAGTGTACAAGAGAATCGGCACCAATAGCGAGATCATTCGTTGTGAGAAGAGTGCTTAATAGTTAGGTATTTTATCAAATATTCCGGTGCTGTCATGGTGTATATCAATAAGATTACTGCAACTGTTTAGAATTTTACACAGGCGTGAAATCGGTGAGTTAGCACCCAGAACAGCACCCTAATTGCGTAACACACTATCTATCACAATCGGAATCATTTTGAAGATTATTGCTAACCCATTGCTAATTCATAGGAAACCGTGCACTTAGCTTCTGACGTTTCATAAGTGCCCATGTTGGTTTATGTGAAATAAAATATTTTGATTTGATTTGATTTTGATTGCTTCATAATTATGTTCGAAAAAATTGTCTGATCAATAACAAAAATAACGTAATGAATGTTGTTAAACTGTCAAAATGAAAGCCAGTCCTACTGTTAGTGTGTTACGCAATTTCCCCGCCGTGCTGTGCAATGGTGGGTATAAAGGTGTGATAGGATTTTGCGGATATCGGAGTGGGGTACGAAACTTTGGGGGACTCAGTAAGTTTGAGAAATTTTATTTCTAATCAATTTATAGAGAAACAAGGCGTCATAATCTTCTCTTCGAGATGATAACGGATGCATTTTGAAAAATTTGAGCCGACTAATATAGTAGAGAAGCTGTTTACTTTTCCCTCTACAAAAAGCAAGGTGCGACAGAAACCATTTTTGAAATCTTTCCAAAAGTAACTTAAGTGTGGCGTAGTGTGGTCTCCATACAACACTAGAATACCCCAGAACGCTTAGTATAAAGCTATAATACAGCATTATTTTAGTATCAGCCTGTTCAAAGTCCCTAATGTTTCTTAGCACAAACCCAAACATTTTGGACGCTTCCTTAATAATATTTTCGACGGAATGGAATTATACGGACATAACCTAAAATTTTCACCTCTGCCGCAGATTGACTGATTCAATGCAAAAAGTCTTAGACATGATCTTCCATGGAGCAGGGATGTTGCGGATGCCGATTTTTTCACATCCATGTGAATGCGGATGCGGATTTTTGAACGCTCACATCTGCGGATGCGGATGATCATCTAATATCATAATGGCATTTACCTGGCGATTTTAATTTAATAAGCTGAGCTAACTAATATAAAGATTTCCCAATAAACAATTATTTACACACAATGATCACTGTATCACAATAACGCTCAAAACATCTATCTATACGATAAGTAATCCACAGCGCAAACAAACACGTAATGATTTATTTAAAAGAAACAAATGATGCACCGCAACAAACGCGTCGGATCTTGTCACCAATTTTTTCGTTCCCATTGGTCATTGTCACGTGCGAACGGCACGCGCCATTCGCCGGCCCCGCCCAATTTCTTTCTTGTCGCAACTTGTATTACATTCGCATCCGCATGAACATCAGCTTTGATTCAAATCTGTGCGGGTGCTCTGCATTTGCGGATGCGGATGCGAATATTCGCAACACCCCTGCCTTGGAGTCTTTCAAGTGTCATGGGCTGTTTTAACCGCCATATGCCACCATCTGGGAGCTCCAATTTAATCAACTAGAACCCTGATGTGCTGTCTGTTTTAACAATAATATTTTCCCATCCAAAATATCCAAGTGAATTTATTATCTCATCATACCAGACAGTCGAGCCTGATGGCCAGAATATTTAGGTAAATTAGTAAATGACATAAACCCAATCATTACTATGTACCTAATCCTACTACTGACTCTACATACTATATAAAATAAGTCACCAATTCATGTTCTAATCACTATCCTGTCCGACTCAAGAATAAACGTTCAACGAATAATAAAAATCGGTTTAATAACCCATTAATCGGAATAGACCGAATCGAGTTACAATCGAATCGAATATGGAATGCATAAAATTCGAATGCACCGTGTATCGAATGGTATCGATAATAATGTAAATCGATACATCGATAATCGTTCACATGGAGATTGGGTGATAGTAACTTACCATTTGACGGCCAGTTTTGTTAGGTTGGTAGCATTGATAAGTTAAATTTTATTGTTGGCAATAAAGTTGTAACGATTTTTTGGGTTTTAATAAATTTTGCCGATTTGAGTTTGTCGTTTAGATCGTTTGCATACATTATGTAACCTTTTTTGTAGATATCTAAATTTTAAAGATCTTATTTAAGTAAATTTTGTGTGGTCCCAGTAAGGAATGGGACATTTCATAATGGGAGAGAGATATGAGATGTCCCATTCCTTACTGGGACCACACGAAATTCATGACATAAGAAAGCTCAAACGAGTAATTAATAAGGTCTTTATTATTATTAATTCTGGGTTGAAAGATTATTATTATTAGATTTGTTGTTGTATCCGCTTTTATAACAAGTTGCCGAAGTCAGTTACAGAACTTAGCGATGGAAAGTTCAAAACCCACATCAAACGTATCCTTATCAAAAATGCATATTATAAGATTAAAGATTACATTGAAGACAAGGAAGTTTGGCAATTAATACTTTCCTGGTACCTCATTATCGGCATCACTATGTAAATGTTTATTAACTGCTCCCAAATTACGAAGATTATTAAAAAAAAAAAATGTTTCTTCGTTTAATTATAATACATTTTGTTTTCTTATTTCAACTCTGTACTTATGGCTTTTGTAGACAGGATTTTAATTCTGATTTGTTACAGTTGTAATGGCAATTATGTCATTTGTTGGTTTAAATAGGCTTTTATTTTTATATAGATTTTTCTATATTTTGTGAATGCGAGAACGTTGTAGGCCTAACTTGTAGACTGTAGATTTGTAGACCTTTTTATATTTTGTTGAATACCTGTTACTTGTTGACAGACCTACACTGTCCATAAGTGTGGGAATATCTATCAACACTGTAATTTGAAACATTGTAAAAGCCCCTTATTTTTAAAAGAGTAACCGTGGAGTTTCTTGCCGGCTCTTCTCCATAGGAAAAAAACAATTGGAACCGTGCACCTAGCTTCTGACGTTTCATAAGTGCCCATGTAGGTTTATGTGAAATAAAATATTTTGATTTTGATTTTTTTGAAGTTTTTAACGATTCGGGAAAACCATAACTTTCCACAAGCAGTTGATTTCACTACGAAATTTCTGAAAACAAAAGAACACGTTTTTAACACTTCCAGACAATACAATATCCAAAAAAAGAATAACCGAAAAATAAGTGCATACAATTTATTTTGGTGTACCTACTCACACACAATACACCGAAATTGAATAATGCAATTTAAATACTACAAATAAACACTAAAGGTGAACATTTTAGTAATTTTTGCATATAAATCTTTTGTCGGCAAGAAAAACCAACAGCATTTTCCACTTTTTTACAACCTTATTAAGTTTCAATAGAGTTGAAAATACGTAGTTTTACGTGCTTATTAAGTTTGTAAGTTATAATCGCTTGTCTCGCTATGCGTTTTCGCCTCCGGGTGACAAGTGACTTTTGACTTCTTTTGTTTTGAAATATGGCGTACATTATAAGCGAGGAGCGATTATTTTTGGGAAGAAAAAAAATACAAAAATAAACAAAACAACCAAAAGTAATCGTATTAAGTAAATAAGTATCTACTTGCATAGATACATAGAGGTTTTGAAATTGTTAATTAAAGCATTTTGCATACAAATATTCATTTTAAACAGTCTAATGATTTTGGAACAGCAATTTTTTTACCTTCTTCGTATTATTTTTGGGAAGAGATTTATAAATACAAGTTCAAATTGAATTAGCTAGCGAAACGTTGCAGACGTGATGAGTACCTATCTTAACAAGATTAAATAAAAAATAAAAATAAAGATTTTTAAGGGGTCAACGACCGCTGTTAGTTTTGTTACTTGAATTAGTATGAGTTGAGAAAATCAGTTTTCTTTTGTTTAATTGTGTTAAGACATTCATACCGGGAAAGTTTACACAAAAAAAAACTGATATTGTGAACTGCAATTTCAAGTGACTACACTTCCTGCTGTCCACACAAAAAAAAACACATAAAATTAAATTTATTTTTTGTTTTATCATGATAAAATATCGATAACCATCACATCTGCAGAGTTTCGCTAGCTAATTTAATTTGACCTTGTATTTTTATAGTTTATTACTAAAATAAATGGACATCTTTTAAGATTAGACCTACACCGATAGTATAGGTACCTTCAGGGAGAAATTAAACTAGCCGACGAAACATCAAAGAGGTCATGGGTATCGATGTCTATGAAGTTTTTAATTTAAGCCTGTTTTATGTACACAGGAAGGCATGACATGGACCCACAACCTGTTACCATGGATACAGTACAGTCAGTCACCAAAAGAGATAAGTAACCAGGGTCGTAAGTAGTAGTAAGTTATCAACCAGGGTCGCCGATATGGTTGAAGTTTAGTAAGAAACCGATGGATGTTTTCGAATGAAATGTAATTTGATAAATTACCTGTTTGTTTTCTATTTATTAAATTAAATTTTATTCGAAAACATTCATCGGTTTCTTACTAAACTTCAACCATATCGGCGACCCTGGTTGATAACTTTTGGTGACCGTACATGATTCTGGACGCCCCTGCGTTCAAATTTTTCGTAATTTTTTTTTTAATCTCCTTTTTGCTATAAAAGTGTACGTAGCTACGTGGTCAAAATGTATGGAACATCAATTTTTTTTTTAAATAACATGTCCGTAATCATGTACTGAATCCAGGGTAACAGGTTTTGCGTCGATGTCCCTTCCTCCCTATATAAGCCACAATAAATAGGTAAGTACATAATAAGTAGCATATATATACCTACCTAACAAAAAAATATAAAAGTCTTACATTTTTTCACAATACAGTTTATGAGCAGACCAGTGAGCATCAGGTAGTGTAAGCCATATATAGAATACTAGCTTTTGCCCGTGGCTACGCTCGTGTTAATTTATACTTTGACTATCAATTCGGGTTATAATTTAATCATGATTCGAATACACGTGGCGCCATCTATTATCATAAGGACGTTATTGTTATTTTCTTCGAGAACAGTACCTTTTTGCGGGATGAAAGGTACCATATCCTATGTCCGTTTCTGTACACCTGACAAAACGTATATGCAAAATTTCAGGATGATCGGTTCAGTGGTTTAGGCGTGAAAAGGTAACAAACAAACTTACTTTCGCATTTATAATATTAGTTAGGATAGGAAGTTAGGATTGTTGACGTTACTTGTCACTGCTTACTTCTCGTGATCTCCGACCTGCGCCATTGTTGCCCCTAGTGTGAGAAAACTTTTGTGACCATTGTGGTTTACCTACTCACCGACATTTTATGTTTTATGACTGTATGCCACCCTGATCTGTAGGAGACTGTTTCTCAGGGTTTGTAGGAAAACATGTTTTTTTTTTATGCTAGCGCATAGACTTCTGTTTATATATATTCACAGATTTTTACGCTATTTATTTTTAACTCGTTGTCAACTGCTTCATTGGTCTAGTGGTCACAAGCTTTACTGTTGAGCCTGAGGTCCTAGGTTCTGTTCCCAGGTCGAACAAGGTTTTATTGTTTTTTTTTTATTAGGATTTCTTCAGAAGCAGCTCAGAGTCTGGATTTGTGTGCAGTTGATGACAGTAGGCTCACTATTACATCGAACTTAAACATAACTGTCGAAATATGGGTGTACCATGGGCGAACCTCTGCCTAACCCTTCAGAGAAACATGCTTGAAGTTATTTTAGGTATATTTTGAATAATTTATCTTCACAGAGGTTTTTTTGTAACGATTTCCTTTTTTTAAATGTAATAAAGTAGATATAATTAGAGTTCAACTACGCCTAGATCACAAAAACAAATGAAGATCTTATATAATGAATGTAGTCAGTCTGCTTATGCCATGAAGCGCACTTTCCCATGTGAAGTGACACGACATAAACACTGATAAAATACTTCCAATAATTTTTTATTCAAAAATCAACACAAAATTAATGAAGTCTCGTAAAATATCTTACACATTCAATCGAGCATCTTAATCGTCAATTTAGCAGAACTAGTATTGAACATCTCATTACCCATAGATTTGACTGACTCATTAAGAGGTATCACCACAAAACAGGAGACAAGCAGAAGTTCCACTTGCTATGTGGGTATCGTTGAAGCGCATGAAAGCAGCGAGTCGGTGTCGGTACAATGGTTATTTGCAGCTGCAATTAGAATTGACAAACTTGAACTGAACCTGACTGAACTGGAAACAGGATTAAAAGAATCCCTAAATCATTTATGGACTCTCAATCAAAAAATATCCTAAATCATTTATGGACTCTATGCACTGGACGCTGAAAGCATCTTGCCAACCAGAGGTCGGAATTGGGTACCTACTAACTAATAACTGGTGGTCCTTGATAAGGGGGGGGGGGAATTATATAACTAGGACGAAAAAGACAGGCTTATGTCCAGCAGTAGTATTAAGAACACGTGAATCAAGTGCTAAGTAATAACAGGTGCACGGGTCGATCGACGATCAGGTTAAGCTACGCTTGCCACTGTTGGTCCGTGGATGGGTGACCATCTTTACATCCCAAGACCCTCCATGCCTTGGAAAGCACGCTAAGCCGTTGGTCCTGGCTGTCATTCGTAGATCTTTGACAGTCGTTACGGGTCGTTAGAAGCCCGGAAGTCTGACAACCAGTCTTACCAAAGGGTATCGTATTACCCAGTAACAGGGTTGTGGGGGTCAGATAGGCAGTCGCTCCATGTAAAATCTGGTATTCAGCTGCATTCGGTTAAACTGGAAGCCCACCCAAACATAGTTGGGTAAAGGCTAGGCAGATTGATTGACGTGAATCAAGTGTCTTCCTCTTAACATAGTGAATAAAAAAGACGTTATTGGACGATTTCTAAATTTTATAATTACTTAGCAGTTTAAGTTATCTTCAAATTACTTATTAGCTAATAGGCTAGATTGTAATGGAAATCACCCACAGTGATGAATTACACATTTAAAAAAAAATGTCCAGCTGTAAACAAAAAATGGCTAATAAGCTGTTGTGATCCACAAGAAATGCTACTGTAACTTTAAAAATAAACACGTTCACTATAGCTTGTTGTCACGACTGATCCTTCTGATCTCATATAGCTGATTCACCACCGGCCGAGGTAATTATGGTTGGGGCCTATGGCGTGAGATACAGCGCCTCTTCTCGCTTCGTCTTTTAAGGAATGCAGCTGTTGAGGTGCGCGTGCGACTCGACTTCCGACGTCCTGTGGTATGTAGTTGTGAGGCAGGGAAGAAAATATGGAAAACACGATACTTATAATACTAAAGGCATTGCAGATGTGTGTTATGCCAGGAACAAAGCTAAAGTGTGTCCTTTATTACACGATAACCACTTTCAAGCTAGACAGTTGGTCTTCAAAACGATCGAGGTATCGATTTACGTCCAAAAATGGTGTTCATTAGTGTCATACGATTGAAAGTAAGCCAAAATAAACAGCTCACCTAAAAGCAAGTGTACACTGCAAATAAAGTGTTATCACCCAGGGTATAAAGATTATACGCGCGTATAATACTGTTGCCATCCATACTTACGATCACTTAAAAGTAGGTAACTCGTTTTCCTCAATTGACTGTCTCAATTTAATGTGAGATGGTAATCACCTGATTGGCTCTTAACTTAGTATTCGCTCCCAGATCATATCAGTTTATTTTGAAAGCAAATAAGCAATGACTTCAGAGTAGACGTACTTAAGTATCGCTGAGAATGAAAATGTTTGTCCGCACTCGCGAAACATGCAAAACGAGCCAAAAATCTAAAAATCCGTTAAATAAGCAATCCTCTTTCGGAACACCTCTTAACGTCCTTCGAAAAAATAAAAGAGAAATTCAAATTTCGAACGGATTATCCCGTCAAAAAAGTGACATGCGAGCATCCGAATTAAATTGGCAGAACGCGGTGGTCGAAGAAAAAAAGCACAAAAGTATCAAAGAAAACCGCAGACCGAGGCGTCAATCTTGCAGATTTTCAGTAAAAAAAACGAAAATAAAAAAAAATACGAGGTGGGTTATTATTGCTGTCTCGTGTCTGTATTGGTAGCTCAGTGTGAGATCCGAACGCACCGCGCGCGCGCGCTCCCGTCATCGCGCCATTTCCCATTTACCACCACCGTGACACGAGTCCCATTAGAAAAAAAAAACAATAGAACTTTAGAAGATTTTTGACCGATAATTGGTATTCAATTCGGTATTTCAGTGCGTGTGTGACTGCCAGTGTTGTGTAGTGTTCTTTTTATGAAATGCAAAGGTGACTTGTTTTACTTTTTTTCATTTAATTAAGTATTATCTGTGCCTGTACTATTAGTGGTTCGCTGATTACGTCGCGAGAATGCGCGACAGTTTTGGTAAGTATCAAGTTTAGCCATAATTACCTACTGTTCTATATTTTTATCTATTCATTTTTAATTGTATGAATCACAAAACAGTGTGATTACAGTTCGCAGGCGACATAATCTATGAATAGAACGCATCAGTTCTGCTGATACATTCGATTGGCTGAAATAAAAAAGTTCGTGATGTAGGTAGTGGGTATGCCAACGGCGATAAGTTTTAAATTCATCTGCTTTAGAAAGTTTGGTTAGAAATGCCTGTTAAATAAAATCATGGTCTTGTTCTACAAGAAATGTATGTTAATTAGTTAATTTAGTGTGGCATAAAAATACGGTATCTCCATCACTATTGTTTTGATATTTTGCCTAAAAATCAACGACCTTATGCCCGATTCCCATGTCATAAAATAACGTTCTTGCAACTTCACCAAAATCGGAGCAATGGCGATTCAATCTGGAGGTGTGGTAGGTAAGGCACCTCACATCGTCACACCTTTACAGGTTAATTTTCCCCCAGGCAATTTAGCTTCATCATCATTCTACTGAATCATCCAGTCTTACCTACTAGCACTACCTACTCCTACTACTACCTTATCTTTTTCATTTAAACGTTTTGTTAACAATCACCTTGAGGAGTTTCTTGCCAGTTCTTCTCCATAAGAACCTACTACGCTTTGGAATGGACAAATAGCTTCCTCTTTCTGACTGACCGACCTCTTGACAATTCAAAACTGCCTGTAATTAGTTTATTTGAAATAAATGCTTCGAGTTTGAGTTTGAATTCTTTGTATTTAATCCCTCCACCTTTTTAAGAGCAGTCGTGATAAATAAATTGCCCCAAATAAACTGCTTGCTTGGGTCCGAACCTCCTATCTGTAACTACTCGTTTTTGTTTCCACTGGGTAACCATTACAACTAGCTGCAGCGCAATCGAGTAAAACCACGGTTATGTATGTATGAGATATCTGTTAAAACGGAACCAGCTCTCTAAGTTAGCGCCGATACTGACATTTCTTACATGAAACTGTTCAGCCCATGAATGTTAAATGTTTGACCCCATAAAGTCGCGTGACTGTGCAGTAACGACTACAAGGCAAAACTGACAGTGGTTTTTATTGACATCGATTTTCAAGAAGCAAGATCATTGCAGAGGTAGATAATTTATTGACCGAGCGAGCGCGAAGCGCGAGGAAGCGTCTCCGTTTCAGCTTGGGCTAAAATGCTTTCGTATGTCCGGATGTCCAGCGGATGTCCGTCTGTTCTCTACACTTCGCATTACTCAACCGATTCTCGTGAAATTTTTTGAGCAAGTTCGATAATTATATGGACTTTTTTTGTCGATTCAGTATTTCGAAATTTTTCAGAATGGTGGAGATATGGGGGTTGAAACCGTAAAAAAAAACATATATCAGCCATTTCGCGCTCTTTGCGCGCGCTTTTTGTTTTAAGTTGCGCGCTGAACATTTATTTAGTTTTAAGCTATGCAAAGACAGACTCGCGAGATCTTCAGCTCAAAGAGCCACTAGTAAATATTATTTTCTTCAACTACATACATTAGATCATTTTTACGTGTGGTTCAAGGTTTAGGCTATGCGTAAAATGCTCATGTTTCGATTTATGTAAGCCATGTACATAAACCCGTCATTGGGGTATTTTTGTTACGGCACTGCTTTTTAGGACACCCGGTTACAGCTCGATTTTTTAGGAGGTCCTAAAAATCTCACTTACTAGCGAGCTGAACTTTCTTAACAGCTATTTTGGACTGTATTGTACCTTCGACGCAGATTTTCCTTAGCGTTTCAGTATTCCTCCCACACAAAAGAACAAGCTCGCAGTACGAGAATTGATCGGTAGACTGACTCAAATCTAAATCTAGTAACAATACCTATCCTCTAAGGATTAGAAAAATATATTTTTGTAGCTACAAATAGGTACTGATTAAATTACCACAGTAAATTTTCTGTAAACTTATGAATTCCTAATTCGTTCGAAAGACTAAGCGCCGCTAAATATTTATGTAATTTCATTTAAATATACAATATTATGTAAATTGCACATTCAAATTTAAAGTAACCACTACCGTATGCAAAATTCATTTGTACAGTGTACACGGCAAATAAAAACTTTCTTAGGAGTACAATTAGGGCCAAACAAACTGTCCCCAATATATTTGTTTAGAGTCAGTTACACTTGTGGGCAGATAAAGAAAGAAAGAAATAGAATACGTTTATTTGCGGTAAATCATGACGCAGTTTGCTAGGTGTAGCGACGATCTTCGCAGGGTGGCTGGTACCAGCTGGATTAGAGTTGCCGAGAATCGAACTGAATGGCTTGCAATTGGAGAGGTCTATGTCCAGCAGTGGACTGCTGTAGCCTAATGATGATCATGATGACGCAAAGAAGAGACGCACACACAAAAATGAAAAAGTAGTGGGATAATATGCGTATGTGAGTGTGTGTGTGTGTGTGTGTGTGTGTGTGTGTGTGTGTGTGTGCAGGTATTATAGCATTTCATTTGTTTTATAGTAGAATTAAGGCTCCCACAGACAGGCGCGACGCGACAGCGCTACACAAAGGCGCCACTCGTCGCGCGACACGCGGTGCCTTTGTTTAGGGCGTCGCGTCGCGCCAGTGTGTACGAGCGTTTATAATAAACCTACTAATCCTAGTAAATCCACTGGAGCATTTAATTTATCTTTACGTCCACTAATCTGATTGTCTGGTCGGCGACTACAAAGCATAAACTCTTAGACGTTTTCACTCAATGTTAAGACATAGACACTACAAATATTTTCTTAGGTACTGTGTATTTTCTTTGAGAAATGATAACACTGTTATGTTCTGGGCAAATTCTTTTAAATATAAAATGTTTCTTGAAAATAAAGGCTCCAGGTGCGACCCGAAAGCACAACACAAAGGGACCGCTCCTCGGGCGACACGCGGTGCGTTTGTGCCGCGCTGTCGCGTCGCGCCAGTGTGCACGAGTCTTAACACGGATATTGCAAGTCCAGCCGCAAAAATAGGTCAGCTTTTATTTACCAAACCAAATATTGAATTAAGCTGTGTAGTAACCTGCGCAAATTAACAAAATGTGTAATTATTTTGCCAGTCAGTGTACAAGATACATCTTATATGGTACTAGATGGTAGGGGTAAACGTTTGCTTTGAGAGAAATGTGTAAACAATTAATTTTGCATTCAGTCCTTTCTCTAAGACTTTATTAAGTGGCTTGAGCATTTCATTAGATGATGAAAGGCTTGTTAGTGTAGCCTCGTTTTTGAAGTTTTACGAGCATTTGTCCTCTTCCATGTTCTACATTCACGTAGATCACCTTTTGTGTCGGTGTGATCTATTAATCTTGAGAAACAAAGAACCTACCAGGCCCTGCAGTCTCGACATTAGATAGCGACAAAAAGCTGTCGCTAAGTCGTATCGATGTCAAATTCCTTGACGGCACGGTTGGCGCAGTGGTTAAGCGATTGACTGCTGCGCTGCGTGTCGCGGGTTCGATTCCCGCACGGAACAAATATTTGTATGACCTACAAGTAGTTGTTCCGGGTCTGGCTGTTTGTGTATGTGTGTTTGAATGTTTGTAAACGCACCCACAATACAGGAGAAATTCCTAGTGTGGGGCAACGTTTTTCCTAAAAAAATAAAAAAAAATAAAAAAATGGATTATCAACTTTATGCTTTGGAAATAAAGTTGAAAATCTATTAAAGGAATTTGACAACGTTACGACTTAGCGACAGATTTTTGTCGCTATCTAATGTCGAGACTGCAGGGCCTGGACTAGTAAATATTATAGTACATATCATCACGCCTGTAATCCCCGAAAGGTTAGACAGAGGTGTACTTATAGTACACCCACATTTCGCCAGTTATGTTTAAGTCCCATGTAATAGGGGGCGAGCCTATTGCCATCAACTGGGCACAAATCCAGACTCGGGGCTGCTACTGAGAAATGTGTGATGGAAAACTACCTATAAAGGATGGTAGGGACATCGATCTGCAACCTGTCACCATAGATTCAGTATATGATTCTAAACCACCTTTTTTTTTTTCGGTGGGAAATCATCAAGTGACCTCTCCCGCTCTGGGCGAAGCGGAAGGGAGCCGGGCGTCTCACACTCTTACTGACTAAAACCCACCCATGTTCCTTCAGTTGCCTTTGCGCCAGAGGCACGATAACTCTTTCGAACAATCCGCGACCCCGGCAGGCATCGGCCCTATCGGACCCCGTCAATTATGCTGACATATCTTTGAGGCGCGCGTGGAACACGACGCGCCGTTGACCCGGGTCCTTACCGGGCGCCGAGCTGTCCATTGCTCGCCGTCATTCTAAACCCCCTACGTTGAAGTATTTTGTCAATTATTTAAAAAAAAATTGCTGTTCCATACATTTTGACCGCGTAGGTATTTCAATTTTCTATGAAACAGGAGATTTTTTTTTTTGATAACTGACGTAAAATGTCTACATGTGCTGAATTCATAGTTAAAGTGTGCGCGTCGATGTCCATGCCACCCTGTATAATACTTAACATTGCAAACATCAAAATCGATCGTCATCGATAAATGATAAAGGATTTTATTTCTGTAAGTAGGTTTGAACAAACACTTTTACACGTCAATCATATTTTAAAAACTAGATGAGGTCGGCGTTTCCTATCTGACTACTCTGAGAAGAAAGGCCGAAAAAAACTCAGAGGTCACAGTCTCTTTTAAAGTCCAGACATAATCTTGGTCAGATCATGTGAAGACCATGTAGGCCATCATTCTCCTACACCCCAAATTAAGGCTCCCGCATACGGGCGCGACGCGTTAGGGCGACGCCGACGCGACGCGACTCTAGTAGAACAATTGCTATAAAAACTTAATGGAAATTGTTCTACAAGTCGCGTTGCGCTGTATCGTCGCGCCTGTTTGCGGGGGCCTTTATTTGTGGTAGGAGCTGCTTTTGTCTTTTTATTCCACACATATTTCTCTATCGGCCGTCATACTCTTCTTAGAATGTTAATAGGTAATGCATTTCTTTAAAAAGCTTAATGTGTCTAGAAGGTAGTTGTTAACTGAGATTTTCAGCTAGGTAGGGTATTTTCCCATGTAAAAGAGTGGGCAAGAAACTTTTTCTATGTTTTATTAAATTCTCAGACCATTAATTTGTATTTGAAGAACTTCCGTAGCTACGTGTTCCAGAAAGCATTTTTAAAATACAAACAGTGTCTTTAATACTTGACTCATACGGCCAATAAAGAATCATGTCGCTTACCTACCGAGTTACCGATGGTATAATAGTTATTGGTTGTCAAGGTGTTCCAATAAAAATACCCACTAAGCACACTGTGGACATGTCACACACTTGTAGTTGGTTGCGAAGCTGCAACTTTGGGGATCCCTCCTTTTCGTTTTTTGTTTTGTACTAATATATTTTGGCATAACCGTTTTGGCATAATTTTTATTGGCATAATGATACTGTGGCATAATAATACTTTGGCATAACGCAATGGTTAGATTAATGTGTGGCAATAAACATTATAGCAAAACATTTATGCGTAATAATCATTATGCTGAATTTCGTTATGCCAATGTTATATTATATCAAATTTTATGCAAATGCAAATCGCAAATCTTATTTTTATTTCTTCTTCTTCTATTTTATCTTCTTTTATTTTATGCAAATTGCACGCGACACAAAGGCACCGCTCGCCACGCGACAGTCAGTGCCTTTGGGTCGCGTGCGATTCGCGTCGCGTGTCGCGCCTGTTTTAAGGACCCTTTATCCGCCGCAGAACGATTAGTCTATACTTTGCGATAGTTTTTCACATTCTCAATTACAGAGCTCGGAATCTCTGCACCGGCGGCGTCTAGTAATGACAGAACATATAAAATTCGTGGTGCCGAAAGTGCATTTAGCACTCAATTTCTGTCACTGACCGATCAAAGCCGTCCGTTTCTATAAATGCTTAATTTGTGTCTCCGTGCTCGGTGTTCTCAACCACATACCAATAACAGCAACAACATTCAATACCCCTGAATAACCAACAACTGTATCCCACAGCTTGCTGTAGTTATTTAAATTATAATTAGGCTATAAACGCATATACCGCGTCCACAGAAACTGGTTTACGCAAATAAAGTTCAAGTTAACTCCGACCACTTTAATTGCTTACCGGCCGACTGTTTCGAAACTATGTATTTGTAGAAATTATGCAAGTTCCAATGAGTTTTTCTAATTTGTAGTAGTATTAAAATATGTGATTTATTTTGTGGTGTTTTAATTGATTTTTTTACTTTGAAATTTGTTGGACTGGTTATGGCTTTTCACCATTCACCGTACTACGCCAAAGTTACATAACATATCATCACGCCTGCATTACCTTAAAGGTTAGGCAGAGGTGTACCTTTAGTACACCCACATTTCGCCAGTTATGTTAAATCCCATGTAATAGGGATCGGGCTTATTGTCATCAACCGCGCACAAATCCAGACTCCGGGTTGCTACTGAGAAATTCCTGATGGAAACCCAATTTTTTGTTATTGGTCTGCACTACCTAAGTGGACATGGATTCCGTATGTTTCTGCAATTAATGAATGATGGTTGGCACTGAAAAGAAAAAGGTGCCATTATTTTGCTCTTCGGGTTCCAAAGTCCAAGGATTCAACACAAAAGGGATTTGGTACCAGCTCTCATCTAAGTGAGTGCTTAAAGCTACTCTGATTTTGACAGTGTAGGGCTCCCTCAGGGTTCCGTGCTTTCTCCCCACATCTTCACGCTGTTCACAAGTGACATTCCCGAAAGTAAAAGGCTCAGTTGGCTTTATTCACCGACGACACGGCCATTTACTATACTGGTCGCTGTCAGGACTCTATCGCTCGCATTCTTCAAATCTGCACAAACGTCTTAGGCGCTTGGTTCCGTAAATGGAGAATCGAGGTCAACCACTTATAAGAGCCAGGTGGTTCTCTTTTCGAGACCGCGTCGACTCTCTCTCTCTCTCCCTCCCCAGTCTGATCACTATGTTTGGCAAACCGATCCCTTGGGAGAAGCGAGCTAAATACTTAGCTGTGGTCTTTGACCACCATCTTACCTTCAGGGAGCACATAAAGGCGGCTCATTTGCGCGCCTCCTTCGCTCTCAGTAGGCTCAATTTCATATTGACCATCCGCAGCAAATTGTCAGTAAAGTGCAAATTGCGCATCTACACCGCGGTCATCCGTCCTATCATAACCTTTGCTTGCGTCGTCTTCGCACACGTCTAAGCTTCGCCACCTTCATAGGATGCAGACCGTCCAGAACCGATTCTTAACAAAAGGTCACAGGAACCCCCGTGTATGTTCGCAATGAGAATCGTCATTTAGATCTCAGAATACCCACCATCCAGCAGTTCATGAAACGCCTATCAAAGCTTTTCTTCGACTCTGCTATAAAGCACCCCAATCCCCTGATTGCGGTGGCCACCCGATACACTCCCTCCAGCATAAGTAGGATTCCCCGACCGAGGCATACTCTAACTATTCCCGATGACGCCACAACCCTCCTTCAAGAGAGTAGCAAATCAGACCGCCTTCCGACCTTACCGCCGAGGCCCGACGCCGCCGCGACGCCCCAATCCATGCCCACCCCGACCCTTGCTCGAGCCAGCCCGCGCCGCTGAGCCTGTGGCTTTAAATTCGTCCCAAATTAATCTAAATTCGATCCAGCCTGTCCCTTGCTGCCCTCCCCCAGCCACGCCTTAAACTGAAGTTCATACTCGACACGTGCTCTTAGCGTGTAGTCGCTTAGTTTTTAAGTTTTAAACCCTAGCTGGAGGCCTTAATTTATTGCGGCACTCACAGGCAAGCCCGGTTAAGCAGCCGACGACCTCCTAAATAGTCCTGCATGAAGCAAAAAAAAAACTGTTTAGAGCAGTGGCCATTTAGACTTTAAGCCTAAATGGCCACTGCTCTAAACAGTTTTTTTTTAAACCAATGTAAAACAATAACTACCAACTTATAATTCCACAAGCAAAAATCAATCGAGGAAATCCTTAATGACATTCTTAAAGCCCAGTTTATTGGTCACCAACACAGTACATTACACCAGTAACGGTGTACTTATTGAAATAGCTCGGCTGTATTTACGATGCATCGCGTCGCATAGCATCACATAGCGCGCTCCACATATCAGCCGGCACATCAAAGCTAAGGGCGGGACACACTGCATACTAAATAACACAAAATGATTGAAACAGGAATGTTTCCTGTTATTGTTTTTACGTATCTTTGTTGTAGAAGTCGTGGTTTTTGTTTGTTGTAATGCCGACTTCAATTGTGTACTTTAAGTACCTAAGTTGGTATAAATAATAATAATTATTATTTATTTATTCCAGACATAATGCCAGTCCATAGTTTTACACACATACATACATAAAAAATTATAAACTATTTTAAATTCTAACAGATGAAAACCCAAAATCAAATTGTGATTAAATAAAATTTAAATATTCAACAAGTCATAAAAAAACAAAAAATTATAAAAATGACAAAACCGTATAAAAAATAAAATGTCAAATATATAGTCCTCCTGACCGTATTTCGGCCATGGCGGCCAATCTCAACGGAGACTAGCCATCGGCGCGGAAGATATCATAGTGCACAAGTGTGTGCGCAGACACAGGCGCACTCTCTCTTCTCTCACTCTCATAGTCCGATGGGACGGCAATCCGACACGACCGGAGAGAAATCAGGCGCAGGACCATCAACGGCTTGATGTATTTTCCGAGGCACAGGGGTATCACACCGCCAACTTCCAAACTCCGGGCTCAGCCGGCCGGCCGGCCGTTCTTAGTAAAATGTCAAATATAAAATTGTAAAATGTTATAAAAATGTAAAAAAAAAAAGAATCATGTATGGTGTGCATGTAAGAAAATTAGTATAAAGAGTATTCTATTCTATGCTTATGAGTTCAATGGATAGTCCGACTAGGCATTTATTTAACTTTCTTCTTACTTGAGCCTACTTTAGCATTATCAGCCTATAACGTTCCCTCTGGCCTCTGCTGGGCCGTAATTGTGGCCTTAATCCATCTACAGGCACAGTGCTGGCTGGTGGATGTCAGGTGTTCGAACCCAGGCAGGCACTTTACTTTGAGTAAATTATTTCATCACCACTTCTTTCAAAAAGGTGAAAGAAAACATCGTGAGAAAACCGTCATGTCCTAGAGCCTACTGTACTGCTGAAAATTCTTGCTATTCAAACAATCTAAGCCCCACTTGCACCGCCAATCACTAAACACATTTAGCGATAAAAGAGTTTAAAACATAATTCTGTTTATGTCAAATTTTTGAAGATGACAGACACAGGATGATGTTTAAAACTCGTTTATCGCTAAACGTGTTTAGTGATTGGCGGTGAAAATGAGCTTAAGTGTGATAGTCAGACGTCCCGAGCAGAGGATTTTGGCTATTAAAACTAAAATTTCTCGTAAAGGTGTCCACTTATGACATGCTTAAGTGGTATTGCGCTCGTTACCCGGTGACACTGTTGAAAGTTTAATGTGGCTGTAATTTCACACCTGTACTTGGTGACAGAAATAGGTACGATGATCTACCGCGTTTTGGCGACAGTAGGTACCGATTTACTGTCATGTGACCACAACTACATAGAACCTCGAGATACTTTCCTGGTGCCTCTATTCAATCCTTACCTATATACCTTTAATCTTATTTATTTCTACAACGGAAAAAATACTTAGCTCGTTATACAAGCTGACCTGTAATTATTTTACAATCTTTCACGGGGTAAAAGTACTCATGACTACAAACAACTTGTTCTTTAAGACTAGTCTGAAATACCCAAAACGAAACTTTCTTTTTTCATACCATAAGTGGCGATTAGGTTATCACATACATAGTACAGCGGTTATCACAAATTGTTATCAGTCTGTTAAAATAATATAATAAACAATTTTAAACAAAAAAATAAATAGCGTAAAAATTGGCACGAAAAGAACCACCCTTGATAATAAGGCACAACACAAACTTTATGGTATTGTTACCAAATAATTACAAATGTTACTTGTTCTTAATTATTTTAATTGTGTATGATTAAAATCCGTATTGTAGAAATACGTGGTTTCAAATTAATGTGATAACCTAATTCTGTATAAATAAGTATAGTAGTAGTATTGCAAAATAACCTAATAAAAGATGTTTAGAACTGATGCATATTTTCGATCTATTCCCATCCAATACCTAGAGCTAATACAATTTGGTATTAGTTTATTTCCGAATTTATTTTCTATTCCCAAGGAGTACCACATTTTTTTAAATAAAATATCTAGTACTAACGAATACCAAAGCGTGACTTTTTGTACACTCAGCTACACAAAGTTTTATTTAAATTACGTTTTACCGAAATCTAGGGTAATCTAAATATAGGGTTAGGGTTAATAAGCTGGTCGACGGAGCCCCGCTTCGCGGGGCTCCTATTTCTGCCTAAAGGGTTTAAAGGAACCTAACCAACCGAACCTCGGGATGCCACTGACGTCGACCGTCTAGGGTTAGGATTTTCGGGAACATTTATTATGTTTTCGGAAACTTAGTTCGTCACTCAAAGCATTTTAATTTTACTGAACCTGACTGTATCTGATTTCTTCAAACTTGTTTTGGTATTGGTTTTAAAATGTGGTACTCGTTAGGAATAGAAAATAAATTCGGAAATAAACTAATACCAAATGGTATTAGCTCTTGGTATTGGATGGCAATAGAGCATATTTTCGCTACTCCCTTTCACCTCCTGAGAGATTACCAATGAGACAGAAAAATAAAGCCAGATAAATTACCATTGGCCCTGATCACGTTTTGTTCATTATAAAAACTAATTTCTCATCGTCGTAGATAGATCACACATATTGAAGATATTTCTATGTCTCTACGAACATAAGGAAGCTATTTAGTGCTAAAAAACTTACACTTAATCTGTAGGGATTAGCCTGTGGGGGTCGCTTTACTATCATCTTCAATCTAATCTGAATCTTAAATTAACAGTGATAGGGTTTAAAATATCTTGTAGGAAAAAGAACAATTATTTGACAAGACCATTGACATTTCTATAATTGTTTTAAAGAGATGAGAAAGTAATTAGGAATAAATTACTTTTTATTTGTCTGTTATGGTTATTTTCTCACACTTTTTGGGAGAATTAACGTTTATCAGCTACTAAATGGGACGGGTTTAGGAGTATAAGTAATGTTCTCTAAAAGGTTATGAAATATTTTATTGTTCTCACCTATAATTTCTTAAGCATAATTACATGCAGTTTATATGGCGTAGTTCCTTTAGACACTAAAATGGTTTACTAAATTATTTGGGAATGCAACGCCAAATTCTATCTTGATCAGCTGATGGCCACACATGGCAGTTCGATAATTTTTTACCCAACTGCGCGGCAGCAAAGACAGGGTTATCGTTTTGAAAAGACAATTTACAACCTGCACACTGAATAGCTTCAGGTGAACCATGATTATGAACTTTTAACCAGCTTTCGGTAAAAAATTGAGGCTTGACAATGACGCAATGAGTTCACATAGTAAATTCATGATCAGAGCTCCTATTAGTCCAAAATGGCATTTTCAATTCTGAATACCTGCAACCATAAACCACCGTAAATATTTATCAAGCATTTTGGCAAGCATTTGGTCCACTTTGAACGGGTTTTAGGAAAAACAAAAAGCTGCTGTGCTACGCAAGAGTTGTCATGCTAAGTGAACACAATAGTACTTTATTTTAATTAACTCTTACAATACGAACACTCTGTTAGCGCCGACTATTTGTTCACAAGCTGACTGGTGGTAGATCTATTACTGCGTGGAAAGCCGATTCATTTCTATTTCCATACGCTTGAGAATTGAAACACTCAAGAATTAGCTACTGGTAAACTTTTACAAATGAGTTAGTTGATTTGTTGCCCTTTGTTACCCATGACTGCTCGCCGACACTTGCCGCTGAATCAGTGGTGGCGTTATGTACATATCTACCGAGGAAAAGTATACGCTTCGGCAATCATTGTCTATCTTCGTAAATACTAACGCGTGATTATGAGAGGATGGAGCAGTTAAAACCATGAAAGTAGGAAGTAAAACGGTTTTTCAACACAACTTTGTTTTTTTAAAACAAAATAAAATAAAGAATTTCGATGAAAATGATGAATATTTTTATTGTATTAGAAAGAGTAAGGTTTGGCAATTATTAATGAAAAATGATATAGGACAAATGTCCACCACGACCACGCTCACAGATGTCTATTCTATCATCAAAATTTTCAATCACTTTTTGGCAAAATGGCGGTCTATTTTGTTAATCTATTCGAGTTGCGATTAACACCACTGGATTATTTTTTGTGGAGCTATGTTAAAGACAGACTATACGGAGCCACTCGAATCGATCGCGGCCTTTAAACTCAAAATCCGTGACGCGATTTTTTAATTTTTTTCGACAGTCGAAATTTTTGAGCGTGGTCGTGGTGGACATTTGTCCGATATAATTTTTCATTCATAATTGCCAAACCTTACTCTTTCTAATACAATAAAAATTTTAATCATTTCCATCTAAATTCTTTGTTTTAAAAAACAAAGTTCTTGTTGATAAACCAATTACTTGCTTAGTATTTAAACCATGGTTAGAAAATTATGGTATAAAAACTCCATGTAATTCTTAAAACTTTTAACCCAAAACAAATAAGCCGAAAGAGACAAAATTTTCTACACTTATAGGTATTACAAAGCGTGGTAGTAGGTACGAAACTTAGTTTCACGTTCGTGCTAATTCAGAAACACGAAGATCAACGAAATATCTTTTCTAGTTAAACCGATTTAGTTTGATTACAAAAGTCTGGAAGGCCTGCTCAGGCACTCGCCGTATCTGGATTTCATCCTGACAAAATTCTCTTGACATTGACTTAATATGGACATGGACTTAAATAACTGCTTTATAAGGATCTTGTACGCAGACGCTGGTTTTATTCGAACGTAAGTGGCAGTTTAAATCACCATTACAAAAAAACAAAACATAAAAGCAACCACAAAATACTAACTTTTGATAAAATCCCTACCTGTCAAAGTAATATTACTAGTATAAGAATGTAATTTGTGGAGATAAAATATTTTTTTTATTATTGACATTGTTGGGCAGTTAGGGCATGAATTCTTACCTCAGACCGAGCTAGACTTGAACCTACAGATTCAAAGTCAAAGTTAAATCGTTTATTTCAAATCGGCACATAAAATGCACTTTTGAACGTCAAAATTTACAAGAAAATAGAATTGATTGTAATTGCCCCTTCCAAAAGGTTACGAGTATTTCGTATGTAGAAGAATGGACAAGAAACTCTACCGTCACACTTTCAAAATGTTTTACACTATTTTGTATACATTAATTATATGTGAAGACGATGCACCTAGAATAAAATTACTATGCCACATTAGGTAAAAATAATGAAATATAATAATATAAAGCTACTGAAAGTAACTGAAACTTTCAGTAGCGCCATCAGGATGGAATTTGGTGTAGACAAATGTGCGGTCATGCATGTAAACCGAGGGGAGATTGTGGAATCCATCGGAACCCAACTCTCGGATTCCATAAACCTTAGAGTCCTCTCCGCATCCGAAACCTATAAGTATTTGGGTATGTCGAAAGCGTTGGGCATCAATGGTACTGACATGAAGCAATCGTTAAGGGAACGCTTCTTTGGCCACCTGAAAAAAGTATTTAACAGTCTTCTATCAGGCGGAAACAAGGTGCGCGCCTTTAACGGTTGGGTCATGCCGGTTTTGATGTACTCTTTCGGCATACTCAAATGGACTCAGAATGAACTCGACGCCCTGGATAGGAAGGTCCGTACGCTGCTAACTGCAAATCGAATGCATCACCCACGGTCATCGGTAATGCGGCCGCTCATCCCGTGAAAGTGTGGAGGTCGAGGCTTTTTAAATGCTAAGACCCCCCATAATCGCGAGATATGCAGTCTCATGGAATATTTCTTAGAAGCCGACTTGGGATGCATCGAGATGTGGTCACAGTGGACAAGGGCCTCACCCCGCTCTTCTTGGCTAAAGAAAACTGGCGCAAGCCAGTACTGCTTGACACTAATGATCGCATGAAAGTATGGCAGATTTCGGAGCTTCTCTTCTTCGGACGCTTTTTTGGACCCTACATGGACCTGATGTAGATCAAGTAGCGTCCCTAGCCTGGCTGCGTTTCGGTGACCTCTTTGGAGAAACCGAAGGTTTTGTCTGTGCAATTATGGACGAAGTTATGATGACAAACAACTACCGGAGATTTATTGTGAAAGACGGCACGGTTGACATTTGTCGGGCATGCCACCGTCCGGGTGAATCAATCAGACACATTATCTCCGGATGTTCTAGTCTAGCTAAAGTAGAGTACTTGCATAGATACAACCTTGTAGCCAGGATTATCCATCAGCAACTTGCTCTGAAATACAGCCTTATAGAATCGGAAGTGCCGTACTATAGGTATGTGCCCGACCCAGTTCTCGAAAATGGAAATATCACATTGTACTGGGATCGATCCATCATCACTGACAGGACTATTGTTGCCAATAAGCCTGATATAGTGGTGGTGGATCGATTAGAGCGGCACGGAATGATTGTTAACATAACGGTCCCGCATGACGGGAACCTCGTGAAAGCCGAGAAAGATAAACAAATCAAGTATCTTGAGTTGGCTCGCGAGGTTGTCGACATGTGGGATGTGGACTCAGCGATCATGGTGCCGATAGTCGTGACAGCCAATGGCTTAATAGCTAAGAGCCTCGACCTACACCTGAGGAGGGTCTCGTTGGGCAGCTGGATCAAAGGCTTGATTCAGAAAGCGGTACTTCTGGACACGGCTCGCATTGTTAGGAGGTTCCTCTCTCTGGAGCCCTGACCGCCGGTAGCTTGGACCCTGTTCCCGATATCGGTGGGCTACTATTTTTTATATTTTTAAATATTTTTAAATTTTCTATTTTCTAATTGTTTAAAATATAATTTGTATGTATGTATGAAATAAAGGAAATAATAATAAACATTTATTAATGTAGTAAGGAGTAACAGTGCCAATCCTCTCTAATGGTATTACTACAATTTTATTTTATTTTTACAAGTTACAAATATAAAGCAATGACAGGTAAATTAATTATGTGATAGATACAAGGTGCTCACATATTTACAAAAATTGAAAAGTGGATGATTTTTATAAAATAACAAGGAATAATTTAGTGTGTGAGTTAAAATTGTTACAAAATGTAAAATCAATGTCATTAAAGTAATAAATTATTAAAATTAAATTAGCAACCAGTTTGATTTTGTCTAGTTTCAATTAGTCTAGCTTGGTCTGAGGTAGGAATTAATCTGGATGGTCCGTGGCAGTTAATACCATCATGGACTGTGTATGTCGCCGTTTTAAAATGATCTAACCTATAAATCTCATCGACCACAACGCAACTCTTCACAAGCTAGTTAATAACGCGTCAGTAAGTCGCGTCGTGTACGGATAATAGCCATTGAAATATTAGTGCTGTGAAATTCTGGCTACACATTTGCTTATAATTATATGAGTTTGTAACACGTTACTTTAGAGTAGCGTCGTGGACGATGGGCTTTCAAGAGACATTGTCAACTAAAATTGTGCGAGACCGTGGTATCTACAAAATAAATTAAATTTAACAGACCATAGACATTTACCCTTCACTTGTAACTATAATCCGCTCAAGTTGCCACATCTATATAATTTATGTACCAGTTCATTATTTTGTATGTAAAAGGATACTCATATTTCATAGAGTATTAGTGTCTTCACCTCAATTCCGAGCTATGGGCAGGCACACCGTCATCAATATTATTACGTTAGTAATTAAACATCTTATTAAATTAATGTTGCGTGTACGCACATGACATACGGTAAATACAGGGTGTTGAACTATAAATTATACAGCGTGTCCTGTAAATGGCAAGTTGTCTGAAGAAGGTAAAACTGTGGTGTAGTAAATAATCATTAGTAAAAACAAATATTTGTTCGGACCTAGCCTATCTCATTGTTTTTGCAAGTCTATACCAGCACAATTAGATATTCTATGTTGTTCTATTTACTGGACACCCTGTATATTAAGACAGTTAGATCCATTGGCTTGGTTTACATTGACAATATATTATTAAGTACATAATAGTAAATTATTTAAAGTTTACGCCTAGTAATGTAATATTAAAGTCACATTAAATCTACTGTGATTTATGATTCAGATTGTGTGGTCTTAGGCCCAGGATATACCGTATCTTGAAACTGAAAATCATAAATAGATTGATCAAAGAGTGCTGACCGCAACCGAGTCATTTTTGGAAGCCGTTCAATGATAAACATAAAAATTAACACTCCTATGTTTCCGAGTCCATTCAGTGAAGGGAAAGGAAGACACTGCCTTCCATTTTTAAGTGGGTAGCCACAGTAGGCCAAGATATGGGTATCCGTTGATAGCAATAATCTTGTGCCTTACTACACGGTGTGGTAAAGTTACTGGCGAATTGTGGGTGTGCTGTAACGGGTGTAAACAGACCTCAACGAAGTCGGGACTCACTTATACTCACCGTTACTCGTGTTTTTTTTTACTGGGCCAGTCTGGGTACCGTTCAGTTACAGAGTTATTAAAAGTCAAACGTCCAACTTTTTTTACTTTTCTTCACGAAAACAAATTTTAAATCGTAATACATAATCATCCTATAAAGTTCCAACTGCTGGGACACAGGCCTCCTCTCTGTGAGAGGGAGTGGGCCGTAATCCACCACGCGAGCCCAGGGCGGGTTGGTGGATGTCACATATGGATGAATTTTTGGTTCTAGGTAATGCCTGTTTCCTCACAATGTTTTCCTTCACCGTTTTGAGAGCATGATGAAATAAATTACTAAAAGGAATGTCTAATGCCTGTCCGTGTTCGAACCCACGACCTACAAATCGTAAGTCGAGGCCGTAACCACTGGGCCACCACTGCTAAAGGGTATAATTTAACTTTAAATCTATCAACAAGTCCTGTACCAATGCATGCACCCATATGCACAAATTTTTGAGTGCGTTACATTGCGCGCTACCATAAACAGCGATTTTTCACTCCATAGTCACCACCTTTACCATTTTATAAATAATACGTTTATAAAAACATTTAGAATTAGTTATTGTGTATTTATTTGATTTCTTATTTTGTTTTTTACTTTTATCTTTTTGTAAGCTGACGTCATCACGTCAACGCCAGCTGTCGCTGAAAACCAGCGCTGGGGCTCTGTCTCGCATAGGGTTGTAGCATTAAATCGTAGCGTAACATTTAATAATAATATTTTTTTTAGTAATAATATTATGAAATATAGTCAGCCTTTGTGCTGCTGTAAAATATGTGTGTTTAGTTACAGGTAATTTGTATTCCTATTATTGATGAAAAAGTACCTACCTACGAGATAAATTAGAAAATTGAATATGGGAGCTACGAGTACATCTGCCAACAAACTGCTTTGCAGTTTGGCAGAAGTAATATTATTTTTGTAAAACAGGATTTCACCACAAATAAACGCTTTTTCATTATTATTTTCATTATGCTGAGCAATTGCTGTTTTGCGTGGATGTCTTTTTGTTTCTTCTCCTTTATTTAAAAGAACCAGGTTCTTAATAATTAATTACAATCTAGCCTATGAGACTAATAAGCAATTTTCTTTTGACTAATTGCGTGGATGTGACGCATATTTTCCCCCAACTTGTTCTTTTTTGTGTTTGTGTGTTTTTCGCTGCGTCATGTTTACCGCAAATAAACTTTTTTTTTCTCTTTCTTCTTTCACACATTAAAGTCATTTTCCAGCAATCTTTTTTGCTGAATGTAGTAACATTCTAAGTATAGTTTGATATACAGAAAGCGTAGATAGCGGCTATGTAATGGGCCTAGGCGTTGATTACCTACACCATCTTTGTCACATGCTTAAAACATAAAATCCGCCTGAAAGTCATCTGAAATTAGCCTAAAACAAATTATAGGCACTAGAAACTAAACAATAGTGTCCAGAGAAACTTTGACTCTCTATTCAAAAGTTAGAAACTGTCTCTGTGACGTCACTGTTTGTAAATCACGATCATAATAGAGCAGTAAAGTGGACATGAGTGTTATTGAACTTGCCTACCACCTAGTGCCAAACAAAGCACTAAGCCAGTAGGTCACTCAAGTGTTTAGCACTAAACTATATTTGTAAGTCTCCACGTTTCTACTTTCTATTAAAATTTGTTAGTGTTGGGGTACACGGTTCATTTTTGAAGTCGCAGAAACTTCTTAGGCGGCGATTCGGTGATTGGACGAGAATTAAGGGTGAAATTTCAAGGACGCGTCACGTTCAGGCACATTTCGTTACATGAGAGAGAAGAAAGATATAACTCTCTCTGTCTCTCACACTAAATCTTTCTTATTTTTTTAGAAGTATCATTTCTATCACGTGAACGGTGCCAAACGCGCAATTTTTTTTATCAGATTTCGAATTTTGATCAGAATTTTTATGGGCTATTAGCCCTTGTTTTAGTCGGCTAGGAATTTTCTGGTATGTTGTCAAACTCAGAGACAAAATCGAATTGACTTGAGATTTGTGTTAGGTTTTCAGGAAGAACAGGCATATACCTTAATTTCCGTGACTCTTAAAAGATACTACAAAATTCTATACCAAGGGAACCGGAAACAACATCGTCATGTTCAATGAAAAATTCAATAATTATCTGGATGCTAAAGATTAAATTAGGTGGTTTAATTAATAAACTACTGAAGTAAGTTTTTAAATAGCCCTTTAACGATTGATATAAAATATCTTCTATTAATATTAAACCCATACTCGTAAGGTAAACGTAAAATATACGTCATTCCAAGCCGTAACATTTTCATAAGCATTTGGTGCATTAATTTCTGTACATGCTAATTTAAAATTAAAAGAAAATCATGCTGTGAATTGGTTAACCTTTACACATAAGTTAACTGTATCAGTAGATAATGTTTACGTTTATTTTAAGTAACATTATTTAAAGCAATTGAGTGACCTCAAAAGTCTTTATAGGCACGATGTCGTTATTGACATGTTGTTATTGTTATTGGTCTCTACCTTATATTGTAATTCCGAATCATCATTACTTGCACCTGTAATCAAAATTTAGTTTATTTTAGGCACTATAACTGTATGGAAAATATTACTACTGTTGGCTAAATGTACACTTTTGCAAATGTTTTATTCAAAAACAATAAAAAAAAATATTTGTGACCATTATATGTACATAAACAGCTTAAAATACAATTTCCTTTTTTATGTTTATCTTAATCATTCAGGTCTAAAATGGTCTCCAATTTGGTGTTCAGCTGTTCCTTGTTTTATTAGAGTAAAATAGCATAAGTACTGTCCAAAGCTAACTGACTTGATTCAATTTTTTTACCGTCTTCCAAAAAAGGAGGAGGTTCTTAATTCGTCTGTTTTTTTTTTATGGGTGTTAGCTCAGAACTTTTTTCTGGGTGAACCGATTTGGATGATTCTTTTTTTATTTGAAAGCAGGTGCTTCACAAGTGGTCCCATTTCAATTTGATTAATTTCTGACTAGTAGTTTCTGAGTTATCCTTAATACTGCGTATTTTTTGTCCACTTAGTTTATATTGATAATGTTTTTATAATTTCCTGTCACGGTTATTTACATATCAAGTAGTGGTTTACGAATGTGTGTGGGGCAGGTGCCACAACTAAAAAGTGTAAAATAAAAACATTTTTACAAAAAAACAACAGACTTCCAAAAAAAAAACACTAAAAACCGTGAAAAATAACTTTTATTTCGGAAGTCGGTGGCCAAAAACGAAAATACTTGACCAAAGACACCAACTTCCGAAATAAAAGTTATTTTTCACGGATTTTAATGTTTTTTTTTGGAAGTCTGTTGTTTTTTTTTTGTCAATAAAACCGTTTCAAAAAGCTACACTTTCCTGAAAATGAAAACAACGTAAATAAAGTTCATTGCTCTACACTAAACTTTGAAGTCTACAGAACGTCTACCCGGTCACTTATTACACTTATGTATGGACTAGCCTATTACAACACGGTATTAAAACGGTGGACACGCGAAGCTTAGAAATGGCCAGTTTACTTGAGTGAAATATTACAATAATATTAATATTTTATTGGAAATTGAATGCTCTTGAAGGTGTAGGGCATTTGAAATGGCTGCGTATATTTTTAAGTGCTTAGTGGGTAATAAATGTAATATTGTTTATTGACTCATAGATCTAGTGGTTGCTCAGCTTGCACTTGAATTGGTCGATTGCTTCGTGTTCTAATCATACTTGTAGCTAGGAAGTTATCTCTTGGATATAAGACTGCCAAACAGGAACTGCGTGCTGCAATAGGTTTTGATGTTTATGATGTCTGGGCGAGGTAACTTGAATTTAGGAAGGAAACGTTCCTACATATTGTTACCTCGGTTAATAAACTGCTCTACCTGATTGTATTAGACGGAATAGCCTGCTATTGACTAGCATGCGTAACAAATCCACTATAGAAACGGAAGACAAAATTACAAATTGTAAAAAGATTTCTACGGCGCGATGTCAAAATTCAAGAAAACAATTAATTTTTGTAACGAAAGTGATTTGTCTTCTCCTCGTAGAGTAGATAGAAGTGGTCATGTTACGCATGCTGGTAAGAGTGACGTTCCAAAAGTGTATGGCCAAGAAAACTAAAAAGATCAACCTATTGTATGGCATAAAGCAAAAACTGTGAAAGAAAGAAAGAAAATACATTTATTTGCGGTAAACATGACGCAAAGGAAACACACAAACACAAAAAGAACGTGTGGGGGGAAAATGCACCAGCAACAGAAGCAGCAGCAGCAGTTGTGTTTTGTTGCATACATGCATGAAGCCATTAAATATAAGAAAAAAAAAATTGTAATAAAACCTAAAATGTTGATACCTATTCTTCTAAAGACATGCAACAAAACACTGGTCTTATGTGGTTTAAAAGCCATAAAAGTTTTTGTATAAATCTCAAAAAGCCTTGCCTTTTTTTCGACTACATGGACCTGTATTTTGTTGATCTTTTCCTTTTTCTAATTTAATGAAATTAGTAAGTACCTACTATTAATTCCACAGAACAGCTCTGCTGAAATCAAAGCTGCTGCCCATCAGAGTGAAAGATACAAGGGGTGTCCAGCACAAGTCACAAAGTTTATCGAACCTCTAATACAAAATTCGACACATGTTTCGTTTTGCCATACTACGAGTATACCAAATACAAGGAAAAATGCACTCACTTAATTATTCAAGCAAACGTGTTGACACTAGAAGATAGCATCATGACGCTATCATTTGGCGTCGATAAAATAAACAATAATGGTATGTGAGATTGACGCATTTTTAACAAGACAAGCTCATGTAATATTCATGGGCCGACTCCCAGAGGATGTATGTAATCACGAAGGTACTCCATAACCGGCATAATTTATATAGGGTTTGCACGGAGAGGCGAATTTTTTAATATGATTTTTGTATCTTTCAAATATTATTTTTGGTATCGAAATATGTGCTTATTTCACATTACATATTTTTTCTTATGGGACTATTCCCATAACCTATGTTATACGATACGTTAAAGCATAACCGTAAGATTTTGTCCATTTAGGTAGAATTTAGCTGTTAATACTTCACCTGTATTAGGTATTCCCATGGGTGTTGATTTGTAGAGATGGGTCATGGCAAATGGTGCTAGGTCGATACCTGAAATACAGGGAAGGATGTTTATTTTATATGGGTCTGTTCTTGACCGCAATCTCACAAGGTGGAAAGCAAACTTTGGTCATTTTACATTTCATACAATCGTTTTCAGAACAGAGAATCGAACATAAAATCTAGGTACGCTCAAGAACTATGCTTAGTGTCTACATTTATATAGGTACAAGCCGTGTGCCCGATGGCATTCCCAAATGGTGAACTTCCATACAAACTTTCATTCCGTATTTAACCCCCTTAAGGGCTGAATTTTTTAAATCCTTCCTTAATGATCACCTAAATAGGGAACTCTTGTGCAAAATTGTATGCTTCTGGACCTTGTTTAGGCTGCGAGTTGTCTGTCAATTAAATAATTACAATATTTTTGTGTTGCAGTCCATTAAACTTTTGGTTCGTTCCCTAAGAAATATGCTTTTCAAGGGTCTGGGACTCGTTTCACAGCACTCTTAAATCATAAACTCTTTAGACCTTGCGTGTCCAGATTGCGCTCGAGTTCCGGAATAAGAATTAATTTTAAATAAATGTTCTCTATTCAAATCAGTTTTCAAATGTAATGGAACCGATCATAACGGTTTATAAATGTAACCAGTTAATTCATTCATAATTGAAAAATGTTCGATCAATACTATTATTAATGTTTACCACCATTTATTGTAATTTTAGAACAATTTGTATAAGTTCCACACCTTAAGGGCGTTCACTATTAAAACATTCAATAATTTCAGATTTGATTTATATGCTAACGATTTATAAATGAAGTTGATACAGAATATGGAATCAATCGATTCGAACATGTTTTAAGATATCGATTTAGCAATTGGTGCATTCATAAATCGATTATAGGGAAAATGATTTTATTGCAGCCTTGCCCTAATGATAATATACTGCGATCACCAAAAAATTTACTACCCAATTTCGCCTGTTATCCCCGAATGGTGAACATTTCATCAGTTATATTTAAGTCCCATGTAATATGGGGCGAGCCTATTGCCATCAACCGCGCACAAATCCAGACTCCGTAATAGCTGCTACTGAGAAATTCCTAATGGAAAAATCCAATTACACTTTGCCCGACCTGGAAATCGAACCCAGGACCGCATGCTCATACGCAGTAGTGTTTGCGACCGCTAGATCAAGGAGTCAGTACTACCTAATCCTTGTGATTATTATTATCATTAATATCGTAAGAATATCTTTATTGCTAATGATCAAGGCTCTTGTCCCGCATTTAAACTAATCAGCCTATAACGGTCCCACTGCTGGGACACAAGCCTCCTCTCTGTGAAGAGAGAGTGGGCCGTGATTCACCACGCGGGCCCCCGCGGTTTGGTTGCCACATTGAACGTTGACTTGAAATTGCTCGACAATGCACACTCCGCAGCTTTTGATTGCCGAAGTCTGAGTCGATGGCCATTTCTTCCCCTTCTTTCATGTCAGTACGAGTTTACGACACGTGTCAAGGAAAAATACTACAGTCAATCAGCAAGCTCAATTCAACTCAGGGTTCGCTGGAATTATGTTAATAGGTCGATACCTAAAAGCCTCCACGTATTACGATTAATACGTGGAGACTTTTAACGCCCTAGAATGCATACATACACAAACATAAACTCACGCCTTCTTCCCACGGGGAGTAGGCAAAAACTACAGAACGTGAACTGCTACGACCCTTACATACTCCTTTTGCTTCTTTTACGTTCATACATCTGGTCATACACGCACGCCGGTTGCGAGTACTACGCACCTGACCTTTCTGAAGAACATCACCAATAAGGTCACTATAATGTCCTCCTAAGGCGTCCCCTCCCGGCGTTTCCACGACATCTGCACCACCTATTGTTGGTCGCTTTTCACTCATCTTCTCAACATGGCCAAACCATCTAAGCATACTCTTGTTAATTTTTGTCACGCCCTTGAATGAAATGGTATAGATAATAATCATTTATGTAGAGTGGGTTAATTACGTAACACACTAACAGTAGCAATGGCTTTCATTTTGACAGTTCAACACATTCATTGCATTACTTACGTTGTTGTGCAGACAAATTTTTCGAACATATGAAGCAATGTATTAGCAATAGGCTTCAAAATTATTCAGGTTGTGATATATAATGTGTTACACAATTAGGGTGCAGATCTCTGCAGTATTTTCGATAATTTCTAGGTTATAATGACAATGATTGCGCCATAGACATTACCAAACGAAGTCGTCCTTAGCTTAATGCCAATGTTTATTAATACCAATACCCATTAGATTAATCCAGTTTCGTTAATAACTGCTCGACCTCAATTATGCGGAGAACATAATTTACACGTACCTTTGATTTCTAAAATTATTCGCTTATTGGCAGACTTGGTTCATATTGCTATATTCATACCTACTTGATCGAAGCTAGCTTATATTCTTAAGTATAAAATAGTTTCTGTTATGGTCTCGAGAAACGGGTAATCGTTTAAATCAGACGGTATATTATTTCATGTTATTAGTTGTATACTTAATTGCATTACATTCTAAGTACTGTATAATTTACTTTACTGTCAATTTGTTTAGAAATTTTGAAACCTGACTTGGTGTCCGTGCGTCACTTTCGGGTAATCACTGAAGATCAGCGCTGTGCTGTGGGTCTCCCATTGGGCAGCATTCATGCCGACTGGATACCTTTTTTTCACAGTCACGACGTGCAACTGCCGATTATTTCTGTTCTGTGCTTGTGATTATAAATCAATTTTGTTTTTATTTTTCTTTATTATTAGAGCTAATTCCTCAGCTTTTTTTTTTGTATGCACGTGTTGCTGTGACAAATAAACCAATTTTTCTTTCTTTCTTTAAAAAAGGGTTGAAAGGAAATTACAGATGGGGTTTTATTAGCAAGGTCAAAGCTCGTTACTTTACATTTTAAATCTTAAAACATTGTTGAAGGTCTGTTTTATTCGCATTTGCATCTCCACCTCAGGGCGAACGTTTTCAACTAAATTCTAACAGCTATCAAGTCGTTTCCTCAACCAGAGCGTACAGGATTATGTCGCGCACTACTGCCGCGAAAAGCGATAGTTTTAAATTAAATTTCCGGTATATGAAAGCTTATTGGCGCCTGTCGTCTATATAATAATATTTAATATAAGGCCAATGCCTCCAAGCTCTGTTAAACATTAACTTGACGGACTGTTTTTCACGGCAAGAACATAGCTATTCACAACGATTCTGCAAGTTGCTGAATCAAAAATGTCACACTTTGATTTACTGATGATTATCCTTGCCCCCGACAGCAGATAGCTGACAGAAGAATGACGGTCATCTATTTGATTTAAACTGACAAATTTTTCGGTTTATGGATTGGTGAACAGCCGTTAGAGGATATTTTGTTAAAATTTATTGATGTTCGATTCGATATGGAAGCGTAACGATCGGTTGTGAATATCTAAGCAGAATGACAAGTGAGTTAACGGGACATAATTGGGTTTATTTAGAAAGGTTGCTTAAAGTTGAAGTTATGGTTAACGTCTGCTTAACCATACTTTCTTTGACGTTTAAACGTCTGCTAGCTAGATACAACGTTTAATAATAAACCCTTTCATGTGTTACAGAGTATGGTGAAAATGGACCCAAATCTGTTTTGCAGAACTTATGTCAATGTCTATGATTAATTGTGTATATCTTAGGGCCCATTGTTTGATCAGTAGTCAAACATACTAATAGTTAAAATGCGTTAGTTAAACTAACAATTTGTTAAAAATGACAGAAGTATGTTATTTCACAAATGGTTAACTGTTAAAAAAATTGTCAATTTGCCATAAAAGTTAACCATGCGCAGACAGAGTAGTTAAACTTTGACAGCTATTGACTATTTTCAAGTGACTAATTGTTAAATTGACTATTGGTCATGTATAACTATGTATCAAACAACGGGCCCTTAGTCAACCAATCACAACATAAAACTAGTTTTAACTACTGATTAAATTTTACAAGAAGCTGCTTCTTTCAGAAGCTGTATCTCAGTGTATCTAGTTATTCTATTACATTGAGCGAACAGAGCTAATCTGCCTAATGTGTGTTTAAGGTATCCAAACCGGTCTTTATCTGATAATTCGAGCCACTTGACATGTCAAGAAAACTGACCATAATTTACTTGTACTTCCTTTCTCAGATATTAATTTTATGTATTTTTAATAGAATGTAGATAGAGATCTCTTTGGTAACTCAAGAAAGTTTATTAGTCGAGTTGAGTTGACACTGTTTTTATGGTCTAAGGTACTAAAATAAGGTCTTAATAAGCGACACAGTGCGATGGTAGGATTCTTGAGTTTAACGATGTTGTGTCGTCAGTTTTCGCCGTAAGTTCTTAGAACTCGGTTCAATTTATATTGCGGTTTTATTAACTGATTGGTTCAATAATGAAACGGTTATCGTTTACAATAATATTTCTGCCTGATAAACTGAATGTGCCTTTAATTTGTTTTCATAACTTGCTCAGTTTGCCGTAGAAAGTTGTAAAAGTTGATCAGCTGTTTTGCGAAAGACGCGTGCGTATGAGCAATAATTGTATCTAATGACTATTTACCGTTTCAGTGTGAAAGATTTTCGACTATATTATTATTATTATTTATTATCAGCCTTTAATATCCACTGCTGGGCAAAGGCCTAGATAAATATATATATATAAATTATATATATCACGGAGAAGGTAAGTCTCTCTAGTTATCATCAGCCATATTTTAACTACTGTGGGCGTACTATGGGAAGTGTTAGTTATTGCGCAAAAGAAAAACTGTTTGCAGTTCATATCAAATTATAATTTACGATAAAATTAATCACACAAGCGAATCACACACTGTAGGTACACGACATAACTATACAGAACGCGCGACAGTTTCTAAACGTGTTCACTGCTTGACCGCCACCGACCAACGTCTGCTTTTACTCCGGTCGAGCGTTAGCGTTATGTTGTAGACTCTATCGAGCGCCGTCTGGTGGCGCTGGCATCCCGATTGGTTAAAGACAAACGATTGATTTAACGTATTTCTGACATAATATATATACAACAAAATTCGATCTAAAGAAAAGCGGCCACATTCCACTAGATCGTATTTTGTTGCTTCGTGTCTCAATATGAAACTTTATAAAAGGTATTCTAAAATTCTAGACAGACTTATCGAGGGTCTATACAAGCCTTTACTCGTAATTCCTTCTCAATCACGAGATAATATTTTTTTAATGGAGTGGCGCTAGGGGACCGTTGTGCGCCCTATTAAGGTGCTGCCCAAACGTAAGACACCGAAAACTCTCAGTTTTTTGTCGCACTGTTGCGTATTGGTACATATTTCAAGCCACAAAAAAAATTGCGTGTATTGTCAAATGTTCAAAGAAAAGTCTTATTCAAAAATAATTCATAATCATACAATAGTATGTATCATGATAACATAATCGTAAAACATAGCTTACATTTTTTTTTTGTCGCATAGTTCTCAAAATTTTAAGCGTAAACTATCATATTTTATGTAATGATAATAAAGAGAATTCAATAAACTAAAGATTCCTTACCTAAAAATTATTCCACCGAGCGATGCATTTATTTTTTTATTTTAATGAAAACTGCAATATTACTTTTATTTTGGTGGTCATTCGATTCAACTAACATCAAACACATCGCTGTTTTGAACCTGATTTGTTGCCGCGATGCTCTATTGTCGATTACCTAAAAAATTTGCTTCTTACCGCGCCTTAAATAGAATCCTCAGCTTATGTTTACAACTTTGCGAAATTATAAAAGCTGATAGTTTTTATGTTAATTGACAGTTTGCTTTTAATTAACTTGTTGGCTTGTTATGTTACTTTTATTGGTAATACACTTGAATTGCATTGCACGGTTTATTTGTAGTGGACAGATGTAGTTAGAAATTATTACAGCATTGGTTGTTAAAATGTAATCGCCATTGTTGAAAAGGAGTTTATAGATTCAATGATTTATATCTACTAAGTACTTAATAAATATGTCATGTACAGTCTGCCAGATTTTCTCATTCGATTTTGAATTTATCCCTCAACATTTTAAAGTTTAAAATTGTTTGAAGAAATTTTACAGTTTCGTGTAGCTTGACCTGCTAGCGACTGGACATTCGTGTAAACTGATTGCCCATGATTTATTTGACATGATTTTTAGCTAAGGTGTTTATCTTAGAGATGAAATGAAACAGACAAAAATAAAAATTTGTAGAAAAATAAGGCTTCAAAACAGCGTTCATTCATTATTATTCTTTTTGTAAGTAAGGGTTGTAGAAATATGTACAAATTGTCACGTAACGTAAAAGCGTTATGCCCCGCCATGCGACTTTTTATTATATTATATAATATAAAGAGACAGAGAGATAGTTTTAATGCTTTTCGAGGGTCCTGAAGCCGATGGTGAAGTCAAAATGAAAATCTAAGATAGTGGCACCGAAAATTTTCAAAATTGTCGTCATACAATCTAAATATCCATATCGAATTACATTCGGAGTTAAAGATAATGCGTAAGGAATTTGGTTCCTGACGACCCCACAGGTTATTTTTTGTGATTTTAATATGACTTTTATAAATATTTGATTTTCGTCTGGAAGTTTACTTTACCTAGGAAAAGTGTTAAAAGGTTTAGATAAATATTATTTTATTGGTAACCTACTACCTACTTTCAATGCATGGGTAAGGTGATGCCTGATTTATCTGCTCCTGTCTGTCTCATCCGGGCTAAAAATCCAATTAATTTGTGAAAGCGGAAGGCACGGAGTTTGCCTGAGTTTCTTATTTACTTAAAAGACTTATTTTTATTAATAATTTAAGTACGTGCCAGATGAAAACGAACTTTTATTTGATGCGAAAAATAAATATTGATGGAGAAGAACCTAAGGGGTGTATCTTTTTTTCATCAATAGATTTTTACCTACAGTGAAAAAATCACTGTTGGTTAGTATCTGACCGGGTTTAAAAATGGTATAGAAACGTTACCATTAGGTACATCCATCGCTCAATCTACTATGTAGAGTCAATTGAAAGAATAGTGGTTCCTGTAATAAAATAAATAACCATTTCATCGATTGTACAAGAAATCCCACGAGACCTATGAAAAGCTCATTACAAGACTCGAGAACAAATCGACAACATTATCGACAACATTACACACCATTGTCAACAAAAGATACAATGTTGCCATACTCCTTATAAGGAACTCAAGTTATGCCGCAACACTGGCAACACTCAAGTAAACCGGTGGCTCGAGTAAAGAGTCTCGACACCTCTATTATATTCATATTCTCGTATCAAGTTTATTTTCGCAACGTTGATAAATCCACACGACTTGCATGCCCTTTTAATTTATTCACAAATCAATGATTCATCGAGTGTTTTCGTTACGAAATTAGACCTACATAGGTTTCCTATTTTCGCAACACTCAGTGGACATTGTATAAGTGGCGACTTTATCCGAATACGTCCGACTTCTGTCGACGGGTTGCGTTTGCGCAAAATATTATTTTATACAAAATTAATGTTGCAGCTCCGAGGTGCAATTGTATTTGACATCACGCCTTAATCCTTTGCAATAATAAGGGGTGTGTTCGGATTTTGATTTTAGGAAATGTAAGTTTAATTTTGTAAACGTTTTGCGTGAGAGGGTCCCGGTTACTTGCATTTTGTACGCTATTTTTACATTAGTAGAGTTTATTTTAAGTTGAGGTGTTTTATAGTAGCTTTAAACATAGGTGATACACCGTCGCCTGTATGTATGACAATAATATTTATGAAGGAACATTAAAATAATTGATGGCGATTTAAAGAGGAGTTATGAATGTGGTCGGCACATTATAGATGAAACGGTAGCCATTCCACGATTGGTTGATTTGATTTACGAGTATTAGGTAAAGTACGGTCATTTAATGGAATTGCTCAATTTATTGGTATGTGCAGTGATGAATCTTTAGATTAATTGGTATTAATGTCAGTTGTCAATTAGATTCTAGGCTTTCGAAACCTTGAGATTACTATTTGATTGTCTAGATGCGCTTGAACCTCAAATGAAGAGGCTGACAACAGCTAAAGCGCGGTCACTGTCGGACTGCATAGAAAAGAAAGAGAAGCTCGATGACACAACGCTGGTAATTTATTGCAAAATATGAAGCAATTATCTATTTACAAAAAAATATTGATTGGACCAAATAATTAAAATACTATTAGGTTAATATGTTGCTTGTAGAACAATTTGACAAAAAATCAGACGGATTGCATGTATATTAGTATGGTTTTTAATTGTTAAAATAAATTTTTAGAGGTATCTTCGTGATTTTTTTCTATCGTATCCAATTAGTTGTATTATGTTTTCAATACACTATCTAACAACCATATTTTCTAAAGAATATCATATAATTTTCTGATTTTGTTCACTGCAGTGGATCATATACTTTTAGGCATTATAAAACTGGCGTTTAGGTTCTGTAGTCCCCTTAGTAGCTAACGGCAGGCGAATTACAATGATGACAATATGCTAAACAATATAGAGTCAAATCAGTGGAGATGGGTGACAGACACCATTGTAATTACTGTATTAACTGTATTATCTTTCACACTTAAAGCTTCAGTGTATTACTTTTGCCTTATTATTTACTAAAGCTTTTATTATTTATATTATTTATTATATCTCATAAATTGTTTAGTTTCGTTAAGATCAAAGTTGCCAATCGTAGATTTGTCACGATATTGATAACACTTAGGATATAATATACAAGGCTTAGGTGTGTATATATTTTATAAAATAATTAGAATAACTACATGATATTTCCAAACTTTTTGTGGAACAGAAACCTAAAATATTAAAATTTTCTCGATAAAAAAAATCACGAAGTTACCTCTGATTTTCACGCATTTTCGTTTCGTACCTAATATGCGAATGAGTTTAAGGATACTAATGTGTTAATTAATTGTATTAACTAATACAATGTGCGTGAGTTTTACGAAATTCTTTTTATTTTTGGATTTATTGACATAAAACGCGTTCAGCACTTACTACGTTCTTATTCCGAGGAAAAAGTCGTCTTCCGTCGCATGTTGCGGGAACTATAAGCATATTTTTTATCACACAAATCAGGCGTGTGCAAGGATGAGAAAATTTCTGTCTCTATACGCACCCTTAGCTAAATTATATCGTAATTATTTTCTCTAAGTATATTGATATACCTAATTTCTTAAATTAATAAACAAACTCTCGTGGCAGCCCTTATTAAACAGCATTAAACGCGTCGTCGGCCATTATCGCGGCATAATTGCGGGTGGCTGCGATGAGGTCCTGTGCTTACTGAAAGCGGTTCGCGATTAATAACGTTACTTATAGGAAAATGTATGAAATAAGGAAGCCTCATGATAATCGAGGCCTATCTTACCAAAAGCTGTTTTTGCTACGCGTGACTGATTCATAATCAGCATATAATGTTCCCATGCTGGGACACAGGCCTCCTCTCTGAGAGAGGAAGTGGGCCGTAATCCACCACGCTGGCCCAGTACGGGTTGGTGGATGTCACATGTCTTGGATTTTTTTGGTTCTAGAACATGCCGGTTACCTCACGATGTTTTTCTTCACCGTTTTGAGAGCAGTGGTGATGAAATTAAATGCACAAAGAAAAGAGCCTGTCTGGGTTCGAACTTACGACCTACAACTCGTAAGTATGGGCCGATACTACTGCGCCACCACTGCTCTCTCACGTGACTGATTGACTGTCTTGATTTCTCTGTCAAGTAAATAGGGTCCTTGTCTCAAAACACATTTAACAATTA
Organism: Dryobotodes eremita; assembly: GCA_917490735.1. Classification (NCBI taxonomy): domain Eukaryota; kingdom Metazoa; phylum Arthropoda; class Insecta; order Lepidoptera; family Noctuidae; genus Dryobotodes; species Dryobotodes eremita. Next base: position 4,321,079 of record OU823245.1, read on the forward strand.
GGGATGTGTCAGTGGATATGGTGCAGATGTATGCTGGTGTAATATTTCATATATGTAGCTATACCTGAGTCATGCAGAGCTTTTTTATCGAAATATTTTTCTGTTACGAGTAGATCATCTCTTTGGGTTTCGGCATACAGATTTGTAACGGCTACAGTGACAGGTGTGGCGGTCAAGTTAAAAAGAAGTCGTTTACTTTTATATTTTTCACATTCCCGCTCTCCGCTATCTCTATTACTGATTCCTATCAACCTAATAATTACATAGCGAGCCGCTTGCACCGAATTGGAGGGCGCGGAACCGACAGTTTGTTTTCGCTTAGTTAGCTTATTATACAGCTTGTTCGTTTTATAAAAAAAGTAAAATAAAGCCGGTTTTATTCGAGGTGATCTTTCGCACTATATTTAGGTATCGTATCGGTTATGAGTTGTGGGATACAGGTACTTTAGATAGGGTTTTAAGTATAGTTTGTGGGGGCTTGTCTGGGTTTGTAGTGTACCTATATTGGTAACCCTGTTCTGTATTGTTTACCTTGTATTACAAGGATAGGTTTTTAATTAAGGGTATTAGCCTGTAGTTGCACCTCTGGTACAGGTTTCTTCTAATACAGAGAAGGTCGTTTGTGATGGCGTTGATGTGATAATTGAGGAAGTACTTAACTTTAGCTGGTGATTGGTGAATTTAATGCCGACATTTTGCGTCGTAGGTAAATAGATCTAGTTTTTCTAGAAATCGGAAAACCACTTCCGATAAATTTAATCTACATTAAATATGTTATCTGTAATACGAATCGAAAGTGCCCATAGATAATATAAATCTACACTATCTTTTAATGTTTCCAGAATTAAAATAAACAAGCTAAATGTACAAGTCAAGTGCCATTAGCTCACCGAGTTTAGCATAAATGAACTGACTAGCGCCACAGATTATAAAATAAACATTGATATTCCTACGTCAAAGTAAAACCGACATCACTTCATTTGCAAAACCACGTTTAAAACCTAATCAGTACTAGCAGCCGATTTAAACCAAAACATTAAGACAATCAACTCAAGCGCAATGTCAAACTACGAAAAAGGACCAATTAGTCTTGATCCTCAAATCCCTTCTAAAACCCCCGCTTTCCATCATTCACACGATAAATCAGACAGACGAGGGAGCTCTCACAAACCTGGTCTCATTTCCAACCTCTAAAGAGCTGGCACAAGTCCAAATGAACTCAAGAAGCATACGATTTATAAAAAATATATACCAAACAATATATTTTGCAAGTATCAAGATCGCTTCGTTTGAATAAATTAATTGTGTTCCGAGACGATTTCTAGGAAATAGTGTTGTAATTATAAAAATAGTGACATCGGACGTGGAATTTGTGTTTCACGTGTGTGACTAGAAATAACCTGATTTTATCTGTCTGGGTATCAGGAACCTAGTGATGTCTGTGACAATAGTTCTAATAATGTTTGCTTGGAAGTTTTATTTCTTTTTCTGGAGTATCTTCTTTATTTTGGTATCCCTATTGTTCACTGCATTCTTCCATTGGTTTATAAAATGACGAAAATGACTTTTCGTTCCTCGTGCTGAAGGAATCTGTCTTATCTTCTATTTGTAATCTTATTGACACGAGGTTTGTCTGCGTAAAGGAGTAGTAAGAGAAAGTTAATATGAAGATTAGGACGAACAATAAGGTAATGTGGTCTGTAATCTAATTAAATGACATGTGACCGTGTGTTTGGAGTACATGATTAATCAATATTTTAAGAAATACTTTTTCAAATAAGTAATTAACCTTCTATTTTACCACCTGCTGAGCTTCAAACACAAAAAGCAATCAGGAAACGCTCATGGTTTATTTAATTAATACGTACATATTTCTGCAAACATATTACTTAAAGGCTCCCGCAGACAGGCGCGACGCGACGGCGCTACACAAAGGCGCCGCGCGTCGCGCGACGAGCGGCGCCTTTGTGACGGGCGTCGCGTCGCGCCAGTGTGTACGAGCCTTAAAGGTTTGAAGGTTGCAGGTAAAATAACAGGCACAACAACGACTTACTTTGTCCCTGTGTCCTCTCTATGATATCTATTCTATAGCCTAGTTTACCTCATAAGATTTATAAGCACAGAGGTAAAGGAACGTAAAACATTTTTAACAAGCAATCCGAAATATGTGTCGCCGCGGTAGGTTGGTATAATAAATTAATTTCATCATATTGCAAATATATTCAGTCGCGATCAAGATACAGGAGGAATTCATGTCGCTTTTAAAAATTATAGCGGTTTCATAAACAAGAGGCGGTTTCAAAGAATTGCCAATAACGGAGATCTCTGATAATACTGCGGTATTTGACCTTCGACTGGTAATAATATTAAAATCATATTATTGGTAAAGACTGTTTCACATTGGGACATACGACACCTTGTTTTTGATGACTTCAGCATATTAGGATCGATTGCATGTGGCATCCACCAGCCCACCCTGGTCCCGCGTGGTGGATAATGGCCCACTCCCTCTCACAGAGACAAGGCCTGTGTCACAGCAGTGGGAACGTTATAGGCTGATCATGTTGATACACAAGGAAAATTTCTTCCCTAGTAGTGGGCAGATATATTAAGTTGAGGACCAAAAACAGTACCTTACTTTTCGACCAGCACCCTAATTACGTAACACACTATCTATCACAATCTGAATCATTTTGAAGCCTATTGCTAATCCATTGCTTCTTAAATTCGAAAAATTTGTCTGCTCAACAACGTGAATAACGCAATGAATGTTGTTGAACTGTCAAAATGAAACCCATTCCTACTGTTAGTGTGTTACGTAATTACCCCGCTGCTCAATTGGTATCAATCAATATAATTCATTGGAGTTTATTATAGAACATAATAAACGTTTTTAAGGGCTCCAGCAGAAAGTTAAAACAAAATTGGTGTAGTCGACTGTGACGTAGAACATATAGAACAACTTTGTTTTTGTAGTTTTACACATGTCCACATTTATCATACGCTTCCTTTGAAGCTGCTTCTTTAAACCCACTCTCCTAAATTCTCGCGTTTTGTAATGTCGTGTTTTTAATGTTTTACATGACATTACAGACTTACAAGATTATGATGAAAATAAATGTTTTTTTGATTCTTTATTACGTTGGTCTATGCTGGCTTCTATTCAATGTAGGAACGTAACTCTTCACCGGACGTGTTTTGTGGTTCTGAAAAATAATTATGGTCCTCCCTATGTCTTTTCATACATGAGTTTCTTTTTTTTAACTGTGTGAATTTAAACTGGATATAAAATAATATCCGATTGAGACTGATAGCCGTTTGACTGTCCGTAGGGAACATTATAGCTATACCACGAGATATCATACACTCTCTAATAGCTCATAAAGTATACAGCTTTAAAAAATGATAGTAGGTATCATTGTTATTCAAGTTAAAGTTGGTATAGAGGTATGAGGAACAGGGTGTAAAGCTCACTCACACCTCCATAGAAAAGGGAGGATCCTCCGACCAGACGGGTGTTGTGTCTGGTGGGCAACTGCCCGACGGTTGATGTCGGGATGTTGTATATATGCTAGTTGCGCGGTAAACTCTGATTGCGCGATGCAGGATTTTGCGTGACGTCAGTCTGACGCGTAGCTCGCATGTGGCGATTGTAGATGCCGCTACATTGGTATGGTTACGGCATTATCCTCTCACGATCAATCATTTGACCAGTCTACGCCGTTTTCTCTATTTCACAAATTTCCATAAATATTATAGTAAAATATGTAGTATTCTCTTAACGATTTAAATATAACGAAGTTTTTTAATCAATTGAAATTTAAAGAATGAGCTTCCAATAGCCCCCGGTTCTCAGAACTGTCGATACGAAATTATGATTATAGCCACTTGTTTCCATAATTATGCACATATTTATATAATATCAGCTTATATAATAAGTTGTAAATGTTTATTGTTTTGAAATGCTTTAAATTTCTGTATATTATGAGAGAATGCAGCCTCGTTCATTGTGCCAATTTATTGTTGTTACAGAAATTGTAATTTGAAACTATATTTTCAGCTTTTGATCTAATTTGATTATTTTAACAAGGTTCAAATCTGAACAACTAAATATGTTGAAATTTATTAGTAAATAATTAATTGATTAATTAATTAATATTTAATAATTAATTAATTAATATTTAATAATTAATTAATTTATATTTAATAATTAATTATTTATTTATTTTTAATTTTTTAAATGTATGTACAATACACCAACCCACCACCAACAATACAACCAATAACACCTTGTATACCATGTTTTATGCAATTAAAAATATCTTATCTTTATATTTTTATTTTTTATTAATAAATTAATTCCTTCCAATAAGGTAAACAGTCGGCTGATTATGTCAGCTAATACTTTTGAAAATTCGATCTAAGCCTTGGCTCTTGTTCCCCTCACTCGCAGCTCATTAAAATATTTAGAATTTTCAACCGGCCACACATCTTTTAGAATTAGTCAAACCTTACCACACCGTGATACAAAAGGCAGTACACCCCACCGCGCATGTTGCTCTGATAAACGACTCCACCTGCCCATATCTTACGCACCTACTGCATTGCCGAACCTGAGAACCTTATCGGACAACTCAATCTTTGAAAATCAAGTCATTTCAATGTAGATGCAGTCATATTCCAGTTTGTAAGGTAAAGTATCAAAATTCATAAGGTGTTAGCCGATGTTAATCTGTTTAATAAGCATTTTGATACTTATGATTGTATCGGCTTGGCTACGTAAGGGTTTCATTCACTGGAGATTTTATTAGTATTGTTTTCTTAAAGTTATTTTTATGGAAGAAACATGTGTTGGATATGAATAGTGGGTCAAAGATTACTGCACGATGGAGTTCAGGAGATCAGCTGTAGGGCGATTTTAAAGCTGATTTACGTCGTGTTCCAAAAAACTATGCTTAGATGAGAGCGAGACTTCATTTAATGCGGCAAGAAATGTAAATATTTTTGTATTTCTCGATTAAAATCTTCGTAACATAACATACTATCACGCCTGTATTCCCCGAAGGGTTAGCCAGAGGTGCACCTACAGTATCCCCAAAATTCGGCAGTTATGTTTAAATCCCATGTAACGGGGGGCGAGCCTATTCCCGTCAACCGGGCACAAATCCAAACTCCTGACTGCTACTGAGAACTTCCAGTTGGCAAAACCCAATAATACTTTGCCCGACCCGGGAATCGAACCCAGGACCTCATGCTCAGCAATAGCGCTAGCGACCACTAGATCTACGAGGCAGTCCGTAACTAAATTATTCGTGTTGTGTACAAAAACGTGTAGTTGTTTAATCTTATGAATATAAGAATGGTGTAATAAAAAGCAGGTTATATTACTATGCGACTGGCACCATACAAGCATAAAAAAATGCCCGAAACCCTCCATAAGTCGATTGATCAATATGAATGGGTTTTGGTCAACTATTATAGTGTTGTCACAAATTAAGTGCTGTGCTCAGAATCAGTCCCACAATCACCTCGTTCATGCTTGATTACGTTCAATTACACAGCCTGTAATCACTCCATAAACGCAGATTCAAATTACCCAGCTTCCACTTCAATTACTAAAATTATTTATAGATCACCAACTCTATTACATTCTTTCACCCAATTACCGGTAAACGGTTTGCAAAACAAGACAAAATTATTGACTTTTCGGCCGTACTGTACGGTGTGCACGACAAAACATGATTTGCGTACGGTCTACGGGGTAACAAGAATCGATTCTGTTGCTAAGAAAGAAATTCAACAGTACACGATCAACAGTGGTATTGTGATCGGCAACACAGTCGCGGAAACTAACGATTTTGAAACAATCGAATCGGGCTTACGTTTCGCTCATAATCGTATTTCATAACGTCACCATGTGGGTTTATGTGGCAGTCCGCGTTGATAAAGCGCTGTGTTGATTTTATTTAGTCATCTTTGCACTCGATTTATTTTATAATGAAGCGGGGTTTTCGGTCTCTCGTAAGCATGACGGTTTTATTTGTTTATCAAAGATGATTTGCTCTCTGCTACTGTTTTTGAGGTTTTCCCCAAGCTCGAAGTGAGCTGTTTTGTCTTTCATTTATATTAGCAAAAGCCTTATTGTCAAAGCTTTTAATTAAAGGCAGGTATTATTTTGAAGTACTTCCTGAAACTATCTCATTGTTTTTGGCATGGAATTCATTTGGAGAAAATGCATACCTACATTTTTCAAACTTATAATAGTGCCTAATAGCTCTAAATCATATAGAGTTTAGTACAATTCAATCTGACTAGCCTTTTTTCAACTATGTTGGGGTCGACTTCCAGAGTAACCGGATGCAGCTGAATACCAGTATTTAGTAGAGTTTAATCTCATTGCGTAGCCCAAAATATCTTTAACCATTTCTCAGAAGAATATCTATTGCCACCGCAAGAAGATAATCACTATCTATGCCCGCATGTGTACTCTCTCTAACCGTATTAAGATATCTAACTTGGCAATCGACAGCTAGTTCCAAGTCTACAATAGTAGAAATGCGTTTGCTCTTATTGTGACTACACTGCCCGCAGCCACGACCGCGTGTAAAACGTCTGCTGCCGACAGTAACCGAGGTTCAGTCTAGATGGTTTATTTTACAGAACATCCCCAGGTGTCTGAGCTGTTACTGAGAATTTATAGTTTCCGTATAATGAAGACAAAACAATCGCTCCTTTTACTACCGTTCGGTTATTAGTTTCGCCCTTAAATATTATTCCTTTAAAATAAATATTATCTTCAAACGTCCTAATTCCTTTTGTGAAATTGGAGCTTTCATTTATTTGTTTAAGTGTATTAGTGTCCGTAATCGTCAACGTTACTTGTAAGTAGTTTGGTTCTGATTAATGACGCCCTGTGGACCGACAGATGGTGGCGTAAACATTGTAAGTGAAGATGGTAACTTGTTAGCCGATATATTCCAGTAAGTCTGTTGTGGGCAGTAGCTTTATTCGTGCTTGTCTTGCTTGGGGCAATCAGCTATGTTGTCGGTAAAAGGGCTGTGTATTTTTCTAATTGTAGTAGCAGTTTTTAAATGTGCGCTAACTACTAGAGATTTCAAAATTGACTAGGGTCATGACATCAATGAATATTTAAGTTTTCAATTTAAACAGTAATCCAAATAGTCGTAATATTAGCTATAAACCTTGAAGTGTTTTGGTCTGTTATTTACCAATAAAACGGTCAAAGGCAACTGGTAATATTTACCGCGTTTCGATGACAGTCTAAATTAGGTCAGTTTAGAAATTAGTTCCGACTAATTCATTATCAAAATCATCCATAAGTTATTCCAACATGCAGGTTTCAAGGCACGCAGGGCATAAATGTCCTACCTTTGCGCAACAGCACCACATTTGCACTCCAGGTTAGAGTCCATGAATCTCCTTAGGTCTTAGCAGGTTTTCCTTGCTTCGGCCAAATTGGCCAGGTAAGGGATTGGTGAAAACAGTTTCTTGATAGTAGCAAATATTAGTTTGCTTTTGGTTTTCTGACATGTTGATATTTACAGTGGTCCATTCTTACCCAGGAACAAATCGAAACAGTCCTCTCACATCAAAGGTCATTCACCTCTCCACAACTTGTACAAATCAACTCGTTTTCTATCACCAAAATGTTATCTCACAAATCTAACGCTTTAACTACTACGATTTTGTAGGTACGCGGGACTTTCTCCAAATACTAATTACGGAAATAGAGTGTCTAATAATAAAGTGTTATGTTTATTAGAAGATTTTTATATGTGTCTGCGGTAATAGTTTATTTTATTAAGATGTTTACGAGTTTGATGTTTTTGAATGAACCTATTTTTTTTTAAATCTGTTTCTCTCGAGATGTTGCCAAAGAAATGGGTACAGACGTAATTATTATTTGCTAAGAATTAAATATTAAATATAGCTAAGTTTTATCGTCTACAGTTTCGCTACTCTTTAAGTTCCTTTGCTAGAGCTTGTATTTTTATGAATTAACAGTTTTCCGCTCAAATAAACCATTTAGTTTACTTCCTATATTGGTCCGTTCAATAGAATCTGATAAAGGCTCTCTTTCTTCATTCACTGTTGAAGAATCTTCCGAAATCATTTCTCAACCCAGTCCAAAAAAAACTCCTTGTTTCTTTCAAAAACCTGTACCATAGTTTATCATAATGACCCAGCATGCATGTCACCCGGTTATCACAAGTTTATGTCACTATTATTAGAGGCCACATAATCTGCATGCATGTTCAATAAACGGATAATCTTAGCGGGCTCGATACAACGAGACCGGCGCGGGCGCAGCGTCGCGACCTAAACTGGTATTAAATAATTGATCCATTAACATATATGCTGGGTAAAGATTAAAATATAGATGTGACAGGAAGAATGGAAATAGAAATAGTAGATTTTATCGTTTCCTGATTGATAAGGGACGATTATTTTGCAAAAGTTGTAAATGATATGAAATCTCCTTCTGAAGTCTCTCTCCTCTCTCGTTTAAGTATTCTTTTTCTGTAATGTCGTAAATGGTAGTGAAATCAATTCTTGGGATAGTATAATATAGTATAGCCCTCCGAACTAGGCTAGTCCCCTAGTACATGGGACTTAAACATAACTGGCGAAGTGTGGGTGTCGTATAGGTCTATTCTGCCTACACCCTTTGGGGAAAACATGCGTGATGTGTTTAGCTACCTATCTGGTGGTTTGACATCTTACGAGTATTATTTTCTATACAAAAACTGTCAAGCCTCAATTTTTAGTCCTCAGTTATAATTTGACATTTGAAAGTCCTGCCCTTAGAAGTGTTATCATGAATAAAATATTGCAATTATTGAAATTATAGCTCTACCAATTTTATCAATAGCGGTCTGTGTGGAATTTCCTAAATTGAATTGTTCCGTACATTGTACTGGGATACAACTCAAATCAGATAGGCTGTCAGTACAACTAATATGAACGTTTATGCAAGACAATAACGTTCCAAACTTAGAATTGCTGTTTGACAGGTACAAGTTTCAGTTTGACTGGAACAACTTGCACTGAGAAATAGAAATTATTGCTTCGATTTTTTTGTGACCATTCCCGTAAGACAGCCAAAATAGATACATACATACTGCAGCGTACCGACATAATAAACTAGCGCAGCGGCGCACGCCCGCAGAGTGGTCAGATGCTTGCTGGCGCCCGAACGATGCGGACGTGTGACTTCTGCTGTTGTACAGTGATTGTTGTTTAATTTACCTACTCTAATACTTCCTATAACGTGGTGAACACCACACATACTAAATTAACCACCTACCCATTATACTTAAATGATAAATGATTTTATTTCTGTAAGTAAGTTTGTACTATCACTTTTACACGTCAATCATATTTTTTAATCTAGATGAGGTCGGTGTTTCCTATCTGACTACTCTGAGAAGAAAGGCCGAAAAAAACTCAGAGGTCACAGTCTCTTTTAAAGTCAAGACATAATCTTGGTCAGATCATGTGAAGACCATGTAAATTGATACCTGAAATGGTCCTGAGGAAAGAACCACATAGATTGAGTGGATCTGTCCAGTCAGTGCACGTATGTGTCAGTAATCGTGCAGCTCAACTGCAAACTTAACTGAGCCTATTGGTATTTTTTAAGAAACTATGGATGACATAAGTGAAAGATAAAAGGCTAGAAATGGAGTGAACACTGAGATGATGGCTGATAGGGATCATTATAATAATATGGAAGAAGAAGATATACTGAAGGTGAAATAAATGAAGAACCGAACAAATTGAGATAAGAGCAGAGTGATGATGTCTTCGTTAAGGAGGATTATTCTATGGGACCTTAATACATAATATTACAAGTACTTATGGTTAAAAAGCAGCCCGAGAAAAGGGTATCAATACATACAACTGACATAACTTTTGTTCATGACTTATGTTAAATATTGTTAAGAAATCAGTTGTCGTAATAGTAAATGTAAGTCCTCATGCCGCCTGTGATACAGGTTTATCCTAATACAGGCATCAAACTTTGTAATATCTATATGATTTCTAAGATTTATACTGTACCAGTGTATACCTGACCAGATAAAGCGAGAGTTTGCTGTTGGCGGTTAAGCAGTGAACACGTTTAGAAACTGTCGCGCGTTCCGATTAGTTGTGTCGTGTACCTACAGTGTGTGATTCGCTAGTGTGATTAATTTGTTCGTAAATTATAATTTTATTTGAACTGCAAACGGTTTTTCTATTGCGCAATAACCAACACTACCCATAGTACGCCCACAGTAGTTAAAATATGGTTGATGATAACGAGAGACACGTACCTTCTCCGTCATATATATTATTTATTAATTTGTTATTTATAACATATTGACCCAAACAACGTTTACCCAAAAAAATCCAGAAGCTTTTCACTCTGTGGGTTCCAAAATTTACAAAAAAAATTGAATTCAAAATACAATAGCATATCTTTGAAAATTAACTGATCTATGACCAACTTGATTAGGTCTCGTATATGTGATGCATATATTTAATTACTCGTATATGAAGTGCTGTAAAAGAACAGGGGTTAATTTATATGATATATATATATTATAAACAGGCCCTTGAATGCAAATAGAACCAATAATTAAAACATTTACTAACGGTATTAAGACTTCTTGAAGATTTTAATTCAAAAAAACATTTTCGAGATTTCAAAATCATTGTCCTTAACAGCAAAAATACGATCTCTATTAATAGAATTCAATTGATTTCAAATGATACTACTATCTATCGCTAGAACCATTTATACAATCTGATCCCCTTGCGAATATTTAAAGTATTTTCACCTATTAAAAAGTCATCTCTTGCCACTAAATATAATTATTGACATTACCGCATGTAAGTTGATCATCAGCTCTTTATTAATTTTGACATACATTGGAATCCAGAATACAAGTGTAAAATTAACTCCCATTCCCACATCACATCAGATTTACACTTTTTAAAGCCGACATCTTGAGTATTTACCGCTGCTACCGCCACATAAATTAGTGGACCATAAAATAATAATCCATATTAACGAGCCTGACCATATTTAACTGGTTGTCTGACGTTGGAACTGGCCAATCAGGTATTGTAGACGAGACATTGTTGACGCCATTCACTTGAGAGATATCGATTGGTTGATGTAACGGATGCTGTGGCGGTAGGATGGCGGTAGGATGGTGCTGATTGATATTCGTGATGGCTGGTTCATGTTTATTCGTATGAGGTTAATACATCACATTGGTGGAGGTGAAATAGTATGTTCACTCTATGACGACTCCTCGAATTGGTAAGACAAAAAGGGCTCTTTTTATCATTTGGAGATTATTTTTCCTTCTATTTTCTTAAATTTTAGTAGATATCACAGCTACTACCGTTACTTGAGATCGAACTTTCTGATAAGTGCATAATTTTCACTTGTAAAACTTAGGCATATGGTGGTCATCGCCAAGGTCTTTCATCATGGACTTGTCATTCCAATGATTCCGGGCCTTCGTTTTTCCCATCTATTTCATGCATTAAGAGGCCCTTTACTGATACCGAACATTAATCACCAAATTACAGTGAGAGACCCGAAATCGGCATCACGGTGAGAATTTATGGTATCGTCTCAATTGAAGCTTACAACACACGTGATAAACAACTGACAAGGTATACTTTTCTCCCATTCCCAGATTTTAAGAGCAATATGTTTTATACGCGTTACTTATTGAGTTATTAGCATATTGCTCGGTTATTAGTGTCTTATCGCGATCAAGCGGAGAAAGTAAGAATTATGGTGTTTCGATGTGAGCTCATGGGAGTTTGTCACGGAAATCGTCGGTATATTAAGTTGCAAATGTATTCGGAACATTGTTGAAGGGTCCAGGCCATGAGGGCAATGAAGTTCCAATGTTGTGAATTAAATTATTTGATGACGCAAAATAACAAATTGAATCTGTCAATGCAGAAAATTTATTTTATTCATGTCAATGTAGAACTCTGTTGTATCGGAAAAAGAGGCTTCCAGATGACATGCATATTATGCGGAGAGCTCTGCTAAATTTATCATTGCATCATTACGCATCTCCCACGTGAATTGTTTTAAATGATTTTAAAATTTTAGATTGTGGTAGGTTTGTTCAAACTTTACCTACCTTTTTGTAATGCACACCATAACGTGTTTGCTTCAATGTGAACAAATCAAATCATGTTTATTATTATTAAATTTTTCAGTAACATTCACAATATCCGATCCAATCATAACAGCAATATCCGACAGATCGATTGTTGAATCGATGCATCGATACTGTTTGTTAAAACATCGCAATGGAAAGAATAATCGGTAACAATGGTTTGTTTACAATATCGCGATTAGTGGCGTGTTTAGAATTTCTTCAACTGTGTGTTTGAAATTTCTTTCTGACCCCATTTTTCTCATAAATATGTTACAGGCTTAGGTATTTATTGTTTTACTCTTTCATGAAACTATGCTTAAATTAATTATAATGAATGTCTTAGCTCAATTAGCTTATTGTCTAGGACCGAGATAGCCTTACAGCTTTACGTTCAAAGAAAGAAATGATCTTTCTTTCCAAAATGTACTTACTCAGTCATTATCGTTATAATATAAAAGCTTAGTTCTAGATCTTTCTCCAAAGATCTCATGAGTAATGGCCATATTATACAAAAGTCTGTTTTGAATAAATACCAAAAACAATGAATAGTATCAAGTAGCAGAATCGTGTTCTGGAAACTTATAGAGAGATTATAAAAGTGAAAAAAATTAAGATTTCAATATACAATGGGATAAGAATCATGTGAAATATGCAGAGAACATAAGATGACATTACCTGTATAGATTTTTAATTAAGCGTGAACAAGATATTCAGTTAGGAACACAATGACATCAAAGGGATACAAAGCCTAATCTCTTAAATATGCATTTGGAGTACAATATCATTGTGAGAGTATTAAATATGTTCCTTTTATTATTGAATGAAATGGTCAGACTAAACTTCCGTCAAACATATTTTGGTGACCTAAATGTACAAGTTACAAAATAAATAACAATTATGATAAGCTCGAACTAAAAGTTATATCTAAGAGTGATCTTCAAGGAATGTTTTTATAAAACACAAACTTATATTAAAATGAAAGTATAGGAAGTACCTACACGGTGTATAACTTGTGGTACCTACAAGTTGGTTTTACAAAGTGCAGTTAATAAATCTTTTCCTTATATACTCGTACAGGTGAGGTAACACGAGTCGGTGTTTTTGCCCTTTGCATTTCTCATTAGACCTCTCATTGAGGAATCACCCATCTCTTTCTATTAACCCACCAAAGAAAGGGACACCAAACTTTCCCAGCTCCTTGACGTGTTCAGCGTAAATAAAATTAAAAAGAGTGAAGTAAAAGCAAATTGGCAAAAGGTTTCTTTTTTTCAAATTTGTAAGGATTTTGTCGAAGTGTTTTATAACCTGGCAGTCATTGTTTCGATTTAAGCAATGAATTTGCTATTGTTTTAAGCGAACTGACCGCAGTAGACCGGAAACTTAATTCAGGAACAGGAAAAAATAATAAGTGTAGTTCTGATACATTCGAACAATGGAGTCTTCAAAAAAATAAAATGAAATAAACAGGATTTATAAAGAACGATAAATTAAACCCATTGGAGTTAAATATACTAATAGCTATTACGTGTAAAGTTTTAGTGAAAAGTATATTTACTGAAGAAGATCATGATAAAAAAGATTCAATCAGAACTCAAAAGAAATAATTTATACGCTCGCAAGCGATAAATTTCAAATATAAGATAATTGACAAATATACGCTCACGAACATTCAATGAGAAAGATGAATGATCATAACTGATGCCAAGAACTCGGTGGTGCATTTGATGAATTGATGTACATTGCAATGAAAGCTGGCCATTGCACAAAACAAATTAGTGTACCTACACTAATATTTGTTATTGAAATAATAACACGTGTCATACTTCTTGAGACTGTAATACATTTGATGGAAGAAACCGAGAATAAAGCTTTTGGTTGTTCCCGTCAAAATTTATCAGTATCACATTAATCAGTTTCTTTGTCTCTTAAACCAACTTCTTCTTTATTATTAACTTCATTGTTTGCTTTCCCATCTTTCATGATTTCCATATTTCATCAATTTCCATTAATAACAAATTCACCTTTATCCAACTTATTATTTCTAACTGATAATATCTCCAAACACCATTTATCACTTCGATCGTTTTTCACTTCATCACCTGAAGCCGTTTCGTATCATATTTCTACATTATTTCTCCTGAGACAGCATAAACTACAATCAAGATCACTAATGAGATAAGAGTCGGTAATCCAGCTAAGTGTATTATAAATTATGATATTCTATTTAAATGTGTATATTTCTTTAGTAAACCTCTTAACGTGTGGTTACTGATTTGTGGTTGATCATCACGCGATGGCTGACTGACTGAATTTATTATGTGTAATATTAATTGGTTTATTAAATACTGTTTCCTGTTCTGTGACATTCCTGTGTCTGCCAGGTGTTGGCACAGTTTATTTTAACGCTTTTGTTGTTTTAAGAGTTGATTAAGCACTTTCCGCAGCAGTAATTTCCTATAAAATATCGCTGAATCTGAAAAGATTGTACAAGGATAACCGTCTCTTCCCAGATAATAAGCATTAGAAGTTACATTTTTAAGCTTGAATGTGTAATAGTCTAGCCCTTTAGCTCTATTTTGTTATTGTTATTTAAATTGCATAGATTTATCATTCTGCAAAAAACTGTTTTCCTGTTTCTTCCTGCATTTTTGTAAGGCTGATAGTTTTGGACGACCCTTGCACATGTTCATCAAGCTTATTAAATTGCTTATGAGCACAATGTTCTGAAGTTTACATTAAATGCTCATTTATCTAATAACAAAAGTGGAGTCAACTAAATCACTACAAAAGCGGCTGTCCTATTTCAGTCGTGGACCTCACGGCAAACTTTGCTGTTCCATAAAATAAATCATTAGCGCTGTTAAGTATAGAACTAGTTTCAACCTAGACTTAGACCACGAAACAACAATAATTGTGACCTACATCGACCATGAAATTAGTTTGGTGGCGGTCACACGCAACGATATTGTTGTGAGTAATGGCTGTTTCATTTGAGGAAATATTTAAGAGGGGTAGTCTACATGAATGTTTAATGTGCATATTAAGTAACTTAGTTAAGTTCCCTATGAAAATAACTAGAACTAATAGTTACCTTAATTAACCACCTATTATCTAGGTGTGTCAATAATCAACAATAATGCTCATTATACAACGTTGACAAGCTTCCACGCTGTGCAATGCTTTTCCGATATCTTCAAAATCCATATTCAATTAGTAAAATATTCGTACCGATGTGCAACATGACACTTTCCCGTATAAAACGTGCTCTCGCGAAATAAAATGCAGTTCTAAAATTAAAGTAAAAACTAAATCTAAGTGCGGGGAAACCCGTTCTATTGCTGAACACCCGAACACAGATACAGCGGTAAGTACACGTCGATTCGTTGGCACAGTTTCGGTGTCGGTGGTCTTCGACCGTTTCGCGACACTTTACGAGCTCATTATAGCGTCTGAGAGCCGTCGCCACATCCAGTCTCGCACCTTACTATATTACTACATGACATGCTATGTAGGCAGTGTCAACATTATAGAGGTAATGAAGCTTGAAAGAGATAATTTAATTATTGACTATTTTTGTTTCTATGCTGGGTTTTTCATATCGCGCAAAAAAAAAGAGGAACATGACGTTTGTGGCATTTGATTTGTGTACCTATGCAGTTTTGTGGAGATGTAGAATTCGTATTTGAACATCCGTGTTTTCCATACCAATCCTAAAGCGATGTTTTAATGCACAATAATTTATATCGACCATGACTTTGACTTTGATTAATTTGAAACGAAATTTCTTTGAGAAAGAATTTTTATGAAATACAAAGAGGTTTCGAGCCTTATTAAGTGATAAATCAGAGTTTAATTGAAAGGACAGCGTGGAAACCGACAAAGAATCCTTTATTCTCTGCGTCCAATTAAATAAGCGTGAAAAGATTAACAACGTTCAAGATGCACACAATGTGTTAGATAATATTCTTTTGTTTCATGTTCAGTTATTTGTAACATTATAAAGTCATTTTCGTCAACAGAATGTTGGTGTCCACATGAAAAAAATTATGCCATCACTAAACCTGTTAATGCACTAATTTGCAAGATTTCGCCTGGCATCATAGTTTAATTAACAAAAGTCGTTGAAGTTACAATTCTTAGATATCCAACATAAAATTCAAAATTAATGTTACCAAAAATCTCTAAATTAAAACGAGTAACAATAAATTTTTCATCAAATTATATTTTGAATTCTGAAACTTTCACCACCTCTGCAGTCTTCACGGTTTTTTGCAAATAATGTCTGGAGGACTTTCCAATGATAAATTAGACATTTAATAATTTTTATACGGATCATCAATTATGTCGTTTTCTGACAAAAAATGTTAATATTATGTGTTGAAATCCAGAGTTGTTTTACATATGACAGAGCTGTAAAAGTTTTTTCACGTGAAATAAAATTAAATGGGGCGTTGGTGGTGCCATTTCACGCTCAAGTAACCAGAATCGTTTCATTAGTCTACATTATATCTGTCTGGTTCAATAATAAAGACAGTGTTTTTGACCTGTACAGCAAAAGAACAAAGTCTAAAAGTGCCATTCTTGTTTCGGACAATGTAAACAATCCAAAATACAGTTTGAAAATACTCGCTAAATTTTTACTGACCGCTGTAGTTTTAATCGATATATTCCAGAATCAGGCCTTAAACCTCCACTGCTCCTTCTAGTCGAATGATTATTGCATAAAACATGTTTTGGTATAATTTTAAAATTATTTAATACTTTAATTACATGATAGTTATTAATCTAGCAACGATTAGTAACTTTATCAGTAAAATCATCCTTGGTAGAAGTCACTTCACCCAGACAAGTCTGTTTTGGTATAATTTTCAAATTATTTAATACTTTAATTACATGATAGTTATAAATCTAGCAACTATTAGTAACTTTATCAGTAAAATCATCCTTGGTAGAAGTCACTTCACTCAGACAAGTCAATGTCACTTCCTCTTCAAGGATAGCCAGACTTCCTTATTTGCGACTCCACATAAAGGATTAAGATGCTTTCGTGTCTTGATCCACTTTTATCCGAGATGTCAAACAAGCAAATAAATCATGATACAGAAATATACCCGTCGCCACAGACGCGTCGGTATTTTTCGCGTACGATACGATTTGGCAGACTTTAACATCAATATGTTACTTTCCATTTCACCTTTGTCTGGCTGCGTGATGCAAGTGTACAGAAAATATCGTGATGATATTTTTTTTGCTGTAAGAGTCACGCTATCTCCAAGTGACGTTATGACTCGAGTAGACAAAACAAAATAAAATAACCGATTTATGTTTTTTTTTTGTGGGGATATAAAACACGGTGTTGAATCTTTTATGTCTGCAACATGTTGGAAATGCGGCTTGCACTTTATCTCATAAAGTAATAGTAGCCCTAGAATTGTCCCTTGTAGTACACTTTATTAATTTCAAAACACGAATGTATAATTGGGAGAACTTCCGCGTTCTTTATCTAAGAATCGTAAAGCAATTTCAATAAAAGTTATCTTTGATCTGCACATTAAAATTTTCATAAAAATATAACTTAACTACATATCGCTTGTCCGGAAGAATACAGTATCATGTCAAAATTTGGCACTAACTGACTTAATAATACAGTTCGACTAAAAATAGTCTAAATAATTTAATAAATACTGGTAAATAGAGTAATGTCTTTAGGGATAATTATAGAGTATATACTAATACATATTAATAATTAAAAAAATCTGTTTATCTTATGGATATACCACAATATTTTTAGTTAAAAACTTTAATCGCTTCTCCTTAAAAAGTACGTTTTTAGAGTTAATACAGTATTCTTGCGGGCAAGCGATATGTCGGAAGCTCTTGAAAGAACTAAGTGAATTATGATTGCCATTATCAAATTATACTAGCATATTAAGTAATTTTATTAGTCATTTAGAATAAAAACTACCTGTTATTTACTAACGCGACTGTATCTGAACAAAAGTTATTTCTGAAGCCAGACGACGGCGCTTACCAAAATAATAAACAGGCATAAATTGTCTTGCACAACGAGAGTAAATGCCGTCTTTACCGACTAATTGAAATAAACTGCACGCAAAAAATGCTTTCGACCGACATAAGTAATACAGAATGTTTTCGCTTTTTAATATATGAAATGATATATATTTTTCAGTTTCAAAAGACCTGCGGATCGTTTTGACGTATTTTCGGCGTAATTAGGAGTTATGGGCGTTTAAGGCTGAGTACTCACTGGAACCTAGCACGAAATAATTGGAATGCAAAGTACATCTAAATACGGCACGGTTGGCGCAGTGGTTAAGCGATTGACTGCTAAGCTGCGTGTCGCGGGTTCGATTCCCGCTCGGAACAATTATTTGTATGACCTACAAGTAGTTCTTCCGGTCTGGCTGTTTGTGCATGTGAGTTTAAATGTTTGTAAACGCACCCACAATACAGGAGAAATACCTAGTGTGGGCAACGTTTTAAAAAAAAACTTACAATAAGTCATGAGTTTTTTGTTCTTTTGGTCTGCTACATCGAATTAACGAAGTGGATTTGAAATCAGAGGCATTACATAATAGGACATTTCACATAGGGCATTTCATTATAAGACAGAAATCTAAGACTGATAGGACTAGCGATATCCTTGGCAGACAAGAAAATAGCAGGATACTGAAAGATAAGACAAGACAGCTTTAATTTGAATTAAATCTTCGATCGATTCGTTGATTCGCCATTTGGCAAAGCTTTTTCTCTGTCTGTGCCCACCCTAATACGCAAAGCTGAAGCTGCAGTAATAAAGTTGGTTTATGACAAAAGTTTAAATGCATTTAAGAATGTTTTAAAATGCCTTCTTTTGACTTATTGCGTGAAAAATAAGGGAATTCCCTTGGGGCTTATACCTATTTTCATTTAAATTAAAACTATTATATTTTATGACGAGACGTCATCATTTTGAAATCTGCTACAACCTGAAGTTATTTGACGCTTTTCTTTAATTGCCTTCTCATTCAGATAGCTATTCTAATAAGATTCAGTTATCTAACATTCTACAAATGATCGCCAATTTATATTCCACGAAAATGAAATGTTAATTTGCGGTTATACCACGAGGGCAGTGCAAATTACCAATTAACCTTTGTCGTGCTAATAAATATTAATAACAGGATTTTATTCATTAATTCTTGTACGGAGATATCATTTACTGGCCCAGCAATAACTTTAAGTATGGCAATTATTTGTATTTTTTACGTGCAGACATATTATATGGAATTGAGGATGGGAGTGAGACTCACGCATAGTGTATCATGTTCGACGCAGATAATTAGTAAGCTACTAATTAATTATACGCGCCGAATAAGGATGGTGTCCCTTGTGCGTTTGAATAGACAAATAAGGGTCTGTAATAGAATTCGTGGGTATATTGCTGTGCCAAATTATCACTACATTCTTAAATGCTTCCTCTGAATAAATTCGACTAGGTACTCAGAAGTCTAGCGTAAGTGCCGCCAACGCTATTTCTCTCCCAATCTAGCCTTAAGTCTCCCACAGACAGGCGCGACGCGACAGCGCTCCACAAAGACGCCGCTCGTCGCGCGAGAGGCGGTGCCTTTGTGTCGGGCGTCGCGGCGTCGCGCCAGTGTGTACGAGCCTTTATTCCACTATTTAGGGTCTACTCTCCTCGTCAGTCTTTGCCAGACGGGTCTGTACTGGGCTGTCGAGATATCTAGGTTTACGGCCTCCAGGTCGCTGTTTACGTCGGACATTCAGGTCTTCAGCGCTTTTTCGGATCGATGTAGATGCTCAGAACCAACGTCAACGCTATCTCCCTTACTTATTATTAAGTAATAGTAACTTTCTGCCAGAGTCGCGTATTGTTCGAAAGAGTTACCGTGGCCCTGGCGCACAGGCAATTGAAGGAACACAAGTGGGTTTTAGTCAGTAAAAGTCTGACACCCAGCTGCTCTACCCAGAGCGGGAGAAGCTATTTGATGACTTCCAAAACAAAAAAAAAGTAATTTTTAGCAAAGTTTATAAGTAAAGGGAAAGATTATGAACCGTAATAATAAATTAATTCCCTTTATTTTCTTCATTCTCAAATAGATAAATCTTGCTACCACTCACGACTTGATAGCGACACGATTCTTAGGCCTTTTTTCTCGTGTTTAGTTTTAATTTGCATTTGTCACCGCTACCAGATTAGCACCACTGAGTGTACTAATTAAATTGTAATAATTCATGACCGCTTTAATGACTTGCTTTGTCTGGCGAAGGGAATTATAATTGGATTACTGAAATTGACGTTGGTATTTTAAACAGCTGATGTGTCTTCATAATGGTATGGTGGTATGGTGGTGGTGGTTGAAGTAAAGAAAACGCTTGCAGATATAATACTTGTTTAATTTTAGTTTATGTTCAATAAATTATTGCAGTATTTGAATGTGTGTACATATAACTTCAAACAGGTACAATTCATGTTTCCACTCATAACGTTTCACTTAGTAAGAGAAAGTTAAATTATCGTATTTGAATAATGTATCATGTATGCTTTTCAAATTCGAATTTATGAAAATAATACATAAGACAGGTAATTCAGAACAGATATGGCATAAAACTGGGGAAACATTTACTTAGAACCTGAAATGGAAATCATTTGGAGCTAAATGTCTTGTCATAGCTGTCCTTATCATGTGTAGCGTTATTATTACCTGGTTTTCAATCTTCCAATCTGAACTTGTCTGTAGTTGTATCATTTATACCACGTGGACACCCACAATACTGTAGTAATACCGATTACGTAAGAATTTACATAGTTTACGCTACGTACTGGCATAATATTTGTAGCGTTGAAGAATACTGGTCTGCCTTCGAAAGTAACTCAGCAAACGTGAATATATTATGTGCTATAATAGTAGTAAATTAATATTTTGTCACTTTTCGTTCTCACGGCCTTATAATGATTGGTTCCATTTTTGGAAAGGCACTGCTATAATAATGAAGAAATATTGGCAAAAATGTTGCTGGTGCATTAAATTTTACTTCATAATATTTCCTACAGAAATGTGACAACGTTGATTTAATGTCAGAAGAACATATTTTTGAGACTATTTTTGCGTATTAATTGAAAGATATGTTTAAAAAAAAGCCTTTGGAAGCAAACCAAAAAATCCTTTGGAGAAATTTAATAGTTTCGTGTAGCTTGACCTGCTAGCGACTATACATCAATATTTAGTTGATTCATTCGTCTTAATTTCTAGGAATAAGAAATTCAAAATTAGCTATTTTGGTGAAAATAATTGTGTGAAAGCTAGTAGTTCTGTATCGGATAGCGATTCTGAAAGTGTACAACTGACAAGTGCTAGTGAAATGTCTGGAAAAGATTTTTCACTTCAGTAGCTCAAACATGTAGGTTTTGCTGCCTGAAATCAGTGAGCAAAATGCGATTTTGCTCACTGAGTGAGACCAAGTAACTTTTTAATTATTTTTTTCAGAAAGCCGCGATTATCGTATTCAGTCTTGGGTTAATCATACAATTCGAAACATTCACACTCTATCTCTTTCCCGCCATTAGAAAAAGAGAGAGACAAAGACCAGCCCTTTCGAAGTTCCGATTTTGAATTCGACCTCAAAGACAAACACGTTCGGAATTTCGTACTAACTAAAGAAATTTTGCAAAAAGATAATTATGTCTTTTAATGTAATTTATTGAATTTTTAACTGGTTGTTGTATTTAAACGAAAATAAGTATTTGCTGCAAATAAAACTCATATTTAACATGTAAGTATTTATTTCTAGTTTCAATAATGTTACGTAATATATTTTGAATAATAAAATATCATGGGTGCTATTTCCGAACACGCCTTGATTTAAATAAAAGAGCGGGTTACTTTTAATTTGCAGAATTGCAGTAATTTTACTTTTAACTTTTAAAATGTTCCATTTTATTGAATTGGTACCTCTAACCTACAATGTTAATTAATTATTTTGATTCACAATAAATAGTTATTTCAATTTATGCCTGTTTATTATTTTATCTCCTAAAGTGTTCTCGCTGCTGAAGTGAAAAGTTATGTGTGATACACGAGAGCAAAGATTTTTGCATCTCGTGCCTTTGAATCCCTCGCCACACTCAGGATTCAACTTTAGAATCACTCGCTACGCTCGTGATTCAATCGTTGAATCCTTCGCTTGCTCAGGATTCAAAATCAGCACTCGCAGCAAAAAACGACTTTGCTCTCTTGTTGCACAAATAACTATTTTAGATTCAGAGTTCGACTATGATTCTTATGGGTTTAATGAGCTAAGCAACTTTTCTTTTGTAAATTAAAATTACTTACAATAAACATTTTTGAAAGCGTTATGGTTTCATTTTATAATGTGACTTTCAGATTGACAGTGTTGAGAAACATGAATGTTGTCTCTTACTTATGTTTAGATTCCTTTCCAATGTTTCATGTTCTACGTTGTAGATATTTTGTAAAACAGTTTTTCTGAAAACTCTTAGATCTTCTCGCAGGAAATTGATACAATATAGAATAACTTTGGTAACTCATAAAGTAAGGTATCTAATCCGCATATAAGTATGGTATCTAATCCGATAATGCGAACTGTCATATTGCTCACGCAATGTCCCTCTGAAATTAACATTTATCATAATGTTAATTACATTGAATTCTATTAACAAGATTCCTGTATAATTAATTTCTCTAACTGATTGCTTTGTTAGGTGTTTGATTACAACTTATAAACGTTTATGTGCAATAACTGGTGTTACTGGCTAATTTTAAACTCAATGCTTAATTTTCCTATTGACACCTCCATAATTAGTAAGTGTGTTGCAAATTTTGTTGAGTTCTATGACGATATTAATGATTCCTTCAATATCTTAAGTACGTGTGTTCACCTTTGCTTATTCATTAGAAAATGTTCCTTCGACAGGTCTTAAAGAGCCTGCTAAACTTATTGCGTTTGATGAAGTTGAAATGTTGATGACATTCTCACACTCTTTTGTTACTTTGAGGCTTTCATCATGTTTTATCTAGATGATATTATAATTGATCGAATTCATTGGCTTGTTTTATTGCTCTAAGCATTGAATACAAACGTAAATCATGATCCTGTTCTGAATTATACAAGTATTTACGTCCTTTCGAATTATCAAATCAGGGCGGTCTCAATGTTCTTGCTTCTAACTTGATGCATAAAGGAAATCCTATTACATGTAGCAAATTAACATTCATAGCTTGTTTACTATTACCATTATTGCAAAATTATCGTACAACTGTAAAATTTGCATAAGTCAGCAAAATCATATCTGTTCATAGATTGTATGGACCGTCACTTGGTGCATAATTTGATAATTGAACGGCTTCGTGAATGTCAAATGATGTGATCTCCGTATTTGGTTGGTTAAGACCTAATTTTGAATAATTATCCGATTCCTGCAAGGGCAAGTGATTTATCTTCAGGATTGTCAGTTCCAATGCTTTATTCGGAGTTTTCAATAGTTACCACTTGAGTAGCATCACTGTGTTAATATTTTTGAAGAAAAACACTGTTAGACTTCTGTTCTGGTAAAATATTTTATTTAATGCTGCAACTATGAAATCCATAGCCGTATCAGTAAGATCACCATCTCCATTATGATCCTTCTAGTAATTATTTTCTTAGGCATATTTGAAACTATTAAGAGCTACACTGACAAGTGCTCAGTGCTTAAGTTATGAAAACTGCACCGTAAGATTTTGCTAACCTCCACATCGAAATTCTCGTCTATTCTCTCTAAGCTCTTACTTGTTTACGCTGCTAGAAAATAAATAATATTTGCTTTGTTTTCTCATCCTTTTAGAAACGAAAGCTAACATCATTACAAAGTATTATTAACAAAGATTAAATTCAAATAATCAAAGTGTCCAATAAATCATGTTTCTTGATAACGGAACATTAAAGGCTGTCAACTGTAGGTTCTGTTCCATAACGAAACATGTTCGAATCCGTGTGGTGACATTGTCTCGACGGTAATTGGTAGCAGTCGCTTTTGTTATATTTATGAGGCCCGTAATTGGTAACTATGTGCAATACTTCTGATTTCGTTGGCTGCAGTTTGAAAGTACCTACTTACTAACAAATAACTACTGACTTATTAATAAATTCTCTGCATACCTATGCAGAGAATTTATTAATAAGTGCCAATTTAAATAAGATTTCCTAAACTGATCCGATATCGGCACGATCTTTATTGGAGACTATCCTAAGTATATTTTATTGCTTATGTTATCTCTTACATCAACAAGTTGTTTGGCAACCACAACGTCTTAATTAAGAGAAGAGAAAATCTCTTCAACATGGAAAGCGACACTACGATAGCTTAAATTTATGATTGATTTTTAAACGCTTCATCTTCATGTGAAGGAAAACCTTTCCCATAAACCACCACAATAGCCACTAACATTAGCATCGATATAAATATAGCTAAAGCTCAATCCAAATTTCCAATACAATACAATTTATAGTACATTTCGAATCCTACCGGCTTTGCGAGCTACTTCCGGAAATAAATCGCTATTACAGAAAACGTAAACATTCACATACAAATCAATGAAAGTAAATGCGAACTAGAACGTAATAACCCCCTTTACGACCTTAAGGCTAAACTTTCGCAATAAAAATAATACCAGCGATGTAATAGAATTTATGATGTTCTAATAAGGAACTATATCGATGAGAATTACTGAAGCGCTTTCACTGCTGGTTTTGATAGGACGTGTGATGGTTATTGGTGATTTAGTGCTGTATTGGTTAATGTCAATGCGCATTGTATTAGTAATATCGTTTTACTGTTGACAAGGGCTATGAAAGGGACATGAACTTCAGAAATGAAGCTGTTTATAAGGAAATTGGTTTTAGTGGTAATAAGGCTGAATTGAGTGTTAAATTCTCAGCAAAAGGATGTAATTTTCTCAAATGATCTGAAGTATTTCTACGAAGTGTTACCTTTATCTTTGACAATCATTTAAAAGCCCTGCTCTCTTTTGAACCTAAATGGTCTTGCGGGTAAATAAATCACCACACTAATTTGATTTCATCTGGTTGATTATATATATACCTATTATACCAATAGGCAGAACACAGACTCCATAAGAATCAGCAGAATCCACATTCGTAAAAACACGTGTAACAGTAGTTCATTACGGAATTAGGTAAATGAATAAATACGGCAGCGGTAACACAAACTCTCCGCGTTCATTGAAAGTCTATCTTTCTTTCAACAAAGATTGTAACCCGCAGACACGTCACGTCAGTTGAAACAAGTATGGTCTCGTGACGTAACAATGTTTGCGTTTTTTGCTTGAATAGAATTACTTCATGGGTTTAAAGATCACACTTGTGGGTGAACAAATATAGTAAGTGCCTAAGATCTCTTTTGTGATATTCCAAATGAGTTGCTGGTTTTATATCGAGTCATTGAGGAAAATTCTGTCATTGATATGGACTTTTAGACTATCTTTTTATAACTATTATGATTATAGCAGAAGATACTTAGACTAAAAGCTTATCTTAGGGTAACTGATAATTTCAACTTGGCAGGATGTGTCTTGGACTAAGTAAAGTTTTTTCATAAACTTCCTTCTCCGAAGCTTTCAAATTTAAAAATGATTTGATATTATTCGAGTTATCACCCATGTGTTTCATGTGTGCCCTATGATGTACTCTAAAAGACTGGATCTCAATAAAATTATTGGATTTTGTTTCGATTTAGTTTTCAATTTCTTTTTAAGTTCTTTATACCCAAACCTCCCAAGGACCTTTTTCGCATAGGCACAAACCCTTAAACTCGACACCGCATCTCTTCCCCGAATCAATCTTTCCTCAAATACCGCGCGGGCGCATTGCATCCATATTTCAATCAGGCCCGATCTACCGACGTGTATTTACAACATGTTTTAAAGCCCGCTCTATTTTGGACATGTTCAATCTGTGTGCTTATTTGGGCCTGTTTGTTTTCATACTGGGAAATAGTGATCAGTAATTCTGTACCATTTATGTACTGTGATGGTTTAGTTCTCGAGTTATCAGTTAGGTAGTTCTTGATTTAGTTCTGTTACTTGTGAACGAAGCGTGCCTTTTTTGTTTTTTGTTTTATTTCATATTTAGGACAGATTTCGCTTTTATTTATTTATTTAACCATTTATGTACACACATAAAAAAATAGACAAGAAGAAAGGAACAGAAAAATACGTACAAAGGTGATGCTTATTTCTAAAGAAATCACTTCCAGCATACGTGCGATAGGAGAGTATATTAAAGAGATGTAGACAACGTGTGTAAGAGTAGAACGGAAAACAAAATACATAAAATCTTAAATAATTTTCCAATTTAAATATAAACATACAATATGAGAATATACTTACATACATACTGCTAAAATAAATATCACTAAAATATATAACAATATAATGTAATTCAAATAATAAATACATATGCAATTATGACAAAGTGGAAAGATAGTGCTCTTTCACTCTACTTTTAAATACTCCAACAGTTTGGCAGTTCTGTCTATTCGTCTATGGGATTGGCCCAAAGATTTTGAACTCAACTGGAGCTTGTAATAAGGGATAGTTAGGGCTCATACGGTGAATTAAAAACCTACTTAATATTAGATTCTGCCAGACGCAAAGCAATATAATGTCTTCAAACTCCACTGAATTGATTAGTAGAATCTAAAGTACCCGTTAGGAAAGGTAATTGGATTGTTACATTGTATCTAGAAACTAAATCGTAAGACTAGCGGCATAAAGTTTTATTTAAAATTCCTTCCTTCCTAGGAACAATGATAGTTAGTATTCCTAAAGTAAATGAACACTTACCGACAACGATTTATTATTTAAACTCTTAAGTGATTAATTTGCATGAAAATCAATATGAAAAACGATACGACAAACGGTTAAGGTATCGTTAGATAAGATGGAATTCTTTACTTTACGATTGTTGTAATTTGACGCAATGGCAGTAAACATTTTATGTTTCAGTCAACAACCGCTAACATTGCTAACCTGAGTTCAAGCCCGGTCCTTAGTCAAGTTCAAGTTTAGCAAAAGTTTAGTACAGTTGAATGCATAATTTAAAAAAATTGGTACTTAAAAGTATATTATGTTTGGCAGATCGTGAAAAGGCATATGACAATAACTCGAAAGAGACTTTAGAAAAACATATTTACAAAAAACAACCGACTTCTAAAAAACACTAAAATAAAAACGTGAAAAATAACTTTAATTTCGGAAGTCGGTGTCTTTCGTTGTGTATTTTCGTTTTTGGCAACCGACTTGCGAAATTAAAGTAATTTTTCACGTTTTTTTGTGTTTATTTTGGAAGTCGGTTTTTTTTTTTGTAAAAATGATTTTATTTTACTCTTTTTAGCTGTGGTACCTGCCCCACACACATTCGTAAACTACTACTTGATATGTAAATAACCGTGACAAGAAATTATTAAAACATCATCAATATAAACTAAGTGGATAAAATACGCAGTATTAAGGATAAATCAAAAACTACTACTCAGAACTTGATGAAATGGGACCACATGCGAAGCACCAGCTTTCAATTAAAAAAAAAAAAATCCAAATCGGTTCATCCAGAAAAAAGTTCTGATCTAAAACACATAAAAAGAAAAAGAATAAAAAAACAGTCGAATTGACAACCTCCTCCTTTTTTGGAAGTCTGTTTAAAAAGGTAATGACGATGTTACAATTCAGGTTATTGAACATTGGCATTAGTTACCATGTTGACTAGTGTGTTAAATATTGTGACCATAACATCATCCCCGATAGATAACACAGTTACTGGCAAATAACGCGTATATTCTACAACTAAGGTACATATAAATAAGCATTGAAACAAATATCATTATATCTACATCAATTTGTCTGTTACCTAATACTTAACAATAAAGAGGAAATTGTTATGCAAGATGCAGGAACCTTAGACATTAGGTAACCTCACCAAACTATCCTTTTTATTTACCCAGCAAAGTATAAAACGGTAATACAAATGTTTTACACTCAAACAAGTAATAATTTCTAGTTTCCTCCATTAAAAATCCATAAAATGTTTATCGGCACGTCAAAGATTTATTGTTAGTATTCACCGGTAAATGACAAGCATTGTCATGTTTACAGCTCTTGGGTCATAAAGCAACCGTCTTGTGACATAATAATTAGATAATTAACTACTCTAAAGACCATTATTTTCACACGATAAAATTTTAATGGCTCCGTTATGTTTAGTTTCATATAGATAACTTAGGTCATATTGACAATGACTATTACTTTTTCTAAAACTCATAGAAAACTCTCCAATAGTTCATCTACTGGATGGTATGTTATACTTCCCTTAACTTTTTCATGAAACAATGATTGCGTAGTCGACCTCTTGACCCGTTCTTGCATGCAACACGAGTTATTGCCGCTCGTAGTCTTATTAAGTACATGGTGATTATTCATTACTTTACACTAGTGTTTGCTGAATTAATAACAATTACTTCAAAGAGTGCTTAGATAGATTTGTAGCAATCACATCACCGGTACAACTTTATTGTAATTTTCAGTTACTGAGATTTCTTGAAATTACAACGACATCTTGCCAACTGATCGAATATCTGCTTCTACAAATTAATGACATCTGCATCCCCAAACACATGATATGCATTCGGTACGAAATCTATTTTTGTACATATTGTTTCTAAGAACGAGAACGCTGCAATAAATCTAGCCACGACACATGTAATTAATGTTTATGTGTTTGTTGGTGGTCTAACGTTTATATAAATCTTATTCCAATGATGTAATAAATTATTTCTATCATTTATTACCGTGCCGATTTCGGTAAGATGGAAAACAGTATGTTGGCCTGTCATTCCGAGGAAGTTTGTGCGATGCGATTGTGGGTCATTCTCAGATCAGTACACGACTACTGATTTATTGGTAGGGATATTGCGAGATGGATCTCAGGATCGTTGAATCCAGTTCCAATGGATTTGACGATTGAGTTGACTCAGCGTAACCTATTTTGCTTGATAAACAGTTAATTGATATTATCAAAGAAAACAAAGCTGAAATACAAGAACAAGACATAATTACTTTGATAAAACTCCTAGGTAAATATTCAACAATACGATCCATTGAAGAATCAACCACAATTCATAGTCCTGCGTTCCAATGTGACAGCTAGTGCGCCACGGAAGCACGTTTCCCTGTTGCAGTGAGAATTCAAAACATAAACAGATTACGAAATCAATAAATCATTGACAGCCACTGCCGGATACGATCATAATAACTAACATATGTTATTAAATAAATATCACGCAAATACAATACTTGGATTGCATGGACATTGTTTAGATTAAGTTATTAAGTTACAACCGGTCATAATTCACTTAAAGGTCGAAGGTCTTTGTACCAGTAAATCTTAAAGTTACTAGGACTGAATGAAGTTATAGGAGGTAATAACTTTAATAAACATTAACTAGAAGCTTTTGTAATTCAGACATAGTGACAGGTAATTATCTCACAGATTTGAGGAAGTCATTTGTTCAGTCCTAATCCTTTGTGAGTTAAGATTATTGAGAAAATGAATCTATAATAGTGGTTTCAAATCTGTAACCATCTTGAAGTTTCTCCGATTATAAAGTTCTCACCATTGAACTCAGCTCTAATGTTTGTGTTACCGCTAAACTCAAATTAAGTAATTTCGAACTCCACTAAATTGACAAAATTAATTTTATTGATATAAATAAAAATAAATTTGACTTTAAAAGTAACATGTTTGTCCCAAATATTCAAAGTGAAGATTATAGAAATGCAAATGTTCAGTATTAAGATCTTGAAGTTCAGCTTGTTTATATTTAACGTTAACCATAAAAATATTTAACGGATTTCATAATAGATTTAGAAGTTAGTGAGTCATTGACATTGATCCTATTACTGTAACAAATCATGGTTTCTTCGTTTTGAGGATTAATGAAACTTCAGAAGAGTTGTAAAACTTGACACATATAATAAAACACTTGATTCTGACTTGATGTGAGAATGTTAAGTTGACTTAGGGAAATTAAAGTAGTAATGCATAAACAAAGGTTTTTGAGAAACTTAGAGGTTCCAGACGTTAAACCCACAAATTACGATTTTAAAGAAATGCGGGATTGTGAAATCCGTCTGCGTTTATGGCATACATGCATTCGGAACAAATTATTCAGTTGTACTATTCAAATATGTTTTTTACAAAAGTTTGACATAAAGCTGGACCAACAATTTCATGGGTGATAAACTTTTATCAATGGAAATATTTATATTGCTCACGATCTAAAACAAAATAATTTCATCTTCAAACTAATGGATAATAGTGATAGTGTCTAAGTGTATAATGCAATATAAAATGTAACTAGTTCCGAAAGGGTGGAGACCTGATGTCCTGAAATACAGTCTTTACGTCTAGCTTAGGCTCCAGTCTCTCAAAATATAATTAACGTTATCATGCATTGTTCTCGCTACCATGCTGGATGTACTTCTATATATAATTTGGTGAAAAATAATTTATTCTTTATTATATATTTATTTGATTGTAATTTATTTGTATAATTTCAAAACATATCAAGTCATATGTTTGTAAGTTCACGTCTACAGTGGATATTGAACTGTGTCTAAGTACTATCTCTATCCCACATCTCTGTTCACCATTTAAGGCTGAGTGTACACAAAGAAACGAATGTGTATTTCAATCATCTCTAGTATCTTGTTGTGCCTATTTGTTTGGACTCCGTCAGTTCCGCTCGCCTCTTAGTGGTTTTACTGAAAGACATGTTTACTAACAGCTAAGAGTTGCTAACAGGTCACTCCATATTGTCTTCACGTACAGCTTTAACAATATTGAAAAATATTGAGATGAGTGATGTATGATCTATGCATATTGAAGATACTTGTATCCTACCTCTTGGTACATCCCTACCGATTTGAGTTTTTAATACGAGAATACTACATACTACGAGTTTTTATACCAAACTGGCTTCTACCTGCGAATTCAGTGAAATTTCTTGTTCCCCGACCCACCCCGTCGCATCGCATCGCCTGCCCACGCTATTACTTCGTTTTCGCTTAGCGTTCTTTCTGCCTTTTTTTATTTTCGCTCAGCTCCTAAGGCTCCTAGCGTGATGTTAAATAGCCTATAACATTCCTCAACAATTGGGCTATCAAAAATGCACAAGGATTTTTTAAAATCCGAGCGGTAGTTCCAGAGATTACCCCTACATACAAACTTACAAACAAACAAATTTCACCTCTTTATATTATTAGTATAGATATAGATTGAACTAGATTTAGTTGACAGACTTCATGATTCGTAGTCAAAAATTAAGAGTTTTTGAAAAGCTTGAAAGCTTTATTCTGAAATATGAAACTATAACATAGTACTCGTAGCAAGCATCTGGTGAAAAGAAATCCATAAACCACAGAGATCCTATCTCAGAATGAATTAAAAAGAATTCTAATTGTGACTAGAAAAATACCAAAATTATGCAATAATGCTGCCTGGAATCAGTTTCCCAAGAAAACGCAAGATTTTGGATTAACAGTTAACTTATCAGAATCAAACATCTGTTCCCGAATTCCAAATACCACATGCAATCTAATCGCCTTTCGTTTTAATTGCTACTTAAAGAACTCGCTAACTAATTGATCCTCACTCACCATCACTCCCTTTTCGTAAACATTATGAAACATTTCCATTGGAACCTCGCCTCTTAACTCTTCATCTTCGTCATTGTTAACTTTGATATTAACGGTATAAGGTTCATTATCATTTGCATTATCAACAAAGTCAGTGTTATGAAATTCATTAGTTAATATTGACTGTGTTAAATCTCTTAATCAAATCGAACCCGAGTCAGTCATGACTCTGAGCTCCGCTATTTGTTCTAGTAATGATGTTTTGTTTGTTGTGTCAATATCAGCATTTTCTTACATAATGGATTTCTGAATTTCTATCGTATAAAAATTAGCACTTGCTCGGTTCCATTGTTTAGAAATATCGGGTGGTCGTAACTGTGAATTGAATAAAGTTCAATTTCGGAATACTTATGGGAACCATTCGAAACGTGTTTGGAAATATTAGATATGATCTACTAATGCTAGTTGTGTCTGTTGGCAAACGGTGTTTGTTTTAATTACAAATCGAAATTACAAACGCCAATTAAATTGGTCGACATGACAACACATGGAATCGAATAGGATTTCAGAAACTATGTATTCGTCACTGAATTCCCATAACGTAAACTAAGACACAGTATTTATCATGATTCGTCATTGACACAAAAATAACTCAAAGATATAAAATTTTACGAGAGACATCTTCACTTTGTAACATACTTACTAGAACATTATCCTCCTGACCGAATATCTTCACCTGGTTTTACAAGCACAAAAACATTAACACCATTGGTTACAGGCACACAAACTTTCCCATGGCCCTAATAGTTAGACAAAATAAGTGATTCATCACAATCATGCAGTTGTCATGCTCTGTGTTTGTTGTTACTCTGTTGCTAGTATAATTTCTGAAATTAAACTAAGCATTTTATTACTTCACTACTTCACTAGCTTTTGCCTACGTCTTTGTCCGCGTGAAATTTCTTTTTTTAACATAAAATATATCCTATGTCACTCGACTATACTGTAGCTTCCCATAAGTGAAATATTTTTTGGAATCGGATCAGTATTTCTGAAGATTACCCCTACATACAAACTCTCTTTAAGTCTATAACATTAGTATAAATACAATTTAAATTTTATTAAATTGGCAATTGGGTTTAAAATAAAAACTACATATTTGTTTTAAGACACATCATTATTTGCTATAGTCTTGCTTGTAAATAGACCACCCGTATGAATAGTGTGTGGGTGCCTCTGATCCCATCCATGTGTAGGATCCTTTTGAGTATTGTCATCCCGTGATCTTTAATCTTTACTTGTATACTGTTTCTTTAAAATACATGTACATATGTGTGAGTGTGATTTTTTGCTACAAAGAAACTAATCAGATTGCCTTGGTTCTGGCAAAATGTGCCAATCCACTTTCAAAATTGATTTTAGTAAGTACGCCAGACTGATCCCAATGCTTACATTGGGATCAGTTTGGCGTAATTACTAATTTAAGGGCTTTCGCAAGATAGTAACATCTTAATGTTACTATCTTGCGAAAGCCCTTAAATAAATATTGAAATAAAAATACTTCATACTTTAAACATGTCGGTTAGTTAGCCGAAAAACCCGAAATTAGTATTTTATAGCATCTCAACAAAAAATGTATGAATTCGTAAAATTGAATGGCTTGCCGTAAGAAAAAAACGTAAAGATAACGGGTTTACGAAAAAACAAAAAAGTTGGTACATTTTATCAGACCTAATTTTGACGTACGTCCATACAAAATCCAATTTGGCAAAATATACCAATTGTTTTTACTGTAGAAAATTTCCAAAACTCTAGAGAAAAGAAATAAAAAAATCTGTGGTGAACAGCTCTGAAACATGGTTTATAAACCTGCATTCACAATTACTATTTTTACCAAAAATGCTTGTAATATGGTCATTATTTTGACAAACTTCTTTGAGCAAAGTCGAACTTTCCGCGCTACTTGAATAGGCGCCAGCAAAGTTGTATGGAATTTTATTGCTGGTGAGTTTTAGCCACCAGCAATTTCTTTGTCAGGTACAAAAAGATTTTATTCAGAATTTGGCTGTATAGGTCTGTCCCTATGCAACCAAATTGCTGATGCTGCTTGTGCAGCACAATCATCAATGCCTAATTAAATAAATAAAAAACCAAACTGCGGGGCGGTGAAATTTTTTGCAACTATCCATATTGTTTTCTATACACATTCGTGATAAAATAAAGTAGATAAAAACTGTAAAAATTAACTCTTCAAGGGATGAATCCTCTAATAAAGTGTTTTTTTTTTTTTTGTGTGGGACATCACCAAATGACTTCTCTCGCTCTGGGTGGAGCGGGAAGGCATGTCAGACTCTTACTGACTAAAACCCACCCGTGTTCCTTCAGTTGCCTGTGCGCCAGGGTACCTCTTTCGCCACAGTAACTCTTTCGAACAATCCGCGACCCCGGCAGGCATCGGCCCTATCGGACCCCGTCAATGGAATTCAATGTATGTAACACCGCGCGGCTGGACATGCAGAAGGAAGCGAAATTAGTGGTTGAAAATTTATTGCGACCTGTTACTAAGCCGACCCCGTTTGTCTTTTTTTTTTAAATAAAGAAAAGACAATAATTCTACTGGAACCACTTTAATTCACCAAAGTACAAAAACACAGACACACAAGTTCTTGAATACTATTATTTTGGTAATGTCCCTCTTAATTGCTCCCTTAATCTGGGCACACTAGATTACGCGACAACGTCCAGAATCTAACTGAATTATATATATTATTTCTGTTCACTAGGTAAAAATGCTACATCAGTACTTTATTAAAGGAAATGTACACTGTTTATAAGTAAAAGCTGACTTAGGCTCTATTGCCTTGTAATAAGGGTTATAACAGACCGAAGTCACAGCAAAAATACAAACTTGCCTACGAAAACTTTGCGCAATGGAAAATCGGCAGAAAGTCAAAGTCTTTATCGGAAAACGTTTTTCTAGCTTATTTTAACCCTCATCTCTCTGGAATATTTACTCCATACTGAAGTGCACGGTTTTGGTGAAGCACAATTTGAACATAAAAGACTATCACAACCTGACGGGTATGTTGAAAAGCCAGTCAG
This sequence comes from Dryobotodes eremita, assembly GCA_917490735.1. NCBI lineage: Eukaryota > Metazoa > Arthropoda > Insecta > Lepidoptera > Noctuidae > Dryobotodes > Dryobotodes eremita. Next base: position 4,356,114 of record OU823245.1, read on the forward strand.
ACGGATATAAATGTAAAAATATCAAAAGTCTTGACAGGACAAAATGTGGAAAAGTTTATAAATGAAGCTCCCGTACTTGGCCGTGAAAGTAAGTATATAATAAAATAATAATAATAAATAATAAAAGTTTATTTAGAACAAGTTTTCGGACACAAATTTACAAAAGGAAACGAAGATAGCTACAAAAGTTAAAACTGTGGCGCAGCTATCAACGCCCAGGTCAAAAAATATGGTTCATTGTTCCAGACTAGTAATTACAAAAAAAAAAAAGAAGAAAATTATTAAATTAAAGGTACTAACTATTCTGTGTGTATGAGTGAGGGTGTGTATGAGTGAGGGTGTGTGTGAGTGAGGGTGTGTGTGAGTGAGGGTGTGTGTGAGTGAGGGTGTGTGTGTGAGTGAGGGTGTGTGTGTGTATTGTGGGGTATGCGAGTATTGAGCGTGAGTGAGGGGGGCGGTGTTTATGTAATAAGATTGATGTTACAGGAATGTAAGTGTTATGTTACCACAAGTTTTTCTGTTGCCTCGTAGGAGAAGGATTTAAGCAATTCTGACAGTTTTTTTCTAACTAAGGTTCTTGTTAAAGGATAAATTTGACTGTTTCTATTTATGTTATTGTAGAGTTTAGGGCTAACGTAGTTAAAGTGGCGTCTTACTAGTGCCAATCTGGAGAAAGGTATCTTGCAAACTATGTCGGAACGTCGCTTTTTAGAGAGGTATTGTGGGTCGTACTTCATGAGGTCGTGCTTCTTGATAACAGTTTGAAGTATAAATAACTGTCTAACAGTGAGGACGTTACAGAGCGAAAAAAGTTCCGACGTTGGGAATCTGGCAGGTTTCATGGCCAATACTTTTAGCACTGCTCTTTGAGCTCTCTCCAAACGCAGAATAGTAGTCTTGTGTGTACCTCCCCAAACCGTAATGCAGTAACCAAGGACTGACTGGACGAGTGCGAGGTAGATCAATATAAGGCATGGGAAGTCGGCAACCGCCCTGAGCTTTTTGAACACGTATATAAGTCTTCTTACACGGACCACGACTGAGTCAACCTATTTTTTCCACGTTAGGCAATTGTCTAATGTGACTCCAAGATATTTAATGTCGTCGGAGCGCTCTAAATGGGCACAATTACAGGATATAGTGGCCACAGTATGAGAACAAACATGGGTTTTGATATGAAATGACGTAGGTGGTTGTGTAAGAATTCCTGGTGTGAAGGGTATGAACTTTGTCTTTGCAATGTTGAGTGTGAGTAGGTTTGAGTTTAACCAATCCATGACCAAACCCAGAGCGGTCTCCGCATTCTCACGAGTGTCATGCCAATCCTTACCATGCGTTATAAGAGCTGTGTCATCCGCGTAAGTAATGATTCTTGTGTTTGAAAGTGTAACCTTCGTGACCCTAAAACCAAGGTAGATTGAACCTTCATCGTCCGTGACACCTCAATTGCAGTGGTACAAAAATATTAAGCACTTCGTCCCAGTGATATAAAACAGACCTGACAGATTTTTTCTCAATTATAGAAACTGCAAATGCTCAAAACAAGTAAAGGAAAGGAACAAAATTGCACAAATGCCCAAAATGATTCCGACATGCTTAAACATACCCAATCCAGAGCAATTTACAGGTTATTGTTTCCGGCGATCATCAGTCACTCTGCTTACTGATACTGGGGCCAACCTAATAACACTCAAACGGTATGACGGATGGAAATCTAACAGAATGGCCGAAAGTTACATGGAAGAATTAGTCGGAAATAAAAGTAAGATCACAAATCAAATCAGCAAAGTATGAAGTTGAAACCAACGACGTCTCACCAAGAAGCTTCCACATCTGCACCAGACTTGAATCATCAACTCCAGGAAAGTTGGCAATCCATGATGAAGAAATGATCTAACAATCAAACGCCGCACTAGGATTATCACAAACTATAAGTAATATAAACCCTGGAAGGACGGTCCTGAATTTTAGTAGCTGTACTTTTAACAGTTGTTACTTTAAATAAATCCTTACTATATATACTAAGCTGGTTTTATTTAAATTACTCGCATTGTTTGACTAAAGCCCACCACCAATTTTTCTTGGACTTTCGACCTCTACCTACCTTTTGTGCCCAGTATTTAAAATTGTACTTCAGATTTTTTTGTTTTTACCATTCTGTATACTTATTGTCAAAGTTTATGTTTTGTGAATAATAAATATTATTATTATTCAAGCACTATACAAGATTTGGTCCGCATTGACTGCCACGTTATGATGGGCTTGAGCTTAGCTTAGCTACGCTTTCGGCTTTCAAGCTTCGTCATCATTGCAACCCTTGCTGTCCGCACTATAAATGGCTCGACCTGCGGTCTCGGCCTTTATTCCAGCTTTTCCATCAAGGGCTGCAATGCTTACTGCGCTGTGTTGGCCTGGAGATACGCTATGCTGCGCTATGCTGCTTTTTCGGCCATCATCAACGCTGCTAACAACGTAGTCATAACAGACCGCAGCAGTAATGTACTGTTGGTTAGTGGAAACAAAACAACCGCAATTTCAAACTTAGAACGTTGTTTTCTCGAATGCATGGTGATGTGGATTGTTCCATTATGGCAGAACTATGTCCAATGGTTTTACGACTAAATAAATGAAATAAAATGAATGAAATGAGAAAATTTATGGATTTTGTTGAAGATGAGCAAGGAAAGTAGAAATAAAATAAATAGTCTTTGAGATGAATGGAAGAAAATTATATTGGAAATGAGAATAGTTATCATATTTTGAAATCGTAAACATTGCAACTAGAACTCTTATGTAAATCCATATTTCAAATCAATCTATCTGCATAGTCTTTTCCCAAATGGTTTGGGGTCAGTTTCCAGTCTAACCGGATGCAGCTGAATACCAATATTTTACATGGAGCGACTGCCCTCGACAACTCAGTTACTGGGTAACATGATACCCCGTGGTAAGACTGATTGGAAATCCAAATTTAGTAGGAAATTAATTCTGGACTGACATAATGAGATAAAAGATATGAATCATCACATATAATCCATTAGTTATCAACAATGTGCACTTACAGCAAAAATCTTGTGAAAAATATCTTGGATTAAGAATGGATAGTTATCTATCGTGGATTGTTCACTTGGATCATATAAAAACAAAGCTTACGTCTCTACTTGGATCCCTCCGAAGCATAGTTCGATGTATTCCACATAGACTGCGTTAAACCATCTATAACGCCTTAGTAAAACCACACCTAATATATCTGGTTGAAATTTGGGGCAGTGCGGCCAAGACGAAGCTAGCAAGTCTCCAAGTTGCACAAAACAAGATAGTGAAAATGATTTTTGGCTACCCATATTTAACATCAACATGCAAAATTTATGAAGAAACCAAAATAATGAACATTAGACAGTTATATATTTACAATACATGTATTTTCATTCGTAAGGCACTGAACAAAAGTATACAGACTAATTTATCGTTTACTAAAGTAAAACAAGTAACCCAACGTAGCAGTCGCCGAGCTAGTTTTCTGATTTTACCGAAGATGAGAACCAAGTTTGGCAAAAAAAAATAACTTTTGAAGGAGCACAATTATACATATAACAAAATACCCTCATGTATAAAGGGGTTGCGCTCATTCAATGCATTCAAAACTCAATTGGCTGCGTATTTAATCACAAATAACACTCTTCCTCAAAGTTGAATGCATTGGATGCACTATGTCCTTCTTTCTTATATCTATGACTGTATCATAATTGCTACCGTGACGTCTGTGACGAACTTTTTATTTATATAATTTATTTTAAGCATTGTTCTCATGTAAGTGACTTTGTGTCTTTTTTGAGAATAAATATCTTTAAACCTGAATCATCCTAATGGGGACTATCGTTTTTGTGCTCACCAGTTGGCGCCACTGTCGAGTAAGGTCCTGTTGCAGTGCTTTCATTCGATGGTTTGGATATGTTTAAGTACCCTTATATTCATAATATGTTTATTTTATTACATTTTAAAACATCAAATGAATATTTAGATTATAAAGTTCTTATAATTGGCAAGTATGAAGCAGACAAATCTTATTCTTCCTTCAATTAAGCCATAAACAATGAAGAATGGCACAACCATTACAGCTATTATGAATCATCCCGCAAACAGTGAACGTTCAGTACATATTTTGACATCTAGAGACCTTACTCTACACTAGCGCCTCTAGCGGCGATCTCAAGCGCGATAGCCCTCACATCTTTCATCACACATCATGGAACACATCTTTCATCGGAATTGAGATACAAACTTATAAATCAGATAAGCGTAATGTGTAAATAAAATAAATCTTTTCCTCACATCTAATACACATTGCTGTTCCATGAATGAAATTTCAGAAGAAATTGCAAAAGCGACATGAAACGAAAGAGGCCATGTTGTAAACAAAATAATAAATGAAATAGTAGAAAGGCTAGGTACAGACTTGATGGGTGACTTTTTTGTTGGCCCGGGTTATTTTTTGGTATTTAATTTAAACAAAGTCTGTTATAATGAATTTAATTAACTCGGTTGAAGGTTATTAATATGTGGTTATTTAAATAATATGTTTTTATATAAGGTGGAGACGAAGATACAACAGTAAATTTAACTTCGCATACCTAATGACGTTCCTAGTACCAAATATATCGAATAGTTTAGTCACTCTAGTAAGGCAAAGATTGGCAAAAACCCATAGTCTAGTGTAGATTTGTATTGTTACTAACACTAGGTTAAGAACATTGTTACTAACAAATTTATGGACCAAGTCTGAAATAAATTTTATTATTATTATTATTATAGTCGGCACATCACTTCTATTTAGTGTGTTTGAAAGAACCACTTTTTAAATTCGATGTTAGGATTTATTCGATAGTTTCAAAATACTCCAATGCATTAGTATTGCCAGTTTTCATTTATTGTTGTACTATCGTCACCATATTTTTGTGTAAAGCTTGGTAATGAGAGAGAGAATGTTTAAGCTCGCAATAATCTCCATTCATGAAATATGTTTCCCAAGTACATATTGGTTAGAGTCAGTAAAACAGTTGCTATCATAAAATAATATTCCAGAATAAGTTACACGTTTTATTGAAATGTCTTTGTCTGTTATTGTAACCAACACTACAGCTATAAAAATATTGCAAGCTCAACCAAATCGCGTACAGATGATACTAAAATACTCATCCATTCGAATAATCCTTAAATAGCTATAAAGTGCAATAAAAGGATAAACAAATATCGAATTCCCAACACACGGCCACGTTATATCCCCTTTTACGAGTTGCCTACAAGATTCCTAATCCCGGATCCCGGGATACTGTTCAGTGAAGACCAGTCTTTACATCGTTATGAATTATTTCTTTTGATCCTCTTACAGCGCGAATAATTCTATTAAAGTAAGTTTGTAAGATTTACGTGTTGTGATATCATAAATAAAGTAGAAAAATCTATGATAGTAGGTACTAGATACTTCATAGAATTGTATAAATAGTGTAGTTAGTTTTTAGTTGCGAACGAATAAATCAGTTTTATGCGGATTTTTTGTTTCACGTTATTTTAATTTATGAAGATGTTATTGAATTATCATTTTTTATAAAACGTTGGACGTCTTTATTGGCTAGTTTATTGAGTTGTTTTCACAGACGATGGATTGAGTCTATTAATATTGTGATAAATGGTGTTATTTTTAGAATATTTTTTGATGTTACTGATTTGATTAATCATACATTGTTATATTCTTCATGAGTCAGTTTAACCGAACCGTTTATTCGATGTTCCCTTCAAAGAAATTATTTTTCTCGGAAAGAAAAATAGGAAAGAAAATACGTTTCTGGCTAGGTAATACCTTACAAAAATAAACCGCTGCATGAAATTGTGTGACGTGAATACGTAACTGTCCCTGATATCCTTGTTTGATGAAACCCTATGAAAACATGAATCATAAGTTATTGCACATCAAACATGCACGGACTGTAGTAGATCAGCTGAATCTAAGATAACAACATTACTATCATCTTAAATTAGAACCAAACTCACTACTTAGCCATTGCAGCTTCAACTTATTAGTTTAAGTACTAAGTATACACTCACCACCCACAGTTGAAGCATCTAAATCTAAACGCAAAACGAATACCTTCACCGGTCTTCGATCTATTTTAAATGAATCATTCATTCACCGGGTCCTACTGTGGTTACTGTTGGTAAGAATTATGGGTTACTATCGGTTAAAGAGATTCAAAATCAAAATCGAAATATTTTATTTCACATAAACCTACATGGGCACTTATGAAACGTCAGAAGCTACGCGTTAGCATGGTTCCAATTGGTCCTACGGAGCAGAGTCGGAAAAAAACTCCACGGTTACTCTTTTAAAAATAAGGGGCTTTTACAATGTTTCAAATTACAGTGTTGATAGGTATGGGAGGACAGTGCAGACCTGTCAACAAGTAACAGGCACTCAACAAAATATAAAAAGGTCTACAAATCTACAGTCTACAAGTTAGGCCTACAACGTTCTCACATTCACAAAATATAGAAGAATCTATATAAAAATAAAAGCCTATTTAAACCAAATGACATAATTGCCATTACAACTGTAACAAATTTGAATTAAAATCCTGTTTACAAAAGCCATTAAAGTAGTTAACCACGTATGTCTGCTGAAATATGTCTTTTGATAGATTTTTTTAGGTTTTTTAGCTCTCTATTATAGATTGTGTCAGCTGTTTTCGTTTCACAATTAAATTATAACTAGGCTTTTGTCTAATAAGTACATTTCCGGAAAACATCATCGAGAAATGATGCCACATTATTAGTGCTCTTCATCTCTATGAGGAACGGCACTCAATCAATCAATTCAGCCTATCGCAGTCCACTGCTGGACATAGGCCCCTCCCAGGCTGCGCCACAACACCCTGTCCTCCGTCTTCCGCATCCAGTCTGACCCAGCTACCTTCTTAAGGTCGTCGGTCCACTTAACTGGGGGGCGTCCCACACTACGCTTGCCGGTACGCGGTCTCCACTCCAGGACTCGTCTGCTTCACTGGCCATCGGTCCTTCGACAAACATGGCCAGCCCACTGCCACTTCAGTTTGCCTACTCTGCAAGCTATGTCGGTAACTCCAATTCTTTTCCGGATAATTTCATTTCTGATTTTATCCTTCAAAGAAACTCCGAGCATAATTCGGTCCATAGCGCGCTGAGGGAAAGGCCGTAGGTACTGTGAAAAATAACTCATACTCATTACATACAAAGGAAATAGATACATAGGGTACCTACCTGTGCAGGCACACCATTGAAAATATACCTCCTTCTATAAACAATAGACTACAATTTAAATGCCCGCCAAAATAATTTTTAGACTCTAAGACTAAGTACCAAGTAAAATATGTTAACTTCAAATAAAATAAACCCACTCTGTACCGAGGTGCCTAAAGAACAACGTTTTAAGTTCCAAAATAATTATACGCTCATCAAAATAATTGTACGTGTTGTATTTATATTCTTTTTGCCTACCAAAATGGATAAATGCTCACCAGATCTTGTTTAAGTTGCTCACCAAAAATAAGTTTGCTTCAAAATGCAAGGGTGGGATAAGATGCAAGAGCGAGCGAAGCGAGCTCGGGACTTGGGGCACCCCGACTCGGACAGGTTAGGTTAGAATATTGGTTGGTGGTATTTTTTTTTTAAACCACCCAGAAGTAGGAGCCCCACGAAACGGGGCTCCGTCGACTACGCCTTATAAATAAAAAAGGAAAATAGGTTAATTTCTACAATTGTTTATGAAACACAATTTGGTGAGCATTTCAAATTTTTTGGTAGTAAAACAGGTACTTTTCTAGTAGGCGTTTAAACACAAGCCTAAACAATAATGACTTAGTTACATAAGTAACTAACTTGGTGGTGATGTCTCTAATTTCAGGTGATGGTCTATTTTTATCCACGACCACACATTTCACGTAACAACAGTATCTATGTATACGCGGTAGTTATAAAGATATCTATTACAAATGGCGGGTGGTATCTGTCACCTAGACATAACAATGGATACGGAGAATTGATCCTATCAGCAGTTCATATAGTTACACTTGAAACTATGAAATGGAAGGGAATCCCGGGCGATGATGATGTAATTTGTCTATAGGATCAGAAGTCTTAAGAGCGGCCAACCCGTCATATTTTTCATACAAACACTCGTACGTGATTATGGCGTTGTAACACATCTTTCATTGAAATTTTTGAACTAATAGGTATCTTGTGCACTTTATCTAGGTTTCTATGCAAGCACAACATCTAAATTTGGAGAAACAAATTCAGTATAAGCCTCCAAAAATCTGCTTTTTTGCACTTTTACCTGAACTTTGGCCGTTCATAATGTACTCATAAATTATAAAAGTTAAGAAAACAACTTCATAGAAAAAAAACTTGTAAGGCTTTTTCAAAAACACGTATTTCCTGGATCAAGTTTTGTGAAATCTTTGCGCGCCAATTTTTATTCGATGTTATCGCGTTCTCACTCTTGTTTATTTTACAAAAGAAGGCCCTTCCCGGTCCGTCTATCGTCAACGCGAGCATGATTGAAAAGCTTGTTGTTCATTTAAAGCAATGTTTGAAAAAGAAGCAAGAGTGAGAACGCAATAACGTCGAACGAAAATTGGCGCGCAAAGATTTCACAAAACTTGTTCCAGGAAATACGTGTTTTTGAAAAAGCCTTACAAGTTTTTGGAAAAAATGTTTGTCATTTAGAATCTCCATTACATGTGCGAGGTTTCTATGAAGATGTTTTCTTTACTTTTACAATTTATGAGTACATTATGAACGGCCAAAGTTCAGGTAAAATTTGTGCAAAAAAGCAGATTTTTGGAGGCTTATACTGAATTTGTTTCTCAAAATTTTGATTTTTTACTTGCATAGAAACCTAGATTAATTGTACAAGATACCTATTATTTCAAAAATTTCAATGAAAGATGTGTTACAACGCTATAATCACGTACGAGCGTTTGTATGAAAAGTATGACGGGTTGGCCGCTCTTAAAGGAAGAGGTTATCGTAGTATAATGATTCTAAGAAGGTTGGAATTGCTTGTAGTCATATTCTTTCATATTGAGACACGAAGCAACAGAATACGATCTAGAGAAATGTGGCCGCTTTTCTTTAGATCGAATTTTGTTGCTTCGTGTCTCAATATGAAACTTTATAACAGGTATTAGAAAAATTCTAGACACACTTACCGAGGGTCCTTACAAGCCGATATTCATAATTTCTTCTCAGTCACGAGATAAATTTTTTTAAAGGAATGGCGCTATTGGACCGTTGTGCGCCCTCTTAATAATAAGTTTGTATCAAAGAAAAATCAATTCTTTGAGGCAATCTGTTGAAAGGATTTTGTTCCGCAGACTTCGTCAATCGAATCCAAATGGATTTAATATTGTGCCTGGTAGTGTATTTGTGATGATTATGGACGCTATATTGAATGAATCTCCTTTCACAGTGAAGAACATATTGTCTATGTAGTTTAAATATTTAACTTCTTTAGTTCCTATGCATTCACTTAATATGTACCTACTGAATGGTTGCAAGTTACGCCTACAGTGTCATAGTAACTGTTAATTTTACTATTTCATTAATCTGCATACTTATTTAAAATACTTTTTATGACTTTATTTACTTTTAAAAATTTGTAAACGATAAATTTTATCGGCCTCACATATTTTGACTGTCGATTCCCACGTGCAATTTGTCGCAAAAGCTATAAATAAAGAATAATAAAATAAATAAAGACTTAAATAATCCCAATAATAAATCGATCAACAGTAGCCGTAAACTATTGTATAAACACACCTTTATTTTGACGCACCGTTGACAGTTTCTCGAAAAACACATAACATTTGCAGTTGTCAAAATATTTTGAACATCGAATTTCAATCTTAATACCTGCTTGGATTCAGAACGATAAAGTGAACGAAGAATTTATTTAACTGTAAATATAATTTGGTAGTGAAGTATCGAGAAGGGATTATCCCTGCATATCGATAATAAAACGGAATTATATCGGTACTGATTTGAAGTAGGTCGTAGAATTAGCATGTTTGAGACAAAATCTCGTTAAGTGCTTTGTGAATTATGGTAAGAGTGAGGTAAATGGCTGATTTTGATGTCGTACGTCTGAACTCTGAATGTTGGAGCAAAACATTGATGTAGAGCTACTATTCGTCTAGAAACTGGAACACTTACTGAAAGGATTTGTATTTCCAATCTTTGTTGATTTTCTTGGTTGGATTCAGTAGGGAATCAAGTTTTGTTACAAAATCGATATCGATTTATACTTACACTCGTAGGTAGATATTTAAATTACCGGTCTGCTAAAAAACTTAAACGTCTCGTATTGTATTCAAAGTTAAAAAGCGAGAAATATCGATAACGAAGCAGTAGTGGTTTCATTTTAGCCGACACTTGATGAATGAAAATTGAAAATACTCACTTTTACTACAACAAAGAATGATGTGCATTTTTGTATGCCGCCTGAGCGGGCATTCTCAGCATAGACACCGACGCTGTTACAAACTACCGACCGCTAAATATTAAGGTGAATCCTCAGTTTTAGCCCGCCAAAATCAAATTATCTTTAGTTTTTTTGCAAATTGCAGCTCTGTTTTACGTCGTATGTTGATCAAAATTCGATTTTCGACTGTGGCAATGATATATTTATTGAATAATAATCATCAATTTCATATCATAAAACAGAGCTGCAATTTGTAAAAAACCAAAGAGAATTTGTATTTGGCGGGCTACAGCTGAGGATTCACCTTAATATTTAGCGATCGGTAGTTTCCGACAGCGTCGCTATCTATGTCGAGACCACCGGCTCTGGCCTGATGACCAATAGAGTTTTAATGCATTTCAACTTATTTCTTATAACCGGAAACTACTGTAACAAAACATTTTATCAACATTTAACAAAACATGTTAAAAGTCAATAACTAATATTATTGAGAACTGTAGTGAACTTTAGCGTCATAAACTAATACGTTTACATAGGTACTACTTACTTGCAGGTCTGATATCTCTTCACCCCAGAATTCCACCGCCTTCCGCCAGATAAGTAAATTTATGCTTATGATATACACTGCCTCGTTGGTCTAGTGGTCGCTAACGCTACTGCTGAGCATGAGTTTCTGGGTTCGATTCCCGAATCGGGTAAAGTGATATTGGGTTATTTATGCCCAGTTGATGGCAATAGGCTCGTCCCTTGTTACATGGGAATTAAACATAACTGGCGAAATGTGGGTGTACTGTAGGTGCGCCTCTGACTAACCCTTCGGGGAATACAGGGGTGATATTGTTTTGTTATGTATAATATAAACTTTCATTGGATGAATAAGTGGTTTTTATTGGACATTTTGTCAAAGTTACCCATCATTCTTTCAAGTCTTTGCAAAGTGTTATTTTAATAACTTTGACAAAGTAAGAACAATTTCATTAAAACTAAGAGAATTAGGAAAAAAGTGAAAATTAGAAACTTAAATTTACTTGCATTTACAACAGATACTTAATAGTTCCGTTGAAGAATACCAACAAGATGGTACAGAAAACGAAAATAAAGTTCAACGATTTGTGAAATCTTTAGCGTACTCTGTGCTAATGACGTAAAGGCCTGTCAATCTGTGCGGTCGTTAAGCAATAAGTTATGTCTCATCTTGTCACGGAGAGTTCTCGCTATAAATCAGACGATACAACCTTCGCAGCCATTGGGTATGATGAAGTGGTTACGTATGTGCGTGAGTACATTACGTACTTATCTCACTTGATGGATAATCTACTCAGTACGATGAGATATTTTCAAAAAGAAACCTTTTTCAAATAAAATGTTTATATTATTTGCATATCGTAACAATCTCATCTGCGTGCAAGCATCGAACATCCATCAAATTCATCGCACGCTTTAAACGGCGCGCAAAACCAACATAGTGTTCACTTTATAATTTATCGAATAAGGAATCAATGTTGCAGCTCTAACATCAAAGACGTGCATCGATACCAATACGGAATCGATTCAAATCGATTGATCAGCTCTCGATACACGTACAAAACCAATTTGCAAAACTGAGTTCAATTCGCGCCATCCCGTTGTAAAGCACACGAGACGGAATGACGAATTGTAAAAGGAAAGGCACGATTTAAATCGTCGTTTAATGTGCAATTTGTATGACTGGTCGCTTTGAAATGAGCCAACACTTTGTGTGGATTCAACGGCGGAGTCAGCTCGCGTAAACATTAACCAACATAACTTTGCTGTTGCTAAACCTGCGGTTCTTACAAAATTGAATGATATGTTTATCGTCATAAGATTCAAATTTTATTGATCTACGGTGGTTTGCTGATAAAATTAAGTTGGTAATTTCACGTTGTTGGCGCCACTAGAGTCGCGAGGCGTTGCATGCAACGAGTGCTCATCGACGCTTAAACGGTTATAATCGAATGATCTCTATGACATGCAATGACACGAAATGATACGCGGATGTAATTCTACATTGCGTCTGATTTAGCACTCCTGATAAATAGGCAATAGAGGTGACGTGAAGGAGTCTCGATGGGCTATAGGTTAGAACTGGAGACGAAATACTTTGTCTCTTATTAATCTTAACACCTATAATGAGCATACAATGTAAATTATCTACACGTGTTTTTGCAAATAAATAAATTTGAATTTGAATTTGAATTTGAATTTGTCGTAGATGATAATCTACGACAAAGTATTTCGTCGTAGTTCGTTTCGTTTCGTTTCGTCGTCGTAGTATTTGAAGTTTATGTTAGATGTTTTTGATTGATCAGTTAATATATTCCACTGTAATAGTTTCTTGAATGTCCTGGGTTAGTTACTAACATGTATACTGTACAGTCAGGGTAAATAATTATTAAAAAAATTGACACTACGTCAATTTGCCGTAATAGAGCCAATTCATAAAACGGTAGATAAAGAATTGTATTTATAGATAAGCTGCCACTGAAAACCTTATAAGATAGCGATAATGTTTTGGCTTAGTAATGAATTCCCTGATTTTACTTGGAAAAATAAATTGGCGCAGTCACCATATATTTTTTGTTTTCTTCAGCCGATTCATAGTCCATTTTACTTTGCCTTGCTTCTACTGTTGTTCTTGGCTTGGGACTATTTATGGTATTGTCTTCTATAGTGATATACAACAATAATAATAAATTCATTTATTACAGAACCAGTCCATATGCATACCATACATGTGAAATTAAAAATATTAGATACATTAACAAATAATTAAAAGATTACAATTAAATAAGCATTACAAAAATCATCAATGAAAACATTATAAGTTAAAATTTTACAATAACATAAAATAAATTAATTAAAATACACTATTCATCTTAGTCTAAATTTAGGTTTGGATCTGGAATGCTCAACATATAGCCTGCACCCTAATTACGTAACACACTATCAATCACAACCTGAATCATTTTGAAGCCAATTGCTAATCCATTGCTTCATATGTTCGAAAAATTTATCTGCGCAACAATGTAAATAACGCAATTAATGTTGTTGAACTGTCAAAATGAAACCCATTCCTACTGTTATTGTGTTGCGTAATTACCCCGCTGGTCTAGTACCGCATTATTTGGCAATTCAGGTCCATCCTCCGTGCGAACAGCCGAAGGTAGCTGTTGGAACTGCCTTTTATGCGGCGCATCAGGGACACAACTCTCTTGCGAATAATCACCGCAAATCCATCTACATATTATATTTGTGTATTTTTATCTATATTTGATACAGTTTGTTCTTCTCGCGACTTCAAATTTGCCAATGTCCATTACGTAAGACCTTCTATTTGAAGGGATTCTAACGAGCTAGTCGTTTAGTTTTATCTTAACAATCCAGTGTAATTGCTTCATCTAACGCTAATGCGATAGTCGTGTCCCCAGCCGATATCCTAACTTTATTGACATTGCAGGTACGTACCTGTAACTCGTTAGTTTACGTTTAATTTATTTAATTGTTAGGTACTTGTTAGTAAGACATTCTAGTATAAAAGTGCTCTTTAACTTAAGGGAGATTGTGTGTGTTGGAATGTGACGCATATTTTCCACCAACTCGTTCTTTTTTGTGTTTGTGAGTTTTTTCTTTGCGTCATGTTTACCGCAGATAAACGTATTTTCTTCCTTTCTTTTCTTTATCTTTCTCGTCTATGACTGTAAGTTTAATCTAAATCTAAATTAATATTATAAAGAAAAAAGATTTGATGTTTTGTATGTTTCTTTGTTACGCTTTCACGCTAAAGCAGCTAAACGGATTTGAATGAAATATGGCACATGGGTAGACCATAACCACATAAAATACTTTATAACCCGCTATCTCCACGGAGTCGATACTTATGAGGGTGAAAACGCGGGGTGTAGCTAGTATGTTATATTTGATAGAGCTGTATTACTTTACATAATACCTATGTATGTAAGTACATGTTGCTTCTAGTATTAAAATAATTCCATTAAGGGCCGATTTTTCAATCTTCCGATATATTTTATTTGAGGAATAAAAATTCCGATTTGACAGTTTTTGTGTGCAGGGTGATTGGTAAGTGAATTCCTTGAAATGGGTTAAACTAGAGGTAATTTGAAAGGACCCCGATAACTTGAAGTACAAACTTGATTGTTTTGGAGCTATCGAACTTTCACCCTGCCATGTAGAAGGTAAACAACGTCAAACCGCCATATTCATTCTTTAGAAAAAAAAATATGCTGTATGATGAAATTTGACAGTAACGCAACCTTATAAAAAGTTTTATTTTAAGCTTTATTTTTGTGTACAATTGCAAAATCCAAAATAAATGTAACTGCTTCTGAGGGGGACCTGGTGTCCTGAAATACAGGCCTTAGCCTAACTTGGGCATCAGTCTCCCACAGTATAATTAAAAATATTATGTATTGCTCTTGTTCTTGTTCTTGAAGTAGGTAAATATTTTATATACAAAACCTTGAAACATATTAACATCTCGAATTATTGAGTGTTTTATTATAAGTACTTAACAATCAATACTAAATAGATTACAATATACAAGCTAACACTAATATATATATACTATGTACAAGTATAAAATTAAAAAAAGGGAAGAGCTCATAGGGCATCAACAAATTCGTCCGCACCGCTGTCAATAGGATAAGTGCCCAAAAGGCGCTGGCAGCATTGCCACGTTAGTTTTTAATGCTGATTCTGCTGTTGCTGTGATGCTCCAGTAATTGCGCGGTAGTTTTACTAAACATAATATTAAATTCCAGTTTACTAAGGCATTACTTTAAGAAACCATTCCACGTTAAAACAATGTTCCCAATAGAGTAACTAGTAATTTTCTGCAAAATTAACATCTGCCGACATCTTTTTATGGTCGTTTCCTAGATCGAAAATGTCTTTAACCCATATTAGTAATAGTTTAATATACATTTCATCAAAAACAATAGTAAAGATGTACACAAATGTAGGTTTAGGTGAAGAAAGTTTGTGTTGGTTCGTATGACGAGAAAATCTCTTAAAACGAGGTTCTGTTAATAAAACGTTTACTAGTTAGTATACGCTATGCTTTTGGGCTAAATAAAGCCGAAGTTATATGTGCCTTTGTCAAAAGAGTGGTGAGCAGTGATCATTCTTTGGCCTAGACAAGGCCGATCTTAACAGAAAATATACCTAAGTATTTGAATATGTAGAAGTAAATACCTCAATCGATGGAGGTATAGTAGTGTACAAGTCCTTGTTTAATAACTGCAATAGTATGAATCAACTTAGTATGAAAGCGACCTACGAATGCCTACGATATAGATTGTGATTTGACCATGGAAGAATGAATGAATAGATAGATGAATTTTCGTATACTGCACTGGTTGACGTCATCACGTTAGCGCCGGCTATCGCTGAAGACCAGCGCTGGGGCTCTGCCTCGCATAGGGTCCTAGCATATTTTCTCCCAAATCGTTATTTTTGGTTTTTGTGTGTTTTTTCTTTGCGTCATGTTTACCGAAAAGAAACGTATTTTCTTTCTTCTTTCTTTCTTTCTTTCTTTCTTAGATAATATTAGAAAATTAGATTCTAGATAACGATCTGCTATTATTAGCAGATCGTTATCTAGCATCTAATTTTATCCAGTAGAAAAGAAGTGCTCCTTACGCTACAACCCTCGGTAGATGCCCTAGCACGAGCGTAATGACGATACTGCATGACCTGAACAAACACAAATTACTTAAAGACCTCCTAATTTCCCACATTAACAAACTAAGCACACAACCATACGGTATTTAGATCATCTGCAAACTGAGCCATTGAGCGGAGCGTGCCGACTTGCGGTGGTCCAATATTGACACGGCAATCGGCGCAACCCGTCGCATACATATTGCGATAATACCGCGTCCGTCTAGCCGCCGCCGCCGCGACGCTTTATTTGCTCGTCCGCACGTGTGTAGAATGTCTTATTTTTTATTTAATAGAATTATTTTGATTGTTGCTTTTTGTTGTTTATTGGCCGTAAATGTCGATTGTTGTTTTTTTTTTTTGTAAAGTTTCCGCCGCTGATGAGTCAATGGTTATATTGGATTATTCTGAGGTTATGTTCACATCCAGATGGTCTAATATCATCGCCATTTTATCTGTGGTGTTAATGATCACTCTTTTGTTCTTCTCCATAGGGTACTACTACGCTTTGGAATGGGCAACTAGCTTCATCTTTCTGACTGACCGACCCCTTGATAATTCAAAAGTGCCTGTAATTGGTTTATTTGAAATAAATGCTTTGAGTTTGAGTTTGAGTCTTGTCTATAACATGACAGTTCACATCACTATCACTTCTATTCACAAGTCACTCATCGTCAAATTGCTAAGCATGAGAACTTTGACCAAGTTGTCAGTGACGTGTCGACGGTTCGCTTATGACGCGATTTGTCCGTGTCTGGTATGTGAGATGAGGCGCAAATTATCCGGAAAATACGCGTTTTACGACACGATACACCTCAGGAATTTAACTATGGTTACCACGATTTAATATTGCAGAAATCTATATACATTAATATGACAGTTATAATAATAAGCTATCTCCTAATAGCTATTCTAGAAAACTTTATGTCAATAATAATACTGTCATAACTTTCAGCTGAAACTTTCAGAAATAACTACATATTATTAACTTTTCCACTCAGTCATTGCTAATGACTGCTCAGAAGAGAAAGGTGCAAATGATTTACATGATAATAATTACACAATAAGCATAATTACGTATTAATAAGCAGGTAATGAATAGATAAACAAAGTAAAATCCACTGATTATACAAGATGGCTTCCTTACAAGTCAACAGTTTTATTGGCAATTAATTAACAGACAACGTCAACTTCGCTTAACCAGGCTATTTTAGCTGTGGTTGACAACAAGTTCAATGAAAATACACGCTAAGAGGTCACCACAAAAAATGAATAGGTAAGGCATAGGATAAAAAATTTGGCTTGGATGACGATTTTATGAAAAAAAGTCATTAGAGTGTTACTTCTGAGAAAAGAGACGCTGCCTTTGACTAAAGCTTAGTTCTAAATCAACTATTATGGCAGAAGAAATAAACAAAGAAAGAAAATAAGTTTGATGATATAGCCATGACAATATATAACTTAGACGGTCTGCCAGCCCTAGAAGTGGTGTTAGAAAGGAAACTGCCCAAGACAATAAAGTGGCAAAGTTTAGTAGGCACAGAAGGCGCCGACGCGCCGGCAAACGAGTATCATAATATATGGATATTAAAGACATATTACATGTGTACTAACATAAAGCAGATAAAAGCAACACTTTAACTTAATGAACTTTACCTGCAGGTAGATTTAAGATTCAATAAATTCTCGATTCCTATATTTTCTACAATTTTGTATTTTCCATGCCTTTGAATTATCTTCCATATTTTCTGTTACTGTCTTGAATGAATACGTAATAACTAATTATCGTTTTGTTCTTTTCAGATTAAATCGAAGCTGAAATGAAGGAAAGGATAGGTATGTAAGTATTTACACTTACGGCATGACACAACACGATTTCACAATTTACTACATCATTGTTGTGTATGTAGGTCTAGGTTAATTTACTAAGATCTACTTTTGTTTGCAAATAACGTTTTTTTCTCTTGGCAAGCCAATTAGGTCCTTAGCAAGTAATTAATAATATATTGTTTATCTTGGATATCAAGTCTTCAATTTTACATAAAACGTCTGCCAACGTCTGACCTGTACAACCTTTTGGGAAACTCCGCTTACCTGCTTTGATTGTATCATTAAACAAGTGCATTTACCATTATTACTAGTCATTAAGAAATTTTAATTAATGATGAAAAACTAGAAAGAGGGAGATACAACTGTTTATCTGCTAAAGCTTTTACTGCAGCTGAATCGAAAACATCGCCATCAACTTGAAATATATTATTAACGTTTACCTTTTTTGACCTTTACTCTCGAATTCTGTACGACATTCGTCAAAGTCGCCTTTACTAGGGCAAGACCGTGCCCTTAAAAGAAGTTATTATTATCAAGATGTGTTCGAGATCGTCATTCGTTCCAAATGATGCAGTGTTTGGAATTAATTTAACGTTATTTGCATGAGTTACAAATGGAACCAAACCGATTGTATTTTCAAACAAATGTCTCCTGACTATAATATGCTCCAACCGACTCGGTTAGCTTTGATTCCATAAGTATTTTTGTCTAGTTACCATTTTTTTCGTATTATTTAACATAGGTAGTCCCTAATATACAGAGAGATATATTGTGTCCAAGGCATTTCTTTTATCCCTGTTTTTTTATATCCTAAATATTTAATTTATCATATATTTATAATATATTTTCAGCTGAATTACCTCATTTTTTTTACTACTGTCTGCCAGGCGAATTAAAAGTGCTATTTTCTTCGCCAGACAACATTGATATGTTATTTATTTCGGTTAATCACCGGCGCGGGCGTCCCCTTCTAGCGTACAATGACAAACGCTTGTCTTTGATCATGGGTGATTCGAGTGATATATGAACGATACTAGTAGTTAGGATATTATTATAAAATCCGTTTATTTTATAAAAATGGGGAAGCATGGTAGACGGATTTTTGGGTTGATTCCGTATATTGATTTGAAATTTTGAATGACCGTTTTCCTATTCGATATAAGTATAGAAATAAATATGTTCTACTTTATTTTTTGTTGTTAACTGCCTCGTTGGTCTAGTGGTCGCAAGCGCTACTGCTGAGCATGAGGTCCTGGGTTCGATTCCCGGGTCGGGCAAAGTGGTATTGGGCTTTTCCATCTGGAACTTCTCAGTAGCAGCCTAGAGTCTGGATTTGTGCCCGGTTGATAGCAATAGGCTCGCCCCCTATTACATGTGACTTAAACATAACTGGACAAATGTGGGTGTACTATAGATACACCTCTGCCTAACCCTTCGGGGAATACAGGCGTGTTGTTATGTGTTATGTTCTACTTTGCTTATGACGTCGGGTGGAAATGATCCAAAGCGTGATCTAGGCAAGCTACCCCCATAACTATAAATAATACTTAAATTCATAGCTTAGCTCAACGGAGATAGAGAAGATACATACAGTATTGACCTACTCCTCCAATGAAAATACATCTCTCACTCTCTTTCAAGTTTCATATTTGTCCGTTAATATCACTACACTGACTTCTCCACCATTTGCATCAAGAAGATAGACTAGTCAATACCATGTGTTTTTATCAGGCGAGCTACAAAAATAGAAATCTTCAAACTTCTACATTGAAAATTAAGTAGTAATTATTCTACGGCTTAAGCGTTTTTAAATACGTCGACGAACTCTAAAAGCTACAAACTATTTGTTTGCGGTCTCGTTTGTACGGTACACGCTCGTTAAAATTTAATATTCCCACCTAACTATATACTGGTGCTGTACTGAAAATAATTTGAATATTTACTTCTGACTCACGCAATTACTTTGTTTTTATTAGCTTATTTTACACCGGAACAAAATTTATTACCCAGCGATATCATAAAACAAATGAAGCTACAAGTTTTAATATTTGAGTTAAATTTGCTATATCCCTCTATAATTTACAGTTAGCAACGATTGGCGAACTGATTGTAAATGTAAATAAGCTTATACAAAGCTTAGTAAAGGATAACGACGACACTTCAGAAAATAATAGAATCGAAGAATTAAATAAAATCTTTAGTCTGCTAATCTCGGATAGTCTAATAATGGCATAAGTAGTTAAAACTAAAGACTTCTCTCAACAGATTCCATTGCCAGTCGATTACTAACGAATGGCCAGTTAATAAACTCAGCTTTGTGAAATAAGTGGCTTCAGGCTGGCTCATTATGCTCCCGCAGTCGCTGATTTACTGGTATTGAACGATAGGCAAGAGAAAGGGTAACAATCTGAGAAGTGAGTATATTGGAGACAAGCAAATTCTTTTTCGAATTACATAGAGATGACTTTATTAAAGTTGATAATAAAAGCAAGTAGTAATGTTTTATTGTAAAATAGTAATTGATATAACCAATTTAACTATGGTTGCAAGTCGGTCAAAGTACATAGGCACTGCAAAACCAAATAAAGATGATAAACCTCTTAATACTTCCAATTTAAACACTGTTTCTCCCAATATACTTGTCTGTTTCGTGGTCACCACACAAATACATTCGAAAAGCATTCTCTTCTCGATCTTATATTAACCACACTTCAATAAAGTGTTCCTACGAACATTTTTGGGAAATTTCAATGAAGATTGACATTCTTAAACACTCTTAATTTATACGGTCTTATGGATTTGGAAATAAAGTTGAAGATTGTTTGGCAGAGAATTAAAGAGTTGAAAGAATTGTGTCAAAGGATCGTTTGGGTGTCGTTTGTCTCTGTCTAATTTGGTTTGATGACCGTTGATAGACATTGATAACTTCTAAATGACTTTATTTTTGGTTTGAAAGCTTCTGTTAGTGCTAGGGATGGAAACATTAAGATTCCTTTCTTTAGCTATTACAAGAGTTGTAATAAAATGGATTTGTACGACGGTAAATAATATCTTGAAATATATTCGGAAAAACCCTTGACATAAAATAGTGTATTTTAATTTCTATGAAATATAATAAGTAGCTGATAAATGTATGGATATTTAGAAGGAATGGAGAATCATCGTGACGATTAATTAATTGACTTGAGAAAACGAAAAAGAATCTACCAGGAAACAAAAAAGATAACATTGCTGCAATGTCTTACATAATAATATAGAATAGAATAGAATAGAATACTCTTTGTTATGTACACCATAAAAAATAACAGATATAAATGTAGACATTTTACACAGAGTGACACAATGGGCGGTCTTATCGCTAAAAGCGATCTTTTACAGACAACCTTTGGATGGATTCAAGGGAGAAGGAGAGACAATAATGCAGGTAGTCAGTGGTGTACCATTTACATATACAACAAATACATACATACATAAAACATATATATATTATATATACTTTACATATACAACAAATACATACATACATAAAACATATATATATTATATATACAATAATAAACATGAAACAAGAGCAAGGAAACTAAATGTAATGATGATATATTGAATATAAATCTTAGAAAGCCTTCAATCCAAGAAAAAAAAGGTTTATTGTAGAAACTTGTGCAACTTTTACAGTAAATCTTACATAGGGACCCCCTTTTAAGTGAAATAATAGGTCTTTACCTATGAAATTGCCGTTTTGTATGAAAAAATTTAAACGAATTTTTTTCATGAATTTTTTATTTGTATTAATCGAAGTAATCACCCATGCAATCAATGCATCTTTGCCATCGCAGTGGCAGTTTATTGATGCCCTTCTTAAAGAAATCAGCTGGACGGGAGGCAACAAATTCTTCAAAGGCATTTTGTACTGCCTCTCGGGTATTAAATTTTTTTCCCGCCAAGAAGTTATCCAAATTCTGGAAAAAGTAGTAGTCTGTAGGCGCAAGGTCTGGTGAGTAGGGCGGATGACGGAGAGCTTCCAACCCCAGTTCTTGCAACTTGGAGACCGTCTGCTGTGCAGTATGAGGTCGCGCGTTGTCGTGCAGGAGCAGCGGAGACGAGCGATTGACCAATGCTGGTTGGAGATGCGCCAGCTTCTCCATCATTGTGTTCAGTTCTTCACAGTACACATCTGCAGTAATGCTCACCCCGTTTGGTAAGAAGCTGTGATGAATCACACCGGCGCTAGACCACCAAACAGTGACCATCACTTTTCTAGGGGTAAGTTTTCGTTTAGGGCATTGTTTAGGTGCTGAACCAGGATCCAACCAACTTGCTGAGCGCTTACGGTTATCAAACAGAATCCATTTTTCATCGCAGGTAACAATGCGGTTCAAAATTCCTTCATTTGTGTGTCTGTTGAGCAGTGCAAGGCACGTCTCGACGCGTACTTCGCGCTGGCGATCATTGAGTTCGTGGGGCACCCATTTGTCAAGCTTTTTTACCTTGCCAATTTGACGCAAATGGACCAATATTGTTTTGACGCTAACGTCGAAAGCTGCTGCTAATTCAGCCGTAGATTGTGTATCATCAGCTTCCACAATCGCCTTTAATTCGTCATTGTCGACCAAAGTCTTCGGACGACCGCGAGGTTCATTTTTCAGGTCGAAATTTCCAGAACGGAAGCGAGCAAACCAATAACAGGTGGTGCGTTGGTTTGTAGAGTTAGCTCCGTAAACGTCGTTGATGTTGCGTGCCGCTTGTGCCGCGTTGCTGCCACGACGGTACTCATATTCCATAATTACTCGAATTTTTAACGTATCCATGATGACGAAAAAGATTGAAATGCGATGAAAATGTAACACTAATCAATAAAGAAATGACTACTTTTAGAAAAAAAAATCCATGTTTTTAAAATAAAATTAATTTGAAATTAGAATTCATAGCCAAACAAAAATTATTTTGATTTGAAATGGCCAGTACTGCAGAACGGCAATTTCATAGGTAAAGACCTAATATAAATATACCTGTGCTAGGAGATCCCGCTCTCCAATGATAAAATTATGGAATGGTAAAAGTGGTGTACAAAAAGAAAATAGAATTTAAACAAAAAATTACAAGTAAAATCTCAAACTAAACAAGACAAGACTTGAACTATAACTAAATAAAAGAAAAATAAACTTTGAGATATATCCTAAAATTGTGTGTGTGTGAGTGTGTGCGTGTAAAGATCAAAGATATAACTTCCTTGAATCAAATCAAATCTTCATTTGACCTGCATCTAGTCGAGAACTTACTTATTAAAACGCTATTAATATTTAAATTAATATCAGAACTTACAACAAAACCTGTGTTTTATTCACAAAATCTACATTTACTAATGAAAAAGAAATACAATATCTTAATTACTACAGAAATGTCAATATATAAATAGTTGTTAGTCTACTTAATTAAGTTAATTATTGTATTGTAGAGGAAAATGCCGTCGTTTGGATCCTGTTTGGTGAATTTGAATATGTAATCAACTTTATCACTAGGTCCGTTCATTCATAATGACCCCACTTTGGCGCCGCGTCTTACGTAGTGACTGGGGTGCAAGTGACGGAGGTGTAAAACAATTTATTTTGTAAATATGTAGGTGTAAACTGTAGTCCAGAAATAATATGTTGTTATTATAATATAGCTCACACAATCAATCAATCAAATCAGTCTAATGCGGACCCAGACGACACGAGAATATGTTGGTCAAATCCAATACAGCCGTTCCAAGAAGTCCGAGTTTCTGGTCTAATTTTAGAATATTGGTATTTCCCAGTTATTGGATTGTGGTGAGATGGCAGACAATCTATGTCTTATATTGATAAGCCAGCTGAATTTGGATAAAGAGGTAACCGACTCCGAAACACTTGGAGATTGGCTAGACAGTGATTTTATTGGATGTCTACCGTCTACGCATTCGACCTACTTTATGATTATGAATTAGCGCATGACTAGTTGACGCATGTAAAGAGAGATTCCAGGAATTTGTCTAGAATACAATTTGATCATGACGATGAAGATGGGTTGTTTCTGGTGTAAGTACGAACTACGCAAGTCGTTAAGAAACAGCTGAGATTTCCTACTGTACTTGCAGACTTGCTACAGCCAGTAATTTTTCATTGTTGTTGGTTCGGAAATATGTGTATGTACAATTCATTTGGTCTCTTCATTTTAACTAGTGTTTTCCTGAATGTTTCCAAAGAACTTTCATTTTTAGCAGTACATTCTAATTCCTACAGAGTTTATAATATTAAAGTTTACAGCTTTATTAACGTTTTTGTTCCGGGTTTCCTAATTATATACGTATTCACATCTAGTTTTAACATATAAGCTCATCGCAATAGTTTTCTTGAATCTCACTGAAATGACAAAGATGCTTATGGTTTTGACCTGTATTAAAATAAAACAAGGATTGTTTTCCGCTGGCAATGATACTAAACCTCAATCTAAAAAAAATAACTAAAACACTAATGAATCTAGACGACCGGTCGTAATCAGATTTAAGATAACATGGGTCATCTCAATGATAAGCCTTTCTAAATATATGCACATACAAACATTTCACTTTGCATTCGTTTGAATATCATTTGCTAATATATTAAACTATCAAATGTAGAACATACGAAATAATCAGCTTGACATTGTTCTACATAATCATAAAGTTTTATAGTAGGTACCCTTCTAATATATTCCTTTACTTAATGATCTAATTTGAATAAACATTTTATTGGTCATTGATTTTTAGTTTAAAATTTGGCCAGGCCTATTGCCAAATAAATATGTTTTCTAATACAAATTAGTAGGTTATGAAGAATTATGTTTTTTGCAAACCCGTCTAATTCTAAAAGTTCTTTGAGCAGAAAATCATAATAGCCAATCTATTTCTTTCGATGCAGCCGGAAACACTATGTTCTAGTAAAAAAAAACACGTGCGGTCAGGAAGTATATAAGTTGTTTTCAAGAGTGGGCACGAATCTTTTAGCCACCAGAGCACGCCGGCTTTCGAGGAGGATACAGCACCATAGACCACATCCACACAGTGCGGCAAATTATACAAAAGTTCAAAGAGTATAATGGGCCCCCGTGTCTTGCACTTGACTATGCGAAAGCTTTTGACTCTATCGAGATCTAGTCTGTTTTGGAGTCTCTGCAGCGATGCCAAATCGACTGGCGATTCATCTAAGTGCTGAGATGTATTTATCAAAACGCGGCAATGACCGTCCCAACTCAGTACTAGCGAACTGAACATATCCCCCTGCGTCGAGGCGTAATACAAAGGGGCGTAATTTCCCCGAAATTGTTCTTTATCGCATTGCAGGATGTATTTAAGAAGCTGACGTGGAATTAACATCAACGGCGAATACACCTCACACTTGAGATTTGCAAATCATATCGTCATACTGGCTGAATCGCTGCATGACTTGCAGCAGATGCTGTACGGCCTAGTTGATTCTTCTGTACGCATTGGTCCCCGGATGATCTTAGACTAAAACCAGGTTCAACGAACACGTCGCTCCGAGACCGATTGCTGTCAATGGCGGTGCTCTCGAGGTTGTTCGGGAATACGTTTACCTCGGACAAACTCTGCAGTTTGGTAAGAACAACTTTAAGAAGGAGGCCAACAGAAGAATTCATCTGGGCTGGGCAGCGTTTGGGAAGCTTCGTCGATTCTTCTTGTCGCGTATTCCGCAGAGTCTAAAGACTAAAGTCTTCAATCAATGCGTTCTGCCTGTTATGACCTACGGAGCCGAAACGTGGACAGTTACGGTACGCCTGATCCATAAATTAAAGGTCGCTCAGCGAGCTATAGAACGAGCTATGCTTGGAGTCTCTCTGAGGGATGGAATCCAGAATGAGGTAATCTGGCAGAGAACCAAAGTTGTGGACATAGCTCACAGAATAAGCAAGCTGAAGGGGCAATAGGCCGGCCATATTAGCCGTGGAATCGTTGTAGGTTGGTAGCCGTTGGGGTAGACGTGTTTTTGAGTCCAGACCGGGAATCGGCAAACGTAAGGTAGGACGCCCTGAGGCTAGGTGGAGCGACGATCTTCGCAGGGTAGCAGCTAAATGAGAGTTGCCGAGAATCGAGCCGAATGGCGTGCAATTGGAGAGGCCTATGTCGAGCAGTGGACTGCTGTAGACTGCTGATGATGATGATCGGCTTTAACACCCTCGAAAACCATAGTTTTCGAGGGTTTTAATTTTCAAATTTACGCATCCGCCATCTTGGTTTTTCATTTTGACTTTACTATTGGCTTTAGCACCCTCGAAAACCATGAAAACTATCTCTCTAGAGAAAAAGTCGCATTAAAGGACTTCGTTCCAAAAACTGTGCTCAATTGCTTATGCAACAGTTGTTTTACCACTATCACATTTCAAAGACCTTTATTACTACCAAACATAACTTTAAGTAAAATAAATCAATTCAAATGGCCTATTACCGCCTATGGCCTATCGCCATATATTGTTACACTATCACTTACTCTAGTTTCATTGGAGAGTTTCACATTTATTGGAGACGTTTCGTTGTAACGCCTACCCAACAATGATTTTTAAATCGTATACATAATTATGTAAAATAAGTTCTATCTTCATTCGCTTTCAATTGATTATTCTTGACCTCAAAGCAATAAAATCGGATGCTCAAACCGTGTTCTTGGAAATACTAATCTAATGTAAGAAGATTATAACGCAGAACGATTTCTTCATCTAAGATATCCCCTACAGGAAAAAAAGTATAAGCTTCTTAACATTCTATGTACATAAACATTGGTAGCTGGTTAAATTCACACAGTTTTATAAACACCTATGATCTTTGAACCTAACATATCATCGACTATCAATACTAATTGCACGTTGGCATATGATATTAATGCTAAAACTGCTCTCACAGAGCACATCAATCCGCCAAAACCACATCATATACTCTTCGTAATAATACTTTGTCAGCATCTTCATTTTTATTAGCTTCTGCGACATCGTTTCTTTCATGTATAGCAGTTTTATACCCAAGTAAATGGTTTTGTTTATCGCCAGCGCTTGTTCGACTTCTTTAACTATCAGCTACTTGTTCTTTTATCCTACTAATATTATAAATGTGAAAGTTTGTGAGAATGGATGGATGGGTGTTTGTTACTCTTTCACACAAAAACTACTGAACAGATTTAGATGGAATTTGGAACACAGATAGTTTATAACATGGATTAACATGTAGAATACTTTTTATCCCAGTAGTACGTTTACGTAGGATAATTTTCGACCTCTTTTTCGGGCGAAGCTGCGGGAAAAAGCTAGTTTTTAATAAACTTGGCACAAATGGAGTTAGAGACAATGCTTAAATTAATTGAATCCTAAATTGAAGGCAAATCACAGCAATCTCAAGAATAGATTGTATCGAAAAAGTGACTACCTATCCGACTCAAGAACGTATTGTGAAATTAGGTGTACCCCAGGGAAGCGTTCTGGGACCATTATTATTTATCATCTAAATAAATGACTTTCCGAAATCTATTGAGCATCCAATGACTCTTTTTGCAGACGATAGCACGGTCACAATAGCTTGTAAGAAAACTGACGCCTATGAACTTGAAATTAATAATGCTTTGGCTTCTTTAATTTACTGGTTAGACAATAAAAATCTAAAAAATAATTTAAATAAAACACAGATCTTGCATTTTAGAACAAGAATACCAGTAAGAAATTATATTAACTTAAGCTATAAAAATCACACCATATGCAATAATGTCGCAGTTGGTAATGCCAAACTCCTTGGACTCACCATTGACTAAAACTGGATTGGAAAGATCACATTGAAGAAATTAGTAAGAAAATTAGTAGTTCTTCCTACGCATTGCATAAACTCGACATAATCGTAAATACGGATACATTACTTATCACGGACTTATTGCATCGATCCTTAGATACAGCATTATTTTCTGGGGAAACTCTACACATAAAGATGTTATATTTTGAATGCAAAATCGATGCATAAGAGCTATGTTTGGTCTTAAAATTGCAGACAGTTGCAAACCATATTTTATTAAACATCAAATTCTCTCACTTCCTTCCTTGTATTTTTATTAGAAACGGTATTATTTGTTAAAAATAATTCCCAACTGTTTCCGAAGTCTTCAGATGGTTCCGAAAGAAGTCACCGTAATAATCGGAGACTTCGTTCACATAGGGCTATAACAGCTCTCATGCGTAAGAGTGTATTCTGTATGGCCCCAAAATTATACATCAAGGTACCAAAGGCATACAAAGATTTGAATATTAATAGTTTCAATAAAAGCATGAAGAAACTTTTAATAAATAAATGCTACTATAATGTTGCCGACTGTTTAAATGATGTACTAGAGACATTTCTTTTTTAATTATTAATTTAACGGAACTTTATGATTTTTTTACTTCGAATTATATTATTCTTGTATTTGTACGCCTTTCTAGGCAAAACATGTGGAACCTTTTTTTTTGTAATCATTCCAAATGATTGTAAACCTACATGTGTTTTTGTTAAATAAATATATCATATCTTATCTACAACGCCAATTTCGATTTTATGATCAGCTGATTTATTGATTTCGTGGTGCTGGAAATAGGTATAACATTATCAAACGGAAGACTAAAACATACGATGGCTATAAGACCACGGGGGTCACCATTAAATGCTTCCCTACTGATTTGATAATATTATCGGCAGACCAACTGTTTATTTCCCACGGAATTGCTAGGCCGTTTTAATTCTTTACCATAACATTAGTTTTTAGAGGAATAGTGCTGTTTTTTAACTTGTGTATTGTGTTACGGGTTATGTAACAATTTACAAATAGTTTTAGCTTAAATGCCTTTTAATCTATGTGCAGAATGAATTCATGCGGTATTAGATTCTAGATTTAGATGACATCTGGCTATAAAGGAAATTTAAAATAATTACTTTCAGTATCTCATTAATAACTTAAGTGGAGATGCTGATTAGTAAAATGCAAACAATTACCCGATATTCCAGCAAAACTTAATTGCAAAACATTAAACAATGTTCATTGCGCAGGCGCGGCGTATACACAAGATAGTATAAATAATGAACTTGTTTATATTTATTGCATCGTTAATAACGAACTTGATGAATTTAATTAGATGTTAAATGTTACCACTGGTTACATAAATATTGTAAGCTTTGAGCCAAATGAGTAATAAAATTGTCTAACTCACCTTATTGCAATGCTTCTAACTTATAGAGTAGTCCCTGAATGCAGGAAACGTCATAATATTAGCCCGTTAATGTCCGTTTCTGAATGGACCTTCTCTATTTATCGCCATAGTCAATCCGCGGAAAACCTTTTTGTAATAACTACGTTGGCAAATGCAAAACCGAAATTAAAAGATAGTTTTACTGACCAGACAGTTATATTGCGTTCACAAATCAAAGAAAAACAAAAAGTTGACATCAATTTGGATGGTAAAGTCACAAAAGAGAATAATAATACATCAGCATACGTCAGATCGAACCCTAAATATACATAAAGACTCAAGGCAAGCACTGAAATAATGGAGGACCATCCAAAGTTGAAACAAAAGCAATAAGACAATGCTGATAGATAGCCCGGACGTACGGAGATGTATTTACCTTCGCAAAACGAACAATCGCTAAACAAGAGCGCAGTTAAAAGTTTAACAAACACCGATCTTGGTAGTTACATGCTCATAAATTTCGCGAGAATAATCGATACCGATTGAGATATCAGGATTTTTGGCGATCCTCTCCTCCAGTGCAATCAAAAGGATGTCCTCTTTAATTCCATTAAAATTAGATTCACTATCCTTTGTAGTTGCTTATGTAAATTCATCATTTTGGGATCCTTTATCACTCGCCGGTATTCCAATTTAAAGCTCTTTGTGATCTGTATTGAATTCTGATACTTAAAATTAAGGTTCATTTTTGTAGTTGCCACGTCCAGCCTAATTTTCTTTTGCTGTATCGCAAGGCGGGCTCACACGTCGTGGTCGCGAAGGATTTCGGTAATCATAAATTGAGGAGTAGTAATAGTCAGTTTGTGGAAAGCCTAAGGGTTTGAAGTGAATGAACTCTGGCTGATGTTACAAAAAGTTTTGCACTCTGCTGAATGGTTAAAAATTCAACATTCGCTTTCTTTTGAAGTAAGTTGACTGGCGAGTTATTATCGACGATAATTCTTTACTCCAATTTGTTCTGACTTTTGAAGTTTAAATAATAAGGAAGTATTTATTGAAGATGGTTATGAAGCTTTTAGTACTATTGACGCTGTAATTGCGCTTACAATTCTTTACGACTAATTGGTAATAAATTGTTTGAAATAAGTTGAGATGATTGATGAGAAGTTTGGGAATAAATAAAAAGAATCAGACAATTTAATTTATGTACTTCGTAATAAAAAAAATCACGCTAAGAAATAAAACGGATACCGAAAACGACACTTAAAATTAACCTAATTATTGTTATTAATTTACGACCACACTTCATAAATTATTCAAAACTGCTCAAGACAAGAGTGTTATAACAATTTATTGTTTATAGTTTTAATCATAATAAACTGACATTATTGAGCATAATAACAGCAATCATATCCTTTAGCTGTCAGTTAGGATTATTGAGAAGCGTATTACAAATGTTAAGCACTCCATGTAGGCGACCATAAATACCCAAGAACGTGTACAGAATCAACTGACCTCATTAAATTTTATTACTAAACTAACACGCAATTAAAAATCTATGTAATTAATTATATGAGTATGTCGGTTCATTGACATTTTATATCAAAGTTCCAATTTGTACAAACGCCCGGTTTAACTGAATTTATCTGTGTCATAAAATTGTCGTAAAACTCGATACTAGGAAAGACAGGCATTTCGACTATGATAAAAAGATCTGTTTTACTAGCTTTTTAAGCCGATGACGCTTGTATTATATTAGCTACGGGCCGGATTCGCTCTTCTGCCCCATTTCCAACTGTTAGGATTTGACATATTTTGATTTTTTCGCACTATATGTTCTTCGTAGTCCATAAAGACTAGGATGCAATTCAATCGTGTTGTTTTATGAATGACGTTTTTAATGATTATGTAACAAAAAGTTTAATGAGTCTTTAAGATGTGAGAACACTATTCGACCGGCGATATAATTACTATGTCCTGCGTTTTGTAGACATACCCCCACATTCTTAGATCGGGTTTCTTGTAAACTTGCTTTAGTTACTACTCGATGCCCATCCCAATTTAAACGAAATCAAACGATTTTGTATTAGTGAGTTTGTGCCAAAGTCGAAGGCGCTTTCCAAGAACTTCTAAGAATATCGATGTAAATCAACGTGGAAGTTGTGTTGTTAAACTCAAACTCAAACTCAAAGCATTTATTTCAATTAAACCATTCACAGGTACTTTTGAATTGTCAAAGAGTTGGTCAGTTAGTCAGAAAGTTGAAGCTAGTTGCCCATTCCAAAACGTAGATCTCTATGGAGAAGAACGGGCAAGAAATTTAGATTTAAGAAGATGCAATTGATTTAAGAAAATGTATCAGAATGCAAATCAGGAATATGTAATGGCAGCAAAAAGACGTTTACACCCGGATTATCAAATGTTTTCTTTTATCTATTATCTCTATTAAGTGTTTTCATTTTCTCATGCTATTCACTAGCACGTAAATATGAAGTGTGTGTCAACTCATAATTCCAACGAGTTATAAAACCCATAAAATACAGCAGCCATAAGAATCGTCAAAGTGACTAAGTGCAAACAAACACATATTTTTGATCTCTATGAATAATCTTATGGGTATTATTCATAAAATACCGCCAACTATGAGCACTTTATGATGCACTAAAGTATTATATCGTAGATTTTTTCAGATGCCATCTTAGATTGACCCGAAATGTTATTTTAAAAGGCGATTATAATTTTAATTGACAAGATATATAAAAAATTTGAATAAGTAATTAAAGCAAAAATAGATTTTCGTGATATTATATTTCAATTCATGGCGCCGAATGAACCAGTTTTGTGTTTTAAATCGAAAACAATTTTTTTTTCTAGTCGGTTGATTTAAGTTATGATAAACATAGGTATCTGTTGCTCGTAATGAAATTAGTGTAGTATGCAGAATTAGGGAGAGAAATAAGGATTGTTGGGAAAGAAAACATTTAACAAATATGATATTTACTGAAATACAACCAGACAATAATACCCAGGTCATATAATATATAACCAGGTAATAGTTTAGTAGTAGGCGCTCAACTTGAAATAAATAACGATAAAGAAGGCAATGTGCTTCTCACAAATAAGCCAGGGTGATCCGAGTCAATCAAACTGAAAGAATAGATCACCAGTCACTCCAACAAGAAAAATCAAGCGACCCGCCCTGCTTTGTACGGTTTCTACAACTTCACAAACATCGTTTTTTTATTATTATTTACTAGCTGCGCCCCGCGGTGTCACCCGCATAAGTCTTGATACCGTAGGAATATCGAGATGAAAAGTATTCTATGTCCTAATCCAGGTCACGGTGTATCCATGTGTCAAATTCGACCCAAACCCGTTTAACCGTTTTACCGTGAAAGCGTAACAAACAAACATATAAAAAACCAAATCTTTTCTCTTTATAATATTAGTGTAAGTTTAGTACTGATGTATAATATACATAAACCTATCGGAATAAATTGTCTAAATTATGGTGAAAACCGCATCAAAATCCCTTGCAGAATTTAGGAGCACAGCGTGGTCACACAGACAGACATGAAAGGCAACTTAAAGTTACAACTTTAATATACATTAAAGTCGCCTTTTGGCTAAAATCGGAACTAACTCCGCCACAGTGTTTTTTCAATACAATTCTCTATTCTATTCTATTTTTTATTATGGCAAGCAAAGCCGATGTCGACTATTCTGCCAATGTCTAAAGTGAATTGGAAAAGCAAGTGTGCATTATGAATTTATGATAAATTAAAATATAGAACGATATAAATCTTCGATGATACAGTTGAACTTAATATAGATCTTGTGGGATTAGTACTGGACTGAAACAAACAAAAATATAAAATTACATACATATTATAATTATTAGAACATTAAATACACATATTCTGCTTCCACAATGACAGAATATTTAGGGAAAGAAATCATAACATTATATTATTGTTTAACATTACAAAACATCAGCGCCATAAGCAGTTCTGGAGAGTGATAATACATTTCTCAAAACAATATTACAAATGTTTACCAACAGTGACAACTTGTCAACGTCATTCGAGCGCAAAAAGATCTTTGCAGCGCTATAAAGATATCCTTATTCTTCATATAACACGGCACCTGGAAGTAGGCTGCAGATCAAGGAGTTTGCTTTACTAAACAGCATTAAAGTATTAAGTCCAGAGTTTATCTCGTATACTTAGATCAACGGGATCATTCGGGTTATCATTGTTGTAAGAAGTTGGATTAGCTGTCACTAATGCTTTATTTGAGTTTTAGATCTAACATGCTGTTGCCGCATGAATTTGCTTCTTCCGTAGTCAGTCCCTTGTTATGAAGGATCATCAGATTCTTTGCTGAAATGGTTTTGAACGATGTCAAGTGTCTAGGCGTTTTGCTAATCTATTGCAATAATAGAGTTGTTCAATGTACTAGTCAAGTCGTGGTTTGGAGAACTGCTATTTTTAAATGGGTCTTTCTTAGAACATTTAACATTGAGCAAACTATAGAGTGTATTTTTTTGTCATTACCAATGACAATAGTTTAGTCTTTATTTATAACATGGCATAGCTTGACATCGCCCGAAATACACATGTATGCTTCTCCCTATTACCCACTTGGATTTATACCGAAATCAACATGGCGAAGTATGAATGAAGTAAAGGCATCTTCCAGTTGTTATCCGAATAAAAAGCTCAGATTATTACCATTCATAACAGCATAATTAAGTGATATGATTATTGCCGTTATAACTAGGCAGTATAAAATGTTATGACTGAAACAACCCGATAGTCTACACTTTAAATAAAATGCAAAACAAACCAGAATATTATGACCACCACACACTTACGTTCTCGTAGATAATCCAAAAATACCACAAAAGCTTGCAGACGACAACTGAACAGGAGTCAAAACTAAGACATAACAATAAAATATGTGATTTACAGTAATACGTGACGCCCCGTGTCAGTCACCTCGTTGGATTGTCGTAAAAATCTTTATTTTTATCCTATACTATTGTATCCGCGAGAGAATCAGAGATAACAGAGGCAGCTATAAAAGAATTACTAGCAGAGGATGAAGGTATCGAGGAATATAGACTTACTGATAATTCTATATTAATAAATGTTTCAAGTCTTGTATCTAGACAATAGGGTGAGGAGGATTTGATAAGTGATTTAATTGCAGTTAGTTGCTTGTAGCACTTCCAAGGAGCAACTATTTGATCTCTAGATGAGACCACAATATTGAATGTAATGAATGACAGACCTTGGGCAATATGTTAATTTACTTACAGCTTAAGCCAGGAGAACCCAGGAATAAACAGTTGATTATTCTAGTTGATGCAACGATCTAGGTAAGTAATCGTAAAGGCTAGATGTCGAACAAATACCAGGACTATTTCACGTCCAAGACGCAGGCGCCACATAGCCGCAGATACTCCATTTTCATATGATTATCTTGTTTGTGATTTTATGTGGCAAGGCTTAGGCGATCTCAATTTACGGCAGTGCGGAAGCGGTTATCGGATGGCTTTTGCTGGTCGCTTCGAGTTCTTAGGACGTACAAAGTTGGAGTCGATTCAGTTGGATAGTTGTGTTCCGACAAATTATGGAATTTGTTGTTTTTAATTTCGTATGGGTGGGTTTTTTTAATGTAGAAATTTACAAAACAGGGTGTCAGCATGAACATGAAGTGACCATTGATGCTCTAGATCTTATAATATGACACCCTCTAGGTCTACTACAATTCAAGAGAGAGAGATTTAATATACTGAAAGTACTCGTCGGTAGGTGTATCAATAGTAATCATGGTCCACCAGACATTGCAAAATTTGCTAAAAATATTACCTCGTTATTATTTATCATTCATTCAAGGATCAAATATTTTGAAATCAGAAATATTCCTATTCGCACGCCCATCGAAATAACACAAGATCCACTTCGTAAAACTTTTACGATCGAATTCCGAATGATTTACACATTGAAAGCATTTCCTTAGATCGTCCGGTTTTTTGATAGATTGGACACCATAAAAGGTCGTGTTGGGACAAGTTTACGGCTTTATAGTGACGTTCCTGACGTGAAGTGTGAGAAAAAGCGAGATTTACCATTGACCAGGTTTTACGATATTTTGATAGGTAAATTCTTGGCATAATTGAAAATGTTCCGTTTGCTTTGTTTTGCTGTTGGAATGTTGCAATTATGTATGGGAAAATGTTGTATTTAATGACGGATAAGAAGTAGAATTTAATATAAACTCGTTAAGTATGCTTGCAAAGGACCAAGTTAATACCCTAAATAATCGATACGTATAGATGAATGAAAAATCTTCTTGTCAATTTACCTACTATATATTGTAGTGAAAAAATTTATGGAAAACTTGTAGACCATAATTTAGTATAATCTGACAAGTTTATATTTAACTGTAAGAAATAAAGAAAGAAAAAATAATAGGTTACTGACGTAAACTCTTTCATTTATTTGGTAACTTTGTGATTCCTTTGGAATTTGGATCAAGAAACTTTCTTCTCAATGGCGGTCATACTACATTCAAATATTGAAGCGTGACGTGGGCTTTGTGTAGAGCAGCAACAATATTCAACAGCCTGTTGCCACCCAACCTTTTGTCCCATATTTTATCAAAAGTAGGTAGGTAGATCATACATTTACATACCAAATGTCCGCCTAGCCTAACCGTGCGCGTTTACGATGCGGATTATACGAAACATTGACCACAATTTGTAAGATTTGTCAAATAAAGACATAAACCCAATAAATATTTATTGATAACTAAGTAATCTGTCGCCCAATCAGCTTCGGTCGTTGGACGGCAAACGAAATTTTATTGGCCCGGAGCCGTTAAAATGTCGCTGTTGCATATGGTCTTTGTTTTATGATTCCGGTGACATTTTTGTTTCCAAAACCTCTTAAGCATTTTATGAGAATATCGATAAGCTTAATAATACGAATATGCGTCAAAGAAGGAAATAATATAGTTTCGACGCATCGCAACAGACGAAAGGATGTCGGACAAAGATTTGATTGTATTTTAATTAGTGATTTACATGTTAAATCTGTCGATAATGATATGGTTGCCAAATTGACTGCATAAAGGCAATTTGTTAAGTTGGATGTTAATGAATATAAAAACTATTAATTTTACGATCGTATTTCTTTATTTGTAGCGCTCCAAAGCATCAATATTCCAGCCAAATCGAAACTAGTTTATGGAGACACATTCATTGCTCATTTCTTTAGCAAAGTTCATATTTTTTGTTCTTTTAATCAAGCAATGGACGTATTTCATCGCTGTTGTTCAGCTATATGCAGTGAAACCGTTTCCTAATTGTGTTTTTCTTTCATATATTTTATTATTTGTTGACATATCCTACGATCCGTAACGGATTTTATTGATATTGATAGTCTTTATTAAAGCATCGCTCACGCCTTCAACCATATTAGGATATACTCAAATTAATTTGTATGTCGCGGTGTGTGTTCGTTTTTGGCTACACTTGAAGCTTGATTCGACATTTAGATATTGAACGCCCACATTTCACCAACTATGTTGAAGTTCCATGTAACAGAGGGCGAGCCTATTGCATTTAGATTCATTATTTAAATTATTTCTTTATTGACACACACACACACACATATCATCACGGCTATAATCCCCGAAGGATAAGACAGAGGTGTACCTATAGTACACCCATATTATAATAGGTTCGCCCCTAAAAGAGACTGTGACCTCTGAGTTTGTTTCGGCCTTTCTTCTCAGAGTAGTCAGATAGGAAACGCCGACCTCATCTAGTTTTAGAAATATGATTGACGTGTAAAAGTGTTTGTACAAACCTATTTACAGAAATAAAATCATTTATTACATGAGATTTAAATATAACTGGTGAAATGTGATCTAGTTTGAAGGTTCGGAATATTGTTTATTTATAATAGAAAGGGTTTATATTATAAATAAACTTGCTGCGCCCCGCGGTTTCACCCGCAGAAATCTCGATCCCGTGGGAATATCGGGATAAAAAGTATCCTATGTCCTAATCCAGGTCATAGTCTATCCATGTGCCAAATTTTATCCAAATCCGTTCATCCGTTTCAGCGTGATTGAGTAACAAACATCCAAACATCCACACTTTCACATTTATAATATTATATAGTAGGATATATATATTGTATATTATATTATAGTAGGATAATATTATAATATAAAGAAATAATAATAAAAAGTAATAATATATATAGTAGAAAGGGTTTCTATTATAAATAAACAATATACCGAGTTCACCAGACATCTCATTAACAGTCAACCACCGTAGTAAACTTTATGCGCTTGCGATCCAGTAGTGAACGGATAGTACACACTTACTCGGTGATTCATGGCCCGCGTAAAAATCACATGTATTGCGGCTATGTTAACATCGTTGTACACTAACATGGAACCAAAAAACATGTTTCTTTGTTTACCACAAAATTAAGTAATTTTTTTAAAGAAAATTTCTCACAGCATATTCTACTAACACAAATATTTGAGGGCTAAACAATCCTCGAAACATGGAGGACTGAAATGAACTGAAGGAAAAAACGAAATAATGTAGAGACATTTATAAGTAGCTGAAATAATTGAAATTTGATAGGGTAGGATGGAAATTGCTAGGCCAACTAGTGAAAGAAAACAAATCGACCGGACTCTTAAACCATAGAAGGATGAAAACGTTAAACTCAAACTCAGAGCATTTATTTCAAACTAGCTTTTCCCCGCGGCTTCGCTCGCTTTAATTTAGACTTTGACTATCAATTCGGGTTATATTTGAATCATGATCGGCAGACACGTGGCGCCATCTATTATCATAAGAACGTTATTGTTGTTTTTCTTCGGGAACAGTACTTTTTTTCAGGATGAAAGGTACCCTATGTCCGTTTCTGTACACCTGACAACGTATATGCAAAATTTCAGGATGATCGGTTCAGTGGTTTAGGCGTGAAAAGGTAACAAACAAACAAACAAACTTACTTTCGCATTTATAATATTAAGTTAGGAAGTTAGGATAAACCAATTACAGGCACTTTTGAATTATCAAGGGGTCGGTCAGTCAGAAAGATCAAGCTAGTTGCCCATTCCAAAGCGTGGTAGGTACTTATGGAGAAGAACAGGCTAGAAACTCCACGGACGCTCTTTTAAATCAAAATATGGTTACAAAATATTGGTTACACCATTCATGTTGAAATTATGCATGTGAGAACGATGCAGAAAGTTAAAAGCGTCCGTAATAAAAAGACAAAAACAATTCAAATATTAAACTAAATTAAAATAAGCCGTGGCAGCTAAGAGACAGTCTAAGATGGCAAAGACAGTCAGACTGAAGTCTGCACGGAAGCTTTTGTAGATGCGGAGTATCTTATTCCTGTGACTTTAGTAAACAGGCAGCAAGTGAATGGCCAAATAGAAATATTAAATTCAATATTCAGTTTAATCTTTCAAACTAGGTTTACAATCACTTAAATTGCCTATAAACATCCAGGCATATAGAACAAATACGGTACATCAGAACTGTAGGGTTGTACATGTTTAGTGGGCCGGCTCCCTAAAGATTAGCACTAACACACAGTTCATATCCCCGACCGGTTCAAAGCAAGCGTAGTATTTTACGTTGTATGTCTCTGATCGTAGAAGCAACTTGACACTCCTTCTGTATATTCGATGGCACACCAGTTTAGGTGGAATTCTATAAACTAGCTTAGATTAAACTAGTAAAAATCCTAATATTTGACCACCTTGTGTGCGAGACAGAATAGGCAATTAATATTATGGTACATCAAAGAAGTCTGATAATAATTTATTTCTGGCCATAATCACCGGTGTTTGGCATTACTGATTTATGACTGATGATATTAATATTAATAAAATTAGTCTGTACAAAGCTAAACTTTTAAAAAAGAAGACTCTCTCATCTTTGTCTCTCTTATGTGTCTAAAAATCTCTTCGTAAAACTCGATGTACCGTATAAACCTGCCATACATTCACAACCATTCGATACGCTTCCGTGCCGAATCGAACATCAATAAATGTTATCCAAGAAGTTCTCTAAACGCTCTCAAGCCATGTTAAAGAACTGAGCCTCAATACATTTTTGTCATTTATTAAACAGAAACTCTGAGAAAAAAAATATACTTTAAAAATTACTTGGATAACAAAAAGGCTTGGAATTAATTAAGCTACTCCAATGTAGCCCCAAGCAACAAACCATTTTATACTGTTTTAGAATGAATAATGTAACTTTAATTTCTATTTTTTACGTGACTTAACTTATTATATTTTTTATGACATTTAAAGAGAAAACTGACTGTGAATGTGAGTACCATGCAGGCTAGATTGAATAAATGACTGCCTGGAGGTTTTGAGTATTTTATATATGGCCTATAAAAATGTCCTGCAGATCTAGTAGCGTTGTGAGACGGGTCATAGAGCTCCCTAAAATAGGGTTGAGCTACAGGATGACTGATGCATGCATGCCGTCTGTTGGGACAGGTCAACTCAAAGCTGCAATGGCTGATTCTTCAAAAGGCCCTTCCAGACATGGGCCTGCATTGTTAGACTCACATAAAATCTTAATAATATAATATTTGGACTTCAAAAGAGACCATGACTTCTGAGTTTGTTTCGACATTTCTTCTCAGGGATCAGTCATCTAGGATATACCATCGCCATCTACTTTTAAAATATTGACGTGTAAAAGTGTTTTAAAAGATCTACTTACAGAAATAAACATTTCATTGCATTTCATTTAGCAGTTAACAAATCCAAAACCCGAAAATGTTGTCAGTTCAAACCAAATAGGCGACGGCTATTCTTCGGACGGCCATTTGTGGAAATGTGTTGTTTTGATTCGGAAGCCGGTGGAATGGTTGTAAATAGCTATGTTGGTCGATACCAGGCCACGCATATAATGTATGCCCCAAAATTAATAAGATACTATTAGTTTAACATCGGTGCTAAATTCTAACTCGCTCTTGCCATATCCTTTGCTTCTATGATCCAGGTAGAGTGCTATCATACTAGGACGTCACACTGCCAATGACCCAGCCATTGTCTAGATCTTAATGTATAGTATGCGGTAGTATGTTCGCATGTGGGATTATAATGTTCAGCGTTATGTTCTGGTATATGTATCTATCACATATCTAATTTACCTGTCTTTGCATTATATTTAATTCTTTTTACCTATTGTAGTATAGTAATTTTATTCTAGGTGCATCGTCTTCACATATAATTATATAATTAATGTGAACCTACATAATATTGTAAAACTTTTTAATATAGTAACGGTGGAGTTTCTTGCCCATTCTTCTCCATACGAAACTACCTTTTGGAAGGGGCGACTAGAATCAATTCTATTTTTTTGTAAATTTTGACGTTCAAAAGTGCGTTTAATGTGCCTATTTGAAATAAATGATTTGACTTTGACTTTGACTTTTATATCTGGATCGATTTTATTCAACTTATGGCTAAATCATAGTTACATACAACGTTGGTTATTAATGTTTCAGTATTGGAAGATTCACCTTCAAGTAATCTCATTTTCCCGTTTCTCTCATTTCTAGTAATAAGTAATTTATTCATTTGCTTAACATAGGCACAATAATAAAGGTATATAATATATAAATATAATAAAGAGTGCGCTATGTTAAAAAAAATACTGAGGTAAAATTTCAAGGCACGGGGTCCAGAATCATGTACTGAATCCATGGTAACAGATGGTGCGT
This sequence comes from Dryobotodes eremita, assembly GCA_917490735.1. Lineage (NCBI taxonomy): Eukaryota > Metazoa > Arthropoda > Insecta > Lepidoptera > Noctuidae > Dryobotodes > Dryobotodes eremita. The sequence continues at coordinate 4,397,166 of OU823245.1, forward strand.
CGATGTCCCTGCCCCCCTGTATATTTGGTTTATTGTTAGTTTTTATTAAATAATTAGTACCGATTGTCTGACTGATTTGGCAGCTATGGACCAGTTTACACTCCGGAAAACTTCTTTAGACTAAATTATGAAAAATGCCATTATTATACTGACTGATTGCCAACTCGCAGATTATTTATCGCCACGGAATAATGCGAACAAATAATACATTCCCTCCGGCGTTTGTGCGAAATGATAAACAGCTGTTACAATCTGGTTCTCGATTAACTTAAAGTTGACAATTGTTGCAAATTCTGAAAGTTGAAAGTCAGCGAGTGACAATACAGATAGGACTTTATAGGAATAACAGTAAAAGGAATCAGACGGAAGTCCTATTTTAAACAGTTCATGGATCTTATTAACTTGTACTGTTGTTTGTTTGTAAACATTGTGGTTACAATGTAGAAGGATAGAGAAACGTAACTTCAACAAGTCTAGTTGACTAAGTGATAAAGTTATAATAAAGATTGACTTTGTGTCACACAAGTTTTTAACATGATTGGGGTGGTTTTAGTTTTAGTCAGAAGCAGAAAACTGGATCTCTCTCTTGAAAAATATGGACATGCGAATATTAAAATATTTCTAGATAGTACAAAAGACTAATAATAAAAAACACACAAAGAAGATGATATGACAATGAAATACAATACGGAACTAATAAAACAAATCAAAAACCCATGAAAGCACTTACACCACAGGAGTGTTAGCTCACAAACAATTCCTAAACATTAATACAAGGAACCCTATAGCCAAAGTCACCGACCATAATTCGCAAACCATTAACGATAATATTGAAAGGAAAATTTTCCATCGAATTTATGATCAAGTACGTCATGAGTCATTCACAACCAGTCTAGCCAGAGATAAAGGGAATGTCCTGTTCCTTATGGCGACCGTAAAACTTATGGGAGGCATTTTGAGTGTCCCTGTGTCTGACATAACTTTACACTAGTGACAGCTTTAGGCAGTCGCCTTTGCATGAATAAGGATTGAGGATATAGAATATTGTATGAACGTCAATGTTTATGATATGGATTTTATTGTATTTCCAGTGATCAAAAATATGTAAGTACTTGACAATAACAAGAGAAAGAGTAATGAACTTGTAAGTAATAAAGCCGTAAGTGATGGAGCCATTACTTGTTTAGAGTTGATTTGTGTGGATACTGGAAAATAATATAGAATAAGCTATAATCTTGGCAGATTATTGCTTATTGTGCATGGTTCTTTAAGCTGACACTGAATGGTTTTATTTTGTTTTATGATAGAATCGCCATTCTGCAATCAACATTGATTCTTAAACAGGTATTAAATCGTATTGTATTTTTATTTCAATAGACAAATACTCGCACACACTCATGGAAACACAAACAAAAGGTCTAGTATAAACTACAGCCTACAATCTAAACAAATTTGGAAAAAAAAAAAATATTTTGTTAAAACTTTTGAATTTCTTAAGCCGTTTACATTTTACGGCAGGATATTAAAGATCGCAACATTTAAATAAATGCTGCTTTACATCCTCATTAAAATAACATTTAAAAAAACTTAAAAAAAAACACCAAATATCTACCATATATTAAGTACAAAAACAGGAAATTTTCACTATTATAATAAAATTTTGAAATGTATAACGATCTAACAATAAACACGACTGAAATGCAAATCTCGAACGAAATTACTATTATACCCGAGGCGGTGCGATCTTATCGTACAGAACCAACTTAAATCTTGGTTTAACAACTTAATAATTATCACTGTAAGCCTGTAGACCACACACAGCCTTAACAGATGTCCTCCCTCGCATTTTGATATATTGCTTTGTAATAAGAAACCGGTCCAACTGGACGTTTGAACTAAATGAAGTAGTAAAACATATTTTTTTCGTCGATACTGTTAGTTTTAGCGGTGATGAAGTGGCGTTAATCTTATTGGTATATTAAAAAGTTATTTTTGTCTTAATTAGTATCTGAACCGGTATCTTTATACATAGTACACTTACAGTTAAATTTCATACGACCAGATTCCCCAGTTTTGTAAACGCTTAGAAGTCGGACTGAATCATCCAACTTTTAAGCGTTTACAAAAGTGGGGAATCTTCATAAAATAACATTAGTAAGGTTATAGGATACAGGAATAAATAGAATAAAATTATGGACCCACATATAAAATATTTTAAAATAGGCTACAATCGATATTTTCTATACTATACGAGCACTGCCTATCCGCATGTTGTGTCGTAAATCAGGTGGAATATAAGGAGCAAGCGTGGGCCAAGACAGTTCCTTGCGGCACTCTAAACCAGTAGCGGGACTCCTTTATAGGAAACAACTTCTGATTTCTTACTAAAAGTCATCTCGAAACGAGGGATGTAATTATTAAGAGTACAATATTCATGTGACTTTTAATGAGGCTGTCTTATATGGAAGTTATCTTTATGACGCCGATTCATTTGGTGCTTGATGCTGTAAGTGGCCTGAGATAAATTGAATGTATTTTGTAATCATCATTTTATTGCAATTAATATTTAAGTTGAATGATAAATATTATTATTTCTGCGATTATAGTGTGAATAAGAAGGATGTGTGCTCTTTACTTATTTGCACAAAGATTCAAGTGATGTTTAGCAAAATATTGATCGACTACCTCATTTTACATTAGGTGTGGGTTTACGTAAAGTGAAATCCGGTAATTATTAAATAAAATAAAACATTAAGCAGTGACAATGCCTAAGGCAACATTTGCGGCTAACATTAGTTCAAAGGCTTGATTAAACTAAAAGAGAGTACTGCTCTGCGGAATCAGGCAGAAGGTTTTTATGGAACAAGAAACTTACAGCGTATTAGCAATTGGCAATATGGGTTGACAATGGACATAAAATACATTTTAATCTGTGTACATAATAAAAATCTTAAATTCATTCATTAATGCACTGACGGACAACGCACATCCGGAACCGCTCGGTCTGGAAGAATGCAATTTCGCATAAAAGTTCCTTTCGTAACGAAGGCGAACACTAATGAAGGATTTAAAAAATTCTTCCACTAAGAGCGAAATTCATCAAACTTTTATACCTAGAATAAGTCTTATCCTAAGAATAAATTTTGATTTTTTTACAGTTGCTCCATACTAAAACTATCAGACGACAATTTTATTTCATGGATAAAAGATATCTGACTTTAGTAAAATCAGCCCTAAAGGGGTTAAATACGGGATGAAAGGTTGTACGAAAGGTCGACATTTTTCTCACACTTTTTTTATTATGACGAGCCTTTGCTGTGCATCTTTGAAGCAACTAGTGCAAGGCCCGTATTTATTAATACTCGTACCTACACATTTTATTGGAGTACTCCGTGCTTATGACAATAATTCTTGCTGTAGAAGCAAATTGACAGGAACATGCTAGTATAAATAAAAAATAAACAAACACTACTGTTTTATATAGAATCAAGAATTGGTGCAGAGATCAATTCTAATTAACTTCCTAACAAGCTACTTAAAAGAAAATAAACTTTTTATAGCCAAAGGACAACTGTAAAAAACACAGAATTTAACAACCGTAACATTCCAAATTAAGTAACTAAAACGTTGGACCATAAAATTAGAAATGTAGACAATAGACTAAAAGTATATTTAGGAGCTGGTGGTGTGATACAAGTGACTATTCAGTGTTTTACGATTGTACATAGCGTTTAGTGGACGGCAAAGCGGCGTGGGATGTCGTTTATTATCACGGCGTTGAAGCCATTTGATTTATGCTGTCACTATTTTTGAATACATCTCTTTAAATTTATGAGCGTGTTCAAATAGCGCTTACGTTTCAGTGGCTTTATATGTGTTTTTGATTTGTTAAAGCGGTTAATTTGCTGTTAAAGTTTTCTTTGTAGGCGCTGCTTTAGTTTTTATGTAGTTTAAATTAAGTCTATTAATTCTAATTAGTTTTTATGACTTGATCTATTTGCTGGAGAAAATTAAATCTTTAGATTGACTATTCTCTTGTATCAGATTAATTGGACTTTATGTATTCATTATGTAATCAAATTAGAATAATAATAAAATATAATCTGGCAGTTATGTTTGACAAAAAAAAAAACACTTTTTGTGACTGACTTTTTTGTTAGTTAAATATCTGTCTGGGTCCGAAGTGGTGATACACATCAATTGACAACACGTACTAAAATGATTGTGAAGCAATTTGTTTAAAAAAGTGACCATAAGCTATTGCCCGCACAACGTGTGGTCTCGATACACGAATCAAAATCGCGACCCTAACTCTGAAAGCGGACACTTTGCTGACAGCAAATGACAACAACTAATTGATTTTATGTATTTTAAATTAAGTCGGCGACACTTTGGGCCTTATTCTAAGTAGACCACAGGCAGTTATCGTTAATTTCAGTGTACATTACAATTGCAAACTTGATGGTGAAATTATTGGAAAGCTGAATTGTTCGCCCACTTCAAATATCACAATAAGACTATTTACATAATATGATCTTGGATTGAAAGGGAATGATTGTTGTAACTTATCATTTTCTTTGTATTGATAACGACGATTGTTTGAGACATTATAATCAAAAAGACGACAAGGGATAGCAAGAAGTCACTGAAGAATGGGCTTTAACAGAGACTGAAAGTTCACTGTTGGAAAGGAAAACTGTAATAAAGCATGTTGAATAACGTTTGACTTGTTCAAATGCACAGCTTTGAGTAAAACATCGTCGTAACATAGGTTGTCACTTTCAAACTGAATATTCTTCGTATTCCGTCTGGAACCTAAACCGGATTGGCTATTTTGAACACTATTAAATTACGGTTGAAATTGACATTCTCTTCCTATTCGCAAATGTAATATCCATGTTCATTAATTCAAATGGCAGCTTTCATCACTCACATGCATCATAACTTAAACCATTTGGAAATTGTCCAATAAGGAACGGATCAATTTCGATACGAAATACTAATTGAGGTCGGAACTTGGCCCAAGTGATGAGTTCACGGTGAGACAGAATTTTAAAAGCTACACACAGGTCTTTTTATAGTCGATAATGATGAAGTTCAAAATTTACCCAATAATGAGAGCATGAAATAGTTAAATTTGGATAACAATTATATAAAAACATTTTTAACGATTGATAATTTTCGATCACTATCACTACAATACTACAATTATAAGAGTACCTATTTGTTAAGATATTTCCTCAGACAAGTATACTAAACACTTAAGATAGTATGATTTAGTATGTTTCAATAGAAATTGCCGCATATTCCATGCTGCTGAAATCAAAAGTTTCAAAATCACTTTTACCTTCAACCACAGCTACACAATCATTGATTACCATATGCAAAGCGCGATTTGTTTCGCCTTTATCTTTAGTGTCTTCATCATCAACCACAGACACATGATTGATTAGCTTAATTACATCGTTATGCGCTTCATTAAACATTTGTACGGCGTTTTTTATTACATTTTTGTTATTGATACTCCCACATGACAAAGTTGTGTCTTTCAAATCGTTTCTTTTGATTAGGATTTTATTTATGAATTGATGGATTCCTATTTTGGCAGGGATTGTGGGTTTATTGGCAAATTAAATGGCTATTCCATACAAACATTGTATAAGTATTAGGCGACTAGATTTTAATAGCCACATTTGCAAATCATTAACTTAGTTGCCCTGGGGTCTGTGTTTATGGATATATCACTCTAATGCAATTATGACAGGTCACTATACGAAAACCCAAAAACTTAGTAGAAGTATATTTCTTAAGTTTAACATAATAGCAGCTGAACAGTGGGCTTTATAGCAGAAACGAGCTTTATCAGAAATGCGAAGACTAGCCTACACTTATTTCCTAAAGCTTCTGAGATATCGACTAGAATACATGCTAAGAAAAGAGCAACGCATAGAAGGAATGATCCCAAAAATATAACAGTGACCATAAACCATCCCATGAGAAACAAATCACAAGACACTCCCATAACCGTAGCCACACATGCAGATCGGAAGTGCACACGAAATTTCGTCAATGTTAATATATCAAGCCGTAGTTACACCCAGCCGCTGTAGACAAATGTGTAGGACAATAGATGCTTCATCGTTTTGTGTCTAGTTTATTTCAGGAGTGTCCAACGAGCCGGTGCGGTACGGCCGATTTAAGCAATTTGTTTCACGTGGCGACATTTATAATGTCCGACATTCATTCTTGTCTATTTTAATATTAGAATTATGTATAAATATGTCCAAAGTTACAGGTTGACGTATTTTAAGCCTTGTTTTCAAATAGTTTATGTGGGTTTAAAGGAAGCTTCAAGCTTTCATCAGTCACAACGCGGAACTAATTCATTATTCTATAATTAAGATATTAATTAGAGTTAGTTAGTGGGTGCTAAATGAACAGTCATCATCACGTATATCCATGAATGTTAGACAGTTATATACGACTTCTTCAAATGTGAACAAATTAGTTTTAAGAACAAATTAACAATTTTTTTAACAAATTTGTTCTCAATTCTGTTTTCGTACCTAAAACGCTTTTCTTCTTCCACGTTTTTCTTTTCAGCAATGCGAATGGGAATAAAAATAAATTAATGGATTTAATTTTAACTTTATTTCGGTGCAACGTAAAAACATCGAATCGCTCTCGTGCCGTACACGCTCAACAGCATCATGTTATCCTCTTTGATACATTCACTCGTATCTTTTGTTTTCGCATTTTCTTGTTTTGTTATGTTATATAATGTTCTGTAATTGTCTGTATTTAGAGTATGCGCAAGCAACTTTGTGCTCTATCGACACATTATTTGTATAGATTAGGGTATAATTTTGCTTGTTTTTGGTGTTGTCCGTTGATCTAGATTCTTTAATTAATTAGTTTTAAACTCCTTTGATGCTGGTGACAATAGAACAAATAGGCTTGTATTGCATGTCGGTATGTTTTACGAAGTGTGAAGAAGGAATTATTAAAGAGTGTGTGGTGAAATGTAGCGTATCTTTGTAAAACAGACGTTGTTGCAAGTGGGTTAATAAATTAGTGGCAGCTTGTCGTAAACTGGGATATGTTATGGCGTACTATTTTTGAAAGATGTTCTTTTTTATCATGTCGTATCCAGTTGTTGTGTTAAGTGCAATGTTGAATTTTCTTAAACGTTCTCATGATCGAAGATTTTTTATCAAACGTCTTTTGACTACACGCCTTTTGATTTTTTTGAAATTGTTCTTCATTTGCTTTTGATACAATTTTGCAACAGACACAAAAAACAGAATGTCCAAAATTAATTTCCTACTACTTAGACAGAACTTGAAAAAAATCCCATCTCTTGGAATTAGACCCTTCCTACATCTTAAAACAACAGAGACAAGACGATTTGTCTTGATTAGCAGAATCGATTCGCGATCACTCATAACTTCAGCGGAAATATGACCAAGTGCTAACAAATCAACGAGATTCGAATGATAGATATAAATCGATATTATTTATCTCGATTACTGAGTTCGCAGAACTTCGGCTCGAGTTTCGATGTGCTGATGGCTGGTGGAAGGGAAATGTTGTGACGTTTTGATGGAGCGGCCGCTACCGGGAACAGCTGTTGAGTGGTTGACTGTCTGGTACCTGAGCAAATAGACTAGGATAAAGAGATTAAAGAAGATAAATGTATAGTGATATAGAAAGCTTAGTTTTGACTGAGTCATTTTGTTTAACAACAGCAGGTCCGTTATTAGCAATGGTCTTGGGTCTAGGCCCTATTCTTTGCTTCAAGGGTTCTGTTCAAAAGTGTCTAGTTTTTCTGTATTCTTAAGAAAATGTTGTAAGCTGTCACAGGTATATCTGGGGCCAAAAAAACTAAGATTTACAGATAAAAATTTCACAACATTGAAATCTGATGATTTCAAAAAGTCGTAAACTAGGTAGATAGCCAAGAAATCTTGTGGTGGTAATAAAAATTATGTAAAACATAAGATCAAAGAATTTCCGTGCAGTGATAAAACGTGGGATCTCGATATAATAAACACATATGATGTGAAAGTAGGTACATTCGTGCTCTTATTTTCTAAGCATATGGTATGATATTCATGTTTCGAAAGAAAAAATTTTGGAGTGTCAAAGTATGAAAATATCATAAGTAACATTTAAAAGTTTTAGAAAGATCAGTCAGCACTTACAGACTTGTACTTAGTAACGCCTGAAGTAAACTTAGCTGCATGTTTAAAAGTCAACAATGTATCTATTGGAAATAGAAGCGACGGTCACCAATCCCCCAGACAACCACGTATTACAGCAGAATTGCTTCTCTGAATGGATATTATCGTACAAATGGCGATGCAATCCTTGAAACAGTATATTTAGAAGTTATGAGCATCAATTGTACATACATGTAGCTACTTGTGATACTTGAGCTCTAGCCAAAAATCTTAATAACCATAACACTGTACTAATGCATTCGATTAAATTAATTATCTTATCATTCCTACAAGTTTTAACTTTCCAGACAGTAAATTAAGACTTCTGTTTTATTTTATACATCAAAGGTCAGACTGAAGTCACTTCACCTACAACTAGACCTTTGGCATTATTGTTACGCATATCATTACAAGAAATCTGCATATTATCATTTTTAGCACAGATGGCACAGGAAATCCGAAACATATTACTTATGACCATTTTGAGCAAAATTAGGATCGTAAATTAACTGACGAAGACTGATAAGAAAATCTAAATATCCATATCAACGGAACAGTTTTATTATAAAACTGTTAATATCCTGCTTAAAATAACAAATATAGATAAGGGTAAGCAACAGGTATCGTAAGGATATCATTAATATCCTCAACTAGGTACAGATATTACACTATTAACAGTACCGACGGCGGCGGTAAAGACATAAATGACCCTATATCAAAATAGCTGTTGCCCGCGGCTTTGCCCGCATGGATCACGAAGAATGTCCCACGGAAACGTATTACCGGGATTAAAAATATCTTATGCCTTAACCCAGGTTATGGTCTACCATGTGCTAAATTTCATCCAAAACCATTCAGTCGTTTTAGCTTGACAGCGTAACAAACAAACTCACTTTCGCATTTATAATATTAGTTAGGATTAGGATTGTGACCTTACGACAAATGCAAATCCCTGCGTATACACACGGATTCTAACTGTGGCGAATATTTATGAAGCCTATCAAAATTTTACGGTGTACATTATATGAAAGTCATAGTAGGTATCTCAATAAATCAAAAAATTTCAAATTACTGAATTTCGAACATCATGGTAAAGAAACGATGGTTCCAGGTAAATGCAAAAGTAATTAAGTCATAAATCCTAATTTATATAATAACTGTAATAAGTCATTTTCATAAATATATGTATATTTATATTATTACCGTATTATTTATTACATTATGTATATTACCGTACAAAATCTATATGTAATGAGTACCTATCTGAATAATGTAATTGTTTATATAGAAATTGCAAAAGTGTCGTACAATTATAAAAATTAAGAGCGTTGTCAGAGTGATGTCCAAATACCAAGAACAGTAACAATTGAAGATTAAATTTACTCATCATACAATTTATGACGTAACGAACCCCAACATATCACCAAGCACGCTAACCAAACTCGAGACTTCTACGTCAACAAACCATAATGGGGCACCATTTATCTCAGCATTAGGACCACTCGATAAAGCCACTTAGCTAATTTAAGAGCAGTGGTTTTCACACCTAAGGTTACCTAACCCACAGTTAAGCCGCTTATCACGGCTGCTCATAATAACTATCACGATAAACACCGACAAAGTTTTGATTTATTTTGGTCCGCTATCGATTCTCAGCTCATTATGCTCTGATCTGGTCGGTATTGGCGCCAGTCAGGTTTTCAACGATAATTGTGTTATGAAGATCGGACTAAGATAAGTATGGTGTGGTTTAACATATTGCCTGTATTTACCTATCTTTGTGAGGTGTTCGACGGAATGTGCCATCGCTTGCTGTGGATGTCGTCTAGTGATTATCAGATAAATGGGTAGATATAAAGAGCAGATATTATGCACAAATTAGAGTGTCTACATTGCACCCTCTATTTACCATATTTCTAATGATTATGGCACATCGTCTTCGAACTCGGTCGTATTGGCTAGATAATTTTTTGTCATTTTAACTAACAACACTTTTCGACAATCACACCCAGACCTATCTACATTGCTTTTACAATCACCTAGAATTGTCCTACATATTCGAATCATACAGTAACGAGACATACACTTCATCTTTTTTTAGTCAGATTTAGATCCAATTCCGAAATGACATCGTTAAATCTAAGCACCATAATGCACCTTACAAAATATTTACAGCACACCTATAATATCTTATCGAGCCTCCAAATACTCATGTCAAAGTCTAAAGCCCAGCCAAACCGCCCAGTTGTTGTTATCAAGATGTGTATATTGTGCCATAACAGGCCAGACCCGATAGTAGTTAATTGTAGCACTAAGTTCTCACTACCCGCAAGGCTATCGACCGCCTCTCGATAACAATACCACTTGAGTAATAATTAAGTGATTTTACTTTTGGTTTCGACAGTTCTTATTTTAATTAATGTGTAGTCTGTGGTATTTTTTGGGCGTGTGGTAATTGTTGGGTTTGCTGAATATGTTAATTTTGTATGGTTTATGATCCTGTGAGTTGGTGTTCTCACTTACTACTTAAGAGGAGTAGCATATATCAAAACTTCCAGGCATTTCCCAATAAATTGATTGATAGAAATATATCAAGGATAAGTCGTTTTTACTTCTAGCCATTTGTATAAGAGATGTAAACTGAACTGAGTGCGAATGTATACAAAAACTGTATTTTATTTACCATGATCGCCACCCAATAAACTTTCCTTCTCAAGACTCATCGGAGGTAATTTCAGAAAAATCCACAACTTTTTGGACAACGATTCGAGCAACGGTTTCCTTGACACCCAAAGCCGGGAAACTAGGTCTAACCATTATACGAATAGGTTGCAAAAGCATGAACATTATAATTTTAATGTTATACATAATAGAATTGGGAACAATCCAAGTTCCCCAAATCCCTATAAAGGTCAGCAAAACAAAATTAACTCCAATATATAGAACAACTGATCCCACATCATATTTTCATATTAAACTTTCATAGCAGCGAACTAGCTTTAGCTTTCGATCGTGCTTGTTCATTTTCAAAGACAGAATCTTGATCTTCATAGTAACTATTTCAAGATTGGTGCTTAGTTCAAATAAATTTGATGACTCCATAGATATAAGAAAGAAGTCTGTTTTTATATTTCTATGGATGACTCCCTCAAAACCAGTCCAATCGGTTTCTTCGTTGGTTTTGTGTATCCTTTATAGTACAATGTAGTCCGAAAAATTCGTCATGATAACGACAAGTACGCAAATGACGGATAGGTTTAGTGAAACAAGATATAGCTGACAAAGCCCCCGGAGACGATGGCGGGACGAACTGGAGAAAACAAATGACCAGTGGTCCACTTTAGACCTGGATTGAAAGAGCTGGAAGGCCTTTGCCCAGCAATAGGATGATGCAGGCTAATATTAGTAGTAGTAGATATGTCTAGAAAAGAGTTGATTCCTGACATGATAGCTGATAAAGATAGATGTTCGGATGAAGAAATACTGCTTCGACCCCAAATAAATTGGGATAAAAGCAACAACAACTAGTTCTACTGCATCTAGTGCAAAATGGTGACGCAAGCAATATACAGCAATATACTATGGGTAATAACTAAGATAGTGTTAAGAACAGATAAACAGAGAACTATATTTTCAGTATAGTTATTATTAATAAATACTGTATAATCCCCGGTAGAAACGGTGTTGGCTCAAATCCACGCGAACTTTATTATATAGTGGCGCCAAAGAGTTCGACTTGAAAGGGAAAATCCGTTCAATAAAATGTAGTGTGTACGTGCGTAGATTTGATCTTCCAGTTTCTGAGATAAATTAAAGTGAATCTGGTAACGTATGTGTTGATACAAGGTGCATTTGTTATGACAGTAATGGATGATCAATTCAATTTACAATAAGATACAGAACAGCAATATACCTTTATGATTGTTACTAATGTGATATTTTTATCAAGCACGTCTTCTTGACATCACGCTGGCTTTCCCTGAAGGGTTAGGCAGAGCCCAAAAAGTAGTTTTATTCAATTTAATTTCTGTCAGTAATCTTTTAAGCCTATTTTAGCGTTTGTTAAATTTAAGTTTTTTGGACATTAATGTTGATGGGCAATTTAACTCAAGAAAAAAACAATATATTCCAAAAAATATCATATTGCAAATTCTGATATATTCCCGTGTAGTTCGTTAACCTTGCTCCAAATAGTCCACAATAGCGTGCATTGACATTCAAAAAGTGAAAGCTATAATTTTTACAAATTGGATACAATTCGTATAATTAGCGTTCGGGCGTCGCAAATTATAACATGTTAAGATCTGAGTGCACGCGATACACCGACGAGTTTGTAATGCGAATCATGTTGCCTGAGGTACGTACGGTGGCGGTTGTAGCGAGCGAAGGTGTTGAGAAAATTCCTGGATTGGAATCGTTAATATTTCAAGAATATTTCAGTAGTGCTGTAACTAGAAGTAACAATAGTATTGGAACTTAGGTGTCTTACTAGGAAACTATATACTGATTTTCCATCGAGCCCAGAATCGCCAGGCCAGGCCGCTGAGACATCTCTATGCTCTGTGTATTCTAATAGGATTCACTTAAATGAAAAACACCCTATGTGTTTTCCATTACAATCACCTTATTTTTTTTTAAACCCTTTTCCAATATGCCTGTGATTCTGATTAGACATTGGCTCTTTCTTTCTTATAAGTACTTTCTCTTTTGTCATCGACGATGCCTCTGAACGATGTATGATTGCCCGTTAACTTATTACCTCCATTATCCTCTTGGACTTTTTCAAGGCTTATTATCTTCTGGGCTTCATTGTTTTCTGTTGTCGCATTATCTTCATGTTAAATACTTTGATCATCAGTACAATCGCTATCACTGCAGCCCCACGTACAAATCGGACGAGCCGCTGAATGATTGACATAATAGTTGTTTTGACTCAGGTGTCGGGCCGCGTTTGTTGCTATTTCGTGTTATTCGCCACATGTAACAGATTGTCCTTCGCGAATGTTCTGACATTGTCACGATTTATAGTTGTGACTTTTGGTAATTGTGTTCTGATAGGTTGTCAAAACTATAGTTACTATGAATACAATTAAATTTAGATTTTGTAATATTCTTTTGAAGCTATGGCACTTTTATTTCGAATCTCACTGCATTACCATGGGTAAAAGGTAAATCTGAAGGGTAACAAGGTACAATTGAATAAAAATCAGTAACAGCCTGGAGCCTGGATCTGTGCCCGGCTCGCTCTTTATTACATAGTACACACGGCTATATATCAAGCTATACATTTCCAGTATAAGCTGACCTCCCATTGTACGGAAATCCTATACAATGCGAGATCAGCTTATATTGGAAATGCTGCGGCTTGATATGTAGCCGTGTGTACTTAAAAATAACTGGCGAAATGTGGGTATACTATGTACTCCTTTGCGTAATACCTGGAGAAAGCAGGCGTGTTTTAGTATGTTAGGTAAATAACGAATTTTGTCAGTATTACCCCTTTCCATGAGGCTTAGATTACTAAACGTAGTCGAAGAGAAAAATGTCACAAATATGTTTATTTATTGATTTAGAATCTCCAACAAAAGATATGTACACAGGACATATTACATGCCCCATAAAGAAAGGGCAACATCAGGTACTAAGCAGGTGTACTCCTTCACTTATAGGAGACTACAGCATGCACAATAAAGTTCACAACTAAGCTAACAACGTTAAAATATCAATAATAGGGAACATATTGAAAAAGTTGATCAAATTTAAAGGACATACAAATAAACAAAAAACAAAGGTAAATATAACATTAAGAGATACTTAAATTAAATCTATTATATACTTCTTATATTTAGACAGATAAAGTTAAAGATAAAGATATTTTATTTTACAAATACGGGTACAAGTCAAGGTGTTACAAAATATAAATACAGAAACAGCCATATTTTGCCAATTACAAGGCATGCAAAAGTATTGAGTTTAGGTACAATTCAAAATACAAATTTACTAATAATACATAATAGCATTCTAATTCATAATTCATTAATAAAAATAATCAGTCAATAATAAAATTAATGTCACAATTTCTAATAGTTATTTAAATACAATATATAAAATAGTCAAACAACTTCTTTCTCCAATAAAAAATCTTCAACCCTATAATAAACTTTGTCTACTAAAAAGATTCTAAGCCTTTTTTTGAATAATGTAAAATTATAGTCCTTCCAACAACTTGGTATTAAAGGTGGACTGGTGGTGGTGGGTAACTTGGTTTTATTGTTAAAGTTTATGTGACAAACGATATAAAAGGCTATGGCGTTGGTAGAACTGATCAGATAAGAGATAATTAACTGCAATACCAAATCTTTCAGTTAATTTCCAGCACCTTGCCAAAACAATACAATAATTACCATAATAGAAACAAACAACGCTAATTAATTTATATGCCGTGATCGATCTACTATCAAGATACACTGCAGTTTGGTGTCGAGTTTCCAAACGTTAGATCAAGGACTCTAGGCATTGTCGGCTATGGCATTCGTTGATAGCTAATATTTACGTTACGGCCGTCTTAGAACTGAATTATTAACTGGTTTAATTACGTATTATAACTTGTTTTGCATTTGAAACGTAGTTAAAGTTAAATAAGTACTCTTGTTAGGTTGATGGATGTGAATTTGGGGATCCAAGTCAAGCTTGCAGGTTTGATATTGTTTGAAGGCTTGTAAGTTGTAACTTGATCTCGTAAATGTGAATGGAATAAAATCGTAATACAGTGTTTAATGCAAAGCTGGGACAAATCGGTAGCGGTTGGTTTAAGATACCTATTATGACAGCTGTTGGCAACTGACTTTCACGTGAATTGTGTCATCTCCTCCAGCGAGATCAGCCTCATGCTGCCTCGGCTCATGGCGTCATGCTGTTACTTCCTATATAATACTAATTACAGTAGGATAATTAGCACTAAACACAACCTTTAAAAATGACTAATTATAATCATTCTTCTTGTTTTTCTTTCATTCCTCAATGAAAATTGTATCTGTAATTACATATTAGTTTTATCCATATACGGTGAGCTAAACGGCTAAGTGCTTATCGTTAAATATTCAGGTAATTAAAATGATTACACAGTAATTACTAAAATCTAATACGTGTTGCTTATGACTAGAATTATCTTATAAATTCGTTATTAGTTCCAGTAGTGGTACTTTTATAACCAATTTGAAACATGAACGTGTGCTAATGTCTCTTAATTTCAATCGGGCTGTTCTATTACATGCTTAAATATTGTCGATTATTGAATGTTCAGTGGTCATTTTCTGGTTTAGCTCTGCGACACATATTTGATTGACATGAACCTGTCAGTGACTCAGATATTTTTAGTTGGTTTTATAACTTAACTATGCTATGAATCGGTCTGAGTCACAACCATTTTTAAACTTAACTGCTACTTTTTTTTGTGGGTACTCATTTTCAGAACACATACACAGTGTCCGGTAAATAATGGATAACCTTGAAATAACATACAATAGACCTTAAGGCAGTTCGAAAAGAATATATATATACATATTTCCCAAGAACCTAAGACTTTTTAGAAAAAAATAATAGCATTTTTTACATTCTTCTTCACCACGACCACAAATAAATGAATTCCTTCTGTTATTTGTTATTATATTATTGTACGTTGCCTATGCGGACAGAGTGGCAGTAAATAGTGTGTCTAGAAATTGCACATATTTTTTTTCTAAAACATCTAATCTTGGGTACTACTTGGGATATATTTGTATTTTGTATTTTTTAAAACGTCCATTAGGTGTAAATTATGTGATATTTCAAGATTATCCATTCTTTACCGGACAACCTGTATAACGACATTCTTTATTTTAATTAATTAGAAAGTATTGAAAATAACTAATAACCTGGTAGACAATCAAAACCAATATACGTTAACTATAGACGGGATAATAAAACAACCTAGGTGGATGGAATGCAAAAGACGAAAGCCAGCAGTGACATTCTGAAAGCTGAACACGAGTACACCATCGTTGACAAAAAACATCACCCATCACCATTTTTGAAAATTATAACCCAGAATCTACATATCGACATGTATGTCACAAGAACTAAACAAAAGATTTCTCTGTTATATCACCTACCGAATTACACCATTCACCTCCCCATTCAACCGTGCAGCGGTCACGTTCAAATAATTCTATTTTTACGAGTATTTCGGGCCCAAGCCTTTGATATAGCTCACGGGTTGGTATGGCGGCCCTTTGATCTCACACGGTGGCCGCACACAAATCTTAAGTGACAAATTACTGATCAGTAGACCAATGTTATTTTAACTTTCTTTGTTTCGTAAACGATAAAAATTAATGCTTTATTAGTCATGTTGATTTAATTCTGTAATTTGGAGTAATTTTTTGTGTAGTAATCGGTTTTTTCGTGGGAACGTAGAGTTGAGGCGTTGATTAGGTTTGTTTTATATTAGTCCGTTTACTTATGTATCATCGATGAGTACTAAATTACTTAAAACAATAGATAAGAAGCCTGGAGTAGTTGCATCAGTTAATTAGCTCAGCCTTTATCATTTACGACTACCCACTGCAATAGATATTAACGTTGGTAATGTCTTCCTGAAAATATCAGATTATGATGAAGTGGTTCTGGCTATGCCAAACGCTTAACGTTGAGCTGCCACACCACTGCATCTTACTTGAGACCCTGAAGGCCCTTCGTGATGTGAACTCCTTTTCTATATATACTTGAAAAGTATTGATGGTGATTTCAATATAGATACAAAGAAACACATGAGCAAACCATGCCATTCTTCTCCGTACGAAACAACCTTTTGGAAGGGGCAACTAGAATCAATTCAATTTTTTTGTAAATTTTGACTTTCAAAAGTGCTTTCAATGAGCCTATTTGAAAAAAATTATTTGTCTTTGACTTTGACAAACACAATAGACACACAGGTCTTTGAAATTCCAAATCTAATAATATCTAATTCCAGTCAAGTTCATCGTATAATACGGCACTACAATGTAAACACTCTCGACAAATATTATTATTGCGAGTAAAACTAAATAGTGGGTGTTTGTGTTGTAGTCTATATTATAGCTGTTTCCACAATAAGCCGGCGCCACCAGCGCGGGCGCATGCCGCAGTTGTGTTCAACATTTTGTTGCTTTAAGATAATGTCTTGAGGTGAAAACTTTGGGCAGTAAGAACGATGGTATACGAGTTGTGCATATTAATAACCTTATTGGTGGATTTTCTCGAGATTTTAGTATCAAATGGAAAACTATACAGAAGTTCACATAATTTAAACTTTGAATCTCAAATCATTGTACTTACACCCGATTACTAAATGGAGAAAAAAAACAAAAAAAGTTTACTTCTCAACATCAAAAGTTACAATTATACAATGTGAAAATACAAAAAGTTTTTTTTTTTGTGGTGATCATAATAAGGTGCACAGAGTATTGACCCTAGCACCTGAACTGGGCGGGAACCTGTGTCTCAGGGGATAGAAGATAGAATTTGGAGTTGAGAACTTGTCATCTCTACTTTATCTATTACTTACTTAAGTTGAAACCTTCAATTTAGCCCACCAAAATCAAAATGTCTTACGTGTTTTGCAAAGAAACTTTGAAGCTACATTGAAAGAATCACTTTTAGTAAGAATTTGACAAGTTCTCAATTCAAAACCGGCGGGGTAACACTAACTGTAGGAATAGTTTTCATTTTGACAGTTCAATAACATTCATTGCGTTATTTACATTGTTAAGCAGATTTTTTTTTCGAAAATATGAAGTAATGGATTAGCAATATCCTTCAAAATTATTCAGATTGAGATTGATAGTGTGTTACGCAATGCAGGTGTTAAGCATCGAAAGTATATATTTTATTAATTAAAACAATAAAGTCTTTCGAAGCCTATGAGGGTCGATTCTTTCAGTGCATTTATGAGTACATAATGAGGTGTTTATGTAGTTTTTATTTTAGTTACGATGTAGGTACTGTAGAGACTTTAGCCTACATGGTGTTTCCATCCAACCTCCGCGAGTATTTCATGAGTTGATGGCACGAGATTATGAGATCAACACTATTTCGAATTTAAAAAATAGAAAATCAGAGAGACTCAGCTAGAAAAACTGATAGAGCGCGTCATCATGTAAAATGCAATAAATTTATTTGATTTGAATAATAATGCGTTCAATACTAATTAATAAGCCTTTCGTTGGACGACCCCTCACAGAACTACTATTACTACAAAAAAAAAAACATTAAAAGTGAATGAAAATGCAATGAAACCGTGTCCAACTCCTGCAGGAATTATTTTATTTACAAATTAACAGTGAAAGTCATTGACCTTTTTCAGAATTTCAAAGTTATGAAAACAATCTTACCTAATTATGTAAAACAATATGCTAGAACGTTGTTTTAATTATAATTTGAGTAAATACTTAACGTTGGACTAATAACAATTACATAAGTATGTAAATAACTTGTTTCTATGCCAATTTCATTTAGAAAATTAAACAGAGTACCTAAGGGTAGGCGCACACTGACTGTCATTTTTTATTTTTTTATTTTTATTGCATCACTTGCAGTGTAAAATATTTGTTCATAAAGAAAAGTTAAGCCCATGATTCACTGTAGCGTAACATCTAAACACTGGCGATCAACTAAAATGATGACATATATTGTACTGACAAACTCTGATTGCAGTTCATTCATCACTGCATTACTGATAACATCTGTTTGGGTATATGACGATACGGTTCAGTTATCGAAGAGCTTTATTAATAGCTGTAAAGCTCTAAAAAAGGGTTTGGTTTTATTGATTTGTTCCGATTTCATAATACTAGTAAATTACTTTGTTCATGCATGGTAGCAACGTCGTTTATACTTTTAAGGCTTGTATACACTGGCGCGATGCGACAGCGTGACATAAAGGCACCGCGTGTCGCGCAACGAGCAGTGCCTGTGTCGCGCCTTGTTGTGGGAGCCTTAACAGTCTTATCTTTAAACGTCTCTTAAATTTAATATAACTGATTTGAAAAATTCTTATTTATAAACGCTAATTAGCGTTCAGTGATAAATAGCTGTCAAAATTAAAACACCACCGGTGCACTGTTTAAATTTTATACCTTGCTAAGAGACAAGATGGTGGATTTCATATGCCTACGGTCGTTGATGAGAGAGAATTGGGATTGTTGGGAGACCGATTACCTATGATTTCACGTGTATTTTTTATTATTCAAGAAACCTTGAGAAAGCTCTGGTCCAAGCCTGTGCCACTACCATTTTATAATTTTACTGTTCAGATTACTGTACTGTGTTCTGACTTCCTATGTTCCGGATATAACAAGCATTTGAAATTATTCGTGCTCTGCAAGTTTCCATAGGCATCATAATTTTAGTATGTTGGATGTCGGCACAATGTGTGACAACCTTTAGATATTAAATTCCTGCACCAGATTCTACTCGAGGAATCAAATCTGGAACTTCGTTTGGAAATTGACTTGTAACCATTGCTTCTGAGACAAAGTTTAACTTTAAATGTAGCTTCTATCTTTTAATATCTACTTATATTCCAAAACTACATAATATTAAATCGAAATTGAGCGCGAAAGTGGTCGCGTGTCCAAACTAATAATAACTCAACAAATATACTGGCTATTTAGAATATTTCTCCAGTTAGTCACTCGCTCAGAAAATCTAGTTACACTCAGTTTTACATTATTTTTAATGTTTGACAAATAATGTATGTTAATACTATTGATGTTGACAATATTTTTAAAGTCGCGGACAAATATGTAATGGCAATAGGGTTGGCAAAAATATGTATTTCTTATTTTTAAAGTAGGACGTTTTGAAGTATTGATGTTATGATCATAACATAACCTGTAATTTCGGAATTTCGCAATCGCCTGTAATTTCGGAAGGGTTTAGGCAGTGGTGTATCTATAGAACACCCAAATTTCGACAGTTATGTTTTAGTCACATGTACTCGTAGTTGAGGGCGAGCCATCAACCCAGTACAAATTCAGATTCCAGGCTGGTGAAAATTCCGATAATACTGCCCGATCTGGGAATCGAACCCATGATCTTATGCTCAGCAGTGGGGCTTGCGACCAGTAGACAAACGAAGATACCAGCAATAATTCTATTATGTAAAACTATATACCATCATTTTACTGTTATAAATATGAAAAAAAAAACCGGCCAAGTGCGAGTCGGACTCGCGCACGAAAGGTTCTGTACCATTATCTATAAAAACGGCAAAAAAATCATGTCTGTTATATGGGAGCCCCCTTAAATATAATTTTTTGTATTTGTTGTTATAGCTGCAACAGAAATACATCATCTGCAAAAATTTCAACTGTTTAACTATCACGGTTCATGAGATACAGCTTGGTGACAGATGGACAGACAGACGGACGGACAGCGGAGTATTAGTAATAGGGTCCCGTTTTACCCTTTGGGTACGGAACCCTAAAAAGAATACTGGTAAAGCTTAAAAAATATAGTTGATTTCAACTAGATATTTCAATGAATTTGAAAAACATGTTGCTTATCAAAAATAAATAATTTTGGTGCTCGTAACTTCGGCCACATGGAATATTAGGTACAACTTACTTATATGGCTAATGAAATCTAAACGATATGCAAAATACTAAATACATATTGTTGTTATCTTCGAATAACTCGGGTCAACTCAATAAATCTTCTAAAACCCATTTAAATTAGGAGGTGTAGTAACACTAATAATAATTATCAATACAATTGCCTCAATCTCAATATTGTTTCTCGAATTAAACCAGTATCGGAGAATTCGCTCGACATTCCAAAACTTGACATCTAGTTATAAACTTATAATTTCACACCTCAAACCCAGTAGCTTACTTCGGTTAAAACCTACTAGATAACTGTCGAAACTTAATGGTTAAGTTTAACCGTGAAATGGGAGCTAGTAACTATAATTGTTAGTAGTTATATTTTCGGTATACTTCGGTTGCCTATTATGATTCCTGTGGCACAAATTGAATTCAACGTTTTTTTTTATTGAAAGGTGAATGAAGGTTTTGTAATTGAAGTTACTGAAATATGAGTCAAGTAATAAAAGATAACGGACGATTCATGATCCAATAAATTTTGCATATTTTTTTATATGCGATGACATATAAAAAATTCAAGAACAATGAAAGTGAAACGCCAACGAAGGTCGTAACCATCATTCCCATCTCAATTTATTAGTGGTTTGCGCAACATATCTTTTTTTTTCCATATTTCTTCTATCCATTGTAAATGGCAAAGAAAGTATCCTAAATAAAATAAATAAAATCTATTTTCTTTTTCAAATATTGTTCTAGATTATTCCTTACACACCTGCTTATTTTATTTATTTTTAGTTTCAAGCAATGTCTGAAAATACTTACTCAAAAACATAATTGTTTAAAGGAAAACTTTTAAACGTTTTTTTTTTCCTGTGAGTACCATATCAGTGGTACAGCCCTACTTGAATGTGACAGACAGACAGACGGACAGACGTGCGTAGGCGCCGCACGTCGCACGTTTTGACTGAGCGTTCACCTTACCGGGTACAGCTATTTGTTTTACAAAAATGCAAAATTCCAGCCGTTTGTGTCAATCAATCGGCGACTTACGAGCTAAAATTAAACTGTTTTACTGATATAGAATGCATAATTGCAACGTTCTCCTCAGAATTGATGAGGAATAGTTGAATTATAAATAATTTATTTTTCATGACAATTTCTTAGGTATTGTGGATTTTTAGTTGATTATACGTATCGCACATACAGGGGTTCTCACAAAGCTTGCACATGAAAAGGAAGTTGTCATAAAGTTTCTGAATGGACTGAGGGGGCACTTGTCATTTTCTTATAGCCGCCTCAGAGCTGAGCCTTTTCCAAGCCTTAATAGAACCGTCTTTTCTGTCTATACTTAGTTTTAGGTTAGATTATAGCTCTGTTGCCTGGTTTTTGAATTGAGAATTTGAAGTGGAGAACTCATAAAACTTTTTCATTATTATTACCTAAGGTGATTCCTTCAGTGAAAGCCTGCGAATTTTAAAATCTCTAACGTTTTTTGCAAATAAAATGTTAAGTTCATGAACTACATTGAAGCAATTACCTTAAATAAGAGTTTTATAAGTTCTCAACTTCAAATTCTCAATTCAGAAACCAGGTGCTTCTCTGAAAAATAAAAAAGGGTGTGTGTCTCTGAGTGAATAATTAAATATACAAAATAAACATATCTATCTTCACAAATAAACTCTTGTCCCGGATATTCGGTAGATGTTACTATCTAATTGTTCTCGTTTATTATTATAACTAGATCAATGTGAAAACAATTACATCGTATTTCATCGTTTTGTAGATATTGTAGCGTTAGTTAACCAGTTTAAGTGCCAATAGGTATTTATTGCAATAATTCAAGCCTATAATGTACAGTTATGACAACCCAATAATAAGTAGGTACAATAGGAAGGCAAGCTACCATTTTAACGTAAATTTTATTCATAAATCTAAACCACAGAAGCCCATTCACAGTTTTATTACAAAAACGACGAATATCTATAAAATAAAACAAGTTTTTCTTGTTAAAAATTTAATATTGAAATCAGGCGCCATTTTGCACAACAAAACGCGAGCAGTAATTCTTTTAAACAATAAAAAGCGTTTCAAGGTGTTTTACGATTTTCATAAAATTTAAGTCAAGAAAAATCCATTGAAAGTAATCCTTCGAAGCTTAAACAATATTGTTTGTTTGCGCTTGAAGGATTTCTTTTGAGCTCATTGAATAATGAATATTCTTTGGGAAGTGCCAAAAATAAATCATAATGTAGGTACTTTCAATTTTAAGAAAACTGCCTCATGTTCGTTCTTCTAAATTCTGTTAATTATAATCATCGTTTTATCATTAATTATAATTTTCACAACGGCTGGTTATAGGCCACTTGCCATTTATCTGTACAAATCGCATCCAGAGGTTCTAAACAAAGTGATATTTTATCAGCGATAACTATGATGGAAAATTCAAAAAACATTACAAAGTAAAAAATTACTTTACTTTCGGAAGTCGGTGTCTTTGATTTTGTATTTTCGTTTTTTACCACCGACTTCCGAAATTAAGGTTATTCGAAAAGAATAGAGTAGAATACTCTTTATTATGTACACCATAAAAAGTACAGATATAAATGTAGGGATTATTATTTTATTATTTTTCACTTTGTAGTATTTTTTTTTTTTGGAAATCGATAGTTTTTTTTATGTAACAAAGTTTTAATTTTTCACTTTTCAGTTGTGGTACCTACCCCACACAAATTCGTATACCACTACTTGATATGTAAATAACAATGACAGGATGTTACCAAAAATATCATCAATATAATAAATACTAAGCGGAAAAAATACGTATTTTTAAGGATAACTCAAAAACTACAAGTCAGATCTTGATCAAATTAATATTCGACAACACGAGAAGCACACGCTTTCAAATAAAAAAAGAATCATCAAAATCGGTTCACCTAGAAAAAAGTTCCGAGGTAACACACTTAAAAAAAAATACAGTCAAATTGAGAAACTCCTTCTTTATTTGAAGTGGGTTTAAAATGGATTGACATAATTTGATTATGCTACCGAAAAGTTTATGTCAATCCTGTAGAAAGACGAAACGCCTTGAAAGCGATTGCTACATGTCAAGGTCCTCAGGTTTTGCCTACCTGATCCTTCTTCGCGTTCTTATTCTACACTCACTAAATATATCCATTGAACTTCACTGTAGTTAGTACCTAGTCTCGAAAATCATGCCACCCTTATTATCATGCACATAAAATAGGCAAGTTCTGAATTCAAACGAGGTCAGAACATGTTACGAGCAAAAGTTGAACTATAACATAAATCATAAGGACACATGTACTTAATGTTCATACCTAGGTACGTGCTAAAGGTGGGTCCAGACATCATCTACGCAACGAGAATCTGCGTGTTTATCGGTACTTCGATGTCTATGAAAATTGTTGCTTTGCGTATCATGTGTAACCAGCTTAAAATATATGGCCCATTCAATACTGGCATCTGATTAGCATCGATACACCTCGAGCAGTTTCGATTTCTTATCGATTCGGAAACGAATCGTTAACATCGAGTTGCTATAAATATACATCAAAGGGTTTATCCTTTCCTTTCGGGTATGTTACACGGATGCCATCAGTTTGATCCAAGATCTGGTTTGACCGAATTCCGTGTACAACAAAACTAATATGTTTTTTAAATACTCTGAAAATTACTCATGAATATTTTCCACCCTGAAAGACGGACGATTATATCGTAAAAAATCTTTCCTCCACACCTATCATAAATCTTATTTTCTTCTTGGAAATGAACTAAGATTTTCTCGTTCTGTCTCTCTGCATTGTTTTATATTTAAGTGTAGCAACAAGTAAATCGTTTTGTACCTATTTTGAAACTATTTCTGTTGCTTTCGCAGCTATTTTTAAAGAAACTTTATTCTCTACTCCGAACACGATTTTCGAATGTGGTACCACATTTTAACTGCTTGGATTTCAACCACACATCAATTCTACTCAACAGCGCACACGCAATAAATATTCATGTTGTGAGTAGCGACTCAGCTGAACTCTCAGCTTTGTCATAAAACCCGTGACAAATTCATCGGGTGGATATCAAAATTGAAGCGGTTTTGTCACAAGTTATTAGCGGAAGCGTAGAACATACTATTCGGGGAAAGCTTGAGAAACTCCATTATCAAAACGTCGGCTCATTTGGTGACTAACTTAGTTAATCGCTCAACTTATTATTTCATTTGGAAGCTCATCGCAGAAACCGATTACTGTTATGAATGAATTTGTTTATCCAACGTAAACGTTGTGAAAGCTGTAGGACATTAGGTACCTATTCTTAGGAGGGCAATGTCATGTCATACTTAATTCCACAGCCTTTGTGTTTGTTTGTTTTTTCTTTGCGTCATGTTTACCGCAAATAAACGTATTTTCTTTCTTTCTTTCTTTATCATCCAACGCTCATCACTCACACTTGCACCAAATACCAAATCCCAACCGTTATGATTAAAATACATGCAACTGGGCGTCCATGCCACCTCGTATAGATTCGCTAGGGAAAACCTGCTGTTCCCAGTTCCTATGAGCCTATGACTAAGAGAAACATGTAGTGACTTGTTCAGTCGTTCAAAACACTGTTATGTAATTCAAGAGGTGATTACTGCAGTTTCAATAACATGCGTTGCTCGTTACAGTCATCTAAACGTGGAGGAGCTTGTGTGTGTGTGTGTGTGTGTTTGTTGGTAGGGATTGTGTTTGTGTGTGTGCCACGTGTTTGTGTGTTACGTTTGTATTTACTTCTTCCCTTGGTTAGAAAGTGAAGTTTTTTTGATTTTTGGTATTTTAGTTTTGCAGTTGTTGTCTCTTTAGATAAGTCGTTGTAAACTTGAGTTCAAATCCCAGGTGGCGTGTCATGTGTTTTATGCGTAGGAAAATTTGAAGGTACATTCGTGTCTCGTAGATAGGTATGGGTTGGTTCTTATGATGTTCAGTTGGATTTTATTTAAGAAGCTTAACACGGCATATTTTTCAATGTTGCCACGTGCCGTTAATACCTACTAAAATATTGCTCATTGAAATCGCTGTAAATTATTATAATTTTTCTCTTAACGGCTTAAATTTCCCCTGGAATACCAGCGTTTGAAACGTTTTCGACAGTTAAAGGAGGAGTTCGAAAACGTCATACAAAAAAAAAACAAAAATAGGTACTTTATTGTTTAAGAAAGCAATTACAAATTCAAATGGCACCAGCCTCCACACTAGGATTCCCTGAGTCGCGGAGACTAGTCTCCTTCGTCTTACAAGATTAAAAGATAGTAGGTAGGCACATACATATATGTATAACATCATTAAGGTTCCCGCAAACAGGCGCGACGCGACTCCAATAGAACAATTTCTATGGAAAACTTCATAGAAATTATTCTACAAGAGTCGCGTCGAGCTATCGCGTCGCGCTTGTCTGTAGAAGCCATTAGCATATCGGTTGGTAACCATACTGAGGCGACAATAATCGAATGTTTTTCAGAGCGACACATCTTCTAAACATAGTAATGAAAAAACTTGTAGATATATTAAATTAAACGTGTATAGTATATTGTGTGTAGTGTATTGTGTGTGGTGTGGGTGTGTGATGAATTAATGAGTTAAGGTAACATTAACGTTTGGTTAATGAGAGAGGGCGCTGACTCCTGGCATACAGGTACACCTAGTTCAGGAGTCAGAGGCTTCCAACAAGTTTCAGTAACCTATTACGTCAATAAAGAATAATAATTATTTCGTTTATTTTTCTTAACACATATTGAATAAATTTTTAAATATTTTTATAAAAACATTTAAAAATAAAAAAAGTAGTGGTTCGCCGGTATCGGGAGCAGAGTCCAAGGTACCGGTGGTCAGGACGCCAGAGACAGGAACCTCCTCACGATGCGAGCCGTATCGAGGAGTAGGTACTGCCTTCTGGATCAGGCCCTATTATTATTATTATCCTTTACCGATCGTAGCTTTTGGAAATGCCTTGAAAAGAGCCTACAGTACCTGTTACCTTCTTATAAAAGATGAGAAAGGATTCACCATCATTTTTTAGTAACGTCTGCTTAGCCAATAGCTTACTACGCCTTGTTCTAACCAATAACTTATGGTTTTACAAAACCACTTAATTTCTTCGTGTAGATACCAAATAAACTAGTTGGTTATCAACAATAGGTGTGGTTACAACCACGTGCGAGTTGTTCTATTAACTTACAATTTGCGTGGGGTGAAGACGCAACTGATACCTACGCATGTTCAGGGGAAAATTAACTTAAAATGCATCCGAATATCCGATCTCTGTTGAACCAGTGCGGCTAAACCTTTCTTGTAAACCGTTTAAATGTTTAAACGTTTACACCTTGTTTAATTGTCGGTTTCACTAAGCGTAAATCAACTACTAGAATAAAATAGAATAGAATTAACGTTTAAGGCTCCTTTAAACAGGCGCGACACGCGACGCGAATCGCACACGTTACAAAGGCACCGCGTGTCGCGCGACGAGCGATGTCTTTGTGTTGTGTCGCGTGTCGCGTCTGTTTGTAGGAGCCTTTATTATCTCAAGTATTATAGGTACTAGTAGTAGGTACCTACATAAACAGAACTACGAGTATAATACCGGAAGCAAAAGATGCATGCATCAGCATTATGCTTGCGGCCCGTAGCGGGTTGGTAAGCGCTGGTTTTCAGCTTAAATCCTTGAATCATGTTAAAATAATAAAAAAACACATTTTTAGTAAGAAAGAGTTAATTTATTTTAACAATAATAATATACTGCTAATCATTTTTCAGTTATTGTGTATACTTGGTTATATTTTACTTACTTAGGTCCCGTTGTTTGATACATAGTTAAACATGACCATTAGTCAATTTAACAATTACTCACTTGACAATAGTTAAAATTTAACTACTTTGCCTACGCATGGTTAACTTTTATAGCAAACTGTAAATTTTTTTTAAACTATAATTAGCTTAACCATTTGTCAAACAACATACTGATGTAATTTTTAACAAATTGCTAGTTTAACTTACGCATTTTAACTATTAGTATGTTTGACTACTGATCAAACAAGCCCTTACTCAAATATACATAAGACTATTATTTTTATAATAAAATTGTAATTTACATTTATTTTGTACAGCTTTACATTTTCAAGACTTGGAATATATTTCAAAACTTTATTGTTAATATTCTAAACATGACAAAGTCTTATAACACTTAAAATCGATAGAGATGTAACATGTAACGTAACGTCTATCGATAATTTGTATCCTAACTCCATCGAAGTAGTTAACGATATATCGATAGTCTTGAACTATGTAGGTATGATCCATGCCTACCAACAGAATATTTATTACACCTAAATATTATTAACAGATTTTAGACGCAACTCTAAAAACTTTTAAAGCTCCTTCAAACGGGCGCGACACGCGACGCAAATCGCACGCGGCACAAAGTGTCGCGTCGTGTGTCGCTCCTGTTTGTAGGAGCCTTTACACAAGTACCTTTTGAATGTACTTACCCAATAATAATAATAACCCGCAAACGAAAAGCCGTAAAAATACTTTCAAATGATCTACAGCAAATTGTCATTTTTCTATTCTTATCCAAAAAGCAACTCTACCTCCCAAAGATTAAGTTCAAAACAGTGTGACTGGCAGCTTTCACTTTAGAGAACAATAATACTAATTAGGTGCCTTTGCGCAGGTACTTGGGTTTAAATGCTGATTGTTTAGCGACACCACCATTTTTGCATTACACATGCATGCGTTCATACTATTTGACCACACGTTTGAATTCTTAAAGAAAGACGTAATTATTTATTTTAAGTGCACTGTGAGAATCTGAGGAAGGTAAAATAATTATTTGTACTTATTGTTCTATGACTGATTCTATGTCATTGCTTTGGCCTACATTTCGTTTTCGTACTCGCTCACTGCTTACGCATTATCACACTTCAAGTTTAGTAGTAGTTTGACAATAAAAAAGTTGAAAATCCACTTGAAAACACACAAAGTTTTTATCGGTTTGAGGTACGTTCTGGAATTTAAACCTTTTTTGGATGTAAAATATAATACAATATTACCAATTTCACTTAGATACTTTCTATCACACGCAAGTAAGCTATGCAAAAAGAAAATACATATTTTGACAACCGTACAAGATAATGCTGAAGTACAACTCACATAACTAACACGATAGGTAACCAAAACTATGATAGATGTGCACTCTGATCTACGATACAAAATTCTAATAAATTAAAATCGCACCTCAACATCGATAACAATACATCACAGTCGATAACAAACGCAGCTTCGTCACTTCATCAGTCAAATGCAAAAATCTTTTCAGCGAGCTTTGCCAAGTTCAAGCGCAATAGACGTGCGCCAGCGCACCGATACGCCAGTATCCGACGCACACGCAGCCCGCAAACACGCACCCATCTACGATCGATACAAATCGATTCAACGACAAATACGATTTTTATAATCGATTAATGTGTCAATTATTTTTATTTGCAGTTTACATGAGGATTGAATAAGAGTGTTCGGGAAATTTTTCGAATTTTGAATTTGAATTCTTTTTTTTTATCGAGTGCCAGTGAAAAGTGTTGAGTGAAAATTATTGTTTATGTGTGTTAAGTGGACGCTGACGTCATTAAAATTGACAGGTGAGTGGTTACTTGTGAAAAGTAGTGGGAAAATATTTACGTGATAAGTACGTTATTATTCCTATGCGTGTGTATGAGGCGTGAAAGTGTCATGAACTCATGACACTTTCACGCAAACTAACTTCGGTTTTTTTTTTAATATTTTTTGTGTAAAGATTGTATTCAACCATGAAAAATTTTTTTATGGAAGCTAGATATTTTTTTAAATCAAAAAACTAATTCTACCTGAGTAAAATACTAACCATAAAATTACGCCATCGCTCTACTTTAAAACTAAATAAAACTAACACTTCGGCGACCAAATACTTACGCAAATCCGAACCTCATAAGTCAAAGTCATAACACACGCAAGAACGACCGTACGCAGGCTGTTATGTACTATAAAATACATATAATTTGCTCGATACAGCTCGTAAATTATAAATATATAACGCCCTAGTTAGCCGCATAACATATTACCACTACCGTTCTATGAGAACCTACCTGAGTAACTTAAACTCTACGTATACATGCGCTAAAGGATTCTTCAGTATTTACCCAAGTGAAGTGACGATATATTTTAATGACAGCAAAAATACAAATCTCATTCTTTCTTGATTGCCATAGGAGGGTAGTTTATAGAGTTCTCGTTGAGTCTGTTTTATTGCACCCCGAATAGAAGTAATCCTTCGAAGCTTAAACAATATTGTTTGTTTGCGCTTGAAGGATTTCTTTTGAGCTCATTGAATAATGAATATTCTTTGGGAAGTGCCAAAAATAACTCATTATGTAGGTACTTTTAATTTTAAGAAAACTGCCTCATGTTCGTTCTTCTAAATTCTGTTAATTATAATCATCGTTTTATCATTAATAATAGTTTTCAAAACGGCTGGCTATAGGTCACTTGCCATTTATTTGTACAAATCGCATCCAGAGGTTCTAAACAAAGTGATATTTTATCAGCGATAACTATGATGGAAAATTCAAAAAAACATTACAAAGTAAAAAAAAATACTTTAATTTCGGAAGTCGGTGTCTTTGATTTTGTATTTTCGTTTTTTACCAGCGACTTCTGAAATTAAAGTTATTAGAATAGAATAGAATACTCTTTATTATGTACACCATAAAAATTACACATATAAATGTAGGGATAATTATTTTTCACGTTGTAGTTTTTTTTTTTGGAAATCAGTAGTTTTTTTTATGTAAAAAAGTTTTCATTTTTCACTTTTCAGTTGTGGTACCTACCCCACACAAATTCGTATACCACTACTTGATATGTAAATAACAGTGACAGGATGTTATTAAAACATCATCAATATAATAAATACTAAACGGAAAAAAAAAGGATTTTTAAGGATAACTGAAAAACTACAGGTCAGATCTTGATCAAATTAATATGGGACAACATGAAAAGTGCAAGCTTTCAAATAAAAACAAATCATCAAAATCGGTTCACCTAGAAAAAAGTTCCGTGGTAACACACATAAAAAAATACAGTGGAATTGAGAAACTGCTCCTTTATTTGAAGTGGGTTAAAAATGGATTGATATAATTTGATTAAGCTACCGAAAAGTTTATGTCAATCCTGTAGAAAGACGAAACGCCTTGAAAGCGATTGCTACATGTCAAGGCCCTCAGGTTTTGCCTACCTGATCCTTCTCCGCGTTCTTATTCTACACTCACTAAATATATCCATTGAACTTCACTGTAGTTAGTACCTAGTCTCGAAAATCATGCCACCCTTATTATCATGCACATAAAATAGGCAAGTTCTGAATTCAAACGAGGTCAGAACATGTTACGAGCAAAAGTTGAACTATAACATAAATCATAAGGACACATGTACTTAATGTTCATACCTAAGTACGTGCTAAAGGTGGGTCCAGA
Source organism: Dryobotodes eremita (assembly GCA_917490735.1). NCBI lineage: Eukaryota > Metazoa > Arthropoda > Insecta > Lepidoptera > Noctuidae > Dryobotodes > Dryobotodes eremita. Next base: position 4,428,563 of record OU823245.1, read on the forward strand.
CATCATCTACGCAACGAGAATCTGCGTGTTTATCGGTACTTCGATGTGTATGAAAATTGTTGCTTTGCGTTTCATGTGTAACCAGCTTAAAATATATGGCCCATTCAATACTGGCATCTGATTAGCATCGATACACCTCGAGCAGTTTCGATTTCTTATCGATTCGGAAACGAATCGTTAACATCGAGTTGCTATAAATATACATCAAAGGGTTTATCCTTTCCTTTCGGGTATGTTACACGGATGCCATCAGTTTGATCCAAGATCTGGTTTGACCAAATTCCGTGTACAACAAAACTAATATGTTTTTTAAATACTCTGAAAATTACTCATGAATATTTTCCACCCAGAAAGACGGACGATTATATCGTAAAAAATCTTTCCTCCACACCTATCATAAATCTTATTTTCTTCTTGGAAATGAACTAAGATTTTCTCGTTCTATCTCTCTGCATTGTTTTATATTTAAGTGTAGCAACAAGTAAATCGTTTTGTACCTATTTTGAAACTATTTCTGTTGCTTTCGCAGCTACTTTTAAACAAACTTTATTCTCTACTCCGAACACGATTTTCGAATGTGGTACCACATTTTAACTGCTTGGATTTCAACCACACATCAATTCTACTCAACAGCGCACACGCAATAAATATTCATGTTGTGAGTAGCGACTCAGCTGAACTCTCAGCTTTGTCATAAAACCCGTGACAAATTCATCGGGTGGATATCAAAATTGAAGCGGTTTTGTCACAAGTTATTAGCGGAAGCGTAGAACATACTATTCGGGGAAAGCTTGAGAAACTCCATTATCAAAACGTTGGCTCATTTGGTGACTTATTCAGCCAATGCTACCTTATAATCTTTGCGATTAGTTAATCGCTCAACTTATTATTTAATTTGGAAGCTCATCGCAGAAACCGATTACTGTTATGAATGAATTTGTTTGTCCAACGTAAACGTTGTGAAAGCTGTAGGACATTAGGTACCTATTCTTAGGAGGGCAATGTCATGTCATACTTAATTCCACAGCCTTTGTGTTTGTTTGTTTTTTCTTTGCATCATGTTTACCGCAAATAAACGTATTTTCTTTCTTTCTTTCTTTATCATCCAACGCTCATCACTCACACTTGCACCAAATACCAAATCCTAACCGTTATGATTAAAATACATGCAACTGGGCGTCCATGCCACCTCGTATAGATTCGCTAGGGAAAACCTGCTGTTCCCAGTTCCTATGAGCCTATGACTAAGAGAAACATGTAGTGACTTGTTCAGTCGTTCAAAACACTGTTATGTAATTCAAGAGGTGATTACTGCAGTTTCAATAACATGCGTTGCTCGTTACAGTCATCTAAACGTGGAGGGGCTTGTGTGTGTGTGTGTGGGTGTGTGTTTGTTGGTAGGGATTGTGTTTGTGTGTGTGCCACGTGTTTGTGTGTTACGTTTGTATTTACTTCTTCCCTTGGTTAGAAAGTGAAGTTTTTTTGATTTTTGGTATTTTAGTTTTGCAGTTGTTGTCTCTTTAGATAAGTCGTTGTAAACTTGAGTTCAAATCCCAGGTGGCGTGTCATGTGTTTTATGCGTAGGAAAATTTGAAGGTACATTCGTGTCTCGTAGATAGGTATGGGTTGGTTCTTATGATGTTCAGTTGGATTTTATTTAAGAAGCTTAACACGGCATATTTTTCAATGTTGCCACGTGCCGTTAATACCTACTAAAATATTGCTCATTGAAATCGCTGTAAATTATTATAATTTTTCTCTTAACGGCTTAAATTTCCCCTGGAATACCAGCGTTTGAAACGTTTTCGACAGTTAAAGGAGGAGTTCGAAAACGTCATACAAAAAAAAAACAAAAATAGGTACTTTATTGTTTAAGAAAGCAATTACAAATTCAAATGGCACCAGCCTCCACACTAGGATTCCCTGAGTCGCGGAGACTAGTCTCCTTCGTCTTACAAGATTAAAAGATAGTAGGTAGGCACATACATATATGTATAACATCATTAAGGTTCCCGCAAACAGGCGCGACGCGACTCCAATAGAACAATTTCTATGGAAAACTTCATAGAAATTATTCTACAAGAGTCGCGTCGAGCTATCGCGTCGCGCTTGTCTGTAGAAGCCATTAGCATATCGGTTGGTAACCATACTGAGGCGACAATAATCGAATGTTTTTCAGAGCGACACATCTTCTAAACATAGTAATGAAAAAACTTGTAGATATATTAAATTAAACGTGTATAGTATATTGTGTGTAGTGTATTGTGTGTGGTGTGGGTGTGTGATGAATTAATGAGTTAAGGTAACATTAACGTTTGGTTAATGAGAGAGGGCGCTGACTCCTGGCATACAGGTACACCTAGTTCAGGAGTCAGAGGCTTCCAACAAGTTTCAGTAACCTATTACGTCAATAAAGAATAATAATTATTTCGTTTATTTTTCTTAACACATATTGAATAAATTTTTAAATATTTTTATAAAAACATTTAAAAATAAAAAAAGTAGTGGTTCGCCGGTATCGGGAGCAGAGTCCAAGGTACCGGTGGTCAGGACGCCAGAGACAGGAACCTCCTCACGATGCGAGCCGTATCGAGGAGTAGGTACCTACTGCCTTCTGGATCAGGCCCTATTATTATTATTATCCTTTACCGATCGTAGCTTTTGGAAATGCCTTGAAAAGAGCCTACAGTACCTGTTACCTTCTTATAAAAGATGAGAAAGGATTCACCATCATTTTTTAGTAACGTCTGCTTAGCCAATAGCTTACTACGCCTTGTTCTAACCAATAACTTATGGTTTTACAAAACCACTTAATTTCTTCGTGTAGATACCAAATAAACTAGTTGGTTATCAACAATAGGTGTGGTTACAACCACGTGCGAGTTGTTCTATTAACTTACAATTTGCGTGGGGTGAAGACGCAACTGATACCTACGCATGTTCAGGGGAAAATTAACTTAAAATGCATCCGAATATCCGATCTCTGTTGAACCAGTGCGGCTAAACCTTTCTTGTAAACCGTTTAAATGTTTAAACGTTTACACCTTGTTTAATTGTCGGTTTCACTAAGCGTAAATCAACTACTAGAATAAAATAGAATAGAATTAACGTTTAAGGCTCCTTTAAACAGGCGCGACACGCGACGCGAATCGCACACGTTACAAAGGCACCGCGTGTCGCGCGACGAGCGATGTCTTTGTGTTGTGTCGCGTGTCGCGTCTGTTTGTAGGAGCCTTTATTATCTCAAGTATTATAGGTACTAGTAGTAGGTACCTACATAAACAGAACTACGAGTATAATACCGGAAGCAAAAGATGCATGCATCAGCATTATGCTTGCGGCCCGTAGCGGGTTGGTAAGCGCTGGTTTTCAGCTTAAATCCTTGAATCATGTTAAAATAATAAAAAAACACATTTTTAGTAAGAAAGAGTTAATTTATTTTAACAATAATAATATACTGCTAATCATTTTTCAGTTATTGTGTATACTTGGTTATATTTTACTTACTTAGGTCCCGTTGTTTGATACATAGTTAAACATGACCATTAGTCAATTTAACAATTACTCACTTGACAATAGTTAAAATTTAACTACTTTGCCTACGCATGGTTAACTTTTATAGCAAACTGTAAATTTTTTTTAAACTATAATTAGCTTAACCATTTGTCAAACAACATACTGATGTAATTTTTAACAAATTGCTAGTTTAACTTACGCATTTTAACTATTAGTATGTTTGACTACTGATCAAACAAGCCCTTACTCAAATATACATAAGACTATTATTTTTATAATAAAATTGTAATTTACATTTATTTTGTACAGCTTTACATTTTCAAGACTTGGAATATATTTCAAAACTTTATTGTTAATATTCTAAACATGACAAAGTCTTATAACACTTAAAATCGATAGAGATGTAACATGTAACGTAACGTCTATCGATAATTTGTATCCTAACTCCATCGAAGTAGTTAACGATATATCGATAGTCTTGAACTATGTAGGTATGATCCATGCCTACCAACAGAATATTTATTACACCTAAATATTATTAACAGATTTTAGACGCAACTCTAAAAACTTTTAAAGCTCCTTCAAACGGGCGCGACACGCGACGCAAATCGCACGCGGCACAAAGTGTCGCGTCGTGTGTCGCTCCTGTTTGTAGGAGCCTTTACACAAGTACCTTTTGAATGTACTTACCCAATAATAATAATAACCCGCAAACGAAAAGCCGTAAAAATACTTTCAAATGATCTACAGCAAATTGTCATTTTTCTATTCTTATCCAAAAAGCAACTCTACCTCCCAAAGATTAAGTTCAAAACAGTGTGACTGGCAGCTTTCACTTTAGAGAACAATAATACTAATTAGGTGCCTTTGCGCAGGTACTTGGGTTTAAATGCTGATTGTTTAGCGACACCACCATTTTTGCATTACACATGCATGCGTTCATACTATTTGACCACACGTTTGAATTCTTAAAGAAAGACGTAATTATTTATTTTAAGTGCACTGTGAGAATCTGAGGAAGGTAAAATAATTATTTGTACTTATTGTTCTATGACTGATTCTATGTCATTGCTTTGGCCTACATTTCGTTTTCGTACTCGCTCACTGCTTACGCATTATCACACTTCAAGTTTAGTAGTAGTTTGACAATAAAAAAGTTGAAAATCCACTTGAAAACACACAAAGTTTTTATCGGTTTGAGGTACGTTCTGGAATTTAAACCTTTTTTGGATGTAAAATATAATACAATATTACCAATTTCACTTAGATACTTTCTATCACACGCAAGTAAGCTATGCAAAAAGAAAATACATATTTTGACAACCGTACAAGATAATGCTGAAGTACAACTCACATAACTAACACGATAGGTAACCAAAACTATGATAGATGTGCACTCTGATCTACGATACAAAATTCTAATAAATTAAAATCGCACCTCAACATCGATAACAATACATCACAGTCGATAACAAACGCAGCTTCGTCACTTCATCAGTCAAATGCAAAAATCTTTTCAGCGAGCTTTGCCAAGTTCAAGCGCAATAGACGTGCGCCAGCGCACCGATACGCCAGTATCCGACGCACACGCAGCCCGCAAACACGCACCCATCTACGATCGATACAAATCGATTCAACGACAAATACGATTTTTATAATCGATTAATGTGTCAATTATTTTTATTTGCAGTTTACATGAGGATTGAATAAGAGTGTTCGGGAAATTTTTCGAATTTTGAATTTGAATTCTTTTTTTTTATCGAGTGCCAGTGAAAAGTGTTGAGTGAAAATTATTGTTTATGTGTGTTAAGTGGACGCTGACGTCATTAAAATTGACAGGTGAGTGGTTACTTGTGAAAAGTAGTGGGAAAATATTTACGTGATAAGTACGTTATTATTCCTATGCGTGTGTATGAGGCGTGAAAGTGTCATGAACTCATGACACTTTCACGCAAACTAACTTCGGTTTTTTTTTTAATATTTTTTGTGTAAAGATTGTATTCAACCATGAAAAATTTTTTTATGGAAGCTAGATATTTTTTTAAATCAAAAAACTAATTCTACCTGAGTAAAATACTAACCATAAAATTACGCCATCGCTCTACTTTAAAACTAAATAAAACTAACACTTCGGCGACCAAATACTTACGCAAATCCGAACCTCATAAGTCAAAGTCATAACACACGCAAGAACGACCGTACGCAGGCTGTTATGTACTATAAAATACATATAATTTGCTCGATACAGCTCGTAAATTATAAATATATAACGCCCTAGTTAGCCGCATAACATATTACCACTACCGTTCTATGAGAACCTACCTGAGTAACTTAAACTCTACGTATACATGCGCTAAAGGATTCTTCAGTATTTACCCAAGTGAAGTGACGATATATTTTAATGACAGCAAAAATACAAATCTCATTCTTTCTTGATTGCCATAGGAGGGTAGTTTATAGAGTTCTCGTTGAGTCTGTTTTATTGCACCCCGAATAGAAGTAATCCTTCGAAGCTTAAACAATATTGTTTGTTTGCGCTTGAAGGATTTCTTTTGAGCTCATTGAATAATGAATATTCTTTGGGAAGTGCCAAAAATAACTCATTATGTAGGTACTTTTAATTTTAAGAAAACTGCCTCATGTTCGTTCTTCTAAATTCTGTTAATTATAATCATCGTTTTATCATTAATAATAGTTTTCAAAACGGCTGGCTATAGGTCACTTGCCATTTATTTGTACAAATCGCATCCAGAGGTTCTAAACAAAGTGATATTTTATCAGCGATAACTATGATGGAAAATTCAAAAAAACATTACAAAGTAAAAAAAAATACTTTAATTTCGGAAGTCGGTGTCTTTGATTTTGTATTTTCGTTTTTTACCAGCGACTTCTGAAATTAAAGTTATTAGAATAGAATAGAATACTCTTTATTATGTACACCATAAAAATTACACATATAAATGTAGGGATAATTATTTTTCACGTTGTAGTTTTTTTTTTTGGAAATCAGTAGTTTTTTTTATGTAAAAAAGTTTTCATTTTTCACTTTTCAGTTGTGGTACCTACCCCACACAAATTCGTATACCACTACTTGATATGTAAATAACAGTGACAGGATGTTATTAAAACATCATCAATATAATAAATACTAAACGGAAAAAAAAAGGATTTTTAAGGATAACTGAAAAACTACAGGTCAGATCTTGATCAAATTAATATGGGACAACATGAAAAGTGCAAGCTTTCAAATAAAAACAAATCATCAAAATCGGTTCACCTAGAAAAAAGTTCCGTGGTAACACACATAAAAAAATACAGTGGAATTGAGAAACTGCTCCTTTATTTGAAGTGGGTTAAAAATGGATTGATATAATTTGATTAAGCTACCGAAAAGTTTATGTCAATCCTGTAGAAAGACGAAACGCCTTGAAAGCGATTGCTACATGTCAAGGCCCTCAGGTTTTGCCTACCTGATCCTTCTCCGCGTTCTTATTCTACACTCACTAAATATATCCATTGAACTTCACTGTAGTTAGTACCTAGTCTCGAAAATCATGCCACCCTTATTATCATGCACATAAAATAGGCAAGTTCTGAATTCAAACGAGGTCAGAACATGTTACGAGCAAAAGTTGAACTATAACATAAATCATAAGGACACATGTACTTAATGTTCATACCTAAGTACGTGCTAAAGGTGGGTCCAGACATCATCTACGCAACGAGAATCTGCGTGTTTATCGGTACTTCGATGTGTATGAAAATTGTTGCTTTGCGTTTCATGTGTAACCAGCTTAAAATATATGGCCCATTCAATACTGGCATCTGATTAGCATCGATACACCTCGAGCAGTTTCGATTTCTTATCGATTCGGAAACGAATCGTTAACATCGAGTTGCTATAAATATACATCAAAGGGTTTATCCTTTCCTTTCGGGTATGTTACACGGATGCCATCAGTTTGATCCAAGATCTGGTTTGACCAAATTCCGTGTACAACAAAACTAATATGTTTTTTAAATACTCTGAAAATTACTCATGAATATTTTCCACCCAGAAAGACGGACGATTATATCGTAAAAAATCTTTCCTCCACACCTATCATAAATCTTATTTTCTTCTTGGAAATGAACTAAGATTTTCTCGTTCTATCTCTCTGCATTGTTTTATATTTAAGTGTAGCAACAAGTAAATCGTTTTGTACCTATTTTGAAACTATTTCTGTTGCTTTCGCAGCTACTTTTAAACAAACTTTATTCTCTACTCCGAACACGATTTTCGAATGTGGTACCACATTTTAACTGCTTGGATTTCAACCACACATCAATTCTACTCAACAGCGCACACGCAATAAATATTCATGTTGTGAGTAGCGACTCAGCTGAACTCTCAGCTTTGTCATAAAACCCGTGACAAATTCATCGGGTGGATATCAAAATTGAAGCGGTTTTGTCACAAGTTATTAGCGGAAGCGTAGAACATACTATTCGGGGAAAGCTTGAGAAACTCCATTATCAAAACGTTGGCTCATTTGGTGACTTATTCAGCCAATGCTACCTTATAATCTTTGCGATTAGTTAATCGCTCAACTTATTATTTAATTTGGAAGCTCATCGCAGAAACCGATTACTGTTATGAATGAATTTGTTTGTCCAACGTAAACGTTGTGAAAGCTGTAGGACATTAGGTACCTATTCTTAGGAGGGCAATGTCATGTCATACTTAATTCCACAGCCTTTGTGTTTGTTTGTTTTTTCTTTGCATCATGTTTACCGCAAATAAACGTATTTTCTTTCTTTCTTTCTTTATCATCCAACGCTCATCACTCACACTTGCACCAAATACCAAATCCTAACCGTTATGATTAAAATACATGCAACTGGGCGTCCATGCCACCTCGTATAGATTCGCTAGGGAAAACCTGCTGTTCCCAGTTCCTATGAGCCTATGACTAAGAGAAACATGTAGTGACTTGTTCAGTCGTTCAAAACACTGTTATGTAATTCAAGAGGTGATTACTGCAGTTTCAATAACATGCGTTGCTCGTTACAGTCATCTAAACGTGGAGGGGCTTGTGTGTGTGTGTGTGGGTGTGTGTTTGTTGGTAGGGATTGTGTTTGTGTGTGTGCCACGTGTTTGTGTGTTACGTTTGTATTTACTTCTTCCCTTGGTTAGAAAGTGAAGTTTTTTTGATTTTTGGTATTTTAGTTTTGCAGTTGTTGTCTCTTTAGATAAGTCGTTGTAAACTTGAGTTCAAATCCCAGGTGGCGTGTCATGTGTTTTATGCGTAGGAAAATTTGAAGGTACATTCGTGTCTCGTAGATAGGTATGGGTTGGTTCTTATGATGTTCAGTTGGATTTTATTTAAGAAGCTTAACACGGCATATTTTTCAATGTTGCCACGTGCCGTTAATACCTACTAAAATATTGCTCATTGAAATCGCTGTAAATTATTATAATTTTTCTCTTAACGGCTTAAATTTCCCCTGGAATACCAGCGTTTGAAACGTTTTCGACAGTTAAAGGAGGAGTTCGAAAACGTCATACAAAAAAAAAACAAAAATAGGTACTTTATTGTTTAAGAAAGCAATTACAAATTCAAATGGCACCAGCCTCCACACTAGGATTCCCTGAGTCGCGGAGACTAGTCTCCTTCGTCTTACAAGATTAAAAGATAGTAGGTAGGCACATACATATATGTATAACATCATTAAGGTTCCCGCAAACAGGCGCGACGCGACTCCAATAGAACAATTTCTATGGAAAACTTCATAGAAATTATTCTACAAGAGTCGCGTCGAGCTATCGCGTCGCGCTTGTCTGTAGAAGCCATTAGCATATCGGTTGGTAACCATACTGAGGCGACAATAATCGAATGTTTTTCAGAGCGACACATCTTCTAAACATAGTAATGAAAAAACTTGTAGATATATTAAATTAAACGTGTATAGTATATTGTGTGTAGTGTATTGTGTGTGGTGTGGGTGTGTGATGAATTAATGAGTTAAGGTAACATTAACGTTTGGTTAATGAGAGAGGGCGCTGACTCCTGGCATACAGGTACACCTAGTTCAGGAGTCAGAGGCTTCCAACAAGTTTCAGTAACCTATTACGTCAATAAAGAATAATAATTATTTCGTTTATTTTTCTTAACACATATTGAATAAATTTTTAAATATTTTTATAAAAACATTTAAAAATAAAAAAAGTAGTGGTTCGCCGGTATCGGGAGCAGAGTCCAAGGTACCGGTGGTCAGGACGCCAGAGACAGGAACCTCCTCACGATGCGAGCCGTATCGAGGAGTAGGTACTGCCTTCTGGATCAGGCCCTATTATTATTATTATCCTTTACCGATCGTAGCTTTTGGAAATGCCTTGAAAAGAGCCTACAGTACCTGTTACCTTCTTATAAAAGATGAGAAAGGATTCACCATCATTTTTTAGTAACGTCTGCTTAGCCAATAGCTTACTACGCCTTGTTCTAACCAATAACTTATGGTTTTACAAAACCACTTAATTTCTTCGTGTAGATACCAAATAAACTAGTTGGTTATCAACAATAGGTGTGGTTACAACCACGTGCGAGTTGTTCTATTAACTTACAATTTGCGTGGGGTGAAGACGCAACTGATACCTACGCATGTTCAGGGGAAAATTAACTTAAAATGCATCCGAATATCCGATCTCTGTTGAACCAGTGCGGCTAAACCTTTCTTGTAAACCGTTTAAATGTTTAAACGTTTACACCTTGTTTAATTGTCGGTTTCACTAAGCGTAAATCAACTACTAGAATAAAATAGAATAGAATTAACGTTTAAGGCTCCTTTAAACAGGCGCGACACGCGACGCGAATCGCACACGTTACAAAGGCACCGCGTGTCGCGCGACGAGCGATGTCTTTGTGTTGTGTCGCGTGTCGCGTCTGTTTGTAGGAGCCTTTATTATCTCAAGTATTATAGGTACTAGTAGTAGGTACCTACATAAACAGAACTACGAGTATAATACCGGAAGCAAAAGATGCATGCATCAGCATTATGCTTGCGGCCCGTAGCGGGTTGGTAAGCGCTGGTTTTCAGCTTAAATCCTTGAATCATGTTAAAATAATAAAAAAACACATTTTTAGTAAGAAAGAGTTAATTTATTTTAACAATAATAATATACTGCTAATCATTTTTCAGTTATTGTGTATACTTGGTTATATTTTACTTACTTAGGTCCCGTTGTTTGATACATAGTTAAACATGACCATTAGTCAATTTAACAATTACTCACTTGACAATAGTTAAAATTTAACTACTTTGCCTACGCATGGTTAACTTTTATAGCAAACTGTAAATTTTTTTTAAACTATAATTAGCTTAACCATTTGTCAAACAACATACTGATGTAATTTTTAACAAATTGCTAGTTTAACTTACGCATTTTAACTATTAGTATGTTTGACTACTGATCAAACAAGCCCTTACTCAAATATACATAAGACTATTATTTTTATAATAAAATTGTAATTTACATTTATTTTGTACAGCTTTACATTTTCAAGACTTGGAATATATTTCAAAACTTTATTGTTAATATTCTAAACATGACAAAGTCTTATAACACTTAAAATCGATAGAGATGTAACATGTAACGTAACGTCTATCGATAATTTGTATCCTAACTCCATCGAAGTAGTTAACGATATATCGATAGTCTTGAACTATGTAGGTATGATCCATGCCTACCAACAGAATATTTATTACACCTAAATATTATTAACAGATTTTAGACGCAACTCTAAAAACTTTTAAAGCTCCTTCAAACGGGCGCGACACGCGACGCAAATCGCACGCGGCACAAAGTGTCGCGTCGTGTGTCGCTCCTGTTTGTAGGAGCCTTTACACAAGTACCTTTTGAATGTACTTACCCAATAATAATAATAACCCGCAAACGAAAAGCCGTAAAAATACTTTCAAATGATCTACAGCAAATTGTCATTTTTCTATTCTTATCCAAAAAGCAACTCTACCTCCCAAAGATTAAGTTCAAAACAGTGTGACTGGCAGCTTTCACTTTAGAGAACAATAATACTAATTAGGTGCCTTTGCGCAGGTACTTGGGTTTAAATGCTGATTGTTTAGCGACACCACCATTTTTGCATTACACATGCATGCGTTCATACTATTTGACCACACGTTTGAATTCTTAAAGAAAGACGTAATTATTTATTTTAAGTGCACTGTGAGAATCTGAGGAAGGTAAAATAATTATTTGTACTTATTGTTCTATGACTGATTCTATGTCATTGCTTTGGCCTACATTTCGTTTTCGTACTCGCTCACTGCTTACGCATTATCACACTTCAAGTTTAGTAGTAGTTTGACAATAAAAAAGTTGAAAATCCACTTGAAAACACACAAAGTTTTTATCGGTTTGAGGTACGTTCTGGAATTTAAACCTTTTTTGGATGTAAAATATAATACAATATTACCAATTTCACTTAGATACTTTCTATCACACGCAAGTAAGCTATGCAAAAAGAAAATACATATTTTGACAACCGTACAAGATAATGCTGAAGTACAACTCACATAACTAACACGATAGGTAACCAAAACTATGATAGATGTGCACTCTGATCTACGATACAAAATTCTAATAAATTAAAATCGCACCTCAACATCGATAACAATACATCACAGTCGATAACAAACGCAGCTTCGTCACTTCATCAGTCAAATGCAAAAATCTTTTCAGCGAGCTTTGCCAAGTTCAAGCGCAATAGGCGTGCGCCAGCGCACCGATACGCCAGTATCCGACGCACACGCAGCCCGCAAACACGCACCCATCTACGATCGATACAAATCGATTCAACGACAAATACGATTTTTATAATCGATTAATGTGTCAATTATTTTTATTTGCAGTTTACATGAGGATTGAATAAGAGTGTTCGGGAAATTTTTCGAATTTTGAATTTGAATTCTTTTTTTTTATCGAGTGCCAGTGAAAAGTGTTGAGTGAAAATTATTGTTTATGTGTGTTAAGTGGACGCTGACGTCATTAAAATTGACAGGTGAGTGGTTACTTGTGAAAAGTAGTGGGAAAATATTTACGTGATAAGTACGTTATTATTCCTATGCGTGTGTATGAGGCGTGAAAGTGTCATGAACTCATGACACTTTCACGCAAACTAACTTCGGTTTTTTTTTTAATATTTTTTGTGTAAAGATTGTATTCAACCATGAAAAATTTTTTTATGGAAGCTAGATATTTTTTTAAATCAAAAAACTAATTCTACCTGAGTAAAATACTAACCATAAAATTACGCCATCGCTCTACTTTAAAACTAAATAAAACTAACACTTCGGCGACCAAATACTTACGCAAATCCGAACCTCATAAGTCAAAGTCATAACACACGCAAGAACGACCGTACGCAGGCTGTTATGTACTATAAAATACATATAATTTGCTCGATACAGCTCGTAAATTATAAATATATAACGCCCTAGTTAGCCGCATAACATATTACCACTACCGTTCTATGAGAACCTACCTGAGTAACTTAAACTCTACGTATACATGCGCTAAAGGATTCTTCAGTATTTACCCAAGTGAAGTGACGATATATTTTAATGACAGCAAAAATACAAATCTCATTCTTTCTTGATTGCCATAGGAGGGTAGTTTATAGAGTTCTCGTTGAGTCTGTTTTATTGCACCCCGGTATATGATTATCTTGCTTTTGTAGTTCTATTGCATGTGGCGAAGAATAAGCATCTTGTAGTTAAGATCGTGCCACTACTAAGGCCAATACGATCGACAATTTATCTCCCAAGGGTGGTGATGGGCAGTTATCGTTTTAACCGTCTCTTGTAATGGACATAAGGAAGCCCATTTTCACGTTTATGAGCTGATATGAAAAGTGCATACTCCTGTATGCTGTCCAAGTAAATGTATGTTAGGTATGTCATTTAGATCAAGGTTTAAACTAAGGCTTTATCTAACTAGACTTTTTAGAATATTCTATTTTCGATATAATGTTAAAATTTTCGATATCGGAATCGAATTTTGCAGTGTCCAATATTAGACAGCGATAGGCTGAGTTGATTTGTGAGCACAAAACACGAAAATAACCATGGTCTAAAAAAACAAGGTCTGGCACTCCGAGAGTGACACAAGCTTACGTCACTATCCAGTTGCCACTTTATTACAACAAAACAAGAAGTATGTAACAGAGAAATTGTTTTCAGGATACAGAAAAGATGTTTACGTTCTATGTGTGGTTTAAAAACAACAGATAGTTGCATTCCGTATTTTAAAAAGTTAAAAATATTACCCCTACCAGCTTTATACATTCTGGAAACTGCATTATTTGTGAAAGAAAATCCACATTTATTTAAAAAACTATGTGCAGTAAATAAAACGCCGATACGTGCTCAATATATTAACGAATTATGTCTTGTGAAATGTAAAACTTCTCTAATGATGAAAAGCTTATTTGGTGTTGCTCCACAATTATATAATAAAATACCCGATGAAATAAAAGGTATGCCACTGCAAAAGTTTAAAAAAACACTTAACGGGTTACTACTTGAAAGATGCTATTATACTCTAGATGAGTTTCTTAATGACGAATCTATATAATTATAATGCTGACATAAATTTTGATATTGTACATTAATACTAATCTTTTGAATTTAATTGACTGAAAAATTTGACATGAAATGAAATTGACTCTGAATAAATTGTAATAAAATTTAATTTGCATGAATGTGTTAATAAAATTAGGTAATGAAATACTGTATTGTAATACATTTATCACTGTAATTGAATAATACTCACTTTTATTGTTTTTACTCATCAATCATTTGTATGTCAATATTGGCAAAACATAGCGCACTTCCTAATTTTTAAGATCTTTGTCTGTAAACACCTATGTTTAACAAATAAATGATTCTTATTCTTATTCTTATTCTTATGGAAACATTTTCAATCACCATTCTGTTAAAAAATATATAGCAAGCATTTTTGTTTTTCTAATCAAACGAAACAATTCAATTTAAACTTATACCGACGTAATTGTTAGTTAAAACCTCATTGATTTATCGGATTCGCACAGGTAATAAAGGCGGTTGGGGAGTTATCATGACACATTACTGGTAACACGGCGGTGATGACGTAGGCTTGTGTCTCCCACGTGACCACTGTGTCTCGGAATGCTATACCTGGCGAAGTATATTATTATACCATGACAATAACCATCATCGGCACTAAAATCAAGCAAAATACATAATATATACCTAGGTATGTAGTGCAGTCAATGTAACCGTGTCACTGTATAAAAATGTCGAATCAAAATTCGAAATTGTATCAGCGCCATGTGAGCATAATAAGAACTAAAAAAAACCTATCCTAAAAAACAACCGACTTCCAAAAAAAAGAACTACTAAGTGAAAAATAACTTTAATTTCGGAAGTCGGCGTCTTTGGTTTTGTATTTTCGTTTTTTGCCACAGACTTCCGAAATTAAAGTTATTTCTCACTTAGTAGTGTTTTTTTGGAAGTCAGTTGGTTTTTTTTTTTTTTTTTTGTAAAAAGTTTTTATTTTTCACGTTTTAGTTTGGTACTTACACCCCACAAATTCCTATACCACTACTTGGTATATAATAAAATTTAATTGAATTTTTATTCCTCGCTTTTTTTTGTGGGTTGGTTTGTAATTTATCTAAGTTACAATAGCCTAATGTCAACTGCTCATCACCTTTTACAAAATTTTGCTTTTCCGGATGCAGGGACGTTAATTGTTGAGGGGTTCTCCTGGTACTTCACCATCAGCTCCACTTCACCATATGTACTGTGACGAGCATAAATTACTTAGTAAACATATAAAAGTAGTTCCGCTGGCTTCATCATCTGTGGTCTTCATCATCAGTTCCACTGCACCAAAAAGTACTTTCCAAGAGCAAACGCACGAGTTACTATAAAAAATACCAAAATCTCTATAGGTGTGCTTATAATATTTGAAGAGTTCCCTCAATTTCTCCAGGATACCATCATCAGAACCTGCCCTGATGACAATGGGACTACCTGGGAAGTATAGGTATACTTCATTTTTGAAACAGAAACAGAATTTTCCAAATCGTTTCAGGCGTCTTCGAGTAATCGGTGAACATACATTAAAAAAAAGATTCCGACGAATTGAGAACCTCCTCCTTTTTTTTAAGTCGGTTAAAAATGTATGTGAAGCTCCAGTAAGTAACGTTACTTTACCTTCACGTGGTCTTCACTAAACGTGAAATGAAATATGGGTGCAGCACTCAATATTTGGCCAAAATACAAAATAACAGACTTCCTTATACCGCGAAAAGTACTCGAATTTAAATCTTCATTAACGCCACTACCAACAGAATGAAAATCAGGACAAATAAAAAATAATTGTATTTGTAACCCCAGCGATGATTAATTATTTTCATTAATTTTCATTTAATTATTATCCTATAATTGTTAAGCTGTAAACAGCGTTGTGGACTGCAATATTGTCTAAGTTATACAGGGTGTCCCGTAAATAATGGATCAAACGTAACGAGTAGGTAGCTCACTTGATTTCCAACAACTAGTTAATTTGAATAGTTTAAAAAGTCTCAAACGTAGTGGTCAAAATGAAAATGTGGTAAAGCAGAGGTACCATTCACCTAAACCCACCTACCACCTATCCCCAAAACCTACCATCACCTACCATACCACCCTACCATTTCTACCACCATCACCACCACCATCACCACCACCATCACCACCACCATCACCACCACAACCACCACCACCACCACCACTATTACCGTTACGGTATAATTTTTTATTGAAAACACAATTTTTCTCGAATTTAATCATTGTTTTTACCAGAATTCAGTTTTTTTTATGCTGTCGCTGCAAATGATAACATTTTTAAGTATGATTTTTGGTAAACATTTCTGAATAGCTTACTAATGTAATAAGATACCATTTTTGTAAATAACGTTTTATATGCTTTAGAAAAAAAAACTTGAATTATAGTTTTCTTTTTTACCGTAAAAGTACCATAAATGAAAAAAAAAATCTTTTCGAATTAGTTGTTGGAAATCAGGTGAGTTGCCTCCCGTTACGTTTGATCCATTATTTACGGGACACCCTGTATAAGTGTTGTGTATTTCTTATTTCTATGTTTTATATAGTAGCAGTCAGTTGTTCATTTTGAAAAAAAGAATAGAATTATTACTATTACTCAATACCTAGGTTGGTCAGCTTCAGTATAAGTCAGCGCACTGCTACAGACGGTCAACGGAACTGTGTTGCTGTGTCAATGGGGCAACTGTCGTCTGTATTACAGATTCTGTCAGTCAAATGACAGTTTTATTGAGTCTATCGATCGTAAAGCCTATTCCTACATTGTAATCCAGCAATTTCTCTTCGGTGATTTTAATCCTGAGGTAGAGTTTTGAATAAGGTAACTTTAAATCTTGTATCAAGTTCGCTATAACCATTTCGAATTGAGTCATTATTTAACATCTCTGTCGTCCTCAAATAACCCCTCGATATTATTAATGTCACTATCCGAAGTCTATCTGACAGCCTCTTTATACTAGTCGTCGTAAAAGCTGCTGCTCAGCATGAGTTACTGGGTTCAATTCCCAGGTCGGGCAGTGTTATCGGGTTATCCTATCTGGAATTTCTCAGTAGGAGCCCGGAGTCCGGATATGTGCCCGGTTGATGGCAATAGGCTCGCCCCCTATTACATGGGACTTAAACATAACTGGCGAAATGTGGGTGTACTATAGGTACACCTCTGCCCTACTCTTCGGAGAAACAAGGTGTGATGTTACTTTAAGTTATGTATTATTAATGTCACTATCCGAAGTAAATTCCCAACCCTACACAATCAGAACTGAATAGAAGTTTTTCTGACGTTAACATTAATTTTCCGAGGCGCCATGACGTAATTTGATGAAACCAATACCTGCATAAAACCTTTATAAAACAACCTATTTGCTTTCAGTTTCATAAGCCTTGTATTTTATTTAGGTTTTAGCTGGAATACAGCATCTAATATATAAAAATCTCGTGTCACAGTGTTTGTTATCGAACTCCTCCGAAACGGCTTGACCGATTTATGATTTTTTTGTGTATATTTGGTAGGTCTGGTCGTCAAGTATATTCTATACTACTGCGGGTGAAACCGCGGGGCGCAACTAGTAAGATTATAAAGAGAAAACATTTGATTTTTTGTATGTTTGTTGGTTACGCTTTCGCGCTAAAACGGCAGAACAGATTTGGACGAAATTTGGCACATTGGTAGACCATGACCTGGATTAAGACATTGGATACTTTGTATCCCTATATTCCCACGGGATCGAGACTTTGCGGGTGAAACCGCGGGGCGCAGCTAGTAATTTAATAAGAATTGAGTTATTCAGAAACATCTACAATTGACTTATAAATAGTTTTAGAAACAAAATAAATTATAAACTTAATAATTTTAACATCATTAAATTGACTAGCCAAAGTGTTAAGCTTCATAATAATAATTTTCTAATATACCTAGATATATCGATCTATCTTTAACCTCCTTTACTTCAGTAAAACGGTCTTCATATTCATAATAATTAATTTAATCAGATAGCAATTTTTCCATAATCTTTACTTTTACAAGAGTACAACAATACATGTTAAATTGAGCACAGTGCATTTAAATGCTTTAAAAACATCAAAGTTTGTCATTGAAGATATTCTAATAATATCATATAATAACATTATTTATGTCAATTTATTTGGAGTCAGCGCATCATGTCTATTTCTTCCATACTTTTCTAATGGTCGTCATCTCAGTAGCTACCCTCTTCTCTAGAAAATATGATATAACTAAACATATAATATTATTCTATTTTAAACCTTATTTCCCAGACAAACAATTAAACGGACTGCAGCTTAGTTTCTATGATTATTAAGGCCGGTACACATTCAGTGGCACCCTCAAATAGACTGAGGCGCGAGATAGTTTCAAGAGCAAAATAACTATAAATCAGTAGTGTGTGCAAGCGCAGCCGCCCAGCGCTGAAATGTTGATGACTTTGTACTGGGGGCACTTCGGGTGCGGTGCGAGGGAGAAGCTTGTAGCGGGGAGCGTGATAAAATAATGTATGTATAAATATTGATCTCATAGTTGGCTTCAAATGAAGTTTTACGTGAATACAAATAAAAAATTGTGCGACAAAAAGTTACGCTAAGTTTGTGAAAAATGCATAACTATTGTACAAAAGTTATTTGTTTCTTATTCGCCTTTTAGCGAAAACTTCCTTACAACGTGCATGCTATATAATTATCAGGCTAACCATTTTATTGATCTTTATTATCGATCTGATTTTATCATTACTTTTTTTTGTAATAGGTAAAAGTAAATCTGTATTGTAACATTTCGTTTCAATTAATTGCATTTGTTTTAAAAATAAAGCCCCATTTACATGGTGCAAGTAAGTTTCGGGAACTTTTAAAAGCAAGCAATCGCATGCCATAAAGCACGTCCAATTATTGCCAAACAAGAATTGCATGCAAGTGTTTACTCGCATGCGATTTCCATAAAATAGGATGCAATATTAGAATGCAAGTTTTGCCATCCAATAATTGCATGCATCTTATTATTTATTTATTTATTTAACCACTTATGTACACACATATATAAACAGACAAGAAGAAAGGAACAGAAAAATACGTACGTACGAGTTTACAACAAGGCAATTATTGCAAGGCGATTATTGCATGCTAGTTTTGCCTCGTCTAAACACGCAGTTGCACGTCCTTGTAAAATGTATTCAAGTATTGAATGCGATTTTATTGTACGTGCTGTTTACACCTATACCAGTTTAGAATGGTAACTAACTTACCCGTATCGTGCAACAATTGTACGTGTAGTCAATTGTTGCTTCGATTTTATAGAATGCCACAGGCAATAAACTTGCACCATATAAATGGGGCTTAATGAATTAGAAAAGGAAAACAACATGATAACATGAATAAATAATGAATAATATTAATAATGTTATAATCAATAACATTGACACATCGCATAAACTAAAAAGACTACACTATTGCATACATATACCATAAATATATTATTAAAACTAATTTAAAGTGAATTAAAGTGCCATAAATTATGTAAATGAAAACCTATCAAATATTAAGATTTATAATTTCATTAAAATTATTATAATTTTGTAACTTGTCATTTTGTTTTACTTTCACCGTTGTTTGGCGGACAGATTGTAACGTATATGAAAATGAGAGCATGCTAATGAACGCATAGTTCAACCTTCGAAAAATATTCTGTGTTCCAAAATAACTATTTTTGCTACAACATACATCACGCCTGTATTTCCCGAAGGTATCTAACAGGCAGGCAGGGCAGAGGTGTACCTACACTTCACCCACGTTCTACCATTTCACCTTTGTTAATAATAGTCATATAAAAGCTAACGCAGCAGTAACGGAAACAATAAATCATGTGAAAAAATTACCTTTTATTTTTTAAATCGCTATCGCTTATACTTTGAGGCAGCCGATACAAAACCAACTTAGTTTGACGTAACGACAAAGTTATGTGCACTTTGACAAATCTTAAGCAATTACTGTTAACACTGTAAGCTTTTACTAACCACTGGTGTTGTTAGGATTCAATTTCAAAATAGAATACTACAATAAATACATTATTTCTGGAATCATCCGTAGTTATAGATGAAAATAAGCCTAAGAAAAAGAAAGAAAAAGTATTTATTGAGACTCGTACAGGATCATCACAAACTAAACTAAACAACTCATTAAAAAAAAAACAGAAGTAAAATGAAAATAACAATAGAAAGTCCTGTACGAGGCCAAAAGGCCCCTATCTCAGCATGATGCTGCAACATTAAAAAAATAAGTGTCGCAGCGCTGGTATTCTGATAGGACCGGCTGCTATAATATCACGGACAGATAAAGATTTTTTTTTTTTTGCTATTTGTGAGTAACATAATTATTATAAAAAAGTAAAAAAACATATATATAATTATTGTAATCCGCGTGTCAGCACCCGAGATAACAACAATTACTTGTAAAAACAAGCTCTTTAGACAGTCTACGTACGATGCAATACAATATAAGGATGAAAGGATGATTTTTGTTTTAGCATTGTTTAACAGCTAAAACTATGGTTTGGGTTAACATTATATTCTTCATTATTTTCCGAAGCATCACCCTTCATTAAACACAATATTAGCAACAATATATTTAGTACTTCAGCTTAGTTGTAACCTTTTGAAGGAAGAAATAGTACAAGGAATAATTTTACTTGAATCTAAACAACGTACAAACAAATGAAGCAACGCGCAATTTATGCGACGTTTAGAAATTGAATTTGCACCGCAATGTCCTGCTAACCAAATCTATGTAAGTCTTAAATTCTAACGAACAAAGCCAGGGCAGACTGATGAAGTGGCCAATATCCTTACTTTGCATAACCGCCGCCGAAAGATATTTGTAAAGTCATATCAGGATCATAACTATCACTTTGTTTACACTATCTGTTCTCGAAACTGATAAATGTTGACAGCTGAATGAGTTGACTAATACTCGTACACATTCCGCTTCCGTGCATTTTTTTTTTGGTGTTTCCGTAGATTTTTTTTACCGTCATTATGTTGACGTCTCGTTTCGTCACATCTGTGAGCTTACGATTCTGCAGTTTCATTGCAAGTCGATCAGTAATTGGACCCAATTTGTTAAACTTAGCATAATCATGGCTAGCTACAACATGAGTTGTAGGTTGTCGATTTTTTGTATTCATATTATCCCATTAAACTAGCTAGCTTAAATTGTTTGTGATTTTAGGGTTTCAACTCCAAACCACGCGCACTAGTTTGAGCTGTAAGGTTTTGTCCACTTTTCTATTGCCCATTGTGATTTTAGATGGTAGTGTTGTCAATCCAAAAAATTGTATATCTTTCTTCAGCAGTCTTCCTATTATTCAGAACTTACAACGTTCCTAGTTAATATAAATGCAAATTGTCATCTTATACACTTCTGGAATTGACATTTTATACTATCATAACTACCGCAGTAGTATCATAACTATCATGATATTCATCACAATCAATAAAATTATATTTATACAAAAACTATATATTTAATATTAACTGCAGAGAATATATATTCCAGCCATTGGAATTCATCGGGTGTAGCTTTATGAAACCAATGGTTTTAAAATTAAGTAAAAGGCGGTGTTTCACGCCGAAAGCGTTTATGATAATTCTTGTAATAAAGGAAGAACGGTCAATTAATTTTACGGTTAAATGTTGGTGACACAACGTGGTTGATTAAG
Organism: Dryobotodes eremita; assembly: GCA_917490735.1. Lineage (NCBI taxonomy): Eukaryota > Metazoa > Arthropoda > Insecta > Lepidoptera > Noctuidae > Dryobotodes > Dryobotodes eremita. Next base: position 4,450,446 of record OU823245.1, read on the forward strand.
ATTAACTTTTGATGAGGGACTAGTCATGATTCGGTGGTTTGTCTGTGTATATCGTCGTATTTATCGTCTTTAGCAATACTTGCATTTCAATAATTAAGTTGTACCTACATAACTATTTTACATTTATTCTATGAATAAAGCTTGTGACTTCTCTTCTCTTATTTACTCCAGCTGTTACGCCCACAGGTTATTCTTTTCGTAAAAGTTTTGTCTTCTATTTTTAATCATACCCACTAGCATTTTTGTGATTCCTTTTTCATCAATTTATATTACCAGATACTAAACATTTTACCGTTATTTTGCCTATAACTTTCATTTAAGATCCAACCTCTACGTAAAGAAAGCTATCAACCCTTGTAAACCCAATCGATATTCATCCAACAGTCAGACATACAGACGAGACACTTTCTACGCTCTCGTATGGAACCCGCGTGTCCAGTGGAATGTCACTTAGATCGACCGGATGCATTTTATGCTTACAATCGGGAACTATGGAAATCGACGACGGGAGCCGCATAGAATGCATGGACAATAAAATTTATAGCCATTTGGCTATCTAAACTTTTATAATTAGCACTTTTTTAGTTATTGACACTTTGGTTTTAGATCTTTATGTTTTTGTGTGTTTTATAAGAAGAGTAAGAAGTAAGGCAGTGTAGCTAAGTATGAATTTAGTATTCAATTCAGGCTGAGAATCGGCACTTTTTAAACGTCAAAATTCTATAAGACAGTCCCCAAAACGCCCGCCCTTCACCATTTCCTAGTGCTTTAGCTGGGAAGTAAAAGTGTTGCAACATACTCCCTAGAAGTACACCTATCTGTTAAATTAGAAAAGCTTGATTCCGTACAACAGTATACAAAGTAATTAACTTTACAAAACAAATAAATAATAATTAAATCATTTGCCACACATGTATGTCAGTTAGAACACCCCAATATCCAACAAAAAAATTGAAAACTATGAAAAACATATGTATTCTGTGCTCAAGTGAAAAGTATACTTACTCAGAAGTATAATCATCTACCTATGTGACTTTTATGTTAGTGGTAGTACCAATTTATTTGCTTTTTGCTATTTTCATCATTACAGATTATAGTGCTCTTTGGCAAACTGTATCAAAATCCAAAGGAAATCAAAACTATGTCAAAATATCAACTTTCTGTGCTACTTTGGGGAAAATGGACTCTTTGGGTCTTGGCATACACAGACTACTTATAAACGTGAACGGTACTTTAAGTGTAATGCTTTGATAACTAATTGGGAACATCTTCCCAAAAGTAGCTCTATAGGTACTTTATTAAAACTATATTATGCATAATTTTATTTGAGACTCACTTAGGCCTTTTATCTATATTTCTCAATTGCCGGATGTCTTCAAAGATCAAAAAGTTCAAAAGCCGCTTCTGTTAATAGTGCACTTAAATAATTATTATGTTAATTCAATAATATTACAAGTTAAAAGTTATAAAAAAAAAAACATTCAATATCACCTTGTTCAAACCAAAAATAATGAAAAGTGAAAGGCAGAAAATGAAAACAAAAAATATTAATGCAGAAAGAATTAACCCGGATATTGTAGCACAATCTAAATATATTGATAACCCACCGAATGTGCAAAAACCCAATATTGATAAATCTGTGTACTATAAGATTGTTAAACTAAATAGCATGAGCAAAATCCTGAACCAACAGTAAATACTTCCAGTAATTCCTATCAGAAGTAGTGGGAAACAACATCTTCCATATTTACTTACTGCAAGGCTATTTAAGGCACGCGCCTGCGACTAAGTTATGTGACATCGCGTAATATTTTCATTGTAAGAGCTTTTAAATCAACCAGAGGAGGGATAGGGCTGACACAAGAATTGTACAATTTCTGTTTGGTGTAATGCTTAATTATTTTAGTTCGGAAATTGAAATGCTGTACTGGGTGGTTCATTACTGAGAATAGATTTCCTTCTATTGGTTTGTTTGGTGTTAGTATCTATTTGAATACAGTTGCATTCATATCTGTTTCCTTTTGTCGTATTATGGCATCCTGACTTCATTGTTTGTATCATCTGCAGAGGACTGATTTACAGTTTTACATTCAAATCTATGGCCTAATTGTTTAGTAAAATGTATGTTACCATGATTGTCCCTTTAACTGATAGTGACAGTCGAAGCAGTTTCTACGAATAAATTTAAGACCATTGAAATGTACTTTCTTGAATGATGAAGACAAATTACAGTTGTTCAACATGATGTCATAGACACACATTGCATTTCTAACATCAGTTAGAACATTTAGCAGCCACGTGCAGTATTTGAAAATCACTGCAATCAAGTTTATAAATAGTACTTAACTGGATGGTATCACGTCGGTTATAATTATCACAGTAACCCTTTAGTTGACTCCCATAACTTTGTGGAATGACCAGTGGTCCATACAATTTATGTTTTGCAGTAAGTAACCCTCATAATGAACGTTGACTAAATGATAATGTGGGTATATGTGTGTGTGTGGGTGTGTCGTGTGTGTGTGTAATACTGTTTTTTTTTACTATTTCTTGTTTTTGTGTGAATAATGTGTGCCTTAACCTGGGTCAAATAAATTTATTTTCTTTCTTTCATCTTTATCCATAGTTGTATGTAGATTCGAAGGAAATAGTTTCCCTAATAACACCGGAACACTACTTCAAATTGATGTTGCGTTAAGACTGTGTAGTTAATTAAAAGTGAACCAGTAATTTCTTTAATTATTAATTTGTAGTCTATGGCTCTTTACTTTTGTGTCTAGCACAAGTTGAGAGCTCGTATGTACCGTACGTTCTTCGTTTCCGTTAATCCTATATTGTAAATGTCTAATACCAATGTACTATTTTCCCACTGCGGGGACAATTTATCTTCTTATACAGAGAAGGCATGAGGATTGCTCGCCACGCTTGTTCAAGGCGGATTGGTGATTTGAGACTTATATTAAATTGTAAGTCCAGGTTACCTCACGTTTTTTCCTTTCCCGATGTCAGTGATATCCAAGAAAAACTTAGAAAGTCCATCTACTTGCCCGGATTTGACCAATTTGTATAATTTCTAACTCGTTGACCCTATGACATTTAGTATGTTTCTCATTGACTAATTTACTGTTATGTTTTCCTAAGCTACTTTAATATTTCATTACAATTGACCATTGCTATTCATAGGAGACATTTAATTTTATTTGTACAGTAATGGCGTTGGCTTTATGATATTGCATATCAAATTTTTAAGCCTTCATTCTCGAATGCAATTCTTTACTCAGTTTAATATTTTATTTTCTCTTCGTGATAGCTTTATCTCTAATAGCAGACTACTCTATAAGTTTGCTCATTTCTCTCAGTACCTTCAAAACTCACAACGTATATGATGTTATGTAGCAGATAATGATGAACTTTTATATACCTTTCTATTTTCTTTTCGATGTTTTGGCTTGATACTGGGTTTCAGACATTCTTTGCTTTCTGTAAGATGTTTGTAACTATCCATATATGCCGCAAGGTTACTTTTAATCTTTACTTCCTTCCACTTTTGCCATTCATAAAGTTTACGACTGAATTAATCTGCTATTTAACCAATAAGTACATATTTGAGACTCAATATAATTTTATGTTATGACACCACTAAACAACGCTTGACCTAAATATGGTAGTGGTTAATACCTCGATATTAGATTTACGGAACGTCATAAACACTTAATCTGCACAATTATCGAACAGATATAATGATATTTCACTTAAAATATGATGGAATAAATTTAAATGACGATTATTCGATAAGATTCTACAGTCACAATAAAATTACTTCAAGTCTCAGAAAGGTTAAAGCTTAGTGAAGATTCCGAGAATATAATATATACTCGAAATGTTAAATCTCGAATCTATTTCAGTTTTGATTTGAAATCAAAGGAACTGACCAAAAAATCTGTGACTCAAAATTGACACGTGCAACTGTAAATGCAAATAAGTAATAAATCCCTCACCACGCACACTGGCTGCCATAAAATCCCTTCCTTCTACCTTCAACCTCTGGCCGGAACAATAAATAACTTTTTTATTTTCACTTCATTCCATAATTGTTTACTTAGTAACAGAGCGGGCGTGCCGCAGGGCGCGTGTGGGGTCCCTTCGTATATTTGCACGCTACAGTTCTTTGTATCCATCGACCAAATTAGAACTACTTTTTTCGTCTTCGATTTCCTTATGAATGGTTAACAATGTGCTGTAAAAAGGGTTTTTATTCACTCGATTCAAAGCTTACTTGAGGTGTACGAAAAGAAAGTAAAAGTTCCTTACAATGGTTGTATAGTCGACCTCGTAACTGCATTACCACTTTTTACAATAACTCCCAGTAAGTTGAAGCATAACTGAGGTTCAAACTCTCTAACTGTCACTCTGGTGCCATCTTCATCACGACTGTAATCCCCGAAGGGTTAGGCAGAGGTGTACACACACATTTCACCAGTTATCACTAAGTCCCATGTAAATGGGGGTGAAGTTATTCACGTTAACCGGGCACAAATCCAGGCTCCAGTCAGCTGCTGAAAATTCCTGATGGAAAAACCCAACATTAATCTGTCCGTCCTGGGAATCGAAACCAGGACCTCATGCTCCGCAGTAGCTCTTGCGACCACTGACCCAACGAGGCATTTGTCTTGTAGCTAAATTAGACCTTGACTTTTTATGACCTACAACTGCAAGTGACTTTAAATCTCAGGGTTTTAAAGCAATTTTACGAGGTCGACTATTCTCTAAAGCTACTTTTGATCAAATTTTAGTTGTTTTCGCGATACACTAGCCCTCCTTTTTCGTGTCTTTATTAAGGCGCTACCCAAACGTAGGACACCGTAAAACGCTCAGATTTTTGTCGCACTGTTAGGCGTAGGTATTGGTACATACTACTAACTAGAAACAAATTGAGTATCTTGTCAAATGTTCAAAGAAAAGACTTATAAAAAAATCCTACTAATATTATAATTGTGAAAATTTGTGAGGATGGATGAATGGATGGATGGATGTTTGTTACTCTTTCACGCAAAATCTACTGAACGAATTAGGTTGGAATTTGGAACACAGATAGTTTATAACCTGGATTAACACGTAGGATACTTTTTATCCCGGTAGTACGTTCCTGTGGGATAATTTCCTACCTCCACGCGAGCGAAGCCGCGGGCAAAAGCTAGTATTTCATAAAAATAAAAATAAATATCATGATAACAAATCGTGAAAACAGAGCTCAAAAAAAAAGTGTTTTCGTCGCATATTATTCTCAAATATTTGAGCGTTAACTATTATATTTTATTTAATAATAATAAAGGGAATTCAATCAACTAAAGAACTACCTAAAAATTATTCCACTGAGCCGTGCATTTACTTTTAATATAATTAAAACTCCAAAATTATGTGGTCATTCGATTCAACTAACATCAAACGCATCGCTGTTTTGAACCTTATTTGTTGCTACGATGCGCTATTGTCAATTACCAAAAAATTAGCTTCTTACCGCGCCTTAAATGCTATATTTCTTCCACCATAGATCTTCCCACACATAACGCCTTGTACTAATAGCTTGGAATAGTTTCTGTCATCGCTGTTTGTCTACAAGTTATTGGAGTAATAAGTTACAAGAGAAGGTAGCTGGATATTTAATACACCAGTGATGGGAACACCTGCACCCTAATTACCTAACACACTATCTATCACAATCTTAATCATTTTGAAGCCTATTGCTAATCCATTGCTTCATATTTTCGAAGAATTTGTCTGCTCAACACCGTAAATAACACAATGAATGTTGTTGAACTGTCAAAATGAAACTCATTCCTACTGTTAGTGTGTTACGTAATAACCCCGCTGATTAAACTAGTAGGCGTCTATTAACACGAGTCGATTATAATTTATCGTAAGACTACCATCATAGGTTTGTATTCTAAAAAACATAACATAAAATGTAAGAAATCCTTACATACAAATTATTAGATTGAAATATATATTTCAAGTTGAAAAAGAAATCTTATAACTTGAAATTTCTGGAAGATCTTCAGTAAATTGCTAGTTGACCATAAACACCAAGATGCGTTTTAACAACCAGTACCTACTCACATTGCAGTCATTCGTAAAAGAGATCATCATATCAACCATCAACCAAATAAGTATGTAGTTATTAAACGCGCCATCAAAGTCTAAAATAAGTTTGTTTACCGAAGAATAAAAAGTAGCACAAACAAATCATAAAATTTCTCTCTGCACATAAAGTGACAGAGAAACAAATGAGTGTTACCATAACAGTACTAATCGATACGACTCGTGAGGTCCAATCAAATAGGTTTATAAATCAAATATCAAAACCAACCGATTAGGTTTATAAATCGAATAAATTTTCAATTAGCCGCCGGCTTTGGGTAATGGTTTATCATTTATATGGATTAATATCTCGTGACACGACGATGACTTTCGAAATAATCGTAAAGTTTCAGGCCGTTTTGGCTAAATTCGTGGCTTTTTGACATGTTTGTTACGGTGTAAATTGTGATTCCTGCTACGAGTTAAGTTAATAGCAAGTTAAGTTAATGTTTATTTAGTTTACTTACAGGTGATATATTCATATTAATAATCTCAGCAGATAATAAAATATCATCCAACCAAGATGGTATGATGGTATGGTGGAATATGACATCAGTCAAAAAATTCAAAACACCCAAACTTTTACTTTCACAACTTTACTTCAATCAATCAGTCCGTCGCATTTACCTTTTCAAACTTTTCAATATGAAAAACAATAGTGTTTTAGCAGTTTTACCATCAGTAAACCACCACCGCAGCAATAGTTAGTTGGCCACAAGTATTGGTCGCAATTCTCTTTACATTCCCATTGTTGTGCCCGTATCCCTCCCGTTTCTAAGAAATCGATATAAGACCCAAAACATTCGGGTTTTCTGAGAAAGGTGCGGTTTTGGAATACCGACACTTTGTTCCATACCGGCAGAATTTGATTTGAATGAACATTACTCCAATTTATGTGCGAAATTCTTTTTATGTACGTGACTGCTTGAACAAGTTCCTTCTTAACTGACTCGATGTCGAAAATAATAGTCATAATATCAGTACTATTTGCGTTATCGAACTCAACGTTTAACAAAGAACATTATTGTACATTCAAAACATTATAAATATCAGAATAGAACCCAAACAAATAATTCAAAGTAACATCCAGCACTTTCATCTAATATTAATGTTGTCTAATGAACTCATACTAAAAGCCTAACAAGAAATCGTAAGATTGCCTTATCAAATAATGATATCAAAAAGAGAAATTCAAATTACCTATGCATCAATATGGTAATCGTAAACCACCCATTTTAGCCCTCATTACTTGTACCGTCAGAGCTAGAAAGTAAACCAATGCTCCTTCGAAACGTTTGCTTAAAAGGGACCGACATTTAACCTCATTTGTATTGAAAACCCTTGCTGCGTTGCCTAATTTGTCCAAAGGTTTCTATTCTAAAGTGGCGTAATTAACCTTATCTATATGAATATTGTTAAGTCCAATATGCTTTACATTTGTTTTGTCACTTAGTGCACTAGATTTGTCACTATCAATTTCTGTTTCTAATTGTTCTGTTTTGGTTCTATTTCAATTGAAATTGTTCAATGGTTCAAAGAGGCCGCTCTTTTGGTAATACATATATATTATCTGAGAATTTATTTTGTTATGAGATTGTGTAATTCTAAAGTTAAGACGTGTTAATGTGATCAGTATAATAAATAAATTTGTTCATTGTTTACACTGTGGTTAGATAGGTTTACCAAAACTTGGGTTCTTTTGTGTAGCATAATCAGCCTATACCTAACGTTCCCACTGCTGGGACACAAGCCTCCTCTCTGTGAGAGAGAATGGGCCGTTATCCACCACGCGGGCCCAGTGCGGGTTGGTAGATGTCACATGTCTTCGAATTGTTGGTTCTAGGACATGCCGGTTTTCTTACGATGTTTTCCTTTACCGTTTTGAGAGCAGTGGTGATGAAATAAATTACACAAAGTAAAGCCCCTGCCTGGGTTCGCACCCACGACCTACAATTCGTAAGTCGGGGCCGTTACCTCTGGGCCACCACTGCTCTTCCTTTGTGTATTTAGTATAAACTATTAATTATCAATTAATTATTTATAAATTTTACATAAAACGGCCAAAGCCGATTACATTATTTAAGACAAAATCGATAATAATAAAGTATATAACTACACGACAGTCATACACTCAACTTACAACTCTAAACATACAGACAAAATCTTCTTATGTCTTCACCATTACAATGATTGGTAATTTCGTAAATGGCTTGCATTTACGCCATATTATCTTTAAAGACTTTCATGCCTCTTTGCACTTTTACTGTGGCGCCATATAATATATTTACAAAAAGCCCAAAAAATCGCCAAACAACAGTTAAAACAACAGCTAACAGATAAATCACAACCTTCTATTCACCACCCAAAATATTACACCGTTTTTTAAAAACCTCTGGCGCCACTGAACAAAGATAGAGAAAAAAGTTCTCGAACATTGTCCATTCGTATCACATCTCTTAAGTGGTCCTTGTAAGCGTGAATGATCTTGTACGTGTGGAAAAAAAACTTGCCAATTGGTGTTCCTGAGGCAAAATGCTTGAACAATGACATGACAGTAACATGACACCAAAGGGATGCTGCACGTGACACAGTTACAAACGATATTTTTTGTCAAGAATATGTTCGAAGAAATGTGGATGAATGGTCCTTTTTTGTAATCTTCATTTGTTCTGTGTAATTTGGGTGCAATTTGCTAGACAGCTTCTAATGAGAACCAAATATCCATATTAATATTGTAAATACGAAAGTAACTCCGTCTGTCTGTTACCTTTGTACGGATTTGGATAAAATGTGGCGCACAGATAGACCATGAACTGGGTTAGTACAAAGGAATTTTTAACGCGTTAGTACGTTCCTGTAGAATAATTTCCGACCTCCACGTAGTCGAAGCCGCGGGCCCAAGCTAATACACTGTACAATTTTGCATCCGGCTACTTTATCACACCAAAATCCGTTGTCTATGCAAATATCAGGTGTTACATTCTTTACTAAGATCCTGATAAGCTCACGTGGCGCACGCTGAGCTGCCATTTAGGTGTCAATGGTTTCCAAAATTCATTTTATTCAAATTAAAGCTGTTACTCGAGTTATTAAGTTGTCAATTCAATGTCCTGTCAATATTAATCATTCAATACCTTTGTCATTTATCATTTATTTAAAGGGTGTTTGTGAAAGGTTATTACTCATAGCTTAGTTGTTCTGCGGTTTAGACGTGAATGTTTTTTAATCTATTTATAATGCTGGTAAGTGTTAAGTGGAATTAATATCCAGTAGCTGATAATCCCATGTGCTGCACAAAAAACTGGGAGTAATGCAACAGTTTTTTCGTCAAGTAAAAGAACAAAATTCTTCTGAAATACTTTGTTCATTTATAACTGACCACTTTAAAATGTATACAGTTCCTCGTTGTTTTTACTTGTTTTTATCTCGGCTAAAGTGTTTTTCTGTGCTTCGTACAAAGGATCACAATATTTGCCACTTGAGGCACTGTCTTCACGCCCTCAATCTGTCATTTTCACATTAACTTCTTCAGACAGTGACCAAAGAAGACGTCACGTTTATCATCAAAGGCATACAGTCGACAATTCTTTAGCATCTGTCTAAATGCTGTAAGTAAAAATTAAATGGTGTCTTATCTTTTGTTGACAGCGACTGAGTGATCGCTTTGTGTTAAAAAGTGAGCTGTATCAAAGAAGACCGCGTTGCGTGTACTTTAAATGCCTCCGTTTAAAATGTAATTATTTTTAGTGTGAGAGGACGTTCTGAAATAATGGTCGGTGGTCGTTCTTGCAACTGAGGTGTTATCTTTGTAAGCCATTTTGGCCGTTTGAGAAACTGATAATTCCAAACAATAATTGAAAACTTCGGTAAGAAATATTTGGTCTAACACAAACTTCTATCTCAACTTTGCTGGGAAAACAAGACATGAATAGTTTTCACTTTTAATACGTTTTAATTAACAAGAAATCACCAATAACTGCGTTAAGGTAATAAAACTGGTCAAGAATTCAATTACAACTTGAAGCATCAATTTACTGCTTATAACCATAGCTGTTATAATGAAAGGTAAGATTCCCCGTCTCCCATCCACAATCGAAGTAACGAGTTCAATAACTGATTTTCCATACATAAGTTATGAAGCAAGATTACTAGTTTCCAAGAAATTAACTGGATACAACAACATAGCTATGAAATCGAAAGCTTTTCTTGAAGATTTGCATAAATAGGATCTTGTCTGTAATTAGGAAACATTCGATAATGGCCCTTATGATAGAAGAATAAGAGTTCATGTAGTTTGAATAGGTCGTAAAATGTGCTACGGTAAAAATTATTAAGGTTTGCCCGTTGGCGCCTCCAAGAGTCCTTGAGTCGGTGGCAATACTCGACAGCCCTTGAATGGGCTGAGAAATACGTAAGAGGTAGAAGGAGCAACAAAAATAACATTGAATTCTTTGCTATTAATTACTAATAGTGTGTCTTTTAAAGTTATAAGGTAGGATTTAAACGCAGACAGCAAATGATCATCTTTATTGGATCCCATTTAATTTCAATTGGGTGATTTATTTGGTTGGTAAGGAGATTCTTCTAAGAAATGATTGAATTATTGTTTTGCCTTTAACAAGCCTTTGTCTTTATATTTTATTTAGGCTTGTCGGTATTTCGAAATAGATTTTGTCAGAGTTATTGATATTAAATGTACAATTATCTTAACTGCTATCATGTGAGACTGAATGTGTGGCTCTGATATTTATTCGCATGTACATGTAATCGTAGTTGGGGATCAGAAATAAATTGTTAAAAGTTCAAGAACAAAATGCTACTTTGTTTGACATTCTTAGAGTTATTTATGTATGTTACATTCGTACATGTATGTTGGCCTTATTACACAGTTTAGAATTTTGGATGCCTATTTCAAGTTGTATTTGTGCTTTTCACGATTTTAATCGAATCTTTTGCATTAGATAAGGTATGTTACTCATCATTAATTAAAATTACTAAGGCAATACATTTTTTACTCTTTTCTTCCAAGTTTCCAACCATTTCTTCATTTTACATTTGTTACTCAATAGAACTATCTAAATCATGAATTGTATCATTTTTTTATCCATCAAACTGATAACTTCAATATGTGGAACTAAATTATCAACCAGCATAACTATAACCCCTTCACTTGCTTTACTGAACTTTAAATTGTTTAAATTAGAGTTGAAATTCAAAAGCAGTGAGTCAGTTTAAATTGGTCTTTCTCCGATCATCAAAGGAATTTGCGTGGGTGTTCAGAGCTTGTTTTCTTTGAGTTTTCGCCTCATTAAGTGTTTGTATACACACATTCGATACACTGGTACATGTGATAAATGCTTGCCCAATATAAATCCCATAGTTCTCTGTTATGGGAAACGTTATTGTTCAATTTACTCATCATTCTGCTTTGAGCTTTCAAAATGCGATGTTTACTTAGAAAAGCTTAGTTTTATTTTAAAAATTAAATTTTATTCGATACACTGTCGTACATGTGATAAATGCTTGCCCAATATAAATCCCATAGTTCTCTGTTATGGGAAACGTTATTGTTCAATTTACTCATCATTCTGCGTTGAGCTTTCAAAATGCGATGTTTACTTAGAAAAGCTTAGTTTTATTTAAAAAATAAAATTATATTTGCTCTTTAAACACCTACATCCGGTAATTTTGATCAACTACCAGACTCAGGTATTTTGCGTCCAAAATGTATATGGAACTAGTCATCCAATATTTTAAAGTGGAGATAACATGGAATTATTAAGAAAAGCTAATAGTAAAACCTACATATATATCTAGGTTTTACAACTAGCTTTTCTTTCAATGTTGTTGGTGCAGAATAAACTATTTTTCTTTCTAATATATACTGCACAAACAAAACGCACCTTACAATTGAACCACCACCACCATCACCAGTTTATATGTATTATACAATATCATATAATTATATCTATATGGATATGATATTATAGCAACCTCGGGAGATGCCTAATGTCTGTAACTGTCCACCAATGGTTTCTTATAGTCTGAGTTAATTTAATGATGATGTATTTTCAGATAATACATATCTGAGCACATATAGAAATAAGAGGTCAGCTGTATATTTCAGATGCAGAGTTCATTAACATTAAAATGTGCAAATATTATTCTCATTCGCATAGTGTGTATGTGGCTATTGATTTCAATAAGGTCATGTTCAGCGAGCACCATATTGGCCTATTTCTCACCATTATAATTTACAGGGCGCGTGAATGCGTGTGTGTGTGTGCGTGTATCTTTATCTTTCAAAAAACATTCATAGTAATTTTCTTTATTAAAATATTGTCGTTTGTCATCTTGAATTTATATTTGGGATCTGTTTTTGTTTCAATTGTGAATGCTTAATCTATGCTCTTAACGCTTTCTTCTACTTTTTAACCGACTTCAAGAAAAGGAGGAGGTTCTCAATTTAACTGTATTTTTTTTATGTGTCTTTGCTCAGAACTTTTTTCTAGGTAAACCAATTTAGATGACTCTTTTTTTATTTGAAAGCTGGTGCTTCTCATGTAGTCTCATACAAATTTGATCAAGTTCTGAACAGGAGTTTTTGAGTTATCCTTAATACTGCGTATTTTTTCCACTTAGTTTATATTGATGATGTTTTAATAATTTTCTATCACACATTTACATATCAAGTAGTGGTATATGAATTTGTGTCGGGTAGGTACTATAACTAAAAAGTGAAAAATAAAAACTTTTTAAATTCCGAAATTAAAGTAATTTTTCACTGTTTAGTGTTTTTTTTTTTTTGGAAGACTTGATTATTTTGAAACAAAAACGTTTTTGTTGTTAACTTCTTTTGTATTAAAACTTTCAATAGTCAGTCGCTTATTATCTGAATAATTTTGTTGTTCGGGAGTGTAGCTCTTAACAGAAAATATTCCTTAGAAATTCTTCCAATAAAAGTTAAAACTACAGTCGATTGGTTTATGTTAACATCAAAGTAAGCACATTAATGCAAAACCTCTTTCTCATTTCAACAACTTTTTGATTCCCAACAGCTTCTAGTTCAATTTATTTAAACATTTCAACATCGGCTCAGTCTCAAATGTTTTCCGGATTCCCGTATCGCATCACATATTTACATTTTACAAGTTAAGCACTAGCTATCATATCGTTTTTATCATTAACCTCTTACCGTGCACAACATTTAACTAATTCGTAACTCTAAACCGTCCAAGCTTCCTTCAAAGATAGTGCGATGACATTTCACAACACTATTATCCAGATTACATTATCGATATCGTTTAAGTATCGATATTTCGTAACGTTGTCTGTTATCGGGCAATCGATAACCTTTATTCTACCTTCCGCGGTGACAAGTACAAGACTTGGGGAAAGTAAGATATTGTGAAGTAAGCTTCTAATACAACTACAAGTTTTGCTTCGAGTATTTAATTTCCAAGTTACAAGCTATGAATAACCCGCCGGGTCTCTTCGTGGGTGTTGTAAGGAGGTAATCTAGAACTGATGTCTTAATGCGAATGCTAATTTGCTTGTAAGTGGTTCCTGTTGCTGTTTAGCTTATTCTTTTCGCAGCAACAAGCAGAGTACCAAACAAACGCTAACTGTCAGCGAAGTTAGGACAATCAATCTCATAATTACAAAATCATTGATCGCTTAGCGATCTGCAAACGTTTATTAGGGAACGTTTAAGCCTAGCAAATAAAATCATGATTTCGTTAGACTTATTCCCAATCACTTTGTCTTACTGTCCCTTAGTGTTAGAAAGAGCAAGCAAGTTGATATTTTTCTTGATGTAGTTAGAGATTTCACGATGACACTTCAATCGTTTATTTTAAATTCTAAGAATATGGTCGATAGCACAACAATTAGCATAACAAATACACCTCTGTAGACACTTGGCTATATCCCAGATGCCATTACAGTTAATGATTTCATCTCCATCTGTTACTTTGTTAACATTATTACGAAACAGACCTTATAATTGGCAGTATTAATCACCGCACTGTCCTTATCGTTAGGTTAACTGAATAATAACATCACGATCGGTAATTTTATGTCCAGATATTGTTAACCTACTTGCAGGCGGTTGCAGACAAATGATAACAATTTAGTATTATGTTAGTTAGGGCTTATTAGGCCTTATTAGGGAGGGCTCGTGGTTCAAGCGTGGGGACCAATCAACCCTTGTCGATGCCCCACCGACGCCCTAAGCCGAGGTCCGTACCCCACAGGGTCTGCCCTTAGCGTGTAGTCGCTTAGATTTTAAGTTTTTTGAGCTCTGGCTGGAGGCCTTAGTTTATTGAGGCTCCCAGAAGCAAGCCCGGTTGAGCAACGGACAACCTCCTAAGCCGACTGGCGAGATGTCATAAAAAAAACGCTTTTCGATGGTTGGCCATTCTTTACTCATCGAGATCCGTCTGTATCTGGGAGGTCGAGCTTAAGTATCGACGGCCCCAGTTTGACACTCGACACGGATTGACAATCCGTGTCGAGTGTCGAAGTCTAAAAGTTTGATTGTCGGTCTAAACTTTTTAGGATCAAGTTGCAAACATCAGATGAAGACAGAACTATGTTCTCATTATGAGATCCAACTGCATCTTTAAATTGGGAACCAACTGCGACAGAATAAGTTGGAATAAGACTAGATTATTGAATAAATATCAAATTCTTGCCTATACCTTTTGTTAATTACATATATATAATCACGCCTTTTTAGGCTCTGTTGACAAAATACCAAATTTTTTTCATACCGAGCGGCACCTACCACGATCTTAACATACTCCTGCTCCGTAATTCATTTATGATTTTACACATTAAAATAACTTCACGCCTTGTTTCCACGAAGGGTTGGGCAGAGCTTTAGGTACCTACAGTACACTCACATTTCGCCAGTTATGTTTAAGTCCTATGTAATAGGGGGCGAGCGTATTGCCAACAACCGGGCACAAATCCAGACTCCGGGCTGCTACTGAGAAATTCCAGATGGAACAATCCAATAACACTTTGCCCGACATTAATGATTTTGTCTAGAAGAAATATCTTCTGTTTGAATATACAATAAACTCACGCCTTCTTTCCATGGAGTAGGCAGAAACTACAGAACGCCACCTGCTACAATCCTCAAATACTCCTTTTACTTCGTTTTCTGGTTGTATTTTCTAATTAAAACTAGCACGCTATGTTAGGCTTTACCATGATTTTTCTTGGAACTCGGAAGTAATAATTTTGCAGAGCCAATCAAGCTTAAATTCTTTGAACTTGGAAAATAACACTATGTAGTAGAAGTAAAGATTAAAATACAACTAATTTATTACCCACTGTTTTGAAGTTACAAAGGCACTTAGTAAGAGGACTTGGCTTGTGAATTCCAGCTTTACTGTGACCGGAAGGATTAGCAAAATCACAATTAGTAGTAAAAAACCAATTCTAGCACGAAATGCAGCACCGTGCGGCTGAAAAATGGCACATTTAAGCAAATGTTAATACTTGGAATTGATTGCTGGACAAACATGCAGGATATTTTGTATTACACGTAGCGCGTTTCAAACTCAAACTCAAAGCATTTATTTCAATTAAACCATTTACAGACACTTTTGAATTGTCAAAGAATCGGTCAGTTAGTCAGTTAGTAGATCTCTGTGGAGAGGAACGGGCAAGAAACTCCAAGGACACTCTTTTTAAATCAAGATATTACAAAACCCTGGGTACATTATTCTAATTCTAGTTTGCATTGCCAAGAAAGTAATGTTATTTCTAACTTCCTCCAATTACTAAACATTAGCTATCAACTCAGAATATTAACTCCGTTGCAATCACTCTTTAATGTTCCTCAACAATAGTTATTTGTGCAACAAGAGAGCAAAGTCGTTTTTTGCTGCGAGTGCTGATTTTGAATCCTGAGTGTGGCGAGGGATTCAAAGGCACGAGATGCAAAAATCTTTGCTCTCGTGTAACACACATAACTTTTCACTTCAACAGCGAGAACACTTTAGGAGATAAAATAATAAACAGGAATAGATTGAAATAACTATTTATTGTGAATCAAAATAATTAACATTGTAGGTAGAGGTACCAATTCAATAAAATGGAACATTTTAAAAGTTAAAAGTAAAATTTCTGCAATCCTGCAAATTAAAAGTAACCCGCTCTTTTATTTAAATTAAGGCGTGTTCGGAAATAGCACCCATGATATTTTATTATTCAAAATATATTGCGTAACATTATTGAAACTAGAAATAAATATTTACGTGTTAAATATCAGTTTTATTTGCAGTAAATACTTATTTTCGTTTAAATACAACAATAAGTAAGTAGTTTAAGTTAAAAATTCAATTAATTACATTAAAAGACATAATTATCTTTTTGCAAAATTTCTTTAGTTAGTACGAAATTCCGAACGTGTTTGTCTTTGAGGTCGAATTCAAAATCGGAACTTCGAAAGGGCTGATCTTTGTCTCTCTCTCTTTCTAATGGCGGGAAAGAGATAGAGTGTGAATGTTTCGAATTGTATGATTAACCCAAGGCTGAATAATATATTCGCGGCTTTCTGAATAAAATAATTAAAAAGTTACTTGGTCTCACTCAGTGAGCAAAATCGCATTTTGCTCACTGATTTCAGGCAGCAAAACCTACATGTTTGAGCTACTGAAGTGAAAAGATATTTTTCTTCGGAAACCACTTAAAATAAATACTTAATTGATATTGCATAGAGAAATGTTAAAATTTTTGACCGTCGGCTAATTGTTACGGTCCAAAGTGTTATCGAAAAAAATACCTTACCTTGTAGTTTATAACTAACACGCTCTATTACACCTAACCAGAAATTAGTTCAAAGTAAATCCCCATACATACCATGGGTATCAGCACAATTCAACGTTATAAGTAGGGTTACCACCCGTACTCTAAAATAGAGTATTGTCCTCTTTTTCGTGTAGGTGTACTTTATAATCTATGACACCAATAGAGTACGCTAAAATACTCTATTTACGTAACTCTGACAGTTACTGACTTTTTAGAATAGAATAGAATAGAATAAAATACCCTTTATTATGTACACCATAAAAATACTACTACTCATACTTTTTCTCCCGTATGAATGTAAAGTGGAGAGACGAAAGGAACAAAGCTACCCTATACTTAATTAAAAACGAGCTGAACAAATATTTCAATTCAAAGTTTGATTGAAAAGAGGCTGTAACTGTCTAATAACGAAAAGTGTTTTTAAAGATAAATATGTAAAAATTTATAGGTACTCTTTTTATGCTATGTATTTTATTTTCGTTCTACCAAAATGAAAAAATACTTTATTCGTCCCAAAAAAGGTGGCAACCCTAGTTATAAGTGACCCACCGATGGCTTCCGAGAACTTTTTCGTCCCATCTCATATTCGTAGACATAACATTAGTAACTGCACTACGGAGCTTTCAGACGAGCAAATTCTTAAGTAATCAGGTGACAAATGTGACTTCCTCCTGAATAAAGGAGCCGTCTAAGCAGGTTCAGGTTTTCAGATGATAATAAAAGAAAGAGTCGGTTGAATTTATGGTACTTGGTGCTTAGTGTTTAACTTTTTAATGGCAATCATTTCAAGTTGATCAAAACCTATTGACAACTTTTTCGCGGTAAGAGTACGTGCACCTTCATTATGCCTACTTACGACGACCTCGTTTTAATTTTCAGGTTTTCCAAGGTTTTCCTAAAGCACCATTTATTTTATTTTATTCGAGAAACTTATAGCTAACTTATACAATGTACTTAAAAGATATGAAATTGAAGGACGGATGTTGATGGCGTGGTTTCTTTGCGAATATCTTTATGCACTTTCATGGAGGCTATTGGTGTTCATTTGAATGCCTGGTAACAATGATGAATTCTGTTACAAAGTGACTATATAACATCTTGACCCACTTCATCGACGCCACAAACATTTCACCATTGTTTTTAGGCCATTCCAAGAAAGACCCGGGGCGGTCCTCTTAGCAGACGGGTGATAAGTAGCGCTTGTTCTTTATTGAGCCTCTGACACATGTGTGCGAAGGTTAAACTTAAAGGTATCGGTGTGTTCTGGACCTACACCATGTCATCACACAAACTTGTCCTACTAAACAAGTAAATAGCATTGCCATTTGATCGTGGTGAGTCTTCATTCTTGACTGAAAAGCTTAGGGAAATAAGGTAGTAAGGAATTACGAGTGTAGTAATAATCCATACTAATACTATAAATTCTAAAGTAGCTCTGTCTGTATTTTACCTTTTCACGCCTAAACCACTGAGCGGATTTCGATAAAAATTGGCAAAGAGATAGATGTCATCCTGGGGAAGGACATAGGCTACTTTTTGTCCCGCACGTTCCCGTGGGATAACTTCGGACATCTACGCGGGCGAAGCCGCGGACAGCAGCTAATAGTTAATATTGTTACAACTGGACGATGGGTGGTATTCTACATACATAGTGGCCCTTTTACCAGATTCGTAATACTGCTTTATATAGAAAAAAGCAGTTTTCCGAATTTGGTAATTTGCAGTGCTTACGTTTTTGCATAAAAATTGTGTCGCCACTTCTTAGAGTTTCTCTAATGTTTCTTCATAAAGCGAACATTGATAATAGGCTGAATCAAATTACAATACAACTAGTAATTAGCAATAGGTTACTAGGCGCTTCTAGTTATCTAGTAGAACAAAAATTGTATTATGAATTTATGACGCACCCACTTTCAATATGCATTTGTATACTTAAATATTCGCAGTATTAACCCATCCTTTCAGCGTCAATATTCAGTAGTGAAACAAGTCAAACAAAGCTATCTGCCGTAAGGATTCCCACGCTAATGTTCATACAATGTGTGTATTGACATTGACACTTAGTGTCGCACAGTGTCACGACACCTTTTGTCACTTTGTCACGTCCCTCTCACGCCTGTCCTACGTATTTGTGACAACAAAGCTTACGGAAATTAAGATTATTGTTGTGGAGTAAATTGTTTAGAAGATGTTTGCTCATGATGTGTAAACAAGTATTTATGGATCTTTAACATTGATCCGTCTCAATGATGTAGTCATCAAATGCTATGGCGATCGTGTTTTGTTTGTAAGGTTGTCAATGCTTGTTCTTCTTTGTATTTGATAAGCTATGTATTACTTGATAAAGCAAGGATATTATATTCTTATATACTGCACTTTGAAGACTGCAAGTGACACCACGTTTGTTAATGCTTGTAATTTAAGTAAGAATTTGCACACATATGATTTGTAAACCAGGTGCCTGACTGAGACCATGTTTTTTGATAAAGTTTGTGTTTTGAGTTTGAGTTTGAATAAAAACTACAAACGCTAATGCAAAGGCTCTCGTTTAAGTAGAAAGAAAAAGGTTTAATTATCATCCTTAGTGCCTTAGTAGTCATCCGTAGTATCCTTAGTAGTCGCAAGATATTTTCAGCTTGTAAACTTGGAGTTTCTTGCCCGTTCTTCTCCATAGAGATCTACGTTTTGGAATGGGCAACTAGCTTCAACTTTCTGACTAACTGATTGACTCTTTGACAAATCAAAAGTGCCTGTAAATGGTTTAATTGAAATAAATGCTTTGAGTTTGAGTTTGGTGAAACTGGAACAGAATTTTCTAGCGCTTTAGGTAAATACAGCTGCTACTCTAGCTGCACCCAGACCAGTTCTGACTTATTATTTATCCCTAGAACCTATGAAATTCAAATCGAAATATATAATCTGCGCTCACGTGCAATATCGCAAATATGCATTATTAACTCATGAAGACATAAATTATGGCCTCGTCGAGTAGGTCATTGTATGCACAAGTTTCCTATGACTTGTGAGTTATTACCAATGCTTTCACCTCTGTTACAGACTGTACCATTATGTTTTAGGACGTATAGTAATGAGGAAGTGTTGATTATCATGTTGGGTGTTATGTTGTCTACTTAGTACCTGAAGCTTTGATGGTAGGCAGTCATTTCATAATTCTCCTGCTGTTATCCCAATTTTGAGTTCGGCGCAACATGTATTGCGTGTATTACATGTATTAAAGCTATTGTTCGTCGAATCGTTGAGCTCCTTAAGTTCTGAGTTGAGCTGCACGATTACTGACAAATGCGTGCACTGACTGGACAGGTCCACTCAATCGGTGTGGTTTTTCCTCAAAAGACCATTTCAGACACAAATCTACATGGTCTTCACATGATCTGACCAAGATAATGTCTGGACCTCTGAGTTTGTTTCGGCCTTTCTTCTCAGAGTAGTCAGATAAGAAACGCCGACCTCATCTAGTTTTTAAAATATGATTGACGTGTAAAAGTGTTTGTTCAAACCTGCTTACAGAAATAAAATCATTTATCATTTATCATGTCTTTTCTTCCACACTTCTCTATCAGTCGTCATCTCGGTAGTCACTCCTTTTCTAGCCATATCATCTTTCACACCGTCCATCTATGGTTTCTTTGATCTTCCCCTACTCGTATATACCAGGGGGCCTAGACAAAATCCCTTTTCTGTAAGCGTTAATGCCACCGGTAAAATCAAATTGTATGAAGTTGACATTTGCTTACCACGTGACATTACGTATCTTTTCCGCAGGTAATGTCATTGCCATACATTTTGACGTTAACGTCTGGCGTTAAAGTTATCAGAAAAGTTTTTGTCGTGGCCTACAGGCAGTATTAAGCTCTTATAGTAAGCGACTACGCGAACATCGCAAGTTTGCTCGAACATTGTCCTTAACAACCCGCGACCAAACATACAGGTGTCGAAAAGGTGGCCGAATTCAACGCGTAATCCTAATGATTTTCTATAAGGAAATTCTGTAAGAGTGTAACCAGACCACGGTCTGTTTGCGGCCTTATTTCTATTATCATAATCAGCATATAGAAGGTCACTCCTGGACATAGGCCTCTCTCAAATTCCATGCCAGTAAACTCGAGTGTTAGCTTCTTTAACTACCAGCCACATTGCAAAGATGATTTGCCTAGTTCACTAAAATAAAATTTAAAATGTTATCATACGATTATCAGAGATTTAGATAACCGATTACTGGTAACAATAGGTTTCCATCCTTATCTCTAGAAATTCCTTTAAACAAACTCAGGTGCAATACGGCATAAGTAGGTAGGTACTTGCATTTGTATGAATCACCTACCGTTCTGCTCATTCCCACGTCACAATACCCCGATACTATTTACACTTCACCTGACCCAACAACCTGAGGTCCTTAACCCCTCCTTATGTAATGTTAATACTCTGACAGGTAACATCTGTCTGTCCGTATGTCACTTTAGTCCCGACTGATTTGCATATAAATAACTTGCAGTGGGATTTTGCACATTCAACAAATACAGCAGATTTGTTTTTGTCTGGGTATCTGCATGTCTTAAGTTTGAAACCACTGGACGTTTTCAGGGTCACACTGGATGGGTTAGTTCAGAAGTACCACTTGATGATCGTCAAATTAATAGTTTTAAATCGTTTAAAAATCAAAGTAACACACTTCAATTTTAATAAGTGCAATTAAAACTTAGCCCCCCTGTTGGGCTTCACCGCAGAAGGATGAAAAAATTGATCGTTAAGATAAATCTAATGAGCCCAGAATCGATGGGTTTACTACTAGTATTAAAACTTCGGGTACATACATTCCAGCTCTATCATCAGAGCAGCTTGATAGCACCATATTAACGTATTGTCATTTGAATCGCTGAGGTCCTTAAGTCCTGACTTCCTGGGTCGAGCTACACGATTACCGACAAATGCGTGCACTAACTGGACAGGTCCACTCAATCAGTGTGGTTTTTTCCTCAAAAGACCATTTCAGATACCAATCTGCATGGTCTTCGCATGACCTGACCAAGATTATGTCTGGACTTTAAAAGAGACTGTGACCTCTGAGTTTGTTTCGGCCTTTCTTCTCAGAGTAGTCAGATAGGAAACGCCGACCTCATCTAGTTTAAAAAACATGATTGACGTGTAAAAGTGTTTGTACAAACCTACTTACAGAAATAAAATCATTTATCAATACGACCGGGTGAAGGTTTGATTCCTAGATTTTCTTACCAACACGCATTCAGGTCGAACTAATAATAAGGGTGTTAAACATCAAGTACTTACCATACAAAAAATCGCGAAGCTACCATCGCAAAGATAAGAACAAATCAACTACATATAGGCTGGCAGGGACATTGACGCGCAAACTGAAACCATGAATTCAGCACATGATTCTAGACGCCGTAGCGTAGAAAATTTTCGTCGGTCATGAAAAAAAACCGCTGTTTCGTAGAAAAGTGTAATACTTACGCGGTCAAAATGTTTGACAAGCAAATTTATTTTTTAATAACCGTAGTGAAATTCCAACACAGAGGGGTCCAGAATCATATACTGAATCCATGGTAACAGGTAATGCTTCGATGTCCCTGCCATCCAATATAATCTATTGCCGCGATAAATACTATAAGCTCAAGTCCAAACGTGCAAACAAAATGCTGCACTTATAAACATATTAATAGTGCAATGAAAAGACTATCCTTGCTTACGGTACCATGTTGTATCGTAGGCTTGCAATGAGTAGCTCGCCGTCCGGTAAGGTTCAGGCCCGGGTCGACGGCACGCCGTGTTCCACGCGCGCCTCATAGAGATGTCAGCACCATTGACGGGGTCCAATAGGGCCGATGCCTGCCGGGGTCGCGGATTGTTCGAAAGAGTTACCGTGGCCCTGGCGCACAGGCAACTGAAGGAACACGGGTGGGTTTTAGTCAGAGTTTGACACGCCCCACACTGGTCCCGAATGATAAAAAAGTGGACATTAAGAAATTTTTGACAGAAGGTCAACGGATTCGGCTGATTTTTTTTTTGTAGACAGCTGATGCAATTACAAATCACTTTTATAGATTGAGTTTTTGCCAAATAAGCCGTATTTTCAGCGAAAAAAAATATTGAAATATTTTTTGTATGAAAGAAATCCTAATTTTGTCTTTATCTTCCAAGATTCAAACGTATTCAAAATAAAACTTAGCGCAGCTTGTAGAGGGGCTAATTTCTCACTACTTTGTCATAGACACTCTTCTGCGATTTTGTGCTCCTTTTGAGTTACATGCACTTTAAATATTTTTTGTATGAAAAAATCCTAATTTTGTCTTTATCTTCCAAGATTCAAACGTATTCAAAATAAAACTTAGCGCAGCTTGTAGAGGGGCTAATTTCTCACTACTTTGTCATAGACACTCAACTGCGATTTTGTGCTCCTTTTGAGTTACATGCACTTTAAATATTTTTTGTATGAAAAAATCCTAATTTTGTCTTTATCTTCCAAGATTCAAACGTATTCAAAATAAAACTTAGCGCAGCTTGTAGAGGGGCTAATTTCTCACTACTTTGTCATAGACACTCTTCTGCGATTTTGTGCTCCTTTTGAGTTACATGCACTTTAAATATTTTTTGTATGAAAAAATCCTAATTTTGTCTTTATCTTCCAAGATTCAAACGTATTCAAAATAAAACTTAGCGCAGCTTGTAGAGGGGCTAATTTCTCACTACTTTGTCATAGACACTCAACTGCGATTTTGTGCTCCTTATGAGTTACATGCACTTTAAATATTTTTTGTATGAAAAAATCCTAATTTTGTCTTTATCTTCCAAGATTCAAACGTATTCAAAATAAAACTTAGCGCAGCTTGTAGAGGGGCTAATTTCTCACTACTTTGTCATAGACACTCTTCTGCGATTTTGTGCTCCTTTTGAGTTACATGCACTTTAAATATTTTTTGTATGAAAAAATCCTAATTTTGTCTTTATCTTCCAAGATTCAAACGTATTCAAAATAAAACTTAGCGCAGCTTGTAGAGGGGCTAATTTCTCACTACTTTGTCATAGACACTCAACTGCGATTTTGTGCTCCTTTTGAGTTACATGCACTTTAAATATTTTTTGTATGAAAAAATCCTAATTTTGTCTTTATCTTCCAAGATTCAAACGTATTCAAAATAAAACTTAGCGCAGCTTGTAGAGGGGCTAATTTCTCACTACTTTGTCATAGACACTCAACTGCGATTTTGTGCTCCTTTTGAGTTACATGCACTTTAAATATTTTTTGTATGAAAAAATCCTAATTTTGTCTTTATCTTCCAAGATTCAAACGTATTCAAAATAAAACTTAGCGCAGCTTGTAGAGGGGCTAATTTCTCACTACTTTGTCATAGACACTCAACTGCGATTTTGTGCTCCTTTTGAGTTACATGCACTTTAAATATTTTTTGTATGAAAAAATCCTAATTTTGTCTTTATCTTCCAAGATTCAAACGTATTCAAAATAAAACTTAGCGCAGCTTGTAGAGGGGCTAATTTCTCACTACTTTGTCATAGACACTCTTCTGCGATTTTGTGCTCCTTTTGAGTTACATGCACTTTAAATATTTTTTGTATGAAAAAATCCTAATTTTGTCTTTATCTTCCAAGATTCAAACGTATTCAAAATAAAACTTAGCGCAGCTTGTAGAGGGGCTAATTTCTCACTACTTTGTCATAGACACTCAACTGCGATTTTGTGCTCCTTTTGAGTTACATGCACTTTAAATATTTTTTGTATGAAAAAATCCTAATTTTGTCTTTATCTTCCAAGATTCAAACGTATTCAAAATAAAACTTAGCGCAGCTTGTAGAGGGGCTAATTTCTCACTACTTTGTCATAGACACTCTTCTGCGATTTTGTGCTCCTTTTGAGTTACATGCACTTTAAATATTTTTTGTATGAAAAAATCCTAATTTTGTCTTTATCTTCCAAGATTCAAACGTATTCAAAATAAAACTTAGCGCAGCTTGTAGAGGGGCTAATTTCTCACTACTTTGTCATAGACACTCAACTGCGATTTTGTGCTCCTTTTGAGTTACATGCACTTTAAATATTTTTTGTATGAAAAAATCCTAATTTTGTCTTTATCTTCCAAGATTCAAACGTATTCAAAATAAAACTTAGCGCAGCTTGTAGAGGGGCTAATTTCTCACTACTTTGTCATAGACACTCAACTGCGATTTTGTGCTCCTTTTGAGTTACATGCACTTTAAATATTTTTTGTATGAAAAAATCCTAATTTTGTCTTTATCTTCCAAGATTCAAACGTATTCAAAATAAAACTTAGCGCAGCTTGTAGAGGGGTTAATTGTTAACTGCGTTAAGCAATGACTCATTACCAAAAAATGCTTATAATCTGAATATGAGTCACACAATAAATTACCTGTACCTGAACATGTCTGTACACGTTTTGAGATATCCAAGTTGTTTATTTGATATATTTAAAATAAGACTTTTTTTAATAGAAAGACATTTATAAGAGTTACTTATTAATGAAGAAAATGTTATTACATCTTAGTCTATCTTTAACAAGATTATTTCTAATCCGCCTGAATTAATTTTTTAACTCTGAAAATACGGCTTATTTAACAAAAAATACATCTTTAAAAGTTACTTGTAATTGTATCAGCTGTCTACAAAAAACTAGTAAAGCTCATCCGACAACGAAAAATTTAAAGTGCCTGTAACTGAAAAGGAGCACAAAATCGCAATTGAGTGTCTATGGCAAAGTGATGAACAATTAACCCCTCTACAAGCTGCGCTAAGTTTTATTTTGAATACGTTTGAATCTTGGAAGATAAAGACAAAATTAGGATTTTTTCATACAAAAAATATTTAAAGTGCATGTAACTCAAAAGGAGCACAAAATCGCAGTTGAGTGTCTATGACAAAGTAGTGAGAAATTAGCCCCTCTACAAGCTGCGCTAAGTTTTATTTTGAATACGTTTGAATCTTGGAAGATAAAGACAAAATTAGGATTTTTTCATACAAAAAATATTTAAAGTGCATGTAACTCAAAAGGAGCACAAAATCGCAGTTGAGTGTCTATGACAAAGTAGTGAGAAATTAGCCCCTCTACAAGCTGCGCTAAGTTTTATTTTGAATACGTTTGAATCTTGGAAGATAAAGACAAAATTAGGATTTCTTTCATACAAAAAATATTTCAATATTTTTTTTCTCTGAAAATACGGCTTATTTGGCAAAAACTCAATCTATAAAAGTGATTTGTAATTGCATCAGCTGTCTACAAAAAAAAAATCAGCCGAATCCGTTGACCTTCTGTCAAAAATTTCTTAATGTCCACTTTTTTATCATTCGGGACCAGTGTGCGCCCTTCCGCTCCGCCCAGAGCGGGAGATGTCATTAGATGATTACCCACCCAAAAAATAAAACGCTTGCAACGAGTGTTCACGCCGAATTTTTGTTCCATACTTCACGTAACTGATGAGCATGGTGCTGCTAAAAATAGCCATGTTGTTACCATGCTATGCAACACTACCCCGACTTGTCCTTCTGTCTTTCAATACAATGATAACTTGTAAAAAGATATTGTGTCAACTGGTTATTGTACCGCGGAAGTAAACGTCAATTGATGCATGGTAACCATGCGTCTCCTTAATAGAGGCGTTAACGATTTGAAGTACTGCGCTCTGGCGACAATGTATGACAGCAGATGTATGTGCATGTTTATAAGACAATAGAAGGTTGTTACAGAGGCTTTTCCAGATATTATTGTAACAGGTGCAGGAGTGGTCCATTTGTGTTTCATTTGTATTGTATTTTAAATGCAAGAAATATTGTAATAAACATTTTTGCACAGAGACAACAAACGCCATTTATAATTTTTTAACGTTATTATGAATGAGTTTTCAAGTTTCTTTTCTTCATGGAAAATTCTTCTTCAGTGATAATAGCCGCTCTCATTTAATGGCTATGGAATCCTCTTTTTTTTTTGGCACATGTGCCTTGTGTGTTCCATTGTTTAATGTGCCTTGTTGGTAGTCATTCAGAGAGCCTAGACAAAGTAACATTCGATTAGCGATGACGCTAGTAGAAAAGCCAAAAAAATGATGGGGTTGACGTAAGCTATCGAAGTGTCACGTGATCATAGGTCAACGAATAGAAATTAGCTAGACAATGTTAACATCATTCGAATCTATGAAGCAGCTTCACACGCTACGACAGATTCGAACGACTACTTCCATAGTGATGCGTAACCAAGTGGCACTTTTTGACAAGCGCTATCGCTAGTTTTCGATTCGTATGATCGAAAAATTTGTGAAAGCGATAACGATTGTAGAAATAGAATCGCTCTGAAGCGAATGCATTTGTCTAGGCCCTCTGATCCCGCGTTTCGGGTTCAAATCGATCACGAAATTAGCAACAATGTTATCAAGAACAGCTATCTATAAAACAAGGTAACTCATTAATACATACTATAAAAAAGTTGGCCGACTGTCTAGTTGGTCGCAAGCGCACTGCAGAGCATAAGACCCTGGGTTCGATTTCCAGGTCGGCCAAAGCGTTATTGGGTTTTTCCATCAGGAATTTCTCTCAGTAGCAGTCCGGAGTCTGGAATTGTGTCCGGTTGATGGCAATAAGCTCACCCCCTATTACATGGGGCTTAAATATAACGCAAAATGTATGTGTAACCCTACTATAAATATACCTCTGCCTAACCCTTCGCGGATTACAGGCATGATGTTATGTATAAAAAGTTTTATGCAAAAAAGTTTTCTCGGACCCTCGATCACACCAATCTATCATCGTAAAGAACTTGTAGACTTATGACATTCAACATACATTCATTGCACCTCCACGTGCTAGTGCAAGACACGAGAATAATCAAAAAGTGGCTCATAGCTAGTGGAAACTAGAAAACTCTACTACAACTACAGGCCCATCCATGAGGATTATTTACTGATGTCGGTGGACTTGTTTTGTTTCTTATGAGATTTTCCGTGTATGTACATCTGTAATTGGTACATATTCACTTTTATTTTACTGTTAGAAATTGTCACGTAACGAAAAAGTATTCAAGCCATGTGACTTTCTCTAGATAGAATATTATAGTATAGGATAGAAGAGAGATAGTTGTCACGGTTTTTTGAGGGTGCTGAAGCCAACAGTATGGTCAAAATGGTATGGCGATTTTTTTTTTAATTTTCATTATGGTTGTCGTTCTCATTGTTTTTGATGGTGCTAAAGCTGACAGTGAAGTCAAAATGAAAATCCAAGATGACGGCTGCGAAAATTTTTCATCGTGAGTGGCGTTTTCATGGTTTTTTATTGTGCTAAAGCCGATAGTGAGATCAAAATGAAATTCCAAGATGTCGACTGCGAAAACGTCAAATGTTTTGTCATAGGTGTCGTTTTCATTGTTTTTGAGGATGCTAAAGCCGTTAGCGAGATCAAAATGAAAATCTAAGATGGCGACAACTTTATTAGAGCTTCTAAAAACTGATACTAGATGGCTCTGTATTATGGAAAATAAAATTATCTTTATCTATTAAAAACGCGTATTAAATTCACACTTTCCCTCTCGCTTTCTATTAGATAGGAGTATGTGCGCGTGCGAGTATCGTGTAAAGAACTTCTTCCCTGACGGGAGTGCCCCGACCCTATACGTTTTTTTTAAATGTACAATGCATATGCCGTTGGCGTACATATTTTTAAATAAATAAATAGACCTATATTTAAATTCTTAACAAAGTAGCTATAGCACTTCATTACCCTGCCTGATTTCTTTTCAGTAGATAGTTTCATTTTACCCAACTGCAACATTGAGGGTATTTCGATTCTTATGAGACTCATGGTAATGAAAAAATAACTCGTAATACCAATATTTTTAATCTTAGTTGTCAAGGTGGACCAATCGACTTTTAATACGGTTTAGGCATTCTGTAAACCGGCAATATAAAATGAGTCGTTACTAAAGAATTTCTGTAAATCAGTAATCGATGTAAACGGCGCCGAAAAAGCAATAAAAATCGAAATTCGAAGTAAACTGATATGATGGCAGATGGCAGATTCAGACAAGTATTCATTTTAATTTTTCATTATGATTAAGTATTATAGATAAGAATGACAAGGTATAAAATAAAATTAATATCATCATTAGTAAATCAAAAATATTAATTTATGGGCGTGGATTTATGAAAATCAAATATTACCTGTTCCTTAAATAGTTCATACAAAGCCATGTTTTTTACAATCTACAGATAATCAACAATGAGAAGCACATTTTTTGCAACCCGTTTAGGGCGATTAGGGTTGCCTTGCCTGATCAGATATTTATATCTGAGTTCTACCACATTATTATAGGGCTTGTACGAGCACTTGCTTGCCAATATATGTATTAAGTTGAAATGGAAGAAAACGAATCTTTCTGACTTCTTTAAAAAATATTTATTAATTGTAACAGCATGTTTAGTTTAGAATAGTCAGGAATTTACTCAACAAAATTAGTAAAAAATAAAGTCACATTATATAAAAAATAAAAATGCTGATTATAGCGCGCTAAATAAATGTGCGATATAAAATCGCACAGGGTTGATTATGAGAATAATGTTCTCTCGTATCGTGATGAACTATGAAAGGGTAGTTCGTGCCGGGGGTTTAAATCTAGTCAGCTGGATGGTAGATGGTGACTGACTGCACACTGCACAGGGTACGCCGAGCGTACATTTAAGTATTTCCAGTGGCGATGGAAGCTATTCTAATGCACCTCGATAATAATGATGATAATTTGTTATCCTTAAGTTACCAATAGACTCTAACCACCATCAACATAAAAAAAAATATATGTCAAATAAAACACTACAAAATCAAAATCAAATCAATATGTTTTATAAAATAATATTGCGTGATATACTCATGTATGTTACGCAATATGATTTACTATTAGGTACTCGGCTCATTGTTTTAACTGTCATTAGTTAAAACAATGAGCCGAGTACCTACAGTATTTACCTAATAGGTGTGGTGACATCACTCAATTCTTGCTACAAATATTATTTATACTATCACCTTATTAAACCAAATACCTAATTACAAAGAATATGATGATTCAGCCGTTTAATAGTTTTTTACACATTCTTTCTTTGAATACGTCAGCTGATAGTGGCATTACCTATTGTTATGCGTTACACTGGTAATTGTTACATTGTTATGAAATCCCTATTAGCCAAAATATTTGTGAGGTGATGCAATATAGAAGCGAACAGTGCAAAGATGCAGAACATGGCATGGTGGCACGGCATAGAACTAGTTAAAGGGTCTTCAAATCTGATGGGAACTTATTATTATCTTGTTGTTATGTAATCTTAAATGGTACAAAGTAATGTACCTAACTTATTTTCTTCTTACTTTCCAAGAAAACATTGACAGAAATACGCAATACACGCTTAAGTAATTAGGTATTGGTACTCGCAGAACTGATACGTTTATTAATTTCACCAAAGATCGTCTAACAATATAATAATAAATTAAGTCCAATTGAAATAAGTTTATGCAAATGTGATCGACTTTTGACCAAGAATATTAAAACATTAGCAAAACATACTTATGGATGGGGGACTATATATAACCTTAACAAAGGTTAAAGAAATTGATCAGTCA
The DNA here is from genome assembly GCA_917490735.1 of Dryobotodes eremita. NCBI lineage: Eukaryota > Metazoa > Arthropoda > Insecta > Lepidoptera > Noctuidae > Dryobotodes > Dryobotodes eremita. Next base: position 4,481,065 of record OU823245.1, read on the forward strand.
CTACACCCGCTCTTGTTTTTATACGAGGAAAATCACTGCAAAGCCAAAGTGTTAGCGAAAAAAAACCGGCCAAGTGCGAGTCGGACTCGCGCATAAATGGTTCCGTACCACTGACTAGGTAAACAAATTAGGTGCCTACCTGTTACCATTTTTATTGATATCGAGCAAAAATAGGCAAAAAATGGCATTTTTTGTATGGGAGCCCCCCTTAAATGTTTATTTTATTATTATAGTAAAAATAGAACTGAGTATTTTGTGAATATTTCAAGTGCCTACCTGTTGCCGTTATTGATATCGAGCAAAAAAGGGCAAAAGTAAGGCAAGGCGTTTGTTGTATGGGAGACCCCCATATTTTTTTTTTGTTTTTTTGTTATAGCGGCAAAAGAAATACATAATTTGTGAAAATTTCAACTGTCTAGCTATCGCGGTTCTTGAGATACAGCCTGGTGACAGACAGACGGACGGACAGACAGCGAAGTCTTAGTAATAGGGTCCCGTTTTTACGGTACGGAACCCTAAAAACGTCTACATTAAGTGCCACGTTATTATTATTATATTATATTATTATACCTATGCTTCACAGCAAAAAGCAACAGTACCTATGGTTGAATGATAACGGCACGAAAATAAAAAATAAACCAGTAGGCTTGGCATTGTAAGAGGTCCATGTAGATTTTGATATCGGACGTTATATTGGTAGGTCTTCGTAATCATTAATCCTCGTATCTTTTTCGCAGTTTGTTGATATTTATTCTTGATATGTTGACATGTTTTTGTCGATATTTATTAAATAATAATAATAATAATATTTATTAATAAGAATCCTGACTTCCTAATCATAACTATAATATTATAAATGCGAAAGTAAGTTTGTTTGTTACCTTTCACGCCTAAACTACTGAACTGATCATCATGAAATTTTGCATATACGTTGTCAGGGGTACAGAAACGGACATAGGGTGCCTTTCATCCCGAAAAAAAGTACTGTTCCCGAGGAAAACAACGTTCTTATAATAATAGATGGCGCCACGTGTTTCTATTCATGATTCAATTATATTATTATAGACACTTTAGTAGTGTGGTAAGGGTTTTTATTTATTTATTTAAGTATCTAATACATTTTGTGAGTCTAGAGTGTCGATAGATCAGTTTTTCATCCTCCTAACTATAATTTCCCGAACAACCCGAATTGATTGTTAAATTCTAAATTAACGCGAGCGAAGCCGCGGGCAAAAGCTAGTATGAATATAAATATTCCTTCATTTTAAAAAGGTGATGATTTCTTTAAAGTTGCTTTGGTGTTAGCCGTTATGTCTTCAAAAGCAAATACTTAGCTTCCTGAGCCGGCAGTCTCGACATAGATACCGACAAAAATCGGTCGTTAAGTCCAATCGATGTCAAATTTCTTTAATAGATTTCAACCTTATGGTTTCGAAATAAAGTTGAAAATCCATTAAAGGAATTTGACAACGATACGACTTAGCGACAGATTTTTGTCGCTATCTATGTCGAGACTGCCGGCCCTGCAGGTGTAGCATGACGCTTGCTATTCCTTAGAAGACAAGACATAGCTATTTCTATACAAAGTGACATTTCGTTTCTCTATTTTTGATATCGCACCGTAAAAATCCTTCTAAAATCCGTCATTTTGTCTTTCGTTTTACCGATCGTTGTCTAAGTCTTTTTATATGTAGACTATTTCAGAAGAAAGTTTTCTATCCCAAACGTCAAAATCACACTGACAATTGTCAGTAGTCTAAGGTAGTGAAGACAATTTGATTTTGTAATCGCCATGCTAAAGACAGTAGAAAACTTTTTACTCAACGGCCGCAAAGTATAAAAATGGAATGGAAAAATGTAAGTTTTCACTTTTTGTATGAAAAATGTGAAAAAGTATTACCTACATGTTTAGTTTTAAGGTTACATAAAGGGGGTCGAAATTTTCATTATTTTTGCGATAAGACACACCATTTTCGAGATATAAGCAAAATAAAAGAAAAACGTGAATAAACTACTGAATTTCGTAAAAAGTGCAGTTGACTCTTTCTACTTTGCTGCTGTCGTACTGTCTTCACGGAACGTCATTTTTGTCTATTCTTCCGTCGACAAAACCCGTTTCTATAATGGTCATGCTACGCGTGCTGTAGTGTCTATTTTACCAACGCGTAAAGAAAGTTCGTTAGACCAGAAACTTGTACTTTATAATTTACAAAACAATAGCTTTTAGACAATTAGGCAATGTCGTAACATTTGTGTTGCAAATTGAGACCGTAATCTGTCTTATGTAAGTTTGTTAGTCATTTGAGACTAATGCGCGATACCAACGCTAATTGGATGAGTCCTGATTTGAATGCTGGTGAAAATTAATGAGTCTTTCTTATAAATAAAATAAAATAAAATAAAAATATTTTATTTCAGACAAAAAAGTCCATAGGCAAGGCAAAGTTGTTAGTAACAAGAATTTAGCTTATAACTAATGTTAGTAATTAAATGCTTATGCTTGTTGCTTTGTATGCTCATCATCACCTTCCAGCTCGTTCAATTTAATTGAGATCGGCGCAGCATGTATTACTCTAGTCATCTGTATCAGTTCTTATCTCAGCATAAGCATAGCATCTGCCGGGGCTGCGGATTGTTCGAAAGAGTTACCGTGGCCCTGGCGCACAGGCAACTGAAGGAACACGGGTGGGTTTTAGTCAGTAAGAGTCTGACACGCCCTTCCGCTCCGCCCAGAGCGGGAGAGGTCATTTGATGATTTCCCACACAAAAAAAAAAAAAAAAGCATAAGCATAGCATAATCAGCCTATAACGTTCCCACTGCCGGGACACAGGCCTCCTCTCTGTGAGAGGGAGTGGGCTGTAATCTACCACGCGAGCACAGTGCGGGTTGGTAGATGTCACATGTCTTCGAATTTTTAGTTCGAGGACATGCCGGTTTCCCCGCGATGTTTTCCTTCACCGTTTTGAGAGCAGTGATGATGAAATTATTTAGACAAAGTAAAGCGCCTGCTTGGGTTCGAACCCACGACATATAACTCGTAAGTCGGGGCTGATACCACTGGGCCACCACTGCTCCTGTTATCTCAGTATTCACTCCTATTTAACATATAATTTTTTTCTCAAAATTCGCCCATAGTTTCTTTGATCTTCCTTCTCTGTAGGAAATCTCTTTTAGCATTGTGTAGTACTAATACAAACTTGTGCTATCAAAAATAAATCACGGCGTGCTATTATTTTTGTAGGCATCTCTTATTATCATACTATCTAGCAATTACATCTTTCACAAAATTCATCTATAGATTGTTTTATCTTCTTACTCTTTTGCGATTCTCTTTTCTGTTCTTTTTCTTCTCTCTCTATTCTCTTTTGCGATTCTGGTATCGTGTAATATTAGTACCGCCATGTGATGTTGAAAAAGAAATCGCTCAAAACGACAATTTTTTGTAAGTATGTCACATTTCCAAAGTGTGCTAGACTCGTCGGAGTAGACTTTTCCGACTTCATATCAGATCCTACGCATTTGCGTACTATAGATGCTGTAAGAGCTGATAATCAGGGGATTATGTCATGCAGGTAGGTGGCTGCATTCATCTTGTCACTGATACCATCATAAGAGAATCTAGTTTTCCTAATGATTACGGAAGCTAAACGGTTGTCGTATCGCGATTTGTAAGACTAGAAAGAGGTGGGTGCCAATTTAATGCAAGCATAAAATAAAATCAAATGATCCTTAATTTTGTCACTCCTGTAAGTAATAGATGTAAGATCATCATCACAAACAAAATCTCGAAATAACATTAGGAAAGGAAATATTATACCTATTATTATCCTAGCGTAGAAAGAGAGGCACTCAAGCACGGTGCTGACCGAGTGTCATTGTTGGCTACATTATAGTACTCGTAATGCACCTAGCTCTAGTCGACAACTGACATAAGACCTTGAAAACACTAGGCCACATAATGACAAGTAAATAGATAAACCTGTATGTTTACAAACAAAAGTCGTATGAAGACGCAGGCGCAGTCACGAACCGAACCAGTAAGAACAACACGACTTGCCATAATCCTTTACCAACAAAATATTCTGTACATACATTAATTCTAGTTTCTGATGATATCTATAAAATTTACGGCCCGACCACAGTGCAAAGGCGAACTAGTGAATAAACGGACATAATGTAACTGATACTCAGATCAAACTTCAGATTATTTTAATGAAGGTTTTGTTGGATTTAATCAAATCAAATGACGGCAATCTGTCGTTATTTCTTGATTACGTAAAGCGATAGTATCTCGCGATGATTGACTAACTGGTTTGAGGTTAAAAGGATGTACTGTATACCTGTGCCATTCATTCCTCGCGATTCATGCCAAAGGGTTTATTTAATTGTCAAGTCTTTGTTTGAAATGCTAACCTGTTTGCTATTGCTGTTCTAAATGCTATCCTATAGTAATATTGCAGTCATATTTATAGAAGACCTTCCACATTCTAATCTAACACATATATCTAAATTTTCTTGAAGGGATCTGTTTGAAAATCTCAACAATCTTAGTAGATGCTAAGATCTTTACAGGACAATCAGTCATCAGGTGCACGCTATCCAATTAATTACTAATTAAACCAGGCAATCAAAACCAACTCAATGACTATAAGATTGTATATAATAAAGCCCCTATTATCAGCCAGAGACCACACAGGCACGATCTAATTCTCTAAATCTACATTAACAAACTTAATCATACCTAAGCTCTTTGCTAAACCTTACAAAATACCTCAGAAACAACACCTATACATCACTGCTCCCGAACCTAAACTAAATAGCGTGAAGTAATTTATTTTACAGTATTTTTGAATAACAGTCTTGCTTGCACGTCTAACAGGCAGACAGACCAGATAGCTTGTCAAAAGCTCGGTACAAGTTATACGAGGGCATGGGGTAACAAGTAAGACTTAATGCAATCTACAGATTTGTATGTAAGAAATTAAGACTTGCTGCATGATACGTTTTGCATGTAGATTTAACATTAAATGAGCGTGTTGCACCTTGCTTCAAATCTGTTTGCATTATGCAATTTAGTGCGTCTTGTCAGTCCGTAGAGCAGAAAGCTGGGTCAGTATCTAGCACCCTGGTGTCTTGTTTAGTACACTGATTTCGTAATGTTTCACTTGTTGCATTTACACGTCATCACAGTTGATTATGCTAACTCATTTGATTCTTTCTTTCTTTTGTTTTTCTCCCTTTTGATTTTATTTTAATAGTGAAATTTTTATACAAAACTTATTTTGCGGTCAGTAAAATCACTACTGTGCCTGGTCGAATACCCACTTGGCCTGTTTTATTTTATTTTTCCGGCTAGTCCACAGCTTAGAAAAATAGCTGTTTGTTTATTAGCATAAGCTTGTTTCATTAAGGCAATAATATTGGATTCTCATTAAAGTTAGGGGCTAGGCTAGTGACGAATTAAAAATAATGCTAGGAGGCCTGCTGTAGTAGCAGTCATCTTGGATTATTATAAAAGAAACAATGTAAAGAAGAAAATAAAACTGTACGCAAAAGTCAATACGTTAAAATAATCCAAAATTTATAACGTTTATATAGATTCACTTATTATCAAACACAAAATCAACAGCACATATTCAATTACGACACACTCCTTCTCAAGATCGCAGTCAGCCATTAAAATAAGTTAATTACCACATTAAAACAGTTTAGTAGTTCTAATTGAGCTATTATCACACCCGAAGTGTTTGGGCATCATTAAGAAGAGTATCATTAGTCTGATTTAAATAAAAGGGTGAGTTGGATTCCTAACGGGACTTGAGATGAGGTAAAAGTGCTTAAAGTTGTAGCACAAGATTCTTATGGAGAAAATGATATCAATCAATGAACCAAGAAATGGTTGAAAAACTGTGTTAAAGCATCGTCCAAGACGCGCGACGCTACTCACAAGTAACCAGTTACAAACTTAAATCACCAATGACTAGCCAGATTGTCACAGCACTAGTGTTTCAATGGTGGCCCGTACACGAGGCGAAATACCAACGTAGTAGATATTAACTAGTTTGTAATTGGTTGCGTTACACACGTTACTTTTGAGTAGCGTCAAGGACGATCGACCTTAAAGGCATATGTACAGCAAAGGACTGAGGCTGGCTATAACGACAGCATAACATACATAAACTCACGCCTTCTTTCCAAAAGGGTAGGCAGAAACAACAGAACGCCACCTGTTACGATCCTTACATACTCCTTATGCCTCGTCTACGTTCATACATTTACGGTTATACACGCACGCCGGTTGCGAGTACTACGCACCTGACCTTCCTGAAGAACATCACCAATAAGGTCACTACGTATATGTCTTCCTAGGGCGTCCCCTCCCGGCGTTTCCACTCACATAATCTGCCTTGTAAATACCTTTTGTTAGTCGCCCGTCATTCATCCTCTCAACATGACCAAACCATCTAAGCATACTCTTTTAAATTTTTGCCACAACATCTTCTTTTAAACCGCGCCGTTGCCTTGTCACATCATTCTTTAGCCTATCATTCATAGTCACACCACACATGCTTCGCAAAAAAGCACGAAAACTAACGAAAGCATAAATTAAGTCTACAAGCAAACGATCATCAACAACGTAATCAACCGCCTTCAAATTATGTCAATGTGAAAGTGTTTTAACCAGTACGTACTTTACCTAAAGGATTACTACAAACAACAACGTTTGCTAAAAACAGAAAACAAAAGTTTATAAACTAAGGTCATCCCTTATTCCATAATTAAAGCCCCTGATAAAGATGAGACACATTTTATTCAAAAACAAAGTTTTATTTTAAATACATCGTTTTTATGAGATCCTTTAAAATATTACCCGTACTTAACACTACAGGCCGGTAGAACATGAAAAACCCGTTAATATCACCATAAACCCATAATCACCATAAGCGCCGTAATTATGGGAATCGATAAAACAATCGATTGCATTCGATTCGATTCTCGGACGATTTGGAATCGTAAACCGATGGTTACAAATAGGTTCCTTTATTGCTTAATTATCCTTTTAAGGATTTAATTATGTTTTCATAGCGGTTGGAATGTAGGGATGTGTGTCAGTTGATTTTTGAGCTAATTGCATACGGAGATTTTTTGACTTACTTTGTTCCTCTATTGGGTTTAGCATTTTCTTATCCGTCATTCAATGTGTTAAAAGCTGTAAAGTTAGCTGAGTAACCTCTTTATAAATAGTTTATCCGTAGAATGAAAGTCTTCCATTTATCTTTCACAAAACTTTCATCAAAACATGCTCTATTATTTGGACACATACACATCATCAAGCTCGTTCACATCGCCTCCGTCAACTTATATCATTCTACATTTTGACAAGGACTACGTTCATATTTAGACATAAGAGGAACTGTAGAACATATGGCCCTGATGTCAATCTACTGCTACCATTACCATGACAAAGCTTCCAAGAATTATGTTTAGTTAAACCAAGCCTTCTACTATTGCTAAGTTGTTTGACACCCAGAGCGTAGAGGCGATAATGAAATCACCATTGCCCATAAAATGACGCATGTACCAATAAAATGTCTTCCATTCATCCCAAGTGTCAAGGGACGTTTATTCATCTACCATATGTATAACACCCTTATAACATTTTTAACACGAACCCCTTGGAACTATGAGAACTTGAGTAATTATAGCTCAACGGTCAAGTGTGAAACGCGATAATAAGGGAAGCGACCATTTTTATTGGTCTACACAATATTTAATTTGATTATGACCAAGGCGATAGATCGCATTAGAATATGGATATAGAGAAATCGAAAATTGAAACTCTTCTTGATTTAGAGACTGGTATATTTACCGACTAATTTTACGAATTTTATGACTAAACTCTTCGAATCGAAGCTACAAATGATTTACCTGCAATACTTCATGGCCATGGTTTACACGTGCAATCACATAATTAATGATCAGATATATAAAGTATATGTATTTTTCCTGCGAGATGCCGATTACCTATACGCAGAAGAGTAAACCAGCACCCTAATTACGTAACACACTATCTATCACAATCTGAATCATTTTGAAGCCTATTGCTAATCCGTTGCTTCATACGTTCAAAAAATTTGTCTGCTCAACAACGTAAATAACGCAATGAATGTTGTTGAACTGTCAAAATGAAATCCATTCCTACTGTTAGTGTGTTACGTAATTACCCCGCAGTACAGAACATGATTCCAATTATCACAAAATTCTTTTGAAACATAATGAGAATTAACGGTTTTAAAATCAACGAAATTCCTGGGCATTTCTAGTAGGTATTGATATAATGACAATCTTTTAAGTCTCAAATCATTGAGTATTGCCTTTTAGAGTGGCTCTTGAATAACTTAAGCAATGTTTTTGCTTCCCACGTCTTTTGAACGCATTATTGTAAATATTATGACTATTGGTCCGGTGCAAACATCTGACAGTGGTATGTGTTATGAATTTTATTTCATTGTTTTAAAAATTATGATTGAAAAGTGTTAATTGCTTCATTGGCAATGATAAATGTTTGTCTGTACTTACATAAATGGAGTTAATAAAAATTACGTCATACAAATCTTAATTAAATTATGCAAAATGAAAGGTAGCTTACCTCCGAATCAGACTTTGATGAAGAGTCATATTCATATTAATTTATTGCTTTCCGTAATTTATAAAATCTGTTACAAAAGGGCTACAAATTTTAACCCTGTCACCACAAAAACAGAAAAAAATAATTATGTTGATGCACAACTTATGTTCTCAGCTGCAGCACCCAATTCATTAAATGGTATCGCAATAAAATTCATAACCCACCAAGAACCTATCAACTGAGTACCAAACTTAACTCACACCCAACGTCGCAACAATATTAGTTGAATATCAAATAAGGGATGACAAGCCATTAAAACACTTTGTCACTCATATGAATTCTAGACTAACATGGAAGTAAGGAAACTAATTTACCACATAATTGCAAAAGCTAACCAGACCGTTTCATGATAAATCCTGTCTTTAATAAATGGTTGCACTTGCGAACGCTTGCGTAACGTGGCGCCTGTAAGTGTTTTCTTATTAGTCTAATAAATTGATGCTATGATTGGCAACCATTCATTATTATTTATTATTTTGTATAACGTTTATTTTAATATTATGGAGAGTGGTTGGCAGCTTGTTCGTATTTAATGTATTTTTCTTGGGAGCTTCCTCATCAACTAGTCTTCTACTGGAAGTGAAACTTCCAAGAACCTTTCAAATTTACTGTTGTCGGAAATAGAGCTTCTATTACAATTAATTTTGATGAGATGTTCATGTAGACGCACGTAATAGTTATGAGGTTATGACAAACTTGCAAGATTATTATCAAGCTGTTATAGCTTCTCACTTGTAAAAGCGATAATGATTGCATTATTTATTTTTATTTATTTATTTAGATTTACAGAATAATTGGAGTAAATGAGTAACGTTTTGTGTTTATTGGTTCAGGTTTTGGAACGCTTTGTTTGTTTTATATTTTGTTCGTATCCACTACAGAAATTTCTGAAAGCAACAGAAAATAAAGAACTAAATGTAACAAACAATTATAGGTAAATATAGAATTTCCTTATTATTACCTACTAGGGTGAACAATCTTAAAATAGAGCAATTTTGATAGTCAATAGAACTAAATCTTCTTAAACAGAAAGTATATTTAGGTGCCAAGAGTTAAACTATGTTAACCGTTGACTACATTTGGTTAAAAAAAAACCGGCCGATTGCGTGTCGGACCACGTACAATGAAGGGTTCCGCAGCTGGGATGAATTTATCCCAAGACCAAACTTAACATTGTAGTTGAAAAACATGTTCTGCCATTCCAAGTGCAAATGTAAGTTTGTACGCACAATATTGAGAGATTTACCATGTTCCTGTAAGACCATAGACTTCTTATAGGTTTTCCTTTAATATATAAGTATAGAATTATTTTCTGTATTTTTTTTTTCAAAATTTTAAGCTCAGTAGTTTCGGAGAAAAAGGTTTGGGGAATGATACATTTTCACCTATTACCTTAAATAACATTAAAACTTTTTTTTTAATCATTAATAATATATTTGATTTGATGTGTCACACGGTACAAATTGCAAAACCTATTTTTTTTATTTTTTTTTATTTGCCTCCTAAAAGTGACCCCCATATTCAAAATTCATTTATTTACGTTACACGTCCGTGTTTGGGTCACAGAAATTTATGTGTACCAAATTTCAACTCAATCGATCTCGATTTGGAGCAAAATGGCTGTGACAGACAGACAGAACACAGGCAGGCAGACACTGGACTGATCCTATAAGGGTTCCGTTTTTTCATTCGGACATACGAAACCCTAAAAAACAAAATAATTTATTTTACATAAACCTACATGGGCGCTTATGAAACGTCAGGAGTTATGTGCACAATATAATGCTGCAAAGTTAGTCAATGCTGTTAAATTAGTGTATCGAAAATTTTACCAAATCTTAGTTGATTAACTCCAACTAAATACAAAACAAACAGAACGTTCCAAAACCTGAACCAAATAACACAAAACGTTACTCATTTACTCCAATTATTCCGAACAAGCAACCCCAGTCCAATTCTAGTATAAATCTGTAGCTTGTCGCCGCCGTCAGAGTTGATATGTCGCTCGGCGCTAACGAAGTTTTTGTGCGAGCCTATTGAAGTGAAGTGTGCTAATCCAATGGACTGGTGCAAGACAGACTGTCAACACTCCGCCCTACATTGCAATCAGCTACAAGTATATTAGATTTTAAGTGCCGACTATAGTGAAATAGGTCATTTCAGATGGTCCCGTGGGAGACTCTTGATTTTGGGTATTTAGGTTGTTGAAAAACAGGATCTTGTCTGTCTGTGACAACTGATTTGGCTGAATGTGTCGATATAGCATGTTCGGATTTTCCTGTTCTAATTTGATCTTGTTCTACAGATGACTTACGAATATTAATGATTATCTTATCTTATATGACTATGCACTTATAACCTTGAGTATTGCATTATGGTTCCATTACCAACCTTGCTGGCTGTCTTATCTTTTTGCACGGCACGGATTATTCTCCTTTAGCTCATGCCTTTAGCTACTACCTTCAGTTTAACACTTTCACTATCTACAAAGCAGGCTTAATAGTTAAACAATCGTCGATAATTATATTTATGTAAGTGTCGAAGCTGAGAAAATGTTACTATCGTTTAATATCTTATCTTTCCTGTAAACAATATAATTTTTATAAGTTTCTGTTTCATTATCATCATCATCACTTTAGCCAAAAGACGTCAACTGCTGGAAATTGACCTTCCCAAACGTCGGCCCATCGATCGGTCCTGTGGGTCCTGTATTTGTTTAGTTCAATGTTAGTCCCATAATTTACATTTTCTTTTACATTCATCCTTTCAATTCACGTGATCAAATTTACAATTCTAACATGTGAACAAAACTTAGCAATCAGTAAACAAGACTACTGTGCACTCACCAGCCATTTACTTTAGTCCTTCACATTCACACGAACAAAACACAACATATTAATCTAAACAATTCGCTTATCAATCACACTCATTATTCGATACCTAATTCGATAGCGCTCGGAATTTAGGGACTTATTGACTAAATGAATACCAAATAGTTAATTAATCTTAGATTTATAAATGCTCATTGAATTAAGTTTTCATGCCGGTATGGAAATATGTGTTTTGTTGATCAGCAGGTATTCTCGTAATGTTAAAGATGTCATGTTTTTACACCTGGTTTGAAGGGTGATTAAGTAACTTGCATTGAATATAATTGAGTTGTGGTTTTGTCTTTCTATAGGAGCAGTCGTTTGCTTATGACGAAGATAACAATGTTATGTTTGGAAACCAATAATTTTGGGGCATGCAACAACTATGTTCTGCGTGCTCTAAGGACGCATTGACCCGATTTTATAAAATCAGATAATCTATTTGTTCTCTGTCCACGGCAAAGACTATGTAGGTAAACCACTTCAACTCCGTACAGAAGTGCCAATAAAAACAGCAAAATCTACATTTTCAAGCCATAACCTTTTCACATAAAGAAGAAGCTGAATTAAAATGCTATTAAAATTTCCATAAACTCAAACATTTAATTTATAACGCACCCCATAAAACGAAACTGGAAAAAATGCTTGAAACCCATAAGCCACCCATGACGAATCCCAAGCTCTAAGTCATAAAATTTGACCCACAACAATGCATTATTTACCATTATATATCGGCAGGGCGACACACAGACTAATCACAAATATAAACATCACGCTAACGTAGGTGTAAAAGCGGAAAGCAGCAACAACTCTGTTTGGATACAACACTAAAGCTACCAAAAACTTGACAATGAAATTGTATGGCCCAATATTGACCCTTGCGGTATGCCTGCGTTCCCACGATGTCCTGACGAAATTTCTCATGAAATAAACTTCTTTAATGTTGAATGTAACACTAGAGGGCGCCTGCTCCCCAATACGAAGGGTAAACAAATTGCAGAACAAATATTGAATCTGATTATTCGGGTACTCGGCTGGATATGGTTTACAAAGGCGGCTTTTAGATCACAAAAGACGTGGTAATTGAATTGGATTTTTGTGTAATCGCTGACCACTTTTGATCCTTGTTTAACATCTTTACTAGTCCGTGTTGGGAGGTGAAGAGTTTTTTGGTTATGGATTTAGTTCTGGTTTGATGTACGAGTCTAGTCATCAAATGGTTTAATTTTCTTGCCTTCATTCGGAGTGTGAGCACTTTCTACTTCTCTGAATGAGCTTCATAGTTGGAGTTTTAGCCACTAGCCTATTTAGGAAACAACCAAGCGGCAGGACGTCTGACTCCATGAAAGTTTTGTAACAGAAACGATTACGATTAACTAGCTAGCAACAGGGAAATTCTAATGAATAGGTCAAAACTTGAGATATTTGTTTCAAACATAGTAACTATAAAACAAAGTCGCATTTCGTGTTTGTCTCTGTGACCGCTTAGTTCTTCTAAACCACCTAATGGATTAAGTTGCGGTTTTCACCATTGTTCAAAGAATTTATTCCGGAAGATGTTCGTGTATTCATATTAAACTTTAGAAATTTCGAGTGTTTTGCCAAGTAGTAAAATCCGTACGAAGCAATGGCAGGTGGTTACCCGCCCCTGCTTCGCACGGTTTTTATCGATACTAATATTATAAATTCGAAAGTAACTCTGTCTGTATGTTACCTTTTCACGTCTAAACGACTGAACGGATTTCGATAAAATTTGGCAAGGAGATAGATGGCATCCTGAAGAAGGACATAAGCTACTTTTTGTCCCGGTAGTACGTTCTTGTGGGATAATTTCTGACAAAGACGCGGACGAAGCCGCGGGCAGAAGCTAGCTTCATATAATATAGTTTTACTGTTACTCATCCTGTATCATCCCACCGCCTGGCAAAGGCCTCTCCGCATGACTTCCAGAATAATACAAAGGCCTCTCCTCATGACTTCCAGAATAATACAAAGGCCTCTCCTCATGACTTCCAGAATAATACAAGCGTGTTTTATATAAAACTAGACATAGGTATATCATGTATAAAAAGCACATAAAAAGTGTTTAATGATATTAATGACGGTTCGTTCTAGTCAGATTCTAGCATAGATTGATTAAAGTCAATTAAAATACAGAGCGTCATAAAAAATTAAAAAATCTATTTGGTGTTTCGATAATATTGTCATCTACACCTAAAAGCCAATGCGTCATACTCACAACAAACTTCCCATAGAGAACTAGTGTATATTTGTCTAAGATTAAATCCATCGTTTGTACTTTATCCTTTTGATTTATGAATGCCATGCACTTGACGTTTGCATTTAAGTATAATTATCACAAATCATAATGTTTGAATTGCATTTACTGTACAAGTTCGTATGGCTCAGGAGTAATATTTTGTTAAATGGACTTCGATAAACCTATATGCACAACGTGGAAAACTCCAATCAATTTTGAATCCAATGTTCGCTGTCTTCAAAGTTGTAATTTCTTTGAAACTGTTCCTGTATATAGTGTAAATGTTCTCGAACTTTTAGGATATTATGTGCTTTATGAAATTAGTTTTAAAGTTGAAATTGCTGTGAATATAAAAGTAAAGGTGGTACAACATTGCTCGAGCTCCTGCTGCGTTGTTTGTTACAGTTGTCAGTGCAGTAATTTAAATTTATCAGTTATAGTTACGCGAAGGTTCCCATTTTGATACCGACGAATTCGCGAAATGGGTTTTCATGGTGGTACGGTATCGCACAGCGGATAATCGACCCCAACAGTAATTAACTAGAATTATGGTGTAAGGAAATGTAGGAACATAACTGGGTCCTATTTAATATGGGCATAAAATAAGCTGATAGAAGTGGGATGCCACCCAGTTAGACAAATACTGTGTTAAGACTATATTTTGAAAGGATTTTAGTAATAGCCAACTAAAGACTTGTACTCTCCGAAGAGCGGTAAAACTGTTAAGCCAGGTAGGTAATTATAAGGACACTGGTTCTTTCCCACAAACAGATTTTTTTTATTAAATAATATTTTTGTTAGGAAAGACTGTTATCTAAAAGGATAGTTTTATTTTTCTGTGATAAAATACCCCAAATTTTTAAATAACAGTGAGAATCCCTATCAACCAATAGACTTTAAGTCAAGTAAATAGGTCAAATATGATAATATGACGTGTGATCTTAATCATACCTTCAAAAAGTAACCAACAAATCTACTCATAATCTAGAATAAACGACTCATGTCCCCATAATAATAACTTGCACAAATTCTTCAGCTAGCGCCACGTGTATTGCGGAAATATAATCTTGCGTAGCATCACTATTTACAAGACTTGGCAACGAGTTTGTAAACTCACTTACGAAGTGTCAAAACTCAATTTCAATTTTCCACGCAATGCTAAGAAAAGGATGTAATTATGTGTGAAGCTGGTTTGATTATGTTCTATATTAATGATGCTCGTTTGAATGTAGTCTAATTTGTCATGATCTTCTCAGAATTAAAGAAAGTCTAAGAATCGTAGCTTCCTGTTCAATAACATGCTTATCTAAAGAGCTAGCTTCAAATTTACAATCGTAACTAATATTATAAATGCGACAGTAAGTATGTTTGTTTATTTGTTTGTTACCTTTTACGCCTAAATCACCGAACCGATCATCATGAAATTTTGCATAATAAGTTGTCAGAAAACAAACAGAAAAGGACATAAGTCATGTCAAGTAATGTCAAATTACTCAAAAATGGTTGACATTTGCACAGGTGTCATCAGGGGCATTTTTTGCAAATGACCTCTACAACATATCCTTAATGGATTGCCAACACATCCCTGTATAAGTATTTTTAATGGAGAAGGATTTACAGGATTTAATTCGATCTCCAAGCGGGCGAAGCCGCGGGCTAAAGCTAGTCATAAATAAATCCAATAATTCCTAGATATAACGCAACATGTACCAGTATTTTTTTTGCCTGAACTCTCAATTTTAAAGAAATGCACACTTTTCCTTGAAGCCAACATCCCCAAATACTGACTGACACTTCTTTTCAACTTAACTTGTTTGACAATTTTGAGCCTTAGTCCATCTAAAAAGTAAACCACGACTATGTTATTCTTTTTATTAAAGTTAGTCTGACCCCTCACTTAATCATATTTTATTATTACTTAACTTCCATCACGCAACTATCTGGAATCTGAATTATCTTAACTACAACCTTGTAATATTGTTAACTACATCATTACCTCGAAAACACCATGATTCTTGTTACTTAACACACGTATTATCACGGATTTGCTAGTTAACAGGTGCCCATTTGGCGTCCTGAACCAAGAAAGCTAGTTAGGTGTCAAACGATTATATCTGGGACTCGAGTCACGATTCCGGATTATAATAAACGGAATATCCATCTACGGAGTTGGAACTAGTGTTGATTTCGCTTTAATACTTATAAGACGAATATGTGGCTGTTAGAGTAACGGGAGGTGGTGCAATCGGAAATTATGATTCTGTTGATAGCCGTAATGTATGAGTTGGTTGAAAAGTTCATATTTCAACTCTTAAAGACTTAATGAAGGTTTAATTTACCATCGCCACAGGAACTAGTTCCTTTTCAACGCTATCTTTTACCGCACATTCCGCTTTTCACAACACCAATAGTAATTATTCGCGTATTGATCTCATCTGCTCGACGTCCGTAGGTCACTACAGGGATCCAGCAGAATACCAGCGTCAGGTATATTTGTCTGAGACATGCTAAGCTGGACTCCCATTTGGTGCCACTTTGAGACGCACACCGCACTTTTGTATTCCACCGCACGTTATTTTCATTTATATTTTAATTTGTGACACAAAGTGTCATCGTTACTATTTTATGTCTTCCTTTCTTTTTTCTTTTTTCTCTTGTTGTATATTGGCACTTTGTATCTACTTAACTAAATTGTAATCACGTTAAAATTTATTATTTTATCGTGCTTTGTATGTTATGTTATGTCTCTTGTGTTCACCAAATAAACGATTTATATATCTATCTATCTATTTACTACATTTAGACTAGGATAAGCAGCTGTTTCTTTAACATATCAATGTGTGTAATTAAAATAATAGAGACATGACGTTGACTACTTAATAACTTCCTCATAACCTCATTCTCCAATATTCCTCATTGCACTTGACACTGACCATTGAACAAAGGAAAAAAATGTAAAGCAACTCGATGACGTCATTCATCATTTACTTCCAATCAGACCTATTGTCACTAATTATATTTATCTTGTTTCAGATACACCACAAACGTTTGACCTCTTACGAAGAACAAAATTACAAAGGTACCTATCATTAACTACTTGTTATTGTCGTCATTATCAATAATTGTTTTGGCATTGAAAGCAGAAAAAAAATTGCTAATGTCAAATCGATCACCATAAATCTCTATGAAATTACAATAAAAAGTAATGATAACGATCGGAAGAATTGTGTTTATGAAACTATGGATGACTTGTTCATTGATACATTAATTTATAGATATATCGATTCGGGAGCATTGATTTTAATCGATGTTGTCGAGTGCAAAAACGTGTCTCGTAAATATGTACTAAAAATAATTTAACAGATAACAAACATATAAATGTTTGATGTCATATAAGTGACATCCTATCTAATAGCTGTTAGAACAGTTGTCAAATGAATTAGGCACATCTAAAATTAATTCAAAAACAGATATTTTAATTTGTCCGATCAATTTTATCCTACTCATTTTTTTCGGAACATATAAGTCATTCTTATGATTTTAATGAGCTGCCTCATAGGTGCTTTCAATTATTTTCACCTCAGAAATTCATAAAAAATCAGCACTGAAATTCAAAAGTACATCTCAATCTGATCGAAGTCAATTACGACTTCGGAATTCCCGACATCCATTATAATAAGAGTGCCCTGACTAAACCTGTTAGCAGCCGATGACAAACGACATGACAAACGTCGTGACAAACGTCGTTGTTAATTTGTCATTACTTCTTTTTCTTTTGAGCACTTTCATTGAAACAGACGGCTCTCTTCTCATCTCAATTTAGATTTTTAAACGGCTTTACGTATTGTGGCGATTCACTTTGAAGCTTCTAAGTGATCATTATGAGTGTCGCTTGATTGATTTTTGACTTTGTTGTCTTCTTTTTTTAATGATTTATTTTCGGATATATCTTTAGTACTGCACTTAGGCACTGGACGTGTTATAGAAAGTTGTACATTTATTTTGATTTATTTAGCAGTAGCATGACAAAGTTAGTCTTAATCATATTCGTTTCATTATACGCTTTACAAGTCTTATGGCAAGTCTAGATTTTATCAAAATATCATAACAATTGGTTGATTGGTTTGATTTTCATAAAATCAACATTCCATTTGAAGTCGAACAGTTTATTGATCTAAGAATCGATATCTGTGTTATGAATGATGTAGCCGTACCCATAGTTAATTCAATAAGCCCGATCTAACTGATAACTTGATCCATATATGGGGTCGAATCAAGTGAATGTCAGAACAAATTGCGATCGCCATACTGCCATGTAAAGCACGTAATGAATTGTTAATTGTTCTAATGGCCGATGTATGAC
This sequence comes from Dryobotodes eremita, assembly GCA_917490735.1. Classification (NCBI taxonomy): domain Eukaryota; kingdom Metazoa; phylum Arthropoda; class Insecta; order Lepidoptera; family Noctuidae; genus Dryobotodes; species Dryobotodes eremita. The sequence goes on from OU823245.1 coordinate 4,499,248, forward strand.
ATGATTATTGCCGCGCAGATAAGATCTGTGATTGACTGATAGAGTTGCGCTTGCGTTGAGTTTGCCAATGGGTTTGGCATTTGTTTTGACATTTCACAAATGTGAAGCTGTGTCACAATTGACACGAAGGAAAAATGTTAGAGATTTTTGGTTAAGGAAAAATCAATGATTCCGGCTTATAAACATTTCCATAACTGTGTGGAACGAACAACTCAAGAAGTAAGCAGTATTTTTGGTAAATTCGAAAATGGTAATGGGAATCTTTCCGAATGTGGAGGTAAGAGACCTAGCCATATTTGATATGATTAAATTATGAGTAAATAAACTGATCATCATGCGCATACTAACGAGCGCTGAAACAGTTCCTGTATGCAAATTTGAACCCGCAGTCAGCCGGTACAACGCCGCGAAAAGACGTATGGTGGCCACGCGAATTTATAGGAATGACACTCTTGACAACAATTTAAAGGACTTTGCAATATATTTAAGATATGCAACACTTTAATGCAGACAAATAAGTGTCGCCAGTTCATTTATAGACACTTTGAACTTCATTGTACATTATCAAGTGCATTTCTCCAATTCACAGGTCAAGTTTAACCAACTATTTTGATTGGTGCAAATTGGCGCCAATGTTTCAAACCATTCTGTCATCTTCTATCAATGAAACACGCTTGACGTTGCCAACGATAAATAATGTCTTTTTAATTTTGAACTGTAACTTAAAGAGATAAGGTTGAGTTTGATAGAGTTTTATTTTAACCAAGAAATGTAAGTTTGTTTTGCGTTATTGTATCTGATTATCGCTTTGTATCATAGATCTGTCATTAAAAGATTTGAAGTAATACTGCGTCATATGATATTTATAGACACTTGCTCGGTAACGAATTTACCTTTCGATTATATATTCAGTAAATAAATGCTTTGACTGACAGATTTAAGACTTCATAGAAGTACCCGCAAAATTGAGTCTGACATATTTTATGGAAAATATATTTATTGGTAAATATGAAAATGCAAGAATGGAATATAAAATGTAAGTCAGTGTTAACTTGACGATAAAAGAGATGCTCTAAAATAAATTCTAAATGATGCAGCAGACGAGGTGTTATCGACGTTGTTACTAATATTTTTAGTCCTCAGATATTATATACGAACGCTTTTCTATCCATGAATAAGTACCTAATAATTACAAATAGAAATATAAGAAAAATTGGTTTATTTGTCACAGAAATACGTGCATATAAAAAAAAGTGAACTCGAATAAATTATACTTAGTACCCAAAACAAAACGAATATATAATTACGTGTACAGAACAGAAATAGTCGGCAACTTCATGTCGTAACTGTGACAAGAAGGCTTCCACTCAACATGATGATGTGCAGGGTGGGACCCACAGCACAGCGCAGATTTATAATGGGGTCATAGAAGAAGACATTGCCAAATAAATTGATCTTGGACTCTTTATTCTTACGAGATACCGCTACACCGAGGAAAAGATATCAAACATACAAGTCCACTAACAAACCACTAGTCTAATAAAGCCATGATAATTAAATGTTTCGCTAAGTTAATAGAATAACAGGCGCTAGCGAGCAATTAACTAAGATTGATAGCTCGACAGTTCACAAACACGGCAAAATTGCCGCTCAACCATGTCAGCCGTCATATGATTCATAGAGTTGGTTTTCAATTAAATTTATTGGGCCTTAGCTTCAGGCTTTAGGTGAAGGATTTGATTAGCTCTTTTCCTAACTTTAATGTGGTGAGTGGGTATTTACTCAGTAAGTTGAGCTTTATTAATTTGTTTTACTGACAGTTCAATTCTGAGTTGCCAGCTTTTAAGACTAGCTAAATTCTACCTCTATATTTCGTTCCTTCAAATTCATTGCGTTGCTATATGACAGCGTTGAAATCTAACGTCTCATATACACTTAAGGCTGCTACAATTTTTATCATTTCAAATTCGGATTCATTATTTAAATCGCTTTAAGCTTTTTAGGTTTTAAATATAAACCCTATATAAATTCCGACCCACCACAGACATCATAATTTTCATTGCGAAATTCACACGTATTTAAATGAGAAAAGCTTTCGGTTATTACATTCGTTCTCCACTACGGACCCACCGCGGTTATGCATCTTCATAATCTTTATTTTATCACTAACCTACATCTCGAAAACATTTTGCAGACAAAAGCTTCTTGGTATTATCACTTACGTTTAGTTGTTCGCGCATCCAATTCGCGCATTACGTTTATGTGCGATAAATCGCGAGCACGTGCGCTGAAAGAAATCGTCTGCGGTCGTTACTGTTTAAGTGAAAAAGTGCGGGTGGCTGATATAACGGAGAATTTACAAAGTTTGACATTGGTACTTGGTACATTTTTCATTGATTGTAAAAAGCCCTCAATTACATTTCATTTGGAAATAGTTTATTTACATATGTCCGTCATAATCAAAGAATATCATTTCACTTGTTGCAAAACCATAAGTTTCTTATAGATACAGACCACACATTAGTGATAATAAATTAACATTACCAGCTCCTTTATTTAGTAGCCGTAAGGGTGGTATTCGTAGAGCACGTCTTCCCACTGATGTTGGTTGACTGTACAAAATTCTCATCAAAATTACTTCCGAAATCGTAACTTTTCGTAAAGTACACCCAGTATTTTTATTCTCAATCTGATTTGTAACATAGCATGTGTGTGTGTGTGTGTGTACCGGGTCGTTCCCGTCGTTCATTTGGTGGTTGGTAGAGAACTCGCCCGGTGGTCGCCTGAGCACAGTTGTCGATAAATCCGGCCATGTCAAGTTTTGCACCCACATTTTTATTCATCACCTCGCGATCTTTTTATTTGAGCTGTGGAAGACTCCCGCGGTTTTCTTTATATTTATTGTATCGATGAGATGTTTCTTGTTCATAAATTTTCTTTGGTGGTATTTTATTGGTCTTGCGTTTATTAAACACGCCTGCAAGCTATTTATTTGATGTCGGTACATCTTGTTAATCGATTTCTTTATTTATTATTTTATTGCTATCGCACATGTTGATTTTTAAACTTCGTAATCTGGGAGGTACTCTGGCGTGATTCGCATCTAATTTCAGAACCACTTCAAATACTATAACACTAACAAAATCATAACCTTAACACAAATCTATTTTCACATCGAAAACTTAAAACAATTAATTTCCCCTATAACTTTCCTGCTAACAACGGTTCACTAAACCACACGACTTCCTACTTATGCAGTCCTGGTCGTAATCACGTCCAAACAGTCAAACAATCAACACTTTGCCTGTCTAAACTAGGAAAACAGAGTTTAGACACAACAAGAGCAATGCCTGGGCTATTTTTAAACTGCGCTTACGTCGTACGAGTCAAAACATTGTTTAATTTTAAACGCGCGATTAGAGTCAGCGATCGTGTAGGTGTTGTGTTGATTTAGCAATTTGAATGTCGCCTTGTTAGTACTCGTGTAGTAACCAAACGTTATTTACTTCTTCTTTTTAGATCTTCTATTGCACGCTATATAATGTCAAGATTCCATACCATACTATAGAATCCCCGAAGGGTTCTGCAATGGTATACCTATAGTACACCCACATTTCACCAGTTAGGTTTAAGTCCCATGTAATAGGGGGCGAGCCTATTGCCATCAACCAGGCACAAATCCAAACTCCAGGCTGCTACTGAGAAATTCCTGATGGAAAAAGCCCAATAACATTTTGCGCGATCTGGGAAGCGAACCCAGGACCTCATACTCAGGAGTAGTGCTTGTGACCACTACATCAATGAGGTGGTTTATAAAAATAACTGAGTTTTTTAAGTATAGGCTTTCGCTAACTTTAAAGTTTTGTATAAAGTTTTGCATATCAGGTTGATGTCTCGCAACTCCACGTCTGAGCGCGTATCAACTTTCAAGTAGGTAATTAATCAAGTTAATCATAGTTAGAAAAAGTTCTTACTCATCCTGGTCTGATCTTGCACTTATTCCTGTATCCACATTCACTCTCACTCAAACCGAATCATCTCCCATATTTTCCCCCAACTCGTTATTTTTTGTATTTGTGTGTTTTTATGCGTCATACATAATTAACCGCAAATACTTAAACGTATTTCTTTCTTTTTTCTTTCATCTCCAGTATTTCTTACATTTCAACGCAATTGATAATTAGCTTTCCTAAATACGTTAACAAGACCCAAAACAGCATTCTGTCCAATTGTTAATACAACTGCAACAAGCTTCCAAAGTAAATTATATATAGGTGGAAGAAAGCGTATGTAATGTATTTCTGTACCACTCGTAAATTACCGTAGGGAAATGGTTACAACTACTGTATTCGTACCTTCAACTGCACGTACATGGTACCTATTTGACATTGACAGCGAATTTCTGTCGAAGAGAAAGCGCGGTTTTTCGTTGTTCAAGTGTTGGTTTTTCAAGTGGTTGACTGTACCTACTGACTAACTAGCTCTTACTATTTTAAATACATCATTATGATCGTGATTTATTGTTTGTGATTGATTCGATTTTCATTATGATGATAGACTTTCCTCGTACACATAATAACTATAGAAACTGTGCTGCTTTTAATTAGTTAGGAAAGTTAACCTTGTATCTGTTATATTTTCTCTATTTGCTCTGTTTTATAGGCCATTTTAAAGGACGTTGTTCAGACGAATCAATATTGTCGTAAAACATTTACCATACGTTACTGTTATAAGTAATCTCTTTAATTTTATTTGCACAGCAGTCTATCTCCTTCCACTGCTGGACATCTAATCCTCTCTCACCTAGGCTGGGAGCAGACTGACTCAAGACTGTGTATCAGCCAGACTATCACTATATGAAAACAATGATGGCGCTCACACTCGCAAAAAATGACTAGCGATATGTCACAGTTGAGAAAACCCTATTTGGGTACAAGAAAACCGTTTTATACCGTGTATGCCGCCTTCTAAGGCCACAGTACCGGGTCTCCAATTCTATATTGGGCACAAAACATTTATTAAAGGTTATATCTATGTTATGTTCAAAATATTTAGTGAAACATAGGGAATTCACAGCTGGATTCGAGATAGGGAATGCAGAACCGGTTCTGTTTTAAAGAACCGGGATTTTTGGGACCTTCTGGCTAAAGAACCGGGATTCCCGGTACTTTCGATACTTTAAGTTAGCCTTTATAAGATTAGAGTTGAAGAAAGTGTTGAAACGGAGAAAGTAAGAGAAAGACGAAATGACAGGACAAAATAAAAACCTTCAAATCAAACGATTTATTTCTTGTTTTATAGACACTACATCAGTCTTATTTTGTAAAATTTTAGAATTTTTTTAACATTAAATCATTTTTGTACTAATCCTACATAAACATTTATTAAACATCTTCAACAAACAAATTATTTAAATCAATATGACTTTTATTGCAATTCTGCATAACCAATTATAATTTAAAACTTACGTTATATCTATTATGCTCATTAGTAGCATGCTCTCTGTGCCTGTAAAATACTCATTCTCTTTTCGTAAACACATGCTAGTTGAATGCTACTAAGTAGCGTTTGCTCGAAATTAGCATGCTCTTGTACTACTAGGTAGCATGTGTAGTCCACTCTTTAAGCGGTCGGGCTTTAGACAATAAAATTAGAAATATTCTAAACGCGAAGTATCTTTTCCCGAAAGTACCGAAAGAACCGGGATTAGATTTAAAAATCTCGGTTCCTGAAGGGACTTAAATTTCCGGTATTTCCCGGTACTTTCGGTTCCGGGATTTCCCGGGACTATTCACTAATTCGAGACAACTAACGTAAAGGCTAGCTAAAAATGTTTTAGTCTTGTTTTGGCACTGTTGTAGCTACACAACTGACTCGTATTAGCAACAAACTCACGTTTTATACTTCGCCATTGCTAATTAGATTACCTAAATCAGTTTGACAGAGTTGTATTAAGAACTAGCTGACCCGGCAGACGTCGTACTGTCCTTGAATCGAGACATATGGTCTTAAGTTCATACAAAAATCCCATAGAAAAAAGACATTCAATTGAGAAACAGCTCAGGAAAACTTTTCCTATTTTTCTTTCCATAAAATTCTTATTCGGACTATTACGAAAATTCGAAGATTTTAATACAAAAATACCCAAATCTGTCCAGCCGTTCTCAAATGATGCGCATACCAACGAACTGCTTTTCATTTTTATTTATTCTATAGACAGAGGCAAGAAAAAACCGTACATTTATATCTGTAACTTTTACATTCCGGGCCCAAGGCTGGGAGGATACCTCTGGGGGTGCCACGGGAACTTGAATTCGAACGCGTGGCACCCCAAGGTCAATTAATGCAGTGCTTTTGAGTTTATTATGTTCACCATATCTATTCTATTCTATAACATTATCATCAGCCGAAAGAGTTGCCTGTTGCACACAGACCTTTAATCTGTCTGATTGGATGCTCAATTATGCAAACTTATTAACAGTTACATGTAGGACATTCAATCTAAAAAAAAAATACCTTGCCAATTTTTACAACCTTATTGAATACAAATAACACAACTGCGCATTGTAAGACGTGTCCATAAATCGTATAAACGAGCCATACTGGCTATACACAGGCTTATACACGGTCTATACACGGCGGGCTATACAAGCCGGTCCACCTGTAACCGCTCGTAATCTTTGCGATAGCCATCGGGGAGTGCCTCCTCTGGCTTCGTTCTAGATAACGTACTGTCGAATGCTCTAGTCTTAAGTAAATTTTAGGATTGTGGGTAAATGCAGTAATTTTGTTTGGTCATTTGTAAGTTGTCTTGCCTTTGCAAAAGTACATAGAATACGTAGATAATAAAGGTGGCGTTTTTGCACACCAAACATTAAGTAGGGACATAATTGTGTGTTTAGTTTCCGTTGAAATGGTTTCATATCTCAGGCAAAAATCATTACTTCTGGCATTTCTTCTTCTTCATTAATTTAGGGCGAATCTAACTGGGGCAAAAAATAGTGACAGTAGAAAACAGGACCTCCTATATTAAATCAACACTATGTAGCAGCCTCTCTCTGGGTTCTTTGGGAAAAACTTTGAAACTGCGTCAAGACTAATCCGGAATCCTAATTATCCAACTAAACTATTATAACACACATGGCGCTGGCGGGAATAAAATCGATGTCGAATAAAAATAATATGTTCATCAATAGCACTTGTATGCATCTCTGTACCTTGTACAAGATCAAGATCCGAGTCCGAGTGTATTCGGCTCGATGTCTCAATTAAACGTTTTTATTGGCCAATTTGCGCTACACAGCGACAGAAGAAAAAAATGGCAGTCGTTTATAATCTCGACTTTTTTAATCTTTATACGGTTTAAATTGATGTAGGTTACGTTTTTGTAGCTGTTAATAGCTCTGTAGTAATATATCATTGTCATGATGAGTGTTAATACATATTTACAATGTGATTTATTTCTTTCTTTTGATGATGAAGTGGCCGTAGGCTGGCCATGTTTATCGAAGGACCAATGGCCGGTGGAGCAGATGTGGCCTGGAGTGAAGACCGCGGGGAGAGGCAGGGACGTCGAAGCGCATGAATTTAGTAAATGATTCTAGACCCCCTAGCAAATAAATTTTTCGTAGGTTATCAAAAAAAAAACTACTGTTTCATAGAAAAATGCAATACCTACGCGGTCAAAATATAAAATTTCAACGCAGGGGGGTTCAGAATCTTGTACTGAATCCATATCGCTGCCACCCTGTATAACGCTTGCCGCATAGTGCGGGACACCCCCCAGCTAGACGGACCGACGACCATAAAGAGGTGGCTAGGACAGACTGGATGGAAGGCGGAGGACAGGCTGTTGTGGCGCAGGTTGAGAGAGGCCTATGTCCAGCTGCGGACTACGACAGACTGAGTCGATTGATGCTAAAGATGTTTCATTTTCTTTCCGGTGCATAATCAGCCTATAATGTTCCCACTGCTGGGACACAGGTCTCGTCTCTTCGAGAGGAAGTGGGCTATAATCTATCTTCGAATTTTTGGTTCTAGACCATGCTGGTTTCCTCACGATGTATTTCTTCACCGTTTTGAGAGCAGTGGTGATGAAATTATTAAAACAAAGTAAAACGCCTGCCTGGGTTCGTACCCTCGACCTACAACTTGTAAGTCGCGGGTGATACCTTTGGGCCATCACTGCTCCTTTCCGGAACTTTCAACGGGAATGTTGAAGCCATTGGCAATAAAGATATTGACTTTCCTTTCTTCGTTTTACTCTCCGTCTGAGGATAATAGCGGGTTATGTTGGAATCCTATCGAATAAAATCCCACGGTTCCTTTTGCTGCTATGAGGCAGTGAGGATAACCACGCACTCAGCCCGAAACACCCCTATACTTTTTCAGACGGAGACGCTTTTCTTAAAGTTATAAATGATAAAAACAACGTACTTAGTTTTTTTTTTTTCGGCCTCGTCTATTTGTGGGTGGTGGTAGGCAAGTGCTTTTGCTGAATATGAGGACCTAGGATCGATTCACGGGTCGGGCAGTGTTATTGGATTTTTCCATCTGGAATTCCTCATAGCAGACCGGAGTCTGGTTTTGTGCCCGGTTGATGGGAATAGGCGCGGGCTCTGTTACATGGGACTCCATCATAACTGGCGAAATGTACATGAACTTTAGGTTACACCTCTGCCCAACCCTTCGGGGAATACAAGCTTGCTGTTATGTGTTATGTTATTTTGGAAAGTCTTTCGTTATTACGAATTTGATTGGAACAAAAAAAACAATTTTCGAAATCGACCCACAATTGCCGGAGATATCGCGTAACAAACATACGAAAAAAAAAACATACAGATGAATTGAGAACCTCCTTTTTGAAGTCGGTTAAAAATAAATGTAGACTCGAATAGCCTTGCACTGTCAATAGAGCATTGACGGCAAGGCAATACAAATAAATGCTCAAGGTATTAATTCTTCTTGGGATTTGCGCCTGCCTGTGTAAATTAGACCCGACATGGTGGCAGGCTATGGCCATATTTTAGACAATAACATTAAACTAAGCTAAATAAATTTATATTTGTCTAAGTTAAATACCTATTTGTATGGTAATAGACATGTCAGACGTTAAACTACACTAAACAGTAACAGTTGTAATAATTTGTTGTGGTTTTGGCATTCCGTCTTGGCAGGTCACTTTCGTGGTATAATTTTTAAGCGTGTCAGAACTTTGCTCCCAGGCTCTTTGTAAGCACAGTCTACAATGAGGCCTATCGCTTTTGTGCTCACCAGTTGGCGCCGCTGGCGTGTAAGGTCCTGTTGCAGTACTTTTATTTGATGTTTTGGGTATGTTTAAGTACCCATAAATTCATATTATATTTATTTTATTACATTTTAAAACTTCAAATGAATATTCAGATTATAATATTCCTAAAATTGGCAAGCACGAAGCAGACAAATCTTATTCTTCCTTCAAGTGCTACCAAATTAAATCCTAACTTTTCACTTAAAATCTTAAGCCATAATTAATCAAGAATGGCGTTAAAATCCGTGATAAAAATCCCGCAAACAGTGAACGTTCAGTACATATTTTGACAACCAAAGACCTTACTCTACACTAATGCCTCTAGTGGCCAACTCAAGCACGATAGCTCTCATTTCGTTTCATATAAGTTTTGTAATGTAGGGTACTGCTAAAAATAACGTAGGCAATGTAATCAACTTGAAATATAGGTAACACAAGAATACAATAAGAAAACAAAAGTTGCACTCTATTTACATACGATACATGGTCTTAACAAGTGAAAAGATTTCCTATATATGAAAAAAAGAAGAGAAAGAAAAATAGGTTTTTAATCCTATTGCGATACTCGCATAGTCTGTTAACATTTTTCTTCAATGTACACTGTTTTACCATTAGTCTTAAACACTCTCACAAAATATAATGTTCTTCTATCTATCTTCTCCAATAAAAATCTATATAAATAAAACAAAGTCGGGTTAATTACACCATTTATAACTCAAGAACGGCTGGACCGTTTTTGATGATCTTTGATTTGTTAGATTTTTCTCCACCCCGAATAGCAGAATATCTATTAAAACATGGAAAAACGACACGAAAAAAAAATGAAGATTACCTAGAAATTCTCATACATTTTTTATGGAACGGCTTAGCTAATAAGTTAACACAACAATAACTGATTCTGAGGCGGTACTATACTTAATACAAATGTTGGTGCCCAGCTCCTTAAGTCTCGACATTAGACAGCGACAAAAATCGATCGCTAAGTCGTATCGTTGTCATACTCCTTTAATAGATTTTCAACTTTATTTCCAAAGCATAAGGTTGAAAATCTATTAAATAAATTTGACATCGATAAGACTTAACGGCCGATTTTTGTTGTTATATTTGTCGAGACTGCAGGGCCAGGAACCAAAAGCAATAACATTGAACTTGCCTAGGAATAGAACGCGATATTTACGCGTCGCTGATTAATAACGCGCATAATAGCATACACATATTGTAACAATCACTTTTCATCCTGTGGATCACTAGAAAAGTATTAAATATAATATAAAATAGGTAAATAATTAAAATTAAAACAAAATTATTCTCTAGTGCCCACTGACCATTTTTCCTTTTACTCCAGCGTTACATTTTATTTCCGCAAAAACAAACAATAGCAATTCTCGACAATATAAATAATATATAATATAATAAAAAAACAAAAAGTGGTGATGACCACTTTTTTTTTTCTTTCTTCTTTGACATAATCTTCTCATTATTTGACATTATATTATACCTCCAATTCTTATTTCAACTCTTTACTTATAGCTTTTGTAGACAGGATTTTAATTCAGATCTGTTACAGTAATTATTATTATAATGGCAATCATGCCATTTGGTTTAAATAGACTTTTATTTTTATTATTTTATTTATCTTTTATATAGATTCGTCTATATTTTGTGAATGTGAGAACGTTGTAGGCCTAACTTGTAGACTGTAGATTTGTAGACCTTTTTCTATTTTGTTGAGTACCTGTTACTTGTTGACAGGCCTACACTGTCCTCCCATACCTATTAACACTGTAATTTGAAAACATTATAAAAGCCCCTTATTTTTAAAAGTTTATAATATATAATATATGGAAATATAATATAATATATAGAAACGACCAATTGGAACCGTGCACCTAGCTTCTGACGTTTCATAAGTGCCCATATAGGTTTATGCGAAGTAAAATATATTTATTTTGACAACAAATTATAGTCAAAATAGCAACAAAAGTCTATAAAAAGTGCACCTCATTACAAGGCCACCATTTCCTGTATCGCAGGACATGAAAACGGCCATAACTAATGGCCGTTTGGCTATACACCTCAATGGCCCGAGCTAACAAACGCGCCTGATATTTTACAAGGCTGTAAAATCGGATAGACTATTTGACCTTATCACGTCGGGCTGACGTTTATACCTAGTAAATAACTAAAGTTTATGCTAGACCACACTTTGAGATTTTTTATTTAGTTTTTTTTTTATTGTGGTAGTTATGACAAAGGGGCAGGGAGACTTTGCAAGTTTATAAACTAAAAAATTATAATAAATTGTAAAATGTGCACCTCTGCCTACACCTTTGGGCGTAAAAGGCGTTATTTTTTGTTAAAATAAAAGTTTCCACTTGAAATTTATTTAAGTATTTATCCATTTTGTCATAGTAGGTAATAAAGGGCCCACACAATTGGTAAAACGATGAATTCACCAGCAACTATCTATACCGACTGTAAAAATATGTGTTCTCTTGACACTCCATTAATTTATTTTCCACTAGCTTGTGCCAGCGGCTTCGCGTGACTGTCGGAAATTATCCCACGGGAACGTACTACCGTGATAAAAAGTATCCTATGTGTTAATCCAGGTAACAAACTATCTGTGTGCCAAATTTCATCCAAATCCGTTCAGCCGTTTTTGCGTCATTGAAACATACAAACTTGTGAAAGAGACCCAATATTTTCAGACAGAATTTCCCTTTCATACTACGTACTTCCGTATGTGCCTAATTTGAAAAACTCCTAAAACCTGCTTTCAGAAAAGCAGCCTTATGTTAAGTCCTTCTTGCAGACGATTTGCATCTCGATTCTCAATTTAAAAGACACACGTTGTAATATTTCTGTATGCAGAATTAGTTGGACTTAATAGAGTTCTGTGTTAGCCGCGTGTTGGGTGGTGTTAAATACGAGTAATCAGCGAAGATAATAACAACCTCACAGCTAACAGGTTGCTAGACATGTGTTTAAGACTTTTTGCTTCGTTTTTGTTATTATCTATCTGCGGTAGGTGAGGTTTTGTAGCTAGTAGCTAGCTATTTTTATAAAAAAAACACTACTGGATACTCTGATTAGATGTATTCTTCGTAGCTTCCGTATCAACGTTTCTCACCATCATCGTCATCAGCCTATAGCAATCTACTGCTAGATATAGACCTCTCCAATTGCATGCCATTTAACTCAATTCTCGACTAATCTCATCCAGCTGTCCAGCCACTCTTGAAGGTCATCGCAGTAACGTAGGACGCCCTCAGGAAAGGTGAAAATTATCCTTAGGACGTCCTACGTTACATTTGTCGTCGACCCAACAGCTGATTACTTAAAATGTGATTGATTCTTATTCCCTTGATTCGGATGGCTCTTAGGATTCTTTAGAATAAAAAAAAATATAATACCAGGTTATTAATGTCTCACGGCAGAGCAAAGGCCTCCTCTCATACAGAGAAAGCATGAGCATTGCTGCATGATTTCAGACTCGCAGTAAATAAAGTCCGGGTTTTCTCATGTTGTTTTCCTTTACCGATGTCAGTGACGTCCAAAATAAACTTAGAAAGTACGGTCACCAAAAGTAATAAGTAACCTGGGTCGTCGGATATAGTTGAAGTTTAGTAAGAAACCGATGGATGTTTTCGAATAAAATTCAATTTAATTGATAGAACACAAATAGTTCATTTATGAAAATAAATTACATTCGACAACTTCCATCGGTTTCTTACTAAACTTCAACTATATCCGAGGACCCTGGTTACTTATCTCTTTTGGTGACCGTACATATGAATTGATAAAGTCATGTCACGTTTTAATCATGATCTGACAGTTTGAGTAATTTATGCGGCCTACCCAAATGTCCTTTCTTTTGTATTGTTCATCGAATCGTTGAGCTCCTTAAGTTCTGCGTTGAGCTGCACGTTTACTGACAAATGCGTGCACTGACTGGACAGGTCCACTCAATCTCTGTGGTTCTTTCCTCAAAAGACCATTTCAAACACCAATCTATACATGGTCTTCACATGATCTGACCAAGATTTTGTCTGGACTTTAAAAGAGACTGTGACCTTTGAGTTTGTTTCGGCCTTTCTTCTCAGAGTAGTCAGATAGGAAACGCCGACCTCATCTAGTTTAAAAAATATGATTGAACTGGAAAAATGTTTGTACAAACCTACTTACAGAAATATTTTTTTTTATCATAGTCACACTGATACTTGCTCGGATTTGAATCCACAGCCTTGTGCATAAGTAACCACTGGGCCATCACGATACAATATTATAGTATTCTTTAGAATCAATCTGCCTAGCCTTTTTCCAAGGTTGTGGTCGGCTTCCAGTCTAACTGAATGCAGTTGGATACGAGTATTTTACATGGACCGACTGCCTATCTGACCTCCACAACCCATTTACTGGATAATACGGTACCCCTTGGTAAGACTGATTGTCAAACTTTCGGGCTTCTGACGACCCTTAATGACTATCAAGGATCCAGGAATGACAGCCAAGACCAACGGCTTAACGTGCTTTCCGAGACACGGAGGGTCTTGGTATGTAAAGATGGTCACCCATCCACGGACCAACCGCGGCAAGCGTTGCTTAACCTGATCGATCGACCCGTGCAGCTATTATTACTTAGCCAGAATAATTCAAAGAAAATAAATATTCGTTCTCTAAGTGTAATTTTGCCTTAGCCAGCGTGCACTAAAGTGCATTTACGTGAAATGAAATGGGTAAACAGTAAGTCTAGAAGTCAATCATTTAGTTAATGGTCATCACAATTTTATGTTTATGTTATTGACCTATAAACGATACCCGTTTTAGTGCGGGTAGCATTAGACCCTGATCATATGAGATGATTAATGTACATTTCAATCAACGACCAGCCTTACTAGTGGCCAATTTAATTATGACGACGCGAAACACCTGGAAAAGTAAAATATATTTTTTTTTAAACACAAAGCAACTTTTTTTCTGGTTTTGGAAAGTCATCAGAAAATTCGTTTTTTTTTATTTTTCTGCTTTTATTTTAGCACATAACCCTTTTCAACTATATCTATGTGGCCCATGCGGTTTTCAATTCAAGGTGGCCTTAAATAATATACCCAGAGGGCAATCTAATCAAATGGACCGTCTAGAACTTTCATCATACTTAAAACAAACTATAAATTTTACAGCTGCCAGCAGCAGCCATGACATTTTCACTTCTAACACTTATGCAAAAAAAAAAACACTTTTTCACACAAGAGAGCATGAAGGCTTGCAAGCAATTGGCAATAACCTCCTTTATTACTGACGAAAGAATGGTGCTGTAAAATTGTAATTGCTACCACCATGGGAGCCTGTGGTTTATTAGTTGCCTTTAAATAATAATCTTCGCTTAATGCGCCTTTTTTACGACCAAACAGAAACGTTTTACTGTAGAGCCTTGTTTTCCTATAGATGTGTGAAGATCTATACAAAATTTGCTGTATAATTTTTGTACTTGTCTCCGTGAATTAAGGTTGAAATTACAGTGTTTTAGCGGTACTGTAACAGCCTGTATGTCCAACTATTGTGCCGGTTAATTTTAGAACTTATATCTATTATTAATAAGGTTGGAATTTCAGTGTTTTAGCGGTACTGCAACAGCCTGTATGTCCCACTATTGTGTCGGTTAATTGGCGGGGTCAGCGGAAAGTTAATTAAAAATCCGTGTGATTTTTGTTTAAGCTCCTTTGTCGCGAAGTGATTCGTTCATTTAATTTGGACTTAGTTGTTTTTTTTTTATAATTTTTTACTAGATGTCTAGTGTACCTACAGACCTACACTTGTTATAAACACAGCGATAAGCAGAGGGGTAATTACGTAACACACTAACAGTAGGAATGGGTTTCATTTTGACAGTTCAACAACAATTATTGCGTTATTTACGTTGTTGGGCAGACAAATTTTTCGAACATATGAAGCAATGGATTAGCAATAGGCTTCAAAATGATTCAAATTGTGATAGATCGTGTGTTTCGTAATTAGGATGCAGGTAACGAAGATCTTCCGATCTTATTTATAAGAATAGTTAAATTTTAAAAAATAAGAATAGGAAAAATACATAGGTAGGTAATCGAAAGGTGGTGCTACGTAAAGCCTTAGGGCATCACCATCATCATTACAGACGAAAGACGTCCAGGTCTGCAAATAGGCTGTCCCCAAGCATCACCACATTGGTGTATTAAATTAATACAACTGTAGATGACAACCCGTAAACCATTTTAACAACATCCCTGGTAATCTTGTAACGGTAAACCTCAACGCAAAAGTTCTTGCAACCCGTCATTACAGTGCCGCACAGTTTTATGCATATTCAATGTATCTAAAACGGAAGCATTATTATAAACTTGACAAGTACAGGCGTGCGCAGAACGAGAAACTTGTTAAATATTGACAGTTAAAATTGCAGCTGTTTTATGAACTTGTTTGATTGAGGAATTATTTTGCCGGGTTATTTTAAATTCTGGTGTCAATTCTTTGACTAGAGTGAGCGCAAAATAAGTGTGCGCGCGGCTGAAATAATCGGAAATAATCGTTTGCCGCCGCCGTCTCGACGTTTATGTCAGGTGTCTAGAGACTGTGCTGTGTTCCATGTTTTCCAAAGTCAATAATCACCATCATTATACCGAAAGTGATTAAAAGTTCAGGTAGGGATATAGTCTTGAAGGTCAAACACGCGCGCAGACTTATATTGCGCGCACTCTACTAACAGCCCAGCCAATGCTAACGCTGATTACCGAAAGGGCAGCTGTAGACTATACAGGGTTATTGGTAAAACACCAGCAAACTCTTAAGGGGACATTGTACTCATCATTATAAACAACTTTTACTATGGACCAACCCAGAAATTGCGAAAAAAAAAACAGATTTTCCCTACATTTATATTCGCATAACACGTCAAAACGTAGAGAACAGCTGATAATTTTTTCGCGATTTCAGGTTTTGTCCTTAGTAAAAGTTGTTTATAATGATGAGTACAATGACCCCTTAAGAGGTTGCTGGTGTTTTACCAATAACCCTGTATATTTTCGATTCGACTCCAATATTCATTCAATTTTTTAAATTGGGCGTCTTCTATCAACGATATTTTGAAAGAAAAACGCTGTTTACGTATTATTTATCCGACTATATTTATTTTCCAATATCAATCAAGCAAGACAAACGAGTCGATACCCAAAAAAAAAGGAGTGTTAATTCGATAGATTTTTTTATTGAAAGTTACGTTATAATCTAACACAAGTACATTACAGGAAGAATTATTCTAACCAGTACGCAAACTGTTACCGTGAATTCAGCATATGATTCTAAACCCCCTAGCGTAGAATTTATTTGCAGGTAACAAAAAAAAAAATTGTTCTATACATTTTGAACGCGTAGGTATTGCACTTTTTTATGAAACAGCAGATTTTTTTTGATAACTGACTAAACATTTCTACGCTAGGAGGTCTAGAATCATATGCTGAATTCATGGTTACAATTTGCGTACTGGTTAAAAGTTCTTCCTGTATAATGAAAACCCATAACAACATAAACTGTATGCTCTATTAATTTCTTTTCAATTATCAGTGTCAATCAAAAGAAAAACCGCACGACAATACTAACACTTACAAACCACTTTGTGCGCGATCACCCGAACCGCTCCTTATAAGGTAGCACACATAACTTTACTTTCACAGGCTGCGTCTGCGCATGTATTGACGGCGCGAACCAAAAGATTTACACCCTTACACTTTAACACCGAATAATCAATTTTTATATGAAATCGTAATTTACTTTGCAATCTTACACCTTTTTTTGGTGCCGTTATGTTTGGACATATAGCTGCTGCTTACCAGGGCTGTCAGTTTTCTCTTTTGAATGTAAATTCATTTAACTCATATTGCTTTTAATGTAAAACTTTAATTGTCCTGCTTTCAACAGTGCGCTGCGATGAGATTTGTACATTCAAATTCATTTATTTACCAGAATGTAGGTTTACAATGTATGATCTTAAAACTATGTATAAATGCCCGTTTACATTCTACCATTACTTAAAGTTTGCAAATATTTAATTTTATCTTGCACAATGCTATTATTTTAATTAAATAAAAAGACGGCAACAATAAATAAGAGCTCATGCATTAGGATTTTTAAGGAAAAATTTAATTAATTGATATCAAAGTTAAACCAGTTCAAGAGACAGAGTTTAATATAATATCAGATTAAGAATGTATACATAACTGTAAATTTTAATTGATAATGTCACAACTCTTATAATTTCATAGTGTTGATTTGTTTGTTTGACTTTGTTTTGTAGTAAAATTTGAACATTAATTAATTATTATTTATAAGGTATAGGTATACAAATATTATAGATTTCAGTTTCCTTCTCTGCGATCTGACATTGTATTCATTTAGATCGTAAAAGCTTTTTTTCTTTTAACAATCGTTAAAAGAAAAAAACATTGAAAAAAGATAACGCAATGACGATATCTTACTTTTAAACAATGGTCAATGGTAAATCGTTAAAGGCGTTCGGTAATTTGCTATATACCTTTACAGCATTTATTAACGAGTTACTTTTATATAATACAATTCACTGATAAATTGGAGAATGCATTTTTAGAAATATATATTTTTACGTTTTCTACTCTATTAGCCTGTGCTACTATAGGTACGTATATCTTTAATTAATGATAGAAAAACGATTACTTGTTAATATTGCTAATAAATAAAATATGCCACTGCGTAAAATTACTCCTTTTCTCAGAAGCCCTGGGCTGGCCGATACCATTCCAATAATCAAAATAAATCCAACTATTTTGACTGCAAACCAAAATATTTCACCAACCAGAACACTTTATTAGGTAATAATTATAATAAACATAGAAACTTTATTATTCTTACGCAACGTTGATTTAATATAGCCGTAGTTAGAATACTCCCTAATGAAGTTAAGAGTAATTTTATTCACACTAATTACTAATGCCTTCCGATAGACTGTCATCATAAACATGGTTGGCCTCCCGATGTTAAACGACCTAACCAATTTCGAACTTTAAAATTATGAATGTAGAATTCAAATTGGAATATTGTTGAGTAAGTGCTTCTAAGAATTTGCATCATAGAGACTACACTTTGTCAATAAGACGATGTATCGCTTTTAAAATAAGACGGTTAAGTAGAGGCTCGTAAATTTAATTAAAATCGATTAACCCTAATGCCTTACTGAAGTGTTGGACATTAATGAGGGAATGCAACAATAATAATAATGAAGTAAGTAGTAGTCTGCAAACTGATTTTCATTAAGGCACCGTGACCAAAACAAGACGCAGTAATATAATTTAATATAATACCACATAGTCTGAAGAACAAAATAGAATCCGTAACGGTAGAATTGTTTTAACACTTTCTAAGTAAGGGTAGTCTCGCTCGCTCGTACCGAAACATAATTTACACCACAACCACAGGTACCAAACACAATATATTCAACAATACGTAATAATTAATTAAGTAGGCCGATGTTAGATAAGATAGATATGTCTAAAAATCATGAATTAACATTTATAGTTAAGACTATACTCGTAGAACTCCTAACAAGAACTAGTCACTTTTTTTCTCAACATACGGAGAGACTCTTCCATAACATAATGGTCTGAAAAAACTGGCACTGACAAGTCACTGCTCTATGTCATATCCTGAGAGAGGGACCTGAAAAAATCTCGTAAATTCCTACACTACAGCCTCACATTCCATTCAATAAACCGACATATCAACAGGGTCAAGGTCAGACTAGGTCAATCTGGATGAGTCACAAAGAGATTCACACGACGGGTCACGAGCTAAGCCACTCGTCAAGCCGTAAACTGGGCGCTTCCGTGTTGTGGAGACCTGTGTAGACTGTGGAACGAATAGAGTTAAAGATGAGGAAGAAAATGCAATTGAAGAAATAATTGTGTGAAAAATGTAGCCAAAGAAAGTATAGATGAATTGTGTGAAAGATGATATGGCTGGAAAAGAGGAGACTGAGATGACAGCTAATACAGAAAAAGATATAATACGTCCCTAATAAATTGAGATAAGGGCAGAAATGCTTAGCGTACAATTATTTAAGAGCGGGAAGTTTTCTTATAGTTTGAAGCCCATTGCTAAACATGGATCTCCAAATGATAGAAAAAAACTACAAGTACTAGGGAGAAATTAATATTTAGGGCTCTGTTCAGTCGATGAAAATATTTAAAACTGTTGATCAAGTTTCTGCCTTACCATTTAATTTTTCACCACTACCCCGAATTCTAATTCAATAAACACCCAATCAAAAACGCTATATTACTATTTTACTATTAAGCTCTCGCCATTCCTAATTCTATCATTTTGATCCAACTTCGTAGCCGCGGCCTGTGGGTCGATAGCACCGCCCATCTCCGGATCTATCGGGTTCCCGCTAAGCAACCAATCAACATTGACATCGGCTGCAACTAAGCGCTCAGGATCACGTGAAAACTTTTCAACGTCACATTCTTTGACCTAGCTTTTGTGTAAAACGGATGTTTTTGAGGAAGTGTGGTTTAAGGTTAAATACTCGATGACCTACTAAGATAATAATAAAAAGATTAACAGTACAGTCAACATGGGCGGGCATCTTACTGTCCAGAACTGATGCGTCAGCTGTGGAAGCTATCATTATCCAGAGCTGGAACGAAAATGATTATAAAAGTGCGGTTGTGTTGCATTGCAAGAGATGAATTAACTATAGGATGGAGATAAATCCTAAGATAAGTGAACAACAACAAACTATTGATGATGATTCTCTCTAATCTTATCTAATTTGCTTATAGTGTCCCACTGCAGAGCAAAGGCCTCGCTTTCCTTTTCCACACAATTCTTTCTTTTGCTAGTACCGGCCTGTCATTTCGGTCAAGTTCGTCCCGCCATCGGATGATAATGATTAAATTGATAGAATCCAGGATCATCAACGCCAATGAAATACGAATCAATAAATAAATAAAATCACGTGCTTAACATGTCCATGTTTTCAATGCTCAGAAATCAGGCAGCCAGTTTATCAATTTCTGCAGTCGATGACCTACTTTCATAGCCGGATACAAGTGGTTGTAAATATGGTTTAGGTTATTTTTAATGTCCTTATTCCGTTTTCAATTGATGACCATTCTGTCTAACTACTTAAGACTACAGTGTCGGAAATGTGTCACGGCCTTAACAGTCATAATCATTAATGCCAAAGCAATACTCAAGAGTTTAGAAACACTTTTAGTAAAAATATAGGTTAAAAGCTGATAAAAGAGACAGATTGTCATCCTACATTAAATATTGAGTCATGCAAAATACGTCAATTCATTCCTTTTAATTCAAATGCATCTAATCGGATTCTTCTTCTTTCAATATGACGTCACAGTTGCTAAGTGCGTCACCAAATTCTAAAGGGCCTGTCAGACCAACACATGCCATTTTAAATTATTATTATTTATTTGTTTTGTTATTACTTTAACTCACACACAAAAATATTACGTGTAAAAGTATATTTTTTTGAAAAATCATTTCCTTTTACAATCTTTGTAAATATGTGAGCACCATGTATGTAAAATTAATTTACCTATCATTGCTTTATATTTAATTATTTTTACCTATTGTGCTATTGTAATTCTAGGTGCATCTTCTTCACATAGAATTATATAATTAATGTGAACTTACATAATATTGTAAAACATTTAAAAAAAAGAGTAACGGTGGAGTTTCTTGCTCATTCTTCTCTATACGAAACTACATTTTGGAAGGGGCAACTAGAATCAATTCAATATTTTTGTAAATTTTGACGACCAAAAGTGCCTTTTATGTGCCCATTTGAAATAAAAGATTTGACGTTGACTTTATTATCTTCATTATATTTTCGATATCTCTCATCTACAATGAAGCAATAGCCATCAACACTATGTCGTGTACCAACTCCTAAATAGTTTTATATTCAGCCTTCGAAGGCGAACCACAAAATCTGCCTATCAGGTTTTCCTTTACTTTGATTAATAGAAACAAGAATGCTAATGTTTTGCGTATCTAGAAGCAAAATAGTTCGCTCTGTTTATATTACGATATGATTAATGGCTTCTTTCGGAATGCAGTGGATTATCTCCTTGGTCAGGAGTGGATTGATGGCAGAGATGACGCCATCAGGTAAGCTGGTCCTTTTGTGGTTGGTCCTAACGTAGGCGATAGGAGTGGCAAGATCCGTAGGTATGAATAAACTATGATATGACTTATGATGATAATCATTTAGAATAAGGATACAATCAGGTATTATCGCACATGTAGCTATACAAATTTTCCAGTAATAAATCTTGTTATAATGAAAAATTAATTAATACAGGCCAATGCATAACCAGTCCTCTCATTCGCGATATAACAAAAAAAAAGAAGACAGAGTTTAGTACAAACTTTCTTGTAAAAAAAAACAAGCTGCTTTCGGATACCTGAACCTCAAAATAATTTCAATCTCCTTGTCACATAAACCCTTCGATATCTAAACACTAACGTCTAGCTACATTACTCCCAATCTGAACAAAATACTGACTGTCACCGCCCTTATCCCGAACACCAATCCATCAGATTTGCAACTGTAGTAATCCCACAAACATCTCGTTCGTGGGTGGACATTGGATAAAGCGATTATTATATTATAAATGTAAATAATCGATTAGCATGCGCCGGCGCCGCCCGAGCCGCGTCACTTGCACGCGGCGCCTGCGACGGCGTCAGCGAACCTATTAAAGGTATGCCTCCAGCTGCATGTGTGGTCTTGCGTAAGAATAGATTTCAAATTATGAGAAAATCGAAAATGCTGAAGTTTCGATCAAGATAACGAATAATAAAACCCATAATAATAAAGCCAATTTGTGTTGTCGTTTGTCAAACCTTTGATTTATAGACTAGGTCGTAAATTGGGCAGTTCCCAACCTTCAGAAAATTTCTAAAAGGAATTAGATCAACAAAACACGAAGCAGAGAACGTCAGCGGTACAAAATCAAAAAAGGTTTTCAAACCTAGCGGTGGGTTTGTGAATATGATGATGATCCTTCTAGCTCGTCTTAAGTTTCAGTGGGGTAAAGAAGTGATAAATGATAAATGATTTTATTTATATTATTATATTATTAATTTTTTCTTTTCTATTTTATTTTTTTATTTCTTTTTTTATGTTATTTTTTATTTCCGTCCCATTATCATTGTCATCTGTTAGTAGACGTTTATATCAGTGTCGCTTGTCCATGTCGTTTGGAGGCCTGGAGACCTGTAACACAGGTATTCCTAGTACAGGCTCCAGTCTCCACAACATTAATGTATTTTTGTATTTTTGTACACACAATTATGTATTGTACCAACTTTTCATTATGTTGTGGAGAAAATAAACGTTTTTTATTATTTATTATTACTATTTCTGTAGGTAGGTTTGTACAAACACTTTTACACGTCAATCATATTTTAAAACTACGTGAGGTCGGCGTTTCTTATCTGACTACTCTGAGAAGAAAGGCCGAAACAAACTCAAAGGTCACAGTCTTAGATTCTTGATTCTTTCTTCTAGATTCTTAGATTTGATTCTGAAATGGTCTTTTGATGAAAAACCACACAGAATGAGTGAACCTGTCCAGGCAGTGCACGCATTTGTCAGTAATCGTGCAGCTCAACTCAAAACTGAAGGAGCTCAACGATTCGACGAACAATACCAAAGTAAGAACATTTGGGTAGGAACATTTAAGTAGATGCTCAAAAGGAATGCTGCACTAGACTTGTATTACCTATTATAATTCCGTTAACATCCGCCGCTCAAAAAGGACCTCCCATTAGATTACTTTCAAGAACAGCGCCTCAGCTACTAATTAATATTTGGCTTACGAATCATTTTGTACTAAGTTCCTACGTGCGGCGTATGTCATACATATTAACAACGGACGCCTAACGCGCCTCGCCCGCTCTATGCCAAAGCCCTTACACGTGGATACGATCGATGTAGTGTCAATCGATCCCGCTTATCAAAACGATCGATCGATTGATTTCATTTATAATTTGTATCAAATTGCTTTTCAGTTAGCGTTCTATTAACAGCAATTTGCATACCTATCGGTCATGCTAAGCAAGTGAATACGTCATTAAAAATGTTTACTAGTTCTATTTTATTTATAACAAAATAAATCAACGGCCATTAACCTAGTTTTTGATTGGAAATTGTTTGAAACGTTCATTTAAGTTAAACTGTGACATTATTAATTAACTTTTAATAAAGATGAGGATTGGTGGACTAGTCTCATATTTAAAGGTACAACAACATAATTGTACCAAGTGGGTGTTTTGATGGAGCAATTTTATCTAATAGGCTTCCAATTGAATTGAACGAATTACAAGTTTTCAATTACCGCTCCTGGAATGTTTTATTCTATTGCTAGCCTGCGGGGTAATTACGTAACACACCAACAGTAGGTATTGGTTTCATTTTGACAGTTCAACAACATTCATTGCGTTATTTACGTTGTTGAGCAGACACATGTTTCGAACATATGAAGCAATGGATTAGCAATAGGCTTCAAAATGATTCTGATTGTGATAGATAGTGCGCGTGTTACGTGATTAGGGTGCTGGAACTGCTGTTTCTGCCATTTTGGCGTCTGTGTGAAACACAGTTTGCCATCTAACCGTGGCAGAATACCACAGACCTTAATATCATGAAGTTAATTGAAGTATCTCGCCAATTCTCATTCAGTGAGTTTGAAACCGTATTGTTTTATTTCACTCATTTTTGCCCACGACTTCGCCCATATAGGTACAAACTTTAGTTTTTTTCCCGTTGCTTCCTGGCGCAAATCTACACGAAACTTGTTTCAATTTTCAATTTTGGCTCTGCTTTTTTGTTAATCAGACACAGAACTGTTTTATTTTTATAGGTAGAATATATACTTACTTCCAGATTACCTACCTATATATAATTATCTAGGTACCTACCGCTTGTCACGGTTTCCACTGCATTTAAAGGCAATGTTTTAAAATCGTGTAATATTGCACTAGTAACTAAGTTGTCACATCAATCATGTCGACTTTAGTTTTCATAGTCGTTTATAAAGTGACGAATCACTTTTAAGTCTGTGGGCTAAGTTTAGACTTTTATGATGCCGGCGCTATAAAAAGGACAAGCAATTTCCGTTTGGTTTATTTTATTACTTAACTGTAAGGAAAATTAGCTCAAGGATTGTAAACGAACTAATCTGGGGAAGTAACTAATAACATACCAATTTCTCCCGCCTGGCAGCGTTGATGTGTTCCGGTTTAAAAGGTCTGGTCGTTGTGATGAGGGCTATCGCGCTTGAGTTCGCCGCTAGAGACGCTAGTGTAGAGTAAGGTCTCTAGATGTCAAATGTACTGAACATTCACTGTTTGCGGATTTTTTTATCACGGATTTTAACTAATGATTCATCATTGTTGTAATGGTTGTGCCATTCCTGATTAATAATGGCTTAAGATTTTAAGTAAAAATTTAGGATCTAATTTGGTAGCACTTAAAGAAAGAATAATATTTTTCTGCTTCATGCTTGCTAATTTTAGGAAATTATAATCTAAATATTCATTTGATGTTTTAAAATGTAATAAAATAAACATAATAATAATATGGGTACTGACACATATCCAAAACATCAAATAAAAGTAGTGACAGGACCTTATTCGCCAGTGGCGCCAACTGGTGAGCACAAAAACGATAGCCCACGTTACAGGCAAATGAAATTTCTTACCTTTGTCTGTGAAATGGCAACGAACCAGCGATGCCTCTGCTCAAAGTCAAAGTCAAAGTTTTTTATTAATACGATTTTTGGTGATACAACAGAATCTTATAAATATTTTATTGCTAGTGCAGGTGTACCAACCTCTTGCTAGCGAATTGAGCAAATAGTCCAGTCATTTGGTAGTTTTACCTGAATAGTTTTCCGGTAGTTTTTTAAACAATTTTCATTGTAAAATGAGCCGGAAAGGAGATATTGTCAAAAAACAGTTTTTGGGCGCCATTTTTTCAATATGGCGACGCGAGCGGCAAAGATACGAGGTGGCAAATCGAAAATACGAAAAGAGCACGTCGAAATCAATAAAATCACCAATTTTCAAAACTCACTGAAAACTTTCCAGGTAACCCCCTTTCTGAGTAGCAAATTACTGTACAAAGCCATATTACCTATAGTATGCCACGATGACAAAAAAAAATCGAAAACAAGAAAGAATCGTCTTCAAATCCAAATTCAAAATCCAGTCAGAACACAATTCCGCACAACACATATGTCAACGAAATATCGCTCAATCACTTCGTACATACAACTCCTAAACCATTTCAATAGATTAATTATCAATTCAATACTGATAGTTATAATTGCATCAGTCGTTCTATCATGATTCATTAGTTTCAACTAAGGACTGGCGCCGTCGTTCATTGGTTGGTACAACATTAAATATTTATTAGCACACATTATAATATCTATTATGTACAATTACATATACATGCTTAAGCACTGTTATTTATGGCCACCATCGTAGAAAACCGAATGGTGATTGCGGTAAGGTGTTTTTAGAATTAAGAGGAAATTATGCTGATCTTCGTGAGTCGTGCCATCATCCATTAGCTCTCTTTAGTGAGCAGAACATAATACATGGAATTATATCGTTATATGTCTGGCATAGGCGATTTACTTTTTCTTTTACTAAACCCATAAACAAATTTTTATTATAAGGGTATTATGATACTAATGGATGCGTTTGGGGTTGAAACCCTCGGGCCGTGGGGTCCGAGTGCCCATATTTTATTTAAGGAAATCTCCAAACGCCTGTTTGACACTTCTCGTGACCCAAGGGCTGGCTTTTTCCTAGGCCAGAGGCTAAGCATTGCCATACAACGTGGCAATGCCGCCAGTCTCTTGGGTACATTACCAGTCGACAGCGATGCGGAGGAATTTTTTGACGCCATTTTTTAGTTTGTTAATAGTTTTAGTTAGGTTAGGTTAATTAATTAGATATAAGTTGTTATTCGCGTAAAAAGTTTGAGCTGTCAAAAAAAAAAAAATAACATTTTATAGTTACTATGGATGCACGACTCACTTTACTAAAGCTCTACTAAAGCTTTACTAAAGCTGATAATAGCGGTCTGAAGAGAACCATCTTCACAGCAGCGGAAGGTTACTGCTACTTACAGTCAACCAAACACTTCTTCTTAGCGTGTCGATGACAAGAATAACACGAAAAATAATATATAGTTTTTTTTTTTGTTTGGCCCAAAATTTTGCATCGCGAATACCGTTCGTTGACGCAGCTATTAGATCCGCACGTGTGCAGGTGACATGCGTCCCAAAATGGAATGTGAGCCATTGTGTGTGGAGAGACGCCGCATACGCATCGTACATCGTAGTAACACTTTATCTTTGAAAACCGCCGCAATGCTATGAAATACAGCATGGCAGGTAGTATGGTGGACACATAGACTTCAAGCGATTGTAGTACTCATGAAATTGCACATATTTTACCATAGGTCCAACACTGATATAAAAATAAAATCTGCTGTTCCACACAAAAGTGCAATTTTAACACGATCAAAATGTACGAAACAGTTGGTCCACCACATTACCTGCCACGCTGTATCGTCGCTAGCATATTCTAATTGTTTCACTGGATGTGCGTTTGACTGTGAGTAGATATATTGATGAGGAACGTAACCCCTTCCCTTTATACGCTTTAACGATATCCTCGGTATTTACCATCCATTCTGTTTTTCTTTTGCTCTGCTCAGCTTTGAGTCTCAGTAAGTAGGTACTCAATATGTCATAAATATGATAATTTACGAGTTGTTATTGGAGCACACTGAATAATATTGTTTAACTTTTAATGGCGGTTATAATAATTTTTATTACACGCTTTATAATATGTAAGCACCTACCCAAGACGTAAAAATACTGTAAATAGTTTTGTTCAAAGGGAAGTTGTCTTTTATGTAGAATTTTAAGATCTGGGAATTGATTACTGCAAACTTAATTCTATAATTTAATAATATGATGTATGTGCAAGTGATTTACTTATTTATAAGACTATTAAAGATCGTGAACTATTGACTACCTTAGTTAAATTTGCTTGCGTACATTTTCATTCAGCTAGTCTATTCGAAGACCATACCCGCACTCATTTTCACTTCTCGGTAGACAGACAGTGAAAAATATCAGATGATGTATGCAAGAAGTTTTTTGGTCAGAGGATATCAGGTTTTGGAATCATAGACCCATACTTCCACTCGATCAAAGCAAGTCACTTAGCCTTGCCACACACGGCCACACGCTACAGCCTCAAAACGCGCCGCCACCTGTAGCGGTCTATCGTGGCGTGCAGTTACCACCGGCGTTATCCGTGTGCGGCGAGTTCATATAAAATGTATGAAAACTGTAGTCCGCAGCACGGTGGCGGCGTTTTGTGGCTGTAGCGTGTGGCTCGTGTGCGACCCGTGTGCGGCCTGTGTGCGGCCCGTGTGCGGCCCGTGTGCGGCCCGTGTGCAGCCCGTGTGCGGTAAAGCTTATGGTTTTCGCAAACATTTTTATTTGAATCCTTAAATGGTAAAAATTACATGGTAAGGTGGGTACATGTGTTGATCGGGGTTTTTCTTTCGTCTTAAGGTATTAACTAGGAATTTGATTAACAACGTGTTAAAAACACAGAATGATAGCCTGCGGCATAACTCATAAGATAAGTGTTCACAGATTAATTTTACAGAATACCATTGTCAACCTGTCCAACGGTTCGCAGTTAAATATAAAGCGAAGGAACTTGCAACAACAAATACCTTTACAATTCTGATACAAATTGAACGCCTCTGATTCCGACCATTCAAGTTAGTTTATCAGCTACTGGAATTACTTAATCCGGTCTAGTCTTATCCCTCACGCAATCATCCTGACACGGAGCACGATAGTTAGCCGACAGAATAGATCGTTCATTTTGAATTGATCGGCCTTGTTGCATAGTGGGCCATGGGATTGTCCAGTTGGGCATTTTTATGTGTAGGCTAAAGCATACTTGTGCATTGTGCAAAATAGTCTGATGGAGCTTTTCATGCGGAGAAACTGGAGGCTATGAATGTCTTTAATAATAGTAAATTTTTAATCGACTTCAAAAAAAGGAGGTTCTCAATTCGACTGTACTTTTTTTAACTTTAATAACTTTAATTTCGGAATTCGGTGGCTAAAAACGAAAATAATAGGTCTTTACCTATGAAATTGCCGTTTTGTATGAAAAAATTTAAACGAATTTTTTTCATGAATTTTTTATTTGTATTAATCGAAGTAATCACCCATGCAATCAATGCATCTTTGCCATCGCAGTGGCAGTTTATTGATGCCCTTCTTAAAGAAATCAGCTGGACGGGAGGCAACAAATTCTTCAAAGGCATTTTGTACTGCCTCTCGGGTATTAAATTTTTTTCCCGCCAAGAAGTTATCCAAATTCTGGAAAAAGTAGTAGTCTGTAGGCGCAAGGTCTGGTGAGTAGGGCGGATGACGGAGAGCTTCCAACCCCAGTTCTTGCAACTTGGAGACCGTCTGCTGTGCAGTATGAGGTCGCGCGGTGTCGTGCAGGAGCAGCGGAGACGAGCGATTGACCAATGCTGGTTGGAGATGCGCCAGCTTCTCCATCATTGTGTTCAGTTCTTCACAGTACACATCTGCAGTAATGCTCACCCCGTTTGGTAAGAAGCTGTGATGAATCACACCGGCGCTAGACCACCAAACAGTGACCATCACTTTTCTAGGGGTAAGTTTTCGTTTAGGGCATTGTTTAGGTGCTGAACCAGGATCCAACCAACTTGCTGAGCGCTTACGGTTATCAAACAGAATCCATTTTTCATCGCAGGTAACAATGCGGTTCAAAATTCCTTCATTTGTGTGTCTGTTGAGCAGTGCAAGGCACGTCTCGACGCGTACTTCGCGCTGGCGATCATTGAGTTCGTGGGGCACCCATTTGTCAAGCTTTTTTACCTTGCCAATTTGACGCAAATGGACCAATATTGTTTTGACGCTAACGTCGAAAGCTGCTGCTAATTCAGCCGTAGATTGTGTATCATCAGCTTCCACAATCGCCTTTAATTCGTCATTGTCGACCAAAGTCTTCGGACGACCGCGAGGTTCATTTTTCAGGTCGAAATTTCCAGAACGGAAGCGAGCAAACCAATAACAGGTGGTGCGTTGGTTTGTAGAGTTAGCTCCGTAAACGTCGTTGATGTTGCGTGCCGCTTGTGCCGCGTTGCTGCCACGACGGTACTCATATTCCATAATTACTCGAATTTTTAACGTATCCATGATGACGAAAAAGATTGAAATGCGATGAAAATGTAACACTAATCAATAAAGAAATGACTACTTTTAGAAAAAAAAATCCATGTTTTTAAAATAAAATTAATTTGAAATTAGAATTCATAGCCAAACAAAAATTATTTTGATTTGAAATGGCCAGTACTGCAGAACGGCAATTTCATAGGTAAAGACCTAATACACAACCAAAAACACCGACTTCCGAAATTAAAGTTATTTTTCACGTTATTTAGTGTTTGTTTTTTTTTGGAAGTCGGTTGTTTTTTTTTTTAAAAAGTCTTTATTGTTTTGAACCGGCGACTGTTTCAATTTTTCTAAAACAAAAATTCTATATTTTGTGGAATGAGAAATGTTCACGACTTAACTGTAGTACATAGGAAAACATTGACTTACTACATCACGTATATGTATAAGTATTTCTTACGTAAATACTATGCAACTCATTAGCGGTTGTGTCAGTGTATTATGCTCTATTTTTTTTCAAATTTACTGCTTGTTTGATTGAATTGTAACCTTGTGCTTCCGCTATATGCAATCTATTCTATATTCACTGGACTACCGCACATGCATAATCAGCCTATAACGTTCCAACTGCTGGGACACAGGCCTACTCTCTATGAGAGGGACTGGGCCGTAATCCACCAAGGTGGCCAAGTGCAGGTTAGCGGATGTCACATGTCTTCGAATTTTTGGTTCTAGGACATGCCGGTTTTCTCACGATGTTTTCCTTCGCCGTTTTGACAGCGAAATGAAATACACAAAGTAGAGTTCCTGCCTGTGTTCGAACTCATGACCCACAAGTCGTAAGTCGGAGCTGATACCACTGGGCCACCACTGCTCCAGCACCACTACCGAACATGCATTCCAATATTTCCAGCCCAATTATTTCCCCTGTAATATTCTCTACTCGTGACACAGGCAGGCGCCAACATACCGTTCGTTCAATCTATGATCGACCGTCCTTGTGGCACCTTGTCTTGTCCACAAATCTGTGCAGCGTGGCTAACACTAAATTGTCACGGCGCGGGCGTCCTGTTAACTGCATTGCTGATTATATTAATTTTAAATTATATCTACCAGCTGATCTAGTTGCGGTCAGTGATTTCTAGGTGTTTTAGATTTAAGTGTATACGGTGTTTTAAACTTTATTGATGGTTATCTTGGTTCATTTCCATCTTTAACTAAAAACAATTAAAAATAAAGAGTTTATTATTTTCACATAACTATGCGAGGTTTCCAAGCAATGATGTACGTTTTAGTTCATACAACAATTTATATTTTATCAGTTTTAAATGGAGATTCAAAAAAAATACAAAATAGTTTATTGTGACTAATAGAAAATTAGATTACATTTAAATGTGTTTGGAGCCTCCTTTTAGGCAAACAATGCCTGAATTAGAAGGCTGCGCTCTTTCACATCGTTGTCGTACTCTTATAACTAGTGTTAACATAGTGTAGTGTGACCTTAAGGGTAAATATGCAATGCCTAACCTTAAGGGACCTAAATAAGCTTAAGGGTAAATCTTAAGAAAATAAAAACAAAAATCTATAAGTAAAGTTGCAATTTAAATTATTAAAAATTTATATAAAACTTATAAAACTTATTCCAGTTAGTGCATGTGATGTGGTGTGGTGTGGTAAGTAGTGCGGTGTTTGTGTAGTATGTGGTGAGGCGCGTGATGTGGTGT
Source organism: Dryobotodes eremita (assembly GCA_917490735.1). NCBI lineage: Eukaryota > Metazoa > Arthropoda > Insecta > Lepidoptera > Noctuidae > Dryobotodes > Dryobotodes eremita. Next base: position 4,530,618 of record OU823245.1, read on the forward strand.
GAAGTCTGGCGTGGTGCGTGGTGTGGTATGAGGTGTATGGTGTGTGGTATGTGGTATCGTGTGAGATGGAAGAAGAAAACGTGTTGCGCCGACCACAAGTACCATGGTCCAAGGACAGGAAGATGATGACAAAAGGGTCTGTTTCACCAGTTGTGGAGAAGTTCCGGTAAACCTATCTAGCCGACAAGTTTATACAAAATCTGTTCCATTTATTTATTTATTAATTAATTTTCAGGCAACTCAGGCCCATTGATACATACCTTAACCTAAACATACTCGTACATATTTTAATATAAACAAAACTTGTGTTAATAAATAAGGCTTAAGAATATATTAGTAGCACTTCACTTTGCACCAGCTTGACTATGTGCTGCCCTGTGGAACATGTCCGCGGAAGCGACGGAACACCACGTCCGGCGGCCAAAAGTCTTCTTCCATGACGAAGGGCAGATAACAATTAGGTACGAGCACCACAAACGCCTTAAAGTTGACGTTGCGGCGCGACTCCATTAACTGCACCCTCGGCAAGTACCTCGTCTTCTGGCGCATGTACTCCACGATGTCCTCCGCCTTAGTGGTGTAGCCGAGTAGTGTCGTTAGTGACGGTACATCTGTGCTGCATTTCTCCAAATCTAAACCTTCTGTTGCACAGACCGTTATCGACCCGTTTCACTTAACACCCGACGTCCAAACACCTTGTGCTAAGAGTTAGAATTGACCTGAAGAGATACCACAGTATAACAAACGTGTTAACAAGAGGTCCCAGTCGGCCCTACGCCACAGAGCAGCAGAATGTTGAATACCGCCAGTACCGCCACATATCTCAGCGCGCGACAGATATATGAGGGCGGAACAACGCGCGACGAGATAAGGGAGTGGCCCAAAACCACTGCAAAGCTACGCAGATTTCGTAATCAGAGGGAAAATCGCGACGGTTTCGAGGCAGTTATTTTTAGTTAGAAAATAATAAAAAAACATGGAAATTTAAATGAAAATAAAAATGAGCTACTACTTAATAGATGATTGAGTGCCTACTGCGAGGGCTGGTTCTGGTTGGTGGTGGTTTCTGATGCAGAACTTAGGGGTTGCCATTGCACAAAAGTGGGATAGAACTATAAAAGGCATACATTTAAAAAAAGGTTGATTGATAGTTGACAGTGCTTTCACTGTGACAATCTGAATAATATGTGGAATAAGTTATGGATATAATTTGTGATAAAATTACTTAATTGTTTGGCGAAATAAGTTATGTGTGTATGTTTGGAAGCCGTTGACGCATTGAGAGGAAAAAACTCGATTATAAAAAAACACTTCCGTTTCTCTTCGTCACTAAGAAACCTTTTCAAAATGTACATGGCAAAGGAAAAGACAAATATTTAAATTTTACTATAATTTTATAAACACCGTCATTTTATCGGAACAATCGACGGAAATCATTTCGTTAAACACCATTTGTATTTCAAATATTATTGATACTAACCACAGTAACAATATTCTTACAATAAGGATATTGTCTTATGGTTGTAATAAGCTTCTTAATTTATGATCAGACATTTATTAAGTTATATTTATTCACACTCTATTGATGTTATTTCTAAACCGATATTTTTTATAACTTATTGAAATACTGATTTATAACTTAGTTTATCTTCATGGATGTGTGATATTTGCTAACAGAAATTTTATTAAAATTCTTTTATAAAAAATATGCGACTAATATTTTTATGATGTTTTCAATGTTAAAGTTAAGTTTAAATACATTGAAATTAAACGGCTCAAGTTCATTAGTAACCTGCGGTTGGCTGAATTCAATTATATTTCATTGGAAAATTAAATCTTATAAAATTTTTAGAAAAACCTTTCGAAAGTCGAGAAAGTTTTACATTTCAACCGCGCCGTTTTCCAAACCCAGTGCGTTAACCAGTGAAAAACCAAGACCGCTGTATTTGGTTAACAAACAGCTGATCTAGATGACCATAAACCAACAGCTTCGTTAGTCGCGTCGCTTGGCAACCTTATCTACAATAACAATATGTTTTATTGTGTCCACGGAGTGTTTACATAAACGCTTGATTTATTTGATAGGAGTTAGGACCTTTCTCTGTGAGGAAGAGATAGCGATGATGATGTGAATGGTTCAATATTGAGTGAATATTTTGATAATTTATAGTTTGGTGATTGGGTTAGGTCACCAGAGGGCCTAGACAAATTAACATTCGATTAGCGATGACGCTAGTAGAAAAGCCAAAAAAATTATGGGTTTGACATAAGCTATCGAAATGTCACGTGATCATAGGCCGACGAATAGAAATTAGCTAGACAGTGTTAACATCATTCGATTCTAGTAAACGAATCGACAGCGTCGAACGATTACTTCCATAGAGATGCGCAGCCAAGTGGCACTTTTTGACAAGCATTATCGCTAGTTTTCGATTCTTTGATGGAAACATTAGCAAAAGCGATAGAAATTGTAAATGATAAATGATTTTATTTCTGTAAGTAGGTTTGAACAAACACTTTTACACGTCAATCATATTTTAAAAACTAGATGAGGTCTGCGTTTCCTACCTGACTATTCTGAGAAGAAAGGGCGAAACAAACTCAGAGGTCATAGTCTCTTTTAAAGTCCTGACATAATCTTGGTCAGATCATGTGAAGACCATGTAGGTTTGTGTCTGAAATGGTCTTTTGAGGAAAAACCACACAGATTGAGTGGACCTGTCCAGTCAGTGCACGTATTTGTCAGTAATCGTGTAGAAATAGAATCGCTGTATCACGAGTGCTATTTGTCTAGGCCCTCTGGATAAGGCTTCCTGGTGACATCAGGTTTGGTGACTAGTGAAGTAGATGCTGCTGAAAATTAGATGCTTTTTAATTATTGGTTTGACTTACGCAACTCAACTGTGACGATACTTTTAATTTAACAACAAAAACAAGACGCTTTTTCATGCTTAGCAGTAACAAAGCAGGACCGTTGTCGTGTTTGTGGGTTTTTTCAGTTGCGAAGGGATTCGACAAATTATGTGACACTTGTCTTGCAACGACAAGACTTTTCTCATGAATCGTGTCTGCCTTAGATAATTGCGTGCATATATATTATAATTGTATGCTCTATTTACGGAAGAGAATATGTTAGCAGCAAAGAAATATGTAAAGATAATCGAATGTAAATTAAAACACGTCAGACCATAGGCGCACACGTCTCTCAGACGTAGACATATGATAATCTCTAGCTAGTCCCTAATTGATGTCGAAGGAGTTCCTCACTTTTGATTAGTTCTGTAGGTAGCGGGTTAGATAATGTAGTATTAGTATGTGTACGAGTGTGTAAAGTTGATTGTGCTATCGGTACTGATTTAACAATTAGAGTTACTTTATCGAACATTTGTTTTTAAAATAGGAAGAAGTACATGGCAATCCTTTCTTTAAAAAGCCGCTGTTTTAGAATATTATCTCTTCTTACAAAAAGACAAAATTTATTTGTTATAGAGATTTTGTACAGTTCAGTTCTAGTTCATAATATTATGCCTTGCTTATTAAAATTATTTTCCGTAGGTAAATGTCAAGAGCTTGGCCCTCGGTTTTCATGTTTCCTCTGTCTTATACATTTCTTTTAAATCCTTTATTTAAAAAATATAATATTATATAATAATTATATATTATTATTATTATATATATTTTTTATAAATTCACTGCAACATCACACTATTACGAATCAAACTTACGCTAACAACATTTCCCACGTGTTTTGCTTTACATAATAAATTTACTATCATTATATTTGTAATATAGATTGTTAGTGCGTCAAAACATATAAAAAAATAGCACGGTATATTTAAAAAGAAACTATTTGGTCATAAACCTTTAGAACATAACAAGAACCCACAAATTAATCGGCAAGTCTATAAATTAAATTAATAGGGACATAAAAAACATCTAAAAATGTAATGCAAAGCTACTTAAAATCAAATACCTGACACCATTAATTTAATGTCCTGTACAAATAAAAATGCTGTAAAACACTTTTGGCTCTTAACTTCGATTCCCAAGCTTTAGGGTTCCACAGGAAAAAGGATAGAAATAATGTGTACAATGTACCTAAGTATCCTAATAAACTTTCTTATGTGTTAAAATTAATATTGGTAAAAATCCACAATAGTTACCATTTTATAAAATAAATAATGACAATGTCATTAATTTTAATATCACGCCTTCAATCCTCGAAGGTTTGGGCAGGTGTACACTATAATACACTCACATTTCCAAGAGTTTCACACGGGATGTTAAGATTTTACCAACTTTATAGATTTAGATTCTACGTTTATCATGCTTTCCCAAACCTATCACATTATGCGCTGCAAGGTTAATTAATCTACTACCTCTGAACACTATTACTTCTTGACTGTAACATTGCATCGTAAATGTCCATCTGCAGAACATTGGCCTCCCAATAAACCACGTCATATAAAAGTCAAATAAAACGATAAGAAGATTTTACATCCTCTATCCACTTAATGTTTCTATTTAATGATGGGAAATTATGCATTCAAATTTTTGGGCAGTCATTAGGGAAAATATTATCGTGAACCAATTACGGGCCCCCAACAGTCCATTCCGACTCACGCCTTACCATTACAACTTAAAATAAATGTATACAACTTGTCACTGGTTTTATAACGGCAGCCATTAAATAATTCATTAGTAAAACGACCAATCATAAATCAGGAAAGTACGACAGCACGCGTGCAGTGTTTTGTAACAGCCAATCACCGCGTGGCATTTCTTATGACTGCAATACAAATTGGGTAATTAAAACACGTGTGATGGATGGACTAATTGATTGTAAAGGATAGGTGTATAGATCGATATAAGTAGTAATTCGCAGAAGTAATTAAATTCCACGTTGTTAAATGTTGTTGTTATTGAGCTTTTAATTGATATAAATGGTGTCTGACAAATGATGTAAGCCAAGGATTCGACAGTAAATTGACTCTCTTATAGTCGTTTTTACGAAAACTTAAATAATTACCTACATATACAAAATATGGCTTGTGTAGTGTTATTTAATTATCTGTATACAGTCAGTAGTTAAATCGATCGATAAAAGTTCACAGATTGTAAATAACAAAGGGACATAAACTCATCTATATTCTTACCAACTCCTTGTCTCTACCTCGCCATTCTGAGGTCGGAAATGGCGTTCCTAAACAGAATCACATTACTGAACAGACTGCGATCAAAAATTCGCCTGTCATGTATTTAGGTCCAAGGATAATCTGTAGGTAGGGTACTGAAGCTTTTGGGCTTATTATTGAACACAATAATAACCCACAAGTACATAACACCTTACCCAATAACGATGATAACCATAGATAATCTCGCAAACTGCCACAACTCACGCCTGATAGCGATCTTAAGGCCCGACACACTGACTACTGTGTAGAACTGATGCCAACGCACATTGTAACTAATAAGATAATTAATTATACTTCTATTCATGCTAAAGATATAATAAGCGTGAAGATTTGCTCATACTGAAGATTATTTGTCATCGTTTAAATCCTTTCCCAATTTGTAATTATATTAAATTTCCCATTTAGTAAGCAATGGCAACACTGACTGGAATTTTAGCTTCATCAAACATATACAAAACTATGCATTCAATGTATTGCTTCGATCAAGAATATACATTGGCTTCGAGCCTAATCAGTCTCGAAGACAAATGATAATCTCTGTTTGGCAAAGTTGAAGACTGAATTAATAAAAGCTGTCAAAATCGTCATTTGTTGCAAACATTCTATATTATTTATGCCGTCCTTTCTACTTTGACGTTTGTCACGTCTAGTATGCACAAAGGCAACGCCTGTTTATTTAAATGTCTTTGGCAACGCCTCATCTACAATAGAACTAGAGAGATTGGGGATTAATCTAGCATAGACTATTTAGTTACTGGGTTGTGAAGGCAAGATAGGCAGTCGCTCCATGTAAAATACCGGTATTCAGCTGCATCCGGTAAGACTGGAAGTCAACCCCAACACGGTTGGGAAAAGACTATGATGAGACACTTCAGTGCCGAAGCTACAATCAAGACATAGACTTCTCTAAAAAAGTTGGTCAAGGATTGATACAATGTATCGTATACCCCTATTTTTATTTTATCTGTGCCTGCACTAAGTGCTGCAAAATAGTCTGAACTGACGTGCTTTTAAGATTCCCAAAATTAACCAATATCTCATTAATGACACGAATAAATCTAATTCAGCAACCCCAAAACAACTTGTTTCCTTTTAATAGACCAATGAACCTAATTTTCCATCAAACTTCATGATTTATAGCCATATATAATCATAAATCATATTAATCGATTTGCTTCATTGAATATATAAAATCTTGAATATTTATATCCATGACCAAAAGCTTATAATTATAACGTGAACTGTCGAGAGTTTAGTAGATATAAAAAAAATATGATCAGATGAGTAATCCGATATCTATATCTTTGAAATGGGCTGCAACATGGTTTAAATCGCATACAACTTTTCGGAATGAAAACTTCCTCGTCTACAAATTCCAATAACATTTAGTCTGTTATATCAAAATTAAGAAAAAAAACCATATCGAAGGACGTAAAAAAACATTATCCGAAAGGTTTTCCTTCATCATCATGATCATTGGCAGCCTTATTCCACTCAATGCTGAGTATACGGCTCCCTTTTGTGCTATGCTTCCCTGGTCAGCTCGAGTTTTCCATGATAAGGGGATCAAGGAAAAGTTCTGCCAAGTTGCTTTCTACTTCCGGAAATAAGATGCCTGGAAACACATAAATCCTTAACATCTTTAGCACGGAAGCAGGGATAATGGCCCTAATCAGGATCCAAAATCGATCTCATCTAGAGCCAATTCTACTGACAGAACTTTTGATAAATGTTTGTTTAGACTTAACGCTGTTTCCCTATACACATCGAAAGGATCTGTATCGAGACCAAAATGATACGTGGTACCCAATATAGTATGGATCAAATCAAACAGTCAGTTGCATGTTCCAACTTCATTCCTAAGTCAACATATTTCGCATATGGCGCCCAAAAGGGAAGGGTTCCGAATGATTTATTACAAGTATTATTAATAATGCACACGCCATTTTGCCAAAGATTTATACACATTGAAGCCTAATGGTATTCGGTGAAATATTAATAGTTAATGGAATATTTGAATCATTTGGGTCAGATTTTAATTGAATTAATATAGCAATGAAGACTGTTGGGTATGGGAGTGAGTAAGATGTATCGTATGACGGGTTGAGTGGAAACTACTACTGCATTGACTCGGTAAAGGTCGAGGGTCAAAGTCGAAGCTGTGTGAAGCTCGGCTTGATAGGAATAAGATGTTCTAAGCTTGTTACTAGAAATGTTGCTTATCAACTTATCGACGTAGCTTTTGAGTAAAGTTGCTGGATTAGTTTTCAGACCTGCCTGATGGTAGCTTAATATCAGATATTTTCAAAGAAAATCGACTTAAAGTTATAAATAGATACTTAGAGAATACGGTGCAATAAGATAAAACCAGTTTATCTGATGGAGTGTTTTTCTTGTCTCTCTGTTAGTTACAGCATATTATTATCTATTTTCTTACTGCTCGATTCTTCGATCGAGAAAATAGTCGAAAAACTTAGCTTCGTTTTTACAAAGTCTGCAAATTTCCAATGTTTATATACCTATAACCGGTTACCATGGATTCAGTATATGTTTCTGAACACCCTAGCTTTAATATTTTTTGTCGGTTATTTAAAAAAAAAATATGTTCCATACATTTTGACCGCGTAGGTGTTCCACTTGTCTATGAAACAGCAGATTTTTATTTTGATAACCTACGAAAAATTTCTACGCTAGGGGGTCTATATAGAATCATGTGCTGAATTCACGGTTATAATTTACGCGTCGATGTACCTGCCACCCTGTACTTTGTATGATTACGTATTTGGAATTAACAGGTATAATCACGAATGTATCTAAGCCACAGTAAGTAGAACACAATCTATTACAGCACCCAGATAAAACTGTGATAACATGGAAAAATCCGTTTAATTTTCAACTAGCCCCTAACCGGTTGGGTGTCTACAATAATTTCACTCTTGCTGAAACCAGTCCGGTCTCTTACGCAACTGACGATGTTTACCGCCTCACTCATTATGTCGGCTAACTTAGGAACACAAGTAATTAGGTTTGTAACATTTTGGAGTTTATTTTAAGGTCTATAAAAGTATGAGGAACAATGTGTAAAGTTCTTCATCCTACATAGAAAACGTTGGGTCCTCCGACCAGACGGGTGTTGTGTCTGGTGGGCTACTGCCCGTCACTTGAAGTCGGGATGTGGTGTATGTATATGCTAATCACGCGTCGAACTTTGCTTGCGCGATGCAGGATTTTGCGTGACGTCACTCTAATGCGTAGTTCGCATGTGGCGATCTAGGTGCCGCCACATCATCAACAGCCTACAACAGTCCACAGCTGGACATAGGCCTCTCCAGCACAACAATGACTCCATTCTCGGCAACTCTCATCCAGCTGCTACCAGCCACCCTGCTAAGATCGTCGCTCCACCTAGCCTGAGGGCGTCCTACCTTACGTTACCCTACCTTACGTTACGTTTGCCGAGTCACGACTCTTTGGCCCTACTCTCACTCTAAGTTAAACAAAAAGAAGCTAAACACAAGCAAACGAAACATCACGCCATCTAATTATAGTATCATTTGTAAGTACACAATGACATGTAGTAAAGTAATTAATACTACATCACCCGGGCTATTAATTACCTGCGCGTAATTAATACTGATGCCTAATCACAGACACGCGATATATCAACAACGCTATTTGCGGATTTATTTTTAGATAATCCAATATACGGACTTTACTATTTTCACATGTCGAAGTTTGTAGTTTCACAGTTACGTTTTTAATACAAATAGTGTGTTGTATAGGCTCTGCTACATTGAGAGCGGATCGCGGATTGGATGCGGCGGGTGTCATGCGCGGACCTCGAATATGCATGCAGTCATTGTTTAGAATTTAGAATAGAGCGTTGGTGGCAAAAATTACCATACGTTACAAAAATCGTGACCAATCACCAAGACAATAAGATCCAAAGTCAACAAGACAATAAGATTTATGACAATATGAGGTTTAGTACTATAAGATATTCGTCTAAACACTCATTACTCGGCTAGGGCCTAAAATTCAAGGGGCAGCAACCTTTTCTTATTTGGCTTTTCTTTTTTGGTACTTAGCATCGTACCGTAAAACGTATCGTATCTTAGTATCGTATGATAAAACGAATAAAAATGAACGAGTGAAAATCAAGAAGGTCATCTAACCAAGTTTAAACTAGCAAAAATGATGACACCGTGCAGCTACCGCTACCGCCCCGCGTCCTATGAAGCAGAGCCCTTAGATTGTTCTTACATGGATTAAAAATGCTTATGATAGCTTTCGTATCAGGGGGCCTACTCCCTAAGTATGAAATCCGTTGCTTCGGCCAAACCTACGGGCCTATCCTACTGTGTATCACTTACAAACATATGATTAGTTCCGGGTCCGAATTAAGAATGAATGTCAACAGGATTTAACAGTTGTCCCTACGCCCGATATGAATTTGCCCGTCCGAAAAATTTAATTAGACACTTGTTTTGACAGAACAAATGCTTTCGGACGGGCCCGTATTTTCGTTGATGGACCTAAGTCCATCAACGAAAACACACTCCACAATAGGGGGTCTACTCTCTAAAGAGTAGACCCCCTATTGTGGAGTGTGAACTGCGTAGAAATTACTCGCGGATACTAAGTAAATTCTCAGAGTATCAGAGGCTCCCCACATTTTCGAAGATATCGTCTACCCTCAAAAATGTAGAATACTCAACATTAATTAAAAGATGTTATTTTATTTTCTCTTCACTTTACAGAGTGCTATAAGGATGGATGGAATATTTGTGAGAGACTCAACCGACTCATCAGTAATTGCAGGCACACGAGACTTACATTTTTCTTCTGGATGACCGATGCAACGCAATTCAAGTAGAACACAGTTACAGCTTTTTTCGTGTGGAAATCCTGATAGAAGTCACGCCCCTCCGCCTGCTCCCCGACTTCTGTAGGCAGAAGCTTCGGGGCGGGCGGAATGGTCACCCAGACTCTACTTGACTAAGAGAACCTGGCCTAAGACCAGGAGCTCTCACGCAATATTACCAATTGGCTATATTGGCCAGTTCTATTATTTCCTCAATTACATCACACAGTACAAATATTTCTTTATCAAACATCTAAATATATCCGGTCCATTAATAGGATGTAGTAAGTCACAAGGATGTGGCAGTTCATCGCTACTGACCAGATCCGTTTGTGCTCAAACATTGTAGCATTGTCGTGTAATTACGTCACTCGTATATATCTGTCAATTATCTCCGTCATTTGTTTTGCATGCATCACCACTAATTAAACGATTGATGTGCCAATAACTATTGACTACTAACTAAAACTATAAACCGTAGTTTAGCTATAACCCGTGGGTTTGTTCGCATTAGGCTTAGATATCAAAAGAGCACAAGAGAAACAGCAAAAGAGTGGAACTCTCTCCTGCGTCTGTGTTTCCGAACGCATACAACCCACATCTCTTCAAAGTGAGAGTGAACAGGCTTCTTCTGGGTAAGTTCACTCCATCGTCGACTTTGTCTCTGTTATCTCTGACCTAGACTAGAGTCAACAGCAAACCCACCTAAAATAAAAAAATTATAACCAACTTGGCTATCTGTGTTCGAGCTGTGGTCAATTACAGATTTTCTTTTACAACCGACTGGACTAGACACTTCATCAAACTAAAATACAGAGTTTTCGCGAAGAAATAAACGTTGATATCAACTAGAGATACCCGATCTTTAGAATTTAATAAATGTTTCAGATCCACCAGATTTTGCATGGACCAGTCACCCATTGAATCGATTCACGATCATTACTGAACCGCTGATAATGGTTGTACCGAGTATTCAGATTATTCAGAGTATTTATTTGTAAACATAGGTTACAGATACACAGGTGTGTGAGATGTTACATTTTTGTAAGTTCTCTATGCGTTGCCATTAGGCGTACAAATGTTAGTACATATATCAATTTCAATTATTTCATTATTCATTGCACAATATTTTTTTTTTTAAAGGCTTGACTGTTGGATAAATCAACTTAATATTCCCCTGACAATTAATTAAATTTCAAATAAAAATTACAATGTCAAAACAAGTACCAAATTAATAAAATATTTAAAAAATGTCAACAATAAAATATAAAAAGATAAAACAGAAATGTCAAAAAATTTAAATAGGATAATGTAAATAATTCAAATGAATACAAGAGTGTCAAACAATGCATATCTGAAGGAGGGATTATAGAACTGTCGTCCAAATAGTCTTTTATTGAGTATTAACATTTATCGATTAAAATATTCATAGTACACTCTTGAATTTGTCCAGATTTAATGATTTTAATGTTTCAGGCAGTTGTTAAATATTTTTGTGGCAATACAGAAAGTACTAGCCGATGATATTGTGTGAGATCCTTGAGGAAACTGAGCTTTATGTTTTAAAAAGTGTATTCCAGAAGTGGCTTCCAATCCTATAAAAATAGGTATTTAAATGTCTGACCGATAAAGTTTGGTACGAAAAATTTTTACTGATACTAATTTTCATAGTAATTTATTGCCCAGTTTAGAGAGTAGATACCGACAAACAGACAGACTTTCGCGTTAATTTAAACATATTGATTGTTACAACGCTAATAACTTAATTGCTACATGTGAAATACGTCACTGATGTGCTAAATACTTTACAAAATACGTTGTAAAATTAATTATGACACGTGTTTGTGTCTTTGCTATACAATATCTGACCTCAATGACGATACTTGAGTAGCTACTACGTCCGGCGCACCCTGGTGCTGTCAGTTCCGGTACTGGCCTTGCTGACACGACACAGCTTCAAGCTCTTTGCATATTTTTAGAATCAAGACGATAACACAATAAGTTTCTTGTCAACACCTTCAGATCTCAAAACAAATTCAAAAACTCAAACTCAAACCATTTACATACATAAACTCACGCCTTCTTCCCATGGGAGTAGGCAGAAACTACAGAACGCCACCTGCTACGATCCTTAGACAACCATTTATTTCAAATAAACCAATTACAGGTACTTTTGGACTGTCAAGGGTTCGGTCAGTCAGAAAGATGAAGCTAGTTGCCAATTCCAAAGCGTAGTAGGTACCTATGGAGAAGAACGGGCAAGAAACTCCAAGGACATTCTTTTAAATCAACATATAGTTACAAAAAAATTGGTAACATCATTCGTGTTGAAATTATACATGTGAGAACGATGTAGAAAGTCGTGCACGTTAAAAGCCTCCATAATAAAAAATATGAAACAAAAAAAGAAAACAATTCAGAAATTAAAATAAGCCGTGGCAGCTAAAAGATGACCAGTCCATAGTGACGGCGCCCGTTCACGAACATAAAGTATGGATCAGCACCATTCAGCTCAACCATTTTGAAACTCGAATCCTATGAACAAAGAAAAATATATGGATGGATCATCTAAGAGGTGGCACGAGGTGAAAAAACTATACACTTGATCATAGAAAACTATACTTGAAGAAAGGGTGCTTACAAATCGTTGTCAACACAAGAACTTAGTAGATACCTACTTACCCAAGTGCTTCTCAAATTTAGCCTGAACCCAAATTCATGTGCAACGCATCCAAAATATATTTTGGTACATTTAGGGTTTTGGCATTAAGTTCATTCTTGACCAAAACCTTAACTTTAAAATATTCATTAGAAACGCGATATAACCCGATTCTCACTTCGTCAAGTCAACCACATACCGATTACGGCTGCCCCCGCTCAAGGATTGACACTGAATGATGATAGATCAAGTTCGTCTTGCAGTGTAACTAGTAAAAGTCGGTAAAATGTGAGATGGAGAAGTATAAAATTGCTGTATTCCTCGGAGTGTCGACCTGGACGCAGGGCTTGCAACGTGACTGTCAAGTTCAAGGTCAACCCATGATCAAGAGATCACCAATGATCTCTTGATCATGGGTTGTAGAACAGTGTTATCTGGGTTCCTTGAAAGGTCTGCCATTGCCACCTTTTTCTCATACGGGTCCGAACTCGAACTATTATAAGAAAAAATCAGGCCGTGGTACATAAATAAGCCAGTCAGCAAAGCAGTAGCGGTACTGCCTAGGATGCGCCCGCACCGGCGCCATCAGCTTACATATAGATATCACTACTCGTAGATATTCCCTCAAAACGCAAACTCGCAGCATTTATTTCAAATAACTAAACCATCTAGGTACGGGCAGAAAGACGAAGTTGCCCATTCGAAAGCGTAGTTGGTTCCTCTGGAGAAGAACGGGCAAGAAACTCTATGGACACTCTTTTAAATAAATAAAATATTGTTCTTTACTACGACTTATTACGTCACACGAGCCCACATTCTTGTTGACAAGCAAAATTTATAAGCAAAACGAAATAAAGTGAAAGAAATCCGCTCTAAAACTTATTCACTCAGTTCCGATTTTTCAAGATGACGCATTCCCAGATCCTGCTTATAAAAAATACAGTGCACAGTACAGTTAAAATAGGATGACGTATTAAAATTTAACTTAAACCATAACTTAAAGAGAAAAATGTAAACACATTTCGTAGATTAGGCTATCAAAAAATACTTATCAACCACTTATTCATCAGACAAATATTTTAACTCCATAATTGCCGGCGCCACTGATAACTGATATCGTGGTAATCGGTATCATAATCAGACATATCCTGTGACGTGTGACCGGAGGCGTGACATGTGACGTCAGAAATAAGATTTACGAGATAAAAGCAGAATATTGGACTTTGATTGTGAAAATATGACGTTATTTTATGAAATTCTTGAGAAAAATAAGAAAGCGATGAGGAAAATCTAATAATAGCAATAATTTAGCAATTTAAATTAGGTAGCAATTTTTATTTGCTTTTCAGTCTAGGTTGTTTCCGGTACAGTTTTCGAAAAACAAGAATAGAATAGAATACTCTTTATTATGTACACCATAAAAAATACAGATATAAATGTAGAAATTTTACATAGGGTGACACAATGGGCACTATTTTTCAGCAGTATTAATTGACTCAGCTGCCATTGACTGCTACTGTTACCATTTACTTTATCTGTCCTGATGTTTTGACTGAAATAAACACTTAATTTTTCACATAATTCTCTTTAAAAAAGCATTAAAGAACCACAAACTCTTGCCTGCAACTTTATTAATTCCAAACGAGTAGGTTTGCTAACAGTTTTAGAAAGACATTTACATCGAAGTCAACTAATTAAATCCAATAGGTTGTTATTGGTGGTTGCATTAACCACAACGAAAGCCGTGGGCGGAGCTTGTGGTTTGCACATGCGCTCCTGTATCTATCGCCGCCATCTTTATACACCCCTTAAAGAAATATTTAAATTACTCCAATGATAAACAAACCTTTCCGTACACACAAGACATCGCTCAAATCTAGAAATGACCAAAATCATTCCGTTCTGCATTTAATTGACATTCGTGAACTTTGAAAAATTGTTTTTACTAGAATGACGTTGACATGGAGGCGCTGTTGGTAAACATTAGTGATATTGTTTCGAGAAATGTATTGAAAAACAAAATGGCGGTGTTAGTTCCGATTTTGGCCACGCGCCAAAAGGTCTTTGTAAAACTTTAAAAGACTATCCTAATGTAACTTTCTGCCCCCCAGGTGCGCGATGCCGTCGCGACGGTGGTAGAGGACCGGAGGGCGGCCGGATGCGGCCCGCGCGCGCCCGTCCGCCCGCCGCCTCCGTCACTTAGCGGCGCCCTTGCTCCCGCCGCGCTGCGACTATGCGCATGGCAAGCGCCCTGGCCACTCTGCTCGCGGTAAGTCAATAATTGATCATCATCTGCCTAGCCTGTTCTGAACTATGTTAAGGTCGGCTTCGAAAATAACTAAATGCATCTGAATACCAGTATTTTACATGGAGCGACTGCTTATCTGACCTCTGAAATTCTGGGTAACACGATAGCCCACGATAAGACTGGTTGTCGTACTTTCGGGCTTCTGACTATCCGTAATGACTATCAAAGATCTACGAATGACAGCTGGACCAACGGTTTAACGTGCTTTCCTAGGCAAAGTAACGGATGGTCACCCATCCACGAACCGACCTTGGCAAGTGTAGCTTAACCTTCGATCGACCCGAGTCGCTGTTATTACTTATCTACGAGCCCTTGTAATGGGTAAATCTGATATTGTAGATTAAAGGAGCTCGTGTCTAAACTACAGTAACGTGGATCAACAAAGTGGTTATGCTGCACTTGCTACGATTAGTCAAGCTTCCTGCCACGGAAAATAGTCGTCCCTATATAAACCGTATAGGCCTAGAGAGGTATGAGGAACAGGGTGTAAAGTTCACTCACACTCTATTGAAAAGGGAGGATCCTCCGACCAGTCGGGTGTCGTGTCTGGTGGGCAACTGCCCGACGTTTGATGTCGGGACGTTGTATATATGCTAGTTTTGCGGTAAACTCTGCTTGCGCGATGCAGGATTTTGCGTGACGTCAGTGTGACGTGTAGCTCGCATGTGGCGATGTAGATACCGGTACAGGCCATTACGGTTTTTTCAGAAGCCCGAAAGCAGTTGACTGTAAGAATTATGACTCAGCTCGAGACCCGGAATAGGGCTATAAAAGTATTGTACTGTGCGAGAATTCGACCCGGATGCGTCCAGAAAACGGTCTATATGCATTAACTTCAAGGGTAAGGGCTTGGTAATCGTCCGCCGCTCAGCTAGTGAGTTATGTTCCGCTGCTGCCGGATACGATCCGTTAACTGGCCCAGGTGGCTTTGTGCCAACCATGTAATCATCGAGATGCGCCTATGCGTAAGCGCCCTGGACCCTGTTTTAGTATCTAAAGCCAAAAGCTTATCATTCGCACTTTATCTCCTACGATTAAAATTTAGAAAGTAGTTAATCTTTTTCTGTACTCATCACTGAATAAAGGTATCTGGTTTCGAATTAAATACATGCTACTTAATTAAGTCAACACAGAAAATTTGCTGGATTAGTTTTTCTCCTCTACCGATCGTTATTTCTACTGACAAAGTTTATTTTGTTTATATGTATGTATATATTAGTATTTATGTATTAATATTTATTCTTATATTTTATAGTTATTTCCGTGCTATCTACCCCGTATATTGCACCTGCCATGTTTAGTCTCTGCATCACCCTAAGGTTGTCTGGTAGAAAATGTCTCAGACATTAAGTCCGCCTTTGTACAGTATTTTTTTACTTGTGCATGAAGTTTTAATAAATGAATAAATAAAATTCAAGTACCTTAAAAAAGCCCTCAAAATTATTCGACAATTGTTTGAAAATATTTGGGTAGAAACAAACATTAATCGGTAACTGCGGCTGCCGAAAACAAAACTTGAAAGACCAGCGATTTGATATCGTAATCAGCCCATGGTAAATAATCAGCGAAAACGCATAGCAACGAACTTAAGGAAAATTACATACAACGGAGCACAAAACCTATTATGACTTTTACATCCATCAATCAACTCAGTCTATAGTAATTAGGTAACAACTGAACGAAGATCTCTTCCAAGGAGATCCAAGATGGGTTATAGTTTCTTCACTTCATAATATCACCATTTGACTGATGGGTTTATGATCGCAATTCTTTGGGCAGGCTTTCCTCATAATAATGCTTCAGTTGCCTTTATCGATAACCATTAGTGAAAAGAGTTAGGGTATTTTTGTTATTGTTACCGTAAGATTATAATATTTTCTTAACTTCTTTTAGTACCTACCTACATTAATAGGTACGTTTGAACTAATGTCTAAAACATTCGATAAACAAAGCTCATCCCACAATCGAGTACCCGAAACATCGACTAAATCGGACTAGTGATGTGTATCAATGTCAGTAAATTAGTATTTAATAGGTCAGGCCATCAGCCGGCATCGGTATCGGGTGTCGAGCCCCTGGCGACAGTCTGGTGGGTGTTAATGTACCATTGTTTTGTATCAAGCGTATGTGGTCAGTGGTGATAAGGGATGCCTTGGATAAAGATTTAAAAAAGAAGTTGGGAAAAGATTACTACAAAATTTTAAATGGTAATTTCAAGAAAGATGTCAAATGATTGTGTCCATAAAAATGCGTAGGGCTACAAAAATGAATTTTGATTTTTAACCAAATGGAACGTAAGTTTTGAGAGTTCCATAATTTTAAGAAATTTATTAACTGGCTAGTAAAAATAATTATTGGTTCTTTCAATTGAATTTTTTTATAATAGCTTA
Organism: Dryobotodes eremita; assembly: GCA_917490735.1. Lineage (NCBI taxonomy): Eukaryota > Metazoa > Arthropoda > Insecta > Lepidoptera > Noctuidae > Dryobotodes > Dryobotodes eremita. The sequence continues at coordinate 4,548,034 of OU823245.1, forward strand.
AAGTTATTTTGCGTAGAAATTTACGATCTTGGAAATTGCAAACAAAAATATAAATTTTCAAAATATCAAGTCCTCGTGGTACTATTTTACGAGAAGTTTTTTAACGCTTTATTTAAAAAATAACTCAGTTAATAACTTCAAAATATATATACTTCGTTGGAAAGGAAAGCCGATTCAAAATGTTTCGATAAATCAGAGAACGGATAATTCTCATTACGATATCGATAATTCGACACAATAAAGTTTCATATTTTCCGGGTTTTACCCTGGCCTTGCAATTTCCACACTCGCGCCAAAATGTGTCTGGCATGATAACACGTGTAAACCACACTTTATGTCGCAATTATTTGGTTAACATCATCTACGTACAGGCTTATCTGTAAAACTATAATACATTTTTCATAATATTATATTTATTACTAGAGGCGATGATGAGCGAAAACTCGATGGAATTCCAATAAAGCGGTTCATTCTAATCGGACGCTTCATAATGCGGCTGAGGCGATACCCGTGCAGTATGGAGCAAGGCGCGAGCTGTACTAGTCGCATATAGCACACAACCCGCCAAGCACACAGCCCGCGCGCTCGAAAATGGAATCGATTCAAAATTAATTTAAAAAAAAGTTAGCCATAAGTTAGTGATGTGTGTAATTTATTTAACAAAGTTCCAAAGTGTGATAAAAGTTTTCAAATGAACGTAGTGACGTTTTGTTTTATGTATGATTTATTCAATACATTGGACAAATTTATTTTTGCTCATGGCAATTAAAATGGTGAGTAAAAGTTAAATTTTTATTCCGTTTTATTTTACGTACAGGCACCTTAATTTTGACTTGGAGGTGCGTTATTTAAATAGATTTGTTATCGCCGAATTAATTGCTTTAGAAATTAAATATTAATGACATATGCGGTGATACAATCGCCTTCTCAAAAAGTAGGACAAAAAGTGATATCTAATAGGTAAATATTAAAAATCAATATTAAACCAAATATTGATAACCACCTGCAAAAAATAAAAATTGTACCTTTAGTTATTAATATTTTTTATAAACCCATAAATACTCTACTCTACTAGCTATAAACTCAGATTATATTGCAATAAAATTCGCATTGTATCCGACATTTATATTTTGCTCTGTTCAACATTAATTAATAAATGAAGTAGCTCAGTCCTACACACCCATAATCGTAAAAATATAATTAAAATATTTTTGAACAAGCATTCCGACATTCATTTTTAATGTTCCGCGTAGGACCTACTAAATAAAAACGCCCATATAAAATTAAAAATATCGTTCGGTAACCAATAACCATTTTATGTGTGAACGTTTCAATCGCCTATAAAACGCGTACGAAAATCTAGAGCTCAGTTAATACAAACATCAAACAATTTCCTACTTTCTTGTTCAGTGCATAAAGCGTTAGTTTAAAAAAAAACTGCTTTTAGAAAAAATAAAACTTGTTTGTAGGCTTCTATTATTTTTCAATAGAAACTCATTTGAATTTTTTTTTTATTGGTCAACTGATAAACAGATAATTTATTTTACAGCATAATTCTTGCCTAGGAAAACTTTCTAAGATATTCTTCTCGAAATAACGGCTTTCAGTAGCTTACAACAGCTGCTGAAACCCGTTGTTTTAATATGTACTTAGCAAATAATTTCCTTTAGCAAGTAAATTACTTCTACAACAAATGGCAATAAACATGTATGTAGTACAAGTAAATAGTCACATTACTAAATAAATTAACGTTACATTGTTATTTTACGCCAACAAAATTATGATGAAAAGCACCATTTATTAGCGATAAATTCTATTTCATGCCTTAGTTTAACAGTAGTTTACGCGTGCAAGCAAAGGTCAATGTATCGGCACTCATTGTTGTGGTCATGGAAGAACGCGATAACTCTAAAACGTGGTTCTCATTAAAAGAATTATTAATCGACTATAGCGTACACTTAAAACGAATTTGTGACACCGGAACCACACTAGTAGCAGGTTTTCTAATGAGAATGATAACACGGCAATCGACTTTTGAATTATTCTTTTTATAAAATCATATAGAAAAAGAAAATTGTGAACCGTGATTTACACTGACTTTTCTTGATTGGCGGGAAATGAAAGTGACAGTTATTTTTTTTTTATAACTTTATTGAGCCAATGACATCAAAATATAGATACCTACAATTCTCACTTATTCCACAATTTATAGGTAATCATAGTTTAATCAAATTTATTGATTCAGCTCATTTTTCTGAATACAAAAGCAATTATAACTAAGCTTTTAACGTAATAGGAAACGAAAAGTTTGCGTTCCTGGGCATATAGTAGGGATCAACCCAGAAATGGGTCACGGTACTGTTACTGTAGGAAACGGGCCAGCAACCTATCACTTCATGTTATTACTTTGAGTTCATATTGCGAAGTAGTCAATGTGGTTGTTTACGATGTAGTTCCTGCATAGTATCTTGTTACTTACTCATATACCTACCTACATCTTTTCAAAATGAAAACCCTCCTCTTTTTTAAGACCGTTAAAATATAAAAGTAGTGCAAGAACCGATCTATTCTGTAAAAATCTTCTGTGAAAACTTGGTGAAGTGAGATGTCAATAGTGTCAATCCCTAGCATCAGGTGAAGTTCACTTCACCTAAATTTACACAGTGAGATTTAAACTGAAAAGGCCGGCTGGTGTTAACTTTATTAGATTTCTGCGATCTCATTGAGCTCTCTGAGAAAAGAGGGAAACGGGTCGGCATAGGTGCCGAACCGCTTCCCGAAAAAAAAAAAAGAAGACAAACAAAATTACAACAAAGTCTTTACTATCCTAATAGTACTTTGAAGTAATTGACTTTGTAGTAATTTTCTCTTCAATATTATCTACGCATAATTAAACAGATTGACTATCCGTTCCGTAGAGAGGCAACATGAAGCCCACCCATTTTCCTGCCCAAGCAACGTAATTTGTTTCGTAAATAAAATAATGAAACGCGATACTTCTCTGGCCATTTTATTTTTCTGTTGTCTTAATTCCGGTAATTATACAAATAATTACACAAATAGTATTTGTATAATTAAGTATTTGTATTTGTCTCGATTAAATCGTTTTCTTCTTTTTCGTATTAAATGTTTGCATATCTACTTGAAGTTGTTGAAGAATTATCAAAATCATGAACAAAAACAAAATGTATGAATTTTGACTATTTTTCAATAACTAATGTAATAGGTGGATAGCAGTTTAATGTGAAAGTAAAATAAATAATTGTCTGGCTGATGACAAAACAAAAGAGTGTACGTGACATTAAATTCGAATAATTAAATTCAAATCTGAGCGATAAGAACGCGTTCGCGCATAAAAAAACTTACTTTAACTTATTTTACATTTACAATTTCTTTATTTTACTAGGATCATAATAACGATGTTATTTCGATCTATTTTATATACTAGGCTAGACGTTGACCCTTCACACAAGGCCCAGAGGTCGCCCGGTATGAATGACGTGCTCTAGTGAAAACTGGTCCGAACTACAACAAATTAAAGCCGCTGTGGGCTCTCAAAGCCAATGCCATTGTCACAAACAACGCTTACGATGAAACTATTCTGTTGTGAACCAATTTGGGAAATGGATTAAGTAGCGTTTGAGGTAGTTATTATCAATTATCTTTGTAAAAAAGTAGAACGGTTACGTTATGTAAAAAATAAGGCAAATATTTATCCTAGAGGTACTTATGAAATAATATTTAATTGCTTATTTCCTTTATCTTTTTCCTCATTTACACAAAAGCACTGCTCGTCGCGCGACAGGCGGTGCCTTTGTGTCGCGTGCGATTCAAGTCGTGTATCGCGCCTGTTTGAAGGAGCCTTTAAAGATAAATGATAAATGATTTTATTTCTGTAAATAGGTTTGTAGAAACACTTTTACACGTCAATCATATTTTTTTAACTAAATGAGGTCGGCGTTTCCTATCTGACTACACTGAGAAGAAAGGCCGAAACAAACTCAGAGCTCCCAGTCTCTTTTAAAGTCCAGACATAATCTTGGTCAGATCATGTAGATTGGTGTCTGAAATGGTCTTTTCAGGAAAGAACCACACAGATTGAGTGGACCTGTCCAGTCAGTGCACGCATTTGTCAGTAATCGTGCAGCTCAACTCAGAACTTAAGGAGCTCAACGATAATGCCAGCGGTTTCATTCAATGGTTTAGGAGTTAGTTCCATTTAGTTAATTCAGCCAATTCAAGGTAAACAGTTCATTCTCATCATCATTCTCTTACCCTTGTCCTAATTTATTTGGGGTAAACGCAACATTTTTGCCTCTTCCATACTTCTCTATCAGTCATCATCTCGATAATCACCCCCTTTCTAGTCATATCATCTTAATAGTTCGTTATATTTTACTAAAATGTTGTTCTGCCAATAATATGGCACCAAAGTTTCTCAAACTTATTATTTATTATAGCTCTTAAAATAAATAATACCTAAGTTTAAAAAAGTAAGTAAGTATTCACAGCGTGATGCTACAAATCCGAAGCTCTTACAACTACTGATTCCATTTTAAATCAACATTCGTATCACTAATAAAGCCAGCTTAAATTCTAAGCTGACCATAACCTAAGAGACCACACGCCAAGTCCCACAATCCAATCCTCAAACTATTGACTAGCGTACCTAAGCGCCACCAACGCAAGCGCATACAATCTGTTGAATCCGTTCGGAATTCCGCTCATCCTATTAGTAAGCCCACACGACAATAAACGGAGATATGCGGTCACACCCGATACATTGCGAATGTATGGCCGTTACCGTGTGATAATGCTTTACTCTGAGGGATCGGTGCCTAGGATTATGGAAAACGAAGATTTGTAGCGCCTAGGCTAGAAGACATTGTAGGGTAATCTCGGGTCCTCGCGATAAAACTGATTGATCTTAGGAGAATAAATTCCGCAGTATAATCAAAGTCAAAGTCAAAAGTCAAATTATTATTATAAATAGGCACATAAAAGGCACTTTTGAACGTCAAAATTTCCAATTAAATAGAATTGATTCTAGTTGTTCCTTCCAAAAGGTAATTTCGTATAGAGAAGAATGGGCAAGAAACTCCACCGTTACTCTTTTAAAATGTTTTACAATAATAAGTATACATTAATTATATAAATATATGTGAAGACGATGCACCAAGAATCAAATGACTATACCACAATAGTTAAAAAGACTTAAATATATAGCAATGACAGGTAAATTAATTATGTGATCGATACATGATGCTCACATATTTACAAATACTGAAATGTATATGATTTTTCAAAAATTGCCACAAGTAATAATTTAGTGTGTGAGTTAAAGTAGTTACAGAATGTAAAATCAGTGTCTTAGAAAATATAAATTATACAATTAAATTAGCAACCAGTTTGATTTTGTCTAGACTCTAGATTGTCCTATGGAGCAGGACCAGCATGTTTCCAAGCATTCTCATCTAGGATATAATCCTATAATTCGTAATATGCTTGTTTACAAAGTGTACTTTTAATATGAGTTTTAAATTCTCTTTCATTTAATTGTAATATATCACTAGGTATTTTAAACAAATAATGGTAAAGGTAATAATGTTTCGATGATTTCAATTATCTGCACTCCAAAATCTGTCTACTACTATGACCTGACTATTCATGGTCTTCTTCTTCGTCATGTCGATGGCGCGACACGTGCGTGTATTAAATTTCGCTGACGCAAACCTTCGCCACTTCCACGTGCGTCGTCCGCGTCGGTTGTAGCGCAGAGGTCATTTTTACCATTCATGTTAACAAGAGTGTTAAATGGAAGGTAAGATGACAGGTAAGGTATCCGAAAAGAAAGCATGACTTTTCATAATTAAGAACTAAGATACAGTATCTTTCACCCCGGCATTTTCCACAAATAAACGTATCTACAATTATTTACGGCTAAATAAAGATACAGCCATAATGACCGTCTGCGAGATAAGAAACTAATTTGTGAATTAAAATATTTGAGATATCGACCAGTATCTCCCGATATGAATTGATTATATCTTTACGTGACACACCCACCTAAGGTACCATTAAAATACGTCAGACTATAAAAGAAGATAACTTTTTATATGTGGCGATGTTAGGACTTCGGAAAATTCTGAATATTATAATATATGTAATCTTAACTGATAATTATGCAAAGGGCTTTTTAGACAAAAATAATCCAGCATATTGCTTAATTCATGTCACATCTTTTTAATTGTTCACTTATCTAAAGAAAATCAATATAAATCTATTAAACAAAAATATTATACGATAGATTAAAAACAGCCGTTGTGAAAAATGCAAATATCACAAGTTACAAATTCTGCCTTAGTATTTAATTAAAAAGAAATATAAATTAAAGGAGATAACTCAAAGATTTCCGAACGACATACGATTACAAAGAAAGATTTTAAAATGCTTTATGAAAACATGATTGCGTGCGACGCAGTTTCATGTAAAAAATTAAACAAAAATGTGGAAAATTATGAAAACGTTATTTTTTTTTCTAAAAATGACGTATACTTTACGATGCTCGTCGATATTTTAGGTACACGACAACACGACTGTGGTATTATTTCGCCACGGTTGAAGCGTGCGAGCCTGTCTTAACTATAGACGTGCTAATTTATATAGCCGACAATCCTTTTGAATTGAAATTGATTTATGTGACATTACAATCTTGTCGGATTAAAGCGGGCAGCTTTGTATAGATTACGCAGCTGGTGTTAAGTTCGCAGTTTTTATTTTTAATGAATTCCTGCCTATTGAGTTTCCGATAAACTATGATTAATGGGTTTGAGCTGCGAAATGTCAAGTTAACTGAGACTTATAAACGGGTATAAGAAGGCTTTGTCTAATTAAAGAGCTTTAAACTTTGTAATTTATTTTTTAATATCTTCTTGGTTAATTCAGAATTAAAATCAAAAATACATAGATAACAACTTATACCTAATGAGTAATTAAAAATAATAATACTACATCGTAGCTTAACTAAAACATAACAAAATAAAATATGGCGTCGAAAAAACTTTGTAATTGTTTTTCTTTCTTTTTTTCTGATGTGTATAGATTTTCAGCAAAATAAAAATAAATCACAGTTTTTATTTGTTACTTCATTATGATGTTAACACGAAATGTGGGTGTACTTTAGGTACACCTCTACCTAACCGTTTGGAGATTACATGCGTGATGCTATGTTATGTGTGTTAACACGCTTTGTTTGTCATTAAAGAATACCAAGTTTTGTTATGTCTAATCTACTGAAGAATTTATAAGTTTCATAAACAAATAAACAACATACTAAGTACTTACCTACAACTAGCTATATAAATATTTTGATAATAAAATAATTCTCGTCTATGAAATAAATACCATTTATATCTGTAATTTTTATGGTGTACATAATAAAGAGTATTCTATTATACCAAAAAAAATATGATAAGCTATAATAAATTAAGAATCAATTGATTCGTTTATTATGTTATATTTATATTATTATCGCACAATAAACTAAACAACCAATAAAAATTGTGATATTTTGGTATTTCCCTACCAATTACTAATTCTTATCACATTGCTTATAATTTTCATATGATATTGTATTTCTGTAGTTATCTAAATTGGGGAAGCAACTTAAAGATTTATTACGGAAACTAAAACAAATTATTTCTTGGAACACGTCACAGCATAATGTTTCATTTAGGTATAATTTTATATTTATAAATTGAACGGAAATAGCCAAAACGCAATGCACGAAAAGAAAATGGCGTAGTTACCAACCTTATTATTGTTACCTAACATTGTACAAAACAAATAGTGATATGCATTTCTGTCAAAAACCTACCCTTTTTATAAAAAGGAAAAAAAAGATAAATGTAAATGGATTTACATCTTTTTTGTAGCCCTGTTAAAATGGACATTATCCTTTTAAGGTTTTGCTTTCATTACCTATTTTCTTTTGACATTCATACAGTTTTTTCTCAGATTATTATTAATCAGTTTAAAACATTTTCCTTTACACGGTAGGTACACTTCCTTACCAAAAGTAAACGCACGAAATCGTCTATTTCGCTCACCTTGTTAGTCATACACATGAATAAAGCAATTCTTAACAATAGAAGCATAATTAAAAATAAATTAATAGGTAATGCAATCGCTTAGTCATCCATTGACATTCAAAACATCAGTAATTAAATCAGTATTAGGTGCTTAATTAAAGAAATGTATATACAGCATGAATCAGAAAAGTAAGGTTATATTTAAGGGTGTGGTAACAAAACAAACAAAACTACTTTCTCTATGGGACCAAAATGGTAATCACGAAAAAATAATCAAACAGTCCCCTAGATTTGGATCGAGTAGGTATTGAAGTCTTTACAGTCCTCTTCACCGAAGCCGGCGACAGTGACCCAAACATATTTTCTTGCCTTTCGTGAGCTTTCTGATGACTAGCAAGCCCAAATATAAGAAATATAACGTTATAGACATCCCAGGCAAACATGGTGATCGCAATACGATAAGACAACCGTGACCAATCCCAGATCAGATTAAAGACATTGCCTTAATTACTATGTCTGGAAAGCTGATTGGATATCACATTAATTGTCATAACTTTACAGGCGTAGACACATTGCGGCAATAGTTCACGAAACCACGATCTAAGCGGGAGCTTTGACTGGCGCTTGTGTTAAAGTTTCCATATGAAAATCTGCAATCTAATATAATTCTAATAGGCAGCGTAAAATCCGTAATAACACGTATTACATTAAAGTAGTTAACTGACATGTTAGTTGATAACTTTATTGAACGAAAACTAGAGCTTAGTACAACTGGTTTGGTTTCCTTCTTTATCGGGTCACACAATTTATTATTAATTTTGTTGTAATGACTTTTATTGAATACCTATTAAGGAGCCTTTGGATGTAAAGTTACAAGGACTTCAAGTAGATTTTGCAGTAGAATAGTATACAAATCTGTTTTTATCGGTACCTGTAGAATCAAAAACCTTATATTTGCCAATCTAAGATTTGGCTTCTGCTACACTGATGATGATATTTTTATGAAATTCGTTGATTCATGTCTGTGAAGGAACTTTATCATCAACTTAGCCTGACTATGTCACCTTCGTTTCTAAATGCTTATTTTCTTTCAACGCTGTTTTTGTTTCATTTCCAAATCACCAGAAACAAGTGGGTCAAAACCAACAATTCTCGCTGGTGGCGGTTATCTCCAACATGAATGATCATGTTTACACAAACGTTCGTCCAAATATGCTCCAAATCAAAGGGTTCCGTGGCAACCCAATATTTGTAGGAAAGTTTGACCAAACTTTGTATGTAGAACATATTGTTGGACACCTTCGTTCATTGGAGGCCCATTTCCTGTTTGTTTTCGATAAGGGGCTGCGTAAATGATGTGTGGACATGGACGCGTACCGCATGTTTTGGAATTTTTACTTTCGTTATGCCTTTCGTTTCCTTGCTTACTGTCAACACTTGTTAGACTGTTCATCTTGATAAGCCAAGAATGCGTTTAAATAATTTTTGCGTCCACATTTGTCAGAGTACTAAAAATTTCATTCATACAAGGGTCATTCTCTACATAACCGTCTCCTTATCATAACCATTTTGTTCTTTTGTATTAGTTCACTTCCTTATGGGCTATTTCCTGTTACTAATTATTTTAGACATGCTTCTTCCAAATCTTACAAATAATATTGTGCAATCTCTTCTGTCACTTATTCTTTAAAATCATCATTTTTCTTGTTCGTCGCGTCGTATCGATAAGTTATCGTTTATATACCTTTTTTATTGTTGATTTAATTAAATTAGACTGGTACTTTAACATAGACTGTAATGGAATTTAACTTTATATGCTTAAAATCTACGTCAGTAGTTGAATAATACAATGTATGTATGTAGTAAAACACTAATACTTCACCAGTTACAACCTAAATAACTTCACGGATTTGGCCAAAAGCGTATTAGTTTCTAAAACGTATTCAAGCTTTACAAACTGAAATGTTAAGTAACCTATTGAGTTATTTGCATTTTTGGAAATCCAATATGGCGACAAACCAACTTACTACCTTGAAAGTCGATTAGGAATATTTAACGTGGTAGATATTTTACTGTTAAATGAAATTAATTGATTCCTTAGCGACTAGTTTAGTAGTATCTAAATAATTATATCCTTTGTTATTGGGTGATAAACCTACTTTATACTAATCAAAAAAGGAATTAAACGACTCATTAAAAGGGCAAGATAATAAATTTAAAAGACTAATTATTGCTGCAACAGCGGTTAATTCAAAGTTCGCCATCACTCAATTTTAATATCTTTATTCTCAAACACAGGCCCAAACATTCCCCAAACTGACTCATATTCAATAAAACAATCTCCTTATCCTAAAATCCAGCTTTATTCATCCAAGGACTGGATCTGTCATACTTGATACGAGATTTCCCTTTATCTTCCTTCGTAAATAACATTCTACCGTTAAAAAGGATTAAATCACTGAGGGAGCTTAAGTCCGGCCTGTCGGGGTATCAGGCTGATTGTTTGACATTTAATTCTCCATGGCCTTCCTTCTTATTTGCTGGATTATTAACTTCGCAAATGACATGTGCACGTGACATTTCTTTGTCGTGTCGCAAATGAACAGGGTCTGCTTATTTCGGGTGTGATTTGTATGATGTATGTGGGAAATTGTTTCGATTTTCACTTTTGTTGACTCATGTCTTATGAGTGGTTCAATGAAGTTGAAGCTTTGCAGTTTCGTTGAGTATGTCTTATTTAATTCCATTAAGTTTGGATTAAAATTCCTGGAACCTGCAACTTTAAATAACTTTATTGAGATCATTTCATTTTTTCATTGCTTTCAAAATTAATCTTCTCATTATCACCAAACACATCATTAGACAGACTATCGATGTAAATATTGAAGCTCACTAGCGCCAATTACACAAATCATCTGATAATCGAGTTGTATTCGAGTACAATCGGCATCGATAAAGACGTATCGATACAATCGATTAAGCGTGGGCTGTCAGTGACATCGGCTCCATCACGATTGCTTTGTTTATTGCCTGTTTATATCGTGTTATTGCTTTGTCGATCTTGTGTTAAGGGTTCCCATTCATTGTTTTAGTACAGTTTTGTCTTCATAAAAAAGTAGGGTTCATGTCGGCGTAAAAATTTATAGCTATTTTGAATGTAACTGAGTCATTTCGTGTCTCTATCTTGGCTTTTCTCAATATTGTGTACAAACTATCGATTTTTATACTATTTACGGTCAGACTAGTCCAACAGACCTACTTCTTTTTTTGCTGGTAGTCTTTCAGAGAGAAATCTCTGGAATACTTTAATATTAAAAGGTGTCTTCTAAAATATTTCGTTTTCCCAAACTTTTCGCAGTTACGTTACATGTTTAATAGCAACATTACAACTACACACATGATCCACAACCAAACACAAATCATTTTCATGTCCAACTAATTCATTCTACAGATTTTCTTCTTTATTAGCATAAGTATCCTCATTACGTATTCAGGCATATTCATTTGATTGTATTACACGTCCTTTACTCAATAGGCTTGCATACTTGAAGATCTCGTCCTTCAGTGCCGTCGCTTCTCACGTTCACAACTCAAACGGATTATTTCCGAATCGGAATGTCTTTAAATCTAATGGAGTGCGAAGCGTGTGTGCAGATCCCGCCGGTGTTGTTTAGGGGTGGCAGGGATATAGGTGAACATTCAGAAATGACGTAAATGTGGTGGAATGTAGAAATTAATGATGTCATTTATAGTTAGTAGGTGTCGTTAGAGTATTTCGATTAGTTGGAGGTGTTGATAGAAATGATAGTAATGTAGCAACCCGCGTTGCTAATAATTTTGTTTATTATGCTGAATTGTTTATTAAATTTTAAGATAGTGAGATGATTGTTGGGACTGTGGGGACTCCATTAGATATTTAGTGGATCTTAGAGAAAATTTAAATCACTACGTTGGTCCAAACGTAAAATCATGACCAGGCTAAGCATAAATAGCAGAGGTAATATCGCAAGATGCCTTGCGTTAGTAGATTTAGTTTTTTCAAAATTTGAAAACGAATTTTGAAATGTGGAATAAGGACTAAAAAAGGATGGACGATAATCCATCCATCTTTTCCTCCGCTCTCTCTCTCTTTCTTTGTCTTGCTAAAAGATGGTATAGCTAAGTAGAAAGTGAGCTCTGAGATGATGGTGCTGCTGCGATTTCTATTGCTTCTGGATCAGTAAGTTATAAAACTATTTAAAAAACAAATGTTCACATAAAACTAACTGCCTTTCTCAACTCGAAAAGGCCTCAAAACTATGAATTTCTATGCGTGCCAACCTTGCAGCATCCCGCACTCGAGTCTCAAGATACGCTAAAAGCCGCTGCGGCGTGCACTAGCAGATAACGATATATTAAAATACACATTTATTCCTCTAGTGTCAAACCTATCAAGATTTATTACACTCCATTTTTAATTTTTCATTATTCAGCTCTAGTTGGGCTTGTTTGGTTCCAGTTTTGAAATCGTAATGAATGGCGTCGATGGGAATAGGAATCGATGATGTGTTACATAAACAGTACTTATTTAAGTTGGTAGAACTACTTCTTTAATTTTTCTTTTGTTATGTTTCTCAACAAGTGCTGAGAATCGGCAACATCATATTAAATATTTTTTTGTTGACGATGTCGTGGTTACTCAGTTAGGCATCAGGCTACAGAAACAATTGTAACTCTTTCAACGTCATATAAAACTTCCTCATTAGTCTGGAACAGCAATGTCTAACTGGCTTCTTAAACCTGCAACAGGTTGGTATATATGTCGCTGGAATAGCCATTTTTGTTCTAAGTAGATAAAGGAGTACATTTAAAAATCATGTGGAGTACTTAATATTACATTAACATATTGTTTTAACTGATGCAAGTGTCGTAACTTCGATGACTCGTTTTTTTGTTGTAGAAACCTTCAAGGACTCCCATTGTTTTGAAGATAACTTTACTACTGCTTGCTGATAAAGAAATTGAATCACGTATGACGCATCTTTAAACTAATTCAATCACTCATTTTGGGAAACTAGCTAATAACAAGCTTTCAGTATGCACCACTGCACAATGTATAGCTTATAGCTGAAACTGAAACTCTATTACATTCAGTTTAAAAAGAAAATGATTCACTTTCTATCGCAACCAGACTAAACCAAGCTTACAAAATCGATAGACCCAATCTATGTCATTAAGTAATTACGAGTTCAATAGTACGTAACCCTTTAAACAGTTACACCAATTATCACATAAAAGAAATGTCTTTATCGAATCAACTATCGAATGCTACACACTAACACAATAGCCCAATAAACATAGGTATCGAGAAACACGTCTGATGACGTCATCCGACACAACAATAACATCATCAGTCTAAAGGAACAATCGATTGTCACCGATCGCGTCCGATACTCGTATGTATCGATTACGAACAATCATTTTAAATTGTTCTATGAGCGGCAAATTAGGCAAATCCTTGATTTATATTGTCTGTGGGCTGACAGATGTAATTGAAAACACACGTTCAGCGCCATCGTGCTGGCGCAGGGTTAAACGCCTTTGCTCTTTTAGTCTGCAAATGAAAACATGGTGTATCTAATCAGATATTTTGATTGTTCGCCCACCTATAATTAAAATTACTCACCTGCTATTTTCATGCAAATTTTATATATAGGTAATGGAAGAATAATCTGCGTAGTTAGTACTTATATCCTTATATTGTAGAGAGGTCAAATGAGACAGGTTTATTAATTTCTTAAGCCTTAACAGTAGAGAATAAATTATGATGTTCAAGATTGTATATAATATATTCTCCTAATACATAATATTTACCCACTTCTGCCCACTTGTAGGTAACATTAAACCTTTCGGCCACGCCTAGTCCTTAAAACTTCTGTATGTCCTCAACAAATCACACAGACGAATTTATATGCTATTCGTACATGCTTAAAAGCTGGAATTGTGGTGCATTAATTTTATAGTATACTTTATGGTTGAAGGAGTTCCCATGGCTGTGATTCGAATCAAGCGTTTGAGCCCATTCATTATATTGTTTGACAATCTCTTATGGACACATTATAGTTTATTGTTATTGTAATTAGAAACCTATTTGTGGGCGCCACTGCCACCGTGCACGGACTGATGTAATAGAAAATACAAATGATAGTTGAGTGATTGTTGCGTGTTCTGTTCTGTGGAAATCCTTGAGCCAGGATTAGAGTTACAGGTAACCGAATATATCTATGTTCAAAGCTTTCTGTGGGTCTCCATTGTGGACTAAAGTTCCCATAGCTATAACAATGAGAACCTGGTCTGAATCATTGTCAAAAGCTACCAAATCGATGTCCTAATTATTCAAGTAAGTTGCTTTGACGCTGTAATACAATTATACGTTGGATCTATTAGACCCTGCAAGAGATTGCGAACCTAAAAATGATGAAAATTATAGAAGTAGAAAATTTTCAATCTAACTTTAACTTTTTATTTCTCTCATAATGAATTGCCAAAGGATGGATGAATAGCTGATCATATTTTATACTAAAGCAATACAACTGGGCTATGTATAGACATTTTTTTAAATCCTACCATCGTTTTGTCACCCAGACTTTACATAAATAAATTCTTCCATTGTATTTGATCTCAATACAATATAACCTAATTCTTTAACAATAAAGTCATTAATGACAACTACACCTACGTTATGTGAACACAAGTGTAGGTCCAAAGAAAATATTACATAACCGACAATACTTTGTTCTACTATAATTTATTTATGTCATTGTATGAGATAAACAAATGAGAATTTTATTACTTAACATCATCTTATTGGAGTATATAAAAATCTTCACCTCCTTCTTTATGCTGTGCTGCCAAGGGAAGTGCATCCCTATTTTGAAAGGGTTTAGAGACATGTGTATTTTTTGTGTTAAGATGGTAATTTTCTTTCCCATTGATTATATTGACTTTAATAGCGTGTTTATTGTCAATTAACCCGAACCTTAGGGCAATAAGTTTAGCTCCAGTATCGCCCTGTTATCTATCTATGTAGGTGTTCGTTTGTGCAACCTTTATTGGTTTTCAACTGCATTGAAAGCTGAATTTGTTACCAATTGTTATTCGTAGGCTATTGCATGTTGTGGATTTTTATCGGCCGCTCGTAGTCTGGGTGAGTTTTGGTTGTTGCTGCGAGTAAATTTAAGTTAATGTGAAATTGCAAGTGCTAGCAGTAGTAGGACATTCGATCAGTAGGCTTGTGTTTGCACGCTGATATAGTCAATGCGTCTTAAACAAAGGTTGTATTTCTTGCAAATCTTAGATTTAGGTAATGTCTGAAATGACAATCAATCGAATGGCCTCCGAAGGCAATTTCCACAGTAAATACTTGTAACGTAGAAGAGTATTTTTAGGATGTGAAGACTACGCTACTATTGCTAATACCTACTACTATTACTATTTGATGATACAAGATTATCTGCCAAAATTGTTGAAATCAAACCTTCATTGATTCTTATGCAAGACAACAGCCAATATAAATAAAACCATATTTCTTAATGTCAGTCTTCAAACTTAATCACTATGGAAACTTCGGGTCCACTATATATATATACGTTATATTCTACGTGACGTTGGATATATTTTCTTAAATTTTTAATCCAAATACCTTAACAGTTAACTAATACAATTTATAACAGTAGAGTCACAGTTCCGAATAATCTGTATAAATCTATGCTCTAAATTAGTAATTTCCATATTTACGACGCTCAAAAACATGGAATTCAAATAATTAACTTGATTTCTATAACCAATAAATTAAGTTAATACCGCTTTCTGCTAATTACGAACTGTACCATCGTTATGCCAGTCGTGATGCCTATTGCCAGTAGATTGTATACTCTAACACTTAAGAAATAGAGTGGCTTTTATGTTTGCAAGAACGGTTTCATCTCTTTCGTCATTGTCAGTTATTTTATTAAGAATATCGTTAATGATTTCCTAGAATTTAGTTAATATCATTCATCAAGATTGATTAAATATTTATTTAGGCTCTTTAAAAAGCTGCTGTGAATTCCTACTTTACGCAAATCCACTAATATCGTTTCTACCTACATGGCTTTAAGAGTGCCTTGGGGCATTCCAATGATTAACAGAACCGAAGACTTTCGAAAAATCTATTTTCAACTCATTGCTCTGACAAATTAACAAAATGTTATTTGAATAGTTTTAACTAACTTTCAACGCAAGAAAAGAGTTTTTAAAGTCCTTATTAATTTTCCCCTTTTCGCGGAAACCGTCGAATATCAGAAAAAGACTTGTGTACATGTATTTCTTAAAATATATATAGTATATTGTATTTTTTTTAATCAGTTGTGTCTACAGGCTAAATAAGACAAGATTTGATTCGCTTAACATTTTAATTAACTAATTTCCATGAATGAGAGTTATTATGCAAATGATTGGCAATAGTTTTTTATAGCCAAAGAAACAAAATTACTCGGTTGACTAATAAATCTGTTTACAGACCACATTAGTATTATTATTCGATTGGTTTCTTATATAATTAATAGATGTCATTTCGTTTAACCCGTATTTTATGCTCGTCCACACTAATGTGATTAAACAGATTAAGTTTGATTTGTTACTTTGGTTCCATTAATATGATAATTAAATGGTTCTGCCAATGGAAGAAAACGAAAGTGTCGATTGATTCTTATATCGTAAATCTACAACAACACACCATCAATGATTAAAGCAGTAGTCTACATCATCTCTCTGCCCTTGTGCCATATTACTGTCAACCACACTATCAGTTACATTCATTAATTTACCCTTTTCTGCCATTTCATTCCTCACATAATCTATCCATCAGTGGTATCACCCATCAAATCTTTGGCTAGGTGATCACATCCTTTCCCATTCATTGCTTGAATATCTCATCTTAGTTCTATGGTGGTATTATAAATACTGACTTGCCATTTTGGGTTTCTTACGTCTTTTCCTAAATTAATTTCATTAATGATGATATTAATTTATGATGATACCAAAGTTGGTTCAAAGAAGTAACATCTTCCAACAATCTTATCTACCGTGATTATTACATATTATCAACTTATTTCCAATACATTCCCAAAATAGTAATACACATAAATTTATGGATTATTTCAAGTTTATGAATCTTACCGTTTTACAATTTTTAGAAATAACACGATTTTGTGAAAGGTCAATGTTATTGAAGTATACATTATAGGCAGCATCACTTAATAAGTCCAAATGTAACTGTGATATGTGAATACTTACGTCTGGCGACAATCGTAAAGACATGTGTAAATTATCCGGTTAAACTTGTAAATTGCTACCGTTTAATAGGGCTGACAGTTTCAGTACCGTTACTCAAATACTTTTTGAATGAATGAACATATTTTTACTATAAATAAACCTTAACTCTAATGTGGATCTTGAAAACTGTTTTTAAATGGAAACTTTAGGCTAAAAATAAGTTATATCCCAAAACGTCAAGACGCACAGGTTTAGTTGCATCATCATTCGCTCCTATGCCTAAATCTACACATTGATCTTATCAAATCAATGCTGCCTGTATCAGAAATCTACGGTACATGCTAAATACTAAATTCACTCTTCAAGGACCTCATCAGGATCTTCCTTGAGTCGTTTACATCAATGCTAAGGGATCTCCTCTAGTGATTACTTTTTCTCTGACGATATTACGCCATCTGGGTCAGTTTTCGGCAGCATCGTACATTTTAGTGTCGAGTGTAGTGCGGATTTAAACAACCCTAACCAAACATCGATAGCACAGATAGATTTTGTACAAATGTAATTGTTAATACACGAACATGGACATATAGGTTGAACATTCGCGTTTAAAATCAAATACGACGTAAATTCCAATGAGCATGCAGTGGCTAACACCTGTCTATTTAAGAATTAATGCGTGAACAAGACATTTCGGAAATTGGATCGTGTTCACCAGCTTGTTAGTGATATTTGCATACAGATAGATAAAGAAGGATTTATGTCAATGGCATTGGACAAAATAGGTCTAGAAGGCTAGCGAGATTTGGACATCAAACTGGCCCGGATTTTTCACGTCCGTATTGGTCATGTCTGTCATGTCTGTACTGTCTCTGTACTGGTACCAATAGTAAATTGATGGATTAGCGACTACAATTATTTATGTTGTAGAATGTGGTTTCGATATAGTTACGAGAAAAAAAAGGCTTTACAATGCACTATAACAGACTGGTAAACATTGATTGAATGATTCTGATTTCAGTAATTCAACAGGTTAAATTTACTGACTTAACTTAATTCAATTAATTAATTTAGGAATTCGCTGACTGCTGATGGGGGCCTAGACAAGCGTCAATAGCTTTCAAAGAGTTTCGTATTTCTACAGCAGTTTTCAACAGGATTGAAGTAAGCTTTTCGGTAGCTTAATTACCTCAATCCAATAAACACATTGTTTACTTTTCCATTATCAATATGGCTGATAGAATGTCACTTTGTCTGGACCCTCTATACATTTTTCTTCCTCATATTGCGTATTAACTCTCTCAATTATCTTCACCTCTCTCCTTTTTCATCTCTTTTCTTTTTTAGTAGTAGTTTACTAGTGGTTACACAGTAGCGCTCAAAATCCCCTTACAGAACCTATTTAAATAAAACATCGTCCTACTCAAATCCTTTAGCTGCGTAAGCCGCATTTTTAGAACCAAAAGTGTGTTTATAAGCTTTCAAGCTTACTGGCTTCTGCATATATGGTAATTTAATTATTTCGATGGAGTGGTTATGGTTTATAAAACATCTGTCCTTTCCACTAAGTATATTAAATAACTGATTCTTTAAATGTTGCTCCACAACTGGTATAGTCGTTAGTTATTTGATACTAACTGTTGTTTGCGATTTCATTCGCGTCCTAGTGAAACTATTACTTAAAATACATTCGGATGAATATTATCCTACGCATTAATCAAGGTCATATTCTACCGGTGTGCCAAATTTCACCCAAATCCCTTCAGCAGTTATAGCGTGATTGAGTTTGACTTTAAGTATCCAAACTTTAACATTAAATAATATTCGTAGGATTATGGTGATCCACACTATTAACCAATCAGGCTTTGGCCAAAAGCAATTCAACGAATAAAGCAGTCGTCGAATCGTAATTCCTTCAAAATTATTTCGATGAAATGGTCAGTGAAACATACTGCCCCTAGATTAGTTATCCATACTACATACCAGTGAGACTTTTTCGAAAAAATAATTCACTGAAAAAAGTAGTCGTCGAATCGAGACTCCATTAAGTTATTACTGACCAATTAAATAGGAGGTGAAACGAAGTGTCCTTTGACTAATCCGTCTTCTTCAACCTCTTGCAATACTTATCTTAAAAGCAAAGCATAATTTCTAATTATTTATCAAAGAGCCGTCAAACAAAATTAATCCCCATTAATTTTCTGGCTGAAGTTTATTCGCTGTCGTCCTAATTTCGCATTGCATATAGGATTCGTGGTAAATTTCTTTAGATTGATAGAAATGGGTCAATTTGTAGTGTTCCATAATTACCATTACGTCTATTACATAAATAAAAAATAATTATCAAAAGAAGTATTATGACAATTATATTAATAATAATCCTGATTTACGAATAATACTCCCATTAAGATATACCATATGAATATAAATTAAAACCATGTCTTTATAGATTAAAATAATAAGCTATAAAAAAAATATTAGAGAATGCGTGAAATTTAACAAGTTAAAACATGGTAATTCCAATCTTTAATCAAAAAGTTTTATTGAAAATAACTATTTCGACAATAAACGTCAAATCGTCAGTTCTTATTTCAAAACAACAATTACATTTCTACTTCCAGACCTCCGATTCTCAAAATATAACCCTAGCTGAACAAAAACATGGTTGATTTTCTTCTGTCCATTGATGCTAGAGGTGTAAAATGATGTTGTAATGCTCATAGGAACTGTTGTTACATAATAATGATACAGAGAACTGAAATTCTGACAGCAGTTGTTAAATATGATGTCTGCAAATGCTCGCTATGTGAGTTATGTGGACTTACGCCGTCTGAGAAGTAGTTTCTATCGTATATATGTGCTAATATATCTTTATGCATTACTATGATCAGGAATTCTCGTAATTTTACCGACAAGGTATTTGCGTTTTGTTATTTACCCCCAACTCGTTCTTTTTTGTATTTGTGTGTTTTTCTCTGCGTTATGTTTACCGCAAATAAACGTATTTTCTTTCTTTCTTTCTTTTCTTTTTATTTTCCTTTTTCTACAGCGGGAGTGTTGTCTTTTAAGTAAACACTTTAATGGAATGGTGTTGATATATTTATTTAGGTTGGTACAAGCTCCTGCATTAATATGGTACCCCTTACGCATACAAATATTTAAAAAAGAGAGTTAACCCATAAATGCCACTGACCGTACAATAATTAGGGTGGAGGAACAATATATATGAGACAGAAAACATGTTTTGTACGTCTAATAAGTAGATACCATTTTTATAACCCCCTGAACACCGTCTATGATAACAATTACCTGACTATTGTTATCATCATACATAATAAATTGTATTATTAGTGAAATAATAACTGTTTCGAATATGAATGTAGTAATTGATAACAAAATAAACAAAATTATCACTTAGTCGACTTAGGAACAAATCTAAAATATTGAAGAATTTAAATGGATCTTATCAGATAAATAAATTCTTTTAAGCAATTGTATTTATTTATCTATTCATATCATGTGCAAAATCTATGTACGATTTCTATTTCTAAGTATTTTATATCCGTTTGTTTTATTAATTCCTAAATAATGAATACTTTTAATTAACACGTAGGAAATACCTATTAATGCAAAACGTCCTGAACATAGTTGGGTGTTTCCACTTTTAATAGATTTACAAAACCATTACTTATCTTTATAGTAACTACCTATTTAATATTTTATCCTATACAGGGTGGCTAGGACATCGGTGCGCAACTTGTTATCATGGATTCAGAACATGTTACTGAGTATTGCGTTGAAATTTTACATCGGTTATTTTTAAAAAGAAATTGCTGATCCATACATTTTGACCGCGTAGGTCACTTTTTAATGAAACAGCAGTTTCTTTTTATAACCGTCGATAAATTTCTACGCTAGCGGGTCGAGAATCATGTGCTGAATTCATGGTTTTAGTTTGCACGTTGATGTCCCCGCCACCCTGTACACTTCCCAAATTATCCAGTTTGTTGCTAATGGCAATTTTCCTTAACCTAGTAATTCTATCTTAAGGATATATTGGAAAAGATATGGTTTTTTAATATCTTTTTGGGGTTTTTAATGAGGGGTAATTTGGGATTTAGAAGTCCCAAATTAGGTATGTAGGTAGCTACATACCTAATAATCAAAAGAGACCAAATAAAGAAAAGAAAGAAACCAGGAAAGAGATAAGTAACCAGCGGGGTAAATACGTAACACGCTAATAGTAGGAATGGGTTTCCTTTTGACGGCTCAACAACATTCAGTTTGTTGAATTCAATTCATGTTACGTTGTTGAGCAGATTTTTTTTTTCGAACATATGAAGCAATGGATTAGCAATAGGCTTTAAAATGATTCAGATTGTGATAGATAATGTGTTACGTAATTAGGGTGCTGGGTCCTCGATATAGTTGAAGTTTAGTAAGAAACCGATGAATGTTTTCGAATAAAATTTAATATAATTAATAGAAAACAAACAGGTCATTTATCACATTTTTATTATTTTTACATTTATATTTTTTTTTACTCATCTTATTTGGTGGCCGTACCTATATAAAAAAAATATAAAAAACTTGTAGGTACAAAAA
Source organism: Dryobotodes eremita (assembly GCA_917490735.1). Lineage (NCBI taxonomy): Eukaryota > Metazoa > Arthropoda > Insecta > Lepidoptera > Noctuidae > Dryobotodes > Dryobotodes eremita. Next base: position 4,570,020 of record OU823245.1, read on the forward strand.
ATATACATTGATTAATATAAACTTTCTGTAACTGAACCTATCAACAGATTCTCTTGTTTGTCTGTTGCTCCTTTATACATAATGCCAACGATCCTCTGTACATTGATAAAATATATACCTATTTATAATGTAAATTGATTAAAAATAACACATTTAGGTACTTGTCATTTTGTTAAATTAAGACCCAGGTTTTGAATTGAGAATTTGAAGTTAGGTTGTATTCTTGTATTTTATAAGTAGTTATTTTTGAGCTATGTATACCTATGTTGCCCCTGCCATGTTTTGTCTCTGCGTCACCCTAAGGTAGTCTGGTAGAAAATGCCTCAGGCGTTAAGTCCGCCTTTGTACGGTACTTTTTAACTTGTGCATAAAGTTAGGATAAATAATGTCATAGATGTAACGTTTCCTATTTGTATTGTTCAGGTGCTGTGTGGTGCAGTGGCGGACGCGGGCGACGTGATAGCCAACGTGAGCCGCGTGCGCCGCGCGCCACAGCCTCACTACTCGCACCGCGTGTTGTAAGTATCACACTGGCTTTACAGAGCATGCAAAACACAGGCCCATCCGCGAACGCGACGAAATAAACGAAACGTAAATTCGAACGATTTTTTAATCAAAATAACAACTATCCTCTTTTGGTAAAAAAAATTGCATCAAGCACAATAACAGAATCACCCATAGATATGAATATTCTTAAAATAAATGTGCGAAACGAATATTGTCAACTTTGAAATTGTTCGAATTTACATTACGTTTATTCCGCGTGTTCGTGCCACAAAAGCCTGAATTCCTCAAACAAAACTAGACAACGCCCAGAATTTGAAAGCTTACAGTTTTTCACCCCTGACTCTATCGTGTTTTGTCAGTTCTTTCTTAAATATCAATTACTGAACACTCTATATAAATAAAAAATAAATAAAAAAATGTTTTTTCTTTATCGTAAAAAACAGATCATTAATTTCGAAATCCCAAACTACACTAACTAAGTTACATGTTGCAATACCACTAAGCTTCGTCATGCACTTTACTTAGCTTCTAAGCGTAAGCACGTCTAAAACCAACACTCATTCTGTTTCAAAATCTGAGTTATAAGTACTTACATTCACTTTATCCTTTCAGAACGGACGAGGAGTTAGACATGACCGCGGCGTGGAAGCGCTCGCACTGGCGCGACATGCAATCCATCCTCCGACGAGAGGGCAACCAGAAAGAGGGCGTGCAGTGCTGCCCGTCCGTCCTCGAGATGGTCACCAAGAAGGGAGGCCGCACGCCCACCGGCCTCTACGTAGAACTGTACGAAGACGGAGAGAACCAGCAGAGGCTCTTCGAAGTCTCCTGCGCTACCAACGTCGTCGACAAACCCTGTCGGTTCGTCGACGCGAGGCTCTACAACGAATCGAGGTGCATACAGAAGTACTCGTACTCCTACGCCCTTGTGCGGTACCTCCAATCCACGGCCACCGAGACCCCTCAGATGCGGACCGAAGGACACTTCTCCGTGCCCGGCTCCGGAGGCTGGTCCATGGACTATGTGCGCGTGCGCGCCGGTTGTGAGTGCCAAATTAAACCCAAATCAAATAAACCCGCCCGCAGAAGACACAAGCAGAGAAAGCGAAATAGGAGGGTCATCGAAGACGACGAGACCTGATTTCGGGCTCAGTGCTAGTGAAATCATGACTTTGAACAAATTTGGGAACGTCCCATAGTATTACGTTTACAAAGATACCTTTTCTGATGTTTTCTCTTTGGTTCGGAACTGTTTCGTATATAAAACAGCAGCAAAGCTATGTTTGTTTGTGTGGCGGCTGCAGATGGTTTCTCGTTACCTATTTCAAGTGTACGCTTGAGTGGTCAACTGTCGGTCGATGTATCAATGTATTTATTTTATTTTTCGTCTATATTACGCTTCTTGTTGTAGTCCGTTAGTTAGTCTCGATCTTATGAAATTAAAGTGCCTTTTAGTGCCTTAGATTTAAATAGTTCACTATATTCTGGGAATTGTTGAAATTTTGATTCCAATGCGCTATCTGTATGCAATAAGTATTAAATGTAAAGGCGAATGTCACACGAGTCATAATACCCCAGCAAATCTTACAATATTATAGTTGAACAACATCACAAATAGTTCTTAAAATAATTAACATTACATTACCGATACAAATTAATGGCAACAAGAATTCTAATTTTTAAATATTCATACATTTACAAACATAATTCGTGTGACACTCGCTTACAAACTACATGATAATGTAATAGTTACCGGTTGATCGAGGTGCATAGATATAATTCGACTTCACTGCGCTGTCGCTACACCTTCAGTTAATTTTAAGATAGAAACCAACGACTTTCGTGTACAACGTGCTTCGGACGGTAATCTTAACGAACAGTATTTTCTACCTACTTGTAGTTCACAGAGTTCGAATTTCCAAGTCTTGGCCATTTCCCAAATAATATGTCGGAATCGACTCCCAGTTCACCCAGATGTGGGTGGATATCAGTATCTTGCATGAACCCATTGGAATTTCACAACTCGACTGGTGAGAGAGTCTGGAAAATTGTGGGGTAATTGTCCTATTGGCAGATTTTTTTAGGCTACGATTATTTCTGGAAAGGTATTGTTAATTTGTAACAGCTTGTACTATTTTAGCATGCTTCTCAAGAGGAGTCTAAATGTGCAAAGAACCGTTTCCTATTTCCAATCTGTACTGTAGGGTTGCCATATCTTATCTTGTGGTTCTGTTTCGGCTTTTATTCTTTCTACTGTTTCCTTCTAAGATTCGGAGCTCTAGCTTTTCGTAAATATTCGTGTGTAGTACGTGGTACATAGTAATCGTTGTGAATAACAGTAAAGAGCAGTCTGTGATCACTTCATACACGTTCTTTAAGCCGTAGTGGGGTCACGATGACTCTCCTGTGAAACAATTATTTTGTGAACATATTTGACTTAATCTAGATTCTAGATGAATATCCAAGACCCGTTGAATAAAAAAACATGTGTGCAATTCACACGCGATAGAAGTGAAACTTTCAAAAGTATTCTATCTCATTCTCTCGCGCGTTAAATCCTATAGATGTATGTGATTATCTCTTTTTAATGTGGCCTTTTCGTTTCATTGCAAATCACAACGGAGCTAAAGACATTTTCACTTCAAAAAATTAAGAACGTAGAAAGATTGGAACATACATACGTGGTTATTTGAAGAATAGTCAACAGTTACTTATAATATCAACGGCAATTTCATTGGTGCCATTGCTTTATTTGGTAAATATCGTATTTGAAATTAGCCCGCTCTTTAGAGTCATCTTCCAATATTAGAAGAACTACATTGGCAAAATCGGGACGTGATTAGGTACATATTTTGCTTCATCAAAGCTGGATAGGTAAGCCAGAACAATGTTTCAATCATACTTTCGTTAGGTACAGCAGTAACTCTATCTACAAGAATAACTTCGTCTGGTTGTTTCACATGAGGAGCATCGCCAGTTAAAGTCGTTCCACTGATTATAATGCTCTCTTCCCTTTTAAAATTAAGAATATTTATTCAAAGTTAACAATTTATAATTTTTTGTTATTATTTGTAACAGTACTTACTTCTTAGACATAAGTGCGTCGAGTCAAAGATCTGTATTATTTTCTATTTTGTAATACTTTTATTGTATTTAAAAATGTAGTTATATATGTAAGGATTAATTTCATTCTATTTATACTGTTTAATACGAGGTATTCCGATATACAGTATGAATGTTAGTTTGTACGTAGAAATCGCTTCCGTAAAATATAATTGATGTATATAAATAACGCAATAGTATTGTGGACTGAGATTATTTTGTGCATTTAGATGTGTAATAACAGAATGAGAGAATATTTTTATAATAAGATAACGCTATCCATTGACAGTAAAAAACTTACAACATACTTGTAGCGCCATCTTTTGACGAGTAGCTGTAAACAAACAGTTTGTCATGCAACAATTAGATGTCGCTACATACACCTAACCTGTCTAGCATTACGCAGAACAGTGCCATGTTTAATTAATTATATGTAAGCCAATAATAATCAATTTATTGGTTTGCTAAGAATTTAGAAAAGTTTGCTATATGCATATTATAGTTCTATTACCCGATGACATTCAATGTACTTACCATCGAGATGCCTCCATCGCTAAATGTAAAAAGTTCGAAATAATAATACCCAATAGTGCAATGTGGCATATGGCTGGTATAGTAAAGTATTTAATTTTAACAAAATCACTGCAATCTATAACAATGTTACTTCCATCATCACAACAGCTATACGTTATTTTATTGTTGACATCAAAAACAAAACTTTAAATAAAATAAAAACTTGAAATAGCAGAAAATCTTTTATTGTCAACTTATTTTCTAAAAGTCCTTTCAGGAATCACGTAAACATACCATCGTATAAAAAATTACAATACAAAAGTCACATTTTTTTTATCGCTAAGCACTTACACTTGTGTAACTTGTCTTCTTCTCAAAAAAGAATATAATTATTCAGCGTCATGATCTGAAAATAATGAGATTAAATATTATTTATTTTGTGCAAACATTACGTCAGAACGTAAAATCATACACGTCTGACGAAACAAGATGTAAACACTTGCCTAAGTTCTTACAGCAGCGCCATCTCTTATCGAATAAAAGAAACATTATTTCAACATCAATAAAGTCATCGTTTTCATATTTACCGGCAAATAGTTTATAAGGTAAGTAGATATTCCGACTCACCCAAATATAATGTTGTCAAATACATTAGAACAAATCCAAGTCCAACGGAAAAGAATTGCAATAATCCCGCGTTCCTCTTGCGTTCATGCCAGCGCGCCCTCTCGCGAGGAAGTACCTCACTAACTGTCACGTAGAGTAGCGTACCGGCTGCCAAGCCCTGAAATTGATTAAGAAACCTTTAACTTTTCAAAACCGATCAATAGATGGCGACAGTAATATCACTTGAGAATAGCTGGATACAAAAAAATAAATGACTGCTTTTGTAAGTATAACGACTTATGTAATATTACCAACAAAATATTTTTTCCGGTCCGCTAAAATTACGTTATTCTAAGTGAAATGTCCCTCACGGATGTGTCGCATACCTTTTTCTACCAACCTTGTTCCATGTTTATCCTACGTACGAATAAATTTCTTTAGTCTTTGAAAAGTCAAGTTTCACTAGTTATTGAATTTAAATAGTGTTCTTTTTTTAATCTCTATCGATACTTTTGCTCCCGCTACCCTAGTACAGTATCCAGCTGGAAAAAGCTACCTACGTCTTTTGGAAAGAGTTCTGCTTTCCATAGCGTCGTCTATGTCACTCATAATTACAATACATTAACATTACAATTACTTAGGCTCTCTCTACTGTCTCTTTCTACTGCTCTATGGGTAATTTAAAACCTCAAAACTAGAACCCAAAAACAAATATCCTACCTGCATAACCGGTACAGCGATAGATTCTTTCAGCGAGTTAACGGTCTCCAATCCCGCGCCGATCCCGATTCCCGCCACAGATCCCGCACTGAACAGGCCGACACTCAGGATGTGCGCACACGCACGGTTCGGGAAGTTCTCGCACAGTTCCGCGCCAAGACAGAAGCCGACCACGAACTTGTGGGACGCTACGGCTGCTAGTAAAAGGAGGACCTGAAAAGAGGAGGTGTAACGTTAGGTTTAATTGTACATTGTCATGAGTTTATCTATAGTCTATGGCATTAATAAATGTATTCATCAAGTAATCATCAAATTCCTCCCTGAAGAGAAGAGAAGGAAAAGCAATCTGTGAGTGCAGAAGGGTGAAAAATTCGAACGAGCCCTGGATGAAAACTACCCGTAATATCCATTAAAGTTATCTCATCCTGTTAAGAGGGCGCACAACGGTCCACTAGCGCCACTCCTTCAGAAAAATATTATCTCGTGACTGAGAAGGAATTATGAATAACGGCTTATAAGGACCCTCGGTAAGTGTGTCTAGAATTTTCTAATACCTTTAATAAACTTTCATATTGAGACACGACGCAACAAAATTCGATCTAAAGAAAAGCGGCCACATTCCTCTAGATCGTATTTTGTTGCTTCGTGTCTCAATATGAAAGTTTATAAAAGGTATTAGAAAATTCTAGACACACTTAATGAGGGCCTACAAGCCGGTTTTCATAATTCCTTCGCAGTCACGAGATAATATTTTTTAAAAGAGTGGCGCTACTGGACCGTTGTGTGCCCTAGGACCACACGTCTCACGTAATATTAGTAAAACACACATGCAAATACATAAAGAAAAAGATAATAAATTTAGTATTGAATTCCTTACAATTTAAGAGGAAGATGACATTATAAAAGGACGATGAAAAAAAAACTAGCCAAGATATTATGTTTTGGCAAATTTAAAACTGGTAAGACCTTAGGGTCGATAGTCGCACGTACTAAAATCTCCTGGTTTTTGGGAGACCCATGTTTAGACAAGAGAATACGTAATTTCGGATCAAAACAAAAATCTTATTGTAGGTAGAATAGGTAAGATCTGATAAGGACCAGCATGAATTTTTTTTCCTGTAAGGAAATATGTATGTGGGTAAGTACGTAAGAACACATCTACCTATAATTAAAAAAAATATCAGCTCATAAAAATGCACCTAAGTATGGTACTCATGATAGGTATGTACCGACCGGCAATCAGTTCCACCTGACATGTACAGTCAACAAAAGGGATATGTAATCACTTAATCATGTAGCTAATTACAACACTTTTTTGTAAGTGTGCTGTGAAAGCTTCGACAATGCTCGTTTGAATGTGCCTTTAATGTGTTTTAAAAGTTAATAAGCACGCAAGGGTGTGGTCGAAATTGGTACAATTTATCGTATATCGTAAGTGTGAACAACTACAAATATGGTATACGTGGCAGTCAACGTTATGGCTGCACTGCTGCTACGCGTCGCCTACGCGTCTGCTACGCGTCAGCTACGTGTCAGCTACGCGTCAGCTACGCGCCTGCTACGCGTCCCGTACCCGTCTGCTACGCTGCTGCTACGCAACGACAACGTCTACACCCATTCTGAATGTCTCAATAAATTTTGACTATGCAAGCAAGGATATTCATTTCTTGCCCGGTTATTTATCTCTTTCGTTAACTGGACATGCTAGGCAACAAAAACACTGACTCAACTGTTGTCATACACCACTTATAAAGCGATTCATAATATCTGTAGCAATGAATCTTGCATAATAACAAGGACAGCGAGCTTCGCTACTTTGTATTATTATTTAATTAATTTATTAACTACTCTGACATTTTAGGCCAGTGTATATTTAGACCATTTTGTAAACTGTATTGGAATAAAACTGCGAGCTCTAAATAATAGTTTGTGAACAAAAGTTTACCATATTAATACGTACACACGGCTTCATATCAAGCTATAATATCCAGTATAAGCTGACCTCTCATACATACTTACATACATAAACTCACGCTTTCTTCCCATGGTAGGCAGAAACTACAGAACGCCACCTTCTGCGATCCTTACATACTCCTTTTGCCTCGTTTACGTTCATACATCTGGTCATACACGCACGCCGGTTGCGAGTACTACGCAACTGACCTTTCTGAAGAACATCACCAATACGGTCATTATATGTCTTCCTAGGGCGTCTCCTCCCGGCGTTTCCATACAAATCTGCCTTGTAAATACCTTTTGTTAGTCGCTGACCTCTCATTGTACAGAAATCCTTTAAAATGCGAGATCAGCTTAAACTGGAAATGTATACCTTTGTATGTAGCCGTACGTACCTAGTTGGAAAAAATCCTCTTGCCAGCGGTGCAAAGATGGCTTTTTAGGAATTGATTACTGTGTTTAGTTGTTTGAAAAGTGTTGATTTCCAGCTTACTAAGCATAAAATAGTTTTGACATTGATAAGGGTCCCTTAATAATGCCTTTTCTATATAAGCTAAGGTTCATCATCGTCATCATCAGTCTACAGCAGTCCACTGCGGGACATAGGCCTCTCCAATTGCACGCCATTCAGCTCGATTCTCGGCAACTCTCATCCAGCTGCTACCAGCCACCCTGCGAAGATCGTCGCTCCACCTAGCCTAGGGGCGTCGATTCGCGGTCTCCATTGAAGAACACGTCTACCCCAACGGTCATCGGTTCCACGGCTAATATGGCCGGCCCACAACCACTTCAGCTTGCCTATTCTGTGAGCTATGTCAACAACTTTGGTTCGCTGCCGTGTCACCTCATTCGGATTCTATCCCTCAGAGAGACTCCAAGCATAAGTCGTTCCATAACGCTGTCGCTGAGTGACCTTGAACTTATAGACCAACCGTATCGTGAGTGTCCACGTTTCGGCTCCGTAAGTTATAACAGGCAGGACCCACTGATTGAAGGCTTTAGTCTTTAGGCACATTCCTAAGGTGCTAAGGTTCATTGTTGTGTGAGGTGTTACAAGTTTCACACCTCCATGCACACTAACTATGAACTGGCTAAACCTGTGATTTATTTTGTAAGCCATTTTCCTCATGTCTGCTAAAACAACTTGGTTTTTCCTTGTGCAAGAAAAGAACCGCAAGTAGTGAGAGAACATAATTGCATTTTATATTTTTGATATTTCGGGTTGTAGTGACACAATCTCTACCTACGCCTACGGGATATACAAGCGTGAATTTGTTATGTCATGGAAAATCAAATACAATTTGAAGTACCTTATATAAAAACCAATAGGTTTTTTTTTTAAATAATCGAACATGTTTTGTACTGAAATAGTACCATTACATTTCCTTCTTGTCCCTGAAAACCCTATAATTTTGACGGAATTCGCAATACTACAGAATAATCAGTAAGCCAAGACCTTTTAAATGATATATGTCTCAAGTGTATTGACTAAGTTACAATTTTGGGGACACTAGCACCCATTGTCCTTAGTTCAATGAAATGATTTGTTTTCGTGCGAGGCACGGGACATCCCCGAACAAGGACCGGTCCTTTTTGTAAGTCCCATGTTCGCACAGACGTAAAAAAATTCGCGATTTTTTCGCGCACTGGATCTTAAACACAAAGCTTAGCGCCGAGAGTTGAAAATCCAGCAGTGTGTTTTTTCGACGCGCTGGGATGCACTCTGTTGGATTCTCAACGCTCGGTTCAACACCGAAAGTTGAAAATCGAGTGCGCGATAAAATCCTGCCGTGATATTTTTACAGTAGACCAAAACTGCTTATTGGATATTGTATACCGGTTCCATGACTTACTGACAGGCAACACACAGCCTCAACGCCTAAAGTCAGCAGCAGGAAAATTGCAGACGCCTTTACTACAGGGTGTACAGTCACGAGCATAAATATGTATAAACTTGGCTAAATTCAATAGCGATTTTCTCCTTAATTTTTTTAAGCAATATGTCGCATTTCAACGTTGCATTCGTTATTTCACGAACAAAATCGCTTTTGAAAGTTGCCAAGTGTTGACGTATTAGTACTCGTGACTGTACATCAGCTATCAGGATTTAGAAAATGCGGTTCTATAGTAGAAAATGATGTTGGTAATTGAACCGGCGGATGTTTTATTACTATCCGTATTTTTTTATTTTTTTGTATTAATACTATTCGTATTTTTTTCTATTTTATTACTATTTTTTTTTTCGTTGTATTATTCTGCATGCGGAGCGTGGTGATTATCGTGATTTGCTGTGGTTTTACCAATTGCTTATTTTTTCTTTGTAGCGATCGTTTTGGAAGACGAGCTATGTCCAACAATAAAAGCAGAAAATTGAATGAGGAAAATCATTAAACTTTATTCTACAAAGAATTGCGCAGGTAATATTCAAAATGACAAGTCAATAAATGCATACATATGCGAGTGACATTCAGTTGCAGTCTTATCTTCTTCAAATATCTTAATCTAGGTACCATAACCTTGGTCATTACGTTACCTTGCCTAACCCAATTAGCACCGAGCAGATAAAGCCGTAACCCGTGTTCATATCACGTATTGTTTTCAACAATTTGATGTCAAATTAAACTGTACCCCGTGGTCAGTAATTATCTACAAAAATTTAATTTATTGTGGACTTGCTGCGCCCCGCAGCTTACCCCGTATAAGCCTCGATCCCGTGGGAACATCGAAATAAAAAGTGCCCTATATTCTAATCCAGCTTATGGTCTACCCATGTGCCTTTGCTCCAAATCCGTTCAGCCGTTTTAGCGTGAAAGCGTAACAAACAAACACACACACAAATAATCTAATCTTTTCTCTTTAAAATATTAGTTTAGATTAGCGCCCAACCCCACTTACTTCGCACGGGTACATTGTACTGATGCTCATGGGACGTCCTGTCTAAACATCGAGATTTCTGTTTAAAAATTAATGTATTTTACACATAAATCTTCTGGAATAGATACTCAAAAATTTTACTGATACTGAAAACCGCATCATAATCAATTGTGTAGTTTAGAAGAACAAAGCGAGCACACAGACAGACACGAAAACCGGCTTTGTTTTATACTGTATTGTAGTACTGGTTTTATCATTACAAGCACCCTGAGCGCACCATTGACGGGGTCCGATAGGGCCGATGCCTGCCGGGGTCGCGGATTGTTCGAAAGAGTTACCGTGACCCTGGCGCACAGGCAACTGAAGGAACACGGGTGGGTTTTAGTCAGTAAGAGTCTGACACGCCCTTTCGCTCCGCCCAGAGCGGGAGAGGACATTTGATGATTTCCGAACCAAAAAAAAAAGGGCTCCCTGAGCGAAATTTTGGCAGCACCCCTCTCCCGTCTTGGAGAGTAGAGAGGGGCGAAAAATTTCAGCACTCCGCCTAGGTTTTCTTATGTCCATTCATAAAGGAATAGGAGTTACTTTGTCGGCTAAAGCAGACAAGTTTGAGAATTCAGAGAATGTCGGATGCAAGAGCAAGCGAAGAAATCTCATTTTTTTTTTGTTTTCTATCTCCAAACGAACTAAAACAAAAATACTCTGCAGGCGCCTGAGGTGAAGGGGCGCCTAGTCACAGCCCCTTTGGCGACCCTTCACCTCTGGCACCCTGGGCGCTCGCCCAGCCGCGCCCTACCTTACCGCCGGCACTGCTGTATTGATAGATGGCTGATGTCAACCACCCATTCAAATATTATAGGTATTATGTCATCATCAATTCAACATACAGGAATATTTAAAAATAATATCAAGTTTGTTTTTCCTTTTAATAAAGGATTATCACTCCATTTACAGAACAATAAATAATAGGAATCAATAAGAACGCCATAAAACCATTCATTTTTAACAATGATGACTCCATGCCATATTATTCTATCTATAGTTTATATCTCTAACTATTTTCCATTTGATAAACCCAACACCTATGTTTGATGTATTTTCCTTATGATGCATATAAAATGCGATCATAATCATACCACATATAAAGGCTCCCTCAAACAGGCACGACACGCGACGCGAATTGCACGCGACACAAAGGCACCGCTCGTTGCGCGACAGGTGGTCCCTTTGTGTCGCGTCGCGTGTCGCGCCTGTTTGCAGGAGCCTATATGCGGGAGCTTAAGAATAGGTAGGTATCTAGTATCATCGTATGCTTAGTATTTTCCAAATTATGTTAGGGTAGGCTTCTAGTCTAACCGGATGCAGCTGAACACTAGTACTTTTTCGTTGAGCGGCGGTTTACATGACCTCCACAATGTAGATACCACTTAGAAAGACTGGTTGTCATACTTTCAGGTTTCTGACTACCCGTAATGACTGTCATAAATTTCCAAATGACAAACTCAAACTCAAAGATTTATTTCAAATAAACCAATTACAGGCACTTTTGAATTGTCAAGGTGACAGCCGGGAACTTTCCGAGGCACGGAAGGGTCTCTGTATGAAATGGATGGCCACCCATGGTTGCTATCTAGGTCCTACATATAAATAATATTTATGAACTCTTCCCGTTTTTTTTATATACTTACCTACTTGTACATAATATAATAATTTAGTGTAGGCTTGTATACTGCATTTAAGATAACCAGCTATTGGTTGAAAACAGGATGATACTAGCCTTTAAAAAAAAAAATTTTTCAGTAGGTACGAAACAATTTTTACCAGGTTGACTCATTCAATGGGATTATAGAACTTAGAGGGTTGTATTGAAGATTTTAATGATTATAATTCTGTAAATACATACTTGTCACGGTCGCGAATCATATTTTGTTCAACATTCAACATGACACTGACCTGCAAATTGCAAAAAACGTTAGAAAATTTGAATTTCGCGGGCTACTCTGGCGCATACCCTTAAGCATTTTTTTGTACATTTTTCTCAAAATCATTTAATAAGTACGCAACAGTCAAAAGATAACAGGAGATATAGTCAGCCTTAAAAATCTTCCTTATACTTTTGTTGCAAATTCATACATTATGTTGATAAAAGTGAAGGCTAGTCTCATATACCGAATCCTAACTTTATAATATAATAAATGCGAAAGTAAGTTTGTTTGTTTGTTTGTTACCTTTTCACACCTAAACAACTGAACCGATCAACCTGAAATTTTGCATATACGTTGTCAGGTGTACAGAAACGGACATAGGGTACCTTTCATCCAGCAAAAAAGTACCGTTCCCGAGGAAAACAACAATAACGTTCTTATGATAATAGATGGCGCCACGTGTCTTTAGAATCATGATTGAATTATAACCCGAATTGATAGTCAAAGTCTAAATTAACGCGAGCGAAGCCGCGGGCAAAAGCTAGTACTTATATATGAGAAGGTTAATTATTTATTTGTCGTTCGGCGAATGAAGCATCTTACGTCAGAGTAGCCCGCGAAATTCAAATTTTCTTACGTTTTTTGCAATTTGCAGGTCAGTATCAGATCATCAGATGTATATTGATCTAAATCATGATTTGCAGCCGCATCAAATATTTATTTCTAGAATTATAATCATAAAATTCATCAATACATCTCTCTAAGTTCATATTACCCTATTGAATGACTATTTCATGACATCGTGACATTTGAGGCCAGTTCTAACTTAAGAAGTTGTATTGCTGATTTTAATGACTATAATTCTGTAAAGCCATATTTGTTACGGTCGCGATATAACCTGGCACTGACTTGCAAATTGCAAAAAACGTAAGAAATTTTGAATTTCGCGGACTACTGTAGCGCATTTCCGTCTATAGTAATCTACATACTATCTATTGTCAATCGAAAACCAGTCAAGCAAGATTTAACTAAGTAGTTTTCAATAACTGATTTTATACTTTTGACTTTACTGATGAGTAAAACTTCGTTTTTTAGTTTGTACCCACATTTGCAGATAAGTCTAAATTGAGATTTAATAATTATGCTGGCCATCATACGATATAATTTCGATCTAAATAAAGCAAATTTCCTTAATTTTTTTTCTGGAATTCATGAAGAGAATTCATTCTACATAAATAAACTCACGCATCGCATTCTTTTTCAATATTTCACCTTAGATTGGTACGGAAATTAATTGTGAAGCAAATTGACAGCCTGCGTCAATTTGCCGTGTTATAAAAGCAACTGTCAAATAATTACAGTTGCGATTTGAATATACGTACGATTTGAATTGGTAGTCAATTTGCTTAACAATTAATTATCCTGGCTTTACAGTAAGTAGTCTTGATATGACTAATCACGAATAACTTGTTAACAAGAAACCATTTAGCCATACAAATTATAGTTTACCATTACAAATCTATTACCTAATGTATTTAATAATCACATAAATGAATACCTGTGCAACACTATGCAATATGCAAGCGTCTCGTTGATAAAAACACAAGGAAAATGACACGTAGGTAACGATTTATTAATTTTATTGTATTACTAATCTACGGTATTACTCAAATGCATTGATAATGATTTAGCGATAACTAAGTACACAGCTGTGCCCATGGCTCGGCCCGTGTTTGTTTTTAATTTTCATACGCAATTTTAATATTCGCATTTTCCTCTGCTGTCCTGTCACGAGTGGAAATTCGTGAACATAGGAGGCTCAACCGAAGGATTTAAAAAAAAAATATGTAACAAAATAACAATATCACGCCTATAATCCGCGAATGGTTAGGCAGAGGTGTACCTATAGTACACCCATATTTCGCCAGTTATGTATAAGTCCCATGGAATAGGAGCGATCCTATTGCCATTAACTGAACATAAATCCAAACTCCGGGCTGCTACTGAGAAATTCCAGATGGAAAAACACAATAACACTTTGCCCGATCCACGAATAGAACCCAGAAAAAAAGTTGTGTCGACATAAAGAATACTGAGCACTATGGTTGCATAATATAAAAAAAAACAAAGTCGCTACACGGCTAATTAGAGGTTCTAATCAAGGTAGGTACTTAGTGACATTGAATATCCACAGATTACTGGAAAGTTATACCGACTTAGGCTTCCGCAAACAGGTGCAACGTGGCAGCGCGACGCGACTCTAGTAGGACAATTTCTATGAAAACTTCATGGAAATTATTCTACCAGAATCGCGTCGCACGGTCGCGTCGCGCATGTCTGCAGGAGCCTTTACTTGCGCATTCACATTAGTGTAATCTAATGATACTGGTCCCTGGGGCCACATATTGCATGTCGCGTGTAGGGGTACCGAAGCTGGACCGGGAGCTCCTCCTGGAAGCCTCGATCGTGCAGGCCTGGGTGTCATCACCGGACAGGCCTGCTGACATCACCGACGAGGCAGAGTGGTTCCGGGAGGCCATGTCAGAAGTGTGTGACATGGCAATGCCCCGGGTCCAGCCCGGACGTGCCTGGCGCCAGGTGTACTGGTGGTCGCCGGAACTAACGTCTCTGCGCGAGGCGTGCGTTGCCGCGCGGCGCCTGTACACCAGGCACCGCAGGCTCCGTATCCGCCCTCCGGATACGGAAGCCATTCAGGCGGAGCTGTACGAGGGTTACAGAGTGGCGAAGATCGCCCTCCGAGCGGAGATCCTGCGGGCCAGGGGACTGGCCCGTGAGGAGTCGCTGGGGACTCTGAACAGGGACCCGTGGGGGCGCCCATATAAGGTGGTGCGGGAGAAACTCCGCCCATGGGCTCCCCCGCTGACTCAGAGTCTCCGGCCCCAGCTCGTGGAGGGCGTGGTGAGCGCTCTGTTCCCCTCGCGGGGGGAGCATACTCCCCCGCCCATGGCTCCGCCTCCTGCGGTGCCAACTGCGGACCACAGACCCGACGATGACGACGTTGCTCCTGAGGTGACCGAGGTAGAGTTGAGAGTGGCGGTACGTAGGCTGAGTGCCAAGAATACCGCCCCAGGACCCGACGGCTTACCTGGAAAAGCCTGGGTCCTGGCCTTGGAGGCTCTCGGGCCTCGACTAAGAGGGCTCCTAAGCGCATGCTTGGAGGAGGGCCAGTTCCCACTTCGTTGGAAGACGGGGAAACTGGTCCTCATTAAGAAACCGGGGCGCCCGGCGGACTCTCCGTCCGCTTACCGGCCCATCGTGCTGCTCGACGAGGTGGGCAAGCTCTTTGAAAGAGTCATTGCAGACCGCCTCGTCGGGCAGCTGGTGCGGGTGGGGCCGGATTTGGCGGAGAGCCAGTTTGGTTTCCGCAGGGGGCGCTCCACGGTGGACGCCATCATGCGCGTGCGAGCCCTCACGACGGGGGATGCTGTGGCCCGGGGTGGGGTCGTCTTGGCGGTGTCTCTAGACATCGCCAACGCCTTCAATACCCTGCCCTGGAGTTGCATCAGGGAGGCACTCCGGTATCACCGGATGCCGACCTACCTCTGTCGTGTAGTCGAGGCCTATTTGACGGATAGGGCGGTGATCTACTCCGGTCACCAAGGAGAATGGAACCGGCGAGAGATGTCGTGCGGTGTCCCACAGGGATCGGTCCTGGGGCCGCATCTGTGGGACATCGGTTACGACTGGGTGCTGCGCGCCGACCTCCCTAGCGGCGTCAGCGTAGTGTGCTACGCTGACGACACGCTGGTCCTGGCGCAGGGGAGGTCGCACCAGGCGGCGGCCGAACTAATGACACGCGGGGTTGCGACAGTCGTTGAGAGGATCCGGCAGTTGGGACTCGAGGTGGCCTTGCACAAGTCCGAGGCCATGTGTTTTCATGGTCCTCGGAACGCGCCACTGTCGGGTTCCCAAATAACGGTAGGAGGGGTTCACATCGGCGTCGAGTCGACGATGAAGTACCTGGGACTCGTCCTCGACAGCCGGTGGAACTTCGTCGAGCACTTCCGACGTTTGGCTCCCAGACTGCAGCGGGCCGGGGCTGCTTTGAAGCGGCTCTTGCCCAATCTGGGGGGGCCAAACGCCTCCTGCCGGAGGCTCTACGCGGGGGTCGTGCGGTCCATGGCCCTTTACGGGGCACCGGTGTGGGCGCGTTCGTTAAGGCTCCGGCCAGCCCGCCGGTTGAACGCGTCCCAAAGGGTCATGGCCATCCGGATGGTACGAGGATACCGCACGGTCTCCTGCGAAGCGGCGAGCCTCCTTGCCGGATTGCCGCCGTGGGATCTGGAGGCAAAGGTCCTCGCGCACGTCTGGGAGTGGCGCGAGGAGGCGAAACGCCGGGGCGTAACTCCGCTGCCGCGAGAAATCGCGGCACAGCGGATAGAGCTCCGGCGGGATCTCATGGCGGCATGGAGAGTGCGACTGTCGCAACCCAGCGCAGGGCACGCCACAATTGCGGCGGTAAGACCCCTCTTTGAGGAGTGGCTTGAGAGGCGCCACGGCGTCCTCACCTTCCGCCTGACGCAGGTCCTCACCGGACATGGATGTTTCGGGAGGTTCCTGTTTCCAATAAGGCGGGAGGAAACGCCCGGGTGTTACCATTGTGTGGATCGACCGGAGGACACGGTGGAGCATACGGTGGAGGTCTGCCCGGCTTGGGCGGAGCACCGCCGTGTCCTCGTGGCGGCGATCGGCGGCGGCGACCTCTCGCGTCCGGCACTGGTTCAGGCCATGGTACGGAGCGAGAGGGAATGGGAAGCCGTCACCTCCTTCTGCGAAGCAGTAATGCTCGCGAAGGAGGAGGCGGAGCGCGAGAGGGAGAGGCAATCTCTACGCCCTCGCGCCCCTAGCCGCCGCAGGAGGAGGAGACACCCTGGGCGTCGGGAGTCGATTGCCGACTCCCGGCCACCGTAGGCGCGGGCTTGTGGACGGCGAGCAATGGGCAGCTCGCCGTCCGGTAAGGACCAGGCCCGGGTCGACGGCGCGTCGTGTTCCACGCGCGCCTCAAAGAGATGTCAGCACCATTGACGGGGTCCGATAGGACCGATGCCTGCCGGGGTCGCGGATTGTTCGAAAGAGTTACCGTGGCCCTGGCGCACAGGCAACTGAAGGAACACGGGTGGGTTTTAGTCAGTAAGAGTCTGACACGCCCTTCCGCTCCGCCCAGAGCCCACCCAAAAAAAAAAAAAAAAAAAAAAAAAAAAAAAAAAAAAAAAAAAAAAAAAAGAAAAAAAAAAAAAAAAAAAAAAAAGGGTACCATAATCTCAGGATTTGTCCTGAGATCTCAGGATTTTAGGCTCCTGACAGGATTGTGGCCGGATTGAGGGAAATCTCGGGAATCTCAGGATTTTGCGATTTTTTTTATAAAATAAAGTATCTCTATCTAGATGTTTCAGTTTTTATTTTATTTTATTGGTCAGTTACTATCAACGTAAACAAAAATATAATCTTCTTTGGATAGTATCACAGCACAACGCGTTTTTGTTTCACATAAAGATGAGAAAAAAAATGCGTCGTCGTTAATTACGTTTGCGACAAAATCTCAGAACTTTTTTTATAGAAATTAGGTATTTTGTCAGGACTTTTCAATTTTCCATATGGTAACCCTAGTTGCGTGCTATTAGTGGCGATAGTGCGGCTGCCTACCTTAATGCCCTAGAGAGTGCTTAGACCTAGTCATGTCTTTGTAGACTGGTTGATGGCGACTTTAGCTGGTAAATAAAGATGAAGCTAATCTACAAAACGATACTAAAGAGTATGCCAGTCGGTAATTGTGTAATCTGCAAACATCTTGGACATCGTAATCTATTAACATGTTTATTTCGGCAAAAAATTAATATATTTACAAGTTAGCTCCTAATTCAACATTTGTGTGAACTATGGCCATGCCAATATCTACGCCATATCCTGTGACCGCATCCTACATTCGAATACCTATTAGAATTGAGATCTTTTTTATTAATTTAACCTTTTCACCGCCACGGACTTCAATAGAAGTTCAGCTGCCTTGAAATTTTAGTTAGATTTACGTGTTTTAATGGCACGTACGCCTTTAAAACAAAATAAGAGTGTGTCCTTTAGAAATTGATTTTTTAGAAATCTAACTAAAATTTCAAGGCAGCTGAACTTTTATTGAAGTCTGTGGCGGTGAAAAGTTTAAATCATCACTTCGATTCTACAGTCCTCATTGTTGGCTATTATATATATATTGCAGGAATAAAGGCTCCGGAAAACAGGCGCGACGCGATAGCGCGACACAAAGGCACCACGTGTCGCGCGACGAGCGGTGCCGTTGTGTCTCGCTGTCGCCTCGCGCCTGTTTGCGAGAGCCTTAAAGAGTAAAGTAACTAGACTGTGGTCGATTGATGACATCGACCGTTTAGATCATCAATGTGGTGCATGGCAGCCAGGTTACATTTATCAATCAATCAAAATTTATATCAATCAAAAGTCATTTACTCAAATTAGGCTAAGGATCAGTACATTTTGAACGTCAGAATTACATAATAAAGTCTCTAAGAACGACCGCCCTTCACCACTTCCTATATAGTGCTTTAGCAGGGAAGAAATGGCGGAACTAATTCCCCAGCAGCACAATATCTGTCTGTTAAGAGCGGCCAACCCGTCATACTTTTCATACAAACGCTCGTACGTGATTATGGCGTTGTAACACATCTTTCATTGAACTTTTTGAACTAATACGTATCTTTTGCACTTTATCTAGGTTTCTATGCAAGTAAAAATCAAAGTTTGGAGAAACAAATTCAGTATAAGCCTACAAAAATCTTCTTTTTTGGACAAATTTTACCTGAACTTTGGCCGTTCATAATATACTCGTTGTAAAAGTAAAGAAAACATCTTCATAGAAACCTCGCACATGTAATGGAGATTCTAAATGACAAACATTTTTGCCAAAAACTTGTAAGGCTATTTCAAAACCACGTATTTCCTGGAATAAGTTTTGTGAAATCTTTGCGCGCTAATTTTCGTTCGACGTTATCGCGTTCTCACTCTTGCTTCTTTTTCAAACATTGCGTTAGATGAAACAACAAGCTTTTAAATCATGCCCGCGTTGACGATAGATGGACCGGGAAGGGCCCTCTTAAGTTAGAAGAACTTGATTCTATGCAATAGCATACCGTGTTCGACCATCTATTACACCTTTAGACAATCAATATCAATTGTTCGACGTCGATCGGCCGCAATACATAACTACGTTTCACTTTTATCCACAAACAAAATATTATTATATTAACAATCTTATCCGTTATTATTACCACGGTTTATTTGCTCCTTATCAGTAACGGAGCGAGGAGTAACGGTTTCGTTACGAAGGTATATGTTATCACAAGAGGAGTATCACAGAATGTGGGTCAATAATTGTAAATAAGTGATAACGCTCGTAAGGAAATGTACTAGACAAACATAGAGAAACATGGTATTAATAGTTTATATTTATCAACATTTGTTATTTGACTAGATAATTATATTGATACTGTAATAGGTGTAGGCATCAAACAATAAAACAAAGGTGTTTGTCGTTACGTTTGGTCAACAAAGTGAGACTGACGCGTTTCCACGTGTCAGGGGAATCAATCGTTCATCAAATTGACTACCAGGTTAAATTGCCCGTATACTCAAATCACAACTGTCATTATTTTACAGTTGTATGAAATGGCTATAACCCGGCAAATTGACGTTGTGTGTCAATTTGATAAATAATTATTTTTCTGGACTTTACACTGGCGAGAGGGAAAGCGTCACACTTTTTTTTGTAGGTAAACTAAGAGGTAAACAACGGGGTAATTGCGTAACACACCATCAGTAGGAATGGCTTTCATTAGAATAGAATGGAATTCTCTTTATTATGTACACAATAAAACTTACAGATGAAAGAGTGTAATGTAGAAAAAGAAATGTAGAAATTTTACGTAGTGTGACACAATGGGCGGTCATATCGCTAAAAGCGATCTTTTAGAGACAACCTTTGGATGGATTTTTGTTTTCTTTTTTCATTTTGACAACATTCATTGCATTAATTACGTTGTTAAGCAAACAAATATTTCTAACATATGTAGCAATGGATTAGCAATATGCTTCAAAAGGATTAATATTGAGATTGATAGTGTATTACGCAATTAGGGTAACTAAAGGATTATGGCAACAACGTCATTCTGTCTGCGTAATTTATTTATTTTTAAAGGTTTACACCAGCTTCTGTATATAATATATTATAAGTATAGGGAACAAATGATTAGTCTTGGACTTACACAGTCGCTAATTATATGTAGGTTAACCAGCATTGTTCCCAAATATAAGTGTTAACATAGAAAATTAACAATATAGAACTAGTATAGTAAGAACGAACAGTTATCATTAATGTGTCTGCCAAGTCTAGTGATTGAGGTAGAAATAGCCTGCCGTGTACATTAAAATGGTTATTGGGATACATAAGCCCATGGATCTGTTTAACGAAAATAAATAATAATATAATAATCTTTATTTATCCAAATTAATACATAGACACAGGTTAAGTAAAGTGTTAGATATACTAAATAACCTTATGTTATAAGTAATGTAGCTTAAAGAATTGAATTTTACTTTGTAAAAAATTAAGAATCGTTTCAGATGTGACTTACAATTTGATCAAAATTTGGATCAGAGTTCGTGCCTGAAAACCCAATCAACAAAGAAAAATTAATCATTTTTAAACAGCAGTAGGTACCTTACTAATTAACTTAATTAACGTTTGTAATTTATTTACCAAGATAGGCATAATTACAGCTATTTTGATAACGGCCATGTAAGGGACGAAATCAGGTAAGCCGTTAATAAAGGTTTTTCACAGTTGTCCAAATTACAGTCGTATAACCGGTTATGTCATTTTTATATTTCAAGTTTTAGTGCATCAATGACTTCCAAAATTTTGATTTTGATTTTTGTTTTTTCTTTTTTTAGCGTCGCGTGATTTTTTGTAAATAGTTATACATAACATCAAGTCTGTTTTTCGAAGGGTAAGGCAGAGGTATACACACGGCGACATTATCAAGCTATACATTCCCAGTATAAGCTGACTTCTCATTGTACGAAAAGCCATTGTATAGGCTTTTCATACAATGAGAAGTCAGCTTATACTGGGAATGTATAGCTTGATATGTAGCCGTGCGTACCTATACTACACCCACATTTCGCCAGTTATGTTCAAGCCCCATGTAACAGGGGGCGAGCCTATTGCCATCAAACGGACACAAATCCAAACTCCTGCTGCTGGGCTGATACTGAGGAATTCCATATGGAAAAACCCAAATAACGCATTGCGCGACCCGGGAATCGAACCCGGGACGTCATGCTCAACAGTAGCGCCTGCGACCACTACCCTAGACCAAGAAGTCAGATATAAAAATGAAAGAAATATTAAATAAAAATAATCGTGTTAATATTACTGAATAATAATCATAAGAATAGGCTACATAAAAGAACCCACTCATGATGAAGAGGCATTTCCATTTTCTATACTTATTGATACCATAATACAGGAAGGCAGGGAGATCGACGCACAATCTGTTACCATGGCTTCAGTACATGATTCTGGACCCCTGAGTTATGTATAGAAGGTTATTAAAAAAAAAATATCTGCTGTTTCCTACAAAAGTACCTACACGGTCTAAATGTATGGAACAGCATTTTTTTTTTAAATAATCGTCGTAATATTTCAACGCAGGGGCGTCCAGAAACATGTACTGAGTCCATGGTAACAGGTTGTGTGTCGATGTACCTGCCAGCCTGTATGTTCTATATCTTATAATATATTCAAATCTAAGTAGGTACCTACATATATTTATATTATAAATTCATTAAAATCGCTTTTCGTGTGTCTACGTGACCGCATAGTTCTTCAAAACGACGCCACGGACTTTGATACGATTTCCACTACCATTTAAAGAAGTTATTACGGAAGGTTTGTGTGTATACAGTGGAGCCCCGGTAATCCGGCCCCTGTCTAATCCGGCGCCCCCTGTAATCCGACATGCCTATCACTGTTGAATTTAAGAACACAAACATTATTTTGACAAATCTTCACTATGTAAGATAATGCATGTTTGTATGTGCATGATTTTTTTTTGTAAGTTCTATAGTATTAATGACGTTAATTTTATAATGAAACATGGAAGGGGAAAAATGAATTCGTTCATTAATTTTTTCAGATACGAAGTCCCTGGCCCTCCTTATTATTTTGATTTGTAATTTGTCAGATTACAAGGTACACGTTTTCAAAAAATTCCGGACTATAGGGGTCTTAGGCAGTGCTCTATAATCCGACAAATTCGATCGTCCGACACTGCCCTGCAAAACGACCGGGGTCCACTGTAATACATAAATATTATAATTACATACATAGGAAAAACATATCGATGTTTTGTCAAGTCGTAATATCCATGCGAAGCAGGGGCGTGTTGCTAGTAGTTATTATTATAATCTTGGAATTATACCTACATGTATAATAATCATAAAATATGCCATTGCCCAGCAGTGTGATACCAATGGCTAGTTATAAAAAATAAAAATAAGAATAGGCTATAGAAAAGTACAGTCGCCAATAGGTCAAGCTACACGAAACTGTCAAATTTCTCCAAACGATTTTAAACCTTAAAATGGTGAAGGTTAAGTTTAAAATTGAATGAAAAAATCTGAAGGTTTGTGGTAACTCGATGGGCTGGCGACTGTACTCATGATGACGAGGCATTTTCGAATGTACGTCTGTACTTCGAAGCTTAAAATATCGATGTATTTAATTGGGAATGTTCATAATCGCGATGTACGGAACTTCGAAAGAATGTCATACTGAACTTCGAAATTTGAATAGACATTCTTTCGAAGTTCCGTACATCGCGATTATGAACATTCCCAATTAAATACATCGATATTTTAAACTTCGGCATTTTCGTTTTCTATGTTGACATTATAAGAATTTTACAAAGTCCTCCTAACCGAATTTCGGCCATGTCGGCCAGTCTCAGCGGAGACTAGCCATCGACGCAGGAGATATTATAGTGCAAAAGTGTGTGCGCAGACACAGGTGCACTCTGTCCTACCCTGACTCTCATAGCCCGATGGCAACACGACACAACCCCGGAGAGAGATCAGGCGCAGGACCAACGGCATAATGTGTTTATTTTTTATTTTTTAATATAACATAATGATGAAACATTATAAGTTTAATAGGTAGGTACAATGGCACAGGTCATACACGGGCGAACTGCAGGTAAAAATGAAAGCTAATTTATTTATTTGTCGTGACTGCTAGTGACGATCATTGAACACGAATTCACGACGCTTTTGTCATTTCTGACCATGAAATTAGGATTTCCTTATTATCAAAGTTATTTATTTATATCAAAGCAATATAACCTACCTACATATATTAAGAACTTTAATAGAACAGAATTACTTAAGAAAAAAAAAAACAACAGACTTCCAAAAAAACACTACAAAGTGAAAAAGTACTTTAATTTCGGAAGTCGGTCGGGTGGTCGGTTTTGTATTTTCGTGTATTGCCACAAACTTCCAAAATTAAAGTTATTTTTCACTTTGTAGTGATTTTTTTTTGTGGAAGTCGGTTTTTTTTTTTGTAATTTTTTTTATATTTCACTTTTTAGTTGTGGTACCTACCCCACACAAATTCGTATACCAGTACTTGCTATGTAAATAACAGTGACAGGAAGTTATTATAACATCATACACTAAGTGGAAAAAAAAAAGTATTATTGAAGCTAGCTGAAAAACAACCCACGCAAAGTTAATCAAATTTATACGGCACTACCCCTGAGGCATCCATTAAAAAAAAAAACGAAATCGATCCACAAATTGCCGGAGATATCGCGTAACAAATATACAAAAAAAATATATACAGATGAATTGAGAGCCTCCTCCATCGTTTTTTGAAGTCAGTTCAATAAAATATTAAACTAGATACTTATATTTATATATAAGTTTCCACGCGAATCATATTTAGATCAACATACAACCTGATACTGACCTGCAAATTGCAAAAAACGTGAGCAAATTTGAATTTCGCGGGCTACCTTGGCGCATCACTCCAATCTTTCAGACGTAAGTTCTCAGTCAAGAGTTACCTACAGCTACTTTACTTCAACACTATGACCATTTTTCCCAAATTGACCTACTTATAGAAAAAAGTGAAGATCAAAAGTGAAGTGTTTGATCTAAAGTGAAGTTTAGATTAGCAACAAAACTTGCTGATGTTGACTTCTGCAAGCTTACTCAGAAAACTTGTAGAAGTGAGCTTGCCCCGATTTCTAACACGGTAAAAATTGCTTGCAGAAGTCAACTTTCTGCAAGTTTTATTGGTAATCTAAACTTCACTTAAAAGTCTACGCAAAAATGACACCTAAATGGAAACTAAAACATGATTTCATCCAAAGGGAGGGGTTTCCTCTGGCCCTGAAAGCGATTTCTGTAGTGCTGTGGGCGTAGCGATCTATTACCTTTCACTCGTGATCTTTAACCAGCAGGTTACTGATATTTATAGGACTCAGATAAGCTCTAGAGAACTTGTTCTACTTCCCACGCAAATCAACTAATGACCTGTTAAGAATAGTTTTAGGGTTCCGTACCTTAGCTATTCAAGCCCGAGGTGGCCCGCTAGAGGGCCAAAACAATAGATAATCAATTGTGTCTCATTAACGATGCTTGATGAGTTAAGGCTGCAAACGGAACCCACTAAACCCACGCCGTCTGACTGTCTGTCCGTCTACCTGTCTGTCACAGAACCATATCTCTTAAACCGTAATAGATAGCCAAAGGAAGCTGCACCGTAATTGCGAAACACTGCACACTATCAATCACAATCTGAATCATTTTGAAGGATATTGCTAATCCATTGCTTCATGTGTTCGAAAAATTTGTCTGCTTAACAACGTAAATAACGCATTGAATGTTGTTGAACTGTCAAAATGAAAGCCATTCCTACTGTCAGTGTATTACGCAATTACCCCGCTGGAATCGTGCTGGTGATTAAGGTCGAAGCGAAATGAAGAGCAGCATCGAACGTCATGATGTCCTAGTCCGACCATGTCAAATCAAATCAAATCAAATCATTTATTTCTTTGCAAACAATCCGATCCTCCTCCGAGTCAGCCGACAGTCTTTATAACCTATTAGCGTCTACCCGAAACTAAGTCCACGTGTTTCTTAACATAAAATACATGATATGACATTTGGCAATACTGTACCTTCCCATTAGTTAAATAATTTTCCGAATCGGATCAATTATTCCGAAGATTAGCCCCTACATACAAACTTACAAATACCTCTTTATAATAGAAGGAATAGGAGGAATAGAGGAATTAGTATAGATCTGTGATTTTATGTGTTTCTAGTCATTTTTAGGCAATGACGTAAATATAGTACATATTTAAAATTCCTACAAGGAAAAATTCGTAGTAATATTAATTAGTTTATTCTAGATAGATATTCAATTAATTCAAGAATTGCTTACGTACTTACAGACATATTTTATGTTAACAGCCTATCGTTGTTTTGAACATTATCTGTTTGTGAAGGATACACAGTATTTTATTTTTAAACATTTTATCTGGATATGAAGAGGACAGACCATTTATTGAACAAACCAAGTACAGATCTACTATTGAATTTTTGGAACCAAAAATTATATTATTTGTATGTATAGCGCCTGATCCGGTGTCGATTCCCAGTCTTGGGTATTCGTAGTGTTTTTGTGTGGGCTTTACCTCTGCCGAGCCCTTCAGGAACACAGGCGTGTTGTCCTCTTTCAACTTATTACCTAAATGAATTGTTGAAGGACTGGATCGTAGTAGTGGGCATTCTGTAGTTTTGCCAACGCCCATAGGAAAAAATCGTTTATATATGTGTGTACAAATTGTTGAATATGTGAAAGTGTCTGGTTGGCTGGAGTATCGTACGTTTTTTCCTCGAAGTAAAAACCTGTATAAAGTGCTACCATGGTTTTGGTTTTCGAAATGGCATGACGTCACGCATAAAGACGCTCATCCCTCGAGCAGAACACAACAATTGTAACTCTTGCATGTTTACTGTTCTCGATTTTAATGTTTTGAAAATATTAGAGAGTAAAATGAAAGAAAAAAAACAGCCGATATGAAGTATTTTGCCTGTATAGCTTTGTCTCAGACTGCCTTTGTATTTTCGTTTGCCCGTAATTAGTCATCCTAAATACGTATACAGGATTATTCAAGTACCGAAAGAGGTTAATTTGAAAACAAGCTATCTGTTACAGAGCATATAGCTTTAGTATCTGTCTGGTTAAATAAATTTAGCATCATACCTACATATCAAAAGTAAAAGTCCCTTGTGTCGTGGTTACAGAATCTTCACGACAAGCCGTGCGCAGATGAATTTTCGAAAATCCGTCTTTAGTATTCACTTTCGTTGAACGCATTTTGCATTTAAATAAGGCACTCTTGTGCAAAATTTCAAGCTTCTAGACCAAGCAGTCTGTCTCTGTCAGTGAGTAAATTAAAGATTTTTTTTAAGTAGGTAGATCACCAAAATTGTCACTGCGTGGATAAAGCTTAGAAAAAGGTGGGTTATGAATCTTAGATATACAAAATCGAGGTAAAAGGTTAACACTTCGAATATACGATAAGGCTAACGGATCTCAAAATAGGCATCGGAACAGACTATGAATGGACAATGTAAAGTCAGGGGAATTCATTATGAAGCAAATTGTCTACAACTTTAATTGCCCATATATTCAAATAACAATTGTCATTCTGTGACAGTTCTGTGAAATGGCTACAATACGGCAAAACATAGTGTCATGATGCGCTTGATGTAAGGTCTAAAGTGAAGAGACCAGAATTCCCACATTACATAACATCATAAGGAATGCACTGCTTACCTGTGTAGCACTCTCCTGCAACCCAATCGCCAGTCCTTCTAGCACACTATGTACAAACAAAGCAGAGAGCAGTCCCACCACACTAGAAGAGTTCTTATTACAAGGCTCGTTATGGCTAACATGGCAGAGCTCCGATGCTCCTTCTCTGTCCCTCATTTCTCCATCATTGTCTCTTGGCAGCAACCTGGTCTGTTCACCCACGTGGTTATGCCTTTCGTGATTACCACTGCTATAAAACAGATGAGAAAGCTCATCTACTAAGTAAACAGTGAAAAATCCAATGCATAATGTCAATTCTGAATACTTTGGTAGATGTTCCCTTGTTTCTGGCAGCATGTGGACTAGGGATGTGGATAAGAGGACGCCTCCTCCGAAGCAAAGTAAGCAGGATAGCAACAGAGGATGTCTTTGTCTGGCTGCTTCTGAGAAGCAGGCTGGTAGCATGCCTGAGCAGAAGGCTCCTAAGCCCAGTGTGAGCATGGATATCGCTCTTGCTGTAGTGATATCCATTTTGGTAAATTTTTGGTTTACTTCCTTTGATTATTCACGCAATCTTTTGTATTTTTTTTTTGTTGGTCTTCGGTAAATATAATTTGCGTTATATATTTCCTTTTTTTACTTGCGTTTCCTTCCTTGTACAAGAAGAAAGTATTCCTCCTTTTCTAAATTTTGTCTTATTTTTTCACTCACAAAACAGTCTTCACTCACAAAAATGTCGGTACATCTATTTTCACTCACTCCACTGAACACATGTGGCGCAGTGACACGAAAAACTTTATCATGTGTAATATTTACATATGTTTATCAATAATAACATTTAGATTGTCCTGTATCACTGCAGACCGCCACTCATCGCGGCTACCCACCACAAATGACATGCTGTAATCAGTACATACCCGTGCAAACTTAATAATACCGGCCATTAAAAACTTGGAAGCCTTATCACAAAGCACCACGGTTCAATTTCGAACAGCGTTAAGATTATTCGATGTTAATTTCATTAGTCATGTGTACGATTCGACCAATTATGTATGAGCTTCCTCGTCCCTCTGCTTCAGTCGTTTTGTGGGTGAGTTAAAGGTGATCAGGCGTACTTGGGAGGTCAACTTTAAATGGTGTTAAACAAAGAATAACGAAGTATTTATGAGTAAATTATTGTTAGTTTGTAATTTTTCCTATTTAGTATTGTCACAAGTAAGCGTTTGTTATTTAAAAAATTAAACTGTAGATAGAGGGGTCTATCTACTTGGAAACATGGGTGATGTTTTACAATTTCCAATTATTACCTAAAAGCTTCAGATTGATATGAAACGAAAACGACATTTTTGAAACCGGTTCACCAGCAGTTTAGGAGATTGCGTCAGACGAACAGACTGAATTATTTTTCTAAATGTTATGCATAAATTTAACACAATATGCTTAATTATTGTATAATTTTTGCGAAACGTGGGTTACCGATCTATCGCTGGGTCAACCCGCTCTAGGCCCACGTGGCGGATTACGACCCACTCCCTCTCACAGAGAGGAGGCCTGTGTCCCAGCAGTGGGAACATTAACATATAGGTGACTGTACTATTCAGATTCACCTCCGCCTTTTCCTTTGCGGTATTGCGGCGTAAAGTACAGGTTTACCCATTAATTATGACGATCAGTGTGCTTCACCGTTCGTATACCAAAAAATATTAAATTTAGGCACTTAGTATAATCCTAGGATAAGTTGGAATTGTGGAATCAGGCATAACATTCTATGATCCTAGGTTAAATAGCCCAAGCGATCCACATAAACGACTTACTTATCCAACTAATAATAATATTATAATAATAACCAGTCCATCTTAGCCACAGAAACCCATAGTACAATAATTATTTTTGTTTCCATATCCTGCAATAGTCCAACACCAACCGGGGGTTATCCTTGGGTGCACTTGCACAGTGCATACAGGGATAATCGTCGGTTGGTACCTCATTCCATTTAAAATTGTCTAAGAGGCCTCTGCGAGTTGGCTTCAGCCCCTCGTACGCCTTCCAAAGGACCGGGATCTCATGACCCCGAGTTATGTTAACATATAAAAACATAATAAAATAATTAATAAAATAATAATAATGATAATTCGTGAAAAAGTACTTAATTAAAATAATAATAAGTTTTATCGGTCGGTGTCGAACCGGTTATCAATTTCCTTACTGGTTCAACGTAACTTTAAGCACTTTGAAACATCTTCGATATAATTGATGCTTGTAACTTATGATGATTCTACAATCCATATTTTTCATTTGCATAGTGCCTGTTTTCTGAGATCCTTCATAAATTCATAAGTTCTGAGGTCCTTCATAAATTCTCAATACTTATTAATTCGACGAAATTACTAATTTCTTCCCAAGATATCGAACAAATAGCACTTATCTATCGAACAATGTAATTGCGGTAAGGAAACCTCAGAAAGTAATTTCTTGAAAAATAAGGTTTTTATCCAAGGAAAAAAAAGATTGTGATTCAAATTTTCACTAATCTATGACAAATAAAAAGAAAAGAACGTCAAAGAACACGTGTCATAGAGTAACTTAAAAAAGCTGTTTATCCCACAGAGTACATTTTATATAGGGAGAGTTTAGCCAACTCAGTAATAAGGCACTAAAAGACATAAAAATCGTGCTAATTCTGAAAATATAATGAAATAATGAACGAGTTACTGCAGAAACATGGATGTTCTAACGTGTTCAGGGTCCCGGAAGGACTTAAGGAGCTCATGTCAGATATCACACGTGAGGTAGACCCTTAAATACTTGAAGATAGACAAGGGAACTGTAGCTTGTGTTGTGAAGATAGACAGGGGAACAGTAGCTTTTGATGTGGAGTGCTGACGCGCTAGTGATTGTCATCGATGTGCCAGCGTTTAACATCGCATCGCTGATAGATGGCACAGTGGGTCTATGTCAATCATCAGCCCAGCTATTTCTCAGATGGAACATGGCTAGGCATACTATGATACACAATTATAACATGCACAATTAAATTTTAACAGTGTAAACAATTGTTGGTTGGCCATTTAAGAAAATAAATAAATAGCTATGTATATTCTATTTAGCTTCCCGTCCAACCTGATGTAGCTCTTATCAATATACATGAATCAACTGTATTTTAACCACCATCATTTTCCAAAACAGTAACTCCAGGTAAATCAGTTAATAGGCATTTGCGGGCTTCTTAATGAGTGGCCGTAACGACTGGTAATACATTTTTGTATACCATCTCGTTGCTGTTATCAAGCCCTATACTCTTAAGTGCTCATACACACGAGCGACATGCGTCAACGGCAGAGGTAACTACAGCCGTCGACGAGTGTCGACGGCTGCCGTCAACGCATGTCGCTCGTGTATATGAGCATTAACTGGCGGCTGTTAGAAGAATAGAAAAACGATCTACGATAGAAGAAGAATAGAAAACCTAATCATGATAAAAATAAGCAAATATTTTCCCAAATAGGTGCTACGCTGGCAACCAGCAAAGATACTAGACTTCATAGCCAACTACCTCTCAGCCATGCTGATCACTCGCGAGCACGGCATCATGGCGGTCAAAATACTGGATGAGCTATGTGACTGCCGACCTACCGTGGCCGAACATCTGCTGCAAATAGGCTTGGATCAATCTCAGGCTGATGATCTGGCTGCTATCATTAAGGACGAGATTGAAGGAGAGCAGCCTGTTGAAGGAAAAGGTATGATGACGATACTATGGTTAGAAATCTTAAAGGTCTAATTTCAGAGGGTGCAATAATTGCACCCTCCGTATCGAAAAGTCCTAAACGAAAATGGCCACAATAGCAGAACGACCTATAATCAAAACAACACTAGCAAACCGTCCTATTAGCATAACGTCCTATTTGTAAAGTACCTACCAGTAATACTGAGCAATCACTATCAGGGTTTACCCTCATGGCTCATTATAACATTTATTGAAAGGTATTTATTGAAACCCTTGAAGTGGAAAAAAAAGAAGACTGTTCCCTTTTTTAATCAATTTCAAAAAGAGTAGTTTCTTCAATTTGTCTGTATCTTGCCGTATTTGTATTCTAGCATAACTTTTACAAATACATATACACTGATCCCATTTTTTTTTTGTTTTGAAGCGTACTATCCGTTTTATTTTATGTTTTTCCCATTTATACAATTATTTTTGCTTCTGCTCGAATCCAATATGTATGACATGATACCAAGCTCCTTCCACATTGTGTTTGAGGAGTCGAAGGATTTCTCCTACTCCACAAATGCCATACACGGCGGCTGATTGCACTCTTCGGTCTTCTGTACAATTTACCGAACACTATGGTGGTCTACGGTACTGAAACCTTTTCGAAAACCGGCTTGTTCTGGCGGCTGGAACTCGTCAAGTCCTTGTAACCACTCACGAGAACAGCTTGTACACGTGACTCAGAAGTGAGGTGGGTGACGGTAAGTAAACACGTCGCGCTAAATTCGCGTGGCGAAGGTAGCGTTTGAAATACTTAGAGGCCAGATAAACCTGACCTTTCTTTGTATAATCTTCGGAGATAGAGAACGGGACAATTTGTGGTAGCTAATTTATTAGCAAATACTGCTGTAGTCGCTGGTCAATAGCTATGACTTAAAAATATAATACCGTGTCGCCTGAATAACGCAAAAAACAAAACATTTTAAAGGTTGACTATTATGTTTTATTTTATTTTAATGTTTAAATAATAAATGATTTTATTTCTGTAAGTAGGTTTGTACAAACACTTTTACACGTCAATCATATTTTAAAAACTAGATGAGGTCGGCGTTTCCTATCTGACTACTCTGAGAAGAAAGGCCGAAGCTAACTCAAAGGTCACAGTCTCTTTTAAAGTCCAGACATAATCTTGGTCAGATCATGTGAAGACCATGTAGATTTGTGTCTGAAATGGTCTTTTGAGGACAAACTACACAGACTGAGTGGACCCGTCCAGTCAGTGCAGGCATTTATCAGTAATCGTGCAACTCAACTCTGAACTTAAGGAGCTCAACGATTGGACGAACAATACCAAAGAAAGGACATTTGGGTAGGCAACAAAAATTACTCAAGTTAGTGTCTCGAGCACAAGTTAGATAAAATGATTCCTTTAAAAATCTTATATGTATGTGTAGTATGACTGTACCATGTCCGTTCTTTTGTTTTTAGTACCATTCGCTCGAAGGACAACTTGCTAATAGGACGTTTTACTAGGACTTTTCAATACGGAGGGTATTATGTAATTAGTTCACTTAGATCTGTGGCCAATGCTGGCCCCGGAACTATTGTGAGAATCTTAAGGTCGCTCTTTGGGCAGTCTCCAAAAACTGATCGTGTATTTTTATCGTGGTTTGCCTAATTCTTGCAGAAGTAGTACAGTCACGAGCAAAAATATGTACACACTTGGCTAAATTCAGAAGCGATTTACTCCTTAATTTTTTAATGAAATTTTATGTTGTTACGAACATAGTATTTTCGAACCCATAGGTTTATGTAATATGTCGCATTTCAACGTTGCATTCGTTATTTTATACGAAAAAATCGCTATTGAAGTTGCCAAGTGTTGACATATTAGTGCTCGTGACTGTACATACCTATGAAGTAAAATACTGTATAAACTCAAGCAATTTTTGATTTATTTTGAAGAATGTATATGTATGCAACAAATCAGGGAGCTCATTTAAATGAAAGACGAGTACGTGCGCTGTTGCTGTATACATATATTTCTCCGAACACGAAATCCGTCCGCCAGACTGTTACTACAAGGAAATAATGTGCTAAAGTCGTTCTCTTTTATTCTGAGAATACAATGCATTAGGTATTAACTTAGCATGAGGCGGCGGGAGCGGCGACACGCGCTCGAGCGGTGGCGCGAGCGGCTACAGCAGTCGCAATATTCGCGCAAGCGCGTTGTCGAAGCCGTTCTGCCGCACTTCGAAGCCTGGCTGAAAAGAGGGGAGCGCATCTCCTTCAGGCTCACCCAGGTGCTCACCGGACATGGTTGCTTCGGTGAGTACCTGAACAGAATTGGGCGAGAGGCCACGGCAAATTGCCACCACTGCGGAGGTAGCCTAGATTCCGCACAACACACGCTCGAGGAGTGCCCTGCGTGGGCCTCCGAGCGGCGGGTCCTGGTTGCCAGGATTGGGCGAGACCTGTCTCTGCCGGCAGTAGTGAGGGCTATGCTGGCCGAGACTGAGAATTGGAAGGAAGTAGCCTCCTTCTGTGAGACCGTGATGGTCAAGAAGGAGGCCGCCGAGCGGGATCGGGAGAGGGCTGATCCTGCTCGGAGAAGAAGGCGTCGGGGAGGCAACCGCCTTGGCGCCTAATACGCCGAAACCCACTTACAAAGCTATGTAGGTGGACCTTTGGGGTCGCAGGCGCACAGAGTGGGGACTCTGTCCGCCCACTGAGTGACCCCAGGGAAGACGGCGGCACAGTGGTCACGTGCTGCCGCGCATAGTGAGGCTCAGGGGAGGCCCCTTTACAGTCTCCCCAGGGATGTGCTTTCCAGGCGTTGCACAGGGGGGGTTCCGGAATTGGTCTTTTAAGAGGAACCGGGACCCCCTCTATGTGCTGATGGTGATCACCGGGGTGGTTTTAGTGAGGTAAAAATCCCACACTCCCCGACCTCCATCCCCAGAGGTCGGGTGCCTTTTGAAGGTTTCCCCCCGAAAACAAAAAAAAAAAAAAAAAAAAAAGGTATTAACTTAGCATGGTTTTTTCATTTGTAAAACTCATAGTATAATTTACCATGACATCGGCAAATCTTGGTATCGGTCAACCATACATTCTTTGTAGCGTTATTCGGCGAAACGTGCTGTCGATAAAGAATAGTATCCGCTAATAGTTTTTTCGTATATCCGTTCAACGGTGAACCATGCTTTCTGTAGACAATTATATCGTTGAAGGGTAATTTTATATACCGCACGGGACTCGTCTCCAACTGCAAGTTGTAAATGTAGGTAGGTATGCTTCATCAGACAAAATCAAACTATTATTCATAATTTACTAAGTGAATTATCTAACCAACAATATGCAGGCTCATAATTAAGTATACACATTTACTAGCGGACCCGACAGACGTTGTCCTTGCCGAACAACGCCACCACCTATCGGGTCCATCTGTGAACCAAAACCATCCAGGGACCCACTGAAATACACACAAAAAAAAAACATCAAGAACGGACCAGCCGTTTAGGAAGAGTTCAGTGAAATACTGTCGTACAGAAAAATAAATATATGCAGAAAGCACCCGTTTTCTGTAGACGATTTGTCATTAGTATGTCTAGTAATGACACACACACCGATTTGTCGATCTAACCAGTGTTAGATCGACAAATCAGTGTGTGTGTCATTGATGCCACTCGCGAACTGGTGAACGTAGACCAGTGTCTACGTTCACCAGTTCAGCGAATGGCAGCTACCTACAATGAAGGATTCCAACAGATTGATATATTTACATGCTCCTTGAAAAGATTTCGTAGCCTTCTATATGAGACACTCGCACTACTGCGGGGTAATTACGTAACAAACTAACAGTAGGAATGGTTTTCATTTTGACAGTTCAACAACATTCGTTGCGTTATTTACATTGTTGAGCATACAAATTTTTCGAAAATATGAAGCAATGGATTAGCAATAGGCTTCAAAATGATTCAGGTTGTGATAGATAGTGGGTTACGTAATTAGGGTGCTGGACTAAATTTTTTAAATACTATTTCTGTTTATTTTTTTTTCTTTTGTTAATTGTTTTTTATAATATTAGTGTAACTGTCATGCATAAACAGTTCACCTCCTAGTGACTTTAAGGTTTTATTTATTTATAGTAATCTGTGAACAGCGCTGTGGGCTACATTATTACTTAAGTTATATAAGTTTTTCTGTGTGTCATATTGCATAATGTAGCTGTTTGTTGTTCCTATTTAATAAAAATAAAATAAATAAATAAAATGATAAGTCACACTTGCAAAATACGCGATTCCTCTTTGCGAAATCCATTACTATTTGTTACCACATACTTGGAGAAACATCAAAACGATAGCTAGCAGATAGCTGTGGACATTTGTATGCACACTGGGCGCTTACAATTGCCAAACGC
Source organism: Dryobotodes eremita (assembly GCA_917490735.1). NCBI lineage: Eukaryota > Metazoa > Arthropoda > Insecta > Lepidoptera > Noctuidae > Dryobotodes > Dryobotodes eremita. Next base: position 4,605,272 of record OU823245.1, read on the forward strand.
AATGCAACATCAAACACTTTCTAATTTTTATTAAGTAAGGATTGATTGAAATTAAGCAGTTTTTGATTTAACTATATCTCAATGTTTTGGTTTGATACAAGAAGTAAAGATGCGGTCGATCGCGACGCTTGAGGGGAACCTTTTTGGCTGAAACGATTATGATAATTCTGAAGATATGCCGTTTTTACAGAAAAAGTGAAAGAAACTGAGATACTAAAGAAGGTGCTACACCGCCACCCTCTCGACGAAGAAATGTCTGTCAAAGTGTGTCAAGTTGCCAGAAACGCATACCGGGACTATTGGTACAGGAAGAATATAATGAAGAAGGTAATTATTATATTCATTTATTTCGGATTTTTAAATACATCCATATAGTTGTTAGTAACACAGAAATGCTTACAAGAAACTAGTGTTAGTAGTGACATGACAAGACACTAATAACTAAACACTAACATAACACTATCGGAAACTCCGGTACTCGTTCGCGTCTTTACTTGAGAATCCCACCAGTCCGACAATACCTACAGAATGCTGTTGGTACTAGCACGCATGCGAGATAGGACGGAGGTGTAACGCTTGCGCATGACTGCAGCGAAGGTGTCTACGAGGGCCTCTGCAAACATGCCAGAGACACTACATACCGCGGGAGCCCCATCAGCACCCTGAATGCATTGTTGTACTGCACTCTCAGGTCACTGTGTGCCCTCTGCAAATAGTCGACCCACAGGCTGCACGTGTAAAAGGACTGACAGTATGCTTTAAATGTTACTTTAACTTTTTTTGTACATCGTGCAAACCTGCGAGCTAACATATTACATCGTACAAACAATGACCTGCGCTCTCTCTCAATATCAGTACTATCCTTTAAGTCTTCGGTGACCCAATGACCCAAATATTTGAATTTTGTAACTCTTTTTAAAGCGGTACCACCCAAAAGAACTTCAGGTACGTGTTCGTAACACTTACTCCCTGCCTTAAAGACCATTAGTTCATATTTTACTGAGTTGTACTTGAGGCCATGGGCCTCCGCATATGATTAACAGATATTTAACAGCTTTCTCAATGCACAAACCGAAGGGCTCAGCAGCACCATATCATCAGCGTAACTTATATTATTAATACAGACACCATCTATATAACAACCGATCCTAGTGCTACGGAGCTCCTCGATCAGCTCATTGATATAGAAATTAAACAGATGAGGGGAGGAAATCCCCCCTTGCCTCACCCCGCAATCCCTACACATCATTATTTAGGAAAAAACTAAACGACATAACGCACGTGCTAAACATAATCAATATTTACATTCTCAGGCACATGCCTTGGCTTAGCTTTATTCTTGTCACTTTCGCACAATTGCATGATACAGACGGTAACAAACCTAAAGACGAAGCGTTTGCTAAGTAACGTTTGTTACATAGTCTCGGTCTTAGTCCTTTTGCCAACCTTATACACAACAAAATATCATGTGCCTCTAATTTCACTGCCAGCCAAAACCATATCTGAGGGTTTACATGAAAATTCACTCCACCAGTTTGCGCCATTTTGACAAGCAGTCTTCCATTTCGACCATGGTATAATAATATACATCGCCAGGTAAAGCATTCCGAGACACAGGGTGACACAAGCCTACGTCATCACCGCTGTGTTACCAGTAGTGTGTAATAATAAAACCCCAACCGCCATTATTACCTGTGCGAATCTGATAAAACAATGAGGTTTTAACTAACAATTACGTTAGTATATGTTTAAATTGAATTGTTTCACTTGATTAGAAAAACGAAACGACAATTTAAATGCTATAAATATATTTTTTAACAGAATGGTGACTGAAAATGTTTCCATAAACCGGTTTTTTGTTGCAATAAAGTGGTAACTGGATAGTGACGTAAGCATGTGTCACTCCCGGAATGCCAGACCTTGTTTTTTTAGACCATGATTTCGACAATAAATATAAAATATATGATTACGTTCATCATTCACTTCATTCATTCGTTCATCATTCACTTCATTCATTCGTTCATCATTCACTTCATTCATTCGTTCATCATTCACTTCATTCATTCGTTCATCATTCAGTCACAACCAAAGAAAATATAGGCGTTTGACACTTTTGACAGATGCCTGACGTCCCAGTGTTGGCACCTGGTGAACGTCATTTCAGAAAACCCTCACTGCGTAACACACTTTCTTTAACAATCCGAAGGATTTCGAAGGAAATTCCTAAACCATAGCTTGTATTATTGAAAAATTCGTCTGCTCAACAACGCAAATCACGCAATGAATGATGTTATATTGTCAAAATGGAAGGCATTGCAACTTTAAGTGTGTTACGCAATTTCCTCGCAGAACCCAGTACTTTGTGGCAGAAATATCTATGGTGGAAAATAGGTTCTCTAAACGATTCATTTTACCAGGAACATCTAGTTAATGATATAGCTTTGTTTGTACAAACGGCTACATATCAAGCTATACATTTCCAGTTTTAGCTGATCGCACATTGTATAGGCATTTCGTACAATGAGAACTCAGCTTATACTGGTAATGTATAGCTTGATATGACATCGTGCGTACCTACTTTCAGGCCATAAGAACGGAACCAGAGGAGGCCTGGGAGAAGGCTGCGCAGCACACGCTGGATATTTATAGGAAAACCCACCCATCCATCAGCGAACTACGACGAGCTACGGAGAAAATTCAGGTACAGTCGACGAAAGATATGACGCAACGTTTGGGCCATTGTTACGTGCGCAGGGCGATAGACATGTTTAACTTATTGGCATTCCTATCTATTGTAATTGTACCTAATACTTAAATTCTCTCGATTGTAATAAGTTTAATGAAATCAATATTATTTTAATAATGTAGGTAATTCTATAACATATTCAATCGTATTATAGGATGTACTTAGCTTACATATTAGCACGATTCGTCACCTGCTTATCCTTTCCACAACTAGACGGCACGGTTGGCGCAGTGGTTAAGCGATTGACTGCTGCGTTGCGTGTCGCGGGTTCGATTCCCGCACGGAACAAATATTTGTATGACCTACAAGTAGTTGTTCCGGGTCTGGCTGTTTGTGTATGTGAGTTTCAATGTTTGTAAACGCACCCACAATACAGGAGAAATTCCTAGTACGGGGCAAAGTTTAAAAAAAAAAAAAAAAAAAAAAACTATGTTGGGGTCAGCTTCCAGTCTAACCGGATGCAGCTGAATACCAGTATTTTACATGGAGCGACTCCTATCTGACCTCCACAACCCAGTTACTGGGGAATACGATACGCCTAGGTAAGACTGGTTGTCAGACTTTCGGGCTTCTGACTACTCGTAAGGACTGTCAAAAATCCTTGAATGACAGCTGGGACCAACGGCTTACCGTGCTTTCCGAGGCACGGCATATTAGCACGACTGTAAAGTCGAATATATGTAATGCAACCATCCTAATCCTAACTTAAAAGTTTATTTGTTTGTTTGTTTGTTACCTTTTCACGCCAAAACCACTGAACCGATCATCCTGAAATTTTGCATATACGTTCTCAGGGATACAGAAAAGGAAATAGGGTACCTTTCATCCCGCAAAAAAGTACTGTTCCCGAGGATAACAACAATAACGTCCTTATGATAATAGATGGCGCCACGTGTCTTTCGAATCATGATTTAATTATAACCCGAATTGATAGTCAAAGTCTAAATTAACGCGAGCGAAGCCGTGGGCAAAAGCTAGTCTATTATAATTATGTACGGTCACCAAAAGTGATAAGTAACCAGGGTCGTCGATATAGTTGAAGTTTAGTAAGAAACTGATGAATGTTTTCGAATAAAATAAAATAACATGAATAGAAAACAAACAGGTCATTTATCAAATTAAATTTCATTCAAAAACATTCATCGGTTTCTTACTAAACTTCAACTATATCCGACGACCCTGGTTACTTATCTCTTTTGGCGACTGTACCTATATTCTAGGAAATTAAATCATTCATGCATTCATTCATTTGGGTACTTTGCTATAAAAATTGCCATAAAAGGTACATAAATTTTCCAACTAAATACTGCAACATAGTCGGAAAAGTCTTATACAAAATCAGTTTTTGTTACTTAAATGTGTTTAAATACTGTTTTCTTCTTCTTAAATACATATTCTATCTCTTTCTTGTCTAGGCTGCGTACAGAGGATACCATGTGCGTAGAAGCGTGCTGAAGCACCTCATGCCTCATGAGAAGAAGAAGAGGATGACCCGTAAGGTGGAGCTGCCCGGTCCACCCCTGGACATTGCCACTTCTAGGGAAATAGATCTGGGTCCGGTCATTGTAAGTCACTTTACTGGTGTTTGATTTAACCTTTCGAGACCCACCAACTCCTAAAAGCGGCATGAACCATAGATAATTAGTTGATTCAAGTTGTGTACAGCCTTGTATCGTTTAACTAACTTTAATTTAAAAAAATTAAAGACATTTCGAAGAAAAGATACCTACAAAAAATATATAAAACATTATTTACGAAAATAAAAAAGAATTTGTACCACAAATCACTAAATACATTTAGTGCTAAACGAATTTAAAAACATCGTTCTATTTCTGTCAAATATTCGAATTTGACAGCAACCGAATGATGTTTTACTGAAACATGCTTAGCACTAAAATAAAGTATTTAGTGGTTTTTGCTGCAAGTGGGCCTTAATATTTTCGCCTATAACCTATCATAAGGATATTGGTGGATGATAATTATACACGCTAAAAAAAAAACATGTCCTAGACAATCAAAATTAAAGATGATAACGTCCGTGGAATGTTCGATGAGGAAGCAGGGGAGAAACTTGGTCTCAATTATGACCCAATGAAGACCATCACCCATACTGAGGATGACTATCTTCAGAAGCATACGACCCAGATCTACTCCGCTAAAGTCAGCGTCATGGAATTGTCGTTGTTAAAACCAAGCTCTAGTATGGATGAAGGTTTGTAACTTATATTTATTTATTTAGTAACACCAACCAACCCATACTGGACCCGCGTGGTGGAATATAGCCCATCCCTTTTCGCTGAGAGTAGGCCTGTGTCCCAGCAGTGGGATACTTATAGGCTGATTACGCTGTAATGAAGTTTTATTGTGAAAGTCAAAGTCAAAGTTTTTTATTAATGCGATTTTTGGTGATACAACAGGATCTTAAAAATATTTTTCAATACACTTCCTCGAAAACTGGTTCTTATCGCACTACGATTAGGTTCAACATGTAATGTATTTCACACGCGTGCGTTTTTTTTCATTTACCAACACGTGTGAGGAAATAAAAATTGCCACAGATAACTATACCTATACCTACTTAGTCCAAATTGGTTCAATGCCTATAGTCGGCGGTGATTGTTTTTTTTTAATATCGGCAAAGAGATATGCGTCTTTACGCCGTTATTATTTTTTTAATATTTAAATAATGTTTTTAAATAGAATATCATGAAAACCCATTATTATTACAAAAAATAAAATACGTTTATGAACAAATTTACATTTTATTTGTGTTCTAAACTCAAAAATATTTGAATTTTCTATTTTTCATATTAGGCTGTTTAGCGGCTTTATAACTTTGCCTCTCCTGTAAATTGCGAAGGTAAAGCGCGGGAAAAAAGCAAATTCAGTCTTATTTGTTTGTGTTATTTGCGAAAAAAAATGTTCGTTCTTTTATTTTATTTCTTCAAAAGTCTTTTGAAAAACGTCGTTTGATACACGTGGACATTTGTTATTGCAGTTCTCGGCTCCATAACACCCTCGCCTACGGCTCATGTGTGTATTCCGCCTCCAATGCAATAACAAAATTTCTCCACTTGTATCAAAATGTACTATTACACTAGCTCAAAAATCTATCCTATTAAGGCATCCATTGTTAAATTACAATATTAGAAATTAAGTTAAGCATTACACGTACGTACGTTTAATACGTTACACAGTATTGTTTTTGCCTCGAAAAACGGACATCCCCTTTTTATCAACTTATCCGATAAAGCAGATTATTTTGAAGTAAGAGTAAAATACCCGTGTGCCAATTTTACACCAAACACGAGTAAAAAAATGTTTTTTTTTTTTTTTTTTACTTTTCTGAATTAATTAATTACAAAAACAATACGCATTATTTTACCCTTTTCTTTAGTATGTGTAATAAAACTATATCAAAGATATTTAAAAAAAAATACAGATGTAAAGAAATATGCTTTTTTTGTGTTTTTAGATTTTGATTTTTCATTGTTGTATCTTTGCTTAGTTGGATTCAATATTTATTGTAAATTATATTTAGATCCCAACCAATCACTAAAAAAAGAAACACATCCAAATCTCGCGGTATCTAGGAGTAATTCACTTCTAAAGTTTGTTCTGATAATTTTGATTTTAGGGTCATCACTGCACAAAAAAATATAATTTTTGTTTATAGGTTTTAATTTTATGTTGGATTCTATTTTATCATAGAATTATACTTATCTCCGTATACATATTACCACCCACTCTCATAAATTTTACAAATAACGTTCTTATATCTTTTTGTTATTTTTACATCGAACTAAAAATACGACTAAAGTAAAGTAATTATTTATACCAATGTTTTTCATGCTTTATTGCATGCCAAGCCAAGTTCGGAGATAAACAGGGTGAACCACACCTTACACGAACCATTTCGAGCTACTTTGCACCACCTAAATCTATTAGACCTACGAAAATATCTCCAAATTTAAAAATAATTTCGACGCAACTAAAATATAATTTGACAATCGCGACTCCACGTGGTACTTGTTTGCCCTACCCCGTGAATTTTTTTAGAGCCGCAGGCGTGCATTGTTGCAGCCTCGACGTGTTTTATACGGAAATTTCCACTTTTTGTCTGGAAAATATGAAAAATAATTACCTACATGTAGCGTTTTTGGGGTTTATTTGTTTCGTAAAGGGGGTCGAAATTTTCATGATTTTTGCGATAGGGCACACCATTTTCGAGATATAAGTAAAATAAAAGAAAAAAATAGATACAGTACTGTTTTTGCACCTGAAGTTGAGGTGTTGTGGTGTGAATTTTAGTTCATGATAACTAATTTTATTCCACACCTTTTTAATCGCGATTAAAAATAGTCAGATTTCGTTAGACAACCAAAATGTTAGGTAAAAAACGTCAAATTCAGAATAGCAAAATTTGCCACTTTCACTAAATTACTAACTCAGTGCCATCTTAGTGATGTCAAACTAAAATATAGTTAAGTTGTGTCACTTTAGTTTACTTCAGAATGGGAAATTGTCGTTTGATAGGAATAAACTAAATTTTAGTGATTTATAGTCTAGTTTAGAAAATTTAGTGACAAGAGAATCGGCACCATTAGTAAACTAATAAATATCCAAACAAATATCTAAACCGCAAAAAAAATTGTACATTTATAAAACAAGTAGTATTACTAGCATTATAATTCCGTTTATTCATTTTAATTTACTTTTTAATTATTTATAAAATAATATAAACATAGTTGGATTTATCATAAACAATGTGAAAATCAATGATATTGTAACTTCTTTCAGATAACCATGTTATTATGTCCTTTATTTATTTTTACACATATTATTTTACATTTTTAAACATTTCTTAAAAATAAATACGTAACAACAATTAAAAAATATTAATAATAGTAGCCCACCGGTATCGGGAATAGGGTCCTATTATTATGTTATTTTTCTCAATAACATTTTTAAAAAATACGACTTGTTTCAACCCTAGCGCCAAAATATCAGAATCCTGTAAATTCTAGATACCATAAGATTTGGATATGATATTTTAAATCGGTACTTCTTAGTGCCAAAGCAACAGCTTGTCTTGATTTTGAATCCAAATTCCATGAAATAAACCCACAAAAAAATAAAATCGATAATATGTAAAATTCGAAGTTACTCACTTCCGGTTAAGGATAAAAATTGAGAGTGTTCTTGATAAGTAATTGCAATCAAAGATATAACAAAAACTGATTGGATCTAAAGTTATTGCGATTTCTATGGTTTTTATGGAAACCATAGAAACATAATGAAAAATATTATATCTCCAGATTGGGACAAAATTGTCACCCGGGTGTTCTAGTCTTGCTTTTAAAATTACCTGTTTTATCGAATAAGCTAATACTCGTAAAAAGGGGATGTCCGTTTTTTGAGGCAAAAACAATACTGTGCGTTAGTGAGTTTGTATGTTTGTCAAAGGTCTCTGTAAATATTGAGGTGACAGCTTAAAAAAAACTAATAGAAAGCTACGCTACACTATTACTGAGTGACATAGGAAACTTTTTGTACCAGAAAATTGTATCATTTCTGTACGGATCTCCATGCGGATAAATCCACAGGACGCAGTACGTAGACTGTACTTTTCGTTAAATAGAGCGTAGATATAACGGACAGAAAAGTTGCATTGATAACACCAGCATGAGTCAGCAAAATGGACACAGCTTCTGTAAATGGTGTACAGGAAATAATGATAAAATATCCAATTTATGTAATTTTTCAGACATTACTGACCACAAGAACTTTGTGCCGCGCCATAGAATTTCATTTGCCCAGGTAAGTAAATGCTGCTTTTTGACATTTTTAGTAAGGCGTGCACAAAAAAACCCTCTTTAGTAAATTTCTTATCTAATTGTGAGAAAGCTTGAAAGAATTGAAACATTATATCTGGGTGACGTGGCGCTCAACCGTTTGTATCAATCACAGCACCTGTTAATAGTTTCATCATTTGAAACAAATGCGCTCATGAAAACATAGTTTAATTTGCCTTTGATTTAGGTACTTAATGAAGATATTCTATTATCTTAAAATATTTTTTTTATTTTGTTCTAAGAATAGCTGAACATTTTGAAGATTTGAGATTTTTAATTTTCCGAAACGGTTTGATTAATATAGGAAAAAATACATTACTAACTGGGTTTCTTTTTTTCGAAAAATAGATTTTTACAACATTATTGTTCTACTATATTTTGTACCGAAGTTGAAAAAAGTGGTCCAGCCACGTGCACGTAGACCATATAATGATGTCATGTCGATGATATTTTTTAATGTTCAAAATCAAACGTAGTTTCTAGTAAAAAGGTGATCAAACGTCAAACTAAAGTAATTTTTTGGAAAACATGTTGAGAATATTAGTAATTTTCCATGAATAATAATCTATTTGAAAAAAACTCTTTCAACCACATGCAAAACAAAGAACTCAACTTTTCAAATTAAAAAGTATTTTGTTTAAATTCTTTCCCTTTATCATAAATAATGCACACAATTGGACAAAATCAGTCGATTTCGTGCACGGCCCCTTCAGAAGTTACTCACTGTTATTGTTAATTAAGAATGCCTTCGATCAAAAGTTTAATGTCTTCGAAATAATTAAATTCCTTGATGCGCATTCTCTTTACAATAAAATAGATTCCTAAATTCTCTGTGATATCTAGAATGTTCAGTATCGCCAATTGTTGCCTACAGCAATTTTTCGGCAACGAATCCACAGCAGAGAACAAGAGATTTATTTTTTTATTAAAATTACATTCTCACAAGAGCCGCCAATGATAATGAAATGACATTCTCACAGGAGCCGCCAATGGTAATAAAAGGCCCGGATGACGAAGCGCTAGAAGTGCCCGAGATGCCTGGATTAGGCGCATACACTGCTGAGGCAGCGGCCTTAGAGCCGCCTGGAGGTTTAGAAATACCTGAAGAGTTAGCTGGTAAGTGTAGTTGAATTTAGTAGTAAGATCGACTTACAAAAACCTAACTAACCTAACCTGACTTAAATAAAATAAATTATACGATGCAAATGGCGACCTCAAAAATCTGACGTTGACAACGAGTTTAACAGGGCAAAGTCCAAAAGTTACGATTTCTTGGGGTAATCTATCTGTCCCAAGGAGCAGTGTAGGAGTCTCACTCAATATTCACTTTCAAAATATATTTTTTAGCATAAAGATGTCCACTGAATAGGTAACTGGGCCAGGCCTCTCCAAGAATCACCATAATTTGTTTGCTTGAAGATAATATGAAGAACTTTCTTGCTGAATAAAGGCAATTTTGAAATACCAAATCCTTGGAAAATTCTTTAAGGCTCCTGCAGACAGACGTGACGCAACTTTAGTAGAACAATTTCTATGAAGACTTCATGGAAATTGTTCTACCAGAATCGCGTCGCACCGTCGGGTCGTGCCTGTCTCCAGGAGCCTTAAAGAATTTAACAAGGATTTGGTATTTCAAAATTGAGGTAGTCCGATTATAAAATATCCAAGTTTGGCTTTAAGTGCCTAAAATTATGTTTGAGCAGAAATCTCGACTGCAGGATATTTACGAGAACATCTCAGTCATTTGTAACTTTATCAATATTGCGATCGTGAGAAAATAAGATATGAGAGGAGTAAATCTTTTGATAAGATAATGTAACATTGTAAGTGATAAATGATAAATGATTTTATTTCTGTAAGTAGGTTTGTACAAACACTTTTACACGTCAATCATATTTTAAAACTAGATGAGGTCGGCGTTTCCTATCTGACTACTCTGAGAAGAAAGGCCGAAACAAACTCAGAGGTCACAGTCTCTTTTAAAGTCCAGACATAATCTTGGTCAGATCATGTGAAGACCATGTAGATTTGAGTCTGAAATGGTCTTTTGAGGAAAAAATACCACACAGAATGAGTGGACCTGTCCAGTCAGTGCACGCATTTGTCAGTAATCGTGCAGCTCAACTCTAAACTTAAGGAGCTCAACGATTCGACGAACAATACCAAAGAAAGGACATTTGGGTAGGCTGCATAAATTACTCAAACTGCCAGACTATGATTAAAACTAATCAAGAAAGAAAAAAAATAAAACAATGATCTACATAGTCTTTACATTCACAATAATTAAAATAATATACCATTTTACAAAGTAAATATTCATTTAGGGATACATTCTACGCTGATAGGCATAGCAAATAAATGTAAAAGTACCATAAATAGAGCTAGAACGTGTAAAAAGTAATGAGGAATAATTTGATGAATTTGTGAAAGAATATAAACGTGGAAAAGAAAAAAGATGGCCCAAACTTGTTTCTTTTCTATTAATTGTTTCAACCAGCAAACTTTTTCTAGGAACTTTTTATGTCGCCGGCAGCAATGTTACGCATCTCTTTTTAAATTTTGTTGAATATGCTGCATTCGATTTAGACGTTACTAAAGAAGCAGTAGACATAGTTTTTACTCGACTGCCCCAGAAGGAGAGTAATGTTTTTCGAGAGTATTTAAAAAGTATTGTTTTTCTTTCAGGAGATATCAATATTTTGTCAGCTCGTTCAATCGAAGATGATGATGATAACCAATGATTTTCAAATGTCTTATTATTTTTGTTGATTTTTTATTATTCTATTGATTGCTAGAGGTAGTTCAAACATTTTAAAATGGCTTTATAGATTTTTTTGTGAATTTATTCAAATTCATTGTAAGTATTAGAAGCAATTATTTTGACTTAAAAGTCATGCATGACACACTAGAATTTAAACTTATTTTGCGTTGTCATAATTATAACTGTTTACAATAAATTAATTACAACCACCGAAATGGAAGATTTAGTACCACCTCAGATAAAAGATAATTGTAAACTAGCGCTGCCTGACGGACTGAAAGAACTCATGAGTGATATTACTAGAGAGGTAAGTTTAAGTCTTTATTTTTTTTTATCACCCACTCTCATATTATGAGCGGAAACTGGCAATCGGGATATTGTAGAAATAATAATATGATGACATGTGTCATCCTCATTGAACATTAGTCGTACTCCACCTATTAGACACACCCTATTAGACATACACTTCGCCCTAGCCAACGTCCTCTATTCTCAATACCTCAAACCGGTACCATAACGCTTAAGACCAGTCCATTGTACCTAGCCCTCACCCATATTAACAACATTTTGGTGTATGATGAATCCTCAGATGTCTTCGCGAGTACTGAACTGAGATTCCTGAACACTACTACTCGATACCTGGAGTCCGTTGCTATTCTCAGTACAATCTCCTTTGAGTAAATATGTTATTAATGATTTTATTCTAATTTTGTCACAATTCTATCAATTTTTTTATCTCTAATTTTATCTAATGTTCTCTAATTTTACCAAATTTTATCTAATATTATCCACTTTTATCTAATTTTTTACTAATTTCATTTAATTTCATCCATTTTTGTCTACTTTTATGTAATTTAACAAAATTTTATGATTCTATGTGTAATTACTAGTGTTGACTGATAACTTGTAAGTGTGGTGCAAACTGTAAATATAAGTTGGTCAGTAAAAAAAAAAAGTACATTGGTCTATGGCGGCTTAGGTCAGGCAAGGTTTTATTTGGTTTGCCCATAATTATGGAATTTCTTAGCTAGTAAGGACTTACATAGGCTTGATTTGTGCCCAGTTGAAGGCTATACCGATACGCTGGCTCCATCATTATCATCATCACCAGCCTACAGCAGCCCACTGCTGGACATATTCTCTCCAATTGCACGCCATTTAGCTCGATTCTCGGCAACTCTTAACCAGCTGCTACCAGCCACCCAGCGAAGACCGTCGATCGCCTGGGGGCTCGATTCGCGGTCTTCAATGAAGAACACGTCTACCTAACGGTCATCAGTTCTACGGTTAATATAGCCGACCCATTGCCACTATCTCTTAGGCGTCATGTTCGTGAAAGGGCGCCGTCAGTAGGGACTGGTCATTTTTTAGCTGCCACGGCTTATTTTAATTTAATTTAATATTTGAATTGTTTTTATCTTTTTATTACGGACGCTTTTAACGTTCTGCATCGTTCTCACATGCATAATTCATTCATTTTGTAACCATATTTGGAATAAAAAGAGTGTCCGTGGAGTTTCTTGTCCGTTCTTCTCCATAGGTACCTACTACGCTTTGGAATGGGCAACTAGCATCATCTTTCTGACTGACCGACCCCTTGACAATTCAAAAGTGCCTGTAATTGGTTTATTTAAAATAAATGCTACCCTATGAGTTTGAGTTGACTTAAACACAACTGGCGAATTGTGGGTGTGCCTGCTTAAGCCTTCGGGGAATACAGGGGTGAAGTTATTAATGTAGCTAACTGCAACTATTCCCAAATGTTAAAAGAACTATCATAATCTTATTTTTTTCTAGGTCCTAAGATACCAACCGAGAGACCTCTTCAAGTTCATCGCTGACTACCTCTCCGCTATGCTTATAACAAGAGACAACCTATCCATTGCCGGTTACATATGCAATGATATAGCCAACTGCAGTTGCGAACCAGAGTTGCACGACGAACTAAGAGAAATAGGCTTACCTGAAGATGATATAACGACTGCTAGAGATATTATTGTGAATTATTTGGAGAAGGGTAAAGGTATGTGTAACTCACCACTTCTACTAACAGTTGTCATGTACCGGGAGGAAAGGCTTATTAACTTGCTGAAGTAACTTACTTATAAAATTGTACGTGCTTATAGCTTACACTCAACTTCAGCTATAAGACGCCTAGAATTAAATAACATCTTTATTATAAAGCAAATTTGAAATATAACTAAGGCTTTGTCAAATATTTATACTGGATTTAAAACAATATTAACCACACGCTTAAACAGGCTACACTTTGAAAAATGCCCGCTGATTCCCAAAGTGTGCTATGCAATGTGACTATAGTCAACACGTTGATCATATTAATACATCAGGCGTTCACGTTTCGTATTCATTCTTTTAATTTCTTAATCCTTGCAGTCGATGAAGGCAATCTCCTCATGATACTGATTAAGAACACCAAAATAGATGAAGACGTGTTGCCAGCTGTTCAGGATGCCATCCGGAATGCTTACCTACGTCATCAGGCGCACAACACTACTAAATACGAGGTTATTAATTATGCTATGTACCAATCTTTTTATGTCCAGTTTTTCTCTTTGTGATCACCAGAACTACAGAGATCAGAAGTATAACGAAGCTAATCGACATTTACCTAGTAGTAGCGAGGAATAAGTGAAAGTTGGCAGGCAAAATATTGTCTTACAGACCGGACTATTAGATGGGGTAAAAGATGCTAGAGTAGAGAACCAAAACTAGCGGAAGAAGCATGGCAAGCCACGAATCCAGTGGTCCAACGACCTGCTCAAAAAAGATCTACACTCAGTACCTATTTGGTGGATATGGGTTGAAAGGCAAAAGCAAACTCTTAATATTCCAATTGAAACGGGTTGTTTCAACTGAAATATTAAGAGTTGGCATTCATTAAATTGTGACTTTCTCAGTCATCTTCGGACACCGAGGGAGATGACATGATGTGTGCAGCGAAGCATACCTTAGACCTGTACAGAAAGACGGCACCAAATGAAGAGACGTACGGAATTGTGGCTGAGAAGATACAGGTAAAAACTGGTTTTCAAACACAGACAGATGCATTTACTTGGTTTACGTCCTTTCGGCTCAACATTCACTTTACTGCACTACCGAAAGGTTAAAAGCCTTACCACCAGTATTATTGTGTTAAGCGTTACCAAGCGTTACCATGTTATTGTTATTAATGGTGTTGTGGAAGTCAGGGAGGTAGTCAGCCAGTTCAGCATCATTGCGTCCGGCTAGACTGGTAGCCAACTCCAACATGTCGGGGGAAAAACCAAGCAGAATATGATTTTTGACCGCAATTCACATCTGCCAACAGAAATCCTACCGCGCTTACGGCGTGAGACGAGATTCTGCATTGAAGAATAAGAACACGACATTAGTTGACAAGTCCGTCACCCTGGTGGGCCCTGAACTTAGAGCAGAGACGTCCAATTCTTACGAAATCGACTTCCCGAAAACCACGTACTCTGAAGAAGCAATGTCAATGGGATCAAGTGCAGAGGTGAGAAATTTTCGTCAAATCAAACGTCCATCTTTCTATTCCGAAAGCTTAATCTGATAAAGGAACTGTTCTTAATCCCGTTATTTTTCTGCAACAGGACCCAGAGATACAAATTTCGTCGAGTATGAATAAAAAAAGTAAGTTCTGGCATAAAAGAATAACATTATAATAAAATATTCAATTCAATACCAACGACTTAGTTAAGTAAAGCTGTGGTGTCCTAGGAAAGCGGTTCCGTCATATTATAAAAGCCACCATGAAAGTCTGTAATTCGCACAAAAAATAATACATGGCAAAAAGTTGGCAACACTGGAAACGTCATACTTCAAGGTTAAACAGAGTTGCCAGATCAAATAGTTTTGTTGCACATAGTAATTTTATTACTGACATTTACTAAAAAGATTCTATTAAATTACAAATATATCCAGTTACGATAATATTTTTACCAATATTTCACATTAAGGTGTCGCAAAACGTTATACATTTAGACAGCCGTTATTGTGTGATCGTTAACCGCTTTCTTAGGAATCTTAAGCTTAACAAATGATTCTGTCCTACAGGAATAGCGACAATTTCGTCTACTTCGCTTGCCGGATCATTCATGGCCCTACCTTCATACAAGCCATACTCTGCCCATGACTGCGAAATTCTGTCAAATTTGGACGAATTTCCAGAGAGAGAACATGCTCACATAGATTACACTGCTGACCACCCCCATATTTCTATGGTCACAGAAGATAAACACTTTTATAAAAGGGATAATAAAAAGATTAGCTTTCATGAGGCAGCGAAAAAGATGGGATTGGAGGCGGATGACGATTCTGAATCGAACGACTCAAATCAGAACGAATCTATGGAGAGAGCTGATGCCGACACTTTCTATCATGGAGGTTTGATGAGGATTGAAAGTAATTACGACGGTGATACAAAAATTGATCGGAGTGATGTTGATGTAGGTGCAAGTCGTGATAAGCCACAAACTTGAGCTCTTTGTAAGTGTTCCTATGTTGATCGATTAGAGAACCGATCGATTCAAAAAGTTATGAAATTATAGAGCAAATCAACTTTGTGGTTTCATGGATGAAATTCGTTGGACTCAACGGTGTTTTATGCATACTATGGCTCCGTACGTGGTATTTTATACCCCCTTGTTTACAAACGTTGCTCAAAATTAAGAGACGTTTAAGCGTCAAAAAAATTATGGATGAGCAGACGCTAATCATTTCTTAACTTTAGTCAATGTTTATAATTATGGGGATTAATATTTCGCGTTAAATTGAAGAGATATTTGTTAATTTGAATTAATTTCTATGATAATTACGTAATGTGCCTTTAATGTTGATACTTGAATTTTAAATAATATAGCTCTTTTTATTATAATAAATTTATTTACTTTCAATACAGACCTTAATATCAATTGTAGGACGTATACGATTATGTAATATATATTTTTTGGTCAATAATATAGTTTATATAATACATAACCTAAAATATAACTAAAACTTAGGTACTAGTAACGTGTGGGATAAAACAGTGCACTTTAACTAATTATGTAAATGCTTTGACTTTTATTTAACAAAATATATTTATCTAAAGCCCCTCTTCACAATAAGACGTTTAGAAAGATAATAACTCTTTTTTTCTGTCTTGTGCTTCAAAATAAAGCAAAAATAAAAATGCATTTCAAAAATTTAATTGATTAAAAACATGTACCTATTTATTTATTTACTAGGTATTTTACTACCACAAAAATAATATAGTTGCATTTTATTTTTTATATTAAATCTATATTATTATTGAAAGAAAGTCAATTCCATGATGATAATTAGTGTATGTGAATGGAGGCTATACTGAATTGATAACATAATTAAATTATACAAATAAACAACACTTTTCAACAATAAATAAATGAGATTGTAAAGAAATAAAGGTATACACATATAATATTTAACACCGGTCTATTACGTCATTTACTATTTTAAAAGTAGCACAGAGTATTTTAATTCGTAATTGCTAGCGCACAAAATAACAATGCATAGCAAAAAGTTGGCAACACTGGAATCGTCAAACTTCAAAGTTAAACAGAGTTGCCAGATCAAATAGTTTTGTTGTGCATAGTTATTACTGATATTTACTAAAAAGATTCTTTTAAATTATATATCTAGTTACGGTAATATTAGTGTTAGTGTACAACTAAGAGTTTAGTAGAAATCACAGCAAAACTCAACAAACGATACTTACATACGTAATTTTTATTAATTATTGTGATTGAAATTATGCTTACAACATTATCTAGGAAAACCGAAACATCGATAGACTAGCGGAATGATCCCCTAAAAATAAATAAAAATAAATTGTTCGAACAAAAAAATTTTACTTAAAAATAAATCTTATGTACAAGTTTCGTTAAAATTATGCGAAGTTGTCATACTGGTGACGTAAACGGTATAAATCTATAATTCCATAGATTAAAAAAGATAATGAAATTATAAAAAAATAAAACTTTTCTTTACATTTTTTTTTATTTGAGCGATCAATTTTCTAGAGATCTTGTAACTTATACTTTGGTATGTTCCAAATAGTTTATTTTTAAACTAAAGCTGGCTATACACTAGGTTTGAGATACGTATGCCAACACTGTCATGGATACGAAGAAGGTTCTTACGTAGAAGAGTGTTGTTTCAGATGGTGTCCACGCCGCCGCCTAGCATTTTGTTGCCATATTCGCTTAGCACCTGAAATTAATAAGCGAAACGTTATTATGTTTACTACTGTGGGTACAGCAGTGTTATTCTCCAAAGAGACCGTTTTGTCGCTGCATGCCGCAGCGACAAAACAATTTGATTCGCCGCTGCGGCAGCGCTGTTCGCAAGGCTGTATCAAACTCAAACCATTTATTACAAATAAACCAATTATAGGCAGCTTTGAATTGTCAAGGGATCGGTCAGTCAAAAATATGAATCTAGTTGCCCATTCCAAAGCGTACTCGTAGTAGGTACCTATGGAGAAGAACGGGCAAGGAACTCCACGGACTCTCTTTTAAATCAAAATATGGTTACAAAATATTGGTTACATTATTCATGTTGAAATTATGCATGTGAGAATGATGCAAAACGTTAAAAGCGTCCGTAATAAAAAGACAAAAACAATTCAAATATTAAGTAAAATAAATTAAAATAAGCCGTGGCAGCTAAGAGCAATTTAGCAGTCTATTGTTGGATATTAGCACATTGGCCTCTCCAATAGCACGCTAAGCTCGATCCTCGATAACTTTTATTCAGCTTCTATCAGCCAGGTGAGAGCGTCCTTCCTACGCTTAATGATTCGCGGTCTCTACTCAAGATCTCATCTACCCCCAAGAGTCATCGGTTGTTCGGTTAATATGGCTCATTGACACTTTCAACTTGCTGATTATCTGGACTAAATTGACTCATATTGTTCCATCCGACGGATCCCTGAATTTCGTCCTTCCTTTTTTTATTGTATGGCAATCAAGCTGACGGCCCACCTGATGCTAATTGGACACCGCCACCAAAGGATTACTGCAATACCAGAGGCATCGCAGGTGCGTTGCCATCCTGGAGACAGAGCTAGTAGTGCCTGTAATTGCACCGGCGCACATACCCTTCAAACTGAAACGCAGCAACTTTACTGAGCGACAGAAAATAGGTATTGTGGTAGTATAGTCAGCCTTGAAAAGATGTTGTAACTACACATTGATACAGTATTAATGAACAGTAATTGTAAGCAATAAAATGAATTCTTGTCATCTTTTTGAGGCTGACTGGACTTCTCCGGACTATCCATTAACCGGCACTGAGCCCGCGTGGTGGATTAGGTACTGCCCACTCTCTCTCACCGAGAGGAGGCTTATGTCCCAGCATTGGGAACGTTATAAGCTGATTATGCTGGACTTCCTCGGACGAGCTCCTTCACAAAGGGCTCTACTACTCTTTGCTTCGAGGAGACAGTTAGTAGCTCACCTTATAGACGAAGATATAGTGATGCCTGTTGGACAGCGAGTGCGGGCGCTGCGCGCGCAGCGAGCGCACGACGCGCGGCACGTCGGCGGCGCCCGGCAGCGCGCGCGCGCACACGTCCAGCGCCACCAGCGCCGCCGAGCGCCCCGCGCCCGACGCGCACGTCAGCACGCACGGCCGGATACCTAGGGCACAGGCTCCTATAGTACTAGCTATTGAAATATGACGAGCTGGTGGTCGACCAGCGACACCAGCGAGTAGAGAATTTCGCAGAGGCACGTAAAAAGTAGGTTACATCACTGAGTATGAAGAAAGAAGAAGAGAAGGGCACCAGGGCTTCGGAGCCCAAAGACTGTAAAGTCGGGTAGCACATAAAACCTACTACACCAGCTACATTTCTACTGCAAATGTGGCATGACTGCATAGTCCAACTCTGATCTCTCAATACTTAAAGCAATGACTAAAAGCAGTGTTTCAAAAGTAGGAAGACATAGATAGCGACACAGGGAAATACTGTTGCTTACTGTAAATAATTCAAGCTGAGTAACCAATAAAAAGATATCGTACCTTCAACTTCAGAAGCTGCCTTCATCCTCCCAAGAGTTCCATTGGTAGGAGCAGCTCTTCTCAGCTGTTCTTCAGCTCGAGCTGGTGAGTAGACATTGATGCCGTTGCCCGAACCTCCCTCGTCACTCCTCAACTTCGACAGGTTGCTGAACGACGAACGGTTCTGGTCGCCGTAGATCACTTCCACACCTGGAAGGAAAATTATACGGTAAACAAGACTACAAGTCATTCATTCATAATGATTGATTCATCCATGAACGAGATCAGATTTCCCTTAAAAACGAGAGATTCTATATTTTTGACTCTGAAATAAAAGAGGTTTCGCAAAGCTGATGTCGCCAACGTCCACGTTTGGTCTAGCACCACCACTGCTGCGATCTTAGCAATCGAAACTCGGACCGCACATCAAATTAATTATGACAAGGCCATAGATTTGTTTGCAGAACAAATGGCTCGAACCCCATCCTGTCATAACCTAATTAAAACAAATGTCCGACATATATATGTACATTTAAAAAAAAATGGGCTTCATAAAAAAATCTAGATCCGGGGCTGAATAGATTTCGCTTTCGTTGCTATACATTGGTAGCAAGTAATGCAAATCTCGTTTTTGGAGTTCACAGCAGACAACAGTGAATCCAAACAAGCCCAAAGACAATTAATTATGCGGAGAGCACAAGACTCTGAACTTATAGATCAACAAAACTAAACAAACAAACGTAAAAACGGAACGAAATGGAATAAAAGTACTTTCATAATTTTCTTAAACTGGCTACTAAAATTTTCTTAAACAGCTTTTCTGTTTTCTTATGATAAGTAGGTACTCCAATTTTCTACTTCTTACCTTCTTCATCATACTCTTTGGCAGTCTGCGAGATTTTCATATAGCTCCTCATTTCGCATAAGAAGTCTATAACGGAGTCGTAGTCATCCGGAACTCCCTTAGCCGGCCAGAAGTACCACAGATGTGTGATCTCTCGCCAGGTTCTGGTGCCCAGGTTGATCAGCTGGACGCTGGAAACGGCGTATTTGTCACGCTGTTCTCGTTTCTTCAGGATGATCTTAAAGTCTCCAAAGATACGCTTGTTGTCTGTGATTTCTGATGGTGGAAGGTATTCGTAGCACTTTTCCTGGAATTTAGTAAGATTGAGTTACAAATTACGCTACAAGGACACTTTCCAGTTATATTTTTAATTGACACAGTGACCGAAGGTGTTTTTTTTTGGACATAATATGTATTCATATATGTCCACAGTCACACAAATACTTACAACTCCGTTCTCCATGTATTCCGTAAGCATGACGACGAGCCGGGAGTTCTGTTCCCATATCATCCTCCAGAAGTCTATCACGGTATTGGACAGAGGTGCCTGGCAGGCTATGTAGTAGTTACGGATGTTACCAGGACCCTGAAACGAAGGAGAAACTTTGAAAACAAGTTCAGAGGCACAATTTTCGTATTTTTAAGAGCGTTTGCATTGTAATCTGTCTCAAGCCATAATTTCCTATATTTTTGACAAGATTATGATATTGATGGTCGCTACAATGTGATTGCGACTAGATTTTGATCGTTTTCGGAATTGGCCTATAGGTCGTGATCAAAATTTTGCGCGCTTCTGTCTGTTGATTTCTGTGAGCAAATAGTTTCAAAAGGTACGTGTGTCAGTTCAAACGTAGGCGTTTGTAAAGTTAGCAAACAATTTAATCTAAAACGTGGGCTGATTTTCTACGCTGTTACATAGGCAGTAAAGGCACAATATGCAGGATTCATTTTTAACCAGTGCGCAAACTGTAACCATAAATTCAGCACATGATTCTAGACCCTCTAGCGCAGAATTTTTTCTTGTCTGTTATCAAAAAAAAAAAAACTGCTTTTTCATAGAAAAGTACAATACCTACGCGGTCAAAATGTATAGAACAACTAATAAAAAAATATATAACTAATGAAAAATTTCTACGCTAGGGGGTATAGAAATTCATATATTGAATTCATGGTTACAGTTTGCGCACTGGTTAAAAATTTATCCTGTATTGTGACGGTTCTGTATAATCGACCACGTAATTGCTTTTGCTCCCTAGGGTTGGATGTCAGTTGCACGTCATAAAACGACAAGGTCCACATTGTGACAGTACCTTAGTGAAGTTTCAATTCACTAGGAAATGTTGTCAAAACTGGTAAAGCACTTACGGGGTCAGCTATACTGAATATATTTATACTACACATTCAATATAGACACCCAATAGTTAGAAAAAAATTAACGTAATAATTTATTTTTATGCACATAAATAATTATAGCAACCACTCCGCGTCAGCAAAAGAGAGCTTCTGGTAAATACAATTCAGATTGATAGGATTATCTCCTTCTCCCTTCAATCCATCCAAAGATTGTTTTTAAAAGATCGGTTTTAACGATAAGACCGCCCTTTAAGTCACCCTGTAAAAGTTTCACGTTTATATCTGTAATTTATAAGGTGTAATAATGAAGAGTAGGGAATTCTATTCTGTTAAATTAATTTAGTATTAATGGCTTTGCTGTACTACATATTTAATAGTAAACAAATAAATCCTAATTTTTATCTACCTAATAGAATTTCAAAAACACTCACCGTAACAAAATTAGCATTAATATACTCTGTAGTGGGATCATTGCCGAGCCTCGTCAGCGGGACCCTGGTCTCCGGCAGCGGCAGTACATTGGAGTAACGGTTCTTGTCCTCACAGCCCGGAGGCACCTCATCAGGTCTCACGGTCACTGAGGGTATCTCTGAGAACTCAGCTGTCATGGATTCCACGTCCATCGCGAAGTTGGCTAACGCTGCGTACTGCATTGGGTGGGAAGTGACCTGGAAAATAGTGGAGATTAGAGAATAAATACAGAATCAAATAGAAATAATTTATGAACTTGAATATGAGCGTTACATGAGGTTATCATAATCATTCTGTGTCGTAAAGCCAGAGTACAAAACATTACAATATTAAAATCCGTAAATTAAGTTGAGGTGACAACAGGTTTAACTTTCTAACTAACTGACCGATTCTTCCAGTAAATAGGGTAATATCCTAGCCAGAACGAAATATCCGAAGATGTGTCTAATTCAAATCCCACTCTGGGCCTTCGTAGAGGATTACGGCCTACACCCTGTCTCAGAAAGAAAGCCTGAATCCCAGTAATGGGATCATTATTGTATGGTTCGTTCCAAAAGTATCTGATGAAAATGTAAACAAATGGATTAGAAAACGTACCCGTGGATGCCGATTTGTAGCGGCACTTACAAAACGAGTACTTTGATTTGATTATTTGAATACTTAAACGCTTGCGTAAGAATTTAACCTGAACAGGATTTGTTTACTCTTTCATCAGATACTATTCGAACAGACATTAGTCTTACCATGGCGTATATGTGTAAGTCTGAGCGATCAGTTATTGCCTCCTAAAGGCATAAAAATATCATATTGATCTGCAATACCTCGTCATCATAAGCGGGGTTCCCGTAGCTCCTCTTGCTGGCTCGGAGGCGGTGGTTGCCCTTCCTGTGGCCCACGCTGACGCTGTCCAGGCTATACGCATCCAAGGAGACTGGAGTACAGCGCTGGGCGTAGATGCCCCTACGACCACGGCGACGGACTACCAGCTGGAAGGGAGAAATTGGGTTAGTAAAGTTAGCACTGACGAATGCGTGCACTGGACAGGTTCACTCAAATCTATTATTTCAACATCTACATGGTCCTCACATGATCTGACTTTAAAGAGACTGCGACCTTTGTGTTTGTTTGGGTATTTCTTCGCAGAGTACACCGACCTCAACTAGGTTTTTTTAAATATTATTGACGTATATAAGTGTTCGTATAAACCTACTGACAGAAATAAATATCATTCATAGTATTTTGGTATTGGTATCGTTGTTGAAGCTCGCTTTTACAGAGAGGAGGACTGTGTCCCTTGCTGCAGTGGGAACATTATATGCCAATTATGCATGTGGAGGTTGATACGTTATTTTATATTTGGGGTAAACTGCCCAATAATAAAATGAGATTCCTGTTATGTGGTGCAAGCAGGCCTAAGTATACCTATGTGTCTAACGTTATTTGTTTAACGACGCGGTAGCATTTCAAATAATATCGAGAGTCACTCAATAAAAATTCTCGACAAGTGACAATTCTTAGCCCTTTCACTGTCAGTGAAGCAGACATAATAGTTCAAATAGTTAAACAATATCCGTGATTCATTTGTATCTTGTAGCTCATTGCTCGCATGACTAGGAAATGATTAATAATGATGACACATCCTAAGTATTTTCCCACATTCTATTTAAAATTTTCATTACAAATAAACCTATTTTTCTATGTTTCTGTGACAATTATGGTACATTACTGCAGCGGTCGACAATAGAGGCATTGATGGACGAACGTGAAAATGTGGGCCGAGGCGAAGCCAAGGCACACACACATACGTGAGTCCTTCAATGCCTGCTTGCGGCCAAGGCTTGTATAGTACTTTTCTCAAATAATGCGCGGAAATTCAAACTAAGTAAATTAATTATAAATTTCAGAATCAATGAAGAACATACGATAACTTTTCTCGCGCCAATATGTTCATTTGTTTCTTTTTCACTTTAAACAGCTGTATTTGTTAAGCCAGTTCGAGATTTAAATAAAATCTTTGTTAAGTTACCTCCTTGGTTGCCATGCGTCGAAGTAAAGAGTTCGTTCCATTTTTAAATTACACAACAGATATAATTATGAGTTTTCATAGTAATTTATTCAGTCGCTAAACACGACAGATATGGATTTTCATACTAACATTGCCGGCTGCTGATCGCATGTATTTGACCAGTACAGCATTTTCGATTTATCTCGAAGAAGGTTGTCAAAATAATGCTCGAATTTCCAAGCATGTTGGAGAAATATTATTTTTTTCTTCCTTCATCGACATTGATTATTCTCGTTACAGCTCGTGCCGAGAAAATAAGTTTAACAAAACATTACTCCTGTAATCCCCGAAGGGTTGGGCAAGGGTGTATAGTGACCCGCACATTTCGCCAATTTGTTTAGGTTCTTTATATTAAGGGGCGAGCCTATTGCCATCAACCGGGCACAAATCAAGACTCCAAGTTGCTACTGGGATAATCCCTAATAGAAAAACCCAATACCATTTTGTCTGGGAATCAAACTCATGACCTCACGCTCAACAATCGCACTTGTGACCACTAGACGATAGAGGCAGAAGATTACTTTGAGCTAAAACAACATAACTTCACGCCTTTATTCCCCGAAGGGGTTGGCAGTAGTCTATGGTAGGTACACTAATTTCGCCAGTATTTCTTATAATACAGAGTGTAAAAAGACCCATCACATAGCCGTCAACTACGCATTCTGTACATCAAACTAAGTAACATTGCACAAAAATAATTGCTGGGAAACGAATTTTATTTTTGCTGGGATTCATTTATATTTGCGGTAGTGCGCAATGTAACACGCAAAACATTACGCTTATGGGCGCATGCAACGGTACAGGGGCCGTGGGGGTATTTAAAATCGTGTTATTATAACATTAAAAACTTATTTTCGTAAAAAATACGTCAGTAAAAATTTGTAATATTAATCTTCAATATCTCCGTAACCAGACGGTCCCCAGGTGGGGTTCCAGTACAAAAATAAAATAAAAATGACGGGGAGTACAAGTGACTCTCGGCTTCGTTAAGTGTCTTTTTACACCCGTTATATAAAAAAAACCGGCCAAGTGCGAGTCGGACTCGCTCACGAAGGGTCCCGTACCATTATCTATAAAAACTGCAAAAAAACATGTCTGTTGTATGGGAGCCCCCTTAAATATTTATTTTATTCTGTGTTTTAGTATTTATTGTTATAGCGGCAACAGAAACACATCATCGGTGAAAAATTCAACTGTCTAACTATCACGGTTCATGAGATACAGCCTGGTGATAGACGGACAGACAGACGGACGGACAGGAGTCTTCGTAATAGGGTCCCGTTTTACATTTGGGTACGGAACCCTAAAAAGGAGACAAGTCAAAACAATTGTTTTATTAGTATACTATGCCCATTAGCACGCCTCCAAGCGCAAGCGCATCCTTCAAACTTACAAATAGGTAAAACATGCTAAATATGGGAAACAATCCTAAAATAAGCACATCATGTGTCACTCCCTGAATATATTAAAACCAGACCACGGAACTTACAATTGCTAAGTACTGCCTACGCTTATTTTGCAATTACAAGTCTTAAGTAATTTTGCTAATAGCATTATGTCTCCAACCTCTAAACATGGATTTAGTCAAGGTATAGTAATATACTTCGCCAGGTATAGCATTCCGAGACACAGTGGTCACGTGGGAGACACAAGCCTACGTCATCACCGCTGTGTTACCAGTAGTGTGTAATAATAACTCCCCAACCGCCTTTATTACCTGTGCGAATCCGATAAAACAATGAGGTTTTAACTAACAATTATGTTGGTATGTATATGTTTAAATTGAATTGTTTCGTTTGATTAGAAAAACGAAACGACAATTTAAATACTTTATATATATTTTTCAACAGAATGGTGACAGAAAACGTTTCCATTATTCGTGTTTCGTTGCAATAAAGTGGCAAATGGATAGTGACGTAAGCATGTGTCACTCCCGGAATGCCAGACCTTGTTTTTGACCATGGATTTAGTTTAGTCTGTCTGTTTACCACACACCACAACTGGCTTGAACGTAACATATAACTATGAAGTTTTTACTTTAAAGACAATAATAGAATATTATGCCTGTATTTTATTCATTAGCAGTGTTTAGACTGCAGCTGAGAGTTTACTATTTTCTGGAGTTAAGCCAGCCGGGTAAGGAAAATCTTTCATTACCTGGCAGGGCATCCGTGGCCCTGACGCACAGGCAACTGAAGGAACACGGGTGGGTTTTAGTCAGTAAGAGTCCGACACGCCCTTCCGCTCCGCCCAGAGCGGGAGAGGTCATTTGACGATTTCCCACCCAAAAAAAATAAAAAATAACACACTAACAGTAGCAATGGCTTTCGTTTTGACAGTTCAATAAATAACATTCATTGCAATATTTACGTTGTTGAGCAGACAAATTATTCGAACATATGAAGCAATGGATTAGCAATAGGCTTCAAAATTATTCAAATTGTAATTGATACTCGTAGTGTGTTACGCAATTAGGTTACCGGCTGGCTTTAGATACTACGGATGAAATACACCTAAACCAAGAAGATAAAGCCAAAAGCTTTCACAGAAAACACTCTACTTTTGTGGTTATCAGAACAATCAAAAATCTACTGAAAGTTAACGTTCGGAATTCGCAAGGGCAAATTCTTTGCCCTTTAATTCTGTCCAAGATTTGAGATATTGTTTGAATTACTAATGTCACGTTTTTTTAATTTAGTGATTCCATGTTCGCCTTATTCAAAAGAAATGACGCCTCCCATCCACGCATTACATACCAACTAACCTATTATACATTCACATAAGAAATCCTTATTCTAAACATCAAACTGTAAACAATGGGTTATCAGCAGGACGTCGGGTTTCAAAGCTCAGCACTTAACTGAGCGAACTGTCATCACATTCAACAGACAGCTAATTCATTCATACATAGCCGTTGAGATAAAATACTTTGTAAGTATAAATATTATAGGTACCTATGTTTTAGACATAACAAAACCGTTGCGGCCTTAGAGGTAATCTAATATCACATAAAATCTAATAATAAATTACGTTACACGTTAAGGGGAGCGGAGGGGGTTGACAAACTGTGACATTGTGTGTGTGACAAGGGCTGGGAAGAATCACCGTTTGTGACGTCACATTTCAAATCTATATCAACGTGAATAAGATTTGATGTTGATTTTATTAAAAAATATAAGAATAATTGGAAATTAAACTGCTTTCGGCAACACTGTTTTAATTTAACTGTTTCTAGATGTACAAAAGCAAAAATGTTACGTCACACCAGGCCCTGCAGTTTCGACATTAGATAGCGACAAAAATCTGTCGCTAAGTCGTATCGATGTCAAATTCCTTTAATAGATTTTCAACCTTATACTTTGGAAATAAAGTTGAAAATCTATTAAAGAAATTTGACATAGATACGAATTAGCGACCGATTTTTGTCGCTATCTATGTCGAGACTGCCGGCCCAGGGGGAGTGGTCAACACAAATGTGACCTGCTGTGACAAGGACTAGGGAGAGGAAAAAGATCATGAAATTCGTGTGACGTAATTCAATCAATCAATTATGTTTAGGCTCGCGTTTGACCACTGTATCATCTGATGGATGCGGTCGTCCACTATTGAAGAAGAGAAGAATTATATAAGGTGGTAGGGACATCGACTCGCAAACTGAAACCATGAATTCAGCACATGATTCTGGACCCCCTAGCGTGAAAAAATTTCGTCGGTTATCCTAAAAAAACAGCTGTTTCATAGAAAAGTACAATACCTACACATTCAAAATGTATGGAACAGTGTACAATAGGAAAAGCTATTTTTCAACAAGTCATAAAAGTTCTAGTAAAAGTTGACTAGATCACAATGGGATAGGCCGCATGGTCCTCCTGTCTGAAACAACTTGCAATCACCAATATTTCTAGAAGCCTGGTACTTTTCAATGGCAATTTTTCTTTGACAAATCATTTCAATAGTCTCTGGATAGTTTGAGTGGGTACCTTCTATATTTAGCAATAGAGTTTAACGACTAACAAAACTATATAAAGATAAAACTAAAAATTCCCGTCTTAGTTAAATAAATCTAGTCAATTTCATCTCAGCGACAGTCAACGTCAAGAACTTGTCGAAAATGTAGGAACATTAAAGGTATCTGACAGATCGAGGCTGAGCTTAAAATGCGAACGCTCTTAAAAATACGAGAATTGTAATGGCGTACTGGCTATAGACCATCCCCAGTTCAAATAAATGTTAAAACCATCGCCTCATCATCGTCAGTGGGTTCCAAAATTACAGTTTGGCTTATATAGTGTCTGGTCACCGGTGTCGGACCCGTTAAGGCAAAGCAATATGACCAACTTTATCGACAAATCCACGATAATAAGGTATTTGCCCCTACTGTTTTGAAATGGCGGTTATTTCTTTTTTGTTCCTGAGTTTGGATGGGTTCATTTATTTTGCATTATCTACCGATGTAGACGTCCTACAGGCATAAAAGTGTTGTTCGACAGTTACAAAAGTAGGCAATAAGTTGACAGTAAAAAGTTTATCAAAAACTCCCATTAAAACCTTAAAAAAATATTGGTTAAAAATATAGGTTGTTTTTTTTTTATGTTAAAATAGAGGTTAAAATAGTAGGGGCAACATGTCTTAGTATCGTTGATTTGACGATAAAATTGATCATATTATTTCGCCTTAACGGGTCGGACACCGGTGACCAGACACACTATAAATATTACAAAACCTTTAGTCTAATAAGTAGTAAAATAACAAATATCAAGAACTTTATGCCCGACCACAGAATCAAAGCAACACTTCGAATTACGAACTCGTGGGTCCCGAGCGAGTAGCTACAATACTTTTATTAGTAAAAGTTCGCTAACTTGCATCGAGAGCAATGCACGCAGAACGGCAATAAAGGAAATACCAGTAGCTTTAAGACCTAATAACACGTTTTTAGAACTCAAAAGTAAGTTTTAGTTTACAGCTTAGAGTCCAGATTTAAATCACCCCGTTTTTGAGACACTCCGAGTAGCTCCTTCTTGTGACCAAATCAAAGTAACCAACGATAGTTTGCATTACTACAATCTATAGAAGTCTAGAGTGCTCTATCCATAGCTCTATTGTCCTTTCTTGAAGAAAAATGTGCTTTAGAACAATCTACCTCGTTATAGAATGCTTACGAGACCATTCTAGCCAGACATCACGTATAAACCTAGATCTCTACTTCATTGCTATGACTTATAACCTTATCTCGCTATCACGGACGACAG
Source organism: Dryobotodes eremita (assembly GCA_917490735.1). Taxonomy (NCBI): domain Eukaryota; kingdom Metazoa; phylum Arthropoda; class Insecta; order Lepidoptera; family Noctuidae; genus Dryobotodes; species Dryobotodes eremita. The sequence continues at coordinate 4,634,659 of OU823245.1, forward strand.
ACTTGTCAAGTCCTTAAAAAAGTAATGCGGGCCTAAAGAAAACAGCTGAACCACATAAAATCAAAAGTGCCAGAGATTTCTGGTAAAGTTTTCTGAGAAATATATCAGAAATTGCCACTCAAAGCGAATGCTATGCGACGTGGTTGACGTGTGAAAACGTGGCCAATTCAAGGGCCCGGTCCAGTCCACTTGAAACCTTAATTTATGAGGTGCCCTATGCCTGTTAGTATCCATTGTTGCACATGCGATACGGTAAAAGTTTAAGTAGGTAGTTTCTTTTTCAATGAGCTTTTTACAACCTTTTATCAAACGTTTATTTAAATACATTATTGTACAAGTACCGACAGCGATCAATTTTTGCTGTGGATCTACTCCTACCTAATTTTTTCCTTATTTTTATTAAGGGCAAAATAAAACAAATTTGTTTTTCCATTATAAAGGAGAGACGTGGCGGTGTGCCAATTTTTTAAAAATGTCGCCGTGTTTCGATATTTTATTTCCTCGTCATTACTTACGCAAAGCTTTCCTAGTTAAATATGCTGAAATACTTTACGAAAATTTTCACATGGATGCAGAATCGGATTAATGTATCAATGGAGTCGAGCACAAAAGGTCCGTCATCAGGCTGGCTTTGTTTATAATTTGCATTGTAAAAACATCCTCCGCGTCGCGATACTGGCGACACCTACAGCTTACTACGAACATAGGTTAAATGTGCATGGATTGTAGAAAGTACGCACTGCGATTTAATTGTTAGGTTTTTTTTATTGTGTTTCTTTCCTTCATTATTTAAAAAAATATTCGGTAACTGTGATTGGTATTAAGATATGTTTACCTGACTGCGGCGAAGCCCAAAAGAAGGGTATGTAGGTACTGCTTTTAATATTTTTTTATTTATGAGATATATTGGCAGACATATATTGTGTTACAGAAAATTTGTATTTTCTCACCAAGTATAGAGACATACCAAATTTTAATAAACAATAACCTATTAAGTAACAAACATAAAACGATTCTCACGGTAAATCCATAATTAATTTATACTTTCTAGTCAACAGACGTAAATAATTATAACAATACAGAAAAACAGTCACAACTATAGTCAACAACTAAAGCACCGAATTCGACACAGTTCAGTACGTGACTAGGTTCCAAGATTAATAAACTCGAAATACTGATTTTATTACTTTTGATTTATGTAATTTTTTTGGGCCCCAAAATCCTGAGAAAACGTGCGTGTGTTGTGTGCATCCGTATAAAAATACATGATTATTTTATTTGACCTCAAAACTAAATAAACTACCTATATTTTCAGATCTATTAATTAATAAATATTATTATTCATACATAGGTACATACATACATAAACTCACGCCTTCTTCCCATGGGGGAAATTATTATTCAAGTGGCGAATTTTTGACCGATAAGAATTTAAAGTGACAATATGACATCTCTGTAATCCTGACCTGTAATAAGTCATTTATATTTTAATTTAACTTTATTGACCTCGAACTTGGCGAATTTATAATCCCATTTTATTATACTTGACATTATGTATTGTATTGCCTATTTCAAATGATTTACTGAATTTCATCTTGACATGGTAAACTTGTATTGATTTGATTGAATGTGTTAATAATACATAAAGAATGAGTCTTTGTTAGTATAACTTAAACTGTTTGCATGCCTTAGATAAGGTAGTTAATATAAGGATCATTTTAAACTTAACATCTGTAACTTGTACCTACTTTCTGTGCAAATAAAGAACTACCTTGAAAAACAAACTTTCTTCACAATCGCAGCCGTGTGCAACAGTGCAAGCAAAATCTTATAATGTGCCAACGAAGCCAGTACTTGCGCGAAGCCATGCATGGTTTAGCTTGCAATATCCCAGTCCTATAAGGCGGCGGGTGCCCTGCGCGGCACACAACGCAGTGACGTATCACCCGCCGTCCGGCGTGTGCGCAACCAATCTCGTTCATATTGTATTCATATTACACCTCTTTTCTTTTCATTTCATAGTTTAAAAGACGGAATTCGATTTTTTGATATTCTTTATTTGTTTTGTAATGAACGATATTTGTTGTTGATGAGTCATTAGTTTTATTTTATTAGTGTTTTGTAATTTTTGTTTGAAGAATTTATGGGTGAGCATATTTTTTTTAAATGTTTTTTTTTTACATTTTTCTTTGATCTTTATTTGATATTTTGTGTTTTATTTTTATTTTATTTAAAAGAATTTCGTATAGGAATGGGTACCTTCATAATAATGTAATGATCAACTGCTGTTTTCATTGGGCTTTTTTCTTACTTAATTTTTTTGTATAATCTAAGATGACCCACTAACCTAAGTACCCATTACAACTAATTCGAGTTTTGTTGAGGGCACAAAAATTAATCCCGGATTTTTTTTTCAAAAAATGTTTTTTTATCAAATAGGTTTGACGTACCTAGTTAAAAGTTTTAAGCTATAGTTGATAATTATTTTAGCTTTTTACAACCACTACGTAATCGAAAACAAACGTCTTTTCTCTTTCCGCGTTAAATATAGAGCTAGGGAAACATCGTTTAAAGTTAAGGTTACTTACTTATTATTAACTAGCTTTTTGTAGATTTTTAACATAAGGGGTGGTTTCTGAATCTAGGTATACCGTAAGGTGTGTGCCTAACCACATGGCTTGAAATCACTTAGATTTTATTTGGTCAGCGGGTCACCTTAGAGGCGGGTTTCTTTTCCAAATTGTATTATCCTGTGGATTTTTTCATTTCGTATGCAATAAACATAATTCTCTCTATAAATTAATTAAATATAGGTAGGTACTAAGCTCGTTTTTGTTCACGCTAAAATATGTTTTAAACAACGGAAATATTTTATTGATCCTCAAAAACTTTTTGGTCTTCTAATTATGACCGTCTTTTTTTAAGACTTACTTCTTTTTTTTAATTTCTTGCCCTTTTAAAGTTGGCAGGTTTTTCGCAGTAGCTAAGCTAGGGCACCCCGCCCAAATGGGTCTGGTTAGGTTAGAACTGTATGAATAATTTGGGGTTCCGATAAAATACAGGTTATAATGTTCCCACTGCTGGGGCACAAGTCAGTGAACCATTGTAATCCACCACGCGGGCCCAGTGCGGATTGGTAGAAGTCTTAGAATTTTTGGTTTTAGGCCATTTGGTCTCGCGATGGTGTCCTTCACCGTTTTGAGAGCAGTGGTGATGAAATAAATTACAACAAATTAAAGTGCCTACCCGAGTTCGAACCCGCGACCTACAACTCGTAAATCGGGGCTGTTACCACTGGGCCACCACTGCTCCTAATAAATAGCTTAATTATCATTTATTGATTCTCACGTTACTAGTTAATAGGTAACCCTGGTAACTTTTAAGGTACAAGTGTTTAGCCGACTGCAGGCAGCAGCAGCAGGCGACTGTCGCCGCGACACGACTGGTTTCTATGTATCTCTATGAAATACCTTCCGTAGCGACACGTCGTTCTCATAGAAATACATAGAAACCAGTAGTGTCGCGGTGATACGTCGCCTGCTGCTGCTGCCTGCAGTCGGCTACGGACTTGTACCTTTAGAGTAGTGACCTTACCGAACTTTATCGAATCGATGTCGACCGTATCTTCGAAGAAATCTAAATTTCACTTTTTATGCGAGTTTTTTTATGTAAACTTCCCATTGTTGTTTTCATTGTTTTAATGCAGTGTCGACATTTTTTTTTAAGTCTTCGAAACCGTCTTTGTATGGAAAGTATGAAAATATGCTCTCTCTGAAAACTTCTCTGTCTGTCTGTTTTTCTAAGGATCCTGCATTTCGGCACTTATAAAATGCAGAACAACGTTTCTTATAATTATTTAATTGCTAAACCACAGTTTCGCCTTCTATCACGAGCTTGTTGCAGTAAATTCGTGTTAAATCACAAAAAAAAGAAATGCAGATTTTTAACCTAAATATGATCGCAGGTTTAGAATTAAAACGGTTACCTACATTTAAACAAACTCAGACCCTAGCAACAGATTTCTGTTGCTCTTCCTAGCAACAGATTTCTGTTGCTAGGGAGCAACAGATTAAAAGTAGACGTTATTTTAAAGCAAAAGGAAACAAGCGAACACCACATAATTTTTAACGTAACAAATTAAAAACCATTCATTGTTTCCGTGCACTTCAATAAAAAACTTCAAAAGGCAACATCATAAAAGTAACTAAAGAAGATGCCCGATAACTAAAGAAGAGTTCTCCAAACCTGTGACCGACATATCTAACGGCCGCCCAAGTATGCCAATTCTCGTTACAAACGATAACCATATCTCGGTGTCCGGTGACCACATTAGACCGCTTCGAGTTGCAAACCAAGGAATTTTTATCGCCATACGCGACGAACGAGACCAACTTCCGATGAGATATTAGAATTATCTACAGGTATTTAAGCGTTGTGTGGTATACTTTTTATGTTTTGAAAGCTCTTGAGGAATTCTGTTAGCCTGGTACTTAAAACTAAAAGTAGTAAAACCAAATTAGATATTCTTAAGAGGCTCTTTCTTGACTTAGTTACAAACAAACATAAACAATTCGAATGTTAATATATCACGCTCATGGTTACTAATGGCGTCAGCAGAAAAGTATTCTTCACGCTCCTCCCCTTATCCGTATTTATTGCGGGTCGGCGCAACATGTCTTTTCCGTCCATACTTCTCTATCAGTCGTCATCTCGGTAGTCACCACATTTCTATCCATATCATCTTTCACACAGTCCATTCATCATTTCTTTGGTCTTCCACTACCCTTATCTCCCCACCTTCTCCTCACCTTATAACTTTCCTCACGAGCAGAAAAGTATTCAAGTGCTTGAAATTGGGTTTGATATAATTACAATAATTATTGTAGTAAATAGTGCGGTTATTTAAAAATAACCGCACTATTTATTAACTTTGAAATTATTGTTTAACTCCAAAATTATTTATTTCTCCATTCGCTGTATTTTTTTTTTTTGTCAATTATATTAACAAAACTCAACAATAATTGTGAATTATGGCGGGTAGAACGTTGCGGAGCTCTACCGTGCATCGAACTATATAGTTGCTATAGAAGTTCGTAATTTTGCCAATCTGCAATAGCTATTGTTTCATTCCGGTTACAACAATACAATTAATAGTAAACATATTTATTCTTCTTCATTCAATACTTGCACGATTCAATATTATTCCCATTATTTTATTTGGCTGTTAACTAAACAGAACTCAGTTATTACTTGAAGAGACTATTGTAATTGTAGTAATTTAAATACGAAATGAAACTGATTGCCTACTTATATCAACTGGTTTTAAATCTTGTATCGATCCCATTTATTTATATAATGAATCAATATTACTATTATAAATTCGATAGTAACTCTGTATGTTACCTTTTCACGCCTAAACCACTGAACGGATTTCAGTAAAATTTGTCAAGGAGATAGATGGCATCCTGGAGAAGGACATAGGCTACTTTTTGTCCCGGTGGCACGTTCCCGTGGGACAATTTCCGACACCCATGCGGGCGATGCCGCGGGCTGAAGCTAGTTTATCATAATTTTTTTTTTTTTTTTTGACGTACACGTAATATTTATATTCTTGTTTTTCAGAGTATCCTGTTGCCTATGACTGGTCCGAGTACTTGACGTAAGGAAGAGGTAATTAAAAATGTTTTTCCTCTATTTAATTTGTAGGTACCTACCCTAGAGGTTATACCACACCGCTGTTTCCAAGTGGATGTCGAGCCAACGGAGATAGAATCTTTATTCACTTTTTAGGGTTCCGTACCCAAAGGGTAAAAACGGGACCCTGTTACTAAGACTTCGCTGTGTGTCCGTCCGTCTGTCTGTCACCAGGCTGTATCTCAAGAACCGCGATAGCTAGACAGTTGAAACTTTCACAAATTATGTATTTCTGTTGCCGCTATAACAACAAATAACAACTAAAAACAAAATAAAATAAATATTTAAGAGTCCCATACAACAAACGCGATTTTTTTGCCCTTTTTTGCTCGATATTAATAATGGCAACAGGTAGTGACTTGAAATATTCACAAAATACTCAGTTATATTTTTACTTTAATAATAAATAATAAAATTTAAATTAAATAAATATTTAAGGGGGGCTACCATACAAAAAACGCCAATTTTGCCTATTTTTGCTCGATATCAATAAATGGTAACAGGTAGGCACCTAATCTACTGTTATTTACCTAGTCAATGATACGGAACCCTTCGTGCGCGAGTCCGACTCGCAATTGGCCGGTTTTTATTGATCTATGACAAAAAAATTACAGACCGGATATCTTTACATAATTATTATAAATTATTATTTTATTTCTCAGTAGCAGCCCGGAGTCTGGATTTGTGCGCGGTTGATGGCAATAGGCTCGCCCCCTGTTACATGGGACTTAAACATAACTAGCGAAATGTGGGTGTACTATAAGTACACCTCTGCCTAACCCTAAGGGGAAACATGGTGTGATATTATATTATGTGTGTTAGGTATGTCATTATAAATTAAAGTCACTTTTCGAGTTTGTCTATGACCGCGTTGTTCTTCAAAACTATACGCAACTGCGGGGTAATTACGTAACACACCAATAATAGGAATGGGTTTCGTTTTGACAGTTCAACAACATCCATTGCGTTATTTACGTTGTTGAGCAGACAAATCTTTCGAACATATGAAGCAATGGATTAGCAATAGGCTTCAAAATTATTCAGATTCTGATAGATAGTGTTACGTAATTAGGGTGCTGGTATTGATGCGGCTAACTACCATTGAGAGAATCATTCCGGAAGACTTAAGTATATAATACTCGTAAATTAATATTAAACTAAAAATAATAAGAAATCTCGATGTTTTGTCAAGTCGTAAAAACCGTGCGAAGCAGGGGCGCGTCGCTAGTTTAGAATAAACATTAGTTTCGTCTCGGAACGATAAGTGTAGTGGGAAAATTATAGGCTAATTATTTATTGAATTACTTCAAATTCAAAATGTGTCACATTCCTACCTATTAATTTCCCTTTTATTCAATTAGCTAATATTGTATTTAAGACCCAGATGGCTATAACTATATACCCGGCATATTTTACCACCTTTATAACTTTGAATTAACTTGCAGATTATTTCATACACGACATTACGACACAGGAAGTATAGTCAAAGTCAAAGTCAAATTATTTATTTCGAATAGGCACATAAAAGGCACTTTTGAACGTCAAAATTTACAAAAAAATAGAATTGATTCTAGTTGCCCCTTCCAAACGGTAGTTTCGTATGGAGAAGAATGGGCAAGAAACTCCACCGTATATTATTTCTGATACGTTCTAACCAACATTGTGTATCATTTCAGACATGAACCAGCTTCTTCATGAAATCAAATCTACAACGTTCTCCAAAGTAGTGAACGTAATTTATCGTGAGGTAAACCAATAGATATTATGCTCATTACTTTGGATATGTTGTACGAATATTCAGCAATTGAAGACCTGAATTGAAGAAGTTTTGGAGAAGATAAATAGAAGATTTGAAGAAGATGAGAAGACATTCTTGAAGCTATTGTTTGATCCATTTATTGTTCTGTATGGTTACCACTTTTGTTGAAAATAATGATTGTGTAAAATGTGTAATGTAACAATGTACAGTATAACATATCTTAATGTCCCTCGGCAAACTTCGTGTTTCGTCAGTCGTCGGATTTCTATCAGTAAATTACATTAAGTTAAAAGAATATTAACAACTCTACATACTTCCAAGTCGATTGAGAGCGTCCGGTCTGCACCAAGTGCAAAGGCAACTGATATAAATCCGACGACTGACGAAACACGAAGTTTGCCGAGGGACATTTAGAAAATAGTTGTACTGTAAGTAGGTAATATTCTGTAATTTTTTCGTAGAAATCTTTTCCGAGCTAGGTAATATGAATCATATAGGTACTGTAGATGTCTTTAGTCTATTTGTATGGGTATTCGATAGGGATAGTTGTGGATTTATTTATTTTTATTTTTTATTTAGTACTTTTGAGCGTGCTGTAAGACTTATTACGAAAATTATATCTTTTGTTATCTTCTTACCAGCAATCCAATGAGCAGTATCAGTGCAATAACTCCGATAGTGCTGACAGCGATCGCGACCGCCGCTCCCGAGCCATTGTCTTCATCACCCAGCACCCTCGAAGACGCCTCCGTAGTCATGTCTCCCGCATAACTTGTCAGATCTTCAATTTCACTGACGGCCTTCTTTGTATTTTCTGAGTCAGTCGTCGTATCAACCACCGTTGTATCGTGAATCTTCGCGTTTCGCTGCGTAGTCGTTTCATCGCGTATTGTGGTAGTAGGTGGCGCATCAGTCAGTTTCTCTTCCATTTTCGTAGTTACTACTTCAGTTGTAGGTCTTACAGTTTCCGCTTCAGTGGTCGCAGCTTCCGTAGTAGTAGGTCTGAACGTTTCTTGAGTAATAACTTCGTTACTTTGACTATTTTCTCCTGTACATTCAGTTTCTTGTGATTCACTTGAATTTTCTGTAGTTTCAGGCTCTGACACTGTGGTTAAAGTAATTCTCTGTTCTCTTTCTGTGTTAATTTCAGTGACGACTTCAACTACAGTGGTTGTTGTATCTTCGGTTTCACTGGATGTTGATGTGGTTGATGGGACTTGTGTAGTTGTTGCCTGGGTAGTCTCTACAGTTGGAGTTTCAGTAGTGGGTTGAGTAGTGATTTCCTCTGTAGTCAACTCGGTTGTAACCTCTTCAGTCGGCGGCTGAGTAGGCAGCTCTGTTGTGGTTGGTGGTTCAGTCGCAATTTCAGTAGTGGATGTTTCTGTAGTCTCAGCTACCTGTTTTGTTGTAGTTTCTAAAATCTGAGAAGATAGTTCTATAGGAGACGTCGATTCAGTGAAAATAGTCGTAGATTCTTCTACTGTTTCCGTTGTTACATATTTAGGTCTATAAGTAGTGACGGGGCTATCTTTTAGAGTTGTGATTCTTGTCCTCGTTGGAAAAACTGGATGCCACATACTAGACGTAGTGGTATCAACAGTCGGTGTCTCAGTTTCTACATCCTCAGTTGGTACGTAAGAGAATCGAATAGTGGTTATCTCATAATCGGTAGTGGTGTCGGGCTTCTCTTCAGTTACAGTCTGATTAACTTCAGAACTGGCAACAGATTCATCTTGTGGCGTAGTGATGTCCGCTGGTAGTTTCGTAATTGATTCAAAACCGGTTGACCTTGTTGCATCAACTGGTGGAATTGTCTTTTTGTCTGTTTCATTAACGTGTTCTGTTGATTTATTTGCTTCTGTAACGGATACCCAAGATTGTTCTGTTTGGTTTTCAATGGAATTTGACTTGTCAGTGGCAGCTGGTTTTGCAGTGTTCTGAACAGAAATAATGCTCTCGGCGGGCAGTCTTAAGTCCGATTTAGTCTCCGTTGCCGCTTCAGTTTGAACTTCAGATTTTGACGAATTCGGAGCAAACATTGGCAGCCAAGGCAATTTGTTCTGCACCACTTCTGTGATCTTTGGAATGATATCGTTGCTTATAGGGGTGGCCGTCGTCGAGGTTGTGGTTGCAGTGGTTGTTTCTTTCTTGTCTGCAACGTACGAAATGTTGTTACTTTATTAAACAATACAATAATAACATACAATAATATTTTTCAAAGTAGCAGTCATATTTCGATAATTGGATTTGTTAATGCAAGGTTTTATTTAATATGATTAAATTATTGACGTGTATTTAATTGCTAGCAGTAACGAATCTATTTTGTGAAATAATGTAAACAATATGATTGTATTGTAGTGCACGTTTACTCACCTAAAACTTCCCCGACTTTCTGCAACTCATTTTCGTCGACGTTCTTTTGCGCAGACGCGGTTTTGTTCACCGCGCTGGGCGAAGGTGGCGGGCTCCGTAGGCTGGCCAGCGCCCATGCCGTCGATGTTGGAGGTATCTGCCACTCACTCTCCGTCTCCACCTCTGTCGACGTCACCGTTGACGTCGCGAACCTCGTCGACCCTCGCTTCCACAAACTCGGCACAGTATTGTCAGATATAGCCTGAGAGTGTACCACCTTTTTCGGTCCACTGATGTCGCTTTGCAGAACAGGATCGATTTCTGAAGAAACTGTCGTTAACATTGTTCGGCTAGGTTGACGCGGTTGACCTGTTGTCTTTTCTTTTATACTGAAGTGCTCAGAGTATATCGTTGTAGAATTTGTAGGTCGATGGTATACCTTTGGGATGTTTCTAGGCACCATCCAAATACGTTTATTTTTTGGAGTTGTATGATAGAATTTACGTGTCTGAAGTCTTGGGTGTGGACTTGATGAAATATGTTCAGGTTTTAGGGTCACGCTGTTTGGAGAGTCTTTGTTATTGTTGATATTGAGACGTTTGGAATAATTTCGGTTTCTGTTAAAGGTACTCGAAAACTTTTTTGTTACTCTTTCCGTAGACGATATGGAATTTTGTGTGGAAACAGGGATAGAATTCACTGAATCAATTATAGGTAGAACACTGGATAGGGGTAAGTAACTTGTAGGCGATATAGATAAGCTCTCAGGGCTGGGATCAGGGAGTGCCGGCCTTGTTGCTGCTGGTGTCGATTCCTGAGTAGCTTTTAATGACGCCAATTCCTCTTCTGCTGATGTGCTCGGCGTAGGCAAAGGTAACGACTCATTGTCACAGTCGTCGTCATGAGTGATAGCATAAGTCTCGGTAGACAATACAGACATTTCATAATATATACTTGTACCTTGTACATCAGATAACTCTTTGTTACTATTAGCACCATCGTTGTCTAAGAGACGAATTTCTTTGGTATTTTTTATAAATACTGTTGAATGGTTAGTTGGAGTGTTATTATTCATTTTCCCCATGCCTATATTTTCCTTTATAATGTGGACGTTAGTTGCATTGGGAAGAGTAGCATTAGCTTTTATAATATCTAAATTCTTAATAATACCAGTAGAGATCTTTTGAAATTTCTGGTCGAAGTAATCGTTTTTCGGTGTCGTTAGGTCACTGTCGAAATCGAAGAAACTTTCAGACTTATAAATGTCGTGGGTAGTGTCTTTATAGCCGTAGGATGCTTCACGAGGGAAGAAACTGGAGAAACCTCCGTAAGATGGACTGCTGTACTCGTTTTTAACTTTGTTATCAGAACTCTCGTTATCCGAGTCTTGGGTGAAGTCATCTCCATAGTGAAAGCTAGGTATTGTAAAGAAATTAGTATCAAATTTTCCAGAAGTGAATTTCTCAAAAGATTCCTTTTCTTCTTCTTCTTCCTCGTCCTCTAATGCTTCTTCACTGTGTACTTCTTTTTTTACAGTCACTGGAGTAGTGCTGCTGGTAAATGCTGGAAATTTAGTTTTCTTATAATTCCGCATGCTGTCAACTATTTCCGCAGGTTTTTTTACTTCTGCTGTAGGTGTAACTATTACTAGTGTCGGTTTTTCAGTTGATCTAACCCTTCTTTGTAAGCTTTCTGTGCTTGACTGTGAGTGGAATCGGACTCTTCCCCTTTCTGTTCTTCCCCTGTCTTTGTATTTTGCATTTTTTTCTGTGTGCTCTTCAGAGGTTGAGTCTTTAGAGTTTAGTTCGTTGAGGGAGACGTCTGGGGTCTTGGGTCGGTTCCTCGCGAGCCAGGCGCCATTTTCGCGGCCATACCGCGGCGCCCTCTCATCTTTGACAGTAGTAGATGTCGTGTCGGGTATAGCGTTGCCGCTAACTGCTGTGCCGCTCAACAGTAGTAAATTAACTACTAATGCCGCACCTGAAATTACAATGATTACGTTGAAACACTCATTCTTTAAATATCATAACAACTCATTTAAAATATTCGAACTGTTTTGTCTTTTTAATATGCTATCGATTGTGTCCATTATTTCTCTCTCCAGACTACTTTTTCTAATGTAAATGTTTCTAATAAAAAAATATTGTTAAAGACATTATGATTTGTTTTAGTAATGAAAGTTGTGCCTCACCTAAACATATTCTCACTGGTGACTCCATGTTCATAACATGTTGTCGTTAGGAATACTGTATTCAACTCTGCTTCATCTCCATCCTGTCATTGCTCGCCCTGGAATCTAAAGAAAACGACTATTAATTTCTTAATAATTTTACATAGGTGCGAATTCGTTAATTATGGGGTCTAATTACATAACATAACATCACGCCAGTAATCCCCGAAGGGTAATAATTATAACTTTTATTTCAGATAAAAGTCATCACGTAAAATTGTTTCTAACCCTATCGTTAGTAACAATTTGACTTCAACATCAACATTCAATGGGATTACATTATTATGAACTTAGAGGGTTGTAATGAAAGAAAAGCAAGAAAGAAATAATAAAGTTTATTTGGACACAGTTCGTGATCGTGTTCGTGATTATAATTCTGTAAATACATATCTGTTACGGTCGCTAATCATATTTTATTCAACACACAACGTGACACAGACCTACAAATTGCAAAAACGTAAGAAAGTTTGAATTTCGCGGGCTACCCTGGCGCTTCCCCCTTAACACCTAGTATAAGCCAGACATTAAAATAAGTACAATTAAAATTCATTAAGCAGAGGTGTAGGTGGAGGCGAAATATGGGTGTACCTATAGTACACCAATATTTCGCCAGTTATGTCTAAGTCCCATATAATAGGGGGAGAGCCTATTTGCCATCATAAATCTAGGCTCCGGTCTGCTATTGAGAAATTCCTAATAGAAAAACCCAATCACACTTTACCCGACTTGGGAATCAAACCCAGCAGCTCATGCTCAGCAATAACGCTTGCGACCACTAGACCTACGAGACAGTAACAATAATTGTTATATTGTGTGTTGTTGTTGTATTGTATGTTGTTGTTGTATTGTGTGTTGTTGTTGTATTGTAGTAGTGTCGTTGTATTGTGTATTTTTGTTGTATTGTTGTCGTTGTATTGTGTGTTGTTGTATTCTAATTGTTGTGTCACTGATCCTTAGTTCTCGTTAGATAGATAATGGTGCCGATTCTCTTGTACACCGAACTAAACTAACTAAACTATCACTAAAATTCCTTACTTTTGGCTATGAGAATCTTAAAGCAAAAAAAAATCTAAATTCAACAATAATTTTATTTACCAATCGCGACTCCACGTAGGTGCTTGTTTGCCCTACCCCGTGATTTTTTTTTAGAGCCGGAGGCGCGTGGGGGCATCCTCGACGTGTTTTATATGGAATTTTTCACTTTTTGTATGGAAATATGAAAAATGATTACCTGCATGTAGTTTCAGGGTCGAAATTTTCATTATTTTTGCGATAGGACACACCTTTTTCGAGATAAAAGCAAATAATAATAAGTCCAGTACTGTTTTTGCACCTGAAGTCGACGTGTTGTGGTGAATTTTAGTTCATGACAACTAATTATATTCCACACCTTTTTAATCGCGATTAAAAATAGCCAGATTTAACTAAATCCAACTAAAATTTTGGTTGTCTAACTAGACAACCAAAATTTTAGTTGGAAAAACGTCAAATTCAGAATAGCAAAATTGCCATTTTCACTAAATTACTAACTCAGTGCCACTTTAGTCTATTTCAGAATGGGAAAACGTCGTTTGACAGGAATAAACAAAATTTCTGTGATTTTTAGTCTAGTTTAGAGAATTTTGTGACAAGAGAATCGGCACCAATCTCGCTCAATCGGCGCATAAAAAGGTGATAATTTGAAAAATCGTCTCACGGTGTAGTAAAGGATAGGACTATAAATTATATCTTCATTACCTACATGAGATTGCAATAGTTCACAATAGTGGCCATGGGAACACTGTGACATAACTTCCACATGGTGTAATACCGATGTCACGTGCCAATGACACACTTGCTCTCGTCGAAAAATGCAATGATTTGTAAACACAGATGTTTTATTTAGGTTTTATTCCATAGCTTGTGGATACTGATAGGTATTTTAATGTTATAGATAGTCAGAGTTGTTATGAATTGTTATAATCACAACTATCTTTGCGTTGAGGGATGAAATTTTGTGTCTGAATTCAAATGTCTGAATTCGAGACCCATAGTACATTTAACACGGTATTTTCTATCGATCTTTCCGAAAAAGGAAATTATATCTTATATTACTCCATGCCTTACGTAGCAATACATACCTACACTAGAAACTGCCTGAAAAACTCCAAACAAGCTATACAAACAAGTACCTAATTCGTTCAATCGATTAACACAAAGCTCCTACTGAAAATTCGCTAGCACGTATACAAAATACGACTAATGACTATTACAAAACTAAAGACTGTCGAAAACAAAACCGCATCATCCTTCTAGCTACCATTCATCACAACATAACCTCGTAGGAATTATCTGTTAACACTTCTACACTAAAATTACCGAACTTATGGTACTCCCTGACCCACATACATAATTATCGGTCCACTCATACAGTCGTAACGGTAATTACCGAAACAGAATTACCGACAGGAGTGGTAATTGGTCAGTAATGGTCAGCTGCGTTCAATGGGTCAGTTGTTACAAGTTGGGGTGTAATCTATGTGAACTATCGTCATGATTAATGCAGGAAAAGCAAGAGTAAGTTTGCCATTTCAAAAATACTGGGACAAAAGAATAAAATTGTACTTATAAGCTTTTTAGGTTAATAGAACTGTAGATTGACCTACAAATGAGAGGATTAGAGTGATTTACAACTAGTGTATCCAACAATCTCTTACTCCATTGGTAAAAATTGCTTGCTTGCTTGAATTGCTGCTTAGCCATCTCCCTCTCTCCTAATTTTGCTGTGCCCGACAGGGTCCATATTGATCTTTTACTTTGTTAGACCATCTATGTAGTACATATGGAATGCAATAAAGAATTGAGTATTGAGTATTAACTTCAGGACTTTTTTCTCTATTATTAAGGAATAATAAGCTCCTTCATCTATTCTTTTCCTTAAGAGGAAAGGACGAGGAGAAGGATATTTGCAGGCGACAAGTAGGCTGGTACCGGCCAACCCAAATGCACAAAACCCCAAATTCTGACACTAAGTCTGTCTACTGTCTTACTAAGGGGTATCGTGTTACCCAGTAACTGGGTCTTGAAGGTCAGATAGGCAGTCGCTCCATGTAAATTATTGGTATTCAGTTGCATCCGGTTAGACATAATTCAGAAAGCCGACCCCAACATAGAACTTAGGAAAAAACTGTTGCAGATAGGTTGTGTAGAAATGCCTTATGTGTTAACCGCTAACACCTTCATTGATTGTCATTGTTGACCAAACAGACAACCGCGCCGGCTGTCGTAAGCTCCAATTAAACGCAAAATTACACATTTACTTAACGCGTTAAATATTACGTTATCTACTTGAAAGTAGCGAATAATTTGATTAACTGGACAAAGGTCAGGATCGCTGTCAATTAGCCAGAACGCTTACAAACAATACAATTACAACACCCTAATTGACGCGCAAAATACGCATCTATCACAAGGACTTAAAGGCCATATAAGCTTGCTATAAATTAATACATTGCTGGCTGAAAACGATGAGAGAAACAAAGTCGTGGTTGCAAGCACGTAATGAAATGAAATTTGCAAAACCACGTACCGTTGTGCGATTCGGTCTAGATTAGGTTGTCGTTCTAGATTTAGGTAGATCGAGGCTGCACTTACAGTAATGTACTTTCTAATGAATATCTTGGTTTGAGATTAAGAGGATTGAATTAAGCTAAACGTTATGGCAGCACGTTCGCGTGTAAAGAACAGTGAGAAGGATACTGGTGTAATTTTTAGTCTTTGTCGAGAAAAATGTCGTTACGGGTAGTCAGAAGCCCAAAAGTCCGACAACCAGTCTTACCAAGGGCTATCGTGTTACCCAGTAACAGGGTTGTGGAGGTCAGATAGGCTGTCGCCCCTTGTAAAATACTGGTATTCAGCTGAATCCGGTTAGGCTGGAAGACGACCCCGACATAGCTGAGAAAAGGTAGACAGATTATTGTCGAGTAAAGGCTCGTCCACACTGGCGCGACGCGACGCCCGACACAAAGGCGCCGCGTGTCGCGCGACGAGCGGCACCTTTGAAACGCGCGCGATGCGCGTCGCGTGTCGCGTCTGTTTGTAGGAGCTTTAAAGGCTCCCACAGACAGGCGCGACGCTACAGCGCTACACAAAGGCGCCGCTCGTCGCGCGACACGAGGTGCCTTTGCTTGTTCTGATGTTCGGCAGTGAAATTGCCCTTCACATATTTTTACATCGGTAAAGAAACTCCATACTTACTGCTTATCTCACGAAAGGTAATTAAATACCAAATTTAGAGACTGACGTTGCCAAATATAAACCTTTAACTTCCCCAGCACTCACACCTTTCAAAACAAATCAGTGTAATGCTGCTGTAGTTCTGCTGTGCCCAGGATGAGCACATTAACAAAGCTAACTCGTAACTTCTGCAAAAAACCCTGATAGATCTATAACGAGTGTAAAAAGACACAACAAAGCCAAGAGGTACTTGTACTCCCCGTCATTGTAATTTTTTTTTTGTAGTGGACCATACCTGGGAACCTTCTGGTTATGGAGATATTGAAGGTCAAAATTCCAACTTTTATGGCACGTGTATTACATTGCGCACTACCGCAAACAGCAAATTATCACACCTAAAATAAACGTCGTTTCCCTGCAATTATTTTTCTGCAATGTTTGATGTACAGGATGCTTAGCTGACGGCTATGTTATGGGTCTTTTTACACTCTGTATACTATATATATATATATATATTTATAATATACACTCTAAACTCTGTACTAATAATAAAGGTCAAGAGTTTGATATTGGGTTTTTCCATCTGGAATTTCTCAGTAGCAGCCCGGAGTCTGGATTTGTGCCCGTAGATGGCAATAGGCTCGCCCCCTATTACATGGGACTTAAACATAACTGGCGAAATGTGTGTGTACTATAGGTACACCTCTGCCTAACCCTTCGGGGAATACAGGCGTGATATTATGTTTATGCGTTATGTGAATTTGTTATTTTCTTTGTTTGAACGCGTTAATCTCTGGAACTACGAGACAGATTTAAAAAAAAAAATGCATTTGATAGCCCAATTCTTGAGCGAGATTTAACAACACGTTATGACCCTTAGCAGCCGAGCAAAAAGAAAAAAGGTAGAAAAACGCTAAGCGAAAACGAAGTAATAGCACATGAATAAAAAACCGAGCGCAGGCGAGAAATGTGACTGCTGGTTTTAGTACATTGTGGTGTCTTACGACTTCCACGCAACCGAAGTCGCGGGCAGAAGCTCGTACCTTATGAATGAATGAACGAACGATATATTTATTTGCAAGAATATAGGTAGCTAACATAAGTACTTAAGATCTATGGGTTTCACTATATTCGGGATTTCAGCCGTGCAAATCTAATATATAAAAATCTCGTGTCACAGTGTTTGGTATCGAACTCCTCCGAAACGGCTTGACCGATTTTTATGATTTTTTGTGTATATTTGGTAGGTCTGAGAATAGGTCGTAAAGTATATTTCATACCGCTGCGGGTGAAACCGCGGGGCGCAGCTAGCATTTATATAAAATGGATATGGCTACTTGTCATTGGTCATGTCAAGGAAGATGGTAGGTAAGTAGCTCGTAACACTTATATATTTCATAAGTACCTAGCCGGATAATAAGCACGGAACTCAAATATCCAGTAGCATACTTACAATGTTGACAAACACTTAGACCCATAAAGATCCGTAATCATTCTTTATTGGGACCGCGCCATAACCAGTTTAGTTAAGTCATTAAGTGACTTAAAGTAAGTAGGTACTGTCATAACCGTCATAACATAATGTCGAAATGTTGCTTGCACAAACCGGGAATCGAACACAGATACTACATCAAATAATTCATGATGAAAAAATAGGAAAATTAACTATTACTAAAAACATACTTTTAGAAACAACCTGTATCAACTCAAAAATATTCCTCCATCACTTTTGTTTTAAGGCCCCTGCAGGCAGGCGCGACACGACAGTGCGACGCGACTCTAGTAGAACAATTTATATGAAAACTTCATGGAAATTGTTCTACCGGAATCGCGTCGCCCCGTCGCGTCGCGCCTGTCTGCGGGAGCTTTTGAGGATGAACGGTCAGATTGGTCACCGAGATGTTAGCTCGTTAGTATTAGATAACATTTCGCTTATACCCGTTGTAATTGTATTTGTTGTTTCTTTTTAACTAAGTGCCTACTTAAGTGGTTTTAATTCTCTAAATTATTTTCTCGATGATTTTGGTGCACGGTAAAACTCGTGAGTTTATCTTGGCAACAACTTAAATTAACGAAATGTATATCGCTCCTTCGGTAGGACAAGGGCATAACTGTACTTTTAGTGACTTTACAGGAGTCATTTTAAGATCTTGTCGCGCAAGATAGTCAAAAAAAATGTAACAATATGACAAAGGCACTTCTACCCTCTGGCGGCATTAAGCTGATATTTATACGGGTCTTTGTTCTTCCAGACAAAATGGACTTTTTAAAGCACTTTAGTAATTTTTCGATTTTTTGTCAATTATGCCCTTGTCCTATCGAAGGTGCAATATGTAGTAATGAATAAATACCTAAATAAATGTAAGGAGAGCACAAATGTACACTTTTGGACAGGGGCCTAGCCTAATCTTCTCAATTAAGTAGTTGTCGATCGCAACAAACTATATGAGATAAGCTCATAACATAACAACACGCCTATATACCCCGATGGGTTGAGCAGAGTTGTACGTACCTACAGAACACACACATTTCGCTTATCTTTAAGTGCCATGTAATAGGGAGCGAGCCTATTGCCATCAACTGACCACAAATCCATTGCAGACTCTGGGCTGCTACTGAGAAATTCCAGATGGAAAAACCCAATAACACTTTACCCGACCAGCTGGGTAATTGCGTAACACACTAACAGTAGCAATGGCTTTCATTTTGACAGTTCAACAACATTTATTGCGTTATTCAAGTTGGTGAGTTGACAAATTTTTCGAACATATGAAGCAATGGATTAGCAATATATCCTTCAAAATGATTCAGATTGTGATTGAAAGTGTGTTACGCAATTAGGGTGCTGGGAATCGAACCCAGAACCTCACACTCGGGAGTAACGCTTGCGCACACTAGACCGATGAGGCAGTCAGAAAATACTCATACAATGGCAAAAATGTTAGCCAGTCAGCATGGTGGTAGGGCTGACCAGTTAGGCCCCGACGGACTAAGTTACATTAATGCTCGAGAAGACAAGCGCGACACGCGATGGGAATCGCACGCGACACAAAGGCACCGCTCTTCACGCGACGAGCAGCGCCTTGTGTCGCGCTGTCGCGTCGCGCCTGTCTGTGGGAGCCTTAAAGCTCCTGTTGGGTTCGAAACCACGACCTTCAACTAGTAAATCGTGGCCAGTACCACTGGGCCACCGCTGTCCTAAAAAAGCTGCTGTGAAAGATGATGATTAGCTTATTATTTGCCAAGAACCAGAAACTTGAGTAAAACTTTTAATATTAACAAATAAACAAACTACTTCTGTCACAAAATCACTTCATTTCACTAAGTACTAAAAACTTAAAGTCACGAACTTCTATAATGTCAAATATCTATTACGTTTTGTTTTCAAATAAAAGAAATGTAATGCGAACAAAAAAGGCAATGGTGAGTGAAACGTTCGATACAGTCGTGTCGGAGTAAGTGGTAACTTGGTAAGTAAAACACGACGATCGTGACAGAATGCGCCTGAGCACCGATTCATGGTTTTTTTAGTGCACGGGCGTTCGGGTATCGATAGTTAAGTTATCGATATGATATTCAATTTATGCAATCGAAATTCGAAATGAAACTTGGTGTATGCTTGCTTGCTGCTGCATGCATGCCGATGCAGGGTTAGTTATGCTGAATATGTTTCACATTACTCATATCCCTGCATTGTTATAAACATAAAAGTCAGAATAACTTTTAAATTGACGCGTGGGCCTATTCGTTTTAATGCCATTGACTCCATTTACCTACCTAATTCGAATTAACAAAGAGGTGCACTGGGTGCTAAACTAACAAGTATTACTTTCAATTTCAAAACATGATAATGTTCAATAAAAAACAAATAACACGTATGTAAACATTTAAAACCAGCGGGGTAATTACGTAACACACTAACAGTAGGAATGGGTTTCATTTTGACAGTTCAACAACATTCATTGCGTTATTTACGTTGTTGAGCCGTAAAATTTTTCGAACACATGATGCAATGGATTAGCAATAGGCTTCAAAATGATTCAGATTGTGATAGATTGCGTGTTACGTAATTAGGGTACAGGTCAATTTATTCGTTTGTACAATTTACGTGATGTAGCCCATCCCTATTGCATTAAATTACATCGACATAAAGCAAGCGAGTCGACGCGCGAGTCGAATTTTAACTAAAGTCACAACACTGGGTACAGTCGAGAAAAAATAATAATTCGTAGAATTGGTTTCTTTTATTTCTTTTGCATGTAGATTATTTTGTTATTAATGGGTGTATTGACATTTATCGGAAGGACAAGTTGCAATAAAATAATAAAGTAGTGTTTAAAACGAACACTGTCAGTTCCAATCCTATTTAAATATCTACATACATAGATTGGACCTGCGGGGTAATTACGTAACACACTAACAGTAGGAATGGGTTTCATTTTGACAGTTCAACAACATTCATTGCGTTATTTACGTTGTTGAGCAGATAAATTTTTCGAACTAATGAAGCAATGTATTAGCAATAGGCTTCAAAATGATTCAGATTGTGATAGATAGTGTGTTACGTAATTAGGGTGCTGGTTACTTACCTACTTTTTTTTGTACCGTAAACCGCTAATGTTTTTCATTCTTAATAACAAGTATCTATTCTCAAAGGCTACTTAAAAAACTCAACACTTTTTAAGACACCTTTTTGTTTGTGAGAATGGTCCTCAGTATTTTTTTCATTTTTTACGACTTATTTGTCACATGTTTCTGTTTGTTCGCAATAAAACTAACACAATATGTTATTATTATTGTTACCTACGTGACCAACACACAATTTTTTCTAACCTCCAAAGCTTTGGCTTCTTAGGAAAGCGGTTCCGACATTTATTATAACGGATATCAAGAAAATCTGTCTTTTTCACCAGAATTTGACATTAAGAGGGCCCTTCCCGGACCGTCTATCGTCAACGCGAGCATTATTGAAAAGCTTGTTATTTCATCCAACGCAATGTTTGAAAAAGAAGCAAGAGTGAGAACGCGGTAACATCGAACGAAAATTGGTGCGCAAAGATTTCACAAAACTTGTTCCAGAAAATACGTGTTGTTGAAAAAGCCTTAAGTACATGTTTTTGCAAAAAATGTTTTTCATTTAGAATCTCCATTACATGTGCGAGGTTTCTATGAAGATGTTTTCTTTACTTTTACAATTTATGAGTACATTATGAACGGCCAAAGTTCAGGTAAAATTTGTGCATAAAAACAGATTTTTAGAGGCTTATACTGAATTAGTTTCTCCAAAATTTTATTTTTTACTTGCATAGAAACCTAGATAAAGTGCACAAGATACGTATTAGTTCACAAAATTTCTATAAAAGTTGTGTTACAACGCTATAATCACGTACGAGCGCTTGTATGAAAAGTATGACGGGATGGCCGCTCTTAACACTTGTCCAACCGTCTATACGTTGAATATTACTTCATCTACGTGCGGCTTACGTGCTGGTACTCTATACTCTATGGGCTCTATGCCCTTATTCGAGCAGTTGTACAATACAACGAACAAGTAACCACTGATGCAATACTAGTCAAGGACATAGAAATCTTTGGCAGCAATCTTGATGCTGTGTTGTCTCCAGTCGAGAGGTTAATGAGATTTTCGTCATTATATTTATGTTTTGGTTGTATTGCTAACATTATTCTAGGTGACTCTTAAATGCCCATTTCTGGAACGACGTTTCTAGAATGAATCTCAACTCAAATAAACAGGGTCAAATTAAATTAGCTAGCGAAACTCTGCAAACGTGTTGGATACCCATATCTAAATACGATAAAATAAAAATATAAAATATTAGATGTTTTTTTTTTTGGGGTCAACGACCGCTGGGGGTGTTGTAACTTGAAGTATGAATTGAGAAAATCTGTTTTATTTTGTTTTATTGTGTTTAGTTTTCGATACTTCTGTGATGTATAGACAAAAAAAACTGATGTCTAAATTGATGTTTCAAGTGATTACACTTGTATTGATATTAGGTACTTGTATTGATGGTTTGTATTTTAATTGTAGAAAATATTTGTAAAATAATTCAATATGATAATAATTACAATTACTATGACATTATTCATTTACTTGACATTATTGTTATAATTTATTACTTTAGATTTAATTTAATGTGCAACGAAATTGACAATCTATGTATATTCTCAAAGACAATGTAATTTAATAAGAAAACTGATCATAATGTTCCTAATATATGTGTTATGCAAATAAATTATTTGATTTGATTTGATGACCCCACAAAAAAAAGTCATGAAATTTTTTGTTTTTTTGTTTTATCATGCTTAGATATCAATACGCATCTCGTCTGCGGAGTTTCGCTAGCTAATTTAATTTGAGCCTGGACAACCACAGTGTCTATGCAGGGCATAGATTTGGCTTTTGTAGATTCATACTAGAGCATGGTTTAACTGGAAGGGCAAGCATCCCTTTCTTGAAAAGTAACGAGGCTATTGCCATCAACCAGCACAAATCCAGACCAAAGTCAAAGTCAAATCATTTGTTTCAAAGAAGCACATAAAAAGCACTCCTGAACATCAACATTTACAAGAAAATTGATTTGGTTCCAGTTGCCCCTTTCAAAAGGTAGTTTCGTATGGAGAAGAATGGACAAAAAACTCCACCGTTGCTGTTTTAAAATGTTTTATAATATTTTGTATACATTATTTATATTATTATATGTGAAGACGAAGCATCTAGGTACAATAAAATTACTATACCACAATAGGTAAAAATAATTAAATATAAAGCAATGGCAGGTAAATTAATTATGTGATAGATACAGGATACTCACATATTTACAAATATTGCAAAGTAGATGAATTTTACAAAATTTAAAAAAGATATAATTTAGTGTGTGAGTTAAAGTAGTTACAGAATGTAAAAGCAATGTCATAAAAATTATTAATTTTATAAAACAAAATCCCCCCCGCCGCGTCTGCCAGTCTGTCTGAACGCAATAAACTCAAAAACTACCGAAAGGATTGTCATACCGTTTTCACTAATGGACGGAGTGATTCATAAGGAAGGCTTCGGTGTATAATTCATTAAGGTTTTGTGTAAATCGGCTGAAATATGTCGATGATTGTTGAAGATTTCGGAAAAATCATGCCGACTGGCAGCTTTACTGGCATGCGCCGCGTAAACCAATAGAATTTTATGAAAACATCCACGCGGTCGAAGTCGCGGGCTAAAGCTAGTATCTACATTACTATAAATTAAAGTCCCTTCTCGTATCAGGGGGTCTACTCGGCCAAAGTTACGGGCGTTACCCACTCCGTATCACTTACGGATATATGCTTAGTTTGGAGCCCTAACTAAGAATGAATGACAACACGATTTGACTGTTGTCCCTACTTCCGATTATATGTATATATGCTCGTCCGAAAAATTTAATTTGACACATGTTTTGTCGGATCAACTACTTTCGGACGGGTCCGTATCTTCTTTGACGAACTTAGAGAATAGACCCCTTTCTGCCTGACCGCATTGGTCTTCTATACCGCATTGGATTTTGATGCGGTTTTCAACATAATTTAAAGAATTTATTTCGGAAGGTTTACATGTATAAATATTAATATTTAACATAGATATAACACAGAAATAACGATGTTTTGACATGTCGGCACA
This sequence comes from Dryobotodes eremita, assembly GCA_917490735.1. Taxonomy (NCBI): domain Eukaryota; kingdom Metazoa; phylum Arthropoda; class Insecta; order Lepidoptera; family Noctuidae; genus Dryobotodes; species Dryobotodes eremita. The sequence continues at coordinate 4,658,581 of OU823245.1, forward strand.
TTAGTAAATGGCACTTGTGCGATGAAAGGGCGGATCACTCAATAAAAATAACATCATTTTTATTCACAAACCCAACTAACTTTCTTGTTTCCTCAATGAAATTGAACGCAATAAGAAAAAGTGTAAAGATAAATGGGTTGTTTTTATTTTAAACATTTTGCGTCACCGATCTGACCTAATGCCAAGGTTTCTTTGATTTAGCTTTGTTACTATATTTGTTTAAAGTTAACGCTTAGATGTTTTTTTGTTAGGCTACATTGAATGCTTCGTTGAACTTTCAAACTTCATGTTTTTGTTACGACCATAAACCTACTGGATTTTAAATAAATTGTGTACAAATTAATTATATTTCTAATAGGCGAAGGGAATTTAACAATCTATTGCTTTACATTTTTTTTTCCTGTCTCCTGTTATACAGTTTGTCAACTAGTGGATTTTTTTTTGTATCTACAGGATACAAGGTGATATTTTCCACTATAGTTAAGCAGTTATCTGTAACTGCAGGCTTAGGATGACGCTTTCTATTTCTACGAAGAATAGACACAGCTGTTTCTATACAAAGTGACATATCGTTTCTCCATTTTTGACATCGCACCGTAGAAATCCTTTTACAATCTGTCATTTTGTATTTCGTTTCCAACGATCTTTGCCTGGGTCCTTTTTTATGTACACTATTTCAGAAGAAAATTTTCTATCCCAAACTGTCAAAATCACACTGACAATTGACAGTTGTCTAAGATAGTGAAGACAATTGGATTTTGCAATCGCCATGCTAAAAACTGTCTACACGGAAAGTCGTTTTTGTCTACTCTTCCGTCGACAAAACGGTGCTCGTGCTAAGCCTGCTGGTGGAAAAATAGGTAACTGTAACACAACAAAAGCCTACTCCATATAGCTAACCCTACCTTTGACTACTGGCGTAAAGGTTCCTTCAGACAGGCGCGACACGCGACGCGACACAAAGGCACCGCCTGTCGTGCGACGAGCGGTCCCTTAGTGTCGCGTGCAATTCGCGTCGCGTGTCGCGCCTATTTGTAGGAGCCTTTACAAAGCTCATGTTATAACAGAACACAACATCGCGCCTCTAATTTCCGAAGGGTTCGGCAGCTCATGTTAAGTCTACATATATTTATATGCAACGGCACGTTTGCACACATTGTAGCGACCACAAACACATCGTTTTGAATATAAAATAAAAACATAGTGTAACCAGAAATGTTTAACTTGCTAGTTCCAAAACAGTCAGACAAAAGAATTGAATACAAATAAAATATCGGTTGGCACATTTGTAAACTTGAGTAAAAACACACTGCATTACACATTAAAAGTTTCGTGAATCAATGAAAAACAGTTCTTTTACACCATATTTTGGTGTTCTGCTAGAAGAACTCAAAACTCAAACTTAAAGCATTTATTACAAATAATCCAATTACAGGCACTTTTGAATTGTCAAGGGGTCGGTCAGTCTGAAAGATGAAGCTAGTTGCCCACTCCAAAGCGTAGTAGTAAGACAGTAGCATTATATTAAGATATTTATGTGTCTGCGGACGTTCAATAAGGATGACTTTGTTTACCTACACGATTAATGATGACTAAACTTAATTAAAAGTAAATGCAAAGGCACCACTTCAAACAATATCAGAATCAATCTGCCTTCCATTTCTCAACTACGAGAGGCGTTCTATGTATTCTCGGTATCAGGATTATTGACTAATGATGTGGGTAATTTGAGTAATTAATTAATTAATGACATTATCCAAGGGTATAAAGGTAAAATTTCATATAGGTAGTTGTGATCATTACTTTGCTAGTTATCCTTAGTCAACGACAACTGGAATGGCTAACGTGACAATGTTGAAGAAAATCGAGCACCGCGCTGTTATTAAATTCCTTACCAAACAAGAAAATGTCAAAAATCTATTCACGAAGAGATGGTGGCTGTTTACCAAGATTCTGCAGCTTCGTTATCTACGGCTCGTACGTTGGGGTCGGCTCCCAATCCAACCGGATACAGCTGAATACCAGTATTTTACATGGAGTGAGTGCCTATCTGAACTCCACAATCCAGTTACTGGGTAACACGATACCCCTTGGTCAGACTTTTGGGCTTCTGACTACCCGTAACGACTGTCAAAGATCTTTGAATGACCGCCGAGACCAACTGCTTAACGTGTTTTCCGAGACGTTGAGTTGAGTTTTGCGAGTGGTTTCGATATACATATAATGGTTGGTCACCCATCCATGAACCGACCGCGGCAAGCGTAGCTTAACCTTCGATCGATCCGTGCCACTGTTATCATTTAACCACGTGCCCCTCCACCACTTTAAACCTTCGATTCAATAATTAACACAATTTAATTGTACCAAGAAGAAACAAGACTACCACCTCATTATCTCCCGTTTACCTTTAAACCATGATCCTAGACATCACAGACATGTCCTTTACTTCTTCTCTGAAGAGGTGCATAAGTTACTTTACCTCAGGTTTCACCGAGAACATTCAAAACAAAAGCCTGCGGCACGTGTCACCGTGACCCATTTACCAGCACTTGTCACAGTCTCCGAGATACTAGAGCATTATAATTTTACAGTCATGCACACGAAGCTCAACTGTAAAAACCACACTAAATTACCCATAAAAAAACACCTCGTTAAAGACGTGACATCTCGTTATCTTGGTAACTAATGGAGGAGACATCTTCACGGAATCATTTTCTGTCAATATCACGATCTTTCTATCGAAGTTTCGTAAGTTTTGTGAAGAAGAAATGGGCAACAAAAAAGAAATGTTGTTTTGAAATGGATAGCATTGTTGTATTGGTAATGAAAGTGAATCAAAGTCACGGGTAATATAACAGACAGAAAATAACATGTTTTGATGATTCATCATTAAAAACGTATGTCAAATAGTGACGCACAACATCATTTAATATCAACATTACTTTCTTGCTAGACAGGTATTTCATATTACAGCTCGCTACTTTTGTAAACACATTAGCCCATGTCCTTCCCCAGGATGTCATCTATCTCCTTGCCAAATTTTATCCAAATCCGCTCAGTGGTTTAGGGGCGTGAAAACGTAACATACAGACAGAGTTACATTCGAATTTATAATATTAGTATGGAGTATAGATAACAGCTCGTAACTTTTGTAAACATATTACAGCTCGCTACTTTTGTAAACACTAAACGTAAACTAATAACCTTTTTATTTGGCGATATGACAATGAATAATAAGTATTTTCTAATATGTAGGTATTAACTCTGCTTGAAATTTCCCTGCCCTTGAATAAAAGAATTGAGAAGTATAAAAGATACCTACCAACTAGCGGTAGCTGCTTTTTTCTGCAAAAAATATAAAATAATGCAACAATGCTTGTGAGGACATCCGGCTAACGGAGCACAATGCTACGTTTAAATCGAATTGCATAGAATCTCATCTTAAAATCATTAAAAATATTGAGACCCCTGCTGCTTCTTGATCTTTTACACCAAATTATATCCATTAATTACAAATTGCAGCAAAACGGTTTTTCTGAAGTCAACGCAATAAAGGCCTTTAAAGAATTATATTTCAACAGGTCCACTAATTTATTTCACCAATTATGCATAAAAATCGAGCCTGAGAAATGTCGAAACTAATAGAAATGTGATCTAGCAAAAACCTGTCTGGTTATCTGCGTTTTTCGAAATTCTACGGTTTAATTGCAGAACAATCACATTAGTTTGCAATTGTTATTAGTTTCAGTGTCAGCGACCCGAAATGTAACAACAAAATTATTCGAGAAAAATATTAGTTTGCATTTCAATTTTAGACGCGGGTGTCGTTTTTAAGTCCAAAAAATTTGACTGTATTTTTTTCAAATTTATCTCAAGTGTTATCCGGAAGATAGCTAAAGGGCTCGTTGCACTAGGCACTCTTAATTTTGGAATCAGAGGTAAGAACCATCCTGAGTCCTGACTGGCAATTAGGATCCTAACCGTCCTTTTATCACCTTTTTTAATTTCTTATTCCTAAATATTAATGTTTCTTAAATACAGAGTATAGAAATGACCACTATTCAGTAGTTGGTCGGCCCACCAAGTACTTGTTGTTAAGACGCCTTTGCGGTCTGTTAATTACAAATTACGATATAATTTTCACTTTTACTCAAACTTCGAAACTATATACAAATTAAGCGAAAGTAATTCCTCTTTACATTCAACGCTCATTTAGATACATTATGCAAACTTATAATTAGTTTTACAACTAACATTGTGAAGGTCAATGTCTTAAAATTTTATTAATTAATTAGAATAGAAACCTTTTACAAACAGCTCAAAGAGGTAGGAACGGATAGAATCAAACAATAGAGAAAATTGCCCATAACCGCAAAACAGTAAGATTAGAATTGTGCTAAACCGATTCTTTATGATTTTTGGTTTGCTAATGTATAATTTAACCATAGAGTAAACACTACTGTCAAAATATTCCCTGTCAACGGTTAAAATGAATGCATGGGATACCTAGTGATAATAACGGGGAGGCAGACTTCTCTTAAATGAAAACAAGTTGAAGTCGAAAACTATTTCAGGTTGAAGTAAGTAGATTCCGACTTCAGCTCTTTTTTATTTCACAATCCTGATTACTGCAATTTTCAGCCCTTCGTGATTGTGCCATCTAACATCTAACAATCTTGTACCAACACTGTCGTAAAACTTATGAAATCATAGACGTGAGGGCCTGAGTGATAAAGATCAGAGAAAAGTACATAATAACGATAAAACATTATCATAATTTCAATTACTTATTAGTATATTACACCAAAAAGTACGCATGTACGCATGAATTCGGACCTTATGAGTCAGTACTGCTTTCCAAATTAGTTACCACACCATAATTCGGTTGGTTTTGTATGGTGCTTTATCGGTTTCACTTTCAAATAGGTTTCCTCAACCACACTCTAAATAAACTTAAAAATAAACTTATCACTCCTCCTGTAGCATTTTTTTATAGATGATTATGATGCTTTTACCAAAAAGTGTCTTCACATTACTAACACAAATTTTTCGAAATGTTCCAATGGGAGTATCCCCGATGAATCAAAATATAGATACTGAGTTAAAATGCAGATAAATGACAAAGTCACCGTTAACGTGGTGGGCGTACCACTCTCGGGTTACCGTCTGTTACAGTACGATAACAATGATTATCATCACTATGTGACACGGGCTTGTGTAATTGGTTGGTAAATACTTCAATAATTGCATTAGTCACATCTGCCCTTTGGTCTCCGTTGTGGGTTGTATGATGCTTGACCATTTTATTTTGGACTGTCTTCCAATTGCTAGACGCAAGAGGACATCTTATGACCATTTCCGACCAGTGATCAGAACAAAGAACGTTTGACCGGTCTTTGTGGCGGCGATACTAGGTATAGAAATAGTCATAATGATTATTGAACAGAATAATAGAGAGATAAATAAAGCTTGCATGCTAGCAAAACGAAGATATGAATAATGCGAAGGTTAAAAGATTAAAACATAACTCAAAACAGAACAACATGAGAACCAACCCGAAGCACCTTTTGCAACAATTGCAAACTGGCTGCTCAAAACTGGAGTGCAAGTAATAAATTTACTTTGTAAGCAAGTTTTACTAAAGCGTCGTGCTCGTGAACCACCAGGAGAACATAGCTCACAGAAACACAACAAAGCAGAGAAAGTGTAGCATAAAAAACTATAGCTATTTGCGGCTTCCCTAAATAATAAAGTAATTATTCATGAAGACTGGAGAGCAAACCAAGAACTATGTAGTAAGGTCCTCAACCTTTTTACTATTGAACGCGAAATGAACTTACCGAACCCATGCTTTTGAAATATTGGCGCGGATGTTGTTGGAGCTGCGCAATAAATTGTGCTGGATCTTGTTAATCTGTTTAGCGGTACACCGTTTGAATCACGATAAGTAGATATAAGGTAGACTGTTTGGCAGATAGAATACCTATGCTTTATTGAACGCCATGAATGTAACACGGCTACAAAATCAAAATATTTTATTTCATATAAACCTACATTGGCACTTATGAAACGTCAGAAGCTAGATGCACGGTTTCAATTGGTCGTTTCCTATGGAGAAGAGCCGGCAAGAAACTCCGCAGTTAAAAATAATTGGCTTTTACTATGTTTTAAAATTACAGTGCTAATAGGTATGGGAGGACAGTGTAGGCCTGTCAACTAGTACAAGGAACTGAATAAAATAGAAAATGGTCTACAAATCTACAGTCTAGAAGGCCTCACATTCACAAAATATAAAAGAATATATATAAAAGATAAATAAAATAATAAAATATAAAACCTATTTAAACCAAAGGACATGATTGCCATTGCAACAACTAAATTACACTAACCCTATGGAGGTCCTTAAATAAAATTGGTCCTAAAGTCTTTGCAACTAAGGTTGTTGCGTATAAAATCAAGTACGAAAGTAGAGCACTAATAGACATTAATAACATAATTTCATTCAAATATTTAGATAAATGCAAAGTATCTGCGTAAACTCCAAATTATTTTTAGAGTCAAAAACCTTCGCATTGAACTACACTGAAAAGAAAAGTGAACAGCGAAAGTATTTCTTCCAAACATAACCTAACTGTCACTAAACTTGCTCAATTTGAATATCAACAATAGAAAAAATATATTGAACAAAGAGACACAGCGAAGGGAAAGTACACTGAACCGCCGTGTCGCTGTGGCTCACAAAACTAACAAGGAAATGTCGATTTACTTGTACTCTGAACGTACCTTGCGCAATGAGCGCACTGCGCTCTTTAAGATTAAGAACGTTCTAGAAATGATATATCCAGAATGTTTATCTATGGATTTTTGGTTAAATTCATAATCCTACCTATGTTTTATTCGAGAAATAATCATACAAACACATAATTATTTCTTGCAGTTTCGATAACTGATATTCGAAGGCTCATAATAACCAACCTATGATACTGCAGATTAACACGAATTAAAATTATTTTATAAACCCAAATTCACTGATGTTTACAATAAAGAATGAAAACTCCACGGTCATTGATACAATAGTAGTTGCGTAACATCAATTGGTAATTGTATCAAAAGCGTTTGAAGGGTCAACTGATCAACTCGATCCGACCGATGACGATGATCGCCAGCGTTTGTAAGCGTTTCAAACCTGCGTTGCATAAACATCTGTTGTACTGCTTTATACAAAGTTTATGTTTTCTAAACTATATTCTACCTAGGAGATAAATGTAGAACCTTGAATATTTTGATGGTAGAAGTAAATTGAATATTAACACATTCAAATTATTCAATTAGTCAAAATGATACTCTTTCTTCCTCTGCTCCGTTCTTCACTTTGTTTTAATGGCATCATTTGTATATATATAGTCTTATAATTTTACAGTATTCTGTATCCTAGTATTCATTCACTCCCTTTTGTTTATTTTTGTTTACATCGTGGTCAAGATAAACTTTATCTGTATACGCCGCTGCTCATAGTTTTGATATTAAATCATAATAAACTACTGTCTGTGGCCTTTATTCTTTTCGAGGACATCTCCCTCATTAGTATTCAAGAGTTCATGTTAGTCAATCATGATAGTTGCTAAGGATTTAATAATAACTATCAGGACAATTGCCATTATAATTATAAACAATAATTACTTTATGTTTATATCTATCTTAAGTTATCGCTGGATTATAATTGGCATTCAGTATAATGCCAATATTAATAGATTCCTTTGAATATAACTTGTTTCATATGGATGTTGCTGTAAAAAGTTTTATATAATCGATGATTGTGTACTGATGTATAATTAATTACTTGGTACATGATGTGCACGTGTGTTATAGTATAACGATCAGTATTATTCCGTTTGAAGGCATCTCCTGCGCACATCAGTTACATAATGCAGCAATGTTGGCGATGCCATATTGGCCAAACATTACTTACGCGTGTTTATATTAAATAATAATTATTCCTTTATGGTCAGGCAACTGAAGCCCATAGATAAAATACACAAAATAAAAAACTAATACATAATAAAACTAGATCTTGTGTTAATAAATATTGCTTAAAACTATATAAGTAGCACTTCACTTCACTAGCTAATTGTCCTTGTGCTGTCTTGTGGTATTTGGTATTTATTTTATAATTCGTTACATGTGTTTAAGATCCTTAACTGCGTGTGAAAACTAAATTCGCTGACTAACTTCTGGATTTTCCGAGGCACAGAGTGGGTTTATGAGTTAGGCCATAGAAAAATTGCCATGCACGATCCCGGAAACCCCGGGTACTATCAAAACTATAGTAATTCAGATAAACGTCACAGGGGTTGTTTTCACAAAAGTTAAAAGTTCGTATGTGCAGATAGAGTGACAAATGCAAAACAAAAATAATTAAAATACGTAAAAAAAAATGTAAGTCTCCAAAACCGTCAAATAAATGGAGTTAATTGCAAAGAGCGGCAACAAAAAATAAATCGTAACAAAGCAGTGATAGATGAGTTAAATTATTGCATATGTGATGAGTTTCCGTATTCATACTCTCGATTGCTCTAATTAAGGCCCTGTGCACACCACGTTTTTTAAACGCGCCGTCGACGCGCGTTTTCGAAACGCGCGTCGACGGCGCGCTTTTATCCTACAGAGCAGTTTGTTATCGTTTGTATCGATACAAACACGCTGCACCGGCGCGTTTGTATCGATACACACGCGCGTTAGCATCGCGTTTGTATCGATACAAACGCGCTGCACCGGCGCGTCTGAACCGATACACGCGCGCGTTTGTATCGATTCAAACGCGCTACACTGATGCGACCGCTAGCGCGCGCGCCTTCCCTGCGTGCGGGGTTTCCCCCGCTTCGAGGGAAGTGTAAATCTACGCTAGTAGCAATCGAGCAATTTGGTGCACCGCTCGTCTTTGGAACAAAAAAATGGAGCCTTTCGACGCAGAAAACTTCACAACTGAAATTCAAAACCGGCCAATATTGTGGAATTCACGATTGCCGGATTATTCGAACAAAGTATTAAAGAAAAATGCCTGGGAACAAATATGTAATCTATTTTGTGAGAATTTTGAGGAAATTCCGGTTTAAGAATCTCAAGAAGTTCTTGAAATGATGAATACGACATTCGATAACAATTTGCAAATATTTTTTCATGTCCTATTAATTTTCTAAACGTTGTTGTATAATGTCCACACAATCTTCTCTCGCTTGTAAATGGGTGTACCCAAAAACGTCGGTAATTTTTCTTCTTCCTTTTTTTAAAAATTAATAACAAAGCGCATGCAATCAATGCTGTCTCGACCGACGCCATCTTGCTACTGTTGATGAGGTTCTGCTTAAAAACGCAAAATGCCAGCGCGTTTGTATCGATACACACGCGCGTTTGCATCGCGTTTGTATCGCTACACACGCGCGTTTGCATCGCGTCTGTATCGCTACACACGCGCGTTTGCATTGCGTCTGTATCGCTACACACGCGCGTCTGTATCGATTCAAACGCGTGTTTGAATTTATACAGGTGTGCAAAGGTCTACAGGCCGCGTCTGACTTGCGTGCGTATCGCGTCTGTATCGCTACAAACGCGCGTCGACGGCGCGTTTAAAAAACGTGGTGTGCATAGGCCCTAATCCTTCAGTAACATTCAAATGTCAAAGAACTATAAAGAAAGTTATCCAATCATCAGGAAGCGTTAATTGCTTATTTATGTTGACAACCGACATTATGATCACTAATTCTTATAGGATTGCGTTATTATTAAATGACATCTTCGGTCATCGACCGAGTTTGCATAACGTTATTAAATATCGATTCATCTCAAATTAGATACAGAATTATCTTTCTAATAATGGCTTAATCAATTCGTCTACGGTTTAACTGCTAAATCTATTTAATCACTCTTCTTCTATGTGTGACTCTTCTAAGCAAAAATTGTTCGTCAGCTTCTGGTTCATCTATACAAATTAAAAAAAATTAAGTGTCTGTTTGTTATGTCAAAATAACAGCTTTTTACTAAATGCATATGAAAGTATATATACGGTACTTATAACAAATTTTTTTTTTTTTATAAATTTTGTGTCTCTGTTTGTTCTGGCTAATCTCCGAAATGTCTGAACCGATTTTAACGGGACTTTCACTGGCAGCATAGGCTACTTATTGTCCCGGTAGCACGTTCCCGTGGGATAATTTACGACACATACGCGGGTGAAGCCGCGGTCAGCAACTAGTCTTTAATATAAGATATAATTACACACTTGCGCGATTGTCTTAGAGAAACGTCTAGTAGATGCTAAACCTCTACAAATATGCTTCATCAAACTACTAAAATAGTCATTGCGGCTTACTTTGACTAAAGCATTGTTGTAATATAAGCGCATAGAATAATACGAATATTACCTATTCTTTGAATTTATTCGAAGAAGAAGTATAGAAAAAGCAGACATGCTGCACCGACCCCAAGTAAATTGGGATAAAGGGCAGGAGAATGATACTGATGTTTGTAGTCACCAAAAGAGATAAGTAACCAGGGTTCTCGATATAGTTGAAGTTTAGTAAGAAACCGATGGATGTTTTCAAATGAAATTTAATTTGATAAACGAACTGTTTGTTTTCTATTAATTAAGTTAAATTTTATTCGAAAATATCCATCGGTTTCGTACTAAGCTGCAACTATATCCGACGATCCCGTTTACTTATTACATTTGGTGACCCTACTAACACCCCGATCAAGGCTCCAATCAAATCTGTCATGCCCTCATGTTAGCTTTTATGATTTGATGACAAACAGAAACAAGACATGATATTATTAGAAGATTGAAGATCAAATTGAACAGATTTTTATTCAGTATGGGCACAGAGGACCAAGGGACAAGGGACATTACTTAAGCAGCTAGCCTTTTCGACACTGGCAGTTAGTAGCTGGTTAATAAATGTTGCCAAGAAAAACACGCCTATTAATATTAGTGATCATCCTAATAATCTTTAGCCTTTCAAAATTCCACTATCGCATCTTTAAATCTTCTTGGACCAAATAAATGTGACATTTAAGCTGTGTGATCAATTCACGTAACATAATTACCATATTTCTTTTGTTTTCCCTGTAATTATTTCAAACATTTTACAAAAAATCCAAAATAACCTAAATCGTATTTAAATAAGCAGAGATAACAATCACTATTGCCTTGTCATTAAAATGTTCAAAACTGTTCTACTATCATTTCGTAACGTGTCGAAAACTGACGTTACACGTCGCATGCATAATGCACAGTTGCCAAATATCATGACATTATACGGGTGTCTTAAGATATAATGATATTGTGATGACAAACAAATACTTATTTAACCTAGTTTCGTAAACAGATATTACTGAAGCTTTCAACTAATGATGACTTTGGTGAATGACAATGTTCTATTATCAAATGTGCTTAGATGACCCCTAATTCAAACTTTTCCCAATACACGTCATATTGCAGGACACACACACATGACACACACACACACACACATACATACAAACACACCCCATCACACATGACATACATAATGTACTACTCAAAAGAAAGATAAAAATCCTGCAGTTTTCCTTTAGTTGTTATTGGCATAACTTAATCTGTACCTAATACATATTTAAGGGGAAAAACTGGCTCATGTAATAGATTTAATACTAGAGGAGCCAGGGCATCCTTTAATATTGTATACATAGAGATCGCGACAACGCGACGCGACTTTTGTACAACAATTTCCATGAAGTTTTCATAGGAATTATTCTACTAAAGTCGCGTCGCCCTGTCGCGTCGCGCCTGTTTGATGGGAGCCTTAATGTGCCTTAAGATAAAAGATTAGAAAACAAAGGACGTATGACCGAGTTCTGTCACTGGTACTTAACAGAGGCGTATGCCTAAAGTAGATGGTGTTAAGTTGACTGATGATCACCTCCTAACATTCGTTTTAAAACCCGCACTTAACACTAACTTTCATTTGGTGACATATTAGATACATATGTCAAGTTTAAGATTGTGACAGTCATTGACAGAATCTGTCAAAACTGCGACTAAATGATAAATTAAATTTATTTCTAACCTACATAATTACTTCTTGAACCTTTCTGAACTGATCTACTATACGAGTACAACATAGGAATTAAAAATTTGACAGATTCAACACTTAAATTAAGCTAAATAGAGAATCTGCTGTAAAACCAACGTACATTATCAAACGTTTCGATAAAACACGGGCAACAAAAACAAATGAACACAAACATCGGGAAAAACCCGTTTCAAAACGATAGCAATAACAAATGAAGAACAAACAATTGACAGACGGCATGGAATCGCTCCATGAACCATTAAGTTCCACATACTACACACATAGGTACATAGCCACATAGTACATGTAGGCATGAAACTGAACTACGATTGAAAACCAAATAGAATTGCGTTTCTGCATGCACTTGTGTCAATAGACAAACACACATGACACGAAATAGATAGACACAAAAGGCTCACTACTTCACGAAAATCGTCATAATCTGCCTATAACGTTCCCACTGCTGGGACACAGGCCTCCTCTCTGTGAGAGGGAGTGGGCTGTAATCCACCACGCGAGCCCAGTGCGGGTTGGTAGGTGTCACATGTCTTCGAATTTTTGGTTCTAGGACATGCCGGTTTCCTCACGTTATTTTCGTTCACCGTTTTAAGAGCAGCGGTGATGAAATAATTTACACAAAGTCAAGCGCCTGGCTAGGTTCGAACCTACGACCTACATCTCGTAAGTCGGGGCTCTGTTACCTCTGGGCCACCACTGTTCTCGAAAAATCATAATAAGCGCAAAATAATCAAAAATAATCTGAGCTGTTTCCGAAGATTTTCCTATCAGATTTGTCCCCAGAGGAATTACTCTTGCGTTTAGCAGCGTTATATAGGTCAGATTCGTCCCTACCACACAATATTATTAGCAACATTGTTAGTAAATGTTAAATAAATGATAAATGATTTTATTTCTGTAACTAGGTTTGTACAAACACTTTTACACGTCAATCATATTTTAAAAATTAGATGAGGTAGGCGTTTCCTATCTGACTACTCTGAGAAGAAAGGCCGAAACAAACTCAGAGGTCACAGTCTCTTTAAAAGTCCAGACATAATCTTGGCCAGATCATGTGAAGACCATGTAGATTTGTGTCTGAAATAGTCTTTTGAGGAAAAACCACACATATTGAGTGGACCTGTTCAGTCAGTGCACGTATTTATCAGTAATCGTGCAGCTCTACTCAGAACTTAAGGAGCTCAACGATTTGACGAACAATACCAAAGAAAGGACAATTGGGTAGGCCGCTAAAATTACTCACAACTGCCAGACCATGATTAAAAGTAATTTCTCTTGCTACAATATGGTCTGCTAATCAAAAGGATCTGCAATATAAGTAAGTACCACGTTAAGGATGGCCGGCCTATTGAATATTTTTCTTATGAGCCAGTACTCAGTCAGGATTGAAGCTATTATTTTCTCTCCAGTCAGCAAGATTATGTACCACGAGGTGTTGATTAGCCAGTTAGGTAGACAGCCGGGCAGACCCAGGTTGTGCTAGATTATTAGTGAGCACAGAGATATTTATTACTGAGCCTTTTTTAAATAAATATTTGTGATGATTGGACCTTCGAAATTTATTTACTTGACGCCAATACTAGGGTAGGTAATTTGGAAAAACACGGGACTAATAACAACTATCGCTCACGAATACGTTGCGAGTTCTGCAGGGTTGTCGCTGCCTGAAACATTAACATTTATAATCTTGTCTATCATTTTTTGTAGAACTATAGTTTGAGCTAGATTTGGCTCGGTAACACGCAGTTCTTCTTGAAATGTTTTAGGTAGATCAGATGTTATTTATTGTCTGTGTTCATGCATAGAGCCTATGACCTATGATGGACTGTAACGGACTAACCTGGGCTATTTATTTCATTTTAATTTACACAAAATATATATATTTGGAAACCAAATTTTATCTAACGGAATACTTGGTGAGAAAAAACCAACATCTGTAGTCTTTTACAATAATTGTCTCCGAATATTTAGCATACCGTCACACAATCGTGCGTGTATTCCGTACACAAATAACAAGGAAAGAAACAAGTGCAATAATCAATAAATTAAATATCGGCACGAGACAGCCCTGCCGTGTGATGAAGAGCGTGGGTTTCGGTCCAGCGAGCCGCTTTACGCTTTCTCTAGCGCAGCCATTCCTCACTGCACGACATATTGTGTGCATACGATGTCATGAGCTGGTTGGTGGAGCTGGGACAATAGCCAGGATTCTGGTAAAGTAGCTTGAATTAGTGCTGGCTGGTTCTGCCACGTTAGTCAGGAGAGAGACGGAAGAAATTAAAATCAGATCTAAATTTGAATTTGACAGATTCTGTCATATTCCGGGTCGTATTGGGTAGGTGCGCGTTTGGACAGCGTTTCCATGATGCGGTCGACAATGCTGATTTCAAGACTCCCAGGTTCTCGTTATCGGAAAATACGGCTAAAGCCCAGCGCTGTACGCTCATGAATTTTGGCAAATCTATCCCCTCGATTATTCTACATGATTATTATGCCTAATTATTTTGCAAGACCATGAGGGTGAAAGGTACAAATAGACTGAAAAGGCTTTGTTGCTCTCTATGCAAGTTTTAGTGTTTGGGATGAGACATGGCAGTGACCAATTACTGGATAAAATTGGTATCATGAGGACTGTTTTTGCACCCCAAGATGAGATGGCAGTCGCTTCGTGTTACTGTTATTTCCACCTCTGCACCTGGGTAGATTAGAAGCTACCGTCAATTGCTAATGTTCTTTTTTTTTAAACGTTGCCCCGCACTAGGAATTTCTCCTGTATTGTGGGTGCGTTTACAAACATTAAAACTCACACACAAACAGCCAGACCCGGAAAAACTACTTGTAGGTCATACAAATATTTGTTCCGTGCGGGAATCGAACCCGCGATACGCAGCGCAGAAGACGCGAATTTCAATAATTAAGATTAATGATGACCGTTTCGTTTCCTTCTTATTATTATATAGGTATTTTAAGTACCAAGTATATATTTTTGAATATTACCTTTTTTTTAGTCTAACTCTCCACACGCATTCTGAAACAAACAAATTATTATTATTAACAAAAAAGCTTTTTGATTTCTAGTAACATGCTGAAAATCTTCTGTGAAACACGCAAATCACCTGAAAGGGTGCTTACCCTTAATTTACCTTCAAGTGTAACAAGCTTCGTGAAAAATAGCGCGAACAAATAATATAAATACATCACATGCCTAAACCCGACAATTATTACCACCACCTTATTCGATGATCGCGTGTACCAAACAACAGTCAACAATCGGGACATGTACCCTGTGATCAACCATTATGAACTGACCTAAATCCCTTCAAAAACTACTAGTAATCATAGGTCATATGAAAATGGATGATCGTCACTACACCTATAATAGGAGTTTGACCACTATGGGCTACACAACAAAGGGTATTTTACTGTGTAATGTGTGTTAAAGCTTTGACAGACAAAGGGGTGGACATCAAAGGTGATCGACCTATTTTTACACGATCACCGGTCAACGGCATTGCGTTTGTTATGGTCAATTAAAAAGCATTATTTTTTATGAAGAAATTCTATGCGGATATTGGACACTAAACTCTTTAGATAAATGATGGAGATTGCGACTTGTGAGTTTTTCATGCGATCATTGCTTTTTTCAGTTGTATTGTGTGTTGACCATAGATAAGTAATGAAAATCTCGTCGAAAATTTTTAATAACTGGCCCAAACATAGAACATAAAATTGTGGAAAATATGAAAATGAAAATTTTCTTTTCTTCGTCGTTTTTTATTTTCTGTTTCCGTCTATTAGGAAAATCTTGTTCAGAGTTTAGTTTAACTTATCATAAGAGACCCGTATTTATAAGTCAAAGTACTAGGCTCGTAGAAACGGCATGAGCTTACGCAACAACCAACCAGACAGGCTAGTTGGGCAATCCCGGCTGTAATTAGGAGCAAAGCACTACCGATGTTTACTAAGCTCTAAAACCGGTGCAAAACTGCAAACTATTTTACTTACTTGTAAGATCATTGTATGTTCTGACCTGACTAAAATATTGATAGTTGAAAACAAAAGAAAATAATGTTCGAGAACTGTGACAGATATACTCGTAATTATTTGAAAACAAATGATAAAATATTTTTTCCTAACCTAAATCATTTTGTACTGCAGGAGAATCCCGAGAATCTGTTATAGAGGTAGGAGGAACAGGGTGTAAAGTTCACTCATACTCTATAGAAAAGGGAGGATCCTCCGACCAGACGGGTGTTGTGTCTGGTGGGCAACTGCCCGACGGTTGAAGTCGGGATGTTGTATATATAGTTGCGCGGTAAACTCTGCTTGCGCGATGCAGGATTTTACGTGACGTCAGTCTGAGGCGTAGCTCGCATGTGGCGTTGTAGATGCCGCTACATCACTCCCCCCCGGAGACCGGAGGTAGATAGTGGGCTGAGTCTTGTATCTTGTGATGCTTGCCAGGGCCAGTTGAGGTTCCAGTGAGTCGGAACCGGGTGAAGCATTGAAAACGAATGAGGGTCAACAAATTGAATCTAATAGAAGGTTTCTCAATACAATGAATGCAATTATCCTTCCCTCATTTTTCTTTGGTACAATGACTAAGACGCTTTTCATCTGGCATTTTCTTGATCAGGAGAACAGAATCGAAAAGGAGTCCTTAATTCAATCGCAGAGTTCCTCAGAGAATGTCTGCGTACCATTTTCAAATCACAAGTACCAAAGTTCATCTAGCTAGAGTAGGTACATCCTCGGGTGTTTCCGTGGCTCAGTTGCAAAACTTTACAAATGGCGTCTTCGTGCGCAATCGACTCTTGGCTTCACGTTCACTGACGCTCAGCTTGCCTAACTGATCTCAGATACCAATACTCTATTATTATTATATTTAGGATCATTTAGTATGTATTGTTTGTTTGGGCGTGTATTTCTCACGATGTTTTCTTTGCTGTAATCGTATGTGCCTACACGGTAACAATGTACATGTAGGTAATTATAAAGAGTACGGACGCAGCAGGTTCGGACGAATCTGTAACTAGAAGTAAACATTTTTCTAAGGAGCCTCATCATCGCTTTTAGAGTTAACTAAGAAAAACAATATTCAACAAATTTGCATTCTCAACATGATTGCTGTTATTGTAGAAAAGTTCGTCAAAATGTCAATATTTGAAAAGAGGCAGCCATAGAAAAACGACAATTTTCCTAGATCGTGTTTTCAAACAATAGTAACACAAATGTACCTATTGTCAAAAGTAAGACAAATGTACTAGCACTGCAGAAGAGAACGGAAGCTTGCTCGCTGTAGGTACCCGGAATCATGGAAGGTCAGCGGCTTCGTGCCTTGCTTGCGAGACTGCGAGAGCACATTTATCAAGTACCAAGAGTCACAATCGTAGAATCTAACATAGAAATGATTGTACTTAGTATTTCCAAAGGACAAACGTACCTTACTTCACACCATTCATCATAGATAACAAGGGTTAAAGTTGAATAATACTGTACATATTTCGAAATACTACGCCAGAAAGCACCAATAACTAAATATGTATTCCAAAACGAAAATCCACTAACATTGAGACGTGTAATGTCTCATAATTTATTGTCCTTTTCCTACCAAGTCAAGGAAGGAAAATGACGTTAGGGCAGGTCAAGACTACCGATGTCATGGAGCCTTCAGCAAGGCATTTTTATTTTAACATTATGCAATATTGCAAACAAAAATATACACGTAACTTGAATAATAATGTAGCCCAAAGCGCTGTTCACAGATTACCATTAATAAATACAAATTTAAAGTTACTAGGAGGTGAACTGTTCATGAACGACAGTTACACTTTATGAAAAACAATAAAACAATTAAGTATTTCAAAAACAAAAACAAACAGTTTTAGAGCTCAAGTGTCTAATACAAAGGGCTACGAAACCCTTTCAAAGAGCATGTAAATATGTCAATGATTTCGAATGCTTCATTGTTGGTTGTAGGTCATACTGGCCATGTCAAACCTGAGCCAGCCAAGTATCGGCCAGTACCAGCATATATAATAAGCTGACTCACCAACCCGCCACATTATTTGACCCGCCGATTATTGCATTTCGAATGTCAGACGAAATTGATTGACTACGACTCTTCGATGCCTCTAAAAATGCACGCAGTGATTTCAAATCGATGTTTTTATTTATTTGGTTGTTAATTAATTATTTCATTTAAAAACAAATTTATCTTAACAGGTGAGCTTAACATTTTTGGACAATTTGCTTTGTCTGCCCTTACGTCTAGTGGTCGCAAAAGCTACCGCTGAGTATGAGGTCCTGGGTTCGATTCCCGGGTCAGGCAAATTATTATTCCAGGCCCGGGTCGACGGCGCGTCGTGTTCCACGCGCGCCTCAAAGAGATGTCAGCACCATTGACGGGGTCCGATAGGACCGATGCCTGCCGGGGTCGCGGATTGTTCGAAAGAGTTACCGTGGCCCTGGCGCACAGGCAACTGAAGGAACACGGGTGGGTTTTAGTCAGTAAGAGTCTGACACGCCCTTCCGCTCCGCCCAGAGCGGGAGACGTCATTTGATGATTTCCCACCCAAAAAAAAAAAAAAAAAAAAAAAAAAAAAAAAAAAAAAAAAAAAAAAAAAAAAAAAGGCAAATTATTATTAAGTTTTTCCATCTGGAATTTCTTAATAGCAGCCCGGAGACAGGATTTGTGGCCGGTTGATGGCAGTAGGCTCGCCCCCGTTACATGGGACTTAAACATTACTGGTGAAATGTGGGTGTATAGGTGTATCTCTGCCCATCCCTTCGGGGAATCCAAGCGTGATGTTATGTTATGTGTGGTGTCCTCAGCAGTAGAATTTAAATAGCGTCTTAACTACTTATTTTATATATCGACGGAGAATTATAAACATCGAATAATTAACCTTTTAGTGATTTTTACTTTATTACATATTCGTAGGTAAAATATAAAAGACCACGAATTTGCAAAGACATAAGGTATAAACGTAAACATGGCAAAAGGAGTATGTAAGGATCGTAGCAGGTGGCGTTCTGTAGTTTCTGCCTCCCCCTATGGGAAGAGGTCGTGAGTTTATGTATGTATAAGGTCTGAAATAATTATCACAATCGCAAGCGTTTCCTACAATTTTTTTAATACAAGTAACTTTCTGATGCAAATTTTAAGAACTATAGCAATGAAACGTTTTTTTCGCCTCATGTAAAATCATGGTTTTGTAGTTATTAGATACTCGTATTCATGCAGCACCGTTGATATGTAGAACTAATACGTACTCGTATTCGATCTTTTCGGATTAATCAAAATTTACTGCGTAAACAAATGGTTTACACAATTACCACACACTAACGTGTAAGGTACCGTGTATGTACTACTTTAATTACACCTTAAATTTAAACAATTTAAATCATTAAAAATACTTACGCTACCAGCGATATACATATTAGAAATTAGTATTTTCGTCAAAACCAATCCCGAACTTTTTCAAAAAATGACAATGGTACGAAATGTTCCAATTCGTAGTCAGTACAAAAATTCTTTGTGTAATTATAAATGTAAAACTGCATTAGTAAAAAAGAGTGTCCTGGGTATGGCTCCACGCATTTATAATAAAATTCCAGACGCCATAAAAGAATTAAATTTTACACGATTTAAGAACAAAATGAAATTGTTCTTAATTGATAAATGTTATTATTCTATTGACGAATATCTAAATGACGAATTAATTTAGAATTACAAGTATTAATTTTGACATTAAATTATATTGACATTTTAATTATTTTAACATAGATTTTGACATTTTTATTAATTCCTCATTTAAGTCATTGGAGTATTGTATAATATGTAATTGTTTCAATTTATTTTCTAATTTAATACCATAATTATGCATGATTTTTAAATATTTTTAGGAAATTCTAATTTGTAATCCTCAGCAAGATTTGCACAACATATTTGTACGCCTCCTGGCATAACATAGCGCTCTATTCATCAAACATAAGATCTGTATCTCTTTAGTTACCTATGTTAACAAATAAATAAATAAATAAAAAATAAAAAATAAATAAACCTCTAAGCTAACACTTCGGCAAAAATAGAGTAATGATACGTATGGACAATACTAGTGCCGAATGGACAATAGTAGTGCCGAATGGACAATAGTAGTGCCGAATTGACAGTAGTAGTGCCGAATGAACAATAGTAGTGCCGCATGGACAATACTTGTGCCGAATGGACAATAGTAGTGCCAAATGGACAATAGCAGTGCCGAATAGACAATAGTAGTGCCAAATGGACAATAGCAGTGCCGAATGGACGATAGTAGTGCCAAATGGACAATAGTAGTGCCGAATGGCCAATAGTAGTGCTGAATGGACAATAGTAGTGCTGAATGGACAATAGTAGTGCTGATCTATTCGCTTAAAAGCTCAGCGTGAAAACTTAGATCAATAGTGTCCATGGGCGCCGGGAGCAAGGTGCAAGAGGGTGCACTTGCAATAGCTTCAAAATAAAATATAGGTGTAAAAACATTCCGAACTAAAAAAGTATCCATAAACGCCTAATACAATAATAGAGAACTCAACCTATTCGAGGCGAGATCCTAACATTGTCGAGCTAGCTTCGCTTGCTCTAGCATTCTGCAATCTCTCAATTCTAAAGCGTTTGTGCATGAATCAACAAAGTACCGAACCCCTATTTCCAAAAATCTAATCGACTCTAGGCGGGGTGCTAACATTATCGAGCTTACTTCGCTCGCTCTTGCATCCTCTTCTATCTTAATTCTTAAGCTTCTTTATATAAATCGACACAGTTAGTCCGCTTTCTGTATCCATGGACAAAATAAAACCTGTCCCATTCGAGGCGAGATGCACAAATTATCGAGCTCGCTTTGCTCGCCATTTTCTTCATTGTTAAGGTTTTCTGCATAAGTCGACAAAGTTACTCCTTGTATGAATGGACAAACGATAACCTAACATATCCGAGGTGAAGTGCAAAAATGATCCAAGTTCGCTTTGTGGAGCTGAAGATGCACCCCGCTGAAAATAAACTTGCCGGTGCACATGATAGCGTCAATCCCTAGCATCAAGTGCTGGTGCTGTTCCACAAACAATAGGACGCTTAATATCATGTCCTGCGTGTCCTGTCAGCTGCACGTTACAGGATTTAATGGACGCTAGTGATGGCGCCAAACACGTAGTCGAATTCTAGGCCGAGTCCATTTAGATTGCCATCGACACCCTAAGAAGAAGAAGCATCAGATTGAATGACAACTCACTTCAAACTCAATTTATTCACCAAAGTTTTCACGGTGAGATTCTTACAAAACAGACCGGCTGTTTTTAAAAACAAAAAAATTGTTAAACCTTGGAATAAAGAAAGAAAAGGAAAGGAAAGGAAATACATTTATTTAGCACAGACTACAAAGCACACAACACAACATATACAAGTAAAAAGAAAACAAAAATAAAACAATCGAAAGGGGTCGCTCTATCGACCAATCTCAATGATATTAATAAACAGTTTCAACTTAATCTAAACTGCAACAATTGTTTCTCCCAAGATAATATTAAATCAAAACAATAGTATATATCCACGTAGATAGTACTCGTAATTCGTAATATAATGTCAGTGGGTCAAGTTTGACATTTATATTCCGATCTCCTCTATATAAGGCATTACTTAGCCGTGTACAGATACGATTTGTACCCATTTAAATCATGGACATGAACGCATGAGCTAAGTACATAATAATTTAATAGCGCAAAGTAAATATGTTAAGTAATTACTTGTAGAATCAGAGGGGTAATTGCGTAACACACTAACAGTAGCAATGGCTTTCATTTTGACAGTTCAACCACATTCATTGCGTTATTTACGTTGTTGAGCAGACAAATTTTTCGAACATATGAAGCAACGGATTAGCAATATCGTTCAAAATAATTCAGATTCTGATTGATAGTGTGTGTCTTCATTTTCCTGCTCTTGTGGAAATTTATTTGGAGTCGGCGCAACATGTCTCTTTTTTCCTTACTTCTCTATTCGTCGTCATCTTGATCTTTCTTGCCATTCCCCTTTCTAGCCATATCATCTTTCACACAGTCTATCCATCGTTTCTTTGGTCTTCCACTATTCTTCTAGTCATCCACATTCATACTCAAAATTTTCCTCACGACATTTTCCTCATTCCTCCGTTAGAATCCGTTGTAGAATCAAGTATATCATGTATATTAAATATGTAATTTTAAGAATACTTTAATCAAGAAGAAAAGATACAGCTCCCTTTTTGCTCTATTTTCAAAATAATTTAATTTGTTCTGAACTTTGGTGTGATCGTTTATAATTAGAAACCGTTTGAATAAATTCATTTTGCGGTAGCTAGCTCCTTAAATAACAACAATTTACAGTAGCAAATAAAAACAGACCAAAAAGTTCCCATAATAATCATTCAAAAGAATATTTCTAAAAACTAAGATCACTTGACTATAAACAAGCGTCAAATATTAAGGTTCCCGCAGACAGGCGCGACGCAACGGCGTGACGCGGCTCTGGTGGAACAATTTCAATGAAAACTTCATGGTAATTGTTCTACCACTACCGGGAGTCGCGTCGCGCCTGTCTGCGGAAGCCTTTATGAATTATGTATGTACACATATACATTTCCTTATGAGATTACAACCTTGAATTTTTTGCTCTCCACCACTTATGTTATTATATAAAAGTTATCAGCTGACTTGACTGCCCCGTTATTAATTAAATTGATAATCGTGACGTGCAGAAACGTACTGGACATAGTCGTGATAAATAGGTGATTCTGAGAAGTACCCTTACTTCAAGGCTGAAACCGAAATTAAGTGAAATAGAGGCAGATGGTCGTAAAAGTCATAAGCTCGATTCAGGAGAAACTAAAAATAAATGATATTGAAAAGCACCTGAGTAAGAAAGAACCTATGTGTTTCTGTACAAGGTTCGATAGTGTTACTTACAACTTACAAGGATCATATCATGCAAAGGAATATTAGGAATATTATTTCTATACAGGGTCAAATTAAATTAGCTAGCGAAACTTAGCAGACGTGATGGATATCGATATGTAAACATGATAAAAAAAACATTATTTGACAAAACAATTGAGGTCAGCGACCGCTGGTATGCAGTTACTTAAAGTACGAGTATAAAAAACTTTTTTGATGTTTTTTCGTACAGGGAGTTTCGTTAGTTAATTTAATTTGACCCTGTATAGAAATGGCATTGTTTTACAAAAATCGCGTCTTCTTTATCGTCATATCTATTCTTGTATTAACATTCAAATTGATCTTCACTGAGGTACCTGACATTTTAGTTTACCTTGTAGAAGTCACAAAATTGGTTAGGTATTGCTAAACTTTATACTCGACAGACTGGATACGAAACTATGCACATTTATAATTAACAAGAACAGGCCTTCGCACACTGAAAAAGATCTAGACATGTTTGTTTTATCAAAGACTCGCTTAATATTTGGAAACTACATAATTATTCGGTACTAAATATAATAAAACAAATAAAAACAATGAGAGAATGAGGTGATACATAATATACTTATTGAGAACTCTCAACAATTAACTGAAATTTAAAGATTTTGATAGCTAGTTACTCTGCTTACCAATTTGTTGAAATTATGAAATTCCCTCCCACTATTATCATTTCTAAGGTTTAGGGGCCCTCGCACTTTTAAAAGGGGTCGTGTCAGCAGAGTAATTAGATCGACGATCAACGTTGGTTGTCGGTAATGTAGTGGATGAGACTGACCAAGGCAAGAGCTCAGTCGTGTGAATTTTGGAGATACCTATGTGGACACTGACATCTTCAAGTAACACGCAGTGAACTGCTAGGAACTGATACTGATGATGAAGCATGCAGCCATACAACAATTTACAAGTAGGTAAAGAGGGTTTTCACGCCACCAGTTGGCGCCACTTTGCCAAGAGGTCTTCCAGTGCGACAATCAATACAAAATATATGATGACGATCATCATTCGTTCTATTAATTCGTTTATCATTCAGTCACTACTAAAGAAAATATAGACGCTTGACACATTTGACAGGTGCCTGGACCTGACGTCTGAGTGCTGCCACCTAGTGAACGACATTTCAAAAAACCCTCTCCAGAATTGTACAGAAAGTGACAGAAACCTTGTCCTTGCTCTCAAAGCAAGGATACCACCAAGTGTGACGCATGAGTCACGGCTCAGCATCGCAACTCAGCTAGCGATTAAGCGTGAACCGGTCACGCTTGACGACTTACGTTTCCAAATAATATCACTTTTGTCCAGCTTCATTGGATGCATTAGGAATTTTAGGGGGTAGCGCTACTGAAGCCCGTGAAGTTCAAATTTTGTTAAGTTTTTTGCAATTTGCAGGTATACAATACTTGTATACACACAATTATAATAAGTAAAATCATCAACAAAACCCTCCAAGATCATATAACCCTATTGATGAAATAGTCATTCAATAGGGGAACTTAGAGGGTTTTTTTTTTTTGCCGTGGGCAATCATCAAATGACCTCTGCCGCTCTGGGCGGAGCGGAAGGGCATGTCAGACTCTTACTGACTAAAACCCACCCGTGTTCCTTCAGTTGCCTGTGCGCCAGGGCCACGGTAACTCTTTCGAAAAATACGCGACCAATTTAGGGGGTTGAATTGATGATTTTAATTATTATAATACTATAAATACATACTTGTGACAAACGCGAATCATATTTTGTTCAACATACAACCTGATGCTGACATGCAAATTGCAAAAAAACGCAAGAAAATTTGAATTTCTCGGGCAACCCTGGCGCTTAACCCTTAAGGCCCGCTTGCACCAAAAGTCATTAATTACCTTTAAGGCTAAACGTATATTTCCGTCAATCGTTTGAAGATGACAGAGACAGAATGACGTCTTAAATATGTTTAGCGCTAAACGCATTTAGTAATTAGTGGTGCGACGTTGTATAGAAAAGGTTAAAACAGAACCCGATGAGATGTATTTATCTGTTTGTTTGTATGTCACGGACGTTTTTCTCAGTTGCTTTTATTGTTTTTCACAGACTTTTTGCATTTGGTGTTTTGCTAACTTTTTGCGTTTAATAATATGCCGATGACGCACATAGCGTGGCAATGATAAAAGTAGTTTTCCATTATAAATACATAATTATATTTGCTGCGTCGACTGCATTTGTATAATATATTTGTCTTGGAAAAAACAATGGAGAAAAGAGAAAAGCCAGTCCTAACAGGAAGAATATTATAAACAGAATAACACTGCTAAAGTAGGACATCATACAACTTGCAAAAGAACTTTTTAAAGTTCTTTCTAAACTTTTTAAAATTCAACGGAACTGTGGCGCCTCTTTTGTAGAAATCAATAAAATATTAATTATTGCATTCTTCGATTTAGGGCGAATTTCAGCAAAATTTTATACCTACAATAAATCTTATCCTGAG
This sequence comes from Dryobotodes eremita, assembly GCA_917490735.1. Classification (NCBI taxonomy): domain Eukaryota; kingdom Metazoa; phylum Arthropoda; class Insecta; order Lepidoptera; family Noctuidae; genus Dryobotodes; species Dryobotodes eremita. The sequence continues at coordinate 4,684,174 of OU823245.1, forward strand.
AATAAATTTTGAATTTTTGACAGTTTTGCCATACTAAAACTGTGACACGTCAATTTTATTCCATGGATAAAGATATCTGACTTTGTTAAAATCAACCCTTAATCTATCAAGGAGAAATCCTAATTCAGTTAATTCCCGCTATTCATTCACGTGACATTATTATAATATTTAATTAATTTGTGATGATGCCATCTAAAACTCAATTTAATCTTGATATTATATTAACTGATAAAGTAATAGTTAAAATCAAAATTACAATCTTATAATTGGAATGTGATTATCTACTCGATAAATTATATTTTATTTTGCTAAAATGTGGAAAAACAGTTAACAGAAAAAACTAGGTACGCACGACTATTATATCAAGCTATATATTTCCAGTATAAGCTGACTTCTCATTGTACGAAAAGTCTATACAATGCAAGGTCAGCTAAAACTGGAAATGTATAGCTTGATATGTAGCCGTGTGTACTTATATCCGTTTCATCGATTTTGAAATCATAGGTTCCAATCGAAGTAGGAGCTCTTGCCAAATCAACCATTACCTCTTAATTTACTCTTACCAAAATAGAATAAATACTATTAACTGTGACATAATTCAAGTTCAAATCTTTATTGCATATCACATGTGTTTTACAAGATCTTAATAATAATAACGAAGTTCACATGGACACTGTCGGGCAACCAACAATTTAATAAAATATGAATAATAGCATGGCTTTAAATAATTAAATTAAATAGGAATTAATTGTGTGTACGTCATAATTTAAAAATGGCATGTATTTTTATCAAAAATTAAAATAAACAATATCACATTTAAATACTTGATATACCTACGTCATCTTTACAAAAAACAAAGCTAAAGAATTTCCATCGAACATCTGAAATCTTTTATGGATATTAATAAATACGTCGATGAAATAACGATGGAAACATAAAAATTCTACGCCGTATGTCGAATCAATCATAATTATTATTTTCTCTACCTGTACTTACATTGTTTAAAAAATTAAAAGATTTTAATTAGGCATCCATTGATATGTGATAGAATATCATTATTTGTCTACATCAATTCTCACGCCTTCTCCCCATGGGGGTAAGCAGAAACTACAGAACGCCACCTGCTACGATCCTTACATATTCCTTTTGCCTCGTTTACGTTCATACATCTGGTCATAGACGCACGCCGGTTGCGAGCACACCTGACCTTTCTGAAGAACATCCCCAATAAGGTCTCTATATGTCCTCCTAGGGCGTGCCCTCCCGGCGTTTCCACTCACATCTGCATTGTCTTGTTGTGAGTTTATGTTTGTGTATGTATATGTATCGATTCTCAATACTTTATTGCATTCCACAATGTATTTGCTTAGGTGGTAAAAAATTGTTTAAGAACAATCGTGGACCCTGTCAGGCACAGCAAAATAAATATAGTGGGTAGAGACGAGGACTTATCGTTTATCTTATAATCTAAACTCTTAAAAAAAAATTGTGTATTTTATATGAGTTTTAGAAAAGAAAGAAAAGAAAAAGTATTTATTGATATTTTTTAGGGATTGATCATTTTAATATTCGTTTACACTGTAATAACATTTACTTATTAATAACCTTTTTAATTCGACGATGAACGATATCAATTAATTTACTCATAGCGCAGTCCACTGCTAGATAAAGTCCCCTCCCAGGCTGTGCCCCAACACCCGGTCCTCCACCTTCCGCATCCAGTTTTTCCCAGCCACCTTTTTAAGGTTGTCGGTCCATGTAGCTGGGAGACGTGCCACACTACGCTTGCCGATACGCGGTCTCCACTCCAGGACTCATCAGTTCCACCGGTCATCGGTCCTTCGACAAAAACATGGCCAGCCCACTGCCACTGCTTAATCGACAATAGCAGATTGTCAACTCCTACTTATTGTTGAATTGCTTCATCATTATGTACAAAATAACTGTTAAATTAACTGTTAATTATTAGTTGTTGTTGAAGTTTTCAGGATATTTTTTTACGTTTTCACTAAACTACGAAAAAGACTGTAAAAATAAACTATCCATCCATCAGACAGAACAAAGGTGTTACCGATTAATTACACAATAAGAAACCTATTATGACCATATAAATCAACTGAATCGATTACTCAATTCGGGTGCGCGCGCGCGGGTTTTCATAGAAGAAAACGCACGCGCGTCTTAGCGTGCAGAGAGAGAAATCATCGGAGTTATGCATATTTATAGTCTATGGCTTTCTCCCTCTAGTATTTGATTTGCTCACACAAAATAATGTAATACTGTAAGACTGTTAATTTTATCGATTACTTCAGGTACATGAGTACATCATTGTTGATAATATCTCAATTTTGATTTGTTTATGTTCATTAATTTCCTTATGTGATAATAAATGATGACATAAGTTTCTACGAAATTAATTCGCACAGACGGTAAATCACCTGGTTCTGCTTCTTCTTTTCACTTTTTATGGAACTGTCGTTAATAAAAGGTTCTTATGAATATAGATATAAATAAATTAATAGACGTCATCTTTGCTGGTGAAGGGACTCGTAAAGATTAATGACCAAGAAAAATATGCAACACGTCATTACTTATGGTCATTTTGAAGGGCTCTTAAATCTATAAGATGAACAACCTGTTATTTTCAAGATAGTTGATCCCTAGAGGTTTTCATCAACATCATCATTTGAGCCGAAAGACGTCCACTTCTGGACATAGGCCTTCCCCAAACATCGCCATACTGTAAAAGATTTCATTTCAAAGAAAGAGAAAACATTTTTTTAAACCCTTCCTAATACGATTATTTACAAAAGGAGTCGTGATTTCAACTCAAACTTCTAAACAAATGAATATAAAACCGAACCATTGTCATGCATTTTGAGACAACAAGTACACACGGCTACGTATCAAGCTCTACATTTCCAGTATAAGCTGACCGCTCATTGTACGGAAATCCTATACAATGCGAGATCAGCTTATACTGGATATGTATAGCTTGATAAGTAGCCGTGTGTACCAAAGTAATGATTAACGGTGAACAACGCAATGTAACCTTGGTCACCGCTCTCCGCAAACTGACCATGAAATTAAAATGTTGCTAAAATATGATGTTTTGTTTATCATTGTGCCTCTGGGACACTTGACTTCTCCATCCAATTGTTCAGCAGTTTTTTACTTGAGAGTTCAATTTTTCGTAATTTTGATATTGAAGCATGGCTATAGGTTACTGATGAAGAAACTGGTCAAAATTGTGCCGGTGATTTGGTATGGCTGTTACAAAATATCCGTCCGGTAAAGTTTTAAGTAAGGAAATTCGAGTAAACTGCTCTTAAGGTTTTTGGAGAGCCTTAGTATAATTTGATGAAGGTTTCGATCGATTCCGTTCCGAAAGTCAACCATTAAGTGACTAGTAGAACAGAGTGAGGAAACAAAGATTTTAAATTATAGCAAGAGAAAAAGGAAGTTCTTAAAATTACTAACTAATTAAGTGTTGTTGTTATTATTAGTATGTATGTAACTTGTACGTATATTCTCAGATTGTATGTTTATATCTAAATTGGAAAATTGTTTTCGATTTTATGTATTTTGTTTTCTCTCCTACTCTTACACACGTTGTATACATCTCTTTTAATATACTCTCCTATCGCACGTATGCTGGAAGAGATGTCTTTAGAAATAAGCATCACCTTTGTACGTACTTCTCTGTCCCTTTCTTCCTGTCTATTTATATGTGTGTACATAAATGGTTAAATAAATAAATAAACAAAATCTCTTTTAAAAAAGAAACGTATTCAACAACAATAACTAGGTAGGTATAATTTTCTCTAGATTTTCTCAAACACATTTCGGTCACCACAGCTGCGAGTACCAGGATGTCATAAAACGCAACAGCATTTCTAAACACTCGAACGGCTTGGTATCCCTCTATAAAAACCCAGGTTCATTCGTTTTGGACCCGTGAGCAATGATGAAGCAACGATATTGTCATTGCATAGGTGATTGCTATTGAGTAACAAGTAATAAATTGGGAGCCTTATTACGTGTAGCTATTTTGGACACAAAGAAGTGCCAAGTAATTTGATGAAAGATTGCAGACGAAGTCACAGTAATGTAAGCAAGAGTATTGCAAGGTATTTGAAGCGATTGGATCGTCTTAAGAAATCGTTTTTTCTCTTCGAAAACATTCTGAAATACATTATGAGATTGTCCGTTATAGGCTTAGAAAGATTTAGCTCCTTGCTGACAATAATTTACCACACAGTACACTGGATTCCAGTATAGACAAATTTACATGAAGAAAATAGTTAACAGTTTCTCCCGAACCTACTAAAATCGATCGCCGAAAGAGAAAAACACAACAAAATTTTGTAAGATTGATGAACAAACAACCAACTTTAAACTTTTGGGGGTTTTTGCCGCCCCTTTTAACAAAGAGACATTCCATTCTCCAACTACCACGATCGCATAACTCCCCTGAAGATGAACCGATAGAACTATTCACTCTCAATCGGCGCCAATTTTCTTATAAGTATCACACGTCTTACATTACCACACAAAGTTACAGCATATTGCATTAGAAAACATGGACAGTGATCACCGTAATCTATATAACGAGCTTTCCCAATAATGTCGTCGTATAATAAAAAGTTAGTGAAAACGTCATTAGGCCTTTACACTGTCTCCTTTTCACTTTCAATGGGTAAACTTGTACTGGTACAAACACCTTTTGTGATCTAAGAAGTTTGGGTTTGTGATCATACTGATCATATATGGACCTGATATTTAAATATCCTTATGTGACATGATATTTACCATTTAAAAACCAACTCTTTGAAAGTTTTGCAAGCATTTAACTACCTTTTTTTTATCCGGGGTGGAAAATCCTCATGGATGTCCTCCGCCCTGGGGGGGCGGAGAGATCTGTCAGTCTCTTACTGACTAAAAACCACCCCGATGTTCCATCTCACACCTACGCCGGGGGTCGCGGGAACGTACGATTCTTCCGCAACCCCCGAGAGCATTTAACAACCTAAACTAACCTACCTTGCAATCCTAGGCTTTGATGAGGTACCTACTAGATTTGTGCTACTTACTTATGCTTTTAAGTAACTTGGCGTAGCAAAAAAGGCTTGCAAGCCTATTTAGATAAAAAAACTGCTCGGTATTTAATCGTCCTGGCATTGGTACTCGAAAAGCAAGTAAACCTCTTGCATCGCCTTACATTGTCCTATATTTGTGAAGTTACCAGCAAGAGCTTCAAAACTCACCTTCACTCATCATAAAAGGGCTTTAAACCTCACAAATAAAGACCTCGTACGAGGCAGGTAATACATTGCGCGAGGCGAGCATGTCAGTACAATACTGAATGAATTTGACACAAAGGTCAAGCGGTGTCGAGAGCTGCGTGCGCCTGCGCATACGGCCGGTATTTATAGAACGGTGACAGACGGTCAAATGGTAAATGTACTGTAAATGGTCGATTGGCTTATGACTGTAGAGTACAGGACCATAACTCGACTAGGATCGGGGACACGTGAAGATAACTAAATACATGCCGTTCTAAAACGTTTGAATTAGAGTAGCATAACGAGAAAAAATATTTATTTTGTAAGTCTAGAAAATAATGATAACCTAGTTAATTAGGTTACTACTGTCTTTAGGTAAATTATTAAGAAAGTGAGTAATTATTAGGGCGAATAATGAAAACCAAATCAAGCAAGTGCCAAATACTGATTTCTTGTTTAACTTCACAATTGAAAAACCATAAGCCAGATACATCTTGTCTTTAAAAATTCACTGGGACAGCCTTTATCACGATTTTATCTTGTCTCAAATCGTTGTTATGTTTAATTGCAACTTGCAACTCATTCATTCATTGAGAAGTTAATGAATTAAGCATAATAATACTAATTTATCCTTCCTTTGCTAAGACAACCGTTTAAGATTAACACGTCACAATAACTATTACTATCAACAACTCACATTTAATTTCAAACTTTAGCTTTTAAGCTACAAAGTTCATTATAGTCTCAAGAAGATGTGGTTGATATGTCATTTTGTGTTTACCACAGATAAGCAAAAAGTGCGGTTCCCAGGTCTATTGTGTAAACTATATCAAGGCGTTTAGTAAGACCAATTACGAACAAGAATAGCATTCGCCAATGACAAATTTAGCAATACGTAACAGAATCTTTTGTACGAATTTATATAGAGTAACGATCTCCTTGTAACCAAGACTCAATTCAATTTTATTAGATTTATAAAATAAATTCAGTGGAAAACAGCTTTCACGAAAATATTGAGACAGAACAATGCGATTTTACGAATCAAATTAATTAGGTGTGACCGCTCGTTGAAACTTAATTGGCTGAAGAATAATTTAAGCAAAAGTAGGTGAATTCTTAATCATTAACTTGATTTGAATAATTTAACTAACTTTTAATTTTATATTTTTTGCGCCACATACATCTCTTAACCTTTAAAAGACTCATCAAGATAAATAACTGCACAAAAAAAAGAGTATGTTATTCTGAGTATAAATAACGTTTATCTCCAAAACAATGGTCATGCAAAAGTTCAAGTTGTCTTTGCTGCTGATTTTTACATTCCAGGGACAAAAACCAGTATAACTACGTTGGCACAGTTGATACTCAAACACTTCTTCGCTATTTCTCATCGTATGATATTTCGTTTTATTCTTTTAGATTGGCAGGACCGCCCTTTTAACTGTCTTTTATAGTAAGCGATACTTGTGGACAGCTGCAATCACTGCCTACCTGCATTCAATATTGTAATACATGCTGAATGTATTCGTGGTAATCGGAAATTATCACACGGGAACGTAATACCGGGATAATAAATATAAACTACCCAATTTTTTTTCTATAAGGTTTCATGGTTATAAACTATCTGTGTGCAAAATTCCATTCAATTACTGTCAGCCGTTTTTGCGTGATTGAGTAACAAACATCCAAACATACAAACTTTCACATTATGTTCTTCCTTCACCGATGTCAGTAATGTCCAACATAAACTCAGAAAGTACATTGATGAATTGCTACTTGCCCGGATTTGAACCCACAACCGCGTGCATGACAGGCGAGGCCTTATCACTGGGCTATTTCTATTCTCCCCTGTCATCGCCCCCTATCTTCCCCTCCCCCGACCCCTTTTCCTGCCTTATTTCTTTTCCTTTTCCTTTTTTCCTTTCCTTTCTCCCTTTTTATTCATCAACTCTACTTCACAGAGTATTACAATTTCGCGGAAGTAAAAGTGGAAAGGCTCAGGGTTCTTTACGATCATAGGTTACAGGTTAACTGCCATAACTTTGTGCTGTAATTACTGCTACCTGGATTTACATTGCAACTGCCTGCTTACTACCTGTATTATAAACAACAATTTATGTGTCCGCTTGTTGTTTAACATTAAAGCTTGTAGCATCCACAGTGACCTACAGGAACATTAATGACGCTTTTCATCTTTATATTTCAGCAAGTCGGCAGATATGATAACTTTTAACCAGGAATCGTAGAAAAAGTTATCAGAATTTTATCATTTCATAATCTTATTATTCTTAAGATTTTGCCGCCTCGCGAAACTGGTTCTCCGACAAACTAAACAGCTGCGTACAGTTACAGCCGCCTTAACTGGCCACGGGTCATTTAATAAACACCTCTTTGTCATAGGAGTCACAGACAGTCCGTTGTGCAAGGCCTGCATGGAGGACGACGAGACAGCAGCTCATGGCCTTCTAAACTGCCCGGTGGTCGCCACGTACAGGGCAATGTACTTCGGTAACCCAGGTACCCTAAGTGAGATTTTCAGCAACACCAAGGCGTTGCTGGCCTTCTTCGAGGAGCTGGGGAGGATCGAATAAACGATTTTCCCACCCGTACGCAATATACGCGCATTGACGTGGAGTTGCGGACATCAGCCCGTGTAACCTATTCTTAAGATTATATCTAATGAAAAGTAAAAGTATATCCTTAAAATTAAGACTCATGATTTCCTGTACGGATTTGAATTCGTACAATAAAAAATAACGATGTTACATAAACCAACACTTTTACCCAAAATCGTAAAGCACAGCACACATCCGTCACACGTTTTAATATGATAATTAAATTAAACAGGTTTTTAAAAGGAAAACTTTAACATCAAACTTGATAACATGTTAAGAAGTTACACCATACACTCATAGTAGATCTTTGTAGGTCGTAGACTCACTAACCGAGGGAATCCCAAGGAGCAACCCAGACTTGCTTAAAATTGTATTAAAGTTTTACCTGTTTATAATTTACATAACAGAGCTTTGATAAAACGATGAGTATATCTCTTGTCAGAAATAAGAAACTGTGGGCAATCGAGAACTGTAGGTACACATTACAGAATTTAGCCCTGAAGCTTTGGGTCAGGAAAACGAAATTAAGTAAACTATGAACTACCACCAATTTCCCGAGATAAAATAGATAACAAAACAGCCGAGATACTCGTAGCAAGTTAAACATCAGAATCCACACATGTCCATCTTGACATTGAAACATCAGAAACTTCACGTAGGTGTGGAGTACTGCTCAGACCGGTTCGATTCCCGGCCGGTGACTGACCCACTGAACCCGAAACATACTAAGCAATACATGAATCATGTACAAGGATGTACCGACAATGACTTTTAACTGTTTTTTAAACATACAACCGTTGTTCGAAACAACAGATCTGTCAGTTATGGAAATGCTAATCTGAAGCCTGATTGCAGTTATGTAGAGTTGACCGAATTTTCTCCTGAAAACAGTTTCATGAATGCTAAAACTTCGGTCTAGATATTTTCTTTAGTCGTGTTTGAGTCCGTATTAGTTATGAATAAGAGAAAAATAACAAAGGATACAAAGGTAAAGTGCACATCAAGGACACAGTGAAGACATTAAAACCGATGTTGGAATTTCCATCTCCCGTTTAATATTTTCCTGTTTATATTCTTTCAAAAATAAGCTATTTCTCGGTAATTCTTATTTTAAAGCATCATTTAGTTGTCTGGTTAATACCTAAATCTTCTGTATGTTAAGTACAGAGACAGCCCTCTTTGGATATACCTCATTTATGTAGTAGTACCAGCGATTTTCACCATGCAGTTTTAAAAAAGAAAACGGCTTCATCTGCTTCCAGCTCTAATTAAACAGTTCGATATACTAGGTCGGAGAAAAAAGTTTTTTCGTATTGTATATTTTGCAGTAAAATCTCTTCGGCTGAACTGTTTGTATCTGGCTGGTTTTGATACCATTAAATAGATGACATTTAAAAACAAACAAAAATAAAAACGATTTCCCGCCATTTTTCAATGTTTTTCTGTCCGCAAAAATGATTGAATCTAACGAAGAAATTCAATACATTTTGAAGTTTTATTCCAAAAAAGGGAAAAATGCAACACAAGGCGGGGAAAATCTATGTGACGTTTATGGACTTAACGCAGTGTCAATAAGAGTAGCACAAAGTGGTTCAAGCGTTTTCAGTCCGGGAATGTTGATGTCAAAGATGCAGCTCACTGTGATCTCCCTGTTACGGAAAGATGTAGATGCCATTTTTGAAAGAATGTAGCTATATCGGCATATTTGTAGTTACGACATAGCTAAAGAGTTATGGGAGAACCACAATACAGTTTAAACCCATTTAAAACGTCTGGGTACACAAAAAATATTGATATTTAGGTGCCACACGAGCCCTTAGTCTTGAATTTGTACATAGAATACGAAATAACTTTATCCCCGACCTAATATATCCAAGTTAGTTTTTAGATAAACATCTAACGTTGTAATTTCTAACGCCTTTTATTTGAGAGATGCTGATATCAGTAGACGATTTGGCGCTCGACTAGGAATATAATATTTGTAAACAGTTTCGAATTAGTTTTCCTAATTACAAATCCAACGTTAAAAAACAGTAAGCCTTTCAAGTTCATCTTCGTTCATCTTTCTAATCCACTTCTAGTTTCATAGCCATTTACGCAAACCATATCACTCTGTAACAAGCAATCATACATTTCTATAGCAACAACAATCATATTTAATTTACTTTTTATTAAATCTCCGGCCACGGCTAGCTCGTTACGCGCAGCCGACTGGAGAATCATTCACACAGTCACATTGATTTCAAGTAACCTATGACAACCAATAAAAAAGGGACCTTACCTTACCTTAATTTCATCACCTTCACGGTGTTCTGAAGACCGAATGATTTCTTCAACCTACGCTCCATCAGCCACAGCATCAGAAAAACAATTTTCATCAACATTTGTTACAATTAATTGGGAGCCTTCGATTCACGCGAATAAATCGACATTGTATATTGTTTTTTTTTTTGTATTTTTTGTCGTGTATCTTCTAAGAACTGGTCGTGATCAGGTGTTAATCTTTTTGTTTGACTGTTAATACACCGAAGCGTTATGTTTGTTTTTATAGTCGTTGCGTTTGTGATTTTAAACTCGTTTCTTGTACCGATCAATTTGAAGTTTGCAGTATGGACGAAAAAGATATGCCGCGATGACCCCAAATAATTTGGTTTTGGAAAACAAAAAAAAAACATTAAGTAGAAAATAAAGAAAACAAGAAGAAAATAAACATAATGATGATGATGATGTTAATGAGAACCGATCAGTTCAAAATCACCATTTAGTTCTACTTTAAGAACGACTCGATAAAAAGTCAAAACTGTAACTGTTAACTTAAGCATTACCATATGATGGCTAATGACCTGTCCCTACCTACATTTAAATAATGTAGCGATCAGGCACATTACCCTAATGCCTTTCATTCTACGTTCTTGAACTTTTAAGCCCACACGACTCCGCTACAGTTCCACGAAGAAAAATATGTGTACCTGAATATACGAAAACAGTACTAATCTTATAATATCATCGTGTGAGTAAACGTATTTTCTTTCTTTCTTTTTTGTTATCGTTATATTTCCGATTATTAACATAAGTAATCGCAGTTTATGTATATCTGTAAGGACCCATATGATCGTTGTTCAGCACTTAACCATTCAAATCTTTATTTTCTTCAAACGATTTTCTTAACGACGTCGTTCATACTTTTTATGGCATTTCATAAATAACCTTTACGGTCTATCAGCCATAGACAACAAATTGACAATCAGGTACGTTGTCTTTTATTTTTATAATGCTCGCTTCAATGGTTTATAGCTCAATTAATTATTTTTTATCGTTTCTTACTTAATTTTAATTATTGCTACATTACTTTTTGGAGTGTCTTGTAGGTAAACCTAATGTTGTTTTGTACAATTTATTGAGTGTAAGCACCGAATGTGTAAAGAAATTGCAGCAGGCACTTTGGTGGTTATTCCACTAATCCACATTGACATTCCCCATCAATCCCAGTTGTGAACTTTTCTTCCACAAATCCCCATTAACGTTTCACAGAGCTCAGAATCAGAATCAGAACTTAATTTGTTATGAATGTAGGTACAGGTATAAGATGTTGTACATCAAATTATGAGATCGGCTACAGTCTACCATACGGCATGCAAATTATTACATTAAAAAAAAGAATATTAACAAAACAATGTCAACAAAACAAAACAGGAATTAAAGTGAAGTCAATTAATAATATTATAGTCAGTTACATACGTCTTACATGGTCCAATTTGCAATTAATTGTTACAATCATAATCTTGATAAATTCTTAATAATAATTATTATTATTTTTATTTATTTGCATAGAAATTAGGTACAGAAAAAATGCAGCTGTTTTATAATTAGGGATCTTTAGACATTCTACCTTAAATTAGGCATGCAAACATTTAGTACATGTGATTAATATTCTAAAATACTGTCATTATGAAAATTCTTACAATATGGTCAATTAAATTAAATAAAGAATTAAAGATGTCAGGATTAATTAGGTTACTATAAAGTTTTATCATTTAGGAATTCACAAACGGAGTAATAACATTTATCAATTAATAAGACTGACAATTTCTTTTTAAACAGTGGAATGGACTCGTTTTTTATTCCGTCGGGTATTTTGTTAAAGATAATGTATAACAGATAATATAATAGAGCTCATAATGGAGTTTAGTAGAAAAAGGTTCACGGATCCCCATCAGTTTAAAAATAAAATACTTGAAACAACACATTATATAAGAATCACGAATTCTTTATTTATTTTAGAAGTAAGGACTCATTGATTATTTTTATAATAAAACAAATTAAAATAATGGCTTAATTAATAGCCTAAGTGTAAAATATTTTAGCTAAAAGAATGAATTCACAGTCTAAACTTTACTACAAATAATCTTTCAAAAATCAGCTTTTATATTACTTTATGGTTACTTTGTGATTGATTATTTTACAACATTTGTTAATCTATGGTAGTTGAGTCTTTACCTAAGTCTAAACTTGGGGCCACACCACTTTTATTAAAAACAAGTTGTCATGACCAGTGTCGCCCGGGCTGAATTTCATAGAAAAATAGCATCCAAATTTCCAACTTACCCCGTGGAATTTCCAAAAAAAAAATCTTTCATACAAACCTTGTTCTGACAATTACAAACACAACAAAAAAATAATTAGACAAATATGTGCAGCCTCTTTGAAGTGATGCGCGGACAAACATTTTTATTTATAAAAAAGAAGATGTATATCTCGTGAACAAAGATGCTTATTAATCCAAATACGAGTTTGAAGACGCTCATAACAACACCCCGATGGCGTAACACATTATCTATCACAATCCGAATCATTTTGAAGCCTATTGCTAACCCATTGATTCATATGTTCGAAAAAAAAAACTGCTCGACAACGTAAATAACGCAATGAATGTTGTTGAACTGTCAAAATTAAAGCTATTTCTACTGTTAGTGTGTTACGCAAAAAACTAGGATGAGGTTGATATTTAGCAGTGAATGTGACGATCCACACAGGATATGAAAGTTTCATGGACAGTTAGTATTTGTAAAAAAAGCGAAACGTCTTCCTCCTGGCATTTCCTTTTTCCGTCAAGTTCCACTTTCATTTAAAGTAGTCGTGCACTTAATTTACCAAACCACTGTAAATTCAATCATCCGTGATGTGACTAATTTCCGAATTTCGCGAAATATCATTCATTGCAATTTCATTGGAAACCATTTCTTTGCAAGTACCTACTTGCAAGGTAACCGGTAGTCTGCCTGTGTTATTTAAATGAAGTTTTCAGCTACCAACTTCAATTAAGTAATAGATTGCTACATCTTCTACTTCTTCTTTCGTGTTGACCCAAGCTTTAAACTAGGTAATAATTATTTCCGTTGTGGAAGATTATCCTGCAAGAATAGCTTTTCAAGTGAGACTTACGGGTCTAATTCTCCTGGATGTATGTAATAAAAAATAAAAAAATAGATAAAAAATATTTTGTAACAATAAACACACGAATAGGTACAAAAAGTAAAACGATGATAGCTGCATAAGTATAAACTATAGCGCAGCTAACAACGCCCTTCTCCAGATACAGAATGGAATGATGTTCCATGCAAAAGTGCTTAATAGGTAAAGTTAATATAGTTAATTTAGAATTCGTTAGTTAATAACAAAAAATAAAAATAAAACAAATAATAAGATAAAAATAACAGTACAGGACATGTGAATTGGGATGTTGAGTTAATGTGGTGAGTGTAGGGTGAATGGGTGTGTGGGTGAGAGTAATGAGTGTGCGAGGGGTGTTATTGGTGTTTGTAGCATGTGTTGCGTGTGGTTTTGCTGGGGTGTGTGAGTGCGGAGTATTTTACACTTCCAGGAATTTCTCTGTTTCTTCATAATTTTGACATTTTAACCAGGAGTAAGTTAAGTAAGTTAAGTTTAAGTTCCATTTTGCATTTGCTCTTGGTTGGTAGATGTGTAAGGTTTTGTTTAATGTGTTGTAAATTTTTGAATTTAAGTGTTTGTAGTGGCGACTTGCACAGCGACAGTTCTACGAGACTCAGTGTTACAAATCCTATTCGAGCGGCGTGTAAAACAGCATTTAGGATTAAAGGTAAGTTGGCTGTGAAACGTGTATCACCATCACTCGTAAAGAGAAAGATGATGATTTTTTATTTTTATTTATATTTACCAACGTGTGTATACACTACAGCAATGATGATAGTGAAAGCTGGGAGATTAATTATGTCCAAGCCTTATGGAACAAAAAAAGATGCTAATTCACTTCCTACCTCAGATAGCGCTGTCAACAGTGACGTGAGGCCGGTTTCGTAAACATATGTGCACTTAGTGAGGTGTAGTTTGGTTGTAAATGTGTGTGTGTGTGAACGTGTAGGCACAGGACAAGGTGTAGTTTTGCATACTTCACTGTATTGTTCGCAGCGCTATGTCTTGATTTTTCATTTGATCTGAGATTCGTACTGGCATAGTTACGGAAGTCGTCTTCGGAAGTTGAGGCCTATAGTTGATCAACTGATTACATTACAAGGTAGTCTACGGTTCCTTTCAACGATTTGATAGACATTTGTATGTGTAATTAAATCAATTCATGTTTTAAACACAAAGATCCATTGTGTACCTCATAATTTGCTCTTTATTTCAATTGGAAGCAAAAAATACGCATTGGTTGAATTCAAATAGAACCTTACTTTTCTAAAACTGCTGCCTTATTTGAAACGTAGTTATTTGAGAGGTCCTGCCGGGGTCGCGGATTGTTCGAAAGAGTTACCGTGGCCCTGGCGCACAGGCAACTGAAGGAACACGGGTGGGTTTTAGACAGTAAGGGTCTGACACGCCCTTACGCTCCGCCCAGAACGGGAGAGGTCATTTGATGATTTCCCACACAAAAAAATTAAAAAAAAATGTATTTGAGAGGTATGGAGAACAAGGTGCAAAGCTCTTCATCCTCCGTTGAAATGGGAGAATCGTACATATATTTAAGTAAATACAAGTGTTAATTGGTCCAAGGTTGATACGAGAAGAATGTCCTGAGGAAAGTTTTGAGTATGAATCTGGATGGCTATAAGAATAGAAAGAAACGATGGATGGACTGTGTGAAAGATGGTATAGCTAGAAAGGTACTACGGAGATGACGATTAATAGAGAAGCATGATAGAAGAAGACATGCAACGGAGACCCCAAATAAATTGGAATGAGGGCAAGATAATGATAATGTTAGTTAGTTGTGACAATTCAACAATATCCATTGCGTCATTTACGTTGTCAGCAGACGAATTTTTAAACAAATGAAAAATATTTTTTTTTGCCTCGGACACCATGTCCTATCTTGCAGTAAGAGCGCAGGGGGGATAGACGACACGCCAGCATTAATGACATAATCCGCCGTGCTCCTGCCACAGCCGGGGTGCCAGCTGTTTTAGAACCCAACGGCTTGGCACGCGACGATGGGAAGAGACCACACGGGATGACCATAATGCCCTGGAAGTTAGGCAGGCCTTTGGTGTGGGATGAAACGTGTGTCGACACCCTTGCGCTATCCCATCTTCCTAGCACGGCGGGCTGTGCTGGGGCGGCTGCTGCAAATGCGGAAAACCTCAAACGGCGAAAATATTCGAATCTTTTTGGGAGTTATATGTTTGAGCCGTTTGGGGTTGAAACACTAGGGCCGTGGGGTCCGAGTGCCCATTTGGTTTTTGGAGACATCGCTAAGAGGTTGGCCGACTCTTCACGTGACCAGAGGGCTGGCCTATTTTTTTGCCAAAGAATCAGCATCGCTAAACAACGTGGCAATGCTGCCAGCCTTTTGGGCACTTTTCCTGTCGACAGCGATGCGAGCGAATTTTTGATGCCCTATGATTCTTTTCCTTCTTTCTTTTTTATTTTTATTTATTGGTATTTAGTTGTACATACTATTAATATTATTTGTAGAATCTGTAAAAACTATTTAAATAAATTATGGAATTATTCCTCCTAGCAAATGAAGGATAGGATTAGGAATTTCCTTCAAAATCTGAAAGATAGTGATTGAAAGTGCGTTACGTAATTAGGGTGCTGGATATCATGGCAAGCCAGAGAGCAACAATACTTGCAAAGACGATGCCAAATTACATTACATCTTTGTTCCATCATCGTAGTCCCGTTATCCAAATGGCCGGTCACCATTTCAGATTATAAATTTTTTGTCAGTTTTCATTATTGCTTATTGCAATTTTATAACCTATAATTTTCTGACATTGTATTCTTGATAGATTTGAATTGTTCAATACCGTTGCCAATACTTCAACATTTAATTATTGTAATACAAAAAAAACATCTGTCGACATAAATATTAAGTAGCACACTTTATTATAATGAATAGAGCGGTCTTATATTTATCATTTTGGCAACTGTTTATGTAATCCCAAACTTCTAGAGTCGAACTAGTGGCTTCATCAAATTATTCATATAATGGACAGATTTTTTTTTCAAAGAATCTAATCTATGAAGACAAACTCGTCAAGTTAGTTTCAAAATATATAGTTGCTAAATATCTTGAATTAACATTTAAAACAAGTTCTCCTGAAGACTTATTGGCTTGATATCGATGATGTTGTTTTTACAAGCTTTTGTTTATATTATTTAACATCTTATACTCGTAACAACACACATCAAAACTGTCTAGGGGTCAAGCACGTTTTTGCTAGTTACTAAAAATCTAGCTTTTTAATTATAATTTTTGTAACTCGCATGGATTAGTAAATGTCGTCATTTGAAAAGTGAATGGTTTTTTAATTTCAGTCAAAAGATGAAATCTTCTGTCAAGCCGTATTCCTATATAATCCTGCAACGAGTTTAAGGCCAAATCAGTCAAACTTCTGCTATACTTCTGAGTGGAGTCAATACAAAAGAACGTTATTATGGAGAAAAACGTCCTTTGAGCCAAGAAGAAATTATCAGAGCCGTGGGAATGTTGGATGCTGGTTCTCGGCAACGTGCTGTGGCAATCGCTCTGGATACTACCCAGAGTGTTATAAGTCGACTTTGGACACGTTACCACATCACTGGCAGCGTGACAGAGCCACATGGAGGACGAGCTCGATCACCACATGCAGACAAGATTGTTACATACAAATTACGACTCGACGAAATCGTGCAATGACCGCGATGATGTTGGTTACGAGGCTTCATCGCTCTTCAGGTATGTTAATAAGCGACCAAACCATAAGAAATCGTCTGCATGAAGTCAGTCTCCGTTCGCGAAGGCCGCTATGTGGACCACCTATTGAGCCCCGCATTCACGCACAGAAATTGGGCACAAGAAGAGTGCTGTTTTGTATGTTTTTCTGACGAATCTCGCTTTGGTATAAGGCCAGATACTAGACGTACATGGTATTGGAGGACCTCTGGACGCCAAGAACGTTTAAAATCATGCCTGGAAGTCCATACATACAATGGTGGAACAATCATGATATGGGCATTTGGATCGGCGGAAGAACCGAACTGATTTGGATCAGAGGCAATCTCAATGCACAGATTTACGCTGAAATGATTGTATCAGATGTTGTCATTCCTTTGCGGACCCAATTTGGTGCTTCATCTCTGCTTATGCATGATAATGCACGTCCACACACTGCCAAAGTCGTTGCAAACACACTTGCCGCAGTTAATATCAACGTCCTACCATGGTCTGCTCTATCGCCTGACTTGAATTCTATTGAGCACGCATGGGATGATATATCTCTTCAAAGAAGAGCTCTGCCAAATATGGATACCGTACACACAACAGAAAATCTTTTTCGCCTGTTACAACGGACGTGGGCGGCCATTGCGCAACGTAATTTGGACGAATTCATATTGGGCATGCCGAATCGCTGCGATTGTGTTATACGCGTTAACGCAGAAATACAGACTACTAATTGTTTATTTTACGCAATAATACCCTTTAAAAACGTTTGATCTTGTTATCACAGTTTAATGTCAAGATAGCACTAAGGTGAAAAATCCAGCATAAGCAAAAATCGCGAATAGTCTTTATTAATGCAAAAACAAAGAGCTCTTCGTCGATCTACACATATGAAAACATTTTATTTAATCAATCTAAATAGATATTTTTATTTAATTTCACTAGGGCAATTTTTTTTTAATACCCTGTTCCCTAGACACTTTTGATATGTGTAATCAAGGGGGAACCCCAGGGCTATATGAAATCGACCAATTTTTATAAAATTTATTATGTAAGTGAATTGCGTAACCGTCTTGGAATGGTAGATGAAAAAGACGTGGCATAAGGACCTGAAAATTATATTTAACAAAATACTTCTACCGAAAGCTGAATGTGATAGTGCACTTAATAATAAAATTGAAGATTCGAATTACAGTACAATACCTATTGAAATTGCTCATCCCGTCAGAAATGACCAGCAGTGATTTTTTTTTGCCGATACGGTACATATAAAACCAAACGGTATAATAGTGATACCAATAAAACGCAGGCACGTATTGCATTAACAGATTGAATTAAGTGTCAGCTAGAAACTAGTGACACCGGTTGACAACCCATGTCTGCCATCTCTGCGCCTTACGAAATCAATTTCCCTCAATTCAGCTCTTTCTATTAGAAAATAAAGTTTAAAAGACTTACAACCGTGCAAGGCAAATGGATTGTTATTTTTTGTAACGCCTATGAAATCTAACTCTTCGTGGATATACAGAAAAGCGTCGTAAAACGCAAATTAAATAGATAGTGTTTATATGAAAACTTATTGGTTTTCTTAATTAAAACTTTGATTTCGTTGTAAGCAAACCCATGAGTTGTAATTACAGAAGTAGGTAAGCAGAGTCCTTCGAACTACGTATGAAAGCAAAAAGACAATTTATCGGATTTGTCAATCAAAGATTTCATCATGCATGCAAACATGATGCTATGACTATTGCGATCAAAAATATTTTTGATGGTGATATCACCATCATCCTTTATTTTTCCTTTTTCCAAATTTATTCTCTAATTTCCGTTCTTTTCCTAATTTTCTCATTTATTTGGAGTCAGAACCCAATGCGCTGACCGCAGAAGCCTTTATCTTCCAGAAGAATACAATATCTCTATCAGCCATCATCTCAGAGACCACTTCCTTCCTAGTACCATCTATCAAAAAACCTATCCATCTAAAACAACAATCCTCTTCACCTTGTAGTCAGTGAACCTTGGATTCTTCCTCTACTCCATGGCCTTAATCCGTAATAAAGTCTACACTTGGATGTAATTACTGTGAGTACTACAAGAGTGTAATGTAATTGATTATGGGCGTATGGCACGGGCCGGCACGGCGCGGGCGTAGGCATCTGTGCGATAGCATTGTTGACGCAGGACAGGGAGTGGATTGTGTTCTGAGATTTGATTTTAGAGGACAAATAGGATTTGTTTTCAACAACAAACTTATTTTGATTGTAGGTGTCGTAGATGAGCTCAATATTAAAGAAAAAACTACAGAATAATAGGTGAAATTAAAAAAAACCTCACGACACAAAAAATAACTGATGACCTTGAAACAGCTGAACCGATTTTGATAAAACATGTCTACGAACCACCGCTAGAAAATCCGCTTTCAATTAAAAAAGCCGCATCCAAATCGGTGCACCCGTTTAAGAGCTACGGTGCCACAAACAGACACACACACACACAGCGGTCAAACTTATAGTTATAATACCCCGCTTTTTGCGTCAGGGTTTAAAAAGGAGCAAAGGTATAAACGAAGTGTGGATTGACTCTATCAATCATAAAAACATACTTTTCTATTGAATTTGTTCACATTAGTTGTCTTACGGAAATACCACAAACATAATCAAATAAGTACCAAAATAAAGAGGCTGGAAGCAACGAGATAAATAAAACACATAGGAAATAAAAACAATGCTTCTACGACAAACTGTAAGTGCTAAGCTGCCCACCTGGAACTAAAACTAATTTTAAAATCGTCGCTTCCACATATTCAGAACTCCGGATGTCCATAGTCAAAACTAAACGTCTTAGTTTCCCACATTCTATGCACGTTACATAAATTAAAATCTCCAGCGTAACGATAGACATGAAAGAAACATTAAAACAAAAATGAAAAGCCTTGAGATCGATAAGCAAACGTAAACGTACTTGGTAAGTGAAATAAGTAGTAACAATCAGTTCTGTCTTACAGGTGTTCAGATTCAGCTATTGTTGAAGTTCTTTTTGTACTTGCAAGAGAAAAACTTGCAGATAATAATGAACAAGTCTATGTGGTCGACTCTTTCAAGTAGTGATTCCCAATTTTCCTAAATGCCCAATAAGCTTGCAAGCCAAACTCTTCGTTTCTGCAAATTGTTTGAAAGATGATCCAAAATTGAATTAGTTCGATAGGAAAGCAAAAAATTCAGCTTTAGACGTCTTTATTTCCGAAGTTGAAATGGTTCAAACTCATTGAAAATGTGACGTCGCTACAGATAGGTGAAATATTGTAGAAGGCCAAGACATTTGCCTAGAAGATTGATCAACCAGGGAATTCACAGAAAGGTAACCATAACAAAAAAAAACAAGAAAATGGGAATGATTCCCAGCTATAAAAACGTAGCCATATAACCCGAAGCCACACTCACAACTTACGAAACAAATAACAAGATAATAAACCCAGCAAATAAGCAGTTGCCTAATTTCGCATCCTTGTCCGAGCGTGTGACAATGGTTTTCCCAGACCGTTTCACTGCATCTACGATCCAATGTGCTTGGACTGCATTTATGTATGTTCGTTTCAAGGTCCTTATATGGAATCCTGCCCATGCAAGTTGAATAGTGTCAGATTTTCTGACTTGATTTTGCTTTTTAAAGGTGTTTTAATAAAATATGTCTTAGGGCCCGTTGTTTGATATAAACATAGTAATAATTAAAATACGTTAATTGAACTAACAATTTGTCAAAAATTACAAAAGTATGTTGTTTGACAAATGGTTAAGCTAACTAGTTGAGCTGCACGATTACTGACAAATGCGTGCACTGACTGGGCAGGTCCACTCAATCTGTGTGGTTTTTCCTCAAAAGACCATTTCAGACAGAAATCTACATGGTCTTCACATGATCTGACCAAGATTATGTCTAGACCGAAAGAAAGACCAAAACAAACTCAGAGGTCACAGTCTCTTAAAAGAGACTGTGACCTCTGAGTATCATCGTTGACCGCATCATCGCCAACCATCCTATGAGATAGCGGCCAAAAGCGATCCTATCAAACACAAAAATCTCATTTGATTTTCTGGATGATGACCATCTGAATCACCTCTAGAATTTTCAATAGAAAACTTTTCTGGTAGATTGTGACACCAATAACTTTCACTATCAGCTAGCTCTGGAACTTGGCTCCACCACTGACACACTGTGCCTCTATGACCCACTATATTATCAATTATGTCACACCTAGTACCCCTATATGGCAGTGCTTACGACAAGTGTAATCAAAGACATTGATCATTCGCCACACGTGGCTTCAATTAAACTACGTGCTATTGTTATTGTCAGTTGCAGCGTAGTGTTCGTTAATTCATTCATTGCGTTACAATAATATTGTTTGTTTATTCAGTGTCAGTAGGTACTCATCATCATTTCACACATCTTCATTTTCGCTTGATGGCCTAATATTTCCGGGTTTAATTAATTCCAGTCCTTTTTCTTATCATTTGCATCTGGATATAGGACATATACTTTGATACTAATTCTTGCATGCTATTCTTTACTGTGATTTTTTAAAGTTATCGTAGTTAATAATGTTTAATTCATGCATGAATATATTATCAAAACCGGTAGTTTGGGAAACACCATCAGCACTTGTATCCTAGGGTAACAACACTAATAACTCACGTCAGAATTACTTTGTGAATCCTGCTCCAAGTTCACCATTTATAATTCTCAAACGTGTTTCTGACACCACATTAACACGTCAATAGTTAGTAATTTGTGTTTCCATGTCAATATCCCACAATAATCTATGAACGGAAGTCGAACTGCCATGCACATCGACACCGAATCTCGGCCGACTCTAATCGATTCGATACCAACTGCCTTGCTCAACTCTAGTTACACAATCGATGATAAATCCAAAATTATTGTCTTAGCATAATTTTTGTGGATAGTATGTAAAACATGCTGATCTTAATAGTAGCGCGAAACTTTATTCTTGTTTGGTTTTCACTTTAGGTAGTTTGAAGCATTATTAATTATGCATATTTTATTTACATACCTTATTAATTTTATCTATTTCAAAAGCTTAGCTTTATTTATAGAAGACCTGATAAAAAAAATGGAGTAAACTAAACGCTGAAGACAGAGGCCCCATGATAATGACATGAAAATACTATAAAGATAAATGAAATACCAAGACTCAGGAGGGAGTAAGAACCTTACAATCTTAACATACCGGAATTCCTCAAAATTATACTTAATTACATTTAAATGCCAACAAAGGATTTATTAGGATTCCACGTCAAAACCAACACGGGGATCCGGTAATCGATTCGACGAACTTGAACAATTAAATATAAAACGCGAAGAAACAAAACAGGTTTGCCAGAAATAATAAAGATACGATTATAAATTCGTAATTCTTGGGTAACCACTGAGAAGAAAAACTGTTATTTACCTCCGCAATGATTATGATACCCTGCGGGGTAATTACCTAACACACTAACACACTAACAGTACAACCATTGCGTTATTTACGTTGTTAAGCAGACAATTTTTTCGAATATAAGAAGCAATGGATTAGCAATAAGCTTCAAAATGATTCAGATTGTGATAGATAGTGTATTACGTAATTAGGGTGCTGGTGGGCCATTTTCCAAATAACATACAACATACACGAAAGATACGTGTCTTATGTTTGAAATGGTCATTTTTGTACGATTTGCTTTGAAAATAAAGAAGGATAAGAGATTATTGTGGAGACTGGACAAACAGCAACACCCATGGGCGAATTAGTAAAGATGAAAGCAACATAGGCCTTAAGCTTCGTATAGCTAATATAGCTAAGTGATGAAGGAAAACCTGATTTTCCATTACGAAACAAGAATTACGGCTCGTCGACTTAAAATAAAAACAAATAATAGACATGAAGAAAGAAACGGCGCCATCTTCCAAACAAGTTATTAGTAAACCCCCACAGAACTCACATGACGTAAGAAGTGTAAGCGGTTAGAACCAGCCAACCTTACTGACACGGTGAACAGATATAATGTAACTAACTGCCGCAATTGCTAACATAATAGAATATCAATTGCGCTTCAGTTTCCCAAGGCCAATAAGTAAACGAATGAAGAAGGCCCAGACTCATATTGAATCACCTCTTGCGTCGCTAGAATAGATTGGCCGATCAGCAAAGTTGGCAGAGTATCTGTGGCTTGTATTATTAATTATTGCCAAGGTGTCGCTGACTGCATCTTTTGTAACGGTTTATATCTGGAGACTTCTTTCTGATGACCAAAAGCATCATATTTTGCCGTTTTGTTCTTTTTTGGAATGGCAACGTCATCGGATGCCCGTTGCTGACGATATGTCGGATTCTTTGGGACGAAAACCAAATGGTAGACATCTTTAGCCCTTACGGGGGGGGGGACTACGGGATCTTAGGTGTAACGCAGCAGCTCTTATCGTGCCTTCCGACAAACTCTACAAAAGAAGAGTAAATTAATGTGTTTACTTGTACCTTCCTTGGCGAATCTTCTGTTCTTTTCTATTCAATGACTAGCCCACAGTGGGCCAGTAGCCAGGCGTCCGCAACAGTTGGTAACGTATCATTACCAACAATTTTCTGTTACGTTTCATTAAAGACGAGCCTATAATTTATCAACACGAATGTTAAGAGATAAGAGTACCTTACACGTTACAGTTTTTGTTAACGGTGAACATTGTAATTGTTTTGGAAAATGACTGACAAGACGTATCTAATTGATGTTGAAATATTTGCAGTT
Source organism: Dryobotodes eremita (assembly GCA_917490735.1). Classification (NCBI taxonomy): domain Eukaryota; kingdom Metazoa; phylum Arthropoda; class Insecta; order Lepidoptera; family Noctuidae; genus Dryobotodes; species Dryobotodes eremita. Next base: position 4,708,058 of record OU823245.1, read on the forward strand.
TTTACGTTTATTTACCCTACTGATTTTCTTTTGATCACTAACATAGAGATAGGAAGTTTAATTAAATAGAATAGTAAATTAAATTAAATAAAGGTACCTACGTGAAGCCACGATAAAACAAAACATTGATAAAACTGCTTTCGAAATGCATAGTTTTTCAGTCAATTGTCTTTCGGAAACATGAAAACCAGGATAATTGAACATAATAATATATATATATAGAAAAAGTACTTACCTCGCATGAATACCTTCAATCTACTTGAAGAATTAATACTGAGGTTCTAAGGTACCAAGAAAGTCGTAACAGTCAGGTTCTCAACCAATTACATATCCATTTATCCAAACACATTTTACTGCTAAAGTAAAATGTGAAACGTGTTTTGGTTCCAGTTTATCTTGTAGCATATTATCTTAGAAGTATATTTATTGAATGAGGCATAACTTGCGACGTATTTTACATCTTTTGACATCGAAAATCCCACTCATGAACCTCTATTTCCTACTTTTTTAATGTTCTAATTTAAAAGTTGCATTTTAACTAAAAGTATCAATACATTTAAAGTGTTATTGAGTTTTTCCATCTGGAATTACTCAGTAGCAGCCCGGAGTCTGGATTTATGCCCGGTTGATGGCAATAGGCTCGCCACCTATTACGTGGGACTTAAACACAGTTGGCGAAATGTGGGTGTACTATAGGTACACCTCTGCCTACCCCTTCGGGGATACAGGCGTGATCTTATGTTATGTATCAATATTTTTTTTGTAAAATAAACAGTGTAGACAGTCCAACCACGTAACTCGTGATTCTAGACACAGCATATCACCAAAAATGCAAATTTTACGTATAAATACCAGTAGAAAACAAGTATTTTTACGAGTCGTCAGCGGAAATCAAGTCGTGTTCGATTAGATGTTCTTTCATTATAACGTGTTCGGAATCTTGTTACTTGCAGCAAAAAAGCCAGTTTTAATATTCTCCTATTAAAATTGTAATATTGCTTTATGCTGCAGTTTATAGGTAACGTAATACGGGTATAAATCCCTCGGCAGGCATGAATTACTTTATGCTTTTAACTAAATTTAGTTAGCTAGTAAAATATTGATCAAACGAAGTATACTGACTGATGGTATCTTTCTCGGAGATAGCTTGATTTATGTAGGTTTATGCCAGGCAAAAGGAGTATGTAACGTAGCAGGTGGCGTTGTGTAGTTTCTGCCTACCCCCATGGGAAGAAGGCTTGAGTTTATGTATGTATGTATTCGATCGCACGGGTGGAATGACGACATGTCAAATCATCAATATCTCTATGCTAAATTTTTGTTAAAAAATAATGTATCTATTAGTTATTCCCATATACCTTCCGGAAGAAATGTTCTAAATAATGGTAAAAACCGTATTAAAATCCATTGTGTAGTTTTGAAGATTCACGCGGTAAAAGACAGACAAGAAATGCTACTTTGTTTTGTACTATCCTATAGAATTATACATACAGATATAGAACGCTTTAATTTCATTCGTATTTAAATCAAGAATAGGTTATTTTTTAAACATTTCCAATAAATAATAGGTTTATTTATAAGGGTTGCATAAAGTTAAGAGACATTTAAACGTCAAAAATTTATTATTAAACAGTCGCTAATCATCGTTTATAAACAAAGGGGTAAATGCTTACCTAATTATGAACTAGATAAATAATAAACAAGACAAGTGATAACAAGGGTTCAAATAAAAAGTGGTCACTAGACAACATAATTTTATCTAATGTTTTCCTTATAATTTTACGAGACTATTCGATAACTTCGCGATTGCTAAATTAGATAAGCCTTTTAACTCCTTTCCTTATGCTTGCAACTTCGTCTACAACAACAGATGATGTTGTTGTTGTAGAAATTGTAACCTAGAAACTAAATAGCGCTGCAAGCTGTAAAATAAAAATAAAATGTCAAAAGTATTGCAAATATCTAACTGTTGCACTATAATATGCAATAGATGCAATTTATCCTACTAATATTATAAATGTGAAAGTTTGTGAGGATGGATGGATGTTTGTAACTCTTTCACGAAAAAACTACTGAACGGATTTGGATGGAATTTGGAACACAGATAGTTTATAACCTGCACCCTAATTACGTAACACAGTATCTATCACAATCTGAATCATTTTGAAGCCTATTGCTAATCCATTGCTTCATATGTTCGAAAAAATTGTCTGCTCAACAACGTAAATAACGCAATGAATTTTGTTGAACTGTCAAAATGAAACCCATTCCTACTGTTAGTGTTACGTAATTACCCCACTGGATTAACATGTATGATACTTTTTATCCCGGTAATACGCTGCCGTGGGATAATTTTTGACATCCACGCGGGCGAAGCCGCGGGCAAAAGCTAGTCTAATATAAGACGCGAATAATGAATCGAATTGCGAAATATTTCGGATCACCATTTTCAATCTATACCTAGATAATTGCAACCAGTCGGCTATCTTTTAAAATGAAGGCAGGGGAACATGTTCGTAAGAAGTTGGCAGAATCATCCCAGCGCTGATTTGCTGGATTCGTTTTCTCCTCTACCTATCGTTATTTCTCTTGACTAAGTTTATTTTCGTTATATGTTTGTATGTATCTGTGTATTTATTATTTTTCGTGTTATCTATCCCTTATGTTGGACCTGCACGCGTAGCATGACCATCATAGAAACAGGTTTTGTCGACGGAAGAATAGACAAAAATGACGTTCCGTGAAGACAGTACGACGGCAGCAAAGTAGAAAGAGTCAACTGCACTTTTTACGAAACTTAGTAGTTTATTCACGTTTTTCTTTTATTTAGCTTATATCTCGAAAATGGTGTGTCCTATCGCAAAAATAATGAAAATTCGACCCCCTTTATCAAACCCTTAAACCCCTAAAACTAAACAAGTAGGGGTTTATTTACGTTGCTTAAAGTTAAGAGTCGTTTAAACGTCAAAAAAGTATAGTTAAATTGTCACTAATCATTACTTACTTTTAAGCAACGTTTATAAACAGACCACAAAATGTTCATGTTCTCTGTTTCTCGAGTAACATCGCAGCGCGCAACTTTTGTAGACCTACTCATTGCCTACTGGAGATATTTTTATATTTTTTGTTACCCAGTTATTAACAAAAACATATTACCAACAAAACATGAAATAAAATACTTACGCAGTAGTGACGTAATCATATCAATTTGTACGCAAGTTGCAAACGCCATATTTTTAGGGCGTGAATGATCAAGATACTATAACGATTTGTAATGTAACACACTGAGGTCTCGCGTTGCTTTTGTTATTCTGTCTTTTAGGGTTCCGTACCCAAAGGGTGCCAACGGAACCCTATTACTAAGCCTCCGCTATCCGTCCGTCTGTCTGTCAGCGGGCTGTGTATCTCATGAACCGTAGGTAATAGCTAGGTAGACAGTAAAAAAATTCACAGGGTGTATATTTCTATTGCCGCTATAACAACAAATAATAAAATTAAAAATTAAAGGGAGTCTCCATACAAGAAACGTGTTTTTTCGGCGTTTTTTGCTTTGTGGTACGGACCCCTTTTTGTGCGAGTCCGACTCGCACTAGGCCGGTTTTTTAACTTTGCTGCTCTACTGGCATTGGCTTGGGATTACAAGTACCTAGATAAAAATCTTGCATGCGCAAGCCCCTCAGTGGAAGCCTTTGTGTTTGTCTCTTGCTAAGAACTACCTACTTAGTTAAATTAAAATATAAGTACCTACCATGTACATACCTACCTATGTGAGAATCACATGTCGATAACTGAGTGAGATGCATCATTCAGCCAAGTTAAAATAGTGTGAGAAAAACGTTACAAAACGTCAAAACCAAATCAGTTTCTAAAGCGATTAATTAAAATCTTATATTAGGTACCTACGTATATACCTACTAAAACCATAAACACAACGCGGTCGTGCAATGGATATGGTATCTATGGTATAGAGAAACAATTTACGATTG